>HG992267.1:5870000-8802500 GCA_905220585.2 Nymphalis polychloros
TCACAGGTATGCCAGGCTTATTATTTAAATTATTTGAATGTTTCCAAAAAGAGTGGAATAAGTTTTTAATTATGTGAGGCTAAAATATCCATATTAATTTCGTTTTCATAATCTTGGCACTATTTCAGACGTGATTTAAATATTCTTCTAGCTTCATACATGTTTTCATATAAACGACCCTCAACAGGTTGCCCATTATTTATCCATAGCAAGAATTGTTTCCGGGCTTCACAATGCACGTCGCTTACATGTCTGTTCCAGCCAATAACTTTTTTATGTTTTTTAAATGTTTTCCCGACATTAAATAACCGAATGACTTATATAAGTATTAACATAATTGTACATTTCATCTAAAACTAGTCTACTTTAAGCCCGTATGTTTTTGTTTAATAAAAGCTATCGACCTGATCTCTGTGTGACTCAAGTTTGAGCTGTAGTTCAGCTTTATGTTCACGCCCTTAAAAAAGCCCTTACTATAAAGTCCTGTAGTTATCCTACAATAAAGAACTAGATAAGACTAGTTATTTAACTAAAATAAAATATATTTTACCCAAGAAGCATCCTTAATTCGTCATTATACAGGATTCAATGTAAAACCACCACCGGCTTAGAATGAAGATTCTTAAAACAAACAGCACGACAATTTGTAGTGGTTCTTTTTACTTATTATTTTATTCATGATTATACCGTCCCATCAGATTATAAGAGTGAGAGAATAGAGAGTACAAGTGTATTTGAGAACACACTTGTGCACTCTTGCAAAATTTCTTGAGATTTGCCGCTGTTTTTTTTATATTACCCAGGAGAGCAAATGACTTTAGAGTCCAAACACGACGACGGCTAGTACAGTCCGAAAGAATGGTCTGCACTAGACGCCCCCGTCTTGCTGACCTGCAAGATGCATCTCAACGCCTCGTTCGAAGGAACCAAGGTCATAAGAGGAGGGGAAAACGTGTACTAGTAAATAATTCCATATTTTAGAGGTGCGACGAAGAAAAGAGTTGCCAAATTTCTTCGTGATCGATGAATTTATGTCAAAGTTAGGCAGTGACATCGAGAGCCAGCTCACGTAGATTTGTGAAGGAAAGGGAAAGCAGGAATGAGGGAGAATAATTGCTCAGAGCATTCGCCGTGGCTAAAATTGGCAAGGAAGACGTCATTGTGATCAATATATTTGTAATTTATAATAAAATTTATTAATACTGCTTGAAAAGTAACCCCTTATATCTGCATTTTTTTTGTCTATCTTTATTACTGCTTTTTTATGTAAGAAAAGGCAAACGAGCAGTAGGCTCACCTGATGGAAAGTGACTACCACCGCCCATGAACATCTGCAACATCCAAGGACTTGCAGGTGCGTTGCCGGCCTTTGAGGAAAGAGTACGCTCTCTTCTTGAAGGTTGCAATGTCATATCGGTTCGGAAAAGTCACCGGCGAAAGCTGGTTCCACAGAGTGATTGTGCGAGGCAGGAAATGCCTTAGGAAACGCACTGTTGTGGATTTCCAGACATCAAGGTGGCGAGGATGGAATTTTGAGTTCTGGCGCGATGTCCTTTACTGCTTATCCTAATTTCAAATTAATTTATTACCGAATGAATTTAAAACTATAAATGAAATCTACTATAAATAATAACTTAACTAAATCAAAAGAAAGTACTTCAATCATAATAGTTAATTTAAAATATCGTATTCAATATAACACACACAAACAAATTTATATACGAAATAAATAAAAACAGCAAATCACAACCCATTTCGGCAGAAAGAACAACACATTCCAATTGGCTCTAAGACCATAAACGAAATTACAAGAGCCGTAAAACCACACGGTCCTAATTTGCGCTATAAATTTTCCAAGTTGCCTAGACTACCAAGTTCTACAACTGAATTCGGTACACATTTCATAGTTACGACACATTTTCCTTTCCACAAAATGTCACGGCTCATGTATTTAAAATATATGGATACATAGCTAAAATTTCTCCTAAAATTTCAACATGTTATTTATTTATCTTGTTAATAGCAGTTCGAATTGTCGGCGATCAGGTTCTCACTTGATACTTTGAATCTGCGTAGAGATTTCGAGTAACTCTGCATCTGCTATCGCTTGTATCTTGTATTTTCTGCATCACACAACCACTCTGTGGAACCAGCTTTCGCCCGTGACTTTTCCGAAACGATATGACATTGAACCCTTCAAGAAAAGAGAGTACTCTTTCCTTAAAGACCGACAACGCATCTGCAAGAATGGTGGCAAGAATGCTAGCAGCATTTCCCCTTTGAATCGCAATTCCGATTCACGGCGAAAAATAAACCAGCCCTCCTGTCACCAATAGAGGCGGATATAAGTTTACAATACTTTATAAAGTTGGCAAGTGGATGGGCAAATGAACCAACTGATGTTAAGTCACCAACGCATATACATTGGTGCCATAAGAAATTTTACCCATTTCGCCGCCAGTGCGTTACCAACCTTAAATAATTTAGATGTTAAGTCATTGTTCCTCCAGTTCCATTGGCTGTTTGGTAGAAAATGTGATAAAAGTGCGGTACCTACCCAGGCAGCCTGTACAAGCCCTAGTACCTGGATATATTCATAGCGTATTTAGCGGGTATGAACATTATAATTCACTAATTTTCATTTGCTAATTTGTATTTGAAAAAATCTGCTACTTGTACCAACCAAACCTTATTCGAGAAGTGCGGTGCAGTTAACTCCACATTCCTATCTAAATAAGAGCAGACCGTAGCCCAGTCTTAAACTAAACATATCATGACTTTATCAAACTAAGTCCATAAGGACTACAATATCAAATCAAGGGGCAAGTTTGTTTGATTTTCTTAGACAAAGTTAATGATCAAATAAGCTAAACGATCTTCGGATTGACATAGTTTGCTCAATATTGGAATAGTTTTAATGTACGGTGTTAACCGACAAAGTTACACATGTAGGACCTCGGCGCATATTTACACATAAGGTCCGTGTTTAAGGGACCGTGTTTAACGGATCCTTCGCTACTGATTTTGTTGTATATAATAGGTAAGTGGTCTGGCAATGAGAGATAACCACCGCTCATTGACACTAGCGCCGTTAGAATTAATCATTTTATACCACCAAAGCACCACTAACATTGGGAACTAACATGTTATGCCCCTTGTACTTGTAGTTACACTGGGTTGGACACAACAATACTAAGTACAATAGGCGGTAGAATATGCGATAAGTGGGTGGTACCAACCCAAATGGGCTTATTCAAAGTTATATTAGTATCGGATTACGGAGCATAAAGACTTCACACACCATCACCGAATAAAATCGTATCCGATAAATCGAACGTGCAAAACGGACCACCATGTGAATGTAGCCTTACTGGATAAAATATTTATTGAATATTCATTTTAATGAATAATAATGTACATGTGTGTAATTGTGTATATATATAAGAGTGTAGTTTCTAGTTATTTTACAAGATACATATATTTTAATGTTACCGTGAGTACACCTTTTAAGGAAGCCGTGGAATAGGCTGACTGTTTTATATTTTTTAAATGCAGATAAGCTAGTGGTAATAAGTGGTCATGAAACCAAATGGGTTTTCAAGGTCAAAATTCCTTCAACCAATGTAATAACACAAGAGACGCTATATCCCATGGTTAAAATTGATATTACCTCGCCACTCGTTTTTGATTGGTATTTTTTAGCTTAATCTTCTTTTTAACTAAACGCAATTTCACTTTACTATATTACAAGATAACTACTTATACAACAACATTATACGTGTAGTACATCTATATTACTATATAAATCTATTGGCTCTGTCTGTACATATTTTTTTTCAACTAATTTTGTAATAAATAATCGTTTTATGATGCAGTGATTCACATTATACTATTTTTTTCATTTTTGTCTGTCTGTCTGTCTGTCTGTATGTCTTCTTATAACTCAAGGACGGCTTGACCAATCTTGATGAAAATTGGTACATACAAAGAACATGTGATGGCGCAAATAATAGGCTATATATAAGATCGGTAAACCTTTTTTTAACGCTAGAAAAATCCTTTACGCCTTTCCCCCACGGGAACAGTGCGGGGTTATGTGGAGCTCGCCATATGTCCAGGGTGCCGAGTGCGCCCCGGTCATCGGAATAGATCGGTAAACCGTATCTTATGAAAATTAATTTCAAATCGTTAATTACGTATTTCTTTACCAGTAACCATATGTGTGTGTGTGTGTGTGTAAGCGTGTGTGTTATTATAGTAATAAAATAATTTATTATATTTTTATTAATTATACGCGGGAGAAGCCGCGGGGCACAGCTTCCTTAACTTATAACAAACGTTTATTAATTCCAAATTTAAATATGAAATTGAATTTCGAATATATTCTATACTAATTTCTTTATGAATACGTAATCATCGTTCCGCGAGAAAAGTTCGCTGTTTTCGATTAACGGGTATTCTATATAGTATTCGTTAAAATTTTTGGAATTCCAAATGATAAAAAATAATTCCTGGAATTTCTGAGCGGAGCTATTCAATTTGCAAATTCGTTTATTCAATGAAAAATGAGTTAATAATGTTACAGCTTTAGCCTTGTTTATCAGAAATATAGACAAGAATTTTCTAGATTTTTGAAACGTAATAAAATTTTCCTTTAAATCTCTTTTAATATAATATTCTTGAGCAATATTAGGGGTCCATTTAAGACGGACGCCCTAAATTCATTGGAATTGACAGCTCCATATCATGACATTTATATTCTTAAGATGATATATTTATTATCTGTTATTTAAATATACAACTTAATAATAAAATTAAAGTCAATATATAAATGTAAAGTACAGTTATTGAAGTTTAAAGAGTTTAAAGCAAAAAATTATTTATATTTCATAAAAAGTTTTTGAACGTAATTATAGAAATCATTATTTTAATATCTATTCTATTTAATATCTAATAAAATAGATCAGTCTTTTTTTGTAAGATAGGGCAAGAGGCTCACCTTCTACATACAATGGCTTGCAGGTGCGTATCCGGCCTTTAAGGAACTAGTACGCTCTTTTCTTAAACGTATCTATGTCAAATCGGTTCGGAAAAGTCGTCGAAAGCTGGTTTCATTTACTATTTATAATTTCAGCAGTTTCTTTTCTTGACGAATTAAATACGTATTCTAAAATCTAAAAGTCAATTTTATTTATACAAGTACTTGTTGAATAAATTTATATAAATATGTACTGATTTCATTTTAATGTGTGACACGTAATTGAAAAGTATTGAATAATAATTGTATCTATACATTACACATGGTTGCTGTTAAGTAGTATTTTATTATATTAGGTAAAAAGCTAATTAAAACTCAATTGTGAATTTACAAATCCGACCCGAACGGATTAAGCATGACTAGTGCTTCATATGATCTCCGAATATGAAATGTAAAAATTATGTTCTCCTACTGAAAATTTCTAGACAGAAAATCTCACAAACAACAGAAGCCACGAGTTATTAATCATTTGCGTCTAATTTTTGGTTCATCACTTATCTAATCCAGTTTGATGTTATTTCATAGTTTTGTTTGATCGCTATTATCAATTGAATTCAGTTTCACACGGATATAAAACGGGTCAGCTGTCAAACGGTTGACAATCAATGAACATATTTTTTTCAGTGTGCTAAAAATAAAATCCAATATCGTGCTGTTTTGCTATAAACAACCAACTGAACGTTAGTTAAAGGTAAATGTCAGAAAAAAAACAAACTCGAGTTGACATTTTTTATAAATAAAGCTAATGCCAGGCAAACGCTCTAACCTGCCTTTTTTATTCCGCCTCGTTGGTCTAACGACTGACTTATAAAGACACAGGATGTTTGGGTATTAACCCGGAGCAAATTACAAATTATTGGGCTTTTCTGTGGATAATATATCAATAGCAGCCTGGAATTTGGATGTATATATGTAATGTAACAGTCTAATGATAAGTTAAACTTTATACGCTCTATTCGTGGCTGCCACGAATAGCACCATAAAGGTTACTTCAAGCTTGCATAATATACAACTACTGGCTTCAGGAAGTTAGCGAATGAAATATTATAATTTATGCGTTTTTTCGATCATGCCATGCTTTTCGCTATGTTATATGATTAAAAAAGAAAAGTAACAGCTTATTAATGTTTATAGGCTAAGGACTTTTCAATAGAAGATTTGGAGCTCCTCAAGCTGCTTATCGCGAATTGGTGGACACATGTATTTCGTCCGCTACATGCAGGTTCTACGTTTTCCTCCACCGCAGAACACAATATGAAAATTCATCATAGTGCTGTTAATCCGGGGTTGAACTCACAGTCAACGGCTAAGTCGGCTTCGTCGTTGAATGCTGTTTTTAATTATTGACTGTAATATGATTGTAGAAAATAATTCAAAAAATCCATGTGGTGTCGTGGGACACCAGATAGGAACGAAGTACTTTATTATAAAAATATTAATTTCAAGTTCTATTCGAGGTATAAAGAAAATAATTATTCGGGTATATATTTTCTATTATGATTTTTGTATCGATAAAAATCAAAAAAATTACTTTACAAAATTATCTTAACACCTTTATTTTGTTTACAATGATTTATAAAAGAATATATAATAATAATATACAAAGAAACAGCTATTTACATGAATAATAATAATTAAGACTGCCTCGTTGGTCTAGTGGCTAGATATAAGGCCGCAGACCCGGTGGTCCTGGGTTCAATTCCCAGGTCGGGCCAATAAATCGTTATTGGGTTTTTCTGTCAGAAAATTCTCAGTAGCAGCCCGGAGTCTGGAAGGTGGAAGTGTGTACACTCCCGTGCCTCGGAAAGCACGTTAAGCCGTTGGTCCTGCGCCTGAACTCTTTCCGGTTGTGTCGGATTGCCGTCCCATCGGATTAGGAGAGCTAAGGAAAAGAGAGTGCACCTGTGTTTGCGCACACACTTGTGCACTATAATATGTCCTGCGCAGTTGGTTAATCTCCCTTGAGATTGGCCGCCGTGACCGAAATCGGTCTGGAGGACCTTAATAATTAAGACTGATCAAGTTCTATCATAGAAACTAAAGCTTTATGGTAACTAAAATAAAAAATTGAAAAATTGAATTTTAAATAAAAATTTAAAGTAAATCTTACGCTTTTTTTTAACGTTACGGACGTTTTTTGTTTTCTCCGCAAAGTCCCATAAGGAACTTCATTCCAAAAAATGAAAATTCATTTTTAAAGTACTAATTAGAACTCAAAAAAATGACGTTAAACAGGCAATTAATGAATGCAGAGAAAACGTTTTTCATTTAATGAGTGAGTAAAATTCAACATTGCAATCTGCGACTTGTAATTTTCGATGTTTTTTTAGGAACACGTAATGAAAATAAGAGTTGTTTTACAGAGTTCAATCGACATGATTGTGCTTATATGTATTTTATGTTTATAGTTGAAATTTAACAATATATTTTTATTAATCCACTTCTGCATTTTTATTCTATAAGAACTTACTTCTTTACTCACCCGTGTAATGTTGACTGACTTATAGTGATGTACTATTTTGATTCGTGTTTGTTTGAAATTCTATGATTATTATGGTCAATTTCGTATATCACTTTCTGACATTCACGACCGTTTTATTCGTTGAATTTCGAGTTTGTTCTTACTAGATTAGAATTACTGAGCGACTTTATCAATTCAATCTAACACACAAGTATACGAATTTACGAACAAAAAGTTAAATTTAACCCAACTCTTATATTCATAGTGGCTTGTAAGTTCATATAATAAAACAAAGTCTCCGACTGCGTCTATCTGTCTGTCACACGATAAACTCGAAAACTACCAAATAGATTTCCATTGAGTTTTCACCAATGTAGGATTCATTTGGAAGGTTTAAATGTGTAATTAATTAAGGAAATGAAATACACTGCTGAATATTTTTGCTGACGTGTGCGTTAACCATTACAGTTATTTATATTGCGATACTAGTTATTTACATTTATTTTCCCCGCGGTTTCGCCCGCGCAGTTCCCGTCCCCGTGGGAATACGGGCAAAATGCAGCCTATGTTATTCGCTGATAATGTAGCTTTCCATTGGTGAAAGAATGTTTAAAATCGCGTATAAAATATAAAGTGGTAGGCGTGAAAACGTAACAAACAAACAAATTGACTTTCGCTTTTAGAATATTAGTAAGGATAACGTTTTTATGTAGACCTGTATTCAGCCCTTGAGAAGCTGGAATAGGTAGCTAGTCAAGCTAGTATAGATAATTAGTTATTTTATATCTAAGAATAAAAAACATCGAGACAAACAAATTACCAATTAAAAAATAATCATGAACAGATAATAAAATCTTAACTTAACGCATTTTTGGAATTATTTGTTCAAACATAATACACAAATATATTGTGCAAGGGAAAAAATATAATTAGAAAAAACCGGCAGTGATTTTGTTCCGGTACCGCAAAAGACATGACCACAACAAATTTCCATTTGGTTGTTTGTGTTTTATAAAAAGGCGAAATTTTTTTTAATTCATTTTTTTTTAAGAAATTTATTGTCCGCAGGGTATGAATCAAAACCAGTATCATGCCTCACCTCACGCCACTTTTGTGTCCTGCCTACATATACCAATTTTTATTCCAACTAAGCAGTATAAAAGCTGATTTAGCGCTAGCGGTGCGGTACAGTTAAATATATAATATAAAAACCGTTATGAAAATATTCATAACTAGTTTTCGTTGGCTTGGCCCGCGTCCGATCGGGGTGCAAGGAGTGGGGGTAGGATAATGTATATGCAAAATTTCATGACAATCGGTTGAATAGTTAATATAAGATATCGTTACAAACAAAAAAAATACACTAACAAAAAAGCACACTTTCACATAATAATAATAAATCCTGAGACATTACTCACACACGGCCATCTGATCCTAAACTAAGCAGAGCTCGTACTACGGAAACCAGACAGTTGATATACTGCTTTTCTTTTTCTTTACACCCAGACTCAGGACAAACAGACATGATCATGCAAACAGACATGTCTGTCCTGGGTGGGAATCGAACCCACAACCTTCGGCGCGAAAGGCCGACTTCTACTAACCACGCCAACCGGTTCGTCATTTATAGTATTAGTAAGTATATAATGTACTAAATTTCTGAAATAGTGAAGTCATTATAATAATATATTAATCTCAAACAATAATATTTATATGTAGCTCAAAAAAAAATCTAGGATTGAAATTTAGCCATCACGACTTTTGTTTTACGTTAAGGGTTAAAAGCAGAACAGCTCAACCGTTAAACTAAGCGATGGCGCAATTACGACGCATTTATTGACTGAATCGAAGCCCCGTTCAATTTCGATTCAAATCATTATTTGATTCATGTACATATGTGAGCTCAGCTCAGTGAGATATAAATGCTAATTATTTACTACCAAAAAGACGGGGATGATGATATTTGGTAAGGCTTTGTGCAAGAACATCTATGTAGGTACCACATATTTATCACATAACACAGGCACAAGGGACATAACATCTTAGTTCCCAAGGTTGGTGGCGCATTGGCAATATAAGCGATGGTTAACATTTCTTACAATGCCATTGTCTATGGGCGTTGGTGGCCACTTACCATCAGGTGGCCCATATGCTCGTCCGCCTACCTAAACAATAATAAAAAAAAAAACATAGTTTACCGTCAATCAGTATTATTTTGTCCCGGTTTGAACGGTGAGTGAGTTTAACTATAGACACAAGGGAAATATAATCTTTGCTCTTGTATATTTCTTCCAGTGCCAAGAGCGGTGGCGACTATTATAAATTTGCCAGCCTGCCTACCTATTATAAGTAAAAAAAATTGTCACTTCGTTCATAAAAAAGTGGAGAACACCAAATCATGATTTCAATTGGTCATAAAATATTTCTAGCTTTAGTACAAGATTTATTAGAATTTATGTCACATCCCCAAATAAGCCTTTAATAAATAATTAAATTAAAAATTACGCCATTAAAATGGGGAAACGTAGAAGAGACTGGACTTTGATGGAAGCGCTTACTGGAATCTTCAGGGGTAAATTTGAACACCGAAGTTCTCCGAATAATGATGCTCACATAGGCTATCTATTCTACTATATAAATCTATTGGTTCTGCCTGTAATTTTTTTTTCACCCAATTTTTGATGAATAATCGGTTTATGATGCAGTGATTCAAATTATACTATTTTTTTCATTTTTGTCTGTCTGTATGTATGTCTGTCTTTATGTCTTCTTATAACTCAAGAACGGCTTGACCAATCTTGATGAAAATTGATACACACAAAGAACATGTGATGGCGCAAGTGTTAGGCCATATATAAGACAGGTAAACCCTACGGTATCTTATGAAAATTAATTTCAAATCGTTAATTACCTATTTCTTTACCATTAGCCATATATGTGTGTGTTTTGTGTATTATAGCAATAAAATAATTAATTACATTTTTATTAATTATGCGCGGCTTTTCCTGCATGTAGGTGAACAGATTCATATCATCTAAATTCGTTTATTGATTTTGCGTAATGCGGTTGAATATTAATAACCATCAACTTGGTCTACTTTATTAGTATTTTTTATTTAATAGTGAAATTAGTTTTTATTCGTGGGCGAAAACGAACCCATGAGCAGACATGGGTTAAAAGGAATGTTTATTAATTAATAACTAATTACCATTCATTATCAACGAAAAATTAACACGTCTGAAATCGTTTGCAATACCAAAATCCTTGCAAAGTATTGACCTTAACTTAAAGATAAGTCAAAGGCTAATAAACACCGAGCGCCATTCCACTCTAAGTTTAAGTAGAATGATGTCACTAAGGCGTTCACTAAGCACGCCCGTCTAATTAGTACGAGTCTTTACGATCGAGTCTAGTGACAAATACGCGTGACATCCTTATTGTAAATGTTTTTTAAATTTACATAATATCGGATCTGAGTCAAATCTTGTTATTTTGAGCACAAATCTTCTCTATTCCCTTTAAAGAGTGGCACCCAGAAAGTCAGCCATGAAGCGAGTCACAAATGTGCAATTTCAAAACAATCCTCTAAACCCTTTTGCAAGGATGAAGAATCATCATAGAGGCTTGTGAGTGTAAGTGTTCCGCATGCTGCGAACTCTGAAAGAACGCTATAAGCAGCTTTTGAAGGTAATTCTAAAAAGTAAGGCGTAGGAAATCCCGTAGCCGAAATTAGACTGGGGGATTTATTTTTAACAATATAGCATGGTATATATCCTATGGGTTTTTCCTTACACCGTTGGTTGCCTGGAAGAGATCGCTATGTAGCGATAAGGTCGCCAAAATTGTATGCTACTTTTATATAGGCTGTCTAAGTTATTGTAATGAAAAAATTGTTGTGGTGTACAATAAAGTATAAATAAATAAATAAATAAATAAAATGGTGGACAGGCAAATGAGCTGATGGTAAATGATCACCACTATTACACACATTAACTATAAAATACTCCTTACATCGCCAATGCGCCACCAACTTTGGGAACTATGATGATATATTACTTGTGCCTATAGTGGTGGCTCACTCACCCTTTACCGGAACACAACAATACTTATCGCTGGCCCTTCCACCAAGTAAGGAGGATATCAGCATATCAAGATATTTAAAATACTTGTATCTTGGGATGTTATATTAATCATAACTACGAAGGTCATCGTAAATAATTATTTTTGATTCAATTAGTATTTACACTAAGCTCCTCATAGAAATATATAAATAACAAGAATTAATTAGCTCAAATAGTCTGAGCTAAGCTTCCTTTGACAGAAATTTCAAGTAATTTAATTTAATTATTTTATAATACTACAGTAATGTTTAGAGATTTTCATATTTTACTTGATTAATATTATCTAAAATATGATACAATTAGCTATATATTTGTCTGTACATCATTTCCAGTGAAATCATTATTTACTTATACAGGACAACCTCGCAGGACTAGTTAGCTAACACGGACATAACTCAATACACGAAAAAAAAATTATTTTACAGTTTTGGTCGTACTGTCGTAACATTTGTAGATCTATATTTCATTCATAAACGAAAGGAAGACGCGACGCGTCGATCTTTGCGATGCGCGTAGATTTATAAACGTTCAAGCGGAAAATTAAATTAATACTTATTTTTGTATAAAAATAAAATCTAACAAATTATCAAAAGTCGTAGAACAAAAGTTGTTGCTTATGGTGTTAGCTATCTACGCTGGGTCGTTACAAATAACCCTGTATAGTAAATATAATACGTGTACTATATTTTTATCACAATACTAGTTTTTGGTATCAAACGCCGCCAATATCTTGCATTTATTAAATTTCACTTTCACTTATATGCTTCTAGTCTTATATATATATTAGCGTTTATATATATTAAAATATATTATTAACAGCAAAATATGCTTGAACAGCATATAAGCGGTATATAGCATCTATGGAACGTATTAAAATTCTCTCGATGAAAAAATACATGTTTCTGAACTTTCAAGGTGAACGGCCAAACGGCTTAAAACCTATTAATCTCAAACAGATATTCCAACAACCGTATTTTTTATATATATTATGTTCGTTATTTTCACAGAAAACAAAAACTTTTTATCGCATTTGTTGTTTTGTCATACAAATTAAACAGAACTTTTGTCAGCTCGTATTAATATTTATGCGCTTTATCTTATCTGAGAGTGCAAATGACTACTTCACCTGATGGTAAGTGGCAGTAGACTCCAGTGACGCAACGAGGGCTAGTACAGTTCCCCGTTTTGCCCGCAAGATGCCTCTTCACGCCTTGTTTGAAGGAACCCAGGTCATAAGAGGAGGGGAACGTGTGTGCTGGTAAATAATTCAATTTTTTAGAGGTGCGATAAAGAAAAGACTTACCAAATACTTAATAAAAATACGTGAAATTTTAAAATTGAATGTAAATCTCAAAGGTATCAGTTCGGTCTCGTTAGTACTCCTTTTAGTCTAGATACTATCATTTTTATAGTAATGTTTTAAAGAGACATGGATTGTTTTGATTTCATCGATAAAACGTGAAATTACTGAACCGGATTTATTTCTTTATTAAATAGGCTTACTTACTAAATTTATATAGTGACAAGAGAGATATATATTATACATAATTATTAACAAATATTCTATATAAATTTAACTTACAAGTATGCACAGCATTAATACTATATATTTTATAATAACACTATAAATTGTGACAGCTTACGATTTTTTTTTCTTTTTTTTTATTTATTCTTTTATATTTCGATATAACCTTTTTTTGAAATTACAAAGACTATCAGAAAAAATATCTATATTGCATTGATGATACAAAGTGTTATACAATTTAAAACCCTGTAAAAGTAAAGTAACAGCCTGTGAATGTCCCACTGCTGGGCTAAGGCCTCTTCTCCTTTTTTTTGAGAAGAAGGTTTTGGAGCTTATTCCACCACGCTGCTCCAATGCGGATTGGTGGAATACACATGTGACAGAATTTCATTGAAATTTGACACATGCAGGTTTCCTCACGATGTTTTCCTTCACCGTCAAGCACGAGATGAATTATAATCACAAATTAAGCACATGAAATTCAGTGGTGCTTGCCCGGGTTTGAACCCACGATCATCGGTTAAGATTCACGCGTTCTTACCACTGGGCCATCTCGGCTTACTGGGCCATCTCGGCTTAAAACCGGCCTGTAGCAATGGTGAATTTAATCCATACTTATTTTTTCGTTGCGGTATAAACAGTGGCTTATAATTAATTGCTCTTGCTGAGGGGCGGGGTATGTGTATATTTATATGCGAAAATAGTGGCGGACAATTTATAAAGTTATTAAGCAATTTATAAATAAAAATTATTCTCAAATAACTACATCTTTGATGCAATGTATTCATGCCGAAATATTCTAGTTTTTCTTCATATTCGGTTTAAAAATTATTCCAGCATCAGAAATGTTATTTATTCAGAAATAGCATGGGCTGTATTTTATTTCCGTAATTGTAAAACTTCAGTTTGTATTAATGTATGTATGTACTGTTATAGTTACAAACATAATTCCATGGTAGCGAGTTCGCTCTTTTTATATAACTTTCCTTCCATTTACGAAACATGTTTGATTTCTATTAAGGTTGTAAATACCGAATCGTTAACTTTTAAAAATCGACTCAATGCGTCACATAATTCAGCTGAATTCAGAACGTCGCCGTAAATATGGCACTTCTAATACTGAAGAGTATCTTTTCGTAGCCGAATAAAGATTCGTGTTATCTGTTTTAAACCATTGTCTCTATTGACAACTTTATCGGTTTTTCATTATCAGACATCGATCTTACAAATGTTATATAGCATCGTAACATGATATAAAGACAGACATGATGTTACAAGTCATTGACCTATTTTCGATACTGATTAGACAACCAACAATTCTTATTTAATGATTACAAAAAGGGTAATGTGTGTGTAATAATAATGCCCTCCAGACCGATTTCGCACAGGGCGGCCATTCTCAAGAGAGATTAGTCAACTGCGCACAAGATTGTACGCAAACACAGGTGCACTCTCTCTTCCCTAGCTCTTATAATCCGACACAACCGGAAAGAGTTCAGGCGCAGGCCTTTACGTGCTTTCCGAAGCACGGGAGTGTACACACTTCCAGACTCCGGGCGGCTAATGAGAATTCTCTGATAGAAAACCCCTGTTACTATTTATTGGTCCGACCTGGGAATTGAACCCAGAACCACCAGGTATGTGGGCTTATATCTAGCAACTAGACCAATGAGGCAGTCGAATGCGTGTGTACAATGTACACAGCAGAGGAATGTTAAAAATGTAAAAAAGCAAGAGAATAACTACTTATTGGACAAAAACGTAGATAATGTAGAAGTATTAGTTATTGCTCAATTCACATTAGACAGTCTAAGACACACATATATGTGTAGATTTTTTTATGATGTATGTTGGTGGACTTGTAACCAGTTGCGTAGCTATCGTAGGGCTAGGTGGTGCAGTGCAACAGGGCCCCGAAGTTCAAGGGGCCCTGTTAGATATAAGCCCTGGCGGATATAAACTAACCCTCTCTAATTTTGAAGGCCAATATAAGTTCAAGCTACGTGGAAAGAGGGGGTGAGAGCCCGATTCTTTCTGTATGCACCGGGGCCCTTGTCCACCTAGCTACGCCACTGCTGGTAAATGTGTCACCCGATGGTAAGTGATATTAGCGGTGAAGAAGGTAGAGCCACCAACTCATCAGATATTCTATCACAAAACAGCAATACCTACTTGGTATTGTTATGTCCCAGTTTGAAGGGTGAGTGAGCCAGTGTAATTACAGACACAAGGTACATAACATCTTAGTTCCCAATGACGAGCAGACGAGCATATGAACCACTCATACGCTCGTCTGCCTACTTTTGCTATAAAAAAAAGAAATATTAATAACTGCCAATTCCGTAGAGCTATTCGTGAAACGTCAGAAAGAGATGCGACATTTAATTATAACTAGCTGTGCCCCGCGGCTTGATCCGCATATAATGAATAAAAATATATTAAATTATTTTATTTCTATAATAACACACACGCACAAACACACACACACACACACACACACATATGGCTACTGGTAAAGAAATACGTAATTAACGATTTGAAATTAATTTTACCGATTACCGATCTTATGTAACCTATATAGACCTAACATTTGCGCCATCACGTGTTCTTTGTGTGTACCAATTTTCATCAAGATTGGTCAAGCCGTTCTTGAGATACAGACAGACAGACAGACAAAAATGAAAAAAAAATAGTATAATGTGAATCACTGCATCAGAAAACGATTATTTATCACAAAATTAAATGGAAAAAAAAATGTACAGACAGAACCAATAGATGTATATAGTAGTATAGATATCTAAAGTATACATATTGAGTTTTCATTCTCTACATATCACAGTTAAAGTAAATAAGGGGTTTTCCAATAGGGACGCTTGAAATTTGACAGCTGATTGCGGCCATGTTGTTTGAGTGACAGCTGTCAAATGCAGTGTGTTATATTCATTCCGTCCTCCCAAACCACCATGGCAGGTTACAGTGTCGAGCAGCACTTGCAAATCATAAAATTGTTTTATGAAAATGGGTCTTCAGTTCGAGCAACGTTCCGCGCACTTCGCCCGTTTTACGGTCGCGATGATCGTCCTGCCGAGTCGACTATCCGTCGATTGGTGGACAAATTCGAGTTAACCGGGTCAGTTAACAATCAGCCGGTTCCCGTGCGTCAACGTAACGCGAGATCTGCCGAGAATATCGCCGCTGTGCGCGACAGTGTCCTCGAAAACCCGCGGCAGTCAATTCCGCGTCGCGCACAGGAACTCGGCCTTTCGCAGACGACAACTTGGCGAATTTTGCGTTGTGACTTGAGCCTGCACCCGTACAAGATCCAGCTGACCCAAGAGCTCAAGGTTGATGACCATAGACAGCGCCGTGTGTTCGCTGACTGGGCATTAGAGCAGTTGGAAGTTGACGCCGATTTTGGCAAAAAAATCATCTTCAGCGACGAGGCGCATTTTTGGATGAATGGCTATGTCAACAAGCAAAATTGCCGTATTTGGGACGAGACCAATCCACACGAGGTTCACCAAGTGGCAATGCACCCGCAGAAAGTGACTGTTTGGTGCGGATTTTGGGCCGGAGGCGTGATTGGTCCGTATTTTTTCGAAAACGATAATGGTGTGGCCGTCACCGTCAATGGTGAGCGATACCGGTCGATGATAACCAACTTCTTTTGGCCTGAAATCGAGAATATGGATCTGGACAACATGTGGTTTCAACAGGACAGCGCTACGTGCCACACAGCACACGCTACGATGGAAGTTCTGCACGAGCAAGCGCCCTTAATGGAAAACCCTATAGTATCGAATAAGTAAAAAAACTCTGTTGTACTCAAGCGAATGAGCTGAAATTTTGGATACATTTTACGCGCTGATAAGAATACTTAATATTTATTGTTTTCTTTAATTTTTAAATTAAGAATATCAATGGTAAGAGACCGATTGGAACAAATACCGATTATTGGAAAAGAAAACAAACTCAGAACCAAATCTATCACAATGATGGATTGGTGGTACATTCAACTTGTAGACTTTATTGCTTAGGATATAAGGATGCTATTGCGATAAAGGATTATTTATGTGGGTAACCGTTGCTGTCAGATTAGAAAGAGCGTGCAATGAACACGTCCGCGAGGGTAGAATGAAAAAGTTTTGCAATTCATAAATTCTATTTTCTTATTATTTAAGTCACGTTATCAAAGTTAATAACTTACTATAATATTTCTCTCTTCTTAAAAATCAACATAAAAGGGAGGGTGTTATAAGTTCAACGTATCTGTGCATCTTTATGTTTGTGTGTGGCATCGTAACTACTAAACGAGTGGACTGATATTTCTGTTTGAAACCTGATATGATAGCTATAAATTATGAAGATCTATTGAGGCATTTGAAGATCATCAGCTTATTTCCTACTTGACAAAAGGGTACTAGCTCGCACAGGTCCAATTGATTTGAAATTGCGATCCCTAACGCGACGACGCTTGTATTAAAATATTAATAGGTAACTTATAATAAAGTTAAGGGCCGCATACACATTTGATTTTTTTACTTTTTGGGGTGATTTAAAATTTTAATTTAATTTTACTTAATAATCAAATATAAGTTTCGAGTCATCTAACACATGAAGTTATTTATGAAAAATATTTGTTACACAAGTTACATGTTCGTGCTTTTATCTCGACTGTATCGCATTTGAATAAAACTTTAACAGGGCGTATTTCTTAATAAAGTATATTATAGATGATTCATTGATTTCCACGTACGATAAATAATAGAAAAAATGTATTTAATTATCAATGTTACTTGATCGTCGAAAAGAGTGACTACTGAGTTTCTTACCGGTTCTTCTAGCAAGAATCTACATTCCGAACCGGTCATAACTTTATATTTATTTAACCATGTAAAATTAAGTACATTTAAATTTATAATCAGATAATTAATTTAATTTATTAATAAATATTATCTAAAATCAACATTATTTATGAATTATGTAAATACAACCAGCAAGGCATGGTATTAATAAAGATATGAGTTTTATCCTCTAGTCCCTTTGTCCTTCGTTACCATTTTCCCTTCCATGTTATAGGGGTTGCTTAAATTTTAATAAGACCCTTCTAATAAATAAACGAAGAAGGTATATTGCGATAATAAATACTCCTTATTATATAATATAATGCTCAAGGAAATTCAATTTTAATCAAAGCATTTTATAATTAAATAGTGCAGAGCAGTATAAACCAGAACAATCTGGTATTAAGCGGTAAAAAGTAGATCAAAGCAGTAGTTTATAAACTATGAAAATATTCCATTTTTCAACGTAATTCTGTTGAACCCTGACTTCCAACTTTATATTACAGCAGTAAATACGAACTGGATTTAATATATACAAACTACAGACAATAAAGAAAATATATTATTTTAGAGAATTGAACTCAAATTTAAAAACAAAAAAATTAAAAAGGAGTGACAGCGTAGTTGGTAAAGCGAATGGATCCATACCAAAGGTCACTGGTTCGAATTTTTAATAGGACAAGGTGTGATCCCGTGTGGTGGTTGATACATTACATTGACAGGGTCTCATAGGTCCTGATATCCGTGCTAATGACAACCGTTACGATTAAAGGGACCGGATAATATATCCTGTTTTATATATCTTAACGTTTTTTTTTTTTTTTTTTTTAATGATATGCTTGTTTGTGTTTATGAGTACATAATAATTAATTTATATGTAAAGATAACTTTTGATATAAGGAGAGGTATAATAAATAACGTTAAAAGTTTAAGGAAGCACTAGAGTGATTGCAAGAACAAAATCGAAGGTAGTCTCAAAACACAGAAGTCAAATGAAAGTGTTATGCGACTTTGACTATAATAATCATTATATTTAAAGGAGCCGTGGTTTAGTTGAACTAATCATTGGGGGATATGCTATAATCGCCAAGCTTGGCAGACGGGTTGGCGATCCCAATAAGTTGGTCATAGTACTCAGATGCTGCTGCCCGTTCTCTGGAGTATTTTCCCTCGGATCGACTTCTACGCCCCCCACGCCTCAATGGGTTGGTGATATTCGTCGAAGCCATTGGATGCGGACAGAGCAAGACCGGCCAAAATGGAAATCCTTGGGGGAGCCTTTGTCCAGCAGTGGACGTCTTTTGGCTGTCATGATGATGGTATTTAAAGGATATATGAATAAAAATAGCATATAACCATAACCATAAGACATTTTAAACATTTCACGAGTGAGATACGAAGTTTGTTACAGAATAGGTCTGAAGGTCTATGTTACATAGTAACTAGCCTTAGTCACAATGAGCTTATAAAAATATAGTGTGATGTAAATAATGATTGTTACGCTGACGTCATCTGACAGTCGAAATCTTACGCTTACTCGTCTGACACTCGAAGTCTCAGTTAAACCTCGATGGTAGGGGTTTGTGCAAGCTCGTCTGGATAGGTGCATCATCACCACCCACTCATCAGATATTATACCGCAAAACAGCAGTACTTGTTACAGTAGCGTTCCGGTTTGAAGGGTGAGTGAGCCAGTGTAATTATAGGCACAAGGGACATAACATCTTAGTTCCCAAGGTTGGTGGCCCATTGGCGATATAACGATGATTAATATCCCTTACAATGCCAATATATATGGGCGTTGGTTATCACTTACCATCAGGTGGCCCATATTCTTGTCCGCCTAACTACGCTATAAAAATGAGCTAATAAAAATATGGTGTGAGTGGCAAGGTACTCATGAGTATTGATATGTAAATAATGATTCTTACGCTGACGTCATCTGACAGTCGAAATCTTACGCTTACTCGTCTGACACTCGAAGTCTCAGTTAAACCTACGTGTACCTAGCACTAAGATTAAAAAAACTATTTTACTCATACTTTACGTTAGAAGTCTTTATTTACACAAGTTTTCTTTCTCGAATATTTCACAAGCACTACTGTTTAGCATTTCTCAACTTTTATATATTCACTTCGGGCAAAAAGTTTCTACATTATTAAATAAAAAAACTTTCCTACAAATTTTCATCCCCTATTCAACCTCATTAGAGGATGATTTAACAAAAAATTTTATTGCTCAACACTGTTATTTAAGGAGATATGAGCTTTGTGTACAAGTGCGTGTATAGTGCGTAGTATGTTAGTTAGCAATTTTAAAATTTTACTGAATAGATTTATGCTTTACCAGTATTCGTCCCCAAGGGACCCTCCCTTTCACACGCAATTACACACACATTAGTTAAAAATAGTAAAAATATATATGTTATTAAATATATTATTATACATAAGCAACATATATGATGTGTATATATTTTTATTTATTTTAGACGATTGCACATCATGGAAATGAAACGAACGCCTTAAGGCGATTTCCAATAAAAAAAAATGTATGGAGCCTTTAAAATCGTTAAATTTGAGATTTGAAAAGTAATCTGAGTGTAACATTTCTATATTGAATAAAGAACTTCGACTTTGACTAAAAAAGATTAAGTAGAACTGGTATAAGATTCAATTGTAAAATAAGCAACACGTATAACAGCCTGAATAATAAATAACCTCGATGGCATTGCTAACGGTACCGCGGGGAATTAGTTGACGTCATACGGCGCTCCATTCCCAAAGGTCCTATCAGCCTTTGTAACGGACAATACATATGAAAAGACTAGCCTCATAATAACTATCATAAATAAAAAGTCAAGTAAATGGCTTAAGGCCACCTCTTCTCTTTGATGAGGAGATATGGAGATTATTCCGACACGTTGCTGCGATAGGTGTTGATGGATACTCATGTAGAGAAAACCATCCAAAATATACAGATTTTCTTCACAGCCAAGCACGAAATCACTTAAATGACAAATTAAGTACACGAAAGCTCAATTTTATTGGTAACCCGTTCTTGAACCCGCAATAAAAAATGATATTTAACTATCTAACCGCTGTGCCTTATATAGAGAAAATATTATAGACGAAAATATTTTACCAATACTTTTAAACTGTTCTTACGTTACAATATAGAGAGGATAAATTTACATAGCATTATTGTTTGTCAAACTTTGAGGCAAAGTTTTCGTGACGTGATTTAACGAGCAAAGTAAATTCGATTCTATTTGAAGACAACGTATCGATGCCTTGTATAAAATTTAAAAAAAAATGCAACCTTATTAACCCTTATCTGCTAATGGGGTAGTTTGCTCCCCACTCACAAAAAAAAACGTGTGCGTCTCGGGACGCATAATAATATTTATTATTAATTATAATATATTAAATATAATTTAAATTGATACTTGAGAGTTGCTAAATTATTATAAGTACTATCTGTATACGCTAGATGGCATTAGGTTGGTAACTCTCAGGTAAAGCAGTCCGCGTTGGTAATAGTGGCACCGTAACGCGTTACGTTACGAAGCGGTTTACCCTCCCATAAGAAGTTATCACTTCAAAAACACTTTTAGAACTGAATATATTTTCAATTGTTTCGTCTTATCGTTTAATATTTAATCTATCACAAAATGTCACGCAAACGAGCTATGATAATAGATATATTAGACATATTCGCGAGTCGTAGGCTAGCTTAAATCCGTTGGTTAACCCCCAACAGATAAATATGGCATTATAACAAATTTATTGTAAACGACTACCGAAAAATACGTAAATATTTATGTGAAATACGGTTGGAAACCTGCAATTAATCAAACTTCCATTAATCGATATGACCAGCGCGGCCATTTTATTGTCGCTTTATTAATTATGTAATTCGATGCCATAGGTACTTATCGTCGATCTATAGGTACTTATGATCGAGGGATCAGGCATGGCCATTTAGTTGTGCCAATTTGTTGTAGCAACACAAACTCGATCGGTACATACTTTGTGTTACATACACCAATCCGATAAATTTGCTTCAACAACAACTGACCAGAGAATCAAGGCTTCTCGACTAGGAGAAACGAGTCCTAAGAGTCATCGTAATTGTAACAAAGGATTTAGTGTACTATTTCCAGGTGTATAAAATAAGTGATGATAATGAACTGAATCGCAATTATGAAGACGATGATGAACTACCATCTTAGGCCTTTATTCCATTAATTTGCCCTTCCACCTATTTTTTTTTTCACCGACGCCCATAGACTTTGGCTTTGTAAGAGATGTTAACCATAGCTTACATCGCCAAATCGCCACCAACCTTGGGAACTAATATGTTATGT
The DNA here is from genome assembly GCA_905220585.2 of Nymphalis polychloros. NCBI lineage: Eukaryota > Metazoa > Arthropoda > Insecta > Lepidoptera > Nymphalidae > Nymphalis > Nymphalis polychloros. The sequence goes on from HG992267.1 coordinate 5,892,356, forward strand.
CCCTTGTGCCTGTAATTACACTGGCTCACTCACCCTTCAAACCGGAACACAACAATACAAAGTCCTGCTGTTTTGTGGTAGAATATCTGATGAGTGGGTGGTACCTACCCAGACGAGCTTGCACAAAGCTCTACCACCAAGTAAACCTATATATATATTATATTTTTAAAAAATGGTAACGTCAAAATGGCGTTAAATTTAAGAGAAGGTGAAGAGGAAACGAATCTTATACTTTGTGCTCGATGAATAACTACGATACTTTTAGAATCAAATATTTCTGATAAAACTTCCCCAATAAAATAGATGTTTGACAAAACAACTTCCAATGCTTCAAATGATTATGAGCACAATAAAACAATAGACCGGTCTTCTCTTATATTTTCTTGGACAAATAATTTTATTCGCGAAGAATAGTTTCTGAAAGTATTATGCTTCGTTCGTGATAAACTAGATCACGTCTTATTCAACAACAGAAACAAAGAGGGTAAAGGGTGTTAGTGTTAATATTTTTCCAAAAAGAAACCGAATTTAACTTTCCTCATTGTACGCTTCCAATGAAAGCTTAACAAAGTACAATATCGATGAGATTGAAATGTCAATACCGTGCAGCAATTCTTGACACAATGCAAGAAGTATCGGCAAAATCGATGTATAAATAATAAACAAATACGTAAACAAATATACACAGAAAAATTAAGAATACCCTTATTTAATATAGTCAGTTTTTTTTATTGTATAAGTAGGCGGACGAGCTTGTGGGCCACCTGATGGTAAGTGGTCACCAACGCCCATAGACAATGGCATGGTAAGAAATGTTAACCATCGCTTACATCGCCAATGCGCCAACCAATTTATTTATTAAATAAATAAATAAATTTGCGGTAGAATATCTGATGATCGGATCTGATCGGGTGGTACCTACCCAGACGAGCTTAAAATTTATATAATTCTTTTTATTATTAATTAGAAAAATTGTAATCAATGGAATGAATGCGATAGTTAGTTTGTTACTTTATTTGTTTGTTACCAATCAAGTCTTAACTACTAAAGCGATCATCATGAAATGTTACATACACGCTGTCAGAATACAGAAAATATGGGACCTTAAACTTACCCCCCCCCCCTCCTTAAATTCAGGAAAATCCGCAGGCGGAAATTAGCGATTACCGAAATAATATTACATCAATTCAATTGAAATATATGATCGTCAATCGCAGAGCTTACACCGACAAATTCACAAGTTTCATAAATAAAATCTCGTCAAAGCTAGTTTTCAAATTTCCAATAACCGGCTCCCGATTCTGCCAATCATGATCGCACTGTCAAAGCTGTATCGATTTTTGTACCGACATTTGCCGTGACAATTGCTTTTATATACCTTTATGATTGGATTCAAACCGATTTTAATTACAATATTTCTTAGAAGTAAATTTAAAAGATGTCATTTTTGTTGTAATAATTAATTTTAAAAAATTCTGTAAAGGACGAAATTTTAATTTATCATGCCGCTTCTTTCAATTTTAAATATATTTATAAGTGGCCTGCAATCTTATAAATAAAAAAAAACCATTATCGCGGTGAGAACTCGAATAAAACGAGTATGATAACCATCAATCTCTCATTTTTAACAATGCCACAAATGAAGCGTGCGATCAAACAATACAGGGAAAAACGACCTATTTAATAAGCATTCATCACAAGACGAGCTATTCTGTAAGAATAAACTTGATACTTGTCGTGCACGTCATGATATGCGACAATGACTATAATAATTGTAGCGTTTCAAGAATACACGCATCAAAATACTTTATCACCGTATGTCGGTTATCAAGATTTCACGAGATGCCATATTTTTTTATTTTTTTATGTAATTTTTTATGGCTGAATAGTTCATACGTAAGAGAGTAACAAACCAACAAACAAATATAGTCACTTTTGCATTTATAATATCAGTTAGAAGTTGGATTTATCCCAATATACGAAATTAATTCATAAAAATTGTGAAAAGGCATAAATGCAATATAAGCCTATTGAAAGTATTGAATAAAATCATTATTGAACAAAATATAGTTTAACTTTCAACATGTAATTCAAATGCAAAAAAGCTTTTGAATCGTTAGTAAAAAAATTAAAAACAAGTGAATTAAACTAGACTAACTTGTTGCATATAAAATAGTTGCACCGCGAACGACAGGCGACAGGTCGTTCGTTCCAAAGGTCTCTTATATATACATAATATTCAATTCAATTACTGGTTAACTTTACTTTATACTTTATGGTACGCCACAAAGAAAAAGAAATACAAACATGGATATACATATATTTTTAGGAAGGTGGACGAGCATATGGGCCACCTGATGGTAAGTGGTCACCAACGCCCATAGACATTGGCATTGTAAGAGATGTTAACCATCGCTTACATCGCCAATTCGCTACCAACCTTGGGAACTAAGATGTTATGTCCTTGTGTCAGTACTACTGTTTTGCGGTAGAATATCTGATGAGTGGGTGGTACGTACCCAGACTAGCTTGCACAAAGCCCTTTGACAACCTTATCGCTACATAGCGATCTCTTCCAGGCAACCAACGGAGTAAAGAATAGTTCATGGGATATGACGTAGGTGGTGCTGTAATATGAAATAAAATAAATGAAAAAAATATATTGTTTTTCTCGTTTGTGTTAACAAAATATTTATCTATTTTTAAACTTTTTATCTATAAATTCACAAATCTGATTATAATGATATTCACTTGTTTGTATTAATGTCAAAATTCAGTTATACATTTTGTTATTCAAGTATTGTTTTTTTTTTAAGTGAGACTTCTATATATGTTACCAAAACCAAAACAACCATTTTTTGTCTGCCTGTCTGTCTGTTTGTCCAAGCTAATCTTTGAAACGGCTAAAAATTATAAATTGAAATAACTGAATTATTATAAGAAGTCTTTCGCGTTTCTGTCGTTATCTGTCGCCGTTTCATCTCATTTAATTTTTACAATGTACGTTAATAAATTAAATACTTTGTTGCTTTAGGTTTCAATTATTAACTAGATTCTAATTTTATTCTATCAGTACTAACTTCTTAAGTTTATTTTTGGTTTGAATTTTATTACTTTTTGAAGTGAAACTTTTATATAGACGGGGGTATGAGAATTTTTCTGTCACGAAAAAGCGTTACGACCGCGTGGAGGGGGTAGACGATATATCGCGTGGCGAGAGGCGGCCTGTATTATTTAAGTTCCGAATTAGCTAATAGATGGCACTTTACAGATATAAATATTTTTTTTAAACTGTTTTAAAAATAAAATTGAAATAAAAAAATAATAATAATAAATTTTCACTTCTACTATGTGTCCCAGTTTTGTTTTTCGTCAATTAAGGCAATTATTTTATTTGAATTTTGTTAGGTTAGCCTATAAAATTGGTATTTATTTTATAACAATATTTTTTTATACACAATAAAAAATATATTTCTTAATATATAACGTTCGCCTTCTAAATAAATACAGAATTAAGAGCGCACCTAAAGGCAGTCAAATTTCATATTTAACTCTTACAAACTCCTCACGATAGGCAATCTCATTTCTATTATTTTTTATCAACAACGACCGGCAGTATATTATTTTTCCTTGTTCCCTATATTTTACAAATGCTTATGAAGAGTAAATAATAGTTTATGTGAAGCGCTGTGATTTTTTGCCGTAGTTCTCTCATCTCGCGCCGCATCGACTGGCTCATGAAAGTCTCATAAGATTTACAACGTTATAAATATAAAAGGGATTTACAAAAAAATCCCTAACGCCCTAAATTACTTGTAAATATAATTAATTAATCCATTTATTATCTGAATAATCGATATCCTTACTATTATAAATTAAAAAATTAGTGGACATTTATTGTTTTTTTTTTTTTCGAGAAAAAATTAAACTTTTTATTATTTAGATAAATGTAGTTATACTTAAAATATTGTATTTTTAACTTAGCTCTGGACGTATGAATTCAAAACAAGTAAAAGATAAGCAAAGCTTTATACTCTCTCACAACACCAGCTATCACATCAACAAACCTTTATCATTTATTATTGATAGATTTTATCATTGAATAGATAAAATTAACCTCATGTAATCTTGGTTTAATTTAGATAGTAAGTGATAGAAGACTAAGTAGTTGTTCATTTTTAGATATGATTTATATATTTATTCGCATTTTGCCCTGTTGCCCTGTTCTTATGTAATATGGTTATCATATTTATTGTTGGACTGAGGACTTTTGTCTAGCAGTAGGACAAGTGGCTTAAGTTTAATTTCCCCAAAAATTTTAACCGAGCAATTAATAAGTCAATAACAAAACCTTGTTTTGACGCATGGTTAATAATCAATCTATATGTTTTTTTTTTTTATTTACACAAATTCATCAGACTTTTCATAGATTATTTATTTTTTCACGTCAAAATGCTCTATTTAATCAGGAAATGTCATCTCCGTGCTCAATTTCGATGTTGAATGTGAGTCGCATGTTTTGACATTTCGTCGATCGTGTTTGATTAACGGCTTAAATACTTTTTAAATAAATTTATTATGTAATATTAAAAAAACATATTTTTTTATTATTTAATCTATATTTATTGTGAACTAAAGTTACGGTATGTTTGCATTATTCTTAAGAACTATGTCAATTTTAATTATGTTTTCACCAATAGACAATTATTGATATGATGGTTGCAGATTTTTGTGTAACCCGGTCTGACTAGGTATCACCTAATTTACGGTAGCATGCGAAAACGATCCCGTGGCTCTCCTCGTTAAGATGGAAAGGGTACCGCTGGTTTTTTAGTGGGTATTCGGATTCACTCGGCGCCTTGGACACCGGCGAGCCCCACAAACCCCCTCAATGTTTCCGTGGGGGAGACGCATAATGCGTTTTTCCAGCATTAAAAATGGTATCGCCTACTCGTGGCATATTCACCAAAAATAAATACTTAGTATCGTTGTAATTCAGTTTTAAGGGTGAGCTTGTGTAACTACAGGCACAAGACACAAAACATCTTACAACAAACAACTAGGACGTTTAATATTTCAATGTCAACCCTGGTTAATATTTCAATGGTGACCCGGTACCACGGTAGCCATGTGGCACGTTTGCCAGTCTTTACTTCTACTAAATAAAATACCCATTTCAGATCCTCAATTAATCGGATAAATATGTACCACATAATGTATTCAGTATTTATGCATAGGCCTACAAGGCACCGGCCTAGGCTCTGCCATGTAACCATACACACAGCCAAGCAACTCTTACCGAATGGAGAAGTCTCATGTCAAAGTCCGGTTTATGTATCTACCCGTATGTGTAATGGAACAAGCTTAACCATTGGGATTGTAACTTTTTACTTTAAATTAAAGTAAAACTTTCCATACCCTAAATTCATTACCACGAAGTTAAACAGTCCACATCACCGCATTTGTATTTACTAAGCCCTGTGTTTAACTGAGAGCACGTTCGCACTGACCTTGATCAACGTCCCGCGTATTACCGATAACCGAACTGTTTGGTAATAATTAAGTCTCATATTGAAAAACAATAATTACGTTGCTTTAATTAGAAATTAATGAATTAATCTATTAATTTGAATTTGGAATTTGGAAAACTTATGTTAAAAGTTATGTCATTCTGATATTTATGTTGGCAGGATAATTAGGCTGCTTCTTACCACAGAAAACAAGAGATAAAACCCGAAATACAAGAAAATACAAAACAAATATTAACAAATAGATAAATATAATTGTAAAGGACACAACAAAATATTAATAATAATTTTTACATTAATCTTATTTATGTGTAAAGAGAAACCATTCTTACATTAGCAATGCACTAATTAGAGATACATAATTAATTATATTATTAATAATAATAATAATAAATAACTTTATTGCACACTAACAAGGAAAAAAACAAAAAACAAAACAAGACAGTTACAAAAAAAAAGAAAAAAAAAAGATAGAAGCTAAGGAAGGATGATGCATTCAAAGGGCGGTCTTATCACTCAAGTAGTGATCTCTTCCAGGCAACCCTGAATTAAGATGCTAGCAGGACATAACGGGCGAGTGCATTATATATACATACATATATATATAAATATACATAATATATACGTTTATATAAAATACAACATATCAATACATATATAAATAAAATAAATGTATAAATAGTACGAAATACATAATACATATTATAAGTAGTATAAAAAATAATGCAGCTATTTTCTCTCGTCTCGATTTCGTACGGTTATTATTCATAGAAAGTCAAGTGGTCAGATATGCCCTGGTCCGATAGTCACTGGCACTAAGATTTTTTTGAGCATTTTAGTAAATATAATTGTCACTCCAATCCGGTGGTAATTTTATTATATATCTTGGTAATTTGATACAACAATACTTGAATAATAATAATAATAATAATAATTTTTGATTTATTTCTTCACATAAAAGTTTACTAGTAACATTTAAGTATCAACTAAATAATGTGAAGATTGGTGCTTTTTATGTAAGACGGGGCAAACGAGCAGGAGGCTGTCCTGATGGAAAGTGACTACCACCGCCCATGAACATCTGCAACACGCGAGGGCTTGCAGGTGCGTTGCCGGCCTTTATGGAATGAGTACGCTCTTGTGCTTGGAATAAAATGTAAAAAATAAATAAGTCAATTGAAAGATAAATCTTAATACAGCAAAGTAATTTTTTCAACTTATTTTATTACATTTTCATTTTATATTATAAGAATGAACACAGTTTCTATTATAGAATCCCTGTGGAAACCATTTTTAATATGGACACGGGATTCTTCTTTCCATTAATGGGTTCATTGAGTCAAAAAACTTGTACTCTCAACAAATAAGATAAAGAAATTTTAAAGCCTTTAGTTTGCCACACATGAGCATTACGTTATTCCTAAGCATGATGTGCAGCGTCGTGGAACAAATATTAGTGAATCTATATTTCTACTATAAAAACAGCATACAAGGCGTTGATTCAAAATAATTCTTTTCAAATATTTTATCATTGCATGAACCTAATAACATTAAATATTGTTTTAGTTTCCAGTTACCATTTGTAGGTAACAGCTTAATACATTTACATAAATCAGGAAATTAGCTATTTTCTAAATATTTACTAAATTAAGCTATACATACAATGTACCACCACTTGTAACAAAATTCGTGTCCGACCCGTGAATTGATTATTAGGTATCGTGTGTCGGTTCTATATATTTATGTAATAATTTTTAAAATACTAAGCAAAAAATTACTTTAAAAAATATATTAATTGTGTTTAACGACACTGTTGGTGGTAAAAATGTGGACTACTGAGGTCATGACCTCGTGTCTTAGTTACCCGATAGGTAACAGCTATCGAACGCTATTGCCCGCACCTGTGTCGCCAAGTAACATTCGTCATTTAATAAAAAAAAAAAAAAACCGTTATAAATTTTTTGCTCTGACACGAATTTTGTTACAACCTGTATAAAGAACGACATCATAAATAATGACACTATTTATTAATGTTATAGTAATGAAAGATTTGTAGAAAACCATGAATTCATATAAACAATAGATATTTATTGTTCCACATACAAATATTGTACTCCCGTCAAAATACAATGTTGTATTATTCCCGCCTGTATAATGATTAAGAAAAACTCTAAAGCATATGGCAATGTGAATAGTTAAAATGAAAATAAAATCCGTCTTATATTAAAAGCGTCTAAGTCTGGTGCGGTCTTTGAAATATCAAATCAAAACACACGTTAATATCCCAAGGTATTCAAAACCAATAACGCAAGACATAAAGGTATAAAACAAAAGCGCTCGTAATTTCAATTGAATGCCTTTTCCAAACTAATAAAATGGCGGATCGAATCTTACTTGCAAATCGCCAGTTATCATTCTTATTTCCTATCCCTTATCATTTCTCTGTCAAACGCAATTTCACGTATAAGGTAGTTTCCACATGATATTCCATTTAAAATGTACTTACGTAATATAAGAAAGTATTCGATATTTGATTTTCCGCAATTCGATTAAAACATTTTATTTATTTATTCATGAATGCAATCATAACTTTACTTACCTGAGGTTGGTGGACAATATAGACTTTTTTGATTTTAATGGTCAACAGGTCATTTAGCCGAAGAATCACGAAGAAAATTGATCGGTACATTTAAAGATGGAATCTATTTGTTTAAATTCAAAGCTAGATGCGTATGTGTGTGTGTGTGTGTGTTATTTGTTTGTGTGTTTATATAAACAAATTGACGGGTAAAAACTGAATAATGGTTATATTTTGGAACGAAGTTCCTTATGAGGCGTTGCTGAGCAGTACCCTAGGCGGCAAAAAACGTCCGTAACGTTCAAAAAAGCGTAAGATTTTTATGTATAGTATATGTATGATGGCTATACAGTGTCTAATGTGTAGTCTACGGGATGACTGTTATTATTATTATATATTTTTTTATAAATCATTGTAAACAAAATAAAGGTGTTAAGATAATTTTGTAAAGTAGTTTTTTTGATTTTTATCGATAAAAAAATCATAATAAAAAATGTATACCCGAATAATTATTTTCTTTACACCTCGAATAGAACTTGAAATTAATATTTTTATAATAAGGAACTTCGTTCCTATCTGGTGTCCCACGACATCACACGGATTTATTTGATTTCTAAATGTAATTTATACCAACAATCACAAACGATCGAAATTATTTTTATTTAGTTATAATAGGTAAGCGGACTGGCTTAATCACTTAAATTTAATACTCAATACCCCTCAATTGGCGCTGTAAGAAATATTTACGAGCCCTTACATCCGATCCGATCAATTAATGCGTCACCAACTTGAGAACTAACTTAAGTCCCTCGTACCAAATACTTCCCGCCCCACCAATGAAGAAAGAAACCATAAAAAAATTCATTAGTCGAAAACGCTATAAATATTGATAAGCCATTACAATTATATATCAATCAGTAAGCAATAGCCACTGTCATGGCCCAGACGTTAAAAGCACCTACCCTCGCTGGATCATAAGCAACGTGAACTCAACTGAGCTTTTACGAGAATAATATAGGAATTTACGATCTCCTGCGGCCCATAAAAGTATATTAAAACCTTCCTTCTAACATAAATAAACTTAAGAACTATAAGTAATAAACGTTGACGCGTTGCCTTGTCACTTGCGGGTCATATTAAAGTTGAAAGTCAATACTTGAACACACTTTGAAAATTTTGTAATGTTTTCATATGTGTATACAATTTTACTTTACTTTTAGCCGAGATGACCTAGTATATAAGGACGCGTGAATCTTAACAAAAGCAAGCACCACTGAATTATATGTGCTTCATTTGTGATTATAATTCATCTTGAGCTTGACGATGAAGGAAAACATCGTGAGGAAACCTGCAGGTGACAAATTTCATTGAAATTCTGTCATATGTGTATTCCACCAATTCGCGCTGGAGCAGCGTAGTGGAATAAGGTCCAAACCTTCTCCTCAAACAGAAGAGAAAAAGTCTTAGCCCAGCAGTGGGCTAAGACTTCTTCTCTTCTGTTTGAGTCAGTGAATGTTCACAGGCTCTTACTGATACAATTTTACTTGTGACGATTTGATTTTTCGCGATGCCAATTCTTTTTTCACTCTAAATTGAAATGTTATTATAATAATAATGTATTTTTGTTAATCTCTATAAATTGATTGATCATAATAGTTGAATTAAAATTTGGTTTGTACAAATTAACTTAATTCCAATCAGGTGTGTGTCACACTATACTTCTCGCTATGTTATAACATAATCTGTTTTAAGGAGTAAATAATAATTAATTAATAGTAGATTTTAAAGATCTTGGAAAGATCTTTTTTTGTGTTATATTTTTAAATTATTTAATTCTTGTTAAGTATTTTAAGCTGAAATTAACAACGGAAAGAAACACTGAACTGGAATTTATTGGTGCATAGGAGTTTGCGCAAGATAGCTACCACCCACTCATCTTATTCTACTACTAAACTTTATCACTTATTCTACTAAACAGCACTTCTTAGCATTACAATAATAATCTAGTAAATCTAGTCAATTAATGCTTCGATAAAATAGTTAACATAGCATGTAGTAAAATAGTGTGTAAGGGTCCAGACCGATTTCGGCCACGGCGGCCAATCTCAAGAGAGATTAGCCAACTGCGCAGAAGATATTATAGTGCACAAGTGTGTGCGCAAACACAGGTGCACTCTCTTTTCCTTAGCTCTCATAATCCGATGGGACGGCAATCCGACACGACCGGAAAGAGTTCAGGCGCAGGACCAACGGCTTAACGTGCTTTCCGAGGCACGGGAGTGTACACACTTCCACCTTCCAGACTCCGGGCTGCTACTGAGAATTTTCTGACAGAAAAACCCAATAACTATTTACTTGCCCGACCTGGGAATTGAACCCAGGACCACCGGGTCTGCAGCCTAATATCTAGCCACTAGACCAACGAGGCAGTCGAGAAATAGTATGTAGCAGTTAAAGTACGTGCCCGTTTCCACCTGTAACACAAACTCAGCCTATGTCAGTGCCCTGAAAACATTTTCACAAAGGACTTCATCGCGGAATGTCAATATTTATGAACTCCCACACGCTAAATGACTGATAGATATTTTGAAGGGAAAAATTCACCGCAGAATATGTTAGTAAAATGTCAGAATAATATGCAATATTGACGCGCGGTTTCAACGCGTTAAACATTCCTGCTTCACTGTGAGCTGTAGTGTAATGTTAAATCGCTTAAAACCCTTTCCAAAAAGAAATCTAAGAAATACAAAAAAACAAATTGTTCTTAAAGGCTGTTTAGGTATCACCCACTCATCAGATATTCCACCGCAAAACAGCAGTACTTGGTATTGTTGTGTTCCGATTGGAAGGGTAAGTGAGTCAGTGTAATTACAGGCACAAGGGACATAACATCTTAGTTCCCAAGGTTGGTAGGGCATTGGCGATGTAAGCGATGGTTAACATCTCTTACAATTTCAATGTCTATGGTCGTTGGTGACCACCTACCATCATGTGGCCCATATACTCGTCCGCCTAACTATACTATAAAAAAAAAAACACTCAATTTGCTCTTTCTGTCTTTATTGATTTGTCATTCACTTGAAGAAGACACTGCATTGTTTAGTTAATCACTCGCAGTAAATGCAAGTTTGTAGGACGATTTTATTCCAGTTCAAGCAAAAAGTATCTGTATGTCATAGATAAATTAGGATTTCGCGATTATGATGCCAAATGTGTTCTACACTGATGTACTTACATTAAAGTTACATACAAAGCGAAATAAAATCAACTACCATTGTCAACCATAGGCTACTAAATCGGATAAATGTATAAAGACAAATTTGAAATATATGGACAGTGTTTCTATATAAAGCTGTCTGGCAAAGTTCTGAAAAGTGTATCCAACACACGTTGGAGCTTTGTGGTCGAACAAGTTTGGAAACCTTAACTGTTTATGAGCTGTTTTTTACAGTAGTGACATGACGCCCTATGTCTTCATGCTCCCGGATTCATAGTGCGTATTATATATATTCATTCATTGCTATATATCATCATCATCATCATTTCAGCCGGAAAACGTCCACTGCTAGACAAAGGCCTCCTCAAAGATTTCCACGATAGGCCGTCTTGCGTTACCCGAATCCAACATCTTCTACGATATATTATATTATACGTTGCTATATATGTCTAAAATATAAAAAAATATTTATTTTATTAACTAAACTATATTTTAATTAATTTCATATTTACATATTTATTGTTTTTCTTTCATTATAAATTATTTCAATAGCCATCAATTACAATTTATACATCTGCCAGGCGTTCTGCTACACTTTTAACGTTTTTAATTACTAACTTGTTACAAGTACTAACAAATATCCGTGATTGGTTGCAAGGATATCGCATGTTTGTGTTTCCCAAGTCATAATCCTCAATATAGCTACAATATATTAATAGATCGAACGCGATATAATATTTAATTATAGCTAAACATCGGCAAGTTGTGATTACAGAAACTGAGTTCGTGTAAGCTCTCATATTACGAAACGTAGGAATAATTAATGATAATTATATCGTTGAGTACACTCACCGCAGATTATCAAAATAATGAGGTGTGTATTCATATGTCTAAAATAAACACAGATCATTAATATACGAAGGGTTGTTTTTTTTATTCAAAATATGTGGGTGTCAGCTCTATCGAGACTTAAGCAAAATGTAATCAGATTAACGTTTACAACGTGTAATCATCAATCAAGATTACAAATTAACTTTGATTCTAAAAATCATCAATCTGATTACATTTTAACCAAATCTGCTTCTTCCACGTGCAGTTGAAATGAATACATAGAGATTTAAAAATTTATATCGCTTGTACCCAGACCACTCACTCTTGATACTTACAGCACAGAACATAGCATACAATCATGTTGATTGATTATGCAAAATGTACTCGGAACAATTTGGGATGCAAATAACCAAATTAAGCGCGTTTGTTAACGGTAAACTCCAGCTACCACAAATTGTAAACAATGTTATACATACCACATATATAGAATTTACATTGCCATATATTTAATTTATCTTAATATATATAACTCTACTGTATGTATGTTTGTCACGTAACTCCTCCTAAACGGCTGGACCATTTTAGATGAAATTTTGTGTGTATATTTCAATGGGTTCCTGGGTCGTTTGAAAATACAATTGGACCCGGTAGGTGGCGCTGCTATCGGTATATCTCTAAATGAAAAAATGACAGTATAGCAAGACGACGTCTACCTGGTTCACTACCAAATATTAAAATTGCTTTCATTATATTTATAATATCCGTAATTAAAACTTGCAGGATTTTGCCTTAGCAAACGAAACATGCGTATCTCAATGCTACAGCAACTACAAGATCATATAAATAGTGCTATTAAGTAAAAATAATATCCGATTGTTGTGCTTAAGAATATTTAAATATTAATATTATGAAGTTAATTAGTTTTTTGTTCGTTCGCTTGTTTTATTGAACGTACAAATCGCACGTTAACATTATTTTACAGATACGTAAAAAAAACCTATTTTACATGTATACAAAAAAGAAGAATTCCACAAATAAAATTGAAGAAAAACCATTTTCTCTCTTGGAAATTAAAAATAGTAACCCTACAAATTTTGGTCTTCTAATTAGAATTAAATTGTGATCCGAATTCGCTGTTCAATTGCGCGGAAAAACCTGCGAAGTATTCTTGACTACAAATGATCTAAATTATTGGGGATTTAACAGGTTAACTTCCTTAGGGGTACCAATTTTATACAAATTGCTAATAACAAGAAGGGAATTTTATAGAGAATACAATTTTCGAATAATATAAAAAAAAAAAATAGTAAATTAATTCACTATTACTTTACGCATGAATCAATCTAAAAATGTTGTATCTGCCAAATATAAGTTTTTGTTGTTATAACTCTTAAAGATACGACATTACAGTGCATTTTTTTATAAATGGATGGGATGGGCAAATGGGACGCATGATGGTAAGGGATCACCGCCCATAGACCTTAGCAGAATATAAATATCCATTACATTGCCAATTCGCCACCAACCTTGGGAACTATGTAAGATTTTTTTTTATAGTATAGGTAGGCGGACGAGCGTATGGGTCACCTGATGGTAAGTGGTCACCAACGCCCATAGAGAGTGGCATTGTACATTTCTTTAAATAAAAACATCGCCATTGCGCCACCAACCTTGCCAAAACAATTCCAGGTACTATTGTTCTGCGGTAGGTATATCTGATGAGTGAGTGGTACCTACCCAGACGAGCTTGCCCATAGCTCTACCGCCAAGTAGCAGTGATTAAAAATTAAATATAAAAAAAAATTTACTACGCAAGTCAAATCGACACTCATTGATTTAATAATATATATTTTTAAAGCTTGAGCTTTACAAACGTGTTCATATCTAGTGATATTGTATTTAATATTACACGACGAAGACGCCACGTTATAAATCTCTTTATGTAAAAAGGACCAATTCGACGTTAACATTTTCTAACAAAATTCTATATCTAGCTATTAAGTGCAAAAAGCATTTATGATTTCTTCGCACGTATCCCTTCGCACGTCAAATACACCCCTTGGGAAATTTCATCACAATCGGTAATAAAATGAAACCATATGACACCAGATTCAACATTGCCTAAAAAATATCTTACATAGTACATTTATATACATAAACTATCTTTCTTTTCATTTATTTTTTTCACGCTGGAAAAACGCATTACACATATCCCCCACGGGAACAGTGGGCAGGAGTATGTGGGGTTCGCCGGTGTCCAAGGCACCGAGTGCGCCCCGAACATACCCTTTCGGCTTAACGAAGAGCGCCACGGGTTCGCTTTCGCATGCTACCGTGATTCCTGACGATACGAAGTCCCGAGGACCTGGTTGAAACCCGCTGGTCGGGCAAATAAAATATTGTTGGGTAATTTCTGTTTACTTGGTGACAGGGCTTTGTGTAAACCGTTTGGGTAGGTACCACCCACTGATCACATATTCTACCGCTAAACAGTAATATTTTATATTTTTCTGTTCTGGTTGGAAGGTTGAGTTAACCAGCTTAACTACTCGGTGGTAGAGCTTTGTGCAAGCTTGTCTGGGTAGGTACCACCTACTCATCAGATATTCTACCACAAAACAACAGTACTTTGTATTGTTGTGTTCCGGTTTGAAGGGTGAGTGAGCCAGTGTAATTACAGACACAAGGGAATAAAGGGACATTAGATGTGGAAATTGGATAAATATATTTCACAGTTTCAAGCTTTCACTTCTTTCGGCAGTCCCTATGACTGCGTGGTTTTTTTCTTTCACATAAAAAGGTAATCACTTGTGACGTTTGCAAACAGGAAGCAAACTTCTATGCCAATCAATATCGTAATTATTACGTCTAATAAGTAAGCTTTTGCAATTTCTAGTGACGTCACATACCTTTGACATTTGAAACGCAAATAAATCTCGTTTGCTATCGTTTCAGGCGACAGATTTAATTTAGAATATTTTCGCAGCATTTCGGCATGTCTTCGTTAATATTTTCATCATTCGCTGCGAGATGTTATAATGCCGTTTTAATTGTTTTTTTTTTAGAATTTAACTAAGTTACGAGATGTGAATTTAAAAAAATATAAGCATATTTTTTATACCAATGTTTTTTCTTCAAACAATTTACTTTAGCTTTTATACTAATTTGGACAGACTTAACTGGATTAAACTGTATACAGCGAAAATCACGTTCGTGACAAACGTAATTTTTTAACACTTATTTACATAAAACAACGAAAAAACTCGGGGTGATAATTTCAGGAGATGTATATTGCGAGTTTGAAGTTTATTTTAATACATAGCTTAGTGGCTAAAACGCGTAATACCACTGTATAATCCGCGCAGTGGCGCTTAATTTTTAATTTGTTGAAACCTGCCTGTGATGAAATAATTCTCTCATCTCCTTAAAACGAGAGAAGGAGGTGTACATTCACCTTACTTAAGGTAAATCTCTCGTCTACCTCCAAACGATAAATGAACTAGTTAATTTTTTATTTCATTTATAATAGATAGGCAGACAAGCAAATGGGTCACCTGGTGGTAAATGTGTCGGTGGTGAGTCACATATAACATTGGCATTTTTAAAATATCCACCATTGCCGTGCCACACCTTGGAAGATGTTATGTCCCTCGTGCCTGTTATCACACCAGCTCACTCAACCTTCAAAACGGTATACAAGAATAATGACTATTGCTGTTTGGTGGTAGAATTTGATGAATGGATGGTACCTATCAAGACGACAAAAAAGACCTACCACGAAGTAGGCTTTCTAATGAAGTTATAATAATGGAAAAGAAAATTATTATTATTTGATTAACGAGTATTGATTTTACTTCTAAGTCATTTTTAGTATTTATTTTGTGACACAAACAGATTACATGCACATGTTTATAGCTTAGATAAACATGTAGATGAAAAGGCTGATTTGCTTTTGTTAATAGAATACGTAGATGTAACCGTTGCGAGTTCCAATCTGGCAAGCGTACTTCGTGTAGGAAATAGGATTCTCGTGCTCGGTTAAAAATAACGTCACGAGAAAAATTGACAACATGTTAAATGGGTTGCCATGAAACACGATTACATAGTATTTACACCGATAAATAAATTAAAAAATATATATCAAAGCTGTTCCTTGATAAGTAAATTATTTTTATTTAAATTTTTTTAACTGTTAATCCAGAGTGTAATATGCCATTTCACATAAATGGTGGAATAAATTCTATCCTTATATATATTTAAATAATTGGGCAAATATAGACAGTGACACATTTATATACCATACAGTATATGAAATTTTCTTGATAATAATATAAATTTTCATTTTGCTCTTATTTCTTTCAGTTGTTTGAGCTTTCTAATAATATTAATTTGCTAGAAAAATAATAATAGGTATAATTGATAATGCACTAGTTTTCGATCGCGGCATCACCCGCGTGTTTAGAGGAGGAGTATTTTAGGTTTTGTTAAGAAAGAAGAGAATATTCTTCTCGGGGTTCAAACTTGCGTCATACCAGATTTCACCAAAAGCAGTTCACTGATTTTGCCGTGAAATCATAATTGACAAACTTACAGAGTTACTTTTATTTATAAAGAAGTATAGGAATAGCCAGGTGGGTAGTCTGAAACGGAGGGAATAGACGTAGAAGACCGATGACCAGGAGTTTTGGCGTACCTTTGTCCAGCAGTGGATTTCGATTGGCTGATAAGGCTGCTTACCTTATTAAAATCCAAATTGATTTTCCTTTTCTAAGACCTGAAAAAAAAAATTTAAATTCAATTACTGAACCCTAAATATTCCGTAATTTTTAACCTACTTACATACAAAGAATCGTGTAGCCTTAATTAACAGTCAGATCGAGTACATTGCAATACCGAAAGGCCATAACGCTCACGACCTACATAGCGAATAGTTTCAATATTCTAGCATTTTAAAAACAGTGTACCATTTTTTTTTTTATAATATTGGTAGGTGGATGAGCATATGGGCCACCTGATGTTAAGTGGTCACCAACGCCCATAGACAAAGGCATTGTAAAAAATGTTAACCATCGCTTACATCGCCAATGTGCCACCAACCTGTGGAACTAAGATGTTATGTCTCGTGTGCCTGTAATTACACTGGCTCACTCACCCTTCAAACCAGAACACAACAATACAAAGTACTGTTGTTTTGCGCTAGAATATCTGTAGAATATCTATATTACGGTACTACCAGTTTTATATTAAGCCGTTCCGACCTCACAGGTAGAATAAGGGTCTAAATAAAACGTTGTTTATATTAAAGGACAAACACTCAAAAAAGAAATAGTTTTATGGGCCAAGGAACTTCGCCTTCGCGGGTTTACGCAGAACGACTCACGAAAGTTTGATCACAATCGAATTAATACCTTAGATAAGCAAAAAAAAACATACAAACATATTTAATTTACCTTTTGATTTAAATTACATTTCCTTAAAGTAACATTTTATCCGCTCTAATATTTTGTTGTATGTTATATTATAAAATATATAAAATAAAAATAAATATTCTACAAAATAAATATCTTAGATCTGTAAGGAAACGAAAAAAACGTGGGCGTTTAAGACGTGAATCCTTTGGAATCCTATTGCAAATGCATATATAACTAGAAAGATTTACTAACCCTGTGTAGCATCTTTTCGAAATATTAGCTGCACCTCAAAATAATGTTATATAATTAGCTTCAGAAAATCAAAAAATAATTTTATTTACCTTATCCTTCTTCTTCTCCGTGTCACTCTTGTCAGAGCGGTCGTGGTCGTCATGTAGTGTTACGAAATTATCGGCAGGGATGTTGTTTGCTTAACGAGCGTTCGCCATGTGTCTCTATGACTGGTGAGCCTGGTGCACTCATGCAAAGTACCGCCAACAGTTGTTTTCACTTGGTCGGTCCATCGCATGGCCGTCCTTCCTCGCGGTCTGGTGCCATCCACTTTGCCTTGAATGACAAAACGCGCTATGGAGTCATTTCCTTGCCGGGAGACGTGCCCAAAGAAAGTTAATACGCGTTTTCGAACCAGCGCCGAAAGACGCTGCTTGATGCCGAGTTCTTGAAGAATGGAGATATTGGTGCGAAATTCAGTCCACGAGACCCGTAGCATTCGCCTCCAGCACCACATCTCCAAAGCATCGATTTTCTTTTTTTCGACCTCCCGCAAAGTCCACGCCTCCGCACCGTATAGAAATATGGGGAAAACAAGCGTCTGTACGAGCCGGATCTTAGTTGCTTTGGTAATGTTTCTGTTTCCCCATATTTTCTTTAGCCTCTCCATTGCATTTCTCGTGATTGCCATACGTCGCCTGACTTCATCTGCGCATCCGCCGCTATTCGATATTAAAGCTCCAAGATATATGTAGGATTGGACGACCTCGCAGTTCGCAATCTGAGTGATCTCGGGTGAGTTGTTTTTCGCCCGGTCTACGATCATTATCTTGGTCTTACTGCGATTGAGCTTTAATCCGAATTCTTGGTATACGCGTTCCATTTTAAGAAGCAATTCTTCCATATGAACCACGTCAGTCGCAAACAAGGTCGTGTCGTCGGCATAGCGCAAATCCGTAATCTTGCGTCCACCAACTGCAACACCGTCAGTCCAGTCTTCAAGGACAATGCGCATTACCAATTCTGTGTAAGCATTGAACAAGAGCGGTGATATTATGCATCCTTGTCGGACTCCAGCGCTGGGATGAAAATCTTCCGATAAAACATCATCCGTCCGCACGGATGCAGTCCCATCTTCGTAAAGACGCCTAAGAAGATGAACTAAGTGCTTAGGTGTACCCATGTCCAGCAACACCCTCCATAGTTTGGGCCATTTTACTGAGTCAAATGCCTTAGAGAAATCAACAAAGCAAATATAAGTAGGCTTGTTAAACTCTCGAGCTTTCTCTATTATCTGGCGAACGATGAGGATCTGCTCACGTGTACCCCTTCCTTTTACAAAACCGGCTTGTTCTGGTGCAATTTCCTTGGACAGAAAGTTTTTCAGTCGTTCATTGATAATGTGTAGCAAGATTTTACTGGCATGAGATATGAGGGCTATAAGGCGATAGTTGCTACACTTCTTAGTCGAACCCTTCTTGTGCAAAGGAATGAAAACGGTATGAGACCATTCTCTTGGCCATGTTCCTGATCCTTAAGTTAATCTAATTATTATTTAGTTTCCTTAGTATTTATCTTATTATGTAAAAAGAGAGGGCGCGATTATTATGTAACCGACACTGCAATTCGAACCAATAATTTTAGAAATATATAAATACACGCATGAAAAATATACGCGGAGCGTGATGTACGACGCTTTAGCCATTAGCCCTGTATGGAGAACAGATAAGTGAATGATTATTGATTAAAAAAGCACGAGATTTAATTATAATTTTAATCGTATGAATTCGGGACTGGCAGCTTTATGAACCAAGTTTAATAACATGCAATAAATCGTTCGAAATACAAAAAAAAATAGATATGCATGCAATGTTTCGTGCAATTTTTTCAATTACACGTGCAAAACTTATCACGCAACACACAAAACTATTGACTCAACACAGTGTAGCCATTCAATCCATCATCGCGGTACGCTGTTATACGAAACACCAAAATTAGACGAATATTTTTCACACTCTCGCTGTGGTTTTAAATAAAATACATTCGTTATTTATGATATGTCTATTTTTTTTTTCATGTGTGTTATTTATCTGTATTGTGCACAAAATATTCTGCCAATAAAACATAATATAATAGGTTTTTTTATTTATTTTTTTATTTTATAGGTTGGCGGGCGAGCATATGGGCCACCTGATGGTAAGTGGTCACCAACGCCCATAGACATTGACAGTGTAAGAAATGTTAACCATCGCTCACATTGTCAATGCGCCACCAACCTTAGGAACTAAGATGTTATGTCCCTTGTGCCTGTAATTACACTGGCTCACTCGCCCTTCAAACTGGAACACAACAGTACCAAGTACTGCTGTTTTGCGGTAGAATATCTGATGAGTGGGTGGTACCTACCCAGACGAGCTTGCACAAAGCTCTACCACCAAGTAAAAATAATATACAATGCAGTTATTCGTCTAGCCACATAGCCAGCTGCTACACGGGAAACATCTTTGAATGTTACGGGACTGAATCCGAACAAGTAGCTTAGAGTTTACATAATATATGTACATTACATAATATATATATTTTTATTGCATAGGTCGGTAGACGGCCGAGCCCATATCCACCTGACGGTAAGTAGTCACCTACGCCCATAGATTACCACCAGTGTTAATATGTGTTAATAAATCATCGCTTAACAGTGAATAAAATCCACGTGTCGAATGAATTTATTCTATATGTGCTTCAATTAGTTGTGGCTTAAGCGTCAAATTCTACCAATACATGTCAAATCGAAATGCCATCCAATATTAAAATATGACATTTGTCGCGTGTTAACACGTGCAGCCGAAACTGGCGCAGAGCGAATTTCGCTGATGCCACCGTAGCGGATCTACTGGCAATGTTCAAATATCGGAAGTATGTGAATATCACTCAAAAATGAATTAAATTTTAGGATACACGTCGCGCTTTGCTGTCTGATTCATCGAATATTTTACAGCCAGATAATAATTCTTAGTGGTTTGTTGGTATCCAGTTTGAAGATGATGTAAGGAATGCTTAATATTTCTTCAGCGTCATTGTCTTTGGCGACGGTGGCCACCTACCATCAGATGATCCATTTTGCCCGTTTCGTAAAAATAGTTAAATAATAATAATAATAATAAGAAATCTTTATTGAGCAAACAAACGAACAGACACGACAATATTTCCACATATAAAGTTTCAAACGCTTTCGTCTGCTAGATAAAGTAATACCAAACAAAACTTCATCTATGCTGCAGTTAATTTCGACTCTAGCGAACCGGAAATTTAAAGACGAAATGAGAGTTTCTGAACTTTTGTTCAATTTCAGGTAACATAGTTTCTAGAAGAAATACTATAAAAGATACTTCAATGAATAACATTCTTTAAAAATTTTGTAAATAAGGTAATATAGTAATAATATATAGGTACACTGGTGGTAGAGCTTTGTGCAAGATCGGGTAGGTACCACCCATTCATCAGATATTCTACCGCAAAACAGCAGTACTTGTTACTGTAGCGTTCCGATTTAAAGGGTGAGTGAGCCAGTGTAATTACAGGCGCAAGGGACATACCATTTTAGTTCCCAAGGTTGCGTTGGTAAGCGATGGTTAACATTGTCTATGGGCGTAGGTGACCACTTACCATCAGGTGGCCCATATGCTCGTCCGCCTACCTATATAATATTATATATTATTATTTATATATTAGTCAATAAAAAAAAAAAACATTTTTAATTTGAGAATTGAATCACTAGTCACAAGACTAACGAAACAGCCGTCTTTCAAAACATAGCACTGTTATCGAAAAAAACAAACACTTACAGATTTTTAAGACTCAATCAAAAGTATTATTATGATATTTTTAAGATAACTATATATCTTAATAACAAACCATAATTAAAATATAAAATGCTTCCAAAAACGAACGATTCAATTAAAATAAATCCCATTATTAATGGAAAGAACAGACATATTTCCATCAAGCTTATTAATTAATAATGATGAATTTTGTTAAGATCTCTTAATGATTGCGCATTCGGTGCTAATTAACGGCGAAATAATTTTCAATGAAGCCTTTTCGACGGTGTAATTATGATAAATACGGTCTGAATTTTACCCGTTCAACTTCAACAAAGCCTTACCTAGTAAATATATTAATTATGAAGTAATGAGTAAGTAGACTTAAGGTGCAAGTTAATAAGTAACAATTAATTTTTTATTTATCTGATACATAATTAAGTTTGGTTAACTGATTTTAAGTAATGTTGTCAACACTTTTCTGGTGCGTGTTTTGTTTTCCACTAATCAGGGGGTAGTTTTAAATGTAATTATGTAATGTGTTCTAAACTCGTAAAATGTATTTTATATTACGTACTACGAGTTGTAATGGTCTAGTAGTTTGCACACGTGAATCTTAACCGCAAACTCCAGGTTCAAAACCAGGCAAGCACCTAATTACTTTTATCTGCTTAATTTGTTTTTCTCATTTATCTCAAGCACCATGTTTGAATCCACTAACCCTCATTGGTGTAGCGTGGTGCAGTGAGCTCCAAATATTTTCCTCAAAAGGGGAAAAGGCCTAAGTCCAGTCGTGAGACACTTACAGGCCGTTGCTTAACTTTTTAATGTAATTCTGCTGGAGTTCAGTTCCCCTTCGGAACTAGTTAGCAAAGTTTCAAACCAAAAATATAACAATAACGCAGGTGTAGCAGAAGCACAATATTTTAAATACGTAAATAATAAACAAAACGATTTATTTAATAAATGAAAATCAAACGTACCCAGTTCTAAAACGTCTCATGTATAAAGTTTCGATCGAATTCATTTATTATAAGGTCCTCCAGATAAATTTTGGCTACGGCGTCCAGTCTTAAGAAAGATTAGACAATTGCGCATGAGATATTATAGTGCACAAGTATGTGCACAAACACAGGTGCACTCTCTTTTCCTTAGCTCTCATAATCCGATGGGATGGCAATCTGACACGGCCGGAAAGAGTTCAGGTGCAGGACCAACGGCTTAACGTGCTTTCCGAGGCACGGGAGTGTACACACTTCCAACTTCCAGACTCCGGGCTGCTACTGAGAAGTTTCTGACAGAAAAACCCAATAACTATTTATTGGCCCGACCTGGGAATTGAACCCAAGACCACCGGTCTGCGGCCTTATATCTAGCCACTAGACCAACGAGATAGTCACCAACGAGGTTTTTCATTTATTATACAGCTGTAAGGTAACCCCTGAATTAGGTTACAGGGTAGATACCACAGGCCATTGCATTTCGGTTAGTCCGTCCACTTTCCGTAATTTGCATATTACTACTCCTTTATACGTCAATGAATTAAAACATTTGTGTGTTGTAAATAGAATAAATAGCCGAATTATATTAAAGATGTTAGGCAAATTGCAGTGATTATAATTTGTAGTCAACATTAAACATTAACTATATCTTGCATCGTCAACAAGAACAACCTTGGGAACTAGTCTCCTGAGACTGAAGTCCTGGCTCGCTCTCTCAAACTGGAACACAACAATACTGAGTACTGCTGTTTAGAAAAGTGAGTGGTTTCTACCCAAAATTACCTCCCAAGTAAAGTGATTTGCGTGACGCAATCACAAGTATCAATAAAACAGGCTTCACTTACAAAATTTAACGTTATACGTGCAACGTGGATTGTAATGTAATGTTTTTTTTTATTGTATAGGTAGGCGGACGAGCATATGGGCCACCTGATGGTTAGTGGTCACCAACGCCCTTAGACATTGGCAGTGTAAGAAATGTTAACCATTGCTTACATCGCCAATGCGCCACCAACCTTGGGTCCTAAGATGTTATGTCCCTTGTCAGGCACAAGGGACATAACATCTTAGTACCCAAGTTAACCATCGCTTACATCACCAATGCGCCACCAACCTTGGGTACTAAGATGTTATGTCCCTTGTGCCTGTAATTACACTGGCTCATTCATCCTTCACACCGGAACACAACAATACCAAGTACTGCTGTTTTGCGGTAGAATATATGATGAGTGGGTGGTACCTACCCAGACGAGCTTGCACAAAGCTCTATCACCAAGTAAAACAAAATGTGAACAAAATATAAATTGTAATATATAAACCACGTATTTTCAGTTTCAATTTCAAAATTTGTATTGTATATAAAACAATCCAGTCTGCGAGTTTGGAGTTATTTTATTACATAAACGAAACAGACAGTGGTTTTAAGATAACAACGACCGGCTTAATGTCAATCAATTAGGTTTAGCCTGTCTAGCTTTTATCACTACACTAGTAATAGATATCAATATTTTACTTTTAAACTTATTAAATATGAATTATAATTTTTTTACTTAAATGTGTATTTTGAAATAATATATATATATACAGTACTCGGTATTGATATTATGATGGATAATCAACAACGTATTTCCTGCAGAAAATGAGGAGAAGTTTTATGACAATTGGACATGTATGACAATTCAACAATTTCGATCTTTTACGTCTCTTGACGGCCATTTTTTTTTTATTACTTTGGAAATGTAGACAAGCCACTACTACTAATTGTAGAACTCTAAGTGTAAAATTATCAACAGAATCTAAGATGTGGTCCCTTGATCCTGTTGTTAAACAAATATATTTTTCCATTGAAAATC
This sequence comes from Nymphalis polychloros, assembly GCA_905220585.2. NCBI lineage: Eukaryota > Metazoa > Arthropoda > Insecta > Lepidoptera > Nymphalidae > Nymphalis > Nymphalis polychloros. The sequence goes on from HG992267.1 coordinate 5,916,824, forward strand.
CCAATAACTTTTTATTGGCTCGACCCGGGGTCAAGAAAAATAATCTCCAGATCACTAGTTGGTATTATAAGCACGCCTTTAGTTCAACGAAAGGGTCTTATATTCACTAACAAACGTACAATATGCATTGATAGTCAGTATGTAAGGACATTGCCTTATATACATATACAGCCTTACTTATAAGCGTTGCTTAGCAACCGGTTTGTTAAACTCTTTTATAAATAATTTATCTCTTTCTGTCATTATTGATTTGGCATTCGAAAGAAGAAGACACAGCATTGTTTAAGTTAACAGCCCGCTAATAACGTACATAAGTAAGGCCGATAGAATTTACTAGAAAGTAATTGCAAGTATAGTTTATTCACATGGGAGGGACAGAGACAGATAAACAACTATGACCTTGAATTGACATGACATTGATAATAATCGTGATCAAAAAATCAAAAATCAAAATCAAAATACTTTATTCAATATTGAAGTTCTATTGATAGTCAAACTAGAAACTACCACCGGTTCGGAAAAGTAACACCCAGCCCTGAGTAGAATCGGCGAAAGTAACTCAGCGGGTTGATTTTTTTTGTCAATTTTTTTACATACGTATAACAAAAAAGAAATAGTCTTGCGGCGATCGTCTCATTCCCAAGTTGTGCTATCATCCATAAATTCATTAATTGTAAAATTTCAATCAATTTGTGAAAATTTCGAATATCGGGGAAGTTGTTATCAGAAATTTGGAAGAAATTTTAATTGGTATAATATTGTATTATGAATAAAGAAATATTCAACAACAATTTCTAGTTTATTACACAGCAGAGCCAATATTTTACTGGTGGTAGTGGTTTGTGCAAGCTCGTCTGGGTAAGTACCACCCACTCATTAGATATTCTACCGCAAAACAGCAGTACTTGGTATTGTTGTGTTCCGGTTTGTAGGGATTGAATTACACTTTGTCACTAAGACAGTGTAATTACATGAGCAAGGGACATAAAATCTCAATTCCTAAGGTTGGTGGCGCATTGGCGATGTAACCGATGGCTAACATTTCTTACAACGCCAATGACTATGGGCGTTGGTGACCACTTACCATCAGATGGCCCATATACTCGCCTACCTATTCTATATAAAAAAAGCAAATCGCATGTTTGTTCATCTTTATTCTGCCATTGTTATAAGCCATAGATCCTTTGTTAATATTAAAATTCCTACATTTATCGGGAAAGGAAATACATGTCCAATTGTCATAAAACTTCTCATTTTCTGCCGGAAATACGTTGTTGATTATCTATCATAATAAAACGTTGGTCAGTTTCTGAACACTTTTAGACCAAACAATGTCTGATAATGGTTAACAAGACACGTAATCTCCCTTTTATCGGCTCGCTCGAACATCAAAGGACTTCTAACGGAAGCGATTTTTATCGACTTTTTTCAGTCAATATATGATCACGTGACTTAAATTTTTCATCTAATATCTATATACGTCCTCAGTTTGGTGTTTTCCACTAACGAATTAATTACTCATAACTTCTTATTTAAATAATGATTGTTTATTCGGCATTGTTATTGTTTTTGGTATTTAATTGTTAGTATTTTTTCTTTCTTTTTGATAGTGTAATCACATTTGAATAAGTAAATGTAATAAAGAACGTCTGTAATATATGCTGAGTGAGCCTTTAAGTATACAATATGTTTTTATTTTTTTCTTTTTATATATAAGTTATCTATGAGACCACGTTAATATTGTACGAAACGTTTGTTTCCTATTAAAAAAATAAGTATATAATCACAATTACCCCAAACCACTCCTTCTTTTTGTTATAAGTTTGACGTGTGTGTCTATATCTCTATTTGTCTGTCTACTGTCTGTCTGATGAGATCGTAGCTCTCGTACGGATGAACCGATTTTCATTCAGTTGCTTTTGTTTTAAATATAGTTGGAAGTATTTAAGCTTATGTTTGAAGAAAATTGATTTGAATTGTGTATTACAAAAATTGGTGGTTTGAAGGAATAGGGATAATTGTCGGAGATTTTTTAAATTTTTAATTTAAGTTATAATATAAAATACTATTAAAAACCAAGGTAAAATCAACACCACTTTTTCATGATTCGTCAGACCAAAATAAAACGAATTTATGAACACCTAACAAATAATGTATTATAATACATCGTATTTAAATGTTATAAGGTCCTTCAGACCGATTTCGGTCACGGCGGCCAATCTCAAGGAAGATTAGCCAACTGCGCAGGACATATTATAGTGCACAAGTGTGTGCGCAAACACAGGTGCACTCTCTTTTCCTTAGCTCTCATAATCCGATGGGACGGCAATCCGACACGACCGGAAAGAGTTCAGGTGCAGGACCAACGGCTTAACGTGCTTTCCGAGGCACGGGAGTGTACACACTTCCAACTTCCAGACTCCGGGCTGCTACTGAGAATTTTCTGACAGAAAAACCCAATAACTATTTATTGGCCCGACCTGGGAATTGAACCCAAATTAAATGTTATATATGTATAACGATACATAGGTAGCTGCATTACACGTTTATTTACTATATTAATTTTGTTTTCAACATCAAACCTCTTTCGTTTGATATATATTTTATCAGTGTGACAGCCAAAATCCCATAATCAAAAGATATGATAGTAGATAACATATGTATGATTAATATTTTATGTATAGTTATTGTGAAAGTGCTGTATATATTATTTATTTAATAAATATTATATATTAGACTTGTGACTTTTTGGTTTTACTTGGGCTTCATGCAGACCCGGGTACCACTCATTCATCAGATATTCACCGACCGTTGAGTGAGCTAATGTAACTGTTAAGTTGACGATGTAAGGAATGAGTAATATATTATGGAGCCAATGTTTCTGGTGTGTAAGGGATGAAAAATTTTAGGTACCACGCACATATATATTAGACGAAGACATAAGGGGTACAATCATCATCATCATCATCATCCTCAACCTTCACCGTCGTCCACTGTTGGACATAGGCCTCTCCAATGACACGCCACTGAGCTCGATAAGGGGTACAATAAAGGATATATATGTATGGATATTTGAAAAAAAGAAAGCCTTTCACTTCTTGCTTTTCTCTTTTCTTTTGTTGCCATGATCTTTTTTTATAAAAAAAGTAGGCAGATAGAATAATGGGCTACCTAATGGTAAGTCTTCACGGCTTTCACTGAAAACGTAACAAGCAAACAAACTTTCACATTTATAATATTAAATCAGGATTATTTTTCCGCAAAACAGCAGTACTTTGTATTGTTGTGTTCCGGTTGGAAGGGTGAGTGAGCCAGTGTAATTAGAGACACAAGTGTCATAACATCTTAGTTCTCATGGTTGGCGCATTGGTGATATAAGCTATGGTTAACATTTCTTACAATGCCATTGTCTATGGACGTTGGTGACCACATACCATCAGGCGGCACAAATGGTCGTCCGTCTACCTATACAATAAAATAAATGTTCTGTATATAAACTCCAATTTAAATACTATTCAATAAAGCTTAACAATTATTAATTCAATCGTGGGTACTCGTGAATTTAAACAAAAATATAGTAACTTAGCGGCTCAGTTTTCAAAAAATTCAAACAACATTCATTCATTGACCTGTGTACCAATACTTTTGTATTATAAAAAATACATTTTCCGTTATAAGGAAAAGCGGGCTTCAAATGATATAATAATTTTCTAAGAATATCGAAAATTTCATCGCTTTAAGTTCAATCTAGCGGTTACCCGATAATTTTAATAACTAAGCAAAATATTCCATAGGAACCTATAAAATCTGTGTAACATAGGGTTGGTGGGAGATGAAAAATGGTTTTGGGAATTTAATATATGTAATACTTAGGCATATCTCCCAATCACTGTAGCAGCGCTTTTTTTTTTATAACATAGGGAGGCGGACGAGCGTATGGTCCACCTGATGGTAAGTGGTGACCAACGCCCATTGATATTGGCATTGTAAGAGATGATAACCATCGCTTACATCGCCAATACGCCATCAACCTTGGGAACTAACATGTTATGTCCCTGGTGCCTGTAATTACACTGGCTCACTCACCCTTCAAACCGGAACACAACAGTACCAAGTACTGCTGTTTTACGGTAGAATGAGATGAGTGGGTGGTACCTACCCAGGCGAGCTTGCACAAAGCTCTATTACCGAGTGGTACACAACTCAAAGTTCGATAAACGTATGACGACAGTTTATACACAGACAGACAGACAGAATATAAACGTTATTTTTTACTTTCGCTCTTATAATAAAATGGAAGTAACGTTTCTTTTTATTAATAATTTTTAAGTAAAGTTTGAAGCAGCCCTGTAAACAGCCTCAATTCCTTTATTATTCGGGCCTCATCCGATAATATCGTGGCCGGCTTTTAGATTCGTGAAAAGTGAAAGATTTTTTTATTTTTTTTATCTGACCGTGGTGGCTATTCTTTGAATCACACCGACTGTTTTCTTTCAAAACACATACTAACATATTATTATACATTTAAAAGTGAAATTGAAATTATAAATCCAAATAATTCAATTGCAAAAGTAGTATTGAAATTCTCTAAATTACTATGTTAATTGTTAAATTTATTAACTTAATTTCTTTTTTATGTAAAAGGGGGCAAACGAGCAGGAGGCTCACCTGATGGAATGTGACTATCACCGCCCATGGACATCTGCAACATCGGAGGACTCACCTGCAACCTCACGTTACCGACCTTTGAGGAATGAGTACGCTCTCTTCTTGAAAGTTTTTATGTCATATCGGTTCAGAAAAGTCGCAGGCGAAAGCTGGTAGATTTTTTTTATCCTGTGACATTATTCACACAAGGCCATCTGATCCCAAATTAAGCAGAGCTCGTACTTTAGAAACCAGACAACTGATATACTACTTTTCTTTTGTAAATACATACGATGGAATCGAACCCACGACCTGCGGCACGAAAGGCAAGTGTCTACCAACCACGCCAACTGGCCCGTTAACACAGAGTACACAAACAATAAACATTATTATTTTAATTTCAAAATAGCCTATGTAGCAGCTATAGAAATATTGATCTATATTAGTATAGCCCTTACGGCATTTATTTATTTTTATTTTATGGCATACGAAGGCGGACGAGCATATGGGCCACCTGATGATAAGTGGTCACCAACGCCCATTAACATTGGCGTTGTAAGAGATGTTAACCATCGCTTACATCGCCAATGCGCCACCAACCTTGGGAACTAAGATCTTATCTCCCTTGAGCCTGTAATTACACTGGTTCACTCACCCTTCAAACAGTAACACAACAATAGCAAGTACTGCTGTTTTGCGGTAGAATATCTGATGAGTGGGGGGTACCTACCCAGACGAGCTTGCACAAAGTCCTACCATCAAGTACTTATGACGTTGCTCAGCGGCTGTTTAGTTAAACACTAATTTCTCTCTTTTTGTCATTATTCATTTGACATTCGAAAGAAGAAGACACAGCATTGTTTATCTGAGCACCCGCTAAGCAACTGTTTTAAGTAAGGCCGTTAATGATTAACTTAGACTATAGATTTAACCGAATTTCGTCCTTTACTAACTGTATACGAGTGGACAGAGAGACAAATATTGACAATATCAACAGTTATATCATTCAAGTTTTTACGATGTATAATATTCATAATAAAATCACGAGTAACACAGATCCATCTCTGTCAAACGCCGAACAATGTAAAAGTTCGTTGACCCCACATCTAGTGTCAGACGCGTTTTACTAAAATACGACCTTCAAGTACAACTCCCATCGCGTCATAAAGTGTAACTGTCCAGTTATATCACCAGTTATGTCTTGACTGATATCTGTTTATGAAATTATAGCGATTTTCACAATAACGTGTGATTTCAATAACGTGTGACGTCACAATGAAACTATACAATAAAATAAATAAAAGCATTTATTTTGACTAACAAACATCATGACTTACAAAAACATTAGAAATATTCGATATGTTACAATAAAACAAAGCTTGGCAACTGAGACGTTATGTCTCTTGTGCATGTTACACTGGCTCACTCACCAACTGGAACATAACAATACTACGTATTGCTGTATGGTAGTAGATGAGCTTGCACAAAGCTTCACCAAGTACACACTGACTGACTCATCTCACCGAAATCGAACAGGAGAACATCAGCATCATCATAACAATATATAACCCTAAATACATATAAGTACGCCCGAAATTGTTTTACGTTAAGATATTTTCAATAAAAATACAATAACGGTGTTCGTCTTTATTTCCAAATACAATAAATAATAAAACCCTACTCGCTGACTTGACTACGTGTTTCGTATAAATCACAAGTTACCACATAAATATTAAACTCACACCCATAATATTTGGGCTCCAGCCATGCATGGAATTTTAGCTCTTATTGAATTGCTTTTAGGACCAGTATTGCCCAGTAATTTGCCTTTTAATCGAAAATATATTTTAATGAGGGGTTTGCCATAAATGTTTGTCACGTAAGCATAATAAAGAAAAATTAAAGCTCGTGCAAATCAGTAGGTACGCTTTGCAGAAGAAAAACATGTTAGCGACATATAAGTTTCACTCAAATGTTACAAGTATTTCATAAAATAAGTATATTTGTCCTCATCCTAACTCATAGTATAATCGAAAGTAAGTTTGTGAGGAGCCGAGATGGCCCAGAGATAAGAATGCCTGAATCTTAACCGATGATCGTGTGTTCAAACCCGGGCAAGCACCACTGAATTTCATGTGTTTATAATTAATCTCGTGCTTGACGGTGAAGGAAAACATCGTGAAGAAACCTGCATGTGTCAAATTTCACTGAAATTCTGTTACATGTATTCCACTAAACCGCATTGGGGCAGCGTGGTGGAATAAGCTCCTAAACTTTCTCCTCGAAAATAGAGGAGAAGAGCCCTTAGCCCAGCAGTGGGATATTCACAGGCTGTTACTGTAAAGTGAATTTGTTTAATTGTTTATTTCAGTGTTTGAAACGAATATGAAATTCTACATTTATTTCAGGTATACAGAAAAGAACATACAGAAAAGATCTTTTTTTTTTTATTGTATAGGTAGGCGGACGAGCCTTTGGGCCACCTGATGGTAAGTAGTCACCAACACCCATAGACAATGGCATTGTAAGAAATGTTAACCATCGCTTACATTACCAATGCGCCGCCAACCTTGGGAACTAAGATGTTATATCCCTTGTGCCTGTAATTGCACTGGCTCACTCACCCTTCAAACCGGAACACAACAATACCAAGCACTGCTGTTTTGCGGTAGAATATCTGATGAGTGGGTGGTACCTACCCAGACGAGCTTGCACAAAGCTCTACCACTAAGAAATACAGCAATTAACATTTATTATTATTGTGGTTAATCTAAAACAATATCGAACTTAGTGTATGACATATGGCCTACAAACGAAATAAAGATCAGGTACTAACTATCCTAGTTAGCCTATGGTAGGAAATAACGAGATTAATAGAAATGTTGAATTGAAGTTCGATCTGATCCTGCGCTCATATCGCACGCAAATTTTGACGTCAAAATGAGTAGAATGCTTAAAATTTATAGCAAATGTAAATTAAAACAAAAACACACTCATCTGCACGTACGTTTGTATCTCTTGTTCTAATTTGAAGATCTTTTTCATAAACCACAGCATTGTAAACTCGCTGAAGAGTCATACATACGTTAAGTACCCTCGGATCTGATGATGTTTGTAAAATGGGTCGCATCGTTCCAATGCCTAAAATAAAATCACTTATTAACTTCTGTCCAATCCAGAATCAGAAATCGAAGAGAATCGAAGAGCATGACAGATCATCCTCTATCATTGGATAGAATATTCACCATTATAAATTATGGTTAGAATATTTATAATAATTTCTACTAGTAATAAGTATAAAAATATTAATAATGATAATATGCTATTGGCTGGAATTATTCCATCAATTCTAAGAGCACGTGTAACGTAATTCCTTCTTGTCATGTTGTTAAGAAATGATTAGCTTAACAGTTCCTGTTATCTCTTTCTCCCCGAAAATACATACAATAATAAAGAAAAGAGAGCCAAGGCCTTCCAAGAACACTCTATTATAGTATATTTGCTTACACAGACTGTATATATTTTTGAAGTGACACTTATTTGAGTGCAATAAGATAAAATTTCAAACTCAACTTTTAGAACAACGTTAGCATTTGTAACGTTACAAAATATAACGCACTCAACGTCTTATTTAATCGTTAATAAATTTTTAAATTAATTAAATATGAATATAATTGATGTACTGGCTAGAAATTAATTATACCTACTTGAATTCCAAATTTAAAGTTAAAACACAAAATAATTAATTATAAACGATGACATTGTATATTTTATTAGTTGTACAAACACGCCTTACCGTCCCAGTTAATTTTCACAGTATGGATTCTGATAAATTGATAATTATTTTTAATTAAATTATAAGTCATTATAAACAAAGGACTTAATGACGAAATAAAAAAAATCATATCGTTATTCATTCGAATTTCGAATTGGAAATTGTGTAATTCATTTTATAGAATACTTTTTCACGTTAAAAAAAAAAAAAATTATTTGCACATCTAGAGCAACTGTTACTTAAAGTAGAATTTTTATTTTAGATACATAAGTGTAATATAAAAGTTATTGACAGCTCCCCAATCATTAGCTAATATTTGTCGGTAAAGATTTTTCTACACATACAGGGTTATTTGTAACGGCCCAGCAGCCTCGCAGGACTAGATAGCTAACACGATAAGCAACAACTTTTGTTCTACGATTTCGGACATAGCTCAATACATTATATTTATATATATATATATATATATATATATATATATATATCTATATATACATATATATTATAAGTGATATATAAAGTATTTGTTCATGTATGCCTCTTATTTATTATATTCAGTTTAAGTTAGATAAATATATCTCATAAAGTTAAAACGTATTAAGTTAAACTGAAACTTTATCGCGTTCTTAAAGCCATTACTTATCTTAATGTGAAAGTTTAATGTCAACTAAAATTGTTAATATGGCGTGAAAACAGAAAACAAACAGAACTAAATGTTTAATAATATTATAATATGTCTTGTATAATTAGTGAGGATCATGACGTCATAGCGTTGTAAACATACCTTGTATTGTAAATGGCAAAGTTTATGTTAATATTTTTGATACTTATTTAATGTATTCGAATGAGTTGATGGTAGGGCTTTGTGCAAGCTCCTCTGGGTAGGTACCACCCACTCATCAGATATTCTACCACAAAACAGCAGTACTTGCTATTGTTGTGTTCCGGTTCGAAGGGTGAGTGAGCCAGTGTAATTACAGGCACAAGGGACATAACATGTTAGTTCCTAAGGATGGTGGCGCATTGACGATTGAAAGAATGTAATGTTTCTCACAGCGCCAATGTCTAATGCGATGATCACATAATCAATTTGTCAGTCTGCCTATGAATAAAAAAATAAAATTCTGAACAGTTTGTACACTTAAAGGAGATGTATAATTTCAAAATAAATAATTAGTTACATACAAAAAATTAAACAAAAAGGGTAAGAATAGAACTGGCATTAGCAGTAAATAGCATTTCTTTAGTTTCATTTACCATTTGATAAACGCTAAATTTTAATGTTTAAAATTTGAATGTAGATGGATATAGGGAACGGGGAAGGCCGAAGAAAGTGTGGATGGATTGCGTAAGAAAGGATATGTGTATGAAAGGTGTACTGAGATGACGAGGGACAGAAAGAAGTGGAAGAAAAATACATATTGTGCCGACCCCACGACGTTTACAATATACGTAATCAAATTGTCTTTAAATGAAGAAAGCGTGTGCCTTAAAAATATTACTAAAAGATTTGAAGCCGAAGAAGAAGCTAAAAGCTAATTGCAAATACAATAACGGTTAAAAATATCGAATTCCCACAGTAAAGTGTGGTAAGATCGCGATCATAAATCTCCCAAGATAATGTGTCACTTTTTATCAGACTATCGTCAATTCTTTTGGAATCATGTTTTTGTCTATCTATCAAGTAGCTTTTACTGAATTATTTTCAGTTCAATTGATGTTATATTTCGAAAATAAATAAATACGTCCTTACAAGTATTGGCAATGACGAATTTTATATAATATTTATAATTTTATATTATTTTAATAATATATTATAGTAATAATAAAATATTCGACAAAATTATATATTAATAGTGATTGTTTTTATTCAAATGTAACTAATTTACTTATGAAGTGAAAACTTCTTTATGCGCGTTTTGCTGGTTTATCGTATGTGGATAGACTCCTGCCGTCGCCGTCATGCTAATGTTGAAATAATGAAATAATTGAAATTACAAATAATTATAGTGGAAATTATTTATTTATTTATTTATTTATTCCTTATTGCACACACTACGAAAACATAACAAATACAAAGAACAAGTTTTACATAATATAGTATGCAAAGGCGGCCTTATCACTTACAGTGATCTCTTCCAGGCAACCTCTATAGTAAAAACATATTGTTGTCAGCCAGGAGAATTGATCGGGCATAGTGTGCGAACAATTTATACATAAAATTAATTAAATATTTATAAACTTAATAAAATATATAATATGACACAAAAGCTCCTATATATATAATCATACATATATACTTATACATATATATTAATATTTCTATATATATATCTATACATACATATATTTATATAGTAAATACATACTTATACTGATAAATAATGAAGATAATGATTGAAATTTATGTAAATACTAACAGATTAATACTAATAATGTATGTACTATTATTTATTTAAATTAAGCTGTATTAATATTTGGTATCGAGTTTGCGACAGGCTGTGTATTTTGATGAATAAAAATCTATGTAATAAATAATTCTATTATTACTTGGAGTACCATTATATTTATGTGGAAATTGGACAAATATATTTAACAGTCTCAAGTTCTCACTTCTATGAGCGCCTGTTTTTTTTTTTAACGTAATTGTCTAATTAAACGGGAAAATCGTTACACAATGAAATGAAATGATTTTGCTGCTAACGTACACTTTTATTATTTATACGCCATTTGTGATTTCGAAATTCATATTACGTGATCCCTGTCTCTGGATCGATGTTCGTACGTGTGGGTTAATTAAAAGTTCCCCAGACAAAGTTTCAGCACTTAATAGCACTGCAATAGATAGATACACGCTTTATAGTTTCCGGTAAAGTAGCCTAGAATCAAACTATATCAAATCGTGGATAAGAGCCGACTAGGGCTCTTCTATAAAAAGTATAAGTACCTGTAAGTGTCCCTTTTAGGAAAAGGAGCTTATTCCATAATGCTGCTAACGTCGATTCACGTTATTTATTCTATGATAAAATCATTGTTAATCCCAAATCTTTGTATTGTTTAACAGTATTGAATCTGAGGTTATTGACCTTTCAACCATTTATATAAGCGAAATATATATGTATAGGAATGGTTTATTTTTTAATAATTATCTTTACGTTGAATAGCCCATTTATTGAAGAAGCTCAGAGGCTATAAAACTTAATGGTTCGAACCTACAAAGCGGAACAGTAATGCATAAAAATCATAATTTCCTTGTGCTTTATTTGTGTATATAATTTATGTTCGGCGGTGAAAGAAACATCGTGAGGTAACCTGCATGTGATAGATGAAAATCTACAAGTGTCCAACATCCCGCATTGAAGTAGAGTATAATAAGCTCTCTTCAAAGCCTTTGCATAATAGTCAGACATTTGTAAAATGTTACTAAACTTTAATTCTTTTATATAATAGAGGCGAGAGTTATGTACATATTATGTACTTCCAAATAACAGACGTCGAGCCGCTATTGAAATTTTTTCGACAGAAATACTTAATATATTTTATTGATCCTAGGACCTCAGGGACTCTGACCTATAGGGTTTTCCATTAAGGGCGCTTGATCTTTGAAATGCAAAAAAAAATACATGTAGGAGAGATATTTGCAAATTTTTTTTTTTTGTTTGGAAGGTCTATTGACCCCATTATGTATGAAATATGACATCATTCAAATGACCGCCACGGCTTCGGTTGGTGGCGCGCACACGAAAGGTCCAATTTTCGATGACTCTGGCGCACAAATCGGGCTGTATTTGATCGATGGCGTGGCGTATGTTGACTTTGAGGGCATCGGTGGTTTGCGGCTTGTTGGCATAGACCTGCGACTTAAGAAAACCCCACAAGAAAAAGTCCAGCGGGGTCAAATCGCACGATCTCGGTGGCCAGTTCACGTCGCCTCCGCGCGAGATGACCATGTCCAGAAATTGCTCGTGCAGAACTTCCATCGTAGCGTGTGCTGTGTGGCACGTAGCGCCGTCCTGTTGAAACCACATGTTGTCCAGATCCATATTCTCGATTTCAGGCCAAAAGAAGTTGGTTATCATCGACCGGTATCGCTCACCATTGACGGTGACGGCCACACCATTATCGTTTTCGAAAAAATACGGACCAATCACGCCTCCGGCCCAAAATCCGCACCAAACAGTCACTTTCTGCGGGTGCATTGCCACTTGGTGAACCTCGTGTGGATTGGTCTCGTCCCAAATACGGCAATTTTGCTTGTTGACATAGCCATTCATCCAAAAATGCGCCTCGTCGCTGAAGATGATTTTTTTGCCAAAATCGGCGTCAACTTCCAACTGCTCTAATGCCCAGTCAGCGAACACACGGCGCTGTCTATGGTCATTAACCTTGAGCCCTTGGGTCAGCTGGATCTTGTACGGGTGCAGGCTCAAGTCACAACGCAAAATTCGCCAAGTTGTCGTCTGCGAAAGGCCGAGTTCCTGTGCGCGACGCGGAATTGACTGCCGCGGGTTTTCGAGGACACTGTCGCGCACAGCAGCGATATTCTCGGCAGATCTCGCGTTACGTTGACGCACGGGAACCGGCTGATTGTTAACTGACCCGGTTGACTCGAATTTGTCCACCAATCGACGGATAGTCGACTCGGCAGGACGATCATCGCGACCGTAAAACGGGCGAAGTGCGCGGAACGTTGCTCGAACTGAAGACCCATTTTCATAAAACAATTTTATGATTTGCACGTGCTGCTCGACACTGTAACCTGCCATGGTGGTTTGGGAGGACGGAATGAATATAACACACTGCATTTGACAGCTGTCACTCAAACAACATGGCCGCAATCAGCTGTCAAAGTTCAAGCGTCCCTATTGGAAAACCCCATACTAAGCTAATCACTAGACCAACAAAGCACTTACATACATACATTCATATGTACATTAGAACGTATCCTTCAAACCCTACCCTTTCAAAACACACGAACTAATAGTAAAACATTCCTTATATTATATGTAAAATGGAATTTAGTTACACAATACGTAACATTAATTAGGATTTCAACTTGGGCATAAGCCCTTTGTGACGTAGTCTTAGGAAACACGTTATACGCGTTTAAGAGGATATAGTTAACATATAACAATATGCCATAAATGTGCCATTGCTAAGCCATTACAACTTGGACATAGAGTTAAGTTAAGCTACTCCAATGTGGATGTTATTTATGTAATATATAGACTGACTGGCAAATAGGTGAGTCTGAAACTGTAGGAAATTTTAACCTTACCTTACATTGCAAATGCGACACTTACCTTGGAAACTAAATTATAACGTCACTTGTGTCTGTAATGACACTGGGTCACTCATTTACCATTTACCATCAGGTGGTCCATTTGCCCGTCTCCCTTCCTATTTTATTTAAAACACTTCTATGGTAATATAATAAGGGTCCTCCAGACCGATTTCGGCCACGGCGGCCAATCTCAAGAGAGATTAGCCAACTGCGCAGGAGATATTATAGTGCACAAGTGTGTGCGCAAACACAGGTGCACTCTCTTTTCCTTAGCTCTCATAATCCGATGGGACGGCAATCCGACACGACCGGAAAGAGTTCAGGCGCAGGACCAACGGCTTAACGTGCTTTCCGAGGCACGGGAGTGTACATACTTCCAACTTCCAGACTCCGGGCTGCTACTGAGAATTTTCTGTCAGACAAACCCAATAACTATTTATTGGCCCGACCTGGGAATTGAACCCAGGACCACTGGGTCTGCGGCCTTATATCTAGCCACTAGACCAAAGAGCAGGCAGGTAATATAATACAGCCATTTTAAAATACATCATTTTTTAATCAACCTTTGATATGAACTGAACTGACTGAAAGGAACTGTTTTCATTATGTAGGGCGCAGCGTGTAATTAATTATATTTTTTTATATTGCGGAAAAAATAAATTATCACAGTGGATTTTTATGTTGTTTGGAATAATTTATTTTAATTTTTTTAATTGGTAATACGTAAATTAATCAAATATATTGTATCTGTTATTAATTGGGAGTTAACGATCTCAGTTTTAATTGTTTTAAAAATATTCATACGCTTAATTTTAATTAAGAATTTAAATAAATATGTACTTTATACGTTGAGCCGAGATTGTCCAGTGGTAAGGGACACATGAATCTTTACCGAAGATTGTGGCTTCAATCCCGGACAAGCACCACTGATGTTTCATGTGCTTAAAGTGATAAAGGAAAACATTCTGAGGAAATCAGTTAGACAAATATCTGCCACATGTGTAAGTACCAACATGCACTGGAAGAGAGTAGTGAAATAAGCTCATTTTTTACTGAAATGTAAACGAGGTCTTTGTCCAGGAATGAGACTTTTACAGGGTTACTTTTTACCACTTTTAAAATTATATATTATTATATTCAAGTGAGTTTTCCTAAGACCTTATAAGTCATTTTACGATCCGATTATAATATTATTTCAAGTCAATCGTTTGTCTAGTTGCTCTTATAAGCTAATAAGTCTATCCCAAAGTTGAACCTAGTTCAAATATAGTATTGAAAACAGCACAATGGACATAACAATTTAGTTCCCAAGGTCGGTAGCCCATTTAAGAAATTTTATTTTACTTCAATGCCAATGTTTATTGGCGATGGTGATTATTACCAACAGTGCCAATTTGCCAGTGCGCCAACCTATTTTATTATTTAAAAATAATCTATTCCTTTCCATAAGAGGAATGGAGACCTGTGCTTAGGCCTAGGACATTGATGAGATAATTTTAACTTTTTTTTGTAATTCACAAATCATTTCCACCCTACGATATAATCGTACCATTTTTTATTTTAGAGCTAGACTCCTCACCGTTTCGAGTCTTCAATAATTAAAAGTGAAAATACTTTTAAAGACTTAATAACTGCCTTCATGCTTCCATTGGTAACAAGAGTAAGGAGCACAATAGGTCGGCATATTTTTAGTCCAGAGAATCGTAATTACGTTGGGTAACGTGGGATCACTAATTGCGGCTAGCTTGGAGAGATTCTATAGGTAGGTACTGTTTTATATGTTGATTTTTACTTGATGGTAGAGCTTTAAGCATGACGATATCAGATAGCACCGACTCATCAGATATTCTTCTACCAAATAGTAATATTTAATATTGTTGTGTTCCCGTTTGAATTGTGAGATAACATCTCAGTTCCTCAAATACATTCGACTGAACTTATACTGTAACTATCCACTGGCCCCTAAGATACGGGTTTTCCTAGTTTAGAGTGCCAGGGTACCTATGAATGGATGTACAAAAATTATTTCAATAAAGATGTATTATTATTATTACTATTATTATTATTATTTTCGGGGTTAAAATGTCTACGTGAAACGGGTCAACTGTTCCTATAAAACAGAGTAGATATGGATGGCGGGCGTTGTATGTAATTGAATATTTTCAACACGTGACATTGTTCCGGGAAAATTGTACGATTGCAAAAAATATTTTCAGTAAATAGTTCTTCGTAACATTTTCATCACGAGCTCAACGACTTCAACTGAAGGTGGACGTGTTATCAATACACAGTAGACGCGTTGCTGTTAAGCGAACTGTCAAAGATATTCATCCGAATATTAGGTATCGTGTGTCGGTTCTATTTATGTAAAAAAAATTAAAATACTATGCAAAAAATGTATCCGGGAAAAGTAGTGTTTTAATTAAATGCCGAAAATTACAAGGCAACCCAGGTGCGGGCAATAGCGCTCGATAGCTCTTACCTATCGGGTAACTAAGACACGAGGTCATGACCTCAATAGTCCACGGTTTTACCACCAACAGTGTCATTAAACACAATTAATATATTTTTTTAAGTACTTTTTTGCTTAGTATTTTAAAAATTATTACATAAATAGAACTGACACACGATACCTAATAACCACTTCACGGTTCGGACACGAATTTTGTTACACCCTGTATATTATCATGTAAGTTCATTTTTAGATAATAAATATAAAACAGAGTTCCGTTAATAATTTATTCCAATCGTTCTGTAAAGAACGACAGTTCACAATCGAGTGAACCGTAATACTATGAGCATCTCTTTTTATTGATAGAAGTCAATATAACAACTAATAATATTTAAATTAATATGATAATTAATATAGAATTTAATTCAATACGCAATATTAATTATTCTAAAAATAACTTATGTAAAACATTTTTACTAATATACAGTATTCAAGTTTATTATACTTGCGCTATCATACAATTCGTGTATTTTTAAACTACAATACGTCTAAAAAACATACAATTGAAATGACGAGGAAGACATTAGATTAGGAAGATAACTGTCTAGTACTGTGAGCCAACTACAAAGAATTTTTGAGTTTACGATCGCCGAAATAGTCGCTTGCTCGACAATATCTACGACCCTCCCGGGCGTTGCTTCGTACACATAAAACGCACTAAAATCAACTTCAACAAAAACCGTTTCTTATTATATTATACGGATTTCTGTTACGTCACTAGTTTTTGAACAGTCGTATTTTATCAAGATTTTTTTTTTAAAACATTATGGCAAATTGCCAGTGGCACTGATTGTAAGTGATCCACATTAATAAAAGATATTAACTTAACTTCCTAGTATCGTCAATGTCCTACCAACAAAAGGAACTAGAGGTTATATTGAATCTGTCATTAATTAATTGATAAACTTCACTTGGTGGTAGATTTGTGCAAGCTCGTCTGGGTAGGTACCACCGACTCATAAATATTCTACCGCAAAACAGCAGTACATTGTATTGTTGTGTTCCGGTTTGAAGGGTGAGTGAGCCAGTGTAATTACAGGCACAACAGAGATAACATCTTAGTTCCCAAGGTTGGTGGCGCATTGGCAATGTAAGCGATGATTAACATTTCTTACAATGCCATTGTCTATGGCGGTGACCACTTACCATCAGGTGGCCCATAGGCTCGTCCGCCTACCTACCCTATAAAAAAACCTGAAACTTGGTAATACTAACTACACCATATAACTGTTACTATGTTTTGTAAGTGATGAACAGGTTGTCTCAACTCAGAAGACTTTGCAAGTGCGATTGTAATTTATCTTCGCGTAAAGCGATATCGTTTAATATTGAGTTGCTGATTTGAGTATCATAATACTAAAGAACTGGTAAACTCAGTGACGTCGCTTGTTAATTGTAAAGGCGGCACGTGGACAGAGTCGTGTTGGAAAGTGAGGAATTGAAACGGCGCATTACGATTCGGAACGCCGACCAGTTCACTTGTCCAAAATGAAACTGTCGGTTTACCTAGTTTACTTTTAAGTGTGTTTATGTGTGTCCAGTGTCTTTATTGTGATCAAAAGAAAATAGAGTAAGGTTATACGAAGTGTACACTATCATTATCGTCACCTACGCAATGGACCCTGTACCAACTACACAAGATGGAGACAGTCCTATCGCTCAGCCATCGCTCCCGCCGACATATATAAATTCAAATGATTTTTGTCTGTTTGTCATCTATGCGTTCCTAAGCGATTGATCAGATTGTGATGAAAAGTTGTTCTGCGAATGCCCGTGTAGGTTCCCAAAAAAACAAGTATTTTTCTTTATTATTGTCCTTCAATATAAATAAAATAAGGTCCTCCAGACCGATTTCGGCCACGGCGGCCAATCTCAAGAGAGATTAGCCAACTGCGCAGGAGATATCATAGTACACAAGTGTGTGAGCAAACACAGGTGCACCCTCTTTTCCTTAGCTCTCATAATCCGATGGGATGGCAATCCGACACGACCGGAAAGAGTTCTGGCGCAGGACCAACGGCTTAACGTGCTTTCCGAGGCACGAGAGTGTACACACTTCCACCTTCCACACTCCGGGCTGCTACTGAGAATATTCTGACAGAAAAACCCAATAACTATTTATTGGCCCAACCTGGGAATTGAACCCAGGACCACCGGGTCTGCAGCCTAATATCTAGCCACTAGACCAACGAGGCAGTCAATATAATAGTTTCGTGAATACAGTTAGTCATTAATAAAATTGCTGATGGCGATTCATTTTTTAAAAAGTCAATTCTTGGGAATCTAAGAATAGCGGGTTAGATCTTCGTTCAAATTATATAACATAACATTACATAACATTTTTTAATGACATTCAATTCTAAACAAGTCATTTGTTTTCATGTTTCTGAAACCAAGACAAAATGTCCCAAAACAACTGTAGTGTAAGAAACAGTTACCAAAACGATGTATTTTATAATATTCGATAATATTTTCCGTATCAATATGACAAATCCACGTGTATAATCTTGTTAAAATCAAAAAAATTATTAGCCCTTGACTTAATGGTAGCTATTTAAACGCAAGGTCTGATTCCTACTAAGCGGAAATTAAGAAACAGCGGAAATTTCGGTACTTATGCCCCGTTCCAGTTCAAGAGGCACAGACGAATTTGTCTTTAAAAATGTTAAAAATCTTGCAGACTCACGTTTTAGTTAATAAGCACACACATTACAGAAGTAGAAATCTTATTTGAAATACTAATGTTTAATCATTTAACGCTTATGAAAACTGCACATTACTTGAAAATATTATTCTCAAATAAAAAAAACTGAAATTAATAAAATTTATCATTGTACTTCTAAGTAATGTTTGGTCTATTTTTTTTTAATATCAAATTGTTGGTGATAAAAAAGATAGATCAGTGATTAACTTTCTCCTATATAATGCTAGTCGAAAGTCGTCGACCAGTGTGTGTTGTCGGTGTTGATTGACGGTTCAGAGACGTAGTCGATTATTATGGATCCGAAGAGCAATGAAGAGGTGACGGTGAATCATTGCTCTATTAACGCATAATTTTCTTCGAAACAATATTAAAAATCAACCAATCAACTATTGCTTGCCATTAACGGGCTCATAGGCTATTAAATAGTACACACTAAAGCACGTTAAGCCGTTGGTCCTGCACCTGAACTCTTTCCGGTCGTGTCGGATTGCCGTCCCATCGGATTATGAGAACTAAGGAAAAGAGAGTGCACCTGTGTTTGCGCACACACTTGTGCGCTATAATATCTCCTGCGCAGTTGGCTAATCTCTCTTGAGATTGGCCGCTGTGGCCGAAATCGGTCTGGAGGACCTTATAAATAGTACACATTAATTATTTATTAAACATGTATTAAATAATATAACTGAGGTATGCTGATCACAGCAATCAAGCGCTTTTGCTTTGAGCAATTAAACAGCGAATGCTGCTAGGATTCCTGTCACCAATTCACCAATTCACCAATTCCACACAGACATAGTTTGAACAATAGCTATTTATTTATATTTGGTAAATAACATTTATATAAAAAATATTATTGTCTTCAGACTAGCTTACATATTTCAGAAACGAATTAACTAATATTTTATAAATTGGAAATCTGAGAAGTTGGATCAATCATAATTGCAACTACGCTTCTTTATCTATTACAGTTATTTTCTGTAAGAACTTACTTCGTTGCTCATCCGTGAAATGTTGACAAGCAACTTCTGGTGATATACTGTTTCGATGCGCCTTTTTTTATAGTTTAGGTAGGCGAGCATACGTGCCAATTGATGGTAAGTGATTACCAACACCCATAGACATTGTAATGCATTGTAAGAGATGTTAACCATCGCTTACATCGCCAATGCGCCACCAACCCTGAGAACTAAGATGTTATGTCCCTTGTGCCTGTAATTACACTGGCACACTCACCATTCAAACCGGAACACAACAATAACAAGTACTGCTGGTTTGCGGTAGAATATCTGATGAGTGGGTGGTACCTACCCAGACGAGCTTGCACAAAGCTCTACCACCAAGTAATCTATTCTTCAAATGTTATGATTATTATGGTCAATGTCGCATATAACGTTCCGACATTTCACAAGCGTTTTCTGTGGTGAGTTTCGAATTTGTTTTTACAGAATAGTTCAAATTGCTAACAAGGCATAGTATTCTTTTAACGATTAAATAGCTAACTATACTGGAATGAACTTTACCTTTAAGTTTTTTATCTTTTATTCAGTTATTGTTTTTGTTATATTAAGTAATTTAATTAAACACTTACTAGATTGAACAGACTGTCCTCGCTTGTAGTTGGAATCTGAAATTAAAAAAATAACGATTACAATAAAGCTTAGACTAAGATATTTATTACAATAGACATAATTATTATTTATGCATTATTTACATTTGTTTATTAATTTATTTAATCAAAAGATTCAGCTAAAATATTTTATGAAAAAAAAAATCTGAAAAAGTTTAGATTGTATACGAAAAATCAAGACTTACTTAATGCTTTAGTATTATACAAAATTAAAATATTAAAATAAACGTAATAACATATTATTTATAACATAGTAATACGAATATTTATACTTTATTTGGGGGCCAGTACAGTAACATACATATTTTACAAGAACACGAAAACCACGTTCATTACGTCAATAGTCTAAATTGAAACTGAAACTGGGAAGCCCAGCGTCTTATATAATAATATTATATACTAAACGTATATAATTTTTATACATATTGGTTTTGAAGTTTATTCAGTAACAAAAAAAATCTCCATATTTAATAATGTAGATTTACTTCAGGCATGATTTCTTGTCGTTATTTTTTTATATATCTTTAAGTTCATATCGTCGTATGCTATTCATGAATTTTAGCAATTAAAGATATTTACGTATTATTTTATATACGTGTATTTATCGAGCTCTATTTTTCTATATACATATATTCTTCTATATACATTTAAACATATTTTTGTGCATCGTTTCACTTGAAGTCGAACGAGATATTATACTACCATCGCGCCCAAAGAGATTCAATAACGTATTATGGCTTCAATTCAACTAGACTAGGTTCAGGCAAGTAAGTAAAAGTTATCTAACAATAATGGTTTTTAACATTATACAATCATATGTACTTAAAATATATTCTTTTTGTTTACTAGCAGTTGCCTGCGGCATCGCTCGCGCTTAATTATAAGTAAAGGATAAACGATTGTTTGGAGTTTGAATTGGTCTGTTACGTACGTTTTTATAACTTTTGATAGACTCAACCGATTTTGATAAAACAAAGACTAAACGGAACCTCGAAATATATTATACAATAATTTAGTTATTTCAATATGTGATTTTTAGCCGTTTCCAAGACAAACAAACAGACAGACAAAATTAAAAAATATATATATTTCGGTTTTGGTAATTAGCAAATAGCCAACTTACCTTTAAAAGAGGCAGTTATTTTGAAATCACAGACAGACACACCAATTTTATTTATTTATAGATGATATACATTCTATTTTATTTAATTAACGTTGTATAATTGTTATTATTGTATATTTTTAAATGAAGTATTGTTAATGATTGAATAGCTTTTAGTCAATTGATTGGCAAGTGTAATATTAAACTTGATAAGATTATTTTGTCAAATAAGTAATGAGCTGATGATCTTCGAATAAGAAACGCCTGAAGAGATCTTCATAATTTATAGCTGAGAATCTCAATCACATCAGGTTTGAAACAGAAAAAAAACCATTTAACTATCTACTTGCTCGTTACAAACGAAGCACGGAACGGGCCGTAATAAAATGTAGACGTGCCAACGGCAATGAAGGCGTAGGTAATAGTTTTTATTGGATATTTATTACATTTTATTGGATAGGTAGGCCATAGGTAGGACGAGCATATGGGCCACCTGATGGTAATTGGTCACCAACGCCCTTAGACATTGGCAGTGTAAGAAATGTTAACCACCATTTACATCGCCAATACGCCACCAACCTTGGGAACTGAGATGTTATGTCCAGGGGATACCTTGTCTGTAGTTACACTTTCTCTCTCATCCTTCAAACCGGAACATGTATGTGATAAGTAGGTGGTACCTGGGAAGGCAGGCTTGCACAAAGCAATTTGTATATATTTCAACCCATACCCATTTAGCTAATCAAAATAAGACTTCCCTGGAGGATCCCTTGACAATGTTACAAAAAAAAGTTTTTTTTTTTTAATTTTGAGATTGTCAATGTGAACGTAAATCATAATTATTTTATTTTAATTTATATTTTATATTTTTTTCCACACTCACACATATAAACTTTAACATAGCTAAATCTCACACACCTATGTCAATATTTCACATGAAATAAAAAAAATATACGAAAGCGAAATGTAAGTCCGAAAATTTCAATGTACCAGGGCATCATGAAAGTAAACAAGTCTTTGTAGGGCTAGTAAACACGAACGTAGCACACTAATCTTGTACCAGGCCAATAGCTCTGACCTCGCAACGCCTATATAGGATCTTTTGATGTCCACAGTTAACACAAGCTTTTCTGCCTTAAGCTAAAACCTTACCCTAAACACACGAAAGTCATTTCTGCTCGAAAATGCGAAGTTATTAAAATTAGATGTAATATTAACTCAATACGGGTACAAGTTCTTTTAAAGTTTAGCTTGAATAGATTTAGTGGTTACAACACGTAAATATTAACTGGATGTTGTGAATTCGAGCTCGAGTAAGCACAATTGAATTTTCATGTGCTTAATTAGAAAATTAAAAATAGAAATATTATTATTCAATTCTAGCTTGGTTTATAATATAATAATACTGATTATGTAAGAGAAACCATGGACTTGAAAATAAATGGCGGAAGAAACTCAGGGAGATTGTATTTTCTTAATACAACGTAATATTTAGGTTGCAGTATTAATTTATTATTTGAAACGGTCAGGATCGTTTCATTCCTAAGGCGTGTTATCCAATTATCTATAAAGACGTTATAATAACATTTAATTTCTAAATTAAATATATATATTATACATAGTCTATTTCAAAGATATTAAATGAGATTTCCAAAAAAAACATAATTAAATTTATCCCGTACTTTGGATACAAAAGAATGAATTCCGCTAAGAAATCGTATCAGCCCTTGTTAAGAATATTTTCTAAAGAGTCGAATTAATTTAGATACTCTGTCAGTTGTATAGATTTCGATAAATTTAATCATATTTTACGGCTAAAGGAACCGTAAGTATTTGTCATATCATCAGCATAAGCTTCTCTTAGAGAGATCTCTGAGCTCGATCTTCCACTTTTGTTTTCTCACTGTCATCGGATATTTTGCGTATGTTAACCGAGCTAGTTCGAGGATGTGATTTATCGTGTTTGTTATGACGCGGTCTTCACTCATTTACCCGACCGGGCATTGGTTCTGCGGATGACGTCACAAACCCACTGCCAATTTAGTTTGCTAATTCTCTGGGCTATGCCAGTTACTTTAGCGTAATGTTTAAATATTATAGCGTTAAATAGAAACGCTTATTACGTATCTCAATTTTTGAGCTAACTTCTAAGCTCTGATATTGATTTCGATAAGTCGTTTATAATATACATTTATATTTCATTAAATTATGGTACAGTTACTTTGTGGAGGGCTTTGTGCAAGCTCGTCTGGGTAGGTACCACCCACTCATCAGATATTCTACCGCAAAACTGCAGTACTTGGTATTGTTGTGTTCCGGTTTGAAGGGTGAGTGAGCCAGTGTAATTACAGGCACAAGGGACATAACATCTTAATTCCCAAGGTTGGTGGGATCTCTTACAGTGCCAATTTGTATGGGCTTTGGTAACCACTTTCCATCTGGTAATCCCAGATGCTAGACCGCCTATCTATGCTATAAAAAAGAAATTTCAACACACCGTAATATTAAAAAAAAATCTATTAATTGAATATACGTAATTTGTGTCTCAAAATGAAAACGAATCTAAACCTTCAAACAATAAAAACCGATTTTAATGTTGTAGATTTTAAAGTTCGGCGTTCGGATTTTCGACGCAAGAAAAACTTGCTCCGGTTTCTCCGTTATCAATATCCTCGACGTAAGCTAATCTTGAGATTGGCTGCCATGATTATAATTCGAGTAACATCATTTACAATTCAAAGGTAGGTCAACTCTGATTGGTTGATCAAATAGTCTGATTGTGTAAAGAAAACATTAAAATGTTTTTTTATTAGATTTTCTCGTTAAGAATTTCACTTATCATTCCATTTGATACGGTTACTGCGTTAAAGCCTGTAATTAGGGTAATGATGGCGAAAGGGGAACGCACTAATCATTTATATACGGCCTTTTGTTTAACTGTAGCCGACTGTAGTACGCTGTACGACTGTTACACTTTAAGCCCTACTCAGTGTCGCATGGAGAATTTATAAATAGTTATTTTTATTCAGCTTATAATATACAGTGTTATTTGTAACAACCCATCAACCTTCGAACCAACCAACGACTTCGGACATAACTCAATACATGAAAAAAAAAATATTTTACATGATTTTGTCGTACTGTCGTGACATTTGTAGGTCTATATTTCATTCATAAACGAAAGGACGACGCGACGCGTCGATCTTTACGAGCGCGTAATTTTATAAACGTTCAAGCGGGAAATTATATTAATACTTATTTTTGTATGAAAATAAAATGTAACAAATTATTAAAAGTCGTAGAACAAAAGTTGTTGCTTATGGTGTTAGCTATCTAGTCCTGCGTGGTTGCTGGGTCGTTAAAAATAATCCTATATAATAAGGTGATGACAAAAAGTTCGCGGTGTGTAAGGGTTGAAAATTAATTAAAACGACTAAACTGCTTTTCATTTTATATATAATGACACGTAACTTACATAGTTTTAATTATGTATCTTTTCTTACCCTTTAAAAATAGAAGTTGTTTGTTAAATATTAAATAATATTGTATCTTACCACTTTATATCACAATCCAATGTCCAATGACGAGCCGGTTGGCGTGGTTGGTAGAGGTAGTAGCTTTCCTTTCGCGCCGCTGGTCGTGGGTTCGATTCCCACCCAAGACAGACATTTGTTTGCATGAACATGTCTGTTTATCTGGGTCTAAATAAGTATGGATTTACAAAAGAAAAGTAGTATATGTAAGTATATCAGTTGTCTGGTTTCCATAGTACAAGCTCTGCTTAGTTTGGGTTCAGATGGCCGTGTGTGAATAATGTCCCAGGATATTATTATTATTATTATTATTAAATTTGCACTCAAAACGAATTTATATGGCTAAGTTTAAATTGGTTACTGCAGATTCTTTCGTGCATAATTTACACGACAATTTTTAAACAAAAACATATGATAATGCTCATTAGGTATTTTCTTATACATTTACATTCCTTCAAACTAGTTTTTAAAATATTATAGTATGATGAAGAAGCACCGCCGCATTTTTATGTGCTTAATTTGTGATTATATTTCATCTCGTGCTTGACGGTGAATTTTAGTCACTCAGTTATTCTGTGACGGTGAGGAAACCTGCATGTGTCTAATTTAACTGAAATTCTGCCACATTTGTATTTCACCAACTGTAATATAGAGGGAATAAGCTCCCAATCCTCCTCCTCAAAAGAGGAGAGGAGGCCTTAGCTGAGCAGTGGGACTTTCACGGGCTGTTACTGTTACTGTAGTACAACATTTTACGCTTAGCATATATCTTAGCATACATTTCAAATACTACAATGTTTAGTTTGAAGGTATTAAAAATATGAGTATGCAGAGCATATCGATGCAAGCCAGCAATAAGCCATGTTGAAAATGCAGCGACCGTATAGTCTCTAATCCTACAACTTTTAAAAGTTTTCTTCTCTTGAAAGTTATAAGATATTATTATTGGCCACTTGGCGGATCGCCTGAGGATTCGCCCTTAGAAGTTTCCACTGTCAAGCAGGTCATATACAGAATGTTACGCAGACAGTAAATATAAATGTCATTTTTTATTTACTTAATAAATATATTTCATATTGCTGTCGTTTAAAAGCACAATCACCTCAGTCAGGAATTATATTGCAAAATAAAAATGTCGTGTCGTGGGACACCAGATAACGAAGTTCCTTATTATAAAAATATTAATTTCGAGGTATAAAGAAAATAATGATTCGGGTAGACATTTTTTATTATGATTTTTTTATCGATAAAAATCAAAAAAACTACTTTACAAAATTATCTTAACACCCTTATTTTGTTTATAATGATTTATAAAAAAATATATATTATAATAACAGTCATCCCGTAGACTATACATTAGATACTGTATAGCCATCATACATAGACTATACATAAAAATCTTACGCTTTTTTTAACGTTACGGACGTTTTTTGCCGGCTAGGGTACCCCTCCGCAACGCCCCATAAGGGACTTCGTTCCAAAAAAATATAAATAAAATATAAGGTAAGGTGGAGCACTCTGTATATACATATAAACATATATGTTTAGGAAAGCAACCTATTGCCACGGATGCTAGCTTCCTCAGCTATTCCGATATAAAAGGCAACTTAAAGATATAATTAAGATTTATAGCGCTTAGCCAAACAAAATTGTACCAATACTATTAAAATTATTTGACATGCATTTGCTTACTAGATTTTCCCTCTTAGCTTGGCATGTGTTACTACTTTGCAGCGATAGATGGCGGTAATAAAATCTATCAGTTTCCTGAATCGCGCTGTCAAGATTCGCTAATCAATACATATAATGTGAAATTGATATTGTTAAATTGATCCGACACAATAAATTATAGTGTAAATAGTGGAAAGCTCTTTCTTTGTTTCATTTACCAGTCGATCCCCGATATTATCTTGCCCACGAATATTTTGTTTCCCAGTAATCGCATGCTTCGTATACAACCTAGATACTAAGCAATATCTATATCCAATTTCATTACGATAAGTTAAACAATCAGCGTTCCGTTCATCAAAAATCAAAAACAGATTAATAACATATAAATTTAATTCTGATATCGCATTATGTTAATTTATTTTATAAAGAGCTCCAAATAAAAACAAATATAATCAATTAATTTTGACAACCTTAAGTCTGAAGTGTCTCATTATTCGACGTTTATTATCGGACAAGATCAATCCATCATTCTAAAATGAACCTTATGTTATGTACATAAAACTTAAAATAGCAAAGCTGGGTTTTATAGGGTTGTGTAGATTGAGAATTAAAGATAAATGAACTTGCTTCTCCTTTGTCCCGAGTATAATCCCGTTTGCTTCAGCTTATAGTAATTTGTATTAAAGTTGTACAAATGTTTGGTATCCTTAAGTGACAATCATATTAAATACAACATTATCTTTAAACACAAGATTTGTATTCAGAATATTTATAATCCGACTAAGTTTAAAAGCTCTTCTTGTTGTTGTAAATCTCTTTTTTGCACACAAATTTTCATAAAATGGGTTAACTTCAAGCAACAAACTTATGAGTACTGGGGGCCAATTCTACTAACAAATTGGCACTTTATTGCAATCGAATTAAAGCCTAATCGTGGACATTTATCCTTTTCTTAAATTCAATTATCGACTGTTGGTATAAAAGTTCATTAAGTTTGGTTTTGACATAACGGTATACGTTAACGTCATATCGGTTCGATTACGATCCGATTAAATATAGAACAGCCAAAGTTGGATTGTAAATGAATCGGATACGTATCGTAATCATTATAGATTAGTAGAATTTGGTCCCGTGACAAAAGGATACTTACGTTAATTAACGAAATTAAAAAAATTACCAAACAAATCAATACTGCAAATAAAGCAATACGATACGGATTACATGAAAACACCCGATAAATTTAATATTCCAAATCAAAGTCTAGAACTTATAAACTTATTTCCTTAAGTATTTGGAACATGTTTATTGTGATGATTCTTCTGTTCTAACTATCCTTTTTCTTTTGTTATAAGGCCGCTGTCTATAAAGTCATTAAGATGTAATTCTATAATTAATTAAAGATCACATAGAAAATACATAGGGGATTTAATTTACTTTAGTTTTAATTATAATTATTAATTGTAATCATTTACTTATCTTAAGGGAAAGCCTTATTTTCTCTACCAAGAAATAAATAAATGGGACGGCAATCCGACGCGACCGGAAAGAGTTCAGGCGCAGGTCCAACGGCTTTACGTGCTTTCAGAGGGACGGGTGTGTACGCTACACACTTCCAACTACCAGACTCCGGGCTGCTACTGAGAATTTTCTGACAGAAAAACCCAATAACTATTTATTGCCCCGACCCGGGAAATGAACCCAGGACCACCGCGTCTGCGGCCTTATATCTAGCCACTAGACCAACGAGGCAGTCAGTAAATAAATAAGTAATCAGTAAAGTAAATAATTAAACTTTAGCTTCACATACATACGAGTACTATACCTCCTTGGGGTAAATCATTATTATCCATAAAAAGGAAATAAAGCAATTAATGAGAAAATAACGTTTCACTGAACGGCCTCGTGGAATCTACGTCTTAGATAGATTGAGATGAAACGATCGCAAAGTTGCTAATTACGACAACTTCAATCACTCGCCTTATTACAAAATTCAAGTTTGCAAGTGAATAATCAACTTGAAAACAAGTATGTCATTTATAATGAGACGAAATTTTCGTATCTTATAAGATAGATTTTCGTATTTTAGATATAAGCACTTAGTTTAATTGATAACGATTTTACTTTGTAGTGCTTTGTCTTCCTCTCATCATGTCACGAATTCACTAACAGAAATTCTTAGAATGGTGTTCCGGTTTGAAGTGTGAGTTCGTGTATTACAGGCATAATGGCCATAACATCTTACTTCTCGAGCTAGGAACACCCTCTTCCCACTCGTCTTCTCGTCTTCTCGTCGTCATCTCGTCTTTTTTTACATAAAACGTTTGCCATACTTGACCCAGTCGTGCTGGTCTTGGTTATAATTAATTATCCTCTGTTAAGGTTCACGTTTCTATCTACTAGACCATCACGACTAAATAAACGCAAAAGCCTTTTTGTATCTCTCTTTCTGGCGTGTATCTCTTTCTGGCGACACTATACGACAACTATACGACATACTATAAAGTATTCTTTACAAAGGCGTCTGATACGTCGTCAATACGCTTGATATATTTATATGTACCAAGTCTCTGTGAGTAACCGATGAATAAGTTCATTCAACAATAAATTTTTCAAAGGAATATTTTAAAATATCGAACATAAGAAACTCAAGCTAGTTCGCCAATACGCATAAATTCATGCATACAGTCTGGCTCGTTGCTTATATCGATCTCAAGGTCCTAGATTCAAAACCTAGGTCGGGTTAATACATCGTTATTGAGTATTTTTGATAATAAATTCTCAGTATTATGAAGTCTAGTTGACGTTGGTCTTGACCTCGACCTAAGTGTAAGATTCATCGTTCCACGTGATTACGAGATTGAAAGAATAGAGAGTGAACTCATGTTAGCGCACACTCTTATGCAGTATAATACGTCCTGCGCAGTAAGCTAGTCTCCCTAGGGTAGCCGTGACCGAAATGAACCAGGCAACGTATCTATTGGAAATGCGGTCTTGTATGTGGTAATTACTTGATCACGACAATACTCCTAAACAAATTCGAATGCTGCTCAGTTAATAGATAGCGAATATGATAGAACAAGAGATATGATAATAGATGTAGTTGTTAATAATATATATATATATATATATATATATACAGCGTGTAACAAAATTCGTGTCCGACCCGTGAAGTGGTTATTAGGTATCGTGTGTCGGTTCTATTTATGTAATAATTTTTAAAATACTAAGCAAAAAAATTACTTAAAAAAAATATATTAATTGTGTTTAACGACACTGTTGGTGGTAAAAACGTGGACTACTGAGGTCATGACCTCATGTCTTAGCTAATTTACCCGGAATTTTTTACTTTTTTATTAAATTACGAAAAACATGTCAACACAAGTGCGGACAATAGCGCTCGATAGCTCGATAACCTGTATACATATTCGATTATGTTTTTACAAAAATGTAAGAATTACGTTTTTTTTTTATTATTATGTAAAATTGTATATCCAACTTACAACTTGTATTGTAACAAAGAGCTTTTCGTCGGTGCCATTTTTATTTTTTGGCTTGTTTTGTTCCCGTTAAACGTTTTCCCCAAGTGACAAAAAAAAATAACGACTGGCATAGAATGTATACCGGCCGTAGCGTTTAAGCGTACCTTTTGTTCAATTTAATATTGTGCAATTAAGGATATAAATAAATATATATTTTTTATACCATAGGTAGGCGGACGAGCATATGGGCCACCTGATGGTAAGTGGTCACCGACTCACATAGACATTGGCATTGTAAGAGATGTTACCATCGCTTACATCGCCAATGCGCCACCAACTTTAATTAAACTGGCTCACTAAGCCTTCAAATCGGAACACAACAATACCGATAATAAATTTTGCGGTAGAATATCTGACGAGTGGGTGGTACCTACCCAGACGAGCTTGCACAAAGCTCTACCATCATTTTGAGAAATAATCCATATTAAGTTGAATACGTGTAGAAAGATTTAAGTTTTTTGTAATAAAATCCTTGTATAAATATACGACACGTAAACGAAAATCATTAATATACAGATACATTTAATTACCGGTATATTTATAATTTTCATCTATTTATTTAAATAATAATAATAATAATATCCTGGGACATTATTCACACACGGCCATCTGATCCCAAACTAAGCAGAGCTTGTACTATGGAAACCAGACAACTGATATACTACATATACTACTTTTCTTTTGTAAATACATACTTATATAGATAATTCCACCCAGACTCAAGACAAACAGATATGTTCCTGCAAACAAATGTTTGTCCTGGGTGGGAATCGAACCCACGACCTGCGGCGCGAAAGGCAGGTATCTACCAACCACGCCAAACGGCTCGTCATGTAAATGACGATGTCGTTATTAAATGTATAAGAGTTTCTCCGCCGTTCAACTCGGTATAATCTATTTTTAATCATTCAAAGCCAGTATAAATTATTATTTAAATGCAATTGTGAGGCTTCTAGAATAGCTTACAAATAGTCTTATTTCCATTTTGAAATTAATTTTTGTATATTATAAATATAGTACTGCCTACAATTAAGGTCAATTGTATATGAACATTACAATTGTTGAAAGAGCAATTTACTTGGTGGTAGGCTTTGTGCATCCCATCTGGGTGGGTCGACAAACTCATTGCATAATATACCGCTAAACAGGCCTACGTAGAATTGCTTTGTTCTAACATGAAGAATGAGTGAGCAATGAAATAACAGACACAATATCGCTTGCAGTGCCTATGTAATGACGGCTGATCATCATGCGACCTATTTACCAACCTACCTATTATAAATTAGAAATAAAACATCCAATTTATCTGACAGAATATTTAATTCCTTAGCTATAGAAAAAAATAGAATAAAAGACACACAATATTATATAGCCAATTGAGTTTAAGAAGTTCTTTGATGATGAGCCAATAGCTGAAATCTGTTGAAAAAGTTTATTTCACTGATTTTATATAATAAAACAAATCGATAGTTTGTTGAGAGGAAAATTTTTGCTCATAAATCTCGATTTATCTCATAAATATAAAATTGAACAGCAGCACAAACAATACGGACAGAAAGTATTAAAAGTATTTGTTTGAAAACAATGTTACCTACGACTGAAAGTTGGACGCTAGCCAAAGTTGAAACAATGTATAAAAATCTTCCGGTTGTACAAGATTACTTCATAAATAAAATTAGAAAAAAAAAAACCATTTAACTTACGGGACAACTTGCCACGCCGTTCAAAAGACTGGGGACAAAGAAACGTTCTCAAAATGGCAACAACGACTCCGACTGGTGAAAGACTAAGAAACCAGAATGAAACCGAAATTCATTCACACACAGATCACTGAACGCGGTCTTGTGGTCGTATCTCAAAACAAGCATACCCAATATCAAATTATTTATTCAAGTAAGCTCATAAAGACACAGCTTAGCTTGCCTTCTGTTGACTCTAATGAGAAGAACCATTATGAAACTCAGAAGTTACTATTTACCACTAATTTTAATTGGTATTTGAATATATTTACATTTATTATTTATCTTACATAAAGATCAATACTAGAATACTAACTCCATACATTTTATCACCTATCCAGTATGTTCGATTAAGAAACTTTATTTAAAACAATGTTTTTTGACCTGAGATTCATATTTATTGATAGACAAAGTCGAATTTGAGGAATTTTAGTATGGAAACGAAATAATATCATATCGTTTACAGAATTCAATTTTAGATTTCTAACATCAGATTCACCAAATGGATCGCTAAAAACTAAACGCGTAATTTGATGGCTCATATCACATTTATAATGTGTTTATGTTCTTTTACGTGGAATTTACGAAAATAACTTATATCTCGCATCAAATCAACCAAATGTTTCTGCTAAATCTCAAATTGAAATAGCACAGTGATAACTATACTAAAAATCAATCATTATGCTTTTATTTAAAATTCGTTTAAGTCATATATGTACACTTAATTGATCCATCATACTTAAGCCGTTATATTTTTACATAAAAACACAAAGAGCCCGACGTTCAGAAAGAAAAAGAAGTGGTTAGAATACGTGAATCTTTAGCTAAATTGTGGGATCAAAAAGGACAAACACCACTGCGTTTTCGTGTCCTTAATTCGTGCTTGACGAGTGAGAAAAACATCATAAGTCATGTGTCAGATGAAAATGTGTCACGTGTGTCAAGCCGTATTGGAGCAGCGTGACTGAAATTGCCCTTTGTCTCTTCTTTTGACGAGAAAGGTTATTTAAAATAAATATTAAATATTACATTTATATACAGGTTTAATTAGATTTTTTGATATTCACATTATGATATATAAGTACAGTATTTCAAAGATGATAAAAGAAAATACCACGCTGCTCCAGTACGGTTTAGTGGAATACACATGTGGTAGAATTTCAGGTAAATTGGACACATGCAGGTTTCCTCACGATGTTTTCCTTCACCGTCAAGCACGAGATGGATTATAAATACAAATTAAGTACATAAAAATTTCTAACATCAGATTCACCAAATGGATCGCTAAAAACTAAACGCGTAATTTGATGGCTCATATCACATTTATAATGTGTTTATGTTCTTTTACGTGGAATTTACGAAAATAACTTATATCTCGCATCAAATCAACCAAATGTTTCTGCTAAATCTCAAATTGAAATAGCACAGTGATAACTATACTAAAAATCAATCATTATGCTCCGTGCGCCGTGTGGTGACGGCGTAGAATATCACCACCCCATTTCATCCCGTGGGGGGCGTAGAAGTCGACCCGAGGGAATATATACCGGAGAACGGGCAGCAGCGTCCCTCCGAGTACTATGACCAACTTACTGCGATCGCCAACCCGTTTGCCAAGCGTGGCGATTATGGCACATCCCCCCAATGATTAATACAAATAAACCACGGCCCCTAGTCCCCGGCAGCCCTGCTATCCCTAGCCTCGGTAACAGCTATGGTAACGGCGGGGCAGGGGGTGCTAAGAATCCCCGGCAGATTTCGTGTTACCAAAACCGACGACCTCTGGCCCTGGCAACATATAACACGCGTACACTGCGGACCAATGAGAAGATTATCGAACTGGAAGAAGAATTGAGCAGGTTACACTGGGATATCGTTGGATTATCCGAAGTCCGAAGACAGGGGGAGGACACGATAATCCTGAAATCCGGTAACCTTCTCTACT
Source organism: Nymphalis polychloros (assembly GCA_905220585.2). Classification (NCBI taxonomy): domain Eukaryota; kingdom Metazoa; phylum Arthropoda; class Insecta; order Lepidoptera; family Nymphalidae; genus Nymphalis; species Nymphalis polychloros. The sequence continues at coordinate 5,950,902 of HG992267.1, forward strand.
TCCGAGAGGGCGATCAACTGTCCCAAGGTGGTGTCGGGTTCATAGTCCACAAGTCCCTTGTAAGCAACGTTGTGAAAATCGAGAGTGTGTCGACAAGGGTGGCGTACCTTATACTCAGAATCACCAAGCGGTATTCGTTGAAGGTCATACAGGTATACGCGCCGACGTCATCTCACTCCGACGACGTAGTTGAGGTCATGTATGAGGATATTTCTAGAGCCATACATACCCAAAAAACTCATTTCACCGTTGTCATGGGGGACTTTAACGCGAAGCTGGGTAAAAGATTCGGTGATGAGGTAAAGGTGGGATCACATGGAATTGGAGACCGCAACCCTCGGGGCCAGATGTTGGCCGACTTTATGGAGAAGGAGGGACTCTTTATGATGAACTCCTTTTTCAAGAAGCCTGGTCACCGTAAATGGACCTGGGTGAGCCCTGACGGTAAAACCAAAAATGAGATAGACTTCATCTTGTCGACGAGAAGACAAATATTCAATGACGTCTCTGTGATCAATGCAGTCAAAACTGGGAGCGATCACAGACTTGTAAGAGGCTCATTGAATCTCAATGTCAAACTCCAGAGGTCCCGACTAATGAAGTCTACGCTCCGACCATCATGTATCCAAATCCAAAATCCCGAAACCTTTCAGCTCGAACTCCAAAACCGATTCGAATGCCTAGCAGACTGCGAAGAAGTGGACGCATACAACGACAGGTTTGTGGAAGCTGTCTATACGGCTGGGTCTAAGGTCTTCAAGACCAGCCGTACAAAGAGAACCAAAAAGATCTCTGCCTCTACCCTGCGGCTTATGGAGGAAAGACGGAAAATGGTTCTGACATCCCCAGATGATGCTGCCAGTTACCGGCTGCTCAACAGACGGATTTCAAAGTCTCTGACTCGCGACACTCGCCAATTTAATACGATGCGTATTAAAGAGGCTATCGAGCGGAACAAAGGCTCCAAAGTGTTCGCCAGAGATCTGTCTGTTGGGCAGAGTCAACTGATGAGGCTGAAAACTGAGGATGGTAGAATCGTCACGTCTAAATCCGAGCTGCTGGAAGAGGTCGAGAAGTTCTACGGTCAGCTGTACACGACAAGACAATCACCTGTTTACAGTCAAGCTGCAGATCCAAGAGCAAGACTAACCCGACATTACACCGAAGATTTTGAGGACGTCAGCCTTTTCGAGATTAGAATGGCTCTCGAACAACTCAAAAACAACAAGGCACCTGGTGATGATGGTGTTACAGCTGAGCTTCTGAAGGCGGGTGGTACACCGATCCTCAGGGCTCTTCAGAGGCTATTTAACTCCGTCATAACCAAAGGTCAAACGCCAAAGGCATGGCACAGAAGTGTGGTGGTGCTTTTCTTTAAAAAGGGCGATAAAACTCTTTTGAAGAATTACAGGCCCATCTCATTGCTGAGCCATGTCTACAAGTTGTTTTCGAGGGTCATTACGAATCGTCTCGAGCGAAGGCTTGACGACTTCCAGCCACCCGAACAAGCCGGTTTCCGAAAAGGCTTTAGCACTATAGACCACATACATACGCTGCGGCAAGTTATACAGAAGACCGAGGAGTATAACCAGCCACTTTGCTTAGCGTTTGTGGACTATGAAAAAGCCTTTGATTCGATCGAAACCTGGGCCGTGTTGAAGTCTCTCCAAAGGTGCCAAATCGATTACCGGTATATCAAGGTGTTACAGTGCTTGTACGAGAACGCCACCATGTCGGTCCGACTCCAGGATCAGAACTCGAAACCTATCCAACTCCAGAGAGGCGTAAGACAGGGAGACGTGATATCTCCGAAACTGTTTACCGCTGCATTGGAAGATGTTTTTAAGCTTCTGGACTGGAACGGAGTTGGCATCAATATCAACGGCGAGTACATCACTCATCTTCGATTTGCCGATGACATCGTAATCATGGCTGAGACCTTGGAAGACCTCGGCACTATGCTCGATGACCTCAGCAGGGTCTCTCAACAAGTGGGTCTAAAAATGAACATGGACAAGACGAAAATCATGTCGAACGTCCATGTTGCACCCACTCCAGTAAAGTTTGGAAATTCTGCACTCGAAGTTGTAGACAACTATGTTTACCTAGGTCAGACGATCCAACTAGGTAGGTCCAACTTCGAGAAAGAGGTCAATCGTCGAATCCAACTCGGCTGGGCAGCGTTCGGGAAGCTACGCGATATCTTCTCATCCAAAATACCGCAGTGTCTGAAGTCGAAAGTCTTCGATCAGTGTGTGTTGCCAGTGATGACTTACGGATCAGAGACGTGGTCGCTCACTATGGGCCTGATAAGAAGGCTCAAGGTCTCTCAAAGAGCAATGGAGAGGGCTATGCTCGGAGTTTCCCTGCGAGATCGAATCAGGAATGATGAAATCCGCAGGCGAACCAAAGTAACCGACATAGCCCGAAGAATTGCTAAATTGAAGTGGCAGTGGGCGGGGCACATCGCTCGCAGAACTGACGGCCGCTGGGGCAGAAAGGTTCTCGAGTGGCGACCACGAACCGGAAGACGCAGCGTGGGCAGGCCCCCTACAAGGTGGACTGACGACGTCATAAAAGTCGCGGGAAGCCGCTGGATGTGGTCAGCGCAAGACCGGCTAAAATGGAAATCCTTGGGGGAGGCCTTTGTCCAGCAGTGGACGTCTTTTGGCTGATATGATGATGACATAAAAATTCAGTGGTACTCGCACGGGCTTAAACTCACGATCATCGGTTAAGATGCACACGTTTTAACCACTGGGGCATCTCGGCTTACATACTTCTCATGATCAGCACAACGCTGATTTTTCTACCAATAATTGAATACCAATACAATTGGAATGTGAGACATATCCAGAGACAATCTTTCATCTTTCTCTAATTTAATATAATCAGACTGACATGCAAATAGACGTGACTAATAACTAAGATGTGATTGCCTGCATTTACTCCTCATCGTTCAAACCAGAACAAACGATATTGCCAAAACAACAATAGTGATGAATTCAGACTGGAATTCCGAATAATTTATCTCCATAGTCTAGCCATACCTGACCTGACAAAACAAATTACACGTGTTCCTAAGCTTCCTAGTGAAGCGGATCCTGTGGAAGTTGCAAACTTATTTTGTGTACTTTATCATCGTTTGAATAAGTAGCTTTGCAAAGTTTCAAATCCGTAAATTAAGGCGAGTAAACAATGACCATACAAATGGAAGGACCCAGATTTCTCTGTAGAAAGAACTCTTCGATTTATATAAATTCAAACTTGAGTTGGGACTATTGAGTTTTTTTATAGCATAGTTAGGCGGACCATATGGGCCACCTGATGGTAAGAGGAGACACTGGCTCACTCACCCTTCAAACCGGAACACAACAATACCAAGTACTGCTGTTTTGCGGTAGAATATCTGATGAGTGGGTGATACCTATCCAGACGAGCTTGCACAAAGCTATGTATTTATTTTTATTTTAGGTTTGACATAGACAATGCCACGCCAATATTCCACCAATCTTGGGAACTATGATGTTATGTCCCTCGGGGCTGTAGTTACACTGGCTCACTCACTTACCGATCAAGACGAACTTGCACAAAGAACACTATCGTAAGTAAATCTGCATTTGTCAGATGAAGTATTGACATATAAGGGGTTTTCCAATAGGGACGCTTGAACTTTGAGAGCTGATTGCGGCCATGTTGTTTGAGTGACAGCTGTCAAATGCAGTGTGTTATATTCATTCCGTCCTCCCAAACCACCATGGCAGGTTACAGTGTCGAGCAGCACGTGCAAATTATAAAATTGTTTTATGAAAATGGGTCTTCAGTTCGAGCAACGTTCCGCGCACTTCGCCCGTTTTACGGTCGCGATGATCATCCTGCCGAGTCGACTATCCGTCGATTGGTGGACAAATTCGAGTCAACCGGGTCAGTTAACAATCAGCCGGTTCCCGTGCGTCAACGTAACGCGAGATCTGCCGAGAATATCGCCGCTGTGCGCGACAGTGTCCTCGAAAACCCGCGGCAGTCAATTCCGCGTCGCGCACAGGAACTCGGCCTTTCGCAGACGACAACTTGGCGAATTTTGCGTTGTGACTTGAGCCTGCACCCGTACAAGATCCAGCTGACCCAAGAGCTCAAGGTTAATGACCATAGACAGCGCCGTGTGTTCGCTGACTGGACATTAGAGCAGTTGGAAGTTGACGCCGATTTTGGCAAAAAAATCATCTTCAGCGACGAGGCGCATTTTTGGATGAATGGCTATGTCAACAAGCAAAATTGCCATATTTGGGACGAGACCAATCCACACGAGGTTCACCAAGTGGCAATGCACCCGCAGAAAGTGACTGTTTGGTGCGGATTTTGGGCCGGAGGCGTGATTGGTCCGTATTTTTTCGAAAACGATAATGGTGTGGCCGTCACCGTCAATGGTGAGCGATACCGGTCGATGATAACCAACTTCTTTTGGCCTGAAATCGAGAATATGGATCTGGACAACATGTGGTTTCAACAGGACGGTGCTACGTGCCACACAGCACACGCTACGATGGAAGTTCTGCACGAGCAATTTCTGGACATGGTCATCTCGCGCGGAGGCGACGTGAACTGGCCACCGAGATCGTGCGATTTGACCCCGCTGGACTTTTTCTTGTGGGGTTTTCTTAAGTCGCAGGTCTATGCCAACAAGCCGCAAACCACCGATGCCCTCAAAGTCAACATACGCCACGCCATCGATCAAATACAGCCCGATTTGTGCGCCAGAGTCATCGAAAATTGGACCTTTCGTGTGCGCGCCACCAACCGAAGCCGTGGCGGTCATTTGAATGATGTCATATTCCATACATAATGGGGTCGATAGACCTTCCAAATAAAAAAAAAATTCGCAAATATCTCTCCTACATGTATTTTTTTTTTGCATTTCAAAGATCAAGCGCCCTTAATGGAAAACCCTATACAATCGGATTTGGATCCGCGTGGTGTAGCTCCAGATTTGTTATAATTTTGGAAATTTTCCAATGTTGGAAACATTGGTAATTGATGGACATTTTTTAATAATTCAGGAAATAAACTCGTGCCTCAACTTCCGTATAAAATTAAAGGTATATAAGAAGCTATATCAATAAATTAGCTACTCCGGTGTTTCAGCCGCATTAAGCGTTCCTACTCCGCCGCCGTGGGCCGTAACATGATGTTAAATAGCCTTTAACCTTCCTCAGGAATTGAGCTATCAAATGCAAAAAGATTTTATTCAAATTATACTGGATGGAAGTTACGGATATTATGGCACTTAAATAAAATTTAAATAACTCTTCAGCTTTATAATCCTCAGTAATATTATAAATGCGAAAGTTTGTTTGTTTGTTACACTTTCACGTCTTACTTGGGTACTGGGATACAGAAAAGGATTACAAGGGTACATAGGGTAGCCAACACCTACCCCCACACTTGCTTAAACTAGAAATCTTAATAATTATGATGTTATTGACTAAATTCACTGATCTATGGAGTAGACCATTATTTCATTTAATTTTAACAGTTTTAAGTACTTTTATGTTATAAAAGTTACTACATAATTCCTGGGGCAAGGTAACCGATTCCATAATAAAATTCAGACCATTCCACATTTACTAATAACTACATTTAAAATTCATGTTACAGATTATATTTTATAGTGTACAAGATTATATACAAGAAGATTTTGAGTTAGTTTTTCTTGATATTCATATAATCATATAATTTTTTATTGTTAAAAATAAGAACAACTAAGTTTCTTAGAGATTCATTCGATAGAATCGACATACCAAACTCAGCTTTATATTAAAATTAAAATTGTAAAATGACGATTCAAAATTGTTTGTACTACATTAACAAAGTCTATTTTGACTTTGTCGTACTACAGTGAACAATTGAAATGAGAAATCAATACTACTTTTAAAGACGTGTGTTTGTAATCTGGCGTCAATAAATTATGACGTATACATGGTGTTCATGTGTGCAGTGTTTTAAAAGTTTTGAAATATCGCTTAAATGTTCAAATAATGCTAAGCCATGATTTCACTGTTTTACACCAAATATTTCACTAGCATGTAGCCAGTAACAAAAAAATAATAAATTAAAAATTATTCTATAATAAATTTATGTTGTTAAATCTATATTACACAATTTACAAGCGACGGCATCTTTAAAACGTTTTTTTTTTTCAACAATTAATTTTTTTAAGTAATTATTTCATTTTCCAAATATGGTATTAATCATAATAGTATATAATGATATCCCACTAATAAAACCTAGTAATAGAAACATATTATGCAACTAAAAAGAGATGGATGGATCTTTGTCTCTCTTTCACGCAATATCAACAGAACGGACTTTGATAAAATTTAGAGATAGCTTAAGCCATGACTGAACACATAGGCTACCGACCACCTGTCCCCTCCTAACACGCGAGGATATCCGCGGGCGGAAGCTATATAATATTTTGGTTCAAGGAATTTAAGTAAACGAAATTTTTAGTAACGGTAAATAATGTAAATAAATAAAGATTACGTAACCACTTGTATCATCAGCATTGTGACGCAAACGCGTCGAAGTCACTTAGCATTTGTTAAAATTGATTTTTCTATCCATTATGACAATTTGTATCCAATACATGTACCGATAACTTTTAAGTATATTGACTTAGTAGTTTTTCAATTTGACATTACAAAAAAAAAATGTCCTCATTCAGTATATTCCAGCATTTTTCCCGCGGTTTCACCCGCGTAGTTTCCGTTCCCGTGGGAATACGGGAATAAAATACAGTTTATGTTACGCGCCAATAATGTGGCTTTCCATTGTTGTAAGAATTTTTAAAATCGGTTAAGTGGTTTATGCTTGAAAGCGTCACAAGCAAACTCACATTCGCATTTATAATATTAGTTAGGATATATATATAGATAGATTCAATATGGGGTAATAAGTACTTCAATGTCATAACTACAATGCCACCGGATAATTTCGTAGACGGCGTGTTTTTTCTTTAAATTTTTAATACGTAGTTTGCTTTTATATAAGTTTTAGTTCTAGAATATATTCATAAATATGTACTCGTTTTCATAAAAAATAAAGTAATAATTAACTAATTTGAATGTAAAATATTCAATCTGATAACTATTAGGAAATTGGATGTTTGAATCGCTTTCATTGCGATAGCTCAGTAGCATAATTACCCCACCACAATCACTCTGCTCTCACTGGGATAGATTTTACAAAATTGTATTATTACGATAGTATGATGTACGGACAAATATCAATGTTGTTACTAAATACTTATTAAAATATAACTGTAATAGTAATTACCTTGACTGACTTTCATAAGCTGCGTTTAATCTCAAAGGTGATTATACTACACATGTACTTGCGCTAATATTTTATTTGCGTTTACTCGGTGGTAGAGCTATGTGCAAGCTCGTCTGGGTAGGTACCACCCACTCATCAGATATTCTACCGCAAAACAGCAGTACTTAGTATTGTTGTGTTCCGGTTTGGAAGGTGAGTCAGCCAGCATAATTACAGGCACAAGGGACATAACATCTTAGTCCCCAAGGTTGGTGGCGCATTGGCGATGTAAGCGATGGTTAACATCTCTTACAATACGAATGTCTATGGGCGTTGGTGACCACTTACCATTAGGTGGCTCATATGCTCGTCCGCCTACCTATGCTATAAAAAAATATACTTTTCATTTTGGTCTGTTAGATTTATGTTATAAAAATCCTGTATCTTTTAACAGCACTTAATCGGGTTAGCTGTTATAGGCCTTTAATACGTTAGCTACTAAAACAAAAGAGACACATAAAGTTTATAGGAAGATTAAGAAAGCATTAATTAATTACACGCTAATTACAAGATATAAAAACTAATTAACTTAATTGTATATTTTTATTTAATTTTTTTATAGTTTTATATATAAATATGGATGCATATTTTTGTGTACTGTTGATTACCGCCTTCACGGATTTCTCGGAAGTCTAAAGGTTGACTGGCAGAGAATGCCTTCAGGCATAAAGTCCGCCTTTTGTTCCAACTACATATTGTGATGATCAACAAAGTTTTTTTAATTGAGGCTTTATTTGAGCAATTTGAGAACTGGAAACTAATATTAATTCAACTATGGTTATAAATATTTGGTTTATATAAATCATAAAAATATAAAATATGCCGTGGGTTTCGTTTAATGTTTAAGAATGTACTATTATTATATAAACTGCACTTCTTTATTTTACATACTAAATATTAAAAAAATTAGAAAAACGAGCCATTACTTTAATGACGTTCTAAGTATAAGCTCCTTGGACTTACGAAACTGTCAAATTGGCAAAAAAAATAAAACGTCAAGTTACTTTTTTCTGAGAATATTGTTCAAGGTATCAATCGTTAAATTCTGTCAACCTTTGTAACGAAGAAAATTATCAGAAACGAACTATTATATCATTAACGTTTCACGCTCAGAACATTCCGTGGATGAATTTATCCAGACGTTTAGCGTCACAGAATAAATCAAATTACGCAAACATTGGTGTGTGTACTGGTTCGCTTTTGTGGTTCATTTATTTATGCTAACAATTTGAGGTTATATTAAACATTTATTTTGTAGTATTTTCATGTTGAATGTAAAGGTCTTTAGTAGACGTTGTTTTAGTCACACATCTTACATAATTTACATAAATTTAACGCTGCGCTTCGACAAACTTTTACAATTTCTTCTTTGTAATATAATGCGTATGTATTTATATATCTCTCACTCTCTCTAATACATCCGGACCAATCGACGTTTTTATATATTGCGTCTACTAAAAGTTTCGGTCGACCGTCGTCATTAATGTGAAAAATTTGGTGAATTTCGTTAAGGGAGTTCCCAAAGTATTTTGCAACTAATAGTTTAGTACTTTATGTACTCAAGTGACGTCGGTAAACGAAAATATTTATACAACTATAATAATTAACATTTTTATCTTTGATTTAACAACATTTATACTAGCGAATTGAATCAGATTTTCATTGACCGAGACGGTACAAAAGATAGAACACGCAGATCTTAATTGAATATCAGCAGCTCAAATTTCAAGCTCAAGTAGTTATGGAATATCCTAAAGATGCATTAAAGCAGTATGTTGGAATAAACTCCAATCCTTAAACTAAAGAGGCGAGAAGGTATTAGTATTATACTAATATATGAAGACGTTTTTGGTAATGTCTAACTGTAAAATACTACTCAACTAATAAACTTAAAACTTATACCAGAAAATGCAGGTTTTAGTCTATAGTTTTAGTATATGGTATATAAGTAGCTGGATTTTGCACCCGTTTTTAATTTAGACTATTGGTAATGGACTGCCTCCTTGGTCTAGTGGCTAGATATAAGGCCGAAGACCCGGTGGTCCTGGGTTCAATACCAAGGTCAGTCAGTTGTCTGTTAAAAAAATTCTCAGTAGCAACCTGGAGCCTGGAAGTTTGTACACTCCCGTGCCTCGGAAAGCACGTGAAGCCGTTGGTTCTGTGCCTGAACTCTTTACGGTCGGATTGCCATCCCATCAATAGAGAGTGTTTGCGCATACACTTGTGCACTATAATATCTCCTGCGAAGTTGGTTCACCTCTCTTGAGATTGGCCGCCGTGACCGAAATCGGTCTGGAGGATATTATTATTATTATTGATAATGCAACCGTAAATATCATGTTCTTGTACATTAATATATGTCAGCGAGACTGTGGTGCCGTCATTAATTTGACTATTGAATTTGAGACGAGAGTGACAAATTGTTATATCACTCTGGCGGAACGTCAAACGGACAGCCATATGTCGTGGTTGGACGTCATCGACGGATCGCCGTTAATTTTAATTACGTTTGAATTATTCTTTAGTTTCGATTACAATATAAGATGGATTTGCCTATTGTCTATTTTAACGTAATATGTCTCTACTGTTACGCATGTATATCAAAGAATGCCCCAATTATCAACTTAATTTGTTCCATTATTTATAATAATAATAAAATCATTTATTTCGACCAAACATGAATCATATATACATGACAATAAATAATAAAAAGACAAAAATTACAATAATAATATTTTACAGATTATAAATTAGATTAAATTAATTCGAATGACGTTATATTTTACATTTGTTTAAAAAGTTTTTATATAAATCGAATAAAAAAGTATTACATTTGTCAAACGTGCTTCATAAAACTTCTAAGCGGCGGAAACTATCTATCGATCTTAGTCATAGGGGTTTTTAATCAAAAGGATGGTATAACAAAGGATTATCCTAAAGTTTGGGTCAGATTTAATTGCTTTTAAGACCTTTGGCTCCGAATTCTATCGTTTAATTCTTGAACTTCCGTTATATAATTATTTTCAAATACAGAATATATTTCTTATTCTAGCCATTCTGTATTTATTTTATTTCAAATTTAGAAACTGCAGTCATTATAAGCCGAGATGGCCCAGTGGTAAGAACGCGTGAATCTTAACCGATGATCGTGGGTTCAAACCCAGGCAAGCACCACTGAAATTCATGTGCTTAATTTGCGATTATAATTCATCTCGTGCTTGACGGTGAAGGAAAACATCGTGAGGAAGCCTGCATATGTCGAATTTCACTGAAATTCTGTCACATGTGTATTCCACCAACCAGCATTGGAGCAGCGCGGTGACATAAGCTCCAAACCTTCCCCTCAAAAGAGGCGAAGAAGCCTTAGCCCAGCTATGGGACAGTCACAGACTGTTACTATTACAGTAATTATATATGATTTAGTAGTGATTGTAATTTTCTTTCCAAGGTTCCTCCTTAAAAGGAGAGAGGACTTAAGCTAACAGTGGGACATTTTCAAGTACATTTACAATTTTTATGAACTTCACTATTAAACATTTTCTAAAAAACCGTTTTGAAAGCGTATTTCACTTTCCCACAAAATAATTACTAACCATGTGTAGCCAGGTAAACGAAGTAACAAGCTTAGATTTGTTCCTTTTAATAATAGCGTGCACAATTTACACAGACAAAAAATATACAAAAATTAATTGTACAACAGAAAATAGGTATTGATTTTTCGTTGGCTTAGAAATAGTTAACTAATAAATTCCATCTATATGGTAACTGTCAATTGTTTCCATGCCATAGACAGCCAATAATGTTCCTTATTGAAATATTCGAGTAGTTTCGCGTGAACGCCACTACTCAGAAATGGCTGTACACGTACAAATCTTCGTAATAAACACCAAAAATAAATTGAAACTTTTTTTCTATTGCATAGGAAGGACGTGCGTATGGGTCACCTGAAGTTAAGTGGTCACCAACGCACATAGGCATTGGCATTGTAAGAGATGTTACCATCGCTTACATCGCCAATGCGCCACCTACCTTGGGAACTAGGATGTTTTGTCCCTTGTGCCTGTAATTACACTGGCTCGATATACAGAGTTACGAAATTTGTAAAATCATATTTTTTTTTCATGTATTGAGTTATATCTGAAGTCGTAGAACAAAAGTTGCTGTTTATGGTGTTAGTTATCTAGCCCTGCGAGGTTGCTGGGTCGTTACAAATAACCCTGTATATGCCTTAATGTCACACAAGGAAATTGCACTCCGAGATATTAAAACCGCCATTGTATACTTTGGTGTAGTTTATCGTAATCAATTATTAAAGATTTTTAACCATCAGCCAAAATTGACTCTGTGTGCTTAAATTAAATTTATTAAATCATTATATTTAATTGTCACCAGTACCAACATTTATTATATATATTACTTCAATCCAATCGACTGGTTGGTACAGGCTTGAAATTTTCCGCATTTGGACATTCTGGCGGATATGATCGCAAGGGTCTATCAACAGACCCGCATCCTCCATCAGAGCTTTCGCTCTCCACAGAGCTACAAACGGAGCAGAGCACGGGAGGAGCCGCGAATGCGTTATATCAACACAATCGCCGATCCGTGCCGAGGACGGCTATCGCAGTGGTTTATGTGGATGAGAATCCCACATAACCCGGTTCTTCCCCCTAAGGGAGCCGGTTGCCTTTTTGAAGGTTTCCACGGCATGAAAAAAATGGCTTGAAATTCTGTTGCAAGATTGACACACCCACACAAGTGGAGTTAAATAAAAACATCAAACAAACGTATTTATTGCTAATCTCCATCCTGTTGTTTGTAGTGATAAAAATGATAATTTCGGTAACGTTTGAACTTCATATTCAAGTCAACATCTTCGTCTTTTGTCCTCGTATATCTTACAAATCGTGAAATTCTATTTATCTACACAGTGCTTTGGATGTCTAGATTCCTTTGAACTTTGCGTTTCATACTTTCAAACGTTGAATTTGGAGTGCATTATCTTTTTAATATTTTTTTTTATACTTTATATGCTAAAGTTTTATGTTACAAACACGTTAAATCCTAGATAAAAAAATACTGACTGTCACACTTGGTTTATTTTAGACGACTACTTTTCAATCAAAATTAAAAAGTAAGATATCAACACGAATCGTGTTTTGTTTGGTTTTAAAAACGGTGCATTTCAATCATCGAATATGTTTTATAGTTTGAATTGCTTTAATTGGTAGATGTACATATGTTAATAAAAATATTTAAAATTTTTCTAATCATTGTGTCTGACAATTTAGTAAAAAAGTAAAGGAACAACATGTAAACGGTCCACTGCTGGACTAAAGCTTTCTCTCCTTTTAATGAGAAGTCTCGAAACTTGTTTCACCACGCTCCAATGCAGGTTAATGGGTACACTATACATGTGGCAAATTTTTCATTCCACCCATATCCATTATGGAACAACCAGATTTGAACCCATACACAATGTCATTTTAATACGTGATAAGACACTATAAAGTTCACCAGCACTAAACAATACTGTACCACCCTCTTGGGTCGTTATATATTATTTAACCTTTCTGAATAAATAGGATAAAAAACGCTATTTATTTGTTTCGGATTCGGTCTTAGGATTTGGGCGTTCAAACAAACTATTCGCTTTCATAGTGTTGGATATAATACAAACAGTGTGCCATCGAAATGCCCGATCGATTTAAGAAATTATATTCTTCATTAAATATTAAAACCCCAAGCTTCTTCTTCGAAGTAGTTAATCCATGAAAACGTCGTCACGTTCTAGCTCATTTATTTCCAAAATGCATGTTACACTCTTAAAAATCAAACACTGTTTAAAAAAAAATTAGAAGTCATGAATATTGATGATTTTTCATGTGCTAATAGTTCAGATAACCGAGATGGCCCAGTGGCTAGAACGCTTGAATCTTAACCGATGATCGTGGGTTCGAACCCGGGCAGGAACCACTGAATTTTCACGTTCTTAATTTGTGCTTATAATTCATCTCGTGTTTGACGGTGAAGGAAAACATCGTAAGGAAACCTGCATGCGTCAAATTTCAATCAAATTCTGCCACATGTGTATTCGACCAACCCGCATTGGAGCAGCGTGGAGGGATAAGCCCCAAACCTTCTCGAAAAAAAAAAGGAGAAGAGGCCTTAGCTCAGCAGTGGGACATTCACAGGCTGTTACTTTACGTTACTTTTACTTATACTATGACTGCCTCGTTGGTCTAGTGGCTAGATATAAGGCCGCAGACCCGGTGGTCCTGGGTTCAATTCCCAGGTCGGGCCAATAAATAGTTATTGGGTTTTTCTGTCAGAAAATTCTCAGTAGCAGCCCGGAGTCTGGAAGTTGGAAGTGTGTACACTCCCGTGCCTCGGAAAGCACGTTAAGCCGTTGGTCCTGCGCCTGAACTCTTTCCGGTCGTGTCGGATTGCCGTCCCATCGGATTATGAGAGCTAAGGAAAAGAGAGTGCACCTGCGTTTGCGCACACACTTGTGCACTATAATATGTCCTGCGCAGTTGGCTATCTCTCTTGAGATTGGCCGCCGTGGCCGAAATCGGTCTGGAGGACCTTATTATTACTTATACTATTTAAAAAATAAATTAGAACCCATGAATATTAATTATTTTTCATGTGCTTTTATAAATTTTAGAAAAACTAGCGAGAAACGCAGTAGTCGTTCTAATTAACAATCGAAAAAATGTGCATGCAGGTAATTATCATATAAATTTATATTTACATATATTAACTCCAAGTTCTTTCATCATTTATATAATAAATCTTATTTATTTACAAATATATATATATGAGTTTTAAAATTATTTATTGGTAAATGTAAAACGCTTTTAAAGTGCTGTACAAAGCTTAATAATTTTTTTTTTTCAAAGGAATTTCGTTATATCTGGTGATTTTAAAACAAAAATTCCGAAATTTTCATTAACCGTTTCACAAAACTCGTTTAACTTGTTCTGTTTAACCTTTTAAAACTTTAAGATGTCAAGAGCTTCAAAATTTGTAAAGCAATAAATAAGAATAACGAAATCAAAACAAAACAGCTTGAAGTACGCTCTTCTTAATATTAAGGACAGCACTTGGAACTTATTTGGATGTTGACAACAAGGTTGGACGTATATATTATATAAATTGACTGGTTCGTTGGTCTAGTGGCTACATGTAAGGCCGCAGACCCGGTGGTCCTGAGTCCAATTCCCAGATCGGGCGAAAAAATAGTTACTGGGTTTTTTTCTGTCAGAAAATTCTCAATAGCAGCTCGGAGTCTGGAAGATGTCTCGTGCCTCGGTAAGCACGTTAAGCCGTCGGTCCTGCGCCTGAACTCTTCCGGTCGTGTCCGATTGTGAGAGCTAGGGAAGAGAGAGTGTGTTTGTGTACACACTTGTGCACTATAATATCTCCTGCGCAGTTGGCTAATCTTTCTTAAGATTGGCCGCCGTGGCCGAAAATCGGTCTGGAGTACATTATTACATGTGACTAAATTTGCGTCCAATTCACTCAGGCATCACGATATTTTCCTTAATATTGAGCACTAGATTTATATACCGACGACTCGGTTAGTGTGGTTGGTTTATTGCTTTTCGCACCGCAGGTCTTGGGTTCGATTCCCACCCAGGACAGACATTTGTGTGCAGGAACATGTCTGTTTGTCCTGAGTGTGGGTGTAATTACCTATATAAGTATGTATTTAAAAAAAATGTAGTATATGTAGTATATCAGTTGTCTGGTTTCCATAGCAAAAGCTCTGCTTAGCTTGGGATCAGATGGCCGTATGTGAATAATGTCCCAGAATATTATATTACACAGGTTGACGCTTGTGTGTTTGTCGAAAAGACCTACGCTTGCAAGCCAGGCCAACAGGCTTCTAGACGATAGCGTACACAATTCCTTATTCATTCGAACTGCAGTTCTAAGATAAATACAATCACAGGCGTATGTGCAATGAATAAATAAACTTCAATCATACGAGATTGGATTTGTAGAAACGAATCAAACTTTTGTATTGGATTTGTAAATCAAATATTCAATCAATATCAAATAGTATTTCATATATGTATATTTTATTATATTGATAAGTAAAGGTTAATGACTTCTTAATTTTCCATCATCTGATAATTAGTATTCCACCAATTGTTACTCGGTGGTAGAGCTTTGTGCAAGCTCGTCTGGGTAGGTACCACCCACTCATCAGATATTCTACCGCAAAACAGCAGTACTTTGTATTGTTGTGTTCCGGTTTGAAGGGTGAGTGAGCCAGTGTAATTACAGACACAAGGGACATAACATCTTAGTTCCCAAGGTTGGTGGCGCATTGGCGATGTAAGCAATGGTAACATCTCTAACAATGCCAATGTCTATGGGCGTTGGTGACCACTTACCATCAGGTGGCCTATATGCTCGTCCGACTACCTATGAAATAAAAAAAAAAAAAAAAAAAAAAATTATAGTACATTTGTTACACTAATACACTCCATATGCTGTTAAATCTTACGATCGAAGTTAACATATTGAAGATTTTGTCGATTGCTTGATTAACGAAATACAAAAAATAACCTCAAATCAGTATTCAGCATTGCAGTATTAACACTTTCTTATTGATAGTCAAACTAGAAACTACCACCGGTTCGGAAAATAAACACCCAACACTGAGAACAACCGCCGATAGAAACTGAGCGGGTTTCGTTTATATCATGTTTCGTTAACACAAAAAAGAGAATTAGATATGCGGCGATCGTCTCATTTCCAAGACGTGCTATCATCCATAAATGAATTAATTGTATAATAACATTTAACACACAAGCGTTCCTTTACGATCTTTTTAAATTTAACAATTGAGTCATTTTGAATGCTTTCTGATATCCTGTTGTAGAACGTAGATTGCCCCACAAAAGAGATACTGACTCTAAACTAAACTTAACGTCTCTTATACAGACGTCATTTCCAATTATCTATTCTATGCCATACCCAAGACCACACCCTAATCTAGATCTGTCAATTAAGACTTGATAAATGTCGTTGTGTCTACACGGTTAGTGATAGCTACTTACTATAATGATATTTCAACACATTAGCAAATTGTCTGCATTCTATTTTGCCGTATTTAGATACATTTAAACACTTCGCGATTCTCTCGGATTTATATTAACATGGAGAGCCTTTTAATGGTATTAAAAATAGAGTCTGTAGCGTTTCGTCGTTAGTTTTTCACACATCGGTGGAATATTTTAAATTCATTAATTATATCGCGTTAATTATATTTTTAGTACGACGATGTGAACTGTTTACGGTGGAACGAATCCTCTAGATATAGCCGAATCGACCGTAGTGAATGTCCCACTGCTGGCCTAAGGAATCCTCTACCTTCTAGAAGGAACTTTGGAGCTATTGGAATACAAATGTGGCAGAATTTCAGTGAAATTTACACATGCAGGCTTTGCTCACGATGTTTTCTTTCACCGTCAAGCATGAGATGAATTATAAACACAAATTAAGCATATGAAAATTCAGTGATGCTTGCCCGAGTTTTAACCCACGATTATCGGTTAAGATTCTCACGCTCTAACCACTAGGCCATAAGGACAATAAATAATAATAATATCCTGGGACATTATTCACACACGGCCATCCCAAACTAAACAGAGCTTGTACTATGGAAACCAGACAAAATTGTATACTTACATAGACTACTTTTCTTTTGTAAATACATACTTATATAGATAATTACACCCAGACTCAGGACAAATAGACATGTTCATTTTTTTTTATTGCATTGGTTTGCTGTCGAGCATATGGGCCACCTGATGGTAAGTGGTCACCAGCGCCCATAGACATTGGCAATGTAAGAAATGTTAACCATCGCTTACATTGCCAATGCACCACCCACCTTGGAAACTAAGATGTTATGTCCCTTGTGCCTGTAATTACACTGGCTCACTCACCCTTCAAACCGGAACACAACAGTACTAAGTACTGCTGTTTTACGGTAGAATATCTGATGAGTGGGTGGTACCTTCATGCACACAAATCGAAATGGGAATCGTACCCACGACCTGCGGCGTGAAAGGCAAGTGTCTCACCAACCACGCCAACCGGCTCGTCATATATAAATGAATTTCGTTTTAAATTGATTTCAATTAAAATAATTATCGATAATAAATACAATAAATATCAAATTTAATTTAATTTAATTATCATACATTATGTATTGTTATGTATTAATGATTAGAAAATGTAATTAATGTTATATATATATTAGGCACTCAGTTAATACCTATAATTAAAAGTAATATTATAACTTTTGTTGGTAATTCAATACTAAATAAATGTATATAACAAACTTAAACTTGATAAAAGATGAACTTTTTCTTTTTAAATTATTAAATAATCATATTGAATCTCCATTTTTACTTAGTAATATATTTATTAGATGTCCTCGCGCAAACACGTAAAAAATTTTTGTTCGATGTTCCTAAAACCAAGTCAAGCATCTACGCAACAGCTTTCTTTATAGATCATGTATAATTCACAACACTAAATTTAATGATTTTGATTTATTTCTTTTGTCATTAAAATAAATTAAATGTAATATTAATTTTCAGTTTAAAAAATTACTTACAGAATAATTTTAATTATATTAATTTGGTCGTATTTTATAAAATTTTAATTTAATCCATTTATTTTAATTTCGATTGTTATTATTTTTTATAAATTGTGATTGTTATTTTTTTATTAATTGTAATTCTTGTTTTTTATTATTGTTATTTTAGTTGCTACTATCTTGACAGTGAATTGATTTTGATTTACTTAATTGTGAAGACTTGATTGGTTTTTTTTTGGTAATGTGCTAATTGTTTTTTGTATTTTATTACTGTTTGTCTTCCTTAAAATAAATAATAAATAAACTTTGAGTTTGAATTGTTTCGATATCATCGGTCGAGATCATGAATAATCTGTAATATTCAAAATGGATTCGCTACAAAATGACTTTTTAAATGTCGGTAACAATATTGGAACTTTGGAAGTAGCATTAAAGTGGATAAAAGTATTTCAGTCAAATAGTATTGTATTATAAATAAAGATGCATAAATCAAGAACCTTTTAACCTAAAATTTAATAACCAATTATGTATTGATATTAAAAAGCAGCTGACAAAAATCTAGCATATAAATTGATGACTTTGTTGGTAGAACATTAAAATGGATATATATGTAATCGGTGGTAGAGCTTTGTGCAAGCTCGTCTGGGTAGGTAACACCCACTCATCAGATATTCTACCGCAAAACAGCAGTACTTTGTGTTGTTGTGTTCCGGTTTGAAGGGTGAGTGAGCCAGTGTAATTACAGGCACAAGGGACATAACATCTTAGTTCCCAAGGTTGGTGGCGCAGTGGTGATGTTGTTTTTTTTTAAGAAATATATAAACCACTGTCTATGGGCGTTGGTGACCACTTACCATCAGGTGGCCCACATGCTCGTCCACTAATCTATACCATAAAAAAAAAAATATGTATGTTAAAAATATGTGATAAGTTTTGTCTCACTCGTCGAACTTCAACTTTGTTTGGGCCACTTGATGGTAAGTGGTCACCAACGCCCATAGACATTGGTATTGTAAGATATGTTAACCATCGCTTACATCGCCAATGCGCCACTAACCTTGGGAACTAAGATGTTATGTATCTCGAAGCTGAGAAGATAATCTTCTAACAGTTTAATCTCAAGTCTGTGAGAGTTTATCTTAAGATACTTTTAGTTGGATATGGTGATGGTGAAGCGAATTCCATTTCATTTCGAGTCTCGTTGGTGAAGTTCCACGACTACAACACAATTCAAAAGAATTAAAAAATATAACTTATAATAATTTGCAACTTTGAATGTTCGAAATTCAAATTGAATTTAATTTTAAATTCATATAAAATCTAGCTTTGATTATTTAAATAATGGCACAAAATTATACGACAAAATTTAAATTAAGAATAAACACGGACAAAAAACGACAATGTTTATTAAATTCAATTATTTCCTTAGTGATTTTTAGATGAAATGTTATCGCAAATGCCACGTTGGATGGAGTAGGCACGAAAGAGATTCATTGGTATGTTTGAGATTGCAAAATCAATTAAATTTTGAAGGCAGACATAATAGTAGGAATTTCCTTCTATTGAGTGCTTAACCTAAATAAAAATATATTTATTTGTAATAATCTATAATCATCCATTCAATTATTTGGAAGATTTTTATAATTGATTTCAATTTGGTAAATGCACTCCTTTTCATATTAATAATAAAATAACCGAGATGGCCTAGTGGTTAGAAGGCGTGAATCTTATCCGATGATCGTGGGTTCGAACCCAGGCAAGTACTACTGAATTTTCATGTGTTTAATTTGTGTTAATAATTAATCTCATGCAGACAGTGAAGAAAAACCTGCTTGTGACAAATTTCACTAAAATTCTGCCACATGTGTATTCCACCAACCCGCTTTGGAACAGCGTGGTGGGATAAGCTACAACCCTTCTAGCAGTGGGACGGTCATAAATGCAAATTCAACATACTTTATTCAATATTGAAGTATTACACTTTCTTATTGATTGTCAAACTAGAAACTACCTCCGGTTCGGAAAAGAAACACCCAGCCCTGAGAAGAACCGGCGAAAGAAGCTCAGCGGGTTTAATTTTTTTGTCATTTTTTTAACGTATATGTATACAAAAACAAATAGCCATGCGGCGATCATCTCATTCCCAAGGTGTGCTATCATCCATCAATTTATTAATTCTATAATAACCTTTAGGACACAAGCGTTCCTCAACATTTTTTTTAAATTTAGCCCCTGAGACATTTTGGTCGCTTTGTGGGATCCTGTTGTAGAATCAATATAAATAGCCCCATAAAAGAGATACTGACTCTATGCAGTAGAGTAACGGGAGTTATATTAGTCTGTGTTTGTTCCTTGTACCAATATTATGAGTATCATTTTTTTTATTGTATAGGTAGGCGGACGTGCATATGGGCCACCTGATGGTAAGTGATCACCAACGCCCATAGACAATGATATTGTAAGAAACGTTAACCATCGCTTACATGCCAATGCGCCACCAACCTTGGGAACTAAGATATTATGTCCCTTGTGCCTGTAATTACACTGGCTCACTCACCCTTCAAACCGGAACACAACAATACAAAGTACTGCTGTTTTGCGGTAGAATATCTGATGAGTGGGTGGTATTTTCTCACAAAATCATTAATGTTCTTCCGTACATACATAACATTACATAATATGTATTGAGAAGCAACGGTTAATATTTTAATTTCTTTAAATTTCTGTCTTAGGGATTCCTTAGCTCCTAGTTTATAGATTGCGCGAATAGCTCTCTAACAGCTCAGGCTGCTACCGTACTCATTTACATATGACCCTATCTACTCAGTCAAGCAATCATGATTAGGATGGTAACTATTTACATTATATGCACAGATAACACAGAGATCTCGATGGTTTTGTAATCATGTCGTAAAAAGACCCTTCCGTATGACTTACGCTGACTAAGCCATGGTGGGATAGATCGCTTGGCTCGATACTGACTCTGTGATAGTATATGTTTTAGTATCTCATTATTAAAAAAGAAATGTCTTAAGGATACAATTTATTTATTTATTTAACATGGAATATTACACTGCTGGGCTATAGTTATTTCTTGAGGAGAATGTTTGGAGCTTCTAGCCACCACATGGAGATTTCCTCACGATATTTTCACCGATCTTAATTCAGTTGTGCGTCGGGGTTTGAATTTGGAATCATCGGTTAAAATTATCGTATTCTAACCACTGTGCCATTAGCTATTATTATTTATACTTATATTAAATTATAGTTTGACAAGATATATAAATATCACCTAACATATGCAGATAACGTCATCGTGAGGTTATTGACCTTAAATGAATTATCGACACAAATAAGACAATACAGAGTTGTAGCACCCGGATCTGAACTCCCGATATGTCTTAAGAACCACGTATTCTATCCACTGATACCTCGACTATATTTGAGCCAGTTGGCGTGGTTGGTAGATACCTGCCTTTCGCGCCGCAGGTCGTGGGTTCGATTCCCACCCAGGACAGACATTTGTGTGCATGAACTTGTCTCTTTGTCCTGAGTCTGGGTGTAATTATCTATATAACTATGTATTTACAAAATATAAGTTGTATATGTAGTATATCAGTTGTCTGGTTTCCATAGTACGAGCTCTGCTTAGTTTGGGATCAGATGGCCGTGTGTGAATAATGTCCCAGGATATATTTACAATACAATCATGATATTATTCAAATTCATTGAAGGCAAAATGTTAAGCGGCTATATGAAACATTGCTAAAGTTAGATAAGGCATTCAATAGACTAGCGGTGCGCTACCTAAAAATACGTTCCACGTGCCTGATATTACACCGGGTCGATACCTGCAGTGTATTCAAAGCATTATTGCTTGGTGGAAATATATGACGGATATTTACTTAGTTTACTCTGTATTGTATTCTCTATAAATGAGAAGTTGTTTTTTTATTGTATATGTAGGAAGACGAGCATATGGGCCACCCGGTGGTAAGTGGTCACCAACGCCCATAGACAATGGCATTGTAAGAAATGTTAACCATCGCTTACATCGCCAATGCACCACCAACCTTTGGAACTAAGATATTATATCCCTTGTGCCTGTAATTACACTGGCTCACTCACCCTTCAAACCGGAACACAACAATACAAGGTACTGCTGTTTTGCGGTAGAATATTCGATGAGTGGGTTGTACCTACCACAATAAAGAAAATGGCTTGGTAGGCAAACATAGTAACTTAATCCAAATAGGAAACGCTACGCCCTACAAAAATAGCCCGATATATATGTGTATATAAAATATTACTATAATTCATATACAAACGTATTTCAAGGGTTTTTATGTATAGATCGTAATCTGTTTATTTTATTTCATAATAACTACGATAAGGAGAAACATACTAGACTTGAATTACATTAACTTATAACAAACTGCCTAGACAAGACTAGACTAGACTAAGACTAGGTTATTTGTGTATAATTAAACACGCTCCAAATGTTTCGTATTATATCTGCTTTGATTATATGTCTATATACAAGATTTTATTATATCAACCATTTTATAAAGTCGTGTACTTCATACGCCTAATATATTAACATTTCGTTATTAAGTCTATAAATTATTTTAAAAAATACGAACTGATAAACCAGGTTTACTATGTAAAAAAAAAAAAAAACTTTTTTAATTTACTAACATTTCATTTATTAGTAATCTACTTGTTAAAACAGACGAAATTTTACCCAAGAGCTTTACTTAAAATTCCACCAATAGCCATCGATCTGACTTTATAATTCTGTATTCCATTATAAACAATGCGAAAGCCAGTGTAATTACAGTTACAAGAAACGTGGACAGAAAATACATTTCTTTTATAAGATTATGTAGTTCTTTTGAATGCTAATGAGCTAGGTGATCACTTTCGTTTTGATATTTACCTACCAGTTTCATAATAATTAGAGCGTCCGACAATTATTATTATTACTTTACTCGGTGGTAGAGCTTTGTGTAAGCTAGACTGGGTAGATACCACCCACTCATCAGACATTCTACCGCAAAACAGCAGTACGTACAGGTATTGTTGTGTTCCGGTTTGAAGGGTGAGTGAGCCGGTGTAATTACAGGCACAAGGGACATAACATCTTAGTTCCCAAGGTTGGTGGAGCATTGGCGATGTTTTTTTTTAAAGAAATGTACAATGCTACTGTCTGTGGGCGTTCGTGACCTCTTACCATCAGGTGGCCCATATGCTCGTCCGGTTACTTATACCATAATTTTTTTTTTGACTCAAACAGACAGTCTTATGTTCGTAAATACATTCTAAATACATGGTCATATAATAAATGTTTGAGATATCATTGTCAATGTTGTTGATTTTTTTTTGTTGAATAAAACGATGCAATAAAATTAAAATGTTGAAAGTAAGAAGTATTTTCTAGCCAACCTTTGAGATGCTGAAAGGTGAATTAATCAAAGAAAAGAGGCGAATTAATCAAGGTGGTTTGGAAGCGTACAACGCTAATAGAAAACTTCTTCATCTTGAAAAGAAAGGTACTATGAGGCAGTTTGTGATAAAAAAAATATAACAAGCTTAACTTACAACATTTCGACGAGCTTGTCTGCCACCTGATGGTAAGTGGTCACCAACGTCCATAGATATTGGCATTGTCAGAAATTTCAACCATCGCTTACATCGCCAAAGCGCCACCAACTAAGCCTTGGGAACTAAGATGTTATGTCCCTTGTGCCTGTAATTACACTGGCTCACTCACCCCTCAAACCGGAACACAACAATACAAGTACTGCTGTTTTGCGGTAGAATATCTGATGAGTCGGTGGTACCTCCCCAGACGAGCTTGCACAAAACTCTACCACCGAGTAAACATCAACTGACAGATATTTTATATTTATTTATTAGTTGGATATAAGAATCCTAATTAATACTATAAAAGCGAATGTTTGTTTAGTAATCAAGTCTTAACTACCCAATAAAAAGCGAAATTTTAGTCATTTAACATAAGATATTTAGTTTTTTGTTCTAATTATCAGTCTTTAATTTTAATTGCATTATATTCGCTGTTACCTATTAATATAAGATGGATGCCGTGGTTTCCTGTAATTAAGGGAGCACATAGACTTATCATTCGTGTAATGTGTTTGAAGCTAGAGATATTCCTTGGAGATCCTATTAAAATAAAGATAAAGAAATAATGTTTAAACGGTAAAAGGTGTATAGAAATGTCATTTTCTATCACCGTATCAAACACCTTATTTTTATCTCTGGAAAAACACTTTGACGCGTTTCCCCCACATGAAGTGGGGGGTAATCAAATTCAAATTCAAAATACTTTATTCAATATTGAAGTATTACACTTTCTTATTAATTGTCAAACTAGAAACTACCACCAGTTCCGAAAAGATATACCCAGCCCTGAGAAGAACCGGCGAAAGAAATTCAGCGGGCTGATTTTTTATAATTTTTTTTATGTATCATATGTTGTTTACATACAAAAAAACAATAGAAATAGCCATGCGGAGATCGTCTCATTCCCAATGATGATGCCCCAATTATGGGTCTCACCGGCGAAGGCACCGGAATACCCACTAAAAAGCGGTCCTCTCCGCCTGTTTGGAGGGCGCCACGGGATTGCTTGCGTATGCTACCGTGACGCCCCGAGCGTATTAAACACCTGACTGAAGATATATAAGTCTTACTCATTCCAAAGTGACCTGTAAGATCAGAGCCTCAAACATCTTATCTACAAAACAAACAAATAGCTTTATCTATTAAGATAAGAAGCCATTAAATCGTTATTAAGAGTTTCTCTGAACTCGCATGCATTTTATTCTTAAACAAAATACATTTTTAATTAAACTTTTGACAATCATGTACGGTGTCGGTGTTTGGTTGTTTTTAATTAAACTGTGAAGTTTTTCTAGTTCAAAATGAATATTTTTTTCATTTCTACGTTGAAAGAAAACCATTTGAATAAATTGCGTGTTGAGATAGAGTCTGCAAAATTTATAACTGACGTGAACTGCATACAGAATTATAATGAAATATTTTCCTCCTCTAATAAGCTTAAGGTTTTATGTTATAGGCGGTCGAGCAAATGAAACACCTGCTGGTAAGTGGTCACCACCGACTAAATTAAATTGCCAATGCGCCACCAACCTTGGGAACTTGGTCTTGTTGAGTTCAACGCCAAGAAAACACAGGTATGTGCTCTCACAGCGAAAAAGTCACCATTTTCGCCTCCTCCCTCCCTCTGTGGCACTACGCTGGAGATGCAAAGCAAAGTCGCCATACTGGAAATTGACGTTCGGTGCGACCTCTATCCAAGGGACCACATCGAGGCTGTTATAAAAACAGCTTCACGGAAACTCGGAGTCCTGAACAAGGTGCGGCGTTTTTTCCCGCCACAACAACTGCTCCTGTTGTATAAAACACAGGTGCGGTCTTGCGTCGAATATTGCTTGCACCTCTGGGATGGCTCCGCTAAGTACTTACTGGAGGCCTTGGATCGGTTGCAGGGACGTGCGGTCCGCATTATTGGCGACGTAAAAGTCACCAACACCCTCGAGCCTTTACAATTGTGTCAAGAGATAGCGGCACTGAGCGCTTTCTACCGATTGTATCACGGCGAGTGCTCAGAGGAATTATTCTCCCTCATTCCTGCTTCCCCATTCCTTCACAAGTCTACGCATGCTGGCTTTTGATGTCACCGCCCAACTGTGATATCAATTCCATCGCGCACGAAGAAATTTAGCAACTCTTTTCTTTGTCGCACCTCCAAAACATGGAATTCTTTACCAGCACACGTGTTCCCCTCCTGTTATGACCTGGGTTCCTTCAAACTAGGCGTGAAGAGGCATCTTGCGGGCCGGCAAGGCGGGGGCTAGAGCAAGTCATTCGTCCTGACTGCACTAGCCGTCGTCGCGTTTGAACTCTACTACCACTTACCATCAGTTGGAGTAGAGCCATTTGCCCTCCCGGGTAATATAAAAAAAAAACTGAGATGTTATGTCCCTTGCCACCAACCACCTGGGATGTTATGTCCTTTGTGCTTGTACACTAGCTAACTCACCCTTTAAACCGGAACGCAACAATACTAAGTACAGCTGCTTAGCGGCAGAATATCTGTTGAGTGGATGGTACCCATCCAGAAGGGCCTGCACAAAGCACTACCACCAGGATATAGATATCTAGACGAAGATGTTCTCTATAATATTATGATCATGTTGATGCTTTTTAAGATTAACATAAGCGCCCATGCAAGAGACGATCCAAATTTTAATTGAGGAACATATAACAGAGCTCTAACAGACTCTGTTGGTAGACCTTGAGATCGTTATACATCTCATCCTCAATCAAATAAAAATTTATGAATATCAAAATTCGTGTAAGCATCGAAAAATTACACAAGAAACAGAGGCTGAGCTTTTCATCATCAGGTCTCCTCACTACTTTCGGAATTGAGCATCGTTGCTAACAGCTACCGTGTGGATGTGGTGTGTAATTGGATAGTATAAAGAGATCAAGATCATGATAAGCTCTTAAATGGTGTCGAACCAAGGCTAATTCATTGTTCAATAACCTTTAACAGTTATAAAAAAGATTAAACGTACATACAGAAACGTAATGATCGCGAATAGGTGTCCGAATTAAATAAACATTTCGCTCGTTCAAAATAAATAGACGGTCATTTGATTTGTATGACATGTTTGGTTTCCGCTTCCGTTCTAATGTTATCGTTCGATTTCATTCGTTTGCATATTTAAGAGAATATATATAAAATATTTATTTATCTGTAACCGAGAATCCGTTTCACGTGGGCTTCGGATGTCTTACAATGATCTGACTGTCTCTTAGAAATCTTTTATTTCCCTTTGATCAAAGTATCAGAATTCAAGTTACGCGTATATAAACGACGGAAAATTCTCTGAAAATACCAAAATGTTATTAACACCGTTACGGCATTTTGCGTGGGTATAGTCTTTAGATACATAATGGTATCCAGTTAGAACTGGTTGTCAGCGGTTCTTATTCAAGTCAAATCAATCATCCATTTTCAAGTAAGCTTTTACGAGCACTTTTGTTCTTGTTCAACTTACATAGAATTGAATACAACTGAATTATTATTTACTTTGCATGAAGATTAAGAAAAACTAACTCCTCGCTTCCTCATATATCATCTATTTATTTATTTACTTTTTTTATATTTTTTTCTGGGACTGGAACTAAGCAGAGCTCGTACTATGAAAACCAGACAACTGATATACTACATATACTACTTTTCTTTTGTAAATATCGTTAATTGTAGGCTCGGCTATGTATAACCATTATTGATTAATACTCCTAATTAATATATTTTTTGTTGTTGTATGTATAATCGGTCAAATAGGTAAATCAAAATATATAATATATTCGTCTAAAAATAAATAAATAAATGAAACGCTTATGGTAAAAATACATTGATAAATAAGGCATATTATTGCTTACATATATACTAATGCAGGATGATAAAAAGCGCGGATTATATGTTCATATAATGGCAGTTCTTCTCAGTGAAATTAATATTTAGCTGTAATATAATTAATCTTACTAAATAACAAAATAACTAGTCAATTGTGCTCATAAGAGGCAACTCTTTTGAATAATATTAGGTCCTTACATATGAAATTAGCGTTTTGTCGTACTGACCAATTTGGTCTGAAATATCTCCTGTTTGGTTAAGAATTCCAAATTCAAATTTATAAATTTATTTAGCTGGTACATTTGAGTTTTGAAAACAGTCATTCATTTGTTTTTTCCTCATTATTTTTTTCTTTGGCGTCGCTTATTACCACACAATGGAAAACATGAAATATCGGTATATTTACGAGTACGAGTTCTACCGTGGCACCAGTGCTGCAGAAACAGCTCGAAGGATTAATGATGTGTACGGCGCTGGTGTCACAAAAGAAAGCACGGTACGTTTTTGGTTTCAACGTTTTCGTTCTGGAAATTTCGACCTTCAGAACCAACCCCGTGGACGACCGGAGACCAAAGTGGAAAATGAAGAATTAAAGGCTATTGTGGAAGCGGATCGATCACAAAGCACTTTAGAGATAGCTGCAGGCTTCGGGGTAAGTGATAAAACTGTATTAATCCATTTGAAGCAAATCGGGAATGTAAAAAATTTTGAACAATGGGTACCTCATGAATTTAGTGAATCGAACTTGCAAACACGCGTCGACTGCTGTGTTATATTGCTCAAGCGACACAATAATGAAGGGATTTTAAATCGAATCATTACTTGTGATGAAAAGTGGTTACTGAACGGTAATCGGAAGCACTCGTCGGAATGGCTGAACCCTGGAGACCCAGCCAAATCCTGCCCTAAACGAAAATTGACTCAGAAAAAGTTACTTGTGAGTGTTTGGTGGACTACCGCCGGTGTCGTTCACTACAGCTTTCTAAAATATGGCCAAACGATTACGGCCGATATCTATTGTCAGCAACTACAAACCATGAAGGAAGAACTAGCTGCTAAACAACCGAGATTGGTCAATCGCTCTAGGCCACTGTTGCTTCACGACAACGCAAGACCACACACTGCACAACAAACAATCACTAAGTTAGATGAGCTACAATTGGAATGTCTGCGACATCCACCGTACTCCCCGGACCTTACTCCAACAGATTACCATTTTTTCCGGAATATGGACAACTTCTTACACGGAAAAAAATTCAACTCCGATGCGGCAGTCCAAACCGCCTTCAAAGAGTTTATTGGTTCTCGCCCCCATGGTTTTTTTAGTAAAGGGATCAGTGAACTACCTATGAGATGGCAAAAGTGCATAGATAACAACGGTGCATACTTTGATTAATTAAATATATTTTACAAAAAGAAATTGACTTCATATTCCTCTCGTACAAAACGCCAATTTCATATGTAAGGACCTAATATTTCGATTACAATTACAGTAACAGCCTGTGAATTGCACTCGGTGGTAGAGCTTTGTGCAAACTCGTCTGGGTAGGTACCACCCACCCATCAGATATTCTACCGCAAAACAGCAGCACTTTGTATTGTTGTATTCGGGTTTAAAGGGTGAGTGAGCCAGTGTAATTACAGGCACAAGGGACATAACATCTTAGTTCCCAAGGTTGGTGGCGCATTGGCGATGTAAGCGTTGGTTAACATCTCTTACCATGCCATTGTCTATGGGCATTGGTGACCACTTACCATCAGCTGGCCCAAATGCTCGTCCGCCAAACTATACAATAAAATAAAATAAAAAATAATAATAAAAATGAATGTCCCACTGCTGGGCCTCCTCTCCTTTTTTAAGGAGAAGGTTTTGGAGCTTAATCCATCATCCAATGCGGGTTGGTGAAATGCAGAAGTTCAGTGTCATTAGAAACATGCACCGTCAAGCACGAGATGAATTATAAACACAAATTAAGCACATGAAAATTTAATGGTGCTTGCCCGGGCTTGAACTCGGCTTTAAGATTCCCGCGTTCTTACCCCTAAGCTATCACGGCTTTTTTCGATTATAATTGTAAAAAACACGATTATAATAATTGTTACATTAAAAAGCATTACAAACCCAAAAATCTTTATCGAGTTTTAACGCTGTTTTAACAAACGACACTTCTGAACACATAAAGACGACTGTGAAAACCGAAAACCGTACAACTCTTATATAAAATTACTGAACGAGAAAAGTTTTCATATAAAACAATTCGAGTTTAACGTCAGATCAATTTCAACTTTATTTGAATGGGATAGGGTTGACTTTGATAATTTACCAACCAGTTATGTTATATGTTAGGAGCGCATTCAAACCTCTAATTGTTATGCTATTATGTACATGCTTCCACGAATTGCTTTGTTTGTTTGTATTACAAGTAGAATTATTTTAAGCATGTCTAATTGGATTGTATATGTATACATATACGGCCTTATTCATAAACGTTGCTTAGTTACTGTTTAGCTAAACACTGATTTGTCTCTTTCTGTCATTATTGATTTGACATACGAAATAAGAAGACAAAATATTATATTTAACTAATCACCAGTTAAATAAAGTTTATGAATAAGGCGGATATTATATATGAATTTCATTAAAATACAATGTCATTCGTGATACTTCACATTCTGAACTATGTACAATGTTTATAATCCAAGTTTGCTTAAACTATTAATCTAGTTTTAGGTCTTTTTTATGAACCTTGGAGAGACTTATGGACCAGACAGAACATCTGTCTTAACTGAAGCTAGGATTCAAATCTGAGCAAATACCTCTGAGAAGAAAATTATCGAATCGGCATCCCTACTTTTTTATTTCTCTCCGTATTTTCAATAATCTTTTTTTTAACACCCGATGTAAAAAGTGCGTCCTTGTTAGATTGATGTGCGTATTTGTGTATCTGTGTGTTTATCTGTGACATCGGATTTGTTTATTTCCTACTTGACAAAAGGGTCTTATCGACTTTCACAGATCCGATTGATTTGAAATTGTGGTCCCTCGATGCGACATAGCTTGAATTGAAATATAATTAAGTGCTTATAATAAAGTAAATGTGCAAACGAACACATTTGATTTTTTACTTTCTAGAGTTATTATGTCAGGTCTTATTAAATATTTTTATTTATAAAAAAGAGTATAACGATAGCGGTGTTTTCACATATAGTATCGAAATACTAATTTTATTCAACTGTTAATTGATTTTAATGATTGCATTGATTTTATTATAATACTACGCGGCTTTACCAGCGTACTCTGTTACGTTATCATGCCTATTTGAATAAAACATATAAAATATATAAATTATTAAGTAAGTAAATAGTCTGAGATAAAAAATACATAATAATTCAGTTAATTGCATTTGTAATCTTTAGCCATTTAGGAGATTGCCCCGGACATACAGTCAAGTAGAAAAAAATATTATTTTCGTTTTGGTATTAACTTAAAAAAGCAATTATTATGAAATCATAGACAAACACTTATATATTGAGAGTTAATAAAATGTTTTAAAGCAAAAACGTAGACCTAAAGATATCACTTGTTGCACTAAGCGGCGCTGTCTTGAAGCGTCCGCTTGAAGACGTACAGTCGCTGCACTTCCGAACGACACGAAATGTAATCAATAAGGCTGTTTCTCAAATATTCCACACTAAACTAAAGCTTACAGCTGTATTAAATCTTTGGTTAAAAATTATTATACAATTCATTCGCTTATGAATATGTTATTAACCCGACGAGGATATGATTTCCTGGTATATATGTTCATATGTTCCCGTGTAATGTCTAAACTTTAATGCAACAAATAAGGTAGAGTTAAAAGTGTCTTGATCGTCAGCTGGTTATAGGCTTTGTGACGTCACTCCTAATTAAATACTTTTAATAAAAAATATGCCTCATTGAGTAACGAATAAAAGGGCTTAATCAGCACATTTTTTTTTTTTTTTTGACGTAAATTTTATATTGCTAATTCTTTCTCGCTGATATTTTTTTATGCGATAATTATTTAAACAAAAGCAATAGAAAGTTTACCAAGTTAAATGGCAACCCCAACTGTGATCCTTAAATTGTTTCACTTTGTGTTTTTAGTTCTTTTCTTTGTTTATTTCCTATATTTTTATATTTTTCCTATAGTTTTGACTGCCTCGTTGGTCTAGTGGCTAGATATTAGGCTGCAGACCCGGTGGTCCTGGGTTCAATTCCCAGGTCGGGCCAATAAATAGTTATTGGGTTTTTCTGTCAGAAAATTCTCAATAGCAGCTCGGAGTCTGGAAGGTGGAAGTGTGTACACTCCCGTGCCTCGGAAGGCTCGTTAAGCCGTTGGTCCTGCACCTGAACTCTTTCCGGTCGTGTCGGATTGCCGTCCCGTCGGATTATGGGAGCTAAGGAAAAGAGAGAGCACCTGTGTTTGCGCACACACCTGTGCACTATAATATCTCCTGCGCAGTTGGCTAATCTCTCTTGAGATTGACCGCCGTGGCCGAAATCGGTCTGGAGGACCTTACTTATATTTTTTCAAACAAAAGAACACAGAATAATGGAAAAAAATCAACGAAATTGTTTTTCCTGTTGGAAAAACAGGCCATCGTACGTAACATTACGTATTTACTTGGTGGTAGAGCTTTGTGCAAGCTCGTCTGGGTATGTACCACCCACTCATCAGATATTCTACCGCAAAACAGCAGTACTTTGTATTGTTGTGTTCCGGTTTGAAGGGTGAGTGAGCCAGTGTAATTACAGGCACAAGGGACATAACATCTTAGTTCCCAAGGTTGGTGGCGCATTGGCAATGTAAGTGATGGTTAACATTTCTTACAATGCCATTGTCTATGGGCGTTGGTGACCACTTACCATCAGGTGGCCCATATGCCCGTCCGCCAACCTATACAATAAAAAAAAAAACATATTCTAAAATAATACACACAGCCTCGAATAGCAAAATGATATTTCCATAAAGATTCAACGTATTAAAATGACTAACAAGAACAATTATAATCTATGTTTAATAATTTTAGGTATTATACAAAGAAAATAATATCATTATCTTTGATGTAATTATTCCAAAGTTATAACAAGGTTTGTACATCGAACGTATAATTGGTTTTTGAAGTAATCGTGAGCGTAAACGAAATTATTCCAAAGCTCAGAAAGTCGAAACTTTTCGATGGATTCATTTGAAAAGACAATGTATGACAATTGTTTTGAAATTATAAGTTAAAAGGTGTAATTAAAAGTAAGTTCAAAGAAAATATTGTTGTTGTTTGTTTTTTTTAATAAAACATCTATATCAAAGGAGAAACTGAGTGGTCTTCTTCGTCTAGGCATTGTTTATGTTTTAATAAGACTACAAATCAAACTTCGAGATCTAAATAATTTTCAAGTAGGCTATGATAATTAATGTATTTTATTACGAATAAAAAAGTGGTGGTCATATAATTAGAAACAGTACCAACGGTCCTTGACATTATGTAAGATACTTCACCGCAAACGTTTTTATTTTGAAATTAAACAATAAATAGGACCACAATATGTTCAACGATATATCATTTATTAGAAAAACAATATAAATCCCATCACACAAGTGCAGTTTCAATATTACATTACAGACAAACATTTAAATCAGTTTTAAGGTATGACCTATAATGGTCAACTAATTAGAAACAACAACAAAAAATATAAAAAACAATATTTTTTTAAGTATTAGTAATTAGTATTGTTATTTACGAAATAGCTACCAATAGTTATAATTAATATTTTGTGGCGTATCCCTTATTTTCAATAACAATACTGCAACGACGTGGCATTAATTCAATAAATTTCATACATTTTTCTAGGTGGATTGGATTCCATGCTTCAACAAATGCTTCATCTAGTTCGTTTTGACTGGTGTTACGTTTGTTTGAGACTTTCTTTTTAACAATATACCAGAGATTTTCTATCGGGTTTAAATCCGGACTATTTGCTGGCCAGTCTAAATCGGATATACGCTGTTCGCTAAGGAAAAAATTGACGCTATTGGCCGTGTTTAGGGTCATTGTCATGCTGAAAGATCCAGGTTATAGGCAAATGATCGTCCGAGTAGGGAATCATTGTGTGCTCTAAGATATTTTTGTATTGCCATTGATCTATTGTACCGCCCCCGTGCTTGACTATACTCCTTGTGTATTTATAATTAAAAGCATTGTTTACAGGGCGTCTAACATAGCGCTTTCCATCGGAATTTACCATATTAATTTTTGTTTCATCTGAAAATAACACTTTTTTCCATTCTCGTACCGTCCAATTACCATATTTTTTAGCGAATAATAATCGCTTCTCTAGTTGTTGCTTGGTAAGAAGCGATACCTTTCGAGAGATTCTTCCAAACAATTTAGCTTCCACTAATCTTCGGCGTATCAGTCTTGACGAAATGTTTCTTGGGTCATCAGGCGAAAAAACTTTTTTTTTATTCTGGTTGGAGCCTTTAATTTACTTACTCTTTTTTAGCAACACGAACGATTAGCGTATCTTCTCTGGGAGAGGATTTTCTTGGCCGAGCCTTTCTAAGAACATTTTCAACAGTTCCATATGTTTTATAATGATCAATTGCATTAAAAACTTTCTTAACAGAACAATTTAAATGCTCAGCTATTCTTCTGTACGCTCACTTATGATCTATATGTAAATTAACAATGATTTGCCTAGTTGACGCGTCACTACTTTTATTTTTGCCCATTTTGAACAAAATAAAATTCAGATTAAATTTTGAATTGCCGCCAAAATAATAGAAAAAGAAATGTTATTTTCCAATTTCAAAAAAAGAACGAGCTACGGATTTGTTTTTAAAATGTTTCTAATTAGGCGTCCAAGCGGCCAGTAACAGAAAATAAACTCCTACATGTGTAAGACTCCTTTAAAAGTAAGATATTTTTATATTTTATGCATTTAATGAGTTTTTATTTGAGTGGGTATATTATTGCATGATTATTAATTATTGAATGTGTATATTTTTACGAACATTTGTACGTTGGAGTTATACTTTCTTTATTCATAAGAAGTGTTTCTAATTATATGACTGCCACTGTAGATATTTTTTAATAATTGGTTGGTTGCTTTGGTTACCACTTACCATCAGGTGGCTCATATGCTCGTCCGCTTACGTATACTATATATAAAAAATGACAAGTTCTCTCTTCAAGATTAAGCACACAATACATCAATCAATTTATTTACCTTTTCTACTTGTTTGTTATAAGCTAGAACTGTCCTCTTCTAAACTAAAATATACTCATACAACTAAGATATTAAAATCAATATTATTCGTTGTTTATTTTACACATAATAACGAACAATTCAGTACACGTAACAGAATTGAAACGTGTTTACGTCCTAATCACTACATATACAAATTTTATACTCACATTCATTCTTTACTATTTATCGCACTTTAATAAGCCTTAACGCAAATAAAAAATCAAATATGTTTGATGGCTCCTTAACTTTATTATACGTAATATTTTAGTACAAGTGTCACCGCTGGGGGACCACAAATTCAAATCAATCGGACCTTTGAAAGTTGGTATAAGCCTTTTGTCAAGGAAGAAAGGCGTTGATGATTTTAAACGCGTGAAAAGATCTTCATAATTGGAACGAGGTTCTTTTACGCGGCTTACAGTAGAGTGAAATAGCAGTGGTTCAAGGTCACGTCATATAACGAAATAGGAGGTCGATATAAAGGAGGTTGAGGTGCTGTTTGGTGTGACAACAAAACAAAACTTTAAAACACGGTTTGAGTCGAAAAAATATCGCACAGAACTTCGTTCCTGACGGGGATCCCGCCCGCATATTTTTTTATAGCTAAGAACCATGTCGATCTCATCGGGTTTCAAAAAGAATCAAAATCGGTCCATTCGTTTGGGAGCTACGATGTCACAGGCAGATAAACAAAAACAATTAAATTAATGACAGTTAAAATTAGAATGCCACTCACTAACATTAACACAAAATGCCGTATTATTATTATTATACATTTACGATTGTGTCCTTTGACCGTTCCGGTATCGCGACAATCCAACTAGATTTATCCAGATAAAAGTAGATTTACGGATAAATCCGGATTTATCCGCTTCCATCTGTCTGGTCTATCTGATTTTAGAACACTAACCGTAATATGGATTTTATCGATAGGGTTAGTAACGAGAAACGTAAATTAGAATGAAGGTAACGTAAAATTATATTTTGTCTGCAAATTATAATACAGCAGGTCAACTAGAGCTGATAAATGACTTGTATCTGGGATATCAGGCTGGAGGTCCCAAGGACCTCGGGGTCTCCTATATATCAGTCTACTTGGGGCTTTGTGCAAACCGTCTGGGTAAGCACCACCCACTCGTCTAATATTCTACCACCAAACAGCAATATTAGTAATGTTGTGTTCCAGTTTGAAAAGTGAGTGAGCCTGTGTACAGGCATATAATAAATAACATCTTAGTTCCCAAGGTTGGTGGACTGGTAAATATTTCATACATAGCCAATGTCTATGGGCAATTTGACCATTTTCCATCAGGTGGCTCATTAGCAAGTCCGCCTACCTATTTAATAAAAAATGAAGATATAAAATTATATAGGCAGTTCAAAACTTACGATACGTTTTTATAGGGACGCTTTTGAACTACGTCTCGTAGACAATACAACTATCCATAAGCAAAAGGTATAGTTTCTTAAGTTTAAAAATACACCTACACTTAATTTTAATAGCAAATTTTAACATACATTAACAGCCTGTGACTTTCCCACTACTGGGCCTCTTCTCTTTTGAGAAGAAGGTTTGGAGCTTATTCCATCACGCTGCTCCAATGCGGGTTTGTGGA
This sequence comes from Nymphalis polychloros, assembly GCA_905220585.2. Classification (NCBI taxonomy): domain Eukaryota; kingdom Metazoa; phylum Arthropoda; class Insecta; order Lepidoptera; family Nymphalidae; genus Nymphalis; species Nymphalis polychloros. The sequence goes on from HG992267.1 coordinate 5,987,270, forward strand.
ATACACATGTGACAGAATTTCAGTGAAATTTGACACATGCAGGTTTCCTCACGATGTTTTCCTTCACCGTCAAGCACGAGATGAATTATAATAACAAATTAAGCACATGAAATTCTGTGGTGCTTGCCCGGGTTTGAACCCACGATTATCGGTTAAGATTCACGCGTTCTTACCACTGGGCCATCTCGACATATAAAGATATTCTTAGGTTAGAACTGGCAACCCTGAAAATTTTAGCTCCATTTTTCCTCGTTCGACGGAGGGTGTTATAGCCCTCTCAAATGGAGGATGAAGTGAAAAATTGACGTCGTTATTCAGACCAGGACACGAAGCTTGGACTAGATATCCCTCACATTTGTAAATATTTATTGGTACCAGTGTTTTATTTTATCTCACTATAAAAATGGCCCAATGAAGAGTAATAAAGTAAAAATTGAGTTTTCATGTAATTCGTAAATGAATAAATTACTAATTATTAAAATAAAGGAAAGTGACTTTGTGTATTTTATTATAAAATATTACGATACATTTTAAATATTCAAACGATTATTATGGAATTTTTCATACACATCGAGAAAAAGACTTGCGGCCCCAGACAAATTGATGTTTGTAGTGTTACCACTCCAGAGAAGCTTGCACAAAGCAACCAACGAGTTGTGAAAAATGAAAATGGTTGTCTGTTAAGCCGGCTTTCGGACGATAATTTTACGTGATAACGTCATAAGAAAACATTGATGAATACTCGGACGCATCGGCCGATGGAATGGAAGAGAGATAGATGCGTCACAAACCTAACGCTTAGGCCGATCGTGCCTCTCCATCGCTTGTTCCGCGCTCTCGCTTGCGCGCTCGGCTCAGGCGGAACTTTACAATGAGTCATGCTTTTTCGTGAGTGCATCCGGCGTTCATAGATTTATAAGACGTCATCACGTCAAAAAAATCGACATCTTATAATTATAATTGCGTATTGCGAACGTCACTAAACATAATCAATAAAAGTAACGTTACCAACAAACTTTGTTTAGTGACTTTATTAAACACAGATTTGTCTCTTTCTGTCATTACTGATTTGATATTTGAAAGAAGAAGACACAGCATTGTTTAACTAATATATACTTAACTTCTTATAAGTCTGTCAAATACTTTCTTTCATACGTTTATATTGCCTACCTTTTTTAACTTTTAACAAATATATAACTCCATATCATAAAAAGGCGAAGTGGTCCAGTGGTAAGAATGCGTGAATCTTAACCGATGATCGTGGATTCAAACCCGGGCAAGCACCACTGAATTTTCATGTCCTTAATTTGTGATTATAATTCATCTCGTGCTTGACGGTGAAGGAAAACATCGTGAGGAAACCTGCATTTGTCTAATTTCACTGACATTCTGCCACATGTGTATTCCACCAACCCACATTGGAGAAGCTTGGTGAAATAAGCTCGAAACCTTCTCCTCAAAAACGAGAGGAGGCCTTAGCCCAGCAGTGGAATATTCACAGGCTGTTACTGTACTGTACTGTATAATATCATATGACTCGTTATTTGTTAATGTTGTAACGCCACCGTCACACACAGCTCGTTACGTGAACTTTGTTTATTTTTTAACTACTTTTATATTGATTAAACTGGTGCGAACAGTTTCGGAAACAAGAAAATAAAAGTATATTTCTGGCTATTAGGCTTAGACTTCACCATAGGCGATAGCGGGAATTAATATAATATTGTTTCTACTAAGTTTTACGTTAACTATAATTATATAGGGGATTAAATGGATTAATATCATTTAATATGTTTTTATATAAACCCCACCCCCTCCCGGTACTACATTTTATCTAAGTATATAAAAAAATCTCTCTTTATCGAAATATAATATGTTGTTATTTAAAAAAAGGAAATATTTTTATCTATAAAACATAATTCAGATAATCCGATATACATCCAGTATATAATATATAAATTGTATTTTAAACGTCAATAGCGCAATGGTTTATTGACCTCTTGAAGTCGTGTAAAAGTTGCTGGTTCCGTCCTGATCCCTGGGCTATTATTATTCTCATTCCTACAAGCTTTACGTTTAATTGGAAAGGTCAAAAGGATTGTCAGTAATTCTTTTAAAAATGGGCATTGGTAGAGGAAACGTTGTGATGAAGGGAAGGAGTACTACTATATATACATACACCAAGACTACCGTATGTATTGTTATAAGATTTGAGTACAAATCGCTAGCTCACCTGCTAACGGATTAACGGCCCTTAATAATACTGTCTTAACTAATAGTATAAATGCGAAAACAACTCTCAAAAGGCTAAGCCACTGAACCAATTTTGATAAAATTTGGTATGAAGCTTAAGCGCCAAGGACGAAAATAGGCTAGTTTTTTACCAACTACCCGCCTAAGTCTCTTTATGGCACGCGAGCAAAGACGCGGGCACAATTCGCTTGACGAAATACGCTAAAGTGTCCGCGTCCTCTCAAACAGTATGACACCGGTCTATTTACTACAAAACGTGTCTGGTTTATTTCAAATTTAAACAACTACACCAATATAAACCATACAACTTTCGCAGTCAATATTGGTTATGCAAAATTATTCCTATGAGTATAATAAATGTATGGAGCCCAATTATTCTGAATCACGCTAACGTTGTGTTCAAGTAAAATTATATAAGACTGGACGATTTATAGATATAATTTGTGGTGACAACTTTCTAAACCGATCTGCGTTTTCTCAAGATCTGGGTGATCTTAAGGAACGTCTCACTGAGTCCAAGCATGGGCTCCTCGTATATTGTGTCTGAAGATCAGAAATCGGTTTCCTCACAATCTTCACCGCTGAACACGAGATAAAGTTGAAATATATTACATACAATTCAGTGATCTTTCTCTGGATCTGAACTCCGAGCCTTCGGTTAGAATTCATGTGTCCTTACCACTGAGTCATCAGGGGCCGAATTCTACTGATCAACAAGAATTACGATACGTTTCCGATTCAATTCCGATCCAACTTTAACTAATATATATTTTTTTTATGTAAGACCCCCCAATCGAGCAGGAAGCTCACCTGATGGAAAGTGACATATTAATTCAAATCGAAACCTAACCGGTAATATTTTAACATAAACCATTATTTCAAAACCAAACTTAATTGTTAACTTTATGCCAATAGTCGATAATGAAATTAAAGAATAGGAAAACGGATAAACGACAACGATCACGCTTCGATTCGATTGCAATAAAGTGATAATTTGTTAGTAGGATTGGCCTCCAGATAACCAAACGTGTCCGTTTATTTCACTACATTTACCATCACAACAAAGTAGGTTAGAATTGTATTCCAGCGAACATTTCGAGACAATTATTCAAACTGATTCGTGTCTAGACATGTAAATGATGGGATTCCATAGCGAAATCACTGGAAGCAATTTTTTATCGTCGCCTAGTGTGTGTTTTGTATGTGATTTGTATATTTATTTATCAAGTCTTTGTTACACAGCTTACAAACAATATATAAAATGACAGGTTGATCATAAAGTGTATAAAGGCGGCCTTATCACGTATAGTGATCTCGAATAATAAAAAATTATGTAATATACCATACATCCTCTTATATATATTTTTTTCGTATATTGCATAGGTAGGCGAACGAGCAGCATATGGGCTACCTGATGGTAAGTGGTCACCAGCGTAGATAAGTCAGAAAAGTATCAATACTTGTAATACTATAAGTAATACTTGCTGTCTAGGAGTTATTAATAGTCTAATTTTCTTCTCCAGTTATGCGTTAACCCTGTGTTAGTGGAAGGGATGGCGATCCAAGCTTCAAGGGTTCAAGACCGAATCTATGACCTTGACGCAGTTTAATGGCACCAATAAGTCAACAGTAACTATGAAAGTCCCACCGCTGGGTTAAGGACTCTTTTTTAGGCAGAATATCAAATTAGACACGTACAGGTTTCCTCGCGATGTTTTCCTTCACCATCAAATACGAGATGAATTATAAAAATAAACTAAGTACGTGAAAAAAGTTATGCTTGCTTGCCCGGATTTGAACCCACGACCAGGTTACGATTCACGCGTTCTACCTCTGGGTCATCTCGGCTAAGTCATATTGCAGACAATTTACATAAAACAAGAGTACGTTTTTATTTACAATATAAAACTAATATTTCAATGACCTACTGATCTCCTGGCTGGAGCTAGCCTCCTAGCTGGAGCTAGCCTCCTAGCTGGAGCTAGCCTCCTAGCTGTGCTTCTATTAATGAGAAATTACATACTGGATTGTAAACAATTAATATCTAAACTAAAAGTTATCTTAAACAAAATATTGATAATGATTTTTTATTAAAATTTAATCAATCTAAAATTATACGAGGAAACAATTACGAAGCAAACTCGACTAATTTGCAATTATAATATCGTACGAAAACTTTCAGCATGTTCGTTCTTCGATTTGTCCTTAGATCAAGTAGATTTATCACATGGCAACCTGACAGGTATAAAACTAATTTAATTTCTCAGTCAATAGATGGCGTTAGGATCGTTTAAATATGTTAATTTTAAACATTTATGTTTTTTAAATAATAAAATAATAATAATCAAAAGTAGAGTCGTTACAATTCAAGTTATTTCAAAATAATCAGTCAGAGTATTAATGATGTAATTAATATGTCATTGTAATACAATCAAAATCAAGTTCATATCTATACTACTATATAAATCTATTGGCTCTGTGTGTAATTTTTTTTTTCACTTAATTTTGTGATAAATAATCGTTTTATGATGCAGTGATTCACATTATACTATTATTTTCATTTTTGTCTGTCTGTCTGTCTGTCTGTCTGAATGTCTTCTTATAACTCAAGAACGGCTTGACCAATCTTGATGAAAATTGGTACACACAAAGAACATGTGATGGCGCAAATGATAGGCCATATCGGCCATATCGGTAAACCCTATGATATCTTATGAAAATTAATTTCAAATCGTTAATTACATATTTCTTTACCAGTAGCCTTGTGTGTATGTGTGTATGTGTGTGTGTGTTAGTGTGTGTGTGTGTGTGTATGTGTGCGCGCGTCGGTGTTATTATAGTAATAAAATAATTTATTATATTTTTATTAATTATACGCGGGTGAAGCCGCGTGGCACAGCTAGTTATATAATAAGTATATTAATTTCATTTTATTAACATATTTTTACTATAATTAAACAAAAGTATTATGCGATCCTAGTTGAATTAAAAAAATTCCTTTCACAACTACTTATAGACTTATTGAGCAATACAATAGTTGTTATTTTATTTTTTTAATAAATAAAAGTAACCTGCATGTCACAGAAATGTTTACCGTGACACACAGGTTATTGTAATCTGCCAAAGCGTTAAGCGTCATGTCTGTTGCAGATTCCAGGCTAGGTGATGTGTAAACTAACGCTGTGAAAGGTTGCGAGTGAGCTGCGCACATGTTTTTCACGCTGACTTCGTGCCATAAAAGCAGCTTTAATACACGAAGTGACTCCTGCTGTACATTTCAAAATTGATTTAAAAAGTATTTATTTTGTACTAGCGTTTTGCCCCTGGCTTCACCTGCGTAGGTCCTGTTTCCGTGGGAATATGGGGACAAAATGTGGCCTAAGTTACTCACTGACAATGTAGCTTTCTATTGTTGAAATAATTTTTAAAATCGGTATAGTGATTTAGGCGTGAAAGCATAACAAAAAACCAAACTCACATTCGCCTTTACAATATTAGTCAGAATTGCTTTTGGAAAACGAGCCACCTGATAGTAAGTAGTCACCGCTGCCCATAGACACCAACCTTGGTAACTAAGGTGTTATTTCTCTTGTGCCTTTAGTTAAACTATAAAATAGTTCACTCACTCACAAAACCGGAACCCAACAATACTAAACATTGCCACAGATCATATGTATAATGCTATACTAGTGTTTGGTATTGCTGTTTAGAGGTAGAATATCTTATAAGTGGGTGGTGACTACCCAGATAAAAGTACCCAGTATGACCTGTTGAACTATTCTATAACAACAAACACGGAACCGCAGAATACGATCGCGAAATGATTGATACGCGATATTGAACAATTGTTTTTTATTTTATAGTATAGGTAAGCAGACGAGCATATGGACCGCCTGATAGCAAGTGGTCACCAACGCCCTTAGACATTGACAATGTAAGAAATGCCAATGCGCCACCAACCTTGGGAACTAAGATGTTATGTCCCTTAACCCTGTAATTACACTGGCTCACTCACCCTTCAAACCGGAACACAACAATACTAAGTACTGCTGTTTTGCGGTAGAATATCTGATGAGTGGGTGGTACCTACCCAGATGAGCTTGCATAAAGCTCTACCACCAAGTAAAAAAATATTATAACTCATTAATGTTACGCATCAAAATAGCGTATTAACGTAAGTTAGATGTCAACGTGAAACGAGTTAGATACGAAGTGAGTATTTACGAAATTAAGACAGTATAAACAGTAGTTAGAATCTGTGAGAACTCACTTTATTTGAAATAACCTGATATGTCTCAGCGTTTGGTACACGGTAACGAGTAAGCGTAAGATTTCGAGCGTTAGATGACATCAGTTAGAAGATTTGTTGATTAAGATTGTAAGTGCGTTGATGTGTGCATGAGATCGATACACAGTAGAATCTGAGACTGAGAGCTCAGTGAGAACTCGTGATTTACCTTAGCACTTACATTTTTATATATAAATTTATTTTTAATATAAAAAAAAATTTTAATGAGAAATAATAATTTATAAATTAATTTTGAATAAAGAAATAATCTCGCTAAGCGCTACCTTTGTTGATAATTTTCCAGGGAATACCGTGCGATGTACATAAGTTTTCTTGTATGTTTTCCTAAATAATCTGTTAATATAAATAAGCTGGCTTAAAATACAAATATCAAACGACAATTTTATTATACAGAATTTGCTAAGAATTCTATATTTCATTAAGGATTTAATGTAATGAGATTTCTGTCAACTTGTATCTGTTCTCTTTTCTGTATTAATATAGATAAATACATAGATTTGAAGTGTCTGTCTGTGATTTTTATCTTTTTTATATTATTATGTCTATTTGCTTATTGTTAAAACGAAATTGTTGTCTGTTTGTCCGGGATAATCTTCAAAACGTTATTAGAAATCTTATGTATATCTAAATAAGTAGGAATTGCCTGAAAAACGCGCAATTTTTCACAAAATGAACTAATTATTAGAGTCGAATGAAGCTCGGTCCTCTGGGTACAAGCCACTAAAAGCTACCGTCACAATTTTTCGGAATTTTCTGCGATTAAATTTTAGGATGGTCTATTACTTGTACAATAAAAATTTAATCCGTAAAGCCGCAGCACACACGTAGCGTACAAATAATGAATAAATAATATCCTGGGATATTATTCACACAAGGCTAAGCAGAGCTTGTACTATGGAAACCAGACAACTGATATACTACATATACTACTGTTCTTTTGTAAATATATACATACTTATATAGATAATTACACCCAGACTCAGGACAAACAGACATGTTCATTGTCACAAATATCTGTTCTGGGTAGGATTCGAACCCATGACCTGCGTCGCGAAAGGCAAGTATCTACCCACCACGCCAAAAGGCTCGTCAAAATACTCATTATTCGATGTCATTTCTAATATGTATTATATCGTCTATGGTACGCCTTTTACGTTCTCTCATACTTTGCATTTTATAATAGATTTTACTCTTAGAAACTAAATATAACCATTGTATGTAACGGAACTTTTAAATTATACTGAAAACGGACGGTGTCTTTGAAAATCGATTCTAAAATTCTCTTTTTAAATTCGAATCTTAACCGAAGGTTGAATGTTCAAAGACGGTTGCACCACTGAATTTCCATGTGCTAATTTTTTGTTTAAAATTCGTCTCATGTTCTTCGGAGACGTGAGGAAACCAATGTGTCAAAATTCAAATTCGGAAGAAGCGTGGTATAATAAGCCCCACGAGCAGAGGCTTTTGCCTAGCAGTGGGATATTCACAGGCTTTTACTTTACATTTACGAAAATTTGATCTTTATGATATTACATAAATGCGAAAATCTAACGCTATCATATCTACTCAACTAATCGTCATGAAGTTTTATATACACGTCACGGTTACAGAAAAGGACATAAAGCACCTAGTGTCCCCCCCCCCCTCAAAGCGAAGCCGAGGGCGGAAACTAATTAGTTACATGTCAAAAGTCACTAAACATAATATTATAATATAGACTCTGAACATTGAAAAGTATAACCTACTTTTATTTTCACTATCAATACTGCCTTATTGGTCAAATCAAGTTATAAGGTGCAGATCTCGAGGTCCTAGCTTCAAATCTCACCGATCAGTAAAATGGGTTTCTTTATTAAGATATTTACCGTAATTGTGTCTTAAAACAGGTAAAGATGTTAGTCCGCCCGAACTCTTTCCGGTTGTGTCGGATTGCCGTCCCGTCGGATTATGAGAGTAAGGGATATTGCACTTGTTTGCGCAAGCACTTTGTGCACTCAATAATCGCCTGCACTCTATTTATAGAACGGCTGTCGTAGCCAGCGTCCATCAAGACAACTTAATTATCAATATTTAATTATTATAGTTGGTTATTGTTTATTACATTCGACAGCCAAAGTTATAAAAACTAGTAAAGTAAAGTAACAGCCTGTGAATGTCCCACTGCTGAGCTAAGGCCTCTCCGCATTTTTTTTTTGAAGCCGAGATGGCCCAGTGTCTGGATCCCATGATCATCTTAACCGATGATCGTGGGTTCAAACCTGAATTTTCACGTGCTTAATTTGTGATTATAATTCATCTCGTGCTTGGCGGTGAAGGAAAACATCGTGAGGAAACCTGCATGTATCAAATTTCACTGAAATTCTGTCACATGTGTATTCCACAAACCCGCATTGGAGCAGCGTGGTGGAATAAGCACCAAACCTTCTCAAAAAATGACGTAATCACGCTCAATTTTATGTTACAGTATTCAAATTAAATATTAAGTGATCACCAGTTTTGAATCATATCATTGCCAAAAAAGAACCGACAAAAAACTCAGTATTTACTTCTTTATACCATTTTAGGTATGTTAATAGTTATGTTGCATGCATATCACCGAATGCTATCTCCTTCTTATATCTATATTAAATAATCTTTTTTTTTTCAGCCTTTGCCATCCACTGCTGGACGAAGTCTCCCCCATTAAACGCCAACCATCCCGATCTTTGGTAGCCCGCATCCATCCCGTACCTGCCACCTTTTTTAAATCGTCGGTCCACCTCGCCACGAGGCGTCCTACACTACGTTTGCCTAAGCGTGGTCTCCACTCTAACACGTGTCGGCTCCATCGGCCATTCTTTTATTAGGTAGCCTTATTTATCAATGTTTTTTGACACGACATTTATATGATCAGCATGTTAAAAACGTCGAAAAAGCATTTAAAAAAACAGTTTAACAGATTAATTTTGCGGAAAACATAATTTGATATAAGTCTATTTTCATCTGACCAGCCGGTTGGCGTGGTTGGTGGTTTTTCGCGGTGGCCTTTCGCGCCGCAGGTCGTGGGTTCGATTCCCACGCAGGACTGACATCTGTCTGCATGAACATGTCCCTTTGTCTTGAGTCTGGGTGTAATTATCTATATGTATTTACAAAAGAAAAGTAGTATATGTAGTATATCAGTTATCTGGTTTCCATAGTACAAGCTCTTCTTAGTTTAGGATCAGATGGCCGTGTGTGAATAATGTCCCAGGATATGTTCCAAGATATTCGTCAATCGTTATAAAATCAACTTTACGTTTACAACCAATATTTCATGCTCATTAATTATCAAAATCAAATCAAAACATACTTTATTCGAATAGGATCTTGCGAGCGCTTTTGGATTGTCATTTTACAAGAATAAAAACGTTACCGTTTCTGACTGTAACATTACACAGTATTTGATCTTTTCCGACTATAAAATTACACTGTTGAAAATCAACAAATACTAACATCATACTTGTTAATCGTTTATATAACATTTTATCGAGATTTCGATATTCTGTAACTCAAATTGCCGGTCGTGAAAGTTTTAAACCGATTTTATACGCTATTTTGAGGTATCTTTTAAATGTCACATATAACTTTCTGACATTTCAAGTTCGTGTAATACGGTGAGTTTCAAGTTTGTTCTTAGAGAATTGCTTTACAATTGAGGACTTGTCCCAGTTTTACATCGGTAACCAATAATAAATATTTAGTATTATTGAATTCTGATTTGAAGGATGATTGAGCCAGTAACTACATACACAAAGGACATAGCATCTTCATTTCCAAGATTAGTGGCGTATTGGCGATGGTAGGAACAGTTAATATTTCTTACATCGCAATGTCTAAAGGCGATGGTAACCAATTAACATCAGGTGGTCCATTTACCTGTTCGTCTATCTATATATATAAATATATACAAGCAAGCTTATATAATACGTTAAAAGAAGTATTTAAAAAACAGCCTCTAATTGTAAGTGATTTATATTTGCATGTGTAATTAGTTCAAGAATAACTAAGTTTTTTGTCGATTCTCATCGACATATGTTACATTCCGATCGATATAGGCTTAATCGTAATTAGTATAAAATACTTTTAAAATGATTTACAATTTATATTGTAAAAATATTTATAATTAAAATCCACTCAGTGATGTAATCGTAGTACGTGATCATACCGAAACATAGACAGTCAATCTTTATCATAATGGCATTGCATTATCATAATTATTTGGGATTTATTCATCCTTATTTATAATTCTAAATATGAAAATAAATTATATTCCTAGTTATTTTCTTGAACATGTCCCTGACAGGTCTCTCCATCTCAATTATAAGTATCGTTCTTTAGATTTGTCTAATAGTCATCCTTATCCCTCTTATCTCCAGCTTTATTCTTATACATGTCATCCTTAACGGTCTCATTGACATAATTTATAATATCTCAGTTAATCAGGATCATCCCACTTTTCATTTATCCTTATCCCTAATCTAAATTATTTATCCTATTATCCTTATTATATTTTTTTATTAATGTCAAATTTAAAAAAATACTTTCTCAAACAAGCGCTTTTGAATCTTTTTACAATAAAATAAATTTAAAGCTACCACGATATCGGAATAATGATTCTACCAAGATGATACTTGGTGGTAGGGCTTTGTGCAAGCTTGGTAGGTACCATGCACTCATCAGAGGTGGCACAATGGCGATATTAGCAGTAGTTGATATATCATACATCGCCATTGTCTAAGGGGAATGGTGACCACGTATAATCAAGTGGCCCATTTACACGTCCAGCTTCCTATATTATATAAAAAAATTTTTTTTTTCTCTTTTATCATAAACAAATATATGTGTTCACTTATGTCATTATCATATAAATATATGTTTATATATTGTCTTTTTGATATTTTTGTTTTATTATGTTTTGTTTACAGAATACACGAATTATATCTCTTCGATTTACGGTCGACCGGAAAGCCTTTTGATATCATGTCAACTTTTCCGTCATTTGTGCCAATAAAAATAAATATAGATAATATCGATGAAACTGGTTTTTGAAATCATAGGGAGATTTCAAATTTCATTTCATTTATAAGCTGTTGTTTGGTCCTGTATATATGCTATGTGTATATTGTATGTATATATGTAAAATCGATTATATAGTATAACCAAACACTTGTAAATAATAATTTAGATCGAAAGGTTTCGTTGTAGTACACGATCAATATATTAAAAGATGAATTCATTTTTTTTTAACTGTAGCTTCAATTGTTTTTTACAAAAATATAGAAACAGTGAGAACAACTTGTCAGAGAATTCAATTTTTTATAATAATTTAACAAATTCATAAATTTAATTAATTAAAACTCTACATTAAACTATATAAATTAAAATTAAAATTACATACATCACAAAAAAAAAGAAACTATAGAAATTTATAATAAAACCCCATGGTTTAATTGTGGCATCTGGCATAATAATTAAATCATGGTCTTCTTATATTAATAAATTATTAAGAATAAAAATAATAAATTATAACTTATAATATAAATATAATTAAATATTTATTAATTTACACTTACCGTAAAAGTCACCAAAATATGAACACGACTTAATAATTTAACGTAATTCGATAACCGCACAATACAATATAAATTTTCTAAGCCACAAAATGATACACTTCAATTTAAAATAACTCAACAGGTAAATAACACAGAAAAAAATATAGATGTATTAATATTAAACACGCGAACGTAAAAATCGCGGAGACAACGTACGTCCTCTCCGATCGAACGCCGAAAACCAACTGTGTTACTGACTCTACCGTTGCCTGAAACCCGCCCCTCCTCTTCATACCTCTGACATCTTACTGGAAAAATTTCAGGACAACGAAATTCAACTGTCACTCTTATTACATGGTTCTTGAAGTGATAATCGCGTGTGGTAATATATAGATAGTTCAAAGATTAATCATCAGATAGAGGAAAGTTGTTTGAACTAGAAATCTGTTTATGGCTCGTCTCTTATAAACTATGATGGAATATGTTTAATCTTAAAGTTGACCTTTTCTTGGCGGGGAACAATGTGTTTTATTTATCTGACCAATACATTTGAAGATAAATCCAACAATATATTATTATTATTATATTTATATATATATATACACGTCCAGAAGAATTATATAACTCAAGATAATAACTTTGTAAATAAATAACTGGACTATGACACCGTTTGAGTAAATACATAAGTTCCATGATTATATATTTTTCATGGGACTTTTATGTTTATTTTATTCTAACTTTCCTAGAATGCGCTGCAGCGCTTCAATTTCTCTATCGTTCAACCGATCAGTGTGACCATTGGAATACATTTGACCAGGGAGAATGCGTGCCAGGCATTAACTAATGCTTGTATAGAAATTTATCCTTGTTTTTAGAGCTTTCGTTTATCCGAGTGAGTAGAAATGTTTTACTTTTTTTAACTGACTTCAATAAAGGAGGTTATCCATTCGTCCGGTATATATATGTGTGTATGTTTGTGCGCGACTTTCTCAAAAACTACTGACCCGTTCGTATGGGGTTTCTTTTATTAAATGCTTATTTTTTAGGGAAGGTTGTAGTATATTATATATGAGGATCTGATCATGATTCTTTATCTCTACAGACTTTTGTGTTCATGTCAGATTTCGTGTGTTTATTTTCTTTTTTGGTTTGAATCGCACTGTTAATTACGAATTATAGAATACAATATATTTATACATTATTAATAATAGAATACAATATATTAATACATATATATACACCTGCAAATTATACACAAGAAAATTTTCTATTTCTTTTATATGTATGTATTACTGTAATCATAATTTGTAAATAAACATCTTTAATATTATTATTATATTTATTACTTGCGTGAACTTCCGGGTCGATTTTGGCTACGATTTCTTTTCCCAAGGTAGATAGCTCCTTATCTATTTCTCCACCAATTTCTCCTTATCTAACAAAGTCTTTCCTACTGCATGGAAAATGGCACATGTCATTCCTCTGCCTAAATCCCCTAATCCCAGTTCTTTTTCACATTTTCGCCCTATATCCATTCTTCCCATTCTTTCTAAAATTCTCGAGAAAGTTGTTTCAAAACAGTTGTCCTCTTTTCTCCTCAATAACAATCTCTTAACTTCCTTCCAATCTGGTTTTCGTCCTTCTCACAGCACAACCACAGCTTTACTCAAGGTTACTGATGATATCCGTTACGCAATGGACAACAAACAGCTTACTGTCCTCACTTTACTTGACTTTAGTAACGCATTCAATTCAGTGGACTTTGACTTATTGCTGGGTGTCCTCCGCTCTCTTAACATTTCCTCCTCTGCGATTGATTGGTTTCATTCTTTTCTCCATGACCGTCAACAACGTATACGTTGTGAGGAGAGTCACTCTGACTGGACTAGACTCTCTGCTGGAGTACCGCAGGGCAGCGTTCTATCACCTCTGCTGTTCTCAGTATTTATTAATCAGATTACTACAATTGTTTCCTCACACTATCACCTCTACGCTGATGATCTGCAGATTTACAGACATTCCTCACTGAATGAATTAAATGATGCCATTGGAAAAATTAACAATGATCTTGCTTTAATTAAAGATTGGGCTGACTCATTTGGGCTGTTAGTTAACCCCACTAAATCTAAGGTCCTGATAATTGGTAGCAGACAGCTTAGAGGGCGAATTAACTTCGGTGAACTACCCTTTGTAGTCTATGATGGTTTACCCATAAGTTACGTAGATAAATCTAAGAATTTAGGCTTAACATTGGACTGCAATCTGTCCTGGTCTGCACATATCAATGATATCAGCAAACGTTTGCATCATTCCATTCATTCTTTGAAGCGATTGCAGAATTTCCTCCCACTAAAAACGAAAACTATCTTGGCTCAATCTCTTTTGCTTCCTCTCCTCGACTATGCCGATGTTTGCTATTTAGATGCTACGGATGAGCTACTTGACAAACTCGAACGACTTCAGAATTTATGCATTCGATTTATATTTGGACTGCGCAAATTTGATCATGTCTCAAATTTCAGACGTCAGTTAAAGTGGCTTCCGATTCGTTTTCGCCGTAATATACATGTTTTGACCACACTTTTTAATATATTAAATCACTCTACTCCACCCTATCTTTTCGAACGATTAAAGTTTTCTGCACCGCGAGAAAGACCACTTCGATCTTGTGTCTTGAATAAAGTTTTTGATATACCCCCTTATAATGGTATTTTCTACAAAAAATCCTTTTCGGTGGTTGCTGCTCAACTTTGGAATTCTCTTCCGGGCTATATTATAAAAAATTGTAATTCAGTACATACATTTAAATTCAGATTAAAAAAATATTATCTTACAGTTTCATCACAACATTAGATATTATATATATATATATATATATATATATATATATATGTGTATTTTATTTTGTATATGTATGTATGTATATATTATTTGTATTTATGTAAATTAATATGTAGTTCATAATAGTTTTATGTTTATTTAAGTATGTTTATGTAAAGTAATAAATAAAATGTAATTTAATTATTCTCTTCACCAAAATTAAAGATGTACCTACCTTCTCTTTAATTTGACATAATATTACTCACACTCCAGGGTGGCTGGAAGAGATCTCTCATAGAGATAAGCTTTCCTATGTATCACTTTGTTTCTTTGTTATTTTTCTGTGTTACTTGTCTTTGGTACATGAATAAATAAATAATAAATAAATAAATAAATAAATAGCTCAATTACACATATAGTGCACAAGTGTGTGTTCAACCACAAATTCACTTTCTATTCTCTCCCTCTCGCAAACAGATGGTTAATCCGCCATAACAGGTTCAGGCGCAGGATTTACGGCTTTACGTGCTCTCTGAGTCACGCGAGCCCGGATTCCGGACTGGCCAGTAGACAGACGACTTCGTCATTTGTAGTTTCGCATAACGAAGAAAACGTACAAGCATTTATTTGCAGTCGATATCTATTTTCTACCAATGAAATTACATGCAGTGTACTCACTGGTGGTAGAGCTTTGTGCAAGCTCGTCTGGGTAGGTACCACCCACATCAGATATTCTACCACAAAACAGCAGTACTTGGTATTGTTGAGTTCCGGTTTGAAGTATTGTTGAGTTCCGGTTAACATCGTGGTTCCCAAGGTTGGTAGTGCATTGGCGATATAAGCGGTGGTTAAGATTTCTTACAATACCAATCTATGGGCGTAGGTGACCACTTATCATCGGGTGGGTTATATGCTTGTTCGCGTACCTATTCAATAATAAAACGTCGCCTTAGGGAGAGGGGTATTGACAATCGCTCCGGGTCTTACTTGGCGCAAAGGTTGTCCATTGCCGTACAGCGCGGAAACGCGGCCTGTGTTATGGGCAGCTTTGCGTCGAGTGAGAATCTGAAGGGAATAAAATTTGAAACAATGCTTGTAAGATTGATTGTATAAATTGTATAATATTTAATTATTCAATAATTAACCCTATATAATAAAAAAGAATGTTACTTAAATACAATGAAATCGTTACATTTGTGACATATATCAGGTTCGAGCCTGACACTTTTCCAACGGAACCATTGCGCTATAGATGCTTAATTTTAATTCATGTTATCATTCTTCTTCGAAAAGGCATATTATATCAATCATTGTATATCACTGTTTCACAGCTTCCGATTAAATTAGACGTTAAATAAATTTCACTATAAATAAGGAAACTCATATCTCCATCAAATATTTGCGGAATAACGTGGTCTTAAGAGATATCTCATACGATAGGTGAATCATTCGGTCAATTATTAATAATACTGTTGCCGACTACCTGTTCTGGATAGCAACGCTTTTAGTCTATTAATATCTTAACACGCCATTTAGAATACTAATAGGAATATGATTTAGACATAAGAAAGCTTTTTTGGGAAGCCTTATATAAAATCAAAATATTTTGACGAGTCGGGTGGCGTGATTGGTAGATACTTGCCTTTCGCGCCGCAGGTCGTGGGTTCGATTGCCATCCAGGACAGACATTTGTGTGGATAAATATGTATGTTTTTTCTGTGTCTGGGTGTAATTATCTATATAAGTATAGTATCCTGGGATAATAATAATAATAATATCCTGGGACATTATTCACAAACGTCCGTCTGATCCTACACTAAGCAGAGCTTGTACCACGGAAACCAGACAACTAATTTTTTTTTTTATTGTATTGGAAGGCGGACGGGCGTATGGGCCACCCAATGGTAAGTGGTCACCAACGCCCATAGACAATGGCATTGTAAGAAATCTTAACATTGCCAATGCGCCACCAACCTTGGGAACTAAGATGTTATGTCCCTTGTGCCTGTAATTACACTAGCTCACTCACCCTTCAAACCGGAACACAACAATACAAAGTACTGCTGTTTTGCGGTAGAATATCTGATGAGTGGGTGGTACCTACCCAGACGAGCTTGCACATAACTCTACCACCGAGTAAACATATACTACTTTTCTATATATTATAGTATGTTTTTACAAAAGAAAAGTAGTATATGTAGTATATCAGTTGTCTGGTTTCCACTGTACAAACTCTGATTAGTTTGGGTTCAGATGGCCCTGTGTGAATAATGTCCCAGGATATGTATTCCTTATTCAACTACATTAAACAAGTTTTGTATTATTGATTTTTCTTAATTTGTTGTCGTGTATTTTACAACGCAATCGTACAAGTGGTTAGATCGCGTGAGCTCAAACCCGGGCACGCACCACTGAATTTTCATGTGCTTAATTTGTGTTTATAATTCATCTCGTGCTTGACGGTGATGGAAAACAGCGTGAGGAAACCTGCACGTTTTAAATTTCACCCAAATTCTGCCACATGTGTATTCCACCCGCATTGGAGCAAAGGGTTATAAGGTTAATATACATTGCCAATGTTTATGGACGGCAATAACCATTTACCGTCAGGTGGACCATGAGGTGTACCTATTTTATATTAATAGTTATTTGTTAAAAAAAAAGTTAGTAGTTGCGTGTATATTACGTGTCAGAGTGTGTATGAGTGTAGGACAATTAAACTCTGATAAGCACTAAATCTTGTAGCCAATACATAAATTATTTCCTGGCTCGTTTTTTTCAAATTATGACTCAATTGAAATGCGATTATCGCACACCACAATAACAATTAGAAATGCAGACGGTGTTTTATACTGAATCATTGTTTAATCGTATGCGTAAGGCGTGCAATAACTCGTAACTAAGATACCTAGTGTAATGATGTTCTGATCGATTATTGCTACGAATTTTTTTGTTTACTAATATGTTGCCAGTGTGAAATAGGCCATCTAGTAGTGAGGTACTAAAATCCAAAGATTTCAATTCTAATTTCAAATACTTTATGCAATAAAGAAGCATTACAGTTACTTAATGATTGTCAAATTATAAACTACAGCCGGTCATCATCATCGTCAATGCGACAACACTTTGGTAATAAGTCAAAGTCAAATGTCAAATTCAAAAATCTTTATTCAATATTCAAGCATTACTTATTGATTGTCATAAATCTACCACCGGTTCGGAAATATACACCTCAGACTTGAGAAGAACCGGCGAAAGAAACTCAGCGTGAGACTAACCGCAAGTCATATTATAGTGTGCGCAAACACAGGTACACTCTCTATTCCTTCACTCTTTTAATCCAATGGGATGGCAATCCAACACGACCGGAGAAACTTCGGGCCCTCTTCTGGACCAACGCCTTTACATGATTTCCGAGTCACGGATGTGAACACACTACCAACTTTCAAATTTCAGGGTGCTACTGAGATTATTCGACAGAAAAACCCAATAACTATTTATCAGCCCGACCTGCGGTTTAAACTTCGACCTGTGTGGCCTTATCTAACTACATAATAAAAGAAACAGGTTTTGAGCATATTTATAGATAAATGTAGAAATTAAGAGAAGATATATTCAAAATTCGTGAAGCTTTAACAATGAACGACTTAGTTTAGATAAATGAGGAATGGAAAGGAATGCTAACATTAAGACATTCATTCAATTCCGCATATGAGTTGAACTCGAACCGATCGAACCATTTGTATTTTCAATATTTCCTTTTCTTTATCGATACATTCGTCTATAACTACAACACTTATTGTTTTATGCTGACATTAAGTCACTTAAGTACATAATATTAATAGTAGACGCATATATATGGAAAGAGCTCATGCTCGGGTGAGGTAATATTGCTTACGTTTTCGATTTATACGTTTAATAATCTTATCAGTGACTGCCTCGTTGGTCTAGTGGCTAGATATAAGGCCGCAGACCCGGTGGTCTTGGGTGCAATTCCCAGCCCAGAGTCTGGAAGTTGGAAGTGTGTACACTCCCGTGCCTCGGAAAGCACGTTAAGCCGTTGGTCCTCCGCCCTGAACTCTTTCCGGTCGTGTCGGATTGCCGTCCCATCGGGTTATGAAAGCTAAGGAAAAGAGAGTGCACCCGTGTTTGCGCACACACTTGTGTACTATAATATCTCATACGCAGTTAGCTAATCTATCTTGAGAATGGGCGATGTGGCCGAAATTGATCTAGAGGACCTTAATCTTATCACTGAGCATTTGTTAAAACCAAATTACAAATAAATAAAATTGAAGCGTCTGTCTGTGATTTTATAATAACTGCCTCTTTAAAAGTTATATTAGCGAATTACCAAAACCAAAACAACCATTTTTTGTCTGCCTGTCTGTCTGTTTGTCCAGGCTAATCTTTGAAACGGCTAAAAATTATAAATTGAAATAACTGAATTATTATAAGAAGTCTTTCGCGTTTCTGTCGTTATCTGTCGCCGTTTCATCTCATTTAATTTTTACAATGTACGTTAATAAATTAAATACTTTGTTGCTTTAGGTTTCAATTATTAACTAGATTCTAATCTTATTCTATTAGTACTAACTTCTTAAGTTTATTTTTGGTTTGATTTTATTTACTTTTTGAAGTGAAACTTTTATATAGACATTTTAGATATTTTATATACGTTAGCGTTACGGCCGCGTGGAGGAGACGATATATCGCGTGGTGATAGGCGGCCTGTATTATTTAAGTTCCGAATTAGCTAATAGATGGCACTTTACAGATATAAATAAATTATTATTTCTTTTAAATCTGTTTTTAATTTTTTTTTAATAAAAATTAATAATAATGAAGTTTCACTTCTATGTGTGCCAGCACACATTTCAATTTTTATTTTAAGGTTATTGCTTATTAAATGATTATATGGATGATAAAAATGTGTGGAGTTAGTATTCATTGATTTCGATACAGGATAAATAATAATTCAATTGTATTTAATTATCTGTGTAATTTGATTGTTGAAAGAGAATAAATAATGAGTTTCTTGTCAAGTTGAACCTACCTACTTCAATAAAGTATATTTTGATTCGATTCGATAATCATATCATGGGTCTTATATATTATAAACCCCGTTTTTATATTCGTTCTGTTTCATAATTATCATAACATTAGACATTTTAATTTCAACCAATTTGATTAAAATGTTAACAAATTTAGTCTCGTTTTCTCAAATTAATATTTCACACTCCTAACGCGGTTATTTTTACGGCTGTTAACCTCGAACGTTAAATTAAACACTTTATAACACTCTTGTTTCTCTGATCTATCTTTATTTGTTACATACCAACTCAATTTACACAGATAATGTATTTTCATCAAAAGAGTAATCAGCTATCTTTGAAAGTATATAAGTTGTCTTCCTTACCTATGTACGTAAATATTGTTTTTTTATATCATAAATAGGCGGACGGGCAAATGGGCCGCATGATATGTCACCAACGACGATGTTGGTCACCAACGACGATAGACATACACCGCCAGGGCGCAACCTTGCATTTACAAAGACGAGCTTGCACAAAGTTCTACCACCAAGTATATAGGTTCCACCCACTCATCATATGTTCTACCGCCAAACAGCAATACTTGATATTGTTGTGTTCCGGTTTGAAGGGTGAGTGAGTCAGTGTAATTACAGGCACAAGGGACATAATATCTTAGTTCCAAAGTTTTCGCATCGTATCGCATTGGCGATGTGTTTTTTTTTTAAAGAAATGTGCAAACAGTTCGCACGATACGTCCTAGTAGTGCAGTCGTGTTTTTTGTAGTTGTTTACTAATTGCTATCGTAATTCTAAGAAAGACGCGCTCGATCTTATCTAAGATTACGGCGGCCGGCCATATGGCGCGTTACTATGGAAAACGATAACATGAATTATACCGAGTCTAATAGTGTAAACACATTGAGGGAACAAATACAATTACAGGAGAATGAAATGTATGTGGAGGACGAATTAGAAGAACATAGTTTAGAAAATGCTAGCAGACCAACAAAACGAATGAGGGAATTAGATTCTAATGATAGATGGACAACAGTTACTAAAAGAGGAAAAAGGATGGTTAGAAGGAGTATCTGGAACAGCAAAGAAAGTATTGAAGAAGATTTAATAGAAATTTGTGTGTATTCAAAAGACATAATGCCTAAACAATTTCAATTAGCGAAATTACTCAAGAAAGAAAATATATTAAATATATCTCGAATAAAATATATAAACCCGTATAAAGTTCTAATTCAGTTTGAGGAAGAAGACAGTGCAAAAAAATTAATGTCATGTAATGCTTTAATAGAAAAAGGATGGAGAATGCATAATAGATATGAAGTAGGAATATCATACGGTGTCATTAAGAATGTAGAAATTGAGTTGAGTGAAGAAGATATCAAAGAAAACATTACTAGTGACAGGGATTTAATATCTGTGAAACGATTGATGCGGAGAAATGGTGAATCGGACTGGTTAACGAGTGAAGCAGTTCGATTAGGATTTAAAGGTTCATCTTTACCCCCATATATATATGTATATGATATAAAAATTAAGATTGAGCCATATATATTTCCTGTCACACAGTGTTCTAAATGTTGGCGTTATGGTCATGGTAAAAAAGTATGCCCTAGTACTAAAGTGATATGCCCTAAGTGTGGATCTAATCATGCTAATTGTGAGTCAATAAATCTTAAATGTGTTAATTTTTTAGGATCTCATTTATCTTTGAGCAGGGATTGCCCTACATTTAAAAAAGAAAAAAATATACGAGAAATTATGAATGCTGAATTTAATTGTACTTATAAAAAGGCTTTAGAAATGTATGTTCCGCCATCCTTACCTGCAAAGATAAAAAATTATACATGTGAAGAAGTTCAAGTGAAAGATATTCCCAGCTCATCACCTAGTCAATTAACCTATGCTGGGGCTGTAAAGTCTACGAAACACATTCAGACACCTGAAACGACACCAAAAAATAAAAAAAAATCAACACACAAAAGTACTGTTAATAAAAAAAAATATACAGCTAATAATGAAACATTTAATTGGGAGGCTTTATCTGAGACTGAATCTATCATGGAAGACATTAAGGAAGATGATAACAATAAAGAAGATAGTATGAGAAAAGGGATATTTGTTGTTTTGCTAGAGAAGCTTGCAAATATTCTTTTTATGAAAAAACTTACAGCGATGAAGAAGATAGAAGAGATTATAGTAGTCTTATTGGAATGGTTTATGAGTGTGATCCAACGTAAATTCGATTTTGTTTCTCCGCTTAAACATTTCTTTAACAGTGGACAGTGAAGTTAAATTGAATAGGATTAACATTATGCAATGGAACGCACAGAGTATAAAGGGAAAGCTAGGTACAGTTCGCCAGTTGTTAGTGCAAGAGAAAATTCATATTGCTGCTATATGTGAAACGTGGCTAGACTCAGAAACGAATCTTACAATAAGTGAATATAACATTTATCGAATGGATAGACAAGATAGTTATGGAGGCGTAGCAGTTCTTACTCATCGTTCTGTTAAGGCTCAAATGATACATTTAAATTCTAGACCTAATTTAGGCATTGAAATCATTTTTGTTAAAATTTTGAATTGTTCACATATTAATAATATAGTTGTAGTGTATTGTCCTTCCTCGGTAAGAACTAGTCAGAGTGATTGGGACCATTTATTTTCCTTAGTTGATAAAAACACACTAATATTAGGAGATTTTAATGGCCATCATACAAATTGGTCTAATAGGGTTGATCAAGGAGGTATACAAATTTATAACGCTATACTAAACAGTAATTTTGTAACATTAAACGATTCATCGCAAACTCGTGTTAGACTAGTTAATGGTGTTCTACAAGAGTCTTCTCCGGATATATCAATAGTATCATCGGACGTATCTGTGAAATTTAATTGGAACGTAACTAATGAGACATTAGGAAGTGATCACCTTATTATCAAATTGACAACTTATATTGGCCCCACATTAAAACCTCTTAAAAAAAGGAACTTTAAAAAAGCGAATTGGCCATGTTATCGGGAACAACTTGATCTCATATTCTCCGACTTAAGATTACCAGAAAACCCTCAATGGGCTTACGATATTTTTATATCATATTTAAATGAAGCAGCGGACAAGTATATTCCAAACAGTTACATAAATCAAAACCCAACACTTAATTTCACCCCGAAACCTTATTGGAATAGTAAACTATCAAAACTAGTTGCAGAACGACGGCTGGCTCTTACTAACTTTAGAAAAAACCCTACACCAAGTAATCTCGATGTATTGCAAAAAAAAATATCTGAACTTCAAAATATAATTCGAAAAGCTCATTCTAAATCCTGGCAAAAATATTGTTCGTCATTGAACCAAAGTTCTTCTTCAACTGAATTGTGGCAACGTATGCGCTGGATCAGAGGCTATAGTACTACAAAGTCATATATCGATGAACTACTTACTCACGATGTTTTAAAATCTTTAACCCCCGATTATGTTTTGCCACCCAAGCCCTACTTTAATATCCACAATAGCAGCTTAGAAACTCCTATCTCTATGCAAGAAATTTTATTGGCTATTAAATCGACTGACACAGCCCCTGGTTGTGATGGTATATCATACTCAATGATAAAAAATCTACCAGAAAATGGTATTCTCACTTTGCGCTATTTATATAATCAATTCTTATCGTTGAATGTAATACCTCATCAATGGCGTAATATAGAAATCGTCCCTATACCAAAACCAGGAAGAGACTTAAAGCTTACTTCATCCATCCGTCCTATATCCTTGATATCTTGCTTGTGTAAAATGTTTCATTCTATCCTTAACAAGCGATTAGAATGGTATTTTGAAAAAAACAATTTGTTCTCTAACGACACGATAGGCTTTCGAAAAACTCGATCTTCTCACGATAATTTAAGTAATTTAGTTACTCATATACAGATGGGTTTTGCCAGAAAGGAATCTACTCTTGCATGCTTTATCGATATAAATAATGCTTACAACAATGTTAATATTTCAGTCCTATTAAACAGTCTCCATAAATTTGGTGTAGGCATTAAAATTTGCAACTATCTTTGGAATTTTCTTAGTGATCGTTGGCTTAATATTCGTGGTATTAAGCCAACGATCACTAAGAATTAAATACGGGAGATCTACTTGTTTAGGTCTGGCACAAGGTGATCCATTGTCACCCTTATTATTTAATATAGCTACGATTCATGTTTATTGCGAAGTGTATGTTGACTCTGTTAACATCTCACAGTTCGCTGATGACTATGTAATATATGCTTCAAGTAAAAATATTGCATATGTACAAATGCAGTTACAAAAAGCATTAGGTATATTTAATGAACAAATAGGTAAGATAGGTCTTGATATTTCTTCGAACAAAACTAAAGTTTGTTTATTTTCGAAAGGTAGAAAACAAAATGAAATCCGTTTAAAAGTTAATAACTCTATATTACAATATGTCGAATCTGTGAAATATCTTGGGATGTGGTTGGATCGTTCATTACGTTGGGGTAAACACATAAATGACACGGTACAAAAAATTTCAAAATGTCTTAATGTTTTTAAGGTATTAGCCGGATCGGGTTGGGGGGTTCACCCAAAACATTTAAGACGTGTATGCTTTTTATATGCCAATGCTGCTAATAGAAATCTTAAAAAGTTAGATACTATACAAAATCAAGCAATGAGAATTATAGGGGGCTTTATTAAAACTACTCCTATCCACGTTATGGAGAGTGAACTTTGTTTGCAACCCTTGTTTATCCGTAGACGATACCTAGCTGGAAAATTTTATTTGAAATCAAAATCCTTAAAATGTAATAAAGTTATAGATTTACTTAACAACATGTCTAATTCGAATGAAAGCCTAAGGTATTGGGAAAATAAACGAAAACCCTTGCTGATCACAATCCATGCAGAATTACAATCGATTCCCATTCAACGTCGGAAGCAGCTAGACATGTTTTCCTTAAAAACTTGGGTTAGCAATATTGAAGTGAATAACGTTGTTAAATGTAACCTTACGCCTTTACAAAATTCAAAAACTAAATATAGCTTAATAGAAATTAAAACATTAGTTAACCAATTTATTAACAATACATACAAAAATCATTATCAAATATTTACTGACGGATCAAAAGATATAAATGCTTCAGGTGCAGCTTTATATGACGCGCAAACTAAAAATAATTTGAAATTTCAACTAAGTAAATATCATTGTATCATGTTTATAGAATTACAAGCAATTACGGAGGCATTAGCATATATTGATTCTGTTGAATCTCAGAATTTCGTAATTTTAACAGACTCCAAGAGTGCCCTCCAACATTTAATAAAATGCACTACGAGCTATCGGGGTACTCCAATAGCTTACACTATCCTAGATCAAATTCATAAATTAAATAAAACCACAAAATCTGTTTCTCTTCAGTGGATTCCATCTCATGTTGGAATAATTGGCAATGAGAGAGTGGACCTCCTTGCAAAACAAGCTAGTGTCGATGGTATAACAATACCTGTGGACCCACATTTCTCTGATTTGATTTGGGTGCATAAAAAAAAATTTATGTTCTGGTGGGGAGAATATTTTGATAAACGTTCAAAAGAAAAGGGCATATGTTATAGAACTATGCAACCACAACCTTGGAATAAACCCTGGATAGATAAATGTGACCTTAGTCGCCAAGATCTCATTACGGCTTTAAGACTTCGCTCCGGACACCTTCCATTAAACTCATTTACGTATTTAATGAATAAAATAACAACCGCCAATTGCACCGAATGTGGTGTAATTGAAGATATTTATCATATTTTACTGGAATGTGTTCGAAGCGAGTCATTTAGACAGGATATTAATCAGCATTTTAAGACTACCTTAACTATTGCTCAGTGTATTAGTTTTATGGCATTCCCTAACAGTAATGAGGCAAAAATATTGTACAAATTAACTAACAAATATTTAAGTTTAAGAAAATAAAAGTGTATTGTGTAACTAACAGAGCGACATAGTCACAAATGGTAACTAAGCTCTAAAATAATAAAAAAAAAAAAAAAAAAAAAAAAAGTGCAATGCCTCTGTCTATGGGCGTTTTTTATTGTATTGGTATGCGGATGAGCATATGGGACACCTGATGGTTAGTCGTCACCATATCTTCCGCCTACCTATACTATAAAAAAATAACTCCAAAGTATTTATAATGTTGAATGATTATATTAGTCGTGTGGTTTCTGGTTTTCATAGAATACATTGCATGTATTTTTCTTTACTTTTATTTTTGTGATTTTAAATTGACGTTAGTTTACAGGTGGTAAAGTTCCTTAGTATCTTACCACTGCGCCACAGCTTAAAAATTAAGTGCAATTAAATATAATTAAATTAAGCTATTGTACATTGAATAGATATAATTAATATTCAATCCCTCGAACTAGCACACTTATGTACTAGCATGCTTATTAAGTTGAATGCATATTAGAAACGCTTGCCAGCATCCTAATGAGTTGATATTGTATAAGCTAATCACATTAGTATAACGCAAATTGTATTTTGAATTAGTATCGACTCCGATTTATGTATTTTATATAATCAGTTTTCGCCCGCAATTGCACCCATGTGATGCCTTTATACCCTATATCTTTATCTGTATCCCAGACGTACACGAACGATACACGTTGTATGCAAAATTAAATGATCCGTGTAGCTAAGACTTGTAAGCGTAACAATCAAACAATCTGACATTCGCATTGATAACATCCGAACTTATCAATAACTTTGCTTTTTTAATGTTGATATAAATAAAAAATATTTGAATTATTTTACTCCGTAAATGAATTGCTGCAATAATTTTATAAGTTTGATTTAAACGAAGTACTATATCTTACTTTGTAATTTAAAAGAAAAACGTATTTTATGATCTTTATAATGAATTGTAATGCCTTTTAATATTTAATTAAATAGTTATTGTTAAGTTAATTTTAGTTAAAGCATTTGTACATCATAAATATAATGATTAAACATGTATATTATATTTAAAGCGAATAAATTACGAGCCCGTTGGCGTGTTTGGTAGATATCTGCCTTTCGCGTCGCAGGTCGTGGGTTCGATTCCCACCCAGGACAGACAGTCTGCATGAACATGCCCCTTTGTCCTGAGTCTGGGTGTAATTATCTATATAAGTATGTATTTACAAAAGAAAAGTAGTATATGTAGTATATCAGTTATCTGGTTTCCATAGCACAAGTTCTGCTTAGCTTGGGATCAGATAGCGGTGTGTAAAAAAAATAGGATTCATTTAATTCATAGACAGATATCGTCAAAGATTTAATAAACTCGAATGCTTCACTCGCTAACCTTTGTATGTAGTTATTGTTTGTCATTGTGGCCGAAATCAGGTCAGATATCCTTTAAACAAAATAGTCACGTAAAATTTGTGGTCACGATAAATAAATAATAAAACGCGTGATATGGCAACGTCCGGCTAGCGCGACAAATTGCCTATTTACGCACGCTATTATGGTGCATAGGGTGATATCACCCCCATGTTCGTTAACAAGCTCTCAGTGGCTTATAACATTAGCGACCATCAACCGAATGTACTCGACACCAACAATCATGTCATTACACCAGTGGGCTTGTTGCTGTAATTACTTTCTGTATTGAATTAATTTAGTATTTGCCAAGTATATCGTATGTCACACATGATATATTGATAAAATTTGAGTTTATATGAATAGTTTTTCGCTTATGTCTTTGCCCGCGTTTTGAGGGATGGGGGAGTGGCTAAAAATATATGTCCGTGTCAAGCTTTCTTCGTTGCAAATCTCATGTAAATCAGTCGATTGGTTTGGCTAAATTGGGATAGCGTAACAGCCAGACAAAGTTTCTTTCGCATTTATAATATTAGTATAGATAAAAGGCTTTTTTTATAAAATAGGAAGCGGACGAACATATGGGCTACCTGGTGGTAAGTGGTCACCAACGCCCATAGACATTGGCATTGTAAGAAATGTTAACCATCGCTTACATCGCCAATGCGCCACTAATCTTAGGAACTAAGATGTTATGTCCCTTATCCCTGTAATTACACTGGCTCACTCACCCTTTAAACTAATACTACAATAACAAGTACTGCTATTTTTCGGTAGAATATCTGATAAGTGGATGGTACTGACTCAGACGAGCTTTTAAAAAGCTCTACCACCAAGTAACATGTTACGAACATAATATATTTTTTGTATTGTTATTTTCAAATTACATTTATAAAGGGTTTTCCATTAAGGGCGCTTGATCTTTGAAAAGCAAAAAAAAATACATGTAGGAGAGATATTTGCGAATTTTTTTTTTATTTGGAAGGTCTATCGACCCCATTATGTATGGACATCTGACATCATTCAAATGACCGCCACGGCTTCGGTTGGTGGCGCGCACACGAAAGGTCCAATTTTCGATGACTCTGGCGCACAAATCGGGCTGTATTTGATCGATGGCGTGGCGTATGTTGACTTTGAGGGCATCGGTGGTTTGCGGCTTGTTGGCATTGACCTGCGACTTAAGAAAACCCCACAAGAAAAAGTCCAGCGGGGTCAAATCGCACGATCTCGGTGGCCAGTTCACGTCGCCTCCGCGCGAGATGACCATGTCCAGAAATTGCTCGTGCAGAACTTCCATTGTAGCGTGTGCTGTGTGGCACGTAGCGCCGTCCTGTTGAAACCACATGTTGTCCAGATCCATATTCTCGATTTCAGGCCAAAAGAAGTTGGTTATCATCGACCGGTATCGCTCACCATTGACGGTGACGGCCACACCATTATCGTTTTCGAAAAAATACGGACCAATCACGCCTCCGGCCCAAAATCCGCACCAAACAGTCACTTTCTGCGGGTGCATTGCCACTTGGTGAACCTCGTGTGGATTGGTCTCGTCCCAAATACGGCAATTTTGCTTGTTGACATAGCCATTCATCCAAAAATGCGCCTCGTCGCTGAAGATGATTTTTTTGCCAAAATTGGCGTCAACTTCCAACTGCTCTAATGCCCAGTCAGCGAACACACGGCGCTGTCTATGGTCATTAACCTTGAGCTCTTGGGTCAGCTGGATCTTGTACGGGTGCAGGCTCAAGTCACAACGCAAAATTCGCCAAGTTGTCGTCTGCGAAAGGCCGAGTTCCTGTGCGCGACGCGGAATTGACTGCCGCGGGTTTTCGAGGACACTGTCGCGCACAGCGGCGATATTCTCGGCAGATCTCGCGTTACGTTGACGCACGGGAACCGGCTGATTGTTAACTGACCCGGTTGACTACTGTTGCTTCACCTGAACCAGCGATCTCCTATCAAGATCTAAGACTTCTATCCATCATTTTGGGACAAGCCCACACCTCTAATTAATTATACTTACATTTTTGTATAGAAACATTTTCTTGCTCGCTGATTACGAATACGATAAAATTCATTTTTAAGGTTAAAACTACAAAAAATTAAATATATTTTATTTTTTAAGTTTATCGTAATAAATATTAATTTTAAGAGAAAAATGTGGGTACACAGCATCCGGTAGTAGGAGGGGATGGATGAGAAAAGGATAGGCAGCTAGGGGAGGTTTTCGGAACTTTATTCCATCTGATTTAAGGAAATATTAACATATATGCACTGTCAACACTTTTGCGAGCAAAATAAAACTACCCACGACAATATCTCTGATATACATAGTAATAGAAATCTCGTTTCGAAATTGTTATCTCAATATTATCCGATATTTTATCGTTCAATTTGTATGGAAAATAGATACATAATGAGTCCCCAGCAAACTTTCCGGTTTCTTAATAAATTGAATAAAAAGCAGGAAAACTTTACCGAACTGACCGCGCTGAGCGGAATTTATAAACTGTATGTATAATAAAACTTTGACAGAACGTTGTGTGTATATTGAGTATTTAGTGGTTGGCGTGGAATATTTTCTTGTTTACTTATAGGCAGGGTCATATCGGGTCAGGGTGAGTGGTAACCGCAGCCTAAAGACAAATTCAAATTTCGAATACTTTATTCAATACAGAAGCATTACTATTACATTACATATATACTTACTTAGTAAGTAGCAGCCTGTGAATGTCCTACTGCTGGTCCAAGGCCTCGTCTTCTCTTTTGAGGAGTAGGTTTTGGAGCTTATTCCACCACGCTGCTCCAATTCGGGTTGTTGGAATACACATGTGCCAGAATTTCAGTGAAATTCGACACATGCAGGTTTCCTCACGATGTTTCCTTCACTGTCATGCATGAGATGAATTATAATCACATATTAAGAACATGAAATTCAGTTGTGCTTGCCCGGGTTCGAACCCACAAACATCGGTTAAGATTTACGCGTTCTTACCACTGAGCCATCTCGGCTTGTTACACTTCCTTATTGATTGTCAAATTATAAGTTACAACCGGTCAACATAATCATCGTCAATTCCACCAACCTTGGGAACTATGGTGTTCTGTCGTATATGAGATGATGATGTCCTGATCGATTTAGGCCATGGCAGCCAATCTCAAGGGATACTAACCAACTACGCGGGACATATTATAGGGCACATGTATGAACGCAAACATAGGTGTACTGTACTCTCTATTCCCTCAATATTTTAAACCGAACGGTAATCCGAAAAACTCAATAACTTTTTATCGGCCCGACGAGAAGATTGAAGCCAGAAACTCGGGATCTGCAACTTTATATCCACTAGAACAACGAGGCATTTGAGCAGAGGGAACATACTCAACACTCGACGTAGAACTCGATCATAAAACGTCGAAAATATGTTTATATGAAGCCGGCTGTCGAACAGTACATGAAGTCATGAAGTCGTAATAATTATTTATTTATTTGGTAATTCAATAGTTAATATACATAGATTATTATATTAGGTATTATATAAAATGTAACTAAAACCAAAATAGGATTACACAATTACCTTAAACATTTAAGCCTTGTGCAAGCTCGTCTGGGTAGGTACCACCCACTCATCAGACATTCTACCGCAAAACAGCAATACATTGTATTGTTGTGTTCCGGTTTGAAGGGTGAGTGTAATTACATGCCCAAGGGACATAACATCTTAATTCCCAAGGTTGGTGGCGCATTGGCAATGTAAGCGATGGTTAAAATTTCTTACAATGGTGGTGGTGGGCGTTGGTGACCACTTACCATCAGGTGGACCATATGCTCGTCCACCTACCTATACGATAAAAAAATATATATTGAATTACTAAGAAGCGGGTTTAAGATTCTTTATTTTCCAAAAAAGACACAAAGTCACTTAAATGGAAACAATAAAATTACAGTAAAACTAAGTGATCGTAATCAATTACAAGCTAATTATTTTATTTATTTATTTACCCATTTAATGTATTTATTTCTAAAGTGGGTAGTTTTGAGTAATATTGTCTGATAGTTTTGTCTTAAATACATTAAATGAGCTCACATGTTTTAAATCAGAAGGTGATTTATTGTAAAACTGTGCACCCTCATAAGTAAACATTTTTTTCGCGAGCTGGGTTCTGGCTTTCAGTAAGACTTAGAGACTTGCACGTCCTGTGCGCATTGCACGTTTAGTAGTTTGATTTAACGTCATAAATAATAGGCTAGTATGGAGAGAGCTGCTTAAAATTGTTCTTACAAGAATGCATGTATTGTAAATAAATAATTGGTTTATGGAAATAAATTTGGTTTCTTTATATATTTTTGAAGTCTTTGTCAAAAAATCTTGCGTTTTTGCAGCGCTGCCCCATACCTCTATTGGGTAAAGTAGATGTGGTTTGACTAACGAATTATAAATGGTATAGCGTATCTGGCGTGGAATACAAGAAGAGTAAATAAATTAAAACTATTAAGTGATGAGAATCTAATGAATGAGTCAGTGTGAGTGTGTGTGTGAGTGATTTTATTATAATATGCTGAGCTTCGTCAAATAGCTTATCTCGTTAGTCGGTTTTCAACAATGCCACCGGGTCGAGCATTGAGTGTGTAATTTGTTTTGCAAGCTTTTATTTAACTTGCAATGTTTGTTCGGTTATTTAGGTAAAATTTTGCAAACTTAATTAACACGACTT
Organism: Nymphalis polychloros; assembly: GCA_905220585.2. Taxonomy (NCBI): domain Eukaryota; kingdom Metazoa; phylum Arthropoda; class Insecta; order Lepidoptera; family Nymphalidae; genus Nymphalis; species Nymphalis polychloros. Next base: position 6,019,358 of record HG992267.1, read on the forward strand.
CCTCTTACCCTACCGAGTTAGACTTTTATGTCGATTTAGTCACATGAACATACATTTTGTAAACATGACCTGTTTTTTCACCCAAGGCTCCAAACGAAGAAACTCCTCAACGGTCAACAGCATAAACGAGAAGTTTCGTTTGTATCAAAGTTTGGATTATAAAAATGTTATTTTAACATAATTGCTGAATAGAAATAACATTAAGTTACGTAAAAAACGATACTTGTAACAAGGAAATTCCCAGAACAGCTATTCCTCATAATGTACCGTAAACTTATGACTAGCACAAATCGTTCACACATTTGTTTTATTAAGCTGCATTCACACGAGTTAATTCCGCCCGCCCCCTTTTACTATCGAACGACCAGGCAAACGCGACCAAAGCGTCATAGGTACACAGTGGAAATTCCCCGCCTACGTACGGAGCGCTTCGAATCCAGATTTTTCATTCGCACTGCAAAACGATGGAACTTTGCGTGGGTCTGTATTTCCCGATAGGCACAACGTTGGTGTCTTCAAATCCGGAGTAAACAGGCACGCATGTGTCAGATATTTTTCTATGTAACGATTAATCTAACGTTTAAATTACTATACAGGTTGTAACAAAATTCGTGTCCGATCTGTGAAGTGGTTATTACCGACATACGATACGGTTCTATTTATGTAATAATTTTTAAAATACTAGAAATAATAGAATTTTTAAAATACTAAATAGACACTGTTGGTGGTAAAAACGTGGCCTACTGGGACCGTGGATCCGGGATAAATTTTTTGGTTTAATATCGCGATGTAGGATACGTCAGTTTTTAGTTTTCGTATGTCGTGAGATAGATGTCGCTACAGGTCTAATATATATATAGTTTATATAACTTCTAAAATCATATCATTTATTTATATTTAACGTTATCGTATACTTGAGGGTATTTAATATATTAATATTATAATGTATTGACCTACTTACTAAGTTTACTTGGTGGTAGAGCTTTGTGCAAGCTCGTCTGGGTAGGTACCACCCACTCATCAGATATTCTACCGCAAAACAGCAGTACTTTGTATTGTTGTGTTCCGGTTTGAAGGGTGAGTGAGCCAATGTAATTACAGGCACAAGGAACATAACATCTTAGTTCCCAAGGTTGGTGGCGCATTGGCAATGTAAGTGATGGTTAACATTTCTTACAATGCTATTGTCTATGGGCGTTGGTGATACGAGTATATGGGCCACCTGATGGTAAGTGCATCAGGTGGCCCATATACTCGTCCACCAACCTATACAATAAAAATAAAAAGTTAACTAAATTAATATATCTATTGTTATTTTTATCTATCTAACACGTGGCTACATCATAGACCGTGTCGTTGCTTACCATCAAGCAAGAAAGCGGTCAAACGCTGGTCTATTAAGGATAAAAAAAAAACACTGATCGGATGAACACACGGTTTTTTTACAAATATGAATGCTTCCTTAGTCTAGTTTTGTTTTAAGAATTAAACAGGAGGAAGAGCGGAAATAAGATAGATAGTTTTTGTTGTAAAAGAACTATGGACGCATTGGGCATAAGACCAACTTATATACCGCGACAACGCCATGGCACTCATGTGTATGTGAATTACGCGTATGCTATATACTTTTTTGCTATTTATTTTTATAATAATAAGAATAATATGTTATTGACGAAACTCAATTTTATTAACCGTCATTTTTTTCTAGTTATTTATACCATGAGACACAGCGATTTTAAGACAGATTAAAAATAATGATTGAGAATTATATGTAACTTTCCAAATAATTGGGATGCATATGAAAAGCCAAGATGGTCCAGTGGTAAGAACGCGTGAATCTTAACCGATGATCGCAGGTTCAAACCCGGGCAAGCACCACTGAAGTTCATGTGCTTAATTTGTATTTATAATTCATCTCGTGCTTGACTGTGGAGGAAAACATCATGAGGAAACCTGCATGTGTCTCATTTCACTGAAATTCTGCTACATTCCACCAACCCGCATTGGAGCAGCGTGGTCGTGGTAATAAGCTCAAAATCTTCTCCTCAAAAAAGGAGAGGAGGCCTTAGCCTAGGATATTCACAGGCCCGTCGGAGCGTCACGGTAGCATGCGCAAGCGATCCCGTGGCGCTCCCGTTAAGACGGGAAGGGTACCGCTGGGTTTTTAGTGGGTATTCCGATGACCGGGGCACACTCGGTGCCTTGGACATATGGCGAGCCCCACACCCCCCCCCCCCCCCACTGTTCCCGTGGAGGGAAACGCGTAAGGCGTTTTCCCAGCGTCAAAAAAACGCTGTACAAACCTGCGCCGATCTGCAATATCGTACCGTCTTCATGTTACGGTGCATGGCATATCGTATCGTGATATTTGTTTTTTCTCACCTAATATATAATTTTTTTTGTAGCTTATCTATTTTAATAGCATAGCTTGATATTCGAAAGACGAAACAGCATCGTTTAACTGATCGCCCCTTAACCAACATGTATATGAAAACCCGTAAGAGTGTATCAAATTGGTATTATTTTAGTACACAAATAAAATAAATTTATCTTTTATAGTCATAAAGTTAATTAAATAAAAAAAAAAACAAAAAGAAAACAGATGGCAATATTAGAAAATCCTCCCATAACTATAATTTTTTATCTAAGTTATCTATATTAATAATCAGGTTTACAGAACGGTATCGTGTGAAACGCCCTTTTGTAGATTCGACAATTTTCCTAGCAATATGTATCCAAGGGTCGCAACTACGATTTACGATTTAATATGGAAACCGGACCCTCGTAGACTTTTAAGACAAAACCAACAGACGCTCAGCTGATTGGCCCAGTAATAACCTGAGGTTAGACCCTAGACTATAAATATTTATATAAGCCAGACGTTGTTTGACATTACTTGTTTGTTATGTACATGACCCTTTCGGTCATCGGTACATATTCCAAATACATGAAATAATAATAATAATAATATCCTGGGACATTATTCACACAAAGCCATCTGATCCCAAACTAAGCAGAGCTTGTACTATGGAAACCGGACAACTGATATATAAGGTTTTCCAATAGGGACGCTTGAACTTTGACAGCTGATTGCGGCCATGTTGTTTGAGTGACAGCTGTCAAATGCAGTGTGTTATATTCATTCCGTCCTCCCAAACCACCATGGCAGGTTACAGTGTCGAGCAGCACGTGCAAATCATAAAATTGTTTTATGAAAATGGGTCTTCAGTTCGAGCAACGTTCCGCGCACTTCGCCCGTTTTACGGTCGCGATGATCGTCCTGCCGAGTCGACTATCCGTCGATTGGTGGACAAATTCGAGTCAACCGGGTCAGTTAACAATCAGCCGGTTCCCGTGCGTCAACGTAACGCGAGATCTGCCGAGAATATCGCCGCTGTGCGCGACAGTGTCCTCGAAAACCCGCGGCAGTCAATTCCGCGTCGCGCACAGGAACTCGGCCTTTCGCAGACGACAACTTGGCGAATTTTGCGTTGTGACTTGAGCCTGCACCCGTACAAGATCCAGCTGACCCAAGAGCTCAAGGTTAATGACCATAGACAGCGCCGTGTGTTCGCTGACTGGGCATTAGAGCAGTTGGAAGTTGACGCCGATTTTGGCAAAAAAATCATCTTCAGCGACGAGGCGCATTTTTGGATGAATGGCTATGTCAACAAGCAAAATTGCCGTATTTGGGACGAGACCAATCCACACGAGGTTCACCAAGTGGCAATGCTCCCGCAGAAAGTGACTGTTTGGTGCGGATTTTGGGCCGGAGGCGTGATTGGTCCGTATTTTTTCGAAAACGATAATGGTGTGGCTGTCACCGTCAATGGTGAGCGATACCGGTCGATGATAACCAACTTCTTTTGGCCTGAAATCGAGAATATGGATCTGGACAACATGTGGTTTCAACAGGACGGCGCTACGTGCCACACAGCACACGCTACGATGGAAGTTCTGCACGATCAAGCGCCCTTAATGGAAAACCCTATACTTACAAAGACTACTTTTCTTTTGTAAATAAATACAATTATATAGATAATTACACCCAGACTCAGGACAAACAGACATGTTCATGCACACAAATGTCTGTCCTGGGTGGGAATCGAACCCACGGCCTGCGGCGTGAAAGGCAAGTATTTTACCAACCACACCAACAGGCTAGTCAAATAACTGTTCTGTTTGAAGTGTGTGGTTATTATAATAATAAAATATAGTCGTAATGCCCCAGTATTTTTTTTTTTTTTTTTTATTGTATAAGAAGGCGGACGAGCGTATGGGCCACCTGATGGTAAGTGGTCACCAACGCCCATAAACAATGGTATTGTAAGAAATGTTAACCATCGCTTACATCGCCAATGCGCCACCAACTTTGGGAATTATGATGTTACGTCCCTTGTGCCTGTAATTACACTGGCTCACTCACCCTTCAAACCGGAACACAACAATAACAAGTACTGCTGTTTTGCGGTAGAATATATGATGAGTGGGTGGTACCTACCCAGACGAGCTTGCACAAAGCTCTACCACCAAGTAATTAGAGAATACTAACAATACTTAATATTGCTGCGTTCCAGTTAGAAGGATAAGTAAGCCAGTGTAATTACAGGCACAAAGGACATAACGAATTCATAACACATCAATTCCATCGCGCTCGAACAAATTTGGCAACTCTTTTCATTGTCGCACATCCAAAACATGGAATTCTTTACCAGAACACGTGATAAGAGGAGGGGAACCTCCTCTTATGGCCTGGGTTCTTTCAAACGAGGCGTGAAGAGGCATCTTGCGGGCCGGGAAGGCGGGGGCGGCTAGTGCAAATCATACTTCCTGACTGCACTAGCCGTCGTCGCGTTTGGACTCTACTACCACTTACCATCAGGTGGAATAGAGTCATTTGCCCTCCCGGGTATTATAATAAAACAAAAAAGAAAAACCATCATCATTCCCAACGTTGGTGGCGCATTGGCGATATAAGGAATAGTTAATACTTTTTTTTATTGTATATATATGTAGGCGGATGAGCATATGGGCCACCTGATGGTAAGTGGTCACTAACGCCCATAGACATTGGCATTGTAAAAGATGTTAACCATCGCTTACATCGCCGGACAACCACGTTAGTGGGCTAAACCTAAAGAAGGGGATTAAATCACCAACATCTGTGATTTAGTTATCGGTGACTCCCGAAATCTATATAAACAATCCATATAGTAAGGTAATGTGGAAAACCTCAAGGGCGTTTGTCAGAGTCCATATAGTGACATATGGCCTTTCCACTACATCCCGACTTCTGCCGATCGTTCCGGTTTACCGGACCATTGGAGCACAGGAGTAGGGACGAGTGAAGTGGATCTGCACCCGCGCAACTGCTTATCCACTATAAATAAGTTCACGCGCAGATGACCCTAGTTATTCTTCCCGGATCTGATTTCAAAAGTCCTGCGGTGACGGGGTGAAGGCAGTAGGGTTGAGGTATCGATGTACCGAGGCCTTAGTTGACATCCTGCACGTAGGCGGCCAGGCGAGAGTGGTCGTTTCCGAAACCGATAGAGGCGGGGTTCTGGGTTCGGCAGCACGGCTGGTGACAAAGCAGCCCTATTTAGGATCGCTCTGCTTTCCTCTGAATGGAGGAGGGGTCTAGAAAAGGTGGCCCAAATATAGTCCGTCTCGTCCATCATCTAGGTGCTAAGCCGCGGACGCCTGGACATCGATATATGCGGTCGAAAGAATAAGCGAAACAAACATTTTGCATTAATTACTCAACAACTATCCATTGCCACCTAGAATGTGAGAACTTTAGTGGATAACGACCATAACTTATGCCCGGAGCGAAAAACTGCTCTCATAGCGCGAGAACTAGCTCGCTATAAAATTGATATAGCTGCAATTAGCGAAATCCATCTGAGTGGGTGCGGTAAGCTATGTGAACTACGAGGCGGCTACAATTACCACCTTTTTTTTTTTTTTTTTTTCACGCAGTGGAAACCTTCAAGAAGGTACCCAACTCTCTTGGGGGAGAGACCGGGTTATGTGGGATTCTTACCCACTAAAACCACTGCGATGGCCGTCCTCGGCACGGATCGGAGAGGCTGCGGGATCGTGTTGATATAACGCATCCGCGGCCCCTCCCGTGCTGTGCTCCGCTCGTGGCTCGGCGGAGCTCTCCTCAGGGGGCGAAAGTAATCCCGCCCCCCCCGCACTCCTCGCTAGTGCGTACGGCAGCGCGAGGCCATTCGGGCTGCCGTCCTCCTCAGGGCCGTTTGAAATTGGACACGTGAGGCCCCCACCTCACGCATCCACGGCCCCAGGGTTACGCCCTATATTTAAAGCCCCGGACGTTGGGGCTGTGGACGTGGAGGGCCGGGACGACGCCGACGTCGTCTCTGCCGAGCAGGATCGGCCCTTTCCCGTTCCCGCTCCGCCGTCTCCTTCTGGACCATGACGGTCTCACAGAAGGAGGCTACGGCCCTCCACGCCGATTCCCTGCGGAGCATCGCCGACACGATTGCTCGCAGGGACAGGTCTTGTCTGACTTCGCGAACCAGGATCTCCCTCTTCGCACTCCACGCGGGACACATCTCCAAAGTGTGCTGGGCAGTGTCCCGGTCCGCGCCACAGTGGTGGCACATCGCCGTCGATTCGCGTCCGATCTTACACAGGTACTCTCCAAAACAACCGTGACCGGTCATTACCTGTGTTAGTCGAAAGGTGACTCGTCGCTTTCGTCTCATCCAGGCTTCGAAGACTGGCAGGATCGCTCCTACGACGCGTTTTCGCGCGTACCGTTCTTCACAGAGACGGTCGCGCCACGTCGCAAAAGCCCTCCTTTGTTCCCGCCGCTTCATCGCCTCGAGCGCACTCGGAGGGTGTGCGCTTTCACCGTTCTGACGGAGGATGCGGGTCTGTTGATAGACCCTCGCGTCCATATCCGCCAGAATGTCCAAAGGCGGAAAGCGCGCTAGGACGGTTGCCGCCTCGTATGATATCGTACGATATCCCCGCACTATGCGGATGGCCACTCTCCGCTGCGAACTTTGGATCTTAGTCCTGCAGCGGCGAACGCCCGATAGCCTATGAGACCAAACGGGCGCCCCGTAGAGGGCCATCGATCGCACGACACCGGCATAAAGGCGGCGAACTTCCTCCCTCGGTCCCCCAAGATTAGGCAGCAGTCTATGCATGACACCCGCTACCTTCTCGATCTGGGGGGCTATACACTTACTACCTATCGTATGTAAGCTCACTTGAGGATCTTCCGGTCAGTCATCACCTTGACAATCCACCAACATTTGATGAGTTCGTGAAAGCAGTAAGGCTTCTTAAAAATACAAAAAGCCCAGGAATGGACTAACTACCAGCTGAGGTCTATAAGTATAGTGGAAAACAAATACTTAACAGGCTTTACCATCTTGTCCTTAACGTGTGGGAAACAGAAGAGGTTCCATTAGAATGGAAGGATGCGGTAATTTGTAAGCTGTATAAAGGGAAGGGTGATGTTTCCGATTGCAGCTCTTACCGTGGTATATCACTTCTCTCCAGTGCTGGTAAAATCCTTGCGCACATCATAAGCTCCCGTCTCAGTGAGCTGGCTGAACAGAATCTTCCCGAAAGCCAGTGTGGCTTTCGTCCCAGTAGGGGGACGATTGACGCCATCTCAATTGTAAGGAAACTTCAGGAGAAGAGCCTTGAACATCAACAGCCCTCTTCATGTGCTTTGTTGATTTAGAGAAGGCGTTTGATAGAGTTCCACGAGAGGCACTCTGGCTTGTTCTCCAAAAATCGGGTTTTTGTATCGGGAATTTGTTCTCCAGAATCACGAAGAAATTCGTGAATCTGGTTCGCCAATTTCATGTTGGCAAGAAAGTCCAGGTTAAGCACGAAAACGAACTTTCTGAGGAGATCGAAACAACTAGCGGAGTAAAGCAAGGATGTGTCATGGCACCCACACTTTTCGCCATTTATTTTTCTGTGGTAATAAGAGACGCGCAAGAGAGTGCAGCAACCAAATTCAACTTAATGTCAGGCAGAAAAAGGCGTGTTTGACATCGCAAGATTTCGGGCCAAGACAAAGATCCATAAGCTCTCCATATTGGAGATACTTTACGCTGACGACGTATGCCTCATGTCCGATAGTATGGAACATCTCCAAAACTATGTTGACGCACTCCATCAATCTTGTCAACGGTTTGGTCTGGTTATAAGTGCTCCCAAGACGCAAATCATCAAACAACTACCAAGAGATTTCCAAGCGGATTCAATGACACTGAATCTGGATGGGAAACCACTAGAGGAAGTCACGCACTTTAAATATCTTGGGAGTAACATCCGATCTGACAACACCTTGGCTTCGGATATTCCGTCACACATTGCCTACGCCGCCGCCAATTTCGGAAGACTCACTGACCGAGTCTGGAAATCCCATGATCTCAAACTGGAGACAAAGATTAGTGTCTATAAGGCACTAATTATCCCCGTTCTTTTATATGGCTCAGAGACCTGGTGTATCTATAAACTAGACATTAAAAAACTTGACACATTTCACCTAAGGTGCCTACGTTCAATCTTACGGACCAAGTGGCAGGATCGCGTTCCTAATTCAGAAGTACTGCATCGCTCTGGAATATACGGCATGGAAGCTCTTCTAATGCAACGTCAACTCAGATGGTGTGGGCATGTCCTGCGCATGAATGATCATCGTTTGCCTAAAGCTGTCTTTTATTCGGAGTTAGCTAAAGGCAAACGGAAGCATGGTGGTCAGTATTTGCGATATAAGGACGTGCTGAAAAGACACCTGAAAGCTTGTGACATTGACACAAAATGTTGGGAGGAGCTCGCTTCTCAAAGGTCATCTTGGCGCTCTATCACCTACAATAAGATCAAGACGTTTGAGAAAAACCGCCTTCAGACACTAGAAGAAAAGCGCCAGTTAAGAAAAGAGAGACCTAAGCCCTCCTACACATATACATATAATTCTGCAGGCCAACTGTACTGTAACACATGTCGAAGGGTTTTATAAACCAAATTTGGTCTAGCGAGCCACATCAGAGCTCATGTTAGAAATAATAATTAATTTCTAGGGTCGCCGTCATCGAAATCGGTGAGGAGGACTATATACATTGGCTCACTCACCCTTCAAACCGGAACACAACAATACCAAGTACTGCTGTTGTGCGGTAGAATATTTGATGAGTGGGTGGTACCTACCCAGACGTGCTTCTAATAATACTTCTTACATCACCAATGTCTATGGGCATTGTTGGCAATTTAACATCAGATGGCCCTTTTGCCCGTCTGTGGCCCGTAAACCATTGCGCTATAGACGATTTTTATTAAGAGAAGAGAAAACCTTTACTCAACAGGATATTTCAAATATGAAAGATTTTTTTTAGTACTATCATTATATAATTCAAAAAGGAATTTATTTACATAAGAATGATATAAAGGACAATTAAGAGAAGGAGAGAAATAAATAAAAATTAAAAATATCAACTGTACAAATCATGAACGCGTTGATGTTGGCGAGAATGCTTGCAGCGTTTCCACTTTGAATTGCAATTCCGATCATCTGAGCGAATAATTAACCAGCCCTCCTGTCACCAGTAGAGGAAATAATACGAGGTGTTATATTTGTAATGAAAGTTTCTGCAGTAGAATTTATATCGTTTAACATGTACACAGACAGACAGATTCAGATAGACATAGTTAATTACAATTTTAGTTATAACAATTTATCGCCTGTCTGTTGCTGACTCATAGTTTTCAACTGCCTCGTTGGTCTAGTGGCTAGATATAAGGCCACAGACCTGGTGGTCCTGGGTTCAATTCCCAGGTCGGGCCAATAAATAGTTATTGGGTTTTTCTGTCAGAAAATTCTCAGTAGCAGCCCGGAGTCTGGAAGTTGGAAGTGTGTACACTCCCGTGCCTCGGAAAGCACGTTAACCCGTTGGTCCTACGCCTGAACTCTTTCCGGTCGTATCGGATTGCCGTCCCATCGGATTATGGGAAAAGAGAGTGCACCTGTGTTTGCGCACACACTTGTGCACTATAATATCTCCTGCGCAGTTGGCTAATCTCTCTTGAAATTGGCCGCCGTGGCCGAAATCGGTCTGGAGGACCTTACATAGTTTTCAAGCTTTCGAAATGGTTTTAAGAGTCTGGTTTAGTAGTCTCTTAGGGAGCCTCTTCGTAACCTATGTGACCCTGGTACCTAGAAATAACCCACATTGAAAAATGTATCAGAATAGTCTTGTTGTTTTATTTTGGTGGTGATCCTAATTAATCAACTCTATCTACTGTTATTCAAGTACGCTCTTGCGAGCACCGTCGAATTGTTCTACCATTTAGAAGTACCACCGGTTCGGATCGTATGATTCTACCAAGAACCGGATAGAAACTCAGTAGTTACAGATTTTTAAAACACAATAGTATATGAAGTTATAATATTATTAAGGTTACGAATGTTATCAATCAATCCATCTTATAAAAACGCTAGGAAGTATTTTCAATATATCCTCGTCACTTCTGTGAAAGGTTTCAAGTCTAACTTCTAAATCAATTAAGGAACAACTCTCTGTAACTTATATTACCCTAGTTCCTACTAAATGTTCACATAGCCCTTATTTATGTGTGATTAAGACAGTGGCAATTGTATGTATACAGGGTTATTGGTAATTCGAGGTATTCTCATTAGGAGGTAATAGGGGTGACTATTTGCGATAATTTTAACCCCTATATGCATAATGCAAAATTGAACCATTTTTGAGTTATCATGTTTTTTAGCTTTTTTCAAAATAAGTCAAAAATGCATCATCAAACATTTATTTAAAAAAAAAAAGTATCAATTTAAATCTCATTTTTTCTTCTGATTTATAAAAACTATTAAACACTTGTTACTAAACTAACGGGAATACGTCGAATTAACAATAACCCTGCATATTTATTTAAAAAAAACAGGGATATGTTTTATAAGTTATACCCTATGAACTAATCCCGTAATACCCCCCCCACTGTTCCCGTGGGGGGAAACGCGTCATGCGTTTTCCCAGGGTAAAAAAAAAAAAAAAAATATATATATATATATATGTTGGCGTCGTCCCGGCCCTCGTGTCCTATTTTAAACAGCCGTGAGGAGGACAGCAGCCGGGATGGCCTCGCGCTGCCATACGCACTAGTGAGGAGTGCGGGGGGCGAGATTATCTTCGCCCCTGAGGAGATAATCGCCGAGCTACGAGCGGAGCACAGCACGGGAGGGGTCGCGGATGCGTATATCAACACGATCCCGCAGCCTCTCCGATCCGTACCGAGGACGGCAGTAGTTTTAGTGGGTAAGAATCCCACATAACCCCGGTTCCCCCCCAAGGGAGAATACCACCCAGAAGGTATCCACTGGGTAAAAATAAAAAAATGATCTTACCAAAAAATAAAGGTTAAGCACTATTTACTATTTATGAACATTACAATATATCTGAACCTTCAAATTTTATAATAACTGTGTGGTTAATATTTCTTACATCGCCAATGTCTATGGGCAGCGTTAAACTCTAACCATTAAGTGGCCCAGTTACCCGTCAGCCTTCCTATATTATAAAATAGGATCTTTTATAATAAAATAGCAATAAAGGATTTAGATAAACAAGATGAATTGACGCTACATAATCTTCTTCTTATATATTATATATACGTGAAATACCACTCATCATGAGAAGAAGAAAATTTCCACTGTTGCTCCTACCCCGACATAGACGCTCACTAAGAACGGATTTTACGCGAATCTTATCCAAAATACGTTTCTCTTCTTATCTATCCACGCGAAGCAGGGACGATTAGTTAGTATTAAAATAAAATGCATAATATTCGTACGTTTTGTAATCCTTCACCGTCCTTTAGTTATCAGGGTTCTATTAATCCTCCAAGCCAGAGGAATCTGTTTACAATGTAGGGTGTATGGTACAAAATGTAACATTAATAGATAATTTTTAACATACTTACCGCAAAGCCTATCTATAAATATAATTATAAATGTGAAAGTAACTCTGCTATGCTTTCACGACTACAAAATAATCGATTTTGATGAAGTTTGGTACGAAGCAAGCTGGAACATCGAGGAGGGGACCACCGACACCAACATCTCTCCTACTTACCTAACATGTGGCAACATTGATATTATATATAGTTAGATTCCTTAGTCCATACATTAGCGTTATTAAAACAAAACAAAAGACGTGCGTTAATTTAAAACCGCCATTTTGTTAGTGGATAGAAAGGTAAAGTATTCATTATTGGCGCGGCTTGTGATTTGCTTAATTGTGTTATTTGGATTTTTAAGAGTGATTGATTGAATTAATCACACTCATTTATATGATTTGGTATTATGAGTATTGTGTATTTAGAAAGAACAATTCGAGGTTTTTATAAAATCAGTCAGTCAAAGCCGAGATGGCCCAGTGGTAAGAACGCGTGAATCTTAACCGATGATCGTGGGTTCAAGCCCGGGCAAGCACCACTGAATTTCATGTGCTTAATTTGTGATTATAATTCATCTCGTGCTTAACGGTGAAGGAAAACATCGTGAGGAAACCTGCATGTGTCAAATTTCACTGAAACTCTGTCACATGTGTATTCCACCAACCCGCATTGGAGCAGCGTGGTGGAAAAAGCTCCAAACCTTCTCCACAAAAAGTGTAGAAGAGGCCTTAGCCCAGCAGTGGGACATTCACAGGCTGTTACGTACGTACGTATAAAGTCAGTTTCACTTCTGGATGCTTAATTTATAGTAATAAATGGTGAGACGTTTTTCTGAAATGTCTAAGTGAAAACACCAATAAGTATATACGATAAAGCGCTTAACTGCATAAATAGTATGGTTGCGCTTTGTAAAAAAAAAAACTTATTCGGCTCTTATGAGAATTATCGATTATGATGAGATGGTTTTATTAAAGATAGTGTCGGAATAACAACGCATACATTAGCTTGAAATAAATAATCTTAGCATTGATTGGAACTACCTACGAAACCGTATATCGCTGTTGGATATTCTACCGCGAATCAGCAGTACTTTGTATTGTTGCGTTCCGGTTTGAAGGGTGACTGAGTCAGTGTAATTACAGGCACAAGGGACATAACATCTTAGTTCCCAAGGTTGGTGGCGCATTGGCTATGTAAGCGATGGATAACACTTCTTACAATGCCATTGTCTATGGGCGTTGGTGACCACTTACCATCAGGTGGCCCATATGCTCGTCCGCCTACCTATACAATAAAAAAAATGTATGTCTTGAAGGTATCTCAGAAGTTTACTTTAAAGAGTTTAAGAGTTCTCATGTTAAAAAAAATGCGCAACACTGCTCTGTATTGAAAAAGAAATACTTTATTAAAACAACACAATCTTGCTCTCTAGTAAAACACAACAGCGTTAAAAGAGAATTTAGTTAAATATGATACATAAATTGTATCTTATATGTGTGTATTAATTTCTTTTAAAGTTTTAATTTTAGTATATATATATAATCTTAGAATTATTGTAACAATACTTGGTGGTAGGGTTTTGTGCAAGCTCATCTGAGTAGGTACCAACCACTCATCAGATATTCTACCGCAAAACAGCAGTACTTGGTATTGTTGTGTTCCGGTTTGGAGGTGGGCGAGCCAGTGTAATTACAGGCACGAGAGACATACCATCTTAGTTCCCAAGGTTGGCGCATTGGCAATGTAAGCGATGGATAACACTTCTTACAATGCCATTGTCTATGGGCGTTGGTGACCACTTACCATCAGGTGGTCCATATGCTCGTCCGCCTACCTATTATATAAAAACATAAAAACAACTTAATTATAATGTATTTATATTATATAATGTTTATTTATGCTATGTGCACAACTATATTTCTTTCTTCGCTTTCTTATCAGTAGCTTTATATAGCCTAAAATCGCGTGATAAGGCTACCTCTCGTACACCTTTATTGCATACAATTTATATCTATGTTTATTGGTGTACGATATTAACTATTTCGAAATTGCAATCTTACTTGACTGTTCGTATTTGAACCGTTTGCATACGAGTGACTCTTCGGCTAATGATCAACAAACCTGGTTCCCGACTTCGCAAATATCATATGAATCTTAATTATTTTCAACATTGTATATTAAATTAATGTTAACGTTATGTTAAAGCCGAGATGGTCCAGTGGTAAGAACGCGTGAATCTTAACCGATGATCGTGGGTTCAAGCCCGGGCAAGCACCACTGAATTTCATGTGCTTAATTTGTGATTATAATTCATTTCGTGCTTGACGGTGAAGGATAATATCGTGAGGAAACCTGCATGTGTCAAATTTCACTGAATTTCTTTTGAAATTCTGTCACATATGTATTCCAACAATCCGCATTGGAGCAGCGTGATGGAATAAGCTCCAAAACCTTCTTCTCAAAAGAGGAGAAGAGGCCTTAGCCCAGCAGTGGGACATTCACAGGCTGTTACTCTACTTTACTTTTTTATGTTAAAGAAACAACAAAAAAAGAGTTATAAAAACATGAAAAACTAAAAACAAAGTTATTCATACCATTTTCATTTCACGACATCTCGTTTAAAGCTACGTCGATCGTATACACACATATACATACATACGTTACACACACATATAATTATATAATATACAATTTAAATAATGGAGTATAAGATGCAACGGCTGGCTTTATGTTTGCATACATATATGTGAGACCAATGTACAATAACTACATGAAGAACATAATATTTCAGTTCTCAAGAGAGTAATGGCGATGTTAGGAGAAGTTATATCTTGCCTTGCCAATGCCTTTGGGCGATGGTGAATAAGGTGTGTCGTATTTGCCTATCTGCTAAATTATTTTCAATAAAATAATAAAAAAATATGTAACGACGGTTCTACGTGTAACAATTTAAATTAAACAAAAGAAAAGCCTGCGAATTTCTTCTCATTCGCCAAGGCCCCCTATCGAGGAGAAGGTTTCGATTATATTACACCACGCTTTTCCAATGTGACTGAGTGGATGTATATAAGATTTTCATCGAGATGAATAATGAAAATCGATTATATATTTATATATAAGCACAGAACCACTCATAACGATATCTCCTAAAGTATGCGCCCAATTGACTTGAAATTTGTCACAGCTGGTCCTTTCCCGACGAAGACGCTCACTAAGAACGGATTTCACGAAAATCTTCATCATCATCATGTCAGCCAAAAGACGTCCACTGCTGGACACAGGCCTCCCCCAAGAATTTTCATATTGGCCGGTCTTTGCGAAAATCTTATACAACATAATTTTTTCTTCTTATCTATCCGTGCAAAACCGGGACGATTAGCTAGTTATTATAAAAGATTCACGAACTCTAATCACTGGACTACTAGATAGACTCGGTTTAATAAAGTATTTTGTAGTATTAAGACCTCTAATATTAAGAACTTTTACGTTTTTCTTCTTCTATGTTTTGGCCCACACACTAAACCATGCCTGCGCGGAACACAGATAATATTATCTTTTGTCCGAAGCAATGGATGCGAAATATCACTCAAATTACATCAAATTAAACATGCTTAATGTCATACAATATGCTTTTCCATTTGAATTATTTTCAAGCGATTAAATCGCTTTTGTTGCTTAACAAATAGATTTAAAAAGCATAATATGTGCGTACAAAATATCAAAGATATCTAACGATTTTTTTCCGTATTTTTATATATCAAGTGTTCATTATAATAAATATAATATTTTTGAATAATAGTTTTTTTAATTATATTTAGAAAGCAGGTGAACTGCTATTGTGTTATCAACTTATCTCATTACCACGTGGATAATAACAGAATATTATTTTTTCATAACGAATAATAACAGTACAATTTTATTATAATGTTTCCGCTTCATTTTTAACTCTGAAAACTTAATGGCGATGAAACTGACCATAATTAAGCAGTTAATTATATTTTCAAAGCTCGGATTTCAATTTTTATTTTTTTAATTTAATGAATTATTCATTTTATTTAATAGCACCTGATAATTGATGGCTCTGTAAGTAACTGTAGCGATTCATATTCATTTGTATTTATTATTATATATTTATGTGCTGGTGCACCTTTGTTAAATATATTTTTTAAATTTAACATACAAATTAGAGCATATTAACAAAGGTTAATTCCACGTTTATTTAGTAAAATATTAAAAGGACAGGTGTACTCTACTAACAAATTTTTACTTTATCGCAATCGAATCGTAACATAATCGTTCCCGTTTTACCGTTTTCCTATTCAACTTATATGACGATACAGTTCCGATTCGAACGAAGTTGGATCGGAAGAGAGTGTAGCCATTCATAATTAGTAGAATGGTCACTTATGCTTACATAAGCGGATGCATGTTAATACGGATCAACTTAATGCCTTCAATGAATCATTTTCGCGAATTTCGAAAATTATTTATACGTACTCGTGTGTATGGAACTCACTATGCACTTGGTGACGGCTTTGTACAAGCCCCTCAGGATAATTACCATTCACTCATAAGGTATTCTACCGCCTAACATCAATACTAAATATTGTTGTGTTCCGGTTTAATAAGTTAGTAAACTAGTGTAAACAAAGGCACAAAAACATTACATCTTGGGTTCCAAAGTTGGTGGTGCGTTGGCTATGCAAGGATTAGTCATTATGTTTTACAGCGCCCAAGCGCCCATGTCTATGGTCGGTGATGACCACTTATCATCCTATAACCCATTAGAAAGCCCAGTCCACCATTTATTAGTAAGAAATAATAATATAAAAACATGCAAATTCAACCCTTTCCATGTGAATTCGTATAGAGTTACACTGATGTAGGAATACTTTGAGAATAAACTCGAAACTCACCGCAGAAAACGGTCGTGAAGTATCAGAAAGTTTTATGCGACACTGATTGATTAATTACAAACGCGTCAAAATATCACCATAAGTCAGGTGTCAACAGTTTACGGGTGAGTAATTAAGTGACTTCTTAAAGAATAGCACTGCTGTTCTTTTGCTAAAAAAGATAATTTCAAATTAATAAATTGTGCTATAATGCAAATTACACACCACATGATTTTACCAGAATAATTTGATTGTTTGCAAGGTTTGAAAATTCAGCGGTTAAATGAATTAAACACATCAGATTATGAGATTAAATGCTACATTTATTAACATCGAGTTATTTCAGAGTAAATATTTGTTTGTATTGAAAATTTGTTTCAAAAAATATGATTAGAGCTAGACAGGTATATAAAAATATTTATTTCTCGCTTCAGTTTCGCAAACGTTCACGATTTATGTGCAGAGAAAGTAAATAGAATGATGAGTAAAGTTGGAGTACATAAGTACACTCAAGTTCCAGCATAAAATAGAGATATGAACTGATTAACTACATAGCTAGCTCGTAGCTTTCATTGACATTTGAAGACAGCATATTTTTAAATGGTCGGGTTTAAACTTAGATATCTGATTCTTCAGCCTCAAACAACACAAACAACAAAAACATACATTAAGAATAAGAAAAAATAAAATTAGAAATGTGCACCTTCCGTCGGCTTTTATTAAAAAAAAAAAATATATGATGGCTGTAATCTAAATGGGCTTTGCCTATTAGTCGGTGGCACCCGGTGACGTGATATTTAAACAATCGTGTCATTATAGCATTAACATTCGGTGTGACGTTTTCGCGACGTAATTTTACTCTTTAATTTTTTTTATTTTTTTACTACATTTTCCCCGCGGTTTTACCTGCGTAGTTACCTTACCCGTGCGAATAAAATATAACCTATGTTACTCGCTGATAATGTAACCATTGGTTAAGGAATTTTAAAAATCATTTTCGTGTTTTAGTCTTGAAACAAAAAAAACAAACGAGAACTGAAATGCGAGAACTCGCATTCGCAACGCACATCGTACCTTAAACTAGCTTATTTCTGTTTTAGTCATTCAAAAATGAAAAGTCAAAGTCAAAAATTTTTATTCAATATAGAAGCGTTACACTTTCTTATTGATTATCATTAATCAACCGGAAATAAGCACCTCAGGCCTGAGAAGAAAACGCGAAACCACTGTTTAAATTACTCTACTACAAAAGCAAAAACATCTCCAAACTGATTTATTATTGAACGAACTAGATTATACACTGAAATAAAACGGGACTTCAATGAAATTAATGTGTTATTTTCAATTATAAGACATAATTTAACCGCGCAATGCCCGTAAGATATTTTATAAGTAAATTAGTTTTCCCGCCAAAAAGAGTATCCTGTCATTGTTCTTGCTTACAGATTAAAATTGTAGATTATTACAATATTATTGACTTTTATATTATTAATATTATTGTATTAAGGCAGAATGTTCTAACACAATGAATAAAAAAAAAACTTATTACATTAACATCACGTTTAAAATCCGAATATATAATTATATTTTTAATGCCTGCCTCGTTGGTCTAGTGGCTAGATATAAGGCTGCAGACCCGGTGGTCCTGGGTTCAATTCCCAGGTCGGGCCAATAAATAGTTATTGGGTTTTTCTGTCAGATAATTCTTAGTAGCAGCCCGGAGTCTGGAAGTTGGAAGTGTGTACAGTCCCGTGCCTCAGAAAGCACGTTAAGCCGTTGGTCCTGCGCCTGAACTCTTACCGGTCGTGTCGGATTGCCGTCCCATCGGATTATGAGAGCTAAGGAAAAGAGAGTGCACCTGTGTTTGCGCACACACTTGTGCACTATAATATCTCCTGCGCAGTTGGCTAATCTCTCTTGAGATTGGCCGCCGTGGCCGAAACCGGTCTGGAGGACCTTATTTATATATTTTTAATAAGTCCATAGACATAAGTGTCTATTTCTGATCTGTTAGCATAACGATTTGTTTTCCGATTATGAACCGAACATTCTAAATTCAAAAAGTTCGAAATATTAGTGGGTGTAATCTTCATCTCACGTTGCAACGAGCTTATTATGTAGAAAGCGGCCATATTTGTTTTACAATGGGATAGTCTCAAGTTAAATTGGTCTGTTCCCAAACTTTAGTTGGGGTGGGAAACTTTATCCCTCAGGGGGTAAATAGAGCATACATGACGTAAGCAAACATATCCTCGTACTAAATGATATTTTTTTTTCTTGAATATATCCGATGGAATAAGTTGATAGAAAAAGTTTTCGAGATTAGATTATCTCATTAGCCGATTGATAAGTTCGATAAAGCAACATTTACACATGCTGGAATGGCGCAGTGGTTAGAACGCGTGGATTTTAATCGAATATCGTGGGTTCAAGCCCGGGCAAGCACCACTGAATTTTCATGAGCTTTCATTAACCTCGTGTGTTGACGGTGAAGCAAGACATCGTAAGGAAACCCGCATGTGCCTTATTTCACTGAAATTCTGCCACATGTGTATTCCACATCTCCAAAAAGGCGCGGTGGCCTTAGCCCAGCTATGGGACATTCACAGGCTGTTACTGTATTTAATTAACACACATACATACAGGGCTAAGAAGTCTCTCTTCGGGATATGTTATTATATAGATACTGAGCAACATATTACTTTTTGCACTAAGAAATCGTCAGCTATTGTTATATAGTCATGATTATTTTGACACTGGCAAGGAAATCAAAAGTAATGGGATAATTTCCGTCGATCTAGAGTCATGAAATTTAGCAAATACGAAAAGGTTCATTTTTTAATTACACGACAAAAAAAAGCAATTTCAAACTTATTTGCAGTTAGTAAACTAACCGCGACCTCACCGCGAATCAAAACAAACCGATTCCCATGATAGACGAACTAATTACATACCGACAACTTTATACGGAACCCTTGGTGCATGAGTCCTATTCCCACGTGGCTGGTTTTTATTGTAACATTAGATTCACATATGTATATATGTACTGTATTTAAAATATTTAGATAATTAAGCGGAAAAACTCAAAAGATAAATGGTTCGGATACATAAGCCTCTGTGAGAAACAATTATTAATAATAATGTCCTCCATACCGATATCGGCCATGGCGGCCAATCTCAAGAGAGATTAGCCAACTGCACAGGACATATTATAGTGCACAAGTGTGTGCGCAAACTCAGGTCTATTCCCTAACTCCCATAACCCGATGGGACGGCAATCCAACATGACTGGAAAGAGTTCAGGCACAGAACCAACGGCTTTAAGTGTGCACTGAGGGAGTGTACACACTTCCAACTTCCAGACTCCGGGCTGCTACTGAGAATCGACAGAAAATCTCAATAACTTTTTATTGGCCCGACCTGGAAATTGAACCCAGAACCTCGGGGACCTCAAATAATAGAATATATACTGTCCTGCCTTATACTATTAGTTAATAATCTATTGTCCGCTACGACTACTAAAATATTCTGTGTCCATATTATATACTATGTCACTTTGGTCGATCAGAACAATCTATAATATAATAAGCAACAGCGCCATTTTGCGTCGACTTATAACAAAGTAAATAATGTATAATATCATCTTCGTATTTTCAGTATTTCATCGTCGACGAAGTACATAAAGTTCGTTTTTATGAATGAGGAATTGAGCAACAAAATTAAGAAAAAATAACTCTTTTTCTCCTTCCACATGCCTTGTAAGTCCACGTGTAAGCCTTCGTTCACAGGGTCATTGCACGAACTACACGTGCGAATATCGTGATGTAACATGTATGTACCGTATGTACATATTATTATGTATAGATAATTTGTCCAGTAGAAAGAATATGTAGGTAACAGGTTTAAATTAAATAAAAATCCACTAGTTTTATAAATGCGAAAGTAACCCTGTCTGTCTGTTACGTTTTCTAAGCTAAGCCATTGAACAGATTTTGATTTTTTTTTTATATTTCATATTTAGTAGGACGAGCATATGGGCCACCTGATAGTAAGTGGTCACCAACGCCCATAGACATTGGCATTGTAAGAGATGTTAACCATCGCGCCATCAACCTTGGGAACTAAGATGTTATGTCCCTTGTGCCTGTAATTACACTCGCTCACTCACCTTTCAAACCGGAACACAACAATAGCAAGTATTGCTGTATTGCGGTAGAATATCTGATGAGTGGGTGCTACCTACCCAGACGAGCTTGCACAAAGCCCTACCACCAAGTTGATATGAAGCATCCTTAAATAAAGGAAGGATATAGGCTACTTTCTGCTTATACCACGCACATGAACACACTCACCCTTCAAACCCGGAAAACAACATTAGTAAGTAGTGCTGTTTAGTGGCAGAATATACGAACATGTGGGCTTACCACCAAATACTGAACATAAAGCTACCACTAAAATACCGCTCAACTCTTAACAGCAAGAACAATACAAGTCGTTAAACCACTAACGCTTAGTAAGAAACATATAATAACTTTTATTATCCTTTTAACGACATCTTTTTAATGTAGTGTAAGTAATTTTTAGTGTTATTTTTAAATCTGTTGGACATAAGAACGGTTTGTCAATTAAATTATTCTTTACGAGATCATGAAATTCTTGCTCGTCATAATACTTTAAATGTCAAGCGCGTGAAACTGAGAAAGGCAAATACTTACATATTTTTTCTATAGATATGTATATAAAGTAAGATCATCGTCATATTGTACTTGTTTTCTTTTAATTTTACATACATAACAAACACCTTCTAATAAAATGTGCGACAGAGATAACGCTCTACCATTCCGAAACTAGTCGATTGTCTCTTTCCAAAGTAATCTCTTTTGAATTACCTCATAAGATAATTGCATAAGACTTATAAAATGACGTCACTCTTTCTATCATCGTTAATTTGACTTTCGAAAGAAGAAACATCATTGCTTAACTGATCGCCCCTTAACCAACATGTATATGAAAACTCGTAAGAGTGTATTTAATTGGAATTATTTAACTACTTAAAAGCTTTAGTACACAAATAAAATAAATTAATCTTTTATACGCATAAAGTTAATTAAATTAAAATTTAAATAAAAACAAAACAGATGGCAATAAACTTAAAAAAATCCCGTAACTGTTCATATTTAAGGGACGCCAAAAGAAAAATTTCTCTAGAGACGAGCCTTCTTTGTGAGTAAAAAGGCTGAAAACGGTGCTCGGAGATAGTATTGGCGAAATAACAAAGTACCAAAATTGTTCAGGTGCGCTAAATTATCAAAAACTCTTTTTTTTTAAAAAACGAAAGACGCGTCTCTTGTTGTCTAAGCCCACCCTTTGTGTTTAATTAACATCCTTTTGAAGAAAGGAGGAGAGATTAATTTTATTTTATTTCTTTATTAAAATACACAAAAAATTATTACATTAAAAAAAAAACACAAAGCAATCAAGTCTTCGCAAATAAGTAAATCAAAAATTATCACAAAGCATTATTATAACAATTGAATTTAAAATTTCATAAAATAAGACCAAATTAATAAATTATTTTGTAAATTTACATTTTTTTACTTAATAATTTTTTTCTATTTAAAGTGAAAATTAATTTTACATACAAAATGTAAAATTACATACGAAATGTAAAATTAATTTTCTTCTTTTAACGACAAAATAAATAAATCAATATCATTGAATTTGTTATTATGAATTATGCACGATCTCTATAGAAAGCTATATGTATGTCCGTCTTGACTTTGAGACTTGAATAATAATAAAATAATTTAATAGAAATTAAATATTGTTATTCTAGAGCCGCTTTTCTCTAGAAGACGAGAATGTAAACCGATGATGACGCTTAAAGAAAACATGGTATCCATCAATCCGAGTTGAAACAGAATGGTGGGGTAAGCTTCATAAACTTTCTCCTCATTAAGGAGGCCTTAGCCCATCAATGACATATACAGGCTGTTACTTAACTTTTTGTTTAAGCTATTAAGCTAATTTATTAATAATTTTATTGCATTTTTTGCAATGTTCTATTAAAAAAGTACATAATTTAACTCGAATAACAAACAAAGCCGTAAGCCTTTGCTTACGGCTTTGTTTTTGTACTTGATAACAATTAAAATGATAGCAACTGTTTCATGGTTTTATCTCAAATTAAAGAAAAAATGGATTTGTTATGGCTCAATCGTTAATCACGGAGCAATCTTAACAAACTACTTTCAAAGATGCCATCGAGTAATCTGTGTTTATTTATAGCTTCATTTATTTGCATTTTAGATACATTTGATGGGGTAAGTTGTATTTTTACTATTTAAAATCATCTTATATTATATTATTTATAAAGATAAATTAGTTACTTGGTGGTAGGGCTTTGTGCAAGCCCGCCTGGGTATTCTAATGCTATACCTAGTATTGTTGCGTTCCGCTTTGAAGGATGAGTGAGCTAGTGGAACTATAGGCACAAGAGATATGATATTTTCGTTCCCAGGGCTGGTGGCGCGTTGTCTATGGGCGGCGATGACCTTTTATCAGGTAGCCGTCTTCCTACCTAAAATATATATTAGTTTAACAGAAAAAAAAAGATATTTACTCCGATTGTCTTATGAGTTACGCGTACTATATTATAAGTTCAATTTATAAAAATTATATACCAAAGCCAAATTATTGCACATTTATTTTTATTACTGGCAATTTCGGATCATGGCCTTTCAGCAAATGTACATGGGCTGTAAAAGAGTATTGTTATAACATTGATGTCAATATATATACGTATGTGTGTTATATAAGTTTGTGTGTATGTGTTTGTCCAATTTTTTTTAATAAAATACCGTCATTTTCAATCTTTCTTATTGTTGAGAAGTTATTATTACGATTTAGAAATCATTAATCAGTTTTTTTTTTTATTTCAGTTGTGGTTCGGAAACTCACCAGATGGTAACTCTAATTATAAGTTCTGAAACCCAATATCATTAATGAACAACAAATATAAAAAATCTTATAAATCCCACAGCTGGGCTAAGGTCTAAGCTACACGTAGTATTGTCTCTTTTAATATGTTACCTTATATATATCATGATTGTTAAAAAAGATAAAGAGCCACCTTCAGACATTTGTAATTAGCTTAATGGTTGTTTTAAAAAGCTGACATGGCCCAGTAGTTAGAACGTGTGAGTCTTAACCGATGATCGTGTGTTCAAACGCGGGCTAGCACCACTGAATTTTCATGTGCTTAATTTATAATTCATCTCGTGCTTGACGGTGAAGGAAAATACTGTGTGTCTACCTTCACTGAAATTTTGCTACATGTGTATTCCACCAACTAACATTGAAGCAGCGTGGTGGAATATGCTTCGAAACCTTTCCGTCAAAAAATGGAAAGAATTTTGTTTTATCGAAAACAAAATTCTTAAATGTCAATCAGTCTTAATCAACTTTCAGAAAGTTTTGTTAGCTACCAACTCAGAGAGAGAAGAGCGGTTTGTGTAGATGAGGTAAGTACGTATAAATACTTAACACGACTAAGCAACGACAGAAATTTTCGAAAAAATAATTCGACTACGAAGCTATGATCATAGCCATATAGAGAGAGGCAAGTAGAGGAAACAGTGAAACACATTCCAGAATATAAAATATCAGAGACCAGAAAAAAAAGAAATCAAATTTTTAAAATTATCGAACAATTTTGATTTTCATAATTATTATAAGTAAATAACTCAATTGCGACGCTTAACGTCATCTGGACTTACAAATAGAAAGTAAAACTATTAGTTTAAAAAAAAAATAACACAAACTACAGCAAAAGTGTCATGGCGAACGAAGGCCTTCTATAAAATTTAGTGCACATAAATTACAAGAGTTACATAAAAAGACAGCTTTTTAAATGCTGTACTGCTATCTCAGTTTGAAAGTAGAGTCGGTGTAATTACAGCCATCTTAGATTCCATGGCTGGCTGGAATTAACGGTGTAAGGATTTATTTTATATATGCAGCGCAATTGTCTATAGTCAATTCCAATAGGTGAAGTAAAGAAAAGTAGACAAGTTTGACATTTAATTGACGTGATATCATTGGTCGAGATCAAAAATAATCTATGGAATTCATTATGGATTTCTAAAACTTGGGGGATTGTCATCGAAATTGTTGCCAGAACTTTGAAGTAAAATTCAAGTGTATATAATTAGTTAAGTGAAATAGTATGTTATTATAAAAAAATAATTAAAAAAATAAAGCGAAAAACCACACACACACGCACGCACACGCACACGCAAACACACACAGCGAGCACACGCACATATACGATTTTCTCGCATTAATAAAAAGCAAGAATGTTATTATTAAGTTAAATATTCCATAATAATTAATAACTTTACAATCATTGTAAAAAAAACGCTGTTGATTGCAAGTAAAAATAAATAAATAAATAACTAAAGATATACATATACATATTATACAGATAGACATTTTATATTAATCAAAAATTATATGCACTTTAGCAAATTGCAGAGTATATTAATAGCATTAGCTCCTGCGATTGGAATAAGCTAAATAAACGAAGATGACGTTTACAATCAGTCGGACCATTCGTTGATAACTTTTCAAAGAAAAAAAAACATTTGCGTCTCGGGACGCTCGACAGAAGTGATAATATTTATTATTAATTAAAATATATTAAATATAATTTAAATTAGTACTTGAGAGCTGCTAAATTATTATAAGTACTATCTGTATACGGTAGATGGCGATGGATAGAGGTTGATAATTCTCAGGTAAAGCAGTCCGCGTCGGTAATAGTGGCGCCGTAACGCGTTACGTTACCCTCCCATAAGAATTTATCACTTCAAAAAAAACTCAGCAACGAACAATGGTCATCAATTTCTTTTTGACCTAAAACTCTTCAAAAGACATTTGTATTCATATTTAATTTTTATGTAAAAATGTCGGCCAATTTCTTTTTAGAACTTTCGAGGTACTCCCCAGTGCCTTCAAGCCTTGGCTACGCTTATGGTTACACCAAAGAGAAACGTTAAAGTTACTTGTGAAAAAAACGTTCATTAAGCAATATTGTTTGAAGTTATTTATATGTAATCCCTAGAGCCGCTTTATGGCTACCTCTAAAGACTGACTGACGTACCAACTACAGCCTAAACCGATTTGTCTACAATGATGAATAAAGGCACAGACATTCCTTATGGAATTTAGATGAGAACTAAGATAGTTTGTATAAAAAATTGCCATAACTCATGAGTAATATGGATAGGTAGTAAGCTTATAATAATGAGTAATAGCGTTTTTTTTAAATTTACCTAAGAGGATGTACTTTAACGTTAAAGTTTGTATGAAAATACGATAAACAATCGGTGTATACATTATATATTAAAGTAATCAGATAGTAAATAACTTCTTAAATGATATTGCGCCGATATATATAACCAATGAAAAAACTCTTCAGTACGTTTTTATCGTCTGCTTGACAACCGGTATTCTTTTTATTAAGTTAGCTTTTGACTACCTTCAGTTTGAACAATAAAATAACTTTCTAGTAATAAGAGCAGAAATATTTTCTAGAAACATGCTTTTTGCATTTAAATTTTTCTCAATTTTTCAATAATTATTATGATTGAATTTAGATAATAAGATGAGCACTAATTTTAAACACTAACGCCCTTATTTATAAACGTTGCTTAGTTACTGTTTAGCTAAACACTGATTTGTCTCTTTCTGTCATTATTGATTTGACATACGAAAGAAGAAGACAAAATATTGTTTAACTAATCACCAGTTAAATAAAGTTTATGAATAAGGCGGTAATTATTTATTGGCTTGTTTGTATAAAGCACGTGTTTTTTTTCTAAATTTATAATTGGTGTGTAAGTTTATAGCTATAAACGTACCGTTTTGTAAACCACCCACCGCACCGTACCGTTTGTTATTGTGACGTCATTTCCAACATTAGCGGTATCGAAGGTGAATATAGTTAATCCACTGACTATGTAATGAAAATTTTTGTTCCTGTAATAACACTGTTATCTCATCACAGTTCCTTCGAAATATATAACAATAATATACATTTAATTATATTTTTTTTTTTTTTACAATTTTCAGTGCAAAGATTTATACTGCAGAGCTGATGTGAGTATTATTAAAGTTTAAGATTTTTAAACGTATTACATTTTATATATAGCTTTTAGTCATATTAGTAACTGGCTTAGAAACCGATTACATTTAAGTTTCGTTCAATTAAATTCGCTCGAAATGGATTTTTATTTATTATTAGTAAAATATTAAAAAGAAAAATTGACGACTAGCCAGTTGGCGTGGTCGGTAGATGGTGGCCTTTCGCGCCGCAGGTCGTGGGTTTGATTCCCACCCAGGACAGACATTTGTGTGTATGATACATCTCTGTTTGTCCTGAGTCTGGGTGTAATATGTAATTATCTATATCAGTACGTATTTACAAAAGAAAACTGTCCCACTTAGGACAGTCTAGACAGTCTATGGAACCCACGACTAACCACGCCAACCGGCTCGTCATCGTTTAAATATCATATTTACTGTTCGATAGCTTGTAACCGACACTTGATCTATTTCGTAATGATTCTGCTAATTGTGGGCGATCGACCGTGGTCAAGCGTCATTACTACAGATTAAATTTGTAAATTATATTACTACAGATTAAATTTGTAAATTATATGCATAAATTCGGTTCTATCATAATTCTGTAGTCACAAATTTTAATGTTCTGAATTTGAAAATAGAACTGGTGTTATTTTTTTCATTTAGTAATATTGAGAATAATAATTACGATCTTCTGAAAAGACGATAAAAAACTAAATAGAAATATACTGGTTTTACTTAAAGCGAATGTCACATTATTACACCCTGGATACCCTGAACTAAAAATTCTCCTGTTCTTCTTTGGGATTCAATCTAGCTTCTTACTAAATTTCAATAAAAATCGATTCAATGGTTTAGGCATGAAAGCGTAACAGAGAGGCAAATAGACAGAATTACTTTCGTATTTATAATATTAATATAGATTAGTTTAAAAAAAAAATTAATACTGAACCACATTAATGCAGGAGCTTACCTTACCTAGTTTACCTATAAATGATGATTGTAGTGCTTTGTCTTCTTCTTTCGAATGTCAATTCATTCACGGCAAAAAGAGAGCAATCAATGTTTCACCAATAATGTTTATAAGCCGTATGTTTATATATCAAGTACCATAGTATCTGCTTCTTTTGTTGCCAAAGGACAATATATTTAACAATATTATAATGTAACGAATTAACGACATTTTATCAATACACGAAAGGAATAATTCAAATTAGCTAATTGTGGGATAAAAATAAATTACAGATCATATCAATCTCACACTGATATAACTATTTCCCGCCTAAAAGAATAAAAAACAAAAGAAGCCCGGGACAGCTACGGCATGAATACTGCCAATTAGTGTTGCATGTCGATAGTCCACTATAGCTAGACACACGATTATTTATCGATAGTTAAGGTGGAAGCAATAGTATCGATAGTTTATCGTCAGTTTGTCAATATTCTCGATATTATCGATAGCTCACCGTGAACAATAGTATTGATAACAACAATATTATCTATACTATTGAAAGTTATTCATTCAATAGTAAGTGTAGTACCGACAGTACTATCGATAGTATCGACAGTATTGACACAAAACAATACTTTCGATGGTACTATCAGTAGGCAAACTATCGATTGCACTACTGCCAATGTTATAAGGTCCTCCAGACCGATTTCGGCCACGGCGGCCAATCTCAAGAGATTAGCCAACTGCGCAGGAGATATTATAGTGCACAAGTGTGTGCGCAAACACAGGTGCACTCTCTTTTCCTTAGCTCTCATAATCCGATGGGACGGCAATCCGACACGACCGGAAAGAGTTTAGACGCAGGGCCAACGGCTTAACGTGCTTTCCGAGGCACGGGAGTGTACACACTTCCAACTTCCAGACTCCGGGCTGCTACTGAGAATTTTCTGACAGAAAAACTCAATAACTATTTATTGGCCCGACCTGTGAATTGAACCCAGGACCACCGAGTCTACGGCCTTTTATCTAGCCACTAGACCAGCGAGGCACTGCCAATGTTATAATAGTCCACATAATATATAATCGCAAACAATAATATATATAAAATTACAATAGAATCGAAAATATCTTCCTATTGCTAACAAAAAAGCAGAATAATATTATATTATAATATTATATTAGTTTAGAATTATATTAGTTTAGAATTTTAACATTTGAAAATATTTTTTAATATATGTTATAGTGCGTCGGTAGAAATAGTAAGGCTACCGTAAGTATGCACATATTTCACGTAAGTACATTTGTTAATTTAAATTACAATCATAAATCAAAGCTTCTGTCTAATAAGGTGGAAATTATTTGGCCTCCTACAATGGCTGACTAACCTTTCTTATTTGGTAATTTTTTTATAAACATAGCAAATCGTTTTCATGGGAATAATAACACTACTTTTTGTTACTACGCCATCTATGACGTAACATAAATTATTTGTACGATAGGGTACTGTACTCTTTGTTAATTTTGTTTAAATTTCAGTGTGTCAGCCCCTTCTGTTTCGCAATGGTGAGTTTACCAAAATCATTAATAATAGTACTTGAAATATTACAATAATCCTGGTTTCTACCAACGATTTAACTCGCGTATAAGGGTGTGACCCCCTCACACCCCTTACGGACGAGCATATGGCCCACCTGATGGTAAGTGGTCACCAACGCCTATAGATAATGGTATTGTAAGAAATATATACCATCGCTTACATCGTCAATGCGCCACCAACCTTGGGAACTAAGATGTTATGTCCCTTGTGCCTGTAATTACACTGGCTCACTCACCATTCAAACCGGAACACATCAATACAAAGTACTGTTCTTTTGCGGTAGAATATCTGATGATTGGTGTTACCTATCCAGACGAGCTTGCACGAAGCTCTACCACCGAGTATATATATATATTTTTTTTTTTCAGACGAAAGGAGAACATTCGAAATCATCGGTAATGTTAAACGTATATTACATTATTGTAAAGCTGCATATCTATAAAAGCATTGATTGCAAATGCTCTGTTGTCGTCCCATGTTGGTCACTCCATTATGAACTGTTAAAAGTTGCAAACACTCCATTGTGGATTTCTAGAGACATGTGGCAACAATCATGATGGTGTTCTCTTCACCATCGTGTGAGATGAATTGTAGACATAAAATGAGCACATGAAAATGTTTCCAACTTAAAACTTGCAAATAATCATTAAACCAACGAAGCAGTCCAAAGTTACGTAAATAAATAATATAAAAAATTCTATTCCAGTGTGACGGTAGCAAATGTAACTCATTGGTAAGTTATTAAACCCGTTGATTTTATTAGCATTGCGATTCTATAAGAACAAACTTGAAGCAAACCGCAGAAAACAGTCGAAAAATGTCGGAAAGTGGTATGCGACATTGAGCATAATAATTATAACATTTCAACAATCTTAATAACTAGATTTTACTCATATTTGAGCGAAATAAAATTAACCTTTAGCATTTATTTTTACTGTTATGATTAAACTGGTATTTTGTCTGTCTTGTCTTAAGTCAGACTTACTAAATATGTGAGAATAACTTTAACCTACACGCTTGCACGGTCATTGGTTCTTTATTACGTCATCAATTGCTTTACATTCTTTCAGGCACGGAATTGTACACACTTTCTACTTTCAAACTCTAAACGACTACTGAGAATCTTCAAGAAGAATAACCCAACATCATTTTATTGGCTCAACTTAGGGATTTAACTCGGCATCTAGTCCTTATATCTAGCCACTAGACCAATGAGTTTTTTTTATTTAGTAGATAGTCATGCATAAAGTGTCGTAACAAACCCAAAAAAACAGCTTTGACACCAAATTAATGCGATATCATTAGTTATCGATATCAATTGACGCGATATCATTGGTCGAGATCTTGAATAAACAATGATATTCACTATGGACTCGCGAAAAGATGGCGTTTTCAATGTCCGCGAAGCTGTTGTTGTAATTGGAATATTGTTGTATTATAAATAAGGGTAAATTAATCAAGAACGGCTTATAGTGCATAATACAGCAGAACGATTACAAAATCGCCTGAAATTTGTAAATCTACGGTGTGTTTATTTTTATTCCTACTCCGATTGGAATTGGGTAAAGATAGTGTCGCATATCACTTTTTCGAATTTCACAATCCTGTTTTTCAGTGAGCTTCAAGTTTCTAAAGAATAGTTCGAGAGTACTAAGATTAAAATCTTCACGTACAAACAGTACTAGTGTGACGGTTCAATTTCGCCATTGGCAACTGGAAGACATATCGATATGTATGTTATATAGTTGTAGAGTCATGGTTGAACGAGCAAATCTCAGGAACTACTCGTCCAATTTTAATAACGTTTGCACTAGAGGTGCACAACTTGTGACCCCAAGGTCAGTTAACATAAACTATATGATGGCCTCTATTACCCATATTTAATGTGAAATATAAAAATGCTATAATAAACTGAAAAATATTATTTTCAGTGCCACGAGTACAAGTGCAATGCACAGGTAACATAATTTTAAACAATTTTAGAAGCTTTTTTTTAATAAACGTGCAAGGCTAGGCTTACATCGGATGCAATACAGCCTAGAGGATATTTTAATGTATTTTAACAAAGCGTATTATGAAATATTAACTAACGAATAAAACAAATTAGTCAAATGTCATGTAACGAATCAACTTCTATTTAATGTACGTTATTTACAATACTCACTTTTGTAAATAATATATAATATGATAAAAAAAGTTTGTATCTGGCTTTATGAGATTTATTTTTAAATGTATTTTTATTCAATTAATATACATAGTCTAATCTAGTTAAAGCTTGTAAACGTTTCAAGTGAATTCAAAATATGTAGTTATTAATTAATAATAAGTTATTTAATTATTATAAAATCCATGATGTTTATATTAATACTTTTAATAAGTCCAATAATGATATCGCCAATGGATTTTTTAAATTTTGACCTTTCTAAAAATAACACATTTCACTTGCGCTGTCTTCGAAGCATTTTCGACATCACGTGGAAAGATCATGTGACAAACGAGACTATTCTACTTCGCGATGCTGCTTAAATCACCTGTCAAAGAGGCAGAGGCCTAATATATATATATAATATTTTGGATGAAATATCTTCAATTAATTTTTATATATTTTTTCCAGTGTTCGGGAGGAATGTGCCATTCAAAGGTATAGATTTCGGAACAAAAACATGTCGTTTGCTTGTATTACCAAATACCTCTTAAAACAATTTTGACAAAATGAAATTATTTGCATATGATATTTGCTTCTTGCGTGATAACTTAATGTGTAAACGGATTCTTATAAAACTTCGCATACACATCATATTTGTCGTGATAAAGGATACCGTAAGGACAAAGTACTTTTCGAAATTAAATACAACATAATTATTCGAAAAACTCACACAGTTAATTACGACAGTACTTCTGATTTTTTTTTTCCTAAATTTAAAACATTGGTTTCGATTCTTCTCAAAATTTCTTTCTTAAATTTAAAATATAACTTCTAATTTCACTTTTCAGTGCTCAGGTGATAACTGTAAATCAAATGTAAGTATTAATTGTTATGATATTATTTTATGTATATAAACGTAAATAATAAGTATATATAGGTGCATATATAGTTAACATAGCGGTTCTATGACGTTATTAGAACAGATTTTTAAATAAAATATTTTATTATTATAGCTATGCTTTATAATCAATCATTTTAACAAATAATTAAACTATTTTTTGTTCTTAATAATGTCTAATGTTAACTCGATCTATTTTTATCTCCCTCTGATGTGTGTGGTTGAAAAGGATAGCACGTTCTTTTATAATTCAATTTGCGTGCTCTACTGTATTGAAAAATACATAGCTAAGTTATATTTAAATTTAAGATGATATTAAGCATAAAGTAAATAAGTAAGTAAAATGTTTTAAATGTAACTTTCGCCAATGAAAACAATTACTATCTTGATCTTAACAAAACCATCTAAACTAAGTACGCGCCTTATGTATCCTTCACAAATATGACCACGTTTTCGAATGCCGGAATAAACTCAAGTGGTCCTAATCCGACTTCGCACAAATATTCATATACTACTTCAGTGTGTTAGATGAATATAAGGGCCTCCAGACCGATTTCGGCCACGGCGGCCAATCTCAAGAGAGATTAGCCAACTGCGCAGGAGATATTATAGTGCACAAGTGTGTGCGCAAACACAAGTGCACTCTCTATTCCCTAGCTCTCATGATCCGATGGGACGGCAATCCGACACGACCGGAAAGAGTTCAGGCGCAGGACCAACGGCTTTACGTGCTTTCCGAGGCACGGGAGTGTATACACTTCCAACTTCCAGACTCCGGGCCGCTACTGAGAAATTTAAATAGAAAATCTCAATAACATTTAATTGGCCCGACCTGGGAATTGAACCCAGGGCTACCGGGTCTGCGGCCTTATATCTAGCCACTAGACCAACGAGGCAGTCAAGAATGAACGAGATGAATATATATAAGATAAACGAGATGAATATATATAACATAACAGATAGGTATAAACGGGGCGGTCTTAAATAGCGATCGCTTCCAGGCAACCATTTTTTTTTTCATGTATTGAGCTATGTCCGATCTCGTAGAACAAAAGTTGTTGCTTATGATGTTAGCTATCTAATCCTGCGAGGTTATTGGTGTTTTACGAATAACCCTGTATAATAATCAGATACATTTTATGTATTATATTTAATTAAATTCCCACAAAATTAGCGCAAGCAAGTGAATGTGTACGTCCTACAGTAACAGCCTGTGAATGTCCGACAGCTAAGGCCTTTTCTCCTCTTTTTAGGAGAAGGCTTGGAGCTTATTCCACCACGCTGCTCCAATGTGGGTTGGTGGAATACACATATGGCAGAATTTCAGTGAAATTAGACGAATTAAACGCAGGCTTCCTCACAATGTTTCCCGTCAAGCACAAGATGAATTATAATCACAATTTAAGCACATGAAATTCAATGGTGCTTGCCCGGGTTTGAACCCACGATCATCGGTAAAGATTCACGCGCTCTAACCACTTTGCCATCTCGGCTTATACGTCCTACTATAGAAAACGAATAGATCGATTATAGGTATTTATACATTGTTCATTATATATATTTATAATAAGTATTTATATAATATTTA
Source organism: Nymphalis polychloros (assembly GCA_905220585.2). NCBI lineage: Eukaryota > Metazoa > Arthropoda > Insecta > Lepidoptera > Nymphalidae > Nymphalis > Nymphalis polychloros. The sequence continues at coordinate 6,053,547 of HG992267.1, forward strand.
GAATCTAATCATTTAAATAAAGAATATGAAATAAACGAGAACTCGATAGCTATCATAAAATTAGCCGTGTAAGTACAATAAAAATAGGTATATCTTTAGCGTGTGCAGCTCCAAGCTTCATTACTTTGAAGTTGTCTGCGAGAGATAGCGCATTTACCGATACGACGGCCTCCCTACTTATTCTCTCTATGTATCTATATGTTTAACCGATCAGAAGTTTGGCTAATATAGCATTGATTTTCATACTATAAAAAAGAGATACATTATTTATTTATTTTTAGTATTTTTTATTTTAGTCCACAAAACCGACTATGCATAAACATTAATTCACTTAACCGAAATACTTACATCTGAGTCTTCTCGATGTGGACGTCAACCTTATTAGCATAAAACTTTGGCGTCCTTATTGCTACATAGCAATTTATATTTATATTTTTGTTATGTTATTTTTGATTACACTGTAAATAATTATTAACCAATTCACAGTGTACTGGTGGAATATGTGTTTCGAAGGTAATTATTACTATTATTTAAGTAATCACAACAAGCAATAGTTATTAGTTAACCTATATGCCCTTAAAATTATATTGAATTTTAGTCTCAATATGTGAAACATATAAAGTTTTTAGACTTTGCTTTTCATTAAATTATTGATTGTGATGTCGAAGCCGGTTTTTGATATGCAATCTCAGGACTTGCCAAATGCACAAGTATGTGCACAAACACAGGTGCAATCTCTCATCTCTCACTCTCGTAATCCGATGGAACGGCAAGCCGACACAGGAAGGAGTTCAGGCGGAGGACTTTACGTGCTTGACTCCGGGCTGCTACTGATATTTTTTCTAAAGTAAACCCAATAACTTTTAATTAGCCCGAACTGGGATTCAAATCCTGGACGTCGGTATCTGCGACCTTATATTATACTATATTAATATATAATAATGGTCCTCCTGACCGATTTCGGCCACGGCGGCCAATCTCAAGGGAGATTAGCCAACTGCGCAGGAGATATTATAGTGCACAAGTGTGTGCGCAAACACATGTGCACTCTCTATTCCCTAAATCTCATAACCCGATGGGATGGCAATTTGACACGACCGATAAGCGTTCAGGCGCAGGACCAAAGGCTTTAGGTGCTTTCCGAGCCACATACTTCCAACGAGGAGTGTACATACTTCCAACTTCCAGACTCCGGGCTGCTACTGAGAATTTTCGACGGAAAATCTCAATAACATTTTATTGGCCCGACCTGGGATTTGAACCCAGGACCACCGTGTCTGCGGCCTTACATGTAGCCACTAGACCAACGAGACCAACGAGGCATAATATACATCATATCATATATTATACGTCATATAATTGATGAGACATTTAAAGCCTTTTAATTATAACAAATAATATCTTAAGCTTGGCGTTAATTGTTTGTTGGTTTTTTAATATCAATAAATTATGTTAATATTAATTTTCAGTGCGATGGAAAAACTTGTAAATCAGGGGTAAGTTAAAATGTACTTCTCTATTTCGTTTTCTGTTCTCTATTACGTATTATACATGTTGTAACATAAACATTTCGTCATTTAATTATTTTTTTTTTTAATCTATTTGAGTAACATACAAAACATTAAAAATATTGATAGCAGCTAAAAAACCACTAAGGTTAATCCGTGTGCTATCGTTAGTCTACACTACAAAATAAAACATTTAAATACTATCACAATACTACAGATCAAAAATACGTACATATACACTTAAAGTAAACTTAAAAATTTATAAATATATTATATAATTATTAATTTTTGTTCGGGATAAATTTATTTGCTTAGTATTTTAAAAATTATTACATAAATAGAACCGACACACGATACCTAATAACGTCCTCCAGACCGATTTCGGCCACGGCGGCCAATCTCAAGAGAGATTAGCCAACTGCGCAGGAGATATTATATTGCACAAGTGTGTGCGCAAACACAGGTGCACTCACTATTCCCTAGCTCTCATAATCCGATGGACGGCAATCCGACACGACCGGAAAGAGTTCAGGCGCAGGACCAACGGCTTTACGTGCTTTCCGAGGCACGGGATTGTACACACTTCCAACTTCCAGACTCCGGGCTGCTAGTGAGAATTTTCTGACAGAAAAACCCAATAACTACTTATTGGCCCGACCTGGGAATTGAATCCAGGACCACCGGGTCTGCGGCCTTATATCTAGCCACTAGACCAACGAGGCAGTCATACCTAATAACCACCTCACGGGTCGGATAGGGTTTTTGTTGCACTCTGTATATACACATACCTCCATGTACTATGTAATTATTATACATTTTCTAATAAAATAACATATAATGTCATTTTAATTTTCAGTGCGAAGGAGGATCCTGCCATAGTCAAGTAGGAATTTCACTTTTAATTCTTTCGTCTTCTTTATCTATACTAATATTATAAAGAGATAAGATTTGAATTTTTGTATGTTTGCTTATGATGGATAAACTCAAAAACTACTTAACGATTTTAATAGTCATTTCACCTACAGAACAGTTTATTATCAGCGAGTAACCTGACCTGTATTTTATTTTCAAAAAACTTAATTCCTACGAAAATGGCAATAATGTAACCCAAGGTGTCACAATTTTTCCTATTATATATCCACTAATATAAATAATTGTTCAACCTGGACGAAGTCACGACGGGCCGCTATTAAAGCTAACCATTATTCTTTTTTCCAGGCTGCAGGAATGTTTGCCAATGGAAATGTAATTATTATAACTCAGTTTTAATAAATACAAATTAACAAGAATACTCTTTCAATGATATAAAATTAATTAAAATTTCTTTATTTATTCTAGTGCAAAGGAAGCACTTGCTCTGCAAAAGTAAGATCTTTATCTAATTAATTAAAATGATATTTTTTATCTATACTTGAATAATTATAAAGCTGTGTACATATAGCGCGACCGCACTAATAATTATCGTAGATTTAACCCGGGCAAGCACCATGAAAATTCATGTGCTCAATTTGTGTTTTTATTTCATCTCGTGCTTGCCGGAGAAAAAAAAAGTATCGTGAGGAAGCATGTGTCTTATTTCACTGAAATTATGCCACATATGTATTCCACCAATCCACATTGGAGCAGCGCGGTGGAATAAGCTCCAAACCTTCTCCTCAAAAAAAGAAGAGGAGGTCTTAGCCGATCGGTGAGACATTCACAAGCTGTTACTCTTGTCTGGTGTAATTTTGATCAATGCCAGGAGATCAGTCTTTGAGAAATGCTGTCGTGATAAAGTTGCGGTTATATGCCGTTGACGCGGCACCATGTACACGAAGCCTTTGCATAAATAGAAACCATAAAGTTATTACGTAATTAAATTTAATTTCAGACGAATGGAGAAAATACTCTTGCCGTGGTAAATTATTTTTATTTAATTAGTTTAATAATTAAAAGCAGTTCCTTAATAGTTATTTCTATGAATACTTAATTGTTTGATAAAAATAACGATGTCTTATTAATAGTTTAATTTTAGTCTTCCAGCTTGATTCCAAATTTATCAAAATCGTTTTGGTGGTTAACGTGAAAGCGTAACAGGCAGATGGACAGACAGAGCTTTTACATTAATAATACTAAAATAGATGGTCAAAAAGCAAAACGAATTCACATCTCCAAATTAATAATTATTAACACACACATATTAGTCATAATGCACATTACAGTAACACAAGTGTATATATGTATTTTTATAATAATCTAATATATCTCATTAATATTCAAATATTTAACCATTTTCAGTGTAGCGGAGATGTATGCCAAGCAAATGTAAGTTTGAAATGATATTTCATTTAAATAGTTTCATAGATATATTGTACTTATAAGTCAATATTACACGAGCGTCACATTTGAGTCACAAAAGCTCGGCCAGATATAACCGCGCGTGAATAGCGTATCATCGGAAGTCGGTTTCAATCATTTAACGTGTGACATACGAAGCGTGTTCATACAGAATGGCACTGAAGAAAATTTTAAGCGACGCTGTCGCAGTAATGTTTGCTTATAATTCTAATTAAACTACTTCGAAGTAGGGGGTATTTGGTACCCTATGTCTTTTATTGTTCCCCTCACTACGTGTCAGCGAAATTTCATAATGATGATGAGTTAAGGCGTGAAAGCGTAACAAACAAAGTAACTTTCACATTTACAACATAAGTAACGATTACATTTTAATCCTTAAGTGTTCCGGAAAAAACTGCACATCATTGGTAAGTGATTTTATTGCCTCTATTATTGGTTCTCGCCCGCGGTTTCTCCCACGTGTTAGGGTATGAGGGGCAGGTATAAAGTAATAAACTGGCCAAGTGCGAGTCAGACTAGCGCACGAAGGGTTCCGTACCATTTTAAGCGACGCTGAAAAAACTATCTATAAAAACTACAAAAAATACATGTCTGTTGATCTATAAAAACGACAAAAAATACATGTCTGTTGTATGGGAGGCCCCCTTTAATGTTTGTTTTATTTGAATTTAATTATTTATATCACGTTTGTCGTATGGAACAGAAATACATCATCTGTGAAAATTTCAACTGTCTAACTATCACGGTTCATGAGATACAGCCTGTTGACAGACGGACAGACGGACGGACGGAGGGATGGATGGACAGCGGAGTGCTAGTAATAGGGTCCCGTTTTACACTTTGGGTACGGAACCCTAAAAAGCAGCCTAAGTCCTTCCTTGAAGTTTAATCTTGCTACATACCAAGTTTCATCTAAATTAGTCCAGGGGAAATAAATTATAATCACAAAATGCGAAGAGCCTTAGCCCAGCAGTGGGACATTCACAGACTGTTACTATATAGATTATAATCAATTTTGTACGTCATATCAACGTCTGTTTTATTTCAGTGCGTCGGCGAAGTATGCATGGCAAAGGTTTGTAATTAAACAAGATAAATAAAGAAATACCTTAATTATCGTTTTATTTAAAGATATTTCATAATAAAATATAATTTAAAATTATATAATAAAATATAAAATTATAATTACAAATATATTTTTTATAGTGCGTAGGAGCGGGGTGCAGAACTAGCGTGAGACTTATTAATTTTATTAAGCAATTTACAAATGAATTACGCAACTAGCATGCTTATATTAATAACTATTAATTTTATTTTTAAGTTATATATCATTTCCAATTTTAATTAAATATTACTAACTTGTCAAACAAAAACATTTTACAAAAGTGTTGAAAATAAAGTTGTATGATGAAATACCTTGCATTGAACGAAAAAAATAAAAATAAACGTAATATTATTTTTATGTATATAAGCCGAGATGGCCCAGTGGTAAGAACGCGTGAATCTTAACCGATGATCGTGTGCTCAAACCTGGGCAAGCACCACTGAATTTCATGTGCTTAATTTATGATTATAATTCATCGTGATTTCAACCCCGGGCAGGGTTTGAACCCACGGGCACTACTGAAAATCATGTGCTTAATTTGTAATTGTAATTCATCTCGTGCTTGACGGTGAAGGAAAACATCGTGAGGAAGCCTACATGTATAAAATTTCACTGAAATTTTGTCACACGTGTATTCCTCCAACCCGCATTGGAGCAGCGTAGTGGAATAAGCTCCAAACCTTCTCCTCAAAAGAGGAGAAGAGGCCTTAGCCCAGCAGTGGGACATTTACAGGCTTTTACTGTTTACAGTGTGTTCTTTTAATTGTTTTCCAACAGTGCAACGGACACGACTGTTCGAAAGACCAGTACACGAAGGTTCGAATCAGCGACCCCTTCAATTTCTTCAACGTGGAACTCCAAGCCGACTTTACGGAATAAAATATACAATAAAATTTTAATTTTTCTTTTTTTTTGCACGAGTTGACGGACTGGCATATAGGCCACCTGATGGTAAGTGGTCACCAACGCCCATAGACATTATCATTGTAAGAGATGTTAACCATCGCTTACATCGCCAATGCGCCACCGACCTTGGTAACAAAGATGTTATGTCCCTTGTGCCTGTAATTACACTGGCTCACTCACCCTTCTAACCGGAACACAACAATACCAAGTACTGCTGTTTTGCGGTAGAATATCTGATGAGTGGGTGGTACCTACCCAGACGAGCTTGCACAAAGCTCTACCACCAATTTTAAATGATTAATTAAAATATTTATTTGTAAGACCATAAAAAACAATCACAAAATGTACCTACCTCTACTACTAGAAGTACTATTGAGAGGCTTTTACACGCAATGAATAAAAAATGAATTTTTCATCAATATCACTCACTCACATGGTGGGAGTTTATATAATCATAAAGATAAAAGCTATAAAATCGGAAGATATATTCAATAGCTCGATAACATACTAAAAAACCACAATAAATTAAGAAAATACTTTATTTTTAAATCAACAACGCCAGTAATCAAGTATATAAGAAACACACAGTATCATCTTGTGGATAGTACTCCACGTATTCCCTAGACGTGCTTTTTACCTTGTACCATGACTGACTATTATACCACTATAAATAATATTTTACAATTGACTCTAATACAATAATGAATTTTATATATCATAATCAATGCCGATGATAATCGCGGAATGAAATTCGTAATGAAATAAAAATCCCATCAAAAACATAAATGTGAAATGTGAGCCAAGTTCAATATTATGATATATGCCTGAACTCTTGCCGGTCGTGTCGGACTGCCGTCCTATCGGGTTGTAAGTGTTAAGGAATCTCTATTCCTGTGCACCTGTGGTTGCGCCACACTTGTGCACTATAATATCTCCTGCGCAGTTCGCTAATCTCCCTTGCCGCCGTGACCGAAATCGGTCTGGAGGACTATTATTATTATATGCCTTGATGACTTCAACGTCAATAGAAGTGAGATCTAAATGGGTGCCAAGTTCAATGGTCAGTCCTAAAATTTATAACGACATAAAATATTTTATAACAACTTAAAATATCATTTCTTCTTATAACTTAGGATAATATATTGAAGCCTAAGGTCTGACTTGGCTAGTTCTCACATACGAATTATTATTAAGTACTACAAAAACATTCATGGAAGAGCACTATGTTCGATGGCTAATTTTTACCAGCAAGCCAAGTTTTCGCAAGAATCAAATAAGAACTTATTTATTTATTTAACACTTTATTGCACAACAACATATAAATAACACAAGAGTAAAAGGAATCAAGTCTATGAAAAAAAAAGAAAGAAAAAGAAGCTACTTACAGCTTTAGAACTTCTGAAGACTATAATAAAATTCGTATTCGTTCTTAAAAAGTAACTTATTCAACAAGATCAACGAGAAGTGTCACCATTAATATTTATAAAGCAACAAACGAACATGTCGTACCTACACATGATAGTACGTGAATAGAAAGTACTCGAATCATTGTTATACTGATATCGTGCACAGGTGTGACTGCAGTTTTACAGTCGCGTTCGATTCCGTTGTGTAAATTTACTTACTCGATAGAAAGATACTGTATAGAAATCGGAATTGTGTTGCAGTGTCAGATATTGTATTAACTTTGTCTAGAAAAAACTTGAGTTGACTTGGCTTGTTTGGTTTGCTTTTTTTTTTAAATAAGTAAAATTAAAGTGTCTCTCTGTGATTTTAAAATAAAGCTGATATTGCTTGTCTATAAATGTATATATTGTTAGTATATGGTAAAAAGCCGAGATGGCCCAGTGGTAAGAACGCGTGAATCTTCACCGATGATCGTGTGTTCAAACCTGGGCAAGCACCGCTGAATTTCATGTCCTTAATTTATGATTATAATTCATCACGTTCTTGACGGTGAAGAAAAATATCATGAAGAAATTTGCATTTATCAAATTTCACTGAAATACTATCACATGTGTATTCCACCAATCCGCAGTGGATCAGCGTGGTGGAATAAGCTCCAAACCTTCTCCTCACAAAGAGGAGATGAGGCCTTAGCCCAGCAGTGGGACATTCACAGATTGTTACTTACTTTACATGGTAAGGGATTCATACATGTTTTCCGAGGTAAAAATGTTCAAACACTGCTTTCTTCCAGCCTTCAGACTTCAGATAATTAGAGAGAATTTCTCGAACTCAACCCAGGTCCTGCGGCCTTATAATCTAGCCATACCACGAGGCAGCCACTAAACTATTTGGTTTATACGTCAACAATAAAATATAAAACAAATATAATTAATCTACTTACAAAAGTCAGTCACACTGCTGAGAAAGCGCTGACTTCTAGACAACCTTCGCGTGTCCTATCAGACGGCCTTAAGTACCGCAGCCGGGATGGTCTCGTGCTGCCGTACGCACTAGCGAGGAATGCGGGCGGTGACATTATCTTCGCCCGCACTAGGAGACGAGAGCAACACCGCTGAGGAGAACAAAGCTGAGACTCGAACCGCGCACAGCACGGGAAGGGGCTGCGAACGCGTTGTATCGACACAATCCATGGCCAAAACAGCAAACGCAGTAGTTTTAAAAATTCCACATAGTTCGCAAAAAAATGTATAATTTCATGGGAAAGGCGATAAATGGCGTTGCAGAACTTCAGCATCTTTCTGTTCAGTTCTACTGGGGATCCTTTCTGCTATCAAATTGACACTATATCGCAATCGAATCGAAACGTAATCGTTGCCGTTTAACCGTTTTTCTATTCTACTAACAAAGATATAGATTTGGTTTGATCGAAGTTGGATCGGAAACGTATCGTAGCCGTTACTGTTAAATTGGCTCCCAATTACAATTCAACTGAGGCTTATTTTTATGATCAATAGAATAGGGAACGCTTTGTAACCGTTACAAATATTGTAAAAAAAAACAATGTATACATAAATAAATATTTGCTGGAATTTATTTGCCTTTGTTTGGTAATATTTCAATACATATACTTTTGTTTTTTTTTTTTGACGGCACAGATAATAGATTTCTTGTTATGTTGTTTGAATTCAATTATTAAATGTATATTGTTACCGGATCCTATTTTATGGTATCTCTTTCAATATCGGTAAACGATATTTAATTTCAATTAATTTATTTATTTTAAGGATTCATGGAAAGCGAAAATTATATATTTCAATTGATGTTTTACTGTTTTTAGTAGATACGTTTAATGCTATAGTTACTGTTTTGATTAAATGTGGTAAGGGGTTTCGAAATTAATCAATAAAGAAACTATTTATTAAATCCTATACAATTTTTTAGTGCTCTCCGTCGTAAGCTACATCAGTATATACCTTAATTCTATATAGATATAGTTACCACCATGTTCAGTAAGCATCTGCGTCAGCCTATACGTGACAAACGTGCAAGAGAGATGCAGTATCAAAAGTCATTATAGCAACTTCAAATAAACAAATAGTATCAATTTCCTTTTGAAAAATGAATATCTTGACTATATGCTTGCCTTGTTATTTAGATGTAGAATATTTAGTTACATGAGACTCGTATAATACTATAGTTACAAGAGAGCTTGGTACATACAAACGCGTTGTTAAAAAAAAAAAGAAGCGCACTAATTTAAAACCGCCGCCATCTTGTTAGTTTACATAAAGGTAAAAAAGTAATTAATTAATTCAGTGGCGGGGCAGACCTAAATTTTATGTGGGCGAGATACATTTTGCGAGGTCCTTTTTTTAGGATTTGCGGCGTCACGGTTGTAAGCGCAATCCCGTGATGAGAGACACGGTGAGAATACCGCTGGTTTTAAGTGGGTATTCCGGTGTACAATAGTTATGCACCTGCCTTGAATGAGGCCTTCTTCCTACACTTAATAAAAATAGTCCTATAGCTTTTATGTAATGCATAAGCCTTCACGGAGCGTGGCCCTCCGGACTGCGAGGCCGTAGGCGGTTGCCCAGGTCGCCCACGCCTGACGCCGCCTCTGGATTCATTGTTGACGCGACTTGTTTTGTTTTCAATTGTGTCATTTGGATCTAAAGCTTAATTGAGTGTTATTTATATCAATTTATATGATTTGGTGTTCTTTTTTTGAATAGACCAATAGGTTTTAATAAAATCAGTTTTCACTTCTGGATGCTAAATCTGTAATATTTCTTGTACATGTACGTAAATAACTCTCTTTTAATTACAGATTAAGGTACAAAACTACTGACCACATCTATTCCGAGGTCGACCTGTGTACCTTTTTTCGAGACTTAGTCTCCAATTAAGGACATTTTTTTTCATCGGCTATCCTTTCAACGACGTGGTTTTCAGCTTGTCAATTGTCGGTTGTCGGTTATAGCGTAACACCGAGCGTTGATCTTGAAATTGAATACCTAAGGCACGAACATTTATGTCTTTCACTACTGGGATAATAGTGAACTAATTTGATGAGGATATTCTATCGAAAGATTAGTTAAGCTTAAGTTAATTATTTTCTAATTGCACTTATACTGACAAAGCGAGGAGTGGCCGAGGGAGCGGTAAGTTATGACTCTTTGATTAGACCTATTACTACCATCAGTTATGCGGTTTTATATCGGTTGCTTGGTGAGACTTTTGTTTTTTTAAAGGCGTATTGCGTGAAAATCATAGATTATATACCAGTTTCATCAAGATGACCCACACTTAAAAATAAACTGGTTATAACTGGTATTAAATTTTAGTATATTTGTAATAATAAGTGTGTTGAAAAATTTAATCTTACGCTAATCTATATATATCCAACCGAACCGTTTTCTAGGAAAACAATGACCTTACGTTTTTCCACAAATCAATTATTAGAAAAATTATCAACACTAAAATCATGAAATTTTGTTAATTGTGTCATTATAAAATAAATTACTTTAAATTTTTATTTTAAACTATAAGTGCTAATGAATCACTTCTTATTTTCACGTAATTTTTTATCCACAAGGTCGTATTCTTATTATATGATTATGTTTATATTTATTTAATTAACATAATTTAATTGGAAAAGAGTAACAACAGAGTTTCTTACCGGTTCTGCTCAGTGGAATCAACATTTCAAACCATATTAATATTAAAATACGGAATGAACTCTGTCTGTACCGATTTTGATGAAATTTAGTAAGAAACAAGCTTGAGCCCTAATGAAGGATATAGACTACTTTTTTTATGTCTAACATCGGACAAAAAACACGCGAGCAAAGTCACGGGCGAAAATTGTTTTTTTTTTTATTGTATAGGTAGGCGGACTAGTATATGGGCCACCTATGTAGGCCAATATGATAGTAAGTGGTCACTAACGCCCATAGATAATGGCATTGTAAGAAATGTCAACTATTGCTTACATCGCCAATGCGCCACCAACCTTGGGAACGTAAATGTTATGTCCCTTATAACTGTAATTAACGCTCACTCACCCTTCAAACCGGAACACAACAATACAAAGTACTGCTGCTTTGCGATAGAATATCTATTCAATAAAATTCTATGAAATAACGATTTAAAAAATTGGTTGAACTTAAATAATGTATGGCTTTATTTGGTAAAATTTGATAGTTGATTATTCTGAGTATAAGCTCTTCCTAAATGGCCAAAGCCAGCCCGGGTGCGCGCCTCAGGGTTTTTCCTATTACCCGAGCATTTCCTCACCGGCAATTGCCTCGTCATTAATTTAAGCCTAAAGCCAGTGGCTGCCAAAATCGGTTTGTTAATCTGATTCAGTAGGGTTATTCTGTAAGAGCAAACTCGAAACTCACCGCGATCGAACGTCACAATCGGTCGCGAAATGTCAGAAAGTGATGTGCAACATTTACCATAATACCATAACATTACATTCCTTACAGTAATCACACTAAAATATATAGTGATGAAATGGTAAGAAACATGGGTGTTTAAGTGAGTTCTAGATAAATTAGCTTTCTAATGGTAAAAGGATTATTAAAATCGTTTCAATGGATTCAGAGTTTATGGATTACAAACAAACAAACTTTATAATGTTATATAGTTTAGATATATAGTAACAGCCTGTGAATGTCCCACTGCTGGGCTAAGGCCTCTTCTCCTCTTCAGAGGAAAAGGTTTTGGGAGCTTATTCCTCCACGCTGCTCCAATGCGGGTTGGTGGAATACACATGTGACAGAATTTCAGTGAAATTTGACACATGCAGGTTTCCTCACGATGTTTTCCTTCACCGTCAAGCACGAGATGAATTATAATCACAAATTAAGCACATGAAATTCAGTGGTACTTGCCCGGGCTTGAACCCACGATCATCGGTTAAGATTCACGCGGCCTTACCACTGGGCCATCTCGGCTATTTCGATATATGTAAGCTATCGGCAGCTTAGATATATGCGTAGCAAAAACTCACAACTCAACACGGAATACGTCATTGAAATGACAGAAAGTGATATGCAACATTTACTGTTATAATTATAACATTAAAAGGACACACGAATCAAAATAGCAAATCACTGTAAATTAATTTTCAACATTTCACAAGTGAGATACGAATAGGAAAGGACATTTTTCAAGAATAGCATTGCTAGGCTATTCTGAGAACAAAGGAAATTAATGGCTTCAATGTGGAGAATCAAAGTGCATTTCTGAATTCCACAGTACTGATTAATGGGAATGTGTGCCTATTTGTAATTAACATGCTTTCAAGTGTGCGTAAATTTATAATGTATGTATGTGGATGTGTGAATATTGTAATAAAAGTGATTAATAAAACATTTATTATACAATTCTATGAAAATATTGTCAATTATTTTGTGTTACATTCTTAATAATATTATTGTATAACTAAATAATAAGTAAAGTGCTTATAACTTAATGTACCTTTAGGAGAATTGAATTATTATTCATCTCGTGCTTGACGGTGAAGAAAAATATCGTGAGGAAACCTGCATGTGTCAAATTTCACTGAAATTCTGTTACATTTGTATTCCACCAACCCGCATTGGAGCATCGTGGTGGAATAAGCTCCAAGCCTTTTCCTCAAAAGAGAAGAGGCCTTAGCCCAGCAGTGGGACATTCACAGGTTGTTACTATTATACTTATTATATATGAGAATTACTAATCTGGATAAAAGTAATGTTATCATTATTAATTATTTATCGTTATAGCTATTGTTAGTATTTAGACACATAGTGTGTTTGACGTACAAACACCAATGACTTTGCAGTGCATTTTAACCAATCAGACATCACTTAAATGCTGGACTTCTCAAGAAGAATAACACACTAAGACATTGCAAATAAGTCTGTTACGTAGCCATGTATCGCTGTTAATAAAAGCCTATCGTAGAATATTCGTACCACAGGTGCTACGCATTGTAATGGCAGGACGTAGTTCCCTCCCAAGGTGCGCCAAAGCTCTACATCTCATCTGTTCCAACCAATGGTCCTTCGATCTACAACTATCATATAATAATCACTAATTCATCTTATGTTCATCGATGAAGGATAACATCGTGAGGAAGCCTGTATGTGTCGGTATCCACCAACATAAGGGCTCCACAAAAGGTGGGACCTTAGCCCAGCAGTGGGGCATATTAACGCCGTTACTATTTTTCATCAGGATTTGAACCTATAACAGTAGATTAATACTCACAGTACGAAAACGACTCAGTCGACTATACACAGAATTCTCGAATACAAAGTTCAAAAAAGCAAAGTTAAGTGTGCGAGTGATTTATTAAAGACAGCACTTACCTGTTCACGTCTCCCTCCAATTCCAACCTTCTAAAACTTTGTTTTTATACTTCCGAATTCGCAATGGTTTTCGCTTAACCTGGCTTGTCCTGCTACGTTTCTTCGTGTCTTATAAGCTCTGTACATAGAACAGCTATTATACTACATAATGTAGAAGTACATTTAAATTGTACATGGATAAGAATTTACGGCCTTACTTATTTACGTTAACGGCTGTTTTGTTAAGCAAAAATTTTTCTCTTTCTGTCATTATTAATTTGACATGCGAAAGAAGAAGACGACATTATTTTGTTACAATGTAACAAAAGCTTGTATTTAAGGCCTAATGATATATTTTTCCATGGTTGTTTTAATTTATTTAAAATTTGATTTGATTTTATTAGTGATTAAATCACAGATATTTGGCTCATTGACTGCCTCGTTGGTGTAGTGGCTAAATGTAAGTCCGCAGAATAAGGATAAGAATAAGGTGGTCCGGGTTCAATTCCCAGGTCGGGCCATTAAAACATTATTGGGATTTTCTGTTAGAAAATTCTCAGTAGCAGCCCGGAGTCTGGAAGTTGGAAGTGTGTATACTCCCGTACCTCGGAAAGCACGTAAAGCTGGAGTGCACCTGTGTTTGCACACACACTTGTGTACTATAATATCTCTTGCGTAGTTTTCTAATCTCTTTTGAATCTCTTGAGAACATTATTACATGGCTTATCTGAACCACCTAATGGTGAGTGCTTACCAACGCCCATAGACATTACTGTAGGAAATATTAACCATCCCTTCCACAATCCTTACGCCACTATCCTTGAAAACTGATTTGTTATATCCCTTGCTTCTATAGTTACACAGGAACATATCAAACCGGAACACAACAATACTATGTAAGTATTGCTGTTTGGCGGTTTGAGTAGAATATGCGTTGAGTGGGCGGTACCTACCCAGACGAGCTTGCACAAAATTCAAATTCAAATTCAAATTTCTTTATTCAATGTAGAAGCGTTACACTTGCTTATTGATTGTCATAAATCTACCACCGGTTCGGATATAAACACCTCAGACCTGAGAAGAACAGGCGAAAGAAACTCAGCGGGATTTTTTTTTTTTTTAGCTCGTTCTTTACAATTATAGTTGATTTACATTATAATATTCTTATTTATTTGAAATAGCCTGGATGCGATCGTTTCATTCCCAAGGTGTGCAATCATCTAAGAAGTCATTGATTGCGTAATATCCTTTAGCACATAAGCGTTCCTTAGCAATTCTTTTAAATTTCACAATTGAATATTTTTTAACGCTTTCTGGGATCATGCTGACCAACCCCCAAAGACACCATGTATAACTACAAAAATAATTATATTTTAAAATGAAGTATCTAACTTCATATCTCATCTTTCATGCTTGTCGCGAATACATTATTTTGATTAAAACTTCCATATAAACAAAATGCATAACTTAAAACACTGAAATTTCCTAAACTTAACAGACTTATCACTGTAAGTTTTAAGCATGAGTAAACTTTTAACTTACTTAAATACACCACATTTATCTAAGTTAGTTTCGTCCGAAACTTATAAATTGCATTTAAGATAATGCATAGTATTGCCGTTTGTTATAGACAATACTTAAGCTACTTTAAAAAGGCTAACTTAATAAAAAATAGAACCTCTGAACGATATGTAGCTTTCTTCGCTTAAAGTTCTTCTATGTTTTATTTCTTTTTTGTCTCTCCTTTTTGAGGAGAAGGGATGGAGCTTATTCCACCACGCAACTCCAATGCGTGTTGGTGGAATACACATGCGGCAGAATTTCAGTGAAATAAGACACATACAGGTTACCTTACAATGTTTTTCTTCAACGTCAAGCAGGACATGAACTATAAACACAAATTAAACTCATGAAAATTCAATGGTGCTTGCCCTGGTTTCTACCCACGATCATCGGCTAAGAATCACGTATTATAACCACTAGGCCATCTCGTCTTTTTACAGGCTGTTACTGTACATAATAACGAGCCGTAAGACGTTAGTTTTTATACGTCACATACACGCGACGAAACTTACGAGAAGTTTTTATAATAACGCTTTTCAATTACGCCTCATACACAATCCTACCATTAAGCAAAACTAATCATAGTAACCGGATATTAATTATTTGATATATTTAAAGTATAGTTTACCTTATTAGTAAAGTCCATTAAGCATTAAACCCTAACTGAAGTAGAACAAAACTTTGGTTGAGAAAACGTGCCACAGGCGCCACAGCGAAGATTAAAACGTCTTGAATCAACTAAGACTAGAAGAGACCGCTTCGTATTAGCTATCCGTCACAAGCTCCTTCATATAAATATTTACTAGAGACAATAATAAACATCAGTAATTTGATATTACTTAAGGCTTTTAGGCATAAATGTTGAATAGACTAAGACATCTAAAGGCCGGCAACGCACCTACAAGTCCTTGGATGTTGCAGATGTCCATGGGCGGTGGTAGTCACTTTCGATCAGGTGAGCCTCGTGCTCGTTTGCCCCCTTACATATAAAAAAGACAGACATAATCAGTAGGTAACTTTTTCTCCTTAGTTTGTTGATCAATTTTATTTTTGACGGACTTCAGTTCAATAATAAAAATTGAGTTGATGGTATTCACGGCATTGTAAAGACGAATTATTGAGTTAGTTATTAAGATAATTATTATTTAGAATCGCATTCATACAATTATATTATAAATACATAAAGAACCATTTTCATTAATGTTAATAATGTGACAGAGAAAAATATATATGTACATAATTAAGAATAATTATAAAATCTGTGGAGACAGAAATGTTTGGTTAAAAATAATTTTAAGAATTTTTATATGATTTCGAACAAGATAATAAAAAGTAATGTAATCCGCGACGCTTTTTTTATTACTTAATTATATTTCGTATATAATTATTAGTCTAAAGAAAATAACTTTTAGAAAGGTTCAATATTGTTCATTGATATTTTCTTGTGTCATTAGTGTATTTATTTATAACTAGCTGTTGCCCGCAGCTTCGCTCGCGCGTGGTCTTTATCTATACTAATATTATACATAAGTAAAAATAGATTTTTTTTATGTTTGTTTGTAGCGAATAAACTAAAAAACTGCTGTACTGTTTTTAAAAACCTTTTTTACCTACAGAAAGATACGTTATCAGCGAGTAATTAGCTGCCCGTCCCGACTTCGTACGGGTAAAATAAGGATTTTATCTCGTACATTTTTTAATCAATAAGATATAAACATTTACCAATCGATTTATTCGCTTATCCAGTATAGTGTATGTGTGTTCAGTATAGGGCATATAATAATCCTACTTTTTACTAATATAATAAACTCGAAAGTTTGTATGGATGTATGGACGTTTGTTACTCTTTCACGCATAAACTACTGAATGGATTTTAATGAAACTTTACAATAATATAAGCTTAGGGAATACCAATTAAGTGGTACATATGGCAATAATGGAATATGTTTTTTTATCCAAACATCACCAACATAGTGAAGTTCGTATATTTCTCCCTAAGAGATATAGATATAAGATATTGCGTATTTTGAATTTCATTATTTGCACCCAACTCTTCCAAACAGAAATAAAAGTTATGTATAGCTTTAATACTAAATATCATTCTTCTTACACCAAAAGTGACGGAATCCCCATACAAACTTTCAACCCCTTTTTTACCCTCTCAGATTTAGATTTTCAAAAACGCTGGACATTTTTATTTATTTTTAAGCTTGTTCATTAAATTTCATGCTTCTAACTTTAAAAATGACTGGTTTCTAAACAATTGTTCAACTCTTTAGGGGTAGAATTTCCAAAAATCCTACCTTAGTAGGTATTATAAAATGTATCAACTGCCAAAATTTCAAGTTTCTAACCCCCGCAGTTTAGGCTCTGCGTTAATGAATCAGTTAGGAAGAGTAATAATATTATGTGAATAGATATCAACAAAAATACGTATTTTTATAACTTTTGATAGACTCAACTAATTTTGATGAAATAAAGGCTAAACGGAATCTTGAAATAGTTCTTATAATAATTCGGTTTTTTCAATTATTAGACGATTTAAAGATACAGACATGCAGACAGTAAAAAAATTAAAAAAATGATTGCTTTGGTTTTGGTAAATCGTAAATAGCCATATAACCATTAAAACAGGCAGTTATTTTGAAATAACAGACAGAAACTTCAATTTTATTTATATGTAAAGAGATGTGTGGGTAATTTATTAATTAATTCGTTTTTGTTATAGATTTATGTTATTTTATGTGTACAATATAAAGTATAAAGGAAAAGTTTCTTCTGTCAGAGACTAAATAAAATCAGACTTAACCAAGGCTACTAATTTAATTAAACAAAAAAAGGGAATTAAAACAAATGTTATCCATTGAACTTGACACACATCTAAATAAGCTGCTTAAGCGGCCATTTTATGTAGAAAAAATATATAATATACAAACAAAAGCAGCTATATAACAATTTTAATTAAAGTTTCAAAAGCAGTTATTTGACCACTCTGGTAGGTTAAGTGTTAAAAATGAGATGACACTTATAGCATATATATATATATATATAAATATATACATACATTAGCAAAGTTTCCACCAACAATAATTACACAATCATTAAAATAATCAAAACATATATAAAATCAAACAGCTAAACCATCATAATCAGTAAAGGTGTAGTAAGATATATATTTTTTTATAATCAAATATAATTAATTACTTAATGAAAACACAAATTTAACAAAAACAAACTATAAATGAAATCACATAGCTTAAGCATTATTACATTGAGTAAGGCCAATAAAATGCAATAAATAAATGATATATATATTATTTATATATTTTTTAACCAAATACAATTAAAAGGCAAGCAAGAATATGACTACAGTACAAAATTTATAACAAACTTAAATATTGAATATTAAGATGGGTTGGTACATTCATTTTATATAAATTAATACATTTAATACATTATTATTTTTAACTTATTTATGTTATTTTTGCAGTGATTTTTTTTAAAATATATAATATCAATATCTGAGTACACTTAATTAAATTAATTAAGCTTGATGTAGCCAAAGACCAATTGAATTAAGCTGAGAGATTACAAAATACTTTTTTTCGGTTTATATTGGGATGAGGCAAATATAACCACGTTTCACAATTTTGTTCTCTTCTTAATTAGTTGCCCGTCTGACTTCATAGGAATATGCACATCTTCTCTATTCTGTACTGTGTGTTGTTTAACCCTTTTACTCCCCCTTCATCACTTGATATTCATTAGATGATGACGGTGATGACGACGTCTCAGTGCTTTTGTTTATGTGCTCCGTATTTTGTTGTTCGATCACTACTATTTTAGCTATCTCTATAGCTTTCTTTAGTGACAGATCAGACCGTTGTAATAATCTTTGATGTTTGGCGAGCTACTCTAACACATATTCGCTGTAAATTTATCACTGACCAATGACTATTAATTCAACGAAATCGCATTTTAAACTGTAATTTTCTAGACTCGTAATAAAGTTGGTTATATTTTCGTGTTTGCTTTGTTTTCTCATAAAAAATACATGTCAGGCCATAGTTAAATTTTTCCTCGGTTCGAAATACTTGTTACATTTATTAATGAGGTCTTCTAAAGTAATTTCTGTTATTTTAATGTTGAACAAAATTGCTATTTTTCTCTATTTACACTTCTTATACATAACCAGTGGCTAATACTCCTTATATATATCCAGGGGCTAATAAATATAGTTCAAAATATGGTTGCCATTTTTTCCGCGTTAAATTGTTATTTATTTCGTTGTTTAGAAAAAACTTCGGTAGGCAAAACGTTTGAATTTTTATCTGCCGTTTTAAAAGTTTTGACAGGAAACACGAATTTACGAAAAAATTATACCTATTTAAAGTTTTAAGAAGTGATATACCGTTTATGTTTAAAGCAAGCACTTCTAAAACCATGTATTATTGTTATAGTTGTTTTTTAGGCTTTGTTTATACACCTATATACTAATTACGTAGTAATTATTGTCACTGAGTTAACTGACATGCTCACACACAGTCTTAAAGCGTACTGTTATGAAAGATATAAGATGAGATCATAAAGATACACACAATATATATCCAATATTAGTTTTTATGCAAAAACAACACACGAAGCTACTGAAAACACGAAATTGTTAACAAAACTTTTTGATTTTGACAACTAACAGGTGCGCGTACTTTTCCTACAGATAATAATTTATTGATTTTTAGTAGGGATACTAAACTTATAATAAATTAATAAAGAGATTAAAAATTATAGGACAAAATATAGGATAAATCATAAGCAAAAGTGTAAATTACATGTAATATTTAATCTCTTTTCAGTTTGACCATAACCATTTTTTAATAAATGTTCTACGTGTATCTTTAAATTGACATAACTTTATTATTTATGAACCGATTGAAATAAAACAAACACTAAATGTTAAGTGAAGTTAGCCACAATACATTAGTGAAAACCGCACTCAAATCCGTTAAGCCGTTTTTAAGATTAGCGTGCACAAACGCACAGACAAACAGACAAACAGACAAACAGACAAACAGACAAAAAATTTATTAATCATTGTTTTGGGTTCTATTGTGTTTATAAAGACCCCCGATAAAAGTTTTACTCATTTATCTTCCATGTACAGACATCGACCAGTTACAGATTTATTATATGTATAGATATGAGTGATATATAACTAGCCTGTTGGTGTGGTTGGTAAGATACTTGCCTTTCACGCCGCAGGTCGTGGGCTCGATTCCCACCCAGGACAGACATTTGTGTGCATGAACATGTCTGTTTGTCCTGAGTCTGGGTGTAATTATCTATATAAGTATTTATTTACAAAAGAAAAGTAGTCTATGTAAGTATATCAGTTGTCTGGTTTCCATAGTGCAAGCTCTGCTTAGTTTGGGATCAGATGGCTTTGTGTGAATAAAGTCCCAGGATATTATTATTATTATAATTTTGCAAGTGATGATCTAAGTGTTATAAAAACATATTATCATACGAATAACAACGTTATCACGAATAGTTCATCGTAATTGAACATAATTGTGCGATGATAATAATACAACGGCTACTTACGGCTTTACCCGCCTATTAGGGGAAGATGGTCAGGTGTTTGATAAAAAAGCCTTCCTTGGGGTATAAGCTTGCTTTACACCAAATGTCATCAAAATTATTTCAGTGGTATAGGCGTAAAAGACAGAGAGAGTTACTTTCGCATTTATGAAATTATTAGCGCCATCTAGCCAAACTTATAAATATCAGTCCACTAACAGTCATAGAGAAAGCTTGCAAATAAAATATGGCTTAGGTTGACGTTTAGCTTTCAAAGATGGCGCTAGTCGAAGATTTTAATATTCACCATTCATAAAAACAGGAATACCTGCCAATTGTTAAATCAATATGAACGTTCAATTAATGGAATAAAATTTAAAAACAAATATTTTTTTACTAATTTCAAATACAAATAATCGATATTTTTCTTTTTTTAATTATTAACAATGTGATTATTTAAAGCCTCACTATGATTATAAAAGTATGGTGCAACCATTATAAAAATTTTGTTAATTTATAACAAATAAACATAACCTGATGCAAGATTTTTGGAAAAGCCATTGCTATTATAATGAGCTTTTCTTTATATACTTACTGTCTTAGATATAATAATTAGATTGACAAGAGAGGAAGAGATTAAGGAATTTAAAAGCAAATCCTATTTAATATTAATGTTACATTAAGCGCGAAAACATCTATGGGCAGATTTCTTGTACCTATAGACAGAATGCATCTATTGATGAATCATTACAATTATTGAGCAAAACTTTGGATATAACTAAAAACTATGTAAGTGTAATATAGCATTAAATTACTTTGATCTGTAAATAAATAAAAGAAAAATGCAAATTTCCTAAAACTCATATAATATTTTTCTCACTGGAACACATTAATCTTTTTCTATTATTTATATTTTTTACAATTTTCTCTAAATTATTTTATAATATTTACAAAAGTTATGAGTTAACAATAACAAACTATAATATTATTTAATTAAAATATCACAGATAAAAAATATATTTATGTTTCTACTTTATCTTCACTGATCTGTGATGAAATCCATGTGAGGGCCCATTTCAAATTAGTTAACATGTATTTAAGGGCCTTTGTCCAATGTTCCTCTGAATTAAATTGTATTTTTATCGAATAAGCATGTGGTGGGGATGCTGTATCTTCAATTTTGCCTTTATCTATTCTGTAAGGCAAACAAAAACCAGTGTTACCCTTTTCGACTTGCTCCTTAAATTGTTGTAAACAATCTAAAAAAGCAACCATTGCCGCATCGAACTTTGTATCCCATAGAAACCGAAATCCCCCTGAACCGTATAATGGTAACACCTTCTGATCTTCCAACACCTCTATGTATGAATGATTACCGTACGGTATTAATCTATATCTTTGGAAGCAGAAATTAATCTTTCTAGCCAATGAGGATAAAAGTAGAACAGTCTGTCCCCACGCTGCATTAATTTCTGACCAATCAACAGGAGCGGTAGGTAACCGTCCGAGCCTGAAATTATTTATTATACCAAATTGACCTGAATCGGATATATGAAATGTTGCTTTGAATATGTTCGTCTTTTTAAGCTTCTCCAATTGAGCTTGTGTGTAGGACAATTGACATTCATAGAACTTCATCTGGTCTTCCGTTGTCATTAAATCCTTTCTATACCGTGTGTATTCCCTCCAATATATATCTTGTTCCACTTCCAATCTCTCCTTCTCTTTCTCTTGTATTTCTATCTCATCTTTCATTGCCTTTTCTTCTTTTTGTAATGCTGATAATTCCTGTAACAATCTGTTCTGTTCTTGTTTCCAATCCTCAAGCTCCTTTTCAAGGCCTTCTAAATTCAAATCTTCTTTTTCGTCTTCTAATTTTTTTAAATAATCATTGTAATCCTTCCATTCAGCCTCTGTCTGTCTCAGTTGGTTATCCATTAATTCCAAAAGCGTATCAGTACATTCGTCACATAAAGGATGATCTACATCAGAATTATTGGACAGTAAATCATATAAGGTAGCCTTGACATGAAGTTGGTGACCTATAGAAGTGGTCTCCCATCCGTCTGAGATGACCATAAACCCATTAGCTCCATTACCTGATTCAGACATACGGAAAGGAGGGACATAGTGCTCTAAGCTAGATGACTGTAGATCCAAATCAGCTTCGTTGTTCCGTCGAATCTGAAGTGTTAGATCAGCTATTGTATGTTCCCCAAGGTTGTTTAAAGACTCGTCCAGTTTTAATGGCTGAAGGCATCGCTGACAAGAGAAATTAACGAATGATTTCGTGTCACTCATTATAACGCAATATTTTTCACTATTATATCAAAGAAAGACATTCAAACTATCAGTTTTAAATATTTAATAGATCCAATAACTTTATGTGATATTTGTGAAAGCAACAGTTCGTTATTTGTTATGTGATTAAATGACTTTGTTGTTAATTTAATTAAAATTATTGTATAATTTTGAAAACTTATAAAAGTAGATCAAACATCAAACAAAGACAACTTCCGACTTGCGCAAAATATTATTTATCAATTTGTCATCTGTCAATGTCAATTTGCGAATTCAAAGTGTTACCAACTTACAAAATAAGCTGTATAATTGCTACCATGATACTGTCACAAAAAAACTTACTTGTCATATTCGCTACTAATATTTTCTTATATCATGTACAAAGTAAAAAAAGAAATATATTTTTTTAGTTAATATTTTGTTTAGTTATTATAGTGGTTTGGTCCTCCAGACCGATTTCGGCCACGGCGGCCAATCTCAAGAGAGATTAGCCAACGACTGCCTCGTTGGTCTTGCGGCTAGATATAAAACCGCAGACCCGGTGGTCCTGGGTTCAATTCCCAGGTCGGGCCAATAAATAGTTATTGGGTTTTTCTGTCAGAAAATTCTCAGTAGCAGCCCGGAGTCTGGAAGTTGGAAGTGAGTACACTCCCGTGCCTCGGAAAGCACGTTAAGCCGTTGGTCCTGCGCCTGAACTCTTTCCGGTCGTGTCGGATTGCCGTCCCATCGGATTATGAGAGCTAAGGAAAAGAGAGTGCACCTGTGTTTGCGCACACACTTGTGCACTATAATATGTCCTGCGCAGTTGGCTAATCTCTCTTGAGATTGGCCGCCGTGGCCGAAATCGGTCTGGAGGACCTTATAGTGGTTTGATACCAAAATGTTGCAATTTTAATGTAAAGACCAAATTGATTTTTCGTTTGTAAACAAACCATGTAAAAATTGTTTTCTGAAACTTTATTTATTTCGAATACAACTTACCTTTACTTTAATCATTTAATTAAGAATAGCGATGTTTTCATAGCGTTTGTTTTATCATAGCGAAAGTTTTAATATTTTCATCTTCGTTGTAACTCACGCACGATGGTGCAGTTTTTTTTATAGCTTTGAACGGATCGCCTATACAATAATTGATATATAATATACTAGCTGTACCCCGCGGCTTCACGAGCGTATAATTAATAAAAATATAATAAATTGCCTAACATTTGCGATAGATATATATCTATATCTAATAATATTTAAGATCGATAAACCCTACGGTATCTTATGAAAATTAATTTCAAATCGTTAATTATGTATTTCTTTACCAGTAGCCATATGTGTGAGTCTGTGAGTGAATGTGTGTGTGCGCGTGTGTGTTATTATAGTTATAAAAGTAGATGTTCCCCGCGGCTTCACCCGCGTATAATTAATAAAAATATAATACATTATTTTATTACTATAATAACACACACACACACACACACACATATGACGACGACATCCTTTCGTTTTTGAATGAATAATAGACCGACAAATTTTACGACAGTACGACAAAAACTTGTAAAATCATTATTTTTCATGTATTGAGTTATGTCCGAAGTCGTAGAACAAAAGTCATTGATTATGATGTTCGCTATTAGTCTGGTCAAATTAGACCTGGAAAAATTCCCAGAGAGCCAAATATTGGTGGAGAGCTGGGGTTTACCATTACAAATAAAGTTTTAAAAATCCCCATCGATCCTATGTGTGCTACAAAAGTTATTCGGGGTCAAAGGTCAAAATTTGAGAATTTTTTTCTGGATTTTTCTCGAAAACGGTAAGTTTTATCAAAAAACACACCAAAAGTCGTAGATCTTAAAATTCTCTACAAAAATGGTCCTTATGATTTTTTCCCTAAGAGCTACCATTCCTGAGATATCGCGATTCTAAGAGTCACATTATACATGATATGCACACATTTCCACGCCACCTGTGATGTAGTGTACTCGGCGAGATTTTTTTACCGTGGTTTCCCCTGTAAGCCTACTCCACTAACTGTCATGACAATTTTAGGATAATTTAAGAGAACAATACCCGTCAAGTTCTAGGTATTACCTTATTATTGATATTGATTATTGATATTGCTATTGATTATTGGGTTAACTATTGTTTTGATTTCTTTAGATACTTTAATCAGATTCATACTCTTGAAAGTCTACTTCAACAGTCATATCTTCTTCGATTTCTTCTTCTTCCTCTTCCTCTTGTTGGATGTTCATAAATTGTTCAAATGTGGAGTCATTGGTCTCTTCATCAGGAATCACGGGTTATTTTAAATGTCTATATTGACCGGATATCTAGTCCTGCGAGGTTGACAAATAACCCTTTATATACAAACAGCTTCTGCTGGGTTATGTTAATAGAGTACATAAAGGCAGCCAATTTCATATGAAATTGTAAATAAAACCATATTTTGATACTTTAATAATTATATTTAATAAGATTTTTAGACTAGAATACAATGATTAAATTTAACAGCACCGTTATATTTACATTGATATGATTTTTGACACATTTACATTGAATCCTGCAAATAAACAATCGGTTTTCCTAATAATAGATCTAATAATAGATGTAACAATGTCCACACAAAACAGAAATAATGTTGTTCTTGAAAGTATAATAAATTTTATACAAAAATACGTGCCACAGTAATTACCCAAGAAATCAAAATATAGTTCTACATACAAAATTAAACTCTATTATTTATAAATATAATGGCAAGAAAGCATAGCTCGTTTTGTGGATAATACTAATTTTGTCAATAATTATAATATATTTATACTAGGTGCGGACAACAATTTACTAATAAATGAAAAAATATATTTAACTATTAGTATAATAAAAAAAAACCATCTGAATTATTGATATAATATAGTATAAGCTATTATCATTAAAGATGTTATTTTTCTTTATCTTAAAATAATATAATGAAATCCTATAATCTTTATACTTTGGAACAAACTTTAAAACATAGCAGTAATAGTATAGTTATATATTATACATCTATTTCATAATATATATACAAATTGAAGGTGGTTCATTGGAGGAACTATATTTTAAATATGACACTATTTTTTAGGAAATAAAAAAATTAAGGTAATTTTATTTCACAATATAGCAACACTGTCTCAATGCGGATTTGCATGTAAATAGTGTGAGGAATCCTGCAGCTTATAATAGCTATTTGGAATAAAAGACTGGGTCAAGCCTCCTTGTGAACCGACGTATTGAGCTGGGACGAGCATTTCACTGAAACAAATAATTAATGGATTACTAACTTATATGATGGAAATTCATTAAATTATATTGTCTATGAATAATTGTCTATCATCTTCAGATTAAATTCAGCATTATGATTTAATAGCATTTGCTTTTTAAATGTACCTAAAAAAGCGTACGAGCTTTTAATTATTGCTTATAAACCTCAAGCGACTTTGCCTTGTAATATATTTTTTTTTAATAATTGAGCAAGGCCGTCGTAAGTCCGACATGTGTTGATAAATCTATAAAATTTATGCATCATTAAAAAAATCAGACATTTTTACCATTCCCAAGTCACAGGCCAAGTCACCCTCATTAAGCCATCATTAATCAACGCTACAAAGGGCCACATGTGTAAGGGTAGTCTATTGTTTTTATATTCACTTGTCTAAAGATTAGGCTGAATTATGTAGCACCGTGTCAAAATTTGTTACTTCCAACAAGAGTCGAGGATATTCTTTGCATGTTGTAAAACCGCTATTCGCTTTACAGTGCTTGATTTAAAAAATCTGGGTTGCTTTAGTGTCGAATTTTTTTTATAGCATAGGGGACGAGCGTACGG
Organism: Nymphalis polychloros; assembly: GCA_905220585.2. Classification (NCBI taxonomy): domain Eukaryota; kingdom Metazoa; phylum Arthropoda; class Insecta; order Lepidoptera; family Nymphalidae; genus Nymphalis; species Nymphalis polychloros. Next base: position 6,080,448 of record HG992267.1, read on the forward strand.
GCCGGATGGTAAGTGGTCACCAACGCCCATAGGCGTTGGTATTGTAAGAGATGTTAACCATCGCTTACATCGCCAATGCGCCACCAACCTTGGGAACTAAGATGTTATGTCCCTTGTTCCTGTAATTACACTGGCTCACTCACCCTTCTAACCGGAACACAACAGTACCAAGTAATGCTGTTTTGCGCTAGATTATCTGACGAGTGGGTTGTACCTACCCAGACGAACTTACACAAAGCTCGTCTGGCTAGTGTGGTTTTAACCGAATTCCAATCATATAAAGATTATTCCAGGAGTTTTAAAGTGTAATAGGTACACTTACCGTCGATCTTACGTAATTATCCATGTTAATAAATGAGACATTTTTTTGTAAATATATTTAAAAAAAAATATTAACTAATATATTTAGATAAAAGTTATACCAGAAGAGCCAGTGTGTAGGTGAAGTTTTAGTATATAATATTATTGTATCAGTAACAGCGCTTCGCAGTTTCGCTCATTTTAAATTTAGAATATTTACTTTACAAGTGTGAGTTTTCTGTTCTTGTACGAAATATTTAATTCAGTTTATGAATATGGTATATGGTAACCGGGATGGAGACCCAGTGGTTGGAACTCTAACTAATAATTGCAGGTTCAAACGTATGCAGGCATCATTGTATTTTCATGCGCTTATGATTCATTTCACATTGAATCAACGTTAAAGGATAACATCGTAAGGAAAGGCACGACAGAGGTCATATGTGTGTCCACCAACTGCATTAGAGCCGTGTGATGGAATTCGCTCCAAGCCTTCTCCACAAAAGGAAATGAGGTCTTAATTGAAAAGTAGGCCCTTTACGGATTGTTGGACGAGCATATGGGCCACCTGATGGTAAGTGGTCACCAACGCCCATAGACAATGTAATAACAAGTACTGCTGTTTTGCGGTAGAATATCTGATGAGTGGGTGGTATCTACCCAGCCGAGCTTGCACAAAGCCCTACCACCGTGTATTTAAAATATAAGTTAAAGAAAGTTTGTTCAGGAACATTTATTTGAAATGAATTCAATTATGAAATTCAATGCAACGTAATTATCGCCAAATTGAATTTTATCTCACAATATGTTTTTTTTTCTAATCTATGTAGAAAGTAATAGCTTGAAATAGTTTTATTTTACTTTATTTACTAATTTAAAAATAAAAAATGTTGAATCAAATTCGTTGCCATATCACAATTCATAGTCGCGTATTTAAACTCGTAAAAATATGTCACAAAAAAATTATGGACCACACACTCTAACCTTGAATTTAACACTAAACAAAGGACCACAGATGAAAATCGTTGTTTGGTTTATGGTAATAAAAATGGCGGCTATTAAGTGCCTTAACATTATAGTACAAATATTTTAATCCATACTGTTTATAAATCATAATAATTACGTGTGTTGTACGTGTTCGTATATTTGTGTGCGTGCGTGAGTATTTTTTATATATATTCATTCATACAAAACATCATCACCAATATCTATGAACCTATCTATAAATAATATAAAATAAAGTCGCTAAATTCGTCTGTCTAAATCTATAAGCCACGGGACGAATTTTGATACGGTTTTCGCTAATAGAAAGAACATTAATCGGGAAAGGCGTATATGACGTATACATAAATATGTAAATATTTTTTTCAAATACCTTTATTTTGCCCTACGATATGGACAGCTAATTATTTATAACTAAAAATTATTATATTCATCGGGCTTTTCTCCTGAGAAATCCTCCGTAGAAGAATTTGAAACTCTAGTTCATATTTTACATACCCTTGCCTCAAAACATATTAAAGCTGTTGATCATACGCCTGAACTTCCAGTTATGTCGAAATTGTTTGTGAAATAAAATAGTTTAAAAGTCTGTACTGTATGAAAAAGAAAAAAGACACTTACGGTCTATTACTCTGCTGAGGAGTCCTGTCTCTCTGTCTTCTATTTTTGAACCAATTCGAAACTTGAGTCAGTGTGAGACCAGTCTTCTGAGCAAGCGCTCGCTTCTCATCTGGCGTTGGATATCTAAAAAAAATAATATTCTTAATTCAAATAGGCTCTTGACTTCTTAATCGACATATTAAAGAATTAAATTAAATGTAAAACTACCAACGTATAGAATAGACATTGGATGAAATGAAGTTCGTTAAAAAAACAATTACATATCCTAATATTATAAATGCGAAAGTGAGTTTGTTTGTTTGTTTGTTACGCTTTCACGCCTAAACCAATAAAGCGATTTTAAACACTCTTTCACCAATGGAAAGCTACATTATCAACGAGTAACAAAGACTATATTTTGTGTATAATCCTCGTATTCCCACAGGAACGGGAACTACGCGTGTGAAACCAAGGGCAATCTCTAGAATATTATAAAAAAATACTTAGAATTACTAGTTTTAATGGAAGAAATTTTGTTTTTTCTAATTATCTTAACAATAATTACGATGGGTATCAAGTGCCTCTAGTCCCATCGGATTATGAGACTGTGGGATTAATGAGTGCATCTGTGTACACACACTTGTTCACTAAAATATGTCCTGTCGGCTAATATCTTAAGAATGATCGCCGAGACCAATCGGTCAGGAGGACCTGATCACATGTCAAGCAATAGATATAAGCAATTAGGCAGTGATTACCGATTTCTATAGTAACAGTCTTTCAGCGCGTTTCTGCTCTTTTCTTTGAAACAATAAACAGTTTCTTCGCCGTCCCATATCGTTTTAGGCAAAGGATACTTCTTCCTCAGCCTATATTTGTCTACAGCGCCTAAAAATTAACAGATTAACTTTAAAAATATCATTGAATTAATATTATATTATTTTATTACCTTTGATAAGTAAAAAAAATGAAAAAATTACTTATAATTTATGACGTATTGAATTAGTGCCATAAACAGAATATAAAAAAAAAGCTGATGTTAATTTAAGCGTACTTCAAATACTCTAAAACATACTATGTAATTACAATGACATAGTACCTTTATCTTATGGTAAAGATACCATATATATATTACTAATATAATAACCAATAATTCTGAATACGACAATTGCTTAATTTTTTTAATTTATTTAACTTACCCAAAGGCCTTCCCCTAACCTTTTCGGCTTCTTTATAATGAGCTTTGAACCATAGCTTTTGGAGGTCGCTATGGTGACGTGGCGGGAAAGGATGCTTTTCCAATATCGCATATAGTTCTTGAAAAACTCCGTGATGAAAAGCTACGAGTGCGCGCGCCCTAAAATATTTTTTTTATATTAAAAATGTGAGCATATTTTTTGTATTTCTGTTTTATTTTTTATTATTAATTAATTACTTATTGATAATGCGAGCATTTTTTTTGTACTTCGAAAATGTCAAACGTCTATTTCGACTACAACTTTATTATACTAGCTACTTTTTTATTTAAATTTTAATGAGTAAAAAAAATATTGTAAGCCCGATTCAAAGTTTCTTTGCACCTTAGTGTTATTAAAAAAAGAAAAAAGAATCTGCATTGTTTCAAACCTTAACACTGTTTCGTTCCCTCGCAACAGCTCCGTCGTTGGCAAACTCCATAAAAACGCCGCCAATTTTTCTATATCGCCTTTTTGTTGTAAAGCTTCGCACACACATTGCACTTGTTCCGAATTAAAATTCAAACATCTACGCATACTATTTTCATTATCAGCGAAATACTGTTGCTGTCTCTCTCTGTCATTGTTCACAACATTTTCAAAGGCATTATTTATTTCTATTTCAACCATGGGGTTGTTTTCGTTTTGAACATTTTTCATAGACATATCATTAAAGTAGCTCGAGCGTCGGTCTTCGTTATCGATTTGAGAAAAAAAGTTATCATTGATTGGCGGCAACTTAAGTTCGAAATTCAAATACTTTTTGCTTCTAGGCGACAAATAGTTTTCGAAGGAGTTCTTATTGCTCTCTTGTAAGTAAACCTCTTTTCTGTCATCTGTTCGGGCCTTTTGTTTGCATGAAAAATATTGTTTCTCAGCTATGTCCGGTTGAGTGTAAAAGTTTCCATTTTGCTGTTCGTAAGGAAATGATGGTAATGACGTTTCAGACTCGCTTGTTAAATCGCTAGATGGACTTAGGCGGTCTGAACAGGTTTCCATATTTGTGGATTTCATCACAAAGTTAATTATTATCTGTAACCATTCATATATTTAAATAAATGTGAACACAAACAGTAACTAGCACGCAATATAAAAAAAAATCTATAATCATATTATAAATGCGAAAGCAATTACAACAGACGGGCTGTTACGTTTTTTGTGGTGCTGAACCGATTTTGATAAAATTTGTTATGAAGCAAGCTTGAACACCGAGGATTAAAACAAAATTATTTTCAACAGGTTTTTCTGTTATCTCAATAAATATTGATCTTGGAGAAAAATGTTTCGTTCAAATGTTATAGATTATACAATTTAACGCATTTTATATTCTATAATTTTTTTGTCAAAACCATTTTTTTTCGAGTATTGTCCTTGAAAGTTAATTTGCGCCAATTTTAATTCAGCGAGTCCAAATACGTAAGTATGCGAAATTTGAAGAGAAAAATTGGTATGACCTTTTCGGAAGTTTATCCCAAAATTAAATGATTTCTTTATTTTTACTAAGTAGTGAAAGCATTATATCCATAGATAATGCTATATATTATGTCAGGTATCACATATTCAACAATCGTGTGGTAAACCCGAGGAACTATCAAACAGCATCATAATCTTTCAACTGTTATTGTAAAAATATTTTACTTCAACTTTTTTTTAGAAACATATTTTATTAACAATACGTTATAAAGTTGCCACTAGTGAAAAATAAATAACTATTATATTTGTTTAAATTATTTACGATTTATTTAAAAAAAGTTAAAACCGAATTAGTTAAAACGGATTTCCTCTATCGAGTAAAAAATAATTGTATTTAAAAATAACAAACGATGAATACGAAAATATCGATTGTTTTCAAAACATCGAGCGACAACTGTGGCTATATTTTAAACCGGAATTTCTTTTAAAAACAAAATGTCATCATTTGAAGCCTTTTTCAGCGTCTAAAATATAATGTTATTTGAATTAAATAGCGCGATATATTTATAATATTAGATTGGTGCCAAAAAATTTATCAAGATTTTTTTTTTTTATCTATAATTGCTTCATTGAGTAAAATGTTAAGGTGGAATTTTAGTCCAACGTTGCTATACGTAAAGTTTCTAATGTCTTATTTCAAACACGCAACAGTTAAATATAAACTTTTGTACTAAGATGTTATATAATATTGCATATTTTATATTTCAAAGCTTAGAATTTAGTTTATACTTGTTTTATTGTATTATATACATTATATAAGAGATTGACAAGTCGGCTCTTATTTATTTAACTGATTCTCATCACGATTGAGACAACAGTGACAATCTAACTTCTTATTATCTCAATCAATCAAACCCGACCTACTTCGATATGCAATTTTGATATACATATCCTTTGATTATTTAATCATTAGAGTCATTTTCGCATGTCACTTTCTAACATTTCACGATTGTGATCTGTAATGAGCTTACAGTTTGTTCTTAAAGAATAACTCTGATATACTTCATATTTTCTTCTAAGCAGATAGTACGATTGCCTTTAAAAACTAAATCATCTTTGATGGAGTACGATATAAGACAAATTTCACTACACATATTTCGCCACAGAACCCAAACTATGTCAAAGAAATGTTGCCAAAAATGCCATATGAAATTTTAAATAAACTATACGTTATTCAAGTACGATCTTACGTACTTCTAAATCGTTTAGTATATAATTTAATGGTAAAACTGGTGCCGGGATGTAGATTCTACAGAGAAGAGCCAAGAAACTACTAAAAATGTGTTTCGTTAAAAAAGATATTTAGTAGAGCGTTACAGTTACAGGCACATATAACGGCACGGTGCAAGGCATGCTTTATATTTTTAATTAGCTGTGCTAGATGATATTCTGCCGCAAAATAGCAGTACTTTGTATTGTTGTGTTCCACTTTGAAGGGTGAGTGAGCTAGTGTAGTTACAGGCACATTTTTTTTTTTATTGTATAGGTTGGCGGGCGAGCATATGGGCCACCTGATGGTAAGTGGTCACCAACGCCCATAGACAATAGCATTGTAAGAAATGTTAACCATCACTTACATTGCCAATGCGCTACCAACCTTGGGAACTAAGATGTTATGTTCATTGTGCCTGTAATTACACTGGCTCACTCACCCTTCAAACCGGAACACAACAATACAAAGTACTGCTGTTTTGCGGTAGAATATCTGATGAGTGGGTGGTACCTACCCAGACGAGCTCGCACAAAGCTCTACCACCGAGTAACATGGGACATAACATCTTAGTACCCAAGGTTGGCGGCGCATTGGCGATGTAAGCGATGGTTAACATTTCTTACAATGCCATTGTCTATTGGCGTTGGTGACCACTTACCATCAGATGGCCCATATGCTCGTCCGCGTACCTATACAATAAATAATAAAAACACTAGCTGTGCTTCTTATTTCGTTATTGTTTAAGAGTAAATGTTGATAAGGCAGCTCAATTAATTATACTTTCAATATAATATAATATTTTAATTGTTACTTTTGTAATTGTGATTTTAATTCTAATAATTTATGTATGATTATGAATGTATTAAAAGTGTGATCATGTAACAAAATTTTGGGCCTCGATGCCTGAATAATAAAGATATTATTAATAGAGATTTTACTTCTCGCTTGATTTACAAATACAAATTATTTCAGGCGAATATCGTATTATGACTGAAATTAAATATAGAATGTGATACTTATAGTTAAACTAGCTTTCTAATAGTGTAATAAGTTCAGTAGTTTTAGACTATATCGCATGCAAACAAATCTTTTATTATTATTTTTAACGATATCCATGGACGGTTGTGACCCTTCGACATCAATAGGTTGACAGTTTTCCTGCTGTAAATGGACGTGAGCTTCACTCGGCTCTTATAATGTATATTTTTTTATTAAACCCAAGTTAAAATATGAGTGTTTTCATACAAAAAGTATTCAACATAACTCTTTTGTATAATTGAGTACATGGCCCATATAAATATTTATTTAAAAGGTTTTTATGATCATTATGTTTTTAGTAATATTAGATTGCACACCATAGATACACTCGCCCAAACTATTTATATAAAATTGTTTAATTATCAAGAATATTAAATACATTAAAACAATACATTTTTTTGTTTATAATTATTTATAAAAAATTGATATCGATTAGTACCCAATAATAATAATACTTAAACTTGGTGGTACCACCCACTCCTCGTAAGTTCTATCAAACTGCAATCTCAGTATTATCGTATTCCGGTTTGAAGGGCGAGTGAGCATATAACTACGGGCACTAAGGACAGAACTAAGCTCCCATGGTTGGTGGCGTTTTGGCGATGTAAGGGATGGTCAATATTTCTTATAGAGCGAATATCCATGGGCGGAGGTTACCACTAACCTATTTGAAATATTAATAATCAACGCGTTCATTTTTTATAGCTGGTTGGCGGACGAGCATATGGGCCACCTGATGCTAAATGGTTACCAACGCCCATAGACATTGGTATTGTAAGAGATGTTAACCGTCGCTTACATCGCCAATGCGCCACCGACCTTGGGAACTAAGATGTTATGTCCCTTATCTGTCTGAACGCGATAAAGTCAAAACTACCGTACAAATTTTTATACGGTTTTCAAGAATAGACGGAGTGATTCGTGAAGCAGCTGTTGATTTATAATTAATTAAGTTTTTGTGAATATTGTGTAAATAAAACAATATGTCGGACAAAAATTAACTACTACAAGAAGTAACGGCGCGGCCGGTTGCGTAAAAAAATCGTGATATAATATAAATCTATACATATAATAAATCTGTAACTGGTCGATGTCTGTACATGGAAGATAAATGAGTAAAACTTTTATCGGGGGTCATTATAAACACAATAGAACCCAAAACAATTATTAATAGATTTTTTGTCTGTTTGTCTGTTTGTCTGTTTGTCTGTTTGTCTGTTTGTCTGTTTGTCTGTTTGTCTGTTTGTCTGTGCGTTTGTGCACGCTAATCTTAAAAACGGCTTAACGGATTTGAGTGCGGTTTTCACTAATGTATTGTGGCTAACTTCACTTAACATTTAGTGTTTGTTTTATTTCAATCGGTTCATAAATAATAAAGTTATGTCAATTTAAAGATACACGTAGAACATTTATTAAAAAATGGTTATGGTCAAACTGAAAAGAGATTAAATATTACATGTAATATACACTTTTGCTTATGATTTATCCTATATTTTGTCCTATAATTTTTAATCTCTTTATTTATTTATTAAAAGTTTAGTATTATCAAATCAATAAATTATTATCTGTAGGAAAAGTACGCGCACTGTTAGTTGTCAAAATCAAAAAGTTTTGTTAACAATTTCGTGTTTTCAGTAGCTTCGTGTGTTGTTTTTGCATAAAAACTAATATTGCATATATATTGTATGTATCTTTATGATCTCATCTTATATCTTTCATAACAGTACGCTTTAAGACTGCGTGTAAGCAAGTCAGTTAACTCAGTGACAATAATTAATACGTAAATAGTATATAGGTGTATAAACAAAGCCTAAAAAACAACTATAACAATAATAAATGGTTTTAGAAGTGTTTGCTTTAAACATAAACGTGGTATATCACTTCTTAAAACTTTAAATAGGTAAAAAAAATTCGTAAATTCGTGTTTCCTGTCAAAAGTTTTAAAACGGCAGATAAAAATTCAAACGTTTTACCTACCGAAGGTTTTTCTAAACAACGAAATAAATAACAATTTAACGCGGAAAAAATGGCAACCATATTTTGAACTATATTTATTAGCCTCTGGATATATATAAGGAGTATTAGCCACTGGTTATGTATAAGAAGTGTAAATAGAGAAAAATAGCAATTTTGTTACACTCGATTGGTTGAAAAGGTGTCGAAATGTTCAATTCATTCAACATTAAAATAACAGAAATTACTTTAAAAGACCTCATTAATAAATGTAACAAGTATTTCGAACCAAGGAAAAATTTAACTATGGCCTGACATGTATTTTTTATGAGAAAACAAAGCAAACACGAAAATATAACCAACTTTATTACGAGTCTAGAAAATTTCAGTTTAAAATGCGATTTCGTTGAATTATTAGTCATTGGTCAGTGATAAATTTACAGGGAATATGTGTTAGAGTAGCTTACCAAACATCAACGATTATTACAACAGTCTGATCTGTCACTAAAGAAAGCTATAGAGATAGCTAAAATAGTAGTGATCAAACATCAAAATACGGATCACATAAATAAAAGCACTGAGACGTCGTCATCACCGTCATCATCTAATGAATATCAAGTGATGAAGGGGGAGTAAAAGGGTTAAACAACACACAGTACAGAATAGAGAAGATGTGCATATTCCTACGAAGTCAGACGGGCAACTAATTAAGAAGAGAACAAAATTGTGAAACATGGTTATATTTGCCTCATCCCAATATAAACCGAATAAAAGTATTTTGTAATTTCTCAGCTTAATTCAATTGGTCTTTGGCTACATCAAGCTTGCGACAGCATAATCATGAATAGGAAGAAGTAGATCTGTGCGAACATATAATATATAATTAAGTGTACTCAGATATTGATATTATATATTTAAAAAAAAATCACTGCAAAAATAACATAAATAAGATAAAAATAATAATGTATTAAATGTATTAATTTATATAAAATGAATGTACCAACCCATCTTAATATTCAATATTTAAGTTTGTTATAAATTCTGTACTGTAGTCATATTCTTGCTTGCCTTTTAATTGTATTTGGTTAAAAAATATATAAATAATATATATATCATTTATTTACTGCATTTTATTGGCCTTACTCAATGTAATAATGCTTAAGCTATGTGATTACATTTATATTTTGTTTTTGTTAATTTTGTGTTTTCATTAAGTAATTAATTATATTTGATTATAAAAAAATATATATCTTTGTTTAGCTGATTGATTTTATATATGTTTTGTTTATTTTAATGATTGTGTGATTGTGTAATTATTGTTGGTGGAAACGTAGCTAATGTATGTATATATATATATATATATATATATATATATATATATATATATATATATATATATATATGCTATAAGTGTCATCTCATTTTTAACACTTAACCTACCAGAGCGGTCAAATAACTGCTTTTGAAACTTTAATTAAAATTGTTATATAGCTGCTTTTGTTTGTATATTATATACTTTTTCTACATAAAATGGCCGCTTAAGCAGCTTATTCAGATGTGTGTCAAGTTCAATGGACAACATTCTTTTAATTCCCTATTTTTGGTTAATTAAATTAGTAGCCTTGGTTAAGTCTGATTTTATTTAGTCTCTGACAGAAGAAACATTTCCTTTACTTTATACTTTATATTGTACACATAAAATAACATAAATCTATAACAAAAACGAATTAATTAATAAATTATCCACACATCTCTTTACCAATAAATAAAATTGAAGTTTCTGTCTGTTATTTCAAAATAACTGCCTGTTTTAAAGGTTATATGGCTATTTACGATTTACCAAAACCAAAGCAATCATTTTTTTTACTGTCTGCATGTCTGTATGTCCAGTCTAATCTTTCAATCGTCTAAAAATTACAAATTGAAATAACCGAATTATTATAAGAACTATTTCGAGATTCCGTTTAGCCTTTATTTCATCAAAATTAGTTGAGTCTATCAAAAGTTATAAAAAATACGTATTTTTGTTGATATCTATACACATAATATTATTACTCTTCCTAACTGATTCATTAACGCAGAGCCTAAACTGCGGGGGTTAGAAACTTGAAATTTTGGCAGTTGATACATTTTATAACACTAAGGTAGGATTTTTGGAAATTCTACCCTTAAAGAGTTGATCGATTGTTTAGAAACCCGTCATTTTTAAAGTTAGAAGCATGAAATTTAATGAACAAGCTTAAAAATAAATAAAAATGTATTTCAGCGTTTTTGAAAATCTAAATCTAAGAGGGTAAAAAAGGGGTTGAAAATTTGTATGGGGATTCCGTCACTTTTGGTGTAAGAAGAATGATATTTAGTATTAAAGCTATGCATACGTATTTCGTCGTTTTTAGAAATTTAACTCCAAACGGGAGAAACGGGGTAAAAGCATAAGTATAAAAATTTAAAAAAATAGAAATATACTATTTGTGTTTTTTGATTGAATTAATAAACATGAATTTCAAAGTTTTTAGAAACTTTTATTTTTGTTTGGAAGAGTTGGGTGCAAATAATGAAATTCAAAATACGCAATATCTTATATCAATATCTCTTAGGGAGAAATATACGAACTTCACTATGTTAGTGATGTTTGGATAAAGAAAACATATTCCATTATTGCCATATGTACCACTTAATTGGTATTCCCTAAGCTTATATTACTGTAAAGTTTCATTAAAATCCATTCAGTAGTTTCTGCGTGAAAGAGTAACAAACGTCCATACATCCATATAAACTTTCGCGTTTATTATATTAGTAGGAAGTAGGATTATTATATGCCCTGTACTGAACACACATACACTATACTGGATGGGCGAATAAATCGATTGGTAAATGTTTATATCTTATTGATTAAAAAATGTACGAGATAAAATCCTTATTTTACCCGTACGAAGTCGGGACGGGCAGCTAATTACTCGCTGATAACGTATCTTTCTGTAGGTAAAAAAGGTTTTTAAAAACAGTACAGCAGTTTTTTAGTTTATTCGCTACAAACAAACATACAAAAAATCTATTTTTACTTATTTATAATATTAGTATAGATAAAGACCACGCGCGAGCGAAGCTGCGGGCAACAGCTAGTGTGTAATAAGTTTGTGGAATTAGCGGTAACACAAAAACATTTAACAAACAATGGATACCTAATTACCTTTTTAAAATTACCGCAAGTAATTCTCCTATTACATACCTACTAAACGCGTTCCCGTTGCCATCATGTTTTGTTTACAGAAAAAAAAATCGTAAGCGTAAATTGAAACTAATATAGATTAATGAATCTTTTTTTATATATTGTGTTTTAATAATCTGTGTTAAGAGATCACTTACATATTTATCGAAATTGAATTTTTTTTTTATTGTATAGTAAGGCGGACGAGCATATGGGCCACCTGAGGGTAAGTGGTCACCAACGCGTATAGACTATGGCATTGTAAGAAATGTTAACCGTCGCTTACATCGCCAATGCGCCGCCAACCTTGGGAACTAAGACGTTATGTCCCTTGTGCGTGTAATTCGCTGGCTCACTCACCCTTCAAACCGGAACACAACAATACAAAGTACTATTGTTTTGAGGTATAATATCTGATGAGTGGGTGGTACCTACACAGACGAGCTTGCACAAAGCTCTACCACCGAGTATCTAGAGTAGGTATATAGTTGCTTTGCACGTCTTAAGCAGAGAATTTATTTTATAATAATTTAAAAATACTAAAATGAATTATATTCAACAATTAATATATGTTTAAATAAATATAAAACAAAAATAAATTTATTCCGAAAGCATAATCAAAATTTATTATATTATATAAATTAGTATGTAATAAAAATTCTTACCCCTTATTCACAATACCAATATTGCACAAAACATCAATCACTATAATTATTCATTCACAATTCAACACAAAAAAAATGTCTAAGAATGGCACATCCTCACTCAATGGAGTCATGGGGTCAAATGACAAAATATTTCATACAGTACCGTCTGTACCTGAACGAGAGGGGGTTGTGTGAAAGAGATACGAGATGGGCGGAGTCCGGGGCCCGGTGTCGATTTTCTTTTTAATTTTTGTAACGACCTTTTTGGTGGAACGCCTTTTTACAGCCAGGTGTGTTTGGTTGGATAGATTCGTTTTTTATTTTGTTTTAAATATTTTACGACCGATAGACGAAATGCATAAAACATTTGGTTTCCACTTCGTAGGTAGCTGCTTCAATCCTCGTTCATTACAGACATATTAATTTCAGAATTATTTTATCCAATTTAATAAAATATTGTTGTCATTTTTTAGACAATAATAATTGAATTTAACAAAGCGTTGATATATTAACTATTTTCTAAGATTTTAATACTTACATATAATATATAATTATAACTAACTAAACTATATATTATTCATATCTAATGTATATAATAATTATATAAAGTTCATATGAACTTATATCATCTGTTTCATAAAACGATCTAATTCTGAACACAATTCAACAGAAAAAAATTGATTAAATGACATTTCATTGGTATCGTTATTTAAAAGGATACAATTTTAATCAAAATATACCCTATTCCAGTAAGCTATTGCACTTTTGAATCGTTATTTTATAACATTAAATAAAATTTAAAGATACCATATGTTATACCATAGATAGATATCATAGTTTTTAGTTTCTACGATTCTAAAGATACAGTGTTAGTGTTGGTGGTGGCAGAAATATATAATGAATTGAAGAACATAAATCATTTAAAAAAATAAAACACACACTATTTAAAAACTTGTATAGTTTTATAAACACTAAGAACTATACTAAGAACATTAAAAATTTGTATAAAACATTGTGGAGTACACAACGAAATTATTTACTACATTATAATTCGAATTTAAGTAAAAATCATCATTCGATTTCTCAAAAAAATCTTGTATACAATTTTCCGGAGTCGTGTATCATACTTGGAAAGGTATACGTGAGAAACAAACATCGTTCATACCGCGAAATCGACTTGTATTGACCGACGGACAGTTAAACGAGTGTATTATGAAACTTATATATGAGTATACTTGTAAAGAGTATCTGTCCATTACTTAAGGAATAAAGTATACAAACTCAGTTTGTTATATTATATTAGACTTTTATAAGCCCTTTTTGAATTATCATTTAACAAGTGTAATTGACATGAATATTTTATTCGAATAAAATTACATGATTATTAACGGATCTACGTATTCCAAATTATATTTTTGTTCCGTTTACAGTTGAAACGCTTGGACCTTGGAGTATTAATGCAAAAACTTTCATGAAAAACATTACACCTCGTCTTATTGCCTCTACTGGTGACAGGAGGGCTGGTTCATTTTTCGCCCAGAGAATCGGAATTGCGATTCAAAGGGGAAATGCCGCTAGCATTATTGCCACCATTCCACGCGGTCACGATTTGTACAGTAACTATTTTTAATTATTTGTATTTATTTAAGGTTTTAATGTAAATAAATATTGTATTATTATAAAAAAAAATATCTATATATATTTTATTATTTAAATCGAAGTTCAATTATTCGTAATTGATGTTAAATCCTGCTACCATCGGTTGGTAACGTAGTTCGTAAGGAAAATAATCGGCAATATAGTAAATACTCTTTAAAAGCAATTAATTAACATAAATGTTAACAGGTTGATATATTTTTCTTAAATTCAAGAAGTAATAGTAATGTTGCTATATCGAATTAATATTTTTCCTTTTGAATTAACAAACCACACATGTAAGCATAGAGACCGGACTTGGAAATCGATTCCGAAGTGGTTTGAGTATAATTTTATTACTTTTGCAGTCAAAATGCGGGTAGGGCCCTATGCCGATGCCTTGTAGGACTAGGCAAAAATCCGGGGCAGATTGGTACCAGTAAAATATGCGGCGGATATGACTTCCAAATTTAAATTAGAGCAGTTTTACCCCTCTCCCCTTTAGCAAAGAAGTTTCCGGCTTCAGATGCCGTTTCTAAAATAAGGAGTAAAACCTATAAATACGATATTTCATGTTAAAATTAAGTTTTATTTTATTAACATGGTTTTTTCCGTGCACAGAGTATCAAATAACTTCACACGGTAAGTTTGCTAAGTGAATCTCATGATTTGTTTTATCTGTATTTTATGAAATGTTCAAATGTCAGCATTTTAGCTTTCCATGGTTCCCACGACGTTCACACAATATTATCATCTATACATATAAAATTGTCCGGTTGTGTACGTTATTAAAATAGCTTTCGATTTCATCAATCATAAGATAAAATATAATATTAATGGTGAAATAATATGTCACTTATACGACCTACGGCCGAAAAAGTAGTTGCAGCCTGTGAATGTCCCACTGCTGGTCTAAGGCCTCCTCTCCTTTGTTTAGGAGAAGGCTTGGAGCTTATTCCACCACGCTGCTCCAATGCGGGTTGGTGGAATACACATGTGGCAGAATTTGAAATTAGGCACATGCAGGTGTCCTCAGGATGTTTTCCTTCACCGTCAAGCACGAGATGAATTATAATCACAAATTCAGCAATCGAAATTCTGTGGTGTTTGCCCGAGTTTCAACCCACGATCATCGGTTAAGATTCACGCGTTCCTACTACTGGGCTATCTCGCCGAAAAAGTACTTACAAACAATTTAAAGTTGTTTTTTTTATTGATAATAGGGTCCAAGCAGACTGGCGTAAGTCCACCTGGCGATAAGTGGCCACCACCGTGCTGAACGAAACAATAACCATCCTTTACGCCATTACACCTCCATCCTTGGGAACCAGATGATGTCCAAATTTTGATGTTCAAAGCCAACCCATAAAGAATTAGGTATAACTTGAACCAGGAACCTTCTTTGTCGCTAGGGGGTCTCTGTACCCTGAGAACCCCCTCGGATTTGGAGGCCCGCAGAGGTGGGCCTACCGTCGGGACGTCACGGTAGTATGCGCAAGCGATCCCGTGACGTCCCCCGAAAAGGCGTAGTGGGTACCACTGGTTTTTTAGTGGGTATTCCGGCGCCTTCAGAGCGCCGGTGAGCCCCACATACCCCTTCACCATGTGGGGGAAAAGCGTAAAGGAGTTTTTCCAGCGATATAAAAAAAGGAACCTTCTATGTTAATCCTTATGTTATGCCTTTGGAGCAATGTCATAGCGTTTTATTATGTCTGTCTGTTCATTCCAAATATGTTGCATTTTACTCAACTTTAACTAGATATATGAGTAACAAGTAAATAGACATTAGACACCCTTCGGTTATATGATCATATTTAGTCATAGATTCACATTATTGTCGTTTTCAATATACTAAACGTTAAATAACAAAAAAGGGTTAATACCCTTAATAGAAAATTGTATAAAAAACTTACTTTCTGAATGTAGTTAATTATAAATATTAGTCCCACTTATTTTTATATCTTAGAGAGGCGAGTGAGTAAATAGGCTCTCTGATTGTAAGTGATCACCACCGCTCATAAAGCTTAAAACAGCAGTACGTTGTATTGTTGTGTTCCGGTTTGAAGGGTGAGTTAGCCAGTGTAATTACAGGCACAATTGACAAAACATCTTAGTTCCCAACGTTGGTGGCACCTTGGCGATGTAAGCGATGGTTAACATTTCTTACAATGCCATTGTCTATGGGCGTTGGTGATCACTTACCATCAGGTGGCCCATATACACGTCCACCTACTTATACAATAAAAAAAATAGACACTGGCGCTGTGAGAACAACTAATCGTTGCATCGCCGATGCACCACTAAATTTTTGAACTGAAATGTTTTGTCACTTGTTCCTGTAGCTACACGAGCTACCCTTCTAACTGAAACATAAGAATACTATGCATTGCTTCTTTGTGGTAGAATATCTGATGCTTATCCCGAAGTGCTTGCGTTGGCGATGTAAGGATTAGTTAATATTTCATACACTGCCTATTTGCCATTTGTCTGTCCAAGCTAAAACATAAAAATTACAAAAACGAAAACATATTTGTTGCAAAAAATAGACTCAACAAAATTGATGATCAACAAATTATGCAAAAAATCAAACTTATCTATAACTTGTGAATGAAATCCGCAGATTCATTACAGTGTGAATGAACTGTTCTCGAAAACAACCCAGATATTCGGTAACCATTGAATGGATTTGTAGAAAAAAAATTTGATTAATCAAACAAATTTCATAAGTCATTACTCGGCTGTGTTAAAAATAATCGATCTTGCATTTAATACTAAGTGTTCTACATACTGCCATTTAAAATGATTTTGCATATTTCGATTTACGCACAAGTTATTTTTACATATACTAACTTATTATTACTATACTATTATTATAACTATGACTGCCTCGTTGGTCTAGTGGCTACATGTAAGGCCGCTGACACGGTGGTCATGGGTTCAAATCCCAGGTCGAGCCAATTAAATGTTATTGAGATTTTCTGTCGAAAATTCTCAGTAGCAGCCCGGAGTCTGGAAGTTGGAAGTGTGTACACTCGCGTGCCTCGTAAAGCCGTTGGTCCTGCGCGTGAACTCTTTCCGGTCGTGTCGGATTGCCGTCCCATTAGTTATGAGAGTTAGGGAATAGAGAGTGCTCCTGTGTTTGCGCACACACTTGTGCACTATAATATCTCCTGCGCAGTTGGCTAATCTCTCTTGAGATTGGCCGCCGTGGCCGTAATCGGTCAGGCTGACCATCATTATTATAAACTCGAAAATGACATTGTCTATGTTATATCTTTATTTTTTGTATGTTTTAACATACTTAAAAAAAAATTAAAACCGATGTCGGTGTCAATCGGTTTTTAATTGAAAGTTTGTTCAGATTTATCAAAACGCTTCCGATAAGTAAAGCCGTTGATCGACAAAATTAAAAAAAAGTTTGTGTTTTTTTTAATTTTATTATTATTACTTTCGTTATTTAAATTTTTATTACTATTCAAATAAATTTTATACTTCGTTTTGTAATATGTACTTAACTCACATTTGTACAACATAGCCTTAATAACCATTGTTTAACTTTTTGTAGTCTGTTTAATCATTATTTTATGTGCTTGATTTGTTCTTCTATAGTTGCAGGAGTACACATATTTAAAAACATGATTCCACTATGTAATACGCTCGTAAGATCCTTAAGAAATAAATATATAAATCCTAACTATAAAATTATAAATGTGTAAGTGAGTTTGTTTGTTTGTTACGCTTTTATAACAAAACCACTGAGCCGATTTTAAAAATTATTTCACCAACGGAAAGCTACATTATCAGTGAGTATACATTTTGTCCCCGTATTCGCACGGGAACGGGAGCTACGCGGGTGAAACCGCCGGCGAAACGCTAGTAAATAAATAAAATCGACTCGTGCGAGTCGAACTACAATACTTAGTAATGTTGTGTTTCGATTTGAAGGGTGAGTGAGCCAGTTCAACTACAAGCATGGGAAGATCACATGTTAGCTCCCCGCGTTGGTGGCGTAGTAGCGATGTAATGGTTAATATTTCTTAACAGTGACAATGTCTATGGGCGATGGTGACAGTTTACCACCAGGACCTTATGTCCGCCTACTTATTTTATATATATAAAAAAGTTCGAAACATGCAACTCAAATATGTTTTCAAATTTTTAACAATGATTGTGGACGAATTTCAACCACCATTATTGAGTAAATATCTAGTCTATATACATAAATATAATATTATGTTTTACGTTACTTTACTTTATACTTTATTGTAAATACACCACAAACGAAAAAAAATACAAAACATGTATACAGCCTAAATAATTAACAGTAGCATACAATTTTGGCGACCTTATCGCTACATAGCGTTCTCTTCCAGGCATAGGCAGGCATAAGCTAGGTCACCAACGCCCATAGACATTGGCATTGTAAGAGATGTTAACCATCGTTTACATCGCCAATGCGCCACCAACCTTGGGAACTAAGATGTTATGTCCCTTGTACCTGAAATTACACTGATAATAATAATCTATACCAAAAACTAATAAATACATAATTAAAAACAAGAAATATTTTAATAACGATTGCCATCAATACTGTTTTAGAAGACCATATGAGGAATTATAATTATTTTTAGTTAACATATAAAGTTAAGTTCGTTATTATCATTCATTATTCAATAAGTCACTTAGCGTGCAGAAAGAAGTATAATCACAAGTATTTTTCAAGAATTATCAAAAAACATAGCTTGTAATATTAATATACTGAAGTGGCAGTGGACTTTGTTGCACGTTAAAAGAAACCTTTGTCAAACACTTTAATTTAATAAGCTGAGTAAATAATTTGACTCACGACATTTAAAAAAAAATACTACGTAACTATTTTTGTAATTTTCTTTTAAAAAAAAAAGGTCTTAAACAACTATGAATTCAGTATTATTATAAAAACATGAATAATAAAAATAATATGTGCCGCGCATAATCTCATGTTTTGTAACGGGATACCGTTGGACGAAAAGTGCATACCTTTGATACCCGAAGCATGTGAACTCTTTTGTTGTTTTACTAGAATTAAAAAAAAAACATATTGACGTATTTTATTATATAATCACAACATAAAGGAATATAACCCGTTTAATTCGTGGTTTAAATCATACCACTAAACTCAGTAAATAGATGAAAATATATACCGAGTTACACTGCAGTTTGTTGTAGTGTTGTTGTGTATAAACGATATTTTAAATTTCGAATTTTGAATTTAAACCTGCCAGCTACCGTTTTGACATTCGTTTAAAGGTTCGTTCCGTAGTGCCAACTACACACATATAATTCACCAAACACTATTCACTTAGACAACATTGACAAAAAACGATAATACTTATGTCGAAATGAAAGCGCGGAGTCTGGAAGCTGGAAGTGTGGTCATACACCTAAACTTTTTACTATCGGACATTATTGACGTAGTAGGTATTTTTTTATATCATAGGTAGGCGGACGAGCATATGGGCCGCCTGATGGTAAGTGGTCACCAACGCCCATTGACATTGGCATTGTAAGATGTTAACCATCGCTTACATCGCCAATGCACCACCAACGTTGGAAACTAAGATGCTATGTCCCTTGTGCCTGTAATAACACTGGCTCACTCAGCCTTCAAACCGGACCACAACAGTACCAAGTACTGCTGTTTTGCGGTAGAATATCTGATGATACGACACTATCTACACGGCGTACTATCATAGTCATTTTTCTTTTCTTTTTTGTATAAGTGGCTTCAGTTTTTTGGAACGAATTTCTTTTACGCGGCTTACAGTAGAGTGAAATGGCAGTGGCCCAAGGTCACGTCATATAACGAAATAGCATTCACACTGTGGCTACCAAATGTTACAAAACACAATGCGTTGGGCTTTCGAATTTAGGAGGTCGATATAAAGAAGGTTGAGGTGCTTTAAGTGCGACATAAATACAGTAATATAATCAATTAAAATCTACATTTTAAAACACAGTTTGAGTCGAAAAAACATCACAGAACTTCGTTCCTGACGGGGATCCCCCGACCGCACAATTTTTTTCACGTAGTTGCATAAAAATAATCCTTTATTAGTTCCACTACAATTACAATAATTGTTTACAAAATCCATCTGCAATACAAGTAACTATCCCCTAGACAAACCTAACATTATTCATTTAAATAGGCAAAAATATCTGCCGATACAAGCATATTTGATTTAAATTAAATACAGAAGATCACACATGCATATGTCATATTGTCGAATTCAACAGAGGCGCAATCTGTAAAGTTTTTATTAATTATACATCAAAAATCAAATATTTAAGCCAGCCAATATAATGTAATCAATATTCAATTACAATAACAATTCACGGCGCCAATTTGACCTCCCATAGCGAGATTGAACCGACAAAGGGACCGATGGCTTATGTTACATAACAAAATATATAAGGAAAAATGCCATGTACACTATTTAATATAACCCGTTGTGACCGCAGGTACTAAAGACATATCAATTTGATTTCATTTAGTAAACCAAGTTTGTGTTTGTTTCGCTTTCACACCTTAATCAAATATCAATCTAATCAAAAGGGCATAGGGTATATAATCCCTTACGTACGATTTATTTAATACTAGTTTTTGCCCCTGGCTTCGCCTGCATCGGAGGGGGATTTAATGCATAAATTCGTTTGAATTACATTTCTGTACATACAAATTTCAATCTTGTGAATTTGAAAATAGAACCAGTTTTTATATTTTTTTTAAATTTTGAATTGTTATTATGACCTACTGAGAACTAAGAACTATAAGAAAATAATCAACTATATAGACAACTGATCTCACTTAAAGAGTACGTCAGATTAACAAACCCTGAACTAAAAATTATCCGATCCTTCCTTGGTGTTCAAACTTGCTACATACTAAATGTCATCAAAATCTGTACAGTGCAGCATAACAGACAGAATTACTTTCGCATTAAAGATATTACTATAGATAATATAAAGACACTTCACTAATTTAGACATATGATACATTTTCAAGCATGTAAAATATATATGTTAGGGCCATATAGACCGATATTTATTTTAAATATCGATCTCTATTTCATTGCTAATGTTACCATATTAAAAAATAAATATATTTCATAGTCGTATATATGTTACATTATATACTTAAGTATATAAACATTTAATCATATTTCATGTTTTGATGATATTCGATTGTCTTAGTTGACAAAATTGACACCAATCATGAGCTCTGATATTAATGATCTTAAAATATGAAAACTACTAATCGAATATACATGCTTATATAATAAAAACTGTTAGTTTTGCGTCACCATGAACAAGCACCCCATAACCTCGGTTATGGGAAACCAACAACCCACTAAAACTTCCCCATGGCCATGAATTATTATAGATTTTAAGTTGCTGTTACTATAATCTGACATATATGTAAATTAATTAATAATATAAATAAATTTCTTGTTACGAAGAAAGTCGAGTTCAGTAAGCCACACAGGGGCCGAATTCTGCTAAGCTATAACGATTACGATACGTTTCCGATTCAATTCCGATCCAACTTTGACTGTTCTAAGTATATTTATTTGGAGCGGAATCGAACCGATATGATGTCAACTTATACCGTTATGTCAAAACCAAACTGTTTACCTGTTATGCCAATAGTCGATAATTAAATTGAAGAATAGGAAAACGGATAAACGGCAACGATCACGCTTCGATTCGATTGCGATAAAGTGATAATTTGTTAGTAGAATTGCCCTGTGCTGTTTCCTCATGATGTTTTACAACGCCGAGAATAATGTGAATTAAAAAATGTGATTGTACTTTTAACCCACCAGGATTAAAACTTGCATTGGGTAATCTCCACTTTTTATAATACATATTAAAATGTTATAAGTTTCAAACAAAAATTCATACATTATTCAATAACATCGTACCACTGAAGCTTATAAACGATGTACACCTAAATCGCTCAACTTAACAAGCTAGTAACTTGATACTTATAAACGCACGGTGCTATTTATCTCCACACAGCTATATCTAGAAAGAGATAGATGATATACATTATCATCATACTATCCACAATTGCCATCCCTTTCGCACTTTCCATGGATATATTTTCGAAATAGTTTAGCCTGTGCTATGTTTTCCACAGCACTATGGATACACCCCTTACTCTGTACTCCAATCAGAACGCTTCCAACTCACCCTAACATAAATTCAACCAATTACGGAACAGAATTTGTCAGGTGTGATCAATAGGTGTTTTGTTACACAGGATGCTTAAAAAATTGCTCTGGTGTTAGGGAATTTTTGATAAAAGGGATGCTTTAACGGGTGTAAAAAATGGAAGTGATGTATTTAATTTTTTATTTACAAGCCAATTTTTTTTTAAATGGCTCAACAAAACTCAGATTGGCTAATATATCATCACACCAGAAGATGACAAACACATCTTATTTAAATTTTAATAAAAATTGGCATTATAAGAGATGTTTCCCTCCTTTTGTTTACCACCCCTTGCATCAATGCACCAACAACCTCAGGAAATAAGGTATATTATGCATGTGGTCAAACTAGCTCAAATAGATATCAATTACATACATAAAATTTCTGGATGAAACAGCTTTCTAATGGCGAAAGAATTATCAAAATCGGTTCAGTAGTTTCGAAGTTTATCGATTACAAACACACAAATCTTTTCTATTTATAGACCTTCTCATAATATTATAAAAGCTATAGTGAGTTTGCCAGTTTGTTACGGCTTCACGCCTTAAATTCTCAACATATCGTCATGAAGTTTTGCATACACCTTATCAGGGGTACATAAAAGGACATAGGGTACCTTGCACCCCCAACTCCCCTCAAACGGGTGACGACGCGGGCAGACACTAATATTGGTTGGTGGAAAGGGTAGATTTAACTCGCTCCTCAATTTGACTGAACTATACGGCTTAAATCGACCCTTTCCGATAACTGTCAACACTTCAAAGTAATCTGTTTGGATATCGTGAGAATAATAAAAGATTTATCAAGATACGTTTGCTATGATGATGTGAGGCTGTGCTACCTGGCACTGTATTATGTAAAAATATATTGTAGGATACATATATTGGTACCACCAGCTCTACAACCACAGAGTATTATGTGTAAAAAATATGATGTAATATTATTAATATTATATATAAAAATGATTTATATTTTAAGGTTAGGTATAATCCGTCAGTTTTTTTTTTAATATTTATTCATGTCATGTGACAAGATCTTATCTATCGGACTTAAAACATGCCATTTAATGCTAATATAATGAAATTTTTTTTTATTAACGGCCTACTTATAAACATTGTTTAGCCCACTACTTAAAAAATGCTATGTCATTTTCTTTCGAATGTCAAATCAGAGAGATAAATTAGTATTTAATAAAGTTACGTTTTTAATTAATGCCGTAGAAGTTTCCGTAATTTTATAATATACTTATAAAATGTTATAGGATTAATTGTTATAGATTATAATATATGTATAAGTTTGAATGCAATGACTGATCGGCAATAGATCACGGGTTTGATCCCCGTTTATACAAATATTGCTTGTATTTGGGCGACGGTGACCACTTATCAGGTGGCCCATATGCTCGTCCGCCTTTTTTTTTTAACGCTGGAAAAACGCATTACGCGTTTCCCCCACGAGAACAGTGGAGGAGTATGTGGGGCTCGCCGTATGTCCAGGGCGCCGAGTGTGCCCCGGTCATCGGAATACCCACTAAAAAACCAGCGGTACCCTTCCCGTCTTAACGGGAGCGCCACGGGATCGCTTGCGCACGCTACCGTGACGCTCATATGCTCGTCCGGCTACCTTTGCTTTAAAGAAATAGTTTCGGTTGAGTCGTTATAATTTGTCATATTTCAAACACTTAGGACAAAGGGCCCCAAGGCGCTGTTGACTGCTTAGCGTCTTTTTTTTTAATATGAAAATGTGTATTTCAGTTAATTATTAGCACTTGATTTTATCATAGTACAGACGTAATATTAATTTAATTTAAAGAAAATATATTGTCATTGATACATATATTAATGGGATTCCTTCGAAAATATATTAAGCAAATATTATTACAGGGTGGTAGAGCTTTGTGCAAGCTCGTCTGGGTAGGTACCACTCACTCATCAGATATTCTACCGCAAAACAGCAGTTCTTGGTATTGTTGTGTTCTGGTTTGAAGGGTGAGTAAGCCAGTGTAATTACAGGCTTTAAGGACATAACATCTTAATTCCCAAGGTTGGTGGCGCATTCGCGATGTAAGCGATGATTAACATCTCTTACAATGCCAATGTCTATAGGCATTGGTCACCACTTACCATCAGGTGGCCCATAAGTTCGTCCGCATACTTATGCTTTAAATTAAAAAAAAAAGTCATATTAGTGACAACTAATACACTAATACAAATATGAGTTGAATGAGTATCATTAAAAAAAGTGCTTTTTTTTTTTAATTTGTCGCTCTCTTAACTTCAAGCACCGGTAAGGGTATATATTGTTACTGTTGAAAGCCACAGGGAATTGAAATGCGCAATTCATATTATAGATCTGACGACAAAATGGTGGCCATTGTTAGATTAGAGGAATTGTGTTGTAACTTTGATCGTAAACTAGAATTTAAAAAGTTAAATTTTTCAAAATTATAAATAATAATATATATAGAATAATAATAATATATAGAATACACATATAATATATCTATATATAAATTATATTATCAATACATACCAAAATTACAAGTATATAATATAAATATATACAATAAATACGATACTATAAATATACATATATCCATTAATTCTCGTTTTAAAAATATATACATATAATAATATGTAACTTTTTTATTAAGTTTCGTAACAAATAAAATGCAAGCAATGGAAAAAACTAAAAAGTATAAACCATAAATTAAAACAAAAACAGAACAAACATTAAAATAAAGTGAAGTATTGTAAAGTTTAATTTAATTTGTTAACTTTTTTTTCAATTTCACACGAGCTACAACATTGCTGTTAGCAGCCAGCCAAGTGTGCGTCAAAATTCGATTGCGCATAAGTAGTGTCAAACAACAATAGTGCTGTTCATTTCGCTCCGAATCTATTGTGTCCTTTGTTCGAATACTCGTAACTGCGGATTAACGCTGTCACGCCTTTAAAAATGAAACATTCCAAATTCAAACTTACGCTAAATTACGAAAAGCTTGTTTTTAATTATCTTTTAAATTTCGAACGTCGCGTTGTTCGAAATACATCGAAATATCTCTTTTGATGCGACTGATGAAAATTGAACACTGTATTAATGACGCTAAGGTTTATTTTCTGTAATGATAATGAATTTTACGATAAATCAATATTTTAAAGATTAGCACACATTTGGGAACTTTTTTTTTATTCTCAGGATTAGTGTAATCCAGCGTGGAATTTGTTTATTTAGTTCGAGATGTTTAAATATAGATAAAATGATTTTGTGATCCATTAAACAAACACACAAATACACTTAACTAATGACATTAGTTAGAAAATATTATCGGCCATACTTATTTAAATGTTGCTTAGCTGATGTGGTTGTAGTTATGCACTGATTTCTGTTTCTTTTGTCATTAATTCGACATTCGAAAATTAAAAAAGAAATCATCACAAAAACAACATTTAGGTAAAGCTAATATATTTAGAATTATATTATTATTATTATTATTTTTAGAATTATATTAAGAAATATTTAAAACCTTTAAAACGTTAAAGGAAAAAGTAAAATGACATAAACGCAAATGTTACTGCTGAGAGAAATGTTCTTATTGAGGGTAAAGTTTGGAGTTTTCTCGACTCCGCTGATCGTTGATACGCTGATCCGCCACATGCAGGTTTCCTCACGGCGCTTTCCAATTGATTAGACCGTCGAGCACGATTAAACACAAATTGAACACATGAAAATGTGATAGTTCAGAATTTACGATTCACGTCTTCCAACCACTGGGCCATCACGCCCATCCTTCTAATATACATAATAATAATAATGTCCTCCAGACCGATTTCGGCCACGGCGGCCAATCTCATCATTAGCCACAATCGCTTTCCCCGCAGCTTCGCTCGCGTTATGTCCCATTTTTTATTCAATGACATGAAACTAACGCTAGAATTCCATCGATATACCAGACAACAAAATACCAGAATTAAAAAAGAAAAACAATTTTGATTAAAGATATTAAGCTGTAATACACCGAGTATTATTTATTACGTATGTATCTACATATATATGTATAGAACATACTAATCTCGGTAACCGTACACTGCAAGATAAGTATGGTGTAATTATGACGTAACAAGAACCGTAATTTAAATTTATGGGAACATACAGGCTTTAATATCCCATATCCGTCGCAGAATTTTATAACCTCACTTTATAAGTCTAACACTAACACATATATAGGTTCATATTTTATTATTTTACATGATGGTAGGGTTTTGTGCAAGCTCGTCTGGGTATATATCACCCACTCATCAGATATTCTACCGCAAAACAGCAGTACTTGCTATTGTTGTGTTCCGGTTTGAAGGGTGAGTGAGCCAGTGTAATTACAGGCACAAGGGACATAACATCTTAGTTCCCAAGGTTGGCGGTGCATTGGCGATATAAGCTATGGTAACATCTCTTACAATGCCAATGTCTATGGGCATTGGTGACCATTTACCTTCAGGTGACCCATATGCTCGTCCAATTGTCAAAGCAATAAAAAAAAAGAAAAAAAAAGTGCCATCAAATAGTTAATAAGACAGATATTTTTAACAGTTATAACTAATGACTTTTAACAACGGACCTTTGTTTTGTTTTATGCGCTTGAATATTTGCCAACGACCGTACTCACCGTTTATTTATATATTTTATACTTTATTGTACACCACAACGGAATTTTTACAAAAACTTAGACAGCCTAAATAATAGTAGCATACAATTTTGGCGACCTTATCGCTACATAGCGATCTCTTCCAGGCAACCAACGGTGTAGGGAATGACCCATAGGATATGAGGTAGATGGTGCAGTAATAACAAAATAAAATAACATTATAATAATAATATATACCGAAAACAAACTAATAAATACGTGTCAATATAAATATAGAATACACATATAATATATCTATATATAAATTATATTATCAATACATACCAAAATTACAAGTATATAATATAAATATATACAATAAATACGATACTAAAAACGATAAGTCCTCAAACAACACGAGGAAACACCGTTTTTATTCTATAATTTCCTCTTTATATATTTTCACAGCAACAGGTGACCATATATTTTTATTGTATTTAATTAAACTACTTATATACCTTGACGATGAAATCTACAAACCGAACCGGTGGCAACTTTATATTTATAATTTAATACTTATTTTACTTAGTAAAGAGTTTGTTCTAACTGACTATCAACTCCCAGCCAAAACTACTAAGTGAAAAGTGATGAAATTTGGAAAATAGATAGATAATTTTATAACGTAAGCATCCACTAATAAATGAATTTTCGAAAAGTCCACTTTAAGGAGGGGTATGAATTTTACCTGGACGAAGTCGGGACGAGGAGCAATCAATCGTTTTTTTATTACAATGCGCTCAACAATGTGTTATATGTCAATATATGTATCATAGAGAGAATGGTATAGACAATTATTAATATACTATATTTTGTATTATAAATAACCAACACTCAGATTGAAATATCTATTTGATCTTTCATTCATCAAAGACTATTATTAATTTGTAGAAGTTAACACCGAAACAATGTCTCATATTAAATAAAAGACTCGTTTGACAGTTCAATTTCGCGGCCCGTCGGTTGCTAGACGCGCGTAACCTGTGTGAAACGGTATTAGGTTGCCTTAAATATAATATAACATAATAAGAATATAGATTTATTACTAGGATATATGATCGGTTTGCATATATATTTTGACTGTCATTAAAAACTTGCAGTAAATAAGAAAATAACATTATAACGTTTCTATATATGTATATGTTGTGTAGGACCCCCTAAATTGGTTAAAAAATGATTTGTCTTTTTCTTTCTAATGTAAAATCCACGATGACAAGAGAGAAAGCAGTTTTGACAAATACAGGAGGCCAATTCTACTATCAAATTGTCACTTTATCGTAATCAAATCGAAGCGTGATCGTTGCCGTTTATCCGTTTTCGTATTCTCTGATTTAATTATCGACTATTGCCATAGAAGTTAACGATTAAGTTTTGACACAAAGGTATTATTTCGTTTATTCATAATAATTTTTTATTAATAAGTGCGTAGTTAACAGTTTTTAGAAATATTTTTTTAGGACAAACATACAAATATTTTTACGTTTCATTATAAGAGATTTCAAACATTTGAACCGTAATTAAATAATCAGATAATTGTATAAGTAATTCTGTCTTCAGTAATGAATATTGAACTAAAAAAACACACTTAAGAAATATCAATTATAAAAATAAAAATAAAACACCGCTAAAACCAAAAAAATAAGGAAAAATTTCAAAAATGTTACATTCTCACAGAAAAATGACAAATTGTGTTAAAAAAAATGCATAAACATCTCCATAGACATTCTTTCCCGCCATTTCTTGTTTCATTTTTTTTTTCTAAATATTTTTACACTGTTTTGGCGTTCAAGTTATTTTTAAGGTCACATGACACCTCGTTACTCGTTATTGCTGCTTTTTTAAAACATAATGAAGGATATTACGTTTAATAGTATGGATAAGTCTTTAAGCAATATTTATGCTTTTGGATTTTTACAATCGAAGTGTTCAATTCGAAAATCAAATTAATAACAGCTATGAAGCATTTAAGTATTTGGGATCATATAAAATAGGTAGGTGGACTGGCATTTGGGCCACCTGATGATCACCTGATCACCTATAAGGTTTTAGGATTTATTTTTAATATTCATGTATTATGTAGCCGAGATGGCTCAGTGTTGAGAACGCGTGAATCTTAACCGATGATCGTGGGTTCAAACCCGGGCGAGCACCACTGAATTTGATGTGTTTATTTTGTGATTATAATTCATCTCGTGCTTAACGTTGAAGGAAAACATCGTGGGGAAACCTGCATGTGTCAAATTTCACTGAAATTCTGTCACATGTGTATTCCATCAACCCGCATTGGAGCTTGGCACGAGAGCACGTGGTGGAATAAGCTCCAAACCTTCTCCTCAAAAAAAAGAGACGAAGAGGCCTTAGCCCAGAAGTGGGACATTCACAGGCTGTTGCTGCTGCTATGTATTATGTATATAAATTTAACGCGCGTTTATCCGCAGGGCATAGCAAGATATAAGATTGTATTCTAAAATCAAAAAACGTTACCTTTAATTCAAACCATTTTAATAATTCAGTCGTGATGTGCAGTCGCACTGAGCAAGTACCGTTTCATTCGATCCGTTATTGAAAATTAAAAAAAGAAGTGTCACAATTACACAAACTTAATTATTTTTGATTCAGATTATTTTGTAATTTCACACTTCTTTTTTTTCTGTTGCTCACGTTATTATGTAC
This sequence comes from Nymphalis polychloros, assembly GCA_905220585.2. Taxonomy (NCBI): domain Eukaryota; kingdom Metazoa; phylum Arthropoda; class Insecta; order Lepidoptera; family Nymphalidae; genus Nymphalis; species Nymphalis polychloros. Next base: position 6,110,359 of record HG992267.1, read on the forward strand.
TGTTTACTTTTGGAAACTGTATTGGTCAATGTTTTATCTTTGAATTTTATTTAAATGTGTTTATTTGTACTGTTTGTTTCCTTAACGAAATAAAATAAAAATAAATAAATAAAAAATAATATTATCCATAGTCTCTTGGTGATAGCGGTTTGTTCAAGTTCGTCTGAGTAGATACCACTTACTCATCAGATATTCTGCCGCAAGGTAGCAGTACTTTGTATTGTTGTGTTGCGGTTTGGAGAGTGAGTGAGCCAGTGTAATTACAGGCACAAGGGACATAACATCTTAGTTCCCAAGGTTGGTGGCGCATTGGCAATGTAAGCGATGGTTAACATTTCTTACAATGCCAATGTCTAAGGGCGTTGGTGACCACTTACCATTAGGTGGCCTATATGCTCGTCCACCTACGTATCCTATAAAAAATAATAGAGACAAATGTAAATACTGGAACATTTTTATAGTGCTTAGTGTTTGGAAACAATTTTGAAAATGTATATGTCGAATGTTTTCATGCTACATAATGTTTGATTGTAACGATCTTGAGGGCCATTTTTTTTAAATTTTAAGTGACTATAGTCCACACGATACTTACATATATGTAACACATCGAGTCGAGTAGTTTTTGTGGCAATAAATCTGTCACTATCGAGCGTCACACTCGTGCCTGCGATAGTTAGGTTAATTAGGGACATCATAAAAACAAAACGAGTAGAACTCTTGCTTTGAGGGATCCGTACATTAATTATCGACACAGATTTAGAAAAACGTAAGCGGAATACTAAGTGAGCCACCTGATGAATAGATACAGCTCATAAATTGGCATTGTAAGAATTATTAACAACACCTTACATCGAAAATGCACCGTTAAGCTTTTGAACTAAGATATTATGTCCCTTGTGTTTGTTACACTGGCGCACTCAGCCTTCAAACTGGACCACAACAATACCAAACCAAATAGCATTATAATTGATGGTAGAATACATGATCAGTGCTAGTTACTACTCAGTCTTGGGCAGTAAGACTTAGACAAAGCTCTACCACCAAATAAAAAAACTCTACCTCGTGTTTGGTGTTTATCGTGGTTTAATATATGAAATTAAAGTACTGGCTAAATTGTTGGTCTAATGACTAACTTATAAGTTTGCTGGCCGTGAAATCCTGTGTTCAAGCCCCGGGTCGTGTCAATAATAAGTTATTGTGTTGTCTGTAGATAAATTCTCCGTAACAACTCGAATGCTGCTGAAATCTGATTAGAAAATTTTAATTAGATCACAGGCCGGACTTATTTTAAATTGCGGAATCCTAAAAATTGTGAAGACTTGTCTTAACAAAATAGTGACATTAAATTTGTCTTATATATTAAAAAGATTTGAAACTGGCGCCTGATAAAATAATCTTATTACATCTAGCCGCTAGTACAATTATATCAAAATAGATTCAGGAGTTAACACGTGGGTCACTTCTCAATCATTCTGAAAAGCCAAAGCTCACTGTTTAAAACCTTATTTATTTATTTATTTGCCTCGTTGGTCTAGTGGCTAGATATAACAGCCCCGACGCCCGGTGCTTAAAAGATAGGGCGTAAACCTGGGGCCGTGGATGCGTGAGGTGGGGGCCTCACGGGTCATATTTCAGACGGCCCTGATGACACGATCCCGCAGCCTCTCCGATCCGTGCCGAGGACGGCCATCGCAGTGGTTTTAGTGGGTAAAAATCCCACATAACCCGGTTCCTCCCCCGAAGGAAGCCCAGTACCTTTTGAAGGTTTCTACTGTGTTAAAAAAAAAAAAAAAAAAGTGGCTAGATATAAGGCCGCAGGCTAGATATAAGCCACCGGGTGGTGGTCCTGGGTTCAATTCCCATGTCAGGCCAATAAATAGTTATTGAGTTTTTCTGTCAGAAAATTCTCAGTAGCAGCCCGGAGTCTGGAAGTTGGAAGTATGTACACTCCCGTGCCTCGGAAAGCACGTTAAGCCGTTGGTCCTGCGCCTGAACTCTTTCCGGTCGTGTCGGATTGCCGTCCCATCGGATTATGAGAGCTAAGGAAAAGAGAGTGCACCTGTGTTTGCGCACACACTTGTGCACTATAATATGTCCTGCGCAGTTGGCTAATCTCTCTTGAGATTGGCCGCCGTGGCCGAAATCGGTCTGGAGGGACCTTATTTAATTATTTATTGATTATTGCACACAATTTACAAATACATAAAAAATACAAAGATCAAGTATTACAGATTACAGTATGCAAAGGCGGCCTTATCACTTACAGTGATCTCTTCCAGGCAACCTCTATAATAAAAACATATTTTGTTGTTAACCAGGAAAATTGATCGGGCGTAGTGTGCGAACAATTTATACAATACAATTCATACAATACATACAATATTCATACGGTTAGAAATACAGATAAAATAAATAACGTTAATAAAAACAAAAAGTCTTAGACAGATAAAACATTTCAAAATAAAATACTTTTGAAAAACTCTTTCATGAAATATAAAAATTCATTTTGATTTGAATTGAATGTATACAAATAAAATAACTGTCCTTTTTTATAATAAGCTTGTTGTTATCTGTAGCTACATAGATTAATTAAGTTCTCAAATCCGCAGAGCACGACCCTTCAGCCCTCTCAATTAAAGTAATAAGCTACAAAGTCCTAACAATTTGATAGTGGATGGGGTGAACGTAATAAAGGGATGCGCATATGCTGTGAAGGGGTGTAATGGCAAATTATGCGGAAAATTTCACTTAATTGCACCAATTTTGTACAGTGATTTTGTTTGTTTATATTCGATGACATATTGAATATTCTTTCTATGTTCTTATTTATTATAAATGTTTGTTTGTTTGTTGCACTTTCACGTCTTAAATACTACACGATCGGATCCCTCCTCGGTCATGAGGCTGAGAAATGGATGCACACGACAATGAAGTATGTTTGATTTCATTTAAAAAAAAAATACTTGTATGAGCTTTTTAATGTGTTGTATCATTGAACGTTAATAGTTTAACAAATTATTAAGACAGAAACCTGTATTAGTAATCAAGATTTTCGTAAATAGCTTATAATATTATTAAGCTATATATATATTTATATAGCTTTCATTAGAGCAATAACGATTCCAATAATAACAAAAACACGGACGCATGTCTATAACGAAAGAATTTCAATAAAAAAAAAACTTGTATAACAAAAATTTATCTGAAAATCCTATTAAAAAAGAAATTATTTAATTGTATATTTTAATTCAAGGCAATATAAATAATTTTACTGCCTGAACTGAATAGGTGGTGCCTATGGTTATACAAAGCGAACCAAGCAGCTATTTGTCTCCAGGGAGCCAATTAAAATTAGCGGGAAACACGGGAGGGTACGATAACAAAATAATACGCACAGATTATCTATACAAATCAAGTGTCAAGTGTCAAATCGTATGACATAGGGTGAAAGTAATTTTATTTATTATCTGTTACAAAAAGAAATAAGGGTATTCCACTTTGTTACAGCTTTCTAATTGAACACTATAAACATTAGCGACATATATTACACATTTAAAAAAATGTGTTCGGATTTTAATCTTCGACGTTTCAGACACACAGACGACAGACGGAAATCTTTCATCAGCCAGAGCTGGGAACTTGCGGTGTTCCCCTGCGTGTTATTATAATAGTATTATAATAACACGCAGGTTTGCTAACAAACATTTCTTTCACCAAGAACTTAAAAAAAAAACAAAAATTAAGCAAATTAAATTCGGAAGTGCTTGTCCGGGTACGAACTCATTAACTTCGGCTAATTCTTTAATAATAGAGCGAATATTTTGAAGTTTAATAAAGTTATATAGGAAACAATTAATTTATTGGTATTTTTAATTAATTTACTGTACAAATAAGGGTACATAAGTGTTATGTTTGGCTCCTTTTATGTATAATATCTGTATAAAATAAAAAAGCGCTTAATTTACTTTCGAAGGAATGTATGTATGTTTTTGTGAACCTTAACAGACTCTAATGGGAATTTTTTTGACCCGGTTTCGATAACAACTATTTTCACTTGTCGAAAAAAACCGTTTCAAAACATCTATAACGCATTAATGATTAAAATTATTTTCTGAACTTTAAGGATATATTTTAAATTATATTATTCGCATTATTTCAACTTCATAGTTGTTATTATCGCCATATTTGTTATTTAATACGTCTTAATCAATTATTTACTACATATACTTTTTTCAATTACAATCAAATATGTAAAATAAATTATTATTTCTGCTGTATTGCGTAATACCTTTGCCTTTTTATGACTTATAAATTTAGTCATTAAATTATTAAAAGTTTTATATTAAATAATAAACATTATAATTTCGACGTCATTTATTCATAAAGACAATTTTAATAAATGAACGCACTAAATTACAATAATTTGAGATATGTCACTTAAGAATTATTCAGTGGTGCGCGTTACGTTAGCTACTTAATTTGAATAACGAACATTATTTGGTGTTTCTTTTTTTTTTCATGATCCTTGTCATATGTCAATGGCCAATGTAATTAAGCCTCACTTTTAGAAACGTAACGACACCACTTTTACACAATTATTATGTATATAATAAGCTACAATACTTTACGCTATTGTTACAAGATATTACTGGAAGACAAATCGTATGGCATACAATATTTTAATACAACATTATCGTTTTAATTAAATGCACCGATACATAAATATAAACTACGAGAAATTTTCGAGGGAAAAAAAATATCTAAGGGGTATCCAAAAGTATTTGTAAAATAGTTCGATATATTCAAAATAGATAAATTTATCAGAAATAGTTTTATTAAGATTTCGAAAATTAAATTGAATTATTTTATTAAATTTCGATATGAAACAATGGTGCGAGATAATTTGCAAATCAAGGCAACGTGTCCACAAAAGCGGTAAGGGAATACTTCGGACTCCACCACTAAGATTTCGTTATTACATCCTTTGTAATTTCAAGTTAGATACATCTTTCCTCTCATTTCCGCTTTCATGAATACTGGACCTTGGTGGTACGATCCAATGAGAAATATTTACATTAGACAAATAAAGCGTTACAATAATAAATGTATCGAAAAATTCAAGTACACACGTTTAAAAATTTTTTGAAATGACATTTAGTCTCTGCAAAAACCATAGCCATTATATACAGCTGAAGCAAAGAGAGAGATTGTAACTTAATCTAATTTCAAATTTTAATTTATAAAACGTGAAGCTATTCTGTGATTATAAACTCGATAACGTAGAATACGATCGTGGACTGACATAAAATGATATGCGTTATTAACTACATTAGTTTATAATTAAAACATTTAAAAGATATACGCATCGAACTAGCTCATTATTAACGTAGTTCGTATTTGACGATCGAGTCTAGGTTTGAGAGTTAAAAATTGTTTAATGCTACTGCCACACCTGTGACCTGACTTATTGCGTTTATAACAAATTAATATCATAATTTATTTCATGGCCACGTGTGAGTAGAAGAGAGGTGTTATCTAACACCTAGAGTATCTACCCTATGTATTTTTCCATACCCCCGGGGCCCTGACAACGTGTCAACAACGTTTCATGGTGATCGTTTGAGGAGTTAGGACGTGAAAGCGTAACAAACAAACACACTGTCGCATTTATTAGTAAGGATTAAAGTATGCTCTTCTAAGCACTACTTAGTCATGGTTTTTAATTAAATTGTAAGTAAATCGATTACAAGTTCAGAATGTAGATTTTAGACAAGAACGAGCAAGACACTCGATAGTTACAGTTTATATTAAATTAAATACATGGTCAACTATATACGACGAAATTCATATGTATTATAAGTAACTTCACGACTTTTTGTAATTTATATATTCTTGTATTTTTTATCTGTAATAAATATAAATGATATTTATAAATATAAATGATATTTATTACTTATTATGTCAAAAAGTCACTCAGTTGGCGATTTTTTCGACACATCAAAGGGACAGTCAATCACGATCTTTCTCTAAATGCACGAGATATTTAGGCATAACATTTGTCAAAGAAATAGTTAGAAGTGTATTAGTATGTAATTTGAAACTAACTGGTTATCGCAGATGTGGCAGTAGCATTATAGAATAACATTAAAAATTTACTTATTTTAAAAAACGACAATCACATATCGCATGTCACACGCTTAACTTAGATTACTTAAAAACGATATGTAATATTAATTGATGAGTATTATATATATAAATATGTAATATATTTAAAACGAATAGAAAGCCATTTGTCTCTTATGTAAGCATTAACTCACTTTACTTAACTAGCAAAACTTGGTCACTAGTGTTTCTATATAAAAAAAAAACTGAATTAAAATTTTTATTTTAATATGATTAATAATTTTCTTTATCGATACATGAAAACAATTTAAAAAATATTAATAATTATTACAAAAAGCCTTAGTAAGGTGTTTAGTTAAACACATTTATGTCTTTCTGTCAAATTAGAATTGACATTTGAAAGAAGAAGACACGTAAACAATGCTTGCTTAAATAATAACCAAAAAAATTTACAGGTAAAGCCGAAATATACCCAAAATAAATATATAAAATAGTTTAAAAAATTAAATGAAAGTCCATAGATGTAGATACATTTAATTAGACCGGGATTTAATTTTATTTAATATCACGGTCGTATACACTGGTCTTGCAACTGAGTCCAATTTCAGTGGTGAGAGATAGGTGCGAGTGTGTTACAACTGCTAATTCGCAATACTATCCGCTGTACGTACTACGTCGCTGCTATCGAAGATGATATTTTTCTCTCCCAAGTATTGTGTTAGTTAATCATTGTTATATCGTTTTGTTGAGTTTTGCGGATTTTTTGTTATTTTTGTTTTGTTACCTAATTGTTTTGTTTGGATTTGAAAAAGTATTCGGGATAATTATTACGCGAATTGTCATGCCTCTGGCGGCCGTAAATTGAACTTAACAGCGTCATTATGTCAACGTACCCCATACAGAAGTTGCAAGACCTGTGTATACGACCGTGTTTAATATATCTAATGCCAAATACAGATAATATATATCTGGCACAAGAATGTGGATACATTTTTGTGCCAGATATATATATTGTATATGTCATAAGCAATATGCGAATAACAGATAAAAAATCTCAAATTGTCGAGCAATTATTCATAGAAAGATCTTTTTAAAGCTTTTAATAAAATGTAATAAAAAATAACCTACTTTTTGTTTTCTTTGCCTGAAGCTAAAATATTTATTAAAAATATTTCAATACATTTTACTTAATAACTAATTATGACAATATTAAAAATTAAAAAATGACTGCCTTGCCAACAAAACGAACTAGAGATAACTTGAGTTCCGAGAATGAAATAGCCTTATTTATCATGAAGGAAAATCCACAGTATATAAAAACACTAGAGAGACCAAGTTCTGCGCACAATACAACACCGAATTCAGCCATAATTGTCGTAACGACGGCGACGAATAAAAAATTATTTATTGCTTGTACACGTAATATCAATATGTCCGCTATACCGCAAACAATTTTAAAAATAAATTATATTTACCTCCCCATATAATTACATATATATATTAATATAATTACATATAAACAATTGTCAATAAATTATATTTTATTATCATCTGATATGTTATTATTAGTTAACGTTGTTAATAATGAAATACGAATTATAATCGATATTAAAACACATTTTCCATCAACACATTCATTCTCGTTTGCCGGTTCGTACCGGTTCATATCGGTTGATACCGGTTAATACCGAAACCTTACAGAAATTGTTCTAGCCTAGGGATTACTGGGAATAATATGAGGATTAATACATTTTTTTTTACATAATTATCAACCTTCAACAACAGTAAACAATTACATATCGATATACTTCACAAACTGGATGAAGTCTCTCATCGTTATCGATTTCAACAGATCCTCTATAATTTTCAGAATAGAATTACTTCATAAAGATATATTTTCATCTCAGCTTATATACATTTTCAAACACTATCATAACAACACTAACTATTCATCGATTTAACACTATCGATATTACTGACACATCACTATCGCTCTCAAATAAGGCTCGTTTCATACAATATATGATAATAATCAAGTGACAGCAACTAAGACTTTTCATTTAATTATTGAGACGCAGATTTTGTAATAAGTTTTTTTATTAACCTACCTTTGCCAAAAATGTTATTGGTACACATAAAAACTATATCGCGCGTTTTTATTCTGTGTGTGCCATATTTCAAAATAATTATCATCATATACTGTATGAAGCTACCGAAGAACTTTTTTTTTAAGTGTTACTAGTTTCGAATTAATTTCATTCCTTAATAGTAGTTAGTGTTAGTTTTTTCGATTAAGTGATGTGTTCTTTATAATCAACAACGTTTTGGGACTACTGCGCTATCTAGACGAAATTGGCATTTTTTTTTAAATTTATTCCCTTATACATAACTGGCGTTCTGAACTTTCTAAACCAATCTGTAATAACATTTTTGTATAATTGAATTTTCTTCATTGTTGTTTTTTAAATTTAGAACACAAAACAAGATCTCACTTTATATTGTGAAGTAAATATGTTAAATGACATTATAATTAGTGTTCATGTCTTAACTACATAATCCTTAATTATAAAAAAAAAAAAACAATTCTTATTAGACCGTAAAAAACTTTTAAAATTTATAAAATAGACAAATATTTGCTGTAAAATGCTCCTCTCCAAGCCTATCACTTTATCTTAACTGTTTTAAAAAGTTCTGTAGCAAAAAAATCCTTACGATATGTTAACGCACTTTAAATAAACGCCTCAAAAATTTAATTACATGTTAAAAGTGGTTTATAGCTGTGGAATTTTTAAATTTAAATTTATAAATATGTATTTAATAGAAATTATCAACAAAATTACACCAACACTAATCATAACGTCATTCATTCAAGTTCAGAACGTCTAACCTCTTCATTCCATCGTGTCGTATTGAACTTTCTTTACCTTTAAATAACGCCAGATGGCGTAACCTACCAAGGTACCTGCGGTAGCAATTGCCAGTGCTGCCCCCACAGCGACAGGGGCAGTTTCAGAACGAGCACGAGCGGAGTCGGTGCAATGCCATGGTGGTCCGAATTCACCATCGCGTTTAAACATGAACGCTTGTAAGCGCATTTGACGGAGGTATAATTTAGCTCGATGCGCAAGTGTCGGGTTGCTAGAAAGGAAATTGACATTGTTACATAGTTATGATAAAAAAAAAACATTATTACTAAATACCATTATTTCCATAAAGTTATTTTCTTAGTAACAAAATTAAGAAATTAAAAATAAAAGTGTAAATTACTTATTATAATTAACTACAAGAAATAAAGTCTGAAACTTTGTGTCTGTAAAAGCTTAACAAAAAAAATCAGCTTAATTAATAAATTTAAGTATACTTCACTAAAAAATGTTACCAAACTCTAGTTTCATGACATTAAAATAATCGAATTGTCACATGTTCATTGAACTAAAAAATAATAAACTTAACTAAACTATATATTTCCCTATATCTATAAATTACTGTCCCACAGCTCAAGTAGGTATGGGGCAGTAATAAAAGATGGTGATTACCATTTGAGCCCCACTTAAATTTTAACTGCCTCATGTAATTACAATTTGTTTTAAACTCACCTAGGTTCTTCCTCAGCTAAATCAATGACAGTTTCCTCAGGACACGAGAAAGACTTGCCAACCGGTGTTGGGAACAACAGAGCCCTAGGTCCAGTAGTGAGGGTAACTCTTCGGCCTTGCTTTGCTGCATGTTCCAATATTCTTGCACTGGAGTTGTATGTTAGTCGTACACTGTCCGCGTACCAGCGCTCGCCGCCCGGCGTCTGGAATTATCAGTAATATTAAAAACAAAAATTAAAACAACTTACAAACAAATTCCACAATATTTAGCTCTAACTGTAATGCTCTTTCCTATATAAGTTAGAACCCTTCCCTATGAAATTCGTTTCCAAATTAAAAAAAAAAAACATTGAAATTGGTATATTTAATTGGTTATTGGGCTTGGTGTAAGCCCATCTGGATAAGTAACACCCACTTATATGATATATACCGCAATACTGAGTATTAATGAGTTCCGGTTCGAAGGGTGATTGAGCCAATGTAACAAGCACGTGGGACATCTTAGTTCAAAAGGTTGGTGGTACATTGGCATTGTAAGGACTGGTTAATAATTCTTACAGTAACAATATCTATGGGCGGTAGTGTCCACTTACCATCAGGTGGCCTATATACCCACCTATTTTATATAAAATGTATATTTATTATGATATTTAAATATTTATAAAATGTGTATAATATATAAATCCCTGGGCGACCACACTTCACTCGGCTCTATTAATTAGGAATTGAACAGATAAACTTAAGAGTCAAAACCTTGTCTATAAACAAAATTTGCGCCAAATCATTAGAGCAGATTCCGTATATATAAGGGGGGGGGGGGGTCCTCCAGACCGATTTCGGTCACGGCGGCCAATCTCAAGGGAGATTAGCCAACTGTGCAGGACATATTATAGTGCACAAGTGTGTGCGCAAACACAGGTGCACTCTCTTTTCCTTAGCTCTCATAATCCGATGGGACGGCAATCCGACACGACCGGAAAGAGTTCAGGCGCAGGACCAACGGCTTAACGTGCTTTCCGAGGCACGGGAGTGTACACACTTCCAACTTCCAGACTCCGGGCTGCTACTGAGAATTATCTGACAGAAAAACCCAATAACTATTTATTGGCCCGACCTGGGAATTGAACCCAGGACCACCGGGTCTGCGGCCTTATATCTAGCCACTAGACCAACGAGGCTTCCGTATATATAAATAATATATGTATAGGTAAATGAGTTTCATTTAATAGTAATGTTGTACTTTAATAATGTTAATCCTAGTTTAATTAAAGGATATACACGATATATAATTTTTACATATTTTTATCTTACCTTGGCGAAGACCATCTCTAACGAAAACTCTTTAAACGAAAGGACCAGAGTCTCGAGGTCACTTTCCTTGCAAGCCCCGGCCACGTTCGCATTGTTCGGGACAAAAGTGTTTGCATCCTGTAACAGAATTATGTATTTACACTACACCACAAGAGTTACTATTAGCTACACTATTTGAAGAGAAGAGAATCACGACCACGTGAATCTCAACCTTTATCTATATATACAAAAACGAAATACCCATCACGAGATCTGCTAAACTATCTCCCCGATTGACCTGATTCATAACAGTTGTACAAGTATTTGATATATGTGCTGAAGATGTTCCTTTTTCAAATAAATAAGTTGATTAACCGATTATAGCAACTACTAACGGCCTTATTTATAAACGTTGCTTAGTTACTGTTTAGCTAAACACTGATTTGTCTCTTTCTGTCATTATTGATTTGACATACGAAAGTAAAGTAAAATAAAGTAACAGCCTGTGAATATCCCACTGCTGGGCTAAAGCCTCTTCTCCTCTTTTGAGAAGAAGGTTTTTGGAGCTTATTCCACCACGCTGCTCCAATGCGGATTGGTGGAATACACATGTGACAGAATTTCAGTGAAATTTGACACATGCAGGTTTCCTCACGATGTTTTCCTTCACCGTCAAGCACAAGATGAATTATAATCACAAATTAAGCACATTATTATTGTTTAAGCACATTATAATTATTAATATTGATTTGACATACGAAAGAAGAAGACAAAATATTGTTTAACTAATCACCAGTTAAATAAAGTTTATGAAAAAGGCGGTAAATACTTATGTAATTAATTTGTGTTTATTATTTGGTGTTCGGCGTTGGTATTCCACTCCTCAGTCTTCTCCTTTTTAGGAGAAGACCTATGGAGAGACCTTAGCCCAGCGATAGAACATTTACATTGTTAGACTTCGTTTAAATTTGGTTCGATCGCATGTTTAGATTATATAAATAAAAGTCACATAAAGTACATAAAGACAACGAAGTCATATAAAGACGACGACACTGGTACGTCACAATTTTGTGACCATTATAGAAAGGTCAGTGCCATGACTCATGACGCAATAACAGTTCACATGGAAATTGGAATTGACATTATGTCGTACATGACTGCATCAATGAACAAATGGTAAATTTATTATAGTATACTGCGTTCAAATCCCAAGCCTGATCTACAAGTTATTATACCATCAAGTAATTATCAGTGGAAGTCATAAATTAGGAAGTGTCTTATCGAAATAGTAGAATGAGATAATAGTAAGTGAACTTGTGCGGTCGGGGGACTCCCGTCAGAAAAGAAGTTCTGTGCGATATTATTTCGACACAAACCGTGTTTTAAAATATAGATTTTAATTGATTATATTACTATATATTTGTCACACCGAAAAGCAGATCAACCTCCTTCAAATCGACCTCTTAAATTCGAACGCATCGCATGTTGTAGCATTTGGTAAACAAGTATGAACGCAATTTCGTTACTCACATGACCTTGGGGTCACTGCCCTTTCACTCTACTGTAAGCCGCGTAAAAGAACTTCGTTCCAATAATTAAAACATTTAAAGGATACAGGAATCAAAATAGTGCATCACCGTATGTTTCGAGATACGGAGTGAGTTCTTAAATAATAGCAATGTTGCCTTATCCGCCTTAGTAGTTTAAGAGGTGATTCGTTAAACAATGCTGTTCTTGCGTACATCAAATCAATAATGATAGAAAGGGAGAAATCAATGTTTATCTAAACAATCGCTAAGCTACGTTAATTAGTAAGATTGAATATGATTAATAAGTTAAGTACTTGTATTTATAAATAGTTCTTTATTTGTAAATGCCTCTTTAATATGTATCTGCATATTTAATTAAGGCTATTTTATGAACAAGGCTAAGACGGAACATACTTCACACTATTTAAATGTACGACGAAACGTATAAAACTTAATGTAGATGTTTTATTTAGCGAATATATTCTCTCTAAATAAGTTTTATTTATAACTAAGCTAATGAAAACCAACTTTCCTATAAACTAATTTATAGTTAGTTAATTTATACATCAAGTTTAGTGTGAAAGTTTTCGCCTACGCTAAAATAAACGGAAAATTCTCGGCGGCAATCAAAAAGTTTTAGTTGCAAAATGTATGAAGAATAACTAATAAAAATAATACATGTTAAAGGTCATTTTGTTAAATTATGTTAACTAATAAATATTAAAATGAACGATTATTTATTTTATTTAAGTTTCTTTTAGAAAAAAATTAACATCGAGAACTACCTTCTAATTGTCCAAGAAGCGAACTTCCATGTAATAAATTATTTCTCAATAGTTTTCGTAATGGCTTGCGCCACCTAGCGATATTAAAGCCCTTGGCTGTTCGTCCTAACCTATCACAAGCTTTGAGCTTTTTATAAATAGGAATATTATAAATTTTCATAAAACGGAAATTTTTCGAGAATCTTGAATAAATATCCCAGGTTTCAGCTGTTTAGGTATCATCTTAAATACTACCCTAATAGCAATACGTTATAATGATGTGTCTAGACAAATCTTAATTTGATAGCTGAGTGAGCAACATACATAAGATTTTATTTTATTTGTGGTCAGTGGCGTAACTATAGGGTGGCAGGGCTGGCAAAACCACACGGGCCCCCAACCCGACGGGGCCCCACCCCTGTCCGAGAGGCCCTGAGCTCAGAAGTGTCTTAACATTTTTATGATTTTTTTGTATTGTCATTTTTAATAACATTTTACGAATATTTGCTTACTCAGATTGAGTATCTTTGGTAGCCATGCAATGGATTTGCCACGGGCCTCAGTTGGTATAGTTACGCCACTGTTTGTGGTGCATTAACAATTTAGGATATGATCAATATTACTGTACCTGTTTGTAAATTTTCTATTTAATAAAAAATATTAAAGACACAACTTCATTCGGTTTCGTTATATATATATATACACACAGTGTCAATGATAGGCGATGATGACCACTTCCCATCAAATCCATTATATAAATGATATTTTCCTTTTAAAAATTATTATTTATAGGTGGGACTGTGATGCCGTCATCGATTGAGATTAACAATATTTAGACGAGAGTGTTTGCATACTTTTTGCTGTAATGTCACTTTGACGTCAAACGGGCAGCCATCTTGTGTTTGTACGTCATCGACGTATCGCCGTTGATATTAATTAAGTTTGAATTAAATAAGATGGATTTACCTGACCCTATTGATATGCCGACTTAAATATTAAAATTTGAATGTAGCTTTGTTTAGTTCTATGTGCGGTAATAAACAGGTTTCTTCTAGGCAAGCGTGCTACATCCTAGAGCCTAACCGTATCGATGCTTTACATCAGGCAAGTCAACGTTCAAACGCGGTTTATATGTGATAACAAAATGGTTATTCATTTATTACAATAACAACTTACCGCTCGTTCGTTTAGCTTTGTTACGTATGATATGTCGAGTAGAGCGTCAACGGTCAACAGGATACAAGTTTCACCACCGCCTCCGTACAGACGGTATGTTGCGGTCATCAAACTGCGCTCAGTTGCTGGTTCCTATAAAAAAGATTATAACATTTGTATGTTAAATTTATTATATAAAATATATATAATACTAACGCAGAGGAATTGAACCCAGGACCACCGGGTCTGCGGCCTTATATCTAGCCACAAGACCAACGAGGCAGTCAGCCCTTGTGTCTGTAATTACACTGGCTCACTCACCCTTCAAACCGGAACACAACAATACCAAGTACTGCTGTTTTGCGGTAGAATATCTGATGAGTGGGTGGGACCTACCCAGACGAGCTTGCACGAAGCCCTACCACCTAGTAAATATACAATATACAGAGCGTGTTTAATTATAACCTCTAAAAGATTGATTGTTACCTACACCTTACATAATAGGGGACAACGAAATGCCCCTGAGTCGAATCTACGAATGTGCCCCTGACATGGATGTCAGGGGCACATTCGTAGCACAATGAGTATCAGCGAATTACATCTATGTAGAACTTGTGAATGATAAAACATTATCACACATAGGTGTATTAATTTATCTTTTTAGGCCAAAATAATATAAAATTATATCATTAAATTATTTATACAATTTATATCTGTAACAAAAGATAAACAATGGCCAAAGGAGCTGAAGCCTCAATTCGATTCTAATACAATTGTATATTAATAGGTAATACAAAACGATTTTCCGTTTTAAAATATATTTTCTAATCGTAAATCTTTGGTTCAAATGATCATAGTGCTTATTATTTATTTATTTGATTGTTAGTTCAGGTATTTCAACGCAACTTACCGTCGACCCGCCTGGAACGACGGTCGTTTTGCTGTACTTTGTGATCCTTGGTCTTCTGGTTGATGCCTGGCTCTCTAATTGAAGACTCTGCACCGAACACACCACCAGCACTGCCAAAACAGACCACATATGTTCAAATCCGATTCCTTTTGAAACATTTACAATTTATTATCAATTTTAAACATTGTTATTAACACTATTATGTCACTTTACACATTTGAGACAACCATAATCGTATTTATTCGGTATTTAAAATATAATTTTTTTCCGTTACAATCATTTTTACGGTGCGTGTACGTAATGTATTTTTTTTAATCACAGCTTCACAGTCACGTCCCATTTGCTTAATAAAATATATATGTATCGGTAATATAACATAGAATGTCAAAATATGAAACAGAGCTACGATTTGAAAAATCATTTAGGATTTTAAATATGGAATTATGTAATTTAATCTGTGGTAATCTTAACACGGAATTTTCAAACACTTTTTCTAAAAGATTTGTTCTTAAAACATTTATACAGGCGTAATCTTTAATCTTTACGTCGCATCGCCGTGTCTCTTGCACGTAGCGGACAATAAGCGACCTAATTCGATTAGTGAAGTGCTTTTAAATGATTCTACATATCGATAAACCATCACAAACAACCACTACCGGTGGACGAATATAAATCTTATTAGCAGTTTATTTTCTAATTGATTTAATCAATTATAAGAGTACATATTATGAAAACTTAGTTTGTAACGATGACTTTACTGCTTGTGAATTAGTAGTTCATGTTTCACACTCTAAGGATTTGTGTTTATACTTTCATTGAAATCAGTTTCATATAAACATCTTAGTGTAACTTTCGCATTTATTATATTGTAAGGCTGTTTATGGTTTACATATGGAGATACATTCAATCGTGTAACTAATTTAAACTTTTTAATTAAATACATCAAGAATAAATAAAATCTCAGTTGCAGGATTCTAAAGCTCCTGTTTTTGGTCGCTTGACCCATAATTAAATTGTAATAATTACGAACTCTATTATTCTGACCATAGTCCTTTTAATTGTGATAAAAATAAGGTTCATTTTTAAACTGTGCCACTAAAATATTTTTCACGGTTGTAAATCGTGGGTAATATTCGATTGTACTCTTTAGTATTTTTCAATTATCAAGTTGTTATTGAACAAAAGCTAAATATCTTAAAATTAACTTTGCATCTAGAATGCAACGATCAGATTGATTATACAATAGATATATAACAACAACAAGCCGCAAACCACCGATGCCCTCAAAGTCAACATACGCCACGCCATCGATCAAATACAGCCCGATTTGTGCGCCAGAGTCATCGAAAATTGGACCTTTCGTGTGCGCGCCACCAACCGAAGCCGTGGCGGTCATTTGAATGATGTCATATTCCATACATAATGGGGTCGATAGACCTTCCAAATAAAAAAAAAAATATCTCTCCTACATGTATTTTTTTTTGCATTTCAAAGATCAAGCGCCCTTAATGGAAAACCCTATATGAATAGCTTTTATTAATTTAATCATGCTCCACATTATTATTTTTTTTATCAATAATGAATTATTATTTTTATGAATGATTAAATAGTATTATAAACCTTCGCTTGTCAAATATCTTGTAATCTACTGAAAACAAAACATAACATAATATAATATCTCTGTCTTCTAGCGTCATCGTACATCGTCACCTCTAATAAAAAAAACCTTTTTTAAATTTCGAATATGTTGACATGAGTGGTTTTAGATTTTTCAATTATTCGCATCTATAATTAAATCAGAGCCGAGGCTACCCTACTGTACCAAAACACCCATTTTAAATCGGGTCAAACAGGACTGAATGAAAACTCGTACTGCTTACTTTGTTTTTATAATACATACAGTAACAGTCTGTGAAAGTCTCACAGCTTGACTACGGGTTCCCTTTAAAGAGAAGCTTTGGAACTTATTCCACCACGCTGAGTATGCATCATTTTAATAATAGAAATAAAAATAAAATACACGTTCAAGCTCACGTTATAAGTCTCATAATGTTTCTTTATAGCATTGGTAGGCGGACGAGCATATGGGCCACCTGATGGTAAGTGGTCACCAACGCCCATAGACATTGGCATTGTAAGAAATGTTAACCATCGCTTACATCGCCAATGCGCCACCAACCTTGGGAACTAAGATGTTATGTCCCCTGTGCCTGTAATTACACTGGCTCACTCACCCTTCAAACCGGAACACAACAATACCAAGTACTGCTGTTTTGCGGTAGAATATCTGATGAGTGGGTGGTACCTACCCAGACGAGCTTGCACAAAGCTCTACCACCAAGAAACTTTTCCACAAACGGGAAGAAAGTCCTAGCCCAACAGTGGGACAATTAGAAAGTGTTGATACTTTACTATATAATATTAATAATTTAATTAATTTAATGTCAATAAAATTCCGAAATCTATTCTTAAGCTGCAACTAAATAAACTTGTTAAAAATCAATATAAAAGTTCCAACTAAACTGTCTGAATTTTTGTTGTTGCTTTTAAACAAAATAACCTATATAACTATCCTAGTGTAAATAACAGTCCTCTAAAACAAACTGAAAATACACCCACGAAATCGATATCATATCGCGATGCACATCACTACATCCATTTAGATTCGCGAGTGGAAAAACACACACGAAGCCGAGACAAGAATATGCATTCACTGTGAAATGGTCACGTGCGAATAATCCGAATCTAGAATAAATACTTTAAATCGTGGATTTGTGGATTTGAATAAAGTTCTTTATATACACATACATGTATACTAGCTAAGACTCCCGGCTTCGCACGGGTAAGAAAAATATTTTAGATAGGATTTGTGTACAATCCGGTCTTAGTGAGCGTCTACGTCGGAGTAACTGTGAAAAATTTGAAGTCAATTAGGCGGATAGCTTAGGAGATCTCGTGATCTACTCATCACGATATTCGCTATATATTCGATATATATTCTATTTCGCTTATATATGGATGATATCTTTACGTATATTTTATTTTTATCATTACTTGATCATATTGTTCAAGCCCGTCCGGTTTAGTACCACCCACTCATCAGTTAATACGCCAAACAACAATAGTATTGTTTTGATTGTTGGTGGTGACGCATTGACGATGTAAAGAACCTCTGACGGCCGCGATAATTTAACCCTTACTTTCCCAAATGATTATTTGATCACGTTTTTTTTAATGACTATTTGCCTCACTAGGCCTGGTGTACAAAACTACCCAGGCCTATTGAGGAAAATAGTAATTTTTCTACTTTTGTTGGCCTTCGTTTTTTTTTAGTGTACTTAAATTTTATTTTTGGCCATCGTAAGTACACAATCTTTAAAAAAACGTTTTCAATATGTTCTACAACAATTTTCAAGTCTAAATATTCAGTAGTTTATTTTTTATAACAATTTTTGTCACTCGGGGTACAAATCTACCCCCATGGTAGCAAGTACGTAATTCTACAGAGGTGTGGCAAGTAAGGGTTAACATCACATGGCCTTTTTTCCTGTCTATCTCATTATTTCAATTAAAAGAAAGCCTATTTTATTTATTATATAATCACTTATTGTTGAATTCATATAACTTGATTTTAAACCAGTTCCAATTGTGGTAACACTTTGTACATACTTTTCTATACTAATGGTAATAATACAATCACTACTATCAAAACATTTTATCTATATATGTATAGGTAGGCGGACGAGCATATGGCCCACCCATGGTAAGTGGTCACCAACGCCCATCGACATTGGTATTGTAAGAGATGTTAACCATCGCTTACATCGCCAATGCACCACCAACCTTGTTATGTCCCGTGTAATTACACTGGCTCAATCACCCTTCAAACCGGACAACAATTCAAAGTACTGCTGTTTTGCGGTAGAATATCTGATCGTACCCACCCATACGAGCTTACACAAAGCCCTATCACCTAGTGGAATACCAATAACGTCTTTACACAGCAAAACGTGTTCAATTTTTAAGCAAAATGTTTTAAATAAATAGTGCTCGTTGCTACACATATATACGTATCTTTAATATCTGTAGAGCCTCGACGTAAGCCACCGAGAGCCTTTATATACTCGTATGCCACGAAAGATTAAGGAAAGCCGCCTTAACTCAGCCACATAACACGAACGCCGAAAGATACATGCTATACACACGTATTATATATATCTAAACAGCTGTGTGAGTACTATATAATCGAGCGACTATCCCGCTTGGATTAATTCAACCATATTTTCAAATCCAGCGTTAAATGGATAGAACAAAACCAAACACATAAGTTATAATAATTACTATATATACTTTTTTAGTTCGAACACCTGTGAGGTACTGAAAGGGGAACAAATAATAGGGTGGCAATATTTTGGATGGCATTTACTATTAGATGGCCAATACGCCCGTCCACTTACCTGTTTCCTAAAAAATAAATACTAAAAATAAATAACAATATACGTCTATACTACTATACAAATCTATTGGTTCTGTCTGTACATTTTTTTTTTCACCTAATTTTGTGATAAATTATCGTTTTATGACGCAGTGATTCACATTATACTATTTTTTTCATTTTTGTCTGTCTGTCTGTCTGTCTGTCTGTCTGTATGTCTTCTTATAACTCAAGAACGGCTTGACCAAACTTGATGAAAATTGGTACACACAAAGAACATGTGATGGCGCATATAAGGTCCTCCAGACCGATTTCGGTCACGGCGGCCAATCTCAACACAGGTGCACTCACTATTCCCTAGCTCTCATAATCCGATGGGACGGTAATCCGACACGACCGGAAAGAGTTCAGGCGCAGGACCAACGGCTTTACGTGCTTTCCGAGGCACGGGATTGTACACACATCCAAATTCCAGACTCCGGGCTGCTACTGAGAATTTTCTAACAGAAAAACCCAATAGCTATTTATTGGCCCGACCTGGGAATTGAACCCAGGACCACCGGGTCTGCGGCCTTATATCTAGCCACTAGACCAACGAGGCAGTCAAATGATAATGATGAAGGTTCACCGATCTTATATATGATGGCGAATATATAGGGTTTTCCATTAAGGGCGCTTGATCTTTGAAAACTTCCATCGTAGCGTGTGCTGTGTGGCACGTAGCGCCATCCTGTTAAAACCACATGTTGTCCAGATCCATATTCTCGATTTCAGGCCAAAAGAAGTTGGTTATCATCGACCGGTATCGCTCACCATTGACGGTGACGGCCACACCATTATCGTTTTCGAAAAAATACGGACCAATCACGCCTCCGGCCCAAAATCCGCACCAAACAGTCACTTTCTGCGGGTGCATTGCCACTTGGTGAACCTCGTGTGGATTGGTCTCGTCCCAAATACGGCAATTTTGCTTGTTAACATAGCCATTCATCCAAAAATGCGCCTCGTCGCTGAAGATGATTTTTTTGCCAAAATCGGCGTCAACTTCCAACTGCTCTAATGCCCAGTCAGCGAACACACGGCGCTGTCTATGGTCATTAACCTTGAGCTCTTGGGTCAGCTGGATCTTGTACGGGTGCAGGCTCAAGTCACAACGCAAAATTCGCCAAGTTGTCGTCTGCGAAAGGCCGAGTTCCTGTGCGCGACGCGGAATTGACTGCCGCGGGTTTTCGAGGACACTGTCGCGCACAGCGGCGATATTCTCGGCAGATCTCGCGTTACGTTGACGCACGGGAACCGGCTGATTGTTAACTGACCCGGTTGACTCGAATTTGTCCACCAATCGACGGATAGTCGACTCGGCAGGACGATCATCGCGACCGTAAAACGGGCGAAGTGCGCGGAACGTTGCTCGAACTGAAGACCCATTTTCATAAAACAATTTTATGATTTGCACGTGCTGCTCGACACTGTAACCTGCCATGGTGGTTTGGGAGGACGGAATGAATATAACACACTGCATTTGACAGCTGTCACTCAAACAACATGGCCGCAATCAGCTGTCAAAGTTCAAGCGTCCCTATTGGAAAACCCCTTATAAGATCGGTGAACCTTACGGTATCTTATGAAAATTAATTTCAAATCGTTAATTACATATTTCTTTACCAGTAGCCATATGTGTGTGTGTGTGTGTGTTTGTGTATGTGTGTTATTATAGTAATAAAATATTTTTTTATATTTTTATTAATTATACGCGGGTGGAGCCGCGGGACACAGCTAGTTATTATATAAAAATATAAATTTATCGAAGTCATCATGCTACCTATATACCTGGACGTGGGAATACACAGCTGATGGAACCTGTGAACCCGAACTCTTAAAGGTCAGCTATTTTCATTATTAAATATCAATCAAAATTACTGTTATTGAAACAAAGGTTAATCAATAACACGTTCTGTAGATTGAAATAACAATTCAGAACAGTGTTACTTCTTATAAAATTTCAGGTAATTTCATCTGCTTATAAGTTAAATAAGAAAGACGTCTTACGTTATCAAGGAGATACAGTAAAATACAGTTCTTAACTTTACACGGATAATAGTTATTATTAAGTGAAATAAAAAGGTCAGTCGGCGTTAAGAATACGATACGATGACGTCAGTTATAAATTTATTTCAAATGCAATTTCATTGTTTAGCAATATTAATTCTATCGAAACGAATATTCAAACAATTTGATCTTATACTAACAATATTTACTTAATACAAAAGTTACTGTCTAAATTCCTATATATCGTACATATTAATTAATGAGACAATAAAATCCACTGGATACTGATAGTGCAAGACTAACTGTCGTGGAGATAGATTGCCTTTGTCCAGAAGTGAACGACTTCCTGCTGAAATTATGATGACGATGATGAATCAAAACGACAAGTAACAAGTAAAAAAAATTATAATAAGCAATTGGTAAAAAATCTAGGTCACGTCGAATCGTAATAAAATTCTCTCATTTTCCCACCAACATGGACTAACAATGGACAAGCGCTCCAGAAAATCCAGTTCGCCGTCTGCCTCTTAATGTGAAAACTTTAGAAGAGAATACAATGTTAAACTCATCGCTTGCTCATTTCAGAGCTTTGTTCAGAAGTGTTCCGCTCAACTGGCTAATGCCAGTAACTATCCTCTTGTACCTATCCAACTAAAAGGAAAAATCCAATCAGTTTTATTCGAATATTCTTTTATAAGTACTTTTGAATCCTGACAACTAGTACACTTTTAAGGTCACTAAAGTAAAAATTAAATTAAATTTACCTGCTATCCGCTAAAACGAATCTATCCAGTCGATTAATTAACCAAAATAATTACAAAAATGTTTATTATTATAAATTTGCAGGGTTTTTTTAATGAGTTCGATTTGGACGCCTTAGTCCAAAATCCAATTTTAAAAGCGTATTTGTAAATTATAATTGTATCGAATAGCATTAAATAGAAACTTTAAAGTTCAAACTAAGTCACATCTGAGTCAAGCTTCGAACATTTAATTTGAATGAAGCGGAGAAGTCCGTCTCTATCTTAAAGGCAACTATGCAAACGTTCATCTGACATTCTGTACTTCATTAGTAGTAACAACATTTCACACATGCTCTAATTACTGCTGGTGACTGTGGACTGTCTCGTTGACTACATATAAGGCCGCATACCCGGTAACCCTGGGTTCAATTCCCAGGTCGGGCCAATAAATAGTTATTGGGTTTTTCTGTCAGAAAATTCTCAGTAGCAGCCCGGAGTCTGGAAGTTGGAAGTGTGTACACTCCCGTGCCTCGGAAAGCACGTTAAGCCGTTGGTCCTGCGCCTGAAATCTTTCCGATCGTGTCGGATTGCCGTCCCATCGGATTATGAGAGCTAAGGAAAAGAGAGTGCACCTGTGTTTGCGCACACACTTGTGCACTATAATATCTCCTGCGCAGTTGGCTAATCTCTCTTGAGATTGGCCGCCGTGGCCGAAATCGGTCTGGTGGACCTTATAATTACTGCTGGTTGATTGTGTTAACAAGACATTTTGTATGTCTTATTTATATTATATCATTGTATATGAATTGGGAACAAGTCAACAATTTCCTTTTTTTAAATTAAAATAGAAAGACTGGCCATCTGATGGTAAGTGGTCACCGCCGCCCATAGACATTGGCGATATTTACAAACCATAAGGAATTGTAAATAAAGCCAATGCGCTACTACTAATCTGGGAAAATAAGATGCTATGTCACTAGTATCTGTAGTTACACTGGCTCACGACGAATGAGAGCACAAGAAGTATTGTTGTTTGGTGATAGAATATCTGGTGTAGATGAGCCCCAGGAGTGCTTGTACAAAGCCCTACCACCAAGATCCACTCATTAAATACACGCCACGTTCATTATATTCCTACATATTCAAAGTGCAACACGCGTGCGGGCATGTGTGCCTACGTGATTGTAAGTATTAACAAGTGATTTACAATAGATATATATAAGATATTGACTGCTTGTTTTTGGACGATCGGTGTGTTGAGCGTTTCCAACTGATCCAGTCTCCCTGAATTTTTCAATTAATATTTTAACAGTTGACGAAGTTGAAACACTATTTTGACAATATGTCGTATAAAATTTTCGAACAGCGGCCGCGAAACTTTCATTATTTTTTAAATGTTTTTCAATAATGAAAACACGTTTCTGTATCGTATAACGTCCAATATCCATTTTTACTAACCCTAAACTCTCAGCTGTCAAATTATTCTATTTTCAGGGCTGCCAACAAATTACTGCAAAAAAAGGGGGAAAATTCAAATCTTGCGTTAATTTTGGGACACCTATATAAAATAGAATAACTGATTGACTCAGTCCAAACTATAAATTATTGAAACGGTTATATACATCTCGATATAAATGTCGATTTAAAATTAAAACAGACTATCAAAAGCATTTATTCAAACGGACCTCCACTGAGCTAGATTTAGATATAAAACAAAATGAAAACGGAAAATGTAGGTCAGACAAACTCTGAATAGTTCCAACTCCATTCTAAAGTTCTATTAATGTATCAGATACGAGAGAGTTTGAGATATGATAAATAACTCAGTCTAACAATGTACACGTCGTCAGGTTGGAGATCTAATAGTTAAAATTATTTCAAAGATTCCTTGTGGCATTTTGAATGTATAACAAATAGCTCATGAATGTTCCACGAATGGAATTAGATCTTCTTATCCTTTTAGATATTTGGAGCTTAAATTACGTAGCTCCACAGAATTCATGGAAGTTTTCTTGTGGGCAGGTGGTTAAGTTATTATTCTACTCTCGTATATGTTAGAAGCAGAAATTAAAATCGATAGATACTCTAAAGCAGTTTAAACGGTCCTTGTGAGTCGTTAACATCAACAAAATTTCATTTTCATGTTAATGTTCCTTTAATATAAATGTCAAAGAGACTATAATAGGTAATCAGTGTAAATACTAGGCCGTAAATTTACCAGTGCTGGCCCTAATGCATTCAAAAATACGTATTTCCATCAAAAGTCTTTTTCATTTAATCATAAACATTTTGCCTTTTGTCAGTTTATCCTTGATAATATGGTATGATTACTTACTAAGTTTTAAATACTATATACTCCAAGTTCGAAGAAAGTGATTTTAATTTCTTGCGTATTAGTTGTGGGATACGAGTGAAAAGTTGGCGCCCGACGTGGGGTAAGAAAATGAAAAGTTTTTATTGTATGATGAATATTGTACAATATAATATAAAATATTCTACTTGAGAATTCTAAGGCAAATTTTTATGTTTCGCATTAGTAAATACCCTTACTCAAACTAGCTACCGCACTAGTACCACCCTCAAAAGACTTCAATTTAAATGGTTTATGTTTTACTTTAAAAAAATGTTAAAAGAAATAAGAACGAGTAGCTGTTTTAATTTTCCGCATTTTAGCTTCTGATGTAGAACAGAAAGCTGGCGCCCAACGTGGGACTATAAAATTAAAAAAAGTTATTACTATATATATTACAAAAACAACTTTATTTGAAACACTATTTTTCTTACTGTTTAAATTGTATGGTTTTTTTTAAATTTAAATCAACATTTTGATCACTTTTCTTACAAGAAACCGTTTTCAATTAGTTTTATGTACTGACTATACACCTTGCAGCAAATTTGGACAATATTATATAAAAATAATAGGCCTTTCTACAAACATTTATCTTATAATAATAATTAATTTATAAGCTTCATCCAGCCTTTGAAAATAAGCCTATATAATGAATATATTTTATACCCGTCTACTTTAATTTCTTAACAGCTATCATCATTCATCATTTTTCATCCCATCTACATATAAATGTAGACCGGCTACATCCCAATCAACCAGAAAAGATTGACAGCTTTCACATTAATATTAAGTAGAAAATAAGAACCATCAAACTAAAAGGTTTTCCATCTTGTGTTGCTAAAGCTCAAAAATATTGACAAAAATGATCGAAAAATTTAATACAAGTATCCTATACAAATGTATACTATTACGGATCCAAAATGGCTGAATGACGACGGTATAAAGAAAACACCCACGCTTGATGACGCGTCGGATTATCACACATTTATATACGTCAATCTTTGTTAAGATAAAATATACAGTCTTATATTATATATGCACGATATACAATACTTTAGATCTTGTAGTGTTTTCTAAACTAAATTGTAATTATTTTACACAAAATTGGCATTTTTGTTTCAAAAGGACACCCTGTCACTACAATGACAGACAGCAGAATTTAATTAGCAAGTGCTACTATTCATAAATTAGCTTAATGTGTAGAAAATCTATATTATAAATGCGTGTTTTGAACAATGTTATTAATTAATCTCTGCAACTCATATAAAGAAAATTTATGGATTTATGTAAAACTTAACTTTTTTAATAAGACTTAAATTAAGAGAAACTAAACAAAATGCATTGGCATTTATAATATTAAAAAGTAAAAAGAAATAATATGTTCATAAATTATCATATTAAATTATCTTCTTAAATAACATTTTCTTTCGAAATAACAAATTAGTCTTTGTTATCATTCCGTGTTCTCAAGGCAAAGGAGATGAATATTCAGGCTAAAATATAAAATTATTTTTCAATAATAACATACTTGTGTTATTATTGTGAAAAATAAATTTAAAGAATATTAGTAAATGGAATAAAAACATACATTAAGAAATTAAAATACAGTAGTAAATAGGTAGGTGGACGAGCAAAGGTTAATGATGGTAACTAGTCACCACCGCCCATAGACATTGGTGCTCTATGAAATATTAACCGTTCCTTACATCGCCAATGTGCTACCAACTTTGGGAACTAAGATATTATGTACTTTGAGCCTGCAGTTAGACTGGCTCACCCCCCCCCCCCCTTCAAACCGGAACGCAACAATACTAAGTATTGCATTTTAGCGGTAGAACATCTGATGAATGGGAGCTCCCACTAGCTAACCTACCCAAGCGGACTCCGATAAAGCCCTACCACCAAGTAAAATGTGTGATATACCGTATTATAAGTAATTAATATCGAAAGACCAAAAGCTTTTTTAGAAATATTGCCTGTGTAGGCGGAAAATTCCTGAATGGATTTGAATAAAATATATGTACCTACGTGTACGTAATAAGTCATATACCAGGTCGATACAATTGTTATTTCAGGAAAATCAAATTATTCTCAGATAAAACTACACACCAACGAATATAATATTGCAAAATGCTATTAAATCTGTAGTAATCAATTATGAATAAAATCACTCTTTATAATTAAAAGCTATTAAAGTTTCTGTAATTTTATTGTTCGCACACGTCCCACGAGTATTTAATCAACCACGTCATTTAACGCAATAAACTATTTTTTTAATTAAAAACAATCAAAATAAATGTATTTTATACTAAATTTAATATTTTTATTATTTATTAATTAAAAAAAATAACAAAGGAGAATGACGCAAGTGTCGTTATTAAAAAAAAATAAAGCTTTAAATTTGAAGGCAATTTAGTATCTTTATTTAATAATTAGTAAGCTAAAAATTGTATTACCTATATTGTATATAAAGATTTTCTCATAAAATAATTTAATTTAAAATACGTAACTTTAGTTAATAACTGGCTTAAAATTTTAATCTTCTATGTTTAATCATAAAAGAAAAAACAAACGCCTTTCTTTTCACGCACAAACATTTATGTACATTTGTGTACAATATAAAAAGGTCTGTAATAATATGCACTCGTTTGGATCATTTACATTCACAAAAAGAACATTTATGTTAAAAAAAAAATTATTAAGTCATCACAATTATTAAATATTTTATTCGTCAATTAATATTTAAGTTTTGATAATAACATGTCATTATTTAAAATGGTTTTAAATAATGACATGTACACTATATAAAAAAAAAAAATTAATAACATTTTTACTTACATAAACAGACGAACTTCGCCAGGGAACCCATAGTGGCATCTAGAATAGAGGAAAAATTCTTAAAGACTACACGATATGGCATTTCGGCCTAGCCGACGACTACGCAAGAACTGTCTACACGAAATGGTTTAAATATCTAAGTGTAACGTTTCTTTCATCAGCCAAGTATTTAATAAACTAAGTATATCTGCGATCCATTTGGACGAAACTAGGGGAGCTTCTTGTTTTTTTAACTTTTTATACCGAACGTTCCGGTGGTGCGGCGGACATTTTGTGACGTCACGGACAAAATCAATCCTTTTGGACATGCGCAAAATTTCTCCTTGGCCTATTTCATAGCGTCGGTTCGTGACCGTGATGGCTGTGTTTAATTTTATCGTCATACCAAAATGGCGATTTTATGAATGAAACTTTATTCATTCAAATGTTATTTTTGGATATGAGATTAATAATGAAAACTCACTTGACCGAATTTTGAAGATTTTCAGAAGAACGTCAAGCTACTTGAAAAACAATCCACATCTTATGAATGTATTTTGCTATTGCCATATTTATAATATAGCAGTTCTTTGTATATTAGCAAAATAGCCAACTTTTTGTGCAAATTATTATTTGTGAGGGCAATGTTTTTGGATTCAACATATTATCGCCTTAACATCTTAAGTAATCCACGATGAAAGTACATTCAAACAAGTACAAGTACAAGTCAAAATATACTCAGCTAATTACAATTCAATCTACAAACAAGAATGCTTAAAGGCAGATTAAACACGTATTTTGATCTCTTGTAATATGTTACTCTATTTATTTTATAATATAACGTCCTCCTTGCCGATTTCGGCCGCGGCAGCCTATCTCAAAAGAGATTAGCCAACTGCGCAGGAATTATATTATAGTGCACAAGTGTGTGCGCAAACACAGGTGCACTCTTTTTCCCTTAGCTCTCATAATCAGATGGGACGGCAATCCGACACGACCGGAAAGAGTTCAGGCGCAGGACCAACGGCTTAACGTGCTTTCCATGGCACAGGAGTGTACACACTTCCAACTTCCAGACTCCGGGCTGCTACTGAGAATTTTCTCACTAGACCAACGAGGCAGTCAATTTTATTTTATAATATATTAGTGGTAACCATTTAACAAGGTCTTTTTTATTTATTCACCATCATTCAATGTGATGCCAATCACCGGATTAGTAAATTCTATTATCTAACATGACTTCCTTTGTATCTTTTTTCGCTTGTGATTGCACTAGCTGACTCACCTTATACGACAGCATTAAAAAGTATTAATGTTACAAATATCACATTAAATCATTTCTGTTATATATACTTTAAGGAAAGTCATTCATGAAAACGAGAACGAGACAATGTCCCAGAATTTATCCTCGTGAAATTCCAAAAAAACTGAACGAAGAATTTTGTTTTTTAATTTTCTCTAAATCCTTAGTGCATTCTGTATTAATCCAGAATAAAAAAAAAATAAACAATACAAATCGCTTCATAATTCAAGTATGCTAGATATAGTTGGGTCAAAGAGAACATTTTTATCAGGCTACTTATCTCTGTTTACGCACATGAATCTGCAGTAGAAACAATTAATAAATAATATCCGCAGAAGATTTGGAACAGGACTACAAACACAATAGTAGTTATCTATAGTACAGTACATATTTATATCTCCACATAACGCTAAATGTTATAATTGTCACATTCGCAAGGACTATGCGTATATCTGCCCCTACCTTGGCCCTACTCCCTGGCATGCTTTTATTTTATGTTCATAGTCTTAAGCTTTTTTCTCTTTCATATATATTTTTTTTTCCTTTGTTTGAGTGTGCAAAAAAGATACTTATTATTATTATCGACAAATTTATTACTGAATTAAATGAGAAATTGTGAAATTCATATCAAATGAAAGATTTTTACGTAAATACATAATATTATGTATATAAAATAATAACTTACTCACATATTGTATTTATAAATGATAAAGATTTAACGAATATAGCACTAAACTCGACCAGATCATTAAAATAACTGACAATTATCGTAACACTTTCAATGACGACATAAATACATAGACAAAATAAACAATACACGCCAGAAAAGAAAAAAAAACACTCATTTCAAACTAATGATTTACTCATTAAAAATATTTAAATTGCTGTCTTGGAAAATTCATTCATTTTTGATCAGATTACGGTAAGACTGACCAAAAACCAGACCGACTAAGGAATCCCGAATCCCACGAAGACAAATATCATGCCTTCAAGGAAGTCAACTGGCACACATTCCCAATCAATGAAAAACGACTCTATGACGTTAATGCAAACAAATACCATATCTCTATTAATATGTTTACCTCTCTTCGAAATTGGATTTCTTTAAATCTTTTCTGAAACCTGTGAACCTTATAAGTCTTATAGTATCAAAAAAATATAGGTACTTATATTATATTTATTATATACTTGGTAAACATTATAACGTACATGTAATGTAAGGTCCTCCAGACCGATTTCGGCTACGGCGGCCAATCTCAAGAGATTAGCCAACTCCGCAGGAGATATTATAGTGCACAAGTGTATGCGCAAATACAGGTGCACTTTCTTTTCCTTAGCTCTCATAATCCGATGGGACGGCAATCCGACACAACCGGAAAGAGTTCAGGCGCAGGACCAACGGATTAACATGGTTTCCGAGGCACGGGAGTGTACACACTTTCAACTTCCAGACTCCGGGCTGCTACTGAGAATTTTCTGACAGAAAAACCCAATAACTATTTATTGGCCCGACCTGGGAATTGAACCCAGGACCACCGAGTCTGCGGCCTTAAGAATTAAGAGATTTTTATTGTATCATAATGCTAATTTTTATATAGTACCTACTTTTCATATCTGATGAATATATTTTCCCCAGGCGTTAGTCATTTTTATTATTACAAATCATGTATCCATTAGGGCATTGCTCGTAATTAATTATTCATTTTAATGTGGGTGTACTGAATTAACGCGTTTTTACATAAGGTATTACTTTGTAAATCATTTAAGTAATAATTATACAATTATTATAAATAATAATATAGCCTGAAATTAGTCTCGATTCATTATTATTATTTTATTAGCACTAGACCGAAACCCTCTGACAAAAAACACTTAAAATTGCAACACTAAACACAAGAACTCTAAGAAAACAAGAAAGCTTACTGGAATTAGAAAAGGCCTCAGAAATTATAAAATACGATATCCTAGGCATAAGTGAAATGAGAAGACAGGATGAAAAAATAGTAGAAAACAAAAACTATATATTGTACCAAAAAGGAGAAACAGCGGGTCAAAGAGGAGTAGGTTTTCTCATCAAAACAACACTGAAAAATTACATACAGGAGTTGATAGGAATTTCAGATAGATTAGCAATTCTCAACATTAATTTGCCTAGCTATAAGAAACCATGGACAATCATTCAAGTATACTCACCCACCGAGTTAGCACCCAAGCATGTTATCGAGGATTTCTACACTAGCCTGTCGGATACAGTCAAGAAACATTACAACAACCACATTATAGTTATGGGAGACTTTAACGCTCAAGTTGGCATCAGAGAATATGGTGAAGAACTAGTAATGGCAAAGTATGGCCATGGAAAGAGGAGGAAAAACGGACAAAAACTAATAGATTTTCTGTTACAGAATAACCTGACACTGCTCAACTCAATCTTTAGGAAAAATCCAAAAACTAAATGGACCTGGGTATCACCCGATGGGAAGTATAGAAATGAAATTGACTACATAATAAGTAACAAGCCAAAGCTCTTTACCGACGCGAACGTTGTACAAAACCTAAACTTCAATACAAACCACCGTATGTTTCGCTGTTGCCTAAAAATTGGTTATACAAAAAGGTCCCGAAATAACATAAAAAATACGTTAATCCTACCAGAACAATTTAGAAAAGAGGTCGTTCCCTCTGATATCAAGCTATTGCAAGAAATAATTAACTCTGACGTGAGATTACTAGACAAGTATCACCACATAGAAAAATACTTATCACAAAAGAAGAAAGCAAATGTAAACAGGGATAAGAGGTTTAGCGAGAAAACGTAAATCTATTAGAAGATAGGAAAGCACTTATAAATTCAAAAGAAAACAGGAAAGAAAATATAAAATATCAAATCTAAGTAAACAGATTCGAGAAAACATAAGAAAAGACAGAAAGACAATGAGGAACAAAAGACTTCCAGTCTTTTGTTCCTCATTGTTCTTTGAAGAAATTCAAAGAACAGGTGGAACTAAAAAGGCTTTCAAGGAACTACGGGAACATGGTACGGAATGGATTTCTAAACTAAAAACCAATAGATCAAAACAAGTGACCAAACGTATAGAGGTCCAGAAACTAGCTACAGACTATTACAGAACCCTATACTCTAAAAAAGACGCTAACAAGATACCTGATACGTACACAAACTCAAGGTCTGTATATGAAGAAGTACCACAAATACTTATACAGGAAGTACAGAAAGCCATCATGTCACAACAACTAGACAAAGCCCCAGGACCTGACAATGTGCCAAATGAGATGTTGAGAGGAACGGCAGACGAAATATGTCCAATCCTAACCACTATATTCAATGAGATTATAACAACAGGCATCATTCCCCACCAATGGGGTAAATCAAATATTACTCTCTTACACAAGAAAGGAAATAAAGACGAACTCGGCAATTATAGACCCATAAGTCTTATATCAAACATTTATAAGGTCTTTGCAAAGATCATTTTAGGAAGAATAACAAAAGCTTTGGACGAAAATTAACCAATCGAGCAAGCAGGATTCAGAAAATACTTTGGCACCATTGATCATATCCATACAATTAAACAAATCTTGGAAAACTACAATGAATATCAGAAGCCCTTATACATTGCCTTTATTGACTATTCCAAAGCTTTCGACAGTCTAAACCATGATTTCATATGGGCTAGTCTAAGAGAACAAGGAGTAGAAAATGCCTATATATAGTGTTTTCCAATAGGGACGCTTGAACTTTGACAGCTGATTGCGGCCATGTTGTTTGAGTGACAGCTGTCAAATGCAGTGTGTTATATTCATTCCGTCCTCCCAAACCACCATGGCAGGTTACAGTGTCGAGCAGCACGTGCAAATCATAAAATTGTTTTATGAAAATGGGTCTTCAGTTCGAGCAACGTTCCGCGCACTTCGCCCGTTTTACGGTCGCGATGATCGTCCTGCCGAGTCGACTATCCGTCGATTGGTGGACAAATTCGAGTCAACCGGGTCAGTTAACAATCAGCCGGTTCCCGTGCGTCAACGTAACGCGAGATCTGCCGAGAATATCGCCGCTGTGCGCGACAGTGTCCTCGAAAACCCGCGGCAGTCAATTCCGCGTCGCGCACAGGAACTCGGCCTTTCGCAGACGACAACTTGGTGAATTTTGCGTTGTGACTTGAGCCTGCACCCGTACAAGATCCAGCTGACCCAAGAGCTCAAGGTTAATGACCATAGACAGCGCCATGTGTTCGCTGACTGGGCATTAGAGCAGTTGGAAGTTGACGCCGATTTTGGCAAAAAAATCATCTTCAGCGACGAGGCGCATTTTTGGATGAATGGCTATGTCAACAAGCAAAATTGCCGTATTTGGGACGAGACCAATCCACACGAGGTTCACCAAGTGGCAATGCACCCGCAGAAAGTGACTGTTTGGTGCGGATTTTGGGCCGGAGGCGTGATTGGTCCGTATTTTTTCGAAAACGATAATGGTGTGGCCGTCACCGTCAATGGTGAGCGATACCGGTCGATGATAACCAACTTCTTTTGGCCTGAAATCGAGAATATGGATCTGGACAACATGTGGTTTCAACAAGACGGCGCTACGTGCCACACAGCACACGCTACGATGGAAGTTCTGCACGATCAAGCGCCCTTAATGGAAAACCCTATAGAACTCATAAAAAACATCTACAGCAAGAGTTAAAGCCGGATACAAATGGAAACGAAAGGGGATCCTTTTCCCATACACAGAGGGGTCAGACAAGGGGACCCGTTATCTCCTAAGCTGTTTAATGCTGTCCTAGAACATATCTTCAGACAGTTAAACTGGGATGAATATAGTCTTAACATCAACGGTAGCCACCTAAACCATTTGAGATTTGCTGATGATATAATCCTGTTAGAGGAAGACCCTATAAAACTTGAGTTCATGGTACAAACTTTGATGGATAAAAGCAGAGAAGTAGGGCTGGAAATTAACGCGAACAAAACAAAGCTGATGACTAACTCCAAAAAGGTCGACATGACAATTTGGGGAATCAGTTTCGATTATGTGAACGAGTATGTATATCTAGGACAAATAATCGCCCCCAACTACACAATGTCCAAGGAAGTCAATAAAAGAATAGCTTGTGGATGGAAAAAATACTGGTCTCTAAAGGAAATAATGAAAGGCAAAGATATATACAGGATGACTGGTTAATTACTATCAATATTTAAGGAGAATACTCGGTACATGATTCTCATTCGAATTATGTAAAAAAAAATAGGTACTTAATTTTTGACCAAATTTCCGTATAAATAAATAAAGTGTGGACACGTTCCCAGCCTTGCCGGCGGCGCGTGCGGCAGCGTGCTGATACAACACCACGCCGCCGCACGCGTGTGTCGCTACTCCCAAACCCCGCCCCGTGGCTTATTAGTCGGGCGAGCGCCGCCGTAAGGTCTGTACGTCCGTCTTCCCGCGCGCGCGCCTAGCGATCGATCTTACGCGTATACCTAATCTGTCGTGTGTGCGTGTGACCCGTTATTACTTATTAGTAATTAAGTATGGCTTATCAATACACAAATGCAGAATACTTGGACATGGTTCGTGCGTATGCGCGTGCAAATGATAGCTTGCCGGGCGCAATCAATTTGTACCGGGAGATGTTCCCCAATCGTCGAGTACCTACGGCCAGCGTCATCTTAAACGCTAATCAAAGATTACGAGACTTCGGACAGTTCCGTGTTCCAACACATGCCCAAGGACGAGGTGGAGCAGCATACCCTGTCTTCCTACAAGAAGACATTCTCGAGTATTTTGAGAACAACCCAGTAGCAAGTACTCGAAAGGCTGCTAGAAGATTTGGTGTATCTCAGTGGACTGTGTGGAATCTACTTCACAAAGAAGGGCTACACCCTTATCATTTTCGACCTATTCAAGAACTCAGTTCTATTTATGGGGGGAGGTAAAACGTCTTGTGTATGCTACAGAGTATGTCAACAGAGAGGAGTTGAAATTAAAAATCACTAGTGCTTTCGAAACTATTAAAAGTGACCCATTCGTATTAAATCGTGTGAAATACAATATGCGTAAACGTGCCGAACTGTGTATCACACGAGAAGGAGCTCACTTTGAACATTTGTTAAGGTTAGTGTAGTTATGTAGGTAAATAGGTAGTTTAATGATTGACAATTGTTGTAAATAAGTATGATTCCATTTTTAAATACGCCGGAAATACCAAGATAGGTAAACAGTTCATATTATTTTTTGTGTCAAGTTCACACCATTTACCTAGTCAATAAATTGGTTGCTTAAACGAATGAAATATCTTGGTATTTTTGCCTGTCCTAAGCCAGGATTAAAGTATGAAGGGAATTGGATCATTTTTGTTTATCTAAGGTAGCCTGCTACCCTGTTAACACGCGGCGGCGCGCGGCGTTTGGATGTAGGTAAACTACCGCGCGATAACTAAATGTACCTACCTACATAACTGTTTTGTGTCGATAACGCAGCTAGGGTGTTCACACGAAGCGTAATTAATTACATAACTTTTGGTTAACTTTACTTAGAAGCTTATTAATATTTATGTTATATTAATTTTTATTTTGTCATATATGATCGTCAAATATCACGTCCTCAAGTATCGATAGTAATTCACCAGTCATCCTGTATAAGCATGCATATCAAAAGGAAAGCTTTTAACACTTGCGTCTAGCCATGTTTAACATACGGCTGCGAAACTTGGTCACTTACCGAAAAACATAGGGATAAACTAGCAAAATGTCAAAGAGCAATGGAAAGGAGCATACTGAAAATGAGCCTGAAGTGGGGCTGGACGGGACATATGTTGCGTTGCGAACTGAACAAGTGGAGTAAGCAAGTAACCCTATGGTACTCAAGGTTAGGCTCCAGAAAACGGGGACGCCCAATAAGGAGATGGGAAGACGATATCCGCCTAACCTTGGGTCCATATTGGACTAGAGTTGCGACAGATAGGGGACATTGGAGAGAGATGGAGGAGGCCTATGCCAAGAGGCACACCGAATTGCGAGACATTCTTTGACTTTTGATAATCCAACCATTTTCACAATATTACATACACAATACGGGAAAAAAGGCTTGAAAAAGAAAAAAAAAGTATTATTACTCCCATACGTGTAATTATTGCATAGCAGCATTGAGGATTTATCAAGCTGTATTTTTATTTCAAATCTTTCTTGACATGAGTACAGACCGTCCGATTGTTTTTTATGTATTTACTTTTTTATCTCTTAAACCACTTTCAAAATTGTAATAATAATTTTATTATAAATTTTAAAAAATTGGCGGTTTCAAGACCCCCGTCAGGAACGAAATTCTGTGCGATATTTTTTCGACTCAAACCGTGTTTAAATTGTAGATTTTAATTGATTATATTTCTGTATTTTTGTCACACCTCAACTCCGTTTATATCGAACTCCTAAATTCGAACGCTCAACGCATCGCATTTTGTAGCATTTGGTAAGCACAGTATGAACGCTATTTCGTTATATGATGACCTTGGGCCACTGCCATATCACTATAACTGAAGGCCGCGTAAAATAAATCGTTCCAATAAATAAAGGATAAAAGAGTAAACGCCCACACTAATTAGAAAGTACTGTTTGGATTATATTATATTATACGTGAGCCAAGTCCATAAAATAAGTCAGACAAACACCAACAACACGATTCACAATTAACGATAATTGTATACAAAAATATATATGATCCTGAGTCTGTCTTAATATTTAATTTGAATATTGCACCCCAAATTGAATATGTCATTGTTGACTTTTTTATATTTGAATCCCATATTTTGTTTAAAAAAATAATAGTAGCTTTAAGTGAATAGACTATAATATATGTAGTTTCATTTACTTTAGAACTGTTTAAATGGTGATACTGCTACATCATATATTACATATAATATTTTGATATTACCTAATCAATCTACGCAGCCTAGCCATGTAAGCTCTCAGACGCCCTCATTTTATTGTTCATAACTTTCATTCTGAATACCAGTATTGTAATAATTACCAGATATTCATACTCTTTTAAAAATAAACAGACAATTGACAACGCATCGCTACCATGGTAGACAAAGCCCTCAGTATTATTTATGGTACATTTATTACTGTTAATAATGTCTACCAAATGAGGTGTCATGTAGATATTATCTTCTCCAATGCGTTAACCATTTCATTTAATCAAATACTTGAAAGAAAATACAAGGGACTTAGCTGAATAGTGCAATATCTTTGCATTTTTCTTGTGCATAGGTTAAAAAATGCATTAAATCACAAATGACAAATGTCAAAATAACAATAGTCAACAATAATCGACTGCAGATGTCAAAATGTGTTATATATTTTTTACGAAATTCTGTATTTAAATCATATTAATTTACTGCTAAATGCGTATTAACGAATATTAATTTAATTTAAAAATACGTAACGCAATACAATATGTCGCAGTATCCTCTAAATGGTGTGTATACATTTTTTTATAACCTCAAAAGTGTAAACAACACATTTTATAACCTATTGGTCCGATTTAATTTAATGTAATACTTATTGTATCAATATATCTGACATTGCTGTTACGTATACTCAACCAAATATATGAATTGAGTAATAATCATACATTTAATTCAGTGTTTTCTTTCAATTTTAGAATTAAAACGTCGTCTCCAAGACGATAGTGTGTCGTTAACTAAACGCCTCAAATTAGCTAAGAACGTGGTCCAGTCCTATCACCTACCAACGGCACCCAAGGAAGGAGTTGTAGCAGAATGGCTAGACGAACTCGTACAAGGCAACAAATTGGCCAGTAAAGAACTGCGTGATGCACTAGGATGGTTGAATAATGTTGATGACTTGACCGGTGAATTAAAATTGAAATTAATAAAGGTAATTATGATTATATACTGTATTTTAACATGTTCTTAGGTCATTGAATTACTAGCTTCAGATCTGAATCAGAATGAGATTCCAGGGTTTGAAGTTTCAATCTCTAGTTGGATTAGTAAAAGCAGGCTCGGTCTGAGAGACCCTTAGCCCCTAGGCACTTTTGCATATAAGGCCCCCATTCCAAAGCCATTATAGTAAAATTCTATTATTCTGGACTTTTGACGAGCCGGTTGCCATGATTGGTCCTGCCTTTTGCGCCGCAGGTCGTGTGGGTCCAATTCCCACCCAGGACAAACATTTGTGTGCATGAACATATCTGTTTGTCTTGAGCCTGCGTGTAATTATCTATATAAGTATGTATTTACAAAAGAAAAGTAGTATATGTAGTATATCAGTTGTCTGGTTTCCATAGTACGAGCATTGTTTAGTTTGGGATCAGATGGCCGTGTGTGAATAATGTCCCAGGATATTATTATTATTATTATTAATTTCTCCTCCTGTGATTGAAATAAATGAAAACAAAACACATAAATGAAGTTATGTACTTACACTCACACACAATGTCAACAGTTGTAATATTTCAAAATGTGTTATTTCAGATTATTTCACAGTATCTCCGCAGTAATCCTTTGCAAAACGATGATTCGACATACATTATAGCGTTTCTAGAAAATCATAAAATATCTCCTCAACTTAAATTACAAACAGACGATTATTTACTTATAACAACAACATTACTTCAGAACCTAAACAGTGAAACAGACAACATACAAGATATTCAAAAAATATTCAATAATATTATCAAATATTATAAAGATTCTAAAAAGAAATTAGAATTTATAGTTAAACTCTTGCATGGAGAAAATTTAGAAACAATATTCAACTTTCTTGATACTAAAGTTCATGACACAGTAATAGATATGTGCAAAGTTATCCTATTTCCGATAAGCAAAAAGCAATTCTTCTCAAGTTTTCTCCTGAATTTAATAAGAAAAGATAATATTGATGAGTTAATTGCTGAAAAAGGAGATAATATTCAATCAGTTATAAAGATTATGAGTGCGTTCTTTACATTTCCAAAGGACAGGACGGAGAAGGATAGTAAATTCTTATCCAATTTCATAAACACCTTTGTCACATGCTACCGTAATGAGAATCAAATTATCTTTGCTTTCTATATAATGGTTGTTTGTTCTCTAAGCATGCCACAAAACTATCTAAACCCAGCTATGGTTATGCCGCCAATAAATTTTGGGGATAACTCTGAAAAAATTAAGCGTAACTTATTCTTGAATATGTTAAAAATATTACACAGTAATGAAATTGATATAAGTGTAAGATTAACTGATACACAAGGAGACAATGTGTCTAAAGTAGAAATCAAAAAGACTTTTATATCATTCCTTCAAATCGTTATGATGGGGCAGTTAAAGTTAGAAGGAAAGCTCGACAAGACAACTCTACAGATAATAAAAACAGCCATAAAGCTAGACCCGAGTCTGATTGAACAGAAAATTGACAAAATATTACCTCATATAATGACAGCAAAGAAAAATAATGCAGATATACTAGAAGCATATACACAAACAATGAATTGTTTACTAGAAACATTGTTCAAACTTAGCAGAGGTATGGATTTCCTAAATCAAATAATACCGCATTTGAAAATTAACTTAGAAGCGTCGAATGTCGAACAGTTCGAGCTAAAACAAAAATTACAACAAGCTTTAAACGATGGTGACAATGCAAGTAAAATAGTGGGAAAAATTATAACAGGACATGACATGTTTCCTCAAGAGTGTATTGATGTGTACGGTAAATTGACTTCGGAATTGATGTTCAGGCAGAACAAAGATATTTTAATATTGTTACAGAAAGATTTTGAAGAAAATTGTCTCATGATGCTTGAAGAAGGATTTGTCAGTATGTTAATTATAGTTTTATAATACATTTAACATATTTTTTAGACTTTCATTGAAATATTTAATTTACTCAATGGTAGAGCTTTGTGCAAGCTTCTCTTGGTAGGGTACCACCCACTCATCAGATATTCTACCGCAAAACAGCAGTACTTGGTATTGTTGTGTTCCGGTTTGAAGAGTGAGTGAGCCAGTGTAATTACACGCACAAGGGACATAACATCTTAATTTCCAAGGATGGTGGCGCATTGGCGATATAAGCGATGGTTAACATCTCTTACCATGCCAATGTCTATGGGTGTTGATGACCACTTACTATCAGGTGGCCCGTATGCTCGTCTGCCTACCTGTGCTATAAAATAAATAAATAATGAAATTTACAATTTATTAACTTCAGGTCCCTCTATTATCACGCTGGCGGAATTGATATCAGCTGTTTTGTCCAGCTTCTTGCGTCACAACAAAATGGCCGATCACACCGTACCACTGCATATTGCTGATGGTTTCTGGATGGCTTTTCAGAATTTTGAGGAACAGTGCCTGAACAAATTTGGAGAATGTATCTTAAGATTGAACTATGTAAGTAACTTATATAAATATATCGAAGTATTTATCACTATTTAAAATAAATACTGATTAATACAACACATACAAAAAAATATTACTAATAATTTTCTATAATTTTAAACAATGAAATCTTCACATTAAAAGTTAGTAAGATATCAAAATGGCTATGATTTATCGTCAAGTGTGGCAACATTACCATATTTTTTTAGTTTTTTGTAATTTACTCTAACATCAGCTTGTTGTTTAAGTTTTTATTGATGATTTTTTACAAATAGGTGTTTCTCTTTTAATTGAACCATTGAATTCTACTAAATCTCAGATAGAAACGCTAAAGTAACCAAAAGTATGAGCGGGGTAAAATTGACCCAATTTTGGCATCTTTACCCAACCTACAGTTTGCATAGATTGTGTGTCCCAGAGAGCACGCGACGTAAAGTCACCGATCGTCCTGGCGCTATAAAAGCGACGTATTTATTTTTGTAGCTGTTATGTTTGTTTAAGTAAGCACCGCCAACACATCGGTAAAGTTAACCCAAGAATTTCAAAATTTTCATAGAAACATGAATGTCAGCAGGGTTTTTTTATTTTACTTTTTGGAGGCATCTTGAATATATCTAAAAGGTAATCTAGCAAATTAGTTACCTATGTACATATGTAGTTCTTTTTTTTCTCTAAGAAATACTGATTTCTATGCGACTACGCGCGACTCTGCGAACACAATTGACCATATAAAATGAAAAAGTACAATATTTTAACAATTAACAAAGCTGCCAGCTTGAAAAACTTTTTGGTATACCACAATTTATTATAAATCCTACCAATATGACTAAAATTCTACATATAAAAAAATATTGAATGGAAACTAGTATAGGGTATGCTTAGGTAAAGATGCTTACGGTAGGTAAAGATGCCACGTTTGGTGGTACTTATTAAGCTATTAAAAATAATATTCATTAAAAACCCTTGTTTATTAAAACAAATTTCCAAGAGTTTTCCAACATTCTCATAACAATCCATTTTTTTGATTTCAGAATTCAACTCTTGTTATTACATTCCTGAATCTCTGCTTGAGTGTCTCTCACTTAAAACTACTAAATATAAAGTATAGCAACACTAAACTGAATATTGAAAAAAATGACTTATTACCATTTATTTCTAAGAACGAATGGGTTGAGTTTACTTTAAAGTTCCAAGACGACACTGAAAAGTTACTTTGGGTATATAATTTAGTGGTTTTTTTAATTCATTTTATTGCAAGTCTTTTGAAAACAGTGTTTTATTAAATATGAATTTTATTTGTGATTTCAGAGTGAACTTCTCCTGACAAAATCCATGGCAATTGAACTATTATCACAGAACACAGATGAAACATCCGATAAGACAACAGAGACTAAAACAAATTTAATCAAACAAATAACGAATCACCCAGAAATATTATCAAATAATTATATAACAAAAAATCTTTTTACAAATCTTGACAAGAATCTATTGAAACAAGTGTCGAAAACACTAATTAAATTGTATCAAAATGATCCCGATATAGAAATATTTAAAAACGAAGCGATAATTATGAATAAAGATTTATTACAACATCTTGTTCTGAAAGTTTGTAAGAATATTACTGAATGTTTGGAAAATATGAGTACTTTATCGAAAGCATTGAATAAATCTAGTTTTGAAATTACATTATTCTTAAATGACATTGATGTTAAAACTTTTTTCAACTCTGAAATAATAAATCAAGATGACATAATGATTTCTCTGGACATATTAAAACATTTACAGATATACTATTTAGAAGATAATTATCAATTAACAGCAATTTTCGTTCTTCTGATTTTAAAAAATTGTTGTCAAAATAAAAAAATTAAAAAGAGCACAGATTATATATTGCAAAGTATTTATGAATTGAGTCCAAAATACCCTGATATATTTAAAATATTTCCAGTAGATTTTATAT
Organism: Nymphalis polychloros; assembly: GCA_905220585.2. Lineage (NCBI taxonomy): Eukaryota > Metazoa > Arthropoda > Insecta > Lepidoptera > Nymphalidae > Nymphalis > Nymphalis polychloros. The sequence goes on from HG992267.1 coordinate 6,152,785, forward strand.
TTGACTTTAAAGATGCAAAAATATTGGAATTATTGAAATTAAAAATCAAAACATCGAATGATATGCTTATTATAAAATGCGTTTTGGAATCAGCTGTGAAGAAAGTTAAAACTGACTCAGAAGTTGTTGTAAATATTGTGGAAATTCTTTTGAAGAATCTTAAGAAGAATAAAGCGAATGTGGATTATTTCGGTGACAACGTTTTTCAAATTAGTTGTCTCATATTACCATTGATCGCTAAGGAAAAGAAAGCTATAACGACAAGTGCCTTTAGATCTATTTTAGCAAATCTTCAAGAAAAATTAAACAAGAGTATGTTGGAATCGTTCAAAAACATTGATTTTAGCAGAAGTAATCTAGATGAATCTGGCAACACTAATGACGGAGAAGAAAATACTATAGCAATACTAAACGCGATGGGTGCATATTCTTTGACTTTGTTAAAGTGCTGCGAAACAACAGATGCGGAAGAAATTAAAAATTTAAATTGTCTCTGGTCTGGACTAACATTTTTCGTCAACAACGCTGTATGTATACATAAAACTTCTATTTAAATATAACGATCCTCACTATTCGTAAACTTATTTACTTAAATTAAAATTTATTGACTATATAATATTTCATTTAATAATACTACTGACTTGAAGCATGTTCATCGCTAAGTAAGTGGTTGCCAGAGACATCAGGATAAGAAGGAGCTGCAAAATTTACTGGGTGTATGGTTTTGTGCAATATTGATACCATCTTATATTCTACTGTCAAACAGCATATACTTAGTGGTTCGAGTGGTTGTTCTGGTTGGAAGGGTGAATAAGCCAGTGTAAATACGGACACGAGGGACATAACATCATGATTCCCAATGTTGGTTTTTATTTTTTTTATTTTATTGTATAGGTTGGCGGACGAGCATATGGGCCACCTGATGGTAAGTGGTCACCAACGCCCATAGACAATGGCATTGTAAGAAATGTTAACCATTACTTACATTGCCAATGCGCCACCAACCTTGGGAACTAAGATGTTATGTCCCTTGTGCCTGTAATTACACTGGCTCACTCACCCTTCAAACCGGAACACAACAATACAAAGTACTGCTGTTTTGCGGTAGAATATCTGATGAGTGGGTGGTACCTACCCAGACGAGCTTGCACAAAGCTCTACCACCGAGTGCCGCCGCATTGGTGGTGCCGCATTGGTGATAAGCAATAGTTTATATTTCTTTGTTTGTGACATTGGTGACCACTTACCCTCAGATGGGCCATCTGCCGATACTACCGACATTACAAAAAAAAACTTGCTGCATTTAATGAATTAACTTTGTATATAGAGCAGGAAATTTGAAAGAGCATACACAGTAGCAAAATTGATGATGCTAATTAGCTTAGGACTAATTGACTTAATCCATTTCTACTGTGCATTGTTCTATTGCACAGATTAGCTATAAAAGTTAATAAATATTTTCATTTAATTTATCAAACTTACAGATCCAAGCCATTTCGAGCCCGTTATCAAAGCATCAACATATAGACTCATCTATTCAACTTTTAAACGTAACATTAAGATATATAAAGAAACTCGAAGCTCATGAAATATTCCAGAAGAAAGATGAACTATTTCAACAGACATGGAACAGTATAAAAGCAAGATTATTAATGATGTACAATCAAAAAAATAAAATTAATAACAATTGTTTAGAAGAAATGTCCGTTACGTTGAAGTTTTTAGCTGAACTGTCATCGGTTGAATGTTTCAGTAATCATTTTGTTGGAGATTTATCGAATCTGGCGTTATTAAAGGTAAATGTTAGTTATATTAGTATGTTTATACTTGATGGTAGGGCTGTACAACTTGTTAGGTACACTAATCACACATTTGTGTGCCTATCAGCAATATTGTTGTGGTTATATTGATTTCAGTAATATATTTAAGCTGTATTTAATGGCAATGTTGCCACTATGTCATGCTGCCTGAAAATAAAAACAACAATAAATATAGGCACATTTAAAAGCTATTGCATCGACAATACTTTGGTGGAAGAATTGTTAATTTGTAGATGAAACATCAAACTTGCTTATTCTTTTAACTAGTTTTATCTGTATTGATAAAAAAAATTGGACTTGAGGCTACCCTTTTTTACAAAGAGCTTACTTACTAAGCTAAGACTACCTCGTTGGTCTAGTGGCTAGATATAAAGCCGCAGATCCGGTGGTCCTGGGTTCAATTCCCAGGTCGGGCCAGTAAATAGTTATTGGGTTTTTCTGTCAGGAAATTCTCAGTAGCAGCCCGGAGTCTGGAAGTTGGAAGTGTGTACACTCCCGTGCCTCGGAAAGCACATTAAGCCGTTGGTCCTGCGCCTGAGCTCTTTCCGGTCGTGTCGGATTGCCGTCCCATCGGATTACGAGAGCTAGGGAATAGTGAGTGCACCTGTGTTTGCGCACACAGTTGTGCACTATAATATCTCCTGCGCAGTTGGCTAATCTCTCTTGAGATTGGCATACTAAATTCCACTTTCCCAAAATAGAATTTACATTGTTTCTTCATTAGATATAAAATTTTGGTTGACTTCAATTCTCCTGAGTAATCAAGACATCACTTATGATAACTGTATTTTTTTCCTTTTCAGAAACCTTCACTAATACTAAAGAATACAGAAATAACAAACTCTCAGCTAACTGCTAGAAAGGTCTCAAAATATTTATGGTTGAATTGTTTAAAAGCAAATATTATTGGACCGAAATGTATTGCCGTAACAAAATTGATATTCCGAGCAACGAAGAATATAAGATTTTGGATACAACAAAATTACGATCTAATACAGAATTGCACTCAACAAAATGGCGTCTCACAAAATGGCGACGATGACGTAAATGAGGAAATTACTAATGTATCCAATGTGGTCGTAATTGAAGATTGTATTTGTGAATTATTGAAGAATGACTTGGATATTCTGTCTGAAGTTATTTTGGCGGCTAAAAAGGTAATATAATGGTTTGACTATCATATCTTAACCTGCCAACAACAAAGTGTCAAAAGAGCTTTCATAGCCTTCACGGGTCCAGTATATACTTTTTTTTTATAAATTGGGTAAAATAAGCCAAGTGGTGGTCACCCACACCCATAGACATAGGCACCTTAAGAAATATTAACCATCCTTACATCGTTAATGCACCAGCAACCTTGGAAACCAAAAAGTTATGTCCGTCTGTTATGCATGTTACGCTAGCTCACTCAGCCTTGACACTGAAACAATAATACCAACTATTGTTGTTTGGCGGTAAAATAAATGATGTAATTATCTTATAATGCCAATTGCTATGGATGGTCTTGACATCCAACACCTGATGGTGGTTATGTCAGTCTGTCTTTTCAAATAAAGAACAAGACAAGTACTATAAATAAGGTAGTGATATTGAAAGTTGACAACTTCCAATAGATGTCTTTGAGCAAGCAAACAAGTGTGATTAGATATCAAATCTTAACCTTTATAAGTCGTTTTATATATCAATAATTATAAGTAATTATATCTTTTTTTTTTTTAAATTTCAGATATCTTTGGACTTTAAATTCCTGGACGCGATTTTTGAACTGCAACATTTGTTCCATTATATTTTGGGCCGTAAGACAATAGACACAAGGTGTGAAGTCAGTTGGCGAGGTTTCAATATGTTGTATGAAGGATGTGTTGCCATATTGAATAATTTGTTGCTGTCTAGAGAGGAACTTTTGGAAGACAGGTAAAAAAAAAAAAACAAATTAATCTAAAAAATATATATAGTATTTTTAGCCATTATATTATAATACATACAATTATATTCATCATCATAATTACTGTTTTATCAATTGGTGTTTAAAAGTTTTTGAGCTAAAATATCAAGCATCAATCAAGCTTCATAACAGATTGCTATGAGACTATAGTACCGTATAAAGATATTATTGCATTATAATATTATTATTTTCTTACAAAACTCTAATTTGCTTATTGATTTTCTTCAATTATAAATTTCGATGTTTGACATTTTCCCTAAGGCAGTCCCTTGACGGCGACATTTTGACGTGATAACGTCTTATAAATCGATGAACGTCGGCTGCACGCACGAAAAAGCATGACTCATAGTAACGTTCCGTCTGAGCCGAGCGCGCAAGCGAGAGCGCGGAACAAGCGATAAAGAGGCAGTCCGATCGACTAAGTCGGCCGATGCGTCCGAGTATTCATCGATGTTTTCTTATGACGTTATCACGTAAAATTATCGTCCGTAAACCGACTTTACAGACAACCATTTTTTCATTCTAAATTCGATTAATTTTTTTTTTTATAATCTAAGTTTAAATTTTAAGTCGGTTTTTAAATTTTATGTTGGAAAATATTATAATGTACCAAATTAATGTTTCAGATGGCCTTGTTACATGCAGAGCTACAAAGCATTAGTGCTGTGTTTATGTGAGCGAGCTACAAAGGAAGATCTCACCGATAAATCGATTGAACATAAATTAGCCGAAATGGCGCACTCTATTGAAAAGTAAGGATTACTAATGATAGCATATTTTACTAATAGACACTCTTAATGTATATAATCGGTCTATGTAGACACTTATTTTAGTCTGAAACCCAGTACGGTTTATCTAATTAATAAAAAGTAACTATTACTTAAGCAATTGTTGAAAAAGCCGAGTAAATATAAAATTTTAAGGGCGAATTTGAGTGCAACGTTTTTACCGCTAAAATATTTCATATTTGTCACACATACTGAGTTTTTTAATACAAAATTGAGAATAGAAAAATATCACGCACAACTTTAGTCTGAGGAGTACAAAATGTACATTCTTACGCAATCACAAAATAAGATATAAAAAAAGTTATGGTCACAGTACAAATTGATCAGTTAAGTTAGCCGAAGTTTAAACGGTGTTAGTCTATTGAGAACTGTCGCCGTAGACGAAATTTTCTGTACGTGTGTTTGTCACCTAACTCGTCCTAAACGACTTTGCGTGTATCACTGACAATGGAGTGAGTACCCTTACTCCGCCTGATTGACCTTAAGTCAATCCGGGTATGGGCTTCGGGGTTTTCCCCTCTACCCGCAGTCTGCAACTAGCGGGTCATGTCCCTTTGACCTGGAAGGTCAGGGAATAGTGAACCTCGTGGTAATGTGGCCTTGGGAGCGTGGCGTCTCGCGTAATCGGGCTACTCGGAGGTCGGGCCCGAAGGATGATTTCAATGGGTTCCTGGATTGTTTGAAAACACAATTAGACCCGGTAGATAGCGCTGCTGTCGGTATGCCACCAAATGAAAAAATGTCTAGCAGGACGACGGCCCAAACCTAATTAATAAACCTTTTCTTTTTAAATTATATTATGTGTTTACTACATTCCTCCGTTTGGTATATAATAATACAAATATATTTAATTCCACAGATTAACACAATCGATATGCAAGCGCAAGGCTCACGTCTCTCGCATATCTGCATACGCTGTGGCCGATATATGCACGTGGCTCGAGAGCAGTCCACCGCCGAAGATGGTCAGGCAACATCTAGAAAATTCGATAGCCCTGTTAATACAAGTCTCCGATTCGACATACGCTATGGCCTTCTTGAGAAGAGCTCTAGCTGGTTCGGTAGGACAGATGACGTTAACTAACATGTACACTATGTATAAGAGATATCATAAATATGTTGGCAATGCTTGAAATTAAATATATTTTTAATATATGTATTGTTTTATTTTATTAAACGTATATAATAGCTGCGAAATATGCCATTTCTGTGCAAAAATCTACTTTGATAACGAAACATTTTGGAGTTTAAACCATAACGAATATGATCTAAAACTAAATAATAAGGCGGAACGCCTTGCACACGTATATAATTTAATAAATAAATTTAATGCAATATTTTTTTTATTACAAAATATTCGTATATAATTCCTGGGCATGTGTATAACTGTCTATTATGTCATCTAAATTACATAGAAGGCGTATTTAGTTTTTAATCATTTTCGATTTTGAGTCTCTGGGACGAGCTTATGAGCCAACATTTAACTGATATTTTTTTCGTACGACATAGAAAAATAAACCACATTAACCATTCTAAAAAAATATATATTTGAGAATATTTTTAATATATTTTGATTAGCTAATATGACAATGTGACATACGATTTTTTTTTATTAAAAGTAGTAGACATAATATGTATTTTTATGAAATAAAAATAATATTACGTACATATCTACTGTAACACTTAACGCCAGACATTATATTTACCTTATAGTATTATATGTAGTACTGAGTGTCGAGTAAACTACATTACTTCTGATGAACATGCAATATTTAACCATTTACAAACTAAAATTGCTTATTTCTAACAATTTATATTTAAAAAATAAGTATTCTGTCTTTAAAGTACATCTTTAAGTACTAAGCTTTTAGAATGAAGTATCAAATTCATATTGAAATAATATTTTTGAACTATATCTTTTTCTTCAAAGAAAACCCAAGTTGTACTTAAATAATTAAAATATAACAAATAACCAATAATATTACTTTGCCCGCGAAAATTTGTATGTTCGTACCACTTTGCAGCAGTTTCCGCCAGTCCTTATATGGGCATTTATTGAATACTGAATGTCGATTGGTTAGAATTTTATCGTCATCAGTGACTCACTTTTCAAGTAGTAATCAAACGTGAAGTCTTAAAAATTGTTATATCTCTACGTTGTAAAGACTTATGCATTTTATCTTATCTTGCCGCACCCAAGCATCCTGTAAATAAATTTATCAGTATAAATTCTGTAGTGATATTGCAAATTACAACGGAGCTGCTGGTATTTTGAAAAGTTGTCGTCTTGTGTCAACTTCTTATTAATAATTTTCAATTCCAGTAAAAGTATTGTTTTTTTATTATTACTTTAAAACTTTGAACTAATTTATTTATTACAATTAGTCATTCCAAATTATAGTTGTGAATAATATTATTTACCTCAAATAAAAAAGATAGTGTATTGATTCATTCGTACAATTTTGACACATGCGCTCATTGGTTGCCACAAAATAAGGTTTAGCCAACTGTCCGAATCAGTGTCGTTCCGGTCGCCGTTGTCGTGGAGTCGGTGAAGTTAGTGGTGGAATTTTTACGTGAATAACATCAAAAAATGGTAAGTTATGAAAATAAATTTAAGTGTTTCGCAACCGTGCTGTGTTTTACATTATTGGAAAGTGTTGATGCATATCAAAATGACGCATTTACTAATATTCTCCGTGCACGACCGGTGCCGCCATCGGCCATATTTCGCACAACCCTTTTGCCGACTTCGCACGCCTTTTTGACGAAATACTTGTCATCGTTCAGTGATTTTATGCCACGTGTTGTGTCCCTTAAGCCGTTAATTAACGGGAGAGTCAATTATCAGTGATAATAAGGACTTTTTATTGATATATCTTTGGCATTGGTGTTAAATTTCACGCATTTGAAAGGTTACGATACTTCACCGCCTTTTATGACGAGCTGTGTCGAGGTCCGTACACGGAGGCAGTTAATTTGCGTGATATACTAGTTATCAGTCGCCAGACTGCTAGAGGGCATCGAACCGACAAGGCAATGCTACGTCGCGCAGTCGCTTAGCCACTTGACCATATATGGTATAGCTGTCCGCCTGTCACATCCATTTTGAGTCTATTTTGGGGCGAATTCAGTACAGGGCGTCTCCTTTCCTTCCCTTACCCGTTTAATACAGAATTAATACAAAATGTTACTGACAGTGTCAAGGTTACTAGACAAATAAATCTTACATTAGCCAGTAGTAACGTTCTTATAGTAATCGTATTGAATATTATTTTGATTTCCTTATTTGTCGATCAATTTGGCGTATGAACATAATGATTCATGTTTTACGATGATTCATATATAGTTTTTTTTACATACTCATACTTTCACTAAATGTTAGTCATTAGTGTCGGTGACTCGCCGGTGTGACGTACCGTTGGCTATAAAATATAAAATATACATACTATAATTATAATATGACCGAGAATACGAAATGTATATTCTTATTAATATGAAAGCTTTCTCTTTTATGACTGACTGGTTATATTCATATAGCAATAGTTTCTTTTACCAATAAGAATTTTTATATGTTACAAATAATTGTAAATAATTTGTTTAATAATAAGCTGCTTATTTCTTTACATAATGAAATATGTAAAGAAATAAGCAAAGCAAAGCTTATTAAATTATACAGTATTTCTCTGAAAATGATATAATCAATTCAAGATTAAATTCTATATAATTAATGATGTATACATATTTATATATATGATACCACTATATATTAAACAGAGCTAACAGCATACATCTCACCTTGACGGTTACTGTAATGCTATACTTTCAATGATAATACATAAATTATATATATATATTTATTGTATACCAATATTACCAGTATATTTTATCTGTGAAGGGTAAAGGTACAAGTTGTTCTAAAAGGCAAGTGTAACGAATTATCAAGTCGCTAAGTCGAAGGGCGAATGAGTGAGCTATGTTAAAGTTTCAGGTTCAAATCTAGCACTTTGGATTATTGTTATAGCAAAGGAGTATACTTCTAACATAAACTTTACACTATTCATGTGGATAGATGTTTTAAAACATGACAAAAACCAAATGAATCACAATATAGAGGAATATAATAGTAATTATGCATCCTATTTCGTAGTAAGCTAATATTGATAATATAAATTTATTTAAAAATGAAACAATACTAAAGATATACGGATGGCTAAAATAATTTTATGTATTCATATTATGATGTTATGTTAGTTGACAATATGCATTACATATAGGTATGATGCAATGATAGAAACATGATATTAACCGTAAAATATTTTTTAATTTTCAGTCAGATGATGATTTTTAGAAATTACATGTCATTCTTGATGTGCATTGACATTTTAAATACATGCAATTTATTTTATAACTGTGAAGAGGACATTTTACATACATACATACATAAATACATGGATTAAGCAGCTCGGTAGGGATTCTTCGGGCTTGTTTTCAAATATAAGGGTACAAAATAAAGATTCTGATTAATATAATATAAGGAATTCTGGTTAAAATAAAATATAGTTTTATGTTACTTCTTTTTTAATGGTGAAGGATTTATCAAAATTGGTTTAGTATTTTCAAAGTTTATCTATTCCTAAAAAACATTTTTTTATTTAAAGAATTCGTATAGAAAACGTAAATAATGAAAATTAATTTTTAAAAAACGGTATTTTCCTCCTTTGCATGCAGGAGTCATTAGAAAAAAAAACTTTATTCATAATAAACTTAAGACGATTTAAAAAAGACGTAAAAAAACATTCCATAGAACAATGACTAACTAGTAGTTAGTCTAAGATAACAAACATTTTCGCGGTCGAATCTCATATCGATACCTGAGTCACTGACCTGGCGTCACCGAGGTTAATGACCGCTCGCCACCCTCCCGAAGTTCATCTCGTGGGGTGATTTTAATAAGGGATGTACTTGCATGCTGTTTTGACGGTCAAGGGTGAAATATACGAAATATTTTATGTTCATTATACGTTCAATATTTTTCAAATTCCAGGTTAAACTAACTTTTTTTTATAAAGTATAGATTGTTATCTAAAGTTCGATACTAATATTATAAATGCGACGAAACTGTTCTGTCATCGGTTTGACTTTCTGTCTGTTAAGCTTTCGTGTCTAAACCACTGAACTGATGTTGATGAAATTTTGGTACCATTTAAACCCCATAGGACATTTACTTGTACCTAATATCTGACTTCTCGTTCACACGCGGATGGAAACGTAATTTATACGAATAAATGCAAAAACATAACTGTTTACTAATCTTTTTTAAATTGTCTTGACGTGCGAGAGTATTGGAGAGCTTTAATGCAATCGATAAAAAAGTTTCGGAAGGATCTTTGAAACGTGCTTAATTAAGTCAATTTTTTTAATAATAATTGTTATAGTACATCAGTCTATTAAATATCGATATGAAATTATAAATGTCCGATCGATTATATTTTTGATAATTAATTTTTTTTATATTAAATATTTGCATTTTGGAAAACGATACAGCGCGAGTTTATTATCGTCTTTAATTTCAAGGATGATAACTCTCATTATAAAAATATTTAATATTTGTCATTAATAATATACAAAGCATTGAGAAAATTACGCCTGCTGCACCGTGATAGAACTCGGACGTCTTAAATATAGCTTTCTCACTCTTTCTCTCTACGTCATAGCTTTCTCTCTCATGTAACGAAATGTGCCGAAACTTGACGCATCCTCACAATTTTGGCGTCCACCTATCGATCAAACCGCAGCGTGAGATATTTCACTTTAAAAAAAAATGCAATCAAATGTATCGGAAATAATCATAATTTATTACGTTTTTGTTTATGAAAGAATAAGAGGTCCTATGCTGTATACATATATAAAAACTATTTTTCGACTGTGTGTCGGTTCGGTTTTGCAATTATTAGGTATAAAACATAGATCATGTCCTTCGTTGTGGTTCAAGTTTCATATGAAATTTCATCGAAATCAATTAAGTGGTTTAGCGGTGAAAGCATGACAGACAGACAGTTACTTTCGCATTTATAATATTAGTGGATATGTATTCTATCTCTGTATTCGTAGACGATAACGATCCATCCCCCCATTGGACGTAACTTCCGGCTGTATCCCTAAAGGATTTCCTTGCTATCGAGTAATTAATAACTGCATTTTTAATTAATGATAACGGCGTGTCTGCGTTTTATATTTAATCTGTAGACGCGTTACGGTTTATGCATGAGGTTGAACTTGCTGAATTAATGATGTTGAGTAGTTTCTACGGATAAATTACTGTAGCATTAATGATTTAATTTTATAAATGTAATTGATTTCGTTTAGTTTCTAGTGGCTAGAAAGTTTATAATATTGCCGATCCGTAAGCCCTGGGTTCAGTGTTCAAATCAAGCTAATGAAATTCTCAATAGCATTGAGTCTGGAAGTTGACGGTGTTAACACTACCGATGCCTCGGAAAGCACGTAATGACGCTCTGATAAGGGCGTATACAAAGTGACAAAGGGTGTATAATACCTTGCATACTGACTATGCTTTGTCATATACCTTAGAAACGTTTTGAGGAGATTCGATTAATTATTATTATTATTTTCATTTTTTACTTTATTTTCCCGTCCGCTTATCATGTTAACGATACTTTTATTTTAATGAAACTACAATTGACTATCTTTAAATTCAGACGAATGTGTTAAAAAATGTTTATATCTTTACGTTAATTATTTCTGTCTATACATCTCGTTAGTCTATGCTGCTTTGATTGAGTATTAATATTTCGATCGTGATTGAAAGACATACAAATACATTTCCACTTCAATATATCATCGTAAACAACTATTGTTGTAATATCGGAATAAAGAATCTGATGAATAACTTAATTATATTATTATTTCTTAAAGTCATATGCTCGGTTGTATAGAAAGATGTGGTCATGAAACCTGCATAGTGTCGAATGTAATTCAGTGACATGTGTATCCACCCACTCGCGCTGCAGCGGCGTGGTGGAATAAGCTCATTTTCTTTATAAGGAGTAGAAGCCCATCACTGAGACATCGTCTAGCTCTTTATCTAGCTTATTACTTAACAATCGATAGCTCTGCGGATGAATTGCGTCACTATTTGCATACAACACCAACTCGAAACGCGCTCGATCGCGTATTGATTTCTTGAATGGCCTTTTTGTAATCGTTCCTTATACACCACGTTATATATTTCTATGAATGACTTAATAATATTTTACTAGCTGGTAAGGCTTTGTGCAAAACCCCTTCGTCACATATCGACATGTAACAGTGTTCAGTATTGTTGCGTTCCAGTTTGAACGGTGAGTGAGCCAGTGTAGTGTAACTACAGGCACAAGGGGCATAACACCTTCGTTACCAAGGTTGATGGAGCATTGATGATGTAATGAATGACCAATCTTTCTTACATCGCCTATATATATATGGACGGCGGTGATTGCTTAATATTGGTCCATGGTCCATTTGCCCGTCCGTAACATAAAAAGTGATTCTTAAGTTTAAATGGAATGTATTGTCTTTCAAATATTGCAATGTAATATCGTTCACAAAATGAACTTTAAGGAAATGTCAAGTCGTTGTTGATTCTGCAGGTCTAAACTCGCATAGCAGTGGACGATATCGTTTGTAGTAAATGTCGAATTGTAAGGAAATCATACACATATGTATTCGATTTATCACTCGATAAACGATAGATGCATTGTATTGAATAATTAATTTTGACGTTAGGAAATGGATAATTATCTACTTCTACAGAATTAATTAACTATCCTAATATCTACAAAGATAAGCTTAAGTAGGAAAACCGTACCTAAATACAATGTTGAACCAAATCCGATTGTTTCCGAGAAACACAAGATGTATATACAAGAATTGCTCTTAATATTCTAAGAAATTTTGTATAGATTTAATTAATTTCTTTTTTTGAAATGACGCATATTTATTAAATTTTTGCTTCCTCCTTAAATACTTTACAATTAGACGTTCTCTTCTCATAATGGACTGACGAAATTCACTAGACATTGCTTATGTCCACACACAGTACAAAGTTACGCTGAGCTTCAAAGCGCACTTCAGACATACACGAACATGGAATAAGTCTGAAGAGGCAGACTGTATTAGTATATTATTATTTTTTTGTATTTTTTATTTTACATTGTTCAACTACCAAGAGTAATTAAATCAAATCAACTGTACTCTTTTATTAAAATAGATTACAAAATAGACATGAACACAATTTTGAAGCATTGATGGCGAAAGAATATGTGATGAGTGGGTAACTGGTACCTAACCAGACACAAATCTTGCACAAAGCCCTACCACCAGGTTGCAACTTTAAAAGTAAATCTAAACTAATATATAAAGCTGAAGAGTTTGTTTGTTTGATCCGGCTAATCTCAGGAACTACTGGTTCGAATTTAAAAAATATTTTTGTGCTGTATAGTCCTTTTATCGAGGAAGGTTTCTAGGCAGATTTTTATTAATTATACGCGGGTGACACCGCGGGCACAGCTAGGAGTTTATAAAAAAACATGGCACATTATACCTTACGGATTAAATATGTATTTCTAGGTTATCTGTTAGAAATCATCATCATATATATCAAATATATAAATATAATTTCTATAAAACTTTCTATGTCCGTTTAAAACATATTCGAACAAACAAACGGGACGGTTGTCCCGCCGTTTCCGTCATTAAATTTAACTTCTCTAGTCGCCGCCGGTCATAAATAACGGATACTCGCTCTGACGTCTGTTACAAGGATACAAACATTGTTATATCTTATCGAATAATATTTGTTTTAACATGTTTATTCTACTATATACCCAGCTAACAAAAAAAAAATCATTAATATCCAGCTCTGAAGACACACAGAAGAGATCAATATTTTATATAGGTAGAAGCTTTATTGCACAACAATAACAAATGTTACGCATAAGTTGTACGTATCATGCAAAAGCGATCTAGACACTTGTATTATAAATTTAATGATTACATATTACAATATATCCGTGATGACGCAGTTGTTAGAAGTCGGTAATCTTAAACGATGGTTCAGAGTTCAAAGTCGGTCGAGCACCACTGAATTCTCGTATGCTTAGTTAGTGTTTATAATTCGTTTCGTACTCGGCGGTGAAACAAATCATTGTCAGGAAACCTGCATATTACGGAAAATCTGTCACGTGTATCCACCAACTCGCAACGGAGCGGCGCGGTGGAGTAAGCTCCAAACCTTCTCAAAAAGGATTACAATATAAAATCTTATAGAATATAATCAGGAACGTCATACTATAGAGCTGGTTTTTTTTTTATTGTATTTGGTAAGCAATTTGGCATGTGGGCCACCTCATGTTACGTGGTCGCCATCGGCCATAGACATTGGCATTGTTGGAAATATTAACTATCATATACATCCCCAATACGCCACCAACTTTCAGAACTAAGGTGTTATGTCCTTTGTGCATGACTAACTCACACTTCAAATGGGAACACATCAATACTAAGCATTATTGGCCCTCTTGGCGGTGTAGTATATATGATGAATAGATGGTGCTGACCACCACTAAGCTTTTATTATTTAATCTGTCATCAGTCATTACATACGTGTCAAGTCATGTGACTATATTAAACCAATCGTTATAGATTTAGCTCTGTAATTTAAACATGGTGCTGTGGACAAACGTTTTGTTAAATGATAAAATAATAATCTTCTCGTGATGTTTTTTAATAGTGATAATTTCATAACATTCTTTATTTCTAGATTTCAATGTCTCTAGAATAAAAACTAAAAACAGAAAATAATATCATGTATTCTAGCCTTATTTTTCTACATATATCACTTAAATTATATATTACAATTAACATATATGGCTAAATATATATGTGTATATATATATATGGAAGGTTAGGGAAAATAAAAGCAGCGACTCCGTTTCAAATGAGATATTCACCATACGTAATAATTTAAGAAGACTGTTGTTGGAGGAAAATCAAATATATTTTAGATTGACATATTCTATTATTACTAGCCAGTGGCTCACGGATCCTAGCTAATATTATAAATGCGGATGTGAGTTTGTTTGTTTGTTACGCTTCCACGCCTAAACCACTAAACCGATTTTAAAAATTCTTTCACCAATGGAAAGCTATGTTCGAGTAACATAGGCTGCGTTTTGTCATCGTGTTTCCATCAGAACGGAAACTACGCGGGTAAAACCGCGGGCAAAACGCTAGTATAATATAATAATACAAGATTATATCTTTGTTTATATAGTTTATTTAATTAATTATTAATCAATGATCAAACAATATCTGCGAAAATAATAGTTCCATTTGTAGCAATACACGTTGTCCGGTTAAATAATTATAATTTCATCGAAGTTTCTCAGTCAATGTCTAACAAAAAGTAATGTCGAAGATACGTTGGAAGCGGATGTGTGGGCGCAGTCGGGTCTCGTGTCGTCATGCATATCTAATATTAACCCGCTTTTTATAAGTATTCGTAGATTCTAAGCCAATTAAATTATTCACAAGATATTCCCGTTTGGAAAACTTCAATGTAGTCGTGTGATTAAATATTAAAGAAAATCATTTGGGACGTCTTTGTCTTTCTGCTTACGTCTGTTAGGATTTCATAGCTTATCACGATATCATGTGGAACCTATTTTGATGAAATTTGTAACACAAGGACGGATCGGCTATTATTAACAACTGCCTCCTCCCGTTACACGCTAGTTTATCGCATATGGGAATTAGTTTAAAATAACGCAATATCTATTATGTGAGTAAAATCTCGTAAATAGTTTATTTTGATTCTGAGAATGAGTTCTTATTGATATAAACGTATCTATTGATATATGTATCGTTATTGATTACTATTAATTTAGCGCCCGCTTACATTATTATTTGTACAAAAAAGTCGCTGACTCGCTCGTTTCATAACTCAGCTACATAACGATTTCTATAGGTCCTGCAAAAATGAAGGATTATCGAACTTCCATTTTATTTAGCCTTAATTTTTTTCCGTAGTGGTAGTCTACTGTGTTAAAGGAACCTGTATGAGAATTTACATGATGCCTAGTCGCAGTAGTTTGGACTGTGCGTTGATATTTAAGTCACTCAGTTATTCTGTGGCGGTGAAGGAAAACATCGTGAGGAGACCTGCATGTATCAAATTTCACTCAAATTCTGCCACACGTGTATTCCACCAACCCGCATTGGAGCAGCGTTGTGGAATAACTCCAAAAAAAACTTTACTGAAGTTATTCTGTTATATACGAATATAGATTGCTGAGACTCAACTTCAAGTCAAGAAAGGTTACGTTGCTATATGATTGTTCTCAATAATTCTTAAGATTGGACTAATATTAGTTAATTTTACATCACACTGTCTTATATTCCCAAAAGTATATAATTAATATTCGTAATTAAATTTAGATATTCTGTTTTATATATAAATTGAACTAAGATGAAACTTATCTAGTATGTAATTCAAGTATCCGCGATCGCCGTATCATATTAAAATATTCAATGGAGCGTAACAACAGCACAGGTTTCATAGGTACTCATTATAGTTTGCTTTAGATAACCTCGGTCAATAACAGCTCAAATCAATCGCGCATTTCTACCTATAGTAAGGCTGAATCTGTCAGTCAGAATATTTATATATTACTAGCGTTTTCCCCGCGGTTTCACCCGCGTAGTTTCCGTTCCCGTGGGAATAAGGGTACAAAGTGTACCCTATGTTACTCGCTGATAATGTAGCTTTCCGTTGGTGAAAGAATTTTTTAAAATTCGTTCAGTGGTTTAGGCTTAAAAGTGTCACAAACAAACAAACACAATCACATTCGCATTTATAATATTAGTTAGGATAAACGATTATCGTCGTATTGGATGTAGTGTACCGGTAAGGTTTTGTGCAAACCATACCATGGGTAGCTATCATCGAATATTCTACCGCCAAACAGCAATACTTAGTGAATGCAAAACTTATATTTTAAGGATTTTGGGACAATTTTTTGCACAAAGATACTTTTTCTTACCCATAGTATAACGAACAAAACAATGTGTCAACGATTTTAACATCTTTCGACGTTGTGAATGTGTTGCGTATAAGCTTAATTTGCGAAGTTGTAAATATATTAAAGTGTTCAAGAAACGACGTAGAAGTTTATGTGCTGCAATGCTATCTACTAACTAATTGGATGGTTTAAAAATCTAGCCATGGAAAAATAAATGTGTATGTGTCAATTTTCATGGTTATCGGTCAAACGGTGTTAAATTATCGAAGACATAAAATTGAAATGACGCGAATAATCGAAAAATTCGTGATAAAACGCCTCGTTATTATCTTTATTTAAAAAAAATGTGTATAGATAACGATATCATATATCTTTAATAAATTTTTTTTTACTTTTGTTATATAAACTAATTACTAATCAATAAATGACTAAAATGAACAAAACTGGACAGCCAGTTTCATCTTCAGTCCTGCAATGGTAATCTGTAAGAATTCACTTCATTACTCACCAGTGAAATGTTAACAACATACATAGGTAATGTGCTATTATGATATGTGCATTCTTGTATATAATTATCTGGTCTATGTCGTATATTCACGACCGATTTCAGCAGGATTCTTTTAAGACTTTGTTCTTACAGAAGAGCTTTGCAGATCTTAATGGGTGCACCGAAATTGGTTTTATTGTTATTTATTAAGCATGCGAGCATGAGATTGGACTGATAACGCGGTGTGGTCTTCGTAGCGAGATAAAAAAATATACAATCAGATTACTTATGAGGATAAGCATATAGTATGTTTTTCTCGAAAATACTTTTTTTTGTAAGTCAAGTGACCAGTACTTGCTTTTTACGAAAGCAAGTACTGGTTTTTCTTGATGAGCAGTTGTGTAAAATTATTATCAAATCAATAAATATATTCGTACGTGAATAATGAAATAATGTTTAGAATTAGATTATTTATTTTATCATATTTTTGATTAAAGATTTACGATTAGCAGCCGAGCTGAAGATTTGTTATAAATTCAAGTGTATTCTTTATTATATGAAACGTTCGACTGTAACATTTCAGTTACATTGTATACTTAATTTCACGACCTTTAATAATTTCTAACTACCAACTCCAGTGAATGTTGACGTTGATGTACCCGCCAGTAAATATTCTTGCAAATATTTCCAGATGTTCTACGTAATCGTTGCATACGTCGCAACGTTGCCAACAAACTGTATTTATGAAATACACGAGAATAATAAATTAGTACGACTAAACTCCGGGTCGCTTGTGAGATACGAAATTAAATACGATTTAGCGTTGTATCATTATGTCTGAGAACGATGACGTAATGAATGATTGGTTCGTTAGCTACACTATTCGAAATTCAAATTGACTCGAAATTCACCGTCAGAAACATATGCTGTATTGACAATAACAATTATAACTTTACGCATCAAAATAGTATAACCATAAGTCGGTTTTATCAACATTTCAATGGTTTAAGAAGTAATGTATAGAATTCTTACAGAATATCAATTTCTGGACGGAAACTCAAAACCTTTTTTTTTTTTTCGTTCAGAAACGCTTAACTAGTTTTCCATTAAAATGTATGAATTGAAAAATTATATTGTAATTTATACAAATTGTTTAATTCACGTATAGTTAAACTTTTGGCAGAATCCCAGAGACATGCAGAATTTTAATTATAAACACAGTTTAATTATAGACTTCGTGCCGTTTCTTGCAATTGAGTTTTAGTATCAAGGATGACGTTTAAATGAGAGGTCAAATTTATTTTTAGTGTTTTACTTTTGAGAAAGTAGAAGGAACGTGATTATATCTTACGCTAATAAATGTAGACATATTTTTTTTTATAATTGCACGTCCTAACTAATATTAGAAATGCGAATGTCAGTTTTGTTTGTTCGATACGCTTTCACGCTTAAACCGATTTTAAAAATTCTTTCACAAGAAAGCTACTTTAGCTATTACGTGTAACATAGGCAATATAGCGGGGAAAACGCTAGTTTTATATAATATAAAAAAAGTTGCTCATTTCATTGTTCAAATCGAATTCAATGACAATTTGACTTTTCAATTATTATAACAAGAAAGCAGTTTAAAACGTCACGGATATCTTATAAAAGTTATAAGACTTTGTTAAATAGTACCGTCTTTTTCTTTTGTATATCAATTTTATAATGACGGAAAGGGAGAAAACAGTGTTTATCTAAACAACCGCTTAGTTTCCATTTAATGATTTTATAGTTTGGTTGATATCGTAATGAAAATACTGCAAATATTTACAGTTACGAGAAATACATTAAGTTGATTCTCGAAATAATAATAATATAATATCCTGGGACATTATTCACACAGATCCCAAGCTAAGCAGAGCTTGTACTATGGAAACCAGACAACTGATATACTTACATAGACTACTTTTCTTTTGTAAATAAATACTTATATAGATAATTACACCCAGACTCAGGACAAACAAACATGTTCATGCACACAAATGTCTGTCCTGGGTGGGAATCGAACCCACGACCTGTGGCGTGAAAGACAAGTATCTTACCAACCACACCAACAGGCTAGCCAAATCAAAAGTAATTTGTCAAAAGATTTTCTATTTAAATTTTATAATAACAAGAAGGTTCAAAATAAAATATATTTAATATTAAAGTTTAAAAAGAAATGTTGCTAGTATAAAAAATATATATTATGTACATACATCGTGAGTAATAATTATTGAAAAAAATTAAATGTTATAATTAAAATATTTTTTTTAAAAAATATCTATGTTTCTTCTTATATAGAATAAATAGCAAAGAAATATATACACGTACGTTCGTATGCACGTACACACAAAAGGTAGAGTGTCACTCTATTTGCGCCACGGCATACCATCCGTCTTACCACAGGGGCAACGATAGATGTCAACAACGACAAAGTTTTTTGTTTTGTTTAAAAAGTTTGTACAAGCAAAACATATTACTAGAAGTTAATCGAATGAACGTAACATAGTAATCGACACGAGTCTGAACGTTTCACTAACACATGCGTTTTATATCCATACAACTCCTAGCGGGGCGCACGTGTGTGCGTCTGTATTTAGACGGCCAATGTCTCGATGCTATTTATATCGCCCATGCGGGTGGGTACATCACCTAGACAATAAATCATTTGTTAATGTTGAATTCTATGTACGTATGTGTATACTGTTGATTATTTTACTTAAAAATATTAAATTACTTTGAAAATTTTTGTTGGGGTTTTATGCCCTGCCAGGGACATTACCACCCACTAATTGAATATTTTCTGCCAAACAGCAATATGCTCCGGTTTGAATATCTTAGTTCCCAATGTTGGTGGCGATGTGAGGCCAATAGTTAATATTTCCTTCTGTGCTATGGTCTATAGGCGGTGAGACCACTTACTGTCAGCTGCCCCATCGTATTTATTTTTTTCCTTTAAAAAACATATAATCAATCTTAATCAGGGCAACTTACACAATTCAAATTTTATCACTCCTATATCATCACTATTAAAAATATTAAAGTAAATGGGGCTATACACATCAGCTCAACTGTAAAAACAAAGATTACTATTATCATAACACAATATCATCCAACACATTATATAAAACATACATACTTCATATTATAGAAGTATTATATTATTGTATTATTAACTAGCAAAAAACGCGCGTTTGCCAACGTGGAATTTTATGGCGAAAATCCTTTTAAATCGGTCATTGTAACGTACATTCCTATGTATAATTTAAATCCATAACGAAAATATTAATTATTGATTTGATTTTGGTAACTCAAAATATATCCATGTTAACGTTAAAAGAGGCAAGTATTTTGATATAAAAGTCTCTTTAGAAATCGCTACACAGGCTCATTCACCCTTTAAACAGCATTACATAGTAATGATTTCCACTGGCATAAATGATGAGTCGGTAATAAGGTAAGGTCCTCAAGACCGATTAGCCAACTGCGCAGGAGATATTATAGTGCACAAGTGTGTGCGCAAACACAGGTGCACTCTCTTTTCCTTAGCTCTCATAATCCGATGGGACGGCAATCCGACACGACCGGAAAGAGTTCAGGCGCAGGACCAACGATTTAATGTGCTATCCGATGCACGGGAGTGTACACACTTCCAACCTCCAATCTCCGAGCTGCTACTGAGAATTTTCTGATAGAAAAATCCAATAACTATTTATTGGCCTGATCTGGGAATTGAACTCAGACAGGCCTTATATCTAGCCACTAGACCAACGAGATAGGAGGTAATAAACTAAGTCGTTACAGAAATAACGAATAGAGCTAAAACTAAACGTCGATTTATATATCGTGCTCTCAATATTGATAATATCAAGCTGCAAAGTTCAACGCCCAAAATGTCTATTTTTAGTTCAACCGCAACGTGAATCTCCTTGACGTTCAAATGTACCTCTGGGCTGAAAAAATCCGCCCTACGTCCTGATTACAGATACGGAATACGATAGAAGGCATTTTGAAATTATTTTTAACGTAAACGTCGTTTCAATTCGACGGTTTTTTTTATGCAAACGGTGAATGACCTTTTTATCTGTATGTCTGGCTGGTTTTATATAAAAAATATATTACAATTTAAGATGTACTGTTTATCAATTATTGAAACAATAACAGTTGTTCATACACTCGACGAGTGTAAACAAATTATATCCGTTTAGTTTAGATTCTATGCGCGGGTCGTTTACGAAAATAGTTGAAATGTTACGGCAGCTGTTTGTTACGTGAACGGTGACAGATCGTGATCGAATTTAGTCTGAAGTAGACTTTGTACAGTACAAACGATACTAAATAAGTACACTAAAATTACGTTTTACGTTAAAAAAATTGTCCTTATATACCGTGATTTATGGCTACCTTAATGTCAAATTTCGTTATAGTCAAACACTTTCGCGTATATAATACTACATTTTGCTTGCGGTTTCACCCGCGTTGTTGAGTTTCCCGTGCGAATACGGGACAAAATGTTATCTATGTTACTCGCTGATAACGTAGCTTTCCATTGCTGAAAGAATTATTAAAATCGGTTTAGTGGTTTATGCGTGAAAGTGTAACAAACAAACAAACTCACATAAGCATTTATAATATTAGTTAGGATTACTCATAAACTTATTCATAAACTTTATTTAACTGGTGATTAGTTAAACAATATGTTGTCTTCTTCTTTCATATGTCAAATCAATAGTGACAGAAAGAGACAAATCAGTGTTTAGCTAAACAGTAACTAAGCAACGTTTAGACTAAAAGAGACTAAAATATAAACATTTAAATACATCGAAAATTGATCAAAAACGTTCCTCTTCTAGTCTATAAGTATTAAAATTATCGTTTAAATATTATTATTATTATTATATTATGTAATAAATTTCACATTTAACGATTCAGATTTTACGTCGCGTGTCGATCTCGTTATTTGTGAATAATTCCACTGACTATAATATTAAACAGATCTTTGACAGATTGAAAACAGTAAATCATTAATTAAACGATAACAATAAATACAGTAGCAAATAATGAAGTAAATAAATTATAAGATAACATTGAACGATGGGCGAAATTGATAGGTGTTATCTTTTTCACAGTCAGGGTCTTTATATAAATATGTTCGTAAATATTACGTAACAATAAATTGGGTTATTAGTTTTTGTGAGAGTTATTTAATAAAATAGGTAAGCGGGCGGGCAAATGGCCTCCACCATCGTCATTTATACCGCTGTAAGAATATTAAACGTTCGTTACACTGGCTCACTCATCCTTCAAACCGTAACAATGTTACGTATTGTGGTGCCTACGCAGACGGGCTTGCACAAAGTAAAATATATCATTTAAACTTAATTTGTTTGTTTTCGTTTCTTTTATTATTATGAGCGTATCTTACATTGAATTTCTAAAATAAATATTTGTAAAGCAGACACGTGCGCACAGTAAAGTCTTTGTGACGTCATAAATTGTAACGTAATTCGCGAAAACGAATCCAAATGTGATCCCAGCTGTATTACGGGTTGTTCCTATATAAATCTATCTATTTATTATATTCAACACCTATCAACGCCCTTTGTTCTCCCTCCCAGTTATTTGTTTTGAATAATCAACAAATTTAATCTAAGTTAACATAATTACAATAAATTTTCTTTCGTTCCAGGCGTCTGGTGTAACAGTTTCGGACGCTTGCAAAACTACGTACGAGGAAATCAAAAAGGATAAGAAACACCGCTATGTAGTTTTCTACATCAGGGACGAGAAGCAGATCGACGTCGAGACCGTCGGGGAACGCAACGCGGAGTACGACCAATTCCTTGAGGATTTGCAGAAGGGTGGCACCGGGGAGTGCAGGTGAGGGAAACTAAACTACGACCCGACTTTGCGTAGTTGTAGCGTGACAGAGACAATCCATAACAATTCTAAGTCTATACCTAAACACATGGCTATAACACTAGATTTGGCAAGAATTGAAGATACAATTGGATAAAGTTGCCATTTAAGATTTATTTTTATTTTTTGAGTTTGTGAACATTTTATGACACTATACACATGATAGTACCGTCGTTCCTCACGTCTCAAAAGTTTAAGAGATAAATGACCTTAATCCACGAAATGATAATCATCTTAAAGAACAAAACTGCAAATTACTTTAAATCATTTTTGTATTTCATGACATCTTCAATTCTTGAATTAGTGTGTTCAGATTCAAAAGGGCGATTGCTCCAATGTAACCGCGTAGGTCAGTGACATTTCGCGAAACGAACAGCGATGACTCTGTTACAGGCACTAGAAATCAAATCTATTAGGTCACTCTTAGTCTTGTTGTACATAAAGGGGGGATTGTTCACTTTGTATGTGCGTTTGTGACCTGCAGTGTACATTCACCTAAATGAAAAGAGAATAATGAATTCTAATTCATAATTGTTTTAATTAAATCTCATTTTTAGTATACTCGTTAGTTATTTTTCCTGATCATTTAATGTTCACACCGAGACGTATACGGAGAATCTCTCTATGTTTAAAACTAGGTTATTAATAATTTGCATTGAATGTTTTCTTATGATTAAGCACAAATAAAATTAGATCAGAGAACAGAGACATTTGTATTATAAAAAACATTATAAGTAAAGCTTGTAGCTGTTTTATATGGAATACTATTATATAGTGTATAAGAATTATCTTCCTTTTCATTATAATGAGACTAGAAATCATTAGTATGAGTCTTAGGAGCCTAACTCAATAATATACACTCTAAATTCTCATATTTAACAAATAGTACAATCTTTATAAACACTTCAGTAATTTGCCTACATCATTGTTGATTTAACAAATTGGTTTAAATAGTGACTTTTTAGTTACAAATATACATTGCTATTGACAGAATAATCTGCTCTGTCACATCTCAACTATTATTAACGTAAAAAAAAAACTATGAATACTAGGCTATTTATTATTATTATTAATAATAATTTACTCATTGTTGTCATGCTAGAACGAGCATGTCAAACAGACCATTGAGGATACCCTTGAATAAATTAAAATATGCGTCGAAAGAAAGAGATAAATACATTAATAGTGAGCTTCTATAGTCTATGTTATGTTAAGGACACTAATAACGTTACGGCCTTTTACTGCGGCTGTTCAGTTAAAAATTGTCAGTTTTGATTTGACATTCGATAGAAAATACGGCATCTTTTAACTAATTGCCCAGCAAATATTATTTATTTATTAAATTATAATATCATAATTTTTTATTGAACACGTAAAATACATGTGTAAAAGAATGGAGTGCTATGTATTGTTCACAGAACCCATGGGTTCTGTGATCAATTCTACTGCCTAAATAACTATAAAAAAATTTTTTTTTTTAAAAACTGCGGTCGGGGAACCTCCATCTGGAACGAAGTTCCGTGCGATATTTTTCGACTCAAACTGTGTTTTTAAAACGTAGATTTTAATTGATTATATTACTGTATTTTTGTCACACCGAAAAGCGCCTCAACCTCTTTTATATCGACCTTTTAAATTCGAACGCCTCGCATTTTGTAAGCATAGCATGATAGGATATTTCGTTACTCACGTGACCTTGGGCCGCTGCCATTTCAATCTACTGAAAGCCACGTAAAAGAACTTCGTTCCAAAAAGTAGTATTTTTTTTATATTATAAAAACCACAGATAATTTTTAGCTATGTTGTATATATTCGACAAGCCTGATGGCGTGGTCGGTAAGATACTTGCCTTTCACGCCGCAGGTCGTGGGTTCGATTCCCACCCAGGACAGACATTTGTGTGCATGAACATATCTGTTTGTCTTGAGTCTGGGTGTAATTATCTATATAAGTATCTATTTACAAAAGAAACGTAGTATATGTAGTATATCAGTTGTCTGATTGCCATAGTACAAGTTCTGCTTAGTTTGGGATCAGATGGCCGTGTGTGAATAATGTCCCAGGATATTATTGTTATTATAATTATATATATTATATATATATTATTATAATGTTGCAATCACTAATGTTAACTAAACTAATTCAGACACAAGGGACACCAATGATTAGTACACATATAAATTATAGTGAAGTAATTTCAATGTAATTTCCAGATATGGTCTTTTCGACTTTGAATACACGCATCAGTGTCAAGGCACGTCGGAGGCGAGCAAGAAACAAAAGTTGTTCCTCATGTCGTGGTGCCCAGACACCGCCAAGGTCAAGAAGAAGATGTTGTACTCTAGGTGAGAAAAGCATTTTAATGTTTGTTTTTTTTTATGTAAAAGTTGGGCGGACAAGCTAATAGGCCACCTGATGGTAAGTGGTCACCAATGCCTATAGACATTGGCATTGTAAGGAAGGTTAAACATCGCTTCCATCGCCAATGCGCCACCAACATTGGGAGCTAAGATGTCTCGTGTGCCTGTAATTGCACTGACTCACTCACCCTTCGAACCGGAACACAACAGTACCAAGTACTGCTGTTTTGTGGTAGAGTACCTTATGTTAGTGAAAATTCCCTTACAAAACTCAATCTTCATACTTACAAAGTCTGGTATTTATATATAATTACTATATAATTACATTAAACACTGTTACTATGAATAGCATTAAATATAACGAGTAATAATGTTTGCAGCTCCTTCGACGCCCTGAAGAAGTCACTGGTCGGTGTACAGAAGTACATCCAGGCGACTGATCTCTCCGAGGCCTCCCAAGAGGCCGTCGAGGAGAAGCTTCGCGCCACCGACCGCCAATAAGCATTTAATATCAAACGTCGCATCGCAGGCAACATCACGATGCACAGTCGAGCAAAAAACGTCGAATGCAAAACAATCGCTCGAAATATACTTCAGAAATAAATTCCAATGGGACATACGGCATGATCTCAAATAAGATTGAGTATTATTGAACTATTATTATTTGTAAAATATGACTCGATAGTATTAAATAATTAGTCATTTTTATATTGATTATTCATCAATGTCCGTTGACGATTTTGCTCGTCTGTGCAAATTCAGTAACAGATAATTTTATACTCTGGAGGTCGCGATGTGGCTCTGGTTCTATTATATAATTTATCCTTAAGCTTTCCGATGAGCGGTCATCAGTCGGCATTTTGTACAGATATAGTGAATAAACTATATTGCTATGGACCGACGCGCGATAAATAGCATAAGGAACAATATGTAATAATTTAAATTATACTAATTATTATATATATTTTTCCTATAAAATAACTAAAGAGTAAGTTAAGCTCAAACTAAATTAAATTCAGTGGCGCGTGTGCGTGATTTTTTTTTATTGAAATAAAGGTTAATAATACCAATCAGCTTTTATACTTAGATGTAAAAATAAATGTTCATAGGAACGCCTAGTTTTCATTTGGAAATCAACGTGCTAATGTGCAGTTAGCTTGTAAATTCAGCTCGGACCCAGCGAGCGGAGTAAGTATTTTGTAACCAACTTATCCAGAAATACACTTGATATAAGTGAATATTGGTAGTTTCATTCTGTTGTTATCCTTTCATCCCTTTTGACGCATTTCAAGATCAGTGTCCGACCAGTGGTAGAAATTTCTAGAAAAATTCTCTTTTTGAAATTGAACACTAAATAACAAAAAAAAAAAGAAAGTCGATCGACAAGATGCGAAAAATGTTATTTATATAGTGTTAAATATCGAAATCTTATTACGTGGTAATACAACTTTATTTTATTCCTCTCATTTTCTTTAAACAAAAGTGTCACCTTCGATAATAAAATCACAATTGAAATATAATTTGCCGTTAAATCTTCTTTACCCACCTCACCGTAACACCGCTTACAATTTTTCTGCTCATCGCTTAATATTACCGTTAGAATCAAATTATTTCGCCAATAGTGCAAAACAAATTCCTTGTCATGTATCTATAGACTATCTAGCCATAAATCCAATTAAGGAATGGAATTATGTATTATTTCCTTTGATCAAAATTATTTGAATTAAAAAAAAATTAAGATAACTTATTAATAATTGATGCATCATAATATGGAAATACGTCATAATATTACATTACAAATAGTATAGTAGTAATTAGTATTTTATAAATTGAAACATTACATTGTAATACATTATGTACGCGCGGCTTCGCTCGTGTCAATTCAGATTTGCTTATTACGAATTGCTATAGCTGTCTTTAAAAAATATATGATTTTCATACAAACTTTCACACCATTTATGATGTAAAAGGAATCCCTAAGCTAATTTTCGTGGTGCTAGCCCCAGTGTTTGGGACTGTGCGTTTTATGTCAAACAATATATATACCATGTCAATCACTCGGTTATTCTTTTATACACGGTGTGTAACAAAAACCCTGTCCGAAATATAATTTTTTTGCTTAGTATTTTAAAAATACATTAATAGAACCAGCTCATGATACCTAATAACCACTTCACGGGTCGTACAAAGTTTTTGTTACACTGTATATAAATTGCTAATACTAAGTTCAAGTAAAGAAAGGTTACGTGGCGGTTACTTATTATATGATTAAGATAAGACTAAAATTACTTAATTTTACTTCACACTTATCCTCTTATATTCTTTCCAGACATATATAAATAATACTCGTTAACGTTTTGTGTATATCTTTACTGCAAATTTTAGTAAATTTATAAATGAAAGACCATTTGAAGTTATGATAACATTTAATAAAACGCATGGCAACATTATTGCTATTACAATAACTACAGGATCTCCAAATTACTAACTACTTTTAGCAACAATGATGATTTCAAAAGTTTCAATTGAAGTACTACGTCATAGAGTCATATGTGACATCATACGTTTATTTCAGAAAATCAGTTAAACATTGATTATACTCTTTAAAAGTCAATCTTACATTATTCTGCTGATATTTTCTATAAACAGTCAAGGAAATTTAGAGAATAATATTTTTAACCTTATTACTAGTAAACACTTTTTTTCAAGACATTTTATTTTATTACGTATATGATATAGACATTATAGTATGCAACTGACTACTACTGACTCCATTGTAACAGAATATTCTAAAATAATAGATTAGCTTTTTATTTCCAAGTTATCTACCGGATCCTGACATATAGAGCCATAAGATCTGGGAGGCTTATTACAGTAACACATAAAAACTTCAAAATTACCTAAAAAAAAAAAACTTGTGTTGTCTAAATAATATAAGAAAAGTTGATTATGGACTATCACCATTGATTTGGTGAAAGATTTTGTTAAAAATCTTATTTTTTCAAGATTTTAATAAACTGTTTGTCCTTGTAGTGGAGAAATTGACGTATTCGAGTAAATTAACGAAAAAACCGGTATTTTCAGATTTCCATTATGACTATTTTCTTTTCTAGCAATTGTGGTACTATTATGTACGTTATTTTTAAAATTTGTCGTCCATATTTAAAATTCCATATATGTCACACTCCAATAATAAAACCAGTAGCCAATACTAATGAACTTACTTGCCTCGTTTAGTGAGACGGAACTGGAGATCACAAAATTCCGAAGACATGGTAAAAATATTTAAAGAAAAAATGTTACCAGTTTTTCCGTCAACAATTACAGGGAATATTTTATCTATGGTGCTTTTGTTGTTTATTCCAAGTGACTTTTTATATATGTACTCATTCATGTAGATACTGTTTAAAAGACAAAACAAAAATTAATATTAGACTATTAAGCCAGATTTACGTACTAATTATTTCAAACTGCTCTACTTTTTCTATTGATATCTTAAGAAGATTTATAGACATCAAAGCACTAGATCATCCGATAGAGTTACGCATGCGCTTACTTATAATAAAACTTTGTAATCTTAAATCTTCTATATCTATGTATATGTTTTAAAATCTGAACGGGGAGAAACTTTTGAACTACATTCTACGTAAATTTCAGAAACATTTATTATGTAAATATGTCAAAATGTAATTAAATATTACGTCAAAATCTTGATTGCCATGTTAAGATAGTTTCAAATCCGATAAGTCCATCTTGCAGACGAAAACAAACATTTTTTTATAATATTTTATCTCTCCATATTAAAATGTGCATTTTGATATGATGTCAATTTATTAGAAAATCTCTTCAACTTTTTTTATTTTCATTTGAGTGTAGACATTTCGACTAATATGTTTTAGTTTAAATGCAATATGACGTTTTTCTAACGTTCCGTTAACGTCGAAATAACAATAAATTGTTGACTTTATTAAAATATTTTATAAATATACTTTTGAAAATCTCGAGTATTTTTTAACATCGGTTTTCGGAGTCATCGTCAGAGTTCAAAATGTCCCACGTCGGGCGCCAATTATTTAAATACGCCATTATACAGTCCAATTAAAGAGTATTCTTTAAAGATCTTATTTAGTTCATTAAATCACTATTATAACGTACATATTATCAATTCCAAAATGTTATTTTTTAATATTCATAAATTTAGTCGTAGATATATTTGAAATTGATAGATCGGCAGCCAACAAAAACATTGACCACATAATTGTAAATAGTCAAATGTGTCCGTAGACATATAGCTTAGTCATGACCATGAACGGACACGATCGACACTGCCATCAGTGTGGCATAGGGTCTCATATCCCTGCCAATTTACGCTTATATTATACATTAAAAGGTAAACGAAATGTATTAATTTATCAAGTCGGCCATATTGGCCCCATGATGATTTCATACATCAATAGAAAATTCCAGGATATTCATTTTCTTAAATGCTGATCGTGCTGATAGTGTCCGCCGGTGCTGCAGTCACATTCGGTTGCTGAATCACGGGATCCAGAAGAGGGATGCTGTCTGTGGTCCTGTTGATAGATGTAATATAAATTAAATAAAAATACCAATAGTATTCAGGTTATTTCTGCGACTTATGTATAATATTTATTTTGAACAGTGGCGGTGCAAGACCTAAATTTTATGTGGGTGAGATACATTTTGCGAGGCCATCTTTTTTTTAGTCTCGCTGGACAAAACGCTTTTTCGCGTTTCCCCACATAAGCACGCTGTATCATAAACCCAACGACGATTTCGGGCCAATAGTCGGGGCGTCACGGTTGCGAGGCCGCCCGGACCGCGAGGCCATAGACGGTTGCCTACGTCGCCCACGCTTAACGCCGCCTCTGATTTTGAAGTTTTCATCTTCCAGGCAAGTCTGTACAAGACTTTCTTTTCTTCATATTACATTATATATTCTTTATTCTTTATATGGAGAGGTTCATTACGTACCTGACCCGAGGAAGAGGTGGATTCTCGGTGACGACATCATCGCAAGCAATCGGGGCCTTAGTGGGAACCATCGGTACCGTGGTGCAAATCGTAGCAGCGAAATAAATGTGCTGAAATTAATAATTGTAATATCATTTTATACGCTACGATGTGAAATATTGGTTTTTTAATCCATTGCAATTCTTTATGTTCGTTTTAAAACATATATTATTTAAAACATACATATTAAGATAGTCATCATACCCAGAACCTTACTCACGCTTGTTACGTCGGTTAATGGACAGTAATTATTTTTTGGGAGTATGTATACAGCTCAACATGACCGTAGATAATTCAGACTCAAGACATACCATTTTAGATGTTTTCTGAGACAATGTAAGCACTACCAACTTCAGCGAGGAAAGCCCGATAAAAATTGATTCCCTATTATGACACTATGCAGGATTGGAACTGGAATTCTTATTTTAAGTAACTAGTATAATTAAAACACATTTTTTTATTTTAAGCGTTTATAATATAATTAAAGATCTAGCTAGATCATCAAAATACTGTGGCAATTTTATTATTTTTCGTAGCCAGCTCACACTTGACCTTAAAGTTTCGAATAGCAGTTTTTTTTTTCTTTTCTGGCTTGAAATTGCAGATTTATTTGAAATTAAATTGCATTTAAGTCATACCGTTATTCTGTATCTGTAATGTTATTTCACAATAACGTTCCAGTTAAAATAATATATTCCAGTTATAACAATATTATGTAATCCGTGCACAATTATTAAACACAATTTTTTTTTAAATTGTGCAAAGGTATTTGTTTTAAGAAAAAATAAAAATCTTGTAATTATTAAGTAAAAAACGTTGAATATTTTAATCAGTGTTCCATTCACTAAAAATTAAAATAATATTTTATCAAACTGCCTTGTTCAGTTTGATTAATGACCCAAGATAAATAGCTTGCTCGGCTATGTTTTAATTATTGAAATAGTTACACGTTAAATTCAATTAGGCAAGTGCTTAAAATTAAAACTGACTAATGTCATTAACTTAACTTTTTTATTTTGAACTATATTTTTTAAATCAAGTGTCATCTCGACACGGCCAACTGGTTTCCGATTAAAGAAAAGTTTACTTGACCTGATGAAGGTTACCTACTTAACCACTGACCGTGGCTATTAAATACTGCATTTATTTTTTATAATATTTTCTATACATAAAGAAATAATTAATAAAGTATATCAAATATTAATTTTAATCTGCATAAAAATTACGATTCATTACCAACAATTCCTGACTAATTACTAATACATCACTAAATCGTTAAAAATGCGTAGGCAAATTTAAATATCGAATCGAATATTTAAAACCTACTTACCATAGTTACGACCAATATGAGATAAATAGTAGGAGTAGACCAATGGGCTGCATTTTCTATTGCTACCACGCCCATCACCCAATTAATTGCGAAAAATGGCTCCAAAATCAAGCACAAATTTAGATATGTCTTCAATTCATTTCCCTCTGTATTCCAGGTCCATTTCCACGACAAATTATCCATGTAGACGATGTTTAATAAGCCCCTGTCTGACATTTGTTTGAAATGTTCGTTTACCTTGAAAATTAAGCTAATTTGAAAATGCCCTTATTTTTTAAATATATACGAGAAAAAGCCACTATTATAGTAGAATTTAAGCACAGATTTTTTTTCCAAAAATTAATAAAATTGGCTCAATGTTACCTCTTTTCCGCATTCACCAGCAACATCGTTATTTGAACCTTCGATAATGACGTAATTGCATTCTTCTTCGTTAAATGTAAATTCTTTTTCCAATGTATCGGAAGTGTCGGTATTCTTTCTGCTACAGTCGGGTGTGTACAGATTATCCAATGTTTCGACACTTCCGTTTGCATTTTCTTCGACTCTCATGGTCTTCGGCCAATGTGTCATATGATGTTCGACCAATTCCGCAATTTTCGCCGTCAACATTTCTGTCTGTTTCTTATTCACACTTTGCAAGCCAACAATAACGATACCCGTGTTTATCAAAATTAAAATCATGGCCGGTATCATGAAGCCCATCACCATTCCTTTTTCAATAGACATCCAACAGTAATGTTTCGTTTCATAGTGTTCCATAGATAGAGCATAATTGAACTATAAATGAAATATATATATATTGTACAGCACGGTATGTCACCAGCAATATAATTTATAGTATAAACATAGAGCAATAGACACATTTCCTTAAATTAAAATTTACACTCACCGTTACAACTATAGCAGAAACGCCATAAGCCAACAAATAGTTATATCTTATCGGCAAAAGCGTGTCACATACGCAATATTCTGCAACAGCTGCTGCTAAAACAACGATCCACATCGCGCAGGAAATGTGAGTAAAATGCAGAGCTAGAGCGATCTTTTCGCATAGAGACGGAGAAGGTGTGCCCTGATGATGTTTAATACATTTTATATTAGGATAGGATAATTAATGTAGGTAGTATAAGGTATACTAAATAAGGGAATTTTCAGATAAGATAATCCATTAAATGTCAATTATCAGTTGCTTTGGGTGGTGAACAGGAGAACAGGGGATAAATTCTATTAACAATTAGTGTCACTTTATGGCAATCGAATCGAAGCGTAATCGTTGTTGTTTTCTTATTATTTAATTTAATTATCGACTATTGGTATAAAAGTTAACAATAAAGTTTGGTTTTGACATAAAGGCTTATGTTAACATCATATGGGGTCCGTCCCGATCTGATTAAATATAGATTAGACAAAGTTGGATTGGAATTGAATTGGGAACGTATACCGTTATAGATTAGTAGAATTGTTCCCCAGTATTCGGTAGAATACTTGATTCATCGTATATGTTTAGTTACATTTTTTGTTGTTATTTTTTTTATTGATTAGAAATAGTTTAAGATATAAAATGATTTGTTCACTAAATTCACTCGATACGTGATGATTTTGAATCAAATGAACTACATAAATTTGTTTCATTTGTAAGTATTCAATATCTTATCGATAAGCAACATTAAATCAAGTAAGCACATCTTTTAAATATAACACAAAAAAAATAAATTGAAGAAGTAATAAATTAAGAATATATAAAGAGTAATTACCACAATTGCTTGCATATAAATCATTGTACAAGCTATGAGACAAGTGCATAAATTGAGGACGATCGGAAATATCTTGCTGGTACGCCTGAACTCGGAAGCGTATTCACTCAACATCAACCAAATTATCGCTGCTGACGGTATTACTAGTGCTAGACCACTAGTAATGAAAATCTACGGAAATTAAACACACTTCATACACGAAACTTCAATTGAAACTATCTACACGATGAATTCATGATGACAAATGGCTTAAATATATATATATATACATATATTTTTAATGTATAAGGGGGCAAACGAGCAGGAGGCTCACCTGATGGAAAATGACTGCCACCGCCCATGGACATTTGCAACACGCGAGGGCTTGCAGGTGCGTTGCCGGCCTTTAAGGAATGAGTACGCTCTTTTCTTGAAGGTTGTAATGTCATATCGGGTCGGAAAAGTTGCCAGCGAAAGCTGGTTCCACAGTGTGGTTGTGCGAGGCAGGATGCCTTAAAAATCGCGCTGGATTTCCAGACATCGAGGTGGTGAGAATGGAATTTCGAATTCTGGCGCGATGTCCGGTGGTGAAATTCAGCAGCCGGGACTAATCCAAACACCTCCTCAGAACATTCCCCGTGATACATGCGATAGAGGATGCAGAGTGACACGAAATCTCTACGCAGATCCAAAGAATCAAGCCGCTCGGTGAGAACCTGATCGTCGACAATCCGAGCTGCTCTACGTTGAATGCGGTCAAACGGAAGAAGCTGGTACTGGGGAGCTCCCGCCCAGAGATGAGAGCTCCATGTAGAGCAGTATTTGCGCCTTGTAAAGTTTTAGGCGATGAGCCGACGCGAAGTACTGTCCACCTTGTTGAGCACACCAAGCTTTTTAGAAGCAAATTTGGCTTTACCTTCCAATTGACCGCGGAATTGAACAACGTTCTAAGTATCCCAATACTGGCTGGGGCAGCGAGCGAGGGAGTATTTTCGAAATGAGTGGATATGACAAAAGGTGACTTTTTAGCCGTTAACTCGCAAACTTAAGTCCTATTGGGGTTGAATTGGACCAAGTTTAGTCGGCCCCAGTCCGAGACTTTGGTTAAATTAAAGACTCGACTTCAGACACAAGTTTGTTCCGATACTCATCGACGTGTTCCCGAGAAATATTAGCGCGGCCGGTGCATAGGGCGTCTGTGCTGTCGTCTGCATAGCAGTGAATCTTACATCTTTGTAACATGTCATTGATTGAGAAGAAACAGAGTAGGTCACAGAACGCAGCCTTGTTGAACCCCAGAATTAACGAATTTAGGTCAGAGCATGCACCGTCGACAACGGCCCGGTGACCCAGTTACATAGCATATAGCCTGTAGCTTTTATAAAAATCAATAACTAGTATATGTCGTATATGTATACAAAAGCTGAAATAATATTATGGCTGGCTTTATTATAAGTATGCAGAAATGCTCCGATCTGCCAAAAAGCTGGTGATCCAGTTGCATAATTTCCCGGGAAGCCCGTAGGAAGCAAGCTTCGAAAGAAGCGCTTTGTGCCTTTCGCTATCTCCAGACTGACTGCTAAATCCTCCCCCTTGGACTCAACTGCATCTGCCCATCTGTGGGTTAGGTAAATTAGAAGATAACCGGCTGAGCGATCCCGACGGAAACCGTACTGGTGGTCGCTAATAGCTGGTGCTCCTCTAGGTACCGCAGGCAGTTAATAATTTACTCCATTATCATGGAGAGCAAGGAGATGATGCGCATAGGCCTATAATTGGCTGGGTCTGAGCGGTTGCCCTTTTTAGGAATGAAAAAAGAAATGCTTTACGAACTGCACTCTGTCGGAATTTATTTGCCGGCATCGTGGTATCACACCGCAAGATTGATGTGTCTTTTCTTGGTCATCTAGAGTCTTGTTGGACGCGTACAAAGAGCGCAAAAAGTCGGCTTTGTCCTTCGCAGTACCAACGAGTCATCGCTCCTATGAAAAGATGGAAGAGGGAGGGCTGACAAAAATCCCCTACGACAGCCTTAGCGAGAGACCAAAACGCGCGTGTTCTCGAAGGAAGACGCACCAATCTCTCGCCAATCCCTCCCTTCAAGATTAGCCACACGACGACAGCAGATATCCTCTCTGACACTCCAGCCCGCGGTAAAAAGGAATGTTCCAACTTGTACCACGGGTAGGAGAAGAATAAGATATCAGCCGGAGATGATATCTGGGTCTCGGTTAGAAAGAGCAAGGCCGACTTCGCCGTCTCAAGATGGAAGTGAACGGCGTTTAATTTTGAATTTACTCCCCTTATGTTGCACAAGTCCACAGCGAGAGTGGAAGAGGTTGCCTTATGATGCCTGCTCCGTTTGCCCCGACCATTTTCGAGCGCAAAATTGGCTTTCTACGAGCTGCTAGTATATGTTGCTAAAATTGACCATTTTTTAACGTGATTATATCAAAAAAATACTTACCAACACAATCCATTCATCTCTGCCACCATGACAAGAATTAAATCCATACAAATAAGTAACACTGTCTATAATATTGTGTTCTCTTAAGTCACCATCGCCTAAAGAGTCGTCTGGTAGTTCCACATCAGGTTCCGATATTTTATTTTCAATAAATTTACTTATTTGTGCTAAAATAAAAAACATAGCCGAATCCTTAATATATTTTACAACTGAAATAAAAGAAAAACAAGTACATTTACATAGAAGTTCAGAAAGAACAAATTCTTTTTTACATATTTTTACCTGGATTACTCTTTGCCAGCACTTCAGGATTTGGATACAAAGGAGGATTCTCATCATATATTGAAGATGTAAAGTTAGAAACTACACCACCGTACTCCGAATCGTAAGCATTAATATCGTAGTCTGTTCGGTCTTGCACTTTGGGATACACCGCCTTGTTGTATTTGATTGCTATCGGCTGAAAAGACCGATAAGTGGCTATCTTTTGATTATTGTAAGAAGAATCTTCAATAATTGGTCTTCGAATGTGATGGAAGCTTTTGTTTTGCGATGAAGCTGCGAAAAGTATTTTAAGATAATTCCTTTCCAAAAGGCAGTAAAACAAAGTAAAAAGTAAATTTACCTTCAGTGTTGGACAAAAGAGATGAATATAATAAAAAAATTAAAAGCATAGCTTTGGTCAGCATTCCTCGCATTATCTTGAATTTAGTTGAAGATAACTTCATTTTTAACACTCACAAATATACAACACTTCACAGTAATTTATGATATCTAGATTTTTTTTATTTCAAGCAATATCGACAGTATTTTAAGACATGCTCATTGCTTTAAACTGAAAAATCGATACCAAATTCAGGCTCCTTGGCACGCAACGTACTCAGTGATACGATTCATTTCAATGTATACATAAAATGTATATAACGAAAAATTACTATGTGTAGTTGTATGTCTAACTTATTATCTAAGTATAAAATAGAAGGAGTATTAAAAATTTATAAATATAGTTAAAAAATAAAGGGCTGTAGTAGAAATGTTTATTTATACATGGCAACATTTTATATAAATAAAGTATCAGGTGATTGTCAATGTCACTAATATTTTTCAAACGCAGTATTCAACATTCAACAGCAATGTAACCAAAAATAGACGCAAAATGAGTGCAATTTTAAAATTCATCCGTGAGAATCATATCCTGGCGGTAATAGAACAGGCTATTGCAGAAAAGAAATCTCGAGTCATTTTAAATTCATTCGAAATAACAGATATACCACCTCTTTTATACACTTGCACTCACATCGAATATCTTTACTTACACACCAATGAATTGACTGAAGTCCCAGTACAAATCACCCAACTCTTAAACTTGACTACGTTGACTCTGGATTATAACAACATAAGTGTTTTACCGCCTGAAATTGGAAATTTAAAAAATCTCATAAATCTCAACATTAGTTACAACCCGCTAAAGAAATTGGCCCCAGAGATTGGTGAATTAGAAAGCTTGGAAGCATTCTGGTGCAACAGGACGGGCTTGGTGGAAATACCGAAGGAAATCGGCAAATTAACGAAACTAGACACATTTGGTGCTCGAGGTAATGAATTGAAATATATCCCGGAAGAGATGACGAAATTAACAAAATTAAGGTATGTATATTAAAATTTATACTTTCGCTTCTTTTATAAATTTTATTTACTGATAATAATTTTTTTAATTAGTTCTTATACTGGCAAACTTATGTTAATTGAAGCATTCGAAAACAAATAACAATGTTGTTGATTAAGTATATAACATTTTACTGTACTTTATAAAAAAAAAAATCTGTAAATTTGGACTAATTGCAAGTTAATATATTTAAATGTGTGCTTAAATTTACTTTGAATTGAATTTAATTAATATTGACAAGTTCTTTGTCTGTTTTTTTTTTAATATTTATTTATTAATATTTATTATGATAAGATATCATATAAAATATTTTTTAATTATCAATATAGCTTATAAGAACTATTAAGCTATAAAATATATATATAAGTAAATGACATGAAAGATATATTATTAATCAGGATAAGTTGCATTTTTCAGCCATTTTACTATTACCATGGCCAACGAGATTATTTTTTAAATATCTGAATTCTTCAATTCAGGTAGGCTCTTCTCTTACCTTTGCATTGTAAGTTTCTGTCTACAAACCACTCAGACTTAAGTCAGATAAACACTGATTTCATACATATTATTAATACAAAAATATTAAATGGTTTCCGTATGTAAAAAATATACATTGCCTTAAAAATATATTAAAATATCCAATTGTATTCAACTATATAATAGTCTACATAAGCCTTTAATCATCCTTGTACAATATTACACTAAATGTTAACCAATGATTTCTCATGAAATCTTCTTGAAGATTTGTTAAGATTTTCACTTTCTTCAAGAAGATTGGTTAACATTATCCTACAACTTAGTACCTAATTACAAATTATTAATTGAATAACACATATTTATATATCCTGAATAAAATCTAATAGTACACCAGTATTGCAAGCACATTTCTAGCGATCTAAACATAAATTAAATATCAAACCTTTTTTTCTTTCAATATAATTTCTACTCTAAAAGGCTTAACAGTAGATAAACAATTTTCTAATACTCTCTTTTATAAAAAAAATTATAAAATTCCTATATTCCTATTTCCTGCAGCTTCTTACACCTATATACTTCTTGGAAGGTTTAGCCTTTTACATAAGACACTCTTGCTTCGTGTCATATTTAAAGTGATGCAAATCAGCTCATCTTTTTTTAATCCACTCTCATATTGTTATATGATGCTGGAGGCCAGACAGCCCCGAAGATCATGCAGGATGTTTAAGACTCCTCCAAGTCTGCAATGTGATTTTTATCACAGAACAATATTTATTTCTCGTTTGATAAATTCCTTCATCGTCGACTCATTTATTATTTGCTAATAAATAGTGATAATGTATGTCTCTTAATATTAAATGCGCAGTTCTTCTATATACATTTATTTCGTTTAATAAGTTGACTAAAATTTTGTTTGTAGATTAGGTTTTCTTTTTAAATTTTTCTCTATATAGGTATTTTTTTCTAGAAGAATCCTAATACGTAAGCTTAACATACTTTTAATTCATTTCTGCCCCTATCCCGTTTCCTCCAACTAACAGAATTTTTGACACATGATGTGTTTTAAAAAAAATGATTAAATTGATCGTTTTACATATTCAATCTTGATAATTCTTTATTTTACATGAAATATACATTACTTTATGATTATATTTTTGTTTCTAGATGGCTCACCCTTGAATTTAATGAAATTGAAAGTCTACCTCCCAACATGGACCGTTTGGACAGCCTCGTCCACTGTAACTTTAAGCACAACAGAATAAAAGAGTTTCCGACCTCATTGCTCAAATGCAGTAACCTCATGTATTTACAGCTTAGTTACAATCAGGTATTTATTCAACTCTATGTGTAATGCATTAGACAATCGACTATAAGGTCATCCAGACCGGGAATTGAAAAGTTTTTGGGGAGTTTTCTGTGACAGTAACTGGCCGGTGTCTGAAAATTTGCAATATTTAGAGCAGAAATCTGTCGTTTCGGATTCCATCCCACCATCCCTATGGATTATGAGAGTGCACCTGTATTTGCGCACACTTGTGCCGAAATCGGTCTGGAGGACATAATCATTATTATTGTGCACTATAATATGTCCCGTGCAGTTACCTAGTCTCTTTTAATAATGGTCGCTGTGGCCGAAGTCGTAATAATTGTTAATTTTTAATAAATCTTTCACTAATAAATGTTTAACTCTTTATTAATTAATTATAACGTTAAATAATTGCTTAGTCCAATATTCGTTACCAAAGCATTATCCGTCTAAATTTGCTCAAGACAGCTAAATTTAAAATAGAGTATCTATAAATGATTTCCTCATGTTACATTGTAGTCTAAACGTGTGGCTCTGAGTGTACCTACAGGATGCATTTGTTCCCCTTACTCTCACAATCTAATGGGACGGCAATCCGACTCGACCGGTGAGAAATTATGAGAACGTTCAAATAAATAATATCAATTGTTTTAACCCCGGTTCTAT
The DNA here is from genome assembly GCA_905220585.2 of Nymphalis polychloros. Classification (NCBI taxonomy): domain Eukaryota; kingdom Metazoa; phylum Arthropoda; class Insecta; order Lepidoptera; family Nymphalidae; genus Nymphalis; species Nymphalis polychloros. Next base: position 6,192,893 of record HG992267.1, read on the forward strand.
TGAGTTTTTTTGATAGAAAAACCCAAATGCATTCAATAGCTACTGGACCAAGGCGATGGCTACTCTTTTTTAATTTACAATATGAAGCAGATGGTCAGATTACGTGATGGTAATGTGACCAGCGAGACATTTACAATTACAGTTACTAACTGTTACTTTATAAATGGATCAAATAAACCAGTTTTCAAATATTATTTCTGCCTTAATATTATACTTTATTCGTTTTACGATATGGCTCACTGAATAAACGTTGTAGATCAATTTATTTTATAAATGACTGAGTCGTGTAATTATATTTATCGCAAACACTATGTTTCTTCATAAAATAATGTTTTGCAATGCACGGTGGTTCAATCACTGCCCTAGTTTGATCTCTTTCATAATTATCACTATCGTTCATTTCATCCAATACATGTTTGTATTGGATGAAATGAACGATATTGGATGAAATGAACATATTAAATATTTATCAAAATAGTTCAATGTTTAGATTACCAATCTTCCGCCGGATTTCATCCCAAGCTTGCTGCCTGTGCTGGAGACGGTCGACCTGAGATACAATCCGATATCAAACGTGACTAATAATGTAAGTTCATATATTGACCAATATGTGCTGATAAGATTTTTTTAGGTATATCCAACTATGCAACGATTTTACTCAAGCCTTACCAACAAGCTGATTGGTAAAATTAGTATTTTTACGTGCCTAATTAGCTTTGGTTTGCACTAAATCCTCACACCAAGTAAATATTTAACTAACTTAATATAATGTACTCAATTTATCAAACCTAAATATTATTTGTATACGCTTGGGATAGACTACAGATTTGAAAAGCGCAATATCAATTCGTACTTAAACTCAAAAAACAAAAATCATTTATATTAGGACAGTGGTCAAATCCGGTACTCAGAGGACCAGCTCTGTAGTAACAACGAAGATATGGGCAGTCCATCGTCGAGTCGACACGCGACGCAGGCGCTCGCTATCAATGCGACGGCTCTGCGACTGCCGGCCGTGCCAGCTCCAAGGCACCCTGACCCTATCATAGGTACGACCAATAACAACAGCGGACTCATTGTGTTAACATTCTCGTATATTACAAGAAAATCGTACAAATGTACCTATAATACTTTTTGAGCCGGTTGGCGCGGTTGATAGATACTTGTCTTCAGCGCCGCAGGTCGTGGGTCCGATTTCCATACAGGACAGACATTTGTGTGCATGAACATGTCTGTTTATCCTGGGTCTGGGTGTAATTATCTTTATACATAAGTATGTATTTGCAAAAGAAAAGTAGTATATGTAGTAAATCAGTTGTCTGGTTTTATAGTACGAGCTCTGCTTAGTTTGGGATCAGATGGCCTTGTGCGAATAATATTTGTTTACTATGAAAGTTGTGAGTTTAACTCGTGGTACTTGTACGCTGTATTATCGTGTGCTTAATTTGTGTGTATATTTCATTTCGCATTGTCAACGGTATGCGGTCAGCATTAAGGAAATAGTAATCATCTACGTGTTTTTTTTATAGTTTAGGTAGGCGGACGAGCATATAGGCCACCTGCTGGTAAGTGGTCACCAACGCCCATAGACAATGGCATTGTAAGAAATGTTAACCATCGCTTACATAGCCAATGCGCCACCAACCTTGGGAACTAAGATGTTATGCCCTTTGTGCCTGTAATTAAACTGGCTCACTCACCCTTCAAACCGGAACACAACAATACAAAGTACTGCTATTTTGCGGTAGAATATCTGATAAGTGGGTGGTACCTACCCAGGCGAGCTTGCACAAAGCTCTACTACCGAGAAACTTTTCCACAAACGGGAAGAAAGTCCTAGCCCAACAGTGGGACAATTAGAAAGTGTTGATACTTTACTTCGATTTAAATAACATTTCACAAACAAATCTAAAAAACTTAAGAAATATCTAATTTTGTAGTTTATTAATCGCCACTGGTTACTAATACGAACGATTGGCGTTTCAGTAGATGAAATGGATCTCGATGCGTCATCGATAGAGTCGTCCGAGGACTGGGAGAACAGCGTGGACAGCTCAGACCTGGACGTTCAGTACCAGAACGAAGACGATCGAGCCGTGAATGAGGTATCAAATATTACGTATAAATACTATAGAGCAATAATTGTCGCCTTTATAACTTGTCCCTATCAGGTCCAAAGAGTAGCCTTTAAACAGTAACCAGTAACTAACATTAATTTTCAAACAAATTTATGATTTAAAATTTTTGAGGTTAAACATTTTGGTAAATTTTTTTAATTGCTTATCCGGACAAACTTTATGACTTAATTACACAAATGAATCAACCATAGACAGTGAAATGTCTATGATGGGGTTGAAGATGTGTTTTTGTAGGCAATATATCTTAATAGCTACGTATATAGTTTGTATGATACCATAATGACCACTTACGTTCACGTTACCATGACATTAAAGGGATAGTATATCATGAAGAGTATTTTGAGAGGCAACCTACATGTGACAAAACATTTGTAGTGGGCTAAATTCCAACTTCGTATCAACAATTAATTGTATCACATATTTTACAGCAGAAATATCCAATTTTATTTTCGTCGTTTTCTCCGGACAATTTATCAATGCAATTTAAAATTATTATGTCAAATAAATCACACTATTTTTCAATTTCGGAACGCAAGTTGCGACGTGTCTGAATTTCACTGTATAGTACTTTGTGCAAACTTTCCTGGATAGGTACTGCCTCCCACTCATCATATAATGCCCTTCTTACCGATTTCAAGCGGCAAATCTCAAGAGGGATTAGCCGACCGCGCAGGACATATTATATTGCACAAGTGTGTGCGCAAGATACACAGACTGATACACTCTCTATACGCGTTTTCCTATTTTTTTTATTTGTCATTGGAAGTAATTATAACTAATGGAATTTTCTCTAGAATGCCTAAATAATGTGAAGGTCTTAATATATCTACGCCACTAAAGGAAAATCGCCACGCTGGTTGCGAAATACATTTATAGAATTTTTCGTAACGGTTCTATAATGTACATTTCACTAAAATGACGATTAAAAGTGTCTCCTATTAAATGATGACGAGTAATATATATTATCAGTGGTAATTTTCTCCTCGCCATAAATTCACCCATCCTAAAGTGAACGGTAATGTTAACACGCTAACAGCTCGCACAATTCTTACAGGCCATCGGTATGGTGTTGCCAGAGCTGTCGCGATACGCGTCAACGGCGAGCTAAATTATTGTATCGGGCAACTCTGTTTACAATTAAATTTCCCACTGACGACATTGGACTTGAAAATTGTATCGAGATATGATATACCTTAAAAATATATTCATATTTAGAAGAAATAAAGTCTTCCAGTGGAATTTGAAAAAATAAGTATTACTTTGAACAAGCCAAAATCCTTGAATCCAGGTCGTATTTATGAAATCTTTCTTATGAATGTAAAAAAAATCTATTAGTTTAAGTTTATTGTAATATATTATATCAATTAACCCAAAGTATGTGAAAATCGATGTGATATATATTTTTTATATTTAAAATTATTTTTAATCTATTCATAAATAATTGACAACTGTTTCTTTCTTTGTTGCATTATTGTTTGCAACTGATTTCTTAATAGTTGATTAAAAAAATATTGTAATATTTTTTTTATTTATATCTGTAGGAATTTACAGGAACATGGTACTAATCGTGTTAACAATATAAAAGTTCCTTATTATATTTTAAAATTACCCTTTGTGTACAAAGCTTAAGAGATCTCTTTGATCGATTGAATATATAAATTCTGTAATTAATATATAAAAAGACAATAATATATATTTTTTTGTAAGTTTGTTGCACAATTTATTTTAATTAAGGCTTAATCGCCATTTTATTATAGAATAAATTTTAATATTTTAAGTACCCATTTCCTTTTTATTAGTAACATTTTTTCATTATAGATTAGATACTAAATTTATATGATAGAAAAAAAAAATCATTGAGAACTTAAATATATAAATATTTATTGTTGCAATGTTGAATCATTAAACGATTCTTAAAAATTTGTATTAAAAGTAATACAAAGAATATTATGTATATAAAAGAATAAAATGTATATGACGTTGGAATCTGTTATCAATTAGGAGTACATAACCTAAAATTATTAAATGTTTTTGTTTTATATAATATAAAATAAATAATGATGATTTCTTGTAGTGAGTATTTATTTTTTGACGTGATAACGTCTTATAAATCGATGAACCCCGGCTGCACGCATGAAAAAGCATGACTCATAGTAACGTTCCGCCTGAGCCGAGCGCGCAAGCGAGAGCGCGGAACAAGCGATAGATCTAAGCACGATCGGACTAAGCGTTCGGCTTGTGACGCATCTATCTCTCTTCCACTCCATCGGCCGATGCGTCCGAGTATTCATCAATGTTTTCTTATGACGTTATCACGTAAAATTATCGCCCGTAAATGTAACGTAATGCACTTGGGATATTTTCAAAACTAATATAGTTTTTAAACATGTTTTTCTATTTATTAATGGTGAAAGATACAATAGATATCCCCCTTTAAAATATCAGGCAATTTTAGATTTTGCATATACAGATTCTAGGCATTTAGCAAAAAAAAAAAAAAAATCATTAATGGTGTCATTCATTGCATTCATATAAATGTACGAAATAGTTTATTTGTATTTGGCACAGATAACAAAATTGAATTGTTTTTTTTTTATTATTTATTTATCTACATATACCACCGCCTTGCACCTTTTCGGCCCTGGTGCCTCAAACATCCAACAATAACGATCGAGTTACGGTCACGAGTTTGCGTTTCGAACTTATTATATAAATAAATGAAGCTCATCCTTAGCATGTTGTATGAAACATACAATATATATAACAATATATTGAATTTATTTTTTATAAATAGTTAAAATAATAAACCAATCGTTTTGATTTTATTTCCAGGCTTTGTGAAACTTATTTTGTATGTACTAATATTTAACACAAAAAAAATTTATTTCTTTAAAATTTTTCATTCTGATGTTTTTATTTTCGATGTAGCGTTCGAATATACAGGGTTATTTGTAACGACCCAGCAACCTCGCAGGACTAGATAGCTAACACCATGAGCAACAAATTTTGTTCTACGAGTTCGGACCTAACTCAATACATGACAAAAAAAATTATTTTACAAGTTTTTTTCGTACTGTCGTGACATTTGTAGTGTATATGCATTCAGAAACGAAAGTACGACGCGACGTGTCGATCTTTGCAATGCGCGTAGATTTATAAACGTTCAAGCGGGAAATTAAATTAATACTTATTTTTTAATGAAAATAAAATCTAACAAATTATCAAAAGTCGTAGAACAAAGTTGCTGCTTCATTAGTCCGAAGCGTTATTTTAACAATTCACCGAATTGATCTCGCAATAGTCATACTTACACTGGTTGTATTACACATAGAAAGCAGTCTTATTGTCTAGAAACTAAATATCGTCAACATGGGATTCGATTTCAAACAGCAAATAGTTCGTTATCACGGCCCAATTAATGGTTTTTGACAGTTATGGTTGCCATACGTTCTGTACAGCCTTATGATTGAAGATATATGATATATTTAGCATCCAGAAGTGAAAACTGATTTTATAAGAACCTCGAATTGGTCTATTCATAAATAGTACACCAAATCATAATTAAAAATTGATGTAAATTACTCACTCAATTACTCTTTAAATCCAAATAACACTTTGAACACATTAGAAGTCGCGCCAATAATTAATTAATAACTGGACCTTTATGTGCACTAACAAGATGGCGGCGGTTTTAAATTATCGCGCTTCTTTTTTTTTACCAACGCTGTTGTATGGACCAAGGAGTCTCCTAACTATTTATTATATAATTTAATATAGGGTTTTCCAATAGGGACGCTTGAACTTTGACAGCTGATTGCGGCCATGTTATTTGAGTGACAGCTGTCAAATGCAGTGTGTTATATTCATTCCGTCCTCCCAAACCACCATGGCAGGTTACAGTGTCGAGCAGCACGTGCAAATCATAAAATTGTTTTATGAAAATGGGTCTTCAGTTCGAGCAACGTTCCGCGCACTTCGCCCGTTTTACGGTCGCGATGATCGTCCTGCCGAGTCGACTATCCGTCGATTGGTGGACAAATTCGAGTCAACCGGGTCAGTTAACAATCAGCCGGTTCCCGTGCGTCAACGTAACGCGAGATCTGCCGAGAATATCGCCGCTGTGCGCGACAGTGTCCTCGAAAACCCGCGGCAGTCAATTCCGCGTCGCGCACAGGAACTCGGCCTTTCGCAGACGACAACTTGGCGAATTTTGCGTTGTGACTTGAGCCTGCACCCGTACAAGATCCAGCTGACCCAAGAGCTCAAGGTTAATGACCATAGACAGCGCCGTGTGTTCGCTGACTGGGCATTAGAGCAGTTAGAAGTTGACGCCGATTTTGGCAAAAAAATCATCTTCAGCGACGAGGCGCATTTTTGGATGAATGGCTATGTCAACAAGCAAAATTGCCGTATTTGGGACGAGACCAATCCACACGAGGTTCACCAAGTGGCAATGCAACCGCAGAAAGTGACTGTTTGGTGCGGATTTTGGGCCGGAGGCGTGATTGGTCCGTATTTTTTCGAAAACGATAATGGTGTGGCCGTCACCGTCAATGGTGAGCGATACCGGTCGATGATAACCAACTTCTTTTGGCCTGAAATCGAGAATATGGATCTGGACAACATGTGGTTTCAACAGGACGGCGCTACGTGCCACACAGCACACGCTACGATGGAAGTTCTGCACGATCAAGCGCCCTTAATGGAAAACCCTATAATTGGGTTTCAATTTTTTCGTATAGAGAATTGTCCTTTTGGTAAGCCAATAACAAGGACCATTAATTTAGATCCCAAGCCGAACCTCTATAATTATTTTATAGATTTAAAAAAATATCATGAAATTTGTTTGAGACATTTGATAAGCTTTTCTAGAGAGACGTGATAATAAATGATGATTTGATAACACAATAAAACAACTATATTATCGAAACAATATTATATTCATCCCATAATATAAAACAAGAGAATTTATTTTAATTACATAAAAACAATTTCATTAAATATTTAGGTACGTTACTTTGGCATGACATGACGTCACAAATAATAATAATTTTATATGATGTCTACATGTAATATCAATTATCTAAAAATACACGACACGCTAAAACTAGAATATAAATTAGATTATTATGGCGATAAGCTATTAAACACTGAACTAGATTTACAAAATATATATTTTGACATATAAAATAATACATTATACTAAAATAGCAGAATCTCTAAGTACATAACTGCTGATAAAACTTATATTGCTTTCCAAAGTTAAAGCGTTCATTGTAAACAATATATTAAAGCCTAATTATTAAGGTTCAATTTTATTTCCCGGATACAAAACTTACGGGGAATCCCTGGCGATGTGAATAGGAACGCGTTTTAAGATTTAATTTCCTATGATAATTTGGCAAGTTTACAATAGCATACTAGTATGACAGAATCTATTGGTCAAGACTTTTCGCCTTATGCTGTACGTTCAAGGAAACCAATACGATCGTGATGGTGATAACTCCAAACATATTATACCAAAAAATTAAACAAGAATTTAAAAAAACTATTATAAAATTATTTTTCTATCGTCATGGCGTTTAGAAATGGAGACATATTTTTCTCCATTCTATGTAAATATACTATTTTTATTTTAATATAAAAAAATATCTAACTTAATTACTATATTATTCTTTCATGAAAACTTCAAATGAACATAAGACGATATAATTCATAACTTTTCTAAATCTGTCATTGTATCCTATATTATGACGTCACCAGATATCAAGATGGCTGACGTTAGCTGTCACATTGTATAATAATTGTTGTATTATTATTTTTGAACTTTTATATAAAACAATTTAAATAATTTAAAACTCACATCTTTGGACATTTATAACCGACTACCATAGTCTACTCCCAGTTAATAATAAACAACCAATAATAAAAAATCAATACAACCCATTTATTAAATAATCACGTTTAAAACATAAAATAAATTGTCTTAAATTATCAGTCTTAATCTAATTTCTCCAATATAATTTTCCGTCCTCATTCAGCCGGCGGTAAACTACAAAATAAAAAATGCATAATAAACAATTATTAATTACGTCTTTGCTTGTTGGGATAAAGACTCCTCCACAACAGCACGATTCTTAAGGAATTTCCTGCTTCGCACGACAGCTCTGTGGAACCAGCTTTCGCCTGCGACATTTCAGAACCGATATGATATGGCAACTTCCAAGAAAAGAGCGTACTCTTTCCTTAAAGGCCGGCAACGCACCTGTAAGCCCTCGGATGTTGCAGGTGTCCATGGGCGGTGGTACTCACTTTCCACCAGGTGAGCGTCCGGCTCGTTTGCCCCATCTTACATAAAAATGGTCAGTAACGGTGACCCCTTTCAAACCCTTTGAAAATTCATGTGATTACTTTGTGATTTACAAATTATATTATCAAGAGGAGAGGAAACCATTGCCCAGTGGGCCATTTTAAGGCTGTTATTTGACTGATTTTCTGAATTTTAATTTGTTGTGCTGCATAAACATAAGATTTTGATTAAAATATATACAAAATATCTATTATGAATATCGGATATCTGGTAAATATTCCATCTTATGTATCTTAATGAAAAAACTAATTATTTTAATATAATTCAATGAATAATAAAAATATAATACGTAACATAACTGACTTACGATTTCTTCTTCTCCTCTAATCTTTGGAACTCTTCTAAAAGTGTCTCTTCTTCGATGAACGGAAAAGAGTCTGAAACAATTAGTTCCATCAAAAATACCCCTTCGGCTCCTAGGCCGTGCCTTAAAAATCTAACGACTAACTAGACGTAAAACTAAATTTGTATATTACCTTCTCGTTCCAATTTCACTTTTCCGAATAGTTTCTTGTCTTCATCGACTTTCTCATTCTTTATCTCTATTCCCAATTTGTTCTGGAAATAATAATAATATAAATATTACTATGTCTCACGGGGCTCAATGTTAATTAATAATGTTGTTAACACATAAATAATTAGCTTCTGCGCGCAGTTTCACCGGCGTTTAGCTAGCGGCAAATGTTACTGTTTCACCCCCGAGGGACCCACCTAGACGCGTGATGTTATATAGCCTTTTTTAAGACGCGTTACGCGTTTCTCCCACGGGAACAGTGTGGGGGTATGTGGGGCTTTTTAAGCCTTAAATACCCACTAAAAAACGAGCACCCTTCCCGTCTTAACGAGGAACGCCACGGGATCACTTGCGCATGCAACCGTGGGTGTTATATATAGCCTATTCCAATCACAGGAGGACTAATGTTAAAATAACAACTTTGACATTGAATTGACACGATGTCAGTGTCGCAGAACTGACGGCCGCTGGGGCAAAAAGGTTCTCGAGTGGCGACCACGAAACGAAAGACGCAGCGTGGGCAGAACCCCTACAAGGTGGACCGACGATATAATAAGAGTCGCGGGAAGCCGTTGGAGACCTGCCAAAATGGAAATCCTTGGGAGGGGCTTTGTCCTGCAGTGGACGTCTTTTGGCTGACATGATGATGATGATATTGTCATTGGTCGAGATCTTGAATAATTTGTTATGGATTCGCAAAAACATGACGTCTAGTAGGGAAGGCGTTAGTTATGAAAAATTAGCCTATGTCCTTCCTTGGGTTTTAAACTCGCTTCGTACCAAATGTAATCAACATCGGTTCAGTGGTTCAGCCGTGAAAACGTAACAGACAGAATGACGGAGCTACTTTCGTATTTATAATAATTAGCATCGAAGCAAAAACTCGTATTTTTGTACTTTAAAAAAACAACATGTCTTATTTCATACATAGAAGGACGTATAAAACGATTAAACATAAGCTGGCGAACAAATAACAATACTTGAATTACATCTAGAGATAAATTAGTTATGCAATTGTAAAATTCATGAAGAAGCAGTTTGTCGCATCGAAATACGTATGAGGGTTTATATTACAATACTAATTCAAATCTTATCTGTTGTCTAACTTTAATAAATCAAAATGAAAGTTATGTTATTACTTCATTTTATAAATTTACCTTTAAGTAATTAAGGTGTAAGAAACAATAAATTATTTTAATAGTATTTCCTAAGTGTAGGTGTACTTTGTTCTTTTTTTTTAAGAAATAAATGTTAAAAAATCCTTATTGTACCACAGATTATACATATTCCGCCTTATTCATAAACTTTATTTAACTGGTGATTAGTTAAACAATATTTTGTCTTCTTCTTTCGTATGTCAAATCAATAATGACAGAAAGAGACAAATCAGTGTTTAGCTAAACAGTAACTAAGCAACGTTTATAAAAAAGGTCGATTGTATTAATCTATACTAATATTATAAAGTTGTTTGTTTGTTACGATTTAATTCAAAAACTGCTGGACCGATTTTAAAAATACTTTCACCATTAGAAAGCTACATCTTTACCGAGTAACATAGACTATATAATATATTCAAAAAAATTAGAGCACTGTTGACGGTATATAAAAAATGTTCTACATATTTATAGTACTCATGATTGGTCATAAAAAAGTCGGCGATGGTATATACCTAATTACAGTTCATCCATAATAACAGTTTTTGTTTAAGTTATTAAGTTCAAATACGGCGTAATCGAATAGAGGTGATATATGTATCATGATATTATTAATGCTTATCAATTTAAATGGTTTGATAATTAAGGATGATTATTTACATGTAAATTCGACTTTAACCCTTTGTGCCATGGTGGCACTCTCAGAGTGCCACCTGTTTTAGAACTATTTTTTCAGCAATTTTGGATGAATTTTGAAATTATTTTTTTTGGGTTTCCGCAGCAGTCATGTATTCATAAATGATGAATTGATGTACAATAATTTAAAATCATGGATGATTTTGTTTATGCACATAAACAAACCTTAACAAATTGCAATGGTTCTAGATAAAATTCATTATCTCCGGAAGTTTTCGAAGTACACATTTTTCCTTACGTGGGATTAGCTCAAAATTTTGAACTCGGGGGTTTTAGGGGTCGGTGATTACGATTCCGCCCTCAAATTTCGAAATTCAAGATGGCGGATCCAATATGGCGGACTAAAAATGCAAAAATCGTTTGGTGAAAGCGAAATTTGGTATCGGGGGTTTTCAGGGTCGCTGATTACAAATCTTCAATCAAACTTCGGAAATTCAAGATGGCGGATCCAATATGGCGGACCAAAAAATGCAAAAATATACATTTTCATCATATTTGCACCGTTTTGTGAATTTTTATCCGCCATATTGAATCCGCCATTTTGAGTTTTGAAATTTTGAGGGTGGGATCGTAATCAGCGACCCCGAAAACCCCCAAGTACTAAATTTCAAGCCGATTAGACTGAAAAAAAATGCGTAACAAAAAGGGTTAAATGATCCGGATCGGACTTTTCGTTTAGAAGTTATGACGGGTATAAAATTCTCTCAGTAACTGTTCTACGTTTAGTCTATTACAAAATACTAATTTATGTTTAATAATAGTTTTTAAATTTTCGCGTACGAAGTCGCGGGCAAAGCGCTTGTGTAATATAAAAATAGAATAGTTTACCTTTATAACATCAGGGAGACCATCCTGTAAGTGGTACCAGCTCAGTATAAACATAAGTGATACGAAAAACAGATTGGACGAAATACCTGAAAACAAAATGTATATTGAGAATCATATGTTAATCATAAGTCTAATTAAATATAAATGTATAAAAATATATTCTTAAAACGAAGAAAATTTCCTAATTTTTAACTTCCCATTTAGGTAACAAGCCGATAGGGACTGGTTATATCAAAATAAAATATATGCGATCGGGGGAACCCCGTGAGGAATGAAGTTCCGTGCGATACTTTTTCTACTTAAACCGGGTTTTAAAATGTAGATTTTAATTGATCATATTACTGTATTTTTGTCATATCAAAAAGCACTTCAACCTCCTTTATATCGATCTCCTAAATTCGAACGCCCAACGCATCGCATTTTGTAGCATTTCGTAGGCACAGTATGAACGCTATTTCGTTATATGACGTGACCTTGGGCCACTGCCATTTCACTCTACCGTAAGCCGCGTAAAAGAACTTCGTTACAAAAATAACTGAAAAACCCAACTACGAATATTCAATGAATGTTAGAATAATAACAAATATGTATGTACAAAGTAAAAATTATCCAGTGAAGTAGTGAATATATCCTAAATATACCTAACATTGCCCAAAAAAAACATTAATGAAACTGGAATAGTTTATAATGACAATTTTAACAGTTACGAAAATATTATGTACATTATCGTTATCAAATTTTTCCCAAACTTGTGTGAACTGAACCCAATATTTGATGCATTTTTCGTATAACATTCAATGTATGCATTGAATGAATGGATTGCATGCTTCATAAATAAATCATCTCACCAATAAGCGCGGAGGTCTTCGGCCAGTAGTACATAGCGTAACGCAGCCCCGTGAAGTGAGCTTCGATCTGAAGTTCGCATGACAGCACTTGGACGAAACGCGACTGTACCTCGACGTACGCGTCCGTTACTGGATGCGTCTGAAATTTTATATAATACGTCGTCGCCGATTCTGTTCTAAATAAACTAACTAAACTATTTTGACATAAATATCCTTTTTAAATCATGTATTACAATTTAATTTAAATAATTACATTAAAACCTTAAATAAATACAAATAAAAATTAAAAATATTTACTATACAAATCGTGACCGCGTGGAATGGTGGCAAGAATGCTAATAATATTAATAATAATAATAATAAATGTTTATTCACAGACAAATATCCATAGTGTTATTTACAAGCTTAAAAACTATGTTAATAGATATATTAACTATCATTTAGCTAGGGTCTAAAACAACGAGTAGATACATGAAGTTGCCCCCAATGTTTAACAAATGGGTTATCCATTTTCAGGATACTGTTAGAAACTCCGCGCATCCTAGCTATTATAGACGCTGCTCTCTTTCTAATGACATTTTTTTAAATTGAAACCAGGTAAGCTGGCTGAAAAACATACTCCCTGAAGGTGAGTAGTCACCGTCGCCCCTTGCATCGCTAAATGCCCAACCAACTTTGAGAACTAACAAATATGTAAGTATTGATGCTGGGCGGCACTCGCAATGTCGCTATTCACATAGCAACATTGTGAATAGCGACCAACAATTATCTGCCTCATTGATTCTAGTTGCCTGTTTGTTTGTATGTCTGCGCACAGTTTAAATCAAAATTTATGACTTAGAAATCGGCTTCCGTTGCCGAAATCTGGACGTTATGTGTTGACAAGATTGTTTCTAATATTTAAATTTATTTTTCTTCCATTTATATGCTAGAAGCTTAAGTCATAGCAACGACAAAATTACAAACCATTTTATTACAATTGGGCACACTGAAGCTGTACTTGCAAACGATAATATGTCTATGTTAAAAAAGCTAATGGAAAATAAAACATTGAGTTGAAGGTCCGCAAATGTATGTATGATTCTAAGCAAGAAAAGACGACTCAATTTATCATAAAAAATACCTGATCGTCTTCGAAGTCACTGAAGAGTTCCACTTGAATGAGTTGCTTCTCTTCGTTAAAACCTGATATTAACAGCGGCGCGTAAACTAATGTCCGCATTATCTGATGCAATTTTGATCTGGAATAAGCGTTTTATAAATCATTGAAATGTGATTGATTTCAACGTACACGTTTAAAACAATTATAGATTATAGAATACCCTTCATTTGCCCTTCAAAACCCTGTAATTGCGAGCTAGTAGTGTAGCATTAGATTATTATTAAAATTTATGAAATTAAGACTAACGGCCCTACTTATAAACGTTGTTCATCGCGTATTTAGTTAAACATTTCTCTCTTTCTGACATCATTGATTTGACATTTTAGAGAAGAAGACTTAATATTATCATTCTCAAGTAATCAGCCCCTTATGAAAATTTATGATCAAGGCTTATAATTTTTAAATACTTTGAAATTAGATATAGCTCGAAAATTAAAAAAACATATGTAAGGTCTTCCAGACCGATTTCGGCCGCAGCGGCCAATCTCAAGAGAGATTAGCCAACTGCGCAGGAGATATGTGCGCAAACACAGGTGCACTCTCTTTTCCTTAGCTCTAATAATCCGATGGGACGGCTATCCGACACGACCGGAAAGAGTTCAGGCGCAGGACCAACGGCTTAACGTGCTTTCCGAGGCACGGGAGTGTACACACTTCCACCTTCCAGACTCCGGGCTGCTACTGAGAATTTTCTGACAGAAAAACCCAATAACTATTTATTGGCCCGACCTGGGAATTGAACCCAGGACCACCTAGGTCTGCAGCCTAATATCTAGCCACTAGACCAACGAGGCAGTCAAAAAAAAATATGTATGGGGGTCTTTAAGGCTCATTTTTTGGACCAGTTATTTATACAGGTCACATAACTCGAAGTAAATTTATTTGCTGATAATAATAAGTTAATAAATAGCAAAGTATCTACTAAACCAGCGAAACTCAACTTTTTCTTTATGGCTGCCTGCCACAAACACGTATTTGACATGGTGTCGCGGGCGGCAAACAAAGTATTTAAGTAATGATTTCTTGGGTTTCGGAATTGTTACAACTTATATGAAACAACTATGAAAGGATTTGTCGAACGGTGTTAGTATCTTTGAAATTTAAAATAGAAAAATTTTAATATTAAAAATTATTGTATTGTATTAGAGTAGTTTAAAATAAAGTAACTTCAAGAGGACCAGGCACAAAAGCCTGGCGGACCACGGGTTGAATATAACTGTAGTAAGCTCTCACATATTCAATCTGTATAAAAGTTTAACTACTGAGTCAGTAGTACTACTTTTCATTAGAAACAGTACTTGGTGGTAGAGCTTTGTGCAAGCTCGCCTGTGTAGGTACCACCCACTCATCAGATATTCTACCGCAAAACAGCAGTACTTTGTATTGTTGTGTTCCGGTTTGAAGGGTGAGTGAGCCAGTGTAATTACAGGCACAAGGGACATAACATCTTAGTTCCCAAAGTTGGTGGCGCATTGGCGATGTAAGCAATGGTTAACATCTCTTACAATGCCAATGTCTATGGGCGTTAGTGACTTACCATCAGGTGGCCCATAAGCTCGTCCGCCTACCTATACTATAATAAAAAAAAAAACAATTTGTTAACCGGTGACAGGTTAACTTTTAATTCTCAATAGACGTGAGAAGTAGTTAGTGTACATAATTATGATTCTAACATATATACATACCGATGTCGAAGCATAGTCGATCTACACGATGACGACACTAACACACCACCCGAAGCTCGCATCTGAGCGCATACCATAAACATACCTGGAAAATAAATTATTTATTTAGATTAGGAGTTTAAAATGGAAAACCCCAATCATAGTCAAAGTCAAAAATCTTTATTCGATATTCAAGCGTTACACTTACTTATTGACTATCATAAATCTAACACCGGTTCCGAAATAAGCACCTCAGACCTGAGAAGAACCGGCGAAAGAAACTCAGCGGGATTTTAAATCTCAACTTTACAATATAGGCAATTTATACAATAACAGAATAATATTTTTTATTTAAAATAAATGAAACGATCGCCCTGGAGGCGATCGTTTCATTCCCAAGGTGTGCAATCATCTAAGAAATCATTGGTTGTGTAATATACTTTTGCACACAAGCGTCCAAACATTCCATAACAATTTGAACGAAAAATCTTACAGATAATTTGAATTTATTTTATTTTCTTCATCTGGTTTTATAAAATTTATAAAGTTTATACAAGGATTATACCTTTTACTACCATAGAAGAATAACGATTCCAAATGCACAAACAATTGTGTGATTTGATATGTTATGCAACAGGCACAAGAGACATACCCTCGTGCCTCAATTCAAGTATTTTAAATTGATGTTTGGCAGTGAAATAACTAATGAATAGGTGACACCAAACAAGACAATCAAAAAACCACCCACCCACTCATCAGATATTCTACCGCAAAACAGCAGTACTTGGTACCGTTGTGTTCCGGTTTGAAGGGTGAGTGAGCCAGTGTAATTACAGGCACAGGGGACATAATATCTTAGTTCCCAAGGTTGGTGGCGCATTGGCGATGTAAGCAATGATTAACATCTCTTACAATGCCAATGTCTATGGGCGTTGGTGACCACTTACCATCAGGTGGCCCATATGGTCGTCTGCCAACCTATGACATAAAAAAAAAAAAACAAAATATCAAAATTACCTAAGTCCTTATTAATCTGTGACTCTGGCACTTCGAGCAAAAGTTTTATTCGGTAAGGCTGTGAAGACATCAACATGTGAGTCCGTCTTGTTAGTTGAACATGTGCCGATGGAAAGGAACACACACCCATGTTCTCATCGCATGACCTAAAAATTGGAAAAAATGAAATTGATTAGTAACGTGACAGCCTGTAAGCGTCCCAATGCTGGGCTCCTCTCCTTTCTTGGTCTAGAATCAGTTTTCCACTAAAATTATAGCAAGGTTAAAGGATATTTTATGGGTTTTATGGCACATCCCGTAGAAACAAAGGCCACTGACTTTCATAATATTTTCGATTTCTTTTTTTTAATAAAAAGGTCATTCGCCATTATAATACTCCTAGTTATGATGAAAAGAAGGCATAACTCGCCTATAAAAAAAAAATCAGCCCCAAAATTGCTGTTGGCGTGATACCAAATATTTACCATTTTATGTTCCAAAGTTAAGAATATTTACTTATTTTTAATTAATTTAATAATTATATTCCTTGTGAATCGTGTTACATTTTAATGAATAAATTTCGTATAGATTAAATAATATTTATTCTATAAATTTATGTAATAGAGTACATTTATACATAATCTTTTTCATTGATGAAAAGATTGATGTTTAAAGTACAAAGATAATAAAGTAATTGTTTACTAAACTTACTTGAACTGCAAATGGACAGGTCGCACGTGTGTAACATTCGGCATGTAAGTATAGTAAAACGCAACATACAAGAATATTGAAATCCACAATATTGCTGACAAAAACACAGACACAACACCAGCTCTATATAAAAGTTCTTTCACACTCGTTATGCTTTCATTCGTTTTCTTCTTATACCCCATGTACTGTTCGGTAACAAACGATTCAATAGGGTTTCGGACGAAATCACGATAAACTTTAAAAGGATTCATATAACCAAGAAGTGCCATGTTTAAACGCAAATTAAAACACAATTTAATATATTATCACACATATAATGAATCGGTCAAGGAAACGGATCTAGGATTGTGGGGTAGATAACTGATAACGGCGATTTGATATTTAAAACAATGATAATTTGGTTAGATAAACTTCAGAAGTTCCGGAGGGTGAAACTGATAACGATATCGGTTTTCACATTCGAACATAATATACGGTTTTAATATCATATTTAATATTTCATGATTATCTTAAATCTTAGTAAAAATTGAAATAAAATGCAATATAGTCGGCGCATACAAAACAAAACTTATTTACAAACTGTCAAAATATATGCAAATTGTCACAAATTGCACAATTACATTTCATTCAACTGGTTTTTAACGTTCATGAACGAAATTGATTTAGTATTTTTACAAAAACCTAATTTAAATTATTGTATTAACATCGCGCAACATATGTACAACTTTTTGATAAACATCAGTCTTTTTAAAAATTATAAGATGGACAATCATGATATTAATTATTGTTAGATAATAATAATTATTACCTATAGAATGACATTTGTGACATAAGACATCTGATATGACAGTTTCATTTTCTTTCAAATGACAAATTTTTTGACAGTAGTGTTGACATGTTGACAACTTGACAACAAATTTTAGAGATTTTAATTTCGTAATATAATAAAATTCTAATAAACAAAATATATATGAATAAAAATAACTATCATTTTATATGGTTTTGGTAAGTTTCTTAATTATATGGTATATTTGGCACATTATTTTATAAATAATGTGCTTGTATCATAAGATATCAGCAGTTTCGTATTGCTGTATAAGAATGAGCCAGTAGCCGGTGTTATTACAATACAAGCACATAAGACTTGATAACTAAGATCCTACAATTGACAATTTATTATTGATTTAATAGATAAAGCAACTCACAATTATTAGCAACTTATAAATTTAATAAAAAATACATTTTTATTCATAATGTTAAAGTTATTTATAATTTTAATGCATTATATTATTTGTGTTATTTCAGGTTATAGAATAAGAATTAAAATCCTACTATTTAGTGTAGCTGCTGCATATGAAACAATTTATGAGGGCAATAAAATCTAGAGCTTATGAGCGGTCAATCTTTTCATGAAGGAAGACATCTGCATTTAATACAAAGCAATTATCATAAGAAACTTCTTTTTAGATTTATTGAAAACATCATGAGCTTTAGTATGACTAACATTAAAGATTTATAACAAGGATTCAATAAAAATGATTTGTTCCTATAAAACTTTTACTCATAATTATACACAAAGAAGGCTCATTTACAGTACTACTAAAATAATTACTAAAGAAAATCTACCAGCCACTGCATATAAACCGGAAGTTGTAGAAAAGAATAAATACAATAAATGGGAAGAGAAAAGAATTTTCGAAGCCAAATTAAATAGGGACAGCAATGCATTTAGCATTGTATTACCACCACCCAATGTCACAGGGAAATTGCATTTAGGTGAGTTGTTATATAAATGAAGGCATGACCATATTGTTAAAGTATTGTTATTGATTTAAAAGTAAATAATAATTCTTGTACATGGCCCTATCATATCATATATTATATCATATCTGATTATGAAGACGTCTTAATATGCAAAATCATGAAAAAACTAATGTTTTCTTTTGATAACCCTCAGATCGAAAGTCAAAAACATTAGACGTTTTTATTCACCACTTATATTTAATATACACTAGTTTCCAAGCGCGGCTTCGCCTATGTTGAGATAGGTTTTAGGTAGTGTAGGCCCTATTCTGTATCCCTGACAATATGTATGCAAAATATGATGATTACTTGAGTAGGTGAGACGTAAAAAGCATTTAAAATTAATAAACAAACAAACTTGCTTTCGTATTTAAAGTAAAGATTATTTGGGTATTAAAAGTTGGCTTTATCAGTTTGCTGAAGCCAATTATTGACTGAATCTGATCGGATCTGGACCAAATTGGTCAAAGTTACTGGGCAATTACAAAATAAAAATCAGCATACTTTGAGTCATTTTTGCACATAGCCAGCATTCAGACGGCGCGCGGCGTGACTACGTTATTTATCATATAAATTTTCCCTATTAATCTTTAGGTCATGCATTATCGTCTACAATACAGGATGTTATCGTACGACGGCAAAGATCAAGGGGGCAGAATGTGTTATGGCTCCCTGGTACTGACCACGCAGGAATTGCTACTCAGGTAATTCAACTTGTAAATAAGTCCATATCATTGTCTTTTTCAAGGGCAACTCTTTTTCAAAACTGATTATGACCAATAGCTGTCATGATAAGATAACAAACTGTTTGAATTTAATATTAGTTGGATCTGATTGGCTGTGAGGAACATTGTGAGGAAATCTGCATGTAGCCAATCTGAGCTGATGCAGCTTTGCTTTATTTTATTTACTACGGAATAGTAGGTAACTACCTGTCTCCTGATTCCTTTCGATCTCCTGTTTTATGCTTTGGTAATTTTTTATTTTCAGAGTGTTGTAGAAAACTTTTTAAAAACGAAACAAAATATTGACCGCCATGCCATCGGTCGAGAAAAGTTTACCGAGGAAGTTTGGAAATGGAAAGAAATTCATGGCAACACTATAAGCGAACAGTTAAGAATGCTTGGCTGTTCTCTAGATTGGTCCAGAGAAGTGTTTACGATGGACAAAAAACACATGGACGCTGTTAACACGGCTTTCATTAAACTCTATAAAAAAGGTCTTATATATAGAAGGAAAACTCTAGTCAACTGGTGCAATGCGCTAAAATCAACAGTGTCAGATATCGAAGTTGAAAACAAAACTATAAACGGGCCAACAGAAATAATGTTACCAGGTTACGAAAAAATGGTAAAATTTGGACTTATTTATAATTTTGCCTATAAAATCTTGGATAGCGATGAGGAAATTGTCGTATCTACAACAATGCCAGAAACCATGTTGGGTGACACTGCTGTTGCTGTACACCCAGAAGATGCAAGGTAATATAAGATTTTTCCTTTCAAATACTTTAAGAAAAATTAAATCTTTGTGTTAGATTTATAATAGATTGTATTCTATTTTTCATATGGACAATTATATTTTTCGCGCAAATAATACAATAAAAGAACTCATTAATCACACATTTATTAACTTCCAATTATAGTACCTATCTTTAAACTTTTCTTTACTTTATGTATAATGCGGTTATTGTCGTTTAAATATCAAAATTCACTATCGTCGAAGCTGTTCAAAGAAATAAGTTTATTTCAGTTAAATTATAACTTAAAGGATCGAGAATTATAAATATTGTGTTTCAATTTCAGGTATATACACTTGAAAGGTAAGAAAGTAGTTCATCCATTTCGAAAGACAACGATACCGATTATATTTGACAGTTTTGTAGATATGAAATTCGGTACTGGCGTTGTTAAAATAACACCAGCGCATAGCAAAGTAGATAATGAAATAGCAAGACACCACAATCTGCCACTATTACAGGTTATTAACGAAGATGGTCTAATGGAAAATGCTGGAGAGTTTAGTGGTATAAAGAAATATGATTGTAGGGTTAAATTGGTTGATGCTCTGGACTCTCTGGGACTTCTCAAGTCTGTAAGCCCTCATCAAATGACTTTACCTATCTGCAGCCGAACTGGAGACGTGATAGAATACCTTCCAAAAGAACAGTGGTTTCTATCTTGTAGTGGATTGAACGAAAAAGCAAGACAAGCTGTTGAAGATAAAAGTTTGAAAATAGAACCAGCGAAATTTGAGAAGAACTGGTTTAATTGGACCAATGATAACAGAGACTGGTGTATATCAAGGCAATTGTGGTGGGGACATCGGATACCTGCGTATAAATGTAGTGCAGATAAAAATATCGTTTGGATAGCCGCGACGGACGAGCTTTCGGCTAAACTGGAAGCTTCGAAATATCTTAGAACAGTACCAGAGGAAGTTATGGCTGAAAGAGATACAGATGTCCTAGATACTTGGTTTTCGTCCGGGATATATCCGTTTGCTGCTCTTGGATGGCCAGATATTGATAAACGAGACTACCAAAAGTTTTATCCATTAAGTTTAATGGTCACTGGACATGATATACTTGGTTTCTGGGTGCATAGAATGGTCATGCTCGGTGGGGAACTTACAGGGAATCTACCCTTCAATAAGGTTTTGTTACATGGTATCATATGTGACAGTAAAGGTGCGAAAATGTCAAAGAGTAGAGGAAATGTCATAGATCCGATAGATATTATAAAAGGTATATCAATAGATGGCTTGAAAGAAAAAGTTGTCACCATGCACAAACATGGAATACTCAATGAGGATGAGTTCAAAAAAGCTATTTCATATCATAAATCGAATTTTTCAAATTCGAACGGCATACCCGAATGCGGCGTTGATGCGTTACGTTTTACGCTACTGTCGAATGATATTAAATCACATTTTGTAAGCTTTGACGTGTATCAGTGTCACGCGAATAAATTATTCTGTAACAAAATTTGGCAAAGTATAAAGTACACACAGATATCCTATGAAAAGTTAAAGGAAACAAATGAAGAAGTAACCGTTGAAGACTTGACTTATTTTGATAAATGGATTCTTAGTAGACTGGCGAATATGGTTGAAGATGTTAATAAGTCATTAGATGTATATGACTTCCATCTTGCTACGAAATCCTTAAGGACAATGATATATAATGAGTTTTGTGACATATACTTGGAAGCAACAAAGCCAGACTTCGATAGTGATGATACAAAAACCAGTTTTGCGCACGCGCATACTTTATCAGCTGTACTGGAAACGTCATTAAGATGTCTATCTCCATTCATGATTTATCTTACAGATGAACTTATACCAAAAATACCGGCATTTGAAACGAATATTATACACAATTTTAAAGATCAAGATAGAGATTACTTCGACTTTCCAAACACTAAAGATTTTAAAGTTTGGAAAGATCTTGATTTAGAAAAGAAAGTTGATAAACTATTAAACACAATATCTCTCATAAGAGAAGTAAAGGGTTTTTATAATATACAAAATAAAATAAAATCTTCTATATTTGTGAAGACCACAGACGATAAATTAATAACAGATCTGAAAAGAAATAAAATAATAGTACAAAATTTATCCAAAAGTGGCGATATTAAAATAAACGAAAGTATTAATGCGAAGGCTGTGAACGTGATCTTGGATAAAGATACCGAAATATCTATAGAATTACCTAATGCTTTTGAAAGCACAGCTATTAAAATGAAACTACAAAAGAAAATAAATAAACTAGAAGATCATTTGTTAAAGCTCGAAGCCAGATTATCAAGCAATCATTACATTAACACAGTGTCTGAAATAAGTCAAGAATTAGATAAAGAGAAATTAACATCTAAGAGGGAAGAATTAAAGCGTTTACGAAGACTGATTTAGAAGAAGCATTTATATGTATAGAAAGAAATAAAATTTTGTTAAGTATTATGTAACGTCATGTCACATAATGCCACGCTACATAAAGCCAAGCCATGCCACGATAGTTAAAGCTGGAAATGTCCATCAATTTAATACCCGATCGGCTCATTTCGGAACATCATTCTCGTCGTGATGTTGCTATGGCAACTATAATAACGAACGGGAGGATGTGTTCATGGCAACGGAAAAATAAGAGTGGTAAAATTGAAAAACCATTAAGACAAAAATATAGATCTAGATCGATTATTTATATATTGCTATTATTATTAACTCCCGTTTCAATTATTATTGAATGACGTATATAGTAAAGTAGTTTAAAGACCGGCAACGCACCTGCAAGCCCTCAGGTGTTGCAGATGTCCATGGGCGGTGGTAGTCACTTTCCACACATTAAAAAAAAAACAAAATAAAACAGAAATAATAAAACACATTTACAACCAACAATAAAATTTAATTTTCCTTTTAATTGACTAACAATCGTGGTGTGTCCAAATAAATACTTTTTTTATAACAACGCAAAATCATTCTGATAATTAAATAGAACCTTTAAACAAAATGAACATCACATTAGACAGGCCGCATGTACCAAATGTATTTAACTCTTACATCAATTAAAATAGTTTTAAAACTCGATCAAAATCATACAAATAAACTTAGAAATATCAACGAAAATATATTAAGAAATATTATTTAAAACTATAAACTAACAAATATGACCGCATCAAATATTAAAAAAAAAATGTGAACACATACATTACACTCTTAATCCTGAATTTTTGGGTTCTAGATTAATACCATTTTCCTTTTTTAGTTTTCACTCAAAACTTCTTTGTCAATGAAAAACATGCTTTAATTGTTTAAAATACATTATTAGTGTCTCATATCACACACCATTCACACTGGAATGCTATTTATTAACCATTTTTAGGGTTCCGTACTCCGTATTACTAAGAGTCCGCTGTCCGTCCGTCTGTCCCCAGGGTGTATCTCATGAACCGTGATAGTTACGACAGCTGAAATTTTCACAGATGATGTATTTCTGTTGCCGTTATAATAACAAATACTAAAAACAGAATAAAACAAATATTTAAGTGCGGCTCCCATATAACAGACATGATTTTTTTGTCATTTTTATAGATAATGGTACGGAACCCTTCGTACGCGAGTCCGACTCGCACTTGGCCGATTTGAATTTATTGTGATAATATGATGCGGTCATTTGTGGCACTACGCTATATTTATCTATAACACTAATCCATTACTACAGACACTGAACAACGGAAAACATTATTAATTTAAAAAAAGCTATCATATTAAAAATTACGTTAATTTATTTGTTTTATAAATACAAATCGTTTGGTTAAAATTATATTGTTTTTTTTTAAATAAAAAAAAATAGAGAGTTTTACTTTTACTAACTTTCTTAATTTTTAATTAATCAAAGTTAATTCTAAAAGGTCCACAAAATGTCTTTTTAAGCTCTAAGCAATTTTATTACATCTTTGATTTCAGAAAATTTCAGCTTACATGTGCAATATATAAATAAGTATATACATACAATACATATATAAATAAATTATTCTAATAAATATAAAAAATTGAGATTTCATTAATTTATATGTCAACTTTTAAAATAACTCTGATAATAAAGAAACATTATTTCAACCTATAATGCCTGAAAAAACTTTATTCTATCTGTGCCATAATTACTACTTTAAAAAAAAACAATAGACAATAATAACTAGCACATATAAACTTTTTTTTATGTAACTGTCCATAGACAATAAATTACTTATATATACGTATCTTAAATCGACGAAATACACCACAACTTACACACGCGTACAGTAAAAGAGGAAGAACCGTGGTTTAGCATACCAGCGCAAGATACTTTTATCTAGTCACCCTTATCATAACTGCCCAAGGCGCCTTAAAAGAAAAGCCATCCACGATCTTGTCATATAAGTCTTAACAAATTAATCACAAGCAGTGGCGGAGCAAGACCTTCGACGAAGATTTTATGTGGGCGAGACACATTTTGCGAGGTCATTTTTTCTTAATCTCGCTGGAAAAATGCTTTTACGCGTTTCCCCTATATGAAGGGAAGTCAATTGGAATACCCACTCAAAAACCAACTGTACCCTCACCGCCTCTTGGGGGGACCTTTTTATTTCGTGACGCCCCCTGATGAGACGGTGATAGTATCATTCATTTTTTAGTGGGTATTCCGGTGCACTGGGCATTCTAGGCACTTTCATGCAACATCATAAATGACTTTCGTCGAATCGAATCGAAATCAAAAAATAGTTATACGCCTGCCTTGGCGAGATCCTCTTCCTCTTTTAAGTAATGCATAAGCCTCAGAGGTGCAAGGCCCCTCGGACCGCGAGGCTGTAGGCGGTTGCCCACGTTGCCCACGTCGCCCACACCTAACACCGCCTCTGATCGCATGATAATTGTTCTCAACAAATTTAATCATAGTCCTAAGATCGATCTCAGATTATGCCAATATTTTTTTTTTTAACTATTATAGTTCCGAATAATTACTTGTGCAATTGTTTCCTTATAAAAATACGACAAATCATTGTATTACTGTGACTACATACTATACAACTATTACAGAAATAAAAAGTAATTAGTAGCTTTACAATATTTTACTTTTAGACTAAAATTTTGTAAATTGTTGTAAATTTGGGCTCTCAAAACTTTAATAATTTCATAACAAACATATCACTAAAGTTGAATCAATAAATTTTCAAAAAATTCTAAAACATCAGAGTTTATAAAATCTTTTGAAAATTATAATGATATCTTTTTGTAAATCTATTAATTTAATTAATATAATTAAAGGCCTATAATATACATCGCAATATTATTTGGACGCTCATCAAAATTGAACTAAATTAAAATAGTTGTAAGTTATGTTTCATTATTGTTTCTAAAGCTATGACCTCTTTGGTACCTTACACTTTGTTTTTAATTTCGATATGACTTTTCTTTTATTCGTGTGAAGACAGATATATTTTCTATCAGCAGGTTCTGAAAAAAAAAAAAAAATTAAAAAAAGAAGTTTTCTCAATAGAAATACATAGCTAGCCGATTATATCCCAGAAGGTATAAGATAGATAATAACATAAAGCATTGACATACAATGGACACATGTCATAAGCAAGATAAATAACCATTTATATGACACAAATACTCCATTGACGGACCAAATATAGATAAATTGATATAGATTCATTTATTCAATGTTGAATTGAAGCTTTATACTTAACTACTTAAAGCTAAAGCTACCACCACTTTAGAAAATAATATACCCTGATCTAAGATGAACCTATCTATACTAATATATAACGCTGAAGAGTTTGTTTGTTTGATCCGGATAATCTCAGGAACTGCTGGTTCGAATTTAAAAATTATTTTTGTGTTGGATAGTTTTTCCTTTTATCGAGGAAGGCTCAAGGCTTATTTTTATTCAAACGCGGGTGAAACCGCGGGGCACAGCTAGTTAAATATAATCAGAGAAATAATGGCAATTTGACGATTATCCCAACTTTATAAGAAAATGTAAATTATATAAAGAATTTAAGTGGAAAAGAGTTGCAATTTAAATAAAAAGATACATATTTGTAGTTCAAATAGCAGAGCTATCGGCTAATCATATGAAATATGTAAATCTAAGTATTGTATATCTTTACATATATCTTTTGTACTTTATTCCTTTGAAATAAAGTACGACAGATAAGATATTGATATAATACCACTTACTGATCTTTAGTCTGTCTGGTGCTTTTTCTTTTTTCTTTTGATCTTCATGCCATTTCACATGCTTGACCAAACAGAATAAAAATTTAAATCTCTGTGGGCATTTTGCGCATGCATACATGAGCTCTTCGTCTTCATTGTCCATGTCTCCGCTCTGATACAGACTAGCTAAATCACCTTCATAGTTCTCAGCGTGCTTGATCACACCTCCCGGCAATATTTCTAATGTCGGCCAGCTGTCTGGATTTTGCTTAACTTCTGCCCTCTCTACTATTATGGTCTGTAAAATGTTTTAATGTCAAGTTTTTCAATTAATTCATTTTTTATTTACAACATTTATTCCAATGAAGTTATACAAGATTTTGTACTATTATAAATGAAAATTTATACTTATTATTGTGACCTTTATTATTTATTATTTTTATATTCCATTCCAATAATAATGAATTCATTATATATACAGAATTGAACCATATTTTTTTAATAACTTGGAGCATATTTAGAATGCTCCCTGATCATTTTTATTTATTTATTTTATAGAAAATTTACAATGTAGTACATATTAAATATACACATTATTATATTATATTAAGGATGAAACATCAATGTCAAATACCATCAGCGCTAAAGAGAATAATATTTGTAATGTATGTTTAACAAAACAACATGAAAAAGAAAAAAGAAGCTCTAGGGGACAACTCATTGATAGGTGATCAATGGTGGTGATGGTGAATTCTGATGACAATACGAACCAGTGGTACCTCCCGTTTCACAGTTGTTAAAAGTTCTGGCACTATAAGTTCAGTATTATCATTATCCTCAACTCCAATAACCTCCTCAGACTGTACAGACATCATACTGCCTATATTCGAATCCTCTTCATCAACGTAATGACCATCGTCAACATCACAAGTATCTAGTATTTCTTTTTTATTCACTATATACATTTCTGAACTTCTGTCAGGTTGTACGTCCTCCATCCTGACTAACGGAATATTTTCTAGGTCCTCGTTATTCTCCAAAGCACTTGTTGCAGACATTTCAATGTTTAAATGACACAGATCTGTTTATATTTTGTTTGACGTAAATAATGAAATCTGGTTATCAATTTTTCGTGTTTATAACTTAGTATGAATTATTAACAATGGGAAAAATTATTTCTAATGCACCACAAACGCCATATACGATAATTAGAACTAAGCTGTTTAGTTTTATATTATGAATAGCTAAAATAAGTGATTGTAAAACGTAATTACAATTATTTGCAAATCCTTTTGTTTGTCAGTGTCAAATAAATGACATTTTATTCTAATGATATTTTATAAATGTCAATGTCACTTTTTTATATTCTATGACAATTGTAAATAAACTATAAAAAAAACTATTTTCTTTTGTTATAAAAACACTTGAAAACATTTACCCCTTGTGTAAAATGAAGTTATATTATAAAAATAAAATTTACGTAGTAAAACTTATTAAAGAATTTTTTTTCCTATTTTTACTAGTTTTTATTTTAAAATGATATATGTGCATGAGTCGCCAATAGGATTGGTTAAATTAAACATTAAAATTATGTATCTCTTTTATTTAATCATTTATAAATACTTATATGACGAATATCATTGAAATATTGTTTAATTGAAATTATGAATAAGGCTTTCAACGAAAAAAATAGTTTATATAGTTAAAACAAATAAAGTCACTGAAATGTTAAGATTGTTCCAATTTTTTTTCGTAAATAGGAAAGTACAATTGCATCAATGTTTCATAGATATCTACATCAATGGGCATAAAGGTACAGAATATGATTCTCTCTAGATCTTTATTATTTTCTAGAAACTTCCTTGCAGTCCTTAAAGCAATGTGTGCAGCAAGACGATTAGGAAATCCATATATACCAGTGGATATACAAGGGAAAGCAATTGATGTTAAATTATATTGATTTTGTAACGCAAGGCTCTTCTCATAGCAAGATTGCAGGTTTGGCGCCGATCCGTTTTGAGGTCCAACTGTATGGATTACATCTGGAAAATAAAATCGTAATGTGTTAAAAAAATATCCAAACATAAATTAAACCTTAAATTATTCAAAAATTATACCAACTCAGTTACTCGGCTTTAAAAGGTCTTAAAGTATTATTACTTTCTAATGTGTCAAAGGCAGTTGTATAGCATTCCTTTTGTATAAAATATGTATGAGGATGCCTAAATAGGCCACCTGGTGGTAAGTGAACACCGTCGCTCATAGATATTGGAACTGTAATTAAAATTCCTTGTATCGCCAATGTGTCACCAACATCAGGAACTAAGATGTTTTGTACCTTGCCTGTAGCAATGCTGGCTCACTTACTCTTCCAACCAGAATTTACTCTAAATTATACTGTTTGGTGGTAGAATGTTTTAAGTGGGTAGTACCTACCCACACAGGCTCATACAAAGCCTTACAATCGAGTAAATTTTAATGAAGTTTTAATTAATAGACTGCATAGTGCAGATCAAATATCATCATACTATAATTTATACATTCAAAAGTATAAGATAAATAAAATAATATTTAGCCTCACATTTGCAAGGTAGGTTATATCCACCCGTGATTCTCGCCTCACCCGTAGGACAACCACCTAGGGTATTACATTCAGCCTGTAATTTTAAATATTGAATACATTAATATTTTTTTGCAAATAATAAAGACCATTAAAGACACAATTGAGAACTAGGCAATAATCTTTATCTATTCATCACACATTTTAAAGCATTTACAATAATGTTTTTTGAAGCTAAATTTTTACTTGTAGTAACGGTCCAGCAGCGCGATGTATGGCACCATCAACACCACCACCAGCAATCAATCGAGAATTCGCAGCATTTACAATTGCGTCAATCTTGAAATACAAATACATCAATTATTAACATTATAATAGTAAAAAGTACACTTCTCCTTCGTCCTCTCTTTTTTATATTACCTCCAATTTAGTTATATCACCTTTGAATATAGACACTTTCCCGCTTAATTCTTTATTTTTAGCGGAATCTATTTTAATCTTTTTGAATTCGGTAACATCCTCATGGGTATGCTTTTTCATGGTTATATCTTTGTTTTTAACGACATATGTTGACCACGGGTCAACTTTATCAACAATAATATAATCGTCTGATTTATATAATTTCCTTTTATCATCCATTGATAGAGATAGAATTCTAGATTTTTCAACTTCCCACTTTGGTTGCTGAGACATTTTTGTTATTGAATATAAACAATGCTGCTGAAAACCACAAAGAAAATTTCGCGAGAGACGAGAAAAAGATTTTCCCAAACTAACCGTTACCGGCAGCGATATCATTTCCTATTATTTTGCAGAATTTTATCTATGATATTTTGACTTTGACATTAGTAAACTTATCATAAAAAAAGCTTGCAAATTTATTTATGCTATGAAGACTCCGATTTGTTCAAATAATTAAAACAAACAGTTTTTTATAATAAACAACAACTGAAGTAATATTAACTTAAATTAATAATAGGTACGAAACAAATAATATAAAGAAATAAATAAAGCGTCGTATCGTATCAGTTACATAGTTGAAACTATGATATATAAAGATATATAATGTTAAATGTTATGTATGTTTGCTCAGAAGTTAAATAGTTACATGTATATAGTTTTGCAAAATCTAAGTATAACAAATTTTGTAACTTTACATTTCACATAAAATAATGCGTATATTCCGAGAAAAATATATAAAAAATATGTATATATTTAAAAAACATTTTATATCTATACCATTTCTACAATGATATAATTTTAGTTACATGTAACTTAATATCTAACCATATAATTATGTTTAAATTATAATAGCAACACTTACATAATTTTTTGCGATATGAAAATTGTCAAACGATATTCCTCCACGTAACGCAGGCGTGCGTTTAGTGCAATTTTAAGCTATAACTAATATATTTTGATGCCTACAGTGCAATGTTATTGTAAAATAGAATCTTAAAAATACTATAACATATTTAAAAAAAGAATATATTTAATTGACATCAGGTATGCGCTATAATTCAATGTAACTTAACCATTTCAAAGACCGGTCTTTGTGTGGCATTATTATCAAATTTAACGTGTAAATATTACTTTTTTTTAGGATGAAGGCACTCTGTCTTCTTCTGGCCTTAACTATAAGCAGTAGTTTATGCGTTGATAAGAATAATTTCAAGACATGCGATCAGTCTGGGTTTTGTAAGCGCCTTCGGCCTTTTAAGCCGGAGAAATCTCAGTATTCCCTAAATTTAGACACCGTTATTGTACACGGAAATGTTTTTTCGGCTGAAGTCGTTACCGTGGACACTGACGGAGAAAAGAAACATGTTATGGTAAGTTTTATTTAACCTTTTAATAAAAATTAACTATTTTGAGTTAATTCTGAATAATTTTATTGACTCGCGTGATTTTATTCATTGAATTTAATATAATTATGGTAATTTACGAATAACAAATAATTTAATAGATCTGTATATAAGAACTTTATTAAAAAAAAACTATTGATACCGCTACCTACTGCAAAGAGAAATGACACAAATGTGAATCTATTCAACTGATAGTTACAACCAAAAACAAAAAGTTTAATAAGCCTTAAAGTGCCACATATATTGTAAAGAAACAAATGTGTAAGCCAGGTCACTATTAAAGTAAACCACAGTATGTATGTTTTTAAATGTTCTATGTATAATTTAACAAATTCATAATTCTCACAAATTAATTATAATGAATAGTGACAATTTTCAATTGTGAATTTCTACGAGTAATGGTGGAAATGCATTCAATGTCTTTATCTCCAATCAAAATCAATCAATTATTAAATTAATTTATAATCTCACTGGTTAGACATTGGTTAGACATTATCTTTGTCCAATAAGGAGCAAAGTTTGTCACATGTACAAGTGCTAATTATTTTGAAATAGTTTTCTATAATACGGTTTAATTTATATTATATTTTAATAGAAAATAAACCAACCACAGGTTTATATATTCCGTGGAATTTGTTGTTTTAATTGTTCTGCTATCAAACAAAAGTTTTTGATTAATGTATCTCTATTTATTATACCAGGCTAGTCTACTTAACTACTTATAGTCACTTCTATTTAATTCCAATGTTGTGATAATAATTTGTTCATATTCAAAATTCCATTTCTTTATGAATTTATAATGATTATCATAGATTATTTAACAATTTTACCCTTGGTATTATTACCTCTAATAAATGTCTCAACTTTTCTTTACATTTGTTATGATTGATATAAGCTATAGATTATCTTAAAACTTATTTACAAATAATCTTTATTTGGTACCATGCTCCATAATAAATCTCCCATTTAATATGTTTATGAAATGATCTTCAAAATGTAGGACAATGAATGAAAACTCTATAAGATACTTTGTTCCAGTGGCATTATGCATTGAAACTGACCGCCTTTGCGGATGGTACTTTCCGTGTGGAATTAGACGAAGCGGATCCTTTGTACCCTCGGTACCGACCGGAACTGGCATTGGATGGGGAGCCTATTGCAGATGGGTAAGCTTTTGTTATTCCATCCACTTTCTACGTTGCTACTCGAAAGCTGCTTGTGATGTTTTTTACAATAATTTAACTATAGTCACAATTGTTCTTATTAATGCATTTTGCCATTACTTGATTTATGCTTTTCCGCTATGATTATGTATTGCCTATAGCTGCCATCAATGTATTATTTTAATTAAAATACAATACCTAGATAGAAACTTCCATACCTAGTATAGAATTTGATGGTTTCTTTATTTACTCGTATTTGTCCACCCACTCATTAGATATTCTACCGCAAAACAACAATACCTTGTATTGTTGTGTTCCGGTTTGAAGGGTGAGTGAGCCAGTGTAATTACAGGCACAAGGGACATAACATCTTAGTTCCCAAGGTATGTTGTTTTTTTTAAAGAAATATACAAACCACTGTCTATGGGCGTTGGTGACCACTTACCATCAGGTGGCCCATCTGCTCGTCCACATACCTACATAATATAAAAAAAAAAAAAAAAACCTTTAATTCAAATTTAATATTTGTTGATTTATTAATTTAATATTTGTTGATAATTAATTTTGAGTTGTATCATTCTATACAATATAAAAAAAATACTATATCGATTGAATGTACCTATTTCTTAAAACTAAAACAATAATAGTCAAATTTAAAGAAGTCCCCTCCGATCCCTACCCAACGCAAGGCTGCCCATAACACAGGCCGCGTTTCCACGCGGTACAGCAATGGGCAACCTTTGTGCCATGTAAGACTCAGAGCAACTGTCAAATACCTCAGTGCATTAGATAAATAGTATAAGAATTCAATAGCTAGTAGAGAAAATATTTTCATGAAGGTCAGATGTTTGTTTAAACATGGAAATATCAACATCTGCAACTTATGTCGCTCTTTCGTTAAAAGGAAATTTTAATACATTTTTTATTAGGTAAATTATTTCTTATACAACAAGTATTTATTATATATTTCAACATAAGATTCAATAAAACGTAGTCTCTATTTGAAAGGGGAATTTTAGCATAATTTTTTTTCCATTTGATGGCAAAATACATCATAATCATAAAAAAAATATTTGAAATATATGCAAAATATATCAGCTCAACGAATGACAAATTATAATGCATTGTAACAGCGTTGTGAAATAAGCTCCAAGTCCATTGATGATGAGGTTGCAATTAAAGGGATTTACGGCCGAATACTGAATTATTTGAGACGCCGTTAATTTACAATTTCCCATACTAATTTAGGAGCTTCTCAATGTTAAGTAGCGTTTAACTTTGAGGGACGTGGGAGGGACGGGAAATATATTTTCTATCACATATATAAAACTTCCTATCCAGTTAATATTGACATTAAGTATATAACCTTTGGGGTTAAACTGTAGAATGTCGGGTAATATCAGTTTTCCAGTGGGTATTGGTATATATAGGTCGTATTTGGTAGTTTTATTTTTAGCAAGAAAAAAACGTTTCATAACCTAATCGAAAGCCCTTGTATATATTTATAACTATCATTTTTGTGATGACAATTGTTTTTTTTATTATATGGAATTGCTGGTCTAATTTATTTCTTTTTTTCCAGATTAAAGTTAGTATCGAACATCAACGATAAAGTGGAATTGATCAACGAGCAAGGCCACAAAGTTATCATCACATCCGACCCCCTTAAAATTGAATTCCTCGACTTGAATGGTGAAACAGCAGTGATATTGAACGACAACAACCAGCTTGTTGTGGAGCCTTTGAGGGTGAGGAGGGAGAAGATGGGTGATGATGATGATGGGGAAGTCGTGAGTTTTGCTTTTGTTTGTCTTTTTATGTTTTGTAATATCAGACTTGTATCAACTATGAGTTTTGCTGTCAGTCAGTTTGAACTTAATTAAAATAATTCAAAATATAATATTTCTAATACTTCCATATTCTGTTTTGTAATATTATATAATTGTTATATAGAGTAACAGCCTGTGAATGTCCCTCTACTGGGAATATGACTTAACAAAAGTCCATTAATTAACACTCAATCAGCAGTGCAATTCTGTAAGGCCTCACTTCATTACTCATCCGTGAAATGTTGACAACCGACTCATCGTGACATGTTATAATCATTATGAGCAATTTCGCGTATCACTTTCTGACATTTCGAGGCCGTTCTTTGCTGTCAGTTTCGGGTTTGTTCTTGCAGAATAGTCCCGCTGCTTTCTTATTGTCAGTTTAAAACTTTAATGACCTTTCATTATTATGAGGATTCGTGTATTTGTTTTCGCAAAACAATTTTGATTGTAAAATATGTTTGGCAAGGTTGTTCTTTTGTTATGCTTATTGTAATGGAGGGAAGTCACCCATGCGGACGATGTGATAGAGCTGGTGCTCTAGGCCCTGTTTAATAAAGCTGACAATTCGACAAGTCCGACATATGTCAGAAATTGACAATTCGACAATTTTTCTGTTTAATAAAACTAACATGTGACAAAATTGTCACGAAACTTACATGTCACAAACTGTCACAAAGTGATGAACAGAAATCGACAATTCGACATTTTTCATTAATAAAACTTTTTGTGCGACAGGTGACAGGAGACAATTTGTCGCGACAAACTTGTCAATTCTGCTTTAAAAAAGCCGTTAGCCGCCCTCTGTCGCGAAATCATATTTTCACTTATGAAGGTGTAAGAAAGTGTTAAAATATGTGACAAGTTGACATAATTAAGAATGTTAATATGTATGCCAAATCGGTTCAAAGTTTTTTACAGTAAAGCTTGTATGTATACAAACACACTAGTTTTTGCTGTAGTCAAAAATACCTATTAGTTTTGATTTTACAGGCATTTAAACTTACGATAAATATCGAGTCCCGCTAACAGTCACGTGACCGCATGTGACGTCAATTTACAACGCTCCGCTTAGTAGTTTCTAATGAACCGTGCTGACAGCGCGAGTGGACTGAGCGAGTGTTGTGAGATGACGTCACACCGTCACACGCATCGAGTCGAGTCCGCATCGCACGTTTACTTCTATAAATCGGAAAGTAATCGAATCGAACTAATCGAAGACGTATCGAAGTAATTCTTTCACTTGTATTTTTTATTTTTGACAGAATATAGAGAGCTAATATTCAAAATTAGTTAACATTCTTAATTGTTGTGAAAATCCGACAATTGACAGAAATAATTTGATTGTGGTTTTTGGTCATATGTCGAGTTTGACTAAACGCGTTTACATATGACAAATATGTCAAGATTTCACTTGTCGATATTTGACATATTTGTCACTTCTATTAAACAGCATAAGCGTGACAATTTTGTCATTTTATGATATATATGTCGGATTGTCAGTTTTACTAAACAGCGTCTGGTGGTGGTTCAAGCGTACGCTCAAGTCCGATGATTCGAAAAGCCATCACGGCTGGAGATCTAGCATTCACACACAATCCGAGGCACGGGATTGTGAACGCTGTCTATGTCTAAAATCCGAGCTGCTAAGGTGCTGGATTTGATGATGATATCAAAAATCTGATAACTTTTTGTGAAATATACATTTTAACGACATAGTAAAAACTATTTTTCGTTCGAAATTATTTCGTATACTATAGTAATCCATAACCGAATTCATGTTTATATATATATATATATAGTTTATATATATATATATATATAGGTTTAAAACCTTCTCCTCCAAAAGAGCATTAACCGCAGATAGACGTTTACAGTTTCAAATAAATAATTTGGTAACGAATGCTGACATGTAGACAAAAACGATTGTAATCAAATATTGATTAGCATGACCACGTTAAGTACTATGCCGCCGTGTGTCAGTTGTTTAAAAAAGCCGCTCAGACGGCAACAACACCTTACACCAGAACCACCGTGATGGTTTGTAAATGGTGAAAGGTGAACGATCATCGACAACTGACGGCTGGGCCGTCGCCCGCCTCACGTTCTGGCCATAGTTGCCCCACTATCATCATTGCGACTGATAATGTGTCGAGTCACTCACAAGTAATCTAAAGCGAAGGGTCATCCTTTGCGCGAAAATCTAGACAGCGCGATTTAGAAATGTTCGCTTTCGGCAAAGTGTCATCTAGCGGTGAATTCGCGGTTATTTCGCGACTAGTGAACCACCAAGCATACGAAGAGCGACATCTATCGAACATTCTAGAATATTCGCGAATTCTTAGGGGTTGCTATCGAAACTGCTGATTGTTTCATTTTTATTTACATTAAATCTGGAGATAATTGTGTTCCTAAGTAAAAAGTGATTGTATTCTTTATAATGAACAAATGTCATAAAATATTATATTGTTTTTCTAAATTTGATTTTAAGATTGGAAACGGAAAATGTTTTATAACTTAAATAACTGTGTTGACTCGAAAACATAATTGGTGTCTTGAGTCTTCGCATGTCATAATTATGTTTTAAACTAGTACTTGTGTTTTTTTTTTTTTCAAAGTAACTTGTAATAATTATAAGAAATTAATAATCACACTATCGTACTGATATTATGACCATATTAGTTTTGTATGATTAAACTATTTAGCTAATACATTAGAAGCTTTCATATAAATTTAGATACTTCGGAAGTTCGGATATAAGATGTATAAAACACGCTGACGTAAATGGAGGGAAATTGTAGATGTTTCACCTGATGGGGTGGTGACCACTGCCCATAGACATTGCGCCGTAAGAAATGCTAATCATTCCTTACAACAGCAATGCGCCACTAACCTTGGGTAGTGTACCCGACCTACCCAGATGCGCTTATCAGAAATCTTTAACTTGTTTAAAGAGGGGTTAAAAAAGTCGCTCAGACGGCAACAACACCTTACACCAAAACCACCGTGATGGTTTTGTGAATGGCGAGAGGTGAACGATCATCGAGGACTGACGGCTGGGCCGTCGCCCGCCTCACGTTCTGGCCATAGTTGCCCCACTTTCATCATTGCGACATTGTAGAGAGCAGATAGGAAATTATGTCGGAGGGAGGGTCATCCCGTTCGCGAAAATCTAGCCATCGCGATTCAGAATGGTTCGCTTTCGGGAAAGTGTCCCTACCCAGACGCGCTTAGAAAAAATCTTCATTAATACATATTATGTAGGTTACGAAAACGTATAATATATCTTTTTTTATATCTTACAATGACGTTTAAAAATCGATGTCAGGTCATAGATTGGTTCACTCAATACAGGCCTTATGTCAACGCACTAATGATTTATCTCAATACGTGACTGATAGCATTCATGGTTTATCTGAAGTAGTTTACTAACACGAGTCGAACCAATAATATCACTATGTTCTAGAACCCAGATGTTGTTGTATTGTAATTTTTCTATTATATTTTGATGAATCGGCTTCAATCAATTTATTTAAAAACTTTCAACCGTTATATGAGTGACAAGGATACATATATAAACTATCTTGTGGTCTAGTAACAGCCTGCGAATGTCCCACTGCTGAGCAAAGGCCTCCTCTCTTTTTTGAGGAGAAGTTTTGTTCCCACCACACTGCTCCAATAGGGGTTGGCGGATACACATGTGGCAGAATTTCAGTGAAATAAGACTCATGCAGGTTTCCTCACCGTGTTTTCCTTCACCGCCAAGCGCGAGATGAATTATAAACTCAAATTAAGCACATGAAAATTCAGTGGTGCTTGCCCGATTTTGAACCCACGATCATCGGTTAAGATTCACGAGTTCTAGCCACTGGGCCATCTCGACTTAATAAATAATAAACTAGAGCATTTATAATTATGAACACACATACATTATTACAAGCATTTACAACAATACAATTGTTTGAAATTACACTTATAGAATTGAAGTACAATTTTTAGTATAGATGTATTATTTTCTAAAAGCTTTACTAAAAATTATATAATTCTAATAATATTTCGAAAACAAAGTTATTATATTTATTTACTTCATAACAAAGCCCGATTCGACCAAACGAACAAATAACATTAAGATAAAAGTTATGCATTGTTAAAATGAACTTTATGACATTTGTGTTTAGGTTTAATTTTGTTCAAATGTATTTATAAGGTTAACGATTAGTAATTATGATTTATTAATGTTTAATTAATAGTCTACGTGAGGTCACTAGTTCGAACGTAAATTATCACCCATGTATTTAATATAGTACAATGAAACCAGTTATAACCAGATTTTGCCCTTTGTTTATACAGAGTGTAACAAAAACCCTGTTCGACCCGTGAAGTGGTTATTAGGTATCACGTGTCGGTTCTATTTATGTAATTATTTTTAAAATACTGAGCAAAAAATGTATCCCGGAAAAACATAATTTAATTAAATGACGAAAATTACATAGCAACACAGGCGCGGGCAATAGCGCTCAATAGCTCTTACCTATCGGGTAGCTAAGACACGAGGTCATGACCTCGTGTTTACCACCAAGAGTCTTGTTAAACACAATTTTTCTTTTTTTTTAAGTAATTGTACGATACCTAATAACCACTTGACGGGTCGGACAGGGTTTTTGTTACAACCTGTATATAATACATAAATATATTATATAAAATAATCATAAGTGTACTCTGCTTTCGGTGACGTATTAAGATTTCCTACAGGTGATCAAATAATTTGTTAAAACAAAACAGCAAAGTCTTAACTCCTTAAGGTAGGCAAGGAAGCCGACAAGACCTTAAAGAGGCAATCCTTGTAATTTTTTCTCCATTTCAATCTGACAAATTCAACGTAAAATCTCAATAAAATTAATAAATATATATTTACATAATTAATTAAACATTTATTAAAATATCTAAAAATAGATTTTCGTTGTCAGGAGGAAGAAGGTGCATGGAGCGAAAACTTCAAGTCACACCACGATAGCAAACCTCGAGGCAACGAAGCGATTTCGCTGGACATCGCATTTCCGGACGCTGACCATGTTTATGGTATGTACTTATAAGTACATTTCTTATTTCTTGTGTGCTTTTCAATCGTTAGATTCATTTATTATCCATTTCAAAATCTTTAAGAAATAAAAAAAATATAATGATTTTTTAATACTTATCCCATAGCTAATAAAATGATATGAGCTTTTTTACTCATGTTACTTTCTTTACAAATAATAATCTGTTCTAG
Source organism: Nymphalis polychloros (assembly GCA_905220585.2). Classification (NCBI taxonomy): domain Eukaryota; kingdom Metazoa; phylum Arthropoda; class Insecta; order Lepidoptera; family Nymphalidae; genus Nymphalis; species Nymphalis polychloros. The sequence continues at coordinate 6,232,164 of HG992267.1, forward strand.
AGCTATCTTTGATATAATTATTTTATTTGTTTTTAATAAAAATTTACATAAAATATATTTATATTATAAAAAGTTAAAGTAAAGAAAAATACACAATATGAGTACAAAAAATATAAAAAAGTGTTGTTTATAAAATAGAAAGGCGGACGAACAGACCATCACGTGATGGTAAATAGACACCATCGCTCATAGACGTTGGCGCTGTAAGAAATATTCACCGTTCCATAGCCAATGCGCCACCAAAATTAGCTTACGTCATGTGCCTTGTGCTTGTGGTTACATTAACTCACACATCTTTAAACCGGAACATAACAATCCTACGTATTGCTCTTTGCATTTGAATATTTGATTAGTGGGTACTGCCTCGTTGGTCTAGTGGCTAGATATAAGGCCGCAGACCCGGTGGTCCTGGGTTCAATTCCCAGGTCGGGCCAATAAATAGTTATTGGGTTTTCTGTCGGAAAATTCTCAGTAGCAGCCCGGAGTGTGGAAGTTGGAAGTGTGTATACTCCCGTGCCTCGGAAAGCACGTTAAGCCGTTGGTCCTGCGCCTGAACTCTTTCCGTTCGTGTCGGATTGCCGTCCCATCGGATTATGAAAGCTAAGGAAAAGAGAGTGCACCTGTGTTTGCGCACACACTTGTGCACTATAATATGTCCTGCGCAGTTGGCTAATCTCTCTTGAGATTGGCCGCTGCAGCCGAAATCGGTCTGGAGGATCTGTATTACTGTATAGTGGGTACTACCTATCCAGGCGGGCTTGCAATATAACTCTTGAAATAATAGTATATATTCTGCTCTTCCAGGTATCCCGGAGCATACAGATAATCTCCATCTGAAGACGACAACTTCAGGCGAACCCTACCGGCTGTACAACTTGGACGTGTTCGAGTATGAGCTGGACAGCAGGATGGCCATCTACGGAGCCATACCAGTACTCTACTCTCACGGGTGAGTCGGAAATATTCAGCATTATTCACTACCCAAGTGTTAATTAAACAATTATTATTATACTAATATTATAAATGCAAAAGTAACTCATGTCGGTCTGTTACGCGTTCACGGATAAATGACCGAATAAAACTTTGCATGAAGCAAGCTTATAACCCAAGAAAGAACATTGGCTACTCTTTATACCTAACGCCTACCTCTACCCCTAACAAAACTAGTAAAAATATATATAATAAATAAAAATTGCGTACACTTAATGATGTCTTTTATAATTGGTCCGCAGAGTGAAGCGCAGTGCGGGCGTGTTCTGGCACAACTCGGCGGAGACGTGGGTGGACGTCGTCAACTACGCCGACGCGACCGTCGTGTCGTCGCTCGTCAACCTCGTCACCGGTGGACACCAGCGCAGAGTCGATGCCAGGTGACCACCACGTTTCAATCTCCGCCAATCATCATCTTATTGCCACATCTCAATCTATATCAACTATCATCTCACTACCACATCTCGATCTCCACCTCACCACCACCATTGTATCATTTATTGATTGCTCAGTTTATGTAAATTGCATGAAATGGAACCAACGATAAGCCCGGCTTGATCTTTCACCACAGACTATAAAATACACACTAAACGAATATAACTTAAAATAGTGTTGTCTGAGTCCTAAACACATACGAAGACCCGGGCCGATACAATTATTTATCGTAAGAGGGCACACTATTCAACATACTAAAAAGCACACTGTATACAAAAAAAACCTGTGCGTCTCGGGACGCTCGACAGAAGTGATAATATTTATTATAAATTATAATATATTATAAGTACTATCTGTATACGGTAGATGGCGTTAGGTTGGTAACTCTCAGGTAAAGCAGTCTGCGTCGGTAATAAAATAGTATAAATAAATAATAAAGCGAGAGAGGAGGAGCTTGCTTACTGTTGCCGTATGCGTGAGAGAAAGGGAGGACAGAGTGGCGCCGTAACGCGTTACGTTACGAAGCGGTTTACCCTCCCGTAAGAAGTTATCACTTCAAAAATATTTAAATGAAAAAGATCTATAATGTGAACGGAAACCAAAATTACTGGTAGCAGTTTTTCATATCTACGAATACATTGTTTTTTTTTGTGTCGTATTATGTGTACAAAATAACTGATTATATTCTAAATAAACATTTTATATTTTTAAATGTTCTAAGTGCAAATATTTTTTATTATATTTATGCACTTAAAAACAATATTTCAAAATTAAATCTAACATATTATGCCAAGGTCTGTCGCTATAATATTACGCTGTCAAATGGCTTAAAATTGTGTAAGATGACCGCAATAACGCTAATTCCGCGGCACTTAATGTTGCATCTTAATGAATTATTCTATTAATCTTTTAATTATTTCGTGTGTAGGTTTATGAGTGAAGCTGGCGTCATCGACGTGTTCGTGTTCCTCGGAGACAAGCCCGCCGACGTGTTCCGCCAGTACAGCTCGCTCACCGGAGTCGCACCGATACCACCCGTAAGCATAACATTATATTTCTCATGAAAATATTTTGCGCTTAAGTCATTTTGCAATTAAAGTTTATACTTTTTTTGTCCATCTCTTATAGGTTAAAGTTTGATATTTTTTCAATAAATAATAAAGTGTATAAAATCCAATTGCAAGACGAGTACCTTAACAGTACTAAACAGAAAACTTTAGATTTAAGTATTCTTGCTTTCTTTTATGCACTACAAACGTTTCTTTATTAATCTATCTTTACTTTCAATACAACACTATTTCATTTGACTACTTGTATCCACATTAATTTTACAGCCAAAGTTTCAATAACAACTTTGTCGACATTCGAATTTTCTTTTTTTTTTTTTCATAAATTCCTCAAATTATTTAAGTGTTGACCAACGACGTCATGTCGATTCAAGGTCAAAGTTTTAACGTCCAATATGTTTTATTTATTAACATAAACAATAGTATACATCTGTAGTACATGAACATCGGCACGTATCCGCTAACAATGTGTGTGTGCGTGTGCGCAGAGGTTCTCGCTGGCGTACCACCAGTCGCGCTGGAACTACGTGGACGAGGCCGACGTGCGCGCCGTGGACGACGGCTTCGACGCGCACGACATCCCCGCCGACGCGCTCTGGCTCGACATCGAGTACACCGACCGCAAGAAGTCAGTCCACACACGTACCGTCACACGCGCCAACGCGCTCGGCACACTCGCACACCAAATAACGCCTCGCACATATTTAACCCGCGCTCTAGTCAAAAATAAACACAAGCACGCGCGAACACATACATTCACAAGTACACACACACTCGTACACGCCCCGCTCGGGCTAGATACGGAGGGCGGCAAGAAGTCAGTACGGCACAGTCGCACGCGCTCCTAACGTCTCGCACACACTTACACACACCTTCTTTACAACCCGTGTGTACGCAAACGACGTCCCCGCCGATCCGATCTGCCCCTGTAAACAAGTGGCTTTTACGTTAGTAGAATAGAATAGAAAATAATAATCAATGTATGAGATTGACATTCGCGTTCGACACATAACCAAGGTTACCAAGGTTACATGTCGAACGCGAATGTCAATCTCATATTCCACTTGTCTAGGCCCCTTCTGGCTAGACAACATGAAGTTAGTACGCAGGTCGCGCACACATGCACTATATTTATTCACCTTGTTGCGAACGAGCTGTTATTGACAGACAAAAATGATTTTGACTATGATTTAAATTAATAATTTTCAATAAAAAAAAATATTTTTATACTTTAACTGAACAGAAATTCTAAGAAACGTCTACAGATATAAATTTGATATTGTAGATATTTCACGTGGGACGTCGAGAAGTTCCCCCACCCCGCGGACATGGTGGCCAACCTCACTGCCAAGGGACGGAAGCTGATCGTCATCATCGACCCCCACATCAAGAGGGAGGCTGGCTACTTCGTGCACGAAGATGCGACCGAACAGGGACTGTATGTCAAGGATAAAGATGGCAAGGACTACGAAGGTAATGAGTAAACCGCTTATTATAAACAAAAACAAAATTTGAAGCGAAAATTTGTTTATTCTTAAAAAATAATGCATATTACATATGCAACTATGCCTATTAATATATTTAAATATATAATACAAAAATTTACGACATTTTTATTTATTGATTCCCTTACAGGATATCATATACATTTTATTGTAACGGCTAATTCGAACTAACTATTTTGTTCCAAGGGTGGTGCTGGCCTGGTTCTTCCTCATACCTGGACTTCTTCAACCCGGAGGTCACAAAGTACTACGCCGAGAGGTTCAAGTTCGAAAACTTCCCCGGTACCAGCAAAGACGTTCACATCTGGAATGATATGAACGAGCCAAGTGTAAGTAATATTATTATTATTTTATGTTATGAGCAAGCAGACGAGCAAGTAGGACACCTGATGGTAAGCGGTCACCACCGCCCATAGACATTGGTGATCTAAGAAATAATAACCATTCCTTACATTGTCAGTGCGCTATCAACCTTAAGAACTTTGTGGCTGTAGTTACACTGGCTCACTCACCCTTCAAACTGGAACACAACGACACAAGTTACGCTCTTTTGCGGTAGAGTATCTGATCAGTGGGCGGTACCTACTCAGACGAGCTTGCACAATGCCCTTATACCAATAGTTGTCAAATAAAAGTCGAAGATCATCACCATATGGTTCTTGGTTATGGTTTCTGAGTGCTGATAATAATAATAATATCCTGGGACATTATTCACACACGGCCATCTGATCCCAAACTAAGCAGAGCTTGTAATATGGAAACTGGACAACTGATATACTAAATATACTACTTTTCTTTTGTAAATATATACTTATATAGATAATTACACCCAGACTCAGGACAAACAGATATGTTCATGCACACAAACGTCTGTCCTGGGTGGGAATTGAACCCACGACCTGCGGCGCGAAAGGCAGGTATCCAACCACGCCAACCGGCTCGTCAATTAGAATTAGACTGATAAGACTGTTGGATTATCTTAACATAATAGTCTTAATAAATATTTGGTTTGTGTAGCATTTTACAATTAAATATTTTTGTAGGTATTCAACGGACCCGAAATCACAATGCCCAAAGACTGCCGCCATTACAAGGCTCCTCAAGACGGACAGGATGGCCTCGCTTCGTTCTGGGAACACAGGTAACGATTTAGTGCCACACATTCTTAAACGATTCCATTTGTTGGTACTTATTTCAGATCGTTAATCGTTAAACATATTATTTATTGACTGCCTCGTTGGTCCAGTGGCTATATGTAAGGCCGCAGACCCGGAGGTCCTGGGTCAATTCCTAGGTCGGGCCAATAAAAAGTTATTGGGATTTTCAATCAGAAAATTCTATGTAGCAGGCCGGAGTCTGGAAGTTGCAAGTGTACACACTTCCAACTTCCAGACTCCGGGACTCTCGTGCCTCGGAAAGCACGTAAAGCCGTTGGTCCACTGAACACTTTCCGGTCGTGTCGGATTGCCGTCCCATCGGGTTATAAGAGTAAAAGAATAGAGAGTGCATCTATGTCGGCGCACACACTTGTGCACTATAATATCTCCTGCGCAGTTGGCTAATCTCTCTTGATATTGGCCGCCGTGGCCGAAATCGGTCTGGAGGACATTATTATTGTTTTCATGAATTTGATTAATAAAATGATAAAAATAGGAAATGCAATAAAATAACTGTATTAATGAATATGCTAACGATAAAATTGTTTTAATTTTCGTTCAGACAAAAAGACGCTGCAGGGGTCTTTGTTTTATATTATCTAGTGAATTAGTGATAATGTGTAATTAAAATAAATATAGGGTTTTCCAATAGGGACGCTTGAACTTTGACAGCTGATTGCGGCCATGTTGTTTGAGTGACAGCTGTCAAATGCAGTGTGTTATATTCATTCCGTCCTCCCAAACCACCATGGCAGGTTACAGTGTCGAGCAGCACGTGCAAATCATAAAATTGTTTTATGAAAATGGGTCTTCAGTTCGAGCAACGTTCCGCGCACTTCGCCCGTTTTACGGTCGCGATGATCGTCCTGCCGAGTCGACTATCCGTCGATTGGTGGACAAATTCGAGTCAACCGGGTCAGTTAACAATCATCCGGTTCCCGTGCGTCAACGTAACGCGAGATCTGCCGAGAATATCGCCGCTGTGCGCGACAGTGTCCTCGAAAACCCGCGGCAGTCAATTCCGCGTCGCGCACAGGAACTCGGCCTTTCGCAGACGACAACTTGGCGAATTTTGCGTTGTGACTTGAGCCTGCACCCGTACAAGATCCAGCTGACCCAAGAGCTCAAGGTTAATGACCATAGACAGCGCCGTGTGTTCGCTGACTGGGCATTAGAGCAGTTGGAAGTTGACGCCGATTTTGGCAAAAAAATCATCTTCAGCGACGAGGCGCATTTTTGGATGAATGGCTATGTCAACAAGCAAAATTGCCGTATTTGGGACGAGACCAATCCACACGAGGTTCACCAAGTGGCAATGCACCCGCAGAAAGTGACTGTTTGGTGCGGATTTTGGGCCGGAGGCGTGATTGGTCCGTATTTTTTCGAAAACGATAATGGTGTGGCCGTCACCGTCAATGGTGAGCGATACCGGTCGATGATAACCAACTTCTTTTGGCCTGAAATCGAGAATATGGATCTGGACAACATGTGGTTTCAACAGAACGGCGCTACGTGCCACACAGCACACGCTACGATGGAAGTTCTGCACGATCAAGCGCCCTTAATGGAAAACCCTATATTTAATAAGACATTTAATATTTTTACCGTTTTCAAATAACTTTTTTTCGATTTGAAGTTTGTATTTATTTAGATGGTAATTAAGCATATGTAATAATGCATGGTCTTCCCGCAGACACGTCCACAACGAGAACGGTCTCCGACACATCAGCGGCACACACCAGGGCATGCTGGATCGATCAGACGGACAGTACCGACCCTTCATCCTCACCAGAGCGATCTTCGCTGGTACTCAGAGGTGAGTTACTGATATTATTGATGATCAGCTCTGCTTCACGGTTTCAACCGCGTTCCACATTTTTACATGACCTTGGCGGCCATTTTCATAGACTAACTGAGATTTTTCTAAGACCATTGATTGTGTTTCACATCATATTCTGCCTGATAAATTAACTGACTGCGTTAAATATTTTACTTGGTGGTAGGGCTTTGTGCAAGCTCGTCTGGGTAGATACCACCATCTCATCAGATATTCTACCGCAAAACAGCAGTACTTGCTATTGTTGTGTTCCAGTTTCAAGGGTGAGTGAGCTAGTGTAACAATAGGCACAAGGGACATGACATCTTAGTTCCCAAGGTTGGCGGCGCATTGGCGATGTAAGCGATGGTTAACATCTCTTACAATGCCAATATCTATGAGAGTTGGTGACCACTTACCCGCCGTGTATAATAAATAAAAATAAGCCTAGAGCCTTCCTTGATAAAAGGACTATCCAACACAAAAAGATTTTTTAAATTCGAACCAGTAGCCGGAACAATCATACAAACTCTTCACCTTTATATATTAGTATAGATTTATATAATAGTTCTGTATTTTGATAAAGATTCACTGGTATTGTATTATTTGATGATCATAAATACTAAATTGTCAAAGTCAATATCAATTTATATAAAATAAATTATTTATTTTCATTTTATTTTAAACGGCAACATTCTTTCGAGTAATCTGAAAAATTGATCTTTTGACAAATGTAACTCTCTTGGAATTCAGAATATATAGTCTTTAGTTTTAATGATGCTACGATTTATTCAAACCTATTCCATAGATTCGCAGCAGTGTGGACCGGTGACAATGCAGCAGAGTGGGGCTTCCTGCAAGCTTCCGTCCCCATGTGCATATCGCTGGCGGTCTCTGGAGTCAGCTTCTGTGGCTCGGACGTCGGGGGCTTCTTCAAGTACCCCGAGGCTGAGCTGATGACCAGATGGTATCAGGTACCGTCAGCATTTACATATTCAACATTCGTCGGGATATACAGCGTGTAACAAAAACCCCGTCCGATTCGCGAAGCGGTTACTAGGTATCGCGAGTCGGTTCTATTTCACCGGTCCTCAAAGAAAATTAATATATTTAAATCTGGCACCACGCAGTAAGAGACCGGAAGGGGGGATATATCATCGAAATCGACGAATCCGATTATCATGAAACCCTAAGTAATAGTATGAATGATGCATATTTCAGGCGGGCGCGTACCAGGCGTTCTTCCGCGCGCACTCGCACATCGAGACGAAGCGCCGCGAGCCGTGGCTGTACGACGGCGCCACCGCGGCGCGCATCCGGGACGCCGTGCGCCGCCGGTACGCGCTGCTCGACTTCTGGTACGGCACTCGTATTCCTTTACGTAAGGGGGGGCAACCGTGGGGGGTAGTGAGGCGACGTCCGAGGGCTTGCGGGTGCGTTGCCGGCCTTTAATCCTTTACTCCAGTGTGCCTAGTACTTTAGAAATACGCGATAAATGAAAGAAAGGGACACGTTTACATTTGTATGCTCTGTTCGCTCCCGATGTCCTAAAACTTTACACCGTAGACATGATCAGTGACGGAAATGTCACGATCACGACCGAAAAGGAAATAAATGTGTCCCTTACATTTATATGCTCTATTCACTCGTGATGTCCTGGTACTTTAGTCAGAATTAATATTAAAGGAAAGACATTAAAGATTTAGATTGTCTGCTCTACTAGACTTCTGACACCCTAGTACTTTACTTCTTAGTCTTACATATTATTTATATGTTTATTATGTTTTGTTAGACCATATATTATAGGTTACTCACTTATGGTTACATAATTTATTTAATTCTAAAATGGAAAAATGAAATTAATTAATTTATTCGTATTTTCACATTTATTTAAAATGACATTTGCATTTCAGGTACACTCTATTCTACGAGCACTCAATCGACGGTCTGCCAGTCACGAGACCACTGTTCCAGGAGTTCCCCCGGGAGGAAGAAACGTTCACCATCGACAACACATACTTATTGGGTAATATACTTGAAATCTGTTTTTCTCTGTAACAAGACACACGGGAACTTCCCTCGTCTCGAGTCCCAACACTATATGAAAGTGATACAATATTACCTTGACCTAATCAGGGGAAATTAATTTTACAATTTTCTAGTTTAAATTAAAACTTACTTTAAAATTACCTTTTATAAGTAATATGTTTAAAAAAACGAACTTGCACTTGAAAAATAAATTTAATAAACAATGTATATCAGGAGGACATTAATAAACTTTATCTTAAGGTGATAAGCTGCTAGTCCGTCCAGTGCTGGAAGCGGGAGTGACGAGTGTCAAAGTGTACCTGCCGGGGAAGGAATCGCACACCGTGTGGTACGACGTCGACTCGTACCAGTCGCACCCCGCCAACGGGTATATGAACGTCGACGTTAATATTGCCAAAGTGAGTGCCAAAGTGAATATGACAATATTAGTAGTAGTAACAGTCGGTGGATGTCCCATCGCTAAGACCTCCTCTTCTTTTTTTGGAGGAAAAGGTTTGGAGCTTGTTCCACCACCGGCCGGACCGGTGGAATACACATGTAGCAGAATTTCTGTGAAATTAGATACATTCAGGTTTCCTCGCGATGTTTTCCTTCAGCACGAGATGAATTATAAACACAAATTAAGCCACGACCATCGGTTACGATTCACGCATTCTAACCAATGGGCCATCTCGGCTTCTTCTTAAAAATTTCATTGAAATAGTTCTCACACGTTAATGCCATTTAAATAGCAAAGAAGAATAAATCAATTGTAAGTGACAAAAAAAAAGTTGTATAGTTACAGTGCATGTGATGTGATAGAGGTCGTCGATTCGTCATAACATAATGAAGTGAATATGTTTTAATCAATTTGTAATTAATAACTATTAATCAATATTTATGTCAGTTAAATCATAGTATTAAATTTTTACAAATAACAATTGTAATGATTGTATGTTAAAATATTCAATCGGCAGTAATAGAGTGTGTGTCGGTGCGCAGGTGCCGGTGTTCCAGCGCGGCGGCAGCGTGGTGCCGCGCAAGGAGCGCGTGCGGCGCTCGTCCGCGCTCATGGCGCACGACCCCTACACGCTCGTCGTGGCGCTCGACCGACAGGTGCGTACGGCACAGTGCCGCCGCCGGACGGTAGCGGGACTCGTCGAAACTACTCCACTGGTTGTAGGGCTTCGTGCGAGCTCGTCTGGTTGTTTACCACCCACTCATCAGATATTCTACCGCATAAACAGCAGTACTCGGTATTATTGTGTTCCGGTTTGAAGGGTGAGTGAGCCGGTGTAATTACAGGCATAACATCTTGGTTCCCAAGGTCAGTGGCGATTTGGCAATGTAAGTGATACGATTTACATTTCTCACAACGACATTGTCCATAACGCCCATAGCGTTGGTGACCTTAAGAGGTCAAGGGTAGGCCCTTAATGTATTGATAATAGATTACTTGAAATTATTTTTTGCTGAGTTTTTTTTTATATATTTCAATATTAATATTTGCAATATTTGTATGGATTATATAATATACAGTTTATTAATATTACAGGGCAAGGCGGAGGGTTCGCTGTACATAGACGACGGCGAGACCTTCGAATACAAATCGAATAAGTTCATTTACGCCAAGATCACATACGAGCCCTCGGCTATGAAGTATTCGTGAGTACTATAAAATATTTGTAAAACAATTTTTAAAGTTTAAAATTATATACACTTGGAGTCAATTTTGGCTTAGTGCCTTATTTATGAATTTTATATTTCAGCTAGTTTTATGTTAGTGACTTGAACCATTTAGTTAATTTTGTTTATTTTTCCGCTGAGTGATTAATTTCTTAACGCCATTTAAAATTAATATGAGGATGTAAATGAGTTTTTATATGTTAACAGATTCGTATACGACGAAGCAAGCTACCCGACCCGATCGTGGGTGGAGCGCATCGTAATCGCGGGTATTAAAAACCCTCCGAAATCCGCCAAACTGTCCCAGGGCGGTAAGCAGATCCCCCTCCAGATGACTCTCCACAGAGGTAACGACGTGCTCGTCATACGCAAGCCGACGGCGTCGATGGCGTCGCCCTGGGAGATACACTTCACGTATTAGTTATACAGGATGTGAGACGTGTGTTCTGGCTAATATTTTTAAATAAAGAGAGAAAATCATTTATTGTCACAATTTTATACAATTCATTAATACATTTATAGTTAAATGCGGATATACATTTCATTTTTATATATCAACGATGTATCATTTTGATATAAGTCAATCCGAGGATGTTAGGTAATTGTCGAAAACATTTAATCATAGTTTAATTAAAATGACTGCGTTAATATAAAAATATTGTTTCATTTTGAGCCGATCAACGATTGAAATAATTTTGTAATACAATTATGATTACTATTGTCTTCGACAAGTACCATTGATAACGAAACGTGAAGTTAAAACGTACAACACTCCTTAAACAACATAGAATATTAAATTAAGAGTTATTTACTATAAGTGACTTTAAGTGAGGTATTTCATAGAATCATATCGAGTTGAAGAGTCGTTATACTAATTCATGAATCCATCATAATGGTATATCGACTTGGATAGATTATAACAAAATAAAATTTCAATAATAAACACAATAGTAGAATCGAAATGTCCCAATTTTGTTATCATTTTTAGAAAGAGACGGAGAAAAATACCTGTTCATTTTTCTCTGTCACTATTTGTGTACAAAATAATTGGTAGAAGAAAATCAAGGAATATTGGAACATTGAGGCATAGGACACGATGAAAAGTGTCACCTGTTTATAATAATAATTAGCAATATTAAAAGTACCAATTCTAAGGTTTTTTATATGGTGTAACAATTTATTTATTACCAGTGGTTTAATGATACGATTCAATTTTCAACGAGACTAGTGTACTATTTCAGGTATGATAAACGTTTTTTTTTTTTTTTTTAATGCAAAGGTTTTCATTTTTCAATACGTTCAAATACAATTTTGTATTAACTCGCGTTTAAAAAACTCGTTCAACATTGAATATTTGTTGCGAAACGGAATCTTGGTTATGAAATAGACGAATTAATAACTTCTGAAACAGATTTTGTTTTCGAACGATTACTTCAATTGAAATGTTAATTTTGATTGTCTTGTGATAACAATAGATAATAAAAATACAATTTTAAATTTGCCTTTTATTATTTATCAACACCTTTACCTAACATTGCCTTGTAAATAACTTATATTATTGAGGCACTGATACTTTAACAATTAAAATTACATTTGTAGAGTTAACAGACTAGCTTTTTAACACAAATCACAAAAAAAAACCATCAAACTATATCGAAAACAGTTATATAAATTACACTCCATTTTTTAAAGCTATTTATTGTGGAAGTTAATACAGCGATACTAAAATATTTCTTATACTTTGCGATCCATTTATGTGTTTAGATATACATACAAAGGTAAATTTGATATCGGTAGCCGCAAGCAATAAAACTGTTAACGTGTAACGTAAGTACTTCTTTTCAAATTAATATTAAGCACAAAGATACAAAGTTGTTTAACTTAAATAATATATAAAGACATTATTAAAAAAGAGCGTCGAGCGAGTTCTTTTGCTTAATAAATAGCGTTTACGCCAACTGCTATTCGTATGGAATTCCAATTATTGTCACTAGACGGCGCTTAATTACATACATTTCGATTAACGTCGACGCTATCGAATAAGTGAAAAAAAATCGCATTTTGATATTTCACATACTATCACACAAAATAAATATTTATATAGTTTTAGTATGTAATAAAATAATATAAAAACAAATACTTTTTAAGTATAATTTAAAAGTTTATATAAACCAAATGTAACTCTTCGCCCGCGAAGAATTAGTACAATATTCGTTAAGATTGCTATTATTTTAATTTAGAAATCTTTAATAACTTAAGATCTTTCTAGAAGATTAGATAGTAAAGAGATAATTTATAGCTAATATTAACCAATCAGATCACAGAACACGTACAGCTAAGCGCTTTGTTAAATGGAGTATAACCACAGTGCAACCTAAACTACAACCGAATGGCAAGAGTGACTACTTGAAGAATATTCTAGTAGGCGTGTCGTCGTTGGGGAATTCAATGAACGGGTGAGATTGTTTGTGTTCTAACATTTTCTTTTCACTTGGGAACTTATCACCGCAGACTTCGCACGTCGAAGACGCTTCGTCGGCTGATAAAGACGGCGTACTTTTACTCTGCTTCCTTTTTTTAACGTACCTCTCTTCGGGCCTCGTTTCCTTCGAAGTCGACTGTTCCTCGATCAACGGTTTGCCCGTCAACAGGAACTCCTTCATGTTCGCGTGTTTCAAGGACATCTTGTGTTGTTTCAAACGATTCTCCGAACTGCACTGGTACTCGCATATAAAACATACGTATTTCATGTCGCCCGTGTGTAGTTCGGCGTGGATCTTTCTCTTCTCTGGCGTCGAGAAACGGAAATCGCAAAATTTACAAGGATACTTCCGTTCTGGAGAATGTAGCCGCATGTGTGACGTAAGCGCGGTCATGTCCTTACATATCTTTCGACATTCAACGCACATGACACCCTTCTCGACGGTCTCGGATTCCTCTGTGCTACCCGTGTTGTGGTGAATTCTCCTGTGAGACGTCAAACCTTTCTGGCTAACGAAAACTCTTCGACAATCGGAGCACTGGAACTGATCCTTTAATTTCAAATCCGGACTATGGTTCTCTACCTGGTGCATGGCAAATTTGTCGGCCGCATGAAACTGTAATTTACACTCCTCGCATTTCCAAGCTTGCACCAATTTTGAAAACGCTTCAAGGACATCCAAAACGGATTGTCCCTCAACTTCCGGATGGTGCGTCTTCGTGTGATTTCCGAAATCGATAATTTTCGGGAAGGTTAATTTACAATGTGGGCAAATGTACGGTTCTTCATGATCCTCCATTACGTGCATTTTTAATTCTGATAATTCCGAAAATGTTTTGGAACACATAAAGCATTTAAGCTTCTGTTTCCCTTTCACAACTTCCGATATAACTTTGTACTCCATCAATTGAACTTTTTGGTGTATTTGAAGGTGCTTGAATAAGTCTTTTCTGGTGCTGTAGTCTGTTGGACAAAATTTACAGGGGAATCGTTTGCGATGCAGCCGCTTACGGTGTAACGCCAACTCCTGTTTGTCCTTGAACTGTTTGGTGCATGATATGCATGAAAAGCAGGACTCCGTGTCCGCGTATATATCGTGTGATCGTAAACAAGACAACATTCTAGTTTTTCGTTTAAATATCTGTCCACAAGTGCATTCATAGCCTTCTTTCTTCATATTTAAAACGACATCTTCCTTGATACGCGATCGATTCTCCAATCTTTCCATTCGTGCTTTTTTGTTCGCAAAGGAAGGTTGATCTATAACTTTATTCACGTCTTTCTTGAGATCATTACAAATCCGTTTCTTCATATTCTCCATTCTCGTTTTGAGGCCTTTAATTATTCCCATCGCTCTATTCTCTATGGACTTGTGTACTTGCATATGTTCTTTCAAATATTTCGATTTCTTATATGATTTATCACACTTACTGCAGCTGAATGGCTTGTCGTTGTCATCACAGCGACCGGCTTTCAGTAAGCCGTATGCTTCCTGCTCTAATGTTAAAACATTGCCAGTTATGGAGTTCAGTTGGAAATCATCATATTCCATTGTGAGATTGTCGTCATTGTGAGTTGAAGTTGGTAAAATCTCTTCTGGATTATTCATTCTACCCAATGATGAAACATTGATGCCCTGAACCATAGGATGAATTTCCATAACTAAAGTCTTTGTAGTTTGTGACTGTATCACTCCATCTTGAGGATTTGTTATGGTTGATGTCGTGTTGATTACCTTGTTTGATATTAAGTGAGTTTCCGTTACTGTCAAATCCATTTCTTCCTTTATGATTTTGTCAAAATCTTCTTTTGTGTTATCCTAGAATGGTAGAAACATTATAAATACAATCTTTAAATTTAAATATCATATAAATGGCAGCATATTCAAAGTGTAACCAAATATCTTTATTTGAGACACATAACAGTTTAACCCCTTATCAAACATACCTATACAAAGCCATTTATGGCATCTCTAAGTTTCTTTTTTTTTTTTGTTACAGATCATTTTAATATTAAAATAGAAAAGTAAAAATTGTATTGCATTAATTTTATTTTCGAGAGATGGATAGTATTCTTTTTGCACATGGTAAGTCATTGTAAACAGTATCCTTAGAAATACAGTAAAGATCATATAAAATCTTTCATTGTTGAAATTTCTGATAGACGAAGGTGCAATAGATGATTATTGCAGTAAGTCTAGGATAGTGAGGACATAGTTTATAAACACAATAATGAAAAATATCAGAATACACGGTGATGATATGAGAACACTTCAGCAGATTTTACGTGACCTGATCAATCAATCAATACAGTAATTTTAAATATAGAGAAGAGTAAGTTAGTTACAAAACCTAAATTAAAATATGCTCAGCTGACTCCTGAGTATTTTGAAGGACACTTTGCAAAATCGAAAAAAAATTGTAGTAGATAACATATAAAAATTTTGTGGAATTGAACCTGTAATGGATTTTGCTACCTCCTAATATACAATTGAGTAATTTCAGTTACAAAACCTTTACTAAAATAGATCCTAGTTAATGTTTAGTAAGTCTGTAATTGGTTCATACTTTGTAACACTAGTTTTATATACTCATCGAGAAAATGTATTTCTTAGTATATAATGTTGGCTAGTGACTTGTTACCAGTACACCTAGGGGATACTGGTAATAGATCAGTCATTATTCATATATTTAGGCCTAACAAACCATGGAAACACTATAAATTATAATATGACTAGTAAGAATCTTAAGGGAGTAAAGTATATTTAAAATAAACAAGAGAATAAAATTACCTGGCTGATTACATAAGAACTGTAACAGTATATAGGAATATTTGTTAATTAGCTATATATTATTCTATGTGAATGAATATAATTCCCAATCAATATTGGTTAGTTTTGACAATAAAGAACACTCCTTAAGTTGTTGGTTATGTTGATTATAATTGTTTTTGGATCACACATCAAATAACGATGTTCTTTTACGCGGCTCACAGTAGAGTGAAATGGGAGTGGCCCAAGGTCAAGTCAGGTAACGAAATATCGTTCATACTGTGCCTACCAAATGCTGCAAAATGCAACGCTTTGGGCGTTCGAATTTAGGAGGTATAAAGAAGTTTGAGGTGCTTTTTGGTGTGATAAATATACAGTAATATAATCAATTTAAATCAACATTTTAAAACATGGTTCGCGTCGAAAAAATATCACACAGACCTTCGTTCCTGACAGGAGCCCCCAACCGCACAATTTTTTATTTTTTAATAATAAATATAAATAGTTGCTAGTAATATTTCAAACTGTACCTCATAAGCATCATTTTCAGGTTTTATGTTAATTTCATCTTGTAAACAGGCTTCAACATTGTTCAGTGCGTGTGCCTCATCACTATCCATGCTTCCATCGTCAATAGTAGGATATTCATAACCCATCACCTCGTCTTGCTTCTCCATTTTAATATTGTCATCTGTATTTGGTAATATTAACTCATTAATTTCATTTTCTATTTGCATTACTGTGTGTTGTATCTCAGCCTCTCTTTTCTCCGGGATAGATGGTATTTGAAGTAGTTTATCGGGAGAATTTGGAGTAATGAATTCCTGTTTAATCTCAACCTGAATGTTTTCAAATGGATTGTCATTGCCGTCGCTGTCATAGTTTTCAGGTTTTATATCAACCGTTATCTCATGGGTTATTTCTTCCTTAATATTGAGATCGTCAGATATTACCATCTCATTGGTTTCATCCATTTGACTTGAGATTGAATTTTGAAATTCCATTTTTAAATATAAATTAACTATTTTCCCATTAAACTGGCAGTGCCATTTGATTGCATCACAATTCTATTATGCCTGTAAATATTTATGAAGTAAAAATTCCTTACTGAACTACTTTTAACATAAATAAAAAATAAGATATAGATCTTAATATAATGTGTACAAATTAGCATTAGGTGCAATAATTATCATTTTGTTCTTGATTTCAAGTATTGATAAAATATAATATTCCATATTTGTTTTGCCCATTTAGTTTACAAAATATTACACACTATTTTGGTATTGAAAATTAAATTCTGTTACATATTGAATAAAGACTAAGTTATTAATAATTCACAAATCAAACTATATTAAATATGTAAATAATTAAAAATTATTAGAATATATATTTTGGGCGAGTATACCTCTCTTCAAGTTATCACAAATTAATATGACGTAGTACATTATAATCGTTGCATTGTACCAACTCTGAGCCGTTTTGGGTTTCACTTCTGCTATAAACCAATAATCCATTGAAATGAGAAATATTTTTTTCTTAACGCCGAGGTTAATTACTCCTGCATTCAACTATTTTGGAACCTATGTAACTAGGTTTCAACAATTATACAATGAACTATAGGATATCTTAAATTGAAATATTTTTAAATGATTATTCTTAATTTTGTAGCAGGTATTCACAAACTATTATCATAATAAATAAAAGTCAACGTAAACATTTTTTTTTGCAAAGTTATGTTAATTTTGACAACTACTTTTTTAATTTCTATAAATCTTTATTCCTATGCTCTAGAATCTAGATAACATTACAAAGTTAAGCTTATTCTACATAGAAAATTAGAATATAATCAGCAGTTTTTACAGACATAATACTTAATTACTTAAAATACATCATTCAAAATTTATAATAAAACATATATATTTCTATAAACAAAATTACGTGAAAGCTTAGCCGCTTAGAAAAAATATTTTTCAATTACATCACTATTACTTATTATTATTTTCGGAAGGTTTTTCTGGTCTATAAGAATATGTTTAAAATATTTTTAATTAAATCTAGACTTTCCATTTCAGTAATAAAATTTAAAATATATGCTGTTTATAAAATTCATTCAAACTTTATGAAAAATTGGGTTTCAATTCAAATGAAATCATGTAGATTTCATTTGCTTTAAATTGAAACAATAAAAACAACATATTACATTTACTATTTCAATTTTATTACTATAATACTATAATGTCAAATTAAGCGACATTCGTTTATCTAGCATAAGCTTAAATAATCAAAATGGCGCCTGAAGATTCATGAACGAACCGCAAAATTGAATGCTCAAGAACGCATCGATAGTAAATTCAGTTTCGGTGGTAAATTCTAAATGTTGTGTCAGAAACATAACTATATTATATTCTATTTTATTAATGAAAAATGTGGTTTCAAGCAATTTATTCTTATAAAGTGATTTTCAGGATACATGAAAAATGGCGAAGTCGATAAATTTACAAGATCTGATGAAACATATTGTAAATGGTACATTTGAGCAAAAGTTTTGTCGGATATGTCTGTTACCTTTAGAAGATCTTTACGAGGATGCTTTTACTACTGTTTGTAAAGAAAACATTGAATATTGTATAGCAGATATTCTAGAAGTGGTTTGTCATATACGAGTAAGTGCTGATTATATATTTTTTTCTTAATATTTATTATATTTATTACAAGATTACCTATAAGTGTTATTTAAAATTTATTAGTACAATTAGTTCACAATTTCGTTTAATCTCTACAGCTTTCAGCGGTACACAAATTTAAAATATGCCCAAGTTGTTTTATGACAGCATCGGAAGCCTACAAGTTCTATTTATTAACCCAAAAAAGTGAGAAATTACTTAATTTTTATGTCGAGGA
This sequence comes from Nymphalis polychloros, assembly GCA_905220585.2. NCBI lineage: Eukaryota > Metazoa > Arthropoda > Insecta > Lepidoptera > Nymphalidae > Nymphalis > Nymphalis polychloros. Next base: position 6,251,001 of record HG992267.1, read on the forward strand.
ATTAAATAATCAAATAAATTCAATAGAAGAACCAAACAAACTGGCCGAACAGACCCTTTGTATAACTTTACCTTGTATAGAGCCAGAGAGTTTTGAATATGATTTTGATATTGATAAATTTCCATTTCAAAGTTGTGCCAACAACAAAAACTTAGAGCTGTATAATAAACATGACATGGCCAAAGCTAAAGATGAACCAAATATTAAAATGGAATTAGATTTAAATGATGACATTGAGGAGAATATTTTGATTATTATGGGAGACAATGGTGAACCATCATTTTATAAGCCACAGGAAGACGGAACACTGATATCTCTAGAAAGTAGTCAAAAAAATGTAAGTGATGTGTTGAAACAAATACCAGAAACGAGTATATTAAAGAAGAAAAAGAAAAGGAAACGGAATCCCATGGAATACAAGATGTGCAGTCGATGCCCTGTCAGATACAGATTTGTTAGGAAGCTGAAGGAACATATGAAGGAAGAGCATGGGGTAGATTTGTTTGTATGCAAGGTTTGTATTATTAGAAAATATTTTTTTTATATTCTAACACTTTTATATTATTATAACACTTTCATATTATTATTTATGTTATAAATTTGTCTAATCGGTAAAATCCAGTTAAATATTTTTATTCATGATTCATTTTTAAGATTTAAGCCATGTAAAATATAATGAAAAAAAATTACTTGGAAATTTAGGTTAGCTTAGAATTTTAAAAATGATTACATAAATAGGACTGACTAACGATACCTGATAACCAGTTCATGGGGTCGGACAGGGTGTTACAGCCTGTATAAAGATCTGACAATTTAATGTCTGAATGTGTTTAAGCGTTTTTGTATTAGTTTAGAAAGTCATAAATAATTTTTTTAATGATGTATGATTTAGTTGAATGCATATATTTTAGGTATGTCAAGCAATAATAGAAGACGAACAGGAATTCAACAATCATCTACAAACCCACACTGGCATACACACGTGTGCTATATGCAATACAGTTTTCAAGAAAAGGGAAACGATCATTGCTCATTTTAAATGGCACGAAGAAATGAAAAATATGAGTAAGTTGGAGGGTGCACATATTTGTGAGATATGTGGGCTGATACTTAGAAGCGCGGAGCATTTGAAAGAGCACAACGATAAGAAACATGTGAAGAAATATACATGTTACTACTGTGGGAGGATGTACAAGGGGGAGGTCAGCTTCGAAATGCATATAAAAAAACATGAAATGAATAATGATATTAAGTTAGTATTAGTTATTTTGTTATTACTTCAGTAACAGCCTGTGAATGTTCCACTGCTGGGCTAAGGCCTCTTCTGCTCTTTTTGAGGAGAATGTTTGGAGCTTATTCCACCACGCTGCTCCAATATGGGTTGGTGAAATAAGCTCCAAACATTCTCATAATATATGTTGTTTATTTATGTAGAAATATGTAAAGTAAAATTAAGGATATATTATTGGAAAATTATTTAATCTGATTTTTATATTTGAATTAGTAAATCATGCTGTAAAAATACTTTATTTTGTTTCCAGACGAAATCGAAGCCAAGTAAAAAGTGAAGCTATTAAGAAAAAACGGAAATATACCTGTGCTACTTGCGGGCGAGACTTTGTGGATGAGAGGGCATTGCTGTGGCACGAAAGGCTCCATACGAATGAGAGACCATACGTATGTGATGTGAGTGAGGTCTAAATCTAATAATATTTCAATTATATTATTATCGACGAGCCGGTTGGCGTGGTTGGTAGACCTGCCTTTCGCGCCACAGGTTTCGAACCCACGTTCGATTTCCACCCAGGACAGACATTTGTGTGCATGAACATATCTGTTTGTCTTGAGTCTGGGTGTTATTATCTATGGATGTATTTAGAAAAGAAAAGTAGTATATGTAGCATAGCAGTTGTCTCGTTTCCATAGTACAAGCTCTGCTTAGTTTGGGATCACATGGCCGTGTGTGAATCCCAGGATATTATTATTATATAATTATCATTAAAGCACATTTATCCTATTTATATTATTTTCGTTATAACCCAAACGGCGGTATATCGTCCACTAAGTAATGTGACGCGTCGGCTGGGCAGGTGTGCGGGCGCGGCTTCGTGTCGCTGAACCGGCGCAACCAGCACGCGGTGTGCGCGCACACGGCGCCCGCGCGGCGCTGCCCGCTGTGCCCCGCGCTGTTCCACCTGCGCTCCATGGTCAACACGCACATCAAGAAGGTACCACCAGTCGCCACTCGTGTCGCACTCGTCGCTCTCCCGTTTACTTTACTTTTTATCTACACTACTGGAAACAATTAAAGGAACAAGAAATTTTCCTCATTTTTTCACCAAAGCTTGGAAGGCTATATCTCGGTGAAAAATATCAGACTTGCTGTGCGATAATCTGTTGCCGAAATGATTGCAGAGGAAATTGTCTTTTTTCATTCAACCGTCAATATCTCCGCAAAAAAAAAATGCACATAGCCATCTAAAAGCTACTCGATACTTGCATTGTAACGATATGAAAAAAAAAACCAAGTCCGTGTACGACCGTGAAAAAAAAAATGCGAATTTGTTCCTTCGAGATGTTTCATCAACTTTCTCAATAACCAAAATGTATAAGAGAAAAATGGACGAACTTTTCGTTCTTATATATCCCATGTTGCAATAATATGTATATGATACAAAAGAAGTAGTTTTACACTTTCAGTTATCTTCAGTTATTAAGATCATTCAAAAAACAAACAATATTATTATATCAATTTATTGTCATTGATGTTCTGGCATCTGACATTCTTGTCGCCTTGTAATTAATATAATTATATTCTTTTGTATCGAAGGTGCACCTCAAAGCGCATAAACGAAGGAACCGTACGAGCAAACACCAGAACGTATTTTGGAAAACGGAAACGGTGCCGATTCAAGAACTTAGCGTGTCCATACAGAACGAAATATTAGAGTTACAAGCAGCACACAACGACGCGTTACAAACACCAAAATGGGTAATAATTATTCTATATTATATTGTTGAACTATGTTGTATTGTTGCTCGATGTTGTTAGGGACGACATGAGAGAGCACGATCTCACTAAGGAGGATGCTTTAGATCGGGCAAAGTGGAGGAAAAGATGTAGGAAAGCGGACCTTGACGTTACTAGGCCGGGAAGAAGAAGTAGGCTAGGCAGAAGAAGAAGATATTGTTGAACTATTTCATAGTTTTCATTTTTTTTTCCATGATCTATCTAAGGATGTATGCCAAGACATGTATATACTGAAAAGATTTATATATTATTATCTGTTCTTCTTTTTTTTTTAACTAATTCTATGTAATGTGACTGAAAAAAGTAGTGAGTAAAGTCACATTATTTAGTATAAAAAAAGAAGACTGGGATAGGTACAAAACGGTGTTCCATTTTTAAAAAGTATTTATTTGTGTCCATTCTTTGATCAATAATACTACTAGATAACGGTTCACGAACAAAAACAATACTCAAATGTGGCGCCGACTGACTATACCATAAAATGGTGAAAACGTTGTAAAGGTTTAATAATTTCAATCTAAATTATGCCTTTTTCCCGACCAATAAAGTTCGGCTTAGATTGTATTAACATTCACTTACGATCTTACGCTATGAATAACAGAAAGAGAAGAAATGTACAACAACTTTTGTTCCAAATTCAAATTTATTTCGATAGGAATAAAGCAGATAATTACAGACACAATATTTTACTTACGCCATTGCGGTGGTTATTTCCAAAACTTTTGACGTCTGAACATTGGTTATGATTGGACCGTACTGCTTGTTACTTTTCGGGCCGTTTTTGAAGCGCTTACCGGTAATCTAGTACATTATTGATCGAAGTGTCCATCACGCATATTTTATATATTCTATAGTTTTCGCTACCTAATTCCCATATCAGTTGACATAATATAATGGCAATAAAATAATTGATCGTTATTTTTATCTTTCTTTTACAGTGACAGAAGACCTAGCATAAAGGCTGGGACGAAATATGAAGTATTATCCAATGAATTTGCATCAGTTGACCCATAATTTTGATTTTGACAATTTTATTAAGTAATTATATCAATATTATTAATAAGCATAATAAAAGTATACATTTTTAATAATAAAGGTAGTTTAAATGAAAACAATGATCCCTTTTGTAAATATTTATTTTTTTATGTTTTTTCCCAATATATTTTTTCACATATAATTACAATGAATTGGCTATTATATATACAACTTACAAAATATCGAGAAGGTCCTTAACGAGAACTACATTTGAGTCTTATATCTAGGTGGAATCATTTTTACTATTAATAAATTTAATACTATCATGACACATGATTTCTCTTAAACACTTACGGCCTTATTTATAAACGTTGCTTAGTTTCTGGTTAGCTAAACACTGATTTGTCTCTTTCTGTCATTATTGATTTGACATACGAAAGAAGAAGACAAAATATTGTTTAACTAATCACCAGTTAAACAAAGTTTATGAATAAGGCGGTTAATATTATAAAGTACCAACTATTCAATGTAAACATTAAACTCAACACGTCATATTTATTAATATATTGCTTGCATCATTATTTGTATTTGAGTTTTAACTATAATGTGTTTTCAAACAAAAGGATCTTAAATTATTGTCGTTTGCGAATGTTACTTATATACAAAAATAATTTATTTCAATTATCATGTCCTTCGGGAGTAAAATTTTATTATGTAATTTTTTGTTTTACTCATTACATATCAAGACATAGATGAGGTTTAAAAGAAATCACGATACATGTATCAAACACAGATTTATTCTCAATATCCCAGCACATACAATTTTGTTCAATAATTTGAGACACTAATGTTAAGATATTTGCATCATTCTCCTTAAATTCGACTAATATATTCCTTTATAATTTAATATAAAAAATTTTGTATGTAAACATTTCAATCTACACATAAAATAGCTACTTTTCGAATAGAATTTCAAAAAATCTAGTATACAAGAAAATATTAAATTGTATACTTAAACGTTACGATCCCTCACAACATGTGATACCTCATACATTTACAATATTGTTTGTGGTGGTATTGTAACGCTACAATACGCATGCAATGTAAAAGCATTACTCTGACTGTCGAGTGGTCAGTTATGAACGAATAGCAATTGCCTGTTGCATATCATTCTTTTATGTGTACTTCAAGAATTGTTTATTCTAGTAAAAAATACTTTGATAATAATAGCACGTTATGACAATAATATAATTTGGTTTTAGGAGTGACGATGTCATTATTTAATGTCGAATAATCCCCTAAAGTCAGTTCCTTGCCTTTTACTTGATATAATTGTTCAAGATCTAAAATAATCTGTGGTTTTCATTATGAGTACGAATAAATGGCGATTTGTTGCGTCGGCGATGTTGTTATTGTAACTTAGCAAGCATATATAAACTATTGAGTGGATGTAAGTGGCCAAGTCATTAATTGTATATAACTATGTCCGGATAAAGCCAGACATAGGTAGGCTTTTTGATTGTTTTTCCGGCCGAAATAAACGGTGTCCGGCTTTTGTTAGAAAAAATTTTTTTTTGGCGTACCCATTAATACTGAGACACAAAATCCTCAATAATGTAGGGTGTCCAGCCTTTTTACCCAAATATCCGGCCAAACTTGCTGGTCTGTCCGGCTATTAGGTTTGGCGACCTGGCAACCCTACTTGTAGTGCATAATAGCTACATATAGCAGAGTAATTAGCAAATCTCATTTAATACGTAAAATCTATGGATTCACTTTCTGCCATTGGAATGTAGTATACAATTAAATACCAATAAATAACACAATATTTTTTACAAAGTAATTTAACAGAGAAATGTCACTGCGATAATCAGTATGTGTACTAGATAATTAAACACAAATTATATATTGTTACATATGACCTATACATATATCTAAATATATCAAAATAAAATAAAAAAGTCAAGACATATTCTAAGCGGTTAATACCATTTGAAAATATTTATTATTTATGTGTCTGTTAATGTCCCTATGATGGGCTAAGGCCTCTTCTCCTCTTTTGACATAGCTTATTCCAGCACGCTGTTCCAATGTGGGTTGGTGGAATACACATGCGACAGAGTTTTAACGAAAACTTGACACATGCAGGTTTCCTCAGCATGTTTTCCTTCACCGTCAAGCACGAGATGAATTTTAATCACAAATTAAACACATGAAATTCAGTGGTGCTTGCCCGGGTTTGAACCCACGATCATCGGTTAAGATTCACGCGTTCTTACCACTGGGCCATCTTGGCTTTATATATAATGTAGCGACTTGATGTTTGTGAGTTTAGTTTTACAAAAAAATCCATCATCCAAGCGGAACTAATTTAACAATCTGGACTGTAGATTAAATATTTGTTTATATCATGATTTCCTTCAATTGTAAATTGTACTAAAAACAAATATATACACAAACGTTACATTTATAATTATTACAATGTATTAACAAGAAACAGAAGTCAAATCTACTTTATTTAAGCTGCTAGATAATCAAGTTTAGTTAGATAAGCAATTTTTTTTTTGTCATGGGTATCGATTTCAAAAACCTTTTTTATTTCTTTCACAGGAACATACCTATAATTTTAATTTGTATAATAGACAATTATTATCACATAGAGACATTTATAATTTTTGAAAAACATTAAGCCGTATTTGATTTTCTACTATATAAGTCTTGTGCCTTGTCGAAACGAATAAGAGACACATTTGCAAATAATTGAATTGATATAGTCGTTGTCATACTATAACTACATTAACACGTATCTACTACAGTGTCCCATTTAATGAGATGCTTACTACAAATAAGTAATACGTCCCTAATGGTTACAATCGATATATGTTCAATATTGAATGATTCAATGACCATTAATAAATAACATAATCGTTCAACACTAATTAACACCAGTTGTTATATAGAATTTTGATTTAAAGTTATTTATTTTTAGAAATTTATACAAAAGCTTAAATTGTTAAATTCAGTTTAATCATGTGCAATATGTAGTATATACATTATAATACTAACGATAAAAATTGTCATAATGGGTAAGAGATTAAGAAGAACAATGCAAACAATTATAAGGCTGAATGATATAACTTTGGAATAGTGTGAATAAATCAACAAGTAGAAGAAATGAATAAAATATATTTTTTAAATCAATTGCTACTATATAAATAATTGATGAGAAATATAATAAAATTGAAAACACAAGGTTAATGAATTATTTAAAAGGATTCATAGAACACAGTTTCTTCCACTTTGTACTACCGTGGCGTTTGCAAGAAAACTATTTATATCTCGTTAATCAATGTTCCTAGTGAAGAGATTTGCTTTATAAAATACACATTATTAATTAAATTGAAACTTCGATGTTATTGACTTAATAAATTTGTGAACTTTTTAAGTCGGCCTATTTAAGAAATATATAATTATCATGTAAATGCATGTAATAATTTCTCCTAGACTAGTGCAAGTTTAAATAGTCCCCTCGCAAACCCCAATAGGTCATCTATTGTTTGAACCAACTCACATGTCAGCCGTGTGCCCCGGGGACCTGCAATGAAACAATTTCCACGAACATAACTAATAATGGACCTTCGCATGTAAAATTATCAAATTGTTTTTATTTTAATACCTTAATCTACGTAATTGAACTTACGTAACGACGATGCTGTGCCGTGCAACATCTAACGAAGAAATAAAAAATACTCGTTATAAATCGTGACTACATTAAGACGAGTTGATCTACTTCTAGTATAGCTATAGTCAAGATTAGAGGAAAAATTAAGTCATATATCCGACTTACCCATAGTAAAATCAGCAGCTTCCCGAAAGTTATTGCACCGAAACGAATAAAAAAGTTTAGATCTGTTATCCGTTAACTGTCACATTCAGTCGCGGTCCTTAAAGCACTATTCACTGTCACTATAGACATATCGTCTTACCGTTTCTCCATTGGAGTTTCTCTTAGCCACTGAGGCACACTTAACTATTCACTTAACGTCTTAGGCGCGTTTAATTCGGTATTTTTTGACGTTACTGGTTCCGTAAATGAACCGTTGGCGCCATTCCTCGTACTGCTACGTACACGCGATACTGTTCGACGTGGAAGGGTGCTCCGACGCCGGCGCCATCTGCTTCTCGGCCGCCGTCTTGTTCCTGTCCGCCTCCTGCGAGTTGTGGTTAGGCGCGTTTCCGTTCTGGAGGTTCACCTCGTACATGTTCGACGAGTTTGAGTCTTCGTTGTATGAAAAGCAGCTGATGTCATCGGTCTGTGAAACAAACAAAATATTTACATTTACATTTTTTTATTAAATTCTATCTATGCGAATAGCACCTATAAATTTCGCTAGTGAAAACCATGAGTATTTTTAAATGGATTACTATGAACAGATTTTGTCTAGTGCGGCATAACCTAAACCGTAGACAACTATTATAGGTGTGCGGTGGAGGGGGTGCAGGGGGTGGCGGGCACTCACGCTGCTCTCGGAGAGGCGCTTGGTCTTCTTGTGCTGCGGCGGCGGCGGCGCGTCCAGCTTGCGCTTGTTGCCGGACGCCGTGCGCTCGCGCTTCAGCAGCGACGGCGACAGGAACTGGTGCAGCTGCTTGCGCCGCACGTGCCGCGCCTGCAACGTATCGAGTGGTGACACTGGCGGGGCTGGTGCGCTCGCGTAATAATAATGTCCTCCAGACCGATCTCAGGAGAGATTAGCCAACTGCGCAGGGCATATTATAGTGCACGAGTGTGTGCGCGAACACAGATGTACTCTCTATTCCCTAACTGTCATAACCCGATGGCACGGCAATCCGAAACGACCGGAAAGAGTTCAGGCGCGGGACCAACGGCTGTACGCGTTTTCCAAGAAGAATGGGTTTTCTGAGACTTTTCTTACTGAAAATCTCACTAACTTTATATTGGCCCGACCTGGGATTTGAACCCAGGAACTCCAAGTCTGCGGCCTCACATCTAGCCAACGAAGCAGTTACACTTTACTGTACGTTCAAATCACTTTCCATTTGAAGAATGTTGATGTGACTGTTGGAAATGTGTCACTGATATGTTGCACTTAACCTTACCAAACAATACATCCTTGTGTCAGCTTAGAACACAGATAACTGACACTCACGGACACAACAAAATTAATAATAAAAAAAAAAAACCATAACAAATATTTTTTTAATATAAAGTGTGCAATATAAATGTATTTTTTTATAGGATAGGTAAGCGGACGAGCATATGGACCACCTGATGGTAAGTGGTTACCAACGCCCTTAGACATTGGCATTTTACGTCCCAATGCGCCACCAACCATAGGAACTAAGATGTTATGTCCCTCGTGCCTGTAATTACACTGGCTCACTCACCCTTCAAACTGGAACACAACAATAGCAAGAACTGCTGTTTAGCGGTAGAATATCTGATGACTGAATGGTATATACCCAAACGAGCTTGCACAAAGCTCTAAAACCAGTACATAAAACATATTGTAAATATGATATATTTATTTTTCACCTCAATCGTCATCCCCTCACGTAACATGCTGGTGTTCTCAGCTTGGTAGTGAACGGCCTTCGTGAATGACGAGATGTCGTACGTCAGGTCGACGTTCACGTTGGTCTTGTCGAACACCAGACCGATGAACCACATTGAACACACATTGGCTATAACTTCGCCCTGGATAAAAAAAAGACATTTATATTAATTACTTGAAATAAGATACCTCAGAATCTAGAAGAAAATTTTAAATCATTTTGATTTTTACCTTTGTCATTTTCTTGTATAAAAGTAACCTTTTTAAATACATTTAATCAATACTACCAATAATAAATGTAGTCTATGAATGTATTGAATTGAAAATTCATAATCAATTTTGGGGAATTCTTTTAAACAAAAGTAAAGTTGTAGTTGTAAAGTTTCGTATCACTAAAACTATTTTTATCAAGAAGCTTGTTCTTGAGATTATCAAAGTATATAATACTGAAATAAAATAAATATGATCAGTAACCAATGTTGTCAACTTACTTTTTCATTTTTCTTTATCTCATTTAATGCTATTTCGCTGGGTACGGGTGTGCCTGTAAGTTAATTTATTTATATTAGATAAAAACAAATGAATGTTTATTTAATGTAACTTTGGTGAAGCGATCTGCGTTCACCAACTTTGAATTGTAAAAAAAAATAAAAACAATTCTTATATGCAGTTTCATATGACTTCTAAAGTTCCAATAAAAAATTATCAACATTCAAAATTTGGTTCACGCTTGCCACAGATTATTTCGATCTCGACCAATGATGTGACGCCATTTCAAGGACAAAAATGTTTACTCTAAGCTACCATAGACATTGGTTCCTATACTTACGGTAAGCAATAAGAAATGCAAAAACACAAATAAAATCGTCAAAGTTAACTTGTCATATAAAACATGACACGCACACTGTTCTGCACTAATGTAATTAGTGGAATTTTTGAAGTGTTTTTTTTTTAAATTTTGGAAGCACTATTAAATAGAATCAGATAAAAAATTAAAGTAGAAAAAATTCAACTACAATTTAAAGAAAAAGTAAAAAAGGCAGGTCGTATACACTACTTACCTGGTGGTAGTGCTAACGGCTGGCCGTTGTTGGTGCTCAGTGGTACCGAGTTGTAGCATTCGGGGTTAACGTGGGCTATTGTTATGTGTTGATTTCTTTCTAGTGTAGCTGCAATTATATAAACAAAGCGATATGGCTTCGTTACTTTAAAAATCTCGAAACATATGAAAAATTGTACTACTCGATCACAATATGTCTACACGTCGCCTTCACACGTCGCGCTCGCCACGATCGCGTCAGTACGGTTAGCAAATAGCATCTTTGTTGCTGATACGCGTCTCTCTAATTTGGTTATTTTCATGTTATTTTTATTTTGCACACTGTACCGTGAATGTGACGTCATCGAGCGAGGTGCAGAGATATTGTGACCGAGTAGTAGTGACTTATGCGCCTCATACATGATCAATTATATTTAATTTTTATTATATGCTTTTTTTATGACACTAATTAGTTAATTATTAGTTCTTATATATTTTAATTGTTATTTTTGTGATTGTGATTCTAATTCGAATGATTAATGTATGTGTAATATAATATTATTAATGTGTGACTATGAATTTATTAAATATGTAATCATGTACCAAAAGTATGGGCCTCGATGCCTGAATAATAAAGATATTATTATTATTATTATTTAATACAACTTTTGTTTAATATTTAATAGCTGGGTTACAAGTAATGTGGCGACATTTATGAGGTATCAATATGGACATGGCAATTATATAATTATTAAAAAAAGGATTGAAAAGTTTATAAGGATAACTGTTCTACATGATCCATTAGACATTCTGAAAATTTATTATTGGCTAATAAATTAAACAAATCCTGTACTATTTCGCTGTTACTCTCATTATAAGCTATATACTTGATTCAAGCGTTCTTAACTAGGAACGAACCTGACACAATATTAAATTTACTAATTGATCGTTCTAATGTAAAGTTGTGAAAAGTCAATAAAATAATAATGTTAGTAGTCACTACTTATTTTTTGTCAAAATTAGCAAGTTTCGCGTGTGAATGGTCGGTCCTCACCGATGAGATGTCGGATCTTGCTCTCGATGAGGCCGCACCACTGCAGCTGGTCCAGCGCGCGCGCGGACGACGCCAGTAGCACGATGAAGTGCCGGTAGCGGGAGAAGAAGTTCGGCGCCTCGAAGAGACGCTCCCAGCCGCATTTGCTCAGCATTATCTCGTCCGTGATCGCCAGCCCTGCGACCAGCCGTCACGTCAAACACTCGCACACACACGCGCACTCGCACCCGCACCGACTAGCCGGACACGTACCTAGGCGGAACTCCTCCATGATGACGGTCCTGGTGGACGCGGACACGTTGAAGGTGGAGTTCTGCTGCGGGTAGGCCGGAGTAATGATCGGCATCAGGTGGAAGCGGTCGGCCACGTTGACGCGCGGGTCCCACACGGGGAAGCCGAGGTTTACGGCGTCGGGCTGCTTCAGCAGCACGGGCTGCGGCCACTTCCACTGGCTGAACACCAGGAAGAACTTGTGCACTAGCGTGGCCGGGAGCGCGTTGGGGTACAGCTGGCACGTGCGGGCCACCAACATGGCCCACGACACCCCACCCAGGTAGCCCAGCGTGTTGGAATAGATGCCGTGACCTGGAGGAGACTTCCGCTGTAGTTATGTTTCGAAATATAGCAAGTAGGATTTACAAATCAAATACTGATTTATTTAAACACTTACGTTTAGCCCAAAGCTTGATAGCCCGCAAGGTCAATCTGAAATTATTGATATTAGGCACAAGACGCAATATCTCATCGGTCACTCTGCATCCATTGAGAGACCGGACGCATTTCTGATCCAAATTCTTGAGAAGAATGTCGTCACGGAGATCAAAGGAATCTGAAAAGAAAAGATATATGATATTTATATTACATAATTACAAAAATTCTCAATACGTAAGTTAACCACAGCTAGATGTTATGTATTTTAGTCAAAACAATTAGAAAATAATGTTTGTGATAAAAAGAAACAATTTCTTGCAATATATTTGAGCCTAACGAACTAATAATATGTTAAATCTACTTAACCTCAGCGAGTTGTTCCCTAGGCCATCTCGTTAGCATATGCAAAGTATTAACGACCATTTAAAGCTAAGGTTACCATAAATTAACTAACCTGGTATTTCCTTTAGAGCAAGTCTAGCAAATAGTAAATCAATTTCAATGCCATCAAAGTTCATCTTGATAACGGGCACATATGCATCTTCCACTGCTCTCAAATCTTTCACCTGTAAATTAAAATATGTTTCAATTTACTCGGTGGTAGAGCTTTGTGCAACCTCGTCTGGGTAGGTACCACCCACTCATCAAATATTCTACCGCAAAACAGCAGTACTTTGTATTGTTGTGTTCCGGTTTGAAGGGTGAGTGAGCCAGTGTAATTACAGGCACAAGGGACATAACATTTTAGTTCCCAAGGTTGGTGGCGCATTGGCAATGTAAGTGATGGTTAACATTTCTTACAATGCCATTGTCTATGGGCGTTGGTGACCACTTACCATCAGGTGGCCCATATGCTCGTCCGCCAACCTATACAATAAAAAAAAAAAAAAAAAATTAACATTAAAATTAATGACAGACTGCTTCACTTATAAAATTTTGTTCAGGGGATGATTACTTAGACAATACTATCTTCTTCTTTCCAATATCAAATCAATGGTTATAGAAAAAGAGAAATCAATGTGTTAATAGTTAAGCAACGTAAGGCCGTAAGTCTCAAATCACACATAATATTTAATTAGTAGTCTAAATAAAGCGTGGTGAACTTGACTTGATTTGACTTATTTACGAATTTCAAATATTTATTTATTGTTCATATAACATATGCTTTTCGAATTAAGTCTTAAAGAATATTAAGCCATGTCATATAGATAAAAAAAAAATAAACAAAATGAGAGTTATCTGTAATCAGCAAGCAAATTATGAGTCCATATACTTATATTAATTTTACAATATAAAATAGATAAATTCAACAGTTAAAGGTAGACTTGTTTAATGTGTTTTTTTTGACAAATTTGTGGTTTTGGTAACAATTGTGTTTTTTTTGTTTGGGATTCAGATAATAGTTTCGCAGCTGCACAAACCTGTGGCTGTGCCTTGAGCAGCTCGTAGAAGGACTGGAAGTAGTCGGAGCGGTCGATGTGGCGCGGCGCGACGCACAGAGCGTCGATGTCGGCGCCGCGGTGGTGCACCTGAGGAGTTGCACGTTCATACCAGACCATTTCTTGAGCGACATAATCACCCAAGCAGGTGGGATACCGGACGATTTGTGAACCTTCATGTTAATCCAAGCGGGTAGGATATGTGTCCTTATGTAGGAAGTAAATGATATCGGAACAGTTACTCAATAATTATATGGTATCCATTCTTTACTATGAAAATATTTTTGATATATTTTTATTGCCATGCAAAAAATATCATATATGTCGAACATAAACAATACTCAACACACTCACCTCCTCAGCGATTCCTGCATTCGATATTTGAAGACATTTACTATCAATACTTTTTAAACTTAAACAAAAACAAGGGCAAGGTCTCCTCTTTTGCCTTTGCCTCAGTCAATCTGGAGTTTATTTCACCAAGCTGTTCCGTGCGTTGATGTATACACCAGTAGCAGATGATCATATGACACGTGTAGGTTTCGAAACGATGCTTTTTCACCGACACGTGCTTGTCAGACAAATAATTATAAACACAAATCATAGATCGCCAGATCAATAGTCCGGACAATCTTTATGATTCACGTCTTCTAACCGATATTCCATCTCGGTACTGGATTTATAATTTACATGGTCATTGTTCGACTGGTTCTTAATGGAGCCCTTTAAAATTTCACCACGATAGGTAATCGAACAATATCATAAAATTCAATACGTTTCGCTGGCAATTCGCTGGCATACCAGAAAAGTATTTAAAACCTGCTTTTTCAAAATTTGCGTTCCTAAATGTGAAAACTATGACAAACAAGTAATGAAATTTTCAAACTTACCCCAAGCCTATACGATCCAAATGTATAAATATTCCCACCGACGGTATCAGCAACGCTCGGCGGCATGTTCTTCCTCAGGGACTCGTCTCTGATCCACTGGCGGACGAGTCGGTGAAGTGCCCCGAGAACCTCCATACGGTGATGCATCTCAGCCTCAGACTCGAATACACCAAATGGCACCAGAGAATCCTTCAAGTCACTCGTCTTTTCAACGTCAATGGGCTTCGGACCTGATTGGAAATATTTGTAAAACTATATGTAAATGTTTAAATTGAAGATCGCGTTGCATATGGAGTAAAATAAATCTTTATTTAAGTAACCTTTACAAGGCATACTTCACTTTTAAACCGTCATTTCTGAAATATTTAATTTCGACATTGAAGATTTCGTTGGATGGAATAGAGAAACAAAAAAAAAGAAACCCAAAAAATTACTTTGAGTAAAAGCCTTTGCAATGCTCCATACATTTAAAACGCTATTATACTGACGCAATACAATGAAGATCGAGTTGGAAAATATTGAGAAACACGAAGACTCTTTAGCTTCAGAATTCTTTAGCTACGAAAGCTTTTCAGGGCCTTATGCCTATATTTAAACTGGCATTTCTCAAAACTGTTTCGACAGCTTGACGTCATACTTCTTCCTCTACAGGTGCGGAAAATGTATTCTAACAAGAGATGGTAAGAAATGTAGGTACCTACTGTTTTAGTTGGTTAATATTCGGAAAAATCAACGCGTACTCCAAGTTTATAAGTTTTTAATGAAAGTAAGTCCAAAGCTACATATAAATAGGTAGACATATTCAGCCACCCTCTTTGTAAACGGATTTGGTGTACAGATATTGACGAGTGTTATGAAAAATCTGAAGAATTTTTTTCCTTAAAATTGGAACCGCTGAGCAAACACTAATAATAGAAATTATATACCAAAGGCACAGCACGTCTGTGGATATACAGCATGTAACAAAAACCCTGTCCCATCCGTGAAGTGGTTATTAGGTATCGTGAGTTGGTTCTGCATATTTAACCGACCAGAAAGAACCAGCCAAGCCAGAACCATTCAGTTTCATTTCTACCATATTTCCAAAAACTCGACAAAAAGATGTGAAGATTAGATCTAAATATGGAAATTTGGATTACAGCTGAGTTCCAATCACGAATAAATAGTTTTCGAAAAAAAAAGTGAGAATTGATTGGTTAATTAATTGATTGTGTTGTGAGTGGATGTCAAATTAAAGTAAAGTTGGCCAAACAAAAAAGTGATTCCATCCACAAGGACCCAATCAATTCTCACTTATTTCATTTAGAAAATTCCCCATTCGGAGTGAAAAATATTAGTCAAGCCAACATTTTAGATCTTCACTATCAAAAGCAAATAAAATTTCGCGGACCCCCAATTACGAATTGTGAACTCCCATTTTTTTGTCACGCCAACGTAGACCCCGTTGAGACTCCCGTGAACCCCTGGGGGTTCACCTGGTACAGTTTGGGAACTAAGATGGTAGTCACTTTCCATCAGGTGAGCCTCCTGCTCGTTTGCCCTCAGAGAAAAAAATGGTAGAGGGTGAAAAAGACGTTTTTCAAAATGGCGGCTGACGCTCGCGGTCTAGGATGAAAAAATTATGTGGTAGAAAAAGTGTATGATTATTGGTTATTTTTTATTGTATAGGTAGGTGGACGAGCATCTGTGCCACCTGAGGGTAAGTGGTGACCAACGCCCATAGACATTGGCATTGCAAGAAATGTTAACCATTGCTTACATCGCCAATTCACCACCAACCTTGGGAACTAAGTTATGTTCCTTGTGCCTGTAATTACACTGGCTCTTTCACCCTTCAAACCGGAATACAACAAGACAAAGTACTGCTGTTTTGCGGTAGAATATCTGATGAGTGGGTGGTACCTAACCAGGCGACCAGCTGACACAAAACACTACCGCCGAGTAAAAAGGTTGAGTAGTAAAGACGTGAAAGCGTAACAAACAAAGGACTCAATTCCGCATTTATAATATTGTAGCAAGGATTATTCAACATCTCGACAACAAATGATATCGGATCAAGTCAATGTCAAAGTTATTAATTTGTCGTTACTCTTTCCGTGGTTAAATTGGTTATACAAGATCTATACACTTATATTCAATTCCGGATTAACGACTTAGCCAGAGTAATAATTGCTACGGGCCCCGCGCAAAAACTCTGCGATGACTTTCATCGAAGATTTACATAAGTAGTACAGTAGTCGTCGACGAAAATAAAATTAAAACCTAATATATTTTTATCTATATTTGCGCAAATGATAATAACCTTGTACAATTAGCATTGAACGGCATAATATCTAATCGCTCGACCTAAACCAATGTTAAGAAATACTTGAAAATCCACCTTGAATTTACGCACATTGATCACTTCTTAGAAAATTTCACATAAGTATAGTGTTACAAAAATAACTTTATTTATTTAATTTATTCAGATTAATTTTGATGACCCTGTTATTTGTTGCGTACTAAAAAGTAAGAACATTTTGATTTAATTTATTTTTAATCTTTTTCTCTGAACATTACATTGGCCCTTTCAAACAGACTACAATAATAAAAGAAGTTATGTAATATATGAGAATACTTGTTCCATTATCCAATAAATCCCCAGACCACTTCAATTTATTTTGTTTTATTAACTGAACTTACAACACACAACATACAACACTAAGATGTGAAATATTGATATGAATAAATGAATAATATTATAAAGCTGAACAGTTGTTTGGGAGCACAATTTTGATCTACCAGTCCAAATTGAAATAATCTGTGTGGGACAAAAATGTAAGGACTATATAACATAATATTCTATGTATAACCTACAGTTACACTGAGCAGTATAACTAGTAAAGTACTTATTACAATCAGGTTTCTTAAATCATAATAAAATATAAAAATTATACATACCTGCCATAGATATGGCAGAAGTCATTCCGAGTGTCTTTAGGTTCTGTTGATTCTGATGTTCATTTGTTTTAACCGTAGCCTGGGCATGGTTAGTATGCGTGTACTGAGATGAAGGCCACATTCTGCTTGTTTTATATAATGCTTATTCTACTCAAAACTTATCAAATTATAGGTGGGTACCGGTTTCTTAACATCTGTTTAACATGAGTTAGTTTCAGGAACTGGTGACAGGATTATTAATCTGAAAATAATTTAATAATATAAGAGACAGATATTATAGATCGATACAAATAAAAAAATAACTCAATACTTGGACAAAACCTCCCGATAACAATCTCAGAATCATTGCTAAAAATCTGAAGTTTAATTGGAATCTATATTAGCATAATAAATTGAAGCAATAAATTCATGCAATACATTGAAATATTATACAATAGAAATTAAGAACTAAATTTTTCATATGAATTGTTATGTATTTTAGATGAATGTTGTAACTATGACATAAAACTAGAATAAGATTTATAGCATATTAATATAGATAGATGTTAATTATCAGGGGTTGGTTTCCCTCTAGGTCGATCAGTCTGAGCCTAGGGTAAGTGGTTGTGACCTCTGGAATCACATGTCAATGTTTAAAAGCTCAAACAGCAGTCCATAGAATCTCACCAAAACAAATTACAATTATGAGAAATTCCTATTATTAACTTTCAGGGTGGAGGGCTCTTAGTTATAACGGAAATATCATATTCACCACTATGAATTTTGTATTAGCCTATGTCTTAATAACTAAATTACATGTACAACATTTCTTCAATAAACATTAAATATGAGAATCAGTTATAAATATAAAAGTAATGAAGAAGATGATCTATCTAAAATATTATTTAATACATTATTAAGAAATAAATTATTACAAAGACACATTTGTGTATAATAATTTGGCATTAATAACAACATTTAAGATTAGTTATTGTCATAAATTCATATTGTATAGCCATCACACATTATGCAATTACCAGCACAATGCCCAACTGCCTGGTGACACAGGTCGTTAATTTTATAGCATTTTAAACTTTACAATTGTTAGCTAAATATACTTGTAAAAGCTATTTAGATACACTATAATGTATATTGTAATTGCTTATGCTTATTCAAATTGTAATTAATAAAAGATTATTTTGAATACCTAGCTAAAATGGGCCACCTGATGGTAAGTAGGATGGCGATCACTATCACCCATAGATATTGGCACTGTAAAAAATATTAAGCATCCCTTACATCATCAATATAACAAGATGCTATGTCCCTTATGCCAGTAGTTACACTGCTTTTTGAATCACTACAAATCAATTAAATTGAATTGAAAAAAAGTTCTAGGTCTTTGAGCTATTTGTTTTGATTTAGCTATGTAGCTTTTAGTTGTATACTAGCTGAATAAATAAATTTGTTTTTTTTCGAAACTGAACTTGATCCAAGTTATATTTAGATAAAAAGATTGTTATAGAATTGTGATAAAATTAGCCTCTATTTTATGAAAAACGAGAGCTTCGCCCGCGTCATAATCGAAAATCCAATTAAATGAGATAAAAAGCCCATAATATGTCATATTTTAGCTGTGATAAAGTTTAAAGAAGTAACAAATATTCACAACACACACAACCTTTCGTATTTATGATATCAGTGCGAACAAGACCTAAATTTTTTGTCTAGACTGAATAAAAACGGTGCCTTCACGGCTTTTAAGTAATGCCTGATCGTCCAGGACGCGGTCACCCCAGATCGCGAGGCCGTAGGTGGTGGCTACGTCAATCACTCCTTACGCCATCTCTGAGCATGATTATTATTATTTTAGTAATTCAAGAAACATATATATTTTGAATCATTCCTTCTACATTATTTAAACTATAAATAAAGATAAAGCTGCAACCTAGAGCCACAATGTATTTAATATTATCAATGTAATCATGGAATTAATGAAGATACTCAAAACAATACGACGAAACGACGACAGAACAATAGTAAAGCAAATTTGATGGAAGAATTTAACATGTATTGTGGAAGGTCACTCTACTAGTAAACAGAGTACAGAAAATCTGGACACGGCGACTCAGAAATCGAAATATTAAGCACACCGCCCTCTATGGCCTAATGGCAGCAACTAATATAATAACAACAAAAATACAGATGTGAATTTTTGTTTGAAATACTTCTTAAAATAATTTAGTTATGTCATTTTAAAGATTGGCCTAGACAAACAGACAAAAAAAAAATGTGTTTTGGTAACTCACAAATAGCCATATTAACTACAAAAGACATATTTATTTTAAATTCATAGACAGAGACTTCAAATTTATTTACTTGTATAGATAACAGTTGCTAATTAACATAATTACTTCGTATTTTCAACATCATTGTAATTAGCTAACCTAATGGTTATTATTGTATTTATAGGCATTAGGCTAATATAATAATAAAAATAAGAAAAGGGAGATGTTTTATTTGGATAATTAAACTTATATAACATAGCAGTGGTTAATTTAATAAAAAAAAGATATAAACAAAAACAGCAGTGCAATGTTCCTAAAAGGAGTACTCAGCTAGATATTGAAGTCACAATGACATTAATTTTAATTAAAAACCATTGTTTTAGATTAACAAAAGATATTTAGCAAAAATATATAACTAATACATTTTTTAGAAATATTTGTTTTTCAGTTGCCACATGTTTTAGAACAACAACTGTTTGCTAATGATAACGTTCACGACATTTGTTTAGTCATCTGGTTTATTGATAACAAGCTAAATACATAAATAGTATTTCTATCATTTATACTTATTTCTTGTCTTATTTCCGATGAGGATTCGATAACTTTAATATGAATTTACTTTAAAATATAAAAAATAGCTGAAAAACAAATATATTAGTGGAAACGATTTGAAAAGTTCATTAACCCGATTTTTATTAACTTCAGATCTATTGTTTATTAAGAATTAAATATCGATTCTAAATAAAAGCAACATGAAATGTTAACTTTCAATTGACAACGAAATAATTTCGAAATTGACAAAATTTTACCGTGGCACTGCGTACTTGAGACCTTTTATTGTTCTTTGTAGAAAAGTGCTAAGGTCACCAAATACGTAGATTCTTTAATGGATAACGTTTAAACACTAATTTATTTTATTAAAATAGAGTTAACTGTATCAAACCATCGATTCTGTTATGAATTTTAAGAAATAACACACATCTTTATAAACGTTGAGGAGGCTCACGTTGCGCTCCACAAAAAGTTATTACGTTACCGTATACTTCATGCAAATTAACATAGTATATAAGTAAATCACTCACCACAGTACACTGTCATGTATCGAACTACGTGAAAATATAAACTGATAATAAACCAAACTCATCATAATAAAAAGAAACAAACATTAATTCCCAAACAAGCGCCCAACAGTCGCTAACAACAAGCCAGCCATTTTTATAAAATACTTCTTAAAATAATTTAGTTATGTCATTTTAAAGATTGGCCTAGACAAACAGACAAAAATAAAAAAAATGTGTTTTGGTAACTCACAAATAGCCATATTAACTACAAAAGACATATTTATTTTAAATTCATAGACAGAGACTTCAAATTTATTTACTTGTATAGATAACAGTTGCTAATTAACATAATTACTTCGTATTTCAACATCATTGTAATTAGCTAACCTAATGTTCATTATTGTATTTATATGCATTAGGCTAATATAATAATAAAAATAAGAAAAGGAAGATGTTTTATTTGGATAATTAAACTTATATAACATAGCAGTGGTTAATTTAATAAAAAAAAGATATAAACAAAAACAGCAGTGCAATGTTCCTAAAAGGAGTACTCAGCTAGATATTGAAGTCACAATGACATTAATTTTAATTAAAAACCATTGTTTTAGATTAACAAAAGATATTTAGCAAAAATATATAACTAATACATTTTTTAGAAATATTTGTTTTTCAGTTGCCACATGTTTTAGAACAACAACTGTTTGCTAATGATAACGTTCACGACATTTGTTTAGTCATCTGGTTTATTGACAACAAGCTAAATACATAAATAGTATTTCTATCATTTATACTTATTTCTTGTCTTATTTCCGATGAGGATTCGATAACTTTAATATGAATTTACTTTAAAATATAAAAAATAGCTGAAAAACAAATATATTAGTGGAAACGATTTGAAAAGTTCATTAACCCGATTTTTATTAACTTCAGATCTATTTTTTATTAAGAATTAAATATCGATTCTAAATAAAAGCAACATGAAATGTTAACTTTCAATTGACAACGAAATAATTTCGAAATTGACAAAATTTTACCGTGGCACTGCGTACTTGAGACCTTTTATTGTTCTTTGTAGAAAAGTGCTAAGGTCACCAAATACGTAGATTCTTTAATGGATAACGTTTAAACACTAATTTATTTTATTAAAATAGAGTTAACTGTATCAAACCATCGATTCTGTTATGAATTTTAAGAAATAACACACATCTTTATAAACGTTGAGGAGGCTCACGTTGCGCTCCACAAAAAGTTATTACGTTACCGTATACTTCATGCAAATTAACATAGTATATAAGTAAATCACTCACCACAGTACATTGTCATGTATCGAACTACGTGAAAATATAAACTGATAATAAACCAAACTCATCATAATAAAAAGAAACAAACATTAATTCCCAAACAAGCGCCCAACAGTCGCCAACAACAAGCCAGCCATTTTATAAAATGGCTTTTAAGGTTGCCATATAACAATAAATATTCGAAAGGAAATAAATAAAAATATATACTTATTTATATAGTTGCATTGAGCTCAATGTTATATAAAAAATTACGGCGAAGCATAACGATTATGTTCTTTATTTTACTATTTATTCTGTAAGGATCAGCTTAGTACTAATTACCTTAGAATTCCAGAAATCCAAAATATTCTGGTTTTTTAGTTATGCTTGTAAATTATAATTGTAATGCATTAAAATTTTATTTCTAACCTCTCTTACGGATTCTCAATTGAAAATTTCAATTAAATAAAATAAATAATTAAAAAGTGCAAACATATAGTAAATTAAAACTCCAGCAACACTGAAAATGTTGCCTGAAAATTGTTAATCGATATCCAATTATCCACACAGTTCTACATTTTACTACACAGTTGTATTTTTGTTTTCTTTATTTTTTTCAAAATATCTCACATATATGTCGTACAAAATTTATAACTACTGATTAAGTTTATAATATTTTTTCTATTTTTTTAAGATGTAAAACCAAATTAAAGTTTAATATTAAAGCTAATAAATATTTGTTTATTGATTCGTACAAGATGGTTACATGAGTTTTTTTCTTATTGATAATGTTTAAATACCTTACAATTTTTAAAATATAAAAATGAACGCAAACGTTGCGTTCAATTTTGTAAATTGGATTCATTCGTTACTTTTGCGCATGCTTCATTGGCAGGTTTTCTATGACGTATCCCGACGTATTTTATAATTTTGTTGAAGCCGCTAACATACAACTATCTCATTTCATATAGTATCAAAAGAAAGGGATTGATAGAGAGCCGGTTGATGTTTTCGTGTCAGCCTTGTGCCCATTTACGAGGAGTAGGTAAAATCCGCCATCTTGAGAGTGAATTCAAGAATATACGGACTTTTAGCGGAGTTAAGTGAATATCTTTAGTTATTTTATTATTAAATTGACGAACTTTTAGTCATTATACAATTTCGTAACCTTTATATAGTCGGTTCGCGTTAAGGAAATCGATTGATACGTCATTGTATACCCGAAACGCCGAATTTTTTGGTAGTGTTTATGTGACAGGAGAAGATACTGTAAGCTTTCTAATAGTTTTTTGCGTGTCTATTTCCGTTTTCCATCCCGACGATCGTTAGCATATACGTGAAAGTGACAAAGGTATTGGCTACCTCGATTTTGTGTTCGGTCAAGAAATATCGTTATGTATTTTGACGGTCCAAAATGCGGTTAGTTGGGCGTAGTAGTGTCGGTTCTAAGTGAGGTCCGAAGGTGCTGGGCCAGTCAGGCGGGCACAGCGCGCGGCTGCGGAGGATGCGAGCGGTGAGGGCGGGGTAGCGAGGTGTATAGTAAACTGGTGTTGAGAGGAAGATGTCGACTACTATGCGGCCAACGCTGCAGACGGTGCCGGAGGCGCTGCCGGCGGACCACGTGACGTCGTCGCCGGCTCCTGCGGCGGCCACCGCTGCGGCTCCCTCTCAGCCAAGGCACCCGCGCCCTATGTTCAAGGTAAGTGTTCAAACATTTCGAGACTCCTCAGTCATGTTAGAAAATCTGGTTTGACAATTGCCTTATCACAAATCTGATTGAAATAAGCAGAGGCAGGGCCAAATGCCTTGATATTCATTTACTCTCTCAGACTCTGGGACTCTTGAGATTTAATCAAATATGTCTCTGTTATATTGGTCAAAAAAAGTCTAGTAGGAATATCTGGTAACTGTTTCATAAATAAAATGAGTGTAGAATAATGTAATTGGCTTAATAAATCTATCTTAGTTTGTAAGAATCTTAACACCTATAACTAATATATTATGTGTTCAATATTTGTAGACATATTTTCAAAATGCAGCGTCATGACGCATTGTTTTGAATATGAAAAATGTACTACAACTGAATCTTAAACAATTTCTTATAAATTGCATGTTTAAGTTAAAACAACAAAGAAATATACCATTATAGACAATCATATATTTTTATACAAGCTGCTGCAACTCGCTATAATCTAGCTTAGAAAGTGTTCAGTGTTGCATGCAGTCTAAACTATCAAATTCATTATCCGCTTGAAGTCTATGAACCTTGTTTATGAAACCAACAATAGTTTCTTTTGCAAATTATGTTAACCAATTAATGATAGCGTCTATGACACTTTCATCTTTATAATGTTGTTTGAATATAATATAAAATCTAATATTATTTATATTGAAATAGATAACTAAGTGACTTCAAAAAGCACTATTCTCAAAATTTGTTTACTAAAAGTTTTTATACAAAATACTGGCAGTTATTTATAGATATTACTAAATAATTATTAATAAAACAATAACATTAATAAAACATCAACATTAGATAACAATCTCATAAGTTTTAAATAAATATTAACTTTAATTTTGCAATAATATTAATGTGTTTTTTTATGCATAAAGATATAAATTACAAAATAAAATTAATTTATGTAATTCAATGTTTAGTAATGCTATAGCAAATTATTGCAACTTTTAATTGTATGTAATTGTGCCAATGATATGTCTTAACATATATTTATTTTATATATAATAATAGAGCAATTTTTTTAAATATATTTTGGTGTTACATTTGTCTCATAGAAGACTATAATTATATATAATTATAATTAATATTTAGTACTTCAATGTTTTAATTATATGATTATTAATACATACATTATATTTTTAATTAATTTATGCCTAATATGTATGTAACATTTTTGGCAGAATGAAGTAGGTGTAGGTATTGTATGAAATCAATACAGAATACATGTCTGACTCAGATGGACAATGAGGCATACAATCAAAACATATTGTTTTAATAATTTGGTTAGTGATTTAAAAACTACAGTATATTTATTATATTTAAACATTAAAAGAACTTTATATATTTAAAAAAAAATCACATGTAATTATTTTTGATATTGTTAAACATTTATGGTAAATATTTAATAGGATTAGATAATAATAAGTCTGTCTATGTTCTTATTTATAATCATTATGTCATTATCAGAGATGTGTTGTGTGATATATACATATATAAGTTACAGAAAAGAAACAGGCTTGTTATATGAGTCATAATATATAATAATTATTATGTCATTATCAGAGATGTGTTGTGTGATATATACATATATAAGTTACAGAAAAGAAACAGGCTTGTATGACTCATATATAATAATAATACTACTACTACTTCTTAGCATTTATAATATAAATAGACAAGTGATTCAAGAAAGTTTGTTTATATACTAAAAAAAAAAAAAGTATATTTATGTAATCCACTTTGACTCTATTTGTTTAAAGACTTGCAGAAGTATAAAATAATATAAACGATGAAAATAAATCGAAATTATTTAAAAAAAAAATATTTATGAATATTTATTTATTGCACAAGTAAACTTGTTCATAAAATCTTTTTTTATTTGTCATTTCCATAGCAGTGCCATTATATTCTTACTAGATCAGTATAATTAATAATTTTGTATCTATTTAAGTTTCATATAGTCAGCGACTTTTTTATTTTATTTTAATCATGACTGAGGACTCATCTTTATTAGCTTGTATATGTAAGCTTCAAGCTGTTATGTCAAGTGTATTTTTGTACCGCGTGTTTTCGTTTCCATGTTGTAAATGTATGTTTACTATTAGACTATAGTAAAGACTTGTGGTTGGAGAAAATTTTATCTAAATTATATAATGGTAACTTTGAGTATTTCTTGGTTCATTGCTCCTAAAATATTTAAACCGAGAAATTATTACGTACCTAACACTGGCAGTAAATAGATGTAAAAAATATATATATTAAATTAATATACGAAAAATAATATATACAATATTTTTTAAATAAAATTCATAATTCTCGTCTAAACAATCAATCAATACGCAGTAATGGTCTATTTATCTATTATCACACAGTTTCTACAATAACGTATCGTATCTGCTTACGGTATATGACGTCATGCATAAAATATTAAGTATTACACGGCTTGTTACTCCGGATGAATGATTTTTACCGGTTTTTTTATCCATGTTTACGTTTTTTTTTATTTCGCTTCACACCGATTGAATGCGCGTGAGATATTTGTATTTTTTAAAAACATTTCTACAATTTCTTTTTTTTTTTTTTTACATGGAATATAATGTAATAAGAATTGTTATCGTATTTGGTATATTTTGTATTCTAGATAATAATTTTAAAAGTGTTTTGTTATAAAAACAATGTTATTGTCGATGGTTAGCACAATCAATCTTCCTTTAAAAATAATGCCTTCGTATTCGTCTAAACTAAATATTTTTTAAACTATGTAAGATTGTTTAAAAGCGATTACGATACTTGAATATATCAAAAGAACTAGTCGATTAGCAAATGAAATACAAATAATAGTTATTCTAATCAGAATCAAAAGATAAAAATCGTTAATAAGTAAAGCAAGTAACAAGACATATTGAAACGTATTAGTTAGAAACGTTAGTGAACAACGATTTTTTAATTTACCATAGTCGTTTTAATATCCTATTCACATCGTTACACAAAAACATTTATTTGTCACTAGTACTTCGCAATTCTATCAGGATTATATTTGTGAATCGAATCCGAATATATTCGGAAGTTAACGAAGTGATTAAAAAATATTTGGCAATGTGTTCTTTCCAATTTCACCGGGTTCATCGTTATGTCACGATGTGCAGGGACGTGGGCCGGGAAATTGCGTAGGCACGGTGTATCGGTTGGATATAGGTTTGGACTTATTGGCAGTGGTATGAAGTTTTCATTCGACTCGATTATATACATATACGTAAAAGGATAAAATAGTTTGTTGAATGAAATAAAAGTTGAACTTTATTTGTAATTAAACAGATTTATGCTTAGAGCTACAAGGCAAGGTAAGGCTTGCCGAGGGGCTCCACACAGCCAAAAATTATATAATTTTTCTCTAAATGCTTTCGAATGGGGTGCTTCAAATGTCAAAGTGCCGAAGGACCTTGGATCGCTAAGTCCGGACCAGATCGTAAAGATAATAACACTTAAACATTCAAAAGAAAAATAATATTAGCAGTTTCATAATAAACTTATTCAATTGGAGAATTATACATATACGTAACGTACGTACAATTCATTTGTTAATACAAATAAGTAATTTACAATATATTCGAACGATATATTGTAAAGCTCGTTAATTATAATGTTTCGATAAGAATTAATTATTATTATTTCAATATACGACATTATTATCGATGTTATACAAACATACAAGTCTGTTAGGATAGGTTATTGTCGAGTTTTTTTTTTACAAACGATATTTTAACTAACTAAACCGGCTTAAACCACTAAGCCGATTTTGAAAATTATTTCACCAATGGAAAGCTATATTATCAGTAACATAGTCATATATTTTGTCCCAGTATTCCCACGGGAACGGGAACTACGCGGGTGAAACCGCGGGCAAAACGCTATCGTATATAGTGTTATAAAGGATAGCAAATAGTCTTTGCGCATGCAACGCGCGAAAGTTTGTGATTTAAATTTGGAACTTGACTATGATAGGAGGATAGCTTAAATATAACATTGGGTCAATGTTAGAAACAAACTAATAGAATTTTTCAAGTGAGCTCTTATAAAATCGCTTTGAATTATGTTACATGATTAAATTGAATGTAAGGCGACTAATGATTTGGAATAAAGATTCCAACTAAAGGTACCGTCAAGGAAATAAGTAGGTAGTTACTCGTTTTCTCAAATTAAATTACATAGTCAAATATATGCAATTACAGTAGAACCCCGATTAACCGGGGTTGGCTTATCCGGGGAGCGTATTAACCGTGCGTCTCTGCGCCTCCCGTGCGCGACGCGCGGGATCCGTCCAAATTCGTTTGCGGCCTCGGCGCTTTGTCCTGATACAAACTTACAATGTGACAAATACTTCATGTTACATTGTAAGGTTCTGAATTCGTCGAACTCATATGGCGTATTCAATCTGACAAACCGTAAATTAAGTAATTATTTAAAAAAAAAACAAGACTAAATTATTAACGGAATTTCGGAAAGAGACCAGAGAGCTTTATATATATATATATATATAATGTGATAATATTAAAACATTCAAATACATATAACATACATACATAATTCATTTGTTTTTACATGTATTGTTACGAATTTTAAAATATTCCCTCTAGATTCTCACTCGACGCAAACTGCCCATAACACAGGCCGCGTTTCCGCGCTGTACGGCATATATATTAGTATGTAATATTCATTAACTCCATGTGATTAAATTTGAATATTACTATGTAGTCAAAAAAAAAGTCGTGACCCTTAATTCGGATTAACTGTGGTTTCAGTTATTTTTTGACTTCTCGGTCCCAATCCCCCCGGTTAATCGGGGTTCTACTGTACATTTATATATCCTGGGTGGAAATCGACGAATATTAACTTCACGCTTTCTTATCGACTGTGTATTTTATAGTAATCAATTTTTTATCATAACGTTAAAATTAATTATCAATAGATGAAGTTATCATACTTATATGCACAACTACTCTGTGGAATCAGCTTTCGCCAGCGGTTTTTCCGAACTAACGTGCTATTGTGACACTTATGGTGATGTGCTATTTCGATGCGTTTATACTTGAAACGTTATAATTATTACGATCGATGTCGCATATAACTTTCTTATATTTCACGGCTGTTTTCTGCGGTGTTTCGAATTTGATCCTTCAGAAAAGCCCTAAGGAACTGAACCTGCCTACTCTTGGCCTACTCCTTGCTTAAAGGAAAAGAAGTTATCATTCCTGCAAGCCATTTGTTGCAAATGACCATGAAAGTCTGTGGTAGTCACTGATCCATCAAAATTATATTATTAATTATAATAAAAGCGATAGTCGAAAAAAAAGCTATATTAAAATTTGGCACGAACGAATGATCGTGTGCTAAAGAACCGTACAAATTAGAGATAAATGAAACGTGATATTGTTTTCAAATCACGTCCGAGACGTTTTGAAATCGACAATACGATTGGTTACAAATTATCCGATATTATTTTATACACAATAATACCCTGCTGTATTAGCATTTCGAATGATTTCCAAAAACGTGACAAACCAATCACAACGCTTATTGGTATAGGGCGTAGATTGTCTAGACGGCTAATGGGATCTGAAATCACTAACTCCAAACCCAACTTACACTGAAAACCAGAAACGGATCGCTCGGGCATAGCTTATCATTAATATTTGTCATTAGTTTTCCATTAATACTACTAATTGATCAATAATTTTATCCGTTATCTAATGCCTGTTATGTGTTAGTTATTAATCATTGGAAACTATTTTGGTAATGATTTGTCAATATTTGATATTTATAAAATTTATTATGTACTGCTTGTTTCCATTAAATAAATAAATAAAGAAAGAGATAGCTAGAGTAATTAAGTCATGTATAAGTGGGATGCAATTATACACGATTAGTCTAACTGTAATTACACTAGAGTCACGTGACACATTTTCTACTTATGTTAAATGTATGACTTTGTTTTTGTATTCAAGTTAAGAATAACAATATATTTCTAGAAATGCATATTAAACTTTTCAATAAGATGTAACTGAAACCAGTGCATTTATTTTGATATAATTTTTTTTCGAAGTCTGTCGCCTTTTGTCCGCTCGCGATCACACGTGTTTCATCCCCCGCGCCACATTTGTGTATGTGAGAATGATTGGATGTACGTATGTTTCTATGATATTATATCATGATTTATTAAACCACTGTAGTTTAATTAAATATTATTGGATAAAAAAATACTCCATTCAAAGTATCTTCATTTGGCCCCTATGATGTCAAATGGAAAGTCGTCACTGTGGCAGAACACCACCCTTCCCTTTTTGTGTTCACAACCGGATATAACTGGATTATCGGATGAGTATATTGATTATATGTGATAACGATAGAGGCGTACTTTTATATCGAAACATGAATTAGCCTACCGGTGTTTTGTGTAACAAGAACTACACGCTTGATATCTCCAAAAAGCAATTTTGCAAAATTATTTCCAAGTATCGACGATATTATATCGAGGAAGTGTGAACGAAACGAATACATTTATCAGTTAAAAGAGAGAGCGAGATGGTATGATATATCCCATTAAATTGCACGAAACTTGATGTGGATTGATTTAAAACCCACGTAACTGTCGCATAGATTTCAGGATATTAATATCGCCCTCGAGCAGAGTATGAATATGATGGTTATATTGATTGGGGTGCGGTTTTCAGGTTGTCAGTTCATGAATGATGTTAGCCAACCGTGAAAGTTACGAATGATGTGAGCGAAGTTGCAATAACATAGTGACATATGTTTTCATAGCCGCGATGGCCCAGTGGTAATAACGCGTGTATCTTAACCGATGATCGTGGGTTCAAACCCGAGCAAGCACCACTGAATTTCATGTGCTTATAATTTATCTCGTGCTTGACGCTGAAGGAAAACATCGTGAGGAATCCTGCATGTGTCAAATGTCAATGTTATTCTGTCACCTGTGTATTCCACCAACCCGCATTGGAGCAGCGTGGTGGAATAAGATCCAAACCTCCTCAAAAGAGGAGAAGAGGCCTTAGTCCAGCTGTGGGACATTCACAGGCTGTTACTGTATATGTTTTCGAATAGATATGACTATTAGTGCTACTAAAAAAACTCTAATAAATTGACAGAATTACTTTTGCTTGTATAATATTTGTATATAAGGACGACGATCCGCTAGTTGGACGTTGAATTTTGCTCGCCAGCTTTTTTAGATAAAAGTGTTTAATACATTCATATATATGTTTGTTTAATTATAGTGCAGGCCGGCCTGCCGGATTACCACTCTGATTTCCATGAAATATACCTTTATGAGTGAACAGAGACCACAGTTTTAATATTTAGTTTTTATAGTAAAAAACGTTACTGTAAATTTCAAATTGCTGGAAAAAACCCTCTTCTCTTGATGAGGAGGTTCCTCCGCAAGTTTCCTGAATACATGACACGACACGACACATGTGAATTGTAAACAAAAATTAAGTATATGAAAAATTAAACATCGATCCCTTAGATCGGCTTAGCTTGGCTTTTTTTATAATACCTAGCAGGAAGGAGTACACAGACGGGCAAATGGGCTAGCATTGTTAGAATTATAAAACAATTCCTTGCAAACTAATTCCTTAGTCTCGGGTTCTTAGATGTTATGTCCATCATACCAAAACCGGACGATATACTGTGTTGATGGTTGACGATACAATACCACTGATAAGTGAGACGTACTTTCATACTTGCTTGCCACCAGTAAATTTGTAAGTTTTAGCGATAATAATGTTAGCTATAATAACGAAAACATTTAAATATACACACATAAATTATAGTGTTCGTTTTTAAAAAAATACTAAAATACAAAGAAAATCTTGTAAGTATTAAGTTATTTGTAGTAAAATCACTCCGTTTCCACAGCAAGGAGTTTCACACTAACGGAAATCAAGATACAATTGGCTGAGATAGAGAGAGAACAATTAGCATATCGGAAACAAGAAAATATGTGTGATAACTTTCGGTTTATTTACTTGAAAAACTATCCTGTGTTTGTAGATTTAAATTTGTCATTATGGAAGAGCTGCTATTTGTCATTATAGAAGTGCTGTTATTGTTCGTTGATTTTTATGCGATTAATGTTAAATGTAATTTCGTAAGGAAGTAAGATAAACACTGAGCTCGTTATCGGGTTTCCTCGATAGAATCTTTACGTCGAACGGAACGTTTAATTAAATCTTGTGAAACGCAAATTTTAAAGTGCATTGAAAATAAAAACATACTTTTGGTTTGATTTTTGTTTGAATTTAAAAATATTGCGATATAAATTAAAACTATTCAGAATTGTATGCAAATTGTAATATTTAGTGTTACTACGCTCAAATTAACAGACAATATTTAAAAAATATATTATGTGTGTAGACTATGGGTATTGAATTATATGTATATATCAGAGAAAAATAAGATTTGAAATGCATAAGACTTCAGATTACGTGTAATATCAGTTTAAGATGAGCAAGAGTGTTTAAGACACGAGTAAAATAATTATAACGAATTCAAGATGACATTCAAGTAACTCATAACATCGTATAATGTTACCTATTGACGATCAAAAAAATGTTCCCCCTAAAAATATGTCTATCGAGACGTTGACGTCATCAAAGTCGACTCGTTGAAATCACATGGATGACTCTCAATCAAGTGCACTTAAGCCCAGTGTGTTTGAATTGTATCATCCATGTGAGTGTCTAATAAGGATGCGAAGTAATCAAGCGATATTAAACATAAGATGAATATTTAGTACTCTCGAAATACAGTCATGTCGAAACATTCGCTGTTATTTATATGATTTTAATTGGTCGAAGTGTTTCCTTATTATTATTGAAACAGTAAATAAAACGTAGATGGTAAACAGCGGGCGCGGATTTTTTTATATCATCTCGTGCTGTATAGGAAAATAATTAAGACGTGACGTGCGTCCGTCTCGAATTCAACTGCTACATGTTTATCAACCAACTCGTAGAAGAACGGTGGCTGAATGTTCTCTAAACCGTCTCCCCAAGAGACGATTAGGCCTTTGTCTAGCAGTGGGACATTTACTGGCTAATTCTGTAATATAATTATTTCCTTTGTAGATTTATATACTACAAAGAGTTGGAATTATTTTTGTATGACTTATTTTATAATTTACCTTTCCGTTTTAAATCTCGAACCCCATTGTCTGCAGTCAAACAATACTAATAAGGCGAGTTAAATGTGATACATAATAGTTACGTATTTTATTATACTTATATGTAACATACATGTATTGACATATTTAAAATAAATTTTAATACGCTAAATATAATAGGTAATTAGACTAATGTTTTGTTTGGTTTCCTTTTACTTAAGCTTTGGTATTTTATATTGGTAATAGGATAAGAATCGAAGATATTAATATGTTATAATAATCATATTTGTAAAAATAAAACTTATTATGACACCAAACTAAAAAGTAAAGCATCCTGAAATTTAGATTGTGATGCTGCCAAGTGATATACGGCACGTATATATGCGGGCACGTGAAAATAATATTAAAAGAAATTAAAGAGAATCTGTGGAGAAGTCTGTGAAGATAAAAATACATATAAAAAAAATCCCTACTGCGGGGCATGGCAGATTTTCATCTGACGATGTTTGCCGTCAGTGCTGATTATAAGATAAATAATAAGCACTAATTAATTACATGACAATTCAGTGGTGCTCGCCTGGATCGATTCCTTTATCATTGGTTAAGATTCACTTCTACTAACAACTGGGTCATCTCGGCTCAACCAAAACCAAAATATAAGCAAATTTATTTTAAGAAATTCAATTATGTGTTTTGGTTGAATTCAGATGACTGATTCGAGTTACACTTCGATCGCTTTCAATTATAATTAGTCCATTTAGACGAATCGTATATATGTAATAGTATATCAATGTCAAACCAATTTCAGGCTATGTCAATCAATACATACTACATATTTCAAAAGTATGTGTATATATATATTAGTGTGCTATATGCTTTTGTAATTATATATTATCCATTCATAGTAACATCATTGTATAATAATCATTTTCATCATTATAAACCCCTTATGCTTACGTACTAAACCAGGATCGGTCGGCGGTCTTAGCTATTGTTTTAATAGTAGTGAATTTACAACAAAGTATTTCCTATTATACAAAATATTATTACGTGTAGTAGAATTTTCCCCTTTTGTTTTGTTGAAAATCAACGAATACTAATTCTACTCTTTTTATCATCATCTATAAATATATCTATTATAATTAAAGTTTATTTTAACATAAGCTTTAAATTGATCACGTGTTATTTTTTACATTCTCGCTTAACGTGTTATATATTATTTTGAGATGTACAAAACCGCAGCCGAATAATAATAATAAAAAAAAAAAAACACGTACAAGTATTATGTCATGTACGATGGTCTGGTCGATCGGTCAACCGGTCGGTACACTTGCATAACAGGGTTCGATGTTAAGCTAAACATGGATACTTGACTTCACGTCATTTAATCGTTTCGTTGGAAATAAAGTTTCGCTGCATCAAATTAACTTTAACCGAAATGATTGCGTTTCGTATTTTGTCAAGTATTCAACGAAGGTACATATTTGAATTACATGCAAACGAGCTTGGAGTGGTGTTAATAATAATTAACTTTAAATAAAACAAAAATATCACAACACATACCAACGAAAATATCAAATCAAACGTATTTATTCATGTAATCTGTTGTATCATCACTATTTTATCGCGACCACTTCGGAAAGCCTCTAGCGGGAAGAAGATATAACAAATTCGCGTAATTGTTATTTTTAAAATCAGATTTATAATGTGATTAGGATAGTATACATAATTATTGTTCCTGATAAGTCCTGCGTTGGAACCAGAGCGTTATTCCAAGCATCTTTATCCAAAAAACTATTATTTTGAAGCGTAATAATATTTATTGAATAAATGTGATTTCAATTAAAGTATTACAAGAATTTTTGTTAGGCTATTCAAATTTAACATGAATATAGAATATCGTTCTCGGACAAAATTATTTTCAATTAAGTTTTTAACGTGTAAAATGCACAGCACCCAATCACACATCGTTGAATATGTATTTCGTCCTGTGAAACTTAGTATCACTGACCCGATTTAATAAATTAATAAATCATGTTTGTTTATTCGTATTTAAACTGTGGGAATTGCAATCGAAGTGTAAGTTACATTTGTAGAGAATGTTGCTCCGAATCATAATTATTAATATCATAAAGAAGGAAATTTTGTTTGTTTGTTTTTTTCTGGTTTCACGCAAAAATTTGTGGAACTTTTATAATGTTGCTGAAACTAAAATTCGCCGTCAGGACTAGCCGACAAATGAAATTGCCGACCCACAACTTTTGTACGAGACTGTACTACTTTGAAGCTTATGTAACGTTTTTTATAATGACATGGACTATGTAATATTTTATATGATTCATATTTTTTGAGATAAAGATTAATATCCCGATCCTAATTGTCGGTCCAAACGCTTTCGAAGTAAACTCTGTCAGAACTACATATTATATCAGATATACATATGAAATATTTATAGATCTCCTAATTATCTTCTACCCGTGCGAACTCGGGACCGATAGCTAGTAATTTTATAAATATGCTAATATTAACTAAATAAATTGTATATAGAGGGCATCAAGGATGTTTTATATGTTTTCCTCATCGTTAAATTACATCTACAATATAGTGAACAGCTTAGCCTCTATTTATCGCTTATTTGCTAATGAACATACGATTTTATAATGCCTACTAATCGTAAGATACATTGGTTACTTAACAAAGATAAAGAGCTTCGAGTGTCGTTTTTAATGATCATTAAGTAAAATTAATGTTATTTTAAAATTGTTACGATAATTATGTAATATTGTAAGAAGTATTTTATATTTATGTAAACAATACCTATGTTTATGAATTTTTAATTGTTTTCCTTGATCTATCAAAAAGGAATTTTACCATTGAGAATAATTTAATTGTATATAGAAATATGTTATAGATTAAATAGAAATAATAATTAAAAATGTAATTATAATGGTTTACTTACTCTTAAAATCATAAGTCAGTAATCAGCTATATAACTATGTTGATTGGAATAGGATATTGACACGGTGTATGTCAATAGTATTAAATATAAAACGTAAAGTTTATTAAGAGATAAACAATCTTATAGCGGTCATCACTGTATAGCTAAACTCATACACAACTCGATAGCAAAAAGTACATTCTGTAAGGCGAACTGAGATGTCCATGTAAGGTGTAGAGAGTTGACACTCCTCCTTACTAGTTTGTAAATGGTCTTGTGTTTCACGTTGAAAATGTGTGTGTCACTTTCTAAATCATACCGATTTATGATTGCTCTAAATAATTTATTATTTATTTGTTACAATACAATTAGGTACATTACAAATGTATTATGTTTGAGGAGAAGGTTTTGAGAAGATCCAATGCGGATTGGTGGATAGACCGCTTTTCGTCCGACGTATACCGATTTTATGAACCCACAGCACATCAAATTCTGGGAGTTCAAGTCTGGGTTTGATCCTGATCAACGGTTAAGATTCACGTGTCACCACCGGTATATCTCGCTTCCATTTTGCTCAAAATGTCATTTATAACGCAATAATTTGTATACGGAAAACGAAATACACTGTGTATTTATTCGACAGAACTTTATTAAATAATATACGTATATCTACATTTTTTTTTATTGCTTAAGACCGGTTCGATTGTAAACAAATGTATAATGGAATATGGAATAAGCAAATACACATTAAAAAATTGATAAGAAGACACAGGTCACATTTGATAATGCCTATGTATTGTCCCCTTAGCCTGTAATAACATTCACTTACGTATGTAGATGGAAAAAAAAAACCACACTAATAATAGCAGTAGCCAGCTCAGCTACAATGAGTTCTTTCACTACTGGTATAATAAAGGCCGCTCTCTATGTAGGATTTAATCCATTAGTCGTAATTTCAGATTCTAATTATTTTTTTCCCCTTTTCCGTAACTTACTTAATGCATGAATTTTCGTCAAGATTTGACGATGTTTCAATGATTTAATTCGATATATTTTTTTATATATAAATAAATTGACAAGAAAAACACGAAGTGTTTATTAATAAATTATATTAAAGACACAGTATGATTGTCGATAACATTGCCGAAATGGCGTATAAGTCGGGAAAAAACATCTGCTACCTAAAATGGACGAATATTTAAACGAAACGACAGCGTCAAAATTGTGTGTAATTGTGTGAACGTTCATCGTTCATCTTGAAAGTTTTTTCGGCCAGCTTACACATGAACGCTGAGCTAAAATGTCAGCCTTATTTTAATAACAGTGAGTGTAACTGCTTTTTTGTTAAATTTAATTAAAACTGAAAATTTAACTTTATTATCTAGAGATAAGTTTTTTTCCGTTAAAGCATAATATAACAAGAAGGTAAGTTGTAGAAGGAAAGTTAGTTACGTTTTAAAGTTTGTTACTATTGTTATATTTTAAAATATTTTTGTACAATTATGATGATGGTGATAATGCCCTCATGACCTACTTCGACTACGGTGACCATATTGTCAAGAGAGATTAGCAGCTAACTGCGCAAGAGATATTATAGTGCACAAGTGTGTGCGCAAACACAGGAGCTTACTCTCATAACCCGATGGGACGGGAATCCGACACGACCGGAAAGAGTACAGGCGCAGGACCAACGGCTTTAAGTGTTTTCCGAGGCACGGAAGTGGACACGTTTCCAACTTTCGGACTCCGGGCTGCTATTGAGAATTTTCGATAGAAAATCAATTAAATAATTCACAAAACCAAGTCTGGTACTTCATATAGTTTATATGAAAAAATCTTTACCAGACAAATCAATAAAAGTATGGTAACCTCTAGCGGAATCTAATTGTATGTAACGCGACACTAAATGTACGCGCGTCAATAAAACGCTCGTAACGCGTGTTCAACATTAATCAAATACCGCTAACTCCTTTAATACATTACTGTCTTCCGAGGTTGGTTTGTATTGCGTTTATTTCAATACCAAATTTATTTCATTCAGTATTTTAGAAACAGATTTGGTCAAAAATATCATCGACTAGCTAACTGTCACGGCTCCGTACGACTAGAACTTGTTTACATAAACTTTGATATTGTAATGTGTATACTATATCAGATATATATTATAACTCTATTGATTAAAGCCTTTAAAGCGGCCATTCGGCATGATCTTTTCCGACATCTTCAACAATCATCGTGATATATCACCTTCCTTTTGAATCACTGCGTCAGTTGGTGAAAGCCGTATGAAAATTTGTTTGGTAGGCTTTGAGTTTAATGTGTTCAGGCAGACAGAAGCGGCATGTGGACTTCGTTTTATAATGTGTAGTGAGGAACACTTATCAATTACTTAGTAAGACAGAATTGTCTTTACTTACCATTAGGGTAAGAAGTATTGTTGTTTAGAGCTCGTTTGGTGATTTTACTTTATCTGTTGTTACATATAATCAAATGTTTCAGTAAACAATTCACCACCAGGGAATTGTGTACTGAAGTCTTTGAAAATAAGGTTCGACGTAATTAAATTGTCCGTTCGAAACTACCGAACTAATATCTAATAACTTGTAAAGCGATGAAATCTGCTTTAGTGAATATTTCAAACGTGACCAAGTGTCGAAATTGCTTAAATTCTGTATTAGTTGTTTGTATGGCGTGTTTGAAGTTAATTTTGACTCGTCTCATTGTTTTTTGTTCTAAATATAAAAGACAAATATTATTCGTCATCTACTTCTATTATCTACGTCATCTATTACTGTCTAGAGATCACATTGTGGATATAATGAGATTTTACTAATTTCCTCTGGGATCCAGATAATAGTACGCTTATGGGTATAAACAGAATATTTTTTTAAAATTTGTTTAGCCTACTCAAAATAATATTTTGTTTTTATTTTTACTAATTTGGACACTTGTTATGCTTGTTTTCGAAATTAATTATATTTGGACATACTTTTCTATTATAAACACGCACATTTATAAATATGTTTTAGGTAACAAGTTTATGTAGTCAAGCAATAATATCTGTTTTAAAAAAACTAATGGTCGTTTAACAATATTACGCTATTAACAATATTGAGCCAGCTATCGGATATCGTAAAGATAGTCGATTTCATAAATGTGTATTAGAGTGACATATTTTAAAAAGTATATATTCCAAGCGTTCCCTTTGCCGTCATAGCTATCAGACTCAGCTATTAATTTTCATAACGTGTCCGTAACATGGCACGCTCTCGATGACGTAACTTATTAATTAATATAACTAAGCGGGATCTATTATGTGTTACACGCGTAAATTTAATTTCAGTAATAACCTACGACGAATAAATTGTTTTAATAATATTGAAATAAGGTAAAATAAAAAGTATATACCGAGGGTATTGAAAGAGTCCAAAAAATATTTGTTAGGCATTTATGTTATAGAATGAGGGTACAATTTAAAAGCTACAGCGATCGACTTAAGTACTTTGAATTACAACCTCTACATGTACTATACTGGATTTGGCCTTTTTATATAAGCTTTTACATAACGAAGTCGATAGTAAATGTCTTCTTGAAAAAATTTGTATAAATGTACCACGCAGACCACCGCGTAATCCATGTCCACTTTTTAAAACTAGCAAGAGCAACAAATCTTGGAAAACATTCACCAATAGCTCGAATGACACGATCATACAATGCAATACCAACAATGGATATGGGATTCGACACATTTAATTCTTTAAAAAAAAAAATGTTATGCCTTCTATTCGTCGTTATAATTAGTGTTAATCAGTTTCTATATTGTATATATTGGTTTTATCATTGTTAAGTTTTAATTAATTTTAAAATTGTTATCAACACTATTCTAATGCGTGTTGTGTTCTCCAGTAATTGGGGGTACATTTAAACGTTGT
This sequence comes from Nymphalis polychloros, assembly GCA_905220585.2. Taxonomy (NCBI): domain Eukaryota; kingdom Metazoa; phylum Arthropoda; class Insecta; order Lepidoptera; family Nymphalidae; genus Nymphalis; species Nymphalis polychloros. The sequence goes on from HG992267.1 coordinate 6,290,993, forward strand.
GTATAAGCTTGTATCCTTTGTATTTTTATGTGTACTTCTGTTGGAGTTCCTTAATAAAAAAATATAATACGTTTGTGCTGGTCATACTTCCCTAAATGTTCAATAACGATTGGTACGTTTTTCTTAAAAGCTTATTCAAAATGTACTTTTAAGTATGAACGTACAATTATTTCGACTATCCACAGTCGATTATCCATATTTGATATTTGTTACCGACTCCATGGTAATTGAAGTACATATAACATACCAACAATAAATAAGCTTCCTGTATTAGTATTTCGGCGAATCAAACGTTAGCGCGATTCAGAAAATATTTTCATAATATGTTTGTTAGATTTTACAATTAGTTAGATCTTACATTTAAATTACTAAATTATAATCGCGATGATTGCCGTCGAGTTTATTTGTAATCTATTCAAAGTTATCTTGACACGAGTAAACATTGTATTTTACTTAAAAAAATAACTATTATCTCTATTGTAAATCTCTGTTATAAAAATATTCTTAACGATCTCATCAACGTTTAAATGCATAAATACTGAATAGTGCATTTTAATAGTTTTGATTCTAGGTACGTTTCGTATTTACAATACACTTGTGCGCTTAAAATAGCCTCTCAGTCACCGTCATTATATTTTCATTCCTCCATCGATGAAGCCTTTCGTATTGTGCCAAAAGTTTATATTTGGGTCAATGGAATGTTGGATAAAAAACAGTATTTCGTATATAAACGGTAATATGGATTATATCAAATCGAATTTCGATTGAACTCGTCAATGTTTTCTTTTTGATGTTATCTGAATGATTGCCATTAAATATTAAATGATTTATTGTTGGTTTGTCGTAAACAAAATATTTATTAAAAAGTCATATGTTATGTTTTATGTGTCTTTTATATATATATTTCTTTTTCATTTCAATATTGGAATTTATTACTCGTGTTGATTCGGTTTTATTATCACGAATATTTGTACAATGTACAGCATCAATGTAAGGTGAGTCACACGCGGTCAAGTTCGCGCTTTCGTCATAGAAATGTGGGTGGTATTTTAGATAAGCTATTTGATGATATATGAGATTCGGTTCGTATGACGATTAGAGAGATTTTTTAATAAAATTAATTTAAAAGTGGATACAATTTAACAAGGGAACTATTGGCAAACGGCTATGTATGAAATAAGTAAGATATAACTGCACAGTAGCCGTTGTATACATATGTATCCCAATGAAAGAAGATCATAAATGGTATATGATACATAAGTGAAACAAAAAACATTATAACAATTCACGGTATACCTCAATAAAATATTCGTGACCGCAAAACGCAACCGAGTTACATAAACTATACTATGGTCGCAATAATACTGTTGTTTGCGCAAGCGCAATTATAAATGTCTCGTGCTGAAAAATACACACATTGAGGAAAGAGCGGATTGTTAGGCAAGGATTTGTTAACAATGTTTTATGTTTAGGAAAACATGTCAAAGTTAACTTATTAAAGATATGACGATGTTAATGGTGTTAATGAACGGAGCGATTACAACTTTGACCAATTCATTGGTTAAATTGAATTAAAAAAATTACCAGATTATTGAAATTCAAAATGTTTATGAACCATTAAGAAAACGTTTCCATTCTTCATCTTCTCTACATTTGCACAGATTAGGCCGGACATACATAGCAGTACTAGGTGTAGTTGTTCCGGTTTGAAGGGTGATGAGCCAGTGGAATTACAGGCACAAGGGACATAACATCTTACTTCCCAAGGTTGGTTGCGATGTAAGCGATGGTTAACATTTCTTACAATGTCAATACCTATGGGCGTTGCTCACCACTTACCATCATCAGGTGGCCTATATGCTCATTTGCTTACCATTTCTATAAAAAAAATAGAGACACGCGTAAGGTAATTTAATTTACAATATGTAGATAAAGTTGATGGTTTATATGTAGAAAACATTGAGTTGTTGAAGAATTTGCGTTCATACTTGAAAAGGCTTTCGATATTACTTAAGAATTTCTTTATATCATGCTTTATCATAGCTCTAAAGAATTCCCAGGGAATTTTGTTTCGGGGAGACTTTGTAAAACATCGGTATTTTAACATCGATAATTCGACCCGGAGTATCTAAATAAGGGAACATTTTAAAAAAGTTTGCATTTTAAATCGTTTTGCTGACAACAAATTACTTCAGCTGACTTTCTCTGGCAGCATAGGTCATGGTGCAGTTTCCATAGGAAAGCGATGTTGTCATTCGTGACAAGTGGACTGTGACAAATAAAGTTTCACTATCATTGGCTGTTGATTTACCTTTCATCTTTTACGTTATCTATCATCTTCTATTCTTATAAATTGAGCTGAATGCTCCTATCTTCGTTCTCTAAGTGTTTTTAAATCATTCACCAGGTTGTGATGAAAATTTAGTGACCTGATCTGCGTCGTATAAGGAAGGTTAGAAAAAAAATTTCAATATATTTGTGCTGACCCTTATTCTACTCGAGCGAAGCCGGGATGACTAGGTAGTGGTTAATAAAAATATGAATTGTTTTATATTTTAAACTATATTCAAATGGCTGAATGTATATTAAGTCGATTTTTTGCTTGCGATTTCGTTAGCGTCAGTTTTAGTTACAAAAGATTATTAATCGAAAGATATATCAATATTCCTTTAGAAGTTTTATCATTCCCTTAGATTAAAAATGTTCTTCATTATGTTTGGTAGAAGCTACTGGGTAGAATCAGAGTTTGGTATTGGGTTTTCGGTATTCATATCGATACTTAATTATACTGAGATTGATCTTCTGAAGTTACATAAAAAAATACATTATAAGTACAACCTTATAAAATATTCATAAAATAACAAATCTACGATTTGTTTCAAGAAAGTTCTGGTCTGTCTGGCGGATCTCATACACGATATTGTATCGTCACTTGACTGATCAGGAAAACAAAACTATTAGTATGATACATAGTGTTCGCTGATGAACATAATAATTGTTTCTTGTCAAATGTTTTGTCTTTATAAATTATCGCTTCATTTTTATGAGTAAGAGAGATAAAATGATTTGTATTAAATACCGTGTAAAATAAAATAACATTCCAATATAATAAACATGTAAATAATATATTATGTAAAGTAGTTTTTGTTAGACAGTAAAATTAAGCATATTTGAGATCGCCAGAAGTCCTATCTTTAACATATTTCTATTGTACTAAATCCCTCTCGGGTTCTCGTCTGCGGTGAAACAGTTTTAACATATGGCAACCAGCCAACTCGCATGCATGTATAGTGAACGCTACACCAATGTCATCGGTCTTCCGGTGTTATAAATATTCATATATGTCTATGTAGTTACGGTTTCGATAGCTAGCATTAGTAGGTCTAGGTGTTTTCTTATTGTTACGAACGTACAAATGTGTTGATATTTGAGCTGTAGTCACGTTAACGTCATTATTTTCTAGTTTATTGTGAATTGAAACGTTCGATACGATTTAACCATTCTCGCTTGTGCTTCGAACAGATCAATTTGTCTATGGATTTACTTGCTACAGTTCACAATCGATGTAATACGGTCTTTGTTATTGTTTTAAGTTCATAACGTAATCACACCATAGATAGTTCATCTTGAAATAAGTCTCATGCATTTTTATTAGTTTTAGTATATTCGTCAAATATAGTGATAAGTTTTCGTGTTATTCGTTCAAAAGAACATTGAAAATAAAACGAAAAGTATTTAGTACGAGAAATATTTTAAATATATCATCAGTGATAAGATACATAGAAAGGACAACTTGGACAATAGATGGGTTAGTCACCTCCGAACACGTCCTTAGCTTCCGCGGTGACGTCAGCTCACCGGCGCCCGCGCACCGTTTGATAGTCTAGCGGAATGTCATTTGGTCCTTAGAATTTGAAAATTACACAGGTGCGGAGACAAATAACTTAGCGGTGTTGTCCACGTTGCTCAATATATAATGCGTTTCACTGTTTCAGTTATTACTGGCAATGATAAATAACGCTATCAATAATAAATATTTAGTACTAGAATGTGCGTGTACGCATGTTATGGTTCTGCGCGTCCAATTTATAGTTGCGTTGTTATATTACTTCACTTTGTTTTAAATTTATTTCAATTATTTATATGAAGTTCAAAACACATTAGTTATGTGTAAACTGATCATTCAACCTTTTATTTATCGAAAGTAACATTAATTAACTTATTATTTGTAAATTTATTTAGTATATTATAAACGTTAGAACTCAAGGGTGAATGATCTTTTCATTCATCACGTTATTGGGTGTCGTGTGCCGTAATAGCAAACGTTTTATCAGCCGATGCGATCGCAAGCGCATGTTTTGCATTCGACTGTGAAATTGGATATAGTAACGTGTCTGTATTGTTCTCTGTGCGTTTCGCGTTCGGACGCATTGAGAATTATTTTGCGTTATATGTATAGAATATATATTTAAAGTTAAATTTTGTTATAGTCAACATTTTAGTATCAACATTACCGTTATTACGCCATGATTAAAAAATGGGTCCAACTAAACCACCCCGAGAGAACCCCTTGATAAAGTTGTGCTTGTCGGATTTGTAAATGATTTTTTGATTAATTACACAGAAAATAGTACAACATAGAAACCGCTAAATTATTCACTTAAATATGTAATTAACTCTCCGCCGTTGGTTTCGTTCGTTGGTTTCAGCTTCTTGAGTTTATTAATTTCGTAGACTAAATGTTAACAAAACTCATGTAAGAAAAATAACCGAGTCAATGACCTAGTCGCTTCCTTAAAAGTTATTAGTTTGTTGTTTAATTCAGATTGTATATCTTAAAAAGTTTTGTTTTCATATATATATATACATATACTGACGTAATAGAGTATATTTTTCTTTACAATTTTTTATAGCATAAATACATTGCTTTGATATTTGTATAATTTTTTTATACTTGATATAAAATATTAGAGATATTTGATTTCATTCCGCTTACCCAATTTCCTAATGCAACTGCGCCCCCAACGATCATAAGCGTAAATTGTTTATACCTCGACGCGAACCTATAAGTTGTTCCATTACTCCGCTAGGCGTTTCGAAAGGGTTCCGCTATTGAATAATAGATGGCGCTCTGAGTCACGTACGAGTCTGTGTATTTACTTTACTTATTGATTCAGTTTTATCTAATGTACAAATGTAATATTTGTTGTTCAGTTGATACGAATGTTTACCAGTTTCCTGTACTATCTTGTAAGTTGACATAATGATGTTATCCATGTTGGGTTCGTTTTGTTTAAAAGTATCAATTTATTACACAATGGCTTTCTTTTAATGTTAAATAAAAGCTTATGTATAGACATCAAGAAGTATATTCTTTTACATTTATACGTGTTGGTTTTTTGTAATATTAACGATAGATAACTTGGACAACGTGTAACAAATAGGATTCAAATTAAATATTCATAAATGCCCATTTTAAGCGTTAGGTAGCGAAGGAGCGTACATTTCAAACGATGATCGGCTTGAAAGACCAATATTATTTTAATGTATCTTAATTTCATATAAAAATAAATTATATAATTGATACTTAAATATGATACCAATAAAAATGGGCGTAATATTAAATGTCTAATTAATGAAGTAAATTTTAACATCAAATTACATTTAGGCGCGAAATGCCTTTTTGCATCCATTACTAAACGCAACTGTCAACGCAGGCGGCCATTTTGTCCCGTACCGCCAATTGGATGATTGCGCGGGAGTAGATCGACGATTGTGTCAAGGTGACATGACAATACTGGGCCTCTTATTGTTTTGCTGTATGATATTGTAAATAATAAAAAAATATATGATTCAGGACAAATACTTCTGTTGCCACCTACTTAAAAGAGATTCTACCGCCAAACAGCAACACTTATTATTTGTTTTGTTTTGATGTGTAGGGTAAGTGAGTCAGCGTAACTACAGGAACAAGAAATTTTAAATTTTTGTTAGGTACCTATGTAGGCCGTCCGCCTTCCTATTTTATTAAAATAAAAACAATATACTTGTTGAAATTAGTTAGTTCTATAAGATTTGTGGTTTACATTAAGAAATAATAAATATTTCGCTCGCTTATGGAAGTGTCTGTTTTATCCCAAGACATTTGAATTGTTAGGTATATGAATATAAAACTGACTATTTACATAAAAAATAATGTTTAGTAGAACTAAGCAAGTTTCTGTAATGGTGATTATATTAATAATAATAATAATTGATAGTACAAAGATAATATTCGTGGTTGATTAATAATAAAAAATAATTACGATTGATTTTTTTATATAATAAAAATAAAACAAAATAAAAATTGTTAAATATGATTATTTATAGAAGGATGAAATCGAAATTACGTTGTAGCAACATTGCATAACGAAATCTGCAATCGTAATATTGTCGTTCTAAAAGTTGTCCTGGGTTCAGGATTGATCCTAGCTTTTCGAGTTCATTGAACTGACATTTTAATTGAATGAGACTCGAATATGGAGTAGTTTCCTATTCATATATTGGAGTAGAGTAATTTTGATTTCATATTGGCTTGCCCTTTTGATGTCGTTGTAAGTAATTATATAAATTAATCAATAATATATATTACAGATTGGACAACATTGCCTTATTCTGTGTCAACTCAATTTTGTAATCTTTAAATATTTTTGGACGTGAATGACTCAAATCTAGTGACGTATGCGTATATATTTAACGAACAGTAGAAAGAGAGCTCTAAAGAGACAACTAAACAGACAAATACGTTCCTTGTAAACGGTTTTTATTGAGTTTGATCGAAATGACAAAGTACAGGCAAAATATCCGACGTGGTTTTTATTAAACGAAACATGAATTGAGTCCATCGTTTATAATAATATATACATTGCAAGTATCAAGATTGTTTAGATGAGTATCATGACGGATGCTGTTAACGTAGTGTCAGTACCCGTGATGATCTTTCAATTCTGATCCCCTTGTCTATTCTTAGATTGCACTCCTGTCTTAACCTTGAAGCTAGATTGATGCGAGGTAACGTACGCTATGGTCTTATTGTATGTAATAACACAATTATACTTCTGTTAAATAGAAATCGGTGCAAATATAATGTATCGAAAACTTTTGATTATACAAATCATTCATTCGATCGTATGCCGCGTCTGTTTCGAAGAATATTATATACTTAAATAGTTATATATGTTAGACCTAACTGTGTAATTTGGTTTGTGATTTCTTCGTATTTGTCTAAATTCTAAAAGATGCTACTGATAAATCAATGTATATGATCTGCTCGTTTAAAAAAAAAAGTAGTATTTGCAATAATGTCTATAACTCGCACACATCGGTCTGTGGGTTGATAGTAATGAAAATTGTAAGGTGAAATTCAGAGAGCAAGTAGGTATGGGTAATTGAAACGGCTGTGTCGATCGAACGTATCGTATTTGTCGTTCAGATATTTACCTTAAGATGTCTGGAAAATTTACTCACTCACGTCGGATAGTAAATTAATGTTATGAACGAACTTTGTCTTTTAGTTTATATAACTAGTGAATCGTTTTTGTGTTATATATAAGTAGTATTGATAAATATATTAATTATCCCTTGCATTGTCAGTACAGTGTTATAACACTTAACACTGTTTAACAATTTAAGTTATATATAACTTAAATTGTTAAGTATTTTGTCTGTAGTCAGCTAACACACTCATCAGACCTGAATGAATTACTTTAAGCTTTTCTGCCATGTTCACGATTTATATTTAACTTCTGTTAACGTTTGCATAGATTCAAATTCGGTATTGTGATTGCGTTAAAATGTTTGTACTGTTTCCTATGTAGAAGTGTTCGCTTTCAATAATATTTGTCATTTGAAGCACTAGGCTTATTGTCGGATTCATTCGTAGTCTGAATAATTTTATTAAAATAGCTACAATCGATAATATGTAAATTATTTATACATTCGGTACTCTTTGCGAGATCTTTATCGCTTTCATTTGAACAAATTTTGATTTAAAATTTGTTTGATCATCTAGTTTTTGAATCGCCGGAAAATTATACTTGGACATTCCAACGATGCTATTTAATGTTACGTTGTACTTTTGATGGGTTTTTTAAATTAATTTCAAGTAAATAGTTGGCTTTTAGATTAAAACTCAGATTAATTTGATTGAAATAGATATGTTTGAATGAAATATTGTCAAAGATAAATTTTATAACAGAATTCATATACGTAGATTTCATTCTTATCACGTTTTGATGTTTTATTCATATCGGTCGTTTATAGTTGTCAGACAAATTCTTATTTGAAAGGTTGCTTGTGGCAAGAATCTCAATACGTGGTAGAGTTGCAAGCTGTCTGGTGCACTTTTGTCTCAAAGTTTATTAATGTGACGATTAAAATTCTGATGGAAATATCTAACGACTTTACATAGTAAAAATTGGCGAGAATATTATATTTTATCTTGTTGAATGTTCTGTTGTTTGAATTCTAGATATTTTAAATGATATTATAATGTTAAATATTAATTGAAATTATAATACATCGTATCTAATGCAACTTCGTATATAAATTGAAACTGTTCGTTGTTATAGTGACGTATATAAAGTGATTTGTTTATGGGAGTGCAATAAAGATTTTTAATAAGTTTACTTTTAGCGAATTCTTGATTATAACGTTATAATGAATATAGATTTATTTATTTATATATATTTACTATGAAGAAGAAGAAATGAATATAGAGATATTTCTGAAACAAACAACTTAAAAAGGAGCAAATACAAATGAACTTTTCTGATCTATTCGAATATTAAAAGAATTTTAATCATTAGCAATTAATTGATACGGTTATTTAATCTATCTAAGATTTTGCTGCTTTTTTGCAAGTTTTAGTTACTCAATATCTGTAAACAAGATCGTCAAGGCCAATCGCCGGACAGTCCCAATTATTCACTAGCGCAACTGTGGTCGATTGAGGATGTACGATCGGACGCTACTCTTGAACGGTGATATCGAGATGGGCATTATGGAAAATGTTAGTTATATCAAAAGATAGATAGAAAAACTACTGTGGTATGAATTCATCACTAATTTCGACTATGTATTCCACAGAGTTTTACTTAGAGCTAGGAACTTACCTGTTTTTGTACCAATGTTTACGGCTAGAGTTCTCTTTTTTGTATATAAATTCATTTTACATGATGGGAATTGTTAACCTTTGCCCGAAACTCTGATACTGTAAGAAATATAAAAGATTTCTTACAGAGACAACGAACCTACAGCCACCCACAGGAGCTGAGATGTGGTGCCCCTTTTACCTGTAATTACACTGGCTCAGTCACCATAAAAACCGAAATACACATGTAATTTATGCTGTTTGCTAGTGAATACCAGCACAAAGCTTTACCTATAAAATGTACTACTTTAAACTAATTTATTAATCCAGCAATCCCTTAAACCTGCTTGATCAAATTATATTTTGTTATTCAATTACCATTCCAGTTTTGATCGTTTTGAAATAAGGATTACAAAATGTAATCTTTAAAGGACAGCATGATTACGAGAGAATTTGTAATCCGAGTTAGACAGTGGAAGTGTGATAATGGATTAACATTGATCCTCTCATTAGGATGACGGGTTGCGTGTTTTCACGATAAAGGTAAAATATATATTTATGTATGATATTGTACCTGACTCACATTTGTCACAAAGTCTTTGTTTTTATAACAAAGAGTATCTCGATTATGATTATTGTATGACACACATTTGGAGTGTTTTTTTTTTTTATATAACTCGGAGTTATTGTATTTTAATTGTCTATGTTTTGTTTTTATGAATGACTATTCTTTTTTTTTTTAAATCAACTTTCATTTAATATATGAATTGTTTTCAATTATTATATATTGTACGATGTACTGTGTTGATAATGAGATTACTTTCTACATAGAACTCGACAAATTTGATTAAAACATGGATCTTGTTCAATAGATTTTTTTTTTTAATTCATAACATCATCTTCCATTACATTTAGTAACTTCACTTCAGGTTTTTTAATATCAGTTATTACTTAGTCATTTAAATTAAATGCTGAACATCACAGTTTTATTATGAGTTTGTGATGTCTATTCTCTGTTGGAGATTCTAATAAAACAAAATAAAAAGGTTTTATTGCTTCCGAACGTGACTTCTATATTGAATAATGCCACATTAATTACGCGAGACGCGACATTGATTACGCAACGGATTTGTTTTTTCTTCTACATAATGATTAAATTCATATCGAACGGTTAGTGAAACAGCACAGAGGATGCAGACGTTTACCCGCGGCGTGAATCGAACTTCCAATTAGCGAACCCTCGCGGATAGTTTCGGTTCGACGCCCCGTTGGTATTGGTACGCGGATTTTTTATTAGTTGATTGCTGATTCAGAGGATTGTTTGGGGATGTGAACGATGCGACTGCTTGATTGGGACTATTAGGCCTGTTTCCTATTTCAATTTAAGGTACGTTATTGAGTATACGCTTTTGGGCACTTACGATACCTAGATTATAGTTATAATCGAATATCGTATTTGGTTAGTCATGCAGTGTATGTATATGGTATTATAAAAATACAATGACTTTTTTTGTGTTTTTTACCCAAATTACATTCTTAATATGCAATTTATTTATTTGTATTTATAAATATGGATAAGATATGTTTTTGTACAATACAAATGTTTTAGAAATGGCGTATAAGTTCATTTCATGATTATATTTGGGACGTAACATCTTAGTTCCCAAGGTTGGTGGCGCATTGGCGATGTAAGCGATGGTTAACATTTCTTACAATGCCATTTTCTATGGGCGTTGGTGACCACTTACCATCAGGTGGCCCGAAAGCTCGTCCGCCTACCTATACAATAAAAAAAAAAAGTAAAATTCTTACTGTTTACTATTTACACTATTCGAACATATTAAAATAACTATGAAAATGTACTTATTATAAAAATCGAATGCTATGAATGATTAACGTTCAATAAACGAATATATACCTTAATTTTGAATAGAAATATTCAAAGAAGTGTGCAACTTACTCATTTGTAAATTCTGATAACAAGGTAATTTTATTTGAACTAATAATATGCTATATAATTAATTTAGTTTTTTTTTTTCATTGTCTATCACTCACTATACGGAAACCATCAGTGAATCGTAGCGTTTCCTTTTATTTTTATAAAATACACACATGAAACATTTTAAAGCCACTATTATTATTTGTTTTACTCAGTAACTTAAACGATATATTAAGTGCATAATTCATTTATTAAATTAACACGCGTGTCGCAACAAATAATCGTATCGTTTTACAATGGATGAATTTAATATAATTAAAATATGAAAATATCGGGCTGGAGTGATTCGGGAATTATTTATTCTGTAGATTTATACGTTTAAGTTGTGTGTGTGTGTTGTTGACATAACATTTTTTTTAAATTTATAAGTTATGTTTAACGTCGTCCAAAGAAATAGTTTAATTGTATGCTATATTTATATGAACATTAACAAAAGAAAGTAGCGCATACTTAGTACTCCTGTTACTCGACTTCTTGAGAGCCACAGGAGCGAGGAGAAGAGTAACAGTTGGGTAATGTACATCACGATTTAAAAAAACGTTAATATTGCCCGTGGTACTAAATGCTTTAATAAATAATGCCTAAATGCCTAATAATTAATATTAACCATTGTAACATCAACTGTATATAAATAAATAATTTGAATATATAAAATGTATGTAATTATTGTTTGCAAAAGGTGCTTACTATACAGTTGGTGAGTTCACAGATGATACCACCTACCTCGGGTACCTGACTACTGCCATACCTTGGATGTGAAAGTAGCGCCTCCTGAGTATTTCTCATTGTGTTGATATTAAAAATTACAAAATTTGAAAATCGTTTTCTTTGACTTTGGTATTTTCTTTTCATTTGCTATGATTTCTTTGTATTTGCTAAGATTTGGTAACGTTAAGCTTAAATGTCTAACTACCTAACTAAACCATAATATATCGTCAGGCTGTCTATTTACCCATTCGTTTGCTTTATCAATCAAAATAAAAAGTACTTAAAATAATTTACATATAAATCGATCAATGTATATGGTATAATTATAATATGCACAGAACGTGAAGCTAACGTATACTTGTTAATATTCATTGGATTTGAAACAGCTACAAATGAGAATAGTCGGTTCTAAACGTCAGTTAAAATTGCAACGTGCATCGTTTGAACTCGAGTGCATTGTGTCTGACAACGGCTAAATTTAACTTTATTGTAATTATTTTACTCGGTTTTAATTTCGAGTACTGTTTATATTTATAAATATCGTTCATGTCATAGGATTTCGTTCTATTTGATTCTGTGTCACAGGACTATTCGAAAGTGATTAAAACTTATTTTGATTTATTCGATATCGAAATAAAACCAAAAATCTATTGCTATATATATGTTAAGATAGAGGAAAGTTTTGTATTTAGATCTCATTTTATGTTAGGGCTTTTTTAGATTATAAACGTAAAATTGAATAGCATTTAGTTGTATATGGACATGATACGGTCATAGTTTAAAAAAATTTAGTACAAAAATAGAATTGGTTAGCTGTTACGATTTTAGAGATAAAATCTTGTGACAGACAAACAGACGACGTAGACGTTAGTAATACGACTCCACCCTACAGAACAAGGTAGAGAACACTAGAAACGGGTATGCGTTTAGTTTAATCAGACATGTTTCCTAGTCGTAAGTCCTAGATCACAACGGAGTGGTTTTATTATAATTTACAATTCTAAAAATTCAACGTTGGTAAGAGAAAAATTCAAACGTACCACTAGATAAAACATGTCCGACTGTTGAGTAAGTCAGCCAACATTATTTATGAGAGCTTTTTCCCATTTTTTGCCCCTTTTATACCAGACGGAAAAGGAAAAGGAAAACTTGAAATGGTGCTGTTTATTGCTCAAAGAGGTGTTTCGTTTTTGTTTTTTAACCTGGCTTCAGGTTGGGGGCGGTTTGTTCTGAAGAAACAATTAATTATTTCTCAATATTAAAAGTACCTACATTATTCAGTCTTGTTGATTTTGAATGTATTTTCTGTCTGAAACTTTTATCTTAAATAGAAAGAATTAAAATTTAGTTCAATGTGATATCATATTTTAAGTCTTAAGTTTATTAAATAAATATTTAAAGAAAACGATGAATGAGATTTCCTTAAGATGTTTAGTATGATTTACTACGAATTTACTACTTGTGTAAGTGTAAACACAGACAGTTGGACCAATCACTTAGACGGTTTCATAACGTTTCGTCCGATTTATATGAGTGATAAATTTTATTTGCCGTGCGAAGAACACACACACTTTAATATATTTCAATATGTGTAATGATAGTAACATAAAATAGACACAATTATACTCGAACTGAACATATAATTAATAAGGTCCACCAGATCGATTTCGGCCAATCTCAAGAGAGATTAGCCAACTGCACAGGACATATTATAGCGCGCAAGTGTGCACTCTCTTTACCTTAGCTCTCATGATCCGATGGGACGGCAATCCGACACGACCGGAAAGAGTTCAGGCGCAGGACCAACGGCTTAACGTGCTTTCCGAGGCACGGGAGTGTACACACTTCTAATTTCCAGACTCCGGGCTGCTACTGAGAATTTTCTGGCAGAGAAACCCAATAACAATTTATTGGCCCGACCTGGGAATTGAACCCAGGACCACCGGGTCTGCGGCCTTATATCTAGCCACTAGACCAACGAGGCAGGCATATAATTAATACTTACTGTTTAAGCAAATTTTTGCCATATTAATGACAAAAAAAAAACGGTAGAAATGATTGAAAGTTTTATACAATACAGATTGATATGCGATTAAAATTATCATTATTCAATTTTGAGATGAATTCTCTGCATCTCCGGAGATGATAATGAATGCATTAATTGATATGCAATCACTGGATTATGGAACAACACAAAGGCGTCACTGAATACATCGGAATATTCAGACGAAATTACAAAGATAAATAAACACGTTTTTGTGGCTAACTTTATTAAAATGCTTTAAATTCTACTGCGAAATCTTATTTGTTTTCAAAAATGAAATGTGAATAAGAAGGTATAATTAAAAATACTTGTAGAAACTTAAATTGAAAGAGCTTTTTCGTAACTCGTAACATATAAACATAAACTTGAAACGTATTTCAGTTTGATTACACGATGGTTGATGAATGAAATCTAACGATTTAATCTCATGTTCGTTTACATTGCACACTTTGGCTTGTTTGAGATCAATTGGATTACGTGGAATGCAGTCTGATTAGCTACTGGATTGTTTATTTTGACTATTTACGTTTAGTCAGGGGGAGTGTTTTAACATCTGCAACGAGGAATCTGGTTTTTATTTTTATTTTATAATGTTTAAATTTCTATCTACATTATACTAGCGAGATCGGGTACCGAGGGAAGAGTAATAGATTTAATAATATTGGTAGTATGGGAGAATTTCAGCAGGGCTGTGTGAAATTAACCCTAAACGAATTATCCACATTTCGAAGTCAGCAGAAAATCTAATCAGGATGAGGAATTTCGTAACACGCGTACAAGAATCAAAACATTATTATGGGCGTGGCAACGTTGATGTTGAATTCGGTACGTCGCGTTGGTACAACGGTGCGCCAGCACTCGCCAGCGGCACGGCAGTCTAGTATTGAGGCGTCGACGTACTGCACGTTCGCAGCGATTCTGGCAAAATTCAAATATCGAACACGTGTTCGATGAATAATTAGTCTGTGCAGTGCTGTGTTTGTTGCATACAGCCAAACCGTTTTGGCTCGATTGAAGTGTTGTGCTCTCCGACAGTCTTCTTAAAGACTGAATGTGAGGGTGTGCTTGTGACATAAACATAGCGTTCGATTTGTAAGTGTTTGTGTTTACGCGGTTTGTATTCCATTTATTTTGTTGTTACGTAGTCGGACCGGTTTTGGTATTAACATTAATTATTGCATACAACAAAAATTATTATACGAAGTTTCATCTGTAATTTTCATTTGAAATATATTGCTAATTTGCAATATCTACCTACCTTTGTCTGAAAGTTATTATTTTAAATGAGTAAAGATTTAACATTCATTAAGTAATATTATATTTAAAGAAGTAATACTCTAAATAACTAAATTAACTTTTTTCAATATAAAATATATATTAATATAAAAGTGTTACTTTTTAATGAATATTTTTAAAGATATTTCTTTGTTTATTGTTAGATGCTTTCATTGATATTTATAATTTTATTCAATGCGAAATGTATCAATAAATTTATTTCTAGGGTAATAAACGTGTAATAATAGTAAAGTTATTCTAACTTTTATTAATCCGAACGAAGGGAAGGGCCTCCTTTGAAGGGAAGGTCTTCTCCCAAACTTGATTAAAAATAAAAAGAGACGAATAAGGTTTCTTTTCGAGTTCGGAGACTTCTTGTTTCTATAAATGATGCCTACGAAAAGTTTTGCTCGTCGAAGAACGAACACCAGCTGAATTTAACATCGTGTTTCACGTTTACATTTTCATTTACGAATTCAAATTTGAAACGTAAGTTGAACTTCCAAATTGTTATATGATTTCTATTACTTACGATGTTATTGAAATTAAGGATCGTAAGACTTCGAATTACGGCTGAAGTTTTATTTTATTTTATATTTATCACAATTGACTATCGTTCTTTTACGAAAGTTCAAGGTGTAGAGAAATATTATAATTATTTTAAATACTTCTCGTATATTATGCAATGAAGAATAAATTGTCGAGATTTTGGATGTGGATTAAAATTGCAAAGGTCGTATCGGTTTCAATTTATTGGTATAATTATGTTAATTTTGTTATCATTTGCTTAAAATCTGCTGTGATCTGATACGATATACGCGTCAGTATATTTAACATACAAAATAAATTAAATAATATTACCGTTATCGTTAAAACTAAATGAAGTACAACAGTTTTTTACGAAATATTCGTTTCGTCTGTAAAATTAGAATTTTCGCGATAAATATCTAAGTTAAATGTTAAATTAAAATGGTAAATATGTTTAGTAGTCAAACATAAGGGACAATTATCTATTTCCCAGCCTATTAGATTATATACCTACATATTATATACATACATACTTTTGCAAAGTGTAAATCTATATGAAACTTAACACTAATAATAATACTTTTAGTATGCTTAATTACACTATCATGATTTGTTTGCGTATAGAAATTGGTGGAAAAGAGTTACTACTGAGTTTATTTGTCTGTTCTTCTCGTTTAGAATCTACGTTTCGAACCGTAATACAGTATTATGACGATTCAAAGGTGCTTTGCATGCGTCTACTTGAATAAATGGTATTTTTTACTTTTCGTTTCTTTTATTGTTTACAAAGACAATCTTGCTCATTGAATTTAACTTATTTTTTGTATGATCCATCCAGTTTTGTAAGAAACAAAACTCGTATCTTGCAATAACGAGTTTCGGCCCGTGTATTTATGTAGTTTAACCTGAATGAACTTCTTTTGCACTCCGCTAGCTTATGATAAGTTAAACTGTAATATTATTTAGCCTTAGATTTCAGTTTTAGCTCTAAAAGGTATTCAAAGCAGCAATCATTCGATTTTCTTAAAATATAGCGTTTGATTTAACAATAAAATATCATATCATCATGATCATACAAGAAAGTAGACAAGTAAACCAAGGGGAAGGCCATTGTTAGGTAAGACAGATCTCTTTGTCTCAGACATGGGCAGTTTGGCTCTGTAAGATATTTTATTTTTAATAATCGTAACCTAAGGACATTATTAGCATGCGTCTACAAAATTGTACATTGCTTAACATCTTTGTTATACATAAGAGTTGTATATAAGATGGTTTCTATTTATATTTATCACATAATATCTTAATATATCTTATAATTATTATTTTTTATTAAAACTTGAGTTTATCAAGTTTTAATTAAAATTCTTTCAATGCTAAATGATCTTGAACGAAAAAAAAAATTGTAGTATTTAGGTCAAGGCTTAGACTTTTGAATGGTGAGATCTCGGCGTTTTCATTATGACTGAAAAAAGTGCTTTGTGTATATAAAAATGGCCACGTTCGACCGTGGCGGTAGAACGTTGAACATGGAAAGCGTTTTAAAAAGGTTACGTGCACACGCATTTATAATGCATGAATTGAAAATTGCCGATGGGCAGAGGATTTAAATATTATTAAAAAGTACTGGCCGCTTGAACTAGACGATCGAGTACCAAATATGCTTTATATTTTAGAAATAGTAAGTGTAAAGTTTAATAACTTGCTACAATGTTCGCGTTAAATAGGTACGACTTCGTTCAAAAGCGCCGTAGACAATTTATAATATGCGGTTTGTTTTAATGCTAACGGGTGTCTGCGGTTCACGCCCACTTCGTGAAATTGTTCGATTTACCTCGATAAGAAAGTCTCACTAAGATTTCTTCTCAATGGTCTTATGAGATAACATTCCATGGCACGTCATTTTTGTTTTTGTGAAAAGTTCACGTTTGTTTCAACGAAGAGTAACTATTGCAATAAAGCATAACCATCACGGCTTAAGTAGTCATCGTACGTACAGAATCATAAATATTTCTTATGGTGCGATTCCATAAGCGGATGATCGGTATTGGATCTTGTTATGTATTCTAAACGGTGTGCCATAAAGCACATGCGTCCGCCATATTGAATACCAACACTTGTGTACCGCACGATAAGCAACACACATAAGAAAATTCTGTTTAATTATTTGGATAGTTACAACTAAATACTAAGTACTTGACTTTCTGATATTTAATGTCTCGAGCTCATAACGTCTGGTCATCATTTATAGATAGATCAAACTACTATTAAAAGTTGATGAATTAAAGATGATACTTTACATCACTTCGAGTGCACTAGAAAATGTGAATGAAGGGTGTGCAATCAACCGATTCTTTGGATAAGATGGTTTTAAGTAATATTATGCATGACTTATGGTGATTTTCTAATGTATAAATGCAGCGTTAATGTCGCTATTATTTGAAGGGAAAAATGAGACACTATTTTTGCATCTCAAATATTAATAGGTCCATTAGTTCTATGATTTGCTTAAAGAAACATTCACCTGTAAATATCCTACCGTTAAGATAAATCCTTCCCACCTTATTGAGGAGAGGGTTTTGTGTGTACTCCACCACGCTCCGAGAACCAATGTGGCTTGGTGGATACACGACACAGATTTTTATCCGCAACATGATGTAGGTCTCCTCACGATGTTATCCTTGATCGCCGAACACGAGATGAATAATTATAAACGCAAATTAAGCACATGAAAATTCAGTTGTCCTTGCCCAGCTTTTCGGAATCATTGGTTAAGATTCTCTTCTTCTAACGACTTAGCTATCACGGCCCAACTAATACTACATCTTTACCTTTCCTAATTACTATATGCGTTTTTTTTGAGGATCATGTCTATATATTTGGCTAACCTTATCAATATATTAACTATCAGGGAGCGCTAAACAGTAATTACGCTTGAAACAAGATAATAATTAACAATTTAATGGTGTTATCAATATTAAAATTAATAAATAATTAATTAAATAAATAATACCCAAGGTGATATTTGTATCGTATCCACGCCAACTTGAATGTAACCACGTGTTATTATAATAGATTTATCTCGCGCGTCTTAATTGAAATTCAAGTGACGCTGATGCTGAGCTATGTGTTAGTGGGGCGCAATTACTTACGACCTCTGAATATTTACTACCATTATTATTTCAGTCGAACAGCGTGCTGTAAAATGGGCCGAAACCTCCTTAAGAGGAGAGGAGGCTTAGCCCAGCAATGAGACATTTATAGGCTATTACGTTTTATTTCGGTAGTAAATAAAAAAACAACGCCAGTTAGCAATGTTAGGTGTACGATAGGATATTTTTACTCCAGCATTATCTCCTAATACTATGGCATAGTCGAGTTCTAAAAAATCGTTAGCTTTAAATTGATACCGACAATTAGAAAAAAGCGTTTTTTTTTTAATGAGTGATTGAATCTTTTGTAATTATATTTATTAAGTTACAAACCCTCGTCGTCAATTATGATATATATATGTTGATATAACTATAACGACATCTGGTCCATTAAATTCAACGCGTGTTCATATCCTTCAATCAACGGATTGAATAAATTATAAACCGGTTTAACACATTTCAATAATTGTAATATAATAAAGGAAGTTTCCATATTTACATCTACGCCGATCGGAATGTTTTCAAAAGGCTTTGATCGCTGTTGTTGTCTTGTGTTTTTTTTTTCATATTTTAAAATCCATTATTAATATTTTAAGTGATATTTATCTTATAATTTTCTAAACTGTAAATGTCTCGTTTAACTTACCCAAAGTGCTCCAAGTCATATTAGGTCACATTTATTATATCAGTCATATACAGTGGTGGTCCTATAATTAGAAACACTACCAACGGTCCTTGACATTATGTAAGATACTTCACCGCAATCGTTTTTATTTTGAAATCAAACAATAAATAGGACAACAATATGTTCAACGATTTATCATTTATTAGAACAACAATATAAATCCCATCACACAAGTGCAGTTTCAATATTACATTACGGACAAACATTTAAAGTATGAACAATTTTAAGGTATGAACAATAATGGTCAACTAATTAGAAACAACAACAAAAAATATAAAAAACAATATTTTTTTAAGTATTAGTAATTAGTATTGTTATTTACAAAATAGCTACTATCCACAGCCTACCGATAGTCATAATTAATATTTAGTGGCGTATCCCTTATTTTCAATAAGAGCACTGCAACGACGCATTGATTCAATCAATTTCATACATTCTTCTAGGGGGATTGAATTCCATGCTTCAACAAATGCTTCATATAGTTCGTTTTGACTGGTGTTACGTTTGTTTGAGACTTTCTTTTAACAATATACCAGAGATTTTCTATCCGGCTTATATCTGGACTATTTGCTGGCCAGTCTAAAACGGATATACGCTGTTCGCTTAGGAAACATTTGACGCTATTGGCCGTGTGTTGAGGGTCATTGTCATGCTGAAAGAT
The DNA here is from genome assembly GCA_905220585.2 of Nymphalis polychloros. Taxonomy (NCBI): domain Eukaryota; kingdom Metazoa; phylum Arthropoda; class Insecta; order Lepidoptera; family Nymphalidae; genus Nymphalis; species Nymphalis polychloros. The sequence goes on from HG992267.1 coordinate 6,311,172, forward strand.
CCAGGTTATAGGCAAATGATCGTCCGAGTAGGGAATCATTGATATTTTTGTATTGCCATTGATCCATTGTACCGCCACCGTGCTTGACTATACTCCTTGTGTATTTATAATGAAAAGCATTGTTTACAGGGCGTCTAACATAGCGCCTTCCATCGGAATTTACCATATTTGTTTTTGTTTCATCTGAAAATAACACTTTTTTCCATTCTCGTACTGTCCAATTAACATATTTTTTAGCGAATAATAATCGCTTCTCTCGGTGTTGCTTGGTAAGAAGCGGTACCTTTCGAGAGATTCTTCCATACAATTTAGTTTCCACTAATCTTTGGCGTATCAGTCTTGACGAGATGTTTTTCGGGTCATCAGACGAAAAAACTTTATTTTTAATCTGGTTGGAGCCTTTACTTGGGTCTTTTTTAGCAACACGAACGATTAGCGTATCTTCTCTGAGAGAGGATTTTTTTGGCCGAGCCTTTCTAAGAACATTTTCAACAGTTCCATGTGTTTTGTAATGATCAATTGCATTAAAAACTTTCTTAACAGAACAATTTAAATGCTCAGCTATTCTTCTGTACGCCCACTTATGATCTATATGTAAATTAACAATGATTTGCCTAGTTGACGCGTCACTACTTTTATTTTTGCTCATTTCGAACAAAATGAAATTCAGATTAAATTTTGAATTGCCGCCAAAATAATAGAAAAAGAAATGTTATTCTCCAATTTCAAAAAAAGAATGAGATATGGATACTTTTTTTAAATGTTTCTAATTAGGCGTCCAAGCGGCCAGTAACAGAAAATAAACTCCTACATATGTAAGACTCATTTTGTAATTAAAAGTAAGATATTATGTTTTATATTTTATGCATTTAATGAGTTTTTTATTTGAGTGGTGGTTATTGCATGATTATTAATTATTGAATGTGTATATTTTTTACAAACATTTGTACGTTGAAGTTATACTTTCTTTATTCATAAGAAGTATTTCTAATTATATGACCACCACTGTACATTACTAACTGTGCCCTGAGGCTTCACCCACGTATAATTAATAAAAATATAATAAATTATTTTATTACTATAATAACACACACATATGGCTACTTGTAAAGAAATACGTAATTAACGATTTGAAATTAATTTTCATAAGATACCGTAGGGTTTACCGATCTAATATATACTGGCCTAACATTTGCACCATCACGTGTTCCTTGTGTGTACCAATTTTCACCAAGATTGGTCAAGCCGTTCTTGAGTTATAAGAAGACATACAGACAGACAGACAAAAATGAAAAAAATAGTATAATGTGAATCATTGCATCATAAAACGATTATTTATCACAAAATTAGGTGAAAAAAAATGTACAGACAGAACCAATAGATTTATACAGTAGATGTAATCAATTTCTTCGTTATTTTAATTTATATGCTCAAATGTTTTTTGTCTTCTTTTCATTTAAAGTCGTCTTCATGATTATAATATAAATGTGTGCATATTGGAATAAATGTTTAATTAATAGGAAAAACTATAAAAATGAAATAAATGTATGTTATCGAAGGATGGATTACTATTTAGTTTATGATAATGAGGACGATAAAATTTACTGCTTCTTAATTCACAAATCTCTCAATGCGTTGTAATGAGTGATTAATTATTTTTCAACGACGTTAATACTAATGCGAGTTGGATCTTTTGTTTTATTTACGGAACGTATGTGTAGTGGGTGGTATTTTTCTCAGCTACAAGTTGAAGGTTAAAATTATTTATGAAAAATTACATTCAGCAAGATAAATCGTTTTAGCGTACTAGTTTGTTTTTACTGTTTTTAAAAATGATGTTTAATCCCTTCTTACTTTTAAAATATAAATGATATATTTATCACAGACCTTCCGTTTTTATATACAAAAAAAATAAGTATTTTCTGTGAATTAATTATGATTTGGAATTATTTATGTATTTATTATGTCGTCGCTCAGCGAATGCTATACTTTTAGAATGTATTGTTACGTTTCCCTTGTCATAATTAGTCTTTAAATATGTTTTTGGTCGATAAATAAAACAAATATACATTATATTTAGATGCTATAGATAAAACAAATAGGAAATATTCAAAATGTTATTGATGATAATAACATCTTAACTATATTCTAATTAATTCCATAAATAATTTGGTTTGTTCAATAAGCCTCTCTCTTCAAAATCAACCTCTTCGTTAGTATTAGTAGTTTATATACTATATCGTTTGTTATTATGACTTTATAATACTTTAATAAAACGATATATATAAATACTTTTTAGACCGGATGCGACATATAAATACTTTTTAGTTAACAGAATTATTGTAACGGTTATGTAAGATATTATCACATCTCACTTCGTCAACGTGTACAAATTTCTTGAGGACGCGTGGGTCGTGTGAATCAGGCGTGTGTCACATTTTCAGACCGGTGACAGTTTTCAATTAGCATCGTTTAGCACAATTTGACTCGTTCACTTTTGGTATCTGATCCTTTCCATTATATTTTTACATCCATTTCTTTCAATTTTGCTTTTATAGAGAATAAAAAAGCGAGACATCTAAAACGGCTACGTAATAAAAATATTTTGGAACTACTTCTGTAAGAAATCGCATCAAGATTCTCGTTTTTATATTCTATCATGATTTAAACAAGTTAATGTTCCTTATAATGTATGGTTACATAATTTTCTGCAAATTAAAGGAAAATTTGCTGTGAGAATACAAATGCCTATAATTTTCTTGGACGTTGATCTAGAACCGAGTTGACAGGGAATGCGTATCACCGCTGACGGCACATTGGCTCAGGGCTCCTTTGAGAGAAGTTAAATCCTTCGACGAAAAAGTAAGCCATGAAAACTTCGATTGAAATTTGATCGTACTTTGTAGAACAGATTTTGTTTAATGGATTTTTCAAATAATAATAATTATGGTAATGAAATGTATTGTCAAAATTTTCTTAGCATAGTTACAGTTTTGGATTTTCTCTAAAGAAATGTGGGTTTCAGTGATATTCAACACAATGTTCACATCTAATAGAACACATTGATCGAGCGTGAAAATGATATTCTTGAAAATAGTACTTTAAAATAGAATAGTTTATTAAAAACGATTTATTCAAAAGTTCAAACAATTGACTTCCAAATAGCTCCACTTTGGATATCACGTAAAATCCATTGAACTGTGTTCTTCGGTTACTTAACGTGGCGAAACTTTGATATCAGCTTTCTTACATACATATACGCTTTGAAGTTCGACCCGGTCGAAAGTAGAAGAGTTTAAAAATTCCTAACAACCCAGAATCTTATTACATGGATTATTTGTTTTTATAATGATTGAGTACCTTGCTTTGAGTTTCACCCCATTGATGATTGATTAGTTGATTAAATTATTTCTAACTTATTATTTAGAAGTACTGCTTATGTAACTGTTCTTCGATTTATAGACTGTGTCGATTAAGTTTTGGATATTTAATTTCCAAAATAAGTTTCTATATCTTGAAACGATTCTTCGTGTGTTTTAAACGAAAATTGAAGACTAGAAGATTCTTGTCGTGTTTCTAATACCATTTACGATATCTTTTATCGTCCAATGTACTTATCTGTGAACAATTGATTACAAATTTTTAAATTGACTCTGATAAGCTATTATATATATTTTATGACGTTTCTTTAATAAAAATAAATCCTCAGATTAGGATAAATGCAATATTTTCAGTCTAGACGAGAATTGTTTCGTATTAACGATTGTCGTGTGGCAAGATAAGTGACTATTTAACGGATACGAAGATAAAATATATTTCTTCCTTTACAACGTGATTCATTACTCTCAGCGTCACCTGTCGATGATTGATTTGTGGAAATACACCGTATTGGGAAAGGTGACTAAGATTACACATAAGCAAACTTCAATAGTCAGTGTTTTATTACATCGTATTTGTAACGCATATGAATTCATAGTTTAGTCAATCGAGCTCAAAAAAATTATTATAGTTTTTTTACGAAGTACGACTTAATCTGTCGTTGACATTTGAAATTTCTTGACGACAAAGACAAAAAATCAAATGAACATTATTCGGAATGGATAATAAAGACAAAATAACTAAAACACATTTTATCTTTATTATTGTGTTTGTGTGAAAAATAAATGTCATTTAATAAAGAATAGTCGCATTAACAAACAAAGTTTGTGATTGCAAAGTTGAATAGCGATGGTAATCTCCGTGTAAAATATCATGTCTCCTCTAAGACCAGGCGTTCCAAATCCTCTAAAAGAAGATGAGCTTCAAAAACCCCCTCAGGCTTGCCGCAGAATTGGTTCACTTAAACAACCCGAATGAACCATTGTTAAGACCGTATCCGGTGTTTTCGTTTTATATAGCCAACATTATTTTTAGCTTTACATTAATTTTTGCTATACTATTTTAATGATTTGGAGAATTATCACGTTCATGATAATTATACGTGTTATAATATCCGTGTATGTAAATGTGTTTTTCTACAAAAATAAGCATGGGCAATTTATGTATTTATAAGTATTTCCAATGTTTTGGTTGGTCACCAACTTTTGTTTCCATTTCGACCACATCGAATTCAAATAATTTTATCAAAGCAAGCATACAAGTACAATGATCAATAGCAGTACGTATTACTGTGTCGATATTTGTCTATACATTGTTTTTGATTATTTAATGTAAAGGCCGGCAACTATTCAATTCCTCCGGCGTTGCAGATGAGCTTTAGTAGTCACGTCCGGTTTACCCCCCCCCCCAAGTACGTAAAAAAAATCTTTATAGATAAACCCTGATAAATTGCAGAGCCGGTTGGCGTGGTTGGCAAATACTTGCCTTTCGCGCCGCAGGTCGTGGGTTCGATTCCCACCCAGGACAGACATTTGTGTGTATGAACATGTCTGTTTGTCCTGAGTCTGGGTGTAATTATCTATATAAGTATGTATTTACAAAAGAAAACTAGTAAATGTAGTATATCAGTTGTCTGGTTTCCATAGTACGAGCTTTGCTTCGTTTGGGATCAGATGGTCGTGTGTGAATAATGTGCCAGAATATTATTATTATTATTGTATTAGTTGTTCGAGTATTGATCAAATATTAATCTAAAAATGCTCGATTTTATTTCGTATAAGAATTACGAAGTTTTTTTTTCCAATTTGAGTTGTTATTTTGTTAATATATAACATATGACCGGACCGCGTGCTCTGAATTACTATTGTACGTAAATGTCACACGTATTAATACGCGTACCGGTTTCGGAACGAGTACAGATAATTTCGTTTTTGGTTACTCAAAAGGTTAAGTATCGTAGAAATTTAATTTTATATAATAAACGTTTATTTTGTAATGAAAAAAAAAAATATATAGTATGTATATTAATGTGTGGGAATATTTGTAACTGAATTTTAAACAAGTTTCACCAATTGGAGGGAACAGATATTTTACACACGACTTTGGACCGGAGTTACTACTGAGTTTCTTGTCGGTTCTTCCCGGTAGAAACGACATTCCGAACCGGTGGTAGCTTAACATTTAATTCTATATGAATATGGCGATTCAAAAGTGCTCTCATAAGCCTACTTGAATAAAGAATAATTTGGTTTGATTTCACCAGTACCGCCTATCGTACTGCTGAATTATATTCATTTTAGAACAGAGATAATAAAATAAAAGTATTTTTTAATATCAACTTTTTAGTTTTATGATCCAGTTATCGTATAACGTAAAACGTATCCGAGTTATTTTTTATTATTTTTAAGTGGATAGTTACATATATTATTTCTATGTTATTATAAGAAAAGAAATTCAGCTCGATCGTAATAAATTTTGTGATCGATAAAGATTAATGTATTCTTTGGCTTCGACTAAACTTCGGAAAGCATGTCGGCTCTTATTAAATTGCCTACTTTGGAAGTTTCCTCATATTTCCGTGCGCAGCTCCTTTCAGATAGGCCAATCATAAAATAAAACTTTAAATGGACGTAATACTTATAATAAACATATTGAATAAAATATTTTTTTGCCACAAATTGTTTTTATTGAGATAAATTAACAATAAATAGTCCATCCAATTAGTAATAAGTATTCCATAAAAAACAATAAATATTTTTTTTAAATTAAGTTAATTACATAAAATTTAATGATATAAAGGATTTCTTTGTCATGTATGTTAAAAGAATTTATGTAATAATTTTTTTAATGACTCGTTTCGAATTTTTCCCACGTAAAAATGTATACAATATCTGGAGTTTACTGAATGTATTATATATTATAAATATTAATAATCAGTATCAAATATGTATGACGTCAAACGAACGAGTATAAAGATATGTAGTGTCCAAACTTAAGTCAGGTGCGATTCCGCAAGGTCGCTCGAACGGTCGCATGGTTCAAATAAACTGGTTTGCTGTCCCTCCGACTTGGAGTCAATTCATACAGGTCAAAAATAATCCTTACAACATATTATGTATCAGTGTAGTCAAGGTGATCTTAAATTTTTTTATTATTCCAATTTTAAGCTGGTTTTCGGGTATTTTTTTTTTTTATTACTCCGACACTACAGCCTTGGAAATCGTTCTACATACGAATTAAATGTATGTCATTTAAAAGGCAAGATTGAGTGTAATAAATACAGTTACGGAAAGCGAATTTATTATATAAACGTAATATAAATCAAGAGTATAAAACCATTGAAATATACAATAATTTTTTTAATATTAATTGTTGCAAGGCATAAGAGCATATGGACCATCTCATGTTATGTCGTCACTGTTCTTCAAATCATATTATTACTTATGACTATCTCACTGACTTATTCGTCGAAAAACTATAACATAATATATTGATGTTGATGCTATCAAACCTCATGGGAACATAGTCCTAACAACAGTATATAATAAATGTGTATTTATTATTAGAAATAACTTAATATCTAATTTGACATAAATTCTGATTTCACTAAACAATGTCAGTTGAAATGACGTACACACACACAGAGACACACACCTACAAACATAATATTAAACGCAATACACAATGTACAGTTAGAATTACATACGATATAATATATACAATTCAATTAAAACTATTATATTGACGATAACCAATTTCAACGTATGATTGCGTGTAAGTGACTGACATTTGTAAGGTTTACAAATGGCCTTGTGTCAATGTGAATCGCATTTTGTTTTATTCATTATATTCAATTGAATTTATTACTCAAATACATCATCGTATGTTTTATTTTATATCAGGAATTATATCTTTTTTTTGATTTAATCAATTGGACTGGACTATATAGGAATTCGCGATTTGTGTACTATGTACATATATTGGTATCTTTAGTCATTCTTTGTACCAATTTGGATATAACAGAATTAAAATGATTCAAATTGTAATAATAGTAATAAGAATGGAATTCTCACTTTCATTTTATTAAGAAGATCAATAGAAATGCCTGTTTTTAAGACGTAACTATTCTTCTATTTTGACATTACATTCATAAATTAATGCTAGAAGTCGTTTCAATAGATCAAAAGTACAAAAGAGATCCTGCGATTTTCAAATCACATATGATGTGCCGCAATATTGATCGTTTAGTTATTTGTAAAATATGCAAATTTGAAAAATAGGCTTCAAATTACATAGTACACGTTTCATAATACAGGTACCGAAGTTTGGAACTGTTGTTTATTAAGTTATGTAAGCATCTGCTAAGACATCATTTTTGGAAATTAAACTTTAAGGATATGTTAATGGAAATGTAACTTTGTTTGAATTTTTAACGCACGAATTCAGTTTGGGCAGCTAGTTTACGGTTAGACATAAAAGTGTAAAACTTTAAGAACGTTCTTACTTTATTCGTATTGTGTCGTTTATTATAATTATAACAGTAATAAGTTACTCTGAATTATTTACTCATTTAGATAAAACATTAAGCACAAACATTAACACGTTTCAAATGTGGTATTGTGTGTTCAACAATAATGGTATGCCCTTAATGGGCTTTATCAGTTTGTCAACCTGTCTTAACTCCGGACGAGGGTATGAATATACGCTAATGTGCGCTAAATATAGACGACTAATTAGTAATCTTAATACATATCGGATAACCCACGTGAAATGTATTTGTATTCGTATTTTCGTAATTGGTATTTAAGCTCAATTAGGTGGTAATCGTATGTTTTCCGAGTGCGTTTTCGGACGTGCGTTTAATACGCGACAATAGAAACGCTATGCCGTGTTTCTGTTAGTAGATTAAATTGATTGTTCGTGTTATGTTTCACGATCGTTCTTATGTAATGAAATATTGTGACCATGTATTCCATAATTATAAATTTATTACAAATGAACGGCTAAATGCAAAGACTTCGATTCTTCGCTTCTTCATTAAAGTTTTGTTTAAATAGTAATATAAAATTAATAGTTGTTTTATTTCTTTGAAAAATTAAAAGTGCAATGTGTGCTTAATGTGTTTTCGTAGCCTTATTTATTTAATTTTATTACTTTTAATTTTATAAAGTAACTTATTCAACTAACTCTAAGTTGAGCGTATTTAAAAGTCGAGTAAGCGACGAAATATTTTAAAGATTTTGAAAACGAAAGAAGCAAACTGGTTTTTATATCAAAGTGAAGCGTCAGATTTTCTTTACATCTTTCCGTTCGCCTTTCGTAATCCTAATTGGACGTAACGCAATCAGCTGGGCGAATGCTTTAAATATTCAAAGTCGAGTTTCAAATAACGAGGGCCCGTAATTCTGCGGAACTGTTCATTTTACCTGTAATTACTATATAATCACTTTAAACGCTGTGATTTTTATTTCACAACGGAGGGACCGGTTACTATATATAAGAAACGATTGGTTTTGCTTACGGATAGTAGAGTTTTCTACGAGATGTAATTCAAAAGTCTTTCGGATTATAAGGCTTAGCCGATAAAATAGGTAGATTGGTAAATATATGACGATGGACATGTTTTTTTTAACTAACAAACTCCCAGTTTTTATTTTGACTAGTTTTCGCCCTTGCCTTCACCCGCGTGTGTAGTAGGTGTGAAGTACATTTATCTGTTCCATGATAAACAGCGCATATTTTATGTTTCGTGATCAAAAGAAGAAGACCAAATTTTTAATCTTAATTGACGAATTCGTTGTAATATTCTCAAAACATTTTGTGATATCGATAATAATTGCAAAGATTTTTTTTTCTGATTAAATGTAGGTGCTTTTACTTTTTAATAATAAAAAAGTAAAAGCACCTACATTTAATATAGAACTTAGAAATCTCTTATAAGTGATTAATATAATCAAAATTTTTATATAACATTTTATAACCAACATTTTTACTTATGGATGGATGATCTAAAGTTTTATTAACAGAATATATTTTACAATACATGTAATCAATATTAATTAGTAGGCTGATTGAAATTGGCACAGGCTATCATTATGCGTCTGTAGTCACGCGCGACATTACATCGTCCAAATGGACCAAGGACAATGATTAGCCATATATTAAATACTCGACTTCTAACCATTTGTTAGGCTGCAGATCTAGAGGTACCGTAGGCACAGGTCGGGTTAAAAAAAATGTCTTGAACGGATGTTCTCAATACTAGCCCGAAATTTAGGATTTGGCGTAAAGTCGTTCGTCCTGCTCTGAACTTATACCGGTCCTCTCGGATTTGTCGTCTGCGATGTCGATGCGCTGTGGTCTATTCTTCGTTGAGAATAGCAGCCATGATCAAAATAGATCCGGACAACATACATAACTATAAATATCATCATCATTATATTAGTGCATTTTATTAGTGATTTTTTTATACATTTAAGTTTTATTGATTGAGCATATCGACACATTAAAATTACATTTATTATAATTTTTTGTAATATAATTCAAAGCTTGTGTAAACGTAATAAATCTCGCGAGTGACCCACTTTTCATTGGATTACACAGACAAGGTTTGAGTAAACGTCGAAATGTTATGTTCGCGTTTTAGTCAACATATTACTTAAAAACTGACCAATTGTTATTAACTGAACCAGTAGTTTTGTATCTAGTCGTGCGTAACCGCTGCTAAGTAATGAGTCTTCCGCTATCACGGAGACGGGGCAAGGACATTTTACACTTTGCAATTCGTTAAAGAGAAAATTTGATGAATTTAAAGTTGTCCCAAATCTTCTTTTCAACGGATAAAATGGCATTTGTTCACGGGGGATTTAACGGCTGTTTATTTATTTTTTGGCTTTCGTACACCCGATGACTGAACGAACTCGTAAGTGGAACCCTTATAGGTAACAATAATAATAATATCCTGGTACATTATTCACACACGGCCATCTGATCCCAAACTAAGCAGAACTTGTACTATGGAAAACAGGCAACTGATATACTACTTTTCTTTTGTAAATAGATACTTATATAGATAGACTCAAGCCAAACAGATATGTTCATGCACACAAATGTCTGTCCTGGGTGGGAATCGAACCCACGACCTGTGGCGCGAAACGCAGGTATCTACCAACCACGCCAACGTGCTCGTGTTTGTCTACCCACCTGTCACACAGCCTATTTTTACTTTTGTATAATATGTTATTTATCAAAAAGGTAACAATTTCATAAAAGTTCTGATCAAACGTGGTTAACTTCAGTATGTACAGTTAACGAAAACGCTCTTAGTGTATTTTTTACTTTCGACATAATATTGTCCATTGATAAAATCAATGTATATTACCGGCATAAATATATACGCTTAATTTACATATCTACCAAGGTGTTATGAATGGCCTAACTAATATTGTAAATGCGAATGTGAGTTTGTTTGTTTGTTACACTTTAACGCCTCGACCACTAAACTGATTTAAATATTCTTTCACCATAGCCGATGCTCTTTCACGAATACTGAAAGCTAAATTATCAGCGAATAACATAGGCTAATTTTGACCCCTGTATTCCCACGGGATCGGGAACTACGCGGGTGGAACCGCGAAGAAGAGCTAGTAACTTAATATATTCGATTCAGCCAAAATTTTGTTGAGAAGCATTTCATATTTTGCTAAGGCCTAATTTTCACAAATAAGTTTCGTTTGTTATGTACAATAACATCTCTATCCATTTCGGTTTCACTGAACGATTTTTTCGATGCCTATACGAGATGACATTTATGTTTCATTTGAAATGATTTTTCATTGTAGATGCGGCCTTCAGAGATGAGACTAAGCCTTTGTTTACTTGTTATCCATTCCTCCCTCGTTAAGCACTATTTAATACTAACTGCTATTTTAACCGATAATTATTAAAAATATAATAATATGTTCAGCAAATTACCGTTGTTCGCAGTTCGCACCGTTGTCTGAATTTATATAGTTCATTCGACCATGTATTTTATAGACATTCATATGACTATATATGTTCTAAAACATTATTATAATATTATATTTTGATAATTAAGTATTATAGGATGAGTGAAAGTTTATTAATAACAAACTTGAAATCAATCTCTTTGTTTATCCAAACAGTTATATGCTTACATCGCGTGCATGAAATCATGTATAATTTTCAGTACGTAATCTTTAGTAAGATTAGCTCATACAATCGCATTATGTACTATTATATGCCGTAGATGCACTAAGTCAGACACGTAATATCTAGGAGTCACTAAAATATCGTAGATTTAATCATGTATGTCAATAACAATTATTTCTATCAAAGGTAAAAGTAAATAAAAGTTAAAAGCTTATTTACTGTTACCCCTCTTACTTTTTGTTCACGTTTTTGTTTTTCAAACGATAAATATTCTAATAGGTCCGAATTTTGTCTTAATTTTTATAAATAATAACATAAGAAGCTTCGAAAAATTTAGTTCCTACTAAAAGTATTTCCCGATTATTTTTATCTACAATGTAATATTAAACCTCGAGGGCATGGAGGTAAATAAAATTATATTCCTTCTTCGAAAATCCTTGCGATTAGAAATCTTTTTAGATCGTCTTTTGTGTAAATATAATCTACCGAGTACCGTCGCTTTATTGAAATATAATCGTACATACTCGTATTTACGTGTTTTGTGTGCTTTGATATTTGCATACCCCTTTTCCATGTTTTATTAATGTTTGTAAAATCTACGACGACGACGACATTTAAAGAAAAGTATTTAATAAGAAATGTACTTTTAATGAAAATTTTCAAACCGCCTTTGTGCTATGACTGCAATTCTTTAGTAAAAGGAAAAGGTATTTTATAGACGGAAACGATAATTTAATGTGCACGTGGAATAATTCCCCCCTAATCATAAAGCATGGCCGCCTAAACCAAATAACGGTCTTCTCCCAAGGGCCGTTTGTAGCACCTTTATTTAGAGCAGCGATTACGTCTGCCGACTTAAACTCACTGTATAGACAGCGAAAGAAAACGAAAACATGTAGAAAAGACTGGAACAAATCGTACATTTATATATTATGTTATATATATACACACACCCATTCAAATTATTCCTTAGGGCTTGTTGTAATAAACAGATATTTTAGTAATTTCTCCTATAAATATAACTTGATATTTTGTACATTAAATTTAAACTTGTGTCGTAGAGTGTTGTAGTTAAGTCTCGTAAAGGGACGGTTGACGTAAATTGAATTCGTATTTACGCGATCCTCTACTCGAGGTAAGGTTAAATAAAAACCGGTAGTAAAGTTAGAATTAGCAAACGAAAATCCCTTCATACATAAATAAATGTAAGTATATTGGAAACACATTGATGTTCCTTTAAACGTTTATCGTTTTATACATTATTAGTTAATTAAGGGAGGACAAGTAAATGTATAACAATTTTAATAAAAGTTCTACTAAAATCCTTTATGTCGAAACTCTGGAAATTAGGTCAATCTCGGATCATCTGTTTGGATGCTGTTCTGCCTACAAGCTATGGTTTTATGTGATCTGTTGTTAAAAGTTTGAAATATTTTATATAATGTAATTTGTAAAGTAATATTCAAATATCTTAAAATATATATGTATTTTTGGATGTTCTTGATTTTTCGAAATCGAAATAAACTTATATGTATATAATTTTTTCCAATGTTAAATTGATTTCGGGATATGTAAAATGTTCCGACGTCAGAATGATACATCTGAGCTCTCCCGGGGCTTTTGTGCTTACAATACATTTGGGATGGTTAAAGAAAAGCCTCTAAAAGGAATCTACACGTGCCGACAGAAATTCTGAAATATATTCATCGGCGTATGGAAGCAATGTGCAGGATTAAGCTTCGAGTATATCTTTCCTATCAGGATTATAGTCCCAGTAGTGAGACATTAACGGGTTTTTGTATTTTATACAAAATCTTTGTAAGAGAATGCAAATGTTATGGCTGGTTGAAATATGAATATTAAATTCGAGCATTCACTCGATCTTCAAAGTGTGTACCATTACAATTTCCACGTTCATGCGTTAGCTTAGCACGTGATGCGGGGCGGAAGCATAAATTCAAATTTAGCAACTTGACCATCGCATCCGTTGTTTGGTCCCCCACGGATGATAACCGCAACGTGATCGCCAAATATGTTATTTTCATCGCTTGACGAAAATGCTTTGACTTGTTGGAAGTTTTTTTTTTTACTTAAATTATTCGTTTCCCTTGTTTAAGTCCATTCTCTGCTTTATCTATTTCTTTACTAATAATGAATGTTTTATTTTTTATTTAGCTGTAAATAAACGAAGAAAATATTTTTCTATAATCTTATATGTATGGACATTTATCGTAAATATAAAATTATTGTTATATATTTTAACTATGTCGCCAATAGTAAAATTGTTACAATAAGTAATTGACATGTTACTTTAAATTGATATTTATGTACTTTCATTATTTCTTATATGTGTGTATAATCAAATTTGCAAAAAAATCTTATTCACTTGTATAGTTATTCTTAAAGTATATAAATCTTGTACTATTTCAAAATAATTATTTGTTTCCTTCACTTAAACTGTAGAGGCGTTTGAAGCTATACAATTATTTGTTTAGTATCCAATCAGACTCAATATTCTGTCTTAGTGCGTCCTTAGCACTGAATGTCTAGAATTCTAGGATACCAACTCTCGTAGGACGATTGTGTAACAGCCACTGTATCTAACAATACGGCTCTAGAGAATTGAATGTATTTGATGTTGATTCTGAGTATATAATCTGAACTTGAGCGTTTGCGATTAGTTAATTTGCAAGAAGAATTTAAATTGTTAAATCAAAGTAATCTGATAAAATGTCCGACTGCTAAGCTAAGATCACCTCTCCTTCATGAGAAGCAGGAGAAAGTTTGGAGTTAATCCAACAAGCTGTTCCATTACACATGTGACAAATTTTCATCCGCCACATGCAGGTCTTGTCCCACCGAAGACTCATGATTGTTCAGTTTTAATATAGGGTAATAAATCAATGTTGAATATAGTTCCCAGCTTAAATATTTCATTTATATTATAAAATGAAGAAAATAAAAATTTACTTCATTTTTAAAAGTAAAATATACCCGATGTTTTATGATTGAAATTATGCGCGGTTTGTCGATGCATCACGATAGCATCCAAGACCACGCATTACGTTATTATCGTGTCTATAATTTTATGCAAATTGTATTCTTCTGTTAAAGCTACGTCATAACTGATTGAATTAAAAAGATATATATAAACAATTCTAAATTTATAGACAGGTTTTTTTATATTTTCGCGTAAATGTAGATTATTTTTAATTGAATCTTAATGCTATTTAACTATAGTAGTATATATTTATTTATTTATTTATTTCACTTATTCAAGGTTGTTTGATTAATTGACAAATTTGTGAAAGGTTATCGAGCTTTACTAAAATAAATTCAAATCTAACACTATAAATTTCAAATGTCATGATTTTATTCGGTCTATAGGAAATTAACGAATTACATTATGCAAGGTTAAACCCAGGAGGACTCAAGTCGAGCGTGATACTTGGAAACTTCACAAAATACATTAAATATAATTGTAGTAGAATTAGGTGAACGACGTGACCATTATTCAGTAGTTATCTATTTCATGGTTATTTTAATTTTATTTATTCTGTCTTAAATGAAATTGCTTAAAGATTATTTTGCCTTTGTAGAACCAAACTCATAAAAAGTATAAGAAGAAGCTTTCAGTTTTACGTTTTTCTTATAAAACTAGAACGTGGAACGATGGAAATGCTAATTATAACATAATATTTGTCCAAATACAACATAGTTGAACATTTATCGATGCAGGCACATACAACTACTAAACTCAAAAATGTGGCCGTCGCATGACGGCAGGTAAATTTTGAAATTTATGATTATTGAAAACATTTACAATCAAACCCAATAAATATATATGGAGTTAAATAAATAAAAACATAGGTTCTTTACTGTATCTTTCTTAATATTATAGTTATAGATATAGAATATATGTCACGCCACAAGGGAGAGTGGATACAGATACATGACAGCATTATAAGTCGGCCCACTACCCCCCAAGGCGCGCCAATAGATGTTGTACTTCAACAATAGAAAGATATACCAAAAGCGCGGAAAAAACGTGTAGTATTGATATTTAAAAAAAGAACACTTAACAGACAATGATAAACGAAATAAAAAAAAGGAACTCAAAAAAGAAAATAAAAAAGACTATTAGTAGTGTTTAAGTTATCGGTAATGTAGGCTTAATAATGTGCCGATAGCTTGAACGGTAGCAGTAGTTCCGGAGACGAAACCACAAGCGAGCAATTGCTAGAAACAAACAGGACTGTAGTATTAATGGCTTTTGTTCAGCGAGTAACATTTGTGCGGTCTGGGTGAGAAACATGGAAGGGAAAAAGCTGATGTAGACTCGGTATGTGAATAGGAATTGTTTTCGAGTCCAAATGTACAAAATATTTAAAGTTTGCTCAGCTTTTCGATATGAGTATTATACCGTATTGTACGTATGAGTATTTTATGAATTTGTGATTTAGGATAGATGTTCTCTTTATCAAGCCTCTTATCCTCAGCTCTTGGGCCTAGGCCTTAATCCACTATGGGTTTTCGCACATTCCACGAATATACATATTTTCAAAACTTCTTCAGATATATGAAATTTAATGCGTATACCATTAGATTAATTGTTAAAAAATAGTCATTTGAAATGCTTTGTGTTACCACAGATTTGTTCTGTCCGCTGAATGGTCTATAATATAATAATAGTTTTTCTTATCTTGATCGTAAGCACTGTAACAAATTAAATCTTAACAAGTATCCTCCTTTAATGCATGACGTAACGTCGTATAATTACGATTTACAACGACCTCTGCCCGTTATAGTCATTGGAAAACAATTTGTGTGATCCTTACGATTTTATGTTATGTTTGGATTTATTCTCGCTTCAGTTTTAACTGCTTCCACGTACTGTACTAACTCTTTGTAGGTATGGTGTATGTTAAAGGTAACTTATACGTCGTGCATGTATGTATATTTTTAGGTTATTTTCCCTCGCCAATTCTTTGACTCACCGTCGCATTCATAAATATAATTAATATGATTTTTTTCCTATCTTTGGCTGGGGAGCCGAAAATCGAACCAAGCGACATTCAATTCGTTAGGACGTCCGTGTATCGATGGACTATTTTGTTTAAGGAAAATATGCCAACGCTTTTGTCAATGTTCTTGTGTATACGATTTTAACGTATTCAATGAAACTTTTACAACTCCTTTAATATTATCAAACGACAATTAAATGTTAAAAAATAAATGTAAATATTTTAATATGACATATATTTCATCAGTCTAATTCTAATATTATAGATACGTAACCGGTTTAAACTTTGAAGTTATTAAAAACTTGAATCTTTTACGGAATTGTTTGTTTTAAAAACGAATCTGATGTAAAGTGGAATTGAAAGTTTACTTGGTTCGATAAATTGATACTGAAGCGCTTTGAATTTGCAATCGCCGATGTTTTATTGTACTGTAATGTGTATTTGTTTGGCTTAACTCTGAACTTTTTCGAGATTAAAGGCTAACGCTAACGCTCAGGCAGTCTAGAGAAACTTAGGGGTTTTAGGAACCTGACTTGTATACTAACTTCATGTCTAAAATCACATCGATCCCTTGCCTCTCTTCTTTGTTTACTGCTTAAAAGAAATACAGTCAAACACATTGTCCTCCTCCTGACCGATTTCGGCCACGCTCGCTATTCTCACGAAAGACTAAGCAATTGTGAACAACATCATTATTATACAACGATATGACACGACGACATATTGTACTCGATTGTCTGCGCTGACACAAATGCACTTAGGTATCGGATGCGACATCAAATCCGATACGATCCGGGTTCAGACAGGACCGAAGGCTTTTCTCGGTGGTAGAGCTTTGTGCAAGCTCGTCTGGGTAGGTACCACCCACTTATCAGATAATCTACTGCAAAGTAGCAGTACTTTGTATTGTTGTGTTCCGGTTTGAAGGGTGAGTGAGCCAGTGTAATTACAGGCGCAAGGGACATAACATCTTAATTCCAAAGGTTGGTGGCGCATTGGCGGTGTAAGCGATGGTTAACATTTCTTAAAATGCAATGTCTATGGGCGTTGGTGACCACTTACCATCAGATGGCCCATATGATCGTCCGCCTACCTAAACAATAAAAAAAAAAACACGATAAACATTGTTAACGTCCATACACCGGGCTACTCCTGAAAATTTCTTAATAGAAAAACCTAATATCTCCGGAGTTTGATGCCTGGGACATAACGCCGTTTATAATATTACAGTAGGATTATTAGATATATTATCTCAAGTGCAAACGTACGCAATGCTGTGATGCACATTTAATATTTATTTTGTTGAATCCCTCCGATGCTCATGTACCTTCAGTCGAGCGACACACTTGTGAAACAGAGCATGAACAAAATCGAACCGCACGTCCGATTGCGCTGTCGCACTCCTCTTGTGAACTATTAGTGCGTCGATGCCTCACAATATTACAATTCGTCAGCCATCCTCATAACTCATCCTCTAATCGATTTTATATTAAATCGTATTATTCTATAATCAGCTGCATGACTTGCTTAACGTATAGCCAACTGCCAAATAGTGATACTTTGTATTGATGTGTTGTAGTTTAAGAGATGAGAGATATAAGATCTTACTGTAACGGTCCGTTGTCCCTTTTGGCATCGCATTAACGATGCGAGGAATGATTAATATTTCACACAGCGTCAATGTCACTCCACACGCTGCTAGGTGGCGTTTTAGCTCACCTATTATATAATTAAAAAAATAAAGCCTTACGAAAAGGCGATTGATTAAAGATTGCATTGTTGAAAATAATAATTGTTCTTTTAATTATTATAAATACATGACTAGTGATTTTCGATATTAAACTTTATTGATATTTACGATTCGTATTCATTTTGTTTGTCGTAATCTTATCAATTCGTATTCAGATGTAGTATATATCATATTTCATTAGCTTCGTCCGCTTGCCAAAACTATTTTTCAATAATAATAATAATGACTTACCTTAAAAATAATGATATCCTTGTGTTATTTAATTTGTCTAATATTAATTAATGATCATATCAAAATAACAAAGAGAAACCTTTGTAATTAAATCGTATTTCATTGTTTATCCAATTTATCCAACTCAGTTTTGATTTAAGTTGATGTTGATGCAGTATAAAGTTTGAAATTTTGTGGTTTGCGTTAATCAACTTTGGTAATTCGGAATTGCAGTTATTTAACGGTTGGCCTTGGCATTTTGTTATTGAAGTTCTACCGACATTTATTTATGATAATTTGTGTGTTTATTTGTGACACCGATACGAATGTCTTTGAATAATTATGTTGATATATTACATATACTTTAAATTATAAATTTATAAAAGCAGTTTCCCATTTTCAACATCCGAACACACAAAACATTCGCATTTATATATAATATTATATACCTAACGCAAAAAATACTATAATTGTGGTGCGTGTTTTAACGAGTTGGGAAAATTAACCGAAAAATTTCATAATAGGGATCGGACGTAATGAACGATAATGAATGGAGGCACGCGTAATGACGCTACTCGAACCCTGCCCCACTGGCCTCCGGCCAAACTCCTGCTTGTTACTGTGGCCCTCGTACTTGCAATTGATATGTTTATACATGTTAATGTATGCTTAGGTCTATTCCGTCCGTCATAACATTGAAGAAAAATAATTATAACGTCTCCTGTGTTCCGTTACTTGTATTTGTTGATTATTTCATTTAAAATTTATAACATATGTTTATATTTGACTAATTATTATATAGAGACGTCATCGAGACCCAGTGGCTAGAACTCGTAAACCTTAATCAAATATATTATTTGGGTTCAAACCCGGGCTAACCTCGATGAGTGATTTTGATGAGTTTTCGCGTGCTTCCTATGTGCTGCGCATTGGAGCAGCATTATGGAATAAGCTTCAACCTGCCCAATAGGAGAGGATTCCCTTGTCGAGTCCTGGGACATGTTGTTACACCTACTACTAGCAATAATATTATCAGTATTAAGTAAGTATAATGTTAACTAAAATAACAGGAAAACTAAATTTTATAATTTAGCCGTATATTTTAATTAAGTGGCTGAGTATATAATTAAAATTAATAATTAAAGAAGTTTTAATGTCCATAAAAGCTTTGAAAGTTAAAAAACGCGATTGTATTTACGATGGGATTTTAATGCCGCGAGCCAATGTCGAACGATAATCATCTTGAATTAGACAATAACCTCTATGACTGTGCAGTATATATGTACTTGTAATTATATGATGGCCAATATGAGCCATAATGCTTTGCATTAGCGGCTTATTGTGAACGTTTGTTCGATAGAAGGAAATCGTATACGAACCATAATAATCCTTACCGACATAACATTAAAGGTCGGTTTTCTAGGAAAATATAAAAGGAAGTCTAGGTAACGTGTCTATACAACATAATTATATTCGATTCATCTTGGCTTATTGCCAAGATCCTTATATATTTCCTTCGGCATGTTATTAGTTGGTTCCTACCGCGTACGATTTGTAAAATGTATCTGTTATTACATACGTTATTAAATGTATTCATATAAATTCATTTCAATTCAATGTACGATATTTGAACCGCTGTAATAAAATACAAAATTGTCATAATATGTACATATGTAGTTTGTACATTTTATGAGTAATAAGGGACGAATAATTATGACAGTTTGAAAATTTGTTGTCATAATTTAAATATATACAAAATCAATATATATATACAAATAAGTATATAACATTATACAAATAAGTTAATACATATTTAGATCTACAATCCAAACCGGTGGTAACTTTAAATTTAATTTTGAATTGATTAAAATTTTGATTTTATCATTACAGTTTAAAATAATACATTTTTTTATTTCAATCTTTAATATCACCAACAGACATTTTACATCGAGAATGTTCAAAGTAAGAATATTCTAGGGCGTCGACTCAGACTCTCTTATACTATGATTACAATTTATACGTGAATGAATCTCCGTCTCGCAGGTGTGCGAGTGCATCATTACTATGACTTATAACATCCGTAATGAGACCTCTATCTCTAGTCAGTTTCAGCTGCAACGATATCGTAATATACCGTTTGATATGAAACTCATCGAAAACGTTTTAATATTAGAAGACATAAGATTAAATATAATTTAAAAACTACCTTATTTAAATTAATTAATAAAAAATGAAACTCCAGGTAGCACTATATAAAATATATTTTAGATATGTAGTATGTTTTACATAAGTTTTATATTTTAAGATAATGTTGAAGAGACTCGAGAAGTTATTTCCACTTACAAACATAAACGGTCTCTAACAACAATACTTATGTTTGCGTTATGAGAAACTAAAAGCTTACCAAGGCATAGACGAAAATAAACATTTACCCCGCATCATTACACCAAAGTATCGTCTTTTGAAATCGCACACTTTACACTAACCTGCAGCGACGTCCGCGATTATTATTTCAACGTGCACTTTATTCCATTCTCATGGTCTGTCTCGTTTTTTTTTTCCTTTTAAATTTCCCTTTGTTTTCTTTTATTCAAACTATGCTCGTGATATTTTTTAATCTGCCCATGCCATTAAACTTCTGACGTCGGCGTCGCCTGCCCGTGACTCTTGACGTTCCGTTACTTAATTCCCTATCTAAATTTGTTCTGTCCTCTTCTATGTATTCTGTTTCATCCTTTGTTATTTATCTTTTTAGCACTTAATTGTGTAATTATTATTTTAATTAAGGAAAGCTATTCTCTATTTACGTCTAAAGGGAGTTTTATAAGTCTTATTATAATCTTATTAATCGATCTTTGTTGTATGTTTGCGTTTTTTATTTCTTTCAATGAATGTTGCTTCCTCTAACATTTAAAGGATCATCGCTCAATGGGTTATTTAGATCTACAGTTATCCTCTTCTATATACCCTCTACTATTCTTTCCTTTATGTCTCAAGTAGTGCACTTTATTATAAAAAAAGATCACTTAAGCCCGTTTACTATATAAAAGAAACGATTTGTTTTGCATTCGAATAGAACACTGAACTTGACTAATTTTGACGTAATTCAAAAGCTTTAAAAAAAACCTTAATTGTGTTTAGTCGACGTCAAAACATCCTTTTAACTTATTATCGTCGTACAATAACGATTCGTTAAATATATCAGCCGGGTGTTAAATATCTATCATCTGTCATTCTATCAGGTAATTTATATAAATGAAGAGTATCAGTAAATGAAGTTATCGTTCCGATTTCACCACTACAGCTTGTAATCTATTTACATTTCAAAGGGAATCCTCACTCTCGTGTAAATTTAGCAAGGTTGTGGTTTGGATCCTTCAGACTAATGTTTGTTTTTATTATAAATGTTTCACTACCGTCTGAACGCTTAAAGTCCTTTTCATTGTATGTAGTTGTAAAACCCCCTTACTTAGTTATAAACTCAACGGTAAAATAAAGGGCTTTGTTTAAGAATTTAACAATAATCTGATTATTTATAGAATTAGCGATTATTATGAAAAATTGTCTATTATAGAGAAATTTGTTATCTGTGTATGAATAGCTGAACGAATTCAGAAGAAATTTAAAAGTACGCGTCGTCTGATTTATAAAACAACTAAATTGATAATCAATGTAGTGTGTATTTTTAGATATTAAATCAATCAATAGTACCACCACTGCGAATTTAAAACAAAAGCAAATTGTGTTATAGTCAGAAGGGACGTAAAACCATAGATTCAATGGCTGGCGACCCATTGATGATGTAAGGTAGTCTGATAGTCTTCATTATCGTACTACTTATTTGCGCGTCTACCTTCAAAATAATAATATATATACCATCAACAATATCCTCTTGTTAAATGAGAACGTATTGTTATTCTCGCTTTTCATAGCAGAATAACAGTTATCACTTCGTCCGATCCGTCTCCCACATTTCCGAAATACCTGGACACGTCGGAAAATCACTCGTGTCGATATTATCTCGTACTATATTGTGACGCCTTGAAATGTTCACTCGTTGTAGTGAAAACAGCTCGCCTACCTCGTTCATTTAACAACTGGACTTGATATATTTTGTAAGTTTGTTCATACAATGTAAGTTTTGTCGCTGATCGGTTTACGATTTGAAGTTGGTATAAATATATTAGCGTCTGTTTCTGAATAAATGTAACTGGACTTTTGTTGGGTTGAAGGATTTTATTCTATTTATATTGTATACATAGTGATACCTTTACTTTATACTTTATTGTACACCACAAAGAAAAAACCTCAGCAATCAAAAGTAAAAACATCAAATATACTGAGATAGTCACAAAATATATTAGTGTTAATAATCGTTAATGTGTTTTTTTTTTCATACTTGATGATGATGTCAGAGATGAGCGATTATCTAATTGCGCAGGACATAAGTGCACACGTGTGTGCGCAAACACGGATGCACTCTTTATTCTCTCAGTAGTCATTTCATAAAGACATTTGTGAGAGCAAATGTGTGTCTTTATGAAATTATATAAAATCGTACAAAATAATTATTTATTTAAATAGTAGATTAAGTTATATTCTTGTTAATTGTTAACATTTGAGTCAAATGTACCAACATTTCTATATTTAAATAATCTTTGTACTTGACATATAATATAATATTATACGAAAAGTTTGCAAACTGAACTCATTACTATCTATAAAAAGAATTGTCAACAATAAAAAGTTATTGCCTGTTTGTGAAAAGATTTCTATAAAAAAGTAATAATACGTATCTGTCCATTGATAGCAAGTACCTCAACGTCTGAACGAAGCACAACATCGACGCAAAGATACGCTTTGAATACAAACTCGCAACAATGTATGATAGCCGGATGAAATGAAGAGGGGCTCCTATAATAGATGGTCGAATACTTGGAGCTGATTTCGTTGGAAATGTCGTCAAATTCGTCGACGGTGAAGGAACATTGCGAGGAAACCTTCATGTGTCTAATTTCACTAAAATTTTGCCACATGTGAATTCCACCAACCCGCATTGAAGCAACGTGGTGGAATAAGCTACAAATCTTCTCCTCGAAAAGGGAGAGGGGGCCTTAGCTCAACAGTGAGACATTCACAGACAGACAGACATTTACTGATTGTTATTTAGATAGTACGAAATTTTGATAAGTGTAAATAGAAATGATGTAATTATAACTAACTCCTCCGCTCAATATGATTCTGTTTTTCGCGACTACATACTGTTACTAACAACATCATCATCAAATAGTACTGGCAATATCAGGCAAACGTCTATATATTTTATATGTATATACAATTTATTATCATGGCGATCTGTTGAAACGGTATAGAAGTTGATGCACTGCAGTGTTATCTAGCAGCGAGTTACAACAAAGGGTATATATATATATATATATATATATATATATATATATATATATATATATATATATATATATACTAGCAGTGCCAGAGGTTTCACCCGCGTATAATTTAAAAAAATATAATGAATAAAAAGTAGCCTAGAATCTTCCTCGATAAAAGGACTATACAACACAAAAATAATTTTTAAATTCGAACCAGAAATTGAGATTAGCCGGATCAAACAAACAAACTCTTCAGCTTTATAATATATTAGTATAAAAGTTTTACGTCGGTCTAACAGTCACAAAGCTAATAAACAATCTCAAACGGATAGATATATCACCGTTTATTGTTATATATAGGACGTATTTTTGTAACGAATCTCAATTGAATATAAATAGAACTTTTTTTTTTTCGAAACGTATCGTTTTTCATTATAACAATACTCATTGAACACCAGTTGATGTTTCCCTACAATTTGGGAAGCAAAACAAAATTCGAAATCCAATATCCATAGCGAAGTAACGGAATTCTAATAAAAACAACGCGAAAACGATATCGGCATGTTTACAAACAATCTCGAACAGATGAATGAACCAATATAAATCGACCTTGGAGAGGAACAACGGTGAATACTTCACTCAGTTCATTCGGAATGAATGGATTCATTGAATTCATTCACGCTCTGTACTGTTTAAGTGTACATTTAAGAATATTTATATTGTACTTGTCAAATATTTTGACATTTTAAGTAGCTGTTACGCTTTGAGTATACTTTTCGCGTTCTACTCGTAAACTTCACTGAAAGCGTTGATGATTCTTGGACTTTTGTAAACAAAAGAAACTGTTAGGAAGTATACTACATTATTCTATACTAGATTTGTAATAACGTCATTTATAATGTATTTAAGAATAAGATTCTTACCTAATACAATAATTTATGATTTATTTAAAACTATAATTAAAATAGTTATGTCTGTTTACTATGATATGTATCGTCATTTGACTTTAAAACAATGAAACGATTTGACTCACAAGTGTAACTGGGCCGTGACCTCTCCGTTTACGTTACTGACCGTCGCGTGCGCATATGTCAAGAATGTGGGGACGTGTTTTGTAATGATATACAACAATCAAAATGTAATCTAGCAATAACCGTTCCTGGAATTTGTTTTATAGAACATTTTTTGATCATAGATAGACAAAGACAAGATCGATGCTACTTTTTATATCTTTTTTTTTATTTACCTTTATTGCCTCAGACACTACGTTATTGTAATTCTATATTCAAATTGCTGTAATCATATTAATTTTTTACATATATCTAATTAGTTACTTCGTAATTGCATGAAGATTTTTTTATTTTCAAATTAAGTAACATCATGATCTTCGTGTTTTCGTAAATGTAGATAAAATATCTAGGTGTTGATAATACGACTCGATTGATCCGACTGGTAAGGTTGAGACCTTCCCTCCAACGTTTTATTGATAACTAATTGTCTCTAAGTAGGCCTGTCATCGACGCAATATGCGTGTGCGCTTTCACTGAATTTCTCCAAATACGACGTAGGTATACAATAGAACCCATGACTCATAAACCATTCACCAACGAATCGTATGCTAATGAGTCTAGTTTCCCGTTTAGAATTATACGGCTTTCGTTGGAAAATTTTGGAATCACTCAGGGAATGATTTCTTATAAATCGTTTGTGTTTTAAGACATTTTTAGTATATAGATATTAAACACATAACACATTAATCATTTTGGAAAAATTTAACGGTAATGGAATTCAACAATAGATATAATTTCAAATGTGTCAATTAATATTCGAATTGTAAACCATCAAATGAAATTTATTGCAAGTCGTATCGAGAATAAAAGTAAAAAATTATGTATAGCGAATTATAAGGTTAACACTAAACTATAATATTCATAGAAAATGGTCGCTTTAACAAAGAAAATTACGGGGGAAAGGTAAAACATGGAATTCACTTAAAATTCCTTTGATGTCAACGTTTAAAGATAATGTGGTTTGTTCTCTATTGTCTTCTATACGTATTATATCTAGGGTGAATATTAAGTGTCTTTGCGGCGTTTTTGATTCTTACCTAAATTAATCTAATTTTTTTTTTCTGAAAACTCTATCAGTACTTAGATTCAATTAAAAGTTACTTACTCATAAATAAAGTAAATCGTTCCCCGTTTTGTACTTGTACAATGATAATCCATTTTCATCTAAAACGTAAATACCAATTGTGGTAATGTAACCAAAATTATGCTCGACGAATTCGCGAAGCTTTAAGTGATTAATTCGAAAGACGTCATTTTGTCGGGACGAATAGATCTTCAAGCTTGTTATCTGCAATTACATCAATTGGTATGACTTCACTGAAACATTGACCTTTCGCGGATTAGGATGGGCCTCGCCCATCAGCATACAAACAATCATTTATCTCCGCTCTTATCATTCGAGTACCATTGGATCGTTACAAGTTCTTGAATGCTTCTAGTGTGACAAGTCAGTCGGACGACGGCGCTCGTACGCTAAGGACGTGCGTGCGACTTTTATCGTTTCTTTATTTTCGTTTTAATACTACGGTTAGTGCATTGCGTGAATGCTGATGAATCACGTGAACTCACATTGTTTATTCTCAATATTGTAAACACTCTGTGATGTTTTGTAGCTTTTTTTTTCCTTAACCGGTCCGATTTACGCATCAAACGCAGACAAATGTAAGCATTGGCGATTCTTTGGAACGAGTGTTATTGTGTATGATAATGCGGGAAGTGTAAAGTGAACGGATTGCAGTGTTTCACGGAATTCGTTAAATAAAAAATGTCCGATTAAATCGTAGATTTGTCAATCGGTGTTTTTGGGGTGTATCAGGAGAAAAGAGACCGCGAGGAGTCGTAATGTACGAGGTATCTTGCGTGGCCGGAAACAAAGTAGATGCTGCTTACGCAGTGAAGAGCTTGTCTAACGTAATTCCACCAGGGATGGGACACACTGTGTCCGTCCAGCGCCATCACGCGCACTCACAATCGTACAAACACAAACCGGAGCCGCCTCCGGTGAGCAAGCCTGATGCCTTGAAATCCCACGTGATGCGACTCTTGAAGCGGTCGAAAAGCCACACTCCAGCCACCAGAGTGGCAGAAAGCCAAGGAGATCCGAGGCTGTTTGATCGCAGGACAGTTTTTTCGAAGCCTGTAGCCGATGAGCAAAGACGTAGGAGGAATTCGGCGGAACGACGTCGTAGTTCCGACAAGCGGGTGATGGTGACCATCGTCGACGGACTACCAGTGGTGGTGACCGGTCAGAGTCAACTGCCTCCGCCACCTCAACACCCGCCACCGGTCACCTATCACCGTCATTCGCACCGAGATAAGGTATGGTAATGATTTAGGTTAATTAACGGTATAAAATATAAGATTCTTTCGATATAAAAGATTAAATTGAAACTTTAATTGATCTCTAAGTTAATTAGGTTAAATGGTTTTGCATATTTATGAAATGAAAATTAAACTACGTGGTTTAATATAAACAACATTTAACACTATTTAAACTTTTCTCGCCTCCAAACATTTATATTTTTATACAAAGCTAATGTTTGCATGGAAAATTATTTGCTCGTTTCCAAAGATAAGGTCTTTGTATATAAGATAGATAACATTTGGCAAATAATATTAAATAAATATATTAATAGCTTATAATTTTTAGGTTTTAAATATCTACGTATCAATAAAAGACTATTTATAATTAATAAAAAAAAAATACGTTACGCATTATTATCTTAATGTGTGATAAAAAAGGGACCCTTTTAGTATTATTATCAATATGAAGTTAAATAATACATCAGTTATTTTTTTTAAATATCTTTTTGTACTTTTATTAATAAATATTCATTCAGTTTTGCTCTCAGTAGAATTATGGATATTAGAGGTAAATATGTTGTTTCGTCATATTTAACAACGTAAACAAGGACATATTGTATAAATGTGACTATTATCGTATCGTATCGTATCGTAATATATTTTTAAGATTGTATGAGCCGCTTTCCGTCACCTCACATGTTGTCCCGTTGTAAAAATACACCTTAACATTACTTGTAGATAACTGCGCACGAACAAAGTTGCGTATAAAAGCTAGCAGATTATAGTTATTAGATTGCTTATCAAGTTCAAATGTTTTCCATATATACAAGTAGCTAATATAAATAGTCACCGTGTACACCGCGTGACGGAACCGAACGTCATTTTAATTTATCATAATTACGTTCACGTTTAATGTGTACGAACAGAGTCGGCACGTGAAGTTATCTCCTTAGTTATAATATGATCTGTTATAAAATTATCAGCTGTTTGAATTGTCGGCATTGAAGTAATACGAAAATGTCTCGTGTTCCCTTTATCGTATTTGATCTGTGATCAATGCGTATGTACGGTATATTGTTACAGGAGGTCGCGGATTCATATCAGGGATAGCACTACTGAGGCCTTTAACGTGCTTAATTTGTGTTTTTTTTCTGGTATATTACATAGTTTATGCCACATATTCCAACGCAGTCTATCAGTTCCACAGTTTTCAGTCAATAATCTGTATTTTTGTGTTTCCGTGTATATACAGCAGGCACGAGGACATATCTCAAATTTCAAAATCGATGACACATAGCGCTTTATAATTCTTAACAACGCCAGTCCAATAAGTGTAGCGGTGGACGAAAATGATCAAACACCGAAAGAAACATCATGTTCTCATTTAAAAAAAAAAACAATTATATAAGAAAAACAACGTTTGACGGAAAAACTTTGCTTAGCAGAGGGAAATTTCCAGACTCCTACAGACTGATTCTATAAGTGTTATCGATATCAATATACATTTATCGGACTCATATATAACAATATTTGTATACAACTTGTGTCCGTAGCTTGTCTAGACGTTTTACTGGAAATAGGCTAGCTCATAGTTTGTTCGCATAATGTACATATTATATTCTTTAGATTTCGACGTCACGTCGTCATTAAATATTATATATTGAAATGATAACTAGAATCTATAAATAAAAAAAGTCGCTCAGTCTGTCAGTAGTTTTAATAGCCTCAAGTAATTTTTCCGTGACGTACTGTAGACACGAAGCGAATATCATTTTATTTGTTAAGATTAATATTTAAATGAATAGTAACTTAAGACTTAAGACGAATGATAATATCTTTGACATCTTAAGATGTACGTGCAAATATTTTTTTTTTTTTAATAATTATTTAAATATATAAAACGAAACGAAGCTCTTTTTTTTCCGTATCAATTAATAAGTATAATGCTTTTTTATTGAATGTATTTTTTTGTATAATAACTTATAATTATAAAGATCAATCACAGTTATCGGTTGAAGTAATATTGTATATCGTAAATAAATCATTTTTATATACAGGATTATTTGTAACTACCCAGCAACCTCGCAGGACTAGATAGCTAACACCATAAGCAACAACTTTTGTTCTACGACTTTTGATAATTTGTTAGATTTTATTTTCATACAAAAATAAGTATTAATTTAATTTCCCGCTTGAACGTTTATAAACCTACGCGCATCGCAAATATCGATGCGAAATGTCGTCCTTTTGTTTATGAATGAAATATAGACCTACAAATGTCACGACAGTACGACAAAAACTTGTACAATAATTTTTTTTTCATTGAGTTATATCCGAAGTCATAGAACAAAAGTTGTTGCTTATGGTGTTAGTTATCTAGTCCTGCGAGGTTGCTGGGTCATTACAAATAATCCTGTATAATATAAATAAACAAGCTTTATTACATCCATTACAGCTTTACAAAAAATAAATAATTTAGGAACTTCATTTGTCATCATTAAATCATTTTATATATATATAAATATTTTCTTTATGTAATGGACTCCCTTCTGGTTAAAGCCACCTCCAAAGATTTCCATTCCTCCTCTGTGATGTGCATCCAGCCTGATCCTGCGGTCGCGTCTATTTCGTCCTGCCATCTTATCACCTATAATATATTTGTGCATATATGTTTGTGTTTAATAAATAAAGTAGTTATTATAACCAAACTGATCGTATGGTTCTTAAGTGCGAAAAACATCAATTTAGCATTCGCTATAGAATAAGTGATGTCATAGCCATACTAACAGTTCCAAGAATTCCGCACCACTTGGATTCCATAAAATCAGTTGCAAAGTCAATAAAAATAATAGTTTGGCTGTAACCCAATAATAATAAAACGATGAAATTCTATAATAATTATAATTAGAATATCTAATCGATTCATTTTCATAAACGTATCATCACTCCTATTGCAACGGAGATCGAGATTGACTCTCGGCAGGTCGTTAACCCAGTTACGTACACATATATGTTCTATCCGCCGAATTTTCGGTATACATACATATGGAGCGTGCATGTTGTGTGCATTATGAAATTCGTTTAGACGTTGCCGTGTAAAAGTGATAGTGTGACTAATGGAGCGATTATTTATAGGGCTACCGACCACTTGTATATAAATCAAATAAACAAATGAAATGCAATTTTCTTTTATTTAACTCGAGACATAAAGTACAATAGTTTTTAACATGTAATAATAGAAAGCATTATAAGCTAATAAAATACGGCATATTATGATATACAAGATTATATATTATAAAAAATAGCTTAGAGTTAGAATTCATTTATTTTCATAAAGAATACATAAACTCAATATTTTATTTTCTTGAGGATCCCTCTGGGTTCGTCTCGATTTTATCTTCATTGTGAAGCGGTGATAATTTGACATTTAATATACTCTCGTGAAATGACGATTGCTTATAGAAGTCTACTTGAATAAATTATGTTTTGATATTGATAAACACTATACTTGTGTAGCTTAAACGCGTATCGTGGAAATCGTATCATATCGTATCGTTGACTGCCTCGTTGGTCTAGTGGCTAGATATAAGGCCGCAGACCCGGTGGTCCTGGGTTCAATTCCCAGGTCGGGGCAATAAATAGTTATTGGGTTTTTCTGTCAGTAAATTCTCAGTAGCAGCCCGGAGTCTGGAAGTTGGAAGTGTGTACACTCCCGTGCCTCGGAAAGCACGTTAAGCTGTTGGTCCTGCGCCTGAACTCTTTCCGGTGGTGTCGGATTGCTGTCCCATCGGGTTATGAGAGTAAGGGAATAGTGAGTGCACCTGTGTTTGCGCACACACCTGTGCACTATAATAATATGTCCTGCGCAGTTGGCTTATCTCTCTTGAGATTGGCCGCCGTGGCCGAAATCGGTCTGGAGGACCTTATCGTGGAAATAATTCTTAGGTAAATACAGTACATTAATACCTTATATCGTCGTCTCGATATGAACTGTGCGTAATCCTCTGTTATTATATACATGTTATATTGTTTAAATAGAGTTGTGTAACCTTTTAACAGAGTTAGTTGAGTATGTGTTAGGCTATATAAAGATTTGATGATGCCTCTGGATCTGATGATGAGAGGAGGCGATCACTTGTATAAGATCGTCTATACTATACGTAAGATTGATCTCTCTTACTATATAAAAAAAATATGTGTTTTTATTTTTTCATGAATGGAGTATAAAATCAATTTTGTTTTAATATTTATTCACTTCAGTATAGATGAGTTAGATAGACTATGGTATAATTTGTTTTTGTTGAAGTATTTAGTAGAGTAGGTGGCAGCCCTACAGTTGGCTCCAATTTATCAATGCAGAACATCGAGGAAGCGCAGTTAGTCCGCAATGAAATCAATTTTTACGTGAAGTGGAAGATAAATTCGGTACGTTTTTATATTAATAGCAACGATAACGCTGAATGGAAAGCGAAAACAAACGCTTATCGAAAGGAAATAGTGTTATCCCATTTTAACTTAAGATGTCTGTCATAAGTAAGTGCAGGATAGATAATAAAATAGAATTCTTGACGTTTAATCATCTATAATAATTATTGCCTATTTATTGCTTACACAGAATGGAAAGCGAAACCAACATTTACTTCTGATGTCTGATGTTCCCTTTTAACTTAAGATGTCTTTGGTAGGTAAAAGCAGGATAGACAATAATGTATAAATACTCACGTGTTTAAATAAGATGTTACTAATTTTATTGCCTTTTTATTCCGTAACATAAAACAAATATAATAATTATGTAAAGATTTAACGCGGTGTCTGAGTTAAGATAAAAAAATTACTAGTACTTAATGATCAGTTAATCTAATTACATTGACTTCAAATAATTTTTAATGGAATACATATTTAACTCAATTCTTAATTTATTTGTATTTGTATACCTAAAAAGTACGCTATATCTATCTTATATCTTTAAACGAGCGATTCTTATATATATATAATCTGAATCTCAGAAACGGCTCCAACGATTTTCATAAAATTTAGTATGCAGGGGGGTTCGGGGGCGATAAATCGATCTAGCTAGTATTCATTTTTAGATAATATCTTTTTATCCGTGTTTTCAATATCGGTCATCCAGGTACTTATAATAATAAAATCATTTATTATGACCAAACTTGTATCATATATACATTACATATATTATATTAAATTCAATTCAATCAAATTAAATTAAATTCAAATTAAATCAAATCACATTAAAGTTAAGCAATGTCATGATTATGGTTTATTAAGTCTTCCCCGTAATGCCGAAGTTACAAACAACACACTTGGTATGTACACGACTGACGCATGGACTTTATAGCAACATGGAATGTTATGATTCTGTATATACTGGACCGTTTGTATTCGGTGAGTAGTTTTCAAGAGAAATAGTTTAGAACTTCGAAACTTGTAAAGAGAGATTGTATTAAGGAAATTCTTGAAGGTATTTAGTAGTTATATATGTATTTTTTGTGTGTGATGAGTGTGTGTGTGTGTGTGTGATCTTACTCGTTTTTATAAATTCTCTGAAAGTTTAATGAGAGAGTGTAGATAAAATGTATAACGGATATAATATCTTAGTCACTATACATATATTTGGCGTTATTGATAATAATTTAACTGCTTATATTTCAAAGAATGTCTGAAAGTAGTGGTGATGATTTACTTTCAGGCAGTAGTTAATTAAAGTTGAAAAAAAATGTAACGATATATTTTTATTAACATTTCACACAATCATAATGATCAATGACACATAGTTGATTAAGAGCAAAAGTATGTAATGTGAGATATCACACAGTCGGTCCGAGTACACACCAGTTTCACTGACCATGTATGTATGTATGTATGCATGCATTTATTTATAAAGTGATTTGTTTTGTTCCTGGAAATATGTATTTAGTCATACATCGTTTTAATATTAAGCGACTGTATTTCATTTAGTATCGAAAATATTTGTTTTTGGTATTTTTTGTTACGGATCTTTGTACCTTTCGATTTGAGCTAATTTAAAACATTTACGAGAAAGTGTGGTGCGTATTTTAATAATAATTGCAATTTAATTTGTAAATAAATAAAATAATTCCATGTTTGAATGTTATTAATATTTAAACTTAGTGCGATTGTGTACAAAATTATAGAAGATAAATATTTCTCGTGATTTTTTGTATTAAGTATCGGCTATTATTTTAAATAATGTATAAATAAATTGCAAATAATCAGCACTGTTTTCTATGTAGAGTTTATATAGATATTTTAGAGAACAATTTAAAAAATATTAAGATTGCTTTTTTTATGTAAACAAAAAAAACTTGAGAAGACCTACACGAGTCTGATGATATTCTGTGTCATGTTTCCACTGGCCGGCTTTAGACCAAAGAAGTGGAATATGATTGAC
This sequence comes from Nymphalis polychloros, assembly GCA_905220585.2. Lineage (NCBI taxonomy): Eukaryota > Metazoa > Arthropoda > Insecta > Lepidoptera > Nymphalidae > Nymphalis > Nymphalis polychloros. The sequence continues at coordinate 6,344,897 of HG992267.1, forward strand.
ACTTTGTTTCACTTTAACAGAAGAGGCCAGTGCCTGGCCATATCTGTGAGCGGGCTACTGATGATGAGTAAAGTTATATGAGAAAATGTTTAACGATAAATAGTTCTATAGAATTGCACCGTGATGTTTTATAATTTTTTTATATTCCGAACTCTTGACTCAAAGGTTTTTATCTCTTTTTGTTATTCGACGATCGTTGCATCCAGGAAGCATTGATTCGATTGAAAAACTGTTCACAAATAGCTCGTTAACTCACTTTTGAAGTGCCGCGTGCAATTTGCTAAAGAATAATGGAGCTTATGTACAATCAAGTAATTACTTTTATTACAATAGTTGACTATTATCATGCACACAAATTGATGTTTCTTTTTATTGATGAGATAAACCTACTTTCAAGGAAATGTGGTAGTGTGTTTTAAACCGTTTATCTTGAATAAAAATGAACCAATATACACAGTTATCGGTTTCGTTTCATCTCTTGAGAGTTATACATTGTGAACAATGATTAGATTAAAAGCGAAATAGATGCTAAAGACGCATTTGAACCTGAAGAAAAGGGCTTGTATTTTGTATACTTTAAATATCGTCAATTCGTCACCACATCAGACGAAAATATGGCGAAAAGTCGGGCAAATAAAATAAGTTTAACCACGGTTACATTTGTACATAAAATGAAATGATATAACTGGTACGTATTGTATTCCACGCCTTCGTTATTCAATGTTCGAGGAATAGAGGTAGTGAAAGATCGATTCCTGAAAGAGTGCACATAAACTATGTACCTATGTACATACAGACAGAGGGCATTGATGTAAACAATGTTTTGCAGTTAATAAGTCCTCAAACGGAAATAAAACTAAATAGTCAAGATTTAGAGTTCGTTTTCGTGTTTAGCGTTTGTTAACTATATTGTACATTATTAAGAAGTAGTAGTATGTATTTTAAAACTCGGTTGTTATTTAATGAGGATTTTAAATGTACCTTACTATGTGTCTTTAGTTCTAACTTATATATAATACTAGCTGGTCAGCGTAAAAGATTTTTATGGTATGTTACACCAACAAAGTAATCTATCCAATTTCATACAGACATGTTATTTATCTTAAGGATTATATTTAAAAAACTTTAAAATCATTACAAAACAACAACAATAACACATCACGTTTTTTTTTTTTAAATAAATTGTAAATTACGTTTCTCTTTTCAAAAAGAAATACCAAATGCATTCAAAAAACCTTTTAAATCCTATTTCCTCCTCCCCTATGACGTCATAGATAAATTTTCAATAAAATTGTCTAATATCTACCTCGCACATAAACGAAATGAACTCGGCGAGATTATCTATTTATTAACGAACTACCCAGACAGACACGTAATATATCATGTGTACATTAGGGCACTGCGCTATGCAAATTGTGCTCCTGCAACACTGAATTCAATCCGTATAAAAGATTTGTTTTACGGTCTCGTAGTTTTAAAGTGAATCGCGTCTAAAAAAAACGTATGAAAATTAGAATTGTAAAGTAAAGATTTCGAATTTAAATATAATAAAATTGTTATAAATTTATTTGAGGAAGACGAGATTAAATGTTGATGAACTTAAGTATGTTTATTGGATTTATGAAGTGATGCTTCTCGAATGTTGTATTTGAATGCAAACAGTAAGTTTATTTAGTTAATACTGAACGGAATTATTCATGCGTATTTGAAGATCTTTATTAATAATTAATATTTGTTAATTCTCATGCAGGATATGTACATTATTTGAAATCATAACATTTATATATATGTAATATTAATAAAAATATGTATGTAGGCGGCTGCTTTATCTTTGATTTACCTACACGCTAGAAATGTCAATATAGATTTGTAAATACTTGAAAAACGTATTTTTTTATTATATCTCTACATGATATCGAGTTAATAAATAGCTCATAAATATTTACGATATGCGCAATCTAAGTTATCCAGTCAGAAATCGCAAAGAAACCTATCTGTTTGACTTAGGTTTTTATGTGTTTTTTTAATTTCAAATTGAGTGACTATAGCTAACGACCACTTTTCGCATTTGTAATATTATTAAGATAAGTCTAACTAGTTTATTTATAATATAAAAACAGTTGAACACTCGAACGGAAAGTTTGTCGAACATTTTTAGATCTGTAACGATTAATTAGAAAGCGCACGTGTACCGAATATTTTTAGACGTTTCCTGGATCATTGAAGACAGGTTTAGTGTTTGTTTGATCGTAACGAGTCGTGTTTAAATAAATCTTATTCCTTAGGTATCGTTTTGTTTTTATTATATTTAACTATGCCTAATAATATATTTTTTTTTAATGTATTTTGTAGTAAAACATTAATAAATAAAGTTTATTACGCAATACAAAAATATGTGATGATAAAAGGGCGCGGAGTTCGTATTCGTTGATTACATAGTTGGCTATGTATTTCGTTTTATTGAGTTTTTTAGCCAATTCTTCTTAGTAAAATCTGCATTCAGTATCCGTGGTAGCTTGTCATTCGACGCAATCTTGTATCAAGTCTAGATTTTTTTGAGAGTAGGAATTTAATAAATAATATTTCGCATTTGGACTTATTTGGACATTTTATGTTTCATAACAAACAAACTTTGCCTTTATAATACATATTAATGAAGTTTATTCAATGAAAAAAAAAATACGAAGTCTAATAGCATACGATGTATTACACACATACTTCCCACTTCATGTGGGGGAAACGAATAAAGCGTTTTTCCAGCAGGAAAAAAAAAATACGATGTGTTTATTTTTAGTTTTCAATGTTATCATCGGCCTCGTCCTCGCGTTGTGTTTAAATATGAAACGTGCGAAAGTTTTATTTATACACATTAGAATTATTTATAGATCGTCGTATTTTGGTTTGATTTATATCGGTTTGAAGTTATTACTCGCGTACGGTTATTGAAATTGAATAATAATATAATTGGCATTACATGTGCCGACGGTTACGAAAATTTCATGAAGAAACGTGGATGAGTAACATGAAACTACGTCATGTACCAGATGTCTTTTGGAATAAGCTCGGGGGATTCTTCCTTCAACCAAAAACGCCTTAATTTTGTTAGATTATAAAGGATTTATTAAATTATTTTTTTAATTTCCGTCTGTGGAAACAATCTCATTTTGCCAGTCGGTACAACTTAATTACAGGATTATAATTTATCGCTGTTTATAAGTCGGTTGTCGTGTTACAAATATGTTAATAAGTACCCGATACATTGAGTTGAGAATATATAGCACGTGTTTATAACACGTGCTATATATTTTAAATTCTTGATTTGGTATTATTTATTAGAATTGAGGTGATCTTGATGTTTTCGATTTTTATACATATTTCGATTCGATTACTAAATATTTCACAATGATTGTTGTAATAAAGAAGCTTCTGTGGATTGATGAACTCTATACTGAGAGTTCCCTATATTAGTAATGTATTTTTATTTTCGTCGTTTTAATTCAGTAGACGGTACCTACGTGGTTGTTCTCGACTTCAACACCTTATACGTACTAAACGTAATTCGGATTTCAGCTCGAAATTATTAGACAGTGGCTACTGAGTCCGGTACTATTATTTTGTATAACATAAAAAGGTTTGTAAAATAGATGTAACTATGTAAATATGAAGTCAATATGACGTGGTAATGAATATATTAGTCACGTTTTATTTCTAAATTAAATTGAGTATCCTCATTCAATTCATTAAACTTATTCATCATATAGATGTAATTTAACAAATCGTTGGGTTTTTTCTTTTATAAAAACTCGACGGTCAGTTTTAATTTTTTGTCACAGTATAACTGCACTGACAAAATATGCTAGGTGCTTAGTGCCTGTGGTTATTCTGCCAGTGTTGTCAGTCTCAATACTTTTATATGTACATGTTAACATGTGTACATTTGTGATATTTATAAAATAAGGAAAAATGATTTTAATAGGAATGACTATTTTTTATTCAGATCCTATGAATACATGCAACGCGATCAATACAAACAAATATCGTTTAATGTATTCACGATTCTAAGCATAATATGTGTTAAATGAAATAGTAAATAAAACTCGTTTTTTAATTCGCAACGCAGCGAAGGAAAGTCCGTCGTCGTTTTGGCCAGTTGGCGATGTCAATTTACCGAGAAACGGGTTTTTATTTTGCATTAAACACAATAGTTTAGAAAGTTGCGGTCGATTTCAAAATAACAAAGCCGTCTAGTAACTATGTTTCATAAAAAATATATATATATATATCGATAACTTAGGATTGTCTTCCACTGCATATCATTGTATTTAACGCTGCGAGAATTCCGAGGTAGGAAAATAAAAAAAAAAAATAAGTCAGTCATTTGGAAATATTGACTTTTGACTCAGGATCAGGTATGCAGTTCATATGTTATCGTTAATAGCCAACCAGGTTCGGATAGCTGTTCTTTCTACTCTGACGACAACCTCACCACATTAAGGTCCTCCAGACCGCTTTCCCAACTGCGCAGCAGATATTATAGTGCACAAGTGTGTGCGCAAACACAGGTGCACTCTCTTTTCCTTAGCTCTCATAATCCGATGGGAAGGCAATCCGACACGACCGGAAAGAGTTCAGGCGCAGGACCAACGGCTTAACGTGCTTTCCGAGGCACGGGAGCGTACACACTTCCAACTTCCAGACTCCGGGCTGCCACTGAGAATTTTCTGACAGAAAAACCCAATAACTATTTATTGGCCCGACCTGGGAATTGAACCCAGGACCACCGAGTCTGCGGCCTTATAACTAGCCACTAGACCAACGAGGCAGTCGAGTCTCACCACATTAAGGTACAATTCTATAAGAAATGCTACAATAATTTTTTTTTGTTTTTATAGCAATTTCCGTAATGATGGTTCAAGTGAACTTTAAAGCCTGTGGTTAGAACTGGGGATAGCAGTATCCCCAAGACTCAGATCCTGATCGCTTAAAGTCTAAGTGTTAATGATCGAACCAGCTACCTTCATATCGTATATTGTAATACTATTTATATTTATTTATATGTATATTAGATATCATTTGCACTTGAAATAAACGCTTATGTAATTATTTACATTGCAAAGTTTTGTTAATATTTGTATTGTTACTATGTAGTTATTTACAATTCCGGTATGAACCGGAAAATTACTACAATCCTAAATGTGATGATGATAAATCATTTGATTGCTATCGTATTTTGTTTGTTATTTAGTGTTTATTTATACTTATACATATTGAAAAATTTAAATAATCATGAAAATTTATCGGTGTAGCTTAGTGGAATTAGCTGTAAAACTTTTCATTACGAGGATAGAAGTTCTTTGTAAAGTATAAAAACTATAGAGATTAATTATTAATGTATAAATTAAAAATATCATAAATAATATTATATTGCATCCTTATTATACGCAAGGGATTAATTTTTTGCATAGGTGTAGTTTGAAAAACCGTATTAGTGACAATGATCCCGGAAAAATCCATGTACGCGAAAGCGACGTCTAATAACATTAATTTTTATATATTGTACAAAGTCATCAGCCGTGTCGATATTATAATACAATTAATGTTGTCGTAATAAATAAAAAAGCCGTTAAACTATGTTAACTTTAAAGCCATAATACAGCTACCGCCCTCTCGCGGCGAATAGCTGAATTTAATTAGGTTGTGCTATGAAATTGCCGTATTTTTTTGTATTCTTAAAAAAATTAAAATATGTAGGTAAATATATTATGTTGTGTTGTTGATTTTTTCAATTGTTTTTAAAATAATATTAAAGTTAGCAACTAGGCATGGTGACTCCTTGATGTTGCTATTACTCGGTAGATGGCACTGTAAACATGTGTGTCGGTTGATAAATAGAACTTTTTTTTATTATATGGAAAATGTTATTTACAAATTGTAAATGAGTCGATATGGCTCAGTGGTTAAAATACGTCGATTTTAACCGAAGATTGCGAGTTCTAACCCAGGCAAGCACATCAGAATTTTCATGTGCTTAATTTGTTGTAACATGTCTATAACTCATCTCGTGCTCGGCGGTAATGGAAAACATCGTCGTCTCCAACAACACCTGCATGTGGCAGATATGCATGCTCCAATCAGTTTTAGAGCAGCGTGGTGGAATAAGCTGTTTACTTTACTTTTTATTAAAAATGTAACTGTCATATTTGTTAAATCCGTTTGATATAATTCATAAAACTTACTCAACGGTATTATGATGAACATTACGAAAGCATTACTTAAATATAGCTCATATAGCATTATCATATAAATAAGTATAAAAAAATATTGTTCTCATAAAAATAACTGTATCCACTGATTTATCGCGAATAATTTGGACACCTGTCTGCCTATTTTATACATAGTTATAAACAATATAGCAACATAATAAAATTATTCTAATTAAAACAGTCATTAAAAACGGTAATTCGTCATTATCATCGTGAAAATGTATAGATATTCAATTCGCACTTTCTCTTCGACATTGACGATATTTGTGTGTATGTAATAGAAAATTATTTGAACACGGAACATGTGCGCAATAAATGTATCGATTTGAATTGAAGTCACTCAAAACGTGTTTAATATTTATTTATCATTTAAATATCGATGTTTATGATACCGATACCTATCATTATAGAATAACTGGATAGTTAATTAATATGTAATTAAATTAAATAGCGGACAGCCTCGTGTATCCGTAACCTAGACTTCAGGCTTATCTCCCACGCCTGAACTCATTTGTCCGAACCAAAAGCCGAGCCATACTAATGCACGGTCTAGCTAATTGTATATGCAAGTAGGCCGACGATCACTTAATTATTGTGCTTAGTCCATTGTATACTTACCGCACTATATTAAGTCTCAAATGAAAGTGACCCTTGTGTTCTAGACGATGGGGTTTATTTTAAATCTTATCGTGTCGCTTTGATGTGCTGTTTAGAGTAGCTCACGGTCAAACTAGTGGTTTATGTTGGGTTTGTTCGGTTAAGGATATATATTTAAAATTCATTAGTAGCCACATGCAATACGGTAGAAATTAATTTAGTATACTAATTAAACTGGTTAACTTTATATATATATATACATTTTATTACATAATATTCTGTTGTTAATTGTTAAAAAAATCCAATTTTTTTTTGAGTTCTCTATAGAATTTGAGCTAAACGTTTTTATGTGTAAAGGTTCTGATATATGTCGAATTTAAAGAATAATATGAGATGAATTTCTTAATTCAATTAAGCCCTTACTCCTACACTAAAAGTATGCCTATATCAGAAAATTTGGTTACCTATGTTAAGTAAAGGTCATAGCGCGTTGGTGTTCTATTCATTATCATTTTATCTCGACCCATATTGGATAAAAGCTTTCTATTAAACTAAAATCATATTTCCTGCCATGGAAAAATATTTTTTATAATAGTTTTTCATTTTGTACACAAGTCTTATTGGTTATCGAAAATAGTTTAAATTTTTTTGTTTTTCCAAATTCAATTAAATTTCTCCACAGGTATGTGATATGTTCGTTCGTGCCTTGGGTTACATTTCGTTTCTTAATTTGTACTAAAAGTTTTCGCTGATTTCAAAATTACAAAAACTAAATAACAATCGCGTACTTAATACATAACCCTATAAATAAACGTATGTTACAGAGTTTTTGATTCCAGGACTATTATTATAACTACTACATTTTAATTGTGATAAATCATACAATAGTTTCTATCTGAATGTAGCTCGTTACCAGAATAAGCGACATATGACACGATAATGGTGACTGACGACGACTTGCAACGGTACATAAATCATTTCTAAGTCGAGCATAACATACATAGTACATAATAAGGTAGTATACAATACAATGTTATACATCATTATTGTCGTGTAGTGGTAGCTGTATGTTTGTTATATTAATTATAATCATATTATAAAGAAAAATCCTCGTAAGAGATCATCTACCTAAATAGTGTATATCATATTTTGTTTTTGTAATGTTTATTTATATTTATCAGATATTTATAATGGAAGGAAATGATTTTTAAATATTATTTCTGTTTGTTATCTTTCATCGTGAGGAAACCTTCATGTATCAGATGATATTAAGCCACATATATAATATGTCTTCACCGACTCGCATTAGAGCAGCGAGGAGGCTTTGCCCAGCGCTGGGAAATTTACAGGATGATGTTGATTTTTACGTTTTTCTTAACTTTATAATATTTTACGCGAAATGGTATAGTGTATACAGTGTATTATTAACAGGAATATAATGTTATATTACTGTAAATAATCAATCATAACTGCATTCTATAGTTCTGCTTGTTTCTTATCAGAGAAAGTTTTAATTGGTCAATTTATAAAAAAAAAAAAAACTATAAAAATGTGTCAGTTTTTTTATGAACAAAAGGCTTTAATTATAAATTATTATTAAATAATGAGAAATAACGAGTATCGAGATCATGCGGCGCAATAGCGGTTTACTGTTACACGCGCCGGCGCAGCCTGTGCTGACTCACTCGTTGCGTGGTACCAATGTTGTGTTGTGACGTGAAGAAAAAAATATACAATAAAAAATACATTCAATCGAATATATATTTAATATTCATTTAACTACTGTGTAGTAAGGTGTTAATGTTACATTCTATTAAATCTAAATCTACTCGTAGAAAGTTAAGTTTTGAAACGTTTAATTATTTATTCGTGTCCGGTTTGTTTGTTTGATGTCAATGTCGCGTTATTCGATTAATTAAAAACACAGTAACTATATATAATACAGGCAAACAATTAATTTTATACTTTTTCGTCGGAAAGTCTCGCACGGAACCGTACAATGGAAACATATGTAAAATCACGGCCGTGTGACGTCGACCCACTTATCAACCTGCGTTAATAATATCTCGCTCGAAAATTCGTAAATTTATTTTAACAACTTACAGTTTTCAAACCTATAGACGGACACATGTAACTATGAACATATGTTTGAATTTGTCGATTATATATATGTATCATATGATTTTATATAATTGGAAGCATTTGTGACACTATGCTGTATATATGTTAATATATTTTAACCAGCTGTTTTCGTTGTCTCTGATCACGCGACCAGAGTCACCATGTCATCATGGTATGAAATATAGAGCATACGACCCTTTCTATTTGCCTAGTTAGCCTTCACCTAAGATGATGCCCGTAACGCACTTGACAGTTGAGATGTTATAATTACAAATGAAATTGAAATGATTCGTGATTAAAGTGTTACCATATAAATTGAGATCGCACAATAATAATAAGGAAGCGGGTATGTAGAGTTTATTTCATATTAGTACCACTAATATAAAAATATATAAACATATGTATATGATTATGTACAATGATGTTTTGTTTATGTGCTTAATACACATAAATTACAGTTTTAAGACAGTTACTATTAATAGTATTCCACCACGCTGCTCCAATGCGGGTTGGTGGAATACACATGTGACAGAATTTCAGTGAAATTTGACACATGCAGGTTTCCTCACGATGTTTTCCTTCACCGTTAAGCACGAGATGAATTATAATCACAAATTAAGCACATGAAATTCAATGGTGCTTGTCCGGGTTTGAACCCACGATCATCGGTTAAGATTCACGCGTTCTTACCACTGGGCCATCTCGGCCTCGTTGGTCCAGTGGCTAGATGGAAAAAAAAACTTATACAAAAAAAGAAACTTGATATTCAAGGAAAATATACAATCATAAAAAATATATAAACTTTAAATCGTTAAGCAACTGTTAACTTTAATGCTACAGCTTACCTTAAAATTGAAATAGATTGATTTCATTTAAGTTATGAGTTATAAATGATGTATTAACTTATATTACGATAGAAAGCTAACGAGAAATAAAGATAATAGAACAAAACATAATTAGAGCAAGCAAAACCGCAAGATACAGCTAGATCGTTCAATGTTTATACTTTATGACATTTACTAGGAAACAAATTTTCTCTTGCACACAAGAAAGAGTACATTCCAATTACAATTATGCTGTCATGCAAATTTAAACCTTATACCGTTAGCCATAGACAATAAGTGGAAAGTTTAGTACACCAGTTTGCGGTACTTCCGTGCAAACTGTTTTAAAATAATCCTAAACGAGGATATCTTACTACGTTGGTTCCCATCCTTTTATTACGAACTCATTCATTGTAAAGTGCATACAAAACGAATATTAAGCAAATGTCATCTTTATCGAAGTACAAATAAGGTCCTATATTTGAAAATGGATGATTACCTTAAATACTTCTCGTGACGTGCAATAATGAGCCTTAAATATATAGTGTTAAAGGTTTGTTATCCCTGAAAGGTTTTTGTACAACTTTCTATCACTGTCGGTCATAATATGTGCCTTTCATATGAGGTTAAGTTGAAGGTATTCTCATGGGTTGCGAAGTTTGTTAACCTAGGAACAATTATTTCAACCTCGTCTGCTCTACGTTGTATGAAAGTTATATTTCGAAATCAGTATAAAAAACTGGCTGCTTGTCTAATCCCCAAAAAGTATTTTACCAATTTTTTCTTTAGGAGAAAAATGAAGACTGAACGGATGGGTAGCTAAAATATTCTTAGTGGGACTCTACATGACGAAAGGACATCAAACTTCAAGTGTCTACCTTATTGTCAATGACTATCAAATATTAATTTCGCATACATTCTAAATAAATGACTGTTTTAAAATTATTTTGAAATACCATCTATACATATAAAAACAATGAAGAGAAATGAATACTACAATTTTATTATCAAAAACCACAGCTGGAACCATATGCCCTCCATGTTAAAGGCACAGGTGCGTTCGTGACACCTGATACGATTAAAATGCAAATGACAACTAAACTATTTGAATTTTTTACTGAGCAATATGATTTAGTAAAAAGTAGTTTTATATTAACATTTCGTTCGATCACTTATGACGCTCGAGTCACTTTGTGTTGAGTTAATGTTTTTGTTATAGACATGTCAGTTTTATTTCATAGAAAAATACGACCATTTGCGAATTGATTTTTCAGCTTATCTCCACGTCACGTGAACACTTTTCTTTCTTACCCCCTTTCCCCCCGAAGGCTGATAACCAGGTGTGTGAGGCGGCGCGGGCGCAGCCGACCTCAGTCTCCTCTTGTACGTCGAACGGGACGGACGGTTTGCGGCTCCTAAATTAGTTGTGTTTAACATTCTCATGTTTTGTGATACATAAATAATAGTGCTCCTGCATTAGTGTAATGTGGCAAAAATTGCAAATTTAAATGTGACGAAAGAAGTTTTTACACTATACCGCGTCGGTGCCGTTACGTCGCGCTTCGGCGATTCAGTTAATAACTTGTGGATCTACAGTGACTGTGTAATAGTGGTTTTGCTAAGATTTAATATCGTGGAAAGGTCACTTACCTTGATCGGTATTGTATCGAAGGTTTTTTCGTGGTGCTCCTATTGTTCGAGAAGGTTTTTTTCAAGAGATCTTTGCAGCTGTAGCATTTTTTAGGTTTTACGTCTGAAAGTTTTGTGTTGGTAACACGATTGTTTTACTTCCTGTTACTTTTCCCTTGGGAATTCTGTAATGCATATTGGGTTCGGCTGATACTTGACTCATTGCCGGTCATACGTGTCGTTGATATTTTCCTAGAATTTATACTTATCGGAATTTGTCTGATCATTACAAAACTCGTTTGTGCGTTATGCATTTTTTATTTCATTGAATTATGAAGCTCATTACAAGCTTTAGATATGTTTGGGAGTAATGTTTTAAGTCAGGGGTCTCTTTTTTAAATCTGTGATACTCGTTTTAATTTTATTTCGTACTTTAAAACTCCATCGCAAATAGGTGACTTTGTAATTAATAAAAACACGCTTTTTTAACATTTAGGTTAATAAGAATAGGCTTCATTTTACTTTGATTTACATGGCGTTATTAAATGAAAGCACGATGAAAATGATACAGCAATTGTATAGCGATTTTAGTACATTTTTTGGTGACTCATAACCGATCATCTCATCGGAATAATGGATATGTTTTTTTCTTTATTTTACGGTCGAGAGATTATAATTCGTATCGGAGTGGAGAGGTTTTGTTTCGACCAAGTGAAACGGTGGCAATTGGACCTTGATATCCGGCATTGCAACATTGAATACAATACTTATTTTGCTGTTTTGTACAAGCTGGGAGTTTTAAACATTTTCAGAGGAAATATTTTACGATTTTTGTTACTGGACTATTATGAAATAGTGTCTATGAAAAGCTTATTTTGATTATTAACTTATCGTTACTTTAAGTAATTGTAATTACATATAAAATAACTGGTCTTTCTTGTAAATGAAAAATTAATTACGTTAATACGATCTGACGCGTATAGCACTGCAGTATTTTTCCACAAATAAAAACAGTTGCATCGCCTTGCAATAAACACACTGATATCTACGTTCTGTTTGAAAAAATGGTTGCAGTAAGGAAAAATCCCCAGCGACGACGACGGTAGCTTGTCACGAATGTCGCTGGAAACCCTGCCCCAGTTCTCGTACTGGGTTAAACAAGTCGGCTTGACAAGAAAAGTGCTATTAAAGGAGTAATTTGTGTTTACAGCTCAGAATAGCAAATATACGTTCGATCTTATACGGCTTATAATAGTAATAGCTTTTCTATCATATATCCAAGCTATAATTGCCGACTACGGGCTATACAAATTGCAATAGGTTTTAAATTATTATGTACACATTAGTACTAACAAAATTTTAAATATATAAAACATCAAACATTAAAATGAAAATAATATTAAAAAACTTGCTGGCCTATTTAAAGAATAAACTTAATATTATTATTGTTTTAATCTATTTAAAGTAATTTTTCTTTGTGATTTATGACGTTATGCATAAGGTTCAAAATGGTTTTAGCATATTTAACGATTCATATCATGTTTCGCTGAAAGTATCCACTTGTTTCCTTATCATATCGTTAAAGGAGTTATCAGTCTTTCGTGTGATAGCGTCTGATAGTGATAGTGTGATTAGGGTAGGTGTATCTCGGTGATGTCAGCTACTATTGAATATTTTCGTGTTGAAATTTGTTATTTTATAAATTTTATGCATATTATAAAATAGACGACCATGTTTGTAGCCTTGGCGAACTCTTTATTGAATTGACGAATTACTCGAAATATGTATAAATTAGAAGTGAAAGTAACTGGTGATTCAAATAAAAGGTCAAACGCTGATATTTATCGCTTTTGAGCATAAAATTAATAATTAAAACTAACCAAGAAATCAGAATATGAATAACGGATGCAGCCGCTTCCTTATGATCTTGAAGTCACTTGAAATTAGTTATAAAAACTTTAAATAGGTATCTCCTTATTAACAATAGACTTGAATATATTTAGGAAGCTTAAAATTTAAAATATATTAAATGATTCATTTTGCTTTCGACGAAATGCATTTATGCGATTAGTATGACTCGTTTTGATACTATCGTTTGAATTGCGACTGTGTTGATTTTATACAGACATCAAAAATATATTTTAGTGTAGAATATGTTTGTGTAATTATAGTCACAAGGGACATAACATCTTAGTTTTTGGTGGCGCATTGGCGATGTAAGCGATGGTTGACATCTTTTACAATGCCAATGTCTATGGGCTTTGGTGATCACTTGCCATCAGGTGGCCCATATGGTTGTCCACCTACCTATGCTATAAAAAAACCCTGTAGTATGATTATATTAATCTGATATATATATTTTACCTGGATATTTTGATTTACATACATATTTTCGTTTTATAGTTAATTATCTGTGACCTCAGCTCGGGTGAGAACGTTCAAGGGTGAAAGAGATAAGTTGTCAGCTTAAGGTACAGTCTCGTTAACAGAATGCGGTGACCTTCACATAGTATTATGTATTATATAGATAACTGTATTTTGTATCATTAATACATTTATATTGTATTCAAGGAAAGACTGCATACGTAAATAAATTATAAAGAAAATCTCATATAGGACGAAAAAAAAAAAGAATATCTTATACTCATCGATAACAGCTTAACTTGATACACAAATAAATCGAAACTTTTAAATATATTAAACGTTTGATCATGAAGAAATATCTAGTAGCACAAGGAGGATTGGAATTTGAAAGTGGTTTTGTTATCCCTTGATTGTTTTAATTTGTATGTATGGAAAGCAACGATAATAATAATAAGAATATTTGAATAGATCCCGTAGGAAGAGTTGACTATTAGTCAATAACATAAGAAATATATATTTTGGTAGCTTAAGTATATATTCGTACTTATATATAAATGACAAAGTTATAAAATTTAGTAAGAAGTCTCTTGAACCCTAGGACAAGGACAACTTATTAAGTTATTCTCTTAAAGTATATAAAACAAAAATTTGTAGAATAAATTTCAATGTAATGTCAAAAATTTAAATCAAAAGAACTGGGGCCCGTGCTCATCATCAGTAGGAAACAGGCGTATGAATTCTAATTTAACGGCACAGCTAATAAGCCTTAATAATAAATTTACAAGATAAAAGGGGACGAAAGTGGAACTAAGATCTGTTACTGTTCCCTATCGCAACGTAAAGTTAAACATTATTCGAGCAACGTCGCTGAAACAAGAAGACAATATGATCCACGTGATGCAATTTCTTTGTTGTTTTTTTTTGTGCATGCATTTTACAGTAATAACACGAGTAGCACGAAATGTACGGTGGTGACCTCGACGCTGGTTTGTTGATACAATAACATATCGAATTATACACATTTAGCTAGCATGTAAGGCAGCAGATCATTGTCTCTAAAGCCCGGGTTGAGTTAGTAAAAATTTATTCGGTGCTCCTAGTGTATATGAGCCCGGGCCGCTGCCGGGCGGGGTAAGCAAAGGTAATTGTTGGTCGCGAGCCTGAACTTTTACCGCTCGTATCGGTTTTACTGGCCCATCGGATATGAGAGTTCACTCGTGCACTATACATATATGTCTACTTATGTATAATATAAATACGATATGCGTATATGATGGTTTTTCCTGTTTCACGGAACGTATTCGTTAGTCGAAAATGATATTTTACTAAATATTAGTGTTAGTTCTTTAATTGAAAATAATAATATATGTATACATTTGTATAATATCTAAGTTATTGTGTAATCGTACGGAACATTTGTACGAGTTAATGTTCAATTATCTCAAGTATATGCACTTGCTGTATCTGTGTGCATATAACGAATGTCGTACACAATCGCGTTGCGTCATTACGACATAATAAGGCTGTAATTGTTAGCTCGTTAACGTTAGCGATTACAAGCACACAATAATCACAATCTCTGAAGTAGATACTTTTTATTTTATAAATCACGTTCAGCGTTTCGTTTCTTTAATCTTTAGTATTGTACGAAGCAAGTCCCGTTTCCTGAATGTTCGTCATTGAAGTATCGAGACATCGAAGACGATCGAAAGCATCGGAGATTTGAGAATGAGAATTTATTCTGACGTGTATATTTAATGTTATATAAAGTTTAATATGCTAATATCTGTACTTTATTTATTATCTTTTGTCTATACATAATTAAAAATAAACAAATAACGACATAATAGACTTTAATCGTTGAACAGTCCAGTCATTCAGACCTGATTGATAAAAATATGTCGCAAGACATAGTCTCGCAATAATATAATTATTACACAGTAAATAATAGTTATATTTATTACAATCTAATATATGGTACAGTAGGTACAGTTTTCGCCAAGTAGCGATCTCTTCAAGACAACCTTTTGACAGAGGAAATTGTCTTGTGACATGTTTTTAGAAGATACGGGCAAGACAGATGGGTGTTTAGAAACAAAATAAAACCGACATACACACATATATAAATATATTTAAAAAAACGGACACACAAATAATAGTAGAGCTTAATAAATTGAAAAGGTAATTCAAAATATAGTAAGATTGTATGTATATATAAAAAAAAATCTTTTTAATATTATCACTATTGAATTATATATACGCAAAGTCAAATGTGATCTGTTATAGGGATTAATGTTATGTCTCTTATTATATACTAATCTCACTTGACTACCTATTTTTGTTGTCAATAACAAAACACCCACGCATTACAATATCGCACATGAGCTTCAATATCAGCTTTATCAGATACTGATAAGGGTAAATTAAACAGTCGATCTCAGGTAAATGTTTATTGAAACGTTTGTTTCAGACATTAATATATATTTACCTATATATATTATATTAATATAATAATGGTTCGGGGTCGTAATTGTTTGTTTATTATACAAATATTGTACAATAAAATTTTTATTTATTATTGTACAATATTATACAAATTGTGTATACTTTTTTGAAGGTTTGGTGTTTAGTTTTGTTATCAAAACATTGTGGAATAATTATATATATCGTGGACTGAGACAAAGGGATATTTTTTATATAAATAAAACATCATAAAACAAAATTAAATAGTAAATAGTAACCTTTTGTATAGTTTAATTTTATGAGACAAGACCGTGCGTTATAAAGCTTAATTTGAAATAATTATACAAAATACTGCAATGTAACTCATTGAAAAACATATTATACAAATTTGTATATTAAAAATTCAACGCGTGCGCTTAAACTATGTATTCAAATAAACTTCAACTCCGAGCTAACAAAGGTGAAGTAAATTGACAAGCCGAAGGATTTGTGAGTAAACAGGCGTTTACGTGCTCATACAAAGATAAATGTTTTACGTTCATACAGTACTATATATATCTTCATATGTTATGAAATAATACAAGGCTAAGTGGGTGCGTCTGTATCTACAGGCTACGGCTTGGGCGTGTCGTGGAAAGCGAATGGTTTTACATTTGTGCTTTTTTTATAAAATAGGTTAGATGGTCACCACGGCCTATAGATATTAACACTGTAAGAATTATTAACCATTCCTGTTATCGCCAATGCACCATCAACATTGGGAAATAAGATGTTATGTCCCTTGTGCCTGTGGTTATACTGGCTCACTCACCCTTCAAACCGGAAAACAACAATACAAAGTATTACTATACCCAGTTAGGGCCGTTTTTAGGTTTTCTTACACACGATATTACTGCACTTATGTTGTTTGTTCGAACTGGGTTGTATCTTTAGAATATCATGAATGTTTACAATGTCATCATCGTCAGCCAATCGTAAGCTATTGTTGGACGTAACAGGCACCCATCGCAACCCACCGTGTGCATCAAAGGAGGCCTCTAGTCCCCGTCACAAAACAATGTAATTATGCTATTATCATTAATTATTTCACACCGGTTCATGAAATAGCCTACCAAGAATAAACTACTCGTTGGAAATCTGGAACTGTTTTGTTGCTATGCTATATAATGAAGCTATTTTATATATAATGAAGTATATTTTCTTTTTAGATGGCGTCGAGTTTACGGCTTAAATATCAACTGAATGTTTCATATATATAACAAATGATGTAAAATTGTAATTGTATTGAATTTATATTGTTTAAGCTCTTCGCATTAACATTTTCACATTTGCTTTAATTACTTATTTACGTAAAAAAATATATGCAAATATAGGAATTAAAATTGATAGAATATTTAAAATGCTTTCACTTGTTAATAGGAAACCGGTTCATTGAAAGTTTTACGGAATTCGTTCCGGTCATTGAGCGGAGATTATTTACCTCTTTCTAACTAAATAAGTTTTGTGCGGGAGCGAGAGAGATGTAACATCGTAACAACTTTCCTATCGATAGTTGTTTCAGACGAGATCGTAAATTGTTAGTGAAATTTCATATCGATTAATCTTTTATAGACAGGCAATTTTTTTATTTGAAAATAGTCATAACGTTATATCTAATATTTCTTTTAAAGTTATTTCACATACACAGATACATAATATGTATAAAACTAAGCAGAGTAACGAAACTAATATTTTATTAATTATGACGTCGGAAATGTATCTTCATTACATATTAATAGCGTATATGTTGACTAAACGAAATGTATTCAAATAACCAGAGCATGGTATATGACGTCACTAGAATTCAATATGGTGGACGGCTGCAGAGATTTATTAGGGACCTATTTCCTATTACTTTAAGCATTATATCCTAGTCAGGTTACATTTTAGCGATCAAGTTGTTGAGTAATAATAATTACTCATTTTGAATTATTACCTAACCCGCTAACCTCAAGAGGTAGGTGTCATGTAAGTTATCCAGGTCGAGAGTTACACTCGAGGACATTCAGAGAACTAGATCTCTGAAGAGACACGTTTACATTGTTAAATCTCTTTGTTTTATTATAATACAAGTGTTTATTAAATTTATATAATATGTTTAAAGGGATTTAAAGAAACGTGTGTATAGTCTTGTATATCATTAAAAATAGACTACAATACAAAAGTTTATCATAACCTTTTACAAATCCTCTTTGTAAGAAAGTCTTAAGCGTCATATAGACATGTGTTTATATTTTTCTAGAGCGTTTATTGTTGGAAAGGGAAGGGAAGGGGGTTCAATGTGTAACATTTATAAAATTTAGATAGTTCGTAATCTGATTACATGTTTCGCAGATGTCACATCTTGTCGTTATACCCCTTATATGTCTTTAATACGTTTATTTTTTAATAAATTTGGTTTGTATGTGATGATAAGCTCTCAAAACGATACAATACAATGATTTGGACTCCTTACGTAGACCATACTTATTATTAATACTGGTTTAATTTTTACATTTATAATATTTTTCGCTTCGTTAATCCTAATTGTTTTCAATGTATACTGTCTCGTTGTCTATTATATTTTCTGGCATACGAACCTTTATTTAGTTTTATTATTTAGAATATTTATACTCTTTGTATACATTTTTACTACGTTATACAAATACCGCCTTATTCATAAACTTTATTTAACTTGTGATTAGTTAAACAATATTTTGTCTTCTTCTTTCGTATGTCAAATCAATAATGACAGAAAGAGACAAATCAGTGTTTAGCTAACCAGTAACTAAGCAACGTTTATAAATACGGCCGATAATCTTTAATGTACACCTTTTTGTATTCAATTTGTCTGTGAGTTTCATAGACTATTTCTCCGTTATTAGTGTTTGTTGTGTCTCGATTTGTAAAATATTATTTTGATATTAACAAAAATACAATACTATGTATATAAATCAGACTATTAGTAATTTTTTTAATATTAATTGCAGCAATAATTTTGTCGTATCGGTCGAACAGGTCCACACTTAATGCATTGAGGTCAGTTCGTATTAGTTATCGATTTTAACCAATAATTGTGATATTAATATCTGCTACTTTAGCTATATTACGAAAATAAGTTATTTATTATTCAAGCGACGTATTAAGAATTTCTTATAATATTCAGTAATCTTTGAGTAATGATAGTTCTTCATCATAATTATCATCTATAATATTTATGGGTTTGTTTTCAAATCAGTCATCATTATCTTTCAAAGAATAATTTAATACTAGTTATTTATATATAAAATAAGTTCATGAAATTTGTAAGTATTTAATATTTTAATTCCATTCGTGTTAACGTTATCGTGATGTACACATTTTCTAAGACGGCTTTGTCTCGATATTTATAGAACGATAAATACGTATCTAAGTTTATAACATCGATTAAAAGCGTAGGTAACCATCGCCTGTTTAAGAACTACATTGTCTTGAAGAGTCATTGTTCTGGATATTATGAAATATTTTTTATCAATCGTCTGTTTCAAATCAATGTTAAAATTATATTTAGCGTGTTTGAAATTAATGTTAAAATGTCCTACCACTTCGACCACTATTTATTTCATAATGTCATAACGATTCGACACTTCATGAGAGCATGAAAAAATATCATATGCAATTTCGCATTCTGTAATAAATTTAAAAAAAGTATTCATTTTATTATTGAAGTTTGTAGAAATGATAATATTACTGGCTATAGTTTACCGGCACGTGATAATTGAAGTAATAACTCATTATAATCAGTTGATGAGTCTAAACCAGAAATTAAAAGAAATAAACAAGAAGGCGAGGAATGCAATTTAAATTAATGTTTCAATATCAATATGAAATAGAAATTGTGTCAATTTCCACGCTCCTGAATTCTAGTTTTCAATACAGTAATTTTACCGGTAAATAACGAAATTCGAGTACCGTTCAGAATTGGGTACATTAAATCTGCCACGAGAGCTCACCGTTATGGGCTACCGTTATCGTTGATGGCCCACACAAAAACTCGACTCTTCACTGTGGTATGGAAGAAATTAAACTGTTGTGGTACTTTGTTTTTGGAACACAATGTCGGCATTTCTGATAATTATACATATAAATGTACTTTTCAATGGCTAATCTCTCTTGAGACTGGCCGCCGTGGCCGAAATCGGTCTGGAGGAACTTATTACTTTTCAATGTTTTATTTAGTAAATAACAGTCTCTTAATGAGCTATTGCTTCGCAAAGGCATCTCTATTTGAGGAGAAGTTTTGTAGCTTATCCAGGCTGCTCTATTGCAGTTTGGTGGATGCATATGTAACAGATTTTCATCCGACGAATGCAGCAGCGATTTTATATTTCACCAACGAGTAGAAATGTAAGCATAAACATAAATAGGTACATGAAAACTGACTGGTACTCGCCCGCGTTTGTACTGTCATTCTTCGGGTAAGACTCACTGAACCTATTATATATTTTTGTCTACTAAAATTTATTTTTTGCCTTCGATAAAATTATAAGGAATGTTTTTCGATATACTTTAAAGCAGTCACCACAGACAATAAACTTCTAATATAAAATAAACCAGTGATCATTATCAACGAAATTGAAACAGTATCGTTAATATCAATTCGAAAGCCTTACATTCGTTATTATTAAGATTATTTAAATTAAAATATGTATTATAAAAAAAAAAAAACTGTACGGTCTAGTTGCTTTTATACACGTTTTTCCACATGGTTGAACAAATTCACGTTTCGGCGACTACGCCGGCGACAGCTTCTCAGCTCTCGATAACCGGTTTCACATCTCTTGTTCTTCATCTCTCTTGATATTTTCGGCTTCTATATTTGGATTTGTTTTAAAATTTTATTCATATGATGTTATACATCGTCTTCTCATTATTTAGTTTATTGTTGAAAATCAATCAAATCCAAAATTAACTCTTTTTCAACAAATAACGTATGCAATTGAATTTACGTACCTTGTATGATAATATACGAATACTTACTCCATTTCATTTTGTACCTACAATATAACATGTATTTTTTAAATACTCTTAAATATAACCATTGTATTTAATTAACAATTTATTAGATTATAACAGTTCATATCTTTCAGACTCGATAACTTGGTATGGCTTGATAACATACTCAAATCAAAATACATTTTAAACAGTACAATTTCCAATATTGTAGCTATTTTTTTAAATTTTTTTTATCTCAAACATTACATACGATAGTAACTACAACAGTATTAAACTGTGTCGTAGCTACTAACGCCCTCCAATTCGACGGCACATTTAGTTATGATTTGTTAACACAAATAATATTTTTGTTTAAATATTTGTTTATAGTCTCGGCCTCAATATCACACACGTCCATACAAATTTACAGACACTGATAACCAGTGTTAGCGAATGTTAGCACTCGTTCTGGGTAACCGGTTTAAGCTTTCTATTTTCAATATATTTTTTAACTAGTATTTACATGCAATATTAACTCGCATATTAACGGTTTGTTTTTTACGTGTACTATGAACGATATTGGTTTTCTTAATATATTTAGGTGTGAGTTAATTCAACTGTAAATTCGAAATTTAGTGTAGTTGAAAATTTTCAAGTCGATAGAGCTCATAAAAGAATGGCCACTGTTATTATTAAATATTAATCGGAGTTTTATAATTTTGTTTTGACGTAATTGCCGTAAGCTTCGCATAAAATCTTTGAAAATTCATGTGAAAGTTAGCAAAACGAAGTAAATTGAAACTAGTATATTTTATAATGAAATCGATTAAAATCCATTTAGTTCGACAGCTCTCGTTCGCATTCAATGAACAAATAGACAAAAGCGCTTGGAGCGATTTGTTTTATGAAGTGTGTACATGACGTAATAATATCGTTAGAAGTATTTGTTCAGTTTTTCTGTTTATATGACGGCCACATGTTTTGGACTCGTTGTTTTCATGTTCCAAAATTTTAAGTTGAACTTTATAGCAGGTTTAATGTAGTCACGAAATTTATTAAGTGTTTTGCTTGTATGTATCAATTAATATGAACTCTGAAACATGTTGTCGATTGTATTTTAATTCGTTTTAAATGGTAATTACATTTTAAATTATGTTTATTTTAATTTAAAAAACACAATAATATAATTATATACATAAAATTAACACATTTAAAATATATTAATTTCAATTCCGATCCTTGTCTTGTTTTATCATTGTACAGAATATATACTTTGATATTTAATTAATAAACGTTCTAAAATATATGTAAATAAATTTGCTTTACTAGTAATTACATAATATGCAAACCATCAAATCATCGTACATCATTGTACGTAGCTAAATCGAAATATTTGTGTGACATCTATTTCAATGTAGCATGGGTATTCGATCCTGTAGTGTTATTCCCTTACAATAAAATAGTACCGGTACAATTTAAGTGGATAGTCTGGCGCTAGCTCAAGAGTTCGATATACCTCCCCTCCCCCCTTAAGTGTGGGGGACCTGTAAAAGCATTTCCCAGCGCCAAAAAAGTAACATATCTTGTTAAAATAGTTTTTGTCGTTATAAATTTGAAATAATGAAATACGAGCTTGATCCGATTATCTCAGTAAATTATCAAATATCGTGTTTCTGGAGACCGTGAAGTAAATTGCGTCTTGTTACTGCCTACAATTAGATACCCACGCGCCACTTCGGCTCTCTATAACAATATTTATTATTATCACAAGAAATCGATGAATATAATCTAGCTCTGTTGTAATGTATATTTATATTTTATATTAATTACATAATATTATCTGTTTGGATCTTTACTTTGAAAAGGTTACTTGTCTTATTACGTGTTATATGTCGTTTCGAAACATGCAACTTGCATTTAGATGCTAATATGATATTTCGTACTTATATCATTAAGATTTATGTTATTCAATGAAGTCGTCGTTGCGCCAAAACCTCCGAAGTTTAACGATTCCAACCCATTTAGGTCTCGCTATTTAACTGCAGTTCCATTATCTTCAGCAAAGAAATTTTTGAAAAATGCTCAGTATTTAACGAGTAATTAAAAAAAAATTGAATAAGTTGGGTGCAATCTTGAGAATGAGCTGAAATTATAGTAATGATTCAACATAATGGTTTTGTTTTTTTTTTATCGTTTAATCTTTTAAAGCTGTCCATTGTCTCGGACCGTACACGCGGAAAACAGCTTTGCAAGAATTTTATTTCAAGAACGAGAATTGACGTTCAAAATACTTAAATTTAGCGTTAAAAAAATTTAAAAACTGTTTTAAAACGTTTGGCTGAATATCCGAAGTAAACCATCGATGTTTTTGATAAATAACTGATTAAAATGAATACGATCACAAATAAAAATGAAAATCATTTTAACGACTCTACATGCGCCTTGAAACAATGAATTATATTTTATAATTTGTAAAACATTGACTAATGGCTCGTTGGATATTGTAATCATTAAACAGCTTAACAGCATATCGACCTGATTAAAAACTAAAATTTATCGTTAATACAAACAGATTCTTGTAATTTTCAACTTATAATACCAAATTATATATGGAATAATTTTATTATACTTTTATCTAAGTCTATCTTTTATTGAATTCATATTCAAATATTCAATTAGTTCACATATGAAACTGATTGATATAAGCTTCGGTTTTAGGCAAAATCTTCTAAAGTAACGCACGAAATTCTCACCACAAGACAGCGTAGTCTCGAATCCCAATGTCGTATACTTTCTCTTAAAAGTGGGCGTATGTCCCACATTAACTTGCGTCATAATGACTCGTTCTATTCAATTTTTATGCTGTTTGTCATGTTCAGTTGTTTTCTCCTTGCATTTTGATGAGCGACGCGTACAAAACGCATTGCGTTTCCTCTATCGTACTGTAGTTTAAATTTTCTGAAGTAAATACGTTAATATTTTCATATAAAACCTTAATTTTGTAGTCCTTTGATATAATAGCAACGTCACGTCGAAAATCACTACGTAACGTAACTGTTTGAGACAGCCTGTTAACAATCTTTAGTTCTCACTACGAAGGATGACAGAGCGACTACAAAGGATGAACCTTATCAATCACTAAATGTATAAAGCTCCAAAAAATAAGGTTCGAGATATCATGCGTCTCTTTTCAGTATATTACCGTAGATGGTGCGAGTGAAAGAGATTAGAGTGAGATATTTAAAGCGTGTAAAACATGCGTGGAAGGCCTGAACTACGCCCTTTGATCCAACAGTGACAGGGCAACAATGTGAAATAATTGTACCGTAAGCGCTTTCAGAGTACCAAAAGGTAATTTGTCATGTTTTAGCGAGAGCCGAGTAAAGATGAAATATCTGATGATGATGATGATGTGCTTACGATCCGTTATTTTAGAACATTATGTGAAACGGAAATTAGGAAAATTTAACGTAGCAATTAGTACAGTCACATTTCAAACTAAAACTGTAATTTATGCGTGCGTGAAACTTTTGATATGAATGTTTTAAAAATGTCCAATAACCGTTTTCGTTAGTGAGGTCAAACTCATTGTCAACAATGACGACTAAATGGTTGTAATGATCCCCTAATTGTGTCAGATGAAATTTCCTTCTATGCAAATGATAAATTACAATCTCCTCATAGAAAATGTTTTCAAACATTCATTTAGTATTTGGATTATGGTTTATGTAATTTAGTAATGTAGCTGTTATTTTTTTCGATTACAAAAATGTTAACTGGATATTATAGTGTAACTTTCGAAACTCTCAGAATACTAAATCACAATAAAAAAGTCATTCTTATGATTTAATGATATCTAGTGTTTTCGTTAGACTAAAAAAATAAGAAATGATTAAGTATAATTTGCTCGCTTTGTTTATACATATTAGTCAATCATAATAACGTCTATGGTAAATATATAAAAAATATATTTAATTAAATATACTTATTTAAAATTGAAGACGATACATTAATTCATATTATCAGGTGCTTTGAAGTACTTTTCGATAATTCAATCCGTTTGCAAAGTAAATACAAGGTGGCCGACAAAACCAAAGTTTTATCTAATCGCAGTTTCATGTGTTGGTCACGTGAGGCTTCCACGATGGATGATAAATGAAAGGGACAGCGATATGAAATACTCGTTTAGAGCGAGACAGCTGTCTACTCTCGGTTCGTTGCTCGTGAGTCATGCTCTGGCGCACCGCAGCCTTTTTGTTTCTGGTTTCTGTTGTGAGCGGCAAGCGGGTCGCTTTGTGATTCTTGAAAGATGCACTCATTTTATTTTATTCTTATTAACTTATAATCTTTACGAAAAAATATTAATACACCTGAGAAATCCTTCACATCAGTTTTTACTTTATTTAAATTAGTTTTGCTTAAATATTTAAATGTTTTCAACCCAAACTTTTAATTTTCAATTAACAGTTCAAACTGTTTTTTTTTTTACTCGCCTACTTTATAAAATTATGTTACTGTTGATACTCTAACTAATTTTAATTTAAACCTAAATATATAACAAAAAAGAATAAACTTAATAAATCAATACAATTACAATTGGCGCTAATATTTTTAATTAATTATTTTAGTGTATCAAGGTCTATTTACTAATTTATTGATATTTTAAACGCAATCGGTATATTCACAAAGTAAACAAAAGAAAATTATTATAATCGTAGACTAGTACAATGTGATACGACATTACACTACTACACAGAAAGATTAATAGTTTAATGTATATTGGTCTTGTAACACGGACAGTAGAATCATCTCGACACCGAAAGTAATAACCGTGCAGATCGGCTCGGCAACGTTCGTCGATCACTATTCTGCGTCCAAGCCTTTTTAAATATTTCCCAAGGCTGGATCAGTTTTACATAATCCCTGATAAACGAAATGTTAATATTCTATTGTAGCAGTTATGTGTTTTAGATTCGCATGATAATAATGAATTTACAATTTCAAGTACACACACAGACACAATTCAGTCCACACAAACCGTAAGTGTGTAATTAGGATTTAGGTCATTAAAAATATTTAATTTGTTATGTAATTTTATGAAATATAAATGAATATTGTATCTGGTTCTGGAAACATATTTAAATGATGCTAATTTAAAATTATACATCAATTATTAATGTATAGTCTAATTCACATATAATTAGATTATATCATTGATACGTGATATTGTTAACACAACGTCGTTGAATGTTGAACATCAATAAGCCTCTATAATTCATCGTCAGGTTATAACGACCGCGTACGAATTCGCCACGACGATGACTCACGCCGAGTTTCACTATGTCGACGTTTTATAAAGTTTAAATGTCATTGGACTTATCACGTGGGTAAAATACGATGTGATATATATTTTTTCGATTTTAAATTCACTCGTATAAGTATTACAGCGCAGAAGTTAGGTGACCTAATAGAGAGCCGAGATGGCCCAGTGGTTTGAACACCTTAAGCTTAAAAGATCTCATCATCTCGTGGTCGGCGGTGAAGGCAAACATCGTGAGGAAACCTGGTAGATGCAAATTTATCACATGTGTATCGATGAATCCGCATCGGAGCAGCGTGGTGGTATAAGATCCCAAAATTATCCTCAAACGGAGCAGAGGCCCAGCTGTGGGATATTGGGATACACACGCACACACACAAATGGTGCAACATTTTAATTATGTAAATCCGACTTGATTAATGTGTAATTAATAAAAAAACAACAGTATAGTATTAAAATGGTACCATTAAAATTGTCATCGGAAATAAGATTTATTCTTTTATTAACGACTTGTGAAATCGAAACGGAAATGAGAAATCGACTATTGCAGATTCCTTTTTAAGATTATAATGCCATCTCGTTTATCACGTTAGCTCAATAAAGCCAGCAACCTGAGACAAGCTTTTTACTACATAAAAAGTTTAAGAACAAAACAGGTTTCAGTCGGTCGTCTCGTCTGCAAAAAATATATATGAAAGGTATAACAAAATGGTTGGTCCGAA
The DNA here is from genome assembly GCA_905220585.2 of Nymphalis polychloros. NCBI lineage: Eukaryota > Metazoa > Arthropoda > Insecta > Lepidoptera > Nymphalidae > Nymphalis > Nymphalis polychloros. The sequence continues at coordinate 6,372,192 of HG992267.1, forward strand.
TGTACATTTAAAAATCGCTAATTTGCGTGGGACGAAATAACATGGTTTACCTTGCCTCAAATTAATGCGATTAAGTATTATTATTAAGGTGGAACATAACGATTTTTGTGAAGTAGTTACGACTCTGCCTACGTTTATATCTTACCGTTTTGTTTAATCAGATAATGATTCTGATGCCAAAAATTTTACTTATATTTAAACTGGATACAATAATTATTGAACATATTTTATATCTATACTCAGCGGAAGAGATTTTTTTGTTTGAGCGCGATAATTTGAATTTTAATATATTATACTTTTTTTTTGTTGTATTACTTGATTTACACTTAAATATTAACAATACACATAATACTTACACATTTTTATAACATTAAGCTTCGACCAACGAAGCCCGAAGTAATGACCGAGTTGATATTAATGCTGGTAAAACCGCGCAGAGCAGCTAACTAATATGAATATTGATTACACGAGGCTTTGCAATTGCAATTTTTATATTAACATTTTATAATTAATATGAAATGTATAAAATGAATATCATAAGAACAGAGGTCGGGGCGACCGCAAATACTTCGAGTTGCGTTGTCTACGACATCGTTGGATAAAATTACCACTAGTTCAGCCGTAATACGATAACACCACCAGGGTTTTCAAATGAAAATTAATTTTCGTGCTACAGGTATATGTATAGCATTAAGCTTATTACAGTCTTCATTCTAGAATATTCCGATATTATGTTATCCTTTGAAGTCGTTATCGCAACAATTTTGATTAATTTAGCTTTGTTAACGTAAAACTAAATGTAATAGATTAAAATAATATTAACACTCGAGATAATAAATATTGTGTTTTATAAGAACAAAATATAACTACTACTTCTACTGTAAAAAAATCGTTTACTGCTGCTGCAACTCGGCTTTGGAATTCTTTTCCGAGTAGACAGTATTATAAATTCTGCAAGTCAGATCATATGTTCAAGTTAAATGTGAAAAATTATTATCTTCGGTCTTCATAATAATAATATATGTATTTTTCTTTGACTAGTTTAGTATTATGTATTGTATTTATTTCTATTTACCTAAATCATTATCTTTTTAACCAACTTATTCACAATCTAGGGGAGACTAAGAGAAATATTCGATTCAGATAAGCTTTCCTTTGTAAAACATTTTTTGATAATTAATTGACATGTTTGCTATATAAATAATACGGTATTGTTAACCCTAATCGAGTTTGTATCACGTGGTTTTTATATGTCTTCCTAATGTTTGTTGTTATCTACATTGGTAGCACATTTTCAAGGATATTTAACCTAAATAGGTAACGTTTTATTGGTTCAATTTTTAGTCCAGTTTTATTCATTTAGTCAGGAAACTCTGAAGGTCGCCGAAATTAACTTTCAAGTGAGAGATTTATAATACTGACGATTTGCGTTTACGAGTCACGCGAACTCGACTAAATTCTGGATAAAAATAGAATTAACTAAACACAAACTTCTATTAATACGACGCACGTGATGGCTACTATTTTAGCGCTCCTAAATATATACGGATTGTGCGTGAGATTAACTACCTCAGTACGATTTGATTGGTAAAATGTTATAAAAGTATCACTTGATTTAGAAACTAATTCGACCGCGTGTTATTTTTTACTTTTTTTTCATACCTTGGCAAACTGAAGTTCGCTTACTTGGAATCTGATGATTTTAACTGATGTTTTCTATTTCCTAGTTGAATCATCCAAGCTCAGCTGACTTGTAGCTATAACGAGGAATACGCGAATAATTTCACTTTTATAGGAAAACTAAACTAAAGTACTGTTTCATATAAATAATTTGACATCGTCACCGTTGTTCGTAGTTGTTTGTTTGCTATAATTTCTTAATTTATATAATCTTACAAATTTATTTATGTTAATATATACTATTTAAGTTAAAAAAATAACGACTTGTATATTATTATAGACTAAGGGCCTTATTTATAAACGTTGCTTAGTTACTGTTTAGCTAAACACTGATTTGTCTCTTTCTGTCATTATTGATTTGACATACGAAAGAAGAAGACAAAATATTGTTTAACTAATCACCAGTTAAATAAAGTTTATGAATAAGGCGGAAAGAAGTAATCATATGCGATACTTCAAACGATTCGTTACAAGTTATTTCACGGTCATGCGAAAACTACGTGACTCAGCGGTCACCATCTGTTGCATTGCTAGCTTCGTATCAAGGTTTCTTGGATACATGTCCTTTAAAATTATATATGTATGTTTCCTTTTTTGGGTGAAAAAGTGAACAATTATTTCTAATGTATACTTCATATTTATTTTTTAAATGAAAACATAATTGATTACATTTACATTTAAACGGAATGAATTGATTACTTTTATATATGTATGTATGTGGCAACATAACGTACAAACAAATCAAGTGTTTGTATAGAGTGTTGTCACATTAACAAAGTCTCTCTTAAAATGACAATTTATTATCTCTGTTATCTTGTTACGTAATAACTATAAACGCGATAACTTTGTCTTGAACCGAATCGGATTACTTCTGAAACTGCCAAGTGCCTCGTCGTTACATGTCGCTTCAAGTTTGTGTTTGTCTGTCGGTACAAGTGTGGTGTCGGTTTGTGTTTTATTTATTTCAGGTGTCTCAGCTACGACAGCTTTATGTGCCGCACTTGGGTTAACGGTGAACGGTTTTAAGTAATCGCTCAGACTAACACTATCGTTTGTCTCTTTCTTTTACAGATGCCGTCGGCCGTTGTCTCGCATCATCCCGAATAGCAATGCATTCGGCGAAATTATTACATTAATTATTTATTCTTTTAACACCAGTGGTTATTAATTTTTCAGCGCGTTTATAAACGTGTTTAAGTAACTACGTCGTCAGTCGTTTCTAATTTAAAAAAATCTATATCTAACCATTTACTAGATAGTGTAACTGATCCAAGGAAATTTAGTGTTTCAAATTAATTTTGTTTTTCTAATCAATAGTGTTTAGAATTCATCGAACTACGAGTATTTAATAAGGTTTTTTCTAATCATAAATTGTTAGTTCCGGGAGTCTGATTCTAATCGGATTAAGACTCGTTACGGGAATGAATGAATGAATGAATTGGATTAAGGATTTAAGTTCAGGTCTATTTTAGTAAATCACTTTGTCGCCGTGTCTTCTTGCATTTGCCTCGATTCTCTTTTGATTACACTTGTTGCAGTAGTATTTGTGCTTTTAGGGCATTGTTCTTCTTTACTTACTATGTTGCTTAGGAGTGGTAAGACTGGGCTATTGAGTTGTTCTTTTTAACAAGATAAGCAGGTTTTTTCAATCTCTCTTATCGTTTTTGATATTTCATATCTTAAAAGACGAATCACATTACAGGGTTACAATTGTTTATTGGTTAATTTATATTACAGATTTATATCGAAGTTATGGAACTCATAGATAAATGTTGTGTATTGTGATATCAAGTGATAAAAGTGATAACAATTGAGCGAATGGGCATTTAAATACGTTAATGAAGTGAATTATAATTTTTATATTATAATGGTTACAATCTAAAATGGAGAGAAAATTGACTCGTGAGGACTTCATGCGGAAAAGTTTCCGCGCACCTCGGGTGTCTCCAGCTCCTGACTCACCGACTGCGACCGTGAACGGCGCGCCACCACCTTCCCCGGTGTCCTTAGCGATGTTGGAACGAACATCCCAAACACCACGTACTGAATACGAACTGACATCTTCAGGCATTGCTCCTAAACGCTTAGAACTAAACAGAGCTCATCCAATACACCTGAAATCGTTCCAAGCGACCGATCCACCCGAAGACAACGGCCCGACACCTCCGTCAGACGATGTTTTACGTAAATTGGAAAGGCAAATCGGCGAAATGGAACGCGGCCTTGAAAGAGCTCAGAATGGTACCGTTCAAGTCGATGAGCGAGTGAGGTACGCGGAACACGAAAATCTTTTACGTACCGGTGTATCTTCAGTGGGCGGTGGGGGGTACTTGCCAGCGGATTCGGACACGGAACACGATGTGGTACCGTTTAATAGAAACGAAAGTACAAGAAGTAGCACGGGAGCCGCGGCCCCTGCTACTAGACCCTCTACTCGATTATCCCGAACGAACTCCGACACGCAGCAGCATACGGTCGCTGTCACCGCTCGCTTGATGAGGAAGCTAGCGGATGGGGGTACCAAGGATGAGAAGACGAAAGTGATATCGAGGAAAGCGATACAAGCTAGGATGGAGAGGGTGAAGAACTCCGTAGTTGGAACGAAGCATGAGCACAGAGTGTTGGCAGAACACAGGGCGGAACCTGCGTCCCCAAAAAGCCCCACGTCGCCTGTCTCGACGCGCTCTTCAGTACAGGTAAAAATCAATGTGCACGTCCACCGCAGAGGTTTTATGTTCACCTAATATAAAAAAAATGTAATGTAAAAAAATCTTCTTACAAGTGGTGTTTCAACGGCATTCTCCATGAATGTGTTCGCTAAAGTTAATTAGTTATGTCATATACTAAAATGTGTTAAAATATGCAGATTACGCTTGTTTGATTGAAGCTCTTGTTTGTGTATGAGAACACGTCGACTATCAAATATTTTTACAATTCGCTTCCCACTCGGACGCGTAATAGGAGTGAGTAAAGAATGATAAATTTTATTATAAATCGCCGAAAGAGAGAAGGATTACACCGACAGTAAAACAGATAATCGGTATTTATATACATAAAGATCTCTGATTGTTGATTTATGAGTTTCTTGTCGGATTTTCGCTTAAAATTGCGAAGAATAACTTGATATGATGTTTTAAACGCTTAGAGTTACGAGTTCTTAAAGTTTGAGAGGTTGGATGGATCTTTGTACTCTTTCACGCAAAAACTGCTGACCGGATTACAATGAAATTTGTTTTACTATCTTAATACATAGTCTACGTAATTAATACAGACCCTACACATGCGCGCGTACGCGTAGCCGTGGGCATTAAAATATATAAAATATTTAGTTACATATAAAAGTCAAAATCTTTATTCAATAAGTATTACACATGAATTTAAAGTATTGAAAAAAACAAAACGAAACACTTATAGTCTGAAAAGTAAACTTTGTATAGTTTTTTTTATATAAACTAGCGTTGGGGAGAATTTAAGAATCGTGTTTTGTCCATTAGCTGTTACGTAATAAAATTTTCTATGATTAATTAAGAGGTAATTCATACAGTCTATTTTAAACGTTAATGTGAATGAATAAAGTTCGTTTTACAACAGTTTCATATAAGTACAATGCACCCAATACCATTTCATTTAAGACGAACCGAATAAGTTTTTTTTATTGGTAAGAAACTAATTAACAGTGAATTCATTACAGTAGGGTTGTCACTGATAGGAATATTGTTAAGTGATGAATACGTAAAACAAAAAAAAAAAAATCTTTTGCAATTGTAAAAATGATTATTAAAGTTTTGTGTCATAAAAGGATTGTACTATTTAATAGTCGCATAGAGCCGTATATCACCGTCGATTTTTAACGGTAATAAATTTTACGCGTCCCCAGCAACATGTGTTTGTAAATTTATGTTAAGATTTAAACGAGATCAGATTTAACATGTGTTCATATTGATGTATTAGGTGTATATAACTCATTTAGATTGACTTATAAGTTGAAGCGTTCGTCGAACGTTTATTGCCGTTAGCTCTACAATGATTTAATCTAACAAATATATAAAAATACAAAACGTTATCATATCTAACATACTTACAAATGTATAGTCGTAAAAATATATTTATACATTTACAACACTCTTGAAAAAAAAGATACACCTGTCCTTCGGTGTGTAAAACGCTTCGTCTTATTGACAAGAGCTACAGAGAGAAATCGGATGTGTCATAAAAGGTATAATGAATATTTTAAATATAAATGATATATTATATTATTACGTCCTTTCAAAACAGCTCTCTTTTCTGTATGACTAGAAGATTATATTTATCGTATGCATAATAATATTTACGTTTATAAGATAATTCCTTAGAAATTGTTTTTTATTGCGAACATTTATATAATTTTACGTCGCCATCAATTAGGTATACTTTATCGCATGTAAACACAATATTAATAATGTTTTGTTTGTTCGCAGGTAAACCATACTTTTGTTAAAAGTGTATAAGGGTAGCCGTAAAAAAAATGTCCTTGAGGTAAGTTATTGACGTCACAATTATAATTCGATTATATGTTATGTTTTATGTTCCTAAAAAAGAATATAATTCATGTTTTTTTCTGTCATTTTTTTTTGCTATCTCAGAACTCCGTTATTAATGGTTCCATTTAAACTTGAAGAAAAAATACCACCCCTAAGAGTGAAAATTTATATGGGCTCGAATTATTATTTGAAGTTTGTTTTGTTTTTTTAAACCGATAATTATGTTCATTATATGTTATCTACTTATATTATTTGGAATACACTTTTTTAATTAAAAAACAAAACACAAGGCAACTAAAATCGTAATCCACAAATTTTGATTGTTATCTTGCCTGGAAGTCCGGAAGAATTAACATAATAAAAAACACGTGTGGAGAGGTTTTTATAGCTAAAAAAATATAATATGTGCCATATAAACGAATACAGTTGTTATATATAAGCACTTTGTTACCCGAAGAATATAAGCCATTTGAATACTTATTCATAAAATATACCCTTTCGTTACACAAAACAAAGGAGCGATTTGACGCGCGTCGACGTAATCGAGCAAAAATGTGTTATCTTAATGCCTTTATATGGTAAAAGCGAAATAATCACACACCGTGCGGGGCAGGCTCGTGTGACGTAGCCAACTAGCCGGTCACGATTGTTGAAATTGTGATGTAATTCAAATCTTTGATATGTTTTCATACACGAGTACAATTATTTTGTAAGCGCTCTTTCATCCTTATAAGATCGAGGACTGGCAAACTGGCAAGAAAGTCGGTTACTGTTTTATGTGTTAAACAATAAAAATACACATAAGCTTGAACATTTGCAGGCAGACACTTGTATATCGACTGTCATTATTCCCATATCTCATCTGCCCATTTTCACTTCTGTGGATACTTCTTCGGGTCATAGTTTCGACAACAGCTTCTTATGCTTCATAACATGAAAGATTTTTTTTTTCTTAATCTATATCATGAAATATATAAAGATTATAATCTTTAGAAAAAAAAATTGTTGCAATCAATTCGTACAATTCATTATTAAAATATTATATATTTCAATGTTTTTAAGAAGTTTTAATAAATTATATTTCTGTTTATCGATTACAATATTTTCAAAGAACACTAGAACAAAAATGAAAATTAAATTCAATATTTAAGCCTAGTTTAAAATTTATTCATAGTATAGTATAGTCATTACTGAAATATTTTTTTCACATATTCACTGTCACACTTTTGACGTGGAGGCTTAATTTCCTCTTCGACTAGGGTAATTGAAAAATATTATAATGTCTAGAATTGATCGATTGAGTAACTACTTATCTTCTTGCTAGTTGTTCTCGATCGAATCAACATTCCTAGTTAAAGGAGGTATAGTTTGACATTTCAATTTAATCCTAAATCATGTCGATTCAAAATCAGTTGAAGAACAAGAAAAGAACTTTAAATCTAATTAATATAATTAATTAATAAATAGAATAATAGGACGTAAAATGGTTTCTATTTTTAGATAAAGGCTCCTGTTAAGATAATAGTTTGAAGTTAAATTCTGATATAGTGATGAAACAATTACGGTTTGGTGGACAAAACTACAATAAAATAGCGTTAACTAGCGTTTCCCACGAACTAATTTCATTATTTTCGTCAGCTGGACATTGGTCTAATGATTTATGTATTCGCCTGGCTAACATTTTTCTTCTCGGAATAAGTTGAATATAATAAAACGTCATGCCAAGTTGTAATTTATAAAATTGTTATCATTCCGATTTGTGGACATCCAAATTTTGACTAATTTATGCCTTTGCAAAAGGTCGATTCTGGTTTTTTAAATGAATATGTGCGTGCGTGTGTGTGCGTTTTCGTATACATGTATTTATTTATGTGTAAGAAAGATACATTTCTAATTAATTGCATAAATAAGTTTTCGTATCGTAACTAACGTGACACATAGTAAGCAAATAGAGTCTCTTATTGTTTTTAATATCTGCTTCTGTTTACTGATCCGGACTTATATGCTTCTGAAATAAAATAAAAATGGTAAATGCATTTGTGAAGTTAAGCTACGCCAGTTTTATAATTGTTCCACCTCTTTTTTTCCCCTCAGAGGAGACTCTCCCACTTCGCTTCTCTTCAACATTGCCCTCTCAACCCTTTACCTAGTCAATAGAACTTTATATCCTTTGTTTAAGGTAATAAAATTACATATACTTTTTGAATAAAATTCATAATATTATAAAAATATCTCATATTGTATCAATAAATACTCGTTACGTAGTGCTGGTTTGCATAAATTATGTAAGTATCAAGTCGGTTTGACGCAGAGAAGCCCTACCGGAAACCTCGCATAGCCATTATCATATGATAAAATACTCATTTATATTATATATCTTACTACATTAAGAATACGTATTAAAATTGTTTGCAATATCACGTGTATCTTAATACCATTCAATTGTATTGTGTGTCATTGAGTTGAATGTATGTTAGACTGTAATTACATAATATGTGACATGGAATAATATATATGTTTAACATAGCTAAAAGTGTTAGTATAATATTTTATTATATATAAGCGTTATAATGATGTATTGTTCGAAGATATTATATATATAAAAAGTTTTAAAAAAGATTCGTCTGTATATAAAATCGTTACTTATTTTGTGTCCGTAGTATATCTATCTGTGTATATCGCGTAGTATGAGATAAAACTTATTTAATCTTTTCTTTATCTTTGTTAAATTTACTGTATCATCATAATTAGTTTACATTTTTCTAATATTTTTGGGGGTCGGGGCAATGTGTTGTTTGCATCGACCCTATATAAATAAGTGCAGCCTGCCTGATGCCATCAGGGCTTGGTAATGCTTACCGTCATACCGTTGGTTGAGACGCTGACACATTTGATTGATTATTGCGCCGTGTTTAACAAAAAATCCTCTATTCAGCTCCTTCAAGACAGTACACGCAGTTTGGAATAGAGTTACCCATCTTATACATATTTAAAGTTAGTCAGGTTATGAGCCGAGTTGGCCCAGTGGTAAGAACGCGTGAATCTTAACCGATGATCGTGGATTCAAACCCGGGCAACCACCACTGAATGTATGTGCTTCATTTGTGGTTATAATTCATCTCGTGCTTGACGGTGAAGGAAAACATCGTGAGGAAACCTGCATGTGTAAAATTTCACTGAAATTCTGTCACATGTGTATTCCACCAATCCGCATTGGAGCAGCGTGGTGGAATAAGCTCCAAACCTTCTCCATAAAAAGGGGAGAAGAGGCCTTAGCCCAGCAGTGGGACATTCACAGGCTGTTACAGATTATGAGTGCATACAATTTGTACCAGGCTTCCGTATTAGCCAGCCACGGCCTATACATTGTCATATATTTCAAAGAAATTCTATTAGCTTAAATTTCTAAATGTATTTCTATATTTTTCCAGTTTGTACTACATAATATTAAATTATATCCGGTCCGGTCAACATTCAGGCTGCTATCGGCGTGCGGTGCGCCCGAGATACATTCTCGTACAAATACATTCCGTTAAAACTATTCATTATAGTTTGATCACATAGCTCACATGTGTAGGTATTCACTCGTGTACATATTGTAATTATGGCATTACTAATTTAAAACATTAATAAATAACCTTTTTTTATTAATGTTTACTTGGTTGTAGAGCTTTGTGCAAGCTCGTCTGAGTAGGTACCACCCACTCATCAGATATTCTGCCGCAAAACATTACTTGGTATTGTTGTGTTCCGATTTGAAGGGCGAGTGAGCCAGTGTAATTACAGGCACAAGGGACATAACATCTTAGTTCCCAAGGTTGGTGGCGCATTGGCAATGTGAGCGATGGTTAACATTTCTTACACTGCCAATGTCTATGGGCGTTGGTGACCACTTACCATCAGGTGGCCCATATGCTCGTCCGCCAACCTATGCTATAAAAAAAAAACTGGACAAGAATTTAAGGAGCCTTAGCTCGAGGCCTGTTCAAATCGCCAAATAATTTTAATTTCTTCTAACTTACATGCCTCACCAAAGTTTCAATCGATATGACAAATTAAATAATAATATTAAATTCTTCCAAGATTTATTGAAATGTTTGTGAACTGACTGACTTTGTTGTTATTAATTATTGTTATAATGAATAAATAAACGAATACGGGAACGAAAACGATAACTTTATAATTTATAATACATTTGTGTTTGAACCTTGACCGTTAAAATAATTATTTAAATGCATTTCCAATGGAAACAAAGTATAGGACACTAGGTGTTTCATTAGTCTAATTGATCTCGGACCAGTATGTAGGTTAGTGGTGTTTGTGCTACTTCGAGTCCGGCGACAACGGCAACTTCAGATTTAAACTATGACCATGCACACACTACGTAAAGTATCAAAATCAAAATACTTTATTCAATATAGAAGCATTAAACTTACTTATTGATGGTCAAATTAGAAACTACCCCCGGTTCGGAAAAGAGACACCCCAAACCTGATACATGTATGTTCTATGAATATATATAGAAATTATTTATTTATTTAAATTTCATGACGACGTAGAAAACATATATATATACCAATTATATGTAAACGAATCAAGTATACTATTGTTTTATCACAAGCACCAAAAGCGTGTGCAAATCTTCGGCTCACAATCGGTTCGGTTGAGTCATGAGTGGAACTGGTTTCAAATTCATTCGTAAGATTTGATCCGCACTAACAAACAGGTGAAGTTTAATAAATACGAGTAAAAAAAAAAAAAAACAAATTTTAGTCATAATTTTCTTTTCTTTTTTTAAATAGTTTCTTAAATAGTAGTTGCCGAGTTCCACGGTTCCTTCTTCATTCATTGCGTTCTAACCAGTTCTGTTAATAAATTCAATTTTGGCCTATATATTTCAACGAAGTATTATATTTTATTTTAACTACCAATCAACTAACGTTCGATATTTTTTATGGCTCCTTGGTTGTCTTTAACGATTAAAATAATTTTTTTTATTGATACGACAAAAACAGTACTTTTATTATAATGATTATTTATTTTCGGATCTTACTGAAGTAAGTTAAAATCAATTTTGAGATCTCGTAGTCTTTAAGAACTCACTTTGGTAGGTAAAAACTCACTTTGAACTCACTTTGGTGGTTTAAAAGTTAGGTTAATACGGAAATCTAGCACTCACGCAACAAAGATTCGTAGTAAATTCTAACATAATAGTTTTCTGACAGAACGGTGTAATACTATTCACTCGATAATAAATACGTTTATTATTAACGCCGTTTGTATACAATTTTCTCACGTTACAAATATTTTAGCATTGATATCTAGGCGTATTTATGGGTTGAGCTTTAGGAATTTCAATCGCTTCTAGATCGGCTTTATCGCGTGTGGGATACTCGTAATGGTTAGATCGAACTAGGGCTTAGGTAGGACTAAGTTATTTAGGCTGGTTATATACATTGTCCTATCTGACATTGGATTTCATCACTTAATTAAATAACTTTGACGGAACATCTGAAACTATTAGAAGCAATTTATGGCTATTTTGATATCTGCATATTATGTAATCAAAAACTTAAAATTACTATATTTTGTAAAATGATGTAAAAGTATATTTCCGATTGAAGTTCACTAGTTTTTGATTCAAATATAGTTCTATACGTACTTTTATTAATAATACAAATTCGTTGTGAATTCAAAATAAAAGAAACCAAAAGGAAACCAGCGTACCGCTGTGACGCAACTTAGGTGGGGTGAAATGCATTCGCACCTTTACAGTCCACTTATATTACATGAATGTTTACATTTAAATATGATCCTTTCGCATTTATTTTAAAGATGCATTTCCCTTGCATACAAAAATGACGTTGAGACGCTTTGCATTTTAAGTTTTAAAAAAATGGGGCGCTTGTTACCCCGCGATACCCGCAGTGTTATTTCGGACGCCGTCGCGAACCGACGTCCGTTACGGATGCGTAGTATGGCGTATGTTTTAATTGTTTTTGTGATTAAATTGTAACCATGGCCAGGAAAAGGGTAAGGGTGTAAATGCTGCAAGGATTTAATAGTGTTGTGAACTAGTGTTCTCAGTTAGGACGGATTTTTTATAGCAAAATTATTGTTAATTTTTTTCGTATTTATGTTTTTTTTTGGTATGTTAATTTTGTTCATATAACTGAATTACTCTTTATTATTACTGGTAGAATATTGACATAAATTCATCAAACTTAGAATAAAAATAATGGTGGTTATAACTAAAGATAAATTTCCGGTACCTATTTACTATAGATAGGAAAAACGTTGCAGTTTTTATCACGAGGAAGATCCTCTCCGGTCTTTGACTGAGTTAAAGCGACTCGTAGAATAATTTGATAAGTTTTTACTTCATATTTTACGAAATATAATTAATCGGTATTATTACTATCAATACATCAATATTTCAATTCGGTTCAGGATAATAAATAATATTTCAAGTAGTTGCAGTTTAATCAATCTCTGCTCCGTTGCTTTTAGCTGCGCCAAGCGACAGATGCACTTCCAACTGTCTTAAGTTTATTGTATAATTATTATTGAGATAGTTTCCTTATACATTGCGATTTTTGAGTTTTCGATCGAGTCAATTGTTATTATAATAATTGTCGACATATCGAGTCGTGATCGATATTTATTTTTTTGGTAAGCAAACTAAAAATTATTTCATATTTATTGTTATAAAGAGTTCGCTATTATTATTGCTAAGTAGTAGTAATGAAGTCAAGTATTCAATCTAATATTATTTTTTTAATTCGAAGGAGATTTTTTTTGTAGTGCTTATTTAAAAATAAATAAAGTCGATATGTATGTTTCTCAGGCTATAGATAAATCGTAAAATTATCGATGTTTCAGAAATTTATGTTTTGTTAGGCTATTCAACGTGGGTTTCGTATGCTTGTCCTTCCATTTTTTATTTGACCCTTTATAATCCCTTATGATCCGTTATGTTCATTATTTTTTTTTATTAAAGGTCACTGTTCGATTTTCGATTTTTAATACGAATAAGAAATCTATCTCTTAATCGTTCATCTAGTGCTCTTTAAGTCTAAAGGGTGTGTCGTGCATTGAAGGGCGTTCGAAGCCTCTGTCTCACTCATTATCACTGATACTTGATATTGTACATATATCGCAAGCATTAACATTATTCTCAATTCAATTTGTTATTCATTCTATCTCATACATATAATTCCATATAATGCTTAAATATAACGAATACGAAGCTAAAAACTTAGATCTTTAGAAATATTAAGAGAGCGATAACGATACGAAAGTTACTATAAGCTACTCTTATCTAATAGTATACCGTAGGATCATTCAGATTAATGAAAAAGGAATGACGTGAGTTCGCTCGATCAATATTTTCGACTCGAATGTAAATAGTATTCTATTATTCTTCGTTTCAATTTCCCAGCGCGTTCCCAAAATAAACTACTATTCCGATTTCTGCATGTGCAAATAGCATTGCATATATGTATCTGTGTGATTGTGAACAAACAATGGGCTATCGACAAGCTTGGATCGAGGGGAAGGTTTTACGACTGCGTATTTAAAAAAAAAAACATGTAATTTACGATAGTATAGCTTTTCTCACGTTATGATTGTGGAATTGCATGAACAATTAATTTTTTATTCGCTAATGTTTCGAACTTTATAAATACGTATTACGTTATCAATTGTGGGGTGTTTTGTTTGCTAGTTAATTATATTTGTACACTATTATTCAAGAATTATTGATAATTAAATGTGTTTGTCTAAAAATTTTTTGTCTATAGAATCTCATTCTTTTTTCGAGCTTAATCGATAGGCAAAGTCGCGATAAATCGATTTTCATCAAAGTTAACGTTTAAATCCTATAATTTTATGACTTCCGTATTACATGTCATTTTCAATTTATCTTCTGTGTCATCGATGTTAGACTTTAATTGAAGCTTATAACTCAATTCGCTCTTGTTTATTTTGCGTTTGTGTATAATATATTTTTATTTCTTAAAGAATGTTAAAGAATGTCGGTGAAGGAAAGCGCTTAAGAGACCAAACTATAGTCCCGTAGGACAATCGAAATCTCAACGAATTTGAAAATCGGCAGTCAGCCGTACCTCTGATTTATCGTTTATGTGAGGGTCAAATATAATCGCATACATTTTTTGATGTTGTTGTTGTTTGAAACCGAATTTTATATCCATCAATAATATTCTCTGGGATTTATATTATCTGTTTTGTGTTTCATTGTTTCTCTCTTAAAGGTTTTGCAAATATCTCACAAATCGCTACGGGATTTTATTGACAATTTGTTGGAAACGGTTTTTCCTTTGATCATTTTATTCGTCAATTGTGGATTGTATTTTAGTGAACATATTGCTCTGTTTATATATTATTTGTAAAATATCATTCAAGTATGCAATTTTATTGTACAAATGTAGATATGTATAAAAAACGAATAGTAATAGAGATATATTTAAGTTGGAAGGTTCGTCGTCCAGATTTATATTTATTATACCAAGCTTTAATATAGCTGTAGTTACAATAGACTTTATTTAAAGATATATATATGTAAAACAATATTTGAATGCGTGAATATAAAAGTTAGCTTAGCTAGTGTAACATAATGAAAAGTCGTCAATTCATTTAGAATATTTTACATGACAAACACTGAACGCGACGCTACTCTGCAGCGGAATGCATTGAATTAATATTTTAATTTAGTTTAAAGAAAGCTTTGTAAGTGAAAATTTCCTTATTGAATAACGATTTGTGACTATTTTGTTAGCTTACGAATAACGTGACCGCGTTCGCTTAGTTATAACAAATATTTGTTATATTCGCATATGTTATAAAAGAAAGACTCGTGTCTCTGTCTGAAAGAGATGAACCTCGAAATCTACCGAACGGCTTATCACAATGAACAAATCAATATTCAAAGAGACGACTACTTTGTAAATTATTGTAAATTACATATATAATGTATTACGATATAAACGTTTTATAAAGAACAAACGTTTTTACATTGTTATAGTTGAAATGTTACTGCTACAAATATTTTTATACCTTTTAAAATTCATCACCCGTTTTTAGTTTTATAGATCAAAATGTATGTCATATAAACAGTAAAAATTACAGTGAACATTGTTCGTCAGTAAATACACGTGCCGTAGTGCAGCGTGCTTGTTCGGTATCGATCCACCTCACCTATAAGCCGTCGAACGGGCCCGTGTGAATATTACATTATGGCTACGTGTTCCTGCCCTAAGTTTTGATAGACTCCTTCATTCTTTATTCGATTTATGTATATTTCTTTATCTCTTGGAAAACTTACAACTTATTTGTTTTAAATATATTTTTTAAATCCATTGTCGGTTTAGTCTTCGTGTGTGTTGCGTGTCAGTTGATATGTGTTCGTGTATATGTGCCCGATAGACGGTCACGTTCTCTTGTTGAATAATTTAATGTCGCCTCCGCGTTTAGTAACAAGACAAATAAATACTGTCTGTCATATATTGTACAAATCAGTAATATTTTTTTCTTTTATAGTTTCATAGTAACGATTCATAAATATAATAATAAAAAGTAACATTTTGTTAATGAAAATATTTATACTTTGTTGAAACAGGCAACTATGAAACTCAAAGTATTAGAAAGATGAAGTATTAGAAAGTTGACGAGACAAAATAAAAAAAAAAGTTATAAAATAATAGTTAACAAATTAAAACTTTTGAGAGAGAAAAATTTAAAGTCAATAATTACTTTGTCATAATTGGTTCTGTTATTATTTAATTTACACAAATATATTTGACTTTGGTTGAAGTCAATTGTATATACTTGCAATAAATCTGATTATTCCTAGAAAGGATATTACGTTATTGTAAACTAATGTGAGGGACCTTGCGTCGAGTCGGCCTGAGATTTATAATTAATTCGTTATTAACCCGTGGACTCGCTTAGAAAGTTAATTTGTTTTTCCTATTAATAACCTTCATTAATCCTCTATTTATTTTCAAGGTGTGCATATTGATATTCTAATTTAGTTTAGTACGTTATAGTTACGGGCAAGCACCACTGAATTTCATGTGCTTAATTTGGGATTATAAATCATCTCGTGCTTGACGGTGAAGGAAAACATCGTGAGGAAACCTGCATGTGTCAAATTTCACTGAAATTCTGTCACATGTGTATTCCACCAATCCGCATTGGAGCAGCGTGGTGGAATAAGCTCCAAAACCTTCTTCTCAAAAGAGGAGAAGAGGCCTTAGCCCAGCAGCGGGACATTCACAGGCTGTTACTTTTACGTTATAGTTTCGTAGTCAAGGTCTTGAATGTGTTTGATTTTTAAGAGAGTATATACCAATATATACCTAATATGTATATATTGTTTCTAATATATGAACGTGTTTGGTACACAATTATATTTATGAATTTAAGTGAACATCGATAATTTTCGTATAATTTGTACTATTTATTATAAGAGGATAGGAATCAAACATTAAAAGCTTCTGTGATATGAATTTCATAAAAAATAATATTCACGGAATTTATTAAAAAAAACACTTGGGTCTAATAATCTAATATATCTATAAAATCTATAAAATCTAATATATATTATTTTTAATTATATTGAGATATCATATTTTTTTTATTATCATACTTTGTTTAAATTAATATAACAGCTTTATCTGAAACCAATTAAGTTCATTAAAATTCAATCTAAATTATATAGGTATAAATGTATCTCACACTTGAGAAAAGACACTGCAAAAGAAAGTAATTCATATTATTTTTTGCTGCTTTGTTTTTTTAAATATTACTTTATATAAAAATACCAGCTGACGGACTGAATTTTTGATGTATATATAATTTAAGGCTTTTTTACAAGTAGGTTATAAATATAAACGTAAATAAAACTATAAAGTTGAGCCGACAGATTACTTTTATCTTAAATAATTCGTATTGTTTATTTAAGTTTGATCGCTTAAATATTAGTATATCAGTTATCTGGTTTGCATAGCTCTGCTTAGTTTGGGATCGGATGGCCGTGTGTGAATAATGTAATGTAATGTAAAATACCCAGGATATTATTATTATATTATTATAATTTAAAGCAAGTCTATCTGTTTCTGTTATTATTTTCATTACAATTATTTTATGTTCTATTCGTTTTCCTTTGTTATATATTTCTAATATTATTATAGTGTTTCCAATATTTTCAGTTAAATTTTAGTCAAATAAAGGAAAGTGTAATTTTGCTATATTATTGAAGTGATATCGAGGTGTGTTCCGATCTATGTTTTATGAAGTCCAAGTAATGTAAATGAAGTGAACAGTGACTCGAAATAGATATTATCTAACTTTTTTATTTTTATTATGATTAGTTTGTTGTGACTTTGTCACAATAACGTCGATATTCGTGTTTAAAAATAAAACATTGAGGACAGATTGATTGTGAATTAGAAAAAGTTACTTTTAAAAATGTGCTTGACTCGTGAATTGTGACGGATCGTTTTCCCCCAGTGACCACTGTTGTTAATCAAGATAAATTGAAGATGGGCGTCAAGGGTAGATACTTGGTAAAATATATTCTTATCTCATTTAATAAAGGCATGCGATTTTTTTTTGTTATTATTATTATTAAATATAATTTGTGTTTTAAGGATATGTTTGTGATGTCATCGATCCGATGAATAAACATTTTTGATTATTATTTGATTAAAAGATTGAATGGATGACGTATACTTTACGTTTTTTTTTAATTCGCTACATATGATTGTCAAATGGTCTCCTACGTGACGACACTTAACAGGATTAAGTAAACTTGATGTTTAATTTAAAAAAAAAAAAGCCATGATGACTGGTACCTTCATTCATTTATCAATTTCATTACAAAATGCCGCTAACAATATTTACATACCCATATATAATCTTTATTCGATTTTCCTTATTTCAAACGTGACTCACGTTGTGATTACATTTAATTTCTTGTAACCTCGACAACTGATACCTCGGACCTACTTATATAGAGTTATAATATCAATACAAATAAAATGTACACACTGTACAAACATATATCAAAAAACTTACATTCTCTGTTTTTTATGTTCCGAAAAATCCCACAACAATAACTCGTATTATGATTAATCGGGTTTTCCTTGTATCTCTATATGTTCATATTATAAAGTTATAGAATAATTTGAATTTATATTTATATTATGATGCTAAAATTTGGATTTCGATTAATTTTATGAATGAATTTAATATGTTAGTAGCGCCATAATAATGGTTTAAGGGCGGCGTAGCGACATAAGTCGCAGGTTCGATCCTGACTGACTTACGGCTATTGTACAACACAAGCTATACGCTTAATTTGAGGGGTAAATATGAATGTAAGTTAATCTTTAAGAAAAATAAGAACTGCTAGTATTATTTAAACGAAACAGCATGTTATTATACAGACTGTTACTAGGCTTTGTGCCAGTCGTATGTTGATATCACGCACGCATCAATTATTTTACCGCCGAACAACAAATTACAAGAGACATGACGATATCTTAGATTGTTTGGTCGGTGGTCATAAAGAATATGATTCCACGCGGACGGTGTCATTGGATATAACTTTTGGTATCATAATAAACGAAAGGCAACAGATTGCGGCCCGAAAAAGATTGGAAAACAAGATGACCATATTATCTTACACGTCCCAGTGTCAGCGGGCGAGGCAGCGGTGACGGGAGCGTCTGAGTTTATTATATACATACATATATTTATTGTGTAATCATTATACATAGTCAATATATTTTTATGATCATTATCATTCGGTTAAGCTTAAGGTTCTTCGGTTAAGAATAACTTTTAAATCATCAACAGGATTTGAACCTTGATAAAGAGCACTGCTTGCATGCTTAATTTGTGTATATACTCAAAAAATCCATCTCGTTTTCTGAGCTGAAGGAAAAATTCGTGAGAAAACCTACACGTATCGGATGAAAATCTTCTATTTGCTTATCCCTCAATATTGTGTGTGTAGGACCATAACAGGCTAAATAAATAAATGAACTTGCAACTACCAAATTTTATATCAATGTCTTTTGTCTTTATTTAAGCAAACAATTAATCAAGTGGCCTTAACTGTTTTACTTCAAAATTAATTTCACGAACGTGTTACCCAGATTTTATAAGATGGTAGATTTCTCACAAGCAAAACAAAATAACGGGCGAACGACCGGGATATTGGTCTATTATTCAAGGGTCACACGTACGTACCATCCCTTCGGGTCGGAGAATTTGTAAGTCTCGTTCCATTCAACGTCCGGAAGTTACTTACTTATAAAAAAAAACTTTTAAGATTTTTTTTGATAAATTTTGTTTAAGTTTGTTCAATTGTGAGTTGTTATAAAAAACTTCTTTATGAAGCGAAACATTTACATATGTACCTCTAAATATGGTGACCAGTACAACGATATCAAAGTCTATTTTATTTTAAATAAACAAACCGACATACATTTTTCTATATAAAATAATAAGCTTATACTAATCAAATTTTCTTTCCATTTTAATTAAACTAGTTTTACAGTTATTGATGCAGAAGCTTAAGGAGATTGACTTAATTGTAATTCCTGTCAACTCGCGTCCTTTTTAATGAATCTGACACGGTTACGAAAATTTCGGAAGCGGAACATTTCGTTTCAACTTCACGTCGGTGTACATAGTCAACTAGCGCTGCACGTCGACAGGGCTTCGTAGCGTAACAATGTCGTCCAATCCTAAAAACGTAAATAACCTTATTTGATTTTCTTACGTTATTTTCTTTCGGTTTCAAAAAAACTATTCGTTTTACTTACGGATCGTGGAATTGGTTAGAGGGCGTGGAATTGGAGAGAGGGGTAATTCAACAAAATATGTAATTCGAAATTTCGAAGTTTTTAAATGGAAATACTTTGCAAAAAGAATAAGAGACTCTAAAAAGCTTGATTGGATGAGATTGAAGATTAAAATCACACAGTACCTACACCTTAATCTTCAAGCTTATCTGATCGCTTCCCTTAAACTTGAATAATCGCAGAATCATTGTTCCTTTTTTATTTTAGTAGTACATTGATAAGTTAGTCAATTCGGACATTGCCGTTTATAATATATTCGTATATAAACAAATCTAAGAGTTGTTAATACTGGACATTGTACACGATGACATTAAACCATTACACGGTCTATAGGTTTTGTATCCATTCGCAGTAACGTTATACATATAAAATGTCGAACCTAAACGAGGAATCCATTTGACGCGAACCATTATGCAATCCAAACAAATCTGTCAGTCCATTGTATGCTCTACTAGGAAAATGTATTATTTGAATTGGAAAATGTAGCAGCAAAAAAAGGGTATAAAGTAAATAAAATACGGTATAAAGGGTATAAAGTAAAGTAAATATATTTTTGTATGGTTGTTTAAAATGTCGTGATTGGTTTTTAATTATTAATCTATGCTTGACGAGGCTGATGATGCACATACACAGAAGGTATTATAGTGCAGAAATGTGTGCACAAACACATACGTACTCTGATAAATTGGTATCTGATGAATAATCTGATGAATATGAAGAGGTTAGGTGCAGGACCAACGACTTCACATATACTCCGAACGCCAAACGCCTGAACCATCTCGATCGAAAATGGTTGGATTCCTTACACATAATTAGACTTAAAGGTATAAATCAGGTCAAGAATTTATATCATTTGTAACCTTATTTTATGGATATGCTGTAATATTTTTTTTTAAAGTTTCTTTAAAATTGAATAAGAGACATACCATTTTACGTTTCGCAGTACGTTCATAGTTTAAAGATAGTGACAAAGTCTTAGTGTTAATAGATTATATTTCATACTATACTTAATTAATAATAGCAAAATTACACGCTTAAGAGAAATTCTAATTTTAACTATAAACAGTTTATGCCCTACTCCTTGCGGCACTCAAGCCGGATAGAATACGGGTCACAACTAATGTAAAGTCTTGAGTGGATTGAAAGCGAACTATGTACAGTATACTAGTCGCTGCTGGCGGCTCCTCTCGATCTAGATTAAGATCGTTCCATTCTTAGAATTTGTTGATTGCTAAAATCGTGTGATACATACGACATTGTATAAACTTACAATTATTGCTTCATGTAAAAATATTAACTTAAACCTGCAGCATCCAAGGGTTTATTTTTTTGTGATCTATATACTCTGTATAAAAGGGAAACATAGTGTCTTTCCACTCAATAACCATAATACACTAGCTCACATTTATAATGTTTAATTGTATATAAGTGGAATTTCGTTATAAAAAAAACTTGATCTGGTTTTTTTTTCGTAACGGTATATTTAAAAAATATATATCTTGAAATGAGTAATTCTGTAGGTCAAATACTTCGGCAAATAATTTATATCCTGTCTGCACAAGTAACTGTCTGAATCCTTTGTCTTGAAGGATTTCGAGTTTAATTCTCGACTTTGTTCCGATGATAATTACGAGTGATAATTATATATTTAAATATTCATAACGAGAACATTAAAAACATTAAATTCATGATTGTAACCTTTATAATAATCTAAATTTAAAGCGGGTGAAATCAATTTTTTTCAAACATAGCCTCAAACATTCGACTAAGATACCTTTCAAACAAAAGCAACTAAATGAAAATAGGTTCATCCCTTCGAGAGCTACGACCTCATGTAGACAGTCAGTGGACAGGTAAACAGACATATAGACACACATGTCAAATTTATAACACCCCTTTTTTGCGGTAAACTCGAGGGTTAAAAATCAACCCCGAGACACGCAAAAGATGCATTTCTGTTATAATTGTTATGTATCTTGATTGAGTAGTCAGTTATTAGTAGATTGTGTGTGGATTAAGAACTCAAATGTATACATATATACGGTTTGCCTGCTGCTACAGGTATAAACGTATGATTCTTTTGTTTGTTTTTCCTTGTGCATACTAAAAAAATACGATTAGTTAGTAAGGCAGTATTATTAAGTTGATTTTTTAATGAAGTTATAATCAATAGTCAGCCCCCGAAATTATGCCTAAGCTTACAAGGCACCGGCCTAGAGGCCCTGCTAGCCGAGGGGATAAATAATATAATTTTACACTAACAGTTTCGAAATGGGGAACCTCAAATGTAAGAGTCCAGAGAGCCTTGGACCTCTGAGTCCGGTCTTGATTGCAACTTGCAAGGGTAACATTAATAGTCTTTGTTATTTCATCTGTGAGATTGTCAAATACTTGTTAATATCGTTGGCAAAATTTAATCAAATGAAATTGTACTTGCTGATATACAGTAATATAATCTATAAGCTGGCTAAATGTATGGCCCTTTTTTATCTGTTTGGACGCCTGAGATAAGGGCGTTAAAATAAACTTTTCAACTTGGTATCATAGCGGAAGCTTACCGCGAGCTAATAATAATATACATGTATGTTTTTTATATAATTTATACATTTTTTACCCTCAGTTTCAATTCCCCTCTCCTACGTGCTCTCCGAACGAGAAACTAGGTCACTACCCTCGGGATGGAAACTGGGTTTTAGGTATCTTTATGTAAAGAGCGGCTAAGTGTGCCTTTGTCGAGTTCCGCTGTGCTGTGTTTTAGATAGAATTTAGGTTTGCTCATTATTGTACTCGATACGAATTTATAAACACGTATCGTTGCAGCCAAGCGGAGTCGAGTGAAAACTACATCGTATATCTAAAAATTGATTTTCGATAATATATGCTTGAGAGTTCAACACGGTTTCGGTGATAACCATGACAGTTGACACGTTATATATCTTTGGAGAAGGTTCTGATATTATATATATTTATGAACTTTTTTTTATTTAACGTAATTGAAACTTTTGTTTAATATGCGACAGAAACTTACTAAACTTTTTAATATATACTAACATGTTGACCTCTGATTGTATGACTATCAAATATGAACTCATAGTTAAAATTGTAAGACATGAGGTGTTGTGCGAACCAATCTCACCAACACAAATAAATTCATTATATAAGTTGTTCTTGTATGTTTTTTAATATTAGAATATAAACAATAAATACCGTAACGGGATACTGTTATTTATACTAGTATTATTTCGGTATGAAAGTTACAATCAAAAGCTTTATTATAATTACTTTTGCTTTTAACTTTAAATGTTTTATATTTTATTTTATTGTTCCATCTAAAAGTTGAGTTTAACGTTTAAACGTTAAATCATTTTAAAATTATTGGAAAGCGAAATAATTAAAACGTCAGAGTAAAATTTAGTATAAGTCGTAAATGAATTGAGTTTTCTGTTTATTTTATTTTATTTTATTTTAGACGAAGTTTATTTTCTATTTCGCTGTTAATTAAAAATGTTCTCATTAGAACGGAAATCGTTACTCGACGGAATCTGTTTGTCTGCTGATGGTTTCGTCAAAGATAATTCACGAGTCTCGCTCGCTTTTAATAATAAGATAAACAAATATTTATGCAAGTGTAACAAGTAAGCATGCTTATGAATGTAATGTAATCGATTCGCGAAAACTCTCTTCGAAACCTTTGTACATGGGTTTATCCCTTTGCTTGTTATTTAAGAACTCTTACGTAATATAAACGTTTCGTTTTTTATTCCAATCGAACCAACAGAATTAATTTTATATGATATATTATCAAATTACAATTTTTTTTTTTAATTAGTTATAGTAAGCTTCTATATTATATATTTGTACTTGTATCATGTGTGTCAATGCCATAATACTTTTCAATATTCACGTATAAACTATAAAAATCTATATGATTTAATTTTGATGTACCAACGCCGTTCTATTGATAAGTGAATTCTAAATGCAGTGTTGTTAATTCAGGTTAACGTGTCGTTGCGTTTTAGCTGACAACACGAGCGCGACGCTCTCTCGAGAGACGACACTCTTGATATTGTAAAGAATCTCACACTTACCTCGGCATGTTAATTTTACTGAGATTTTAGTTCTATGTTGTATATTAAGCTACATATATATATATATAATAATAATATTTGTATGTATACATGTAACAGCTTAATATTTAGGTGATCGCTGTCCGTCAATTGCCCAAATAAATTATGTAGTTTTTCTTCATATTTAAGAAGGTATTCAAAAGGAAGGAAATATGAGGATGTGTGTACAACATCCACGTTTGAAAGAAATTCAATTATGTGGCAAAATTTAATCTCAATTTTTTTTTTAAATAGCGAATGTATCCCGTATAAAGCGGTCTCCTAACACACGTTCATTTTCATTTAACTAGCTTATTTCAGCTATAACTAATTTCTGTTTGTGGCTCTTAGAAAGGTATAAATTTAACATTCCTTATATATAAAGTTTAAATGCTTCTTAAACTAGTAATTTAGTTAAGTTATATAAGCAGTTTCCGTGGGAGAGTTTTCTTTAACATCTTTTATAAATTCTTGAAGTTTTCTTAGTTCTGGTTGCTTTATTTTATTGAATTGTTTTTCATGAAGCGGCATCAAGTTTGCAAAGAATTTTATCCGAATAAAAGTAAAATACTTTAGGATTTACTAGCTTCACATCGTGGCATCGTACGTGTTATTTTAATTTTGCCAATTTATAACCTTAAATTTAATTATAAAGACGTATCATTCAAAACAAAATTGTATATTTTAGATTTATTAAAAAAAAAAATGATTGAATGAGTATTTCAATATAACATATGTATATGTACATATGTAAAATATTTTAATTAGTAAAAAAGTATAACTTATTGTTTGTTCTTCTCGATATTATCTACAATTTTTAACTTCACTAGCAACAAACTCTTTCTTGTGAGCGCCTATTTGATTAAGTATACTTTATAATTTTCGAGTATAGACATGCTGATAAAAATATACCTTGAAAACTATTTTCCATTAAAAAGGGGTTAGCGCTACAACACGACGTGGGGGTCAAAGTTGCTCGCGTCCGTAGGTCTCACCAAAGTCAGGTTTTATCCCTCATTACCCTACACGTGGCCCCTGGGTGGTGCTAATTGAGCAACATACTCTAGGTGGTAGGCTCCGGCCGTAGCTAGGATTACCACCCTGCGAACAAAGCCACGCCGCCAAGCGATTTTGTCGAGTGGCTGGATTTACCTTGTCACGCGGCACGTCGTGTTCCGGTGCGATGCTCGCAGTAGCTCTTCATGGGGGATTGGGTCTGTACAGTTGTGCTCTGCATTTGGTGACAGGTTCTGACCGTAGTCGTAGTGGCGCCGGGAGGCTCCATCTGGAGGGCAGCGGGATCCGAAGCACGGTGCACCGCTGGCCGACCGCAGTTAGTAGGGGGCCCAATTAGTAGGTTCGCCATCTACGAAAGGCTGCCCCGCCAACTTGCGAAAAATCCTGGGATGGTTTCCATCGTGCTGGTTGGCGACCAGAGAGAGGTCCCGGTGGCGATTTCCAGGGGGGTTCGGGCGTCCCCGCGGTCTCCAATTGAGTCTACCATCTGCGTCATTGTGGTGAAAGTCACGGCGTCCAAAATGCGACGCCTCGTACAACTTCCATTTCCCCATACCTATTCACTCCCACACCAAATGACTCGTGAAAATAGAAAAAGAAAAGTTTCACAGCGGCTGCACCACCTCTCTTTTTCAGTGCATCTCTCAAATATACGAGGTTTGCACTCCAATCTCTTTGCGGTCCACCACCACCTTGAGGCCGCCAAGCCGCACTTGCTCTTTCTTACGGAGACACAAATTGGCAGTCCAGCAGATGTAACGTACTTACAGTATCCCGGATATTCACTTGAGCACAACTTCAAACCTCGTGCTGGGGTCTGTATGTACGCTCGTAATGACGTCTGCTGCCGGCGTCTCCGAAACTTGGAGGTGCCCGATTTTTCGGTAATATGGTGCTTATCGGATACAGGTTTGGAGCAGATTATATATGCCTGCGTCTATAGGTCGCACAATGGTGACCAGGAGACGACTCGGATGTTTGAGTATCTCAGCGTGACGGCTGATACCGTCCAACAACGGTACCCGACTGCTCAAATGGTGTTTCTGGGGGATTTCAACGCTCACCACCAAGATTGGCTATTCCCATACCAGACCACCGACCACGCCGGGAGAGAAGCGCTCAAATTCGCCCTATCCCTAGATCTCTCTCAGCTGGTACATGAAGCAACTCGGGTGCCAGACGTGGACGGTCACACACCTAATTGTCTGGACCTTCTACTGACTACCGACCCTGACCGGATTTCAGTGTCAGTTGCGGCTCCCCTGGGCACTTCTGATCATTGTGTGATCAAGTCGGTCTGCAACTTCCATCCTCTGGACTCTGGTCCCACTGGAACCAGACGGGTGTGGCGATACAAGTCGGCAGACTGGGATGAGATGCGACACTTTTTTGCATCCTACCCTTGGCAGCGGATATGCTTCTCTTCCAACGATCCGTCGAGCTGCGAACAAGCCATATCTGAAGTGATATGTCAAGCTATGGAGTACTTTATTCCATATGCTGACGTATCACTAGATGGCAAGATTCCTAGGTGGTACAACGCTGAGTGCGCCGAGGCTGAGGCCCGTAAAAACTCAGCGTTTGTAGCATGGGCTACAGCCCGCACCACCAAAGCTCCGGACATTGCATCTAAGAAGAGAGCCTTTAACTCTGCTGCCAAGTCCTACAAGAAGGTTCTCAAGAAGGCTCGTTTCAACCGAACTAGACGCCTTGGGGCCAAACTAGCTTCCTATCCCCGTGGTAGTAAAGCATTTTGGTCCCTGTCCAAGTCGATTGAGACGAATTTCTGTCGTCCATCGCTGCCTCCGCTGCTGAAGCCCGACGGATCCCTTGCCTTTACGGCAACAGAAAAGGCTAACTTATTAGCGGCTCTGTTTGCCGAGAATTCGCGCCTTGATGCGGGAAGTACCTCACCGCCAAACCTACCATCTTGCGACTCTACCATGCCAGAGATACGAATTCGCCAAAGAGAGGTTCTAAAGATTCTCTGCACCTTGAACGTGAATAAGGCCAGTGGCCCTGACGGGATTCCAGCAATAGTCCTGAGGAACTGTGCACCTGAGTTGTCTCCTGTTCTAACACGCTTGTATCGCCTATCTCTTAAATCCGCTCAAGTCCCTAAGGCTTGGAAGATTGCCAACGTACAACCTGTACCTAAGAAGAGTAACCGTGCCGACCCGGCCAATTACAGACCCATAGCAATCACCTCCATACTTTGCAAAAGTTTGGAGCGTGTATTGAATAACAAGCTCCTGTCGTACCTCGAAGAAAACGATCTCCTATCGGACCAACAGTACGGCTTTCGTCGGAATCGATCAACAGGAGATCTTTTAGTGTACGCTACTCACATCTGGGGCGAAGCGATGGACAAGTACGGTGAAGCGTTAGCCGTTTCACTCGATGTGTCCAAAGCTTTCGACCGAGTCTGGCATGAAGGCCTTCTGAGCAAGCTTCCTAGCTACGGGCTACCTATTGGGCTTTGCGACTGGATATCAGATTTCCTGAGTGGACGATCATTTCGAGTTGTCCTAGATGGCTTCTCTTCTGATCTAATGGCGATTAATGCCGGTGTTCCTCAGGGATCAATTCTCTCCGCTACACTCTTCCTGCTGCATATAAACGATCTGCTGAAACCCGGTATCTTTGGGTACGCAGACGACAGCACTGTAACGGAGAGATACGTATCCGGTCCCCGGGCTAGTGCAATGGAAACTCTTGAGCACAGGGAGGCCTTGGTAGAACGCATTAATTTGACATTGGAACAAGTATCAGATTGGGGCGACGATAACCAAGTCAAATTTAATCCTACCAAGACTCAAGCGTGTTTGTTCACCGCCAAGAGGAGTCCATTCCCCCTGACTCCGACTTTCCGGGGTGTACCTGTACCCATCACCGACAATATTGAGCTTCTAGGCGTTACTTTAACATCCAAACTCAACTTTGGGCAATGCATTGAATCCAAAGCTAAAACTGCTAGCAAAAAACTTGGCATCCTCAATAAGGTCAAACAGTACTTCACACCAGAACAGCTTCTAACCTTATATAAAGCCCAAGTTAGATCGTGCATGGAGTACTGTAGCCATCTATGGGACGGCTCTGCTAAGTATCAGCTTGATGCTTTGGATTCAGTGGATCGTCGTGCTAGAAGGCTCATTGGCGACCAGACACTGGTCAATAAAAAACTTCAGAGCTTGGAACACCGTCGTAAGGTTGCCTGTCTGTCGGTGTTCTACAGGATATATTTCGGAGAGTGTGCTCAGGAACTGTTCAATTTGGTTCCCCCTTCACCTTTTTACCACAGAACTTCGAGGCATCGAAAGGATCTGCACCCGTACGTAGTTGACGTACTTAAAACACGTACGAAACGATTTTCTTCCTCGTTCCTGATACGCACCGCTAAGATCTGGAATACCCTTCCAACCTCCGTATTCCCCACCACCTACAATATGGGTACCTTCAAGTCTAGAGTGAATAGGCACCTTCTAGGCAAGCGCGCTCCACCTTAGGCTGTATCATCACTTACCATCAGGTGTGATAACAGCCAAGCGCTAGCTTATACAGTTTAAAAAAAAAAAAAAAAAAAAAACGACGCTGAGTTCCAACCAAATTAACTCGACTTTAAAATCTGATTATAAAAAAAATTGTTTACAATAACGTAACAGCCTGCGCTTATACATATATTGCACGATCGCTTCTTCGTCTGAAAGGATAGTCGGTGAATACACAAGTGGTAGATTTTCATATGATTACATTATATATGTAGTTTTCGAACGATGTTATGATGGCTAGCTATAAATTCATTTATGGGCAGTTTTAAGCTGCACTCTACGGATTAATGTGCTTTAACCACTGGACTGAAATAAGACGGTATTACATGTAAATTAAAATATATCTTTTTTACAAAATTGAATTCAACTTTTATAATAAAAAAGTAAAATCAGCCCCAACATACATAGTATTATATTAAGATGAAAACACTGAAGTACCCGAGTATGGCTTCCGGGAGATTTCTTTCCGGTACCGACGTCGTATTCCGGATGTAGACTCGTACATTCAGAAACTAGTACATACTCCTATATATGTTTCGTATGGAACGACGTAGTCGAAGAATCTAAATCATGTTGAATGGATATGAAAGTTTGACCTTTCTTTATTACGAATATTATAGGATCGGATATCTTATATGGATAATATAAACTGGCGATCTGATCATTCCATTCTCAATAGATTGTATGGTGTGTATATATATACCTTGTAAATGTTTCGGATGCTTCTGCCTAGCTACGAAACATGTACTGGCTTTATGTGTCATATAGCCTTATTACGTTTTGTCGTAAATAAACTATTACATTTTATATTCTAAAGACTATTCGATAAGCTTTGTATTACTATTAAGCACGACAGCTTATTTTTTATGTTAATTGTGCATGAAATTTAGATTAGGTTTGTTACAATTTTTTTTATCATAACTAATGTTGTTTATTTTCCTTATTTACAGGTAAGCCGGGAGCCGAGGATAATAACATTGATCGGTACATTTAAACATGAGTATTTCAAGGTAAAATTTTATATTTTCAAGCCAATCGTAGACGCTCTCGATATTTATACACAGCTAGCGTTTTGTTTCGACTGTAAGTAACGTTTAAGTGATACGATACATCGTATTAACACGGGGATCGCACGCTTAATTATAAACATTTGTATAATAGTATAGCGTTAATTTTGAAGGATTTTTCGTATTTCCTATAGGTTTTTATAAAGGCTTTATTTAAAATAGTGCTCGTTTAGATATGTATCACACTTTAACAAGAATATTCAATAGAATTGCGTTGATAGAGGCAATGAAATTAAGTACATGATTATATACTAATTATGTAATGTTTTTCGGAATAGGAAATGTAATTTTTAAAATATTAATGCGGCAACGATTTACCTGTGACTAGGTCATTTCCGATCAATCCGTCTTGGAAAAAATAATGTTTCGTATATTTAAAACGTTTGTAATGATATTTATCATCAATAGAATAATTTAAAATATATTATATTATAACCTTTCATTATTTAAAATTTACGAAATGAAAATCACATTGATATATATATTTTTATTTATTATATTAAAACGACCGTCCACTCTTCACGCCCTGTCTGCCTGCGCATTTCGAGCTCCAGTGGGTCCATGCTTATTATAGACCACCGGCTCCCGTCCTCTCAGTACTGGACTAGATACCGTTATATTGATACATTCGATGTATCCTCGCGGGAATTAGTGAGACGATAAAAATTAGATCGGCTTCTGTCGTCGCGCGTCACGTGTCTGTGTTAACGGCGATAGTTTAACCGAATATTTGGAACTTCAGTTATTTTGAAGTTTAATTTTGTATACGTAATATTTTATTAAAATTTTCACACACATAGTATCAAGTAGTTTCTAGTTAGTGTATAGATTTTAAATGTTATTTGTGTTCGCTTGAGCAAAAAAAAACATCGAATAGAGTACTAGTTTTGTATTAAAAATATTTCGGATTTATCGATAGCAGAAAATATCGTGAAAATCGGATGAATGTGAAAATTTAATGGAGGATTATTTTAATATTCTATAAATCTAGTTATGATAATGGTTAAAGCGTTGACTCTATTGTGTCGCTGTGTCACATAATGAAAAAAAAAATTGCTTAGTGCTAAAGCTACATTATGTACCCTCGATTTAGTATTAAGTCTAATGTGGTTTTGACTTCTTAATTCGCCATGTCCTATTTCATAAACAGCACTGTTTGAATTTCGTATATCGTAGCACAACTTACAATTACGGTCCAATCTTAAGCTCATCTGTGTATTGTGAAATTCGTAGCTATTGTATTCGTATCTCTTCAAGACAGCCATCAAGAATCGTTTGTGCCTCTTACATTCGGTTTTGTCAGTTTTAAATGATAATAAATCATATTTAGTTCATTCATCAGCCTGTGAATGTCCCACTGCTGGGCTAAGGCCTGTTCTCCTCTTTTTGAGGAGAAGGTATGGAACTTATTCCGCGGGTCGGTGGATTGACACATGTAGGTTTCCTCACGATGTTTTCCTTCACCGTCAAACACGAGATGAATTATGATCACAAATTAAGCACATGAAATTCAGTAGTGCTTGCCTGTCTTTGAACCCACGATCATCGGTTAAGATTCACGCGTTCTTACCACTGGGCCATATCGGCTTCATTCATTCATCATTTTATTTTAATATTTTCTAAAGTTAGCGTATCAATTAAAGTTGATTTTAAATATGCTCTATTTACTTATCAATTTAGATATTGATTTGGTATGTTCCATCTAATTATATAGATGGTATCTAACTTGACACGTCAATTAATTTTCTTTCGCGTTGCCTTGCTATATTGTTACGTAAGCAACTAATGCTTATTAACTTGTCAGTCATTATACGTTATATTAATTAATAAAAAAGAAAACATGAAAGCTATTTCATTAATTTTTAATTTTGTTAAATCAATGAATATATTATTAAAAAGTAATGTACTAGTTAAAATAATTGGTCTTTATAATTTGAAATCGAGTCCGTAAATAATATAACATGAATCCACGAATGTTAACATAAAAGCAAATTATAATTTCGTTTTGAAATACAGCAAGCGAATACATTGAAGACCTTTATTTATATAAAGTGTATAAAATAACAGCCTGTAAACGTATAGCGGACTGTGCTAAGGCCTCCAGTCCGTTTTTAGGAGGCTTGGAGCTTATTCCTCACCGATTAAATGCGAGTTGGTGGCATGCACATGTACCAGAATTTTATCTGACACGTGCAGGTTTCCTCGCGATGATTTACTTCACCGTCGAGCACGAGATGACGAATAACAAATAAAGCACGTTAAAATTAATATTCGATTAAGAAGCACGTGCTTAGCCACTCGATAATCTCGCGTCTTATATTCTTAAAAACTTAAATCTTTTATAGTGAATCGTTTGCTTGAATCTAGATACATATGTATTTAGCGATTCGTATGGAGATAAAATTTCTCAAAATATTAAGGTTCTCATATATGATTTAAGTTCTAGACGAAATTAAAGTATGTTGGACAATAAAAATAGGCATGTAGTGCTCACGTACTGGTATAGGATGCACACCACAGTTTGCTCAGCGGTACGCGTTTAAACAAAGACTCGCTGAACAATGGCACTTGCTCGATCAAATGCTTGAACGCTCTTTTATCTGCCACCTCTACGTCACTCGACTTCCTACATCCGACCCTGGAGGCTGGAGCTTTGTAACAAAAGATTCGTATAGTTTGGTACGAATACAATTTTAAATTGAATATATTTTTTATTGTCATTGTCACCTACATAAGTATATAGATAGATTTAAGAAACAAAACATTATCTATATACAAAATTTGAGTCGAATCGTTACGGTCATTTCTGTTATTTTATGTGTAATTTATTATTATATATTATAATACATAATAATAATACGTTAATTTCAAGTCGAGCACATATTATAGTGTTACTAATACTTTATGGGCACACATTACCTTAAATACTAATGTTAGAAGATCTACAATGTTATCGTGTTAATTACAATGTTTTTAAAACATATGTTTCATAAAATGTCGCAGAGTTTGGAGACTCTCATCCTATCTGTAAAAAACTAAATACAACTTACAACTAAATTCACTTGTTAATAACTAGATAATTTTCTATCATAAATTAAATAAATTACTTTATAAATGAAGTATGTAGGAAATTATTAAAACCGTTGTTTTGAATGAACTATATAAAACATCTAAAATGGGCAATGGTTTCAGGAAACTTCCAAAGCAAATTCGGGATGTAGTTGATTTCATTCCGCCAAACGGTTTCGTATTTCAATTCGAAACTTTCGATGTGATTCAAATCGCTTTCGCGACCGGTAATCGTGGCACACTATCTCATTGTATCTATTTCTTTCATCAACGACCAATTGTTTGGAACAATGGACACGTATAACCTTTGATATTAATCTGGATGGAGGGTTAGAAGGTGAACGTTCGAAATTCGATTTTCTGTATTGAAAATATATATTTGCCAAGCTCGGTGTTATGTAAATGTTTTTTTTATTCTTTGTAACCCATATATGCCATATTACATATATGATTGAAATTGTAATTTTTAGTTTACATTTGTTTGAAAGTTTTTTATTTTGTCTTTGGTGCGGGAACGACCTATTGGACGGATAAGGGAAGATTTTAATATTGGACCGTGTTGTTCACATATAAAGTTATTAAAATTTAAAAGAGAAAATATTTCTTGTAGCAATAGTAACTAAAATTTCTTTATAAGATATATATACATTGTTATACGTATGTTTGCGTTAGAAGCTTAATATTTATTATTACAACGATCTCATACATGTCTTTAACTCAGTTCTAATATTGATTTATTTAATTTGAACCTAATTGTCCAGCGTATATTCTGCGCAAGTGTTTGTGTATAGGTGTTACATAATACGGCGATGTTCATTCGACCCACATTAGGTACATTAATCTATATATATTTATGTTGTATATTGTTCGTTGTAAATACATTTTGTAGGATATCAATTTCGTCGATGCGATTTTGTTTGTTTATAATTTCTAGTTGGGGGATTGGTCAGTTGGTAGTTGGCTGTTTTTGGTTGGCCTATTTGGTTAGATTAGTTAATATCGTAGATGTATTTCAAATTGCTAAGCAGGATTTCATGATGAAGCGTTTTTTTTTAATTACTAGTTTTCGCCCGCGGCTTCCCCCGCCTGTTTGGGGCAGAGGGGCAGGTAAAAGCTTATGACTTTCCTTGGGGTTCAATCTTACTTCATACAAAATTTCAATTACAAAATCGATTCAGTGGTCTAACCGTGATGGTGTAACTGACAGACAATCAGCATTTGCATTTTACAATTACTATAGATAATATTATGGGCTTCAACAGCTTCTACGGCATGTAGGTCATGTTCATCGTTTCCAATCCCTGGTCGGATCTATATAAGTTATTAGTTTTTGATCAAATTCTCAGTAGAGTGTGATAGTGTTTCCTTGCTTCGGAAATCATGTAAAGCTGTCGCCTGTTCTCTGTGAATTGCCGTCCCGTCGGACAATGAACAGATAGTTCAACAGTGTTCAGTCCACACTAATTGTTGACGAGTGTTGTCGAGTCAATATACCCTAAGCAATTAACTGGTTCTTTACAATGGCTGACAATACTGAAATTCAACGAACCGAACTACGGGGAATTTATAATACTACGGATTTAAGTATACTAACTTACCTTATTTATTTATTTAATTTTTGAGTGTTGTATAATAATGTCCTCCAGACCGATCTCGGCCACGGCAGCCTATCTCAATAGAGATTAGCCAACTGCGCAGGAGATATTATAGTGCACAAGTGTGTGCGCCGACACAGGTGCACTCTCTATTCCCTAGCTCTCATAATTCGATGGGACGGCAATCCGACAAGACCGGAAAGAGTTCAGGCGCAGGACCAACGGCTTTACGTGCTTTCCGAGGCACGGGACACTTCCAACTTCCAGACTCCGGGCTGTTATTGAGAATTTTCTGTCAGAAAAACCCAATAACTTTATATTGGCCCGACCTGGGAATTGAACCCAGGACCACCGGGTCTGCGGCCTTATATCTAGCCACTAGAACAACGAGGCAGTGTTATCTATACATATATATATAATATGACCCAATAAAGTCGGTTACAGCGTACATATTATGTGACTCTTGAATTTACCACTGTAACAAAGAAAACTTTACTGCCTTATTAATTATTGAAACTTTTTGTGATCGATTATTTAGTAAATTTTGTGAGCTATGTGTGTATATGGCATACCTATGACGCGAATACAATTTCCGAGGGCGATTTATTTATAAGTATTGATTTCGTTGGTCGAAGGTTGCGTGTAATGTCGCTGTTGACCTTTTACGTCTGATGTTTGCACTTTTCAAAACTATATCACTACATATATTGAAATAATATACATATAGAATTGTTAATCGATCGTTTATATAATGAAATTTAATTTAAAAAAATAATTATTATTTTTTATATTTTTTAACCCTTACATCGTAGTAGTAGTTGATATAAATGAAACACCTAAGCTATTAAATCCTTGGGCTATTGTTTAACTACTTCTAGAACAAGTTTAAAAACTAAGTTGAAGAGAAAATTGGAATTACAGTAAAAAGGTCATAACTACTGTGTTCTGTGGATTGGATTAAAATCGGTGGAATTTAATATTATATTATATTATTTTAATTGTCATCATGAATATTAATTTATTCATCGAAGCCGCATTAAGTATAACGATAGCGAGAGGAAACGTCTTCTATTCTAGTAAATTTTTTGACTCGGGAAAATTTTATATATACATACATATTATATTTTTATATACATACATATTATGTATTTTTTATATATACATACATAGCAGTGTCTTTAATCAGGCGAGCGTAGAGATATATGTACTTCAATCAAAGGTATTTCATTAATATAAACTGCGGTATTCATTATTCTGACCAGTGGTTACTTCGATCTATTTCAAAGAAACGAAATAATAGAAAATGACGTGACCGTGTAGGATACAATTTATTATTTACTATCCAGTACTGATACTTATCTAGGTGGTTGGACTTTGTGTAAGCCCGTCTGGGACCACCCACTCATCATATATTCCACTAGTTAACTTCTGTGTAGTCAGGTTTGAAAGGTGAGTGAGCCAGTCCAGAGGTACAAGGGACATAACGTCTCACATACGGATATAAGTTTTCAAACCTACCTGAATAGGTTTATATACATAAACCGTACTCGTGGAGAGATCTCACTCGGCCATATTTGAATTGATTTGTTTACATAACTAAATAAAAAAAAAAAATGTTATCTCAGCCGAGCGCGGTCGGGGTTCAGGGCGAGTTTGTATATTACATGTACATAATACTGGCAATGGGATGTAATCGTGTCATAATAATTATAATACATACTCTCTTATCAATAACCTCGATTATTTGAACCGCGTTATATTGGCATGTTTTCGTTTCTCAATATGAATGCGTATGTATTAAACTGATATACGACTGATTGTAAAACGATTGCTGACCGTTTGATTTTACAAGGAACGTGTTCTTGTCATGCAATTGTATACTTAGGTAGAAGTATGTTTAACGTATCGCGATGACAATTTTGTATTAAAACCAATAGTAGGATTTGTATGTGTATTGATTTGATTGGAAATAATAAGATCAAATATATATTATACCGATAATTTGATTTCCCGATGTAGTTATTGTTATTATGAAATACCGTTCGTCTGTCTGTCTTTACATTTGATTAATGTACTCAACCCTTTAGTATTAATTTTGTCTCGATGCTTTCAAAGCATGAAATGCCTTAACTTCTTCTTTTACATTTAAAATAGCATATGATAGGAAGAGAGATATCGGTGGGTAATTATTCACGTGCTATATAAATTTTATTAGTAAAGCCGTAACGATTTTATGGTTTTCTAAAAGCTCTTTGACGGTTCTGAAATCAATAACACAATTATATTATTTAAATACTTCCATAGTTCATTTGCGATATCGATTTCTTGATTGAATATATTTTAATTAGAAAATAACTCGTTTAGTTTTGACTCGAGTCTTTTTGAAATTTATTCTAATAGAAATCTTTGATATGGGATTTCATTTGAAAGGGCGTTGATTTAATTTGATCCCTGCGGTCAGATGTCAGAATGTTTATAAGTTAGAAAATTATTTGGTTATAATATGTTAATACGTTTTTTCAGAGAAGCTTATAGTGACATTGATATGGGGAGAAATAATATACTCTACCATTAAAACTTTTGTATCAAGTTTAGGAAATAATATATTGATTGTAACTGCTTGTTGTGGTGTCATGACTTAATATCTTATATCCAATTGTCGTATTAAGTCAGAAAACATTTTATTTGAAACAGATTCAGACTTTTATTATAATTCGTTGTAGTTGTATCGTTAGTCGAATCGATGTCAATGTAAGCGATATAAAATGTTTATTATTCTCGTCATAATTCTGTCACCGTATCTGTATTGTTGGTGATTTCTTAGTTTCGTCGTTGCTCCGTGTCATTTCGTACGTGCTAAAGTTTATCGTTCGTTATATTAATGGGCTGTGTTTTTGTGATTATTTTATTACGTAAACGTGTGATTTATTTATGTTACAATATGACGGAAACATTACGATCTCTTAATTTTTATTTCATTTCGAAATTAATTTTGATTTGATATTCATTAAAATTTTATAAGAAAATTAACGTTATAAATTGAAAGCTACAACGGAAAGTGATAATAAACTAACTTCAATCTTAGTAAGTGTAACTGACTGGACATAATTAAAAATTTAAAAAGTTTTATATTTATACATCAAATCAAACTCGTAAGACTAGCTGATCAGCTAGTCCAGTATCTAAGCTTTATTAATTCATCAAAATAAATCCTCAAACGATGCGCCACCGTGTACTACCGCTTCTGGCGCCCGTGTTCCTATCGAAGCTCTGGAGGAGGAGACGAACGAAAGCCATCGAGAGGCTACACGCGGTATGAAATTAACTATCATACTTTTACGCCCTTATCCATTTGTGCAGATTCGTCGTTGAGTCTATGTCTGTCCCATACAGCTCTTTCTCTGATCACATCCTTAGTTACCCTTTTGCAAGTGTTGTATACCCTGATGTGTATACCGGATGTATCAATTTAATTGTCCACAGTAGACTATGTATTTCATTCGAGAAATAGAGTATGTACGATTAGCTACTGATTTGCTTACCAATTCTTATCGATAGTATCTACATTGATGTACATTCAATGTTGGTAGTTTTTCGTTACATATAACCCTGTAACATGACATGATATAAAATTGCTTATAAAGAGTACTTTTACTTGAATAAAGTATTTTTTTTTTCGTTTCGATTTTGTCGTAACTCACACAGTCCGTCTCGCAGGCCGTACATTTTATTTTTCTATCTTTTTTAATTTATCTGTCCGCATTTTAACTCCTCATTACATTTTCATATCGTGATAATGTTTTAAAATATTTACCCTTTTTGTTTGTCATCATCTTTTTTTTTTGAGCTGTTTTAGCTCAATACAAATTTTTCTCTGAACATAATAATATAAAACTGAAATTCGCTCTATTCTTACTTCGCCTATTCAATGTATAAGGATTTAAGAGCTGAGATCGTTATTAAATAAATAACATGAAGCTTCGTCTTTACGGTAGGTAGTACTCGTTAAAGTTTTACGAGTCGCCTGTGAGCCTTTCGTTGAGTCTGCCTTATCTAGACTGTAATGACCTGATACGTGCTAGATGACTTTGTCTACGAACGTATCCTTATATATGTACGTTTACGATATGTGTAAGAACATGATAATAGGACTCTGTACAATCATTCCTAGGTAGGTACCTCCCAATCATCAGATATTCAACCGCCGAACAGCAATACTTGTAGTTAATAGTAGTTAATTTAGTAACTAGGGTCAAGATAAATAATATCTTAGTTCATATATATGTCGGTGGATGCTTTGACAATGTAGGGAATGGTTGATACTACTTAAATCACTAATGGTTAGGTGGCCCATTGGTCCGCGCCCCTAACTTTTTGATGATCCCATTGTTGTTGGTGAAATGTAAGTCTAAAGTTAAGGCTTTTATTTATAATAAAATATTATTATATCCTTCGTTCTGTTCTATCTATTAACTGAAACGTAATATATATATATTTGGAGTTGAGCATTGAAAAGGAAGGATCCTCCGACCAGACCGGTGTTGGTCTGGTGGGCTACCGCCCGACGGTTGTTGTCGGGTTCTTGTATATATATTCAATCGCTCGGATAACTTTAATATCGCGATGTAGGGTACGTCAGTTTTTAGTTTTCGTATGTGGCGAGATAGATGTCGCTACATATATTTTTTTTTACTTTAAACAGATTTATTCTAGAATATTGAAAATAAAATGTTCGTAAAATAAATTTTAGTGTTTTCGTTTTACTGTGACATAATGAAAAAGCAATTGGAATAGTTCTATTTTTCTTTCTAGATAAATTCTGAACAGAATGAACACAAAGACTGTCGCTTTGCTTATCTCGGATAAAATGAGTTCGTTGACCTCTTCAGCTATCTTATTAGGTTCGCGTTTCAAAGATTTATAGCTCTTAGAAGCTAGTCCTCCCTCTTCAGCGAAGTAAATATGAATTCTATAAAAAATCTCTCGTAAGAGATTTTAAACTATTCGTAGCTATAATATAGTAGCGAGCTAGGCTTAGGTCAGTGACCCTGTTTTATCCCCGAGTCCCTTATGAACAAAATTAACAATCTAAATAAGATCTAGATTTAAGACCATGTTCGATCATCGACTGTTTGATCACTTTTTATATTAAAACCAATTTATGAATAAATATATCTATTATTTCGTATATCTTTGTTTTTAATTATATACATATTTTTTTTTATAATTTAACCAAATTGAACAGACTGTATTACAATAATCATCTAATAATTTTCTATTTAAATAAAAGGTTTTCTTACGCACGCACATATCAGTATCGTGTTACCGTATTCTTTTGACGTAGGTACGTCACTGTCAATATTATGTGTATAATAATAATAATAATAAGTACAATAATTGTTTGAACTTGAACTTTAAAACAAGAGAGTAAGAAAAGAGGCATTGCATTGCATTACTTAATGTGCTATGAATTCTAACATTATTATATATGTGTATATCCAAAATTATTGTTATCATATGAGTTTCTTCGTAATAACGTTATAATTTTGTTTTCCAGAGCGCGTCGGAGACTTCGGCGGGTGCGGGTGGCGGCGGCTCGTCCGGCGGCAGCGCCAGGGTCTCCTCGAGGTCTAGGGCCTCTGAGGAGCCGCATATCGGTGAGTACGACACACTCTTCATATGAAAATATCTTCTACTGCATGTGTAACCACCAAACCGCACTTGAGAAATGTGTTCGAGCCTTCTCTTCAAAGGTCTCTCACTCGGTGGTAGAGCTTTGTGCAAGCTCGTCTGGGTAGGTACCACCCACTCATCACATATTCTACCGCAAAACAGCAGTACTTTGTACTGTTGTGTTCCGGTTTGAAGGGTGAGTGAGCCAGTGTAATTACAGGCACAAGGAACATAACATCTTAGTTCCCAAGATTGGTGGCGCATTGGCAATGTAAGCGATGGTTAACATTTCTTACAATGCCATTGTCTATGGGCGTTGGTGACCACTTACCATCAGGTGGCCCATATGTTCGTAGGCCTAGCAATACAATAAAAAAAAAAACGAAGAGGAAGCCTTAGCCCAGCTGTGGGACGTTCATAGGCTGTTTCTTTTTATAATAACGTTCTTAAATATTCAGGATACTTTATTTAATCTTTATTATCCTTAATTGAAGGCAAGTACAAACTCCTGAAAACGATCGGGAAGGGTAACTTCGCGAAGGTGAAGCTGGCGAAACATGTGCCGACCGGCAAGGAGGTCGCGATTAAGATCATCGACAAGACGCAACTCAACCCTGGATCCCTGCAGAAACTGTTCAGAGAGGTAATAACCATCGACTACACCGGCATACATACACTGTGAACAATTGTTTAACTTATCATATGATTTGTAATGTGACTTCATTATAGCGTCAGTAAAGTGATCCGATATTTTAAACAGCGTGCTGGAGTAAGCTCCGAAGTTTCCCTTTAAGTGGATAGTCTACCGTTGCTTAGTAGTGGGACATTTGCGGGATGTTACTTTAAGCTCCTTTATCTTATAATGTTAAATGAACATTTTTTGTATATATGTATACATATCTCGGAAACGGCCCTTAACGATTTTACTGGAATTTTGTATTTAGATACGGTTTTGCTTTATAAGTTTATCGCTTTCGTGGTCTTCTTTGAAAAAACGATAAAGTTTTGTGTTATTTTCATTAAATCATTATATTATGATAACCGAGCAAAGCTTTGTTGGCCAGGTGCTAAAACGTTTTATGTACAATGTATATATAACGTATAGTTATACGATAAAATAATACTCGCTCAGTCTAGTACTTCAGTATAAACTTAATTACTATTAAACCGTATTAAATGTTACGTCAAAATACACCTTTTGCTACATGAGAATAGTTTTAAACGCTGTTACAGTTGTTTATATTGCTATAATTGTTAATGCAAGTTTCAGGACTCGAATTTTAGAACATTCTAATTACTTTTCAAGTAATCGGAGAAGTTATCACAAGTTATATAATATATGAGTAAGTAGAGACGATAGTGCGACTGTG
Organism: Nymphalis polychloros; assembly: GCA_905220585.2. Classification (NCBI taxonomy): domain Eukaryota; kingdom Metazoa; phylum Arthropoda; class Insecta; order Lepidoptera; family Nymphalidae; genus Nymphalis; species Nymphalis polychloros. The sequence goes on from HG992267.1 coordinate 6,413,732, forward strand.
TTCCATATATACTACACGCGTCTGTATGTTACGCTTACGCGGCTGGAACACTGAACCGATTTTGATGAAACTCGTTGTGAAGCGAGTTTGAACACCGAAGAAGGGCATAGGCCACCTTTTTTATATAAAAACGCTTTCATCGACATAATTTTAACGACCCCGATATCTAAATCATGTTCGTTTATTCCAGGTTCGTATAATGAAGATGTTGGACCACCCGAACATCGTGAAGCTGTTCCAAGTGATCGAGACGGAGAAGACGCTGTACCTCGTCATGGAGTACGCGTCCGGTGGCGAGGTGAGAACAATAGCATACTTATAGACGGAAACGATATGCCTTACTGAGCGGGTGATTAGTTAAATAAGGCCGTGTCTCTTTCTTTCGAATATAAAATCAAATGTTGGCGGAAAGAGAGCATACATTGTTTAACTTAATCCCGGTTCATTGACTATAAAAAAGCATAGACCATAACATATAACATAAGAAATTAATCCACCAAACCGTATTAGAAAAGCATCGTAGAATAAGTTTAATCGTGAACCGTTTACAAACGTCTTACTTTAATAATAATAATAAATACATAATAGATACTCGTTCTCTTATACATAATACATCAATATTTATTCAAAGATGATTACTTCGATATAAAACTATTGTTAATGTAATATATCTTTTAAATACTTTTTTCTATAATGTATCTTAAATTTACCATAATCGATATAAAGGGTGAAAGCAAATGAGCCAACGCTACACGCGCGACTGATCACCCCTTGCTCTCAGATATTTGAACAATACACAATATAAGGCTTCGGGGTCACGATATTGTACTTAATACGCTTAAAACTTAAGTTAACACATTCAAAGAAATTACATGTAAGGCTGTATCATCATTTATTTGAATAATCGGAGCGGACTCACTGATGTGCTCTAGGCATATGTCCAGCTGTGGGCGAACACGGACTGATGATTATCTTATGATATGATAAATATTTAAACAATACTCATCTTTATATATACGAATACTAATCTTACTTCATTAACTTGCTGATTTTAAGTATTAAACTTACATTAATATTATAATTTAATAATATTAATGTAAGTATGTTAGTTTCGTGATTAATCTTGTTTGTGTTGGTTTTGATAAACAATTTATAAGTTATTGTAAGATCTTAATTAAATAGTTGTCGTTGTAAAATTAAATTATTCGTCATCTATAAAAAAAAATCTATCACGAGGGCCGGCTATTATCAATAACTGCACAGGAAATATTAAAGTGTATATTTGTGTGCGCAACCACAGGACTGCACTATTTCAAAACTCTCTTAAGTTTTGAGGCAAACCAAACACGGCCTTCGTCAATGTCAATATGAATATGTTCCTGAAACTCGTGTCCGTCGTACAGGTGTTCGACTATCTGGTGCTACACGGTCGCATGAAGGAGAAGGAGGCTCGTGCGAAGTTCCGACAAATCGTGTCAGCTGTTCAGTACTGCCATCAGAAACGGATCATACACAGAGATCTCAAGGTATGTCTTAATAATTATATTTTACCTTACGGACTCGGCAGCCGATCTTAAATTGCCATCTGCACAGGAGATATTGTAGGTGTTTATTTATTTATTTATGTTTATTTATTTATTTAAAATAAAATAAAATAAATAAGGTGGTTAGCTATCGATTTTTCTACTGGCCCTTCTTACATACAGTTATACATTACATTTTGTAAAATCATTTGAAAGCAAACACTACATGCTTATTGCGATTGTAAAATGCAAGTGTAAAATGGTCGATTAAAGCTTGTACATAAAAACGTGCTCTACTGTCTTCGTCCTCAAGATAGCTAAGAGCTGCGGTACTCCTTTCTCCCATGGAAGTGTGATGATGACTTCGACTTTGGCTGCTGCTGAGAATTTCGTTGACAGAAAAACATGTCCACGAACGCGTCTTTTATTGTTTCTTTTGTTTATAGACTATAAAGTTTGCAAATTACAGCGATCTCTTATCCAGGCAACCTATCTTGACATTGGAGTTATATTTATATCTGAAATATAATTACAGGCTGAAAATCTCCTCCTCGACGGCGAAATGAACATCAAGATAGCGGATTTTGGATTCTCGAATGAATTCACTCCCGGTGCGAAGTTGGATACATTCTGTGGGTCACCGCCTTACGCTGCACCTGAATTGTTTCAAGGTATATCCTTTGGATTGGATTTCCATTCGAGGGGAAGGTGTGGAGCTCTTAACAAACTGCTCCTATGCGAGCTGATAGACGAAATTGTGGAATACACTATTTCCTTGTAATCTTACAATTGAAAAATGTTTTTAGTAAGCCATTACACACAATTAATTAAGGCAGGAAAAACGCATAAGCTTGCCTTTGTATGTCTATATTCATGGCGATCGGTTAAACGGACCAACCAATTACATAGAACATAGTGGATAGCATAAAAAAATTTATTTCAAAAAGAAAAAAATAATCTACAAATTTCCGCGGCGGTACGGACACACAGACAACAGTTCCGACGTTTATTAATCTCGATCAGATATGTCAACGTTCACATTTATTTATAAGATTATAGTCTTATTTTTTTCATTTGTTTTTTTCAATATACAATCTCAACGAATTCCAGGTAAGAAATACGATGGACCGGAAGTGGACGTGTGGTCGTTGGGCGTGATCCTGTATACTTTAGTATCTGGATCGCTGCCCTTCGACGGATCGACGCTACGGGAGCTGAGGGAACGAGTGCTACGCGGGAAATATAGGTATAAACTAAATGATGTCTAAAGCTATCCTCTTACATAATACATGAGTCTTTGAAACAGTAACATTTGCTTTATAATTAATATTATGAGACATATATTTTTATAATCTCATAATTGTCTATGATATTTTGTAAAAAAGTTGCAGAAAATACTGGCAATGTTGTATTAAAAAAACATATTTCTCCGTAACTAAAAGTTAAATGTCTACAGATTTTTGTCTTTCTCATTTTTTTTTAAACACATACTTTGTAATTATAGAATACCGTTCTACATGTCGACCGACTGCGAACATCTCCTCAAGAAGTTCCTGGTGCTGAACCCGGCGAAGCGAGCCTCGCTCGAGAGCATCATGCGCGACAAGTGGATGAACATGGGCTACGAGGACGACGAACTCCGGCCCTACGTCGAGCCGCAGCAGGACTTCAAGGACCACAAGCGGATAGGTTAGAGGAACATCTCTCTTATACGCTAATGAGCCACCGTATTGTAAGTTTTCACCGTCACCCAGCCTCTAAGAAATGTAAACCACTCCTTCAACGCGATTTTAACCATGGATTTTTAACTTAAAATAATTATTACTCAACCATATCTCAAGAACAAATATCTGTTCTCTCTCTCTATTTCTTTCTCACTCTTTCTGTCGTTTATCTTAGTTTAGCAACAGTCGTTATAACTTTTGGATATTATTCGAATATGTTAGGCTCTGATGGTAGAGTATTGTACTAATCCCGCTGAGTAAGCAGCACCTTCTCATCTTATTGTCACCAATGAATGGCTATACTTTGTATATATTTTTAGTTTGAAGAATAACTAATCTCATATAATCCAATGGTTTGTATATTTGGAATGGTTTATATCTCTTTCAGTGCCGATGTAGAGATTACTTACTATCGGGTGTCATCTTGCTTGCGACTAATAAGGAACCCACACTTTTACCAGGATTTATGGTGAAGTGAATACGAGGTCGTTCATTTCGTCAAGCAATACAGCTTTAATATATTTATTCTCATAATATGGCCTATAGATGTCTGAGATATACATCTCTAACGCTACAATAACTCATTATAAACATTAGGTTCCCATTTTTTTTTTACTAATTTTATAAGTCTTGTAATTTGGAACAACAATCTGCACCGTACATACAAAATTTTAAATAACCATTCACTGTTTTAAACTTCAATATGTACAACTTAACATAAAATATATATATGTAAATCTATAGTATATATTTAAATACATAAAGGTTAATTAAATATGCACTAAATTATTGGCTTTTGAAAGCTTACTCAAATATATTACATGAACCAAGCTAGATAACAAGCTAAGTAACATTGCTTTAGCTATTAACCACTCGATTGGCCTCAAAGTTATATTACACATTAATAACACGACCGAATCGATTATGTACATTTATGTGATTGGATTTTAAATTATTAATAAATTGACACATAGAAGTGTCTATTTTTTAATTTTATATGTACTTTATGTATGGTTTTTGCTGTTACTATCAATAAAATATAAAGAAATTACCATTGAAATGCATCCTACTATAAAGTATAATAAATTACTATAAAGTATGAGGAAGCTTATATAATGATAAACATAAGGAGACGAAATAATAACTGATTATTTATTTGTAAATATTTTATATAAAACAAATCAAATATAATAATAATTATTATTAATAGTTTGGGTTTTACAAATTGAATCTTCATTTTGCAAAATCATTGCTAACAAATAAAAATACGGACATACCATACCTTACATAATCTGTGGTGAAATGGCGTAGAGAGACATTACCGATATAGTAATATAATCGATGTAATATGTACCAATTTAATAAACACAATAATATATAATCGGACCATACACGAAGTATATGTAAAGCTAGGTTATAACAAGATATGTTTTTTATATTTCATGCGTCCCGCTAACGCCCGCCACAGCGCAAGTCGGTACGTGACCGTTACGCGGTACTAATGTTATTTCAGTATAAGTGGTATTCGTTATAACTTCCGTCTCGTTTCGTGTCTTCTGATATATTATATATGCGAAAGTGACTCTGTCCCTCTGTTACATATTGACGCTTAAACCGCTGCACCGGTTTAGATGAAATTTGAACCCTAAGGGGAAGGACACAGAGTTCTTATTATACCTAACCGTCCACCCACGAGGGCGAAGCCGCTGATGACAACTAGTATATTAATATACTATAATACATTTTTTTATTAACTTGGACTTGTTCATGACTTTGTTTAATATTTAAAAAGTTGCTTCAATAATATTTAAAGTTAAAAAATTGTATATTTTTTGTTCGATGGTGTTGCCATTAAAATATTTTTGTATGATATTAATAATTAAATATTTTTACAGAATTATAGTAGTAAAGAAATTGTATAAATATATCAGAAGACATATGATAATACGGAATCGTTAAACGTGTTTTAATTTCGCTTCCGTCAACGCATGCGTTATTATTTTTATTTCCGCTGTTGTTATGATATATCATTTGCTCATTATATTTTAAGTTTTGCACGACGTGTTGTCAAATATATTTTATTTTATTTTAATAAGTGTAATTTATTTAGTAGTATGTACTTAAAGATGTATGTTTTTAAAGACTAATGAATTTTTCTTATATTTTTAATATTTATGTTATTTGAAAATGTTTCCTATATAATTATAATTTATATATAATAAATAAATGATGTAATAGAAAGTTTCACGGAAATACATATATTTTTCTAGAGGAGTAAATGTATGATGTGATGATGATTATGAAAATCTATATAAAAATAAATGTTAAAGGTTTGTTTTCTATCCCCGCAGAGGCGCTCGTGTGCCTTGGATATAATCGACAAGAGATCGAGTATTCGCTAGCCGAGGCGAAGTACGACGACGTATTCGCTACCTACTTGTTGCTCGGCAGGAAGAGCACTGACGTAAGTTTGTTTGCATCTGTAATAATATTGTAAGGAAAATAACATTAAGATATAATTAAGATTCTGGCCACGTAAGTGATTGGTTTATTAAGGAACTTTAAAAAACAAATCAAATGATCATTTGATCAAAACCTAGTAAAGTTTAAAATAATAGTTGAAGCTAATTTAGCGAATGAAATATAATTCCAGTTGACTACAAAGCTTTGATATTTTTTTTATGTGTTCTTTATTTAAAGTTATATCTTTGGTATATAGCTATGCTTGATATTTGTTGTATACTTTATTATGTGTTGTTAGCATAAAAATATTTTAGACAATTTTGATCCTGAAGGGTGTGAAAACTCGCATCAAGAAAAGTGTAATTTTGTTTTGAATCCTATTCGTAATATTTGAAGGCAATCGCTCGAGGGGGGGGGGAATGTCTATAACATATCACGATATAAGATTACGAACGATCCGTGTTTACGCGCGCAGCCGGAGTCGGACGGCAGCCGGTCCGGCTCGTCGCTGTCGCTGCGCAACGCGGCCGCGCCCGGACAGCCGCCCGCCGCGCAGCCCGCCGCGCACGCCGGTAACGCCGCCGCGCACGCGCGCACGCACACACCTGATACATATAAAGACTTGTTTCAATTTCATTCGACGTCGATTGCATTCATTTAATTGTTTATATATCGAGCGGTCGTTATTTATCGAATTAAATTGAAGCAAATTTTACATTTTCTATATACGAAACGAACGTATATACGCCCTGTTCAATTTTTACATATATAATGAGGGGTTATCGTTCAGGAGTATTTAAAAGAGCTGTGTAAAGTAGGCTTAGAAATCGATTATGACGATTATAATTATTAATAATAATGCTTAAAACTTTATTCAGTTGAGAACAGATTAAAAAAAAAACTGGTCATACTGACTGACTGTATTTTTTGTCAAGTAAGAATCCAGAACGAAATAATTTAAATTTTACAACGTTAATGGAACGCAATTCAATTTACTTAATATACAAAAAAAAATCATCATTGTTTGTTTTTTTTTGATACAATTGTAATTGAATTATTTCATGAAAATTTGTTGAAAAATTGTTTCAGTCAAATACTGTTTTCTTTTAAACGTACATTCTAGTCCTCGCTGTGAATGTAACATTCAATTGACTTTGAAGGCGATTTAAAACGTGATACTTATTAAGCGCCATCTGTTGATAACAGTTTGCAACCTCGTGTCGATACTATTCGTCTGGTTTTAATATTGAGTATATATTTTGTTCTCATCTGAATACAATGAAAGTGCTTAGGGTTTAATGAATTTATTTATTTAATGATAAAAAAAATAATAATAATTTGGGCGAGCTTCATAGCTTATTCTAACAGGACATCTGTGACACGACGTCAATATAGTAAGCTATCAAATATCATTTGAGGTCCATTTGTTATAAAGACTGCGTCTCGGAATCGAAACGAACGACAATTATACAAAATAATATTATTTAATTTGAATGTTATTAGTGTTTCCATTCCGACACGTAGTATTTGTTGCTTTTTATTTTTAATTGTATATTCGTGTGCTTGACGTGCCGTACACCCAACGCAACTATACTGCTACCGTGGCGTCCCTTCGTCTCTTCCATTCGATGTCTCGTTTACTCTATCACCATCTTCTCTATTAGAATTTTCCGATTTTTTTTTTACTGTTTGAGATGTGACGCGTTTTTTTTTTTTTGTTTTTTTTTTTCGAGTCTTACATGTGTTAGATGGTCTTTCGGCATGCATATATGTATCTTAAGTACCCGATGGTCGCACCGGAGCGACGCGCGCCTCGATCCGACAAAGCGGTGATTATAGTCGCGCCGGGTGTGTCCGGCGGGGTGTCGAGTCGCGGACGCCGACTCTGCCCGCTGCGCCGACGCGACGGACCGAGAGACTGTTTTTCGACACGTACAGTAATCGGACGATCGATTTGAAAATTTTCAAAACGATACCGTAAAGTATGAAAAAAAGTACGAAACGATGCGTTTTAGCAAAAGTTTTTCTTCGGTTTCTTGTTTATCAATATGCGATACTTCTTTTGTGAGAGGGTGTTTTTGTATGAATTAAATTACGTCGATTCTCATTCGAAGATATGCAGATGGATATCGTTAATGGTGATCAATAAAATAAAAAAAACATTAACAATCACGCAAAATCCCAATAATTTGCATAGTAAGTTCTTCTTTAAATTTGTAAAGAATCGACACGGCGTTTCCGGTTTTGACGTCACGATGATAGCATCCAATCGGAGGATGCGGGAGACTTTTGCTAAAGCGCGTCGCGCTCGTGGCCCGCTCGGTCGCGCGGTCGCTCGGAGTGTGTGGCTGTGTGGCAGGCGCGTCCCCGTCGCACCGCGGCGTGCAGCGCAGCATCTCGGCCAGCGCGCGCCCCGCCGCGTGCCGCCGCGCCTCCTCCGGCGCAGAGGTGCTGCGCGCGCAAGGTAACCGCCCTCCCCGCACCCTACCACCCATCCCCAGAGAGACTCGCTCTAAAAAATGTTCCCCCGAGGAGCGCCGTCTCGTTCGACTCGCCCCTTTCGGGGGAAACCCCCCGGGTCGGCGACGCTGCGCAGTGCCGACTCTGATGAGTTCACACCTCTATTGTACCGATGTCCCTTGTCACGTTTATTCACTGAGCGAATTCCTGCGTTTTCTCCCTAGCTACGAGTGGTCGGTCCGTCGAGTGTACCCCGTATCGTAGTTTCTTATTCGGGGACTCGCAGTTCGAGAGAATTGGACGCCCAAAATCGATCTAGACTTCAGCCATTGCATGATCTCGTTAGCTTCCTCTCTCTGTGAGATAGGTGTAGCATGATATTATTATTATAACACATTTCATAGGAATATTTTGAGCACAATTCGACCATTAAATGATATATTTTGAAAACGGACCCCTTCCTTTGTTTGTTTATGTTGGATTAAATTTATAAGACGAATATTTATATACTGCACTTAATTTACGTTTTGCACTCGACACAATTCATAGAAATATAATAATAATATTATTCATTAATATTGAGAAAATGAAAATAATTATGACTCCCCAGTCATCATTCACCGGTTTTTCTCATCACTAAGATACTTTTTTTTTTTTTCAATCAAACCGGTTTTAAATGTTTGCCAATCAATTAGCGAGTAAAACGTTTGATCACCATTGCATGTTCTGTTTAATCACATTCTAGTGTTTCATAATATTTATAAAACACATGTAATTCTAAATAGAAGCAAGCTTTTGACTAATAAAATAATTCGTCATCCATCATTTCATAAATAAGATCCCATTTAACAATTGTTGTAATATGTTTAACACTTATATACATAAGTGGCGTTTTTAATCTGCTACCGAAAGTTTTGTATTGAACCTTATTAGAACTCGAATATATTATTATTTAGATGATACATTACATACATATTATCGATTCTTAAGTCTCCCTTAAATATATTATGTGATATATTCCCCGACCTCAGATCGCATGTAACATACTACCTCCTTTCGTTCTTACAGTTATCTATCTCGAAGCATGCTATTAAGTATGTTTGTTCGTTACCCCTCATAAAACGAATGGACCAAATTTGATAAAAAATAGTCTTTAGAAAACGAACGTTTTTTTTTTTTTTTTTTTTCAAATCGTACCCATGTTCCTCCATCGTCATTCTACGTATGATTAACATTATATTGGGTATAGTTTTTGAGAATAGAGTATGATACAGATTTCATGACAGCTTTCATTATATAATAGAATCATTGCTTCATTTGTATGATGTTTTTAATAGTCTGGGATATATTTGAAAAGGTTTTATATGGCGATTGCGACATTAACGCTTATATATCACTTCCGCAATAACTTAGAGGTTTTTAGACGTAACGCTTACTCGTCGAATTGGCTGTAAACTAATGTTGATTTTCTTTTTTTAATTTATCGTATTCTAGGTCTAACCAAACACTCGGAGCTATTGTCTATATGCGGTTCACTTTTAAATGGTCTTCGTTATCTATATATATATATATATATATATATATTAATAATATTATTAATGGTTAGTGCTCTAGGTTGGTGGCGCATGGCGGTGTACGTAATTTGTCGATATTTAGTAACTGACCGTTACCAACACTATAAAAAAAAAAAATTAATGTACCAAGTTTTGTTTTTCTTTTGCATTGTCATTCAAACCGAAATTTCAAGTCTTAACTCAAGTTTGTTTAAATTCCACTTTCACGGACATTGCCTAAAGCTTGTTAGTACTAGTTTTAAAAAAATGTGTTTAATATGCAATTAGAAAGCGACACAATGTTTTTTTTTTTTCCCTTTCTAGTGCAGTCGTAATGATATTGTTTTGATATTACAGTGGGTACGACCACGAGCACCGCTAATAATACGACGTCCACGTCAACAACCACAACGTCCAATTTCAAAAGACAGGTGAGCGCGTGCTCTTTATATGAAAAGTTTAACCTTTTTAATTTTACGTCATAATGATCTTTCTTTTGTTTTAATATGTACGTCATTCTAAATTAGGTGTTAACGCATTGCGTCCTAAGTTGAAAATGCTTTGATAAGTATGCCTTTAATGTTAATATTGAATATGTTTAATTACAGAACACAATCGACTCGGCATCTATTAAGGAAAATACCGCGCGGATCGCACAGATGCAGGTCATTTTATAGTTCAAATTTTTATCTCAATTAGTATTATTGAGTGGGATTTTTTTAAAAATTATTTTACGAAACTCTGCTTCATTCGCTCGTAATTACAGGTACAAAACACAACGCGACCGACGAGTGCTCAACCCAAATTAGAGCCCCGATCTCGTACACTAACTAGCGGCGCACGACGGACCGAAGCGCACCAGACCTCGCACCAAACGTCGCACCAGACGTCGCACCAAACGGCGCACCAGACCGCGCCCAAGCAGTCGCCGCCGCACGACACGCCGAGGTAACGATGGTCTATAGTTCGCCTCGTATAGATTGTACATCTCATGTAGATTTACAATAGCAGCTCGCCTCTTACTAACAATGAAATATCAATTACGGTAGATTTCACTGAATCCATCTAATTACAGTTTATACACATTTTTTTAGGAGTACATTTTTGTCCTTCATACAAAACATAATATATTCTTATCATTATTTATTTATCATGTGTTTATTTAAATCTTATCATTAAATATATAATATCAAATGATTTTACCGGTAATATGTTTTCTGTAATATGATTTAATTATTAAAATTTATGATATATGTGTGTGTTTCATAAAATATATATTTATAACTATTGCATTTATATATGGTCACTATTACCCCTCCGAATAAAACGATATACATACATACATGCATGAGGCCGTGTCACACCAAAGGGGGGTAAACTAACCGCATGCGATGATTACGGACAGCGCGCAAGCGGGGCAGGACGCTAAGAGTACCGGTAACGGCACGACGGGTACTGTCGGGACGGGTACCGCGGGTACGGTGGGTAAGACGCATGTGAAGAGCGCGTCGATATCGTCCTCTAGCGGAGCCCCGCCCCTGGGGGCGGAGCCCTCGCAGAACGCGTCGGCACGGGACCTCGCGCAGCCGAGACCGAGGTACATACTCGTTACGAGTATGCACGTGTTTGAGCTTACATTCGCTGATTACCAATTATTTTCTCTAGATTGGGAATTTTTCATTTATATTTTTTGCCTCGTATCGTTTTTTTTTTTTATCTTTTGAGTTTTTGGTTTTCGTGCTATTTATAGTTGAGAATGGTACCAAAAATTCCCTATCGATATATTGTAGTAACGTTTTTTTACATTTAACAATGCAAATTGCCTTTATTTGCAACAATCACGTTTGTATTTTGTTTATTTTTTTCCAACACGGAGACACAGCTTTGAAACACATCCAGTTGTTTTGGTTACACATTTGGTTGCACTGACTAAATTTTTTTTTTTAAGTCTTTCTTTATGTCCCAAGATTGCAGCAAATATTTTAAATTTTAATTTCATTAAGATTAAATAGTGATTGCGATGTCGTGACGCTTCCTGTGAAGCAGCTTATATTAATTTGGAGATTGTATTTGGTCCTAAGGAAAAGAGAATGGGGTTCATAGGATGTTCTATGATAGTATTACACTTATGATGGAACATCTGAAGTCCATTTACGGAAAAATTCTACGCTAAATTATTTAAAAAAAAAAAACAATCGAAACGGTATTAGTAAATTAATTGCAAATATAAATCACGCTCCGTATTCAATTGGAATCGCTGACAATATTTAATTTTGTTAAAATAACACGTTTTAATAATACTTTCGATTTAGTTACACTACTAACGAGGCACATTTTGTTATTATTTCACCTAATAACTTATATATTTTTGTATCTAATTTAATATTCAACACACTGTGTTTCATTTATTTATTTATTTATTTAAAACTTTTTTGCCCACCACATTGTGTAGTTTGACAAAAGGCGGACTTAATGCCTAAAGGCAATAGTTTCATGTATGTATTGATATTTTTTTAGTTTAAATATATATACGATAAATTGACACATCCTATTAGTAAATATCTCATCGGTGTCTCCTGTTAAAAGAGAGACTTCGATCGCCCACTATCTATCGTATATACGTAATATTATGTCATAATTTCTTCCGACATATTACGCTTACTTGGATAATAAACAAGTTTAAGGACATTAGTACAGTGCTGCTTGCTTAGAAAATTATTTTTATTGGAAGTTTAACTTTTGTATATTCCCACACGACATTGATCTATTTCGCCTAAGTTGAACTTAATAATAATTAATTGTATTGTATTTCGTTTTTATATTATTTGCTGTGAAAATGTATAAATATTAGTATGAAGTAAGTTATGATTTTGTATGTCTGTCTGTCTGTCTTCGCTGTTTATTCATCTATGTTGCATGTTTAGAATATTAGTGTTTTAGATATTGTTCGCAGGAAATATTTTATCGTCTCTTAATCAATTAACGTGTAAGTATTACGCGTGTAAATAAAGCAAATAATTTTTGATGGAAAAAATATATTAGTACGGTCAGCAAAAAAATCGTAACTTTGTTTAAATTTGTTATTAGTATCATATTAAGTATTTTATCTTTATTAATGATGTAATAATAATGATGTGTGTTTGTTTTATAATACAATTTTATGCTTATTTCGACTGAACAGAGATGAAAATAGTGTACGAGTGAGACGGCCATTTAGAAATATTTTATAGTACAATGTTTTTGTTTTAATTTAGTTATAAATAAAGGAGAAAATATGTCTTTATTTTATACTACAATTAAAAACTTTTTAGTAATTTAGAAATTGATAGGGTAAATAAAATTCCATTATAAGTATATTACTAATATATTTTGTAAACTGTTTAACTTTGCAAAACATTTATGTCATACAAAAGTTTTTCTGTGGAAATGTATATAAAGTAATACATTGTATATATTGTACTCGGATGGCAACTAAGACGAAAAGTACCTTTTCCGTCAAAGATAATGGTTCGAAATCGAGTATATAAAAAGTAATTTATTGCAACGTATAAAGTAATCTACGCGCATCGTTTTAGTTACAAAATACTAATAAGTAGCTTTCAAAATTTATATCTAGCAGTAAAACTTTTGCAATGAATGCGTATGTATTAACATCGATCGTCATATTCGAAAAGTCAGTAGAATCTAAAACAGCGATAAGTTAAAAGCGATTACGCTGCAACCGCTAGCCACTAGTATCTGTGAGGTGGCGTGGCGGTGGTGGTAGTGACGGCGGTGTGTCCGCAGCCTGACGGCGGCGCTGCCGGCGGGCGGCGCGCGGCGCGAGTTCGCCAACCCCGCCGTCGTGTTCCCGCGCAACGTGCCCTCGCGCTCCACCTTCCACTCGGGTCGGTATACAACGGGGTTTCATTCATTTGTACGGTTTTGCGTAATTGTTGGCGACTTTTGGAAGAGTTGCAAACGCAGTTAAAGATAGATGGGCTGACTAAGCGAACGAACGATCGGATGGTCACCGACCACCCAAGTGGTCACCGTCGCCTGTGGACACTGGCTCCGTAAGAAGTATTGACCATCCTCTATATTGCCAGTGCGCCTGCAACTTTTGGAACTACATAATATTTTGCCCGTATACTGCAGGCACAGGAGACGTAACGCAGCATAAATAAGGTCCTCCAGACCGATTTCGGCCACGGCGGCCAATCTCAAGAGAGATTAGCCAACTGTGCAGGAGATATTATAGTGCACAAGTGTGTGCGCAAACACAGGTGCACTCTCTTTTTCTTAGCTCTCATAATCCGATGGGACGGCAATCCGACACGACCGGAAAGAGTTCAGGCGCAGGACCAACGGCTTAACGTGCTTTCCGAGGCACGGGAGTGTACACACTTCCAACTTCCAGACTCCGGGCTGCTACTGAGAATTTTCTGACAGAAAAACCCAATAACTATTTATTGGCCCGACCTGGGAATCGAACCCAGGACCACCGGGTCTGCGGCCTTATATCTAGCCACTAGACCAACGAGGCAGTCTGCAAACCAACGCAGCATATAATCGGTATTTATGAAGCGTCGATGTAATAAAAACGTAAAGTATAGCTTGAGGCCCCGGGTGGAGTTGCCGTTGAACCGCTGTGTGCCCCGTGCAGGTCAGACGCGGTCGCGCGGCGGCAGCGCGGGCGGCGCGTACGGCGACGGCGGCTCCCCGCACCAGCCGAGAACGTCCTTCTTCTCCAAGCTCTCCTCGCGCTTCTCCAAGCGGTCAGTACCACCACTCAACCTCACCACCACACGGCCACACCCCATAACCTGAGGTCGCATATAAACATGTCGAGTGAACATACCTGCGGCGAAAAGGCGCACACTCGAATACATTACATTGTATATTATATTCACGCAGTGATACCCACATTTGCACGAGTATGTGCGAAAGCATACACATGCACACGTTTGCACGTTTACGTTGATAAAAGATTGGTTTATTTTACACGTAAATACTTACTAACTTTTATCAAGAATAAATCCTTCTAAACATATAACAAAATATTTGGCCCGTTAGGATTATTGTAACTAATTTTGTAATATTATGTTTATATATAGTGGATAATTTTCTTAAAATTTAACATAATTTTTCTTAGTATGACTTACCTCCACCTAATTATACTGCGATTATTCTTGAAAAACAATCTTGATCCTTGATCTTTCACACTAATAACATTACATTATAATAATACAATAATTTTCAATATACTAACACAAATCGTGACATGATAGTAATCTTTCAACTTCTCTAAGTAAATATTACGGAAAAATAATAATTATAGTTTGTTATATAACAATCAAATTGATCAATCAATATCAATTGATTGAGTCAATAGCGGTGATTCTGTTGTAAACAAAACTCGTAGCTCTTTTGCTCACCGACGCTTTTATATCGAAGTGACATCTCGATCTTTCTTAAAGGCTTTTATATAATGCTGTCCTTTTCTCAGTTTATTATACGCCGTGAAAAAATTTCGGAGTATAACATGATCTTATGATTAATCTAATTTTACTTTTTTTTTTTAACGATTTCTATCTTTTCTAAGTCTACGCTTTAGAAAGAGATGGCAATATTTTGTTCTTATGCGACCAAAGTTTTGTATAGAGATTGTGTACAGCGGAATCAAGAAAGATATAAATCATATCTAAATAAGAAAATCGACCTTATAAACATAAATATAAATTATGAAAAAAAATCCATGTTTTTCCGTAATAATTACTTACATTATCTCCTGTATATCTATCGTAACCACGATATATAGTTACAATAATTAATTTAAATTAACTAAATATTCATAGTGGTGTATATATTTTTTGTTTATGTGACGTCATAATTTCTGTTTACACTTTCCTGTAACGCTATTATGCTTATAAGCTATAATAATCATTGATCCACATTGTGCAGTTTGTGTTACCATTTATATACAATATTAAAAAAATATATATATTGTTTATTAACATTAATTTAAAACACAAGTTTATTTCTCTATATATTATTTCAACCTAAGAATTATAACGGTCCATTTAAAGTATATAATATAAAAATGGTAGCAAAAAATGCAATACATAAGATTATCAAGCCATAACATCATTCCACCCCACGCATCGATGTTAGCTGCGCACGCTTCAAGCACCCTTGTATATATTTCATTTCATTTGACATGCATATCCAATAATAACATAGACAATTCTAAACATAGGCGCCAATATGGCCGCCGTAATATCTGACCGTTAGATTTTTAAATTAATTTTAAATAAAAAAAAGGGTTGTGGAAAAGACTCGTAATAATTCAAATCATAAAGAAATGAACAGCATTTGAGCTCATTTTTCCCAAATATGCACGTTATTTTTTTTTTTTTTTCTTAAAGCCCAAAGCCTGTTCACGTTTTTTTTTTTTTGTTGTAAATAATGTTTCCATTAATAAGTAACACAATAGTCTGTCAATCTGTCACTTGATTGAATTAACCATTATGTGTCGCTCTGTGGATCATTACGATTGTGTGTTTTATATACATATATAATATATTTTTTTTCATTTGACAATTATTTTTTTTTACTTGGTGCTCAAATTGTCTCCCTCTAAAGATTCCGAGCTCCGAATTTTATTTTGATTTTTTTTTTATAATTTTATTTTTTATTCTCGCGTCAACACAGGGGATGCACGATGCTAAAACCTCCTACCTCCCTTACATTATAGACAAAACGCACATCGATTTTAATTAACTTCTAAATTGTTACCGACCTTGCGCGTTGCCATTGCATTTATAACCGATTGAAGTAGTCATAGATCAATGCATGATGTACTCCCCTAAACTATTGAACGCTGATTTTTTTTTTTTTTACTTATCGCTACCTCGAAGTGTGAGCTGAATAAGCTATGCCATCACGCTTTGAATGTTGTTCTTAGATCTTACCCGATAGTGATGATTGTTCGATGTAAGTATTACCGGTTCACGTGCCTCGTCGACCTGAGGTGTACGGATTTTACATTTCTATGACACCTCGTGCATCCCCCGTGTTTTTAAGAAGGCTGATTTTTTTTTTCTTTCTCTCTCTCTCTAACCGTACGCTTCTACTAACGTCAGTCGACGGTCGCGATCCGGTTTTTATCCGCTTCTAGTCTATCCACAACCCTTTAACGTTTTAGTCGCAACGTGACGGGCGTTTTTTTTTTTCATTACGGAGGGAGTGTATAGTATTGTGCATCTGTGTTTCGCGAGAATTAGGGTTGCCGTTATTAAAAATTAGACACGACAACCCAAAAGTGACAACGTAAATTAATTTAAAAAAAAAGTGAGCCGGAGCTCGAAGAGGGGGGCGATTCGGCTCGTGATTGGTCGTATCGCTCACCCGTTCCGTTCTACGCAGGTTGAATCAAAATCCATGAGGCTCCGCCGTCGTCCGTGAAACAGAGAAGATAATTTTTTATTATATTATAAGCTAATCAATAGAGAAATATGTGCAAAATTGTTATGCTTAATTTATGAGTTCTGTATGAGGTCTTATATTGTCTGTGGATTGATTTATTTCACTCAGCGTATTGCGTCGTCACATCTAAAACAGAAACACATCTAAGCCCAGTGTGTACGATATGTTTTAAAAATCAATCACATCTTTAAATATAATAAAAAGCAATCCATATTTTATGTATAAAAAAATTTGAATTTTGTATTACATTAGCTTCAATAATATCAAATATATTTATGTATACGCTGAGTAAATAGATTGATAATGATATTGTTTGCGAATGTGTTAACAGATGTCTTTGTTCACTACGTTAGATATTGTAAGGTATCCTTAACGACCTATTCGAGTTTTGCTTGTATCGTATTAATATTTTGTTTTATATCGCGGCGACATTTCCGATTGCATGTTGTCATGTTCAAATAAATAGAAGACGTACCTTAATAAATGGGATGCACGTTTCGTAATTCAAATTATGGAGGATATGGCCAATTTCTGTATGGCGGTTTGCGTAGGTATCGAATTTAATTCGCACCAATGTGTTGTGGTGTTTCATATTCGTGAATATTGGGAAATTAAATTGCTATAACTCAAAAGATTCGGCATTACAACAGAATAGACGTAAAAAAATTCATAAAACTCTTCAATAAGGTTGCTGCCAATAAGTATAGATTATGATTTTGTTTGATGATTTTTCTATAAAAAATGTCAAATGTCTTGATGAGTATTTATCTTTATCTGTGATCCATTATGGTGGAAGTTGACAAACGGTACTTAAAATTCATCTTGCGCTATATATAATATTTTGTTGTATGTTTAAATAAAAACTTCCAAGTTCAGAGAGGTTAAAAACTACGTAGAAATTCATTTATACAATATATTTATTATCTATTTGTGCGTGGAATGTACTCTTTTGGCCACCTCATTTATTGTTAATTTCTATGAACGTTTTAAATACATTTTTTTCATGATTTAAAAAAATAGTTGACATGGCTTAGTTGTTAGAACGAGTAAATTTTTATTAACCAAGCGTTTGTAATTCCTCGACGATGAAGGAAAATATCGTAAGGGAACCTGCATCTGTCAGATTAAAATCTTCCACATGTGTATTCACCTTCACCAATGAGCTTCAAACCACGTCAAATGAGAAGGGGCCTTAGTATAACATTCAAACATTAACGGGCTGTTTGTCAATCAACTCGCATTAGTGCAGCTTCGAACTTTCTCGAGTTACGTTTTGGGTCAGATGTGGGACACATATTTCGTTTATAATTTTTTTTGAGATTTTTAATTTTAACAGTCTTTTTTCAGACATGTGTTACATAGTATATCATATGTGATTAAATTATATACACGTAGTATATAACATAGCGTTATTTGAATGGGACAACATGTAATGGAAACCCTAGTCCCGTCGCGTGTCGCATTTCATCGTAGCTTAAGTGAATACAGTTCTATTGTCGAACGAATTTTGTACATTCCAGGGTTATCGAGGACATTGGGCCTTCGCATCGATTGTGTTCTGTAGAAATTGTACAAGAATTTAAGAAAAAAAAATATATAAATTTAAATATAGAATACAGTCTTACGGGGTCCCATTTAGCACAAATATTATTTTTTTTTTCTTTGAAATATTCGTATTATTATCATTACGTTTCGGACTCAATCTATATAGACTATGACGACTGAGAAATTATTTTGTATATTTGTAATATTATATTATACAAATTAAGACGTTACAATTCAATATGTTACTTCGTGTGTGAGCCGTTTTAGGAGATAGAGACTCGGAATAGTAGAGAGGCTATGAGATGGATTATACTGGTTAATGAACAAAACACGGTTTGATTGAGAAGATTAAGTGCATTCGATATTCTGGAAGCGATTTCGAACTTCGCTATTAATCTATATAATAATTGTTGATCACGTGATAAATTAAAAACATATGTCATTTCAAAATCGTCGTGTGTGATCGTCTATCTGATTTTGTGCAAGCCTGGAGCTGACGGTCTGATAGCAATCGTGCGATTATGGTGCTAATTTAACTGAACACGATCTCTATACGAGCTATATTTTTTTGACAGGATTGAAATATTTGCTATCTATTTTTAACTTTAAACGTAAAAAAGAGATAGCTATAATTTTTCCCTGTCTAGCTTATCAAATAGTGCGAAAAATTTAAATGCTTCGTAATTTTGGAGAACTTCCTTGTATTAAATATTTAAAAAAGTGCCGGCCGCATGCGATCCTTGCGTAAGAAAACAGTTTCATATCAAAACATTACCAGTATAATTCAAAATATATAAATAAAAAGACGGCTCACATATATAAGTACTTAGTATATAAAAGAGTGAGTGAGATAACAGTAAATAATGTTAATCGTTAGTATATAACTGTGGCCCATCCCTTACGTTGGTACAAATACTCAGTAGATATTACCGTGTAGGAATGCGTTAGGCAGCTATGGAATATGACGTTGAAAAATACGCTGTCCAAAATATTTCGTTACTTTTAAAACTTTTTTTTTTTTCATAATTGCTTTGGATTTATCTTTAATTTCCCGTTTCGTTTGAAATACGGTTCTTCCCCTCGAAACACGTTTATTATTTCATTGGCTATAAGGATATATAGAAGACGATTCTTTGTTGGGGCTAACATTTACTAGTAAATTATATTGATATGCTGAAGAAGGTTCCATGTAGGTAAAAAAATATATCGCATTTTTTTTTTTTGTAAAAATAAAAAAAATATTAAAATGGTTTGGCAAGAGAATTTTAACATTTGTTTACCTACAAAGAACGATAGTTTCAATTATATCGTATCAATCTGTATATACAGAGTGTTCTACTTATATTAAGAGTATAAAACATTTTAAAAAAAAATCATCAGTTTTATAGTGAAATTGAACTCACAAATTTCTATAAATCATTTTGAATCAGAATTTGAAAAAGAATATATATATATATATATACATTAATGTATAAATAATATTTCTAATCGTTGATAAGATTTTTTCATATTTTCTTACTACTCGTAAATCAATGTTAGTTTGTATGTACATATGTACGTTTGTTGTATGAGAGTGTGTATTAGACGTTCGTAAGTCTATTATTTTGTGTATTGAAAACTATATAACTATCCAATAGTTGTTTATATAAATATATTTTTGTGAAGATCCATTGGAAGTATTCCAATCGCATTTTGCGTGTAATTTTTATGTTATAAATTAAATGTCACAGTTTAATTGTTAGAGAGTCCCAATTTATTTTAAATATTGTATCACGAATATTAGTTAAACAATAGTTATTCATCGTATAGACAAATTCATATATATATATATATATATATATATTATTTATTAGGAAATATCAATAAACGTGTTATTGTTTTATATGATTACATTTATTTTATAACATAAATATTCAATGTAATAATTATATTATATTATTATTTTCATTGATTTTAATTATATCGTGTTTGCAGTATTCATATTAAAATGTAAATTTTTATGACTGTGAAACATAATGTTATGTTTAGGTGCTCCCTTCCCTCTAAGTTCTTTTTTTTTTTTTTGTATTATTTGTTGATAAAATTGTCCTTTTGACATTTTCGGTGTGATAATTATATATACATATATATTTTTTATTTTTAACTTTTAAAGTTGATAATAATATAAACATTTTTGCTTTATTCATTTATTTCCGATGTAACTTTCTATATTCCGCTTAAAACTTTAAAGTTATGTCGACGAAACAGATACTGTTTTTATTAATAAAAAAAAAAAAAAAAAAAATTCAATGACAAAGGCCAAGTTAAACGGCTTTTTCAATGTGTGTCATTTACTTTTTTTTTCCTGGCGAATTTTCGACACAATTCTCTAAATGTTATCTCGTGTTGTCATTTAATAATTAAAATAATAACAGTGCATTATCTTTCTATTAGCATTTTTTTTTTAATTTAAGTAAATATTAATCGTTCTGTAGGAAAGATGCAATACATTCTATTTCTAACCTAGACGCTAAGTTTGTGATTTTATAATCTGTGGACTTGTGATGTTTTATTTTTTCATTTCTTCAGTATACGTACAGAAAGCATTCGTAGGAATTGCATTTTTTTTTTTTTAACTTTTTTTATATCATTAATTTTCTTGCAAGTATTTCAATGTTGATTGAGATATTACAGTTGTATAATATGATCGTTCATATATATATACATATATATTATTTTTAATGTAAGACTTTGTCCCCTTAATAACAATTCCGTTGACATTATGGTATGTATTCGTTTTTGCGTTTTGACATATATGATGTATGTATATGATGGATTGTAGTCACGATTTAAAAAAATATATCTGGAGTTTTGTTACAAGCTAAACGACTCGAGCTGTTATTTATATGTACTATTGTTTTTTTTTTTCTTTTCTCACATTGTGACGTCAATCCGTCTCTATGTCGTTATTAATAGGCATTTTTTTTTTACGGTATTACAGGCGTGAAATAATATAAAAAAGTATGTTATGTAAATGTAATATAATGATGAATGGTTAGTATTGTATGTGTTGCGCTTATCCTAATAATCAGATTTTCAATAAATATGTGTTTTATTTTAACATTAATCCTTTCGTTGTGATACATCCTACTTTTATATATGTATGTCATAGCTATGTTATAGACACGATAGACTGATCGATAGCCTCACAAAACGATCATGATCACTCCACGGAAATACAAAGCGTCTGCGTGACTTATACCTATCTCTTTTCTGTAAGTTTTAACGACGAACATTCGCATGATCACTTTGTCTCGCTCACACTTTTAGGTCGACCTCGTCCATCAATCGTTCTATGTGTTTATTAGCTATAGATACATACATATATACTGCCTTCACGTTGCGACAAAAAAACGTTTTATTTATCATTTTAATTTCTTAAACTATAACATTATATACACAAATATTTAAAAAAAAATGTAGAGATTGTGAATATTTTTATGATTTTCGTGTAGTTCTTTAAATCAATAATTGGTAAAAAAAATTATTCTGTTTTTAATTTTAGACTTACCGCCTTATTCATAAACTTTATTTAACTGGTGATTAGTTAAACAATATTTTGTCTTCTTCTCTCGTATGTCAAATCAATAATGACAGAAAGAGACAAATCAGTGTTTAGCTAAACAGTAACTAAGCAACGTTTATGAATAAGGCCGTTAGATTTAAACAATATTTTTGGACGTTTTTTAAAACAACCATTTTTTTATATTTTTAATATTTTAGTCAATATTCATAAAGCGTGCTGCTTTGTACAGATGAGTTTTGATCTATGGAGGTTTTATTAATTTTTAGATTACAAACAAAAAAAAGTTTATTCATGTATTCTTACATGGTAAGTGTTATTCTTTAGACTGTCAGTGTTGGGCGAGACAGCCGGACGGCAGAAACCGCGAATTTTTTCCTCTCTGGACATACAGCGGAGGTACGCGGCTAACGATGTTTGACAGTTTGATTTTTTAATTTTCGAAGCGTTTTCGCGCGTTTGTGGTGACTCGTGTCAACTTAAAACTCTTATGATTAAAGAAAAATATTCATATTGTAATATAATTTTATGATATATGTTCTAACACTTTTTTTTTCATAAATTAGTTCTTTTCTAAAGGATTTTTATAATAATTATTTTTATATAATCTATATAAAAAATTGGTTTAGTGTAATCTTGGAATTAAATACAAGAGTTTAATGTCAGAAAAACCACAAAAGAGCGACATAACGTATTCGATCAACTTTATAAATCACATAATTTTGTGTGTTGTTTATTATAACGTGTAATCCAACCGATTTTTTTTTCTCTTATCAATCAGTTCATAAAATTTATGCCGAGCAATAGCAACTATAATAATGTTTATTTTTAAAAACATATATATGTATATATACTACTACCGGTAACAAAATATGTCGTTAACATAAAAAAAAAACATAAAGGTTGAAAGTAACTTTTAAAACGCATTAGTCACGTAGAAAATTATGAGAAAAAAATATGACAAAAGAAATGAAAAAAAAAAATACATTTTATTATAATATAAATAATTAATGATACGAAAAATTGAATTCACAGGAAATTAAATCGAAGATTATTATATATATTTTTGATTAAGTATTAGTCGATGGTACAAGTTTTTTTTTTTTTATTTATATCAAAAATCGGCTGGATTATGATCGTAAATAACAAAGTTTAACCGTTGTGATATTTTACGAGTGTTTTATTGAATTAAAACTCATTAACATGTTTGACTAATATTGTGGATTTATTAAAAGTATTTTTATAGGATTTAATTGATTCAAATAAAACCAAAGTGCATGCGTCTAGTGCATATCACCTTAAAAAAAACTCATCACATAGCCTGAAAATCTAGAAAAAAAAAAGCAAATGATGTTTAAGAATTTAAATCATTTTCCGATAAAAAAATTATGTTTTAGATTTCTTCTTTAGTTTTATGTCAGCTATTAAAATAAACTAGGCTGCATATTTCATTTAATGCAATATTCGTTGACTACGTTTTAATTTTGTAATGTTTTCGTTACAATTTATCTGGAAATTGTAAGCATGTCTTAGCATGGTTCACGCGAAGGGTAAGTTATAGGACATACGGCATGAGAGTAGGTAGCTGTTTTTTTTTTTTTAATATTTTAATTGTGGCATTGCTTCTTGTGCTTTGATTTTTGAAAATTTGCACTTTTATTAATTCATACTGTATATATTTATATTGAGCTGAAAATTCGTTATGATTTGATATTTTTATGATTTTAAATTTGTTTTTTATTAAATAATATCTTAATATCCTACTTTTATAATGTAATTTATCCTGTAACAAAAACCCTGTTCGACCAGTGAAGTGGTTATTAGGTATCGTGTGTCGGTTCTATCTATATAATAATTTTGAAAATACTAACCTCAACGAGTCTCAAAAATTGTTTTTTTTTTTATTCAGCTTAATATAAATATTGTCATTAGTGCATCGCGTCCTGCCCTAGTGTTAGTGTTTACGTTTTTCTGTTTTTAGGCCTATCGACGGTACCACCCCGAAGCATGCCGTAGGCGCTAGTCCGCAAGCCCTCCTTGGGTAATTATCAATTGGTTAATTTTTATCTTCTATTTTTTTAATTGTGTCAAAATTTATCTCTAAAATTTTTTAATTATCTGTGACCATTCTTTTTGATCTACTAAGTGACTTTATAAGTATTTCGGAATAGTATTTATTTATTTATTTATTTGATCGTCTATGTTTAGAAAACAGTTATTTTTTTTTAAATCTTTAGATTTTTTTTATCTGTAAACAGATTACTTTTGTAACTATTGGCAACATTCGGGCTTTGATACACCCGTTTTTGCTTTGTACGATAATATTTCACCTAACATGTCACATAACATTTACATATAACATCAATTGCTGCAATTAACATGACCTTTCAATTGCTTAGTGTTACATTTTTATGTTTGGAGTTTTTTTTTTTCTTTACTTTCAAACGCAAATATATATAATAATGTCTTAACATTGTTATAAAACCCAATCATTTTCGAAATACGAATGATTATATTATTTGTTAGAGATATTATTGAAAGTTATAAATAATACAAGAAATGGTGGTTGTTATTGTTCCATTCGGAGTTATATTCGAATGTTAACGGTTTACTTATGTGAACTTTAACTGTAGTATATATTTCTTAGGTTGTTTTGTTTGAAAATTAAATTGATAGGCTAGTTGACCGATAGGTTTACTGGTAGAGATATAAAGATCAATCTATAAATTCTGGAGGAAGTGATTCTAGGGCATTATTTAATGTCCTAGAAGTTTTTAATATTTATGAGTGGGGGGGGGGTTTAGTTACATGTTTGTCTAAGTCTAAGAATCCATCAGCAAATTGTAGATGTTCTGAACGAACCCCGATATTCAGACAGGGGACCGAGGAACAAGTGAAGCCTCGGGTGCTGCGCTTCACATGGAGCATGAAGACCACGTCTTCGAGAGATCCCAACGAGATAATGGCTGAAATTCGAAAGGTAGATTATTATAGAAGTTCTTTGAATATAGAATTTTTGCAATAATTATTATTAAAGACAATAAGATGAAATTTGATTTGGAGGATTCTTATTCTATTTGCATTTTATGCTCTTAATAAGTAGATATAACTTAAAATTTCATTGTAAAGGTTTTAGTTATAATAATGCATATGTAATATAATATTGCAGGTGCTAGACGCAAATAACTGCGATTACGAACAACGAGAGAGGTTCCTACTACTCTGTGTGCACGGAGATCCGAATGCGGACTCCCTCGTCCAATGGGAGATCGAGGTCTGCAAGCTGCCTCGACTCTCTCTGAACGGCGTCAGGTTCAAGAGGATATCCGGTGAGTTGTATATACATACGCGTGTTATTGATGCCTATTGCTCGAGATTTAGAATTTTTGTTTTTTTATCTGTGCTTTAATTATAAATACATAACTTATCGCGAGATTAATAGATACAATTTGTCATTGGATTACTAAAATTGTAATCAGCTTTCTTTTTTCTTTTAAAGGGTTGTTAATGCGAACAAATTATAAGGGTTTTTTTTAGTATGGTTAATAAATTTACGCAGTGGATAGATATACCCTTAATGCAAATAGCTATTTTCTCTTAGTGAAATTTCATACAATATGTGAGCACTGAACCATTATATTGTCCCCCAGGCACGAGCATCGGCTTTAAGAATATTGCTTCGAAGATCGCCAACGAACTCAAGCTGTGACTGCCCGGGAGCGCCCCGCGCCGGCGCCGCCGCCGCCGCGCGCCCTCCCCGCCCTCCGCCACGCCCTCCCCCGCGCCCTCCGACGACGAGCTCACCCCGCCCCCGCCGCCGCCGCCGCCCCCGCGCTCCGACAGCCTGCGCCTGTCCGCCGAGGACATGGTGCTCGTCGCCAACGCGGGCCTCCGGACGCCGTCAGGTGCGTTGGCTCACTACCTCACGGCGTACGCCCCGGAGTCGCTGGCCCGCAGCGACTACCTGCGGCCGCCGCTGTCGCCCGCGCGCGTGCAGCCGCGCTCGTCGCTGTCGCTGCGCGCCGACAGCGCCGACGTGGACATGACGCACCGCATCCCGCACACGTCCAGCGTGTACGCGCTCCGGCGGCAGGGCCGCGTGCGCTCGCCCGTGTCGCCGCCGTGCGACTGCCTGCCCGTCGACCCGATACCCCCGCCGGAGTTGTTCGATTTTTGAAACACAGACGCCGATGCCGTCGCGTCTATTCAAATATTCGACGGCGACGGCCGGCTCCTTCCGCGCGCCCAGACCTCGACCCGTTCCATTTTCAAACCTTCCAGCGGTGGTCACGTTTCCGCGCCTCGAGCTTAGGAGCTGTTCGATTTTCGAGTGCATCAGCGGCGCTATACAGTTCGGTTTTAATAAACCGTCGCGGCGATACATACTGAGTTCGATTCGAATTTTTAGTTTAATTACGGATTGCAGAATGAAGTGCGTTCTCATTTGCTCCGCGAACACCGAGAGGTATCCGTTGCCGGTTCGACGTACGTCGAGTGCCGGCCGTAACATTCTGAATTAAATCGATTTGTCTATTCACAGATCGATGTTTTATCGTTTCTATTTCGAACGTATCTTAACGAAATCGACTATGAATTTAATTTTAATTATGTTTCGTAAGACACTTCACATTTGTTATGTTAATATTCGAATATTTTTTTTTTCTATTACAAAAGACTTAAGGTTAATAATTATTAAGATATTGTTGTAATATAAAAAAAATGTTTTATCTAGCTATTTCTCTAATCAGTCGAACTCAAATTATGGTTAACTTTGTCATATTTTAAATAATCATATGTAGGAAATAATTGATTTATCATAAATATGTAAATATCTCAGCTCAAGACTCTTTCATCCGAATACACTTTAGTGTTTCCAGGACGATAAACTATATATTTACGTACTATATTCGGAACTGGTCTTTTTATAATTTTTCACATGGCAAGCGGAAGTGTTACCCGCTATGTTAAATAAATAAAAAAAAAGTAAAATGAATTCACTAAGACTTATTATTTAATCTGTAATATCAGTGATTGTTCTATTGGAGCGAAATTATAACGAGATGTGCCAAGTGTCGGTTCTTGGAGTTCAGAGTCAGTGTGGAAGTGTATCGATGACGGTTCACTCGATATTTTATCGAACCGAACGTATGTTTAGTTAAATGTTATCGCTCTCAAGTCGAAACGCCTCGTTTAGTTTGTAAAAATCAATAATTGAAACTTTTATCGTCGTGTCGTTCACGGATTTTTAATTATTTTTTTTTAAACGTAGTTAAGTAACGGCCGGTTGGTGTGTGTGTCGTGCGGAATTGTTTACATTTAAATAATTAAAAAAAAAAAACACTTTTATTTATAATCGAACTGGCGTTTTCTGGTTTAACTTTTTTAAAAGACATTTATTGGTCGCGCTGCACACACCGACGTACCGACGTTTGTGCTATCGCTTACATATTAATTTACTTATCTTAATAATGTAATAATGTACAAAGTGAGTTTGCGCTCAAGATACAAGTTAGCTTAGTGTTAATTATAATTTTCTTTCCAACCGTAATGACAAATGTTGATATAAAATATTGTTGAAGTCTCCTGCTATTCGTTAAACTTACTGCTTTTTAAATTAGAATGTAACAATCCGTCATGTTGAAATTGCTATATTAATTTATTTTTTTTATATATGTATGGCAACATTTAATTAAATGTATTTTATTTAATTTCGTCAGTGCAATAATAATACACCCAGTCAATATGCAGTATTGAATAATAAAAATAAAATTAAAAATGGCAATTGAAACATTGGTTGATTGTGAAATAGTCAAATGATTGGTGACTTTTTTTAGTAATGCTGTAGCAGAATTTAAAAAAATAAATGTTCAATTGGTTTTTTTGCCATGGCAACACTCGTAACGAATGTCATCTATATGCGCTTCTATTTTTGAAGTGTGTCGGTGTATAAAAAAAATGGTAACACGCGGTCGCCCACTGCAGTTGCCTCTTTCTAATTATAAGGCTGAATTAGAAAGTGTCAAAATGTTCTATTAAATGTAATACTGTGGGTTGAACTCTCAATCTAGACGCATTATAGGGTAACTCACAAAAAAAAAAGTTAGATGTGTAACGTAATTGTGATCAAAGTATTATGGACTTTGTAGTTATAGCAATAATGTTCATTATTACACGTGTCAAATTGTTCTATGTTTTATTTTTAATTTTACCATATTGTTACACGGTATGCATTGTAATCAGCCTTTTATTTGTGATTAATATAATATATTCATTTGTGATTTGGTGTGATGCTTTCATTTTTATTTTTTTGTCTCTTTGTGAGTGAATTTTCGCATACTTACTAGATATAAATATTAAAATAGGTACGTATGTATGTATGTTGTAAGCCGTGCGGGCGATCGCGTATCTTTTTCAATATTCTAATTAAGTGTAGTGTTATACTTTTACAAGAAATCACAAATCTGACCTTTCGGCTTTTGACTGTCGCGTTGTTACGTCATATACTATTAATAATACAATGCCGCGTTAAGAACTTGGTATTAGAAAAGTATGTTGTTTTTTTTTCAAATTAATTTTAAAACATAAACATAAAGTAGCAACACTGACTGTAAAATCGTTTTTCAATTTTATAAATATTGATTTACTGTTTTTTAATTATATAATTCTTTATTAATGTACAATATTCATAACTCTTATAATAAAAGTTAAATATAAATCGAAAGTTATTTTTATTTTTGCCATTAAGTATATCTCCGTCCCTTTTTGAGGTTTTAAATACAATAAAAGAGTTTGTAATATCATTACTTGACTTAAATACGTGCAGTGTTGCTATACAAAAAAAAAATACCATTAAAAATAATTTAACAATAATAAACTGCCAATATCATGTGATTTTTTTTAAAAATAGTTTTCATTGTTTCGCGACGCGGCAAGTCAAGTCGAAATACATAATAATGTTTACAATACTGTAGTAATATATATGAGCTTTGGTTTATGATATAATTTAGTGTAGTCGACCGTGGCCTGAAGATTGACTTGTGGTACGGCGATTGTGAGATATTCAAGGAAATAAATTTTATTTTTAATTCCAAAATTAGTTTTTATTGTTTGGAATCCTAAATAAAAATGAAATGGGTTTAAAAACTACCTACTATCCATACTCGTATGTCGTACTCCCTTCCTCTCCCGTTAGCCTATTGTTCGGTTGCTTATTACCAATAAACATGTCTCTATACGATACTTTTAGTATGTAAGATCGTATGAAAATTATGTATACCATACAGATAGTAAATAAAATTAACGATTATATATAGATAATGTTTAATTTACTTGCAACACTATTTACAAAGAATAAAAGTTAACTCTTTCGAACTTATTACAAAATATATATATTTGTCTCTTTCCCTCATTACCATTGGGATGTCGTATGATCAATCAACGACGACAATGGTTTCGCGCCATCTTGAAGAAACTTCTTGAACGTGTAGCAGCGGCAGCGGAATAAATGGCAATATACGGTGGTTAGTAGAGGAACATCAATAAATATAAATGGTAGTGGTTGAGTGATTGTGAAGGACTAATAATTGAAGACTGGTAAGCTTAGCATATAAATTATCTATACTAATATATAAAGCTGAAGAGTTTGTTTGTTTGATCCGGCTAATCTCAGGAACTACTGGTTCCAATTTAAAAAATATTTTTATGTTGTATAGTCCTTTTATCGAGGAAGGTTCTAGGCTGATTTTTTCTATTATATTTTTATTAATTATAGTCGGGTGAAACCTCGTGCACAGCTATATAGTATATTATAATTACTTCATTACAAACACAGGTCGTACAATAGTGACCGGCATTTGCAAAACTAAATTTTTAATTCATTATTAACAGTGGGTGGAATCCCATCCGAGGTTTATACCAAAGGAGAGTTTTATACCTATCCGTATTACATCCGAGGTTTATACCTATCCCTATTAGATAGTAATTTTATTAAGTTTTCCTCTGCCGTTTCCATGGTAACTAAATAATGTATTATACATTACTTATCTAAAGTAGTGTTGCAGACAATCGATAGTTTGACTATGGATATTTGACCTCGAAAACTATTCAGGATATCGATAGTACTATCGAAAGTATTTTCTATTGTCATTACTGTCGATACTATCGATAGTATCGAAAACTCATCTTGAACAATACTATTGATAACAGCAATACTATCGATAGTATTAATAGTATCGCAAAATCCATTCATTTTAACCAAATACCGATCGATAGTATCGACGGCCTTGTACTATCGATAGATAATGAATAGTGGACTATCGATATTCAACACTAATCTAAAGTATTAAATTTATAAATAAAAAAATTGTAAATTTTATCATATAACAACATACGACCTCAAATCAAAAGTGATTAGATTCTAAGATTGCTCAGATTTTTTTTTTACTGTGAAACATGAACAGATTGCAGTCGTAAAAATTAAAAAATTGCTGTCGTACTCCTCGTAACTCCGTTGTGATTAATAGGATTAAACATATCGACATTAAAATTCAAAATGATTCTATTGTCACTGTACTATTTAGCGTTTCTTGCTGTAGGTGTCACTTGATGAGCAGTTACCTTATTGTGAGTGGTAACCATAGCGAAATGTGATCTTACACCACTAGCTCTATGATTTGTCAGTGATATTTTTGAGATTGAATAAAATAACGATTGTTTCAAAATCAATATATTTCAACAATACATTTATACACAATCCGTAACGATTCTTATTCTACCTTAAAATTAACCATAATATGGCTCTTGAAGTTTTCCTTATATTAATAAAATATAACAATTATATTTTGGTTCTTAAAGTTAAACAGGGTAACAAAATTCGTGTTCGACCCGTGAAGTGATTATTAGGTACCGTGTGTCGGTTCTATTTCTGTAATAATTTTTAAAATACTAAGCAAAAAAATTACTTAAAAAAATATATTAATTGTGTTTAACGACACTGTTGGTGGTAAAAACATGGACTACTGAGGTCACGACCTCGTGTCTTAGCTATTCGATAGGTAAGAGCTATCGAGCGCTATTGCCCGCACCTGTGCTGCCATGTAATTTTCGTCATTTAATTAAAAAAAATATTTCTGGGATAAATTTTTTGCTTAGTATTTTAAAAATTGATTACATAAATAGAACCGACACACGATAACTAATAACCACTTCACGGGTCGGACACGAATTTTGTTACACGCTGTTTATCTTAAAATTAATCTGGATACAGTAGCAGTGCTTGTTTCTATATTTGTTATATTTTTAAATATAATGAAATTATTGGAAAATTCTTATACATTTGATCACAATTTTATCTTTTGTAATAAATAGTGGGATAACTATGTTAGGAAATATAATAAGTAAATAGCTAAATTAATATCAAAATGTTTCTAAAGGTGTACGGAACTTTATATTTTATTCCAATAACACAATTATAAAACTTTTTTGTAGATATTCTTAAAAATAAAATAATTTATTTAACTTATATATTGTATGACTATTTATTTTATAAACTGAATAATAAAGCTATTTGATCGTAATTGTAGAACAAAGATGAAAGTGGAATTTAGTGTCATCTATTTAAATAATTTATTTTAATTTTTGTATAAAGAAATAATTTACGAAGATAAGAGTCCAATCGACGGAGCGGCTAATATCTATATATGATAATAAACTTGTGGTTGTCTGTTGCGTCGACAGCTTTAACTTATCCTCACGTATTTAATTTACAGGTCTGTAAGGAATCGGTCCATTTCGTCTATGGTTTTGCTAATACAAACTTGATTGTCTATTCGAGTTTACCATTTTTTAATTCTGACTTTTTCATACCAGTGTCACGATATTATTTTGACATTATAATTACAATTTTGATGTATTCCTAAATAAATGTCGATATCACTTCTGAAAAGTAGAGAGCGTTTAAATTACTTCGATCAATATTAGTCTTTTTTATTAATGGGCACTCCATCCAAATCGACCTCTGTGCTTGGAATTAATGGAGGTTTGAACCCTCCGTATTCTATCCTTAAGTTTGTCATTTTGGGTGTTCTGTCTGTCCGTCTGATCCTCTCTGAGTAATCCTTATTATTTTCCCATTCATTGTTGTAATTCTTCAACGGCGGTGGACCGTAATATTTAAAATTATCCCTGCTATTAGTGTTTGAAGGTTTTTTAGAATCAGTGGTGGAATTCAAATAGTTATATGACGAAGCGTAATGATTACCCCAGTGCGTTGAGTGAACGGGTGTTGCATTTTGGAGGTTTTTCAAAAGTTGAGCGTTGGCGAGTTGTATCTGATAATTTCGCTGTGATTCAGCTTGTTGCTGTGTGTCGTAACTATCGATGTTGGATTTCAAGTGATTCGGGATGGGCTGTTTATATTGTTCCTGTTGATGTCTTAAATAGTTCGCTACGTTTGAAAGAGCTTCTTGAGTGATGCCGTAACTGTAAAGTGTCGTTGGTTCGACTTTTTCGAATTGGTACGGTTCCGGTTTTTGTGTGTTTCTTTCAACAACATAAGGTACTTTGACTTCCACAGGTACATGAACAGGGTATGGAACTTTTCTTTCTACAATTTTTTCAACTGGATATGGAACGCGTTTTTCTACAGGGTACGGCTTATCGATGTACTTTGTTACAACTACTGGCTTTTCAACGATTTTCTCCACAACCGTTTTAACGGGATAGGGTACTTGTACTGGAACTTTTCTTTCCACTATTCGATCAACATGGACAGGATAAGGCACTTTTTTCTCGACTATCCGATCGACGGGATAAGGTCTCGGTACTTCCACTCGGACTGGATGAGGTACAGGTACTTTTATGTGTTTTTCAACCACTTTCGTCACAGTTACTGGTTTTTCGACAATTTTTTCAACGGGATACGGTACCCTTTTTTCCACCGGATACGGAACTGGTACCTTTACTTCATGCCTGACAGGATACGGTACTTTTTTCTCTACGGGATAGGGCACTGGGACCTCTTTTTCTACTATTTTCTCATACGGTACAGGTTTTTCAATTGGAACAGCAACGGGTACTGGAGTTTCAACCGCTACCGGATATAATACTTTCTTTTCAACTGGAACATGGATTCCGACTGGAATTCCAACCGGAGTTGGCACAGGTACACGCTGGATGAACTGTTTTTCGACAACTTTCTCAACTGGATACGGAACATGTACTGGACGATCCACATAAACCTTGTGTTCCACTGGATATGGCACTCTGATTTCAACTGGATAGGGTTTTAAAACTTCAACAGGGAAGGGTTTGTCTACATATCTAGTTACTTCCACCGGTTTCTCGACTATTGTCTCATAATGCACTGGCACCGGTACCGGCCGATCTACTGGCACTTGTTTAACAACCTCAACCGGTTCTGGATACGGTACTTCCTTCTCAATAAAACGGTCTACGTATGTTGTTACCGGTACTTGTTTTTCAATAATGATCGGTTGAATGATTTTGTTATCTGTGTTGTAATAATTAGCATATGAATTTCTGTTATCCGAACTCGCTTGTTCTTGAACTTCGGTTCGAGTATTCTTGCTAGATTCTGAAGATTCTTGAGAATCTTGATTATTGTTCTCATTGTAATCACTTTGTTGACTATTAGTATTTTGGTAGGTATTTTGATTATTTCTTGATGCGTCCAATGAGTCTAAATATTTTTGATACAATGATTTTACTAATCCCAATGGATTTTCTTGATTGCTTCTCCCTTCATCTAAATATTCATGATATTCAACCTCATTTATATGAGTAATTTCTACAGGTATTGACTCTTGTATTTCAACAATTGTTTTATCATGTCGAGGATTTTCAACTTTATTTTCAATGAATTCGCTGTCAGAAGTTTCATGATCATCAACTGAGTTAAATATATTAGTGTCATTTGAGTTAAGTAATCTTAAAGCAACGGTGATAGGTGCTAAGTACTTTTGACTTATTGGCCGTGGTGTTATATTAACTAAATCTTCGTCGGATTTATTCTCTTCGGAATAAGTATTGTTCTCACCGATACTATTTCTGACGTCAATAATTTCGTAGCCATTCTCAATATATGGTACCATAGTTGACATCAAATTGTTCACTATTTGCTGCTTATAACTGCCATAATTTGTATCCTCAACAACGATCGGCGAAGCGAACTTATATTCATTAGTGGCCGTTTGAAAATTTTGTTCTCTTACTATTTGTGGTTGGTTTAATTTGCTTTCTTCTATGTTTCCATATTTGGCTGACACTGTTATTCTATTTCTAGGATTTGCTTCAGGACCGTAGTAGTTAAAGTTTAACGTTCTTGAATTAGTACGTCGTTTAGGTTTTATAATATCATCAGAATGACTGTTAACTATTCTTTCAGCTGCGTGATTTATTCTTAAAAGATCTTCATTTGATATCAAATCCTGTGTCGATGCTACTAGCCTCGAAATACCTTCATGTGCTGTATAAGAAACAGGTTTGTCTGTCGTGGGATGGCTTATTTCAGTGGAGTAATAGAACCTTTGGCTCCTATCGTTGGAATTGACATTGTAATTCGAATCACGTTGATATGTTGGTCTGTCTCGTGCTCCGAAATTACCGTGAACGTTATGTTCCTTATAAGTAGGTGCGTTTGCAATTATATCTGGCGTCTTTTGTAATTCACTTACATGTCTTTCGTTATTTGCATGATTATCATCGTTTGGACAATTATGATCTTTAAAGACTCGTACAACGGGTCCGCTTTCTTTAGTTTCTATAATTTCATCATTCGCTTCATTTTTTGATTGGTTTATTGTATCTTCATTTGAAATTTGAGAATTATCATTTTTATTTGCACTGCGGTCTTTATTTTCACTGTAATTAATTTGTCGAGGTGTTGTACCTTCGGTATAGTAAAAGTTAGGTGAAGATGTGAATTGTAAAAAGTTTTGTGGAGTATTAGGCATTATTTGAACAATTTGCCCTTGCATGGGGTATTGTTGTTGAAGAAGATATATATCAAGGGGAGATTGTATTTGTTGAAGACTATTTCCGCTTAATTGACTTCCATTGGTTGCTGTATTTTGGTATGTATTTGGCACCTGTAACATAAAAATAATATATTTAGACCACATGGCTAACAGTATTGAAGACAAAACAAAAAAAAACATAACACGTACACATAACAAAAGCGCCTGGCTTAAAAACGTTTTACTCAAACGCTACGTATAGAAACGTTGCACACAAATAAAAATGAAAAAAGAAGTTTTACTATGAAAAAGGAATACCGTTTTTTTTTAATATAAAATTTTATCTACCTTTAAAAAATGTTAGTCTAACATTTTGTACTTTATACAAAGCAATGTATTTATTCTTAATTCATAATCAATTTATTACTTTTCTTAAATATTTCACTAACCTGAGAATTCAATTCAATAGCTCGCTCTCCCAGCGCAAAGTTGGTGGTATGTATATGTTGCTGGTCACTGGTTGTGACGGCGACAGTGCCGTGGTAGCCGCTACCATCGGCTATGTAGCGCACTTGTTGCTCTGACTGAAAAACATTACAATTTGGTCACAACAAGTACTAAAACTTACACGAAGCTGCGAGTGTACTGATAAACTATCTTTTGGGAGAATTTGGACCTTAAGAAAATTGCCCAACAGCGGAAGCTGGATATATCCGGTATATGTAGGTTTCCTTAAGACATTGTTGCTTACCGCCTAGCACGAGATGAATTGAGCACGCAAATAAAACACGTGTTAGCTCAGAAGTGCTTGACTGGAATGAATCCTGCGATATCTGGTCAAAGAGTCTATACCACTGTACCATCTTGCCTCTCATTCTCTTGCTTGAAAGTATATAAATGTAACATGTTAATATCGAAATATTAAGCAACAATAGCCTCAAGAGGACGAAGCCTTAGTGAGCGACGTACAAGTTGCAGGTTGTACATTGACGTCCTCGACCCTTTGTGTTATATCCTTGCCAACTTCTAACACAAGATACGCTTAATTAGACATCCAATTTTATTTAGTATTTATTGTGTATTTTTTATCTGGGACAATATGCATCATATGTGTTCCATGTATATAATTTTTGAGCAAATGATTGCGAGTGTAATGAAGTATAGATGTTCAAGTTTTATGTGTTTATGTATATATAAAAATAAACCTCTGGTAATCTAACGAAGTAATGCCCGACAGTGCCTGGTCCCGTTTGACTCATCTGCCACCCCCACTGCGCCCTCGGAAGACTATTCTGTAAAAACAGTCAAAAACATATTTCATTTATTTGTTAATGTTCAGTATTGTTTGATATTAACTAATTATTAATTGTAAAAGTTACACTATAAAGTTATTATTAACACTTCAAGCTAATAACTAAAACAGATGGTCTTACGAAGTGATACGTCTAAAACGTGTACATAGATAAGGTAAGATCGTCCAGACCGATTTCGGCTACGGCGGCCAATCTCAAGAGAGATTAGCCAACTGCGCAGGAGATATTATAGTTCACAAGTGTGTGCGCAAACACAGGTGCACTCTCTTTTCCTTAGCTCTCATAATCCGATGGGACGGCAATCCGACACGACCCGAAAGAGTTTAGGCGCAGGACCAACGGCTTAACGTGCTTTCCGAGGCACGGGAGTGTCGACACTTCTAACTTCCAGACTCCGGGCTGCTACTGAGAATTTTCTGACAGAAAAACCCAATAACTATTTATTGGCCCGACCTGGGTATTGCACCCAGGACCACCGGGTCTGCGGCCTTATATCTAGCCACTAGACCAACGAGGTAGTCGATATCGGAACATAGATAATATGTACCGGTAAAAAAATATAAACCAAACTAACCTATATATTAAAATAAAAATTTAAACCTTAGCGACTAATACAACAAATCTATTATACTAATTATAATAATGTTATTGAATAACAAATTATAAAACCAAAATACTTTAACGCTATGAAATCGATTCCTATGTGTTTATGTGTACATAAGATTATATATAACCTCGTTGATATAGCGGCTTGCTTATATAGCTGTAGATCCAGAGGTCCTGGTTGTAAGCCCTGGGTCGCGATACTAAAGAGCTATTGAATTTTGTGTCGAAAAAATCTTCAAGTAACGAACTGTGGAAATTGACAGTACTTACGCTCCCGTTCCTCGGAAGTACTCGGAACGTAAGTAAAGCCGTTGGTCCTGCGCCTGAACTTTCTACAGTGGCGACGGATTGCCGCCCCATCGGATTATGAGAGTGACGGAATAGAGAGTGCACGTGTATTTCTATACGCACTTAAGCATAATAATATCTCCAGCTTATTTGGCACTCAAAATTAACAATGGATGCCGTGACCGAAGTCGGCCAAGAGGAAATTAATCAAACATCATTGCAATACTTAGTTAACATAATTATTATTATTATGGGTAGTGTATTAATAAGTATTAGGTATCTTAAGGAGATTATCCGAACATAAAAACTGTAGACAAACTTTCCACGATATAATTTTGTTAACAATTAAAAATAGCTTGCTTATTGTACTATAGACATCCAATTATTTTTGTCTGTAGACGTGTATTTAAAAACAATAGTTGTTATTGTTGTGTTCCGGTTTGAACGGTGAGTGAGCCAGTGTAATTACAAGCACAAGGGACATAACATTTTAGTTACCAATGTTGGTGGCGCATTGGCGATGTAAGCGACGGTTAACATTTGTTACAACGCCAATGTCTATGGGCGTTTGATCACATACCATCAGGTGGCCCATATGCTCGTCTGCCTTCCTATAAATAATAAAAAAATCGTTGTTTTGTTATAATAATCCAATTTATGTATATTATAATATATCCATGTATATAATTATCATCATCATCATCCCTTTGTCGTCCACTGCTGGACATAGGGCTCTCCAATGGCAGGCCACTGAGCTCGATCTTCAGCTCTCAATATCCATCCGCTACTAGCCACTTTGCATATATCGTCACTCCACCTAGTCGGAGGGCGTCCTACGATACGCTTACCAAGACGTGGTCTCCACTCCAGAACACGTCTACTCCAACGGTTGTCGGTTCTGCGACATATGTGTCCAGCCCACTGCCACTTCAGCTTACTAATCCTTTGGGCTATTTCGATAACTTTAGTTCTCTGTCGGATCACCACATTTGGGATTCGATCCTTCAGAGAAACTCCGAGCATAGCCCTTTCCATAGCTCGCTGAGCGACCTTAAAATGCTGGACCAAACGCACTGTCAGTGTCCACGTCTCGGCTCCGTAGGTCACAACCGGTAAGACGCACTCGCTGAAGACTTTGGTCTTCAAGCATTGCGGTATCCGTGACGAAAAGACTCGACCAAGTTTCCTATACGCTGT
The DNA here is from genome assembly GCA_905220585.2 of Nymphalis polychloros. NCBI lineage: Eukaryota > Metazoa > Arthropoda > Insecta > Lepidoptera > Nymphalidae > Nymphalis > Nymphalis polychloros. Next base: position 6,452,407 of record HG992267.1, read on the forward strand.
CCAGCCTAGCTGTACTCTTCTACGTTCCTCCTTCTCGAAGTTATAATATATATAAATGATACATAAAAAAAATTATAAAAAAATCAACCCGTTGAGTTTCTTTCGCCGGTTCTTCTCAAGGCTGGGTGTTTCTTTTCCGAACCGGTGGTAGTTTTTGTTTGACAATCAATATGAAAGTGTAATACTTCAATATTGTATAACGTATTTTGAATTTGAATTTGAATTTGAATATCGATGTATAGATTTTTACCACGTTTTCATTAACTCGCTTTAGGCAATATCTGCGATTTCTGCGAAGGTAGAAATTTATAATTGATTTCTACTTTCTGATGAGGTTGAAACTTGAAATTTTAAATATAACTCAGGATTAGATAACTATTTTTAAAAATGAACCAGAAAATAAATGTACAATATTTTTTTATGCAAGCAGACAAAGGCACAAAATAAACGCCTTGTGCAATAACCTTTAAGTATAAAAATATTACAAAACATAAAAAAAAATGTATTACGAAATCTTAAATTGACTATTATCAAGTAATGTTTCATTCAGAGATAATTTAAAGTTGAATGTCTGTTACATCACAGCGCAAGTCCATATGTGTAATTTTGGAACTAGTTATGGCGAGTAACTTTTTTTTTTACTTTTTATTACTCACAACATAATATTGCATTGTGAATTAGTATCTGATAACGTAACTTTTGTTTGTAATAAAAGTGAGGTTATAAGCTGGCAGAGAATTTCGAACGGAGCATTTAATTTACAATAAAACTGCGATACTTTTATAATTTATAGGTTTGGATAAATCTATACTAATATTATAAAGGGGAAAGATTTGATGTTTTATTTGTTTGTTACGATTTAACTCAAAAACTACTCGACCGATTTTCAAAATTTGTTACTCGGTGGTAGAGTTTTGTGCAAGCTCGTCTGGGTAGGTACCACCCACTCATCAGATATTCTACCGCAAAACAGCAGTACTTTGTGTTGTTGTGTTCCGGTTTGAAGGGTGAGTGAGCCAGTGTAATTACAGGCACAAGGGACATAACATCTTAGTTCCCAAGGTTGGTGGCGCAGTGGTGATGTTGTTTTTTTTAAGAAATATACAAACCACTGTCTATCGGTGTTGGTGACCACTTACCATCAGGTGGCCCACATGCGCGTCCACTAATCTATACCATAAAAAAAAAAAAAAAAAAAATTCTTTCACCATTAAAACTCCTCATCTTTACCGAGTAGCAAAGGCTATATTATATTTTAGACATCCCTACCTAGCATGCAACAATTTAACCCAAGGTATCAAAGTGTTGCCTATAAAAGTCATTATTTTGCGTACGCTGCGAAAACTATTGACGATATATTAAACAGTGTTCTATATATCAATAGTACTCATGATTGCTCACAAAAAAGTCCGCGCTGTTATATGCCTAACTATTATAGTTAAGCCACAATAACAGTTTTTGTTTAAATTCTTAAGTTCAAATACGTGTGGAATTGAAAAGTGATATTGGTATCATGATATTAATCCTTATTCATTTCAATGGTTTGATAATTAAAGTTGATTATGTACATGTACATTCCACTTTAAATTATTCGGATCGGACCTTTGATTTAGAAGTTATGAAGGTTATAAAAATTCTTAAAGTAAGAAAAATGACACGGTTTGAACAAACTGTAACCGCCCTACGTTTAGTCAATTAACAAATACTAATTTACTCATTTACGTTATTTCTAATTTCACTGGCGTGATCGTATATGGGGGAATTAATTAGAATTAATAGTAAAAATTAAATTAATTTAAAAACTAGAGTTTTCATCGTTTTTTTTATGTAATAAGTAGGAGGACGGCTAAATATGCCACTTAAATAAAAAAAATGTTAAGTGGTCACCATCTACCATACCTATACCACCTACATACAATAGACATGGGGGATATAAGGGATATTAACCATTCCTTACATCACCAATGCGCTCAGTGCCACCAGCCTTGGGAACAATAATGTTATGTCCCTTGTTCCTATAGTTACACTGGCTCACTCATGCTTTAAACCGAAACTCAATAATACTAAGTATTGCTGTTTATCGGTAGAATATCTGATGAGTGGATGGCACCTACCCAGATAGGCCCTGCCACCAAATACTGTATTGTTTAAATACAAATAAATAGTGTTCTCGTATATATTTTTCGATTGAGTCCAGCTCCAGACACAGTTCCATCAATGAAAGGAAAAATTGTGAGTAAGTCGTTCTGAATTTTATATATATTTTAAATTAGGGAGATAGCAATATTCCGGGCCTTAGTATAAGTAAAAGATAAGGTGAGTAACATGAACAGTTATTATATGAGCCGTTAGGGTGCAGTGGGAAGTACTAAGTCCCTCCCTACTAAGTTTTTACAATCACGAACCCGTAGTCGATCAAAGTTGTGGTTTCTAAAACCTTTTCTAAACAATTAAATGCCTTTGTCCGGCTGTGGCACATTGAAAGGTTTAATCTTAAGGATCAATTATCAAAATGAAACTGTATGTTATCGTGGGTTATAAATGATTTTTAAAATATTTGTCGGGCATTTAAAAAAATCTGGATATCACGTATTTAATTTAAAAATTTATAATATCGATGGTTTTTTTTTTTTTGAATAAAGTGTTTTCGTGATCACCTAAACAAATTGGAACGACACAAATTATCACAAAACATTCAAAGTAATAATAATTAAAAATATATGAAGTTATAAGAATTCATAACAAGTCGTCGTAAACATAACTGACGATAATATTATCTGTCGGAAGTTATTTTTTGTGGACAATAATTTATCAAACATATCTTTCAAGTATTTAGTATGTAGTCATATCGAATAAATCACATTAAATGTATACAGGAAAATCAGCTTACAATAAACGATCAGTTTCCTAAGCCATAATTTAATAAGAATAATTTCAAACGCTCGGCTCGTAGGAAATAGCGAATGTATCGCATACCGCGAAAGTAAAAGTGGTGCGGTGAGAAATAAAAAACGTAGGTATCGAAAGTGGACGCCATCACAGCGCCCTTTAGGCTGGGCACACTTGACTTTTTATTTATTACTAACCAGATACAATGACTTTTAAGATTAAAACATTGTTAAAATATATTAAATTAATAGATTATAATTATATATACAATAACTTGCTAAATATATTGAAAGTGCTTATATTAATGGATTTAAAAATTGGTTCCTTGTAAATTTTTTTTTATCTTTCGTTGCCTTTTTTTTTAAATTGTTATTTTTTTTATTGTGTCTTTGTTTTGTATATTTAAATTTATGCCTTAATTAATTATTTTTTTTATATTGTAATAGTTTTGAATTTTGAAATTTATTATCTATCCGAACGAAGCCGAGACGATTAGCTAATTTATTTATGTAAATGAAAGTTTGTCTCATTATAACTTTTCATTCAAGTGTTTCCTTGTTTTTTTATGAGAAATAAATTCTTTAAATCTTAAATTATTTATTTTGCCAGCGTAATTAAAACTTTTATACTTTTTTAGCTTTATTTAAAATAAATTAAAATATGATTACTAATTATATATTGTAAAATTATGATTATAAACGTTATCGAAATATCTATATGCGTCTTCAATTCTTTGTTTTAATTTGATGCTTTTTTATCAATGTTCCAAAATTATTTTGCTATATATATATAAAGTTAAAGAGTTCGTTTGTTCTTGCGTGTTTGTTTCGTCGCGCTAACCTAAGGTTCTACCAGGGGATCAATTCTAATAACAAATGGTCACTTTATCGCAAGGATATAGCAAGGATAATGTTTAACGCGTTAGCGAAACCGCGCGGAGAAAATAGTAGTTTATAAGAATGTGACTTCATAGAATATTTTATTGGCCCAGAGACAATTCTATCTGATAATTATATTACACCTTCAATCCACCTATCAATACACCATAGATAACCTCATACAATTTTTTTTTTAATATTTCCAATTCGTGGTTTTTAAATGTATCAAATAGGTTTCAACGTGTGCCCTTAAGTGATCTCTAATGTAGAATCGCTGCAATAAGTTCACATGACACTTAGACTTTCGAGATAAGCGATGTATGTACATTAGTTGAGTACGCAGCTGAATAATTTTAGAATAAACGACCACTGTAAGTTGAGACCCAGGCACAGCACAATCCGTACAGCCACTAGACCAATGTGGGTGGCTGCGGATTGCTCGGCGGATTGGTAGATCTATATGCCTTATATATAAAACTAGCTTCTCCGCGTGGTTTCACTCGCGTTACTACTCTGCTAATGGGTCTAAACGTGATGTTATGTAATATATAACCTTTCTCAATAAGTAATCTTGAAGGTCGCATGTTCAATGGTGCGGATGCGTTTACATTATTTTTTATTTTTCTAATTTGTTTACAGAAAAAAAAAAAAAAAATGAATAATTGGTTTCCGATATTTATAATTTAATAACCGAATATTTAATAGGTTAATGGTTTAACTGTTCTACGCCTTCACACAAGTGCCAACCACAGCCGGGCAAAGTTTCAATTCAGTCTGATCAACTATGCTAGAAATATTACAATGCGACGAAAACAAGCTTTAATGTTTGTATATACCTTAGACTAGCAAAACTCGCAGACATTATCCGTACATATAGCAATTGTCAGTGGTTGAACGGTATATGAGTTCATACCGCTAGATTGCACTGCAGCACGTGCCATCTTGAGTTACAATAAAGTAAATACCATTGAAATCTTTTCCGTGAACGTACGTTCGAAATGATGTTATTCATCGTGACACCAGGACACTCGTCGTGGGTTCGTTCACCACTCGAAGTCAGACACATCCACGAAGTGAGGGGCGTCGTTTTCCCCGGTAACTTTTTGTTGCCTGACATCGTTGCAGGCATCGATGGGATAAAAAAAATACATCGTTTGTTGATTATGGAACACAGATTAGGAGGCATAATACCGCTTGTTTATTAAATAATTTGAAAGATAAAATTTTATTTACAGTACAGTACAGTAACAGCCTGTGAATGTCCCACTGCGATAAGGCCTCTTCTCCTCTTTTTTTTTTTGAGAAGAAGGTTTAGAGCTTATTCCACTACGCTGCTCCAATGCGGGTTCATGGAATACACATGTGACATAATTTCAATGAAATTTGACACATGCAGGTTTACTTCATCGTTAAGCACGAGATGAATTATAATCACAAATTAAGCACATAAAATTCAGTGGTGCTTGCCGGGGTTTGAACCCACAATCATCGGTTAAGATTCACTACCACTTACCACTGGGCCATCTCGGCTTCGTTTCATTTATATATATTAATTTAAAAAAGAAATGATAAATTCATTTTCGATGAAAACCTTTTGGCGCATCGATTGTCTCATTAGAATCTGTGGTTTTGGTAATTGATTACGTAAGATGGATCATTGAAAGAGTTTATAAGTATTTTAAGTTATATATATTTTAGTTACTATGTTATATGTTCGTATATATTATTGTAATAAATAAATACTGTATAATATTTGATCCGTATCTCTGAGCTATGATTTATGTCATTAACCACTTATACCGGAACACGATAACAATTAAAAAACCATTATTCTTTGACAAATTATCCGTCTTTGCTATAAATTTGCATTCATTAATCAAATTAACTTTACGATTGTTGTTTTGCCTTTTTTATTATGATATAAACATTGTTAAGAGCCCTCGCTCGGCATCCCTCGGTTCGCCACCATGTTAACGATAAAGATTGATTCGGCCAATTTCGGCCAAGGTGGCCAATTTTTAAAGTAATTAGCCAACTGGGCAGGATATATTATAGTGCACAAGTGTGTGTGCAAACACAAGCGCACTCACTAGTCCCTAGCTCTCATAATTCAATGGAACGACAATCCGACGCGACCGGAAAGAGTTCAAGCGTAGAACCAACGGGTTTAGGTGCTTTCCGAGGGAAGGGAGTGTATACACTTCTAACTTCCAGACTGCGGGCTGCTACTGCGACAGAAAAACTCAATAACTTTTTACTGGCCCGACATGTGATTTGAACCCAGGACCTCCGGGTCTGCGGCCTCACATGTAGCTACTAGACCAACGAAGCAGTTCAACATAAGATCTAGACGACAAGATGTATAAAACATTTTATTTTTCGTTTGAAACTATCGTTTGTATTTCGTGCCCATTGCCCCGAACTAAACCGGATGTAGATACTAAGTATATTAAACATAGACAATTAATCATAGATAATTTATATTCACTATGACAAATTGATAATACACTTAAATATTCGAGAAATGAAAATATAAATGATATTGATCTGCAAAACAATGGGATGCAGAGTTTCATTGTCAGCCGACATCTATTATTATTTACCGTTTAATGTAACTTGTTTTATAGCACGACTTTACTTAACATTTGTTTTAAGTGCTACATATTTTTTTTAATATTTGAATATAACCTTTACAGATTAAGCGTTTGTAACTTTTGTTAATTGCAAGCATTAAAAGTTGCCTTGTGGATACAAAACCGATTTTATGGTAAAACATTGCCAAAATTATTATATTGCCTTGGAATATTTTTTGTTCAAGTCCTTTGAAATCAGTCGAATATATTGACAAAGATTTTATATTTATGTTAAAAACAGATTAAATAGAAAACATTGAACGTTGAAACAAAAATATATATATATAGTTGAAAAAATTAACAGATAAAGACAAAATACAACTAAATGTATAGCTATCGAGTCGTTGACATCATAATCTCACTTCCACAGATTATACCTAAAACACATTCATACAGCCATTGTGCTAGCGGAAGTCCCTTTCACTAACACTACCTGTTACGTAAGATCATAAATCATGTCTGTCTGTTTGTTTTGAATATACATATAGTTGATCTAGATTATATTGAATGAATTGAAATGAAAGTTGACTGATTGAATTGAAGAATAGAAGTAATTAAGGTATTATTAAGAAAGTGAAGGGGATGAATGATAACTCACCATCATCAAAAATAGTGGCATCGCTTCTAAGGCTTCTAGGCATGTGTCTGAACATTATTTTATCCGATTAAATTATAATATTACGTGTCTAGGATACCTGACTTTGTCCTAAATGAAGTTTTTAACAAAATATTGACGTCTGGCGTTAGAGTAACTGGCAAGTGCTGGTGTATTTGTGACTATGTAATTATGAATTTATATATAATAATTATATAATTTGTGTGTAAGCATTTGTCAATATCGTATCTTATAAAACTTGTACCTACATCTAGACCGTTACTAGACCATTTCCTCTGACCTAACATTGCCTTGAAAAGATCAATCTTTAGAAATAAAGCCGCCTTTGGTAACATAACTAGTATTCCGTTTGTTTTACTATAACTTTCTGTTTTAGTGTTCAATAAAGTACACTAATATTATTATCCACGTAGACAGACGTGCGCAGTTACGCGCAAAATTATATCACCAGTAATATTTTGTTATGTATACATAACTCGGTGAAGAGTAAATTATACCAAATTTTAAATGAACTGGTTATAATCGAAATTGAACCAAACAGCCGAAAACACGTTCCCTTTGAAGGTACGTTACGTAAAAATAACTTCAAAGTAAAAGTTACAACGTACTATTATCGTACAATAAATCTATAATTATTTCATTATGACTAAAAAATACTTTCAAGTGTTATCATTACACTGTAACTTGTATCTGAATCTTAAAGAACCCATCTTTTTTACATTTTTACTGCTCAATAGTTTTCGGATAAAATATCTTTCTAAGTATGAAATATTGTAAATATGCAGACAGCAACCGATTTCTATGTAGCTAGGACTACGGCCGTTAAAATTGCGGAAACGGTAACAACTTTTTAATACAGAGGTTCTTGTTGAATTTTATGTAGGTTAGCATGAATATTTGTATAACTTTCTTATCTTTAATTTTTTATAAGTTTCAACATAACTACAGCATAGGAAACAATGTTTTTCAGTCAATAAGTGACAAATAAATGTGTTTCTAGATACTACACTAATAAAATTATAATAGAGAACTTCAATAAGCCAATACACTGTCAAACATAAATCGATAGTTAATATACATGTCCTTACTTAACTGGCTCACTCACTAGCTTCAAACAAACGTAACGTCATTGTTGTTCAACGGTGAGATATCAGTAGAGCTCTTAAAAGTTCAAAGCTCAACGCAGAAACCGGTCGTGAAATGACAGAAAGTGATATGCAAAAATGATGTAATATTAACAATTTACAAATACACGCATCAAACTAGTATATCAACGGTTTTTCAAAAGTTTTTCTTTAACTTAAAGTAGTAAGACGGATTGGTAAGTGGACCTGACAAAGCGCATACAGACACTTTTTTTATGGCATATGAAGGCGGACAAGCATATGGGCCACCTGATTGTAAGTGGTCACCATCGCCCATAGACATTGGTATTGTAAGAGATGTTAACCATCGCTTACATCGCCGATGCGCCACTAACCTTGGGAACTAAGATGTTATGTCCCTTGTGCCTGTAATTACACTGGCTCATTCACCCTTCAAACCGAAACAACAATAGCAAGTATTGCTGTTTTGCGGTAGAATGTCTGATGAGTGGGTGGTACCTACCCAGACGAGCTTGCACAAAGCCCTACCACCAAGTAAACAAGCATTTGCATTGTTTGAATTAATAACTGTCTATTACATCGCCAACGCGCCACCAACCTTTTGCTTTTTATGTTATGACCTTCTACTTTTTAAACTGGCTCACTCGCCCCTTAAACTGGGGCACAACCATACTAAGTATATATTTTTGGCGGTAGAATATACGATGGGTCGGTGTTACCAACACAGACGGGCATAAAGCCTATCCTAACGAATATTATAAATGCAAAAGTGAGTTTGTTTTTTGTTACGCTTTCATGTCTAAACCATTTAGCCGATTTTAAAAATTCTTTCACCAATGGAAAGCTACATTATCTGCAAGTAACATAGACATTTTGTTCCAGTATTCCCACGGGAATCACGCGGGGGAAACCGCGGGCAAAACGCTAGTAAAACATAAAAATGTATTTTTTATTTTGCCTTGCATATTCTCCTCCCTAAGTAAATGTGTTCAATACAAGCATTACTATATGGTTAGGAGACTCCTTAGTCCAGACAACAGCGTTGCTAAACCGCCGCCATCTTGTTAGTGCACATAAAGGTAAAGTAATTAATTCATTATTGGCGCGACTTATCATTTGTAATGTGTTCAAATGTGTTATTTGGATTTAAAGAGTATTTGAGTGAGTAATTTACATCAATTTATATGAATTGGTGTTCTATTTATGAATAGATCAATTCGAGATTTTTATAAAATCAGTTTTATCTTGGATTCTAAATATATATTATGAATACGATAAATAAATATTAGTCAATATGAAGTACTAATCGCACATTGATATACCTTTCACCGGTAGGAAGTTTCTGATATCACGACACGGAATTTAGTACATAAAGTCGTTATATTACATAATGTAAGAATAATTATGAGACAATGCGAGTTAATTTGTTACAAAATTCTTGTTCCGTTCGAAGAACCGTCATAACATATTACGTAGTTAAGTGTCATTGTTGTGTCTGAATCGTTTTAACCGGTTTAATTTTATTTTACAATAAAATTAAACCGGTTAAAACGATGGTAGTTGTGCAAGCCCGTCTATGTATGAACCACCCACTTAAGAGATATTCTACCAAATAGCAATATTTTCTGTGCCACTGTAACTAAAGGCATAAGTGACGTAAAATCTTAACCCTTACTTGCCACCTTGGGGTACAAAACTATCCCAGGCCGATTGAGAAAAATAGTCCTTTTTCCCACTTTTGTTGGTTTTAGATTTTTTTTAGTGTAGTTAAATTTTATTTTTTGTTATATAAAGTAATCAATCTTTTAAAATAAGTTTTCAATATGATCTACAACAATTTTTAAGTCAAAACATTCAGTAGTTCATTTTTTATAACAATTTTTGTCACTGGGGTACAAATCTACCCCATGGTGGCAAGTACGTAATTCTACAGAGGTGTGGCAAGTAAGGGTTAAATTACAGAACAGTTAATATTTCTCACAGCGGCAATTTCTCTGTTGACATCTTACCATCAGGTGGCTCATTTGACCGTCCGCCTAAATGTTTCATTAAAACAATCGTTGATGCTTATGCTTTAAATATAAAATGCGATTTTTTTATATATTACTTGAATTTGGGACGAAAATGTATAGGTAGGCCGTAAACATTTTACTGATAAGCTTCTTCTCGTTTGCAGATATATTTTTATAGCAAACGAGCATATGGGCCACATGATGGTAAGTGGTCACCAACGCCCATAGACAATGGCATTGTAAATGTTAACCAGCGCTTACATCGACAATGCGCCACCAACTCTAGGAACTAAATGTTATGTTCCTTGTGTAATTACACTGGCTCACTCACCCTTCAAACCAGAACAAAACAATACCAAGTAGGTACTGCTGTTTTGCGGTAGAATATCTGATGAGTAGGTGGTACCTACCCAGACAAGCTTGCACAAAGCTCGACCACCGAGTGACTATATCGGTCAGGACATTATTCTTATCATTATATATATATATATATATATATATATATATATAAAAGTAACAACCTGTGAATGTCCCACTGCTGGGCTAAGGCCTCTTCTCCACTTTTGAGAATAAGGTTTTGGAGCTTATTCCACCACGCTGCTCCAATGCTGATTGGTGGAAAACACATGTGACAGAAATTCAGTGAAATTTGAGTCATGCAGGTTTCCTCGCGATGTTTTCCTTCACCTTCAAGCACGAGATGAACTATAATCACAAATTAAGCACATGAAATTCAGTGGTGCTTGTCCGGGCTTGAACTCACTTGGTTAAGATCAACTCCTTGGTTAAGATTCACGCGTTCTTACCACTGGGTCATCCCGGCTTTTTATTATATATATTATATATATATTTGTTATAGGATCGGAAGCGGATACAAGACAATGTGCCGTAAGTAAGATCATGTCAATTTAAGAGAAAGTCATACTGACATTTACATATATATAGCAATTTGTACGCCGTCTGTCCATTCATTAGAAACAGGGTATTATAATTACACTAACGAATGTGCAAAATTGATAAGAATAGGTTTCACGTCGGCTTCGCAATTAAAATGTAGACTTTCTTATTTACAATATTAGGTGTAAATAAGAATAAGGTTTTTCATTTAAAAAATGTTAGGAATCATTTTTGTGCTAAAGGTATAGAATTATTTCACAGATATTGTAAGCAGATATAAAAATGTTTAGAATAATTTTTGTGCTAAGGGTATAGAATTATTTCCCAGATATTGCAAGCAGATATAAAATTTGACGGAAAAAAAACCGCTATTCAGTCTTCGGTTCTTCTCCAGCTGGATTTTTTTCGACAGATGATAATTTTTCTTCGACTAAGTATCAATAAAAAGAGCCATGATGGCTTAGTGGCTTAAAGACGTGAAAAAAAAATTAGTAAGCCAGATGGTCTATGGCGGTATATAAATCTATAGGTACATATTATTATAGAAACGGGCATACAAAACGGTTCAAAAACTAATAGACTTCTATTTGTCGACCGAATTTTCTTTTTCTTTGTTTCGTAACTAATGGCGTGCTTTAATGTTATCAATAAAATAAAATTGGTCATAAGAATAGAAACAAAAGAAAGATACATGCCAATCCGTATATGTTTTCCTCACATGTTCAATAATGACTATGGTCGAATAAGGCGAACTCTTGTAATATTCGTGTATTAATACATAATTTAGAGTAGATACTTTGTGTGATATTAAATCACAACACAGCTTAAAATCCGTTATCTTGCGTAAGAATGTTTTTTTTTCTAAAACGTTAGAAATTTATTGTTGCACCTAAATTCGCCTAATTTATATTCTTACGCAGCCGCCAAATAAGATAGCCACTATAATCTCGCGATTAGAACACATATAGGCCAATCTTTTTAATAAAACTTAGGTTTTGATATAATAATAGGGGCTCTTGCCACCATTGACGTTCCTGCTCTTATTGAGCCTCGTGGAATTAGTCGTGATGATGGCAAGAGACCTGATTGACTGACATTGGTTCCTTGGGAACGAGGACGGAACCTAGTGTGGGACGTAACATGTGTTGACACATTGGCCCCGTCAAATATCAGGGAAACAATGTAAAATAACGGACCTGCCGCAGAAAAAGCTGTTCCGTTTGCAGTATGCTTGGACCTTGGAGTAATAGTGTAAAAAAATCATCCACATATTAGACGCCGTCTTATTGCCTCTACTGGTGACAGGAGGGCTGGAACAACCCAGAGAATCGGAATTGAAATTCAAAGGGGAAACGCTGCTAGCATTCTTGCCACCATTCCACGCGGTCACGATTTGTTCAGTAATTATATTAGATTTTTATTTGTATTTATTTAAGGTTTATTCTTATTTAATAAAATTAGTAAAGTAACAGTCTGTAGGACACCTCACCACTAGGTCTCTAAGGCCTCTTCTCCTTCGGAGATTGTTATTATAATACATAAATATTATTCCTAAGTTTTGACAGATTATTATTTTTTAAATTATGTAAACGCAAGATTTGAGCGCAGGACCTCGGGGCTTGCGGCTTTATACACTTTAGTCTAGTGTCAGACGAGGCAGTCAATATCATTAAAACGCCGTCGTACATAAATAAATTATTAATAATTAATTAATTCATTCATAATATAGCCTGTTCCAACCACAAGAGGAGTAAAGACAAATAAACACTGTTGACATTTATTTGATGCGATCTCATTGGTCGGGATCATGAATAATCTATGGTATTAGTTATGGATTGGAAAATGGCGTTTTGAATATCAGTGCATTCGTTATTTGAACTTTTGGAAATAAAATTTAAATGATAAGTGTTTAAGTGGAATAGAATTGTATTATAAATTAAGAAATATTAATCAAGAATTACTGTTTGAAGTTCATATGTGTCACAGCTATTAGTAAATCTCATGGACTACGTAAATGTAAGAGGTTTTTATCCCAACTCTTTCTTTCCTTGGAATAAGCTACAGATGGCATACAAGCCACAAGTATAAAAAGTGTATAAAGTCTAAAAGAACTACAAAATCGAATGACTTACCGCATTATTATCTTGCGACAAAGCATTTCCCCATATACTGCACGCTAGTAACACCGGAACCCACTGTAATTAGGAAAAAGGTTTTGATATTATTGTGCGATATTTTTTTAGGTTTTAAGCACATTGTAGCGGAGCAAAGGCATTAACATTTCTGTAGCTCTTATTATTATTATAACCTAATAATAATAATAATACGAATTATTGAATTTATATTGTTTGTTATAAATAATATTAAACCTAATACCTATGTATTCACGGAACCACCCTTAACTCTATTGTACTAGCTTTTCTCCGCGGTTTCACCCGCGTAGTTCCCGTTCCCGTGGGAATAGAGGGATAAAATAAAGCCTATGCTACTCGCTGATAATGTAGCTTTCCATTGGTGAAAGAATTTTTAAAATCGGTTTAGTGGTTTTGGCAACAAACAAACAAACAAACTCACATTCGAATTTATAATATTAGTTAGGATGATGAAACATTAAATTACAATTGGTTCACAATAATTAGCGAGAATACAGAGTAATAAGCATTTCAAAAATTAAAAAGTGAGAAATATATTTCTATCAAACGTTTTAATTTGATACAATACCTACTTTTTTCGTTTTGTATCTGTTCATTGTATTTTTCAATGCAATGATGAGTTTTAGATAAAATTAATTAAAAAACTGCTTATTACAAATATAAATTTAAAATTGAGATATTCACATAAAGTTTTAAGGGTCTAATAAATGTACTGAATAGCGACCGCATTGTTTAGTAACAAGAACACTAAAAGGTAATGTTTAACGGCAATATTTTTTTCATTTCATTTACCGCTCACACGATAAAGGAATTTTAAAAAATATTGTCATTTAACCAACCCTCCCAGCATATATGTATATTAAGATTGACATTAGCCTATATTTCATAGGATAGAATAAACCTTATTCGACTTACCATTGCTTCAAGCCAGGATAATAAATACTGATTCTGCTGTTTCTCAATTAGTAGATCTACAAAAAACAAAATATTATATTAATACTAGCTGTGCCCCGCGGCTTCACCCGCGTATAATTAATAAAAATACACACACACACACACACACCCACACACAAACATATGGCTACTGGTAAGGAAATACGTAACTAACAATTTGAAATTAATTTTCATAAAATATCGTAGGGTTTACCGATCTTATATATGGCCTATCATTTGCGCCATCACATGTTCTTTGTGTGTATTTTCATCAAGATTGGTCAAGCCTTCTGCTATAAGAAGACATACGGACAGACAGACAGACAGACAAAAATGAAAAAAAATGTATAATGTGAATCACTGCATCATAAAACGATGATTTATCACAAAATTAGGTGAAAAAAAATGTACAGACAGAACCAATAGATTTATATAGTAGTATTTTTTTTTTTATTGTAAAGGTTGGCGGTCATGCGTTTGGGCCACCTGATGGTAAGTGGTCACCAACGCCCATAGACAATGGCATTGTAAGAAATGTTAACCATCGCTTACATCGCCAATGCGCCAACCAACCTTGGGAACTAAGATGTTATGTCCCTTGTGCCTGTAATTACACTGGCTCACTCACCCTTCAAACCGGAACACAACAATACAAATTACTGCTGTTTTGCGGTAGAATATCTGATGAGTGGGTGGTACCTACCCAGACGAGCTTGCACAAAGCTCTACCACCAAGTATAGATGATTATATAAAACCTTTTTAAACAATGATTGAATAAATGTCACTGTAGGTATTACAGATTAAATAATAATTTATCATTATGTGCTTGTAATAATAGTTTAATAGCATACGATTATTTGGCGGTAAAATAATTTATAGTTGAGTGGTAATTTGTGATGGTAATGTTTGTGTGTTTTTACGATAGGTTATATTTTTATAAAATGATTGTTTATTTTTTTTATTTTTTTTATGAGACAGGTAGGCGGACTGACAAATGGGCCACGGGATGCTAAATCTATGCGACAGTGACTACTTACGTCACTATCGCATAGATATGTAGCAATGTAACAAATATTAATAATTCCGTATATCGAAGGCCGAGATGGCCCAGTGGTAAGAACGTGTGAATCTTAACCTATGACCGTGGGTTAAGACCCGGGAAAGCACCACTGAATTTAATGTGCTTAATTTGTGCTTATAATTCATCTCGTGCTTGACGGTGAAGGAAAACATCGTGAGGAAACCTGCATGTGTGTATGTGTCAAATTTCACTGTCACATATGTAGTCCATCAAGCTGCATTGGGCCAGGAGTATTGGTGGAATAAGCTCCAAACCTTCTCCTCAAAAGAGGAGAAGAGGCCTTAGCCCAGCAGTGGGACATTCACAGGCTGTTACTGTTAATATGTCCTTGGTGCATGTAATTGGCATGTACATTGGCACATTCACTCTTTAAACCGCAACACAACAATACTAAATATTGCTGTTTCGCGGTAAAATATATGATGAGCGTGTTGTACCCAGACGCCTGTACCAAGCCCAAAGTAAATATAAAAAAAAAAAAATTAAACATACTAAAATGTCATTTACAACATATGAAGCAAACAGACGGGTACATTTATAGCATATTTGAATTAATATTATGCAATTAAAGGTATATAAAATACCAGAATCGGTTACAGGAAGAGTTATGGTTTATATGACATACATATATGTTACATAACAGCCCTGCGGTTTAAGTACCTTAAGCAACTCTCTCTTTACTTCAATTTACCGCGAACGGCGCGTGTAACTTAATTTGTAGAGAGAAAGATCGTTAATGTCAATTTTGATTTTATAATTTACACAAGCCGTAATACCTCAGCAGTGATGGGCGAGCGATGTGAAAGTTGCAGGTTCAATCCCGACTGTAACATAAGCTTTGTTATTTTTATCACAATTACGGTGCGGTGTTATAAACGCAGTTTAACGTGTGCTTAGTTGAACAATTTTGTGTCTTTTTCTTTCGAATGTCAAGTTAATAATGAGGGAAAGAGAGAAATTAGTGTTTTTAAGTAAAACCATCAGTATGTAGCCGTGTATATCTCTTAATATTATACTCTACAAGCTCCCGGCTTCGCACGGGTTGAATAAAGTTCTACATATATATTTTTTATCGATAGACGGACGAGCGTATGAGCCACCTAGTGATAAGTGGTCACCAACGACTATAGATATTGGCATCATAAGCGATGTTAACATGTTATGTCCCTTGTGCCTGTAATTACACTGGCTCACTCGCCCTTCAAATCGGAACACAACAATACCAAGTAATGTTTTGCGGCAGAATATCTGATGAGTGGGTGGTACCTACTCAGACGAGCTTGCACAAAGCTCTACCACCAGTACAAGTTTATATCGTAATATATAAATCTATGTATAGTAAGACATCAAAAACATCAGGATGAGTTATTACTATTAACGCGTTAGACATATTATATTTCCTAACAGCTTTATGATTGTCTGGAAGGAAAGTTAAAAAAAATTGTAATATGATAAAAAAAGTTTATATTATTAAAAAAAAAAATCAGTAATATATAAAGTTACAAAATATCTGTGACTGTAATGCGGCACTTTATTTACTTACCGCCTTATTCATAAACTTTATTTAACTGGTGATTAGTTAAACAATATTTTGTCTTCTTCTTTCGTATGTCAAATCAATAATGACAGAAAGGGACAAATCAGTGTTTAGCTAAACAGTAACTAAGCAACGTTTATGAATAAGGCCGTTAGTATGTTAGTTGTTGTCGCAAATATTTTGCAAAAAGATCGAACTTGCTAATAAATGCAAAATGCATAGTATCGCAAGAACATTGCATTGTAACTGAGCCAACCAAAGTATCTCTATATATGTGTTAATTGATTTAACATGTATCAACGACATATATATTTATTCGACAAATTTTATATGAAGAAATTTGTTATTTCGAAATTAGCTGCTGCACGCACCTTCACCCGCGTTAAACTTTGCTACCCCCGTTGGCAAGGCAGTTGTGTATATGGTCTTTATAGAATAAATAATGTCTTCCAGACTGATTTCGGTCAAGGCGGCCAATCTCAAGAGAGGTTAGCCAATTGCGCAGGAGATATTATAGTGCACAAACACAGGTGCACTCTCTATTCCCTAGCTCTCATAATCCAATGGGACGGCAATCCGACACGACCGGAAAGAGTTTAGGCGCAGGACCAACGGCTTTACGTGCTTTCCGAGAAACGGGAGTGTACACACTTCCAACTTCCAGATTTCGGGCTGCTACTGAGAATTTTCGACAGAAAATCTCAATACCATTTTATTGGCCGGACTTGGGATTTGAACCCAGGACGGCATTACATGTAGCCACTAGACCAACGAGGCATATAATATATAGTCTATATATAATAAGCTATACATACATTTAAATTTTAAATTTGGACTGGTAGGTTCTGAACTAAGCGTCTTCAAACATAGAATCTGTTCAGCTTTATATTTTTGTAAAATAAAATGTTATGTAACAGCCTATCAATGTCTCACTGGGCTTAGACCTCCTTCATTTTGAGGAGGAAAGCTTACCACCACGCTGCCGGAATGCGAGCTACTTACACAAATTAAACACATGAATATACAGCGGTGCTTGCCCGAGTTTGAACTTGGAATCATCGCTTCGAATCCTGTCTTGTAACCACTGAGCCATCACGGCAGGTATATTAGTAAAGGTTCCTTAAAAGGAGTAGTTGACACATCCTGGTGACTGATTCGGATCGATGACAGTGAAAACGAAGTTATCAAGTTACTGACTAGCGAAGTGGAAATTAATTTCTAGGTAAGAAAAACTTTGCCCTAGATTTCGTGATATTGAAATCGAATACTGGAAAATTGGTGTTAGATTTCAAGTGGAAACTCCAACTGAGCTACTGTGGAACAATATTTAACTATGATCCACAGTAACGTTATCAGGGAACAAAAGATATAAAGTAGTACTTTATTATTACTCTTGGTAGGTTACTTGGTGGTGGGGGTTTGTGCAAGCCCGACTGGGTATGTACCACGAACTCAACACATATTCTACGGCTTAAAACAGCCGTTACAGCCGTTCATCAATTAATCATTTCATACATGTACATAACTACTGTAAGTAACAGGACATGTGTTATATGTTACATATTGCTACTTTTATTTGTAGTTCTATAAATAAATAGGATACAATACAACGAACTATCAATAGTTAATTCTAAACAACAATTCGCTACAGTCCTCTATCGATCAGACAAATATTTTCCTCATATATTAATCATGTCGAATGTGATTGCGGGTGACGCAATGCGTTATAAAACGATTCCACACTGGAATGTTTATTTCAAGTTTACATAATAGTTCTATCATTGCAATATCTAATCACATTTACCATAAGTGTGGTTGTGTTACATAAATCAGGACGGGTAGATGAATATGTATACTTATAATATATAAATAGATAAAAGGTAAAAGAGCAGATGAATTAAGACTATCAACAAAAGTGGAAGATGGATGGAATGGACCGGATATATGACGAGAAATGAAATGAACAAATATTATCACGGAATAGCAGCCACTTGACAGAAAAAGAGGAAGACAAGTAAGTTAAGAGATCATACGCTTGATCCATGTTGGAGGTGCAGTCAGGTCAAGAAGAGTTAGATAGGATATGATAGAAGCAGCTGAAAAACTGTCCTAAGATATGCTGAGCATAGGAAACCAGATTTAATAAATAGTAGTTAGAAGAACATATATTAGATCTAGTATCAGCAATAAAGGCCTACACAAAGACAAAACAGTTCAGTAACTTTTTCTCCTCTGTTTGTCAAGTGATTTTCTTTTTTTTTATATATTTATTTATAAAAAAAGGATATATATTTTATTTCTAACCGAACGCATAGTAAAAAATGTATAAAAATATTCGTCGATGAATTATTTCTTTACCGATAAAATAATATTATAATTAAACCAACTTAATGATTGGCTCAGTGGACAGAACACATTGAATAAACGTAGACCGCAAGAACAACAGAATCATCATGTAATATGCTTATAATTATTTTGTAACATCGTGATGAACTTGTATGTGTCGGAAAACATCTGCCAAAATTGTATCCAGCCATCACTGGAACAGCGTCGTGGAATATATTATAGTTGTGACATTATCTAATTAAACAAAAAAATACCGGTTGTTTAAAAAAAGAAGTAACTTATTTGGACATGTAATTATTAGTGATTGGTCTGGCTCGGAATCCGGGACTTTGGAACAGCACCAATTTAATATAACCACTAAACCAACAACATAGTTAATTCTGAATGCAATATATATCAATAATATATTATATAATACGATTTGAAAGCATAAATTTTATTAGGCGCGTCCGTAGTTGTTGCTATCGAATATTTCAAACAAATTATAAATTTGAAACAAAAAATTTAGGTGAATAGATACGCGGGAGAAATTTAACAAAAAAAAAATTATAAATATTTTACGTTAAAACATGTCTTATACTAACGGTATTATAAGACATGTTGACACTTTCTTAACAACTCTTTAATTTCACAATTGAATGAAATTTAAACAATTATTGAGTATTTTAGTAAATTCTAGTAAATTATATTTAGATGATATAAAGTATAGTTTTATAATTATTAAATTGAGGTAAGTATATAAAGTTTCAATTTGGAATAAAGGAGTCGATTTTATATCACAAGTCAAATCAAAACAATATTTCTTACATATTCTATAAAAGTAGATTTTATACGTGATAATTTAGTTAGATAATTAATAAATAGGCATCCTTCATATTCCAGAAATATATGTACGTAGTTACATAACAAGAAAAAAGAACTATTCTATAATTATTATTTTCATGAATAACTTTATAATTGATATATAAGGTTCATTTGCCGCATTCGATATAGTTAAAATGACATGCATATTTCTATGGTAGTTAAACCCTAATTTACTAGGCAAATGAACTTATATTTCTTTCTTTACAAACTGTGGTTATCTTATCAAACAACATTTTGCTTTTATATTATTATTAGAAATTAATTAAGCAAAACTTCTATTACTATCAAGAATAGATTTTTAATTAATAATAACAATTAATTAAGGACAGGAAATATATAATTATGACTAAATAATAAAATGAAATAAAATAACTCATACATACAAACAAAGTTGAATTAATTAAACTCGTAATTAAAAACAAAATCGTGCAAGAATATTAGTTAAATAAACGGCTAGTTATTTTATATCTCGTTCGCAATTAACTGTCATTACTTGACTTAACTACTTGGTTAGCGGTTAACTATGAAGCGAATAATGGCGTTAAGTTAATACGTAATAATTATCAATGTATAATAACGTTACTTAAGTTGCATAAGTTATGTAGACGTTTTGTTAAAAATTAATATATAAGAATAAGTTTTTGGCGTCCTACATACACTTAAATCCTATCATTTAAAAATTATTGTAAAAGATGGTAATGTTGAATAAATGACAATTTGTGTGTGACACACTGTGTGTCTGTGTGTGTATGTATGTGCGTGTGGGTGTGTGTAATACATAGTAGCAATAAAAACGAATACGATAAGAATCATTTAAGTACTATATATTTTCATATTATTTTAATCATACTACTGATATATATGATATATTTTAATTTGACTGCCTCGTTGGTCTAGTGGCTGTATGTAAGATCGCGGACACGGTGGTCCTGGGTTCAAATCCCAGGTCGGGCCAATAAAATGATATTGAGATTTTCTATCGAAAATTCTCAGTAGCACCCTGGAGTCTGGAAGTTGGTAGTGTGTACACTCCCGCGCCTCGGAAAGCACGTTAAGCCGTTGGTCCTGCTCCTGAACTCTTTCCGGTCGTGTCGGATTGCCGTCCCATCGGGTTATGAGAGGGAATAGAGAGTGCACCTGTGTTTGCGCACACACTTGTGCACTATAATATCTCCTGCGTAGTTGGCTAATCTCTCATGAGATTGGCTGCCGCGACCGAAATCGGTCTGGAGGACCATTATTATTATATTTAAATTTACGTCAGTGAAGCAGACGGGTGACAGCGATATTAAACTATGACTTTAAATATTACTCTTTACTGTAAATATCATTGTATGATTCTAAAAAAATATTTTATCCGCATTACAGTATTTAGGAAAAAAAATACTCTATTCAAGTGTATAAAATTAATAATGTAATATGCAGTTGGGAAAGTTCTAAGCTACTATGAAATACCGTATGAAAAACTTTAAGAAATTTGAATTGTATTTTCAGCATTGCTCATAATGACAAATAAAAATTAATGACATCGATGAAAGCATCAAAATATAATTATGTATCACGCGATGGCCGAGGAAGTGACGCGTGTAATGCGGCGTGACGCTATTAATTCAACAGTTCCGGAGATACGGTGATATTACTGAGGTTTTTGGATCAATTGCTCTAACCGACATGCGGACCGGTAGCTTAATAATGCACACGTAATATTATGTTTTGTTTTATCTGTATATAAATAGGCGAATATATAACAGTTCAGTATAATGAAATTCATATATTTATGGTTTCCTCAAATTTTCAAGTATTATTACGGAGAAATGTTCGTATTTATAATTTTCATAAATTTTTTCATTTTCACTTTTTTTTTAGTAATCGGCATTTTTTTATTTCATAATATAATAATAACACCCTACACATGCAATGTATTTGTTGTAATCATTTAATAATAATAAACAAATAAATTTAAACATTTATTAATTGTTTTCAATTTATTAATTTAAACAATCTTAATAAAATAAAATCTCAATATTTTTACACATATTGAAATAAGTAAACAAAAATAATACATGTAAGTATATTATTTTAATTAAAATATTTATGTAGTAAATATTTATATAGTTGTAAACTTTAACTTATTTTACTTTATTGCAGCTAATTTTTATTAGTTTTTTTTTTTTTAAATGAAAGTCTGTAAACTAACGCATGAATTTAAAAATATATACTTACTATGACAATAAATATAACACAAACAATTACAACACACTTAGATTTCTTTAAATTATTATTGAACGCACCTTATTTTTTTTTTTTTCTAATATACGCGCCAAATATCTACAGACTATATTAAACTCTGTTGTAAGATTACAGCCATGTCAGGCGACGTTTGCGCGCGAACTGTAAGAGCAACAGGTAACATTTAGTTCCCTTTCCTACAAATAGCGGAGAGAGCTTTCGGTATCAAATATCTAGATTCTAATACTCGAAACCTTTCTTGGGATTCCGTAAAGGTAATATAGAACCATTAATAAAATTATACTTTTTTTTATTATTTTGACAAGACCATAGTCACATATTTAACATACATATCATTAATTTTTATGCAAATTATTGTTTTGTTAATATACATTAAAATTTAAATATATTATATATACAATATTAAAAAATATATATATATTTTTCAGGAACTGTTGCAGTAATAATTGGCCTATAAAATGTAGGTTATATTTAAATATTAACTTCAACTTAATGTAGATTACAAGTTCTAGATTAAATTGATTAGAAAATAGCTTTATCCGGTTGAGAATTGAAAATTTCCATTTGATAGAATTTCTAAGTTTATATTGGTCGTATCCCACTTTATTTAACATCAGTTCAAAATGCAATTTAAATTATCAATTAACATTACATAAACTTTCGGCAATTTTAAAATTCACACAATCACTCTGTGGAACCAGCTTTCCCCGGCGACTTTTCCGGACCGATATGACATAAAAACCTTCAAGAAGAGAGCGTACTCTTTCCTCAAAGGCAGACAACGCACCTGCTAGTCCTCGGATGTTGCAGATGTCCATGGGCGGTGGTAGTCACTTTCCATCAGGTGAGCTGCCTGCTCGTTTGCCCCCACTTACATAAAAAAAACCTCTATGTCGTGTATACTAATCCGCTTTGGAGTAAGCTCCAAACCTTCTCTTCAAAAAGGAGAGGCTTTAGCCCAGCAGTACAATATTTACAGTTAGTAATTTTTCTTTTTCTTTTAGCTGATTTGTATCACGTCAGAGCAAGTAAAAATATTATTATTATTAGTGGCCCATTAATTTTAAACAACACGTAAATACCTTAACAGAAAATCGCGGTTCTAAATCCAGAAAAGCACCGCGTTTTCATTTGTTCATTTGTGTTTATAATGTTATGTAATTTTAATTCAGCGGTGAAATAAAACATCGTCAGGAAACCTGCATATTACGGATGGCATTTTAGTGGAATAAACTCCAAGCCGTCTCTAGAGCTGAGGTCGTAACCCAGCTATATCTTACCTTAACAATAAATATTTTTTGTAGGAGTGACTAAATTGTATGACTATTGCGTAAAAATATAATTTTGATGAAATAAGTTTTGATAATAAATGTAACGTGTTAGTTAAGCAAAACGTTTATTTTCCTTGCTTTAAGTTTCTACTTTTTTAATATCTTTATTACAAAACTCTAACTCGAATTAAAACAGCCTCAGTAATGTGAATAATTCCAACTCATAGTTAAAATTATTCATATTACAAATTAGTCTTATTAAATTCTAGTCAAGAATTACCGTGTCTATTATCGTATCTAGATATAAATGCAAAATTACCTGCCCAAACCAGTGAAGCTCTTGTTTCCAACTGGGACAAATATGTACGGTGAAGCTCCCCGGGTAGCCGTGCTGCATCTATACGGCCCGCAGTGTTCGGTGAGAAGTATTCTTACTAAATTAGAATGTAAACTATTGTCAACTTTAAAACGTAAATTGATATGTATTTTGCATGTAATACCACTAACTTACTTACCTTTTACATTAATATGTTCAGAATGCAACAAATATTAGTTAGTTCGTCCTTCTTTTAAAAGATCTTGGATATGGAGACAATGGGACATAAACATAGGCTATCTCATATCTTCTATCTTGGTGATTAACCGTATCTATGAAACGAACTATAGCCTGTACCAACTACAACAGGAATAAACCCAAATAAACATCTTTGACACCGAATAGACGCGATATCATTGGTCACCGATATCAATTAACACGATATCATTGGTCATCGATATCAATTAACGCGATATCATTGGTCGATCGATATCTTGAATAATCTATGATATTCACTATGGACTCGCGAAGAAATGGCGTTTTCAATGTCCGCGAAGTTGTAATCGGAACTTCGAAAGTTCAATTAATGTGGTTATAACTAGTTAACTGGAATAGTGTTGTATTATAAATAAGGGTAAATTAATCAAGAACTGTTTATAGTGCATAATAAAGCAGAACGATTAGAAAATCGCATGCAATTTGTAAATATATGGTGTGCTTACCTTTATTCCTACTCCGATAGTTCATAATTACATGTCATATATAATACCATTCTTTGGATTTTTGGATGTAAGTGTGCACAAACACATGCAATGTATTCATGTATTCATTCTTATAAAATAAAGTTATGAGTAAAGTTTTATAACTGGTCTATAATACTTTACTCATAACTTCATTTTATATATATATAATATTTTCACTGCTTCGTTGGCCTAGTGTATATGTAATGCCGCAGACACGGTGGTCCTGGGATTAATTTCCAGGTCGGGCCAATAAAATGTTATTGAGATTTCTCAGTAGTAGCCCGGAGTCTGGAAGTAGGAAGTGTGTACACTCCCGTACCTCAGAAAGCACGTAAAGCCGTTGATCCTGCGCCTGAACTCTTTCCGGTCATGTCACTTGTGCACTATAATATGTCCTGCGCAGTTGGCTAATCTCTCTTGAGATTGGCCGCCGTGACCGAAATCGGTCTGGAGGACTACTACTATTATAACTGGACATATCTATGTCATAGATGCGAAAGTAACTATGTCTGTCTGTCTGTTACGCTTTTATGGCTAAAACACTGAACTGAAGTCGTTGAAATTTGATATGAAGCAAGATTGAACGTCGAGGAAGGTCTTGGACTACTTATACGGAATAGCTGTAATGTAACTTTCATTGCTGAATGTTTTAAGCAATAAAACTACTATTCAATTTAAAAAAAAAGCCTTCAAATATATATACTAAGAATGTGTGTTTCATTAAACATTCCAATACAGTTGGTTAATGAGGAAAGGTTAAGTACTTTTTGTTAGGATGTTAGCTTAATTATAGATTTCCTCTGTCCGACTTTATTCAACTGAGCTCGAACTAGTCACGGCTTGCTGCTTTGCCCGTTGTCAGCTACGTTTTTCGAAATGTATACCTTATCTTTACAAATAACAATATGTGACGGATTTTTTTAATAATTTTTATAATGTATTCTATGGCGATGGTTGGGGTTTAGACATTAATAAAGGCAATATTTGAATAATAGAACGCGTGAATCTTAACCGATGATCGTGGGTTCAAGCCCGGGCAAGCACCACTGAATTTCATGTGCTTAATTTGTGATTATAATTCATCTCGTGCTTGACGGTGAAGGAACACATCGTGAGGAAACCGTCATGTGGCTAATTTCACTGAAATTATGCCACATGTGTATTCCACCAACCCGCAGTGGAGGAGCATGGTGGAATAAGTTCCAAATCTTCCCCTCAAAAGAGGTGGGGAGGCCTTAGCCCAACAGAGGGACATTCACAGGCTATTACTTACTATGACTGCCCCGTAGTGGCTTGCTATAAGGCCACAGATACTATTTAATGCAGTGTGTTTTGTACATAGTTTAAACTTCCATTTAAGAGTTTGTTTTTTATTTATATGGCCAACAAACATCGAAACCAATGTGAAATAGGTTCATAGCAATTTTATGAGATACTTTTTATAGATTAGGAAGGCAGACAATCATATGGGCCACCTGATGGTAAGCGGTCACCAAAGCCTACAGACATTGGCATTGTAAGAAATGTTAACCATCGCTTACATCGCCAATGCGCCACCAACCTTGGGAACTAAGATGTTATGTCCCTTGTGCCTGTAATTAAACTGATAAAATGGTGCCTCAATTATAAGTGACACAACATTTGCATAGATATTGGTACCAGAAATAAGCAAGATTCATATTAAGTATTACTGAATACCTGTGCTTTTATTTATAAAGGTTTTCCCTAGCCTCTCATATCTTGACTGGAAATGATTGACGTCAAACTAATTACTTCCGACGGCTAATTACATTATGCAAACCAACTCAACAAACTGCGAAGTAGGTACTAGATCAACTAGATCTGCTGTCAGAAAGAGCATAAAATATTTGTAATGTCTCACTAACATATATCATTTTACTTTTGGTATATAAAGGATACTAATATAACATTAGAGAGCATAAGCTGTATAATCCCTTTTAAAACTTCATCATAAAAGACATAGCAATATTTAAGTCTTTCAAATTCGTTCAGAATTTGTGTAATGGTATTAACATGAAATGTATTGTATTCCTGTAGTTGCTGTAGGGCTATACCATGTCGAGGACAGCAGCCGGGTTGGGCTCGTGCTGCCGTATGCACTAGCGAGGACTGCGGGGGACGAGATTACCTTCGCCCCCTGAGGAGAGCTCCACCAAGCCACGAGCGGAACACGGAAGGGGCCGCGGATGCGATATATCAACACGATCCCGCAACCTCTGCGATCCCTGCCGAGGATGGCCACCGCAGGTTTAAGTGGGTTAGAATCCCACATAATTCGCCCCTAATTAAGGAGCCGGGTTTCCACTGCGTGAATAAAAGGCTATTCTATTTAATATTCTCGAAACTAACAGCAGTAGACGGTCGTGAAATGTCACAATTACATATGCGGCAATAACTATAATTTAATTACTACATTAAAAGGATATTTAAGTTGGTTTTTATCATTTTTCGACATCATATTTCTATTTCAGCGATCTCTTCCAAACAACCATTTTGCAGAGGACTGAAATTAGGTTAAATTGCGAATATGTTATGTTCTACGTATAAATATATACTATTATATACATAACTACAAATATATTTATATTATCGTTATATACAATAAAATATGTCATTAAAATTTATAATATTTCTTTATATTTTGGAACAATTTTCACTTTTTTTAGTATGCGTTATTCATTGTAAACGTTTAGTTTTGTTGTTAATAGGAAAGTTATATATGGCTGTATAGTATATGTATAAAAATAAAACAAATCTAATTAATCGATTCTAATTTCTCACGGGATAGACTTTGTACAAAATCATCACAGTGTGGGAAAATGATTATTTAATCATATGGGCGGCTTTACTATTGATTGATGGCGCTTCAAACTGGTTTAGACCGGAT
The DNA here is from genome assembly GCA_905220585.2 of Nymphalis polychloros. Classification (NCBI taxonomy): domain Eukaryota; kingdom Metazoa; phylum Arthropoda; class Insecta; order Lepidoptera; family Nymphalidae; genus Nymphalis; species Nymphalis polychloros. The sequence goes on from HG992267.1 coordinate 6,479,841, forward strand.
ATTACTGATTATAATGTAGTTATTGATACTCTATTGTAATTACTTATTAGCATTACCTTATATTAAGTCTTAATACAATTTGTGTTATTATAAATGAAACAGACACAAATTCATGTGATAATTTTCTATTCGTGTTTATTTTTTAAAGTAATAATTATTAACCATTAAGAAAACTTTATAAATTACTGCAATGAACAAGAGCCTTGTTTGTACAGTTTGTCACGAGAAAGGTAGGAAGCTACTGTTCCGAAACTTACTTAAAATAGTTTTAAATGAAATACTGCGTTTAATGGCTTTGTTATGTAGATACATACAAATGAATCTTCTAGAACTAATTTGAAAAGTACAACATTAATTATTATAGATACTTTGTATAAGTAGTAGTATTAGATTATGCAAAAGATTTATCTATCTGAATTCTATATACTATCTGTATTGTTGTCACTATTTGTCATAATTATTGAATAATCGGGCAAAGAGCCTACTTACACGTAGCTAATCAAATATATTGATTATAGAAGAAAATCATAGACAATTTAGTACTTTTTAATGATTTGACATATTCCTAATTTATTTTATATTATACTTTATCATTGATTGTCAAAAATCTCCCACCGGATTATTCCGAATTGTATTTCGGCGATTAAATGAATTTGTTAGTGATTCTCTTAAACTGAATTGTTGGATGGGGCCAATAAAGGCCCCTTAAAAATACTATTTAAAAAAATAGGTCCGCTTACAATATGTATAATATATTTATATATTTTTGTAAAGACCTGGACCATCCACTCGGCTAACCTACCTATAAAAAGTAAAACTATTAGGATAAACTCATGAGCCCGATCGAATCGTCGTCGTGCGTAAATACCTAATTTTGAAGAACGGAATTTTGTGATAGGCCTCTTAATATTATATTAAAAATTATGTTTCTTAATCACAAATCGAACGGATGAACGTATTCTAATAAGGCATAAAAGTCAATTATTATAACGTAGAAAATTTCGGTCTTTCGAATAAAAATCTTAATTAAAATTTAATTTAAACCGAATGTCTGTCAGCTGGTTAGGAAATTAAGCCATTCACAATTCCAATCTAATGTCAATAATCACAGAGTAAATAACACATCGATTTAAATGCGATGCATTATGACGTAACACACGGAATACATACCTATGTAACTCATCAATTTGTGGAACTATTCTGTGAGATAAAAACTTGAATAACGAGGCAGAACGCGATCGTGAAATCCGGGAAAAAGATTATGCACAATTGACTACAATTAGGAGATTCCTTGATCCATACAACAGGTTATCTAAAAAAAAAAAAAACGAAGCGCGCTAATTTAAAACTGCGATTTTGTTGGTGGACTGAAAGGTAAAGTAATTAATTCACTATTGGCGCGACTTGTGATTTGTTGAATGTGGTCAAATGTCTTTTAAAATTTTTAAGAGTAATTGGGTAATTTTTAAGAGTAATTTCAATTTGTATGATTTGATGTTCTATTTTTAAAAAGATCATTTCGAGGTTTTTTAATTCAGTTTTCGCTTCTGAATGCCAAATCTACAATAATTGTAATCTTAAATGGATACAATTATTAAAATAGCGTTAAATTGTAATTCGATTCTCAAAATTTTACAATTGGCCTGTCTACTTTGTTTTTTTACAGAATAGCTTTAATTGACTTTACTTTCATAGCCTACCATCAATGCGTCTAAACACGACTATTACGCAGTGTAAATGTAGATCTTATTCTAAGATTTTTTTATGAACGTATAAAGGAGGTTAAATACAATCTGTTTTTGCATCTGTGGCATTATGGATAATTTCCTTCGTGTACGTAATAATATTTTTTATAAATTTAATGACAAGAATTGATTTTAATAAGATTTCAATCCTTAAAATAATACTTCCTTAGAAGTAGCTCCAGACCATCTCTTAATTTTTCTTATAGCCAGGAGGTTTTTTTAATAATATAGGTAGATGGTCGAGCAGAAGTGCCAACTTGATGGAAAGTGGTCACCATCGACATTAACGCCGTTAGAAATATTAAGCATTCCTTATTTTTCAAAATAATTATTGATACATCTTCACTAAAGCCAGGTTGCCTACCTAATTTGAATATAAAAAAGATGAAATAAATATAATATCTGCCTGTAATCTAGAAAATAAATCTTTAGGGCCACTAAGCATATTAGTATTACCAAGAACTGGTACAGATATGGTTAGAAAGGGCCTTGTAGCGTAAGTGACATAAGTGTTACATCTTAAATATATGATTCAACTTAATTGACTTCTTAATGCGAAATTTACGCAATCGCTCTGACCTGTCGGCTTATTTAATTAGTAAGAGGTTAATAACTTTTGTTACGTACATTCAAAAAGCCGTTTACCGCCTGATTTGCTACGAGAAAATGAAAATGTAACAAAGTTTTATTTTTAATTTTTAATTATCTTCTATCGCCTTAATCCATGACACATAAACATTAATACAGTTTTAATAAAGAATATATCCAGTACATAGTGGTATATACAATTAATTAATAAACTTAATAATTATCTATGGATCTATTTATTAGAGTCTATGCTTTATGCTAAAATACATATGCTTGATAAGTAGGTAATTAAAAATACTTAAGCGTTTAAAGTACTTATAAGTACCAATTACAAGTTAACTTAGCGTGCAAATCGTTTCTAATCCTCACTAATATTATAAATGCGAAAGTGAGCTTATTTGTTTATTTATTTGTATGTTTATTACGCTTTCACTTCTTAACTACTCAACTATCACCATAAAAGTTTGCATACACGCTGTCAGGCGCAAAAAAAAACATTTGGTACCTTATACCTTCCGCCCGGAAACTTGTAATTTATAATACAAAAAAAGTTATATATAGCCATATATTTTAATGTGAAATTGGAACCTACTGATCGGACGGAAGAGGCTTAGTGTAAAATTACATTGTAATAATTATGGCGTAATTTAATTATAAACATTCAAACACGGAATAGGCCTCTGCTTGTATAGCTGTGGTCCTTTTTGAAGGGTAAACGAGTCGATGTAATTAAAGGCAAAATAAAATCTAAAATACTAATACTGCTTGCACTCTAATAATTAGGAAGATGAGCTTATTTTTTTTTTTATAAAATGGCACTCCCCTTTTTGTCTTTACCATTGCCGTCTTAGCCTTCTTCTCTTCATAACTATTATGTTCTGAGTTTTTTGGTTTGGATTATAGGGAGGGGTTTGAGAGCCATGCTGCTTTTTGTATTAGGCTAGTGGTAAACCACGCAGTGTCTTCTATGTTATCTTCCGTTTTGAGGGGTATAAAAAAATTTGTATTTTCTTCAATGTAATCTCGAAAGGCCTCCCAGTCAGTTTTATGGTTGTGGAGAGTCGCTTGGTTCTTTTCAGATTACTGTGGAGCTTAATGTACATATCACAGGTGTGTGGTCTGAGGAGCCATCTAGGCACGATTCCACTTTTGTGTAGAGTCCAGACATCCCTTTGAAGTTAAAAAAGTTGATAAGATCCGGAGTTTTATTAGGGTCCGCTGGCCTAGGGGGGTTCCCAGTACCCTGGGATTCCCCCCTAGTGAATGGAGGCCCGCATAGGCGGGCCGGCCGTCGGAGCGTCACGGTAGCATGCGCAAGCGATCCCGTGGCGCTCCCGTTAAAACGGGAAGGGTACCGCTGGGTTTTTAGTGGGTATTCCGATGACCGGGGCACACTCGGTGCCTTGGACATACGGCGAGTCCCACATACCCCCCCCCACTGTTCCCGTGGGGGGAAACGCGTTATGCGTTTTCCCAGCGCCAAAAAAAAAAAAAAAAAAGGGTCCGCTGGCCAATAAGTTGATTCTCCTGTTGATATTATATGAAGTGAATTGCTATCAATTGCCTTTTTCAGTTCTCGGCCCCTTGTTGTCGTTAGTCGGGAGCCCTAATATGTGTTTTTGGAGTTCCAGTCTCCCCCTGCAACATTTCTACCACCGAGAGTGTGAAAAAAGTTACTAAACATATGTTCATCTATACGATGTCGTGGGGGGCAGAACACTGCTGCCACGTTTAGAGATCCCTGCCAGTTATCTATTGATATTTCGGCAGCCTGTGGTTTGGTAAAATGTGATGTCTTATATTTTCCTTGACTATCACAGCGGCTCCAGCATGTGACGTCCCATCTGGATGATTTGATTATATCCTTTAATTTTAATCACTTTATGGTCGGTCATGTATTTTTCAGAGATTAACAAAATGTCTATTTTGTTGTGGTTTATGAAAAGCTCGAATTCTTCCTTATCCAAGACTAAGCCATTTATATCCCATGTGGCAATGCGCAGGAATTTCATTTTTTCTGCTGGGCTATGAGGGTCGTTAGAAGGCCCATCTAACGACCCTCAACCTATTTGTTGTATGAGGATATCTACTTTCTCCGATTGTTTTATTATAATTTGTTCTAATGAACTTGTTGATTGAGTTTGTATATTCTCTGTTTTTACATTCCAGTAGTTATTATTTGCGGTGTTGTTCATGTTTCCATGTGTATATCCAGTGTTTCTTTCCTGGTTGTCTGTAGCTTGCTGTCTAGTGTAGCTACGAGGTTTTAGCGGGGGCAAATCGCTTATTTGCGGTGGTGGTGCAAATGTACTTGTTGGCTTCTTATTCTCTAGTGGAATTTTCCTGTTCATTGCATGGGCCATTTTTCGTGCTCGAATCTCCTTATATACTTTGCAGCCTTTGTAATTAGCTGGATGGTCGCCCTGACAGAGAGTACAGGTAGCTGGCGTTCACTTATCCTTTTTTGGGCTGTCCGTAGTTTTATGTCCCTTCGCACATTTGACACACCTGTACGGGCGCATACAATTGTTTTTGGTGTGCCCATATTGGTGGCACCTGATACATTGAGGAATTTCAGTAGATTTCTTTGGGTCTTCGATCTTGACTCTCTTGTGGTATATGTCTTCTATCTTTTTTATTTCTAGGTTATTGGGGCTAGGTTCTATGTTTCCAAAGAACATGTTTAGGACCTTTTTGTTTTATTGCACGTCGTAGCCTGTTTTTTCAACTCCTTGTACTATAGTCGATTTAGAAGTGGTGTGATGTAGATTTTTGATAACAATTCGGTAGCATTTATTTCGGTAGCATTGCTTCGGTGTGAAGGTGTGATCATTAGTACGGATGAGTTCTAATAGGTCTTTGTATTTTTCGGTAGATTGACATCACTCTTAGCTGGTCTCTATTAATAATTGTATAGGGTGTAGGGTGTAGGGTGGGCCAAGAAGAAGGTGGTAAGTCCTACGGACACGAGTAACATTACCCCCCAAAATTAATTTAAAATGAATTTAAAAACTCTTAATAGGCATATTCTTTCATAGTAAGCACAATTGAAAATTATACATATTATTAGTATATGCAATTATGTATTTTATTAAAACCTAATTTGTCGTACTTAAACATAATGAATATAATAGTATTATGGATAATAGTTGGCTTTACATAAAATTGTCCAGCAAGGAAAACGTTTATTAAATTTTATTATGATGATTATCTAGAACAGAATAATTTTCAAATGAACGTTTTATTATTAATTTACGAGATGACAAGTCAGAGAAAGTTGATTAGGTAGTTTGTTTTATTAATAGGGCAAACAAGACTTGCCCATTTATATTATAATAAGAGTGTACCTTCTACTATAGTTGTAATTGAATTCGTTTTTAATTATATCAAACAACTTTGCTTGACTTGACATGAATTTGGTTTTCATAGACAGTAATTGCGAAATAATAAAATCACTCTGCAATATCAAAATTAATTAGTAAATAAAAAATGAATGCTTTCAACCTTATATTCTACTACTTCTACTGTAATATTGTGATATTTTCAGATACCTTCTATATTTATTTTATTTCGTACAAATTGTTTGTGATTTCTGGGCGTAATTAATAATTTTTAATTTGACAAGACTTGACAGTGACATTGACAAATATAAATAAATGCAAATAGATTTTTCTTCAATCACATTCACATTATCACAATAACCAAACAATAACAAAGTCATCAAGGGCGTACTTGATATGCACGCTACATTATCTGTTTAAAGGTAAGTTTAAAACAATTATAATGGAAATACAAACGAAAATCGACAAGAAAACTTTAGTCCCAGACGTCGCCGTTAGCGCTGTGTTGGTACCAAGTCAAGAATTGCCTGCGGAAACGCCTATAGTCTCAGGATATGATTGGGAAAATGGCACTGATTACAATAAAATTCTAGACAGCTATACGCATTCAGGTTTCCAAGCCACTAGTTTTGGTAGAGCTGTTGAAGAAATCAATAAAATGTTGAAATGTCGATCTGTGCCACTTACAGAAGAAACAAGCGACCCTTTTGAAGAAGATAATTTCATTAAGAAGAAAACTAATTGCACTATTTTCTTAGGATACACATCTAATATGATTTCCTCTGGGTTACGAGATACAATTTTATTTCTGGTTAAAAATAGGCTTGTTGACTGTATTGTAACTACTGCTGGAGGGGTAGAAGAGGACTTCATCAAATGCCTTGCCCCTACTTATATAGGGGACTTTAATTTAAGTGGTAAAATGTTAAGGACTAGAGGTATTAATAGAATTGGAAACCTATTGGTGCCCAATGACAATTATTGCTTGTTTGAAGAATGGGTCACTCCATTGCTAAATGAAATGTTAGACGAACAGATCAGCGATGGAATAGTTTGGACCCCATCACGGATCATTGCCCGACTAGGAGAAAGGATTAATAATGAAAGTTCAGTTTGTTACTGGGCATGGAGAAATAAAATTCCAATATTTAGCCCCGCATTAACTGATGGTTCTTTAGGCGATATGATGTATTTCCACTCGTATAAACGACCAGGATTTATTATTGATATACTTGGTGATTTGCGTAGACTTAACACTATGGCTGTTAAGGCAAATAACACTGGGATGATAATTTTAGGAGGTGGTGTGATCAAACACCATATTTGTAATGCAAATTTAATGAGGAATGGGGCTGATTTTGCTGTGTACGTGAACACTGCGAGTGAATTTGATGGCAGCGACTCAGGGGCTAGACCTGATGAAGCTGTATCTTGGGGAAAGATTCGAACCAATGCAACACCAGTCAAATTATATTCAGATGCAACACTTGTGTTTCCTTTAATAGTTGCCCAAACATTTGCTAAATATCATTTCAAAAATAAAAAGAATGTTTAAACTGTTTTTTATTTTTATTTGAATGACTCCTTATAATAAATTTAAAAAACCGATAAAAGAAAATACTTAGCTAAACATAATGACTAAAAATTTATAATGGATAGGTACTTAAATTAGGATACTTGTAACTAGACATCTATTGTCGAATAGCAATAACTTTTAAATGTTACTAACGACATCTAGTTGTCTATGTTGAAAGAACGACGAAGAAATTGAAGATTTTATCGTGTTTATTGGATAAATATCAATGTTTATATATTTATTCAGTGCAAGTGTGTAAACCTTTGCGTAGTATTTTTATCATTTAATTGAATTTTATTTAAAATTCGTATATAAAAGTCACAAACGGAACGTGATTGGTGTGAATGAACTGTCAAATATGCTATGAAGTTATCTGCTGTCTGGGCTCGGAAAACGTTTTGCATGCGTGCGTAAATGAAAACAATTTGTCTTTGTGTGCTGTCTGTGAAAGCGGTTCTTGAAAAAGCTCGAATTCGAGACCCGACTCAACTTAGCGCTGCCGCTTGCAGTTGTACGAAACGCGCGTCGGCGTCGGACGCAAATTAAAGTATTTAGCCGAGCTTGCTTAACAAATGTTTCTTCCAAGCGTTTCCTAAATTAAAAATGTTTCCAATTAGTTAAAATTAACTTGTAAACAATATCAAAGTGGACGTTGTGTTATAAAGTGCTCAAAATGTGGTTGTATCGAGATGTTTTGGTCGTTTTTCTCCTGCTATCCGGTAAGTCGCATCCTTAGTCCTTTGGCGGTTATTTATAGGTTTTACGGTCATTCGGGGCAGATATTAATGGTATTTTGTTAGGATATGTAATTCGTTGCACGTTCTGAGCGTCTTTGATGTTGACACTGTTTACCGACAAACTCATTCGTTTGATGTCGGCCTTTTAAACAATGTGTCTACATAATGAATAGTCTCCGATACCATTTATTAAAGTCTAAATGCATTGATGAATCAACCCTTATAATAATAACACTATATTAAATTATAAATATGGAATAAGTAGCTTTTAGTTCTTTTAGTAGCCAAATCTTAAAGATTATCTTTGAGATTTCGCTTTAAATTTAAAGTTTTTTTTTTGTATTTATGTTTTTACAGTTAATAATGAAAACCTAAGTTTATTATAAGCTACAGATTAGTTGAAAATAATATTTTAAATAATTAGAAAATTTTCTTAGATTTTATTGCAATAAAAAAAATCCTGATAAACATTTAATATAATTAATTAAAAGTTAGTGAATTATATTTTTTTATAAATTACTAATATTTTATTTTAATAAAAATTATTAAAGTTTTTAAAATGTACAAATCATAACAGCATGGAATGTTTTGTGCGTATAATACAAAAACATAATTACTTCTTACAACTAACTTTTTGTATCTAGAATTCTATTCATCAAAATTTTACAGATCTTAAAATACAAGAACAATATTTACACACATACGTTTCTCTCTTTCAATCATCAGTAATTTGACAATCGAAAGAAGGAGACCAAATGTGTGTTGGTAATATTCAAATGTTATAGAATACTGTTTTGTAAGAGGACACCCCCTTGTATACGTCTGAAATGTGAACCATTAGTACTAACTACTAACCATTGTCTTATTAACTCCTCCAAGAAAGTAAAGAAACCAAATGCTAATGGAATCTGAATATAATATAATAAGATTTTTTTTATTTAGAGCACAATGTAATGGAACACCTAAAATTACACTTCTCATAAAAAAATGGACTGAAGTTGTGATTTTAAGATAGTTTTCTCGGGCTTTGCCTGCTAGTTGTGTGGTAGACAAGTATTCGGTTTTAAAGAGCCTTGCCTTCCTTGGTGTTCAATCATGCCTCATGCAAAATTTCAATGGTTAAACCATGAAAGTATTACTGAGTTATTTTTGCTTTTATAATTTTAGTATAGATATAATACTTTACTTTACTTCTGGTATATTTTTTTGAATGTGTTTGAAATAAAGTCAATGACTACCCGAACTGTCTGGCTGGCAAATATACTTTCTTCAAGTAAATTATTTGCTTAATGGCTTTTGGCTGAATGTGTTTTCTTAAGGTTGCACTATGCCTGTGTTCTCCAAATGACCGCTTTTTTCCATATTTAAAAATGTAATAAATTCACTTGATGGTAGAGCTTTGTGCAAGCTCATCTGGGTAGGTACCACCCACACATCAGATATTCTACCGCAATACAGCAGTACTTTATATTGTTGTGTTCCGGTTTGAAGGGTGAGTGAGCCAATATAATTACAGGCACAAGGGACATAACCTCTTAGTTCCCAAGGTTGGTGGCGCATTTGCGATGTAAGCGATGGTTAACTTACGATGCCAATGCCTATGGGTGTTGTGACCACTTATCCAGGTAGCCCATATGCTATGCCCAAAAAAAAAATATGTTCAAATACCAATATTATCAGGTATTTGAAATATTTTATAAAAATATTGAGGATGTAATTTAGAAAAATCAGTTTAAGTACTGCATCTACTAATTTTACCAGTAAGATTATGTTATAAACACTAATATAACTGTCTGGGGATATAATGGAACGAAAATGAAATTAAGTCTACACAACATATTAGTCATGTACCACATGACTCATGTTAGTTAATGACAGCTCTACCACTATTTATATTTACCAAGATCGTAAATAATCATAGATAATTGTGGTCAAAAAACATCTTTTATGATTCCATTGCCTAAATGGAATCCAATTACTAAATCTACACTGTCGGTCTGACTATGAAATTTAGAAGCGTAATAGCCAAGTTACATTTTCGCAGAATACTTGCGATAACGCTCAACCTCAAGTGTGCTACGGAATCATTACAGTGCCAGTCCGTCTCGCACTTAGTCGATTTTATTTTATATCAGAAAAAAATGTAAAGGATCTTAAACTTGAAAACCGACATTAATTTTGTTTGGAGTTCGTTGTGGACAAAAAGTCACGAGAAACGTGCAATCAGTGGCTTATGAGTACAAGCGTCTTCGTTACGTCGCGGTTGATAAAATATTCCCTTGGTTTGATGGGGCTGAGCTTATCTTGTGCCCAATTTTTGTTTGCAGTTCTTTTCAATACCGAGAAAAATACTTGATTAACTTGAAAAGTTGCGTATGAAGTTCGGATACGTATTTTTGTTGATTTTTAATAAAACCGCTCTATATGACTAATCTAAACTTCATATATAAATGTAATAATTTATAATAGTTAGGTGAACTAAGAAACGATTCAATGATAAATGGCCTCCACAACTATTGATTGTTGTCACCAACAATGCGAACTGAGGGAAAGAAGTAATATGTACCTTGCTCCTGTAATTACATTGACTCACTCACCACAAACGGAACACAACAATAGTGTGTAGTTTTGTTTAGCACTAAAATAAGTGATGTACCGTACCTACCTGGACCCAGATACTACACTTTGATCTTAGCCAAAAGGCCGAGAAGCGATAGTACCTACCTGGACCCAGACAAAGCCCAACCATCATGTAAATAAAAATATAAAAACGAAGCTCAAATCGCTAGACTTTAAAGTAATTCCAATTTCTTTTTTTTAAATAGTCGTCTCTTTTTCGTACGTAAATCCTAATAACAAAAGAAAGTAAAAAAAGCGTCTTGTAAAATTGTTTATTATTAATTTATGGGTTGGTAAAATTTTGTATCAAAACCGTAATAGTTTTTGAACCCACAATAGAATAATTGGGAGTTGAAAAAATGATTGCCGTAAAACACTGGGCCAGGTAGAGCTATTTTGCACAGCGGGGTGTATTTCTTAATTAAGTTCACCCAATAACTGTTCTGATTTATTGTGTAATTATAACTTATATTTGATATGATTTTTTTATTACAACTACGAATTTGTAGAATATCAATTACCGATTTCTCACTCGATTTATATACAAAGTTTATTTTTCAATATTTCCACCTGCCCATCTCTTTAATTGGAATACTCTAGTATAGTAAGGTTGTCTGAAAGAAATCGCTAATAAGCGATAACGCCGCTTTATTGTAAAAACGTGTTTAATATGAGTTTTCATTGTATGTGTTTGTGTTGATGACAAAAGATGTTTCTGACCTTTACATTCATTTGTTTAGCAAAAACTCATTATATATCTTTCTTGATTTTAAAATTTATCTATTTCTTCAATAGACAACATTTTATTGGAATTTGTTTGTTTATGAGATTTGTCTGATCTGGCTGATTTTTATTCAATATATTTTTATTAATTATACGCGGGTGAAACCGCGGGCACAGCTAGTAACATATAAAACTCCTATTATAGTATGTCTAGTATTATGTGTTTTTAGGAATTGTGTTACAAAAAAAAAAAAAACTTTATAATCTTTACAGCCGGATCGGCCACGGAAAAAGCTGAATCGAACAAACGTTGCAAATATTCGTTTCTTTTCATAGTGATGTTTTTGCTCCGTTTGTAGTTGAAACGCTTGGACTTTGGAGTAATAGTGCTAAAACTTTTAATTGAAAATATAAAACCTCGTCTTATTGCCTCTACTGGTGACAGGGCTGGTTCATTTTTCGCTCAGAGGAATCGGAAACATCGGAATTGCGAATCAAAGAGAAAAATGTTGCTAGCACTCTTTGCACCTCACGCGCTCACGATTTGTACAGTAGCTGTTTTAATTCTATATATTTTATGCTTGAGTGTAAATAATTCCTATGTAAATGAATCATATTATATACTCACTCAATTCAATTGAATTTTTACGAGTGAACTGCACTAGTCCCCAACCCATACGTACATACATACGTCATACTACTTTATGGACTTCCAATTTTAGGGGTATCGGCTTGAAAAAGTTAATGAACTAAACAAACCTACATGAGACCACTTTGTTTTTGCGTCTTTCTAGCGTTTTTCAGCAACGACTTAGCTATCAATTTGAAATAAATGGTGTATGTAAACTATTCCTCAGAAGACACATTGCTCTAAGAATTTATTACTGGCCTTAGTACTTGAAATAACGATAATTCTAATTCCGTTTAATCGAATAGGCATTTTAATATAGAAAGGTTAGTATGATAATTATAGCATACTTATTTATAAATTAAAATACATAGATAATTAACATAAAGTCATTTATGGTATGATTTCTTTGGAAACGACGTAAGAAATGTATTTATTCAAATGGTTCAACTTATTAGATCTTACACCTGCAAGCAATACTCGACACATCTCATCATAAAGGGCCATTAAACTATTCCCTGATTCTGAACAGTTTCATTGTAGCGTAATAGCCGTTAGGGTTCTGCGTTTTCAGCTATTGTAGTAATCGGCACCCTAATAAGGGCCTTAGGGTTAAACCAGCGGCCTCTCTAGACGTTAAAAAGGGCACCGAAATTCTGTCAGCATTTTTCGGCCAAGACTTACAAAGAAATTTGGATTTTGTGTTCGTTGATTTTTTATACTGCACGCATAATAATTTAATTGTATTTCATCAACATGTATTATGTAAAGTAATTGTCGGTAATGAGTTATCGATATTTATTCAGAAACAACACAACTCAATTTTTGTGTTAGCCTTACTTGATTATTCAGTAAATACTATTTACATTTCCCATGTAATAAGTTAAATCATAACCCTAGGGTTCGATAATACATTTTACAAGCTTTTGGTACTAAATATCGTTATTTGAAAAAAAAAAAAACAACGAAAGAAAGTTTGATTGTGCGTTTTATACTAAATTAAATTTAGGTATAAGTAGATGGCATGATACGGTGATTTGACTATGGGGGCCCTTGATGAAGGGTTGTAGCCTGTTTCATTTAAAATCCTAAATTTTGCTCTGTTTAAGAGCCCCTATAATTGAATTCGTGCAGTATCCTTTCCACCTCAGCGATTACTATCACGTAGTCTATTCTCAAAGCAGACTAGATGCGCAAGAGTTATATTATAGTTGTATAGACAACATTATTTCGATTGTCTTTCGTCAGATGAGTGAAACAATATAAAAGTTCACCTGTCTATATAATCTGGTTATTTATTGTTTACAATTTATAATTCGCAATCGTTTCATTCCTAAACTGACTCCCTACTGGTGGAAGGGTTTTGTGCAAGCTCGCCTGGCTAAGTACCACCCATTAATCAGATATTCTACCGCAAAACAACAGTACTTGGTATTGTTGTGTTCCGGTTTGAAGGGTGAGTGAGCCAATTGGCCACTTACCATCAGGTGGCCCATACGCACGTCCGCCTACCTATTCTATAAAAAAAAAATCTTTATTCATTACTATATCAGTGAATTTTTATCTGATCTCCAAAACTGTGTTAAGAATTTATAACAAAAATAATTATAATGAAACAATTGATAGCTTACTATTCATATTTTCATATATTTTTTGCATCTATTTATCCCTGTGGGAGTAACATAGACAACTGTATATAGTGATGTAAAAAAAATCTTTTCTCGACGTCACGTAATAGCTACTTAACATGTATTAAAACTTGGTCTATTGTAACATGTCGCCATCTCAGTAGTAATAACATAAAGTGCTAGGTATCCTGATAAGCAATCGTTGGTAACCAACGAGCAACCAACATCACCCCAGGGCAGGGTGCGTTGATATAAAACCCGACATGTTTACGACCGTGACTCCCCCTTTCTAACCGTGGTGCAAATTATAAGACAGCGGGATTTTTTGTAACTAAATATTTTATTGCTTAAGACGTTACCTAGATTATTTTGATAACTTATACCGTAATTTTTGACTTTAGTCACTAGCTTACATAGCTACTGATCCCGCAGTTCTGACCTCCGATTCTAGCTCAAGACAATTCAAGTAATTGAAATTGAGTTGGGAATTTAGCAAAGTTCGACTTGTGCCTACTCGAACACGTATACTAGATGGTGTATCGCCTCATCTCTCCCAAGTCGTAGCTGTTGCCGTCCCTTCAGAGTGATTATCAGAGTGATTGATCAGATCTGACCTGTGTTTACGCACACACTGTACCATCGGATGAGAAGTCTCCGTCAGGATGACTTTATGGTAGCAGAGATATGACACAACAAAAAAAGTGAAATGTCGTCTCCTAAAAAGGTTTTTGTTTTTGAACTTTGAACCACTTTACTTGTGTACCGTTGGCATGTTTCTTTTTTTTAAAATAATTAATGCAAAAGTATGTTATTGTCATAACACGCTTACTCCTATAAATTAAAACGTCACGGAACTCGTTTTAAAATTAACATTGTTAATCAAAAGTAAACTTTACGTCTCTTTGTTTAAAGTCGAGATTCAAATTACTCCTATTCAATACGAAAGTGGTGTATACTTTTTAGTCTTTAGAATGGATATTTTTATTTTTCAATGGATGAAACAGCGAATCAAATTGCAGTCGAGAAAGATCTAGAATTATCTTTTATAAAGCTTATTATTAAAAGAATGGATGTATTTGTGTCGTTGGTTTTTAACTGACGGTCTTTGTTGGGAATAATGCGAGCGTACCTTCGTCAAGATTTCGTCGGCCGTTTTAGATTGTTACTTTACTTTTTATTATTACTATAGAAATCTGGATGTAAATATTATGATAATTTTTGATTTCTTTTTACAATATGATATCTATAAATATTCTAAAGGTTTTGTATAAACTGTCTAAAATATGATGGTGAAGATGTTGGGAATGATCATGTCGACTGGTCTGCCGAACTATTTATATTAATTACGATACAAACGTTTTAGGAAGACCCGTATACTACCCGTGCGAAGACGGTATTTTTATCACAACACATCCCGGGTCAATAGCCTTTCACAGACAGTGTGTCTTTTATCCGATTTTGGGTTAAATTTTTGCATTGTCGCTTGTGAACTAATTACCTTAACGTCTTATTAATTAAAATGTCATACGTTTTTGTCATACATTAGGGTTGAAGTTGTAAGATTCCGAAGTAGTCTTCATTCATATGACGAGCATTTTTTTTTTATTGTATAGATAGGCGGACGAGCATATGGGCCACCTGATGGTAAGTGGTCACCAATACCCATAGACAGTGGCATTGTAAGAAATGTTAACCATCGCTTACATCGCCAATGCGCCACCAACCTTGGGAACTAAGATGTTATATCCCTTGTGCCTGTAATTACACTGGCTCACTCACCCTTCAAACCGGAACACAACAATAACAAGTACTGCTGTTTTGCAGTAGAATATCTGATGAGTGGGTGGTACCTACCTAGACGAGCTTGCACAAAGCTCTACCACCGAGTGCTTTACATAATATTGGCATTATATTTGCAATCAGTCAATTATCATATTGTAAATATGATTTATTTTAAGAGTTTATTGCACACAATTTACAAATAGTATATAAAAGGGCAGGTTGATCATAAAGTATGCAAAGGCGGCCTTATCACAAACGGAAATTCTATTCTATATCACTCTTATCTCCGATGTGAATGTTATCCGTCACGATTGCAAACATTGCAGCCACAGGATCAATGCTTTACTGTGCTAACCGATGTATAGGAGTCTCAACACTGCTCACTTCTAAACTTCGCTCTGCGACTCATTCTGTTACTTCTATGATTAATTTCTTCAAGACCACACACACATAAACACGTGACTACTGGTACGTGTGTGTGTCGAATCTTTAAACTGAATTTAAAACGAGTTCCCTGCTGCACCACACCACAACAGATTGAGCTGTAATTCTGCTTACTCTTTTTGGTCAGGAGTCGACATATACTGGTATATTAAACGTTGTAATAATATTCAAAATGGCCGAAAATAAAAGATGGATTTCATTTCAAATGTCTCAAACAATAATACATAACACAAGATGAATGACGCACGCGAACCCGCAGGTTACATCTACTAAGTATTTTCACTTTGCAATCTTTTTTTAAAGCACTTTTTTTTGTAAGGAATGTAAAAAAAAAAAAACTTTTCCTAGAGTCGCCTGAAGACACTTGGCATTTTGCGATGTCGGCTCAACCATGTCAAGCGTGTCTGGTATGAAAAGCACTACTCGCATTTAGACAACTTTCAGTTGAGTCTAAATGTACTACCGTCTTTACCGACTACGCAGATGTGAATGAGAGTCATGTTTTCAGATTGTTTACTTATTCAAAGGGCTTTTACCTTCTTTTTTCTAATAGGTTTATTTTTAAATAGTTAAACAGTTGATTACCGTTAGTAACTCCAATCCTTTTGATAGTTTATCGCTTATTTCACCACGAAGTTATCCAAAACCGGAGGGCCCGTGATGAATTACAAACACAATAAATTTCTAATTAAAACTAATTTTATTTTATCTTTTAATTATTTTATGTATATTGAATCATGTGTGAAACTTCGAGTTGGTACATAAAGATGTAATAACTAAACGCAACGTATCATACATTGCGTTTAGTTATTGCACGATGAACACGGAACACGGATTTGTCGATGAATTCTTCAAATAACAAGTTAACGAATCAATTACGCAATTCTTTCCACATAAAACAATGGTTTATATTATGTTGGTGTGATGATGTGTGACCTGGCAACAACGCTGCGATACAAAATGTTATTGCTATATAGAGAACTGTTTTAGATCACTTAAATCTTTGGTTAATAAGTTTTATGAATACAAGACGCATTGTTCTGTATCATATTAACTGCAACTATATGCCTAAGTAAGTAAGGACCTTAGTTCCCTTGGTTGGTGTCGCATTGGCGATGCAAATGGTGGGTAATATTTCTTACACGGCCAATGTTAATGAGCGGTGCTGATCATATACCATCAGGTGGCGCATTTGCCAGTTTTACAAAGCTATTTTAAATATATCCTTGGAGATCCTGGGACATTATTCACGCACGGCCATCTGATCCCAAACTAAGCAGAGCTTATACATATACTACTTTTCTTTTCTAAATACATACTTATATAGAAAACTACACCCAGACTCAAAACAAACAGACATGTTCATGCACACAAATATCTCTGTCCTGGGTGGGAATCGAACCCACGACCTGCGGCGCGAAAGGTAGATATCTAGCAACCAAGCCAACCGGCTCGTCAAATAAATAATTATCTCGTTAATAAATCATTATTCTCGTTAATAAATAATTATTAATGGTAGTAATATAACTAATAATATTATAAGATATTGTTATCATCTTTAAATGGTATTTAAATTATTTAATTTTAAAAAGTTAGATTTAAGTACCTTTTTTTAATTAATAATTCGCTTAATGAATCATTTTTGTAATTATCATCATTCGCTCTTATATAATGTTAATACAAATTTACATATTGCTTTTCGGTTCAGTATTTATTGATTGAAAGCAGACGGTCAATGGACCATCTTATAGGATATGGTCACCGCTCATACATACGTACATTCATTCATACATACATACATAATCATGTTAGGCGGTACTCCTTCATTATAACAGGTTTTTTTAATATGTACATATTGATTTATATTTTCAAAATCAAACCTCTAAGTTGTCTAACGCATTTCTTGTTCTGTCTTCTTCTTATGAATGTCATATTGCTGACGACAGAAAGAGAAATCGATGTGTAAATATTTACCCTCTGTGCGCGTATTCGTGAAACGGAATGGCTTTTAAAGCACTTAAAAGTTATATCCGAACCGAAAATAATAATTGGTCGAGAGAATTTTCGTTGTTTTTTTTTCACCCTAAAACATTCAACCCTATGCCAAAAACTAGTAATGGTACCACACATAAAAGCTACTTTAAAGTAAGCGAAAGCACCCATTACAAGCACAATGCATCTTTCAGAGCTACTTTTCAAATTTACGGGCATATACGCAGACGTGCCTTTATGTACGCGCCCACAGTACGATCGTGTGTTATTTTTCTAATGTATATTTTTGATGTCAACCGTACACTTGTTTTAATTTGCCACCTTTCCTCTTTTCATATTAAAAAAATGGATTTTTCTTTTTTCTATCTTAAATGTTCAATTTGTATTCTATGCCGTCCAAAGCGTAACTTGAAAGGTCGGTATATAAACTACTTAAATATTTCTACAAACATTTAAGAAATCGATTTATATACTCTTGTGAAGTAATTTAATTTTTGAATGTATTTTCTTGTACAAATGATATAGCTAACTGAAAGTGTCTATAAATTTCGATGCAGTATTTTTTTTAAACAAATAAAAAATGATTTTGTGCGTCTTATTTACGTTCCTAAACTATTCATCCGATTTTGATGAAAGTTTGGAAGCGAAGGCCCTAGCTTAAAAAAAATTGTCCTATAAAATAAACGCTCTTTGTAGGCAGTAGGCAATTATTCTACTCCTGCAAAGCTATGTCTGATTGCTAGTTATAATTTTTAATTCATCTAGTATTTTCAACTTTTAATGTGATTGTTCAAGCGATTTCAATGAATTATTACCGTATTTCGTTAAAACTAATATTTTATTAGAAGGTTTTCGTATGTTATATTATTATATAAATATATGCGCTTCGAATTTTAGTCATATATAAATGAGGTGGCCAAAAAAGTACATTCCACGCACACATAGATAGTAAATGTATTGTATAACTATTTAGCTGTGCCAGATTTTTCCCCCGCGTATAATTAATAAAAATATAATGAATAAAAATCAGCCTAGAACCTTCCTCGATAAAAGGACTATACAACACAAAAATAATTTTTAAATTCGAACCAGTAGTTCCTGAAATTAGCCGGATCAAACAAACAAACTCTTCAGCTTTATATATTAGTATAGATAAAAATTGCAAAAATAAATTACTACGTAGTTTTTAACATCTCTGAACTTGGGAGTTTTCATTTCAAAATATTATTATCTAATACAAGATGAATTTTAAGTACCATTTGTCAACTTCCACCATAATGCACCACAGATAAAGATAAATACACATCAAGACATTTGACATTTTTTATAGCAATATCATAATCTATACTTATTGGCAGCAACCTTATTGAAGGGTTTTATGAATTTTTTTACGTCTATTCTGTTGTAATGCCGAGTTTTTTGAGTTTTTTTATTTATAGTAATTTAATTTCCCAATATTCACGAATATGAAACACTACAACACATTGGTGTGAATTAAATTCGATACCTACGCAAACCGCCATACAGAAATTGGCCATGTCCTTTAGACTATTGACGTGACATAATCTTAATTTCATGTTTACGTAACATACAAGGCGCTAAATTATAATTGAGTTGTTTGGTTTGTATATATACGATATGATTTATATAAATTCAGATGCACATAATAGCTCAGCGGTTTGCTCGTAGTTATTTAGAATCCAGTTCGACTTCCATTGCCATTCTATGTATAGGTAGGCGGACGAGTGTATGGGCTACCAGATGGTAAATGGTCACCAACGCCCATAGACAATGGCATTATAATAAATGTTAACCATCGCTTACATCGCCAATGCGCCACCAACCTTGGGAACTAAGATGTTATGTCCCTTGTGTATATAATTACATTGGCTCACTCACCCGTCAAACCGGAACACAAAGTACAAAGTACTGCTGTTTTGCGGTAGAATATCTGATGAGTGGTACCTACCCAGACGAGCTTGCACAAAGCCCTACCACCGAGTAAATTTATTAGATCGTTATTTTTTATGTTTACAAAAGCATAGTCGCAATATGCATTAACGGATTAACGAATACGAAAACTAATATTTAACCGAAGCCATTAACAAAAACACGGACGACATGAAGCACTCCAGCTCAACCAGCGAGCGTAACGTGTCGCAACTCGCAACACGTCGCAATTAAAACCCGAGCTAACGAATCGCGACTCCATACGAGTGCTTCGCATGTAAGGTACGCGTAACACAGAGTGTAGCGTTGTGTAGCGCGATGGTGCGCGTTTAAGTATTAATCAGTGTTTTGTGGGAGTCTGGATTATTGACGGTTATATTGATGTGTAAACATCTTAAAGAATAGAAAGGCAGACGAACAAATTGTCGACTTGGTGGTCACCTACGAACATAAACAATGAAACTGCAAGAAATATTCAAACTAGTTCTTACGTCATCGAGTCGCCATCTACGACGTATATGATGTTACGTAACTTCAATTGCACTGGCTCACTCACCATTCATGCAGCTCTACCACCAAGAAATGAAAAAGATGAGGTGTTTCTATACCATTTAATGCCTAGGAAAATTAATAACTAAATAATTATACTACAATTTAACCATTGATATTTTTCTAATATCAGAAGAATATATTTCGAAATAGCGTGATATGTTGTTATGTTTTGTGGACGACTCGCTTTACATGCATGTTATCACTAACTTACAACGTTAACAGGGGGTCAACTTTGTCTTCGTAAGGCGGCGTTATATCGATCTCGTATGTATTAGAATGGGGGAGACACAAGATACTGTTTACGCGAATTTTAGTTTTGTTTATTTAATTTGCTGGAACTGAAAAAACACCATTGAGTCTTGGATGTTGCCAGGCATAAATTTTATTTAAAAAATGTTTATTGAAAATTAAAAAAAAAAAATAGTATAAAACCACAGCGCAAATGTAGTAAATGGAAAAAGTACGATGAAAATGTTGGAAAATTAGACGTCATACGGTCTCGAGATGTCGAATTTAAAAAGTTCAGTCTTCAGATCAATTCTGAAATACAGCTAGGACATATAAACTTTCGTTGTAAACTATGTTGATATTTGATAAAAATAATAGGTAACCACTGAGCTTCTTGCCGTTTCATCTTAATAAATTTAATCGTGTGATAAGCATATTAATGTATAGTAATATATTAAATGATTGTTATTTGTTACAGGGATCAAGCTTGCTATGGGGTTAGATGGTAAGTTGATATCTTAATTAATTCAATATAATAATTGGTTAGTAATACGATAAGAAAAAATCTTGCGGTTGTTACAAAGTATCAAACATTACTCTGATAAGAATAGAATATCGACTTCCTAGTTCTGCACTACTTAAGTCTATCCAGCCGTTTGGCCCAATACCATTTCATAATGGACCAATCAGCCTAGGTTTTTAGTTAAGTAAGATGTTTAGTTTCCACCGACGGCTTCGCTCGCTTTTAGGGGGCTTCGTTAGACAGAGTTTTTTCTATATCGATTTTCCACTACTACATCCAATGTCTTTAATTAATCAGCCATCTTAAACATGATTCCCAATTCTACACTGATAACAAAACCGATTACGATAAATTTAAAATCAAGTAGCATTAACTCAACGAACTTTGCATACATATTTGAGTAATTTAAATATATTTAAGAGTCCGACCCACTTAAGTTCCGTCTCAGGAATTTTAATTAATAATGGATATGGCATACTGTTGGAATATCTTGCATATAAGAAGAAAAAAATAAACAGAACTCAAAAGATCAGTTAATAATCATAATTTGGTCATGATTTGAATTTGATTGAGCGATTGATTTCTTTTTTTTTTTTAACTTTTCGAGCATTCTATTTATTCGAAATTATTTATTCTCTATACACGAACTATTCAAATGCAGTACAGAAGTTGAGCACGTGACTCCGTCTACTAAACTTCAATGTGTCGCGTGATCCGTCCGAATAAAGTTCTAAATGTGACATATAAATGCAAATTACCTATTTTACTTCAAACATCAATTTACTTTTAGATTGTATTTGCAATATTAA
Organism: Nymphalis polychloros; assembly: GCA_905220585.2. Taxonomy (NCBI): domain Eukaryota; kingdom Metazoa; phylum Arthropoda; class Insecta; order Lepidoptera; family Nymphalidae; genus Nymphalis; species Nymphalis polychloros. Next base: position 6,501,706 of record HG992267.1, read on the forward strand.
CATATAATAAAAATGGGGTGGTGTTTTAACGTTTGAGGTTTGTCTTGGATATGTAATAATATGGAATGTACATACATACTTATGTGCGTGATATTATAAGAAACTTAAAAAACAAAATATCGAGAATAGTCTAGAACTTTTCAATAGCAGCCCGCTTGGAATTTGGATGTGTTTACACTCTCGTGCCTCGGAAAGCACGTAAAGCCGTTGGTTCTGCGTCTGAACTCTTTCCGGTAGTGTCTTGCTGTACTCTTATGCATTATTGTCTCTCGCACCGATTGCTAGTCTTCCATAAGAACGATTGCCGTGGTTGAAATCAGCTAGAGTGACGTCATCAACGATAGAATAATTTTGCGTCAATACTTTACGTCAGTTAATACTTTATATGTTCTCGTCGTGCCCTAAAAAGTTGACCTCAAAAATATCATCATCAACATCAGCCAATGCTGGTTAAATGCTGGTCGTAGACTTCTTGTAAGGCACGCCGGTGAGCACGATCTTCAGTCGTTTTTTTTCCAACCGCCACCAGCTATTTTCCGTATGTCGTCACCCCACCTAGCGTGAGGACGTCCTCTCATGTTTGCCAAGACGCGGTCTCCACTAGAGAACCCGTCTGGGGTTGACGAGTTCTCGAGTAGTTATCGAAATATCAATTTATACGTTATATATAAAAGATTTAGAAAATAATTCTCCCATACTATTCTTGCTTAGCTTTTCAGGAGAGTCAATTCTACTAACATAATTAACATATTATCGGAATCGAATCGAAACATAATCGTTGACGTTTATCTTTTTCGTCCTTAATGGAACGTCAAAAGTTAACCTTTAAGTTTGACTTTGACATGTTTTTTTTAGCTTTTGTATAGATACGGTAAAATCATACCGATTCGGTTTAATGAGGTATAGTCGAAGCTGGATCGGAATCGAATCGAGAACGTTAATAAACATTACTAAAATTGATCTCCAGGTGAGGTTGCCATAAATAACGTGATGAGGTTTCCATACATGTTTTTACAATCAATTATAAAGTAATGCGAAAGATGGGTGGGGGTTTAGTTGTTAAGATATATAAGAAAATGTTCGTTCAAATCGTATTATCTTAAGTTTGCGTGAGTATGTAATAAAATATTGCAAATTCTAGTCCTTTAAAACGATTAGAATTTTAATCCGCCAGCAGCTACCCCCATTGCGGCTTTGATGGCTACACAATAACTAACCGGGGCGTCTCGACAGCGTTGCAATTCAGTTTCAAATCGATTTTTCAGGACCAGATCACAGCAACAACTTTACTTTTTTTTTACTTTTTATTGATGTTTGGTGGTAGAATAAATAAGTGGGTACCAGACGTTCAAACCACGGGTAAATAGAATCGACTCAAAGCTCATCTGTGATAAGCACCAAAAGCTTTCTATTATAAATGTGAATGTAATGAAGTTGTTTTTAAATTTGGTTTTAAACTAGACTATTTATTAAACTGTAAGTTTCTAGTTGAAAGTAAAGCTAAGATCAGACTAGATCATTAGTGTGAACTCTGCTTTTTAAACATCATAATTTATTATAAAAGTTCAAATAAAGTTACTCCGTCATTATCATTAAAATGAATTGAAATAATTATTTCTTACTTTATTCGGAAAGATGAAATGAAGATGCTATGAAAAAATAAATTTCTATGTATTAAAGTTTCAACTGTAAAAATCGCTATATCGCTAATTAGACGTACTCGAAGTGTCCCGACCGAATCCGACCACGGCGGCTATTATCAAGATTGACTAACCGCGCAGGACTATAGTGCACAAATCAAATGAAGATACTTTATTCAAAAAGGCTTTATAAGCAATTTGTTTTCCAGATATTTTTATTGTGTACAAACGTAATTGTAATTTAATAACAGGGGTTTAATCCCAGGACGTCTAAATCTTCAGCCGCATAGCTAACCACTAGACTTACGAGATATTCTGACGAGCCGGTTGGTGTGGTTGGTAAGATACTTGCCTTTCGCGCCGCAGGTCGTATTTACAAAAGAAAAGTATTATATGTAGTATATCAGTTATCTGGTTTCCATAGTACAAGCTCTGCTTAGTTTGGGACCAGAAGGCCATGTGTGAATAATGTCCCAGGATATTATTCAATAATAACTAGATAATTTATACGTATACGTGTACGAGAAGCTTCAAAGGTTCTTTTGAAGCTTTTGATAAAAATAGCAACTGACATTTCGCAATTTATGGAAATGTCAGAGTACGAGACCTAACCCGTCTATCTCGCCCTTCCTTTTTATATAACATAATTTACATAATATGCTTATGTATCTTTTATTTTAATTCGATACAATGTTAATAAGTAGTGATCGTTCATTGATCGTAGTTCGATTATGATCATTACTGAATAGTATTCGCCCGCGTGTTAAGGGGAAAGGGGGAGGGACTCGTTAAAAAAAAGTAGCCTATGTCCGTCCTCAGGGTTCAAGCTTACTTCATACCGAAATTTATCAAAATCAGCTCAGCCCGGCTCAATGGCTTAACCTTGAAAGCGTAACAGTTAGACAGTGTTACTTTCGCATTTATAACATTATAAATATTTGAGGAAATTTTGAATTTTTATTATTCGACGAATTTTTTCTACTATTTCCAATTTTTTTTATTTATTGATGAAACCAAAGTTCGTTACAAAGAAATAAAATCAAAAAGTCGACAAACAGACTGGAGAAAAAGGTACTGAACTATATTGTCTGATCTTTGCTTATTTACACACACACAAACACACACATATATGTATATATAGGTGTAAATATCTACATTATGTATTTATATATTACTGTATACTGTATTATAGGTTTATTTTTATATATTGTTTTTACTAATAAACATCGATTTGTCTCTTTCTGTCATCTGTAATGTTGCATTCGAGAGAAGGAGACAAAGCATTGTGTAACTTTGCACATATCTATTGTGTTTTAAATTTATAATATTAGGTATTTTATTCGTTTCTATACGACTTTAATCTACTTATTTTAATTAATTACCCTCTTAGTACCACAAAGATGGTCTGGCAGCGTGTTATCTAGATAAGTCCGCCTTTGTGCGCTTTAATATATCTATAATTAACAGTAGATGGTCACGGCATCAACGCCATTATGCAAAAGTTAAGCGATATTTTAAATCCGGTTACAGAGGACCAAGTTTTTTAAGTGCTTAATTATTAATTAAACATAATTATGATACATTTGATGAAACCTGCATATGATATGCATCAGAATAAATTCACATTGGTGGATTGAAAGTATTGTTTTTACAACCAGTGAATGTCTCCTGCTGGGCAAATTTTTGTCTTTAGAAGACTCAAAGATTATTTTTCAATGCTAAATCACGACAGTTTGGTCATAGATATATTTTTTCCATCATCGCATTTTGCTTGTTGTTATTTGAACGTGCGATCATTCTTATTCTATCCAATGAGCTATATCAGTTCCAGAGGTTTGGATAATATACCACAAAACGTAAGTAGTACGTACATATACGCGGGTACGCTTTTATCAGATTATTAGCTTCAAGTTCGTATCAGACATTTGCTTTTGACCGGCGGCGACCTTTGTCTTTAAACGACTTTAATAACAATGAGTAACAAAATTAGTAGGTATTACGTTTAGATCAATGTACGTACATATTTACCCTAACCTTTAAAGCAGCTTTGCTCAATATACAATTTAAAAAAAAAACTAATAAATAACAATTGATTAATGACGTTACTGCGCTATGATTGGTCGATTAGAGGAAGCAAAGAAATACATTAAACAAATCACTAATGACTGATCTTAGAAGAATTTTCCCGTTATAAATAATACCTTTAACATATGGTATAAAAAAGTAATTGTATTAAAATTTTCTATTAAATGTGTATTAAAAAATAATCAGTTTAACGATAACTTAATAGTAATATAACATAAGGAACAAATAGACTTTGCTTTTCACGTATAGACAGACAGACTTACCGATGAAAATATTTAATTGACTAATAAAAATATATATAGATAATACCTTGTAAGTACCACTTGCATACAAAATAACATTTGTTACTGGTTCTTCTCGGTAGGATCAATTTTTGTAACCGATAGTAATTTTTCGTCCATTAAATCTTTTTAAATGACGATTCAAATGTGTTTATCAGATATTGATTTTATTAAAAAAATGTTTAACTAAATACATTTATGATTTTACTACACGATGTTTAGTTAAAAGTTTTTACGCGAAAGCTAAAATAAACGCTAAGCACAGAATCCGTTTTAACAAAAGCGTACGCAACGATGGAAATCTGAAAGTTATAATACCGCCATATTGCGAGCGGAAACGGAAATCATTGTTTGTTGAAACTTGAAACAGAGCCTTTGTAGGCTTCACGTACAGGCTACATGGGCGCGTAAATACGCAATATGTTGATACGGATATTTAAATATTTATGAAACATTGGTTTAATATTTAATTTATTTAATATATTATCATAATTCATATGCGTTTAAACCAATTTCCACAGTTCTTTCTTCATCAATGAAGGGTTTTCATACAAAACTTTCATCCGCTTTATCACTACTTTAGGGGTTAAATTTTCATAAATCCTAACTTAGTACTAGCTTACTGGTATAAGGAATCCGTGGGCACATCTTCATGGTGCTGGGCCCAGTAGTTTGGCCTGTGCGTTGATATTTCATCAGTCAGTCATATATATATATATATATATATATATATATATATAAATGTCTAATTTCTTGTTCGAGTAAGCCATACTAATAAGAAGTATGAGTTTAAATAACTCTTCTTCTTGTACATTAATTAATGAAATACGAGAAGGCTTAAAAATTTTACAATTGTGTTCATATCCCTTCACTATTTTTTCTTTACAATTTTAAGCAGTTATAAGCAGTTTTAAGCTTGACAAGTCCCTAATTAATGATAAAAGGCGTGTTAAGTGCGGTCTGGTTTCGCGGACTATTTTAACTGTTTTCAAAAAAGGAACATAATTAAAACATCCTTATTATATAATATCTTAATTAAAAAATATATATATGACAGAAACTAATTCAAGGAATTGAAATCCGTATGAATGGTGAGTACCTTGAGCCTCTTCTATTTCAATACGTGCTTCCAAGGAGTCATCAAGTGACAGGCTTTATTTTCGCCTCTAGTGATGTGAGATTGTCGTTCCAAAAATTTGCTTGAGGCGTTTTTTTTTTATGTAAAAGCGGGCAAACGAGCAAGAAGGCTCACCTGGTAGAAAGTGACTAACACCGCCCATAGACATCTGCAACACCCGAGGGCTTGCAGGTGCGTTGCCGGCCTTCAAGGAATGTAAGCTCTCTTCTTGAAGCCAAAGCAGGTTTCGTAGAGTGTTCGTTCGAGGCAGGAAATGTCTTAGAAATCGCGCTGTTGTGGGTTTCCAGACATCGAGGGGTGAGAGATATGCAAAATTTGATATATTACTTGAGTATGTTATTAGGATTACTTTATTGCATTACGAAGAATAATTAAAAAGTTAATTGAGCTTGGTTTGGAAATAAAAGGTGCTCAAACTTTTTGACTTTTTGGAAAAAAAATAAACTATCTAAATATTTTAATCCATCAAATTGTGTATATGTATATATAAAATTCTGTTAAAAAGAACCATATATAAGTTGTATTTATACCTAATTAAAGCTTATAAATTCAATTGATATTTATCGACAAAACAAATCAGTCCATATCACAACACTACGTCATCGTCATCGACTAGTCTAGTGCTTCGCTTCGTCGCCTCACCCATGAATACTGGAGCGCTCTTTTGTAAAATCCATCCCGCTCTCATTGTACCAATACGAACGAGACGGAAACACACAAGTATTAGAGAGGGATTCTTTTCGAATGCCGATTGCATATTAATGCACGGTTGATTGGTGACAGATTAAAAAGGGAAGAAAATGGAACGTAAAGACTGAATCGGTCTGGGATGGTAACGACGTCTTTTCAATACCCCGAAGACTGAATGACGGTTTCAAACTTGTGTTATATCGCGATTTGTCATCTGGCTCTTAGGGAAAGAGATGAATGCAATTCTTCTGCACCCCGTAATAAAAGATTTTGCTTTAATAACTTTAGCTAATAAAGTAAGTAGACTTCATTTAGTTTCAAAAAATAATCTTATTAGTAAAGCCTTCTATATGCGTGGATTGAATGATTACTGGATCTCGTGCGATACGAAATATATGTAATTTATAGAAATTTTTATTTAAATAATAAAAGATAAAATAGTGAATAAATAAGATTCTTGCCGGTTCTTCTCGATAGAATCCACATACCGAACCGGTGGTAGCTCTTGACGATTGTAAAAATCTATTTAATTAAAAATATGATAATATTTCAAATTAATATCATCCTGATTTGCATTCTGGTTGACATCTATTTAATTTCGTTAAACTTTCGTTTAGATTTTATATGAAACATGCGAACATTTATGCTTCGTTTGTATTGGCGCGCTTTTTATATGGTCTTTTGTTCGGAATGTTGGTGTTGCCAGTTTTTGTCCGGATTGATGGGCCATTGTGTTGCCGCTCGCAAAAATCCAGCGCCGAATAATTGATAAGACCGAAGGTTTTTTTGTTTCGATGTCGATTCGTTAGCGGATTAGAACGTTTTTATTCGAAAGCATTGTACGTACTATGTTTTCGAAGTTTTGTTGAACGCCAAAGCTATGGATGACTCGAATAGTTTTAGGATCTTGTTTGATGAACTATTTTTAGTGGCGATTCTAGGCTTTTTCGCAAGTTATCGCAAACGAACAATGGGTTTGTGATTTCTTTTTTTTTTATTTGCATAACATAGACTCGGGTAACACGAACTAAATGTTTAAATGGTTACAAAAAGGGTTTATTGGAAATCGCTACAGAGAAATATACATAGTAATAAAATCTATATAATACTGTTGAATATCATGTAGAAAAAATAAACTAATATTATTATATAATAATCTTGTAATTAATAATATATCATGGAACATTATTCACACCATCATTCAGGCCATCTAATCCCAAGCTAAACAGAGCTCGTACTATGAAAACCAGACAACTGATATACTTACATATACTACTTTTCTTTTGTAAATACATACTTGTATAGATAATTACACCCAGACTCAGGACAAACAGACATTTTCATGCACACAAATGTCTGCCGTGGGTGGAACCGAACCCACGACCTGCGGCGCGAAAGGCAAGTATCTTACCAACCACGCCAACGAGCTCGTCAGTTACACGTTATGTACTTACAATTAAATTAAAACGAAATATTGTATTATGTGTCAATATTATTGCGCTAAAAATCAATGTCATACTTACATTAATAGAAATCAAATACACCAGTGCCTTTCTGTAAGAACTTACTTCATTACACAACCGACAAATGTTGACAACCGACTTATAGTGATATACTATTTTGGTGCGTGTATTCTTGAAATGCTATGATTATTATGGTCAATTTCGCATATCACATTCTGACCTTTCCGACCTTTTTCGGCGGTGAGTTTCGAGATTGTTCTTACAGAATAGCTCTTTATACTCAATCAAATCCTTCAGTTAATTGTTTCAAAAACTCCCTAACATAGGTAGCATTGTCATGTATTGATTAGTATAACCGCCTTATTCATAAACTTTATTTAACTCGTGATTAGTTAAACAATATTTTGTCTTCTTCTTTCGTATGTCAAATCAATAATGACAGAAAGAGACAAATCAGTGTTTAGCTAAACAGTTACTAAGGAACGTTTATGAATAAGGCCGTAAGTATTCGTCATTTACTTTAAAATAAATTTGAATGTATGATTTATAGGCAAGATTTTTGATGTCTGAAATGCAGATATTTATTTATCCTGTTGAGAAACAAGCGGGTTGTTGATGTTCAATAATTGTTGTGTTCTGTTAATAGGGGTCCGATAATAAGTGAGCCAGTGTAACTGCAGGTACGAGAAACATACAATTTTAGTTCCCAAGGAAGGACGCGTGGCAATGCCGATGTAAAAGATTCATATATATTACACTGCTAATGTTTAGGTGGTGACCAATTATCTGGTGGCCCATTTGCCATAAAGTATTAAATTAAAAATATTGGCTGTCTGTAAAGTCTGTTTACGGACGATAATTTTACGTGATAACGTCATAAGAAAACATTGATGAATACTCGGAAGCATCGGCCGATGGAGTGGAAGAGAGATAGATGCGTCACAAGCCGAACGCTTAGGCCAATCGTGTCTCTCTATCGGTTGTTCCGCGCTCTCGCTTGCACGCTCGGCTCAGGAGGAACGTGACAATGAGTCATGTTTTTCGTGCGTGCAGCCGGCGTTCATTGATTAATAAGACGTTATCACGTCAAAAATAAATTAATTTTAATATTTTAATTGTTAATCTCGTAAAGTAATTCGTCTTAAGCTTAGATTTTAAATGAACAAATAAAAAACTGCAACGAGTGTTCCTTTTACCATTATCATTATCATAACTATAACAAACAATGTATAATGATAATAAGTATTTCATTGCATAATAATAAAGCTAAATCATCATTCATCATTAACAACCTATGAATGTCCCACTACTGGGCTAAGGCCTCTTCTCCTCTTTTTTTATGGAGAAGGTTTGGGAGCTTATTCCACCACGCTGCTCCAATGCGGGTTGGTGGAATACACATGTGACAGACAGAATTTCTGTTAAATTTGACACATGCAGGTATTTCGTCCTCACGATGTTTTCATTCGCCGTCAAGCACGAGATGAATTATAATCACAAATTAAGCACATGAAATTCAGTGATGCTCGCCCGGGTTTGAACCCACGATCATCAGTTAAGATTCACGCGTTCTTACCACTGGGCCATCTCGGCTATAAAGCTAAATACATAACATCAAACACATATTTATTACGAGAATGTTTAATAACATTTCCCGTCATATTCCATAAAGACGAACACAAAATTTGTTATGCGTAGAATGATGTAGTGATCAAAATCCTATTATTCGATGTCCCGAGAGAAATTTACATAATGTACAGTCTATCTGAGTTCATCTCATCTCGCTATCTTATTTACTATTTTGGTATATTATTTGATCAAGCTTGTTTGTTTCTCTTGGATTATTGTACCCGTTTCGTGTTCGTGGCTTATTTCAATGGCTTGTATATTTTAGAAGAACTTCGAACTTTGTTGAAATTTATGTTATCTTACGGTTAGGAGAATTTTTACTTTTTTGTTCGACAGGAATCGAACGTGTAAGAACGTGAAAGCGTGTAATTTAATTCATGAAATACCGACATTGCACCTGCAAGGAACGGTGTTGTAAATGTCCATGGGCGGTGGTAGTTTCCATCAGGCGAGCCTCATGTCCGTTTTCGACCTATTCAGCAAAAAAATTGACATCGCGTTAAATATATAACAATTTATCATTCATCAGTATGAATGTTAAAGTTTGGTCGTGGAATTGTTAATTGACAAGTTTATGATGCTAATAAGAAACGTGTTACTTTTTTTAATTAAGAAAATAGAAGTGTAAAAAGACGGACTTAGCCATTATTATTAACACGTGCGAACCAAGAAACAACAAAACAATGAAACGTGGGTGTACCGTATACGGCACTGCACTGCGGTGCGACGCCGCGCTGTCTCCCGGTAGCAGCGCCGCCGTGCCTTTACACGGTGGCCGATGCCGCACCGTAGACATGTGTCCACGCCCTTATCCTAATGGGAGATCTCTTCCAGCCAACCTTCAAGTTACGGAGAGGATTAACAAAGCATGCGAAGTAAATGAAACTTCAGTCAATAGTGACAGTCTCGCCATATTCAATTGTACATGTTGACGTGATGGTTTTTGGTTTTTGTCGCATGCTCACCCTTCGAACCGGAACACGATAATATTAAGGTTTTCTGTTTGCCGGTAGAATATCTGATGAGTATTGAGTGGGGGGGGGGTACTTTACCCAGACGGGCTTGCACAAGGCCGTACCATCAAGTATAAATATAAGTCGTTTTATTATTGCTATTATGCTTCAAGATATGATAATATTGAATATTATAGCACGTAAAGCTCTCGCTTAATATAATAGTAATTTATAAAGATTACATAAATCTTCCATAAAATTCGAATAACCGTTTTCTACCCCATTTCTCCTTCGTAGGAGCGTCTGCGCGAAATATTTAGGTCGGCACGTGACCAGAATCGGCTACTCTTATTGTTTATAATGGGATACAAGTGAAATATCGTACCTGAATTGTATTTCTATATAAAATTGTTCACGCTTTTCGTATGCTATTATGTTTATTTACGTAACGTGAGAAGTAGAGGCCCCATTAATGATCAATTATAGTCTCGAAACAGAAAGTATATCATTACGAATTATATGTGCTATATGTATGTATAGTTATTTTTAACTTTACCTTTTCAGAAATCTCATAAATAAACCTTTTTTTTTATTATATAGGTAGGCGGGCGAGCATTTGGGCCACCTGATGGTAAGTAGTCACCAACGCCCATAGACAATGGCAATATAAGAAATGTTAGCCGTCTTTTACATCGCGAATGCGCCACCAACCTTAGGAACTTTTAATAAATTAAAGCATATCACTCACAAAACACAAGATTATATAAATTATAAAAAGGTAAGTATTTACTGATTTCCAAGCAAGATTCATCATCATCATCAGCCAAAACGTCTGCTGCTGGACAAAGGCCTCCCACAACGATTTCCTTTTTGGCCGGTCTTGTGCTGCCCGTATCCAACGGCTTCCCGCGAATTCCCATCATCTTTATTTCACCTCACCTAGCTTTTTGTCTTCCTCGACTCCTTTTGCGGTCTCTTGGATACCATTCCGTCACTCTACTGATCCACTTCCCTAAGTAGGATTTGCATACATTTAATTGTATTTGGAGATTGAGAGTTGAAGATCGAGCTCAGTGGCGTGCCATTGGAGAGGCCTATGTCCAGCAGTGGACGACAAAGGGATGATGATGAAGATGATTTGTATTTGATTGACTCTGTAATTAAAAGTATGATGATAATTACTGAGTTTCTTGCCGGTTCATCTAATTAGAATCTACATTTCGAACTGGTGGTAGTTTAACATTTAATTCTATATGTAACATGAAGATTCAAAAGTGAATAATTTGGTTTGATATGTTATCTCACGGCTTCTTTTTCAAACCTTTTTCTGGAAATAAACCATATAAGCAGCAAACATAATATCGCCTTGATAATATGTTAGTTTTAAACTGTAACTTGTAGATATGTATTCCGTCTCATAAGCTCTTACGTCACAACTCCATCTGACTTTAAAGTTTTTTTTTAAATCGTCTAGCTAAATTATAGGGCTCAAATATAGACTTATAAAGTCATAAATTATAAAGACTTTAATATATGATGCATATACATTAATTTGAATAATACGCAGTTTTTTATTTTATTATGTTCCTTCAGTCAAGCTATAATGTAAATTGTTTTATAAATGCTTTTCATATACAAAACGAGTCACAAACAATTATATAATTTAAATATAACAGGATCGTAATGATGAAAGCATTATTACACTGAGTGTTGATAATTGCACACGCTCGTGTAAAACTGTAATACGTCATTACATTACGCTCGCCCTCGTCGCATATTCAACACATACATTCGCATAATATACATCAATGTATATAAAACATTAAAAAAAGAAAACAAAAGAAAAATGCGGGCGTGTGTGTGCGTGTGTATGCTCGCGAGTGTGTGTGTTTGTATGTGCGCGAGTGTGTGTGCGTGTGTTAGAAAGAGAGAGATTTATTATTTATAAACAACCAGCTCCTCGCGATAAATGTAAAAAATCGTTAACAATTTGTTCCTTAAAACAATTTTGCCATCTTTTTTACTTAAATTTTGTATTTCTCTGGACGCTCGAATTTGCTACTATGGACGCGATGAAAACAATCAGAAATTAAATTCATCCTATACATATAATAAAGCAGTAGAAACCGTGTGTCTGTACGTTAAATAAATAACAGACAACAAAAAGTCATTTTTTTAAATATATCGCAATAAAACTGACATTCACGCGGACAAAGCCGCGGGGCATGAGCCAGTAGTAATTAAAATTATATCCATCATTCATTTTTTATATACAAGAGTAGCAAAACCCTGCAACCCTGTTTGTGTATACTAACAGTAGCTCCATCTGGCGGCGATCTATAATAAAATTAATAATATAAAAACCTTTTCGGATTGGTCGATCGGTTTTTTTTTTATAACATAGGTTGGTGGACGAGCATATGGGCCACCTGATGGTACGTGGTCATCAACTAAGATGTTATGCCCCTTGTGCCTGTAATTACACTGGCTCACTCACCCTTCAAACCGGAATACAACAGTACCAAGTACTGCTGTTTTGCGGTAGAATATCTAATGAATGGGTGTTACCTACCCAGGCGAGCTTGCACAAAGCTCTACCACCAAGTAAATCGTTGATTAATTATTAATCTCACACACCAACGTTTCATTCATTATATAATATAATATATAAAAGAATAACTCACTGATATCTCAACGCACATCTCAAACTACTGAAGCTAACATCACAAAAATTTGCATAACATTTCCTTTTAACACCGAAGGTTAGCACTAAGGGAGGAATTTTGAAACTTGTAACTAAGTTACTACTAAGGTGATGATAGTTTGTATGGAAAACCTTATTTTTTTTGGAAGAGCTATGGAAATCGATCCTAACCATTTCTGAATTGTGACGCGAATGAAACCGCGGGGAAAGCGTTAATGTATAAATATGTAGATAACAGACTTATGCGTTTGAGCCTCCCATTTAAGAAGAATATTTAATAGCATCCAACCCACAATTTGTAACGCTAATTCTTATTCTCTGCACGTGTTTGTATCAACGGTCATTTCGTCCGTGCTTCGTAAAAATGACATATTCCGTGAAGCTGGATGATGCTAATTTGGAAAAGGCTGTTTGTGTCAGATTCTGTGACATGTTTTTTCGTCAGCTCGCGGTGAAGTTACGTGCTCTGAACCCTTATTAACTTATTATTTAATTAATCAAGGGGGTTATTGACGTATGGATACTATTACTCTAATGACAGGAGGAGTAAGAAAAACAAAGCTTAGACATACAAATTTAATGCGATTGGCTAATAGCTCTTGCTATAAGAAGTACACGCATTTCTTAATCAATAATATACCTTTATCTATACTACTATATAAATCTATTGGCTCTGTCTGTACATTTTTTTTTCACCTAATTTTGTGATAAATAGTCGTTTTATGATGCAATGATTCACATTATACTATTTTTTTTTCATTTTTGTCTGTCTGTCTGTCTGTATGTCTTCTTATAACTCAAGAACGGCTTGATCAATCTTGATGAAAATTGGTACACACAAAGAACATGTGATGGCCATATATAAGATCGGTAAACCCTACGGTATCTTATGAAAATTAATTTCAAATCGTTAATTACGTATTTTATTATAATTTTATTAATTATACGCGGCTGAAGCTGGAGGGAACAGCTAGTTTATAATATAAAACTATTTCATTTAGCTACTCATAGCCACTATATTTTAATTCCAAAGTAGGAAAAACAACTTAACCGATATTCGAAAAGCAACACGAATCAATATGATAGATTATTCCTTTAGATGTCGACCAAATATTTACTCCCACCAATGGAAACGACGGTGTATGTCCGTTGACGATATCGTGAGCCGTTACGACGACTAATGTCGTAAGTTATAACGTCACCCGCGCTTCCGTTTCCAATAAAAATAAAAAAGCTTTCTAAATTATCTCAAATTAAATATATCTCTCTTATATTCTAGTGTAATGAACGATAACACTTCTGAGATTAAATAAAACTTGCCTTGAATAACACAATGAAGATATATTACGCACGCTAAGCGAGTGTAATTCAATTATGTAACGAATTGCTAAGTTTTCTTCAATCTTTCGAGATAATTAAGAAATGTTATAAATGTATACACATTTCATTGATTTAAATCTCATTATAATAACTAGCTAAGTAATTTATTGAAAATTTGAGGTGTAAATAAGTCTAAGAGAATTATGAACTATAAATGTAGTCATATATATATTAGTGTTATGGGGGGGGCAAGATCTAGGTACCTTATGTTCTTTCATGATAATCGGTTGAGTAGTTAAGACGTAAAAGCGTAACAAACAAATAAATATACATTTTCACTTTAAAAAAAAGCTTATATTTAGCGCTTTAAGCTGAATAAGTTTTTTTTAAATTATGATTTTGGTCTGATTTCAAAGTTATTTATTACGATGTTTAGTATAAAAGTGACAATCTGTAAATGTCTCTCACGAGGAGAAAGTTTTGGAGCGTATCACCGAAATGCACCAATGCCCATTTGTGGATTCAAAAATTGTAGATTTTAATCTGTCCCATGTTTTTTTTTTTTTTATTGTATATTTAAGCGGACGAGCATATGGGCCACCTGATGGTAAGTGGTCACCAACGCCCATAGACAATGGCATTGTAAGAAATGTTAACCATCGCTTACATCGCCAATGCGCCACCAACCTTGGGAACTAAAATGTTATGTCGCTTGTGCCTGTAATTACACTGGCTCGCTCACCCTTCAAACCGGAACACAACAATACGAAGTACTGTTGTTTTGCGGTAGAATATCTGATGAGTGGGTGGTACCTACCCAGACGAGCTTGCACAAAGCTCTACCACCGAGTAGTCTTCCTCAATTGTCTTCACCGCCAAGCACGAGCTATATTATAAGCACATACATATATATATCATATACCTTCATATCCTACCTTGTCTGGTATTGAAAAACGTAATATCTGGTTAATATACAAAATAAAAGTTTGTAAAAAATGTTTCAAGTTCAGTACACACTTTTTAATACTTCTATTGAAAGCTACACTACGGATATACTTGTTCGACACTATAAAATATTTTTCATCTGTATTTTTTTTTTAATCAAAATTTGACGTCATAGCTCGTCGTTATAAAAATCTCCATTTCATAATGAATGATTTTTTTTTCTTCATATTCGATTCAACGTGACGTAATAAAAATATATTCATCTTTTTCTAACATTACCGTTAAAAACGGGATGTCTAAATCAGTCGTATGATTATGACGTTAAGTGACACTGAATTTAACCATAAATATAATAATTATTATAAAAGAAGAATATTATTCATATTTAATTAACGAGCTCAGTCATATTAAAGTTGGTAAATAATAAAAAAAATACACTTCTCTTTAGTCTTTATAATGCTTCCATTGAAATGTGCTATAGACATATATTTGTTTAACATTTTAAAAATATTTTTCATCTGCATTTTTTTAAATCGAAATATAACGTCACGCCGCAGAGTAAAAATCTCTATTTCATAATGAATGAGAAACTTTTTTTTTTTTAGTATTCGATTCTATTATAGTAATTGCATAGTTCTGCGAAAATTTATACACGATTCATCCTTCGTACAAGTTTGGAATGCTTTTTCATTAATGGCTTCGTTATTTTTATTTCGTTAATATGTTTTTGCGTTATTTTATTTATTATTATTCGTTTTATCATTTATTGTAAATGAAAACTATGTAATATATTACTCTACGATGTTACATAAAGAAAAATATTTTTTCTTTATTGTCCTTTTTAACAATAATTGCTTAAACTCTAGTATATCGAGTATTTTTTATAGTGACATTAGTTGTTTTTTTTTTTAAATCAATAATTGAGTCATAAATAAATACATCAATAAGCAAATATTAAGTCTATTAATAAATTAAATGCATGGTATAATCAAGAAATTCAATGGAATCGTTGGTTGTTATGCGACAAGGACATAAGGTAATTGCTGTTTTAAAAAAATAAAGGAAACATATAATATTTGTAAACTGGTCTTATTGAAAATTATTTAAAGTTCCCGGTAATCTGAAATTGTGATTGCAGTTTAATGTTATTGATACAAATATTCTATCGCTCAACACTGTTACTTATTATTGTTGTGTTCCGGTTTGAATTGTGAGTGAGCCAGTGACATTATACATATACAGTGACAACAGTTAAAGTCAAACTTACTTTGTTACAATACGTTTCGTTAAGCGTGTAGATATTTATATCGTTTTTTTTTTCTCTTTCTTTCTCTATTGTTGTTCTATAATAAACGAAATAAAACTAATAATTACCTCTAATTAACTTTCACATCCAACTTTATATAAAATAAGGGTCAATATAGAATGTTTATTGAAAGAAAAGCTTACAAACAAAAAATATTATTCTTTTGGACTAGGAACCTTCTATGGCGTCCTCAGAACAACTTGGCAAAGTTTCATCACAATCGATATAATGGTTTCTGATAGCTTTGGATGTTAATATAAAATATGTGCTATTAATTTATATTTATATATATTTTTTATTGTACTTATAATTATAGTACTATATAATTATAGTACTATATAATAATATTATCATCACAATATATTTAAATATATTGTGATGATTTTTTTGTGATACACATATACATATTACATAAGAAGTATGTTGTAGCTTAAAGCACCAGTTCAGTTTCCGTCACTTAATATTATTCTTTAAAGCTGTACTTTGTTTCGGTTGCCTCGTTGGTCTAGTGGCTAGATATAAGGCCGCAGACCCGGTGGTCGTGGGTTCAATTCCCAGGTCGGGCCAATAAAAAGTTATTGGGTTTTTCTGTCAGAAAATTCTCAGTAGCAGACCAGACCCGACCCGGAGTCTGGAAGTTGGATGTGTGTACACTCCCGTGTCTCGGAAAGCACGTAAAGCCGTTGGTCCTGCGTCTGAACGCTTACCGGTCGTGTCGGATTGCCGTCCCGATCGGATTATGAGAATAGTGCACTGTAATATCTCCTGCGCAGTAGGCTATTCTCTCATGACCGAAATCGGTCTGGAAAACATTATTGTGTTCGTTAGTTAGTTTCGAATTTATAAAAATATTATACTAAGAAAGCATAAGAAAAAAAAACGCGAGGAAATAAAATTTATTACTTAATTCACGTATCAAACTATCACTATGAATTTTTTTATCAAAATCGGTTGATTCAATGGTTTATATGTAAATATAACAGACAGATGAATTATTATTATATTTCCATCACGGATAATTAACAAAACATACCTCAAGATACCAAATATAGGTATATTTTTTATTAGGCATTAGAACTTATGTATGTATGTTATGTAATGTTTTTGCGTTACGAAAATATGCACGCCTTGTACGGGCAAAATTAATTATATCAACGGCTGACAGACGCCGTCGTTAGTACGTGATGTGAATTCGGTTCGCCATATTTTCCCTTTGTGCGACGTAGATGTATCGGGTAATGGTGGTAGGTTGATTTTTTTTTCTTTCGACTAATAGATGTCTGTAGATATGTCTGCGCTTTGTCACATAACGAATTTAAAAAAAAAAACTTTAAATTTTGCCTAATATTATTTTTAAATAAGGTTCTGTATCTTACACGAAAGAGGATTGTATGTAAGGAAAAAAGGGTGTAACCGGAACACAACAATACAAAGTACTGCTGTTTTGCGGTAGAATATCCGATGAGTGGGTGGTACCTACACAGACGAGCTTGCACAAATGTTACCACCGAGTAAATGAATAAAATATTAATTTAATAGCGTTTACAGGTAAATCAGATTCGAGTGCACCGTCAGCAGATAATAAATATACAAATACTCTTTATATATATTTTTATTTTTGTAGGTATTTATTATTATACATATTAAACGTAATTATTAATAATCAATTTTATAACTTGAATTTATTAATTATAAACTATTATTGTAATAACAATTATCAAAAACGACGAGCCGGTCGGCGTGGTTGGTAAGATTAAGATACTTGCCTTTCACGCCGCAGGTCGTGGGTTCGATTCCCACCCAGGACAGACATTTGTGTTCATGAACATGCCTGTGTGTCCTGAGTCTGGGTGGGATTATCTATAAGTATGTATTTACAAAAGAAAAGCAGTATATGTAAGTATATAAGTTGTCCGGTTTCCATAGTACAAGCTTTGCTTAGCTTGGGATCAGATGGCCATGTGTGAATAATGTCCCAGGATATTATTGTATTATTATTAAAAACGACACAATCATTTTTTTTTATTTAAGATTATTGCTGTTACCTAATATTTGTAGTATTTTTATTCCAACAATTAGCTACGTTAAAAAGGCGAAATATTAAAAGATTTTCGTCACAAACTGAATTCTTACGCTGCCTAACACGCGTGTTTTGCTAGTATATAATATACTAAAAAATCAACAAATGTATATGTA
Source organism: Nymphalis polychloros (assembly GCA_905220585.2). NCBI lineage: Eukaryota > Metazoa > Arthropoda > Insecta > Lepidoptera > Nymphalidae > Nymphalis > Nymphalis polychloros. The sequence goes on from HG992267.1 coordinate 6,520,056, forward strand.
TATCCCTTGTAAAAGAATTATAAAAAACCCACAGTATTATTTCCATTTCTGCTTCGGTTGAAATTAATTAAAATGCTCTAGGTACAATCAACTTGAGTAGAGCATACTTTGTTCGGATTTGATTATGACTACAGCCATACGTTGTAATATATAAGCACACTATCATAATAGTCATTTATACTAAAGGATATAGTCTATCAAATGATTGACGGGAAGCATCGGGGTTTTTTTTTTTAATATTCATTCATGCTCAAAAATCCATAGGTGAATTAATTGGTAGGTTTTTGAACGCGATCCAATCACTGGAACCTTGTTCTGTGTATACTTTTTAATCGCTGGATTATATGATTGAAATCTAACTATTTATATAAAATCTAAAGAGATCTTGATCGCTTTGAATTAAAGTATCATGTTGACAGGATTTTTTGTTATATCATATGAAAGTTAGCCGGTTAGCGTTCGTTTAAAATATGGTATGTCTGTCCTCAAACTTTCGACTGTGATGTTAGAAAGTTTTATCGTAAACGGATTAATAGTTTTTACTTGGTGGTAGCCGGTAGAACTGTATGCAAGCCTGTCTGGGTATATAAAATCAAGTCATCACATATTCTTCCGCCAAACAGTAATACGTAGTATTGTTGCGTTCCAGGTTTAAGGTTTAGTGAGCCAGTGTATCAACAGGTGCAAGGGATATTATTATATTTTTCTCAGGTCTGAGGTGCTTATTTCCGAATCGGTGGTAGATTTATGACTATCAATAAACAAGTGTAACACTTCTACATTGAATAAAGATTTTTGAATTTGAATTAACATCTTAGTTCACAAAGTTGGTTAATATTTCTTAATGTACCAAATTTATGCGCGGAGGTGACCAGGCCAGTTTGAAAAAGAAAAAAAAAAATTTGAACTCTTACAACTAACATAAAACTTACCTCGATTCAATATTATATAATACTTTGAGATTACATGCTTGTAAATAATGTATTCTGGGTATACACACGGTTACGTTTCACGTTCATAATTAAAGCGCCCCCTAGTGGTCGTAAAGCGACTTGATGGTATTTCGACCCTTAAACGTTGCGTTTAATGCGATCACCAACAGTGGCTCTCATTAAATAAAATCGTAAAAAATTTACGACTAAGATATTTTTTAATTAATTCTGGTATCACGATATTTTTGTGTAGTTTTCGGGGTTTGTATAATGACGTCATTTTCCATATACATAGAAATTTATATATACGTATATATTTTATTTATTTTTTCTTTTCCGCTCAATAACACCTCGTAAGATTACCATCTAGTAAGGTTAGTCACCGATTATACAAGTGTACACTTCAGAGAGCAATGCTTCGCATATCATTATGTGGATAGTACGTCCTGGCTTACTACCTGAGTGAGTCAGTAGCGAATAGATAAAGCAAAGAGAGGTTTAATATCTACCTAATTATATGTAATAGCTTGGAGTTGGTGGTACGTAAACAAATCACGCATTTCGTAACAGTCTTAGAACAAAGGCTGTTCTGATATAATTATTAAATTATTTTTCACAAAGAATTTACATATTTCATAATTTTCTAATAGCTCTCTTATATTATACATAACAAACAGTTCTTAATATATCTTTATTTATAATACAACTCCAAATACGTATCCATTTTAATTTTCACTCCAAAGTTCCGATAATAACTTCGCTGACATTCAAAACGTCACTTTTTCGCGTATACATAATTCATCATAGATTGATCAAGATGTCGTCCAATGATATCGCGTGAATTAAATGTCAAAGTTTTTTTATTGTCTTAACTCCTCATTTGATAAGAATAGGCTTTAAATAAAATGCCCTTATAATTACTGTCAGTTAGTTATAAAAGAATATTCATCACATTAAACAATAGGCTTACTGATATATTGAAGAATTGCAGACACTTAATTTGCAGATTATGACATGATGATGATGATTCCGAAAATGGTATCCCAGTGATATGACGTAGATGGTACTGTTTTACCTTTCTAGTTTGCTGTAATTAGGCTACATTGCTACACGTCAAGAGAAATCAGAGGGAGACGGGTGCCATATCCCAAGCATCAGAGAGAGATGGCAAATGTAATTACGCTACGGTATGCTACGAATTTGCGTTTGGCTTGTATTATGTAAGGAGCTAGGTTTCCCTCATTAAATTTTAAAGTAAATAGGTCAGTTACCGTAATTATTCTCTTGAGAAACAACATTAATCTAGGTAGGTATTTTTTTTATTTGCTGCAAGGAATGTTCTAGAAGTAATTATAAGGACAGTTATAATAAATCATTTATGTTATTAACTACTAATTTCATGCGTTTTATGTAAAAATGAAACTCGGATCACAGTTATTCGCTTTTTATAAGCTAACGGTCGTTACAATTTTACGGTGACATATATAAGTACATATTAAGATGGGAGTTAGCGAAAATCTAGTTACTCATGTCAACTTATATATTATATATTAAGCATCCAGAAGTGAAAACTGATTTTATAAAAACCTCGAATTGGTCTATTCAAAAATAGAACACCAATTCTTTAAATACTAATAACACATTTATAATTTTATACACATAACAAATCACAAGTCGCACCAATAATGAATTAATTACTTTAGATTTATATTAACAAAATGGCGGCGGTAAATTATTAGCGTTTTTTTTTTTTAATAACGCTGTTTTATGGACTAAGCAGTTTCTTAACTATATATATTAATTAAATGCATAGACATAATGATGTTTAGAATATACCCATGGTTCACGACGTATCGTTTGTTCTTCCATTTATGTTAATTTTGGTACGTACGTAATAATTTGAGAGACGAAATGAAACGTCATTTGTACATTAAAAAAATGTTAAAAAGCAAGCGACGTTGTGGACTAATCTTAGTATATCTCCCCGAACCGTCTCAGTTTCAATAATCGATTGCGAGATGAGTCTTCTATTGTTATTCAGAGGACGAATTCCGAAGACGAGCCGCAAACTTATGAAATATTCAGATACCGTATTGTATTGGAGCTGGATGAACTCACATTATTTGTATTAGTCTCTTATTATAACCTGGCTTTATCTCGCGGTTTTAATTGCTTTCGATTGGACTGCCTGTTTTAAACCTGTGTTTTCCTGATGGTTTTGTCCAGGCCCGTCTGGGTGGATGGGTGCCACACACTAATCAGATATTCTGCCGATAAAAAGCAATACTTGGTATTGTTGCATTCCGATTTGAAGGGTGAGTGAGTCAGTGTAATTACAGGCAGTAGAGATATAACATCTTCGTTCCGATGGTTGGTGGCGCATTGACGAGGTAAGAATGATTGTTATTTCTTGCCTCGCCAATGTCTACGGGCGATGTGACCACTTACCACCAAGTAGTTCAATTGCCAGTTTGCCTTTTGGTTTGCCAGATTGGTTTATGGTTTCAGAACCGTTCCTTGAGTTCGTAGCATGAAGTTATAGTTCCGTAACGCCATGACGGTTGCTAAGTTCACATTCCTTAGGGGAAGGTATTATGTGACTATACAACACTATATCTATGTGTTAAATTGAAATATATATACAGACAATTTCAGCAGATACTAGCTAACTTACTAGACATATTATAGTGCAAAATTATATGCACAAACGCAGGTGCAATCTCTTTCTCAATCTCATAGTCCGATGGAGAGTAACCCGAACAGAGATAGCTCGGGAAAGCATTATCACCGATTTCATAAATTCGGAAAGCTACTGAGAATTTAATGCAAAAAAACTCGACCAGAATTCGAACCTAGGACACTATGTTTGCAGGCGAACAGCTGCGACAAACGAAGCAGATAGACTAGCTTCTGTCTGCGAGGGGTCGCGTTCGGTTTGGTAGCCAATGTGTTGTCGCTATTCCATATTTCATTAGTCCAGCCGTTTTTCATGTGATTATAAACCACATACATACATATATTAAAAATACCCACCTTCACGATATTTGTAGTATACTATATGTGGCGTGATTTGTGTGTGTGTGTGAGTGAGTGCTTAAAACAAACCACGAGTACATTTCGTTTTGAAACATCCCTTCCATTTCAGCACTTCATATCGTACATATTTTTCTGATTACTTTCGTTTTATTACAAATTTTAGAGACCTGGGGTGACAGTTACGTTTTTAACGATACGATCAATGGTGTGCATCCGATAGTACACGAGTATTGCATAATGACACATACACACATACACAAATACGTACAAGTGTTGTTTGTATGTATCTGTTCATATCTCGTCACAGCTTCTATAATTATATGTGTTGGTATAAATAGACATGGCGGTATGGAAGAGTTTTTTTTTTTTTAATTCTTAACGTATTTCCTCTGGCATTGCACTATTCAAATACGAATATAATACAGAATACGATACTATTTTATTGCTGTTTGATGGTAGAATTTGTGGTATATACCTATCACAAAGTGAATTTCAAGTTATAAGCGAATCTTACAAATTTATTGCGATGTTATGTAACTGAAAAGAAAGAGTATGCTAGTAGAAGGAGCATCCGACGCATGGTCATTTTTAAATTTAATTTCTCTTTTAATTTTCACAATTTAATCGCAGAAGACAATCAAAATTGAAATAATGTAAATTTCAACTGGGATACTGTCTTGAAAAAAACATGCACGTGCATAATATTTCTGAACTGAATTAAAGTAATAGAAAATTGGTCACCACACACAGACAGACAGAGATATTAACCACTTCTAACACAGCCAATGCGTCACCAATTTGGGGATTAGAAGTGGTTAATATTTATGGCAAAAGCCGCAATTGTAAATATTTAATTGTTTCTAACGCTGGAAGATATTTTAAGATAACCACTGTATTTTAGACATACATTAAAATAACTTCCTAGAAGGTTTCGAAACTGAAGATAAATGCTTCGACAATAACCGGCTGCTAAAGCAATTCAATCAGACCTCATTTCGTAAAACTTACTGAGAAAATTTCACTCGAACGCGAACGGAAATAAAAAAAAAAACAAACAAACCACAGACCTTCGATAAAGATAAACCTACCGTAAATACAATTCATCGTTCAAATCTCAAAATACACGTCCAAAGTACACTTTAATCTAATGGAACTTTAGACCCGTTACGTTTTCAAAGCGTAAAGCTGGGGGCGCGCGCCATCAAATTTTACGACCGGTATCCATGGCAACGGCGCCATTATGAAGTTCGCTTACACACCGCGCAGCGCTAGTGTTTAGTTTATTTGTTTCATACTTTTTATTATACGTAGACGTAATTTATTTAATATTATAATTGTGAAAGTAATCTCTGTTGGTCCGTTACGCTTCCACGATTAAAAAAATTTTGATAAATTTTGGTATTGAGTAAGTTTGAGCTCCAAGGAAGGACATTGACTTTTTTATAATACCTAACACCGGTTCATGCCCCCCCCCCCCCCTCCAACATTCGGGCAAAGTATAAACATAAACAATATCAAAAGAGAAATAGGTATAAAAAGCACGCTTATTAATTTATGTAGTATGCCTTTTGGATTGATTGTCTGATATCCTACAGCATTATAAGTAATAACGTATTCTCTGACTACCGTTGACTTGTAGTTCATAAGATATATAGCAACCGGGTCTGAAAATAAATAGCCACAACAGATCTTAAAGAACCATAAGAAAATTATGTATATATTTATTTGATAAGATTGTTTTGGTTATTCTTTTTAAATATATATCATTTTACTAATTTATTTCGCTGTATGCCATTTTAATTATGGGTAAAATATTTAAAACAAAACATTACAGTACCGACTACTACCGTACAATAAATCTTAGATTTATTTCAATACATTCCACCAGCCCGTGGTACGTTTTTATGTGACATTTAGTATCAAAACATACAAACTTTTATGTTTACAATATTAATTCTGAATTTAGTTTCCAGGAATTATTTCCTGGACAAAATCTACCTCTTTCCAGAAACTTGTCAAAATTTACAAAGAATTAAGAATACTATGATAAACATACTTCATATTGAAGTATGTTTATCATAGTATTTAGTTTACAGAGTTATTCTAACTATTTTAAGGGTAACACGTCGGTATTCGACTCTATCAATGTAGTGCTATTTTATAAAAAATCAAAACTTACAGCAGTGGCGTAGCTATACCAATGCAACCAATGCGATCACATGGGGCCCCAGTGAGGCAAAATCGATTCTTTTTTTTTTACCTCGAGGTGGGCCTTTATATATATTTACAAAACTTGTATTATTTTTTAAGTGGATAACGAGGAACATAAAAAAAATAAAAAAAATAAACATGATTGAAATTATAGGTGTACTTTTATGTTCTAATAAACGCAGAACGGTAACTCTTAAGCCGAGAACGTTAGACAGACTGGTCGACATCTCAGCGTTGACTATAAACACACTAAAAAGATACACCTATCAAAATAGCTTTTGCTATCGAATCGTAATAGGATTTTAAGATTTCCCGAATGGGATACGAAGTTAGTTCTAAAAAAATAGCACATTCGTTTAAAAAAAATAGTTTTGACTAACAACGCAGATTACAGATTTCATGTATTATATATGGGGCTTAACCGCAATTGTCCCATTTTAACATGTTTTTTTTCAATTATTCTTCCTTCGAAATTCTCGAAATTATGGTCACCATACAGCCATAAAATACATACATACAACTATCGTAACATATTTCAAATGGCTTACGGTGTAATCGAGGTTTTATAGCTTGATAACTGTCCTAAACAAATATCGTAAAAGTTTTATCTGTATGTTAGTTAAAGGTAATATTTGCTACCGATACTTTTACGCTTATTTTGTCAATAATATTTCAATCTATGCAACGCCTACCGCATCACACGCAAGGGTGAATGCACTTATGTCCTTTTAAAAATGAATATATATGAATTCAATATCAAATTTAGCATTAGAAGTTATATCGCTCGTTACTTGGTCCTTGTTAAAAGTATATTTTATCGATAACCGATATTATATAAATAGATATATCCATGTAATAAAGTTATATGTTACGCAGCGTCGTCATTCTCGGTAGTACCAGTCCAATTTACATATATTTTAGCTTTAAAATTATCTGTTTATTATTGGTTAGATTTTACAGTCCATATTCGGTGCGGTACTTGATGGAAGCGTTTTGGGTACTCAGTTTTGGAGTAGATATTAGTATATAAAATGCTGCAGTTTTCACCCGCTTTAAATTTAGACAATTGTCATGACAAGTGTGAGTTTAAAGTTCTTGAGTTATAATTTAGACTGTGCGTTGATTAAGCTGGTGGGGATGTTGACATTTGCCCACCAAGTTGCAGTGTTTTAGCGTGGGTGAATGACCCTCTTTCTTCTGAAAAACCTTCTCCTCAAGATGAGAATCTCGAACTATCATTGGAACAGTGACGGGGCTTTTAGGAAACCGCATGGAATGTCTTCTTAAAACAAATTCCACTATTAAAAATATACAGTTAGCTTCATATTAAGTCATAACAGCTAAAGTGATCAATAAAATTCATACAACCAAAGTCGTTGAATTCATTAAATCATCAATTTTGTCCAAATATATTGGAGCGCGAACATCGTCGAATACGTAAAATCATTCATACTGGTCATTCAAATAGTAACAATCACTCGGTGGTAGAGCTTTGTGCAAGCTCGTCTGGGTAGGTACCATCCACTCATCAGATATTCTACCTCAAAATGGTATTGTTGTGTTCCGGTTTGAAGGGTGAGTGAGTCAGTGTAATTACAGGCACAAGGGACATAACATCTTAGTTCTCAAGGTTGGTGGTGCATTGGCGATGTAAGCGATAGTTAACATCTCTTACAATGCCAACGTCTATGGGCGTTGGTGACCACTTACCATCAGGTGGCCCATATGCAAGTCCGCCTACCAAAAAAACAATGCGCCTGTGGTTTCTTTATCAACCTTACACGACAAAAACAAACCTTATCGCAATACATTCTAAGTTCACTATTGCCTGTTACATTTTATGTGATGCTGACTTTATTATGTTTCATATATTTTGTGATATATTTAAAATCGAAATTGCTTAACGTATCGATTATTTACGAAACAATGCATTCCCATCACACGCGAGATACGTCTGCGCCACACCATCAAAGCACTTTCGTCGATGTGAACTAAGTGTTCCATACGAATACATCGAGTTTGTTGTAATCGAGTGATAATAGATGCGGCCGGGTGGTACGACTGATGGCTTGCAGGAGCCGACGAAAGATTATAGGGTGACTACGATGTTAGGATATACACGGACAGTCCCTTTTAATGATTTAAAAAAAAAAACTATTTAATGTATCATAATGTAGATTGTAATTTTAAATTCTAATCTAACTTATAATTTAATCCATTTCGCGGTTGTACAATAAATAATGATATTTTTATCATAATTTAATCTCGTTTCTAGATACGTTATCGTATTAAAAATAAATGCATAATATAAAAAAAAAATGTCATATACCTCGTGCCCTTTTCTAGCTATGCCTCAGTGTCATACTATCAGTGACATATTATTGTTTAGAATTGATTCGTATAGCAAATATCAGCTTTAATATTTATTTATAATTACGATTGTGTAATTAAGATAATTTATAACTATTCTCTCAGAAATAATATAGATAAATAATATAATAATGAATGTATCGAGTGACAGTAAACAATTACTAGTTAAATCTTATCAATACGACTCACTGCTGCGCTAATGTCTTAGGTTCTATTCCCATTCAAGACAAAATAAGGTGTTTTATTTAGTAGGAAAAGATAAAAATGAAGCTTACATTATACATATATAACTTTATTCATATAAAATTATCTGAATCAGATTAAGCCTGTCCCTACTATAAATGTAACCCATTTAACGCAATTCAATGAGAATATAACACAAAATTGCTATATCGAAATTGATGAAAACTTTACGTTGAACACCTACATTATATTATGTCAATTACCTACACGTGAAAATATGTATACATTACAAGAATGTATAGAAATTGAAGATGGTATGTGAAGTGGTAAGAACGCGTGAATCTTAACCGATGATCGTGTGTTCAAACCCGGGCAACCACCACTGAATTTCATGTGCTTAATTTGTGATTATAATTCATCTCATGCAACAAAATAGAAATTAAACTCGTGCACGCAAAAATAAAATAAAAAAATTTACAAAATAGATTTACTTATTTCGTAATCAACAGCTTTAGTATAAAGTTTAAACAAATATTCTCTTTCTATTCCCTCACTCTGATAATCTAATGGGACGGCAATCCGACACGAATAAAAATTGTTTGCGGCCTCTTATCTAGCCTCTAGACCAACGAGGCAGTCACGGTTACATATATACAAACACAGTAAAAGTCTTTACATTGTATTCAGTAAGTTCGTTTCACATGGCCACCCTACACAGGGCAAGTCGAGAATACTTCGTTTGATGTAGCCGGCGTAGCGTTAACTCTGTTTATGTTTACATACACGTTTTGAACTCACGGTAACCGAACCAGCGACCCTTGTTTAGACTTTTTTTTTTCGCTTCACGAACTACTGCCGGCTGCGTCTGCGGTTTGTAGTTTCTACAAGCCCTCAAGTTTGTCAATGGAATTTGCCATAATATGATGTTACTTACACAGACGAAGCAGGCTCTACCTACCAAAAGACTAAAACAGAATAAAAAATCACTAATTAAAAGCAAGATTTGCTGTGCAGCAACGCTTGATTCAAAAATATACATTTTTTTGCAAAAACAAAATCACACTTCGCGATAAATTAATATTTTATAGAAACAGGCTGTTCGTTTGTCTCTATATTTTGTCGTTAGTCAGATAACACAATATTGGTTAACAATGTAAGAGAGGGTTTTATATTAAAACTACCTGTGCCTCGCGGCTTCACTCGCGTATAATTAATAAAAATATAATAAATTATTTTATAACTATAATAACACACACGCACACACAACCACACACACACACACATATGGCTACTGGTAAAGAAATACGTAATTAACGATTTGAAATTAATTTTGATAAGATACCGTAGGGTTTACCGATCTTATATATGGCCTAACATTTGCGCCATCACATGTTCTTTGTGAGTACCAATTTTCATCAAGAGTGGTCAAGCCGTTCTTGAATTATAAGAAGACATACAGACAAAAATGAAATAAATAGTATAATGTGAATCACTGCATCATAAAACGATTATTTATCACAAAATTAGGTGAAAAATATGTACAGACAGAACCAATAGATTTATATAGTAGTATAGATCTTACAAAAGCTAAGATGTGCCTTCAGTATGTAATAAATACAATTAATTGATATATATGTATTGAACACACACTATTAAATTTAAATTAAAAATGCGTCAATAGCGTAATGGTGTACAGGCCGCCTAGTGATGTAGAGGTCGCAGGTTCGATCGTGATTTGGGCTATTGTTGTCCCCACTACGGACACATGCTGTATGATTAAATGAAGGGATGAATATGAATATTAAAAACGAGCATTGCTATTATTATTTTTCCTAAAAAAAAAGACGAATTCTTCAGCTATTTAACATTAGTATAAATGTAGAGAGTTATATTAAATATATTTTTATCTATGTTGACTGTTGACTGCCTCGTTGGTCTAGTGGCTACATGTAAGGCCGCAGACACGGTAGTCCTGGGTTCCAATCCCAGGTCGGGCCAATAAAATGTTATTGAGATTTTCTGTCGAAAATTCTCAGTATTAGCCCAAAGTCTGGAAGTTGGAAGTGTGTACACTCCCGTGCCTCGGGACAGAACTCTTTCCGATCGTCTCGGATTGCCGTCCCATCGGGTTATGAGAGTTAGGGAATAGAGAGTGTACCTGTGTTTGCGCACACACTTGTGCACTATAATATCTCCTGCGCAGTTGGCTAATCTCTCTTGAGATTGGCCGACGTGGCCGAAATCGTTTAGGAGTACCATTATTATTATTATTATTATTATCTATGTAAAAGATTTTACATTATGTGATATTTTAATTTCAGATTCAAATCATGTCAGCAGTCATCGGATCAGATCTCATAAGCAAAGCAGACGAAACAGAGCCGCGATCGGTAAATAGATAATCTTCTAATACAATAATAATAATAAATAATTCGTTTTGCATTCGGATTCAAATATTTCCCAATGAAAAAAGATGACATAAAAACTTATAGTTATGACATTAACTGCTCGTCGCTCGTTATTCAAAAACGATCGGTTACTGATCGTACAACGACGATCATTTAAACATTGGACAGGTATGAATGGTTAATAATATAGTAATAGTGTCGAAACCGGAAATATTTCTTATTAGAAATTAATGTGATTACTATGTAGTATTTATTTATTTTTGAGAAACAGCATAATTTTGATAACAAAATAAATCCCACACAAGGTAACAAAGCTTCCACTTTTACGTTGAAACATGGAGTGATCCTAACAAGAACAAGTAAAGTATTAAGTTATTAAAGTAAGAATTAAAAGGCAAAAAAAGCAATATAAATATTAATGAACAAATACAGTTTTTTAAGACTTCTAAGAACTACTGTACTAGGTGGTAGAGCTTTGTACTAGATGGTAGAGCTTTGTACTAGATGGTAGAGCTTTGTGTAAGCTCGTATGGATATGTACCACCCACTCAACAGATATTCTACCGCAAAACAGCATGACTTTGTATTGTTGTGTTCCGTATTGAGATCCAGCCAGGGCGTGTGAGCCAGTGTAATTATATAGCCAGATACAAGGGACATAACATCTTAGTTCCCAAGGTTGGTGGCGCATTGGCGATGGTTAACATTTCTTACAATGCCATTGTCTATGGGCGTTGGTGACCTTTTACCATCAGGTGGCCCATATGCTCGTCCGCCTACCTATACAATGAAAAAAACTGAGAGGTGAAATTACAAAGAACTCGTAAAATATACAAGTATTACAAAGTGATTTTCCGGCTGTAACCACACTAAACCTATCTATTGATCTGTACTGAACTTGTTTACGACAGATGGTGTTCTCCGCTTCGAACCAGAACCGTACAGCAAGAAGTTGGAACTGAACAGCTCTGGCAAGATACATTGTAAAGTAGCCGGAGGCGCCTCGCCGACCGTAATGTGGTTTCTCGTAAGTACTCTTATATTATTAAATATTATTTGACTGTTGTTGGTCAAAGGTCCTGGGGCCACACCCTAATACGAGCTGATAAAAAGTTATTGGGTTTTTCTCTCGAAATATCTCAGTAGCAGCCCTGAGTTTGGCAGTTAGAAATGTGTACACGCCTGTGCCTATGAGACATGCAAAGCCGTTGGTCCTGCTTCTGAACTCTTTTCGGTCGTATCGGATTTGCCGTCCCTATACAAGTATTATCACTCCCATGCCCGCACACACAGGTTTATGTACATAAACCTAAGCTCCTAGTTAAATACATACATAATAGCGGGGGTGTACCATTGTTCCTACGACTCCTATTGTATTGGTAGGTTTTGTATGTTTGCTGCACAATTGGTTAGTCTCCGTAAATAAAACACCTGTCGTTGCCGAAATTCGAATTGGAAGGCATTAATATTAAATAAATTAAAACAGAGAAAGATTAACGATGTAAGAAATACATGATAGTAAATGAATAAAAAGAGTTAAAAATACTGGTAAGGATATTGCACATTTTTTTACGAATAATGATTAATAAATATGATTTAATTTAAAGGGATTTATGGAAACCATGTTGCTCTTTTCTAGAACGACGCAGATGCTCTTCCTGAAGGTGTGACGTCAGCAAATGGAACTCTAATGGTCTCAGAGGCCAAGAGAAGTCACTCCGGTAACTACACTTGTCGAGCTTCAGACGGTGACCAGAATATCACTGCTAAAATCACTTTGGATGTAGTGGGTGAGTTTATTTATTACGTATTATCTAAGTGGTTCAGTAGGCCCAGTGGATGTAACACTTATACGCTATGCGACGGGTTATTTTTATGGCTTTATTTTTGATGGCGTTTGTCCGGAATGTGGCTTTTTTTCTTTTGTGAAATATATTAAAAGACGACGACGACGAGATCGACTTTAATGAATCGAAATGAAATTCAGTTTTCAAATTCAATTCAGAAAGACCCTTTTGCTTTTAAATTATAATATATATATATATATATATATTTATTTATTTATTTATGTACCAACAGAGTATACAGAAAATTATATAAATGAAAAATGTGTACAAAGGGATAACTTATCTCTAACAAGAGATCTCTTCCAGAAACCCTGAATCTAGTGGAGATTATTTGTAAGACATATTTATGGTGTAGGTACAATATCAGTTAGTTTTATATTATAAAATTCAAGTAGACTTAACGATAAATGAATATATTACACACTAAATACAAATAAATATATTAATATATACCATTATCTATAATATATATATATACATTCAACTTTCATAGATACAAAAAAAAAATATATACATACATATAAAATAAATAAAACTTAAGTGGAAAGAAAGTGTTGCTTAACTCTGATTTTAAACGATCTTATTGTAACATTATTATGGAAAATATTATCTGGAAGAGAGTTCCATAGGCGAGCGGCAACAACGGAAAACGAGTTACCAAAGGAAGTAGTATTAAAAAATGGTACCTCAAGAGTTTTCGACGCCACACATGCGCGTACTGGTCTTTCACGAGCAGGACAAAACAGAAAACGCTCATGTAGGTAATCAGGGCTACCATGGTTTAATATATTAAAAAGAAGCGATAATATGTGCAAGCTCCGGCGAAATCGGATAGGAAGCCACTTTAACTGACGTCGATATTGAGAAATGTGATCAAATTTGCGCAGACCGTAAATGAAACGAATGCACAAATTTTGAAGTCTATCTATAGGGTTTTCCATTAAGGGCGCTTGATCGTGCAGAACTTCCATCGTAGCGTGTGCTGTGTGGCACGTAGCGCCGTCCTGTTGAAACCACATGTTGTCCAGATCCATATTCTCGATTTCAGGCCAAAAGAAGTTGGTTATCATCGACCGGTATCGCTCACCATTGACGGTGACGGCCACACCATTATCGTTTTCGAAAAAATACGGACCAATCACGCCTCCGGCCCAAAATCCGCACCAAACAGTCACTTTCTGCGGGTGCATTGCCACTTGGTGAACCTCGTGTGGATTGGTCTCGTCCCAAATACGGCAATTTTGCTTGTTGACATAGCCATTCATCCAAAAATGCGCCTCGTCGCTGAAGATGATTTTTTTGCCAAAATCGGCGTGAACTTCCAACTGCTCTAATGCCCAGTCAGCGAACACACGGCGCTGTCTATGGTCATTAACCTTAGCTCTTGGGTTAGCTGGATCTTGTACGGGTGCAGGCTCAAGTCACAACGCAAAATTCGCCAAGTTGTCGTCTGCGAAAGGCCGAGTTCCTGTGCGCGACGCGGAATCGACTGCCGCGGGTTTTCGAGGACACTGTCGCGCACAGCGGCGATATTCTCGGCAGATCTCGCGTTACGTTGACGCACGGGAACCGGCTGATTGTTAACTGACCCGGTTGATTCGAATTTGTCCACCAATCGACGGATAGTCGACTCGGCAGGACGATCATCGCGACCGTAAAACGGGCGAAGTGCGCGGAACGTTGCTCGAACTGAAGACCCATTTTCATAAAACAATTTTATGATTTGCACGTGCTGCTCGACACTGTAACCTGCCATGGTGGTTTGGGAGGACGGAATGAATATAACACACAATGCATTTGACAGCTGTCACTCAAACAACATGGCCTCAATCAGCTGTCAAAGTTCAAGCGTCCCTATTGGAAAACCCTATAGTTTGTCAAGTAGCTCTTCATTCGCATCAAGGTAGCAAACATCAGCGTAGTCCAGGAAAGGAAGAAGAAGGGATTGTGCAAGTAAAATTTTTGTTTTGAAAGGAAGGAAATTCTGCAAACGTTTTAGAGAATGCAGAGAGAAATGGACACGTTTACTGACTTCGTTAACCTGAGCTCTCCATGATAAATTGCAATCTATGACTAACCCCAGATTACTAGCTTGGTCACTATATGCAATTTGAGTTCCATCATAGACAATTGATGGTACAATGTCCCAATTAATCTTGCTACGTAACTGTCTGGTACCTATTATCAATGCCTTCGACTTCAAGGGATTAACACGAAGCCCAAAGGATGCAGCCCAGTTCTTAATTTTTACAAGATCATAATTGATATCATGTATGGTCGAACACAGATTTGATAAGGTGACGTGTCTATAAAGTTGTAAATCGTCTGCATAGAGATGGTAGTGAGAAGAAATAACTTTGGTAATTTCATTAATGAAGATTGAAAACAGAAGAGGAGAAAGTACGCCGCCTTGCGGAACGCCAGCAGAGAGATCAGCCCAGTCCGAGGAAGCCTCATCAGACTTTACCATCTGCCGACGACCACGAAGATAAGATTGGAACCAATCAATCACAGGCTGAGCAAAGTTAAGTGAGCGAAGGATACCAAGCAATACATCAAAGTCGACTGAATTAAAGGCATTGCTAAAATCGAGCAAAATGAGAATAGTAAACTCCCTTTTGTCCATAGCAAAGCGAATGTCTTCAGTGACTTTAAGCAGTGCGGTGGAAGTACTGTGACCGGAACGGAAACCGGATTGAAAAGGACTAAGGAGATAATAAGGATATATATTTTAAATTTGTCAGTTGTTGTTTACAGTTTCGCAATTATTACCGTTGGTTGTGCTATCTTAATAAGAAAATTAACAGAAAATAACAATTGTAATAGAGTACTGCTTAAAATGTACCAATCTACCGCCAAACATCAATAATTATTATTGTTGTGTTTGGATTTGATGGGTGAGTGAACCAGTGTAAATACAGGCACAATGGGCATGACATCTTCATTTCCAAGTTTGGATTACATTTATTACAACGCTAATGCCTATGGGTGGTGGCCGCTTACAATAAAATGGCACAATTACCAGTCTGCATCAGGAAATGAAATTTAAAAAAAAATATTGCTGCTGTAAAACTTTCGCTTTTTAATGGATAGATGCAAATAAACAATTTTCATCCCATTCAGCATAAAAACGTTTTCCATCAGATCACTTGGTGTCACTTGAAAACTCAAGATGATCTGTCTAAAAGCCATCACAGTCTTCAACATGGCACTCAACTCCAAGCTGTTTCGATTAAAAAAATCATCGTCATAGATTCTTAACGAACTTTAAGCTTTATTTTCTCCATCCTACGCAACATAAACGAAGCGTATTATAATTAGTTTTCAAATATAGTTATATACAGCATGGAGTGGTGCTTCTCCTGCAAAGGGATACTTTCTATAGGATGCTCAAAAGACTTCTCACCAAGTTGATCTAGTACTTATCTTAGTTTCAAAGTATTGTCATATTATAAAGCTATTCTATTTTTTTCCTAGTGGCGCCAAGGGTTATAGAACCGATAGCGGGACAACAGATGCACGTGACAGTCAAACAGACGGTCTCCCTCAATTGTCTCGCCACCGGCGACCCGCCACCCACCACCCACTGGGACCGAAATCTTACCATATTGCATCAACAACGTGAGTATATCTATAATAATAATAATAACTAAGATATCGAGGACAAGTGTCTTCGTGCCATGTGGGATTCTCTGAAACCATTCTCATTGCCGTAAATGGGTTATTGGGAAGTCATCCTCGCTTACTGTAAAAGTATCTCAAAAACGATAACTTGTACTCCAGGTATACATACCTGGAATTCCAGTGCACCGGAATACCCACTATAAAACCATCGGTCACTGTACACTCACCGTCTCTTCGGGGGGCGACACGGAGCGATCTACGACCCTAAGATAGAATATTTTTTGAATTTTTATTATTTATTTACAGAGGACGGCGTTGATATTGAGGGCGGCGTGAACGCATCCAACTCGAGGTAAATAATTCTTTAATCTTTGACGTTGACGTCAACATAAATTTTATATTGCTTTCTATATTGGGTAATCAATATTGTAAATTAAAGTAGAAACGTGGAAGCTTTTCCGGAAAGACGCATTATGTGACTTTACTGATATTTTTAATTCCATATTCCGTCTCACTCACTCGCATGGGCAAAACTACGAGGTGGTGAGCAAATGATAGTTGAATCGTCTCCGCGTTCGTTCGCCTGAAATTTTACTGTCTCATCGTTTGTTTGCCTTGTATTTCTTTCTTTAATACTAAATCTATTCCAGATTGGTTCTCCTGAACAATGGCACGTTACTCATCCGTAACGCCGTGGAAGAAGACTCTGATAGATACGGTTGCACGGCCGGCAGCGCGGCCGGACTAGCAAGGAACGAGCTAGAGCTGATAGTACACCCCGGTGAGAATTTTTTTATACACTATGATGGCCATAAATGTTGCATGCTAGTTTAGGTGTTAGATACAAAATTGCCCAAGGAAGGACCTTGATTTCCAAACTTGCTTCATACTAAATTTCATTAAAATTGGTTCAGTGGTTTAGCGGTGACAGCGTAACACACAGACACATTCGTATTTAGTTTTATATTTAGTAGATCGTGATGTTGTGAAAGGAATACAACGGTTTGAAGTAAGCAGTGCTTAGACTCCTCTGCTCCGGTCCTGTTGGATTGCTTTTCTATAAAATTATGAGACTAAGGAATAGAGAGTGTACCTGTGCTTACGCGCACAGTTGTGCGATATAATGTGTCTTATGCAGTAGGGTCTGGGCAGTACTCTCCATTGTTTATTATTACAAATACTAATTGGGCTGAACAGTATAGTTAACTATTAATTAAATTCTGCAGAAGGCGAGCTGCCTCCACCAGAGTCCACGGGTGTAGCGGGTAAGGCGGTTCTCGTGTCCATATCCGTCGCAGGCGCATACATGATACTGGTGTTAGCCCTCATGCTGTACTGTAGGCGAAGACGTCTGCAGCGGCGTCAGAGAGGTAACCTATACAAACGTTTTTATGAAACTATTATCATATAAGTATATTACCAATACATAACAAGTAATTATATTAGTTTAGTCTTATAAATGTGAGCGATCTATAACATTTGACCAAAAATCACCCCACAAGGCTTTAAATTAACTAAGGAAATTTTGGAGTAAGTCATATTAACAAGTCTGACTGAATGGTTAAAGCCCATTGGTTGGCTATAACGTCCTCGTCTTCAATCGACCAATGAGCATTAAGATTAAAGTAAAATAAATGAATCTGATATTGTTGAGTGCATTAAAATCTGTAGCTCAAGCTTTAGTTATTTATTCGACACCTACTAATGTGTTTATGTCGAAGTAAGATCGGGGCATCAAATGGTAAACGGAAGTATGGAAATGCTAACCACTGTGCGTACAATTACAATTTATTAGATCCTTTTAAAATAATTTTACCTCACTATATGTACCTCATATCGTCTAGACAGCGCGATTCAGAAATGTGACTTATTGAATGAGCGCCATCTATTGCTATCGGGTTGAAACGTACACAATGACCACAATTTGCTAACTCTACGTCTAGGAGAGAAGATGGAGCTAGAAATGGCGGAAGGAAGGGAAAAATTAGTAGAAGAGGGAGAAGAAGACAAACAGAAGGTGACCGTAAACGGTGCGCCGACGCAGAACGGCAGGCTGCTGCCGCATGATAGGGACAGTGGTATGAACATTTGGCCACTGGCTCACTTTACCTTCAAACGCGAACACAACAATACTTGATTGTTATGTATTTGCTTCTAGGTGCTGATAATTCAGAAGTTTCTGGAATATCGCGAGTATCAAAGAAGTCAGGGCAATACGACCAGCTCACAGTACCGAGGACGTTGCTAACTGAACAGATAACTTTGGGTAAGTGTCGTTTTTTTTAAGGTGCCATTTAAAAATTGTACTCGCTTATTTTGTTATAAGATGTAATATTGCCGATATAAGAAAATCATTAACGCTGATTCTGGAGTAGTAAATGAATATAAATGGAGGTTTTTGAAGGAAATCCAAATCTTCCCCTCCAAAGAAGAGAAATTTACAGCCTTACTTAAATTTTCCTTCTATTGACGCAAAAGTCCCTATAGAGATTAAAAAGTCCCTTTGTCGTGTAGTCTGCTAAACCTGATAATTTTTCCTAGGTCGAGGCGAATTCGGTGACGTCATGTTAGCTAAAATAGATATGATTCAAGTTAAGAAGTTGCGGAACAAGGACGAAGATGGCGAACCTCAACTGAGACCAGTTCTTATCAAAGTGCTCACGACAAAGGACGAGGTGAGAGTTTTTTCTAACTCCATTCTTGTTTTGGATAACTCGAAGGAAGATCTTTAAGCCGAATCTCCGAAGTAATATCGGGAGATTAAACGGTAAATAAAAATGGGGAAGTGCTTTCCATTGTACATATAAATTTATTTGATCACTTTATAATTATAATTATTCACACTTCATTAATTTCTTGCCCCATATTATGTGATTCAGAAATGTAACCCATTAAATGGGCGAGAAGTAACATACGCCATTATACAGTCCTGTACAACGATTTTTTTTTAGATCTTTTTCATTTGTCCGATCTGGGCAGGGTTTCGTTATGTATTTTAGTTATTTTTATAAAAAATAATAATGCTATTTTATATAGGTACAGCTAGCTGAATTCCGCCGGCAGCTGGAACTATTCAGTCGCATCCGCCACGAGCACCTCGCGCGTCTCATCGGCCTCTGCAACGAGGCCGACCCGCACTACATGCTGCTAGAGCACACCGACTGGGTGAGGGAGAGGATATCGTCGGACACATACCCGCGTCCCATTTTAGACGCCGACATTAATTTAGCGATCGATCCCCGGTGTTCGAATTAATTCGGTTTTTTTTTTCAGGGTGATTTAAAAAGTTTCCTGATCGCGACCCGCACGCCGGAGGAGAACGAGGAGTACGTCGCGCGCGTCGGGCCCGCGCACGGCCTCCCGCCGCGCGAGAGCACCGTGCCGCCCCTCGCGCCCGCGCACCGCCTGGCGCTCGCGAGGCACCTCGCCGCCGCCGCCGCGCGCCTCGCGCACAAGCGCCTCACGCACAGGTACGCGCCCCCCGCCCCGCGCCCCGCGACCCCGCTGGCACGAGTACGACGCGGCGCATGAATAATCAAATGCTAAGGCCACTGTTTTACTTTATCTCGAAGATTCCACTGAAATAAATATGATATGCGACACGTTAGCTCACCCCCCCCCCCCCCTCTGTGCGCAGAGACATAGCGGCGCGCAACTGCGTGATCACGTCCAAGTTGCAGCTGAAGCTGTCGTTCCCGGCGCTCACTCGCGGACCCAACTCGCACGAGTACTTCAAGTTACACGATCAGGTGACCTATTTATATTTTATTTTATGTCAAAAATGTATTTGGAATTTTTGTACAAACTGAATAATTTCACTGTCTTCGCCACAGGTGCTGCCGCTTCGCTGGCTACCGTTCGAAGCGGTCATGGAGGGCGAGTACTCCACTAAGTCGGACGTTTACATGTTCGCATCGACTATCTGGGAGGTGAGCGATACGTCCAATTATTTTTAGTCTCGATTTTCATAAATACGTTTATATTAAATTTTTACTCTACACCAAAAAACCAATGACTATTTTGCACTCGGAAAGCCTGCGATTAAATATTTAGCATCCGGAAGTTAAACTGATATTATAAAAACGGAAACGAAACGAAATCATATAAATCGACGTAAATAACTCAATCAATTACTCATAAAAATCCGAATAACACATTTGAACACATTTTACAAATCACAAGTCGCGCCAATAATTAATTTATTACTTTACTCATCTGTCCAGTGTCCACTAACTAAATGGCGGGTTTGTAAAATTAGCGCGCGTCTTCTTTTTTTTTAAACTCCGTTGTATGGATCAAGGAATCTTTATTTATTCAAAACAATTTCACTTAACTACTTCTATCGACTTTTATACATCCAAAGTTCCAATAACAACATAAATAAAAGATTTTATTTTTCTCCTTTTCAGATTTACACCAAAGCGGAAATGCCGTTTGCGAAACTCAACGATAACTCGGTGCTCGAGAGATTGAAGAGTGACACGCTCGAATGGAATATACCGGACACGATGCCCGAGCGACTCGCTACGTTACTTGTGAGTGTTATAGCCATATTAATAAACACTGTGGCTAAATTATCTTGTTCCGGCTTGAAGGGTGAGTGAGCCAGTGTAATTACAGGCACAAGGGATATAACATGTTAGTTCACAAGGTTGGCGTTGGCGATGTAAGCGACGGTTAACATTTCTTACAACGCCAACGTCTATGGGCGTTGGTCACCACTTACCATCAGTTGGCCCATATGCTCATTTGCCTAATTGAGATCAAATTGTAAATGAAACTAATGAAGCTTTTCACCGTTCATTTTTTGTTCCACACTATATATACCCAATAGCAAATATCTAGACGGCGCGATTCAGAAATTTGACATTTTGAATGAGCGCCATCTATCGTCATCGATTTGTAATATATGCCATTATATATAAATATAAAAAATATATTATATATAAAAAAGTCTATTCTGATGTTAAATACATTTATAATTCCAACAGAAACGTTCGTGGAACAAATCGCCGACCGATCGTCCCCAGTTCACTGATATTTGTGAGGAAATGAACACGATAATCCAGGAAATGACGTCAGAGAACGCCTCCCAACATTCGCAGGACAAAATCGAGCAAGATGTTTAAGCGTATAAACACTGTGACGATAAATAAGGCTGCGTACACATATACGGAAAATATGCTGTTTTTATTTTATAGAATTTTGTGTTGTTCGTAACATTTTGAAAAATTGCAAACAGTTGTAAACAACGAAATTATTAAATATTTCAGTGGAAACGCACCTTATAAGATATAACCTTATAACAATTACGGATATGATTAATTTTGAATATTAACTTTAATTTATAATATTTATTAAATATCTTGTCAAGTTAATTAAATTTGTAAATACTAAATTGAGAAATGTAATGCTAAGCTAGCAATACTTTCATCTTTATGGAAGCATTAATATAATTAAATATATAATGTAATGTCTAAAAATGCCTAATTGTAGGAAAGCAAAATGTTTAATTAAAATTTATAATTATAACATGATTAAAATTAAATAACTGAATCTTGTAAATCGTTAATATAAGTTAACTAGGAATTTCACTGAACCAGGATAATTGAATTTCTAAAAAGAAAATTGTACTCAATTTTATATTACACTTTCATACTAAACTCTATAAAAACTTGCCATCATAAAAATATATTAAAAAGTTTTTTTTTTTTTTATTAATTAAAAAGTACATTATCAATATCAGCCACCATGAAAGACTAATCAATTTATAATTTTAGATATTTAGTCGTTTCGATGCATTTACAACGTGTACATAGTCATAATTTTAGTGTTTATTCGTGATATTTGTATTATATTCTAATAACGCACTTATATAATTTTGCTGCACTTAATTTATGATAAAAAAACTTCAATTCAATAATTGGCTTATATTTAAATACATTTTTTTATATAAAACCTCTTTGCTTATTCAAAATGGTTCTATTTTTAAATTTGTAAATTTATTTTATGTGATACATAAATAACGGTCTTTGAATAGCACATTCAGGGGTTATTTGTAACACACCAGCAACCTCGCAGGACTAGATAGCTGACACCATATGCAACAACTTTTGTTCTACGACTTCGGACATAACTCGATACATGAAAAACACGTACTGTCGTGACATTTGTAGGTCTATATTTCATTCATAAACGTAAGGACGACGCGACGCGTCGATCTTTTCGATGCGCGTAGATTTATAAACGTTCAAGCGGGAAATTAAATTCGGAAAATCTAACAAATTATCAAAAGTCGTAGAACAAAAGTTGTTGCTCATGGTGTTAGCTATCTAGTCCTGCGAGGTTGCTGGGTCGTTACAAATAACCCTGTATATTAAAATTCAGCTTTCCAGACTGAGTAGTTTTGTCTGTTAATAGATTTGTGTGCGTTAATAGTCAGTCAGAACAAACGGTTTTATAAGTATAGATTATATGTTAGCACCAATCTACAAAAATTACTTCTTTTGTTTTTTTTTTCCTGATAATAGTGCATTGTGATATAAATAAAAGTATTACTGTAACTCGATTTCTAACGATATACCAAAAAATCTCAACTTTTTTAACTTTTATATATATTTTAAGCTAATCCTAGCGATAGGTTAGTGCTTAGTGACTATTTTATTCATAATAATTATGTATTACTTACCTCCAGTTCTGAAACACTGATAAAAGTCAAGTTAGTATGATGACCAATGAGCGCTCTTTCATCTGAACGCCTATTGGTCGCTGATTGCGTCATCGACTGCCATCAACCAATGACAATTCAGATTAAAGCCACACACAAGGTCTTCAAATTAAACCAGAATCAGTACTTATTTAAGTAATTATACTCGAATTGATAAAAATCTTTTATCAACTATAACAATCTAGGCCATTTACAATAAAAATAACTGTTATGTAATATTAAGATAAGTAATAATAAGCGAGCGTTTAACGTCACATTGTAAACGTTATTGCTGTCCTTTATCCACATACGAGTAAACTCGCACGCGCGAAAGAGACAGCTTATTTATGTGACTTCTTGACTCAATATGTTTGATTCGATTATGTCACGAATACTACAGAAATGTTTAACGGAAGGCAGTAAGTAGACGTTAGGACTATCGCTCTGTGAACCTAGATATCTTTAGTGTCTCCTATTATAATATAATAATTTATTTAAAGGTCAAATTAGATCCCAATCACGATCTTGATATAACTTTTATTTCGCGTCAACGCCGCTGTACGTCGTTGCTATCGATGGGTGCGGTCGCGTGCCGGTTGAGTGACACGCGGTACGCATGCGTCACGTTTGAGAGAAAAAGATACAGAATCTATTCCGTCTCCGTCGCACAGCACACCCATCTGTCGTCATGCCTCTGGCGCTCGTAAATTGAACAGAACAGCGCAACCATTATGCCGACGTGCCCCCACTACTGCTGTTGATAGACCTGTGTATAAGACCGTGATCCAAATTAACTGTGACGTTTGTTAATGTGACGTCATAATGTTATATTTTTTAATAGATTAATTAGTATAGATTGTAGAATTAAGAGAAAAACAAAAGCTACGCGATACTGCCATCGGTGTACATAATGAGATTAGATTAAGACTGATTGTAGCAATTTTGATGTAATTTAATTAAGTTTTCGTCCGAAATTCGTGAACGCTCGTCCTGATTGAATCGAAATTTAGTTTTAAGTGTGTATTGGGCGTTGTTGGAGAGATTTTTTTAAATTTATTTATAATAGTAATAATAAATAAATTGCTTTGTTAATTGAATTAATTCCACAAATTATTACAGTTAGCGTGAAAATTGGTATGGTCAGAAAAACAATGGTTCTGTTTTTAATATATAATCGGATTATTTTAGTTTAATAGCTTAACGTACTGTATATAAACTTATCATAAGGCTTATGTATAAACAAATAAATGTCCATAATGTATACAGTATAATCTCCCTAATAAAGAATTGTCCCCGTAGGGATAGATCAAATAATTATTGTATTTATTGGTAAGTTTGGTGAAATCGCTGAAATTTGTAAAACTTTTGGTGTTTTTTTTTTTAAATTTCAAATGAGTACACCTTTTCCTGGAACGCATGTTATTTTACAAAACACATTCGAATCGGTTATTTAATGTCAATTCAATTATTTTTTTTTAAATCTATCTCAGTTAAACCGAATGCTGGGTCACATAAGCGACGCTACACTTTCCTAAATATAAAATAAAAAAACAAATTTCTTCTATTTATTTTTATTAACAAAGCAAATTTATTTATTAATTATCATTCGTGAATAAAATAATATTATAAGAATTGTTCCGTTTTTTTCATATTAATATGTGTAATGTGAACATTTCTATTGAATTTGTACATTTTAATCGATACCAGGTGATGCATTTATAGTTTAAGGAATCACTAGATGTTAGATATTTATTTAATATAATGTAGTCATCGTTTTTATTTTAATATAACATCCGGCATATCATTGCCTATTATAAATTTAAAAAAAAAATGTCAGAACTTTTTGGAGAAACCAATTCACTGGGAAATTTTTTAGTAACTAAAATTATATTACTATATAATTTTTTTTTTTATAGTAAAACGTATTAAACGTGTTTTGTGAAGTTTTGAATTGTACAAAAAAATATTTGAAAATAATTGTAAAGCGAAAAAAAAAAGTCCAAATTAAAATTATATAAATGAAATATTCGGCCCGTTCTATATGTTTTTTTCAAGTTATTGTAAGATTTAACATTAGTGTTGTATTTCATATGTACTCGTGTAGTTAATTGTCAGTTTTAAACTGACAGACATAGACTAGTTTTATATGCGTAGTGCCAGATAGCTTAGGTATTTGTTTAAGATCGAGCCACACTGACTTACTTAAAAACTTTTGTATTATAAATTAAAGTCACAATTATTCGAAAAATTTAATATTACTCCGCTAATGCCTTCTCTTTTGTGGAGAAATTATGGAGCTCCACTACGCTGCACCAATGCGGGTTGGTGGATGTAGATTTAGGTCTTAATAGCTCTTTTTTTTTCTTAACAGAGATTTCGGCTTGTCCGCAGTTGTGGTGTGGGAAGTTTAAGATTGCTGATCTAAATGTTGCAATTCTATAAAATAAATTAGTTTGAAAGGAAATAATTTTATTCCCTAACCTGCAGCATACAATGTCCGCTCATTTTTTTTTTGTAATTTATTAGTCATGAAATAATGATTTCGATACCTTAGGTCTAAATTACATCCGTTTTTAAATACGATAGTTGTGGCGCGTACCTCTCACCGGGGCTAGCTTTATCGTCGTGTCAATTTTGTATTTTAATATTAATGTAATATATATTTGAAATAATTTTGTATAAAACTGAGTTCCTTATTTTATTTTTTTTTTAATTAATTTCTCCGCTTTTGTCAAATGTGATCGCGCTCGAGAACGAAGAAGCTTGTCCTTAATTGAGATTGATTACTATTCTCAATGGTGAAACTTATAGTTACGTTACAACGTTTTGTATGTAACGTTGCTGACGCAAAAAAGTTTCACTTCAATGAAGTGTACGTATTTTTTTTTTTTATATTTCATAATACTGGTGCTTTATTTTTTTTATTTTTTAATTATAATGTAGAACAGATGTGTGTAGTATGTAATGTACTATGTAATCAATGAATTTGTAATATTGATGCAATTTTTTTTCTTTTTAAATTAGCTTTAAGTAATCATATTATAGTTTTTCATAGTTTCGTATGTTTATGTGATAGACTGACTTATCGTGTCATATAATTATTATTTTATACTTTTTTACCTAGCGATTTGTTAAGGCGTAATTTAGTAATGGAAGGAATTTTTGCATTTACGATTTTTAAATAAATGATTAATCGGAAATGTGTTTTATTTATTTTGTGCCTTTTATAGGATCTGATTTATTATTTTAATATAATAATATGAATATAAACAATTTTAATTTCAATTCATTTGAATATTGTAAGAAAAAAATACACTCTTCTGTAACTTTAATAAATAATTAGTTTTCTTCTCGACCAGCAAGGCTAATCTGCAAGAACAAACTCGAGACTCAGACCGCAGAAATCGTTCGTGTAATGTCAGAAAGTGGCATGCGACATTGCCATAATAATTATAATATTACAAGAATTCTTAGTCGATACGCTCTTCGTCACGAAGGAGTGGCTCTCTCTGTCAGTTGTTAACCCGGTACACCTATGCAGGGCCGCGCCGCCCCTGTGTGCGAAGAGTGCGGCGCACACAGGGCCAAGACAATAGGGGCGCCGCCATCGAAATTATTTTTGTTACACTGGAGTATCGATAAGTAGGTACAATAGGCGCAACATATGCCTCGTGAATAACAAAACATATATTGCGCTTATTGTACAAGTCTCCCATGATAATATTCATGTTTGTGGTTTAATTTTTCGCTTTGGGTTTAAGTTTAAATTAATTACGAGCTCAGCGTTAAAATCGAAAAAGAACCGCCGTGAGTTTGTTTAAACGAGTTTATGAAGGCAACCCGATACGATGCGTGCGATGCGAAACGGGATGGGGTCACGGGGATTCCCCGACTTTAAGGAACGAGTGAATTGGCAAGCGGAAGTGAACTGGTTTTACCTATTTAGAAAAATAAGGTCCTCCAGACCGATTTCGGCCACGGCGGCCAATCTCAAGAGAGATTAGCCAACGGCAATCCAACATGACCGGAAATAGTTCAGGCGCAGGACCAACGGCTTAACGTGCTTTCCGAGGCACGGGAGTGTACACACTTCCAACTTCCAGACTCCGGGCTGCTACTGAGAATTTTCTGACAGAAAAACCCAATAACTATTTATTGGCCCGACCTGGAAATCGAACCCAACCACCGGTTCTGCGGCCTTATATCTAGCCACTAGACCAACGAGGCAGTCAGTTATGAAAATATCATCATCATAAAACTGGAGAACATTTATTTCGGTTAAAATTAACAAATAATTAAAAAAAAAATAAGTTGAAACATGAATATTCGTGAAAAAATGAGGCGCCTCATAGGCTTCGCACACAGGCGCTGTGGGGTCGGCGTGTCCATGCGCCTAGTGTGTAATGGTAAACATTTCACGGATGAGTAATAAAGTGAGTATTTACAGAATACTACTGCTGCTTCACTTGACTTTAAACCGATTGATACATCGCATTCCGTCAAAGTAAATTTTCAAATCAAGTGTCATTATAGTCTAACCGCCTTATTCATAAACTTTATTTAACTGGTGATTAGTTAAACAATATTTTGTCTTCTTCTTTCGTATGTCAAATCAATAATGAAAGAGACAAATCAGTGTTTAGCTAACCAGTAACTAAGCAACGTTTATAAATAAGGCCGAAAGTGTTTAATGTCCGAGGCAAGTGTACCAAAGAGTTACCACCGGTATTACTATATAATTGTATTCCGGATAGGGTGGATAATTTTAAATATCTCGGACACTATCTGACTTCTGATTTTGACGACGATACTGATATTGACCGGGAGCGGAGAGCATTGTCGGTGAGAGCGAATATGCTTGCTCGTCGGTTCGCACGTAGTTCACCCAACGTTAAAATAACATTATTTAGAGCATATTGTAAATCTTTTTACACGTGCAGCCTATGGGCAGGATATACTCAAAAATCTTAGTGCTCTCCGCGTTCAATACAATAACGCGTTCAGGGTGCTGTTGGGATTGCCTCGATACTGCAGCGCCTCAGGGATGTTCGCTGAAGCCCGTGTTGACTGTTTGTACGCCCTCATGAGAAAAACTCTCTCTGGTGCGTAGGGTACGGGGTAGTGCCAACAGAATTCTGGGCATGATGGCCAATAGACTGGATTGCATATACATGAATCGTTGCTGTGTCATTGCAAACGGAATGGTGCAGCGGTGATTCGTGTGTACGGTAACATATATTTATATGTCGAAGCATCAAGAAGTTTGATTGAGAATTATTTTGATTAATTAATGTACTCAGCCGGCAACGTCAAGCTGGAAGCTTGAGCGAGGTCGCCACTGTGTCGGTATGACGTAAAGAACACGTGACGTCCGAAAAATGTCATTTTGAAGTGGGCGCGGGGACCGCGAATGTTGACACAGTCGACTGGACGAACTCGCTGCGTTGTCCTCAATCTTGTTATTGTATTGCAATATTTTAAAGTTATTGTGATTTAATATTGAAAATAGATTATTAACGTGAAAGAACTAGGCTTTTATTTCGAAGTTCGCCATGTATGATAACGAGTTGACGTCCTACTCCTCGTCATATATAAAAAAAAAAAATTTATAATATATACAACTAACCTAGTCTGTAAGAAAATTTGTTTACTAACCATAATGAGTCACTAGTTACTTGAATAAATAATATTATTATTGTTATCAAACTCACCTCAGGTTATTTGTTGAAATTAAAACACAAAAATAATATATCGCCTTTATTAGAATGCATAGTCTTCATATATGATTGTATAAAATTTATTAATGATAAAAGAATACTTTAAATGCAAATTAAAACAGTCTTAGAACTTCAATTTCGATAAGTTTCATGTTTAATATTAATTTTATAATGCGAGACATTTTTTGATACATTTTATTTGATTCAACTTCCGGTCAAAACGGGATTACCTTGGCTAATAATTTTTTGGTAGTGTATATGTTGCAGTAAGAACTCAAGTTCAGTCAAAATATATTTGGACTGAACGAATAATTTAAAAATACTTTTGACTAATATATGTTAGGTTAGTTTTTTCTATACAGTTTTTCTGTCTGTATGTATGCATTTATTGAAATTCGTACCTTTTTTATAGTATAGATAGGCGGACGAGCATTTGGGCCACCCGATGGTAAGTGGTCACCAACGCCCATAAAGAGTGGCATTGTATATTTCTTAAAATAAAAAAACTTCGCCAATGCGCCGCCAACCTTGGGAACTAAGATGTGCCTTATGCCTGTGATTACACTGGCTCGCTCAGCCTTCAAACCGGAACACAACAATAACAAGTACTGCTGTTTTGCGGTCGAATATCTGATGAGTGGGTGGTACCTACCCAGACGAGCTTGCACAAAGCCAGCCTTGTCAGCGAAATACATTCGCTATATTTAAACACGTTGTCGAGATACTAATGTAGTTATCAAGGATATAAATGTACATTTTACATGTATTTCTCAAATTATAAATTTTTAAGTTTATTACCTCTAAATTTAATATTAAATTCATAATTCCAATATACTATCATAGACATAATGTTAACGAAATAATCCAGTCATGTTTAAATATTACTATTATATATCAAGAAACGATTCATTTTACTTTAAGGAAGACTTTAACTGCTCGTAACTCGTAAACGATTACAGATATGTAATAACGATTCGTTAAATATAGAAAAAAACTGACTTATGTTATTAGTCAAAATGTCAGTCAAGAGTTATAATGACCGCAAAGCCAGTTCTAACTGTAACATAGACACAGATAATACATTGATTGATATTGTGTATATTCAGCCTTTTATTAAACTCATACAGCGAGCAGGTATCGTATTATATAGTATGTCAGCTCTCAGTCATACAAAGTCCATTTCAATGGTAGGATGAGTAAGCAAACCTTAGATTAGATTTACATATTCTCTGATTCGCTAATAACTCTATATTGGTTAATGTAGGCGGTCGTGCATATGAGCCTGATGGTAAGTCACCATAGACCTTGGCATTGTAAGAGATGTTAACCATCGCTTATATCGCCCATGTGCCATCGACCTTGGGAACTAAGATGTTATGGCCCTTCTGCCTGTTTGTAGTGCACAAATACAATTTATGCACTACAAACAGTTGTTGTTCAATATATTTTTAATTCATTCGCTCATTCCAGTCCATTCCATTCCTCAGATACTTTTAATGTGTATCTTAGCGCTCAGTCCACGTCAACTGAGACTACGAGCGGAAGATTTCGGGCGTCATATGACGTCATCGTAAGATTTGTCTACTCCAGCCTTCGATCAATAATGTACTAGATTACCGGTAAGCGGTAAAAATAACAGCACAAATACGATTGTGTGCTTATTTCAAATTAGTACGGTCCGATCATAACCAACGTTAAGACGTCAAAATTTGTGGGAAAAACCACCGCAATGGCGTATGTAAAATTTCATGTGAGTAATTCTGCTTTATTGCTAACGAAATAAGGTTAAATTTTGAACAAACGTTATTGTACATTTCTTATCTCTTTCTGTTATTCATGGCGTAAGATCGTAAGTGAATGTTAATACAATCTAAGCCGAACTTTATTGGTCGGTAACAAGGCATAGTTTAGATTGAAATTATTAAACCTTTACATCGTTTTCACCATTTTATATAGTCAGTCGGCGCCACATTTGAGTATTGTTGTTATTCGTGAAGCGTTATCGAGTAGTATTGTTGATCGAAGACTCCAGCCATTGAAATTAACTTTATATTCATATATATATATTATTAATAAACTTGAAACCTTGTCTGTACATCATTCCGTCCTAACAATATTTACACAATATTATCCATAAATTGACGTTTACAAAACCATTTTTTATATTGAGAGCATTTCTTTTAAATTCATATTAAACACTTCAAACCGCAAAGAGTTCGTCTACTAAATCCACGTATCATTTCTAATTAATTAAATCTCATTAAGTATAAAAACAACTATGATAAGTATTGGAAATGACCTTAAGTAGAGTACAATACACATAATACTGCTCGTATTAACTCGCTCGAGGGCCGAGTTTCCGGAGACAGGAAATACCCTGGAAAAAGAAAATAGACATTTTGAAATCATATTATATGTGAAACGCCCCCTTGTTCAGCACGTGCAGCTGTCAAGCCCCCCCCCCCCCACTCAAACCCTGTCGTAGCGCTCGACAGAGTGGAGGGTCTTTCGTTCGACGGCACTTGCCCGTTGCACGTGCTGCATCGTAGTCATATTAAATGTTGTGATTGTGTAAGTATGTGGTAATTGAAGTAAATAATAAATTAATTATGTGCGTCGAAAGTTTGCTGTTTTTATTTAAAGAAAATGTTTGCCCCTGTGTATATGCAACTCAACACACAGTCATAGCCGAGATGGCCCAGTGTTAAGAACGCGTGCATCTTAACCGATGATCGTGGGTTCAAACCCCGGGCAAGCACCACTGAATTTCACGTGCTTGATTTATGATTATAATTCATCTCGTGCTTAACGGTGAAGGAAAACATCGTGAGGAAACGTCAAATTTCACTGAAATTCTGTCACACGTGTATTCAACCAACCCGCATTGGAGCAGCGTGGTGGAATAAGCTCCAAACCTTCTCCTCAAAAAGAGGAGAAGAGGCCTTAGCCCAGCAGTGGGACATTCACAGGCTGTTACTGTATATGCAACTCGAGTTTCTAATAGCGACCATAGACTAAAAATCTTGCTCATATACCATCGGTCGAGTGTACATGAATCACAAAAGTCTACTCGAAGTAAAGTTTATTTAAATTGATTTGTTTTGTTAACTATAATACGATAATTTTAAACATTTTCATCCCTGCTTATTATTATTAAGTTAAAAAACGTATTACTGCAAACCGGTTTCCCTCGGTAACCAGTTGTGAGCTGTACGTAACATTCTATCCTGCGGCACAAAGTCCTCGTTCTCACCTGTTCCTGGTACTCCTGCCTCGTGAGCCAGAAGTTGTCCCGGTTCTTGCAGACCTCAGCCAGCACGGCGCCTCCGATGAACACCATGTCCTTGCGTCGCGGGGGGTCCTCTATGCGGATCTTGAATTTCTGAAAGGCGAATAGAAAGCCATGTAAATCGATCAACGCTAACACTTTTTTATATCGAACACGAGTCGAGAATGTGTCTCGCTTAGATCGTGAATGTGTCACGCGTGTCGCACGTGTCGCACTCACGGCGAGCTTGTCGGAGTCGTTCCGCAGCACCCGCTCGAGGTAGAGCTGCTTGATCTCTCGCTCGAGGCGCGACGGCAGGCCGGGGTACATGGTGGAGCCCCCCGATAGCACGATGTGCTTGTACAGCTCGTGGCGCATGTCGATGTCGGCCGCCTGCGGGGTGACGTCACAATACATTACATACTCCTAATGTAGTGATCAAAAGTTTTGTAAATTTTGTTTACAATTCTCATACCAAATTCCAAACTAGCTTTCGCTGTGTTTTGGAAGTCCTACCAAGATTTTAGTTACAATAATTGTTCCTAATAATACTAAAGAAAAAAAAATCATTAAATCACATTTTTTTATAATTACTAATGAAAGCTATGTATTGTATCAAAATAAGCTATATAATTTTATGTCTGTGTGTGTAAATATTGCGTGCTATATGTTTTTTTAATAATATATGTAAATACAAAAATTATTTAAGTTTACGTTTTTAAAGTTACAATAATCATAAGTTAACAAGTGCTCAGTTTCCTCCCAATAATCAAGATCCCCAAGCCTTTCTTTAATTGTTTTTTTTTTTATTTGAAAGTTAGACACGTCCTTGTCATAAATTATGTTGACGAGCCCGTTGGCGTGGTTGGTAAGACACTCGCCTTTCACGCCGCAGGTCGTGGGTTCGATTCCCACCCAGGACAGACATTTGTGTGCATGAACATGTCTGTTTGTCCTGAGTCTGGGTAACTATCTATACAAGTATGTATTTACAAAAGAAAAGTAGTATATGTAGTATATCAGTTGTCTGGTTTCCACAGTACGAGCTCTGCTTAGTTTGGGATCAGATGGCCTCGTGTGAATAGTGTCCCAGGATATTATTATTATATTATTATAAATATTTAGTATGAAGTTAATTACATAGTCTAGGTGCTAGTGAACTGTAATAGTGTTTAAGTAGCACCTGTATGGTGTTGAAGACGAGCTCCGCGATGCCCTGCCCCTCCACGTTGATGAGGTGCGGCTGGAACAGCGCCTCGGGCGCCTCGAACCGCTCGCCCCCCACTTTGATCACCCGACCGTCCGGCAACTATGAGAACGTAGACAGAAATAAGTTTTACGTATAAAAATGTAGACTTATATCCTTCATTAGGGTTCGACGTATCATGTCGCGAACTTCATCAAAATCGATTCAGTGTTCTGACCGTGAGAGCCTAGCAGGCAGAATTTATGATATTAGTATAATGGCCGAGAACGATATGTTTCGAAGGTATATCGATTCAGAAATAATGTTATATATGTATATATGATTCCGGAACTGAAGTTTTTATTTCTATCATTATCGTTCAGCGGTTTAGCATTGAAAACGTAACAAACAGACAGAGTTACTCTCAAATTTATATTATTAGTATAGAATACATTCCGAACCGATACAACGACAACTACTGGTACAAATGTTTCACTGGTTTAACACCGGTGGTAGCTTTGCGCAAGCTCGTCTGGGTAGGTACCACCCACTCATCAGATATTCTACCGCAAAACAGCAGTACTCGGTATTGTTGTGTTTCGATTTGAAGGGTCAGTGAGCCAGTGTAATTACAGGTACAAAGGACATAACATCTTAGTTCCCAAGGTCGGTGGCGCATTGGCGATGTGAGCGATGGTTAAGATTTCTTTCAATGCCAATGTATATGGGCGGTGGTGACCACTTACCATCAGGTAGCCATTTGCTCATTCTATATTAACGTCTAGAATGATAAACAATGTTGAAGATACCTTTCTCGACAACTATATAATGTATTCGAACAAAATGAACCCTTATATCTTACCACATAAGGTTCAACGAGCACCGTCGTCTCCCAAGCCAGCCTCTGCTCCTGCTCCACGTTGTACCCGATGTAGCAGAGCTTCTCCTTCATCATACGAACCGTCTCGAAGTCCGCCGAGTGGTTGAACGCGTAACCGCGGAGGAGGAGCAACTGTCGAATTAAATAAGGAATTTGTGTAAATTGGTATTTAAAAAAAAATACACACGTTTTTATTTAATAATAACTAATTAGTACAAGTATAACGCGACTAAAAGAGACACTTATGTTTGTGACGTCATAGTGTTATTGTTTACGTAATCAATCAGACGTCTGTCATAGACAATCTATCTGCTGACGTCACAGGTATTGTTATTATTTGTCTTTGATCTTTATGTACACACCTGTATTGTATAGTCACTGGGTTAACTGACACAGACCTTGCTCACACTTGAGGCGAACTGCTGATACTATTAAGATATCAAGATGTGATCATAGACAATTTTTAGTACTTTTTATAGTTTTGACATATACCTAAAATCCCTTTTATCTTAGAGGTTGTATGACACATATCTAGATATAAATAACATGCATCTTAATATTTTTTTGATTTGTTATATTTTTATTTTTAATGTAAAATAATGTTTGCTTTTCATTCATTTAATTTTAAATGTATAGTTTTCATAAGCCGCATATATTACATTTATTATATGTTAATGGTCTTATAATCTCTAATTTATGTATTGTTGAATTACTTTTAATAAATAAATACATATTTTACTTTTTCATTAAGTATTTTAATCCAAATGTTGAAACTATGCAGTATCGAGCCATGAAGTCTAGATTTTTTTTTTAATTTTAGGCCTCTACCCTGTAGTAGAAAGACTTTTGATGGTTCTTGGTTACGATTAGTACTAATAATACTGACCTTTATGAGATACCGTGTGATATCCCTACCCGCGATGTCGAGCCTCCTCGTGAGGTGAGGGAGTGCGAACTCTTCGTAAACCGGACAGATATGAGTTACACCGTCACCTGAAGGGAGATATTAAAATTTTTTTTAATGTGCACACACAACACGCACACGCACGCACGCGTGTGCGTACACACGTACGCACGCACACACTCTCAAAACCCAGCAGTCGACTATTTGCAAGTTTTTTTATTCACAATTTTTCATATGTGTGTAAACTTACCCGAATCTACAACAACTCCTGATATAAGACCCTGAGCGTAGAGCGTTAGTACGGCCTGTATAGCGATATAGGCGCTGTCGAAGCCGTACTTTTCGAACATGACCTAAAAACATATTAAAAATACACATTAAATTCTTAATACAATAGAATTGCAGGCAATATCGTTAGACTACTCGATGACAGATGTCGCTAGCAGTTTGTTGCATCGCGCTACAAAGATACACCAATACAATTCTACATACATATTTCTCGATCACTTTTTATAATGATACTTTATTTTGTCATTAAAATTGTAATTAGCATCAATACGTATATAAAACAAAAGTTTTCAACAAGTACTTTTGTTATAACCACCAATCAAACAACTTATTGGCATCACTAAGTTACGTTTGTTAAATTATGAAGATACGGAAAGAGAGAGAGAGAGAGAAAAGATAAAAAATTGCCACCAGCTTCTATAAACCCCACGACACGGTAGCTAGCTTGTAAGTCCGAAGAAACCGAAGTCTTGAATTCAAGCCAATAACAGTTATTGGGTTTTCTACCTGAGAAATTCTCAGTAACAACCCAGATCCGGTATGGAAGCTGACTGTGCTCACACTCTCATCCCTCGGAAAGCACGTAAGGCCCTACACCAAAACACTGCCCGGAAATATTCTGCGCAAATGGCTCTCTTGGACAAGAGCGCCGTGACCGCATTCGGTCAGGAGGATATCATGCTAATTATTATTATACCCAACTTCTCTATGCTTTTCGTACGATCACCCTCAAAAAAAGAAGGTCACTGACCTCAATCATCTTCTCTCTATTCTTGGTAGGGTTCATGGGCGGCTCCGTCAGCAGTATCTTAGTTTCCTTGGGGTCGATGTTCATCTTGCTCGGCCCGAACGTGTAGTCCCAAACGTGACACATGTCCTCCCAGTTCCGCACCACCTACAACCATCGCAATAATTGATCAAAGAAATGATACCAATAACATGTTTAAGACTTTTGTCATGGAATTCCTCAATCGTCACGTCACGAGTCACGAGTCTGGGTCTATTATGTATATATGTAAGTATGTATTATATATATAATACATATATTTTAAATTATAATGAACTAACCCGCATTATGGGGGAGGTCTTAGTGGCTGCTGCTGAGCTATCAATCTTATATTATACACAAAATAGGCATGAAGTTGCCTATGTTGTATATAAGATGAAACAGAAGACCGTTGGTGTAATTGAATAAATATGTTTATATATTGATTGCCTCATTGTTCTAGTTGTTAGATAATAAGGCCGCAGACCCAGTGGTCCTGGGTTCAATTCCCAGGTCGGGTCAATAAGTAGTTATTGGGTTATTCTGTCAGAAAATTCTGAGCAGCTAGCCCGGAGTCTGGAAGTTGGAAATGTGTACACTCCCGTGCCTCGGAAAGTACGTTAAGCTGTTGGTCCTGCCTCTGAACTCTAGTCGTGTTGGATTGCTGTCCCACCGGATTATGAGAGCTAGGGAATAGAGAGTGGACCTGTGTTTGCGCACGTGCACTCTCTATTCCCTAGCTCTCATAATCCGATTGCGATCGCCGTGGGTGAAATCGGTCTGGAGGACATTGTGTGTATATATATATATATATACATACAATAGCCCTAGACAAGAACTTTCTTTTTATGTTAATCATAATTAGCACACAATTAAACAATGTAATTTAAAAAAAACTACAATCACTTACACCATTCTCCATAGGATAGCTGACTTCGAGCATAGATCGTAACTGTGACGCTTCATCGCCGACCATTAAATCCTGAAAATATTATTATATTTGAACACAGATCAAAAACAATATCGTATTGTTAGTAATAAAACAACAAAAATTGCAGTTAAATGCAACAAAAACAATCAAATATGCGAAACTAAACTTACTAACGCCATAAAAAGCAATGTACATTTCCTATTGCAAAATTTGTGTACATTAAAAACATACTTCGTAAATGTATTATGGATTATTTATTATTATTGCAAAACGAACATTCTCGAACAAATATTTAGTTAATCTTCTGTAATTGTGTTTTCATTATCTGTTAATTGTGTGTTGTCCTGAGTCTGGGTTTAATTATCTATATAAGTATGTATTTACAAAAAAAAAGTAGTATGTGTAAGTTGTCTGGTTTCCATAGTACGAGCTCTGCTTAATTTTTAGTCCCACAATATTATTATTATTATTAATTATGATTTTTAAGCAAAATTTTTTATTTAATTTAAAAAAAATAGATCAATTAAGACTGACAACACTAATAATTAATTTATTCTTTATTCAAAACAACATTGCGAAAAAAACGGCATATTATTTCATATTAACAAACGAATTAAGCATTATCATACAAGGTAACATTATATCATGTATCTATAACTTATTAAAATTTTCGCAACAACAGAGTGACGCGACGCAAGGAATATCATGCAATTCTATAAAAGAGTATATACCTATATGTGTTATATTATGTACATAATATTCAATTTTAATATGTTATTTTTGACTCAAATACTATAATGTCTCTTATTATAATTGGATTTATAAACATAAATTCCAAAAAAGTCTGGTAACACTTTTAGTAAATTAAAAGTAATTTACTTAGTGTTACCAGACTTTATTAAAGGAAGTGATTTATTTTTTTAAATTTAATTTACCTTTTTATTAAATTCAGATGAGTAGCCGAACTAATTCGTGGCTCATGGTCATCTTTTATACAAAAATATTGTCAATGTTTAAACATAAGCTATAATAAATTATTATTATATTATTCTATTGATAATCGCCACTCTAAATGTATTCCTTCTACTGTAACGACACCTACATTAAAATTTACTTTTACTTGGTGGTAGGACTTTGTGCAAGCTCGTCTGGGTAGGTTACAACCCATCAGATATTCTACCGCAAAACAGCAGTACTTTACACAAGGGACATAACATCTTAGTTCCCAAGGTTGACGGCACATTGGAGATGTAAGCGATGTTTAACATTTCTTACAATGCCAATGTCTATGGGCGTTGGTGACCACTTACCATCAGGTGGCCCATATGCTCGTCTGCCTACCTATACTATAAATAAAAATAAAAAAATCTTTTTCAGTATTGCCAGTTTTTAATCTATATAAAACGATAATATTTCTATATCGAAAAATAAAATAGTGTGACTATGCCTATTAGCTTCTATGCAACAAAAAATAAAAAAGATTGAAGCTGATTTAGTTCATCTACGGTTTTTACCTGAATTATCTCGTTATCAAACGTCTGGTTAGCATGAAAGTTCAATATCAATATACAAATATAACTTACGAAATTATAATTTTGTAAAATTATATACATAGAGAAGTATATTGTATTTCTGTTGTACATTGTGACTAATAATAACTACATAACCTTAATTTATAAATGACTATTACTCTAAAGTACATTTCTGTAAAAATACAAATTGTACTTTGAACTTTCATTGTGTGATCTGTGACACTTTTTTTATTATTCACCTGTGGTTACACATCATGCAAAGGTCTGGTGAGCCAGAATCTTCAATTTTAGATTAATGAAGTTGAACTTAATGATGAAAATTAATTCATTAATAGAAGTATTATTTTATAATAAATTCCTATTTTTAAAGCATTTGTAATATTTTGTATATTACAAATGCTTGGCTAAACCATCTTACATTATAGCCTAAAACAATGGGAGATAGGTGTATATGGGAATTTTATTTGTGGCATTCCCACTTTTGTTATAAAAGGTTTTTTTCTCTACATGTATTTGCAATCATCCCTAAAACGACTACTGCCGTACTTCCAGCTCTAGGATATGATGATGTTTTTGTCCTCTGTTTTAAAAGAGACTACATATGTTATATGTATATATTATTATTTTATTAACGAAAATTGACATTGCATAAAACATTAACATAAAACAACACATATTATCACACAATAGTTTATTAGTTTTTATTTTTTCATACGCAATAAATCTCATGCAAGGAGATGAATAGACTTACTTTTACGCAAATACCCTGTAAAATATTAAACATAACTTAAATATTTTATACCCATAATACTCTACTAATAAATGGCAGCATTTTTCCCCCTTTGTATCTTATACATTCTGCATGTAGTTGTTGAATAGTAACAAAGACTATACCAACTTAAGAAACTGGGAACTTCACTCATTGGAATTGTGAATGTGAATAAAAGTTTAATACAACTAGAATTTAAATAATTTATGTTAAATTTTAAAGGTAAATAGCTAAATGTTTAGCAATTTCATAGCCACCAATAGATGGCTCACCTGCTTGGTAACAGGCCACTCTAAGAAATACCACCTTTCTTCAAACCATCAAAGTGCTGCACACTGCACTCACTTAGAACATACTATGTGGTAATACGTTGCCTATAATGACTCATAAAACCTGTTTTGATGATTACAAAATGAGACCGGTCTGAACATAGGCTCTACTAATAGTTGAATTGTATAAAATTTTTGACTAAAATAAATTTTGTTTTAAATATAATTGATAAGATCAATTCATTGAATTAATAGTTAAAGTATGAGATACCACTTACTACTATTAATATTTATAATTTGCTTTAGTTACCCAAGGAAATAAAATTAAAACTATTTAAACTGTCTGATTTTTTTATGCATAATACAGCTGAAAGAACAACATTACTCATATCTGTCATATCGAAAAAGAAAATCGTACATACCTTGACATCAATATCGCCGATCTTATTTTCAGCTCTTATAATCGGTCTGCCGACCATCGATGGGAAAATAAACGCTGGGAAGTTACTGCCGGCATATCCACATTTGACAAACTGAAATATCAACATTTTACCGTGATGAATCAGAGCCTTATCTTCAAGTTAATGAAATCTATTTATTTCTTTGTTTTCATGAAACTTACGCCTGTGCCGTTATCACAAACGATAACTTTCCTTCCTTGGTCATCCATTTTCAAAGTATATTATTAAGCTATTTAATTAATATTCTATTTTTAATAAAATAATCAAATACTACACCCCACGGAACACAGGACGTTAAACAAACGTCAATTTTCGATATGACAATTGAGTATTGACAGTTGAAAAGAAAGCGACATTTTGTAAATAAGCAATAATGTACCTTATACCATAGTTTTAAAATTTAAAATTAATAGATAGCCAAAAGTATGTCAATATACCTTATTTCGATTGCAATTGTACAAGTACTGAGAGTATAAATCCTATAAATGTATTTGCGTAAATCCTATTTTTGATGCTTTTTTTTAATCTCTTAGGCATTTTCGAATGGAATGTGAGCTTATCTCCTTAGTCCTTTTCAATTCTTAGGACAAAAAAGAAATAGTTAAGTGTCGTCCAAACGTAAATATTGATATAAGAATATTCGTGATTAAACTTTAATATTTATTTCTTGTTACATGTTTTAAATATTATAAATACGTAAGAATGTAGATCAGATATATTCTGAACATTTGAAAACATTACCAACTGTCAAACCATCCGTCAACAAATGTCATCTTAATAATAAAATGTAAGACCACATTTCACGTGCTTATATTATTGTTACGAAAAAATATTGTAAATCAATAAGTGGTCATAAATATTATACAATGAAGCATAAAAGGTTTGAAGAAAACATATTAGTTGATGAGGCATATACAAACTACGGCAAAGTTGACAAAAATGCAGATGAAAAGAAAGGTTATGGAATTGCTAAACATTTTGCAGAAACTTTAGAATATGCTGAGAAAAAGAAATGGTATCAACAGGTAAAAGTGTTAAATTCAAATGCTAAGTAATAATATTTAGTTTTTTCTACTTGTGACAATTTAATTTTATATATTTTATTAACATAAGAATTATTTACATTAAAGCCGTAAATAGGTTCAAGTAAAAATTAAAAGTAGTTACTGTACAATTAGTGACCGCGTGGATAGGTGGTAAGAATGCCAGCCGTATTTCCCCTTTGAAAAATGAACTAGCCTGCCTGCCACAGTGCAGTTATATATTATAAATATTACTCATATACCTTTGAGGCAAAACATATATGGTTGTTTAATTCTGTAATGTTTTAAAACTATATGTACGATTATCTTGTTTTAGTTGCCCGAAGAACCATCATCAAATAATAGTTTGCCAGACGAAAAGGTTGAAGAACTTAGAAAAGAAGCAAGTAGCGCTTTGCATGGAGATACTTTAGCTTATGAAACAAGTAAGAATGAATAATGTGATAAATATTTTAATAAGAATAAAAAATAAAGCATCTCAAATGTTTCAATGTTGTGTAATAGATAAGATACAAAAACATTTGAGTATATATAAAAATAAATAAAATAAATTCTTAAAATAAGTCAAGATAATTTATTGTAACATATTTTTATCAAATAGTTATTAAGTTTCCTTGCTTTCATTTCATCAATGAAGCTATATGTATTCAAGCATAAACTTTTTCTTAGTATCTGAAACACAAATGTTGTTTCTGTTAAGTACATATTATAAATAAAAGATTCATATATTTGTATTTACTGTAGATAATTTGGATATCTATGTGTATCTATGTATAATGGTATTTACATTTACAGAATCAAGCAGAAGTGGTTCTTCTGATCAACAATGGGCTCGCACTTTGCTCACGAAGGGTACAATAGGCGACAGGGTGGCTGCAGCCACTATATTAATTCAGGTAATGATAATACTTTATTTTTTTTTTATTGTGTAGGTAGGCGGACGTGCATGTGGTCACCAACGACCATAGACAATGCCATTGTCTATGGTCGTTGTATGAAATGTTAACCATGTCTTACATCGCCAATGTGCCAACCAACCTTGGGAACTAAGATGTTATGTCCATTGTGCCCGTAATTACACTGGTTCACTCACCCTTCAAACCGAAACACAATAATACAAAGTACTGCTGTTTTGCGGTTGAATATCTGATGAGTGGGTGGTACGGGTAGTAGTACCCAGACAAGCTTGCTCAAAGCTCTACTACCGAGTGAACATAGTGTAAATTACTCTTCCCGACTGTACTAGCCGTCGTCGCGCTTGGACTCTACTACCACTTACCATCAGGCGTCACCATTGACAAATGTAATAATTATATATAAGTATAGTAAAATTGATAAACGCTTGCAAACATGTAATGCAAGAAAAATTCTTAAATCTTAATCATGCTTCATATTGCTTATAAACTAGGTATGTATTAATAGATTTATTTTATTTTAGGATAATCCAGTACATAATTTGACAGCCTTAAGGAATCTTATAAATAATGTGAAGCCGGCTAAGAAGAAAGATGGCATTGTCATAATAGGTATGGTTAGTTTTTATATATATATTAATTTATAAACAAATTAATGTATTGTTCATATTTGATATCTGTAATCTTTATAAAATAATAGGCTACAGATGATCTAGGGTATAATGGGTTCAAATCCTGGGTAGGGCCAATTAGAGTTTCCATCAGCTAAGGCCACATTTAATAAATGCTAAAGAATAACAAGATATTTAAAAAATTTAAGTTTTTAAAAGTCATAATTCTTCTTTTTTTAGGAACTT
This sequence comes from Nymphalis polychloros, assembly GCA_905220585.2. Classification (NCBI taxonomy): domain Eukaryota; kingdom Metazoa; phylum Arthropoda; class Insecta; order Lepidoptera; family Nymphalidae; genus Nymphalis; species Nymphalis polychloros. The sequence continues at coordinate 6,563,158 of HG992267.1, forward strand.
TCTAATTTTATATAGATTATATTTTTAATTTAAATGTTTATTAAGCAATTATTGAATATTTTTAAAATTTTTGTTTACAGATGCATTATCAGAACTTCTAATCTCAGAACTGCTCATCCCAAATGTCAAGCTGCGCACCTTCACACAGCATCCTTTAGATAAGATAGATGAGATGACGTCAGGTAACAAGCAGGCAAGACGTAATGTATTGAAACTATGGTACTTCGAAGATCAGCTTAAGGAGCTCTATGGAAGTAAGTGCAGAATGTTTTTATACTTTACTCACTCTTCTTATATCTTAGAGTGCATAAATAATAAAATATTAATACTATTTCAGCGTATGTAGAGGCTTTAAATAAGTTTGCACACGACTCAGTGGATGCAAATAAAGAGAAAGCTGTCAGCGCGATGTCCTATCTCTTAATGCACCACCCGGAGAGAGAAAAGGTACAAGAAAATATATTTTATATTAGAATATAAGACTTAGAAATGACAAAGTAAAGACTTTTTATTGTATTGTTTTATTAGTTAAATTTTTTTTATTTTTTTATTTATAAATTTTTAGTTATAAACATTTCATATTACAGTAGAACCCCGCTTAACCGGGGGGGTCGGGACCGAGAGGTCCACGGATAACTGAAAGCACTGTTAATCCGAATTAAGGGTCACGACTTTTTATTTTGACTACATAGTAAAATTCAACCATATGAATCCGACGAATTTAGAAACTTACAATTTAACATGGAGTATTTGTTACATTGTAAGTGTGTATCAGGACAAAGCGCCGAGGCCGCAAGCGAATTTGGACGGATCTCAATGCGTGCAGAAACTCACGGTTAATCCGCTCCCCGGATAACCCAACCCCTGTTAATCGGGGTTCTACTGTATAGTATTTGTGCAAATATGGCAATATGCAACCAAATTTCAAACTAATTTCACTAAACCAATTTGGCTAGAATTTTGCTCGCACTTTTGGTTACAATGGATATTTAATTGTATTTGTAAATACTAAATTTTGTTTATAAATGTAAGATACACTTACAAATAACTAAACATGACACTATTTCATGTATGGATGATGGGATTAATAGTCTTCAACACCCAACACCATGAGACCGATCACTAGTTACTTATTGGTATTTTTTCTTAGAGAAGGATTTTATACTTGCCAATGGATGTTGCTATAGCACATTAGCCTTTATACCGTTAAACCAATCTTTACTATTAATATACACAGTTTACTTGGTGGTAGAGCTTTGTGACAGCTCATCTGGGTAGGTACCACCCACTCATCAGATATTCTTCCGCAAAACAGCAGTACTTGTTATTGTTGTGTTCCGGTTTGAAGGGTGAGTGAGACAGTGTAATGACAAGCAAAAGGGACATAACATCTTAGTTCCCAAGGTTGGTGGCGCATTGGCAATGTAAGTGATGGTTAGCATCTCTTACAATGCCAATGTCTATGGGCGTCGGTGACCACTTACCATCAGGTGGCCCATAGACTCGTCCGCCTTCCTCTGTTATAAAAAAAAAATACACATCGTCCGGGTTTTAATAGTACAATAGCAATATTATATTAATTTATTGTATGATATTTTCAGATGTTACTGATGAATATAATAAACAAACTCGGTGATCCCAATCAAGGGGTGGCATCGAAAGTGATCTACCACCTGTGCCAGCTGCTGTACAACCATCCGAATATGAAGAGTGTTGTTTTAATTGAAATTGAAAAAATGTTATTCAGGTAATATACCACAGTTATTATTAATTATTTATCTGTGTCAATATGATTAAATCTGTGTTCATGTATTGAGTAATAAAGGACTAACAAAAACCCAGTCCGACCCGTGAAATAATTAAAATGATTTTTAAAATACTACGCAAAAAATTTATCCCGGAAAAATGTTTATTTAATTAAATGACGGAATGAGCGGGCAATAGCGCTCGATAGCTCTTACCCATCGGGTAGCTAAGACACGAGGTCATGACCTCTGTAGTCCTCGTGTTTACCACCAACCGTGTCTATTTTGCTTAGTATTTTAATAAATAGAACCGCCACACGATACCTAATAACCATTTTACGGGTTGGACAGGGTTTTTGTTACATCCTGTATAATCACAGTTGATCCTATAGCCTAATATTTAAAAAACGTTAATGTGAACAGTTGATTGTGGGCTTAAAATGGGTAGAGTACCACTAATTTTTAAATTTTAACAATTTTTAAGTATTTAAGAAAGAATTAACTCGTGTTTAATGACATAATAGAGGAATTAAGTGTTGTAACCATCGTTAAAAGCATTTAAGGTGCTACTATACCTCGATTCAAATTCAACAGATATGTAGAATTAACGTACTACTGAATCTTATCAAATAATTAATCTATAGAATGTCTACAGAGTCTCGCCTGTTTTTTAAAATTGTTTATGATTTTGTTTTGTTTCAGAACAAATATATCACCCCGGGCTCAGTACTACGGTGTATGTTTCTTAAACCAGTTCTTCCTCGGCAAAGACGATAGCAAAATAGCTGAAAATTTGATAAGGATATATTTTTCGTTCTTCAAAGCTTCGATTAAGAAGGTTAGTTTAATGTTAAATTTATTATATATTATATATAAAAACTTCGAATTGGTCTTTTTAAAAGTAGAACAGTAAATCATATAAATCGATGTAAATTACTCACCGAATTACTCATAAAAATCCGAATAACACATTTGAACTCATTCAACAAATCACAAGTCGCGCCAATAATTAATCAGTCACTTTAAACCTCTCATTAATAAATATTATAAAGAAGATGGGACCTAAATTAGAGCCTCGTGGGACCCCGAAGTTGACAACGTAGGGTCAAGACTCACGGTTATGAGTCATCGACGGTCGTCGATAACGACTTTTGCTCATCTATTACTGAAACGATAATCACACCGATAGAGGTTTAAATACTCCGTAATGTGTAAGCTTACGAACCGACATACTACAGTTCACGTGGTCGACTCTGTCGAAGGCTTTCGAAAAGTCAGTATCACTCACTGCGTTCGTAAACCGTGCGCGTGGCGGTGCAGGGCGACATCGACTCGCGGCTGATGTCGGCCATCCTGACGGGCGTGAAGCGCGCGTACCCGTTCGCGGACCGCGAGCGGCTGGCGACGGGCGCGCACGCGGACGCCGTGCACCGCCTCGTGCACCTGGCCGGCTTCGGCGTCGCCATACACGCGCTGGCGCTGCTGCACCACACGTGCGACCACAGCCGCGCCGCCAGCGACAGGTATATGTTTTTTTATGCGGCGGATACTTAGGGCTTATTTGGGATGTTACCCGCTAAAACCACTGGAGAGGCTGCGGGATCGTGTCGATATAACGCTTCCGCGGCCCCTCCCGTACCGTGCTCCGTGGCTCGGCGAGCTCCCGCAGGGGACGAAGGTAATCTCGCCCCTCCGCACCTCTCGCTAGTGCATACGGGTAGCGCGAGGCCGTCCCGGCTGCCGTAGACACCATATCCCAACGGCACGAGCGGTAAAGATTAGCAGACTTTGCATTTACATATTTCAAGTGATTTTCTACTTTACACTAAATCACGCACTACATCAATTTTTGATTAATGTATATTTGCAGAGAACACCCAATTTTTTTTCTAATCCATAATGGATGGAGCTTGTCTATAGTAAATATCGAATAATGACGTCATATCAATTCAAGGTCAAAGTTGTTTATATTCAAATATTAAATAAATAATGAGCAAACCGGATCAATTATTTGACGTTAAAATTAATAAAGCAAATACATAAGTATTTTTAAGTAAAAGTTTTCATTTGTCACATGCAGTAATTTTTTTAATAAGGAATATTTAAAACAAATTTCTAAATAATTAAAATTCTTCACAGATACTACACCGCCCTCTACCGCAAGTTGACCAACGCGGATATTTTCAACACGACGCACTCCGCTCTATTGTTCTCGCTCATATACAAGTCGCTGAAGCAGGACACCAATATCGAGCGCGTGACGTCGTTCATCAAGCGACTGCTGCAGCTGTGTTGCTACATGACTCCCGCGCAGGCTTGTGGGATGCTGTTTCTGATATCACAAGTCTTGAAGAACAAAGAGAAGAAAGACGCCATCAAGTTGGTTTGGAGTAAGAGGGAGATAAAAGATGTAAGATACTTTTTTTTAAAATGTTATTTAAAATTTATCTACATTTACATATTGAGCATATTCCAACTACAAGAGGAGTAAACCCAAATAAACGTCTTTGACACCGAATAGACGCGATATCATTGGTCGAGATCTTGAATAATCTATGATATTCACTATGGACTCGCGAAAAAATGGCAATTTCAATGTCCGCGAATTTGTAATCCTAACTTCGAAAGTTAAATTAATGTGCTTATAACTAGTTAAGTGGAATAGTGTTTTATTATAAATAAAGGTAAATTAATCAAGAACTGTTTGTAGTGCATAATACAGCAGAAAAATTTAATCTACGGTGTGTTTACCTTTACTCCTACTCTGATTGGAATGTAGTCCAATATTTTGATAATAAAATCGATTTTTACTAACAGATAAATACAAGTCCCACTATCTATCTCCTGACTTCATCAGACCAATTTGACGGTACCCAATAATGCCACTCGAATTAAATGTATTTGAAAAAATGCAAATTGATGAGAGAAAGTAGGTTAAAATGAGCTTCATAGATTTGTTCATATAATTACTTTCTTAATTACATACAAGTGAAGATATTACAAAGTGTGTAGCGTCGAAGTTAGTGCATATTTCTTTTTATTAAATTTATATAAATATATATTTTAGGAGGTAAAAGAGGAAACTAATAGCGACCTAGATGACTCCAAAGAAGATGCAGAGGATGCTGTGACAGATATCAACGATACAATAGATAAGACTGAAGAAGAGGCAGAGAAGGTAGAAGAAGAGAAAGTAGAACAGAAGAAAATTGATCTTCTGAAAGGAGATAAGAAAGATCTGTTAATGGGTAAGTACAATAACTAAAAAAAATATCGCGGTATCTTATATCTGAGGCGTCCTTGTATCTGATGATCCACCTGATGGTAAGTGGTCACCAACGCCCATAGACAATACTATTGTAAGAAATGTTAACCATCGCTTACATCGCCAATGCGCCACCAACCTCGGGAACTAAGATGTTATGTCCCTTGTGCCTGTAATTACATTGGCTCACTCACCCTTCCAACCAGAACACAACAATACAAAGTACTGCAGTTTTGCGGTAGAATATCTGATAAGAGTGGTACCTACCCAGACGAGCTTGCCCAAAGCTCTACCACCGAGTAGAGTAGTATATCTGCATCAACAAGGCTACGCTCTCAAATCAGGGGCGCCTTTACAAACATAACGTAAGTGTGGTTATATCTAAACCTGAAATTATCAAGAAAATACAGTCGAAAAGTTTAAATACCCTCCAAGATTGGAGAAGCTAGTCGAAATCAGTGTTGATTATATATAAGCGCACCCTTTCACGTGCCAATGAGCTCCTAGACATTGGCCATGGTCAAGCTCCTGGTGATGATGTAATAACAAAGATTGGAGAAACCATCGGAAATCTTTGTCGATTACCAGCGTACCCTTTCACGTGCCAATAGTAACAGCTCCCGGAAATACACCATTGTGAGTGCCAAGTGGTGATGCCGAAATAGCAACAGAGTTTGGGTAAAGAGGTGGGGAGATCTTCTGTCCTGAAAGAGTTTTACTAACAACTCCTCACTCACTTTATTAATTATCATACAACAAAGCGAGCTTTTATTCAAGAAAAGCGATATAACTATCGTTTAGTGTTGTTAATATTACAATTTGGTTCTGATTTTTAAAACTTTGAGAACGACTGTTGCACTGTTTGAATTATAATGTGTATGGAGATATGTTTTTGAAAATATATAAAATCTTAGACTTCTAACACACATATATGGATTTAAAATCGATTTATTGTTTTTGTATTTCAAGATGACGACGAAGAAGAAACATACGTTGATTTGAAAATCGATGACCAGGGAAACATAAAGCCGAAGAAGCGTCGCTCGGCCGCAGTCATGGGCTGGTACCACGCCAGGGTTAAGCCTGATGAACAGGATCCGGAGGAGAAGGAGGTCACAGCCAAGATACAGTTTAAGAAGACTATCAACATGGAAAAGGTAGGAATTTTATCGCTTCTGTAAATGCAAAAGGTCTTATGTATCAAATAATTTGACAGGAAGAGTATAAAGAATTCATTAATGTATTTTTAGTAATATTTATTTTTGTATTTCACTGTTGCTTAGAATAATTATCTTTTAATGTTTTTTTTTTGTTATAAACTAAATTTGTAAATTGTCAAATATCAAATTATCTTACTCGGTGGTAGGGCTTTGATGCTTGCTGCCAAACAGCATTTCTAAGTGTTCGGTATGAAAGTATGAGTTACCACCAGGTGACCCATTTACACGTCGCTGAAACTAGCCGACAGAACTAGCCGACAGATGACATTCCTAAGCCTAAACTTTTCTACACGACTGTACTTCATTGAAGCTTGTATAAAGTTGAAACTTGAAATTTTGTATACTTGTTAATTAAACATATCCAAAAAAGATAGTAACCACAAAAGTACGGCGCAGAAATTTTAAGCATAGATTTTTTGAGATTTTCTGCGGTAAGGGGAGCGCGCGCTGTTGGCTGTGTATTAATAAGCATATAACACTTCACGCGTTGACTTAGGAACTTGAAATTTTGTATACTTATTAATTAAAGATACACAAATGAGATAGTAATCGCAAAAGTACGGCGCAGAAATTTAAAGGATGGGTTTTTTGACATTTTCTGCGGTAAGGGGAGCGCGCACTATTGGGCATGAATTATATGCACATAACAATTGAACGCGTTCACTTAGAACCTTGAAATTTCGTATACTTGTTAATTAAACAAATCTATAAGAGAAAGTAACCACAAAAGTATGGCGCAGGAATTTTAAGCAGATGTTTTTTGACATTTTCTGTGGTAAGGGGAGCGAGCACTATTGGGCATGTTTTTATATGCATATAACACTTAACGCGTTGACTTAGAAACTTGAAACTTTTTATACTTATTAATTAATGATACCCAAATGAGATAGTAATCACAAAAGTACGGCGCAGATATGTTAAGCATAGGTTTTTTGACATTTTCTGCGGTAAGGGGAGCGCGCGCTATTGGGCATGTTTTTATATGCACATATACTCTTTTATATACACATACTATCTAATTTGGGTATCATTAATTAATAAGTATACAAAGTTTCAAGTTTCTAAGTCAACGCGTTAAGTGTTATATGCATATAAAAACATGCCCAATAGTGCTCGCTCCCCTTACCACAGAAAATGTAAAAAAACCCATCCTTTAAATTTCTGCGCCGTACTTTTGCGATTACTATCTAATTTGTGTATCTTTAATTAACAAGTATACAAAATTTCAAGTTCCTAAGTCAACGCGTTAAGTGTTTTATGCATATAAAATCAGGCCCAATAGCGCGCGCTCCACTTACCGCGAAAAATCTCAAAAATTCTATGCTTAAAATTTCTGCGCCGTACTTTTGTGATTACTTCCTCATTTGTGTATCTTTAATTAATAAGTATACAAAATTTCAAGCTTCTAAGTCAACGCGTTAAGTGTTATATGCATATAAAAACTTGCCCATAGCGCGCGCTCTCCTTACCGCAGAAAATCTCAAAAAATCTATGCTTAAAATTTCTGCGCCGTACTTTTGTGGTTACTATCTTTTTTGGATATGTTTAACAAGTATACAAAATTTCAAGTTTCTAAGTCAACGCGTTAAAACATTATACAAGCTTCAATGAAGTACAGTCGTGTAGAAAAGTCTAGGCTTAGGAATGTCATCTGTCGGCTAGTTCTGTCGGCTAGTTTCAGCGACGTCCCATTTACTAGCCTGACTACCTATTTTAAATAAAAAAATATATGTATTGGATCCAATTAAATAGCTGAATATTCTTGAATTGAGTGTTTTTCATTCAAAAACGGATTTATCAACAGGTGTCTGCATACAAGAATACCATACTAAAATATATTTGTATTTGGTAATATTTTTTCAGGTTATAACAGAATACAATCCGTTCGCCCGCAACCCCGCTTTCTCCGGAGCCAGCTGTACAGCGTATCTGGAGTTGTTGCCGCTCGCCAAGCACTACCACCCCAGTGTCAAGCTGTTTGCCGAGAAGTTGATAAATGGTGAGAGTTTTAAAAATGTAATTACTATTTGTAGTATAAGAAGTAAGTTTAAAAAAAAAAGAATTAGTTAAAAAAAAACAAGGATTTATTAACGATAACCTAAAACTAATTTAATTCTACACAATTACAATAAACAATTCTAATATAGCTAAACACAACAAAAGTACGTCCGTTCAGCTCAAAATCTCGACTAATAGTGTCCGTTCGTCACGTCAGCTTCGTATTTTATACTTGACCGATGCGGGTAGTTTTATAAAGAAATATTTAGCCATCTAACACGATAATCATTTTAATATTTTTACAACCAAAAGTGTTAGTCTTGTATTGAGAGAGGGAATAGACAATAGACTTCGACCTGAACTGACATTTGTCGGTGTCGATGACGCAATAGATGGCCAATTAATTTTCAGTATATAATCCGATAATTAAATCTGACAAATAGTAAAATAAAAAAAATAGTCGCTTAATTTTAGTGTAGTGTGTGTTAAATTAAAAAAAAAATCTAATTATTTCACAGATCAAATTATACAGTACAGCGGTGATCCGCTCAAAGACTTTGCCGGTATACGGTTTTTGGATCGATTTGTGTTCAAGAACCCGAAGAAGCGAACGGACAGACAAGAGGACGGCGATGTTAAGAAGATCAAAGGATCACATCCGAAGTTCGCTGTGAGGAAGAATTATACAGCCAAAGGTATCATAATGTTAACCCATATAAGCCCTGATCTTTTTGACGTGATAACGTCTTTTAAATCGATGAATGCCGGCTGCACGCACGATAAAGCATAAGAGCACGGAACAAGCGACAGAGAGGCACGATCGGTCTAAGCATTCGGCTTGTGATGCATCTATCTCTCTTCCACTCCATCGGCCGATGCGTCCGAGTATTCATCAATATTTTCTTATGACGTCATCACGTAAAATTATCGTCTGTAACCATTATTTTTTTTTAAATATTGTTTATAAACATCCTTTAGATATCGCTCATAATAGAATAATAATGATCGTAATAAATAAATATAATATTATATATAGTTCATAATAAGCTTTTTCAATGTAAATTTTTAATGTTTTAATTTTGTTCGCAGGACTTAAAAGTATTCCAGTAAACTCATCGACGTATTTGAACGAAGACGTGAAGAAGATACCAGTGGATGAGAAATTCTTATACGAGTAAGTTATTTTTTTTTTTATACTTTATCAGACATTCTTCGTTATTAGAAGTTTATTTTTAATTTAACCAGTACAGTTTACATCAAAAATTCGTCGTCAGAGCGATTTATTTGTATAATCTCATACGACAACGACTTGTTTTGATCTATTGTAAACTTCGAACGTGATGGGATTAGTTTTAAAACAAAAAAATCGGAAAATCTTTTACAATACAAGTCTTTCGACTCGTATAAATATGTACTATAAAAAAGTGTTTCTATAATAATTATACCTTACCATATAATATACTAAAATAGATAACAAATATTGCAGAAATCATAAAAATCAAGCGGTTTTTAAAAATAACAACATTTCAAATTATTTTTACTTTTTCCTGTCCGTAGTTTTCTACAAAAACGTCGTGAAGTAAACGCGTCGGACGACGAAGACAGCGATACGGACTCCGTCACCAGCGAGGACTTCGAGAAATACTTGGACACCGTGACTGGATCCAAGGCTCAAGGTATATACTCAATCGTTAAATATATATTTTTAGCAAGACCGACAAGTAATGAATGAGCCTTATTGATAGCTAGTCGCTGTGCCCCGAGGCTTCACCCGCGTATAATTAATAAAAATACAATAAATTATTTTATTACTATAATAACACACGTGCACTCACACACATACATATGGCTACTGGTAAAGAAATACGTAATTAACGATTTGAAATTAATTTTCATAACATACCGAAGGGTTTACCCATCTTCTATATGGTCTAACATTTGCGCCATCACATGTTCTTTGTGTGTACCAATTTTCATCAAGATTTTCTTGAGCTATAAGAAGACAGACAGACAAAAATGATAAAAAATTAGTATAATGTGAATCACTGCATCTGCACTGCATAAAACGATTATTTATCACAAAATTAGGTGAAAAATGTACAGACAGAACCAATAATTTATATAGTAGTTATAGATAGTTTTTTTTTCCTTAATTATACAGACTTACAAGAAAATTTATATTATAAGTAAGGATTATTTATTTAAAATATCTCACTTTCAGAATCAGATGAAGAATTGGATTACTTAGCGGAAATGGAGGCAGCGAAACGGAAACGTCCCAAAAAAGCTGAACAACGAAACGATGACGAACTCGGTGATGATGATGATGATGGCGATGACGCTGATGATGATATAGGTGACGATGGGGGAGACGACGAAGGTACGATATATTTTATAAGGAACCACTTTTTATTATGTTTATATTAATCTGCCTGTAAATTTTGACTGCCTCGTTGGTCTAGTGGCTAGATATAAGGCCACAGACCCGGTGGTCCTGGGTTCAATTCCCAGGTCGGGTCAATAAATAGTTATTGGGTTTTTCTGTCAGAAAATTCTCAGTAGCAGCCCGGAGACTGGAAGGTGGAAGTGTGTACACTCCCGTGCCTCGGAAAGCACGTGAAGCCGTAAGTGCCGTTGTGCATTATAATATCTCCTGCGCAGTTGGCTAATCAAATCGGTCTGGAGGACCTTATTAATCTATCCATATGATTTTCATATATTTTGAATAATGTAAACATTGAATATCATAGATTAGTTTAATCTCAATCTACTGTCATTTTACAAGATTCAATTTGATTGTAAAGCTACTCCAGTTCGGAATGTAGTTCCTACCACTTAGTAGCTACTCTTTTTACAAATGAAGTTCGAGGTATACTATCTACAGTCTACATCCTTTTATTGTATATGATATGTAAATTTTTTTATGCTTTATTAATTTTATTTTACTTTGTGTAATTATCGATGCGTGTTTCAGTAATTGTTTATATCTGTGCAAGATATCTCTTTAAATTACAGATAATTACTCGACTATTTTTATTATTTGTATTGTGTCCATTTTAAAATATTTTCATTAAGAGAAAACATTAGGTTATAGGGGCCTATCAGTGGTTAAGGTTTCAGACTGAGGAACTTCCTCGCTTTACGATTGTTGTTATTTAGACTTACATGTTATTTTTGTTACATAATATTTTATGATTTAGATGGCAGCGACGGTGATTTGGATCTATCAGGTGATGAAGATGAACCAGCGTTGTCGGGCGATGAAGACGGTAGATATTTATTTTGTATTAGTATGCGCCCGTCTGTTAGGGGGAGGGGGGCAGGTTTTAGGTAAACTATAGTCCTCCATTAAGGTTCAAACTTACTTCATATAAAATTTCATAAAAATCGGTTTAGTGGCTTAGTCGCGAAAGTGTAACAGACATAGTTACATTCGCGATTATCAAAAATTTGTAAAAGAGAAATAAGCTATGGGCTTTGTCTTTTTTTTTTAAGAAATAGACAGACTAGCAAAGAATCCACCTGATGGTAAATTATCGCTGCCGCCCATAGACATTAGCGATTTAAGAAATAATAACGACTCCGTACATCTCGAAAGCATCACCAACTGTGGGAACTAAGATGTTATGTCCTTTGTGCCTGTAACTACACTGGCTCACTCACCCTTCAAACCGGAACACAACAGTACAAAGTACTGCTGTTTGAGGTAGAATATCTGATGGGTGGGTGGTACCTACCCAGACGAGCTTGATCAAAGCTCTACCACCGAATAAATGATGATCTTCCTTGATGTTTATTATTTTTACATTCAAATCGGAACAGAACAATACTGAATATTGCTGCTTGGCGATAGAGTATCTGATGAATGGGTGTTAATATAAAAATAATGACAAAGCACTACGACCAAGTGAACCTATGACTTTTACGAAAAATTATAATATAATCCTTGTTGCAGAGTTACTCCTTGAAGACAGTGAAGATGAAGACCACATTGACGTTCCCGGTAAAAAGTCGGCTAAGAACAAATTGAAGATAAAAGGTTAGAAATAAAAAGAATCTTACCTAATTGGAAAAGCACAAGCACAGTCTGTCGAAAGAAACCCGTCTCTGTCTTACTTATGCAGTTTCCATATAATAATGACACACTATAATGCATAGCAAGACAAAACAGATGCTATAAAGATAACACAAAACAGTTGCAATAAAGCTAATAACACAAATATTGCTAAAGTATGATTTCCTCAAATATTTAAATAGTTTATGTTTAATTATAATATTGTTCAGTTTGTCCAGCGTTGTGAATGAAACCGGTTCGATCATGATCTCTTCATCGGACCCACTCTAAAAACACTCAGTTTGAGAGCATATATAAGTTACCTTTTGTTATAGGCGTAGCTAACTGGAAAAAATGTTAAGCTGTTAAATAATTTCAATTGGAACTTTTGGTGTTTTAAATATTACAAAAGTCTTTAATTATTTCTTATTTCATTAAGTAAGCAGACTGACAAAAGTCATCACCGCTCATACACACTAGCTCTATGAGATATATTAACCATCCGTTACATTGCCAATGTGCCACTAATTTGGTGAACTAAAATGTTCTATTCCTTGAACCTGTAACTGTAGCTAGCTGTGTTCATTATTATATATCTATTATAACCACTATATTTTAAATTTATGGTATCAGTAACAATGTCATATATGTAGAGAAAATACTTTATATAAATTATGGATAATGTTTCAGTAAGAAAAATAATTACTTTTTTAATTTTTAAAATGAAAATAAAATCAACACTGTTAAAACAATATTACAAATCAATCCTATATAATCAATATTTACATTTTATAGCAAATAATCTATCATTCCAATAGAAATAATGTATGTAATGTTGTCCAAAAAGTATTTAAGCAATCATTAGTTTATATTATATACTTATTTTATTTATATTTTCTTAGGTAATGACGATCTCGGTTCACTTTTCGCGTCAGCCGAAGAGTTCTCGACACTTCTAGAAGAAACCGCAACAAATAAGAAACAAGGATCAAGTCAAGCAGTATCGAACACGGATAATTCAAGCAAGAAACAGTTAGCCTGGGAAGAAAACAGAGACAAATGGATCAAAGGCTATAATAAGAAAATCCTAGGCCACAAAGGAAAAAATAAAAAATTCAATAAAAATTTCAATTCCAACAAGATGGCGGACAAGAAAAAAGGCGGGAAAAGAAAAGGCGGCAACGTTGATGCCACCGGTGTTAAGAAGAGAAAAATGAAATAATTAAATATCATCGACTGTACGTTTATTACAATAAATGATAAAATATGAAAACAGGTATTTTATTTACACGACAACTTTTACGATAAATAAAATATTTTGTAAATTAAAAAAAACTAAAAATACAGCTACGTAATATATGAATATGAATAAAAAAGTGTTCAATAAAATAATATTAAAATGTCACTTATTTTTCGTATTAAAAATTAATATTTTGCAAAAACAGGAAAATAAAACTAACCTACAAAATCTTATATACAGACTCTATCAATTTGACCTTGACATATGGTTGTTTCACAGGTGGCGCTGGTCACTCGATTTATTCTTAAATGAACGATCAAGCCATAATAAACCTTATTGCACACCAATAAAATTCATTTTGCGTTGTATCTATGACACTTTGACATCTACTAACTTGTACGGTGGGCCCAACAGGTGCTGATATGAAGTGTCAAAAATTGTACAAGCTATTTTCAACTTCGACCACATATGCCAGTCATAAAAACTAAAAAAAAATTATTGTTAATTTGTTTATGATCACGTAATATAATGGGTTACGCGTAAATCAACTTGTTTGTAAGCTAAATTATATTTTAAAGGAAATACTTTACCAATTTCAAGTGTTGATATCGCACAAGAGGAACAAACTCGCTCCACGCCGATCGTTTGTTTGTTGACATTAGTACGTCATGCAGTTGTCTCGCGATCGCGTTAGAGCGCCGCATCTCGTATCGAAAAATGTTAAATAACTACATTAATACATAAAATAAGCACATAACTCATATAGTGAGAGTACTTTTGTGAACTGTTGACGTTATTGAACATATTTACGTGTACAACGGTGTTGTGAATGAACAAAAAGAGCGGGCAAAATCCAGTGGCAGTGACGATCATAAATCTATTTATAGCTAAGCCTGTGGCGCGTTATTATATTTTTTTGAGATTGTATAGTGTTATGGTAAAAAATAATCATTCCAACTTGGCTTTAACATTAAAATAATCGATGTTTATTTTCTGTACTATGCCGTAATTTATCTTTACTTATAGAACTGAGCCGCCTAAACTAGTTGACAGTTCACAGATACACACAAGTTAAAAACGTTGCGCATGTGGGTGTAAATTGAGCAGTGATGTGAAATTCTTGCGCTTATCGATTAGCTTGATAATTTCAAGGGCGATAGTCGATACGTCTTGTATAATATGGTATTCGTAAATATCATTATAACGGACGAATGATTACTGAAATCGTAAAATAATTAAAGTTTCATTAACATAATGGAGTCTCCTCAGATGAACAGAAATGATTCTGAAGAAGCGATGCGCAGCGCGTCGACTTCGAGTTCAAATCAGCTTTTCATAACTGAAAGTTTAGACCTACCAGACGACACATTCCGTATGAGTCTTGATTATATGTCAGTAATCGGAGAAAATGTTACAATAGGTGATAGAGACGCTTCTATTGATAACGTTACAAACAACTCAGTTACACAGACACCTTGTAATACTCCCGTAGAGATAGATAACTGCTGTACACCTACTAAAGAGCACTCACCACCTATATTAGATACGCCAAAACGCACCGAAGACCTTAAATGTTCGGTAACAAAACCAAATTTACTCAAATTATCATTAACTAAGAATATTGATGACGGTTTTGTAAAGCCTAGCTCGGCCGCGGAGATCATGTCTCCAGCCCGAATGTTGCAATTCGAAGTGGACATCGCTAACAGCGCCACGCCAACTATGAAAAGAGCAGTCATCGATTTCAACTTCTTTAATGAGAATAGCTTTGAAGAGTATTTCGAGGATGTACCGAAAACAACTGATAACGAGGAGAAAAACGACAAGGCTTTTAAAGAAATTCCGGTTATTGTGAAGGCAGACACGATTCGACACGAAATAGGTTATGGTAAGTGTATTCGCTGTTATAATATAAGATGTATATTTATTTACAGGTAAAGTTATACCCAGGATTGACAGAAGACAAGAAGGACAGCAGGACTTTATTAATATTGATTATATTAATAAAGTCCTGCTGATCTTCTTTCGCCGTTTGGTCACAAGTCTTTCAGCTTTCTTTTGGATAGATAAGTAAACAGAATATATTGAATAAGTATAATTTCACTTTGAATAAATACATCATCATAAAATGTGGTGGACACTCACAGGGCGGCCGGTAGATGAACACGACATCGAAATTTATGTTATTGAAACAATTTATAATTATAGTGTAAAAATTTATTAAAAACACTATTTCGTTAATAAAATAATTATATTTTTCTTATTATAATAATAATTAAAAAAGCAAACGAGTATATAATTCTATAATAAATTATTTATATAAGTATAAGGCAAGGAAGCTTACTGTTGACGTTGCATATTAAAAAAAAAAAACAATTGTCATGTCAAAAGAGTTCGAGATATTTGTAACGTAATCCTTGTAATTATTTATATTTATTACCGCCTGTAAAGCAGTTCACCTTATCTGAAATTGATAAATAATGTTTATTTGTACGTGTAACTTGCTTAGCTTTGTATGTATTTGTTTTTAATATAAATATGCCACTTAATCGCTTATTCGAATTGTTTGCGTTTCAAACAATTGTGTCGTTATAATTTTTAAATAGTTCACTTTGTAATTCGATGCACCAATTCGAAAAATCCGTTAAATTTATATTAATTTTTTTTTTGTTGATTGATGTAATTGTATCAATTTGCATTAGAGTTTAGTTTACGGTTTTTAACATTATAAGCAATACTAAATCTGTACAATAATTTAAAGATTATTGACGTTTACACTGTAATTTTTATGTTATGCTCAAAAAATTGAAGACCCTTGACAAGGAAGAAATAAAAAAGGAAGAATGATCATGAATTTTATGTACACGTTGAAACCTAGTTTCACGGAGCGAGGTCTAGTCTAGACCTTGACCAGAATAACGCTAGAACTACATCAATGGCCGCGGCCCGTACATCTGCATTATACCTATAATTTTTATTAGAAAACACGCATTACCCTCGGTTTTGCACTTTTATTATGCAGAAATATAATTCGTTCAAAATTAATTATTTATAAATTAATTGTGGTCCGAAATACCTGTCCCGCATTTATTCTAACCCCTGTCTAATTGTAATTGAAATTGTTGAAAATTTAAAGGGCAGTAATTTTATAAAAGGTAATAACAATAATTAATTAAGAAAGGTAAAGTAGGTGAGATCCTGGTAACACAAACACGTTGACTGCTACGTAGAGAAGATTCCTTAAAATAAATTGAAGCACGTGCGATACACTTACAAAAGCGAAACCTTTTTGCGTCTACCACTTTTCTCTCAAGTAACGTAAAATAACGCTGTATTTAAATTGAATTCTTTAAATGATACTCTAGAGTAAATCATTTGTGTCATTTCAAAATCTATTTAAAAATAAAAAACTTCAAAAAGAGTTAATGGGCATAAATATTTGTTAGAACTTGATGGTAAGGCTTTGTGCAAGCCCGTCTGGATAGGTACCACCACATATTCTTTCTTCAAACACCGCCGCGGTTTTTAAGGGTGAGTGGACCAGTGAAACTACAGTCACGAGGGAAATAACATCTGTGTTACCAAGGTTGGTGGCGCATTGACTTTATAGAGAAGGTGATGACCATTTACCTTTGTTAGGCCCATTTGCCCATCCACCTACCTTTTTTATATAAAAAAAGTTATATAAAGCTTAAAATTTAAATGACATCAGTTTTTTTTCGATAATTACTTAAAAAATCGATATTTTTCACATAGATTACTATCCTACACTAATAATGTGTAACTCGTTGTAAAACTATACAACGCAATCACATTATGATTACTGACGAATTAAAATTAAAATTGATACTTACGTGAACTTTCTAGAATAATTTCTACACGTATGATAACAATTCTTTATCTTAATATACAGAATTTCTATTCAAACTCGATGTAACTTCGTTGCTAAGTACGTGCTATTTTTCTTTTTACTTGAACTCGAAGGTCGAACCACAGACTTCCGTATCTTCAATATTATTGAACAGAAAATGGCTGATTGCGTTTCATTTTAATTATTCTTCCTTTTACAATACAACCTTTTTGATGACCTTTTTAGTATGTCTTTGTAAATTTATTTAATGCTATCTTAGACGAATACGAATTATTGTTAAGTTTTCTAATTTTAAATGCTTAAGTATAGATTCTTCTTTTTCTTTCTAGAATGTATGTTAAGATCTCCTTCATAATCTAATCGAGACCAGCGTTTACGTTCAGAACTGCAGAGCAATTGCTCTCTAACCTTTATACTTATGACACACCGTATTAAAATATTTTTTCTACGATAACTATATAATGTTTATTATAACGAACGGTGTAGATTAATTAGTTATATATCTTTAAAGAAGTTATCGAGAAGAACTCTTTCAAAAAGAATGTTCTGGTTACTACGGAATATTTAGTTTAAAACAGGAAGGGATTTCCTTTTTTTATATTTATCTTAAGTATTACTTTTATTAATTGTTATCTACAAAAAAACAAAAATACTTATAAAAGAAATATAAGTGCAGGGATTAAGAAGTTATAAGTAAATAATATTCGTATCTTATTATAATTATTCATACCATTGAAATAAAATTAAAATTTGTTTTTTTTTTTAAGTCTAGCTAAACCGAAATATGTCAGAGATTTTGGTTTGGATATAGTATAGTTATATATATCTAATCTAGAGTATACATAACACTTTCTGGGACGGTAAATGGCTTAACATCATAACAGTTACTTTGCTATTGTCTGATGTACTGTACTCGAAAATGTTAATAAGAAATTGAAGCACACTATATATTATGACAGAACCAAACCTGTTACATTTGATTGAAATATTAAGAATATATTATATAAAGTGTTAACATACCGTTTTAATATAAGCAAGTATCAAAATTGTTACTTTAAGAAACAATTTTGATACTCGCTCAAATCATTGCCTTGTTGAGCTCGATGAAAAAAAAAACAGTTCAGAAACCGATAAGTGTCACGTAACAGTTATTCCGCGGAAGTAGCTTGCCATGTACGCCAACATGTCCTACGCGTTTTAGTTATTGAATCGACACACTTCCTTGTCATCGGTTTCAATTAACGCGTAACATTGGTGAGCCCTTATTATATAAATATTGTGATTAAGAAATAAGAATAATCTTTATTTTTCATAATGGGTATCACCCTGATATATTTTGTCCGCGGCGGATAATTTCATTGACTTCAATCTCGGAGGAACTCTGTCTGCTAGTGTAGAAGATTTTTTTATAGTATCGGTAGGCGGACGAAAATATAGGCCACCTGATGGTAAGTGGTCACCAACGCCCATAGACATTGGCATTATAAGAAATATTAATCATCACTTACATCGCCAATGCGCTACCAACCTTGGGAACTAAGATGTTATGCCCTTGTGCCTGTAATTACACTCACCCTTCAAACTGGAACACAACAATACAAAGTACTGCTGTTTTGCGGTAGAATATCTGATGAGGGGGTGGTACCTACCCAGACGAGCTTGCACAAAGCCCTACCTCTAGATATGATGAGTGTAAAAACACAGATGAACACCCAATTTCCTATATCCGGTGGAACAGTCGAATAGGACGCGAAAGAGATCATGCGTATGACCGGCTGCTTTACGTGCTTTCAGAATCATAGAAATCTGTATGATACCGTAAATTATTTGAAGAACTTTGACTGAATGTATAATCTAATATCGTGTAATCTTAATATATCAACATTGAAGTAAACTCTATTTTTCTATATATTATAATAACTGTATTATATATATATATGTATATGTGTAGTAAAATTTGAATGCTAGAGAGGTTTCAGGCACATATGTAAATAATATGTATGTACTTTATATATAAAATATACCTAATAAATTATCCTTTAAAATCAAGGGGATAAATAAAATCTAAATCTCTTTCAAAAGAACAAGCAAGTAATTGCTTATTATTAATATTGAATTTTCGTCCATTTGGTTAATTTTCTGGTTTTCGAAAGTCGACTTAAATATAATAAATCGCCCGTTCCCCGCAATTACCCGTTTGAATCATTTCTCCCAACCTCCCCACCTAGCCTCGTTCCCCGCAAATTTCTCTCCACTTTAAATTACTGAAAATAAATAAATGAAATTTTCACAAGGATAAATCGTTTCAAAATCCGTTTTACTCGTGCACCCATAATTGTGGTAGTAATGACAGTGAAATATGACCTCTACTCTGTCCCATAATAAAAATGATCCGATCAGAAAAAGACAAAGATCTAAGATATCAATACCAGCTTATAAATCCAGAATCCCACGAAGACCGTGGGATTCTGGATTTAGCAACCAGGTCATGAGCAGAACACAACAGTTCAACAACTTTGGCATGTCGAACAAAATTATAAAAAAGGGTTGATCGCGACTAAATCCAGTATAATATGTAAAACCTAGCGAAAATTTCAAGTGTAATATAAATATTCTGTTAATAGTGTTAAGAAATAATCAAAGAGATGATTTTGTTATATTTTTATTATAACTATAAATGTTTTTTGCTCGTGTATCAAATATGACTAGATGTTGAACGTTCATTGGTGGAAATAAATGTCAGTTATTGCGTCATCAACCATCGACCAATCGCCATACATAAATTAATATGGCTTTGATCAGCGTTTCAGATTCATCAGTTAACAAGATTCCCACGTGGTTAAGCAAGCATTCAAACATATGTATGTTCATTTATTCGTTATCTATTAGCATACCTACTAGGTCAGTGAATATTAGCACAAAGATAAATAACAAATATTTATATTTAATTTATACCAAAAAATAATGTTCTCCAGACCGATTTCGGTCACAGCGGCCAATCTCAAGAGAGATTAGCCAACTGCGCAGAAGATATTATAGTTCACACTTGTGCACTATAATATCTCCTGCGCAGTGCGCAATGTGCGCAAACACAGGTGCACTCACTATTCCCTAGCTCTCTATTCCGATGAGGCAATCCGACACGACCGGAAAGAGTTCAGGCGCATGATCATCGGCTTAACGTGCTTTCCGAGGCACGGGAGTGTACACACTTCTAACTACCAGACTCCGGGCTGCTACTGAGAATTTCCTGATAGAAAAACCCGATAACTTTTAATTGGCCCGACCTGGACTGGATTGGACCCAGGACCACCAGGTCTGCGGCCACTAGACCAACGGGGCAGCAACCAAAGAATACTCTACTTATAATTATTATTATACATACATGTATTTAACAAAATAACAACAGTTTCGGACTTTTATCTATTCTATAATCACTCGCTTCTTCTTAAAACACTACATGAAGACGTACGGCCGACATCCTGACACCAGTCGTCAACTTTCCTTGGGAATGCTTTTGCTCGTTGATTTTTAAGGTTGAATCGCTCAAATGCTCGATGGTATGAGTAATGTGGGGTAAGTTTACCGTACCTTGTACAGCACGTGAAGCTTGCTAGTGTCCTACGCCTGAGCTTTCCTTAAATTGCCATCATATCAGACTATGAAAGTACTTACACTTATCTCTTGCGCAGTTGGCTCGTCTTTGTCTTGTTGGACCGGAAGGACACATCGTCGTCACATAACATTATTCTTAATTTATAGTTGGTATTAAATTAATAACTGGTTTAACTATTGCGTTTAACAATAACAGGGCAATTTTATTGTTTCGAGATTTCGAGTCTGATTCCATCCCATTTATTTACTTATAAAATAAAAATAAAAATATCGTATTAATATAAGTGCAGCTTTGCTTTTACTTGGTGGTAGAACCTTGTGCATGCTCGTCTGGGTAGGTACCAACCACTCAACTGATATTCTACCGCAAAACAGCAGTACTTTGTATTGTTGTGATCCGGGTTGAAGGGTGAGTGGGCCAGTGTAATTACAGGCACAAGGGACATAACATCTTAGTTCCCAAGGTTGGTGGCGCATTAGCGATGTAAGCGATGGTTAACATCTCTTACAGTGCCAATGTCTATGGGCGTTGGTGACCACTTAACATCAGGTGGCCCATATAGTCGTCCGCCTACAAATTCTATAAAAAAAAAATCTATTGACGCTACGAGAACATCTCTCTGCGGTATATATAAAGTAAAGTAACAGTCTATAAGTGTCTCTCTCTTTGAGGAGAAGGTTTGGGCTTATTTCACCTCTCTGCTCTAATGCTAGTTGGATGTATATTTCATGCAGATTTATTTACAATTATTCCTTCAGCGTCGTGAATTAAATCATAATAAACGCAAATGAAGCACATGAAAATTCAGTGGTGCCTGCCAATTTGAACCTGCAAACGTTGATTAAAAAAATTCATATGTTTTAACCACTGGGCACAGTTTATCACAGTTTAAATATTAATGTAACAAAAATAATACATAATAATCTGCAGCCAGGTAAGTATTTATGTAATGAATATTTTCTCTAAGTTTAGTAATTAGGTACCTACTGAATATTGATAATATAACGTTTAATTAAAAACTTTACTGGGAAGACATCTTTTTATTGTACATAATATAAGACGTAGAGAAGAAATTTAGGATGTCAAAGTATATTCCTTTGCCGCATTTATTCAAAACTTATCAACAAAATATTATATTAAAAAAATACATCTCGTATATTTATTTTTATATTTAGTCTTTGACCCCATTACTATTTTATTACATGTATAACATTTAATTATACATATAAATGCGATTAATAACAGTTAACTATCATTTAACAATTATGAGTATTGTTGTGTTAATCGACAAATTTATTCAATCCCTTTTTTAATTCGAACACTTAAAAGTATCTAGAAAGGGATGGAAAATAGTTTGAACTTTCGTTACGCTCTTACATCTTCTATCTCACTCTACTTGATAGATAAGCAATACCTTTGTCTCGTTTTGTTTACGTCCATGAAATGGTGACTGTGTAGTATATGCATAAAATGAAGATGAAATGTAATGAGTAATAAAGAAATAAACTTGTAAATTTAAACTATATATAAAGACTTTGCAGGTTTTATCAAAAACTCTCGAGAATGCGGTTCTGGAATTATAATTTCAATATCAAAATACTTGTTCAATGAAATGTGGACACTTACAAATATTCGTAAATCTAATACGGTATTAATATTGTTGCAAGCATGAGATTGAAGTTGACTGGTTAAGATTGCCTTCGGGCATTAAGTCCGTCTTTTAGAAATTAAAGATTTTTTAATAAATAAATACCATAAGTAGGCTACGTAAATACAATAGTGATTACACGTGCTATATTATTATTTTTATAATAATTATATTTATAATATTTACATAAAATTAAAATAATAGCCTTTCACACAGCACAGAAAAAAATTAAGACAAGTGGACATTTGACATAAGAGCCGAATTCATATAGGTTTGAAAAATCAATACTTATTATTAGACGCTTGGCAATGGTGACGCCATCTTGGAACAATCAATAATACCATGCCTCGTCATAGACGACGAGTCCATTTGTTTTGTTCTCACAATTAAAATTTATTTTATAAATTTATTCTAACTAGAAATTTAACCGATATCAGAGAATTTATATTATATTTCATAGGAGCAGATTATTCGTAACTTGTATGGTACATATGATGTTATAGTAATAGTCCGGTAACCGATAATTAATTACGTTCTGTAAACAAATTTATTGTGTTGTAATAATTAAGAAACATTTACAATAACAAGTACATATATTGTTTTTATAACTTTCCTTATAAAACTACTCCCTTTGTAATATTTAAGTAAATAAATAATAACTGTAGGAAATATATTTTTGATGCATTGATATAAACTAACAATTATAAAATAAATGTAAAATTTAATTAAGTCACGAACAAGCATGCATGTATTTTTTATGGTTACTTACTTATTTTAAATTAGTTTCATCTCTATATTTTCCTTGGTCTGGCTGGCCTCGTAAATTGTATCGTAGTGGGGGCAGCGCCTCTCGCACGTCGCACGGTTTCTATTTTGCGTTTCTCGAATTCAATTTAGTTCTTTATCGCGCTGAGTGAGGAGTCATTCGCGCTAGCATTTTTTTAATTTATATACAAGTGATTAGAATAGTTTTTAGACAAACCAAACATTATAGTGCTAGTAAAAGGTTCGAACTGTCTAAATTGTCAAATGGACTGTACCAATAGTGTAGTGTATTTTTATACGAAACAAGCTTTTGGATTTTTGTGAACGAAATCGTGCGACAAAACGAAGAACAGGCTGTGATTTATTAAATACAAACGGAGAAAAAGTGTAACAATTTGACATTTCACTGGTGCGAAGTAGCTGCGAGCGACATTGACGCAGAGCAATCACGTTGGCTACCACGGTTCTCGTACCCAGTACAGTTATAATGGATTTTTAAATCGGTCGGATATTGTCGCAGCGGCGCCCTCTGCGGATCGGTCTTGCTCGAACTTCGCGCGAGTTCATTGCAGGTTTGACTATGCTCGCGAAATTTATTACGTGTCGTGTTTACTTTCGCTAAATTCAAAATAGTTTTAAAGTGAAAATTAACGGTTCGGTCGTGACCGGACGCTGTCCGGGAGAGCGTAGGCGAGAATTTAGGTCAGGTCTACATGGTTTTAAAGGGTTGAACCATGGCGACAGCAGAGATGAGTCTGCCTGACAAGAAGCCTGAGCACGAGTCGGGATATTACGAAGGCAGCGACCAGGAGGGCAGCATGGAATGCGGGTGCCCGTCGCCCGTCAGCTCGAGGAACTCCTCACACTCCACGAAGCTGAAACGTCGGCACAGCGCCCACAAACATAAGAAGGTGCCAAGCAAGAAGCTTAAAACTGAACAACCCATGAATGGTCACAGCAATATCCATACGGACAAAAGTGTAGAAATAGTGGAATATACAGTGTCGGTGAAGGACAAAAATACTGAGGAGGTTGTGGCAGTGCCTGGACCGAGTAAACGTAGTAGTTCAGTGGAATTAATTGGTGGTACAGTGCCGGCCCCAGCAAGGGATTCCGTGGATTGGAATTTGGTTGAAGCCAGCAAAATTAGGAAAAGAAGTAAAGGTTTGTTCTTTTAAATACGTACATTTCTTTCATCAATACCAAATATAATAATTTATAAACTTATACTCTAAAATTATATAAGTGCAAGAAAACCATGAATCATTTATGTGTTGAGCCGGAAAAAATAAAATTGACGAAATTATAATAACCCATACAACTACAAGTTTTAACTTACTTTAAAACTTAGTAATTAGATAAAAACTGGTTCTCATTGTTTAGTGTGAGGTGAATAAATTGTGTTGATAATTTTAGATAATTATTCCAATAAACTTTTAGTTATAGAAGTCCTAAAGCCAAAATGGCTTATTTTGTATGTAAAGATAATGGTAAGTACCTAGGTTTTGAATTTTTTTTTTTTAATAGCTAAAAGAGCCATTCAAAACACATTCTGCAACTATTAAATCTTAAAAATATTGCTTAAGTATCAACACATGATTTGTTATGGCCATAAGTTACTTTTTAATATTTTTACTAAGTATAACTGCTTACTTCAAAATATAACTTAATGAATATACATATATTATATAATAAATTTAAAAAATTAAAGTCTAGTCAACATAATAATCCTACAATTATGATATTGGCATTAAAATCTGGGATTTGCTGTCATAAATAAAATCTACAACAAAAAAAAACTTTACCTTATTCTGATCATACATATGTACATAATAAGTTACATCCTTCATGGATGGTGAATATTTTATTTATAATAAACAAACATTTTCCTTGTTATCTTACCTTACAACATCTATGTTTAATTATGTGCAATATTATGAAACAAAAGCATAAACAAACCAACAATAAAAATAATAAAATAATGAATAAATACTTATTTATCACAAAATAACAGAATGTTACCATATAAATTATAAATTGAAATTTAATTAATTTTTTTTTTAATGATATAAGTGTGTTAGAAACATTTGTCAAAATAAAATGGTTATTAGATTTTATATATATCCTAAGCAGATATGATTAGTATGATGAAATGAGGATTTAATAAACAAAGTAAATTTGACAAAATAGAAAGAAAACGTAGTATATCACACCTGACAAGGAAGTACATTCAGATTTATGTTTATGAGGTATTTATAATGATGAAAATTAGTGGTATTTTAACATAATCACAAGTCAAACTTGGTGGTAGAGCTTTGTGCAAGCTCGTCTGGGTAGGTACCACCCACTCATCAGATATTCTACTGCAAAACAGCGGTACTTGGTATTGTTGTGTTCCGGTTTGAAGGGTGAGTGAGCCAGTGTAATTACAGGCACAGGATCCTTCACACCTTAGTTTCCAAGGTTGGTGGCGCATTGGCGATGTAAGCGATGGTTAACATTTCTTACAATGCCATTGTCTATGGGCGTTGTTGACCACTTACCATCAAGTGACCCACATGCTCGTCCGCCTAACTTTACAATAAAAAAAATTTAGTTTATTGCCATAATTGATTTTATATATCTGTTTGATTTTATCACTATACAAAATATCATATTAATAATCCAACATACATGCACATATATGATTGCATTGTTGTTAGAATAATGGGAAATTCATTTACCATACCATGTTCTATAATAAATATATAAATAATATCTTCAATCGCTGTCTGTAATTAATGTTTTGTGTTAAAACAATCATGGGAAATGTTTAAAAACTAAAATTTTTAAGTTATAAAATAAAATGTAATTAAATAAAAATATACTTAGTCTTGTAACATTATTAAATTAATTGTAAAGCAACTATTATAATATATATCTATCGTTTATATATGTACTGTCTAAGACCATTTTTATTAAGTTTAGTGGTATATTCTCGACTTAATTCGAACTTTCTGCCTGAAAACTTTTGTGAGAGATTAGTTATTAGATAAGATATTTAGTAAATATATGAAGATATTTTTTGTATTATATATGTATTTATTAATTCTCAAGGTATAAGAGTTTAAAAAAAAAGGTAAATGATGGCTGTTTATGTAAGTTATAATTATATAACATAGAATGTCTTATACGAGACTGTAGTCAGGTTAGTTGGTTAGTAAATTCTTCATGGAAAAATGTTACACTATTACAACTGGAACCCAGAGTATATTCAATAATTATCAGTATTGAATTTAGAATAATATTTAAAATATTGAATTTTTAAATGGAACTTGCTTTGGGAGTTAAAGCAATAACATCCAAAAGCTTAAATAATAATAAAAAAAATAGTTAGTTACAAAAAAACGGCTCTTCTTGAATAACACAAATTAAATTTGGGATTTTAATTATATTCAAGAAAAGAACTTTTTTTTGTGCAAAGTAAAGTAAAATCTCTTTTTTGTTTTCTTTAATATTTAAGGAAAATTTTAAATTATATTTGATCAAACACTTGTCTCGAGTAGTATACTAATATATAAAGCTGAAGAGTTTGTTTGTTTGATCCGGCTAATCTCAGGAACTACTGGTTTGAATTTAAAAAATCTTTTTGTGTTGGATAGTCCTTTTTATCGAGGAACACTCTAGGCTTATTTTTATTAATTATAACCCTGAACGACCGGCGAAACCGGGGGCACAGCTAGTAATATAGAGAAATAGAATTGTTATTGCAAATTAACATAACATCGATACTATTTCTTATAATTTTAACTGAATATAAAATACCTTCAATTTATATAAATATAATTTTTGAAATTAAAAACATAGATTTATTTTACAGTTTCATCATAGATAACAAATTGCCTTAATGGTATTGTATTTAAAGTAATTTTGGTATGGATTTTTACATGAATGTTTGTAAAATAACAATAGTAATAGCCTGTGTCCCACAGCTGGACTAAAACCTTTTGAAAAAAGGTTTTGGCAGGACAATCAATTACTCTGCTCCAAAGGGAGTTGGTAGACACACATGGTATAGATTATATCTGACATAATGGCTAGCTTCCTTTGTTTACTAAACTTTCAAACTAAAGATGAATCATAAACATAAATCAAGCATATTACAAAAAAAAACAAATTAGACTATGCATATAACAATTTCTGTATGCATTTGATAGTTATGTGAAACATAAATATATATATATATAATATAATCTGATAATACCAGTGAGATAGTGATAGTGTTACTTGACTTTATAAAGATATAATTATCGAGAGGTTTCTGACCTTGTTGTATCTTTGTATTATACTATCATTTAATATTGATTCAAGATTTTATTTGGCATTACTTCGTAAGTATAAGTTATTTTTAAAAAATTGGCAAAATCTAAAACACACTAGTCGGTATGCATTGTGTCTTAATTTTATTTTAATAAATCAAATAACCTCCTGTCTATTTATATATTGATGGTATTACGCTAGAATCTTTCAAGAAACTGGTAATAATGTTTCAACTCAAGTAATGAACGATGGGTGAATGCATAAAATACATTAAAAACAAGCATCCTTATATTAAACAAGATCTAGTAATAAATAAGTGATATGTACACAATAACATTGTATTTGACAGTACATATGTTTCATCATTATTTAATCTGTGTTTTTGTTTGTGGTCACACTGGTTTCTTACTATCAGAAGTCCTTGACGCACACCGCGATAAGGAACAGCCGTTATCAGAGGCATGGTGTTCGGCACTCTTAAATAAATTTAGATTTATAATGTTTCGTTTTTTTTTTTTTCAATATTATCTTTTTGATATCTGTATCATTTAATTTAACAATTACAACAACAGTTTTATAGAAATAAGAAGGTAATACAATACCTAAATCACTCCGCATTTTAATTATAATGTACCGAAAATAGATTGTTGTATTTTAATTAATATGGCACTTTATCCACGTGCCATGGCGTGTATATTATAACATTTTAATAGCAAGTTAGATCAACACGGTAGGGTTGCCAGATTAGAAAAGGAATATCTAGATAATATTTTATAAAATGTTTTGATTTTACTGCTTTTGTGGTATTTATTCCAACACCAATAATGCCTATGAAAAGAGAAGGTTATTGCCACAAAATTAGTTAACACTTTATTTAAACGTTCGCACATCTTGGTTAATATTACCAACATTCAACAAGACAAATCGAACACAGTACATCAAAGTTCAGTAGCGCAGTTTTATCGGGAGATTTATTGGTTTGATTTCCTATTACGTTTAATCACAAGCTGTTATTCATACATACATCCTAACTTATATTATAAATGCGAATGTAAATTGTTTGTTTGTTACGATTTCACGACTAACGGCCTTATTTATAAACGTTGCTTAGTTACTGTTTAGCTAAACACTGATTTGTCTCTTTCTGTCATTATTGATTTGACATACGAAAGAAGAAGACAAATTGTTGTTTAACTAATCACCAGTTAAATAAAGTTTTTGAATAAGGCGGTTAAACGCTGAAATGATTTAAAAAAAAAACTTTCACCAATAATAAACTACATTGTCAACGGGTAACAGAGGACACATTTTGTCCTCGTATGAACGGGATCGTATACTTGAACGGGAACTACGCGGGTGAGACACTACGAGTTAAACACTAGTATGTAGTATGTACTACATTCTAGCGTTACTTGTGTTTACTTGGTGGTAGAGCTTTGTGCAAGCTCGTCTGGGTAGGTACCACCCACTCATCAGATATTCTACCGCAAAACAGTGATGTAAGTGATGGTTGACATCTCTTACAATGCCAATGTCTATAGGCGTTGGTGACCACTTAACATCAGGTGGCCCATATACTCGTCCAACTACATATGCAATAAAAATTTTTTTTAATATATCTCATAGCTTATACTTGGTGGTAGAGCTTTGTGCAAGCGCGTCTGGGTAGGTACCACCCACTCATCAGATATTCTACCGCAAAACAGCAGTACTTGGTATTGTTGTGTTCCGGTTTGAAGGGTGAGTGAGCCAGTGTAATTACAGGCACAAGGGACATAACATCTTAGTTCCCAAGGTTGGTGGCGCATTGGTGATGTAAGCGATGGTTAACATATCTTACAATGCCAATGTCTATGGGCGTTGGTGACCACTTACCATCAGGTGGCCCATATGCTCGTCCGACTACCTATGATATAAAAAAAAAAAAAAAAAAAAAAATAGCTGTAAATTACCAATTATTCAACTAATACAAAATATACGTTATCACAGTAGGCTTTTATCGTTTGGATTGAATTGTTGTGGTTCGGAATGTGGATTCTACCGATCTCTGACAAGAAACCGATTGCTCAGCTTCTTTATTCAATCCTTTATATCTAAATAGGTGCATGTACTAATTATTAATAGTTATTATTAAGCATATTTTAATAAAAGAGCCAGAATTTTTCACCCAGAGAATCTGAATTGAGATTCAATAGGGAGGTAGGATCCCTAGCATTCTTGCCACTGTTTCGCGGTTATGATTTGCAAAGAAGCTATTATTGATTTGTATATATATACTAATTGAAGACCTCAATGTAAATGAATGAAGTTTAATTTAAGCAAAATTAAATAAATAATTGTTTTTTTTTTTTTCGAAATGTTTTAAGTGGTAACTATTTTATACTCGGAAATTGATGTTAGACGAATAACGTGTTCCCAGAAAGATATATTGACTCGGTGTTGCAAGTTTATATTTGTTAACTATAATCACAATTCTTGACATTGTATTAAAACAATCAGTGTTATTGAACATAATTTTAAAAAAAAATATATATTTTTTAATTATAATTATATACTATTTACAAACGCTATTTTATACTAATTGCTTCGCGTTAAACGTGCTCATCCCTCATGAGTTGTTGCGTGATGTTATACAGTCTACAGCTTTTCTTAGTAAATTGGCTAACTAATACATACTAAAATACATAAAAAAATATATAAAAAAGTGTATTTTAAGTTAGACTGGTATATGGTGAAATTAACACGCTCAAACAAACAAGGTTTTAAAATAATTAGGTTTTATAATAGTGATATAATTGCTATTGTCTCAATCTCGTGTTTTTTTCCAATGTTATATTGTGTTTTACCCAATTTGAGTACCGAGTTTAATATTTTTATTGCTTTTTAATTTTACGATATCCGCAAAAGCTTGATGAGCCGTAGTTAAAATTTAAAAGCTCGCTTTAAAAGTTTCGAACAATGAACGCTTACTTAAACTGAACGATATTATATAGACACTAAAAGAGCTTTCATTTATTTATTTATTGAGATAATAACACCATCAACCTATCCTAGTACTTAAAATTATCAACTGAACCAGACTCGGAACAGTACTCTTAAAGGCATAAATAACATTAAATAACTTTCATACAGGAAACATACATTTAATTGTATATTTTATTATTGATCATGTTTATAAACTAATAAGTAAAATCATGTAATTATCCCACTGCGTTTTAGAGGAAACGGTTTTGTTTTAAAATGGAAGTTTACCGAAATCTACCAAGAACAATCGGTAACTAAATCAATTTTTATTTTTTTCTACACATAAATAATACTCAGTAACAGCCTGTGAATGTCTCACTGCTGGGCTATGGTCTCTTCTCTTTTTGAGGAGAAGGTTTCGAGCATATTCCACCACGCTGCTCCAATGCGGTTTGGTGGAATACACATGTGACAGAATTTCAGCCACATGAAATTTGCCACATGCAGTTTTCCTCGAGATGTATTCCTTCACCGTCAAGTACGAGATGAATTATTATAATCACAAATTAAGCACATGAAATTCAGTGGTGCTTGCACGGGCTTGAACTCACGATCATCGGTTAAGATTCACGCGTTCTTACCACTGGACCATCTCGGCTTTATAATATAGTTATATTAATTGAATATGTTTCAATTATTATAATATACTCATCAGGACAACGAATGAACTAACAACTCGATTTTTTTATCGTCGATATATTTTACATCGCTGTGATGTAAAATTTGTAGGTTCGATCCTGATCCCTCTTGGGCTATTGTCGTTTCCACCCCTAACACTGATTTGAGTTAAGTAATATTGTTTACATAATATAACATTTTACTACATATTTAGCTTAATTTTACCTAAATTGACCAAAAGCAATTATTTAACAAAGCTTTTGAATACTAAAGGTTGTAAGAATGTATATATGCGTGTCAGGTCGTTTATCTATCAATGAATCGGCTTTTTCAAGAATCATTGTTTAGTTGAACGATTTCACGTCGTAAATATATATATACTAAACATTTGTAGATAAATGGTATTTTTGTATTTGTGTAGCAATTTTGTATGTGTATCAATTTAATTTAACTATTTGTTACATATATTATATAGTATTAGTAACATAATCCTATAAACTAATATGTTTTCTTTTATATGGTAATGGAATGGAGTTATAAGCGATTCGACTAACTATCATTTAGCATTTAATATGACATATTTTTTTTCGGTAAATAATGTATTCTATGTCTTATGTCATGCTATAATTTTTTTTTATAGTATAGGTAGGCGGACGAGCTTATGGGCCACCTGATGGTATGTGGTCACCAACGCCCATAGACAGTGGCATTGTACATTTCTTTATAAAATAAAAAACATCGCCAATGCGCCACCAACCTTCGCAACTAAGATTTTATGTCCCTTGTGCCTGTAATATTACACTGACTTCTAATTGACTTCTATGCGAAATGTTAATTTCTTTTCATAATTCTTCTCGTGCTCATCGGTGAAGGAAAATACCCCGAGGTGCGTGTGTCGGATGAACGTGACCTTTCACCAGCTGTGATATTTAAATGCTGTCACAGTATACAGAAGAACCAGAACGATTACATGATATAATAAACTAGCAATATATTAATTAATAATTTCAAACATTTTGATGTAACCGTTATTAAAAAAAAACGAAACAAATCTAGATTGAAATTTAGGTCGAGATGCGAATGAGATGTTATCGTATCACGCTGAGTGGACGTTCGTATGATACAAATATTTTTTCATCGTACGTTTTATATTTGATTTTTTTTATAAGAAATCCGAACAGATTATTTGGTATTTCAGTGTATGAATTGTATTCGATCAATTTCTGTCGACTTTAATTCACTAAGCATGGGCCTCGTGTGCCTGTAATGAAACTGCACAAATGTCGTAAGCCGTAGAAGAACTATTTAGTATAAATTACTATAAATTATTTCAACCACAATATGACTACATGTTTGACAATTATAGATACCTTGTAGATTTAGTTATTAGTCGAGATTTTGAATGATCTACGATATTCATAATGAATTCGCGAAACGAAAACCATTTTCAATGAATTTCGGCAAGTTGTTACCGGAACTTTGAAAGTGAAATTAAAGTTTTTTTTTTTTATTGTATAGGTAGGCGGACGAGCATATGGGCCACCTGATGGTAAGTGGTCATCAACGCCCATAGACAATGGCATTGTTAGAAATGTTAACCATCGCTTACATCGCCAATGCGCCACCAACCTTGGGAACTAAGATGTTAGGTCACTTGTGCCTGTAATTACACTGGCTCACTCACCCCCTCAAACCGGAAAACAAAAATACAAATTACTGCTGTTTTACGGTAGAATATCTGATAAATAGGTGGTACCTACCCAGACGAGCTTGCACAAAGCTCTACCATCGAGTTAGAAGTAGTAAACATATTATGTTTATTAATCGAGAACTGGTTGTAGTGGTAATCTTAAAGTTTGTGTAGACGGAGAGATCCGTCTTCGCTTGGAATGGGCAACAGGTGGTACCTACCCAGGACCTGTTTACTTTACCAGTAGACGATGCATTTTTTTCTGATGTCATTGTTATAGAATATTTTATCTGTGGATAAGTACAAAGAGCATAATTAGCAGCTTACTAAGAGCCCTTTTTAGGCACTGTATCGGTATTCGGTATTGTGAAGCTAATGCGTACTACAATGAAAATATTTGTAAGTAATTATCATTTAAGACGGTTCTTTTGTTCGGACGTTCGTTTCGTATAATAATTAATAGCTAATCGTCCCGGAAACTAGTTAAACTATTTAAAATAATGATGTAGATAAAGAAAAGATTAAATAAATATCAACAGGATGTATTTCTATGTATAATGGGCAAGTACTCATACACCACTGCGCTCCCTTCCTTAGAACTCAAAAGTAAATATTTTTATTATACATTTGTTTTTATTACAGTTCTTTTCGCATATAGGATGTATGTAAATTTAATTAAACATTTGATTTTGTAATTAAATTTCAGTGAAAGAGTGGCTATTGAGTTTGTTTGTTTTCATTGGTGAAATTTACTTTCAGAATCGGTGGTGGTAACTTTAAATTATATTTAATCATATAAAATGAGCCATATATGATTTTTTATCATATATGATTTTTTATCTTTATATATAATTTGTCGAAATGTAGTGTACCTAATGGATATTTTCATTCATAACTAAATACGTATACCATACTGTTAATACAATAAATTAAATAAAAGTTTATGATTGAATCGCGCATATGATAACATATTTTTAATGTCTAGTAAATAAGTCACTTATATATTTTTATGTATTTATGAAGGTAGCATGTTAATGATGAACAAGCGTAGTACGAGTTCAATAAACTTTTGACTTTGAGACGATATAGTAAAATATATTTTTGTATGATTTAAATTTTTATCAAACAACATCTTATTTGTGTATTGTATTACGGAAACTATTATTGAATAGATTATGCGCCTTAATGTGATAGATATAATGGTGAAATTGTCGTGTGCGTTTTGTATCTCGTATCGTGATTTTATATTTAAATATTTATGAAGAAAATAATAGTTATTTTTAGTTGTAAAAGTTATCAAACGTGTTTCTTTCACTGTATTATCAGTAACTAAGTTTTAAAATTAGAATGTCGGTGTGATCTTGTTTTTGATAAAGTTAAAAAATAGGTTCAGTTATAAAGTATATTTATGATCCAAAAGAAAAACGTAATAAGTCATTGTTAGATTTCATTGCAAGAAGAGCACTTCATGAACTGCATAGTTCATGATGTTTATATTTTTGTTGTTAAAATTGTGTCTTTTTTGTTGAGATTTGCATATACTATTTTTGTAATAATAAAGGTCATTGACATTGGTCTATATTGTCCTCCTAACCGATATTGGCTGCGGTGCGATGGTATTTTCAAAAGAGTAGTCAACTTCGCATAATATATATATGTGGGCAGATACAGGTTCTCACTCTTTTCCATTCACTCTCATTATCCGTCAAGTCCGATGAGAGTTTAGGCGCAATAGCTTATTCTGCTTACATAGACACAATATGGTATTGTTACTGAGATTTCTTGATACAAATATTTATATATATTAAATCAGGACTTCGGGATTTGCAATCTTGTAATGAATCATATTAGTTTTCACCAGCGGCATCACTCGCGTGTAAGGGGTATAGGTTTTAGATATCCTATAGGTTTATATAGATTTTACTCGATGGTAGAGCTTTGTGCAAGCTCGTCTGGGTAGGTACCACCCACTCATCAGATATTCTACCGCAAAACAGCAGCACTTTGTATTGATGTGTTCCGGTTTGAAGGGCGAGTGAGCCAGTGTAATCACAGGCACAAGGGACATAACATCTTAGTTCCCAATGTTGGTGGCGCATTGGCGATGGTTAACATTTCCTACAATGCCATTATCGATGGGCCTTGACGACCACTTACCATCAGGTGGCCCATATGCTCGTCCGCCTATCTATATACAATTTAAATAAAAGATCCTATATCCTTTTCGATAAACTCAATTTTGCATTTATTAGTTATGATATAAATATAGTCGTATTTTAGTATGAACTCGTGTTTGTTCGTGTATATTAACGTAGGTCAGACGGGTGATGTGATTAATTAACTAATCTCTAATCAAATCTAGGCTATTCAACTTGGAAGTGTTACCATATTCATTGACCTTTACGTAATTCCAATGAATATAAAAATATTATAATAAATTACCTTTTATATATAAAATGTTTTATGGCTACATACACGAATGGTTACAAAGTTATTTATCTGGAATTAAATATAATGTATATTAGAAATATGTAAAACTTGACATAGTAAATATACTATCGAGCTAAGATAGCATTTGTTGATTCAGAATAAATAATTAAATTTAATTAATTAATTATCTATGCAATTTCATTGTTGAAAAAGTTAAATTACACAGTTTTTTGCCGTTTCATGTCAGAATCTTCATTCAGGAACGGTGGTAACTTTAAATTTATTTTAATCTTGTTAAACGATTATTCAAAAGTGCTCGCAATTCGCGAGAGCCTACTTGAATATTCGGATTTTGTTCAAATTTTCTTAACTATAGCCATATAAAAAAAAAAAAAATTATAAAATTAATCGATAAAAAACAAATTCTACTAGCAATTTGACACTTTTTTACAATCGAATCGAAGCGTGATCGTTGCCGTTTATCCTTTGACCTATTATTTAATTTAATTATCGACTTTTGGCATAAAAGTAAACGATTAAGTTTGGTTTTATACATAACGGTATATGGTATAACATATTATCGGTTCGTTTCCGATTCGAGTAAAAATAGATTAGTCAATGTTGGATCGGAATCGAATCGGGAACGTATCGTGATCGTTATAAATTTAAAAAAAATACAAGATTATTAATGTGTATTTACTTTTGTTACAGTTAATCTCAACAGCGCATCTAAAGTGGACATATCACATTTCGACTTGCTCAAAGTACTCGGAACTGGAGGTGAGTTATTACTTATTATTATTAAGACTAGTAATTTTTCGTTTTTTTTTTTTCTCCTACATGATAAAAATGACCTAAACACACGGGCAGTAGACAACGCGAGTAGGGACTACGTGATATGTGTGGTATAAGCAGATGAGATGGATGAAGTCGTAAGGCACTTGCGAATGAGGCAACTGTTCCTTTTTGGAGTAAATGATGAGTGTGTCGAGGAACCTGTGTGATATGAGTATGGGAACGTATATGTATGGTGTTTGCCTGCATCTTGGTTTTTACTGAGCTTTTCCTATTACTGATATTACAAAACAAACTATGGAATACATTTTTACTTCATCAGTATTTTAATAGGATTCCACCACGCTATTCTAATACGGGTTGGTGGATATACGGTATACCTAATGACAGAATTATATCCGATTGTCCCCTCGTGATCTTTTCATCGCCGAGATGATTTATAAATTAAATTTAATCGCACGAAACTTAAGTGGTACCAGGACTAAACTCGCTACCTTTGATTAAAACCACTCG
Organism: Nymphalis polychloros; assembly: GCA_905220585.2. Taxonomy (NCBI): domain Eukaryota; kingdom Metazoa; phylum Arthropoda; class Insecta; order Lepidoptera; family Nymphalidae; genus Nymphalis; species Nymphalis polychloros. Next base: position 6,599,949 of record HG992267.1, read on the forward strand.
ATTTATCAATTGAGCTATATTGGCTTTATATGTATATATATATATAAAATGATAATATAAATTTCTGAAAATCAATCACATGGTCTTGTCATATGACAACTATTTATTTAAGTATTTAGTCTCATTATTTTACATATTATTTTTATATATATATATATATATATTTCCGTAATATATATATATACATTCGGAATATATTTTAGATGCTTATTAACAATATTATAATTTAAGTAGGCTGGTATTAAATATGTAAAAATTTAAACGATATATCTCTATCATATTGGAACTCAGATATCGGAATTATGCAAATCTCGTTTCGATTCTATAATTGCCTGGTTCAGATTAAGCTCTGTTTGATATACAAAATCTCCGTTCATTAGGTGATTTAACAATTTTATAAGTTTGTTTTGATTAAATTTGAATAATTTAATAAAAACAGTTGAAACATTTTTAGAAATATAAAAATAGTTGTTCATTCCATGATTGACCAGCATCTTAATACTGTTTTCTAAAACAGACAGACTTAGACAATTTGTCTATAATTTCCACTCCATGAAAGATCCTTTGAAAATTGTTTTTATATTTTTTTACCAAGTAATGTTTATTCCGTTATATATATTAAAACATCCCAAACAAAAACTAGATATCCATTGCTTTGGTTTTAATATTCTTCAAAAATAGTTTAGTCATGTTCGTAATATGTATAATGTACGTACGTTGAAAAAAAAATTACATTACATGTATAAATAGCTATTTATACATAATATGGTGAAAAAAAGAAATAAAATATTACAATAAATTCATTTACTTAAAATTGTTTGGTGTTCATTAATATGCCATAAATTTATGAAGAAGTAAACTGCTTTTGTTGTCTGGTATACTTAAAACATTATTAATTGATATGTATAGAAAATTATTGTTTGCTGTGTATAAACATTTTTTATAAAAAAAAATTGCACATTAATGCTACACACACACGTGAATACTACTTTGAATTTTAAATCATTTTTTATTAATGAAATATATCGTAAATCTAACTCTGTCAAATATCTCAATATAAAGCTCGCACACCTGTTTATTTAATATGCTAGTTAAGTTACAATGTAAAGCATTGCGCGAGCGCAGATGTCGTGTCAATGACCCACCACGTGGTGATTGTTGTCTACCGAGGATGTCCGGGGTATGGGGGCTTTTTTTCGAGTTTTTATTTTTATCTGTGGCGTTGATAGGTTTATTTTTTTATCTGTTAATAAAAAGGGGCTTCGAAAGTGCTTACAGAGCTTAGTTCGTCGTTAAGCTCTTCAATTGATTACCACGTGGCGTGGCGTGAATTTAACTAATTAAAAATAAAATACTTTTTTCTGTTAAATAACGAATATAATCGAACGAAATTGAATATCTTAAAAACTTTATTGGAATTATTAATAAAATCTAGATATCGAGTGTGATCCTAACTGACCATTTTCATCGCCCACGTTTTTAATACATACAATATATAAATTTAAATACACTTATAATATTTAAATAATTATTCCACTCTAATGATTTATTATTAAGATTTCGTTCGCTTAATTAAAAGTATCTTAATATTGCTCGAGAAACCAAGTAAACGATCACGTTGTACCTGTCAGATACTTGAGCTAAGATTTTGTTTTTTTTTTCTAATATATGTATATATTTGAACTGAATTATTCTACTTTATAATTATATTAGAAGTTAATAAATAGGTAATGTTAAGTAAAATAATATCAATAAATGAACACCTAAAACAAATTTTTGTATTCCTAAACATTGTATATTCCTGGGTTGCGGTTTGAAACGGAAATGAGCAAGCGTGATGATTACAGGCACAACGGATATAATAAATTTGAACCCATACCAAAAGCACAGGAAAAACTATATGAAAATCGTAGTATGTACAGATAATATAAAATTAAATGACAGTAATACTAATAAATAAATTATTAGAATTATAAATTTAAACTTACTACTTACCCGGTGGTGACCGCTTAGCCATCAAGTAGTGGCTAGACTGCCAACGTATTTTAAATAAAATAAAAAAATAACTAATGTGCCAAGCAAGCATAACATAAACTTTCTGACCGTATTTACGAAAGAATACTCGTAAATAATAATTCATTATAGTTTTTGCTTTTAACGAACTATTTAAAGCTCAACTCTCATAAGCTTTTAATTAAAAAAATATAGGAAATAAACTTAACAGTTATGGAGGTGTTATCGCCTGCACATAATTCGCGAGGGTGTTCAGCCAGTGTAAAGTATTAATGTTACGTATGAGGCATTTATTCGGTCAATTGTGTAACGGTTGCTATCATAGAACATGTTGAAGGGAAATGGTGTGAAGGATAACGTCGTCGGAAGCCAATTCCACTAATGTAAAACGTTTAATAACGTTCTCGATTCGATTCCGATCTAGCTTCGACTATTCCTCATTAAACCGAATCGGTATGATGTTACCATATACGAAAGCCAAAATCCATGTCGAAGTCAAACTTAATTGTTAACTTTTGACGTTCCATCAAGGACGAATCGTATCGCAACTGGATCGTTGTATTAGTAGAATAGGGAAAAAGCTAAACGTCAACGATTATGTTTCGATTCGGATAATGTGACAATCATGTTAGTAGAATTGGTCTCCTGCATGATAAAAGCCTTTGCCTGCTGTGAACATATACAGGTTATTAATTTTAAACTTGGAATCAATTTAGAATTAATAACATTAAAAGATATATATAGTTAGTTTATATTATTAGTTACAAAGGCGGATATATCCCAAAAAATCTTCTTCAATCTTCCTTATCGTCTACCATAAACTTATCTGAAGATACTATGGATTCAGTTAACTTTAGACTACTAGATTAATCCATAGAGACGAATTTATATTTGTAGATTAGACGCTCACTACCATTTCCAATGCACTTCATATACTTAGACTGATGTAATAGTAATAGTTTTACCCATGCGAATGTAACCGCAATACGAGCTAACATTAAGGATCGAAATCCTTTAAACAAAGCGTTTTCAAACGACATTTCAAGCGATTACAGCGCTGATTAATTTGCCATAGAGAATTTAATCCAGTGTGGCATTTAAAGTTTAACAGCGTACGATATCGCTTTTAATTATACTTTTTTTTATAAAGTTGTATTTTTTTTAAATTGTTACCAGGAAATGTTTTTTGATAAGGAAGTTTGAAGAGTTTTTAATGAGTTGTTTTTATTTTTTTATTTTTAGAGTTCGGTTCTTTTACAATAAGATATCATTTTAAATCCTAATTCATTGTGTTGTTTATTTCTAAACAAATGATAACTTATTTATTTAGGATTTTTTGGTATAATATATATGGGTCATATCTTATTTGATAATGTAGGGGATCTTTTCAAGAATTTTATCGTTCCTAGATTTCTTCATATTTTAGAATATAATTGACAATATTAAAACTTGTTCTATGACATTTTGATTAATGAACTCACAGAAAATCTACATAAGCGATAATTGCACCTTTGTAAATTGTGTTACGAATTAAGTTAAACGACATTCCCTAATAAGTGATTTCCTAAATATGTTCCAATATTCACTTAGTATATTCAACGCACTCCGCTATCAATATTGATAGTCCGTTAACGTGACCCGAGACACGTGTGCATACACGTATTGTATGTATGCGTACATGTCCATTTGGTTATAACGAAGCTGGTTTGAAAGTCACTCGTTTGCATAGCATGGGTGAACTTCCGTACAATGTTAATTAACCCTTCTATTACCTCCCTTAAAGTTGAATTTTGCAAAAATCTATACTGGATGCTTACGTCATTTAATAAACCTTTGTTCAAAATTTCAGCTTTCTAGACTCAGTAGTTATGGTTATGAGTTAATAGTCTATCAGGATGAATGATTTTTATAGACATAGAGTTATTTTTATATGCATCGAGTAATTTTATTTTGGTAATGTTTTTATACATCGATTTTTTTTTTACAATTGTAATTCGTTTTGTTCAATCATCGTTTTTACAAAGATATCCGTGTCTACATAACTGTTTGCCTTTTTAAGTTTGAATACCGTTTGCTTTAATACAGTGTTGCAATCGTTTGAATTTTTCTCCCATAAAATTGGTGTTGAAATCCACTAAACTGACATCGTGTCAAGGAATTGTCGTTAATGTAACTTTATTTTCACTATAATATCGAATATATTAATTTAATTGATTCTAAAATGCTACTAAAAGGAGAATTACAATGGGCAGCGTATAGTAATTATTTTGAAAAAAATAACTCCAATGTATATTAATTATTAAAGTTTAAAGCAGGAAAAGGTATTTCCATCAGAATTTTGTTATATTTTGAAAGAATTTCCAGATTTCATAAATTTCATTATTCTCCAATACGAAAAACAGTGCTTTATTAAACACACAATGTTTTATTAAAAACAATCTGTTTTACCTCATGTTAGGGAAATCCCCTAAGTCAGCTACACTGATAAGATAATAGTGTTTAAATATAAAGATGGAAACGTAACATTTTTTCATATGCATAAGTAGTGTGTGCATTTATATTGTAAATTAATAATTTAATATTTGTAGGATATTATTAAATATACAGGGTTATTTGTAATGACCCAGCAACCTCGCAGGACTAGAAAGCTAACACCATAAGCAACAACTTTTGTTCTACGACTTCGGACATAACTCAAAACATGAAAATAAATTCGTCGTCACAAATAACCCTGTATATCTAAAAGAAGCATGCATGTACTTATTTTATTGTATAATTGCTCAATTTTCGAATATCAAATCAATGATGTCAGAACGAGAGATTTCAGTATGTATTTAACTGAACACCAACGTTTACAACGATTATAATCATTTACTATGACTTAAAGCAATATTGATGATTGTTTACGTCAAAGTTACTTGAAATAAATCATATAATAGTTACATTTCTCTAGTTAATACGTATTTTCATTTACGTCACACATTCGTAAGTGATTCTATGATAATAATTCATGGTGATTGTCATAGTAATTATAATCGTTACGGCTAATTAATTATTAAAAATGTATGCATTTTTTTTAAAAGGATATTCGAATTATGTATTCACAATTTATTCATACATAGTGATATAATTACGTTCGAGTTTTAGTTCGAGCCTACCTGTTATTTCGATTATGTATATGCGGTAGGTGTAGCATATATACTCGGTGGTAGAGCTTTGTTCAAGCTCGTCTGGGTAGGTACCACCCACTCATCAGATCAGGTTCGAAGGGTGAGTGAACCAGTGTAATTACAGGCACAAGGGACATAACAATTTAGTTCCCACGGTTGGTGGCGCATTGGCGATGTAAGCGATGGTTAATATTTCTTACAATGCCATTGTTTATGAGCGTTGGTGACCACTCACCATCAGGTGGCCCATATGCTCGTCCGCCTACCTATAACGTATAAAATAAATAAAATAAAAATATTTAACGCCTTCGTGTAGGGTCGATGTCGCAATATTAGTCTATAAAAATACGTACTCTTTATAACATATTATTATTACGATTAGCACCTATTGGTGTAATTACTTTTGTGAAGTGATAATCTAAAAGTGCTCCTAATTTCTATTGGAATAAAGTTTATTTTGTTTTGATTCGTATCGTTACATGTGTCTATTACAACTTTAAAAAATTCCGGTATTATTTAAGAAGTACGTATTGAAATGGCGTATCGAATATAAATTTTAGTATTGTTCCTGCAAATGCTATTTCAGGTACTTGGACAGGTTTTTTAGTGAATAACGAAACGAATATTTTTGTGATAATACGTACTAACGACTGTGCATACGCGACCAATCTGTCGAAATTATGTCACAGCTTTTAACATACTGTCGTGTCAATTGAAAAAAATATACGGTTCGTATCTGAAGTTCCATTTTCAAATTTCTTATCCTTTAATAGATATTGTAGATTATAAATCTTCTTATAATATATACATGTATATCTAATCGTAAGTGAAATTCCACTGACTAACTCATCACTAAAACTCCGAAACGCGACGTACATTTTTTTTTGATAGAAGTTCTCTAACTGTTTACCATACATATGAAGTATGAACATGAACAAAATCGACGGATACAAAAATCGTTAGGGTGTACAAAAGACGCCGTACGATTCTTCGAGGATGAATCCATTTTGAGAACAGATGGACAAATATCGCGTTCACCAACTCATTAATGATCAACCGTACTTTGATATATTGTTCGTAAAATCCTTACTAATGTTATAAATGCGAACGTGAGTTAATTTTTTTTATTCTCTCACGTATTAACTCATCATCATGAAGTTTTGTATGTTATACTTTATCTGGGGTGCAGACACGGACATATAGTTACTACCTCCCGGGATAGCGTTGCCAGGCGTCCGGATAAAGCCGGGCATAGTTACGCTTTTTGATTGCTTGTCCGGCCAAAATAAACGGTGTCCGGCTTTTGTTAGATACAAATTTTTTTGTCGTACCTGTTAATACTGAGACACAAAATCCACAATAATGTAGGGTGTCCGGCCTTTTTACCCAAATGTCCGCTCAAACTAGCTGGTATGTCCGGCTATTAGGTTTGGCGACCTGGCAACCCTGTCAATCCCGGAAGAAGCCGCGGGCGGAATATAGTTTATTAATAATATTAATATTAATAAAACTATTCGTAATTATGAAATGTATCTAAGTAACATATGAATAACATACTTAAGAAACTATTTATTGTAAAAGTTTCTTGGATTTAAACTTTAAACCTTACAGTATTAATTTTATTCTCTCCGCTTCGTTCCAACCAATCGTTGTATTCAAAGTGCATTTGAAGTACCGGTACTAAATATTTTTAATGGCTACCACGCCTCTGTTCTGTTTTTACTTAAAATATTCTCCTACTCGTTGACCACCTTCACTAAATTACCGTTACTTGATTACCGGTTGTGACGTCACATCAGTTGACAACAATTCTGTTCTCTGTTCCGCCGTGTATTGGGTCAATATCCTTACCGACTGATGTCCTTATAGAGATTTGATATTTTTACGCTTGCTCGGTTTGTAAGTTTTTTTTTTTAAATAATATCACAAGTGGTTTTACCTTTGTACTAAGTTCATGACCTCGCTTCAATAAAAAAAATCTATCGATTTTTAAATGCTTTTTAAACAGCTTTAATGATTATTATTACAAGTACCATTATTTTATGAAATAGATTGATATTTGAAAGCGTATTGGATGCCAGTTAGTATTTCATTTTACATAATTTACAGTTAAGTGTACGATTTTTTATTGTAGTGAAATTGATTGTTAGGAAAATGAGAACAAAACTCTTTTAAAACGAATTTAGTTTCCCACGACGTGCACGTCTCAAGTCTTTCTCACAAGATTATTTCCGAAATCGAGATTTTAATGTTATTCAACTTTAAAAGTACAAAAACAAGGATGTCCGGTCAGCTGATTAAACAAGCTTTATCCCAACTGTTTTGGCTGTTTTTATTATTTTTGTTTATAAATTAAAAAAAAAGAAGACGAGGACAGTATGGGTATTCGATCGGGGTACCAGGGTATTATGGGTATGTAAGAGTCAATCCCAGGACGGCGTTCGTCGCGCCGGGTCGTCGACCCCCGAAACTGGCGCGTAGCGGTGCCCGGTCGTTACCCGCCCGTCCTTCTACCACTCGTGACCTTATGTCCACCTGGTACTTCGACGTATTTTTACTGGCGAATTTGCTTACTAAATAAGATGCTAATTATTTGATGAAATCACAAACACATTGTTCGCGTGCGGAACCAGAAAGATATGAATAAATATTAGTTAAATTCATTCATTTATTCTTGTATTTCGTTATGTCAACGGTATATGTATTAATAATTCAATTTAATCTTACAATTAATCATCATACCGTTATAGCTTTATCTAATAAATATATAAAAGAAAATGTACTGTTATATCATTAGTTAATGATAAAAATCAACGAATTCTCGTATTATAACCGTAGAAATAGACCACTCAGTTCGGATGTTAGCACGGCGATATTGATACAAACCGTTCATTGATCCCACAGTCCATAGACGATTCCGTGAAATTGCAAATAATCGAATTCTTATTTGTAATCATGACTTGATAATAACAAACGCATAGGTCGGCTCCATCAATAAAGAGACCTGTCATTAAATTGTCGAATTTGACATCAATTTATTAATAAACTTTAACATTTGCATTTATAGGGTCTAGCTTACAAACTCTTCCTGAATATTAATTGCAAATTTTACACGCAATCGATACAATATCCTGCTGATAAAAGTTACGTAAATACATGTACATGTTTTGAGATACCATAATGCAAGAAAATAATATGAAACGTAAATATAATTTTGATTGTGTGTCGCATACTTTAAAAAAAAAAAAGATTTAAAGATTTCATTTAAATTTAGATGAATAAAGGCTCGCTCGTCTTTTTTGACTACTTTACTCGCAATTATAATTCAATCAATATATTTAATTATAAAAATAGCTTTACGTGGAGTTAAGTTTTTTAACATAATAATTTATATTTATGTACGTCAGACGCGTTGTGTTGTTTAATAAATCATATTTATGATTAATTTCTCCTTGGCTTGACATTCGGATAATTAAAATTACCTGTTCCTTACGAAATACGTACACATTTAAAATATAAATTCATAAAATATATTTTTAAACAATTATACCAAATGTTAATCGAGGAGGTGGAGGAAGAGGTCATGTATTGTATATTTCTATGTTTCTATTTACATTTCGATAAAGATATATAAATACAATTATGTCATATCTGTCATATGGTATGCACTATTATAAATAAACTTCTGATTTATTGATGTGTCGAGCGAAAATGAAGCTGAATTTGTTTTAAATGATTAAATGGATTGATTACGAAGTTTAAACGCAGAATTATCCACATCAGTGTCTATATTATAACTTAAAAAAAAAAATTTGGAATACAATTTTATCTAAACATATAATGAAATTTAGTATGCTATTGTTCCGTCGTCATCATAGAGGTGTCTACAAAAGGGCGGTTGCCTTAAAATATTATCATCTTTAATTATAATTGCAAGGCTTGATCAGCTCATAATTAACAATTGAAGTCGAACAAAATCGTGTGTACAGTTCGCTATAGTTAACTGACAGCTAACACGTTAATTTTATATTACGCTAGAATTCTCCCGCGGCTTCGTTGGCGCGATAGGGAAGTAGGAACAAATTTCTATGCGATATTTTTTCGAATCAAACTGTGTTTTAAAATGTAGATTTTAATTGATTATAATACTTTATTTTTGTCGCATCAAAAAGCACCTCAACATTCTTTATATCACAGTATGAACGCTATTTCGTTACATGACGTGACCTTGGGCCACTGCCATTTCACTCTACTGTAAGCCGCTTAAAAGACGTCCGTTAAATAGTGGCCAAAAAGTAGCCACAGTGTTCAAGTTTGCTTCATAGCAAATTTTATCATAATCGGTTGTTCTAACCGTGAAAGCCTGGCAGACATACAGAGTTACTTTATTGTATAGGTTGGCGGACGAGCATATGGGCCACAACGTTGGCGTTGGTAACCTAAGTGGTTACCAACGCCCATAGACAATGGCATTGCAAGAAATGTTAACCATCACTTACATTGCCAATGCGCCACCAACCTTGGGAACTAAGATGTTATGTCCTTTGTGCCTGTAATTACACTGGCTCACTCACCCTTCAAACCGGAACACAACAATACAAAGTACTGCTGTTTTGCGGTAGAATATCTGATGAGTGGGTGGTACCTACCCAGACGAGCTTGCACAAAGCTCTACCACCAAGTAAACAAGAACAATATGTTTTCATGGTATTCAGTCATTTCAGAAACAATGCTTATGTTATATAAATATAATTCCGAAATTATTTTTTTATTTGTATCATTATCGTTCGAAAAACATTCTATGTCATTACCATATATTTAAAATTTAAAAAAAGTGTATATTTTGAGGTGTATTAAAGATATACTTAATTTACTATAACTATACAATAGAAGTTTCTATCTTATAGTGTTTCAATAGTTTAATATATAAATATATAAAAATGCAGATGATTTTTTATCTACGGTACTTACAGAATGTTATGTCCTTTCACACTATACGGATTTATTTTTATTTTTAGGGGGCGTAAAGCGTTAAAATTAATGGACCACCCGAACGATAAGCTCTCACGACATAATGAACACAATTGTTCAGATTCTGTGAAAATTAAGATTATTTTTTTTTTGTTGGGGTAACCGTGATATATTTGTTATTTAGCTAAACGTTAATTTTTTCACCTGTAACACGTATATTATGATATAAGTGAGATCTTAACTAATACACATTACAAATAAGAGAGTTTAGATATTTATTTGTTTGTATAATAGAGGACAGACTAGAGAAAAAAGGATATAGGGGTACCTAACATTGGTCCCGCCCCTTAATACGCGGGAGATGCAACAGGCGATTTAGTTAACAAATATATGCAATCTTAAACCTATATACTAATTATTTAATATTGACTTTATTCAATAAGATTTTTCTATATAAATAACTTCAATGTCTCTGCAACCTTCTTTTTCCATTATCGATCGAGTGTCTACGATGTGAAAACAATCCTAGCGTATTGGTTTTAGGTTGAAAATTGCGTAATTTTTAAATTGTTCTGGATTATATTAACTAAGATTAGTGCAGTTTTGAACGGTTTTAGATAATTTATACATAAACATAATTATACTAAAAGGTTATGTTTTTATATCTTAAAACCTAGAGCATTTTTTTTGATTATTTACTCTCGTAAGAAATCTATACATAATTAAAAACTTCTGCATATATAAATCCACAACCCGCAGTGGAGAATAATCATGAGCAGAGGACAAACTTATTTTTTTATTATTTTAAGTACGTAAGTTACAATGCAGGTATACATTTAATATACATAGTAATCAATATAAAAAGTTGCTAGCGACAATATCTAATAATGTAAAAAAAGAACTAACTATATAAGAGAAGGAGTTCTTTGCCCAGCAGAAGAACTTTGACTGTTGTTAGTTAATAACTGCAAAATATTATGTTTCTTTTTTTTTGTAAATTATGATATTTAAAAGAATGATATTTATAAATAAGTAAATATGCTTGAGTGAATACTTATTTCGAGTAATTCGACGTAAAATGCCCTCTACCTAACGCGAGCGAGGTAAAGAACCCTAAGGAGAACATCTGCCCTTTGTGGGGAAAAAAAAGCGCGCCACCTGGCCCGTAGCCGGCACTTTTGTGATATACACTGTTCGTTTGTGCTCGGCATATTGTTAAGTTACTGCGGGAGATGTTGTATATTAGACAATACGAATCATAAATAACTTTCTTAATTTACTCCAATCGACATAAAGAAATACTATTTTTAATTGTAAGCGAATAAGGTATCTTATCGATTATCAATGTTTGTGAGCACAAACCTTTTTTTTTTTCGTTTAAATTTGGCATATTTATTATTTAATATTTAAGCCAGTTTTAAGTGTAATGAGTTTTTCTATTTAGCACACGAAGATAAATATGACCATATACTTTGTAGGGATCCGCAAGCCAAGCCCTAGCCACGTGTGATAGTTAAATATTCCTTACATTAATCTCGTGTTTTCTTAACCTCAAAACTATGTTAGTTATTTAAATTCTATGAGGATGATCATGATATCCGTTAGATCAGTTTCAGCCACGGTCGTACTCCAACGAATATTAAATTAGGACGAGTTAATTGTGCTAGATACGATAGAGCACATGCGTGTGCGCAAACTTAGACGCTATATTACCTTACTATCGTTCTATTGTACCCTATGGTTGGTTTGATGTAATTGCCTGCAGACGTACAGGCTAGCCACTGAACCAACGAGGCAGGTAAATGCAGATTTTATTATATTACACATAGTTTTAAAATAGTGCTGCCATGTATTTGTTTGTTACAAGAATTGTCCCAGGTACAGGTAGGTTGCCCGAATAAATGATCCTTCTGAGAATTATATTCATTTAACGATGCAGTGGGACTGTTAAAATTAATAATGGCTTTTCGCGTAAGGTATTCTGGCAAGTGTAATTGTATTTAGACGCGAACAATCCACACTTCGGTAGACTGGATATTTGAATTTAAATTAAACTTAATATCTTATTCGGTGTAGCCAGATCAATAAATTTTGATAAATAATATAAGCAGCGTACGCAATGTACTTTTAACATTGCACACGTCGAGTTTTTTTTAACTATGATAAAATATTTAATAAGTACGAATCGTATAATATATAATTCGAACAATAATTCGTACTTGTATACCGATCTGTTCTATTTATTGGTAAGGTTTTGTGCAAGCTCGTCTATAGATACCAAGTAACATCCGGTCATCACGTCATATCCTACCGCCAAACAGCAATGTTACTATTGCAGGCACAAGGGACATAATATCTAAATTCCCAAGGTTTTCACAAGCATCGGTGATATAAGTATACAGTCTATGGGCGATGGTTACCAGTTACCCTCAGGTAGTTCATTTGCGTCTGCTTACCTATTTCAATAAAAAAAAAACAACCGTACAACCGACATAAAAATTATAACTATATTCTTAATGTCATATATACACGCAACTCCCTTATTAAAATTCTTATTTATTATAGGATTTATATATAACATAATTTTATTTTTGTTATGAGCATTTATTTATATCGTACATTAAATACGATACATATATATAAGTTTGTCGCAGTATTTTTTAAACAGACAGTTAAGAACGGTATTTATGCTTGGAAATGTATGTAGATTCCGCCCACGAGTTCGCCTTTTTCCAAAATTCCATGATGATCGGTGGAACAGTTAAGACGTGAAAGCGTAACAAACAAACAAATAAACTTACTTTCTTATTTATAATATATAATTAGGACGAAACCATTTTTTTAAATTAAATCTAGAGATCGCCTACTATAAGGTTAAGGTATCCATTGATAAGGTCACGTTCAAGTGTTAACATTTAAGGCTGGAAGGTCGGTGAAAAAGTGTATCCACGAGACAGAGCTTTAAAAAATTTTCATTATCTCGGTTCGAGCCTATGACCCAAAGGTCAAGGACGTCAAGGCTAAACGCTAGGGTTCGAAGGGTCGTAACTCTGAAATACGCCGAGTTCAACAATCTTGAAGCCGTGTACGACTCCGAGTAACCTGTTACGTAACCGGGTTAACTTATAAGCTTATGATTTATATTGTATTCAATTTAATTATGAAGTTTTGAACTTTATCGTCATCAGCTAATCGCAATACATGGGTATGTTTCAGCAGTGGATTACGATTGGTCGAGATATGCTAAAATACCCGTTTCTCCGTCTTCCACATTCAGTTTTTCTCTTCAGATCATTGATCCATCAGGCTAGAGAAGCTGGACATAGTTTTAAGTTTAACTTATTTTAATTTATCTCTACGGATGACAAGAGCAAGAGGTTAACTGAGCTTATCGGTGGATTAGAGATAGTAATTTATGAAAGAGAAAATTGACACCAAATTAATGGAATAATGATAATGAAGAATATGCAAGAATTGAATCCTGGAATTGGGGCGTAGATTTTACACAGTTGTATGTAGAGGATAAATGCAACATTAGTTGTTTGTTTGTTTGTTGTGATGGAGAAGAAATATAAAAAGCTTTGCGCTATTGTAAATATTCTGACGAATCATGTTTACATGGTATTGGTTTTGAAAATTTGCCGTCAAACCAATAGTTGCTCAATGGCTAGAGTCATAGTTAGTCTTGTTTTCAATTGTTGATGCAAATGGATAGTGATTATTTGATTCCTATAAAGTCTAAACGTTGAAGTCATCACACTCTCGTTTTCGTCTCGAGTTGAACGAATACACTACAAAGGCACGGTTCAATACTCGCTTCCATTGCAAAACTCGGCTGTGTTAATCAATGTTTGAGCTACGTTTCGTTCAAACACTTTGGTCGTCTGACTTGTTACGAGACGATCTTTTTGTTGGACACTTAATTCTTAGATAGTTTTGTTATTTTTCTGATTGGTTAAGTTTTTTTTTCTTTCGGACCTGTGATTGATTGAATATGACATTTGTTAACGTGATTAAAGAGAGAGGTCGGTTTGAGCGTCATTTAATATATGTAATTCATTTTTCATATCGAAACTTACACAGTGAACGTCTCCAGGAATACCTTTTGCCGACCCGACGAGAAGAGACATGATAAAATATTTAAATATTAATTAAATAAGCCTTGTCGAAAGTGTGACATTCAAGAGAGGACACGAGTTCGCGGTCGTACGAAAATGTGACCTTAGGATTATTGAGTTTATTTCGGTTCTTTATTTGTGAGTTTAGACAGACCAAGTTATGGACTACGAGGATAGTTTTATATTACAAGAGGACCGTCTCATAGTGTTGATTAGTTACTTGCTTATACATTAGAATGGAAATAAGTACTTTCTACATAGACGTATATGCTATCTTTTGTTATGGCTCAGTAAAATTCTTATTATTGATTATATAATTGAACGTAAGCAAATGTAACGTTTAAACGGTAGTTTTAAACGTACGTTGTTACTATATAATTTGTTGGAATTAAGTTCTTTTAGGCGGCTTACAGTAGAGCGAAATGGCAGTGGCCCAAGGTCACGTCATATAACGAAATAGCGTTCATACTGTGCCTACCAAATGCTACAAAATGCGATTTGTTGGGCGTTCGGGGGTCCCCCGACCACACAATTCTTTTTTTGTATTTTATATTGATAAATAATATTTGTTAACACTGTTAGGTTTTGCTGATTGGTTAAGTATTTGGTGACGCTTTCAAGATCATAATATATATATATATATATATATATATATATATATATATATATATATATATATATGATAGCAAATATTAACATGGTGGTGATGATGTAGTGGTCTGGCGCCGCATCACATGTTCTACCGTCAAACAGCAATAAGTAAGCAAAGCTGTTCCGGCTTGAAAAGTGATTGAGTGAAAGTACAGGCACGTGGGACATTAACATCGTAGTTCACAAGGTTTGTGTCGCATTTACGATGTAAATGATGGCCAAATATTTCTTACAGCGCAAATGTCTTTAAGCGGTGATTGATTATTTTAAAGTATGTTAACGGCTTAATATTCTAAGTCTATACACACATACATGGAAACATTTATTTTTTTATATTAGCTTAGAGTTTATGCACAAAAGAATGTCACCGTTGAAACTTACACATATATTTGTATGTGTATGTCTAACGATAACACAGCAGTAAAACATATTTGTATGTATTTACTGAAGCAGTCAGTACGCAGCTTTGATATGTTAATGTACTTAAAGTGGCCTTGAGAGGTGCATTGTTACCTGCTCGAGGTATTTCTTCTCCCAGTTACGAAATAATATTGCCATATTTAAAACTCCTTGAACGTGGCAAACATTTAAAATAAATCATCAAAATACACACGAACGGACTGACAGATTGAATAACGTTTTGAAATAATTAATGCTTGTATGTTTTTATGACTTGTATCTTCTTGGCGAATTTTTAAATATAAATTATATTTAAAAAAAAAAAAATGTTTTGTAATTTTGAATTAAGATCGTGATTGGAGCTAGAAGTTGTGTAATATTGTTTTTCTTAACAAGGAGACTGTATGTAATAAGTAAGCTTTTCAACAATGTTTCCATTGGCTATTGTTCCGATGTGTCGACGACCCGAAAACCGATCTATTAGCATTTTATCAGTTTTTTTTTTATATAAATAATACATACTACACACATAATACATTGTACATACGTCTGAATGTCACGTGACATGATTGTATTGAAATAAGTCATTGATAAATTATATATTACAATGTATAGATCATATTCGCATTTATAATATCAGTTAGGATAATAACCATTCGTCAGTTTAAAAAAATTATTTCACAAACACGATTGTATATAACCGTTATATATATTATGTCTTCGCGACCGTTGCGGATCGTAAATATATTATACATACGTATAGATGAGTTTTCCGCGAGTTCAATAAACTCGTATTGTAATCAACATAATATGTGAAACGTAATGATTACTAATGCGACTTTGTACTTTAATTCTAGTAAATAAGCGTATAAGTACCAATTAACCGACTATATAGTGTAGTGTTATGTTTTAATTGATTTCGCGGTTATAAAAATTGGGACCCCAGTGTTTAGAGCACGCGAGTGTTAACGTTTGTTTGCGGGTTCAAACCTGAGCGAGCATCATTGATTTTTAATGTGTTTATTCTTAATTGTTCTCCTAATTGAATAAGTTATTTTATGTACATCTGACAACGTGTATAATTATACGAAATTTTGTGATGATCGGTTTATTGGTTTTGACGTGAAAGCGTAACGGACAAACTCACTTTCGCATTTTGTATTTTAGTTAGAATGTCATTATGTGTTTTATTTTAAGTTGAAATTTATTTTAAATTCAGTTAAACAAATGTTTTTCAAGCTACACACGCTTCGGACGTTGAATTTGTTTTCTTATATATATATATAAGAAATTTTAGTGATATGTAACATAAAAATGTTTAATAATAATAATAGAACGCTTCATTCATCCATTTCGTCTCCATTCGCTCGGCTCACAGTAAGACTATTGTATTTATATAACATAATGATAAATCTCGAAGATTCATAGAAAACGTACAATCGTTAGAACAACTAGTAAGAATGTCTTTGATATTTTATTTTTCGTAATTTCCTCGAACGGTGGAAATATTTGAAAACAAAATTACTGAGTAATTCTCGAAACGAGAGTTATTCTGAATCGTATTGTGGTGACCTTCGTCGGTGTCTTTCTCTGAACCGGTGTTAATAAGGCGATTTGCAAGCTGGCGCGCAGCATTTGTAACGCGACGTCTGATAATGTGATATCGTCTGCCTTACTTTCGTTTATTTACTTGTATCATATGATACTAATATTATCAATGTGAAAATAACTCTGCATGTCTGTTACGTTTTCAAAGCTAAACCGATTTTGATGAAATTTGTATGAAATAAGCTTCAACCCCATTGATAGACATAGGCTACTTTTTTGTAATACCCGCCCCTCTGTAAGGGGATTACACGTGGTTGAAGCCGCGGGCGAATACTATTTGCGAATATATTGTATAGGGCAATTGCTGCGCTACACATTGATCTCAACTAAACGATCGATCATTTAAATAAGGACGTTTAAAAAGGTTACAGAAAGCTTAATTTGTGTTTATGATTCATCTCATGCTCGGCGATGAAGGAAAACTTTGTGAGAAAGAAATGAATGCGTTTGAAATTCTACATTCCTTCCCATTGGTGGTGGACGAAATCTTTGGTATTAGTAGAAAATTAAAAAGCGGTAATTTCTTTACTTTCCTCATCCAACATCACATCAACAGGATGGTACCAAATTATTGTGTTGTTATTCGTATTAAAATATACGCATAAAGTTTTAAATGGCCTCGATGACTATTAGAAGTAGGATAAGATCGATTTCATATATTTGTTTACATACATATATACATATATACGTTAAGTTATGACGAGTCGGTTGGGGTGATTGGTGGATACTTGCCTTTCGCGCCCCACGTCGTGGGTTCGATTCCTACCCAGGACAGACATTTGTGTGAATGAACATGTCTGTTTGTCCTGAGTCCGGGTGTAATTATCTATATAAGTATGTATTTACAAAAGAAAAGTAGTAATCAGTTGTCTGGTTTCCATAGTACAAGCTCTGCTTAGTTTGGGATCAGATGGCCTTGTGTGAATAATGTCCCAGGATATATATTTATTTATTTAGAGTGAGATTAATTTGTGTTTATAATTGGTCTGGTGCTCGGCGATGCAACAAAACATCAAAGATACTTACGTATCGGTTCAAATTCCGTTCAGTATACATACATCTATTAATTTCGGAGGTGTCACGGAATACATTCCAAGCCTTATACCTCTTTTACTGACGAGTGGCGGCCTTTGCCCAACAACGAACTTAACGATTTTGCAAAATGATGACCTGTTTATGAGATAGACCTGATATGAGAGACCCTATAGTGCATGATGCTTATTTAATTTTTTTATAATTTACTTTGATTTTATATATGTATTAATTTAAACATGGAAAATAATTAAATTGATGCATTCGGTACGTTGCCAAAGATCTACTGAAATTAATTAGTCAAATAAGTCGAATTAGCACGAGTGATTAATACATGGTACGTGAATTGAAATTGATTCAATATTTCACAATATTTGATGTGTTGATGTCAGACATTAATTATTGCAATACAAAATGAATCGCATCCTAGTTTACTGAGGAATATATTGAATTTCCGGAAGATAAGTGACAAGAATATTTATTTTTATTGAATAGGTAGGTGGACGAGCATATTGGCCACTTAACGGTAAGTGGTCAGCTATGCCCATGGACGTTAGTATTGTAAGAAATGTTAACCATCGCTTACATCGCCAATGCACCACCAACCTTGGGAACTTAGATGTTATGTACCTTGTGCCTGTAATTACACTGGCTCACTCATCCTTCAAACCGGAACACAACAATAACAAGTACTGCTGTTTTGCGGTAGAATATCTGATGAGTGGGTGGTACCTACCCAGACGAGCTTGCACAAAGCTGTACCACCAGTGAATGAGAGTTTTTTTATACATTATATTTAATTATTGGTGATAGTTGATAATAGTTTCCGATATAAGTATGACGATACAAATATGCTTGTAAGGTCCTACGTGAATATGGTTTATTTAGATTTAACACGTCTTTTAGTAGCGTCCTCTGTATAATTGAGTAATTATTTATGTGAATAAATCTAGGAAGTTGATTTGAATCGACTTCTAGTTGAACAATAGTTGTTTCGATTCGAAACTTTACAAATATATAAAGTTGTATGATATTATAATAATATGATACCGATGAGTTTATTGATGAGTGGTAAATGTCCCACTGCTGGGCAGAAGTCTTCTGGAATGGGGAAGCGAAGGTTAACCGATACATCGAAGTATCCTCTCGATGTCTTCCACTTCCACCGAGCACGAAATACAACGATACTAAGCCGGACATGAACCCGCAATCCTTGGTTTAAGCTACACGGGTTCTAATCACTAATTACTTCATTACTAATAATCTCCTATAGTTCAAAATAAGCTAGGTTCGGACATAAATTAAATTACACATAGACATCGATAATCGCGTGTTAACGTTCAATACGTTATTGTGATCTAGAAACAAATGAATGCCGTTATTGTGTTCGCCTTTATAACCAACAACATGTATGAAATCTACCGCCTTGCTACTACTTCGCGTTATCGTGTTAAACGCCCTTCATGGGTAAACAAGCAAGTATATACTCTTGACTCGCGACTTGAAACGCGAAAAAAAAGTCTTGAAATTCCAATGAAAACACCACAGACAATTAACTCACTGTCAGATAATCTTAAAACGTAGTTAAAAAAGCTTCTTTAATTTATTATCTTTATAATGCAAGTCAAGTACGCTTGCTCTCTATTTAATACGAATTGTTATAGTTTTATATATTATTATTAATTAAAAGCCAATAGTTACCTCCGAATATATATGTCTATAGAAAAATTAATCACATTTTAAGGGATCTAGGATGTTATCTCCCTCGTTTATAACAGTGGTTCACTGAACATTCGAACAGAAACATTTTGCCGGTCGTGTAACTGGCGAGTATGTCACAGGTCTTGCTAACATTTAGAATAAGATACCATAATTTTGATTGGTACACACATATCTAAAATAAAAATCTTGAAAATTATCAAGTCTAACGAAAATCTTCTGAAGTAAGCTCGCCTACACACGGAGTAGGTATATTTTTTTTTGCGTCTTTATTTTTGGGATGAAGTTGAACGACCGGCCTAGGATGCATTCACCATCTAGGTCGTGTTCTGTTATTCATGTTCAAGATCAACGTGTACCTACTTAAGATTTTTAATCTTGTCTCGAGTATGTTTAAACGTGAATTCGTTTTTTAAATTGTAATATATGTGTGTAATCTTACAGTTAAGTATATCGAAGTTATTAACCGTTCAATATTAAATTGCATCGCAAGATTTAACGATATAAAGAAATTTACACATAACAGTCAACGCACACACGCGCCTCCTTTCAATCATCAGTCACGCACACATACATTTATTCTAAAGTTCTGAACCATTTTTAAGCTAATACTATTACGTTTTACTAAAATACATCAATTAATTCTGTGTCTCTGTTTCATTAAGTATAATTTAATTTCATAATGATTGTAATATTTTGTGGTCTTAGTTTTAAGTCAATATTGCACTTGTAACCATTACTTGCAACGTTTTCAAATAAATCGTAGAAATAGTATACTATTAAAACGTACTACGCGGTTATGTCTACGCAAAGTATAATTATACCAGTCTGTTTTAAAACGTGTAAATTCAAATAATTATATTTTATATAAAGTTATTATAAATAAGTATATAAATAATGAGATAACATAAATAATAATTACAAATTAACTTACATATTATTATTATTATAAGTAATTAAGTATATTCAACATAAATAAAGTTTTAACTCCAGGAAGGGAGACTGGCCATCTTTAAAAAAAAAACAATTGTCACCTAACCGGTGCCGGTTCCAACCGGACGTATCCGGTTACTTGTTGTAACAGCTGCTCAATGATTCACTAATTACTAGTTAGCGTACCGTTTTCTTAAAACTCGTTTGTTTTATGTGTCCCCGTGATAATTTGGCTATATATTAAATTTCTAATTCAATGAATTAACATTTAATGCTCATTATGTCCATCTTATATACAAAAATATAGATATATACTGGTAACTTTATTAATATCCCACTATGTCACAGAAATACACCTGAACTAGATGATGAAAAGCGATCAAAACCAAAATCATATATAGCTTTACCTAATGTATTATAATTAAAAAATTAAAATTTAAATATGGTATCTGTACAAGTGTGACGTTGCATACAGTTGCCCACTCAGGGACAATTCTGCTAACAAATTGTCACTTTATCGCAATCGATAAACGATAATGTCGTTTACTCGGTGGTAGAGCTTTGTGAAAGCTCGTCTGGGTAGATACCACCCACTCATCAGATATTCTACCGCAAAACAGCAGTACTTTGTATTTTTGTGTTCCGGTTTGAAGGATGAGTGAGTCAGTGTAATTACAGGCACAAGGGACATAACATCTTAGTTCCCAAGGTTGGTGGCGCATTGGCGATGTAAGGAATGGTTAACATGTCTTAGAATGCCATTGTCTATGGGCGTTGGTGACCACTTAACATCAGGTGGCCCATATGCTCGTACGCCTATATATAAAATAAAAAAAAAAATCGTTGCCGTTTAACATTTTTCCTATTATTTACTTTAATTATCGACTATTGGCATAAAAGTTAACAATTAAGTTTGGTTTTGTCGTAATGGTTTAGGTTAAAATATTATTGGTTCGGTTCCGATTCGAATAAATATAGCTTAGTCAAATTTGGATCGGAATTGAATCGGAAACGTATCGTAATCGTTACACATTAGTAGAATTCGGCCCCAGCTTATTTTTTCGGATGTATAGCGTTACAAAAATGGAATTTGTTATAACTTATAATTGTTTGTGATTATTAGACTATTACACCATTTGACCGACCACAATAAAAGTCAATACAATGTATTTGTATATGTAATTATTCATTGACGATAAGAAAATTACTAATCACATACAAATAATACTAATCGCAGACAAATAACACTATCAACATTGTTGTAACTCGCCGTTAGATGGCGCTATAGCAACATAAACAATACCTTGGTCACCATGGCAACAGCTATATATTCAATACATTTGAACACGTAGATTTGTTGAGCGCAACTCCCTTTTTTTCGCTGGAAAAACGCATTACGCGTTTCCCCCACGGGAACAGTAGGGGGGAATGTGGGGCACGCCGTTTCCAGGACACCGAGTGCGCCCCGGTCATCGGAATACCCACGAAAAAACCAGCGGTACCCTTCCCATTTTAACTGGGAGCCTCACGGGATCGCTTGCGCATGATACCGCGACGCTCAAAGAGCGCAACTTCCTTGCTGCCCTTTGTAGAGTAACTCAGAAACTTACTGAGTTTCTTGTCGTCTTCTTGCTCTTTTTTTTCTCTGTAGAATCTTCAGTCCGTTCCAGTAGTGGGTTGAAATGTAATCTTGTAAAATGACTCGTCTTCATCCCATGAAAGTGCTCGCAAGAGCCTACTTGAACGAAGTATATTTTGATTTTATTAGTTAGTTAATATCAGATAACAAAATAATCCAAATGTTTGTTTGCAATTTACTAATTATAAACTAAACGTCGAGAAGTTCTTCATTAGATTTGTAAGCTAATATTCTATGGCTGACTGTGGAAGTCGTATTTAAAAACATGTTGTACATTTATAAGTTGCAATGTATTTCGTTACGTTGCATCATAAAAGTGCACTAAGCAAAGGTAAACGGCTTAAATCTCGGGGTTCCTTTAATCTTACGGTGTCGTCCATATAACTGCTACCAGTATCTGCTTCTTTATAACGTATATGTTCAGAAATGGGAAAAGGAGATTTAATTACCTTATGTATTACATAAGGGTATGAATTCTATCTTACCCCAAATCAGAAGCTCTAATCAGTGAGCATGTATGAAGGCTTGCAAAATTAATACGAATAATCCAAATAAATATATATGCCTTTTGCAGGAGTGATCATTTACCATCCATAAGATTGTCCAAAATGTACTAATCTTCAATTTTTTTCGTTGTTTCAGCTTACGGCAAAGTGTTTCTAGTTAGAAAAAGATGTGGCGTCGACGAAGGGAAGTTGTACGCTATGAAGGTGCTCAAGAAGGCTTCTATTGTACAGAAATTAAAGACTGCGGAACACACACGGACAGAGAGACAGGTGAGCTATTCGATATTCATCATTATTCGCTGGTCAATAGGAAAATTCGCATTTATTTATGGTCGGCGACGTATTTTTTCCTGTTCCATACGTCTCTCATTAGCCAGAATACTTAATTTACACATAAAAAAAAAAAAAAATTACAAATTGACATTTTCATTGTCATTATACATGTACCTGTCTTATCGCCATTTTGATCACGTGATGTGGAAATACTTATTTTGACAATTCCATATCACGCCATGAATTTTCATTTAAGTTTTAGTTTTGTTTTAATTAAGTTTAACAACATCTAATCTTTGTGATACTTGTAATATTAGTACATGTATTAATAACACATACCATACATACCGTACATACCTTAATTATTTTGTGATCGGCCTTGTGTTAATAGTTTAAATTTAAAAAAAAAACAACCAACTTGCACTCCGGGAGTGCCGGCAGAAGTGAAAACTTGAATATTAACGTTGTGCATTTTTGATATATTGGAATAATTAGGGAAAAATTTTGCTCGAATTGCTTTAATTATCAGTATAAAAGTACTATCATTTATGTGATAAAATACAATATTCATTTATTGCGCTATCGTACACAAACATGACAATTTATATTACATTAAAAATTTAACACTTCAAAATCCGTCTTACGAATTTTCAATCAGGGTCACGTGACCTGGCGCGAGTTTAACAATTTTTACACATCATAAAAAAGTTTTCACTTAAAAAAAAACATGTAAAGTCTGTACGTTAATTGATATTTTGGCAAAACGCAATGTTACAAGATACCAACCAGGTGGTTGATAACCATGGGTCCCTTATTTAGCACATTCGATTATTGACTGTATTACGTTTTGCCGAATTTTTATGACATATTTTTGTATCAGTCAATTCGACGTACGAATTTATTATTGCAAGAAAAGATTCTACTGTTTCATTTTCCCGTGCGTTATCGCGACGTATTGTTTTTCAACCTCTCAAGTACAAATCAGTTATTTTTATCGCTAGGTCCTAGAAGCTGTGAGGGTGTGTCCGTTCCTCGTGACGCTTCACTACGCCTTTCAAACCGATGCCAAGTTACATCTCATACTGGGTGAGTGGTCTTTGTTTTTAAAATTCATTCTTTTTGTTCGCTTTGTTAATTTGCTCTGATTGTTTTAATGCGTTATAATTTTAGTTTTACTAGTCTCGTCTCGCTTCGGAACATATTTCCTCTATCTAAAATATCAAGTAGATCATAAGGCGCGTAAAAATTTCAAGTACGATCAGTAGAAATTACTACCTATATATAGTATAAAGGGCTACCTCGTTGGTCTAGTGGCTAGATATAAGGCCGCAGACCCGGTGGCCCTGGGTTCAATTCCCCGGTCGGGCCAATAAATAGTTATTGGGTTTTTCTGTCAGATAATTCTCAGTAGTAGCCCGGAGTCTGGAAGTTGGAAGTGTGTACACTCCCGTGCCTCGGAAAGCACGTTAAGCCGTTGGTCCTGCGCCTAAACTCTTTCGAGTCGTGTCGGATTGCGCCGGTGGCGCATTGGCGTTGTAAGCGATGGTTAACATTTCTTACAATGCCAATGTCTATGGGCATTGGTGACCACTTACCATCAGGTGGAACATATGCCATTCCACCACCTACCTATGCTATAAAAAAAAAGATTTAAACTGAAAAGTTATAGAAATACACATAAGGAAGACTGACACAAATAAAGCATGAAAATCATTATAAACTGATATCATCAACAGCCAATCGTAGTCCACTGCTGAACATAGGCCTCTCCCAAAGTGCGCCAAAGCTCCCGGTCCTCCGCCTTCCGCATCCAGTCGGTGCCCGCCACCTTCATAAGGTCATCGGTCCACCTGGCTGGAGGGCGCCCTACGCTGCGTTTGCCGATTCGCGGTCTCCACTCTAGGACTCGTCTGCTCCAACGGCCATCGGTCCTACGACATACGTGACCAGCCCACTGCCACTTCAGCCTGCTAATTTTGCAAGCTATGTCGGTGACTCCGGTTCTTTTCCGGATAATCTCATTTCTGAGCTTATCCTTCAAAGATACTCCGAGCATAGCTCGCTCCATAGCACGCTGAGCGACTTTGAATTTGTGGACTAGTCCCGCAGTTAGTGTCCACGTTTCGGCACCGTATGTCATGGCAGGTAAGACGCATTGGTTGAAGACTTTCGTCTTCAAACATTGCGGTATAGACGACGTGAGGACTTGACGAAGGTTGCCAAATGCTGCCCATCCCAAGCGAATTCTTCGATCGGCTTCCTTCTCGAAGTTGTTCCTACCGACTTGTATAACCTGTCCTAGGTAGGTATATTCACTAACAACTTCGAGAGGTTTCCCTTCGACGTATATTGGTCCCGGCACGACATGCCTATTGAACATGACCTTGGTCTTGTCCAAGTTCATACCGAGACCGACACGCCGGGAAGAATCGCTTAGGCTACGCAGCATTTCGGTGAGTTGTTCCCGCGACTCTGCTATGATGACGATATCATCGGCAAATCGAAGGTGTGAGATGTACTCGCCGTTTACATTGACTCCATATCCAGTCCAATTCAGCGTCTTGAAGACGTCTTCCAACGCGCTGGTGAACAGTTTCGGGGATATTACATCCCCCTGTCTCACCCCTCTGCGCAGTTGGATCGCCTTCGTCTTACAGCCTTGGATGTGGACAGTTATCGTAGCGGCGTTGTACAGACATCTCAGTACCTCGATATATCTCCAATCGATATGACATCTCTGCAATGAGTCGAGCACAGCCCAGGTTTCGATGGAGTCAAAGGCTTTCTCGTAATCCACGAAAGCCATACACAGCGGCTGATTGTACTCTTCGGTCTTCTGCACAATCTGCCGAACAGTATGGATGTGGTCTACGGTGCTGTAGCCTGATCGAAAGCCGGCTTGCTCTGGGGGCTGGAACTCGTCAAGTCGTCTGGCGAGACGGTTCGTGACGACTCTTGAGAACAGCTTATACACGTGACTCAGGAGGGAGATTGGTCTGTAGTTTTTCAAGAGGGTTTTATCACCTTTCTTGAAAAACAGTACCACCTCACTCCCGCTCCACGTTTCCGGGGTCTTGCCATGTTGGATGACGGAATTAAAGAGGCTTGCTAGCTCTTTCAGGACCGGAGTCCCGCCTGCCTTAAGCAACTCTGTTGTGATTCCGTCATCTCCCGGAGCTTTGTTGTTTTTAAGCTGTTCTAGAGCCGCCCTAATCTCGCCTAGGTCAACGACCGGGAGCTCATCGGAGTAATGGCGCGTAAGAGGGGCGCGCTGGTCATCAACACTGATTCCCACAGGTTTATCCGATCTTGAAGAGAACAGCTGCCCATAAAACCTCTCTACTTCTCCGACGATCTCAGGCCTTGAGGTAACGACTCTACCATTTTCAGTTTTAAGTTTTGTCAGACGCGGCCTCCCAAACTTGCGAGCGAACACTTTCGATCCCCGATTTTGCTCAATCGCAGTCGTGATGGCACGGGTATTGGAGCATCGGAGATCGCGTCGCGTCAGCGTTTTTATAGTTCGGTTTAAGGCCTTATCTGACAAAAACGATGGTAGTTCTCGTCGTTTCCTCATGAGCTCGAGTGTCTCAGCAGAACTGATATAACAATAGTAATTCGTAACATTACGGGAGACCGTTAAATTGACATTATTCAAAGTCCACTATCATCAAAGATCGATAAAGAGGCAAAGACGGTCTTGAAGATAACGAAAGTCGCATTACGACACGTGTTGTGTCACAGCTCAAGACTGCACTTTGACGCACTATACATAGAGAACTGACTAGCAAGATGATTTGTTCAAAGCTCCTGAGTTCGTTACTGGGACTTCTAGCAAGAAGCGAAGGATACCAATTCTACTAATGTATAAAGTGTACGATACGTTACCCACTCTATTCCGATACGACTTCGACTGAAATCCAACCGAATCGTTGTGTGGTAGAGTACATAAACGGCAACAATTGCGTTTTGATTTTGCATTGTCTATGTGACAAACTTTTGGTCTAAATAAAGTCAAATCATTTTATTTTATTCATGAAGGGAGAAAGGTTATTTATTATATTTAAGTTCCATTCATTCATTCATTCTTCCTTTCGCAAGGTGTTGTTTACTATTTAAAAGTGTGAAAACTAAGGTTCTTGCCGGTTCTACTGGATAGAATCTAGAAATTCTGAACCGGTTGTAACTTGATGATAATGTCAAGGGTATACGAATTAGACGTATTTTTTTTTGTGTTCTGAAATTACTGAATGTAATATTGGAAATCGACATGTTTAATTATAGCACGTGAATATTTTAAGCTTTTTTGCGTTTTTTGATGATATAAATTATAAAGACGAAGAAAAAATTCAGTTTCCCCAATTCAAGAACGGAACTCCGAAATGTTGCAAACCGGTGTTTTAGTATAAAACGTAGCATTTGCGATTGACCAACCTGTGGCAAAACACTGGCCCACTTGTAGCGACCTTGGCACACTGCGATATGCAGAATCTAAACGAATTGTCGTGACTTATCTTAATTTTTGTTAGATTTTTTTTTATGTCAAGATCTCAGAGCAAGTACATTTTAGGGTATTGCGTTCCATTTTCATATACATATTGAATTATCATTTTGTAATGATTGCTAATCTGAACTATCAGGTCAAACCTGGGAAGTCGTGAAAATTGAGATTTATCTTATCTTCTCTTTGATAATACCTGTTTTCAACTACTAACACTGTTATTTAAAACTTGTGTTTGACCAAAAGTCAGGATCGAACCTATGGTTTCCATATCACTGACTAGTCTATACTGTTGAACGATTCTGGCATATTTTTTAACGATTAACAATATTCCTGATATTGTTGATAAAAACAGCTCTACATTTACCAGGCTATGTATGTATACATGTATATAACTCCTCGCACTGTTGTGTTGACTAGTCCGTGTAATTACAGACGGGGAAGATACTTTAGTCCGACGAGGACAAAGGATTGCGTCGTCTTACTTTATCTCTACTCTTTAATTTCAATCGTATTCCATTCTATTTCACAAGAACTTAAATTGATCAAATTTGTTTTAAAATTAGTGGAAATTTACTCGAGGTACTATCGGTAACTGATTTTGGCTTTTTTTTCGTCACTCAGCCGTGCTAGCTCATATTTATGAGTCATTTTGTACTCTTGACATATAATTTGTAGATAACTTGATTACAAATTCATATATTGGATTATAATTTAACTACGAACAATGTATATAGCCAAGCATATATTCTGTGGGTAAGACATTCGGCCAAATCTATCAGAAGTTATCATGATTACTAACAGAGGTATCGACAATTATAATTACACATATATATTTAAAAAAAAAAACTAAATCTTAATATTAGTTAGTAAAGTAAAGTAACAGCCTGTGAATGTCCCACTGCTGGGTTAAGGCCTCTTCTCCTCTTATGGAAAGAAGGTTTTGGAGCTTATTCCACAACGCTGCTCCAATGCGGATTGGTGGAATACACATGTGACAGAATTTCAATGTGACACATGCAGGGTTTCCTCACGATGTTTTCCTTCACCGTCAAGCACGAGATGAATTATAATCACAAATTAAGCACATGAAATTCAGTGGTGCTTATTAGTTAGTGAATAAGAATAATTACTTCTTTATATCTATTAATCCAGGGTGTGATAGCGTGGTGGAATAATATCTAAGAAGCATTCACCCAGCTGTGGTACATTGCGGGGCTGTCACAAAATATTAATTATACATAATCTTATGAACTGATTCGTAGTGCAGTATTATTATTACTTCGACTAGATTCCAGTTTAATTTAAAAAAAACACTGGCCGCGAAATAATAAATATATTTCTGAATTTCCGAAAATCTTCGTATAATAATAATATCTTCGAGAATAATAAAAATAAATAAAAATTAACATTTCCTTAAACTTTTAAACGTTACTCAACTACTCGTAAAAAAAGAACTGTAAGATAAAATTTGTTTAAAGAGTTTAATTTGTGAACGTATGTCTTTTTTTTCTGGTGTTCCTAAGACAAAACCGGCTAGACAATATTAAAATAATTAATCTGACCTCTGCACGGTGAGTCATATCTATTCCGCGAACCTCGGTCATGGTTTCCAGACGAGATTTAGACTTTAACTAGACTTGGAGTAAGGAAGATTAGTTGAAACCAATTAATTTTGAAGAACGTGCGTTATTCGCTATTTTCGACAGTTGGCCGGTCGACCCGGATGTGGATCAAGTATTGTTTACAAATAAGGGCCTCGAGTGTCAAATGCGATGGGATAAACAAACCTTAATTTAGTGATTCACATTGACAACAGTGGCGTAATTAGGTGATAAGGGCCTCGGTTCAGCTGTGACAAAATATGTGCACAAATATGCATAGTTACAGTTCATAATTTACTAACATATTTTTTTTGTTTAATACATGAAAAATTTTATAAAATCTGTTTCGCGTAAAAGTCAGGGAAAACGTATAATACGTTACCACCACAAATTAATTGCTAATATTATCATTATTATTCCTTTATTGAAATGAATAAAGTATTGATAATTTTGTTCAATTCTATCAAGTTTGATAAATAAGAGCGTAAATAGTTTTAAATACCCGGCTTACCCTTAGACTTTGTGGTCCCGATGCACCATATCAGCTTACCCTATGACAGCTACGCTACTGATTGGGAGTCCATACAGTAACATTCCGTAGATATCTCACAGCTGAGCTTTTCGTCAACTGAACCGATATGCTTAGATCAACCAGCTGTAAATTAATGGTCATTTAAAACCATAAATATAACTGACACTTGCAGATGTATCACGATGTTTTAAAATTCAAATTACTTCATACAACGTAAAAGTGTTGCAATTACTTATTGATAGACCAAAGTAAAACACTACTATCGACTCGTAAAGTGTAAAAACAAGCCCTGATGTCCTGTAAATTTTTACATTTGTCTTAGTTTGTAATTGTTTTCGAAATGATAATGAGCCGGTTGGCGTGGTTGGTAAGGTACTTGCCATTCACGCCGCAGGTCGTGGGTTCGATTCCGATCCAGGACAGACATTTGTGTGCATGAACATGTCTGTTTGTCCTGAGTCTTGTTGTATTTATCTATATTAGTATGTATTTAAAGTTTTTATTTAAAGAATTATAGTGTTAAAAAACGACGTTCGTTTCGAATTTATTGCTTGATTTTTAGATACTTGATTAGTTCAAAATAATTCTAGATGTGTTGATTGTAGGTCAGAGATACTAATATTAAGTGAACACATATTTGTGTTCATGTGTCTATCGTGTTTAATGTTAATTATAATATTTTAAGCAATGTTTCCATATAAATGAAATAAAATATATAAATAATAATAAGAATGTGTAAGTCAAGATCATTAAAATAGTACACATCTATTAAACATATATATTTAAAAAATAATAATATAACACGAATCACGATACAGTTGCCCTTGACGTAAACTTAATGTGTTGTTACTTCATGTTAATTAAAGCAAGAAGATTCATTAATTACTTTTAACTAGTGCACGCTAAGTGGTTGACTATGATCATTATTAAAAATTTGAAAAATTCCCGATTAAATTCGTAGTTTTTTTATAGAATAGGTAGGCGAGTATATGGGCCACCGATGGTAAGTGGTCACCAACGCCCATAGACATTGGAATTGTAAGAAATGTTAAGCATTGCTTACATCGTCATGCGCCACTCACTTTGAACTAAGATGTTATGTCCCTTGTGCCTGTAATTACACTGGCTCACTGGCACCTTTCAAAGCGGAACAACACAATATCAAGTACTGCTGTTTTGCGGTAGAATATAGGTTTTGAACAGGATCTCTTACTTCCAATTATTTTTATTTATAATACTAAAGCTAGCTTATACAAAAGAAAAAGAAAATCGTTAAAAAAAATAAGTGAGAAAAAAATTCTGTTTTGCCTTTGCCTTTTTTATACACATATTATTATTATTATTATATAAATTTAAACGTCATATAACGTTACGTCATTAACGTGAGATAATTCTCACTGAGAAGAAAAAAAATTCTGAACTAATAACTTCTATTGCTCAAAGTTTTGTTCCCGAACCAGCTGTTTGCATTAAACATCATTATGTTAAAATTCACACCTATCGGCTTATTAATTTACGTGAAATTATTAATTTATATTTTAACCCTATAATAGGCATTTTTTTTTCAAATACAAGCAAATATCAAAATATGTACTTATTCAAAAGAAGATGTCCATTTTTGGCCTAGCGTGAACAAGCTGCTATCAAAAAAACAAGTTTATGAAAAAAAATATATTTTTTTTTAGCTAGCCATTCTATTGTTGTATGAGTGTACATTTGTATTTTATTGAAAAAATATTTTTAAAGTATCTTCATTGATTTTCTTTATTGATCCACGTTTTGTGTTACCAGCAAGATCAAGTAACGATTGCGTCAAATCGAATCATCTCGCAGTACTTAATACAACTATAAGTATTTAATACAAAAAAAAAAAATTAAAAATATTTGTTTTAATTAGTTTCGTCATTTAAAACGTTTTATAAACTGAAATATGAAGAATGTTAAACGTAATCATATCTGTTTTCGATCGATTTTTTAATGATTTTTTTCTATTGCAACACTAATAAAACAAAAAAATACAAATTGACATTGGTATGTCACAGACTGATTTTTACATTCGCTTTGTTTTCCTACATTGAGAGTGTTGTTTTATTGTGGATTTTCTTTCAACGATTGTTTATTCATTATGGACTCCGACCTATCTTTTTCCAATGACCCCGGCACATCTACGGACCCCGAATTTCGCTCAAACGATGACCCTGGCTTTTGTATTATGGACTCCGAACATAGCATAAACGATGACCAACACTCACGTAATATGGACCCCGAAACTAGCTCCATCGCTAACCACGGCTTGAATATGGACATTGAACAAAACCAAAGCGTGTCTCATGATAGTCTGCACACAGAAGAAGTGACTTCTTACCAATGCGTATCTCTGAGATGCATAAACTGTGGAACAAGGTATCAGGAACACATTTCACCACCTGCCCAATTTCTTGAACACATATTAATAACATATGATGTCTCAGAATAAAAATAAATCATAAAAAATGTTGTTTTATTTCGCTTTAACCTGTTTTTCCTCACATGACAAAAATCTCTTTTTAAACATTTTGATACAAAATTAAGTTCATATTCTCATTATTACTAATTAGTGCTTTTAAACTAATTACAAAAAATATGATAAAATGTCTGTTCACGTCAGGCCAAAGTCCCCATACTAAGTGGACAATCTCCTTTGTTAAAATCTATTTAGATTTTAGGTAAAACGTAAAATACGCAGTTACTAGATTATTGTTAGTATGAATTTAAAGTTAACGTTCATTTTTTTTTTGCATATGGAATATAATAAGAAAAACGTTGTATTAGTATAAACCTATTTAAGCCTGATATCTAGTGTTTCATCGCGATTCAGATGTTACGTAACCGAAACCCAAGACGCCTTGACCTAACAACGGACGCCGGCCACTTTTTCTTTCACGCAGCCCAGCTATTGTTCGCTAGTGAACTTACGTTCGTTAGCCGTTAATGGTTTACGAACCATTTATAAGACTAGTAATGAAAGATTTGCGTTTTCAATGTTATATTTCATGTTCGTGTATTAAATGTAATTAAACTATTTTTTTCGATTTGAATCGAATTCGACTGATTTTAAAATTATTGTGACAATAATCAATCATAAGAGTTAAAATTTTTTTTTACCAATAACAATTTTTTTTTTGTTTTGTCACTCATTTCTAAAGTCTTTAACCCATCGGTAAGTCAAAGGTCCACCTTACACAGACATTGTCCAAAAAACGTTGATAAAAGCAATTTAGAAGGAAAATTTGTTCCGTTTCATTTATGAAGTGTCACATAAAGTCTATTGTTTATGATTGAAGGCTTACTATGAACATCACTTGCACGTGTGAAATAGTCGGTGCTCCGATTACATTCTATTATATTATGTATAAGATAGATAAAATCCACGTGTTGAATACATTGGGTCGTCACTTAAATAAGTATATAGTAATTAAAAAGTATTGTCTGTAAATGTTCAATGTTTTTAAGGCATTTCGTTTTGAGGAGATTTGATGCTTTTTTAATGCGAGTTGTGACACACATAGATTTTATCCTTCCCCAAGAAGAAGTGAAGAATTAAAGAAACGATCCCGAAGTCCAGTTCGGTCCAATGAAAAACAATTGAGTTTTTCTGCCAAAGTAGAAGGTCGGAGCTTTCGAAGTGCACCTCGGAGAGCACCTGCGCTTGAATTATTTTCGTTCGGGTCGGATTGACGTTCCATCGGATTACGAGAGTAACGGTGGGAGAGTGAATCAGTGTGTGGCGCATACACTTGTGCACTTGGTTAATCTCTTTTGAAGTTGGCCGCCATGACCCAAATCGGTCAGGAGGACATCATCAATCTCCGATTCAGATTCACTTGATCTAACCACTGGGCCATCTCGACTATCGGATATAATAATCAATATAATATTATGTACACGCACAAGAACACTCAATCATCAAGACAAAGGTTTAAACCTAGTTAGTCTCAACGAAAAGCGAAAAAAACTTCCACCAGCTTATTTCTGCAGTCAGTTGCGGACCTATTGTTAGATTTTGCACGTGCGTTCATTGTGAGAATATATGTCACAAGTCATAAGCTAATGGCGGATTATAGCACTAATATATTATGTTACTAGTGCGCCCGTTTGAGGGGTGGGGAAGTGTTACCCAATTTCCTCTGTGAAATTGAGTTGAGTATATAAGAAGAGAAAGCGTCAGAAACTAATCAATAGATAAAATTACTTTTAGATTTTTGCATTTATGATGTTTTATAGATGAACTCGATGAACTAGTGCATGTCGCACGTCCTTTCTTCTAACGCTTAGAATATCTTTATAAATATTTTAAAATATCCATGTAAATGGATATTCATTAAATTATCTAATTCCGTATTGTTATGACCGGTTTGAAGGGTGTGTGAGCAAGTCCAAGTATGTCTTCTACATGTAATTCAGTATGATTACAGGTACAAGATATGTACTTGAACAGGGACTTCTTAGATCATAATATTGGTGGCGCATTAGCGATGTGACAAATGGTGAATATTTCTTACATCGCCAATGTCTGTGTGCAGTGTTGATCATTTAACATTAAGTGGAACAATTGCCGCCGCGTACCTATAAAATAAAAATGACAAATAAGTTTATATCTTAATTTCGAAAAATATAGTCAAATAAGTTTAATTAAGATTTGATTAATTTTCCCCCCGAGACGTCCCACTCGTCACCCAAAAATAATATAATTTGATTCTAATCGCTTCGGATTGGTGGTCATATGTCAAAGTGCCTAATGGCTCTATGTCCGGACCTGACCAATCTTCGTGCACGATTGCATAAAATCGCTCGTTTCTCATCTCACGTCCACCGCCACTTCAGGAGCGGTTAGCCAACGATAGAACAATATCATAATGGTGCGGATATATTAGCGGTATTGTGCTGCACTCTATTAGATATTACATCTATATAAAACAATACCGGCAATCCCGCTCACGCTCAAAGATAATACACTGGATGGTTCCGTATTCGTTGTTTCTGTTTTTTTTGGGCAAGATATGCCAACACCTCGAATGCATTAACCCATCTGATTTTACTCTTATATCCAGCTGGACTTACAATACAGACTTTTGTCCAGCAGTTTGGCACGTGAGGCTGATAATATTAAGTTCCTTACGACTTCATCCATCCCATCTGTTTAAACGTTCACCTACCCCTTTTACACGCGCTCGGCTACGGCCCATGTGTTTAGATTTTTGTTATACATAATAATAATAATTTAGATGTGGAATACGTCAATTCTAGAATACAAGAAAAATTATATAGTTATGCGGCAACTTCATATTTGACTGTATGTTGTATTTTGCGATAAATTAAAAAACAAATGTTCATTGAATAATTTTTGAATTTATATTAAAAAAAAATTACTTGTACATACACAAAGATATTACAGTAGAACGAAGTAGTCGATTATCCGAACCTCGATCATCTGAACCCTCAATTATCCGAACGATGACTAAATTTATCCGAACGCTCAATTATCCGAACATTGGTGCGAATATTGTTTGTTGAGACTTAGCCGATCAAAAAGGCGTTACAGCCATTCGTCAATTAAAAATAGACGATTTTATCAAAAAAATATAACAAAAAGTATTCGACTTTTTTCAGGTGTCGAAAATACACATATATTTCAAAGTCAAATTTTTGAATATAAATGTATGTACTGTTTTTATGTTAAAAGGTGTTGATAATGATCTCGTTCCAAAATACCCACGTTTCGATTATCCGAACTAAATTAGTTCGGATAATCGAGTTTCTACTGTATTACATACAATATTACAGAGCATCCTAAATACAGAATCTAAATCCGCAATCCTCGAAACTTGGAGATTCAAAATGTTGCCCATTATAACTTCAAAAAGGAGAGTTACAATTTTAAAGTAGCACTTCTATGAGATGCACGGTACGCCGCTAGTGCCTCGGATGACTTTTTCAAATATACCAAAAATAATGAACGTTTGTTGTCAGACTTGGCAGAATAAATTTATTTTTATTCTACTTCAGTTTGTGCCAACAACACGTAAACATGGACTTTTTACTCGTTATTATTAATTTTGTTATCAAAATTATGTTTTGTTTTTATTTCTCGTGTTATATTTACTTGGTGGTAGGGCTTTGTGCAAACCCGTCTGGGTAGGTAAGTACTCATTAGATATTCTACCGCAAAACAGTAATTCTTAGTAATGTTGCTTTCCGCTTAGAAGGCTGACTGAGCCAGTGTAACTACAAGCACAAGTTACATGACATATAGTTTCCAAGGTTCGTTACGCATTGGCGATATAAGAAATAGTTATAATTCTTACATCACCAAATGATGCGGGCGGTGGTTATTATGTACCATGAAGTGTTACCCCGTTTGCCCGTCCACTATATCAGATATTTACCTATTTTACGTCATTATTTTCCACTGGTACCCGAGTTTGTTGAACGCCTGTCTGGATGAATACTCTATAAATTATTAATTTGCGTGTAGGTCAGGGACGCGTCCCTCCCACGACTGAATCTGTTGCTTACATACAGAAGCAATACGTAAATTCATATGTATATATGTAGTTGTTTAATATTTTGTCCGTGTTTTCATTTACGTATTATTAATTTAGGAGTCAGTTTATTTAAGAAAGTTATAGGTTATATATCTTCACGCTATGATCTTTAACGATCTATCGAGTAATATATGTAAACAGTTAACAGACATAAACTCTATATTTAACAACAGTAAAACAGGGGCCAAACTGTTTAACAATAAATACACAATCTCAAATTATTCCGTTTGATTTATAAGGGGTTTTCCAATAGGGACGCTTGAACTTTGACAGCTGATTGCGGCCATGTTGTTTGAGTGACAGCTGTCAAATGCAGTGTGTTATATTCATTCCGTCCTCCCAAACCACCATGGCAGGTTACAGTGTCGAGCAGCACGTGCAAATCATAAAATTGTTTTATGAAAATGGGTCTTCAGTTCGAGCAACGTTCCGCGCACTTCGCCCGTTTCACGGTCGCGATGATCGTTCTGCCGAGTCGACTATCCGTCGATTGGTGGACAAATTCGAGTCAACCGGGTCAGTTAACAATCAGCCGGTTCCCGTGCGTCAACGTAACGCGAGATCTGCCGAGAATATCGCCGCTGTGCGCGACAGTGTCCTCGAAAACCCGCGGCAGTCAATTCCGCGTCGCGCACAGGAACTCGGCCTTTCGCAGACGACAACTTGGCGAATTTTGCGTTGTGACTTGAGCCTGCACCCGTACAAGATCCAGCTGACCCAAGAGCTCAAGGTTAATGACCATAGACAGCGCCGTGTGTTCGCTGACTGGGCATTAGAGCAGTTGGAAGTTGACGCCGATTTTGGCAAAAAAATCATCTTCAGCGACGAGGCGCATTTTTGGATGAATGGCTATGTCAACAAGCAAAATTGCCGTATTTGGGACGAGACCAATCCACACGAGGTTCACCAAGTGGCAATGCACCCGCAGAAAGTGACTGTTTGGTGCGGATTTTGGGCCGGAGGCGTGATTGGTCCGTATTTTTTCGAAAACGATAATGGTGTGGCCGTCACCGTCAATGGTGAGCGATACCGGTGCCACACAGCACACGCTACGATGGAAGTTTTCAAAGATCAAGCGCCCTTAATGGAAAACCCTATATAATATGTATCGTTTGATGTCACAGATAATATAGATTAAATGTACTATTTAAGTATAATTTGAAAAAAATCATAAAATTTATACATATATAATATATAACTGCTTAAGTTTACATTTTCAATAATAATTCTAGCTAATTTTGATTATATCTGGCGAACGTTAAATATGTCGCTATATGTTAAAAATTAACTCTAATTACTTATTATTTACTGGCCTATTATATATGTATATTTGACATTATTTTTAATTTAATTTATCAACTAAAGAAAAACACGGTGTTCCAACTGGATCACGGCTTTAATCACATCATACTTTAACCATCGTCAGAAATTAGCTAAAGTAAGGTTAATTTGTGTATAAGAATAAAGGTAAGAGAACTCAGGTCTAGAGCATTCGCGTAAATAAATACGTGTAAAGGCATCTTCTTCTAGTATTCAATTTACATCAAAGCTTAAGAGGTTTGAGGACGACAGAAAAGTTGAATATTATGATAGAAACATTCTGAATATAAGTCTCTTTGAAACGTATACATAGTTTTTTTATACACTTTACGATGTCGCTGTATCTGGGTCAACACTGGTTCAGCATCTCCTAGCTAATTCATGATCCGATTAAAATCTCAATTACCTTCGGTAAGCTCGATGTGGGAGGATTTCTCTCTATACTAGAATTGTTATATGGTGAATAATTATTTGATAGAATAAGACAAAATTGTTCTAAGCATGTTCGTTGCTGCAAATTCCTTGCCGCAAAAGGTTTTCATAAATGCTACTTCTATAATAGAGACACGTGTGTAAGACAATCTTAGTACGTATAAAGCTCGCGTCATGTAACTTTGCCGCTCTGAAATCGGGCGTTAAGAAAGACCGCACAAATACTGTACAGTCGTGTAAAAATTTATAACTTACGACAAAATGTCATTATATAGATCCTCTTGTAAGTAAAAGTAAATGTGGCGTTGGAAAGAAGTGTGAATGAAAGATTGGAATAGCGATGTTGATTCAGCTCTAAAACTCCATAATAGCCGTTTCGTAGCGTGAAGTAGCGTTTGCTACCTCTACATAAACGAATTCGGTAAACTATTTCTTAAATTGTACAACCTATGTTTTTCCAACAGTACTTTCAATATTTAAATTCTTTACACATCATATGGCACCTTTCACAGTTTCGAAACAAGTTTAGGTAGAATAGCACCAAAGTTTGATACAGTATTAAAAACGGCTCGTGAATGTGGTTCAAGTGTACTCAACTGTAAGTACATACTTTTAAATCGATCAACGGAGGTACCGTCAGCTTGACAAGTATTATTTATTAAAAAAAAAGTTATTGAATATTTTATTTTAGAAGCATTTTGGTCATATTTGTCAACTAATTTTAAATATCTTATCTAATATTACAAATGTGACAATAAGTCTGTTTGTTGATCTTGCATTTTTTAGTTTTACGATATAGTCTATAAGTATGGGTGATTTAAAAAGCATGGTATTGTATGATATACATACACTTGGTGCTAGAGCTTTGTGCAAGCTCGTCTGGGTAGGTACGACCCACTCATCGGATAACCTACCGCAAAACAGCAGTACTTGGTATTTTTGTGTTCCGGTTTGATGGGTGAGTGATTCAGTGTAATTACAGGCACAAGGGACATAAAATCTTAGTTCCCAAGGTTGGTGGCGCATTGGCGATGTAAGCCATGGTTAACATTTCTTACACTGCCAATGTCTAAGGGCGTTGGTGACCAATTACCATTCCATACGCCCGTCCACCTACCTATCCTATAAAAAATATATATTCAAATATTACAACATCATCACTGATACAAATGAAATTGCTTAATCTAAATAAAACAAAGCTTCTCTTTAAAATTGAGAGTTGGTATGTTTTTGCTAACCGTATTTATTACATCGCTTTTTTTCCTAACGGTGTGTAAGCAATTAAAAAATAATGTTGGTCGCGATTTACATTGAATTCGTACTAAGGGCTCCTGTTTTAGAAGGGGTTTTACCCTTTCACGACAATGACTTGAATTTTTTTATAGAGACAGCAGACACTATGTTCAGTGTATATAATGTGAATAGGTATTATTATATGATATGCAGTGGTGTAAAGAGTAATTACCGTCGTATAATTTTATTACGTTATGCAATTTAATGTTACATGAAATCTAATTATGTATATTGATTTTAAGAGCTATTTTCGTGTATTTGTTTTGGTTTGTGGGATTGGGTGTAACAAAATTTGCGTCTTCGCCAGCGAGGAATTCAGTCTGTGACGAAAATCCTGTAACGTGCCATTTTAACTATCATGTATGGCAAACAAAAGAATAATAACAACCAGTGAATGTCCCACTGCTGGGCTAAGGCCTCTTTTCCTCTTTTGAGAAGAAGGTTTTGGAGCGAATTCCACCACGCTGCTCCAATGCGGATTGGTGGAATACACATGTGACAGAATTTCAGTGAAATTTGACACATGCAGGGTTTCCTCACGATGTTTTCATTCACCGTCAAGCACGAGATGAATTATAATCACAAATTAAGCACATGAAATTCAGTGGTGCTTGCCCGGGGTTTGAACCCACTATCATCGGTTAAGATTCACGCGTCCTTACCACTGGCCCATGTCGGCTTTTTAACAAAAGAATACTAAATCCAAATTGGTTTATCCGTTTAGGAGCTACGTTGCCATAGACAAACACCCAGACATACGTTAAACTTAAACTCCTATAAAGCTTGGGCTTTAAAAAAAAATACGCAAAGAGGTTTTATGATTTATATCGATGTATAATCATTTAATTAATTAGTTTTTTTTTTTCTCAACAGACTACGTCGCCGGTGGGGAACTGTTCACACATCTTTACCAACGAGAACACTTCCATGAAAACGAAGTTCGCATATATATCGCGGAGATCATACTGGCGCTCGAGCAGTTACATAAGGTAATTTACACGGACGTACATTCATACTTTCATTTCATCTATGACAGTCCATCCATCACTCGTAGCTTGCAAGCTTTAACGTGTTGAGCGAAACATGGACTTTAAAAAGTATTGCAACCATAATCATTTATGTGATATATAACTACAATACAAAATAGAAACTCAAGAATGCTCTTAGTTCTTCATTTAAGATAGTTTGACAAAATGCATTCATTAGTCGAATAAGATGTAATATCAAAACGAAATGGTGTTTTAATCGATTTGTTTCTAAGAAAATGTATGTTCTTACAACACGAATTATGCTTCTATGATATTATAATTTGTTTTGTTGTTACGAATATAATTGCACACCACATAATTATTTATATATATATATTAAGTATACAGGGTTATTTGACAGATTTTATTTTCAAAAGTTGTTGCTTATGATGTTAGCTATCTAGTCCTGCAAGGTTGCTGAGTCGTTACAAATAACCCTGTGTACACTCATGTGGTTTTCAATTAATGATATTTTAAACCATTGCAATCTACGGTATTGTCGTTTTCATACAAATCTCAAGATCTTAGTGGCGAATATTTGGATGTAAATATGAAGTTTTAGATGGAGAATATACTGAAGTCAATCAATTTCGTTTTCCCCAGCTCGGCATTATATACCGTGACATCAAACTGGAGAACATCCTGCTGGACGCTGAAGGGCACATAGTGCTGACAGATTTCGGTCTCTCGAAGGAGTTCTGTGGCGGTGAGAGCAGGGCTTACAGCTTCTGTGGTACCATCGAATACATGGCGCCTGAAGTAGTCCGTAGCGGGAGCCAGGGTCATGATATCGTGAGTAACACCATCTTATTATTGTAAGGTTAATATAATTTACTTTCACATATATGTGGACTTGTTGCCAATTCAATAAGGTTGTTTGAAAGAGTCTTGTTTTAAGTGATAAGATCAGTGGTTGTGTTATGTCGTCACAATTTTCTAGAATTCTGTATATTCTTTTTCAGTACAAATTCGGTAACGATAGTTCTATATATTTTATGGAAAGCAGTTGACCGACTGCTAACAATTTTTTGGGAATATTTGTCCAGCACCAGGATTTCGACACCAGACGAATTAAAGCGATATCGTGCTCAATCGATAAATGAGCTTAGCAAATAATCCGTTAGCCAGATCGTACTTTTCAACAAACTGACGGGATAACAAGTAATTATAACTTTTCAAAATTCGAATAGAATAATTCATAGATGATTTATATAACTTATCCCTTATACGAGTCCTATGAATATATCTATGACGAGCCCGTTGGCGTGTTTGGTAGATACTTGCCTTTCGCGCCGCAGGTCGTGGGTTCAATTCCCACCCAGGACAGACATTTGTGTGCATGAACGTGTCTGTTTGTCCTGAGTCTGGGTGTAATTATCTAAATAAGTATGTGTTTACAAAAGAAAATTAGTATATGTAGTATATCAGTTGTCTGGTTTCCATAGTACGAGCTCTGCTTAGTTTGGGATCAGATGGCCTTGTGTGAATAATACCCCAGGATAGTATTATATTATCTCACCTATATCGTCAGTTACTTGTTTACATGTGTCGTCAGTTGATCAATTATTATTTTTCGGTATTTTTCTGCATTCATAATATACCGGTACAATTATGCCGGTGATAATAAAAATATTAGCTCGACCCATTTAGTTACAAATATTAGATTATTATTAGAAGTGCTTTGATAAGCTGTTGACCTAGATAATCAAAACATAAATTGTAATTAGAATAACCGCGTTTTGACGGTTTATTGGAAACAATAAAATACTTGAAAATAATTTGGATCATATACTTGTAAATATTTAAAATCATTTGATACACTAACCTTATTAACACAATTTTACAAATTATGTTTTTTATTTAAGAAACTATTCAAACTATTTCATAATTCTCTTAAATGTAAATAAATTAGGAGTGAAGTTCAATCATCTAAAAAAAAAAAAAAGAAAGTTTAATAATAATAATTAATTGTTAGAGTATATAATACAGTTGTTATGCTTCTACGATATGCGCGGCGCTGTTCAAAGATCACTTCTTATCCTCGATGTCGGTTAAACAAACAGTTTTTCACGCTCAGCTGTAGAACGCAACGAACGAAACGAGAAAGTTGTAAACTTATCAGTCGATTGCACAGCGCTGGTTACGTGTAACCGAACAGGAGATTAATCGATCGTTCATTTGGAGGGTAGTTACGTTTCTTTCAAGTTAATTCCTTGAGTAAAAATTCAAGCTTGAGTTTGAGAGTTCTTTTAGATCACAAATGGATTGTTTCTGATGTAGGATGCTGTATATTGTTTAGTAGGTAAAGCTTAAAGTAAAGCTCTTAGGTAGGTGTGGAAGCGTTGATAATGATATTGCTCCAGTAATAGAATGTGTGTGATTTTGTACGAAGATAGTAAATCTACAATGCCAATTTTGAGAGAATTGTTTCCCTAAATATCGTATGAATTAGCGTTTCTGATGTAAAAATGTTTCTCTTCTGTCATTAGCTTCAAGCATTAGTGTTAGGTAGATATGAAATAAATCCTATACAATGAGCATAAATATTGTAACATTTATGTATTTGAATATAAATGTTTTGATTTGATTCGATGATCACGGGTCAAACCCGTGCAAGTTCTGTGTTAATTCGTCTCGTGCTCGGCGGTGAAGGAAAACAACGCGAGGTAACCTGCATGTAGTGTTTAGAGCATCGTGCTTGGAATACAGGACAAAATTGTCTGTTACTTTTATAGACGGATTGTTAAATCATGAAAGTTTTTTTTTTTTGTTTAGAATATGTAGGCGGACTAACATATGCGTCACCTGATGGTAAGTCGTCACCAACGCCCATAGACAATGGCATTGTAAGAAATGTTAACCATCGCTTACATTGCCAATGCGCCACCAACCTTGGGAACTAAGATGTTATGTCCCTTGTGCCTGTAATTACACTGGATCACTCACCCTTCAAACCGGAACACAACAATACAAAGTATTGCTGTTTTGCGGTAGAATATCTGATGAGTGGGTGGTACTTACCCAGACGAGCTTAGTATACTCTAGGCTTTATTAGTGTCTCGCCGTCGATTCAAAATGGTTAATTCTATTATGACAATATTGTTTGTACAAACATTATCGACGAGGCGCCATATGCGACTATTATCGTCATTAATTATCGTGAACTGGTTCAAGTAAACACGGGCAGGTATTTTTAAATGTTCCACTTTATTTGTAATATGACGTTGAAACGTAACTAATACAATTTTTACATGGAATCTTAAATCTGGTGGTGGGGTTTTGCGCGGGTTCTGTTCTGTGGGAATCACAAAGTCATGAGATATTATATTGCTGAACATCAATACTTCTTTTTGCGATGTTGCTGTTGGAGGGTGGTGCAGTTGAGGTGTTTTGGTTATGGTGCCAGTTTCTATGGACAGATCACAATTTACCATCAAGTTAAACCGTTTGCCCTTCTTCCTTTGTGATTGAAAGGATTTAATTAAACGCGACTAAGTTGCCAAAAACGAACTTAAAATTAAAACAGTTATAGCCAGTTTCTTTCGTGTTGATGTAATAATAATAATAATAATATCCTGGGACATTATTCACACACTGCCATCTGATCCCAAACTAAGCAGAGCTCGTACTATGGAAACCAGACCACTGATATACTACATACACTACTTTTCTTTTGTAAATACATACTTATATAGATAATTACATCCCGACTAAAGATAAACAGATATGTTCATGCACACAAATGTCTGTCCTGGGTGGGA
The DNA here is from genome assembly GCA_905220585.2 of Nymphalis polychloros. NCBI lineage: Eukaryota > Metazoa > Arthropoda > Insecta > Lepidoptera > Nymphalidae > Nymphalis > Nymphalis polychloros. The sequence continues at coordinate 6,644,036 of HG992267.1, forward strand.
ATCGAAGCCACGACCTGCGGCGCGAAAGGCAGGTATCTACCGACCACGCCAAACGGCTCGTCCGTCGGTTCTATGTGCGTTTAAAAGTTATGGTGGATTACAAAAAAACACATTATATATTTATACATGATACCTGAAAACATTAAACTCCTTCGTAATTGATTTGCTGAACAATTTATTTCCTTATGTTAAATAAATAAAATGAAGTAAAGACTTGTATCATAATTTATCTTTAATATATGCGATATAAATTATAAGCATATCTTTATATACAAAACACACAGGCAATAGGAATCCATCATAAATTCTTTAATGTATACACACACACACACAGTCTAAAAATACAGTCCAAACTTTACACAACTTAACAAGGGATTGGTCATCTAATTTTTCGCAAAATCGGACCTTCAAACAACTTAAGGTTAATAAAAGCAATTACTAATTTGTAATAAAAACACCTGTTTAGAAATATACGTTTTCATAATAAATGAATTTAATCTGTAATTTATCACAACCGCTCGACACACTTTAAGGATTAACCGACAATATGAAAAAGGCCCTTTCATTAAACATCTTTAAGGCGTACAGTGACGCTTTAAATTACTAGTATTATACCCAAATTAGCGAACGCTGGGCATGTAGGTCACGGTCCGTAAGAGAGATAGCAGATATGATATATTGTATAGTAGAAAGAGATGGATAAATCTTTGAATAAGAAACTAGAACGAGTACGAAATTTTAACTGGATTCTTTGCAAATCACGATACGTGGCTTCTGTAAATTTGTTTATTGAAAACAAATTAAATTTTATCGCTGCGTATATAAAGATTAAAATAGGTATTTTTTGTATTATATGCTTTTTGGCAAATTATTCTAACAAGATTTGACAGATTAAAAGTTGCAAATCTGACCTCAGCAATCCTTTATAAAACCATCATTTGTATAAGATATCCCTCTATGACATTTTAATGATTGTCACGTGTTCCTGTTGGGGTGTGATGAGCTCATAGTCTCCACACAAGATTATATACATCTGAAAAAATATTGTTGTTTTTTTTATATACATAAGTCATTAAAAATAAAGGATTTTGACAGACGGACAGACGGTCGGACGGACGAACAACAAAGTGATCCTATAAGGGTTTCGTTCTTTCCTTATGAGGTACGGAACTCTAAAAAGGCACATTATATTAATATATTTTACTTGATACCTATAAAATTATGATAAACGAAAAATATATTAACTATTAAGTTTCTTGCTGATTCTGATCGAGATAATGTACATCTGTGCCGATAGTAGTTTTTAATTTAATTTATGTACCTTGTAATATGACGATCCAAGAGCATACTTAAATCAAGTATATATTCATTTGATATCGATTTGTTTGACCGTCGAATGGTAAGTGGTCACCACTAAAACTGTAATGGGTACCAGTGAACGCAGTGCATTCAATTTTATTCAAGCTGTTATTATCCCTCGTAATTACATTCGACCACTCCACCATATTGTAACTTAGTAATACGTTTGAGCACCACTCACCACAATACATACTCGGGTCTTAACATGCTACCACTAAGCTATCGAATATTAGTTTATTACAAAGTGTTTCTGATACGATAACGTTTTTACTTTCGTGTAATTCGATTATCATAACGCTAGTTATGCTCACTGATATGTCCGTGGTAATAAGACTATTATTATTAATGCAATGAATTATAACCTACGTTACGTCTGGATAAAGTAGCTGTCTAGTGGCGAAAGTTTCATTAAAATCGGCTTAGTAGTTTCTAAATTAATCGTTCAAAAACAAACATACATTTCCTATTTGTAATATTAAGCATAGATATAGAAGTATAAACGAAAATCTAGGTTGGTTTTTTTCATTGGTGAAGTTGCTTTGCGGTGTTTGGTTAGCTTATGATGATGTGGTACCTGGTGGTAGGGGTAGGCTTCAAATGTAGTGTCTGCTTATCTACGTCTCTACCAATATGCTATTGTGGTGTGGTGTGTTTTGTGTTGCTTTTAGGAATCCATTTAAACGGTTCTTTATATATAGCGTGACACAGCAACATACATTCAATACGACCTTTGACCTCTAGTACTGATATATCGCTATATTAATTTGAATAAATCTATCGAAAGTTATGTTTTGAAACGTATATATTATAAATAAAAAGCTATTGTTACATGGAGATGCAATTCATTGTTTTTAATGGGGTAGTCTACCCCTATCTTAAAACAAAAAACCTTACGAATAATACGTCATATAGTTTGATTAAAACAATATACGTAATACATTAAAATACATACGTATTATATTAAAAAAAAAGAGTACTTGATCTTGATTATTATTCTATGTAGAATCTACATTGAGAGTCGTTGGTAACTTTAAGATAAGAGATGAAAGATGAATAAAGGGAAATATCGATAATCAATCAATAATTAATTTGTGTTTGTACTTTTATTTAAATGGTGAGATAAGCTTTATCCCTTTTTCTTCAAAATGAACTATTGGCCCAGTTCGGGGTTTGTGGGACATTTAAAATATACATAAGTAATAATGACAACGTGATGAAAATTGTAATTAAACGAATGCGTCGCCATGAGAAAAGCAATGTATTTTTTTTTTTACTTTCCGCATGAAAATTTTGTAAGTACATAAAAATGTAACTAAAAGTAACTACATTCGTATAAGATAAATATAGATAATATAACAATACACATAATTCGTATTTACAAAGCTATTTATATGACAAATGCGAGAGGAATGTCATAAACAAAACGTCGATGACCGTCTGTCTCCTATAACCTATGGAATTAAATAACACAAACATTTATACCTTAAAATAATTATATAGAGCTCAATATCGCTTAACACAAACACAATATAAAAATACAATTGATTTTAAACTTTGAATTTAAACAAATAAAGCTTAATATCAATTGTAATCTCATTTTATTTGGTTACAATACGTTGTCTCTGTATTGCAACGGAATAAGGTTCAAATTCAAATAAATTATGACGACTCGTGCTAATCATTGTTAGAATATTTTAAGAGAAATGTATTACGGATTGAGTTTTAAGAATTTAATCGTATTAATGATGCGGAATGAATTCAATGGTTTTAATGGTAGGCTTCGTACAGTGTTTCCGATTGTTAGCCAGTGTAATCACAGGTACGGGAACTATTCTGATAAGATGCTAGAGTTGTGTACCAATCCCATATTTACTCTCATAGCCTGATGGGCTAGCGATTCGACATAACCGAGTTCGGCGCAAGACCAATGGCATTACGTGCTTTTAAAACACATTTATTGATTAAATTATTGGCGGCTTGACGTATAAACGTTGGAGATGCTGTTTAGTTAAACTCTGATTGCTCTCTTTCTGCCATCAGTCAAATGACATTCGGTAGAAGGAGACACAGCTTTGTTATGCTGATCATCCCTCCCATTTATATGTGAAGCGGTAAGTAATTAAGTATAATATACTCATTTATCAATTTCGGTCATTCACAATGAAATGTCTTTTATGAAATAAATTAATCACAGTTGTTATCATCTATTAAAATCATCTATTACTTATTATAATTTAATTAATGCGTAACTAATAATTACTCTCAACTAGAAATGAAGATTCAAATAAGATTTCAAAATATGATGAATTATCATAAATTAATATAATCTGAGTTGATTAAAGCTGCGTTCATGCAACACACTTTAATGACATAATTTTCTATAATGAAGTTGTCAATAGAATGTCTTACAGTTTTCTGTGATTGGCGGTGACTTCCTATAGAATTGCAAACAGTTGAAATCACTGCGCAAAAGCCTTAATAAGACGTGAAGGATCACCGAGCCTCACAGTGATCTAAGTGAACGTATCGGTCTGTAAATGTTCCACTGCTGGGCTTCTTTAATTTTAAGAAGGTTGGAGAATCTTGATTGCTGTTCCAATGTGCGTAGATACATAATATTTGCCAATTGTAACAGAAAAAGGGGGCCCTTGTGCCAAAATTTCAAATTTATAAAGTTTAAACGGGTCTTCTTTTGAGACTAACAAAACAAAATGGTAGAGTTGGAAAAAAATTGCACAAAACTTACCTCAAAAGATGAGTGCATAGATAATCGTTATCAATCAAATTTAATTTTTTTATTTGCAAAGTTTTGAGGTTCATTTTTTATGTTACAATGGTTAAAATCCTGCCACAACAAACATAAGATGGTATGCAAATGTCATAAAGATATCTAGTCTAGAAAATTTACATTTATAAATAATATTTCATTGTTGAAGAATTTAACTATTTATTGTACCTTACCTTATTCTAAATATTCTTGTAAATTATAGTAATATGCGTTTAATTAACCAATGCTTAACCGCTGAGCACAAGATAAATAATATAAACATAGATTAAGCACATGAAATTTCGGCCCCAGTTTGAACTCGCAATTTTCTTAGTGCTCTCATCACTCGACCATCTCAAGCCAAGTCATAAATCATAATGTTTAATTCCCCTGACTTGAAATGAAATTATTCGTCGAGATTAACTGGACGTGGTTATATATCGTTACTGTCAGCGAGAGCTCGGATGTTACGTCATACCTATGTCATATGTATTAACTAGTTTTGATGAAGTTTCGCGGTTATATAGTTAATCTAATGGAAATAAGCGAAGCATTTTTCTTTTATTAAAATGTCTAAGGAATATTTTATTCTATTTTATATCTTTTATAAGCGATCTGTTGGCAAGAAGTTCGACACTTAGTTTTAGTATGGATTATCAGAGCATATTTTTAAATATTACTATTTATTTATTTATTTATTTACTATTAACGAAACTATAGATAAGATATAATGTTATAAGCGTACGATTCAGTTCAATTAAATTAAAATGATAATTCTCCCCTTTTTTTTAAACAAGTTCATTACATTCATTACAAAACATAATTATCATATCTTCAAATGTGTATATAATAATGGGATGTAAATATTTAATATATAAATATTTAATTTAAGTCATAATTTGAAGAAGGTCTTATGTAGCATTTATACTATATTAGAATTTATTACATCAAGTCACACATTCACAGCTGTCACGTTTTAAAACTTTCAATGAGCTAAACGTAACAGATGAATGGTCTATCTACACGAACGAGTAATTACCTCAAGAACGTAAAACTGCCAATTATATAAAATCATCTATTTGATTCGGATTTGTAGAAGATGTCCCGACATCTTCTACAAATCAAAATCAAATGAAAATAGTCCTTATTGTACACCGATAAACATACATATAAATTACAAACAAGAAAGATGTATAAGAGGAGATATCACCTTCTTCCTCGTCAAGGCTGTCAATTATACTAGAGAAACAGAATTCCTTTTATAAACACACTGGTGTTAGAGCTTTGTGCAAGCTGATCTGGGTAGTTACCACCCACTTATCAGATATTCAAAACAGTAGTTAACTTGTTATTGTAGTGTTCCGGTTTGAAGGGTGAGTGAGCCGGTGTAATTACAGGCACAAGGGACATAACATCTTAGTTTCCAAGGGTAGTGGCGCATTGGCGATGTAAGCAACGGTTAACATTTCTTACAATACCAATGTCTATGGGCGTTGGCGACTTACCATATGCTCGTCCGCCTACTTATTCAATGAAAAAAAGAACCCATATAATCCTGCAATAAGTAAATTGAACATTAATTCGTAAACAAGATGTAAAGAATGTCAATTAATGTATATGTATTATATATGTTATATAGAAAACGTTCAGTGTTATCACGTGTATCATTAATGTCACCTTCTGAGCTGAAAATAGAGAGAGACGCTATAATTAGAATTCTCATGCGCGAGCGGGATGGCTATACAAATGTATACATAAATAAGAATGACAGACGAATGATTAAATACAAATATTTAATTAGTTCTCAGGATAAAGAATGTCGTTATTGTTATAAATAGTTCAATTTAATTGTAAATGAAATTATTATTAATTTGTATGAATATTCTAGAAAGGTTGTATAATGTTTATGATTGATTATCGTTCTTGTGGAAGGTTATGTTCATGGATTGTTCGAAATTTGAACATTTCTTTTGAACTAGCCTAGATGTGAGCCTAGTGGTGAGAATTTATAATATTTACTCTCACGCGAATGTTTAATTATTGCCATGTTATGTATGCTAAAGTAATTATTAAATTTAAAAATAACAATCACATACCCACGAAATAAAAACTCAAGATAAGCGGTATCATGTGAAATGGCCCGCCGGTGCGCACGCGCACTCAATATTCAAAATGGCGGCTAGAATGTGGGTCACGGCGATCTCGCCTCTGCCTACTTACGAATTTCCAACCGAAATTACATTCTGTGTCAATACTATCGGATAATATTCGATTTTACTATATTTACTTTCATAATATTATAAAATGCCTTTCCATTGATTTAAAATATAATTTAATAATCGTTTTTAGTCCGAATTCGAAGACAATCGATATTACATATGAAGCATTTTTTTTATGTTTAAAAAAAAACTGTTACTCCTTAATAAAGATTATTTTATAATCCATCGAGGAGTACAGTACTACACCAGATTGGAATCAAATTTAATAGTGCAAACCTATTTGTAATAATTCCTATGTTCAATTTATATTTTCAATAAAGATTTTATATTATATATATTTATAATTAACGACAATTTTATGCTTTGTACTTAAATTAAAGAAATAACAATTACTCGCTAACAAAAGCAAAATAGATATGTATATAAACAACAAAATTGTCTATGGTTAAACAGGATGTAGGTACTTATGAATAACTTATGCATGTATGTGTATGTAAGAATTGATATCATGACCTCCTTTAGAATATAAACCGTACCAAAGTTGATTATGGTGTGAGTCATTTCTTTCGACGAAATACCATAATGGACATTTAAAGATTTACCGGACTATTTTATTTGAGTAAATGAATTAATAATAATAAAAAACAGTTCCAAAAACAAGCTATTTTATAGATAAATTCTTGTCTATGCTGTAAACCGTTAAGGAGTTCGGAGCCCAGGGTTGCGGTAGAATCAGGTTACCATAAAAATGCATTTTCATTGTCATTTCGATAAATTTGGTCCCTTTTCCTTAAAGCGAGAGAAATACTTTGTCTTTATGTAGTAAGACGTAGGCCTTAACCATCCATGGTAGGGTTTTGTGTGTGTTTGAATTCACTTCGATTACGCTTCAATCAATATATTTTTTATATTCAATGTCGCGTACCACTTTCTGACATTTCATAAAAGTGTTGTGGCCTGAGCTCTCAAGTTTGTTGTTAAAGAATAGTCTCACGGAAATCGATAATTTCGTGAAAAAGACTACAAGATATAACCATCGAAGTTTGCGGTGAATTTTATTAATATCAGCCCAGTCGAGCGTCATCGGACGACAAAAAAACATATTATGTACTTTCGTTTAGGTGTTATTTTATTTTCCAATGCAATAACTAATCATTTTATTGTAATCTAAAAACATTGTGCAAACGTCTAACCCACTTATATATCGACATTACATAATCGCATGCATTTAGCGCATTTATAATTGTTTTCATCATATAAAATAATATTATGCAATATATCGATAATGCTAATATTTAATAGCAGTGAATAAATTGACCGAAAACGTTGTTTGGTTACTTAACTTAGTTAAGTGATTTATTTTGTTAGTTTGTTTGTATGTTATGATGTTATGTTATGTTGTTGCTAAAATTAAACATGCACAAGGGGGCTTATTGCTTAAGGGGTGGGGGGGGCTGCATCTTAGATGTCATTGTAGACGGTGTATTGTCGTTATGTGATTTGGTATATATGCTTTATAATGCTACGGCCTCACCTATAAACGTGTCTTAGCGGCGATTTAGTTAAACACTAATTTGTCTCTTTCTGTCATTATTGATTTGACATTCGATAGAAGAAGACACGACATTGTTTAAATAAGGCCGCTATTGTCTAAAAGATAATGTTGAATACACCTAGCCATAGTCCGCTATCCGAATTGAAAAAAAATATTTCGAAAGGTAGTGTTTTAGGTTCTAATATAATTCTAGCTTCTAGTGTGTCACGATCGTTTATGTCAAGTGAAACTAGTTAAGGTTAGATTATTTTATTGAAATATATGTATATGCGAGAATTTTTCGCTTACAAAAAAACTGCTAAAATTGATTACTACTAATTGTCACAAGGTAACTTATATTGGGTCGTTTTAAATGTTAACAACATTCGAATAAAGCTAACGTTTACCGGAACCAATTACATTATTAAAATTGAGAATATTAAAAAATATATAATCTTAACATATAACCTTTTTTTGTATATAAAATCTTAAAACTTGGATTATATTTAGTAATAATGGTGAATTTGTCAGTTTGGTCACTATGAGGGACACCGAAATAGCTTAGGGATAGCATCACTATAAACCAGAACAAATATAAGAAAATAAATTGCGCTTATTGGATAGTGCTAGTCACGTGATCGGTGAGCTTAAATCCTTTTTGCTGTCCTTCTAAATGCGGCCCTGTACGGTAATATAGCATGCAGCCAGTTAAACGAGATTAGCATCGAATTCCTAAGAGTGAAAGTAACTATTCGTCAATACTTTTACTCGGATATGATATCGTTTTTATAACAATCGAATTCTTTATTTACTTTATTTTTTAATATTAGTGTTTTGTAAATGATTCACTGCTGATCTCTTCTTTTTGAGGGATTTGGAGCTTGTTCCACTACGATGCTCCAGTGCGGGTTGGTGAATACTCATGTGAAAATCATTGAAATTTTGATCGCCTAGCACGAGATAATTTGTAGAAACAAATTTAGCATTAGCATAAACTCAGTGGATTTTTCCTAGTTTTCAACCCGCAATCATTGGTTAAGATTCAGGTATTCTAGCCACTGGGCCACCCCGCTTCTTTCCTTTTATATAAACTATAAATAAATATATACCCCTGCCAAAACTGGTCTGCTGTCCGAAGAAATGATTGATAGTTATGAATATATACATTTTTTACTGACGTTATGTTGCCTGTTATGTATCTCACTTGTGGTTGTTATCAAATTTTGATTATTGCATATATTGTAATTACGCTTTGATTAGCGTTGATTACTATTTGTTAATATAATATAATACAATATTGTTCTAATTATATTGAAGTTTTAAAACGGATTGAATACTATATTCACACAGCGTTCGACAAATTCCATTCAACAAGTGAAAGCCAACAAAATAATTTATTTAACAGAGCGGAACGCGCTTATAAGAAACCCTCCTTTGACAGTTTGCTTAAAACATCGCTTAGTTATCTGTGAATGGATATTATTAACAAATATTACGTTCTATTTTTAAACTGTTATTTTCGTATCATCCGTGCGCTGTCTTGCGAAGTCGCGCGAGGAATGAGGTCGGCGTGTTCCAATTTTGAATTTCAGTTTGATAGGTACTTTCACTGACATTTTATTTTTTTATGGTTGTCAACCTATTGTACCGAAGATAATTTTTATACAGCCGGATACAGTAAATCGTTTCATTTCGCTGATTAGTTGTTGTAATGTTACTTTCATTGATTCCTTGTGTAGATTTACTTTGTATCTTAAACCTGATTTGTTTTCTCCTTACATAACTATCTTTAATTATGTATCGCGTTCCTTTTACCTTGGTGTTTTTGATGATTTCCGGCAAAAACAAGATTTTAATTATTAGGCCGTATAAATTTGTAAAAAACATTATTTAAAACAAATGTCAATTTCTTTAACAGTAGTATTTTTCCTATTCTAAATTTCAATTATTAAAAGATTATAAATATTCTATTTTTTTTTTTTATTAATAATAGTAAATATATCATTGTATGGTCCTAACTCCCAAAAAGATAATATCAGTCTACAAAGCAACTATCCTATGATTTATTTTTCAATCGTAGCATTACTTCAATCAAACTAGACATTCGCAATCCAGATGATAACTTGTTTCACATCTGTCCAATTATAAATAGACCGATAACCGTTACACGGCACATTTACCATCTCTCTCTGAATCGTCTAAAGACACATCGATTAGAGCGAGACAGGGTAACTTAAGCAAGATCCGTTTCCCGGTAAGGACCGATTTCCACGGAAAAATAGATAAAGAATTTTAATATAATACATTTAAAGTTCCAAATTTCGTTGTTACTATAATGTTATAGTACTCACAATAATTGTGCTTCTCTCTAAGAACTCACTTTATATCTCATTTGTGAAATCATCATATAGCTTATTCTCATTACTCGGAAACTCGAAACATACCGGAGAAACGGTCGTGAAATTCACTCGAACTCGTAAGTGATTTGTGACATTGACCGTAATAATAATAACATTTCAAGAATACGCGCATCAAAATATTACAATACTATAAGGTGATCACGTTTTACAAGTGAGTAATGAAGTCAGTTCTTACAGAATTACACTGAAGGTCCATGTTAACCATCGCTTACATCGCCAATGTGCCACCAACATTGGGAACCAAGATGTTATGTCCCTTGTGACTGGCGCACTCACCCTTCAAACCGAAACACAACAATACCAAGTACTGCTGTTTTGCGGTAGAATATCTAATGAGTAGGTGGTACCTACTCAGACGAGCTTGCACAAAGCAAAGTAAAGTTTCTAATTATTTATTAAACGATTTGATTTAACTCTTATTAATGGCGAGCATACCACCATACTTAGGTGTCGTATCTGTGTCTAAGTTTAAGTAGAGGTAACCCAAGTTTGGCGGCGCATTGGTGATGTGAAGAATAATTAACATTCTTTACAGAGCCATTGTCTATTGAAGTTGGTTACCATTTAACATCAGGTAGCCCATTTTCCCGTCCGACTATTGTATAATAAAAAAAAGGGTCGAAACAGTATCCAGATTTACGTTTTTATATCCCAAATCGTAAAACTAACTTATAAGTCGTCTTAAAGTTACAGCTTAAACACTTTGTGGGGCAGAACACTAGACACAGTTAAGTAATTGTTAAGACCTCTGTAGACGTTTTACTGTTCCAGAAAGTTTTAACGACTTGAGCTTATTGTATTGATCAGATTATTAATTGTTTTAATTAAATACAGAAACATGTCGAACTTTTTCTGTTATTTGTATGTTAAGGATAAATTTAATTTTCTATAAATAGTTTCAATACTACAGTTGTTTATATATCATTGTCCTCAACTTCGTGAGTAAATGTTGACACACGGTTATCAGTTTAAGGTCGAGTGTTCACTGTGTGATTTTAATACTTCCGAATAGATTGAATAGATTGTATTTTTATATGAATCAGTTTTGACATACGACCTTTTCCAAAATGTGTATATGTAATACCCTAAATATTTTCATGAAAATTTACTTGGTGGTAGAGCTTTGTGACAGCTCGTCTGGGTAGGTACCACCCATTCATCAGATATTCAACCGCTAAACAGCAGTATTTAGTATTGATGTGTTCCGGTTTGAAGGGTGAGTGAGCCAGTATAGTTACAGGCACAAGGGACATAACATCTTAGTTCCCAAGGTTGAGATTTTTGAAGGAATGTGACATTCTTTAGTCATAGTTTGTGGAGTCATTGTATCTTTAAAATGATGAGTGTCAATTCGAACGAGTCGCTTAACTTTTATTTGTGATGTATTTAAACGCTTGCTACCAATCTTCTCTGTATTTGTTTCAGTGATAGTATTTACAAAGGATTTTTATAGTTACATGTTCGTTCTCGAACATCTTTTTCGTAAATTTAGTTCATTTAGTAGACAGATCATTTAGATAAATAATGTCCTCGTGTTTAAACATTAATCACGTCAAAAAAATTTAATTGAGTTTAGTTAATTAAAATATGTATGTTATATTATGATACTCGAATCTGCAATGACTTTTAAAGCAACCGTTAATATTGGCTTCAAGCCAAAACGTCCGAAGAAAAATCGCATGTTTTGTATATTTTGTCAAAAAAAGAACATTTGAATGCACGGCTCTGTTCCTGCATTCTATTCAGAGCTCGGTTGTATGCAATATTTTAGATTATTATAATATAAGTATCCATCTGTATTTGAAAGATATGGTTGCCTTTTTTTCGATTTGACTAGTTATCATTAATATTGAGTTTGTAAAGGACGATTTGTTCAAAAAGTAACTGACGATATGTCTTGAGATAGAGATGTAAAAGACAATCATTGCACAGATTAAAAAATATAACGGCTAAGAGCAAATTAAGGATGAATCACTAATATAATTTCATACATACATACATCGTATGTGACAAGATGAAACCGATTAACTTAAAATCGGTACGAAATTCCCAGCCCCCATCCGATTCGTAACATAGCGGTTCACAACGTAATAAGTTTCACCGGCGCTGCGTAACGGATGACACAAGATTACGGTACCACCTTTCAAACTCACGCGCAGCTCGGACCGGATCGGCTGACGACGACGGACTTCGGCAAACTTCGGAATTTATCTCGTTACATTTGATTTTACACCTTATCGCATGGTGATACGGTGGTATTTCGTATTGTATATATTTTAAATGTTGTAATAGAAGATACAGTAACGTTACATATAGCTCGTTGTAAGGTCAGAGCAAGTTCTCCGTACTTAGCAACGTACACAATAATAAACATTCATCGCTTGTTTGTTTTGCTTCAGAAATGTTATTTACAATTTTGTTAGCATATTTAAAAAAAAAAAATGTTATCTTGCGAAGAATTCTTAAAGTTTTAAATATCTTATTGTTTTCTTCAATATCATAATTCGTCTGCCCTTAACCAATTTAATTGGGGGTCGGTTGAGTATATCTCTCTCCATATCCACAGCAATCCTTCTTGTTGCATGTCATCCCTCTAACAGGCAAGTCGGCATTTTTTTTAGTCTACCTGCATTATCCATCCATATTAAATTGGATAAAACTGAAGTTAATAGTTTTGTTTTGATCGTTTTTTCTCACACGAAAAGAAAACATGTTAATAAATAAATTGTTAAATAGCACTATGCATAAATAGTAATTACAACCAATTTTATGAATATAACGCCATACACTACACGTATAAATTTTATTAAAGTTCGTTTGTTACTAACGTAAATACATTAATAGCGAATCCGGAGCCAATCCGCAGTGAGCAAAGGCTTTATTCGCATGAACCGTTAGTAGTGAAAGTGCCCGCAAAAGTGAAACGTGCCGCGCGGGCGCAACTCGTCCGAGATTGTAAAAAAATCACGATCAAGGAAATGTGAGAGGTTGGATTTTCACATTTTTGTGGGTTGCGAATTTTATTTTAAATTAGTCTTTTTAATTGAAACATTTGCTATTTTTCATTAGCTATGTATAAGTTTCCTGCAATTATGTATAAAATAGAATATTAAAATATACGTTTTTATCCATACATGGTAATGTAATTATTGTATACATGAGTGTAATTATTAATATAATCAAAACATACATCCTTTATCCGAGGGTTTCGAGCGATACATTTTTTTAAGATAATTTAAACAACGCCATCACAGTTACGTATCGAGGGGATTCTTTTGAAAACCGCATGATTTTCTCTATACTCTATGCGCTTCTTTGATATAATATATGGCCGATGGTCCTCCTATAATCCTATTATTAATATTGTAAATTAGAAAGTGAGTTTATTCACTTGTTTGTTTGTAACGTTTTCACGTCTTAACTGCTCAACCTATTGAAATTATACATAGTCGTTGCCATGGGTACAGAAAACATAGGGTACCTAATACCCCCCCCCCCCCCCAACACTCATACGCGGACGTAAACTAGTCTGTTATAAATGTATCTCTTGCTTGTATAATGGCTTGTTATGATAATGTCCGGGCAGTTTCCGCTGCCTGCCTATTGGTTAATTTTTAAAACAAAAAATAAACTCGAAAGTTTAATGATTAAAATCGGGTAAAAGTGAAAGACAGGCCTTTTTTTCATTCATTTTAAAATGATTGTTGTTGTTTCTATAATTAGTTAAAAAACTTTAGTTAATTACCTTGTAAATTATTATTATCGCGCCGTTAAGAAGTAACATACAATTAAACAAGCAGTTTTTAAATATATGTATGTATAATGGTATCTAGTATGTTATATTTATTTATATAACTAATTAATGTTTACGAAAAACATTAATAAATAAAGCATTTTATACAATATTATATTGTAGTAATGTAGGATATTGTGAATTTGGTCTATACTAATATGTTGCGGGTTTGTTTGTCTTTGACGTTTCGACGGCGTCTACTATGCAACATATAATAATTATTTAAATATATAATGATAATATAAGCTCAAGAGTTTGTTTCTTTGCACGCGCTAACCACAGGAACTTTGAGACTGATTAAAAAAAATCTTTAAGTTAGATAACATATTAATTGAGAAATGTTATAGACTATAAAAAGTTATGATTCACGAAGGCGAAGCAGCTTGTTCTTATATAAATAAGTGATAGACATATAATACGATTGATACTTTACGTCGTATGTTATTCATTACGCTCTAAGAAAAAATAACATGACGCTTACATTTGATCGTATGTGAATGTGACAACACGAAAACAGAAATATATAGATGTTATATTTCGAGATTTACATCTTCATATCAATTATGAACGCCTGGTACTTTGTTAACGAAATTAATACTATTGATTTTATATGCACAAGTGTGTGCGCAAACACAGGTGCGCTCTCTATTTCCGCACTCTCATAACGAAGCCACCCGTTCCATGATACAAATCAAGGTGGTTTTACAAGCTCTCCAAGGTTAAACACTACCAGCTTAATGATTGTTACTGAGAATATCTCGATGGATAAACCCAATTACTTTTTTATCAGGTATTTTATACAGTAGGAAACTCCTTTTGTGTTCATATTTCGTCTCGTACTCAACGGCGAAGGAAATCATCGTGAGGATACATGTTTCCTATGAAGTTTTATCACACGTGTCAATCAATTAAGATTTGACTGTTTCCGAGTTGGTGGTGTAAGCTCCAAGCCGTCTCTTCAAGAGGATAGGAATCAATGTGAATGATGATCGGATTGAAGTACACTATACATAATTAATACATAAATTGTTTGCCACTTATAAAAACAATTTTCACTTCAACAACGATACGTGTCATAAATATTTGCAAGTATAAAACGTATAGGTAAAAGTCCCACCCCCTCATTAGAGGCCCCCCTATCTTAAAAATAATCTTCGTATATCTGTGGAATAACTAAAATAAAAAGTTAACAATGTCACTACGACGACGGCGGCACGGCACTGACAAATTCAGCATTTATAAATAGATACGCGTTCTTTCAGCTCGCCTGTTTTCATCATAGTCTATAGCTACGTGTACTTTTAACGTGTATAATATTATTGGTTATATTTGTCTTGAAGATACATTCGAATTTCGAAAATTTCATAGCACATAAAGAGATGTCTATGTATGTTTATGGTCACTTTTTGGCCATAGACAATGTCAACAGAACCGCTAGCTATTTTCCCTCGGTGAGCTCGCTGACCGGTTCATCTGATTGACGTTTGTCAGTAGAATACAAATATTAGTGGTAGATCGTGGTACAGACGGATCGAAATCGTCTATAAATTTTAACCTTTTCCTGTAAATTTTGCTTTTCCAACTAACCTCCAAGGTCTACATTCCAAGAATCGCATAATTTCTATAGAAGCTTAATTAACATAAATCTTTACCAATTATCTAAATATATTTTTGTGGAATTTTGGCGGTATATTATTTGAAAAAGGGAGACGTACACATACTGGTTAAACATCAACTAAATAAATAATTTATTATATGTTTAGACTAAGGACGATCGACTTAATCGAAGTTTTTATGGCAATCGCAATATAATAACGATAATGCTATATTCGTGACAAAGCCCTTTCATGGCTTGATTGCCGCAGGGACAAAGAAGTATTATTAATATGTACATAATATATTTTGATTTTACGATATATACATATAAGGACCGACAACACGCGTGCGATTAAGCGAAGTGAAAGCGATAGCGATAAGTGCCACTTTGGTATACCGTTAATAACATTATATTTTTATTTGAAATGGCCTGGATGTGATCGTTTCATTCCGAACATTTCTCGAACTTTGTAAACGTGTAATCAGAAACATTCACTCTTTAGAACTTTCACTCGAGTGTGTATGAATTCCTATACCGAATGCCAATATTTAATTGTCACTTCTGTTTATGTATTTTTTGTTTGGACTCGTCACACTGAGTGAAAGATAATGAGGCGATCCACCGTTTTACCACCACCTGTCTTGTTCAAAGTTTTATCGCCGAAATTATTAAAATTAACGCAAATAAATAAACTCGAATCTATTTACATATATAACAAATGTGAAACCGTGCATATATCTCGACCCGAAATAAATGGGATAAGTCAAGCGAACGATGAGATTTAATGCGAAATGTAAGATAGGTATCTAAATGTTCAGAACTAAAGATGCATCACACGTTATAGTTTTAAAAAATATACCTAATGTTATCATTTCTTTATTGACTAAAAACGGGGCTTGTCGTAGTTCAAAGTAGAGAAAACCGTTTTGTTAATAGTTAATTTAATTTTGCCTTTAAAAAATTGTCAAGTTTGAGTGATTATATCGGGAAGTGTCCTGTTCGAAAAACGTGACATGTGGTCACTGGTTACTGATACCGTATAATGCTTGTTAAAAACGTCAAGCGAAAATAAACTTTAAGTACGATTCGAAACGGTCTATTAATTTTTTAAATTAACAATAGTAACAAGCTTAAAATAGTTTATGTAACAAGCTATCAAAATCGCCATCGGCGATTGTTTCGTTCGTGATGTTGAATTATTTCTGCTTCTAAATATTTCTTTTATCTACGCGGTGATCTAATCTAGATTAAATCTGTTATGTCCGGATTGTGATGTTAAGACGAAATCTCTATTTTATATGAAAGTTTTCTAATAATAATTAATTAAACGAGGGAGAAACTGTCAAAATAATCTATTTTTGTTCTCAATCACAATCAAATAAGACAATTACTTGGCTATTGAATTTTTCACATAAAGGTTATGTTTACAAGATTCTGTACATTTTGTGTCTATTTTATACAAGTTTTTGCCTGTGGCTTTGCGCGCATGTTATGGGGGGACGGGCAGGAGGTAAATAGTAGCCTACGTCTTCCTTGGGGTTCAAATCTAGCGAATTAGGTTTAGCTGTGAAAGCGTAACAGACGGACAGAATTACTTTCACATTTATAATATTAGTATAGATTGACATGATTTTCGTAAGTTTAATATAAGTGTGAAGGTGCCTTTATACGTTGTGGTTCATCGCTCAAGGTTCCAATTTACAGTAACTATGTTGATCGCTCATTATTGTACTCACAGTAAATAAGTTCATCGGAAATAAAAAAATAAATAATGAAAACACATTTTCCTTAATAATAAAATTCACATAAGAGTTAATGTAATTTGAAATTCCTTATCTCGAAACTAATTTAACTATCTAAATTATTTATTAGAAATTTGATTACAGTTCGCTTAAAAAGCAAAAGTAAAACTCATTACAACGTTACATCGCAATAATTTCACCAACTGTTAGCTATTGTTGTCACGATACAGACTAAATTGAATCTTAACACGTACAAATAAAGTCGGTAATTGTATTTGTTAAGTTAGTGTCTTATAGTAATGTAAATTGAATCGTAATACAATGAATTTAAGGTCGTATTTAAATTGTAATATCCGTAGCGCTAAAACGTGCCAACGCGAGGCCGCGCAACGGGGTCAGTAGGGCGAGTAAGTAGCAACATCTAACCGGTCGGTCAGCCCTGAACTTGGTTCGGGATTTGCGTGTTATGTCATTTTAGCGGTTGCCTTCATTTCGGGAATTCGATTGGTCGGTTTGAAAATGGAATGCCACGCTTATAGAGCTGTCAATTTTTTATATTGTTTTGATTTGAAATTGAACGTACAGTCGTCAAGAGGAAAGTTTTGTCAACGTCACTTGAAAGCAGTTAAGCAATTCTGAAGTATTCGTAATAAATTGATTAGTCCGAAGTATTAAGAAATTAACATGATAGACCGGTATATTATTTCGCATCGTAATAAAAAAAATTGTTCAACAATTTGATATAAATATTTTGATAGAACCATTAAAGTTAATGTTTTCAACGGTAGACAAGCCAACTAGGATAATCCTGATTTTCAAATTTATACATGTTTTTCTTAGTGTGCGTTATATTAGTTTACATTGAGTGTAACTGAAGAACGTCTAGCTTTCGTTAATCTTCATTACAACGTAACAAAATTTGACTTCAATATTGTTATGGCATTGTTATAATTAAAACATGCTAAAACTCAATTAACTTGACGATTAAAATTGAGATTAAGTACCAACAAGTAATCTATGATCGCATTTATAACGGTCCGGCATTTCCAACGTGAAGAATTCGCGAGGCTAACGGCCAAGGTCCAGTAATGGACTGAACTACGAGGAAGAAGAGATATTATCCAGCAACCTTTATGTAAATACTAAATGTTCCGAGCGGTTTCATATCGAGATGAGCGCTTTCAAGCAAATAAACTATTAACTTGATATAATAGTATCGATTTTGTTATCATTTTTTATTAATTATATTTTATTATGAGCTATAACGTCGACACTGACATTCTTCGACGTGGATTTCTCTTCTGGTTGTTATCCCTTATTGGATAGCATTTAATTTTGATTCGATTGCGATGGTGTTTTGATTAACTTATATAGCTTTATACAAACTAACTTATGCATTTAACAATATTTTTTTATTATATTAGTCCTTTATACGACTTACCTAGAACTTAATAACTATACTTAACCATGCGCGACTTCTCCCGTCGAAATAAAAAAAAGTACTAATTCGTTTTCAACATGTCAGTCTTATCTTATCCCAAACCGGTATATGACCTATTTCCTTATCAAGATGCAGTGACGCTTTGTACGAGTCGATTGGATTATGTTATGTATTGAAAAGTTTCAGCCCCCCTTTAAAAGCAGTTTCAAGTCTCTATATTCATGTTTAAGTTTAGCCTTTTTTAATTTATACATATAATAAAGACTGTCTCAATCAGATTGCAAAACCTTTCGTTTATATTTATGTTCTTTATTGATGTACAGATTAAAGTTTTCATAACATTTTGAAGGTAGAAAAAATTGTAAATTAACATAATGCAACATTTTAATGGCTCTTTTTAAATCCGTGACAGCGATTCGTGTTTCATTAATTGTGACGTAACGAAAAGTTTATTTTTTTTTAAACAAAATTCAAATATCAAATAACCATAGTTGCACTTTAAATAACAATTTACACTCAATCAGTCGATATATTGCAATCGACTTGCATAACGTTCGAACTCACTCCATTGTGCCTTGTCGATAGTTGCACAACGTTCTCGCGATGTCGATAAACGAGTTATCGATACTCGATTGTAAAGTTAATTCGTATCTAATGCGAAACAGTCACGAGTTATTTTGATTGAGTTAAAAATTTTGAAGAGGATAATCTTAAAGCATGCGGTTATTTTTAGAAGCGAATGCATTAGCAACTTCATATTTGTAGCAAATATTATTAATGCGATAGTGAGTCTGTTTGTCACGCTTCAACGTCTCAACTACTCAATCGATCTTCATGAACTTCTGCACAATCGTTGTCATGGGTAAAGGACACGAGGTACCTAAAACCTACATTCTTCCACGTGGGCGGACACTAACATATAATAGATATATCTACTTCTTGGGTTTAAATGTCAGTTCAAAGCGATAAAAAGTCATCGCGTTTTCTTGATAAGTTAGTCTGAGTAATAGTTTTTGAGTTAAGAGTTTTAAGAGTTGGATACCTAGAGTCGTATCGAGCCATCCCTTAGGATTAATAGAATAAGAGAGTGTGCCAGTGGAAAAGGCAGCAAAATGTATGTTTTCCATATGAAAATTGGGCTCGTTTTGATATTGGACGAATGAGAGGTGATATGATTAATTTTCCAATCTTTATGCTCATTAGTGATCACTTACCACCAGCTGGTCCATTTGTGGAGCAATTATAATTAATAATATGTCAGTCGGTATTCCATAATCAACTAACCTAACCTAACAGCTAAATCTGTTTGCACACACACACACACACACACACACACACACACACACACACACACACACACACACACACACACACACACACACCGACACACACACACACACACACACACACTCCGTTTTAAATTCTCCAGTCTGAAGTTTTGAGATATTATATCAAATTAATATTTTCTCAAGTGTGAATGATGAAACTAAATGGTATATACATACAGATAAATCAGGAAAGCACGTGTCATTCGTTTTAACATAATATACACTTAATTATGACTCAGTTGTCGAGCCGGTTGGCGTAGTTGGTAGATTCTTGCCTTTCGCACCGCAGGTCGTGGGTTCGATTCCCACCCAGAACAGACATTTGTGTGCAAGAACACGTCTCTTTTGTCCTGAGCCTGAGTGTAATTATCTAAATAAGTATATATTTACAAAAGAAAAGTAATATATCAGTTGTCTGGTCTGGTAAGCTCTGCTTAGTTTGGGATCAGGCGGCCTTGTGTGAATAATGTCCCAATATATTATTATTAGTTATGACATAGACGAGATGACCCAGTCGTTCAAACACCATAATTTTAACCTATGATTGCGGGTTCAGGCCCGGCTAAGACTGAATTTTTTTATGCTTCAAAATATTGTGTTATAAAATTATCGGGGTTTTCCGGCAAAAATATTTGAACTCACTACGTGAAATGTTGAAACGCATCTTGTTATAGTGATATAGTATATTGATGCGTAGTGTTAAAATTATTACGGTGAATTTCGCATATCACTTTTTGATATTTCATGCGTTGTGTATCGAGTTTGTTCGTACAGAATAACCTACAGCTCGGAGTTAGAAAGTTGACGATATTACACTTCCGTGCCTCGGAGAGGAGTGTTTTGGAGCTTGATATCTCTAGTCAATCCGTAGACAAACCGAAATTCGGTGAGATTGACCGCCTGACTGTTTTAACTTATAGGTCTCAACGGGATCAACAAATTTAGAAAATAAAGCGAATAATTATATAGGCATGTGTATGACGTCATTTGAACTTTAAAAAAACGTTATGACTATTCTGAGAGATCGTTAGTATTTTGTCTTTTTTTACATAATAGAGTTTTCATTGCTTTTTAATTGCTAACATGTTTTTTTTCTACCATGTATATTTATTTATTGAGCAATTCAGATCTTGTTCATATATATCGTACTAATATTCGCCCGAGACTTCCCTCGCCTGTTAAACAGAACATTAGTTATGTATAAAAAAGTAGTATCTTTCCTTACGGTTCCATCTTTCTTCACATTAAATGTCATCAAAGTCGGTTCAGTGGCTTAGCCGTGTAAATGTAACAGACAGGTAGTGTTCATTTCGCATCTATAATATCAGTCGTGTGTCGTTTATTTTAATATGTATCCAGTATTTATTGGATAATGTAGGGAATGGAAATATTAAAAAAAAATGAAATGAAAGTTTTTTTAATATAATCAACCACCCAAAGACTTGTTATTCGTGTACTTCGCGTATATTTTCTATTATTTATTTGATTGATTTTATTGTATACTTAGATAATGTCACAATTGGTTATTTAACTTATACAGAGAAAAATGATTGCATGTCTCGGAAGCTTGTATACGTATCGGAGGATTGTATAAGTATATTTCTATTTCGCCTTCCTAAACGTTCAATATTGTACGACGACGAGTGAGTGAATACGGTAATGGATCAAAGGGTCACGGGACCCAACCTGTGACTTTCACCATCTTTCACATTGTAACCGGCTCGAATATCATCCAGCTCACCAGCTATTGAAGTTTAATTTGTTCATTATTACCAACGCAGGTTGACTTGTGGCATTTTTTTTAAATTTTTAACAATCTAAACACCCAACGAGCATCAAGTACTGTAATGTATATGTAACTAATTTTACAAGTAAAAACATATGTATAACATAGTTATCTCTATCTCTTTCTCAAGTGTGATATTAAAACGGGAGTGCAAATATTTTATTCGCGACAAATTAGTTATTTAAAGCTATGGAAACAGACGCGTTCATCATATCGTCAAAGAAAATTGTAAGAAAAAATACAGTAGGTATTCCTATTGAACTTTCGTACTTCGGTTATATATTACAAGCTTTTATACGCTCAATTCACTCGGAAGGAAAAACTACGCACTAAGCAAAAAAATTACTTAAAAAAATATTTTAATTGTTTTTAACGACACTGTTGGTGGTAAAAACGTGGACTACTTAGGTCATGACCTCGTGTCTTAGCTACCCGATAGGTAGGCTATCGAGCGCTATTGCGTGCACCTGTGTTGCAATGCAATTTTCGTCATTTATTTAAAAAAAAAATTTCGCTGTACATTTTTTGCATAGTATTTTAAAAATTATTACATACACAACCGACACACGATATCTAATAACCACTTCACGGATCGGACACGAATTTTGTTACACGCTGTATAAGTGTTTTATTTTTAAATGCATATATGGCTTATTGATATAAGTATATATATATATATATACATATATAGTTTGTAGATACGTAGCCAAGGACAGAAGCCGGCAAACAATGCAATTAAACTGCAAGCTAAATCGACTTCTTGTTTTCTATCGGCATCGGGTTACGTGTAATCGATCGATTCTTATATCTATATATCGTATATTACTAGTATTATTTCTCTGTATGTATATAAATACGTTTTCATATTTACATAATGGCTTAAGTTCATTGCTATTTGAATTGCTTAGAGGGTTATGTGTTGCTATAATAACAACACTCTGAAACTGTCCCAATGCTGGGCTAAGGGCTCATCTCATTTTTGAAGAGAAGGTTTGTCCGTTGA
Organism: Nymphalis polychloros; assembly: GCA_905220585.2. Taxonomy (NCBI): domain Eukaryota; kingdom Metazoa; phylum Arthropoda; class Insecta; order Lepidoptera; family Nymphalidae; genus Nymphalis; species Nymphalis polychloros. The sequence continues at coordinate 6,667,025 of HG992267.1, forward strand.
CTTTGGCAACTGTTCCTTATATACCTTCAATACGCCGTTAACCATGGGAACTAATATTCTATGCACCTTGTGTCTGCAATTATATGTAATTATTTTGATATTATTTTCTTATTCGTGGGTATCCGAATGAAACGTTACGAGAAAACTCGCTTTTTGCTCCATACGAACGAATATGAAGAAGTAAACATTAGGTTTGGTTGGTGAGTTTCCTTCACTGACTGGTCATTAATTTTTTATGGCCGAAAATCCCAGGTGCATGGTTCAAACTAAGTCATTGAGTTCTTCTGGTCGAGAAATGCTTAATAGCAGGCTCTTTAAAGTAGGCAAAGCTGTTGGTCCGGCGCCGGAACTCTTGCCGTTCGACTCTTATTTACCGTCTCATCATATTATGTCCAGCGCGGTTGGCTAGTATCTCATGGGAATGTTAGTCGAAATCGGTGACGTCATCGTCATCGCCCGTTTTACCGTCTCATCATATTATGTCCAGCGCAGTTGGCTAGTATCTCATGGGAATGGTAGTCGAAATCGGTGACGTCATCGTCATCGCCCGTTGACTAGTGGCACTTATCGATGAAGGTATACCAGATCTGGTAGATTAGTGTCATATTGGTATGAATATTCAGCCTTACGTATAAACATTATCAGCGGATGATCCGTTAAACAATGCTGTGTCTTCTGCTATCGAATGTCAAAATCTTTAATGATTGAAAGAGAGAAAATCAGTATTTAACTGAACAGTGATAAGTGAGGCCGGTTTTATTTTAGTTTTTATTTTAGGCCGACAAAGCCTATAATATTGTCGAAACCGAGTCCCGATGTTTGTTATGGATCACGTGACCGCTGCGAGAGACGGTCGGTACACGTGACGCGAACACGTTGTAGCTTTATAAATATGGAGAGAGACAAAAGGCTTGGAAAATTGGAGCAGTTACTTAGAATTCGCGTGTAATTTAGATATATTAATAGTAAAATGTGGAGCTACGATATGATAGTTGCCATGTTTGAGAACAAACGGAATTTTATTTTGGTCGGTTTTTGTTTTTACTTTAGTATCGTGTATAAGGTCATTCGTGACCAATTTCGTTAATGAGGTGGAGAACTTTGTCGCATTAAACCATTCGATCGGTAGCTTATTACCAAACTATCGAAAAGCGACATCGACATGGTTCTATCTGAGTAACGCTTTCGCTGTAACGACGTAGGCTTTTACGCTTAATGCTCTCTTTACCGTTCCTTGACCTACTTTAACGAAAAATGATGTGCGACAAATTTTATGTTTACTTACTTTAGGGTTGCCAAAATTGAAATTATAAAACTAGGACAAATTGTTCGTAATTCGAAAGGTCTTGTTTTTATTGGCTTTCTATGTGTACCTGTAAACTTTTTCAAAGAATTTTGATTGATATTTATGGCAACTAACTTTATATTACAATTAAGTTGATCGTTCGAAATTGCCAGAATTTATTTGTACTGAATTATAACAATTATATCGATGACGATCATTGAATTAATCACATTCCCTCCATTCACCAAAACGAACTGGTTTATTTGTCCGCACAGCATGCTCTGCTGCTAGGCTGAAAGAATAATTCATAAATCAAATCGTTTTGATTTTACTTTCAATAATATACGGCCTCGCTTAAAAACGTTAATTAATCTCACCACATATAAGCGTTGTTTTGTTCGCTCGTTCTGTCATTATCGATTCGAAAGAAGAAGACACTGCATTGTTTAACTAATCACGCGACAAACAACGTAATTATAATTAATATCGAGAGTCTTTAATAAAACTACACAAGAACCAAAATATTATTGAACAATAAAAATGCTTAAACACCAAATTTTCTAATACCATTAAAATTCATAGTTTATAGAAGTTGACAACCCTAACATACTCCAAGGTCTGTTGCGAATTTAAAAATCGAATTTGTCTTTTTATTCTTAGTCTGTTTCGGTTGTGATCTGTTTCACAATTATTTGAAATAATAGTTGAAATTTTAAATTTAGAATGAGAATATATTCGAAATTTAAACTTAGTTAATATAATTACGCCCATAGAGATTGGTTTCGTAAGAAATGTTGACTGTCGCTTAGATCGCCAATGCGCCACCAACCTTGGGAACTGAGATGTTATGTCCCTTGTGCCTGTAATTACACTGTAAGAATTATTCATTACTTTCGCACACAGTTGGGCACTATATCTCGTTCGCAAGCGACTAGTCTTTGTGACAAGCCGCCATACCGGAAATCCGGTCGGGAAGACATATTTATTTATTTATTATTAATATTACAATGATTTTATTTAAATTAATTTAGATAAATATTTATGTCTTTCATTGCTGCTTGTTTGATGGTTTGTAATGCTTGCTCAATTAGCTATTGTTAGATTAGTATAATGGTTGTTAATGTAAATTCTCATCAACTGATTTCGACATTATTCATTTGGACTTTGTGGTTTTTTTTTTGTTAATTATTAATAATAGTAAAGTACGGTTATTAATAAATTAATATGTATTTAATGAACCTATGTTAATTGCTTGTTACATTGTTGTTAATTTGTAACGATTACGATACGTTCTCGATTCAATTCCGATCCAACTTTGAATTGTCTATATTTATTCGAGTCGAAACCGAACCGATAATATGTTAACATATATATATTTTGCCATTGTGTCAAAATCAAACTTAATTGTTAACTTTTATGGCTATAGTCGATAATTAAATTAAAGAATAGGCTTCGATTCGATAGCGATAAAGTGACAATTTGTTAGTAGAATTGTTCCCCTGAGTTGCGTGTCGCCTATTCTCGACAGAATCTACAATCTTACATTGGATGCTTTACATTAAGTTCAATACCGTAACATTCAAAAGTGATTTTATTAACTTATTTCAATAAAGAATGAGATTTAAGTGCTGTGTTCTCCGCGCATGTAATTCGACGTTCTATACAAATTTAAACCGGAATACATCGATACAAAGCACCGTTGCTGGGCTGGGACCCCATTACTATTAACGTCGTCTGTCCGTCCGGCTATCACAAGTGTCCTAAGAAAATACAATTAATAATAAGAGTTTTTATAAAATCAATTTCACTTCTGTATGCTATATGACCTATGTGGTCATATAAGGTCCGAAAAGGGAAATATGTAAACAAATACACGGTTTACGTTAATAATATATTTGACATTGCGTCAAATAGTTGAAGCGAGGTCGCGTTTCTAAATGTTTCAGCACGCCATGGTAACACACGCGGTCACACATAGTTATGTATATGTTAGTACATAGGATTGTGTCCTGTAATACGAACCAACTTATATATATATATATATATATAAAATATAATATTATATGATAGTGTCCCCGTGACCGATTTTGTTCACATAAGGCATTCATAACGGAGACTACCCAAAATATATACAGTGTGTTACAAAAACACTGTCCGATCGGTGAACTGGTTATTAGGTATTTTCAAAATTATTATAAAAATAGAACCGACTAACGATACCTAATAACCACTTCACGGCTCGGACAGGGTTTTTGTTACACACTGTAGAGAATGCTTTAGTCTGTAACCTGGATTGGACGAACTTTACGTGCTTTCTGGGGCGCGATAATATAACAAACTAATCGTTTTTTTTTACCCGCATCGGAACTTGAATTCTATTGCTTAGACATTTAGAAACTCGAAATATGCAATCACTAAACTAAGTTAACAGACCAATCCTTATTTATATTATAAATTCGAATGTGAGTTTGTTTTCTTGTTCCTCTTGACTACTCACCTAAACATCATATAATTACACACACGTTGTTAGCGGTACAGAAAAGGACATAAGATGCGGGCGTAGCCATGGGCGGTACTTGTATTACGTAACTAATGCTTACCGACTATATACTTCAAAGACAATTCTTTTAATAGGTTTTTATTTTAAACTCTTCAACGGCAACTGGAATTAATTGCGCGCCACGCTTGAAAAAAAGCCATTACTAGTGCGGGTTATTAATATTCATACAGAAGTCGAATTGTATTAAAATATCTGTCGGACCGTTTGTTCGCTCGAAGCGCGGGAATTAATGGAACTGGTTACTTTTTAACGATACTCATATATACTTGAAAACCTCCATCACACTTGGGCATGTTTTGATTTTTTGGGATCACATACTATTATAGTAAACTATGATACGACTAAATTCGTTGATCAACCCTTCAATGTATAGATGATCGAAGCATGGAATGATCAATTTATATTATAATGTTTTTTTTTATTTTTTTATATTCTAATGACCGATGAAGCCGCCGTTCATTGTTGTTTTTGACCAATGTAATGTTTTGTACTATAACTTCAAATGGTAATCTTAACTAATGTTATAAATACTAGTTTGTTTTCTTGTTACGCTTTCACGCATGAACTACTCGAAACATTAGTAGGATTGCTTACTTACTTATTGTTAGGGGTTCAGAAATGTGCAGCTGGTATGGCTTTGTGCAAGCTTGTCTAGGTAGGCACCACCCACTCATCAGATATTCTACCGCGAAACAGCAGTACTTGGTATTGTTGTGTTCCGGTTTGAAGGATGAGTGAGCCAATGTAATTACAGCCACAAGGGACATAACATCTTAGTTCGCAAGGTTGGTGGCGCATTGGCGATGTAAGCGATGGTTAACATTTCTTACAATGCCAAAGTCTATGGGCGTTGGAGTCGACTTAACATCAGGTGGCGAAGATGCTCGTCCGCCTGCCTATAAAAAAGTATGCTACTCTTATTTAGGTTGTATCCATGATTTGTATGTTTTTTCTTTGTGTTTTACAATAAAGTATAAAGTAATAAAAGTACAGATGATCTCCCTCCTCTTCTCGCAAGCGGGCGAAGCTGTAAGCGGGAACTTAGTAGTTGATAAATTCAAATGAAATGCAATTAGAAAGGTTTCAGGGTTACTTTATCAACAAGATACATCGTTATGATGTATTCTCTTTGTTTTATGCATTATCTTGACTATAAACATAACTTTATCTATTCCGAGCGACCTTCCCTTGAGAATTCGAAACTGCTATTAAATTTTGGTTTACTTCTATAACAGTTAAGTTTTATTTAATTCACCCAAATAACTGAGCAAATAGTTTTAAATCATTTATAATGCGATTCATTAACGATTCCATCCATAAAGTATATAATAGATTATTAAATATATCGACCAATGATATTCTCGTTAGTTTCCTGTGATTTGTTTATTTATATATATATTTAATTTTCGGTTAACATTTCAGCTACACAGATACAATAAAGAATAATAAGATAATTCACCATTACTGTGTTGTGTTTAAATCGCTTATTCATGGCGAATGCTAGAAATATATATACGGCACGTTTATAAGGTGCGATAAGAAAGCGAAGCGATAGAGAGGCGATATTTATCATAAGCAGATTCATATTATATTGATTGACGATTACGGTTACTGTTCAAATTCGTAAAGTAGGGTAAAATAAGGTGACTTTCTTCATTACTCTAACGTCAAAACGTTCCGAAAACGAGATAAGCGCGTCTAAGAAAGCCAACTTACAACTTTGTCACTGATAAATATCTGTTACAAAACTGGACAGCTGCTAGAGAGGTAGTTTACAATTTAAAAACTACATCTAAAGTTCGTGTTTATGTGAAACCGGCTCCATCGAACTGATTCAGCTTTTTTTTACACAATGTTGGTGCCAGTGACGATACTTGCTAAGCATACTGACTTAGCTTAGCAAGTACCACGTTTTAAATTTTTTTTTATTGTTTATTATTAATGACAAGCTTTCCACCTGCAGTTTCGCTCGCATGTGAGGTGTAGAGTAGTCTATGTGTTAAGTCGGGGTATAAGCTATCTCTATTTCAAATTTCATCAAATTCTGTTCAGCCGTTTTTGCGTGATTGAGTGACAAACATTTAAATATAGACAAGTTTCACATTAAAAATAAAAATATTTGGTTACTTAAACAGGCATTATGTTTAAATATAATTACGTATAGTTGAGAAAAACGTTCGTCATGTCTGACCGCAACCTAATCGTCTTTGGTGTATCTGCAATGCTAGCTTGTTACTATGCAAAAAAGATGCCAAAATTTTACTATTCGTTTGACCCACTTGATAAAACGATACTATATTCGTACATTCGTCGCTTGAAATAAAGAGCATTATTGCTTGGCTACTTACAAAATATGGAAACAAATTATTATAAACGTTATCATACAGTATATAGAGTTGAAAATAACTTGTAACTTTTTTTTTTCACGCAAGTTCAACCTTCCGCTACAGCGGCCGCGACCTCGTGCCTATCACACGTTCAAGGTTCGATTCCCGACTGTAATCATAAAGGAATATAAATCTTATTGTTATGATCGTAAGATTGTACTTTGTATTATTAGAAGTTTTATCAAATGTCGGTGTTGATTGATGAATTATTTATAATACAATTATTATATGTATACACGGTATGTATATAATATATTATTGTAATAAGTTTTTATTTAGAAAGGTTACATTTGATCATCATTGATTAAGGGTCGAATTTTCTAATGAACGCCATATTCGATAGGTTTTCAAACTTTCGTATAGTTATTTGAAACGAATATTCGGACAATCATTAGTGCACCAGAGACGCATCCTTAAAAAAATATATCTTAACAATTTAGTTATTTATCGAAATAGTTCACCATCAATTTATCACTGAACAATTAAAATTAACAACTAAAACAGATAATCTTACGAAGTAAGTCTTTAAAGGTGTAAGCAATAAATAATTAGCGTAAAGAAATTGAAATATACTAAGTCATCTATACTAAGTCTTAATATAATTATAATGGCGTCCTCTTGACCGAGTTTCATTCGCGGCGATCACTCTCAACGATCAGCCAACTGCGCAGGAGATATCGTAGTGTACACTGTGTGCCCAAACACAGACATTCTTTTGTCTCGCTCTAACATTCGATTAGAGGTAGAACAGCATATGCGCTATCCACTTCAACATCCTAAACTCTGAGTTAATACTGAAAAAAGAACTATATTCATAGATCTCACTTTGAAATTGTCTTGTGACAGTATTGAATTAAATGTAAAGTTACCACCGATCTGGTATGTGGATTCTATTGATAAGAACCGGCAAGAAACTCAGTAGATTCTCTTTTACACCATTTTAAGTATAGAGTCAATCAAATACAATTAAATTTATACAACTTGGAATTTAACAAATACTAACTTTTTATGGCTTTTTATCGTTTATATTGTATTCAGTAATATTCGTTATTGTTTTATATTTTAATTAATTAATAAATTTTAATTAATTAATAGGATAAGGTAAAAATAGCTATTCAATCTTATTATAGAAACGAAGTCGGAAACTAGGCGTTTCGATTCTTTGATATAAAAAACTTCAATATATATTTTTTTGAACCCTGGACCTTCAGAAATTCGTACGAGCTTACCACTACACCGACGTGGCACCTAAAATCGATATTCAGTCAGCCAAAGGAGTTAGTCATAAAATACAATAGAAACAAAGGCTAAAGCTAAAAAGCTCATGAACGCGTGATTTTTGTATTAGTAACATTACAATCGTGATTGTTTCTTAAGTATGTATTGAGAATATATTAAATTAAAGGTCAACTGGTACGGTGGATTTGTTTTTCATCGGTTTCAAAATTTACTCTTGATCATATCCTACTTCAATTGCAAGAGGAGTTGAAATTAACAAATCCTAGATTTGTTTACAGCTCTGCTATATTACGCAGAAATAATTATTTTTCCTTCCAAAGTTACCGATGATAACTTTTTAACTATACATATCCTAACTTACATTATATATAGGAATGTGAGTTTGTTTGTTTGTTACGCTGTCACGCCTAAACCGTTAAACCGATTTAGAAAAATCCTTCACCAATGGAAAGCTACGTTATCAGCGAGTAACATAGGCTACGTTTTGTCTCCGTATCCCCACGGGAACGGAAGCTATGCAGGTGTAACCGCGGGCAAAACGCTAATATAAGTAATTTTTTTGTTTCATACTCCTTGTGTAATGTCTTATTTTGGTAAACAGGCTCCTTTGGTACGGTTGTGTAATAAATATAATGATATCGTGAAATCACTTTCTGGCACTGATATTTTTTATGCCTCTCCCTCAATCTTTAGAAATAAATTATTTAACTATTGTAGGGAAGCGAGTATTGAAACACACGAATGTTGTAACGATACTATCGGTTTAATTATGCAGTCGCTAATTATATAGTCTTACATCTAAAGGATATATACTAAGTCACATACTTACACACTACACTATTATAAAATGCATGATTAGTTTTAAATTTTAATTAATATTTTTTATAATTTCAATTATGATTTCGCCAATTGATTGATTTTTAATGTTTTTTCTATTATTATTATAACAATGACATTAAATTCTTATTTAATGTTGACATTTTTGAAAATGCATGCTTAGTTTTAAATTGTAAATAATTAACATTCTTATAATTTTGCCAATTGATTGATTTTTAACGTTTTTCTTTTTTATTATTGTAACAATTACAGTAATTTCTTACTTATTTGGACATTTAAAAAAATAAACTGATAATTTTTTTGTTAATTTTAATTTGATTTGATTAGAATTAATCTGGAAGCGCTATGAACACTTGTAATCTCGGTGGTAGAGCTTTGTGCACTCGGTGGTAGAGCTTTGTGCAAGCTCGTCTGGGTAGGTACCACCCACTCATCAGATATTCTACCGCAAAACAGCAGTACTTTGTATTGTTGTGTTCCGGTTTGAAGGGTGAGTGAGCCAGTGTAATTACAGGCACAAGGGACATAACATCTTAGTTCCCAAGGTTGGTGGCGCATTGGCAATGTAAGTGATGGTTAACATTTCTTACAATGCCATTGTCTATGGGCGTTGGTGACCACTTACCATCAGGTGAACCATATGCTCGTCCGCCAACCTATACAATAAAATAAATAATAAATAATTGACATGCATATTAGATACAATATTATTGTTTTATAAGTTCATTTCTTCTTTCAATGTTTTATATGTACGCTGTAAGTGTTCTTTTACAAATAAATGAAGTAAAAGAAATTACGGGTCTGCAATTAGTATCATATATAGTTTAGATCTCGATCAATGATATCATATCAATTCAAGCTAAAAGTTGTTAATATATCTTGATTCCTAGTGCCATTGGAATTGACTATACATACGTCGATCATAATTGATTCTACTAAACAGAAATGTATTGGATCACATCATATGTAAACGTTTTTTGAAGTGAGATTTCTTTTCACTTTTAACCGGGTAACAGATCAACGGATATACCGTGACCCGGCTTTCCGAGGCAAGGTACAGTTGAAACAACATTTTGTACAGTAAATCGTTTATAATAATTTGTAATTGACCTGAGATTCCCGAGGGAACTGTAGTCTGATAACATAGCAATAAACCCTTACTTGCCACCTTGGGGTACATAACTCCCAGGCATATTGAGGAAAAAAGACATTTTTCCACTTTTGTTGGCTTTAGCATTTTTTTTAATGTACTTAAATTTTATTTTTGGTATATAAAGTAAACAATCTTTTAAAAAAAGCTTTCAATATGTTCTACAACAATTTTCAAGTCGAAATATTCAGTAGTTTAATTTATATAACAATTTTTGTCACTGGGGTACAAATCTACCCCATGGTGGCAAGTACGTAATTCTACAGAGGTGTGGCAAGTAAGGATTAAACGAACGAGACGGTTAGTTATGTATTATTACTATTATATACTACATACTCCGCGTGGTTTCAAAGGGCTTAAACGATCCTGATGCTAGCCCTTGGAGGCCATGGCGTGGTGTTAACCTGTAACCTTCCCCGAGAGTTCGGCTATGAATACCAAATATTATTTCAAATCCGTCCAGTTATACCAGAGATTAACGCGTTCAAACAAACTATTCAGCTTCATTATATGTTTTTAGTATACATATGTACTCGTATAAATAATTAAAACTTTTTAATACCAACGTAATGATAATAATTTTCAAGGTTTATATTACACGGAAACAACAAATACGTTTGAGATGTCAAGCGCTCGGCGATCATCGGGTATTTTCGGATCAGGAAGTCTCTTCCTCGTGTACATGTGTATAAATAGAACCAAATAGTAAATAAGAAATTAAATATAAGCAAACATGCTCTTTTTATCGCTTAAAACGACATCTTACGAGCAACCGTTATTTAGAATAGGATTAAGAATAAGAAAGCTGGTTGCGTAATTTTACAGTAACTTGTACTGCCTTTGCCTTGTGAAGCGTTTTTTTTTTTGTCTCGAGGTTCGATTTCTAGGCTTTAGATAAAGAGCACTGTTTCAATTTGGTTTTTGAGACAAAAAAGAGATATATAATCCATTCAGAAAGTCGTTAATGTTCAAAACGGAAAGTTGAAAATTAAAAACAAATGCCTTAATTATAATATTCTCTTGTCCGCAGGCGGTAGACTGGTGGTCGGTGGGCGTCCTCACATACGAACTCCTAACTGGAGCGTCACCGTTCACCGTCGAGGGGGAGAAGAACACGCAGCAGGAGATAACGAAGCGTATTGTTCGATGCAGCTACCCGGTACCGAACGACGTCAGCCCGGAAGTACAGGATTTTATTAAGAAGTAAGTCCTGAATATATGAATATACACTGTGGTATAAGACGATATAGAGATAAGACGGTCACCGAGAATGGTACGGGCGGTGTATCACGAACCGGAATTTCGTAATACATTTTTCAAAATATAAGTAGAAAGACAGGCGAAACACCGCCCATAGATAATGGTGCTTTTCAAATATTATAAATATTACAATTTATAATTTATTATAATTTCAAATATTACAAGAAATATTTCACTATTCCTGACATCGCCAACGCGTTACCAACTATGGGAACGAAGATGTTATTTCCCTTGTGCCTGTAGTGTTCCCATCCGACCCGAATATAACAGTACTCTAAGTATTGCTGTTAGGTGGTAGAGTATTTTTATGTGAATGGTGGGTGTTACCTACCCAGACGGGCTTACACAAAGCCCTACCACGAAGCATTATATTATATAAAGTCAAGTAGAAAATAGGTAAAATTTAGTTGCCTGTACGTCCTAGAAACGGGCGTTGCTAGTAAAAAAAATTATCTTTTTTTTATTGTATTGGTAGGCGGACAAACATATGGGCCACCTGATGTTAAGTGATCACCAACGCCCATAAACAATGGCATTGTAAGAAATGTTAACCATCCCCTACATCGCCAATGCGCCACCAACCTTGGGAACTAAGATGTTATGTTCCTTGTGCCTGTAATTACACTGGCTCACTCACCCTTCAAACCGGAACACAACAATACAAATTACTGCTGTTTGAGGTAGAATATCTGATGAGTGGGTGGTACCTACCCAGACGAGCTGTCACAAAGCTCTACCACCGAGTAAATGATGATCTTCCTTGATGTTTATTATTTTTACCATATATAATATAAATATTTATCACTTATTTCAGGCTACTAGTTAAAGACCCTCGGCGTCGTCTCGGCGGCGGAGAGGATGACGCCGAAGAGTTGAAGCGACACTCGTTTTTCCAGGTTAGATTTATGTTCCGAGGTCAGTTATATAGTTTGGGAATTATTCTGTAGACTCCTACGTAATGAATATATTACATATTTTAATAAATATGATAATTGTTCATTTACTATATTGAATAAGGAACAAACGATATGATTGCAAACAAATCTAACTAGAACACTTATAGAGAAAGCATAATAATACTAAAAATGTTTTTAGTACCTAAATAGTTTTTTTTTTTTATAAAATAGGTAGGTGGACTGACAAATGAACCACCTGATGGTAAGTAGCCACCACCGCCTTTAAACAATGACACTGTAAGAAGTATTTACCATTATTACATCGCGAATGCATCACCAACCTTGGGTAGTAAGAAGTTATGTCCCTTGTGCCTGTAATTACACCGGCTTATTCACCCGGCACAATAGTACTCTGTTTGGTGGTAGAATATTTGATGGACGGTACCTTCCTAGATAGGTTTGGACGAAGCGCTACAATGAATGTAATACATATAAACTAATAATATATTACACATATAAATTATCTTAACAAAATTTAAACGATATAACGGCAAAAAACTTTTGAAAAATATTTGTTAAAAGTTCAAATGTGAAATTTCAGAACTTAGACTGGGAAGCAGTAGCCCGTCGCGAAGTACCAGCGCCCTTCGTCCCTCAGCTATCACACGCTGCCGATACTTGCAACTTCGCCGACGAGTTCACGAGGATGCCACCAACTGACTCACCAGCTCAAGCGCCCAAACATCATGACAAGCTCTTCCTCGGTAAGCTTATTAAATACCCTGATTAAATGTTGTTATCAGTGCCGATTATATTGTATACAATCTCTAAACTTATTCAACTCTACTCTGGTCCATTCTAGTAAAAATACTCCATCATTTTCAAAATAGGATTGAGAAATTTTCTTCTTAATAAAATCGCACATATAATGAAAAACTACAATATGGAATATTCGCTGGCATTGTAGCCGAAGCTGAATGCCACTTTATTTAAATCGAATAGCAAAGTTCCTTTTCCAATATTGAAAGAATGATTTTATTTTAAAAATAAAAAAAAGAACTCATACATGGCAGAGAGATGTTTTAAGATAAGTCAAATTAGATTTGTTTAAAGAAGATTAAGCCATAAGAATAAGCCACACAACATATGGTCTAAATTTTTACGGAAACAAATAGTCAAACTCTACCCCTGATGTTCGAGATTCATCCTTGGCAAAGACATCTACACACACATACGCACAATATCAATTTTCTCAAAGGTTAAATAAGCTGTTACATTTCGAAATGATTGCACGAAACATTTCCTTCCTTGCAGGTTATTCATACGTAGCTCCAAGTATACTCTTTTCTGAGAATGTAATCTCCGATCAGATATGGATGCAAGCTACCGGACAGAAACACGACAAACTTAAAGGATGGGTAGCGAAGGTAGGTATCGTTATGCACCAGTTAATCGTCTCTTGTATGCTATGACTTAGGATAAGTTCAAGAAAATAATAACACCCTGAGGCACACCTGGCTCATTTATATTGTTTAATTCTATTTTAATGTATTTTTTGAAAATAGACAAATTATGCAGCGTATCACATTCGTGTTTTAGATTAGAATTACTTATTCATTTTAAAGTTAAATTATTTGGGGCCTATTTTGAGTCTAGTTTTATTTGTATAAATTTGTAACTAGTAAAATAAGATTTTCTAAGATTCAATAAATTTTATAAATCAAATTTTAGTTATTTAATCAAAATCGCATCCCTCTTTTATAATCGTTGAAGAACAATAATTACAATTTAACTTAAATTTACAGGATTCGCCCTTTTTCCAAAAGTACGCTGTGGACCTGAGTACGCCCCTCCTCGGAGACGGATCGTACGCTGTGTGTAGGAAATGTATACACAGACAGACGGGCAAAGAATACGCTGTAAAGGTAAATAGATAACTTAAAAGTTAACTATAAAGTTAAAACTTTATATTCTTGCAATTCTATCTGCAATATTTATAAGGCTATTTTTTGTATAGAGTTGTAATTAGTAATGATATTTTTTCACAGATAATATCATCGCAGAAAAAAGACGTCAAACAAGAAATCGAATTGCTCAAAGCGTGTCAAGGGTGTCCTTACATCATAACGTTACATGAAGTTTTCCACGATTCGGTAAGAATATTTTAGAATCAGATCGGTAATAACTATCAGGGCTCCACTAATGCACCAATTTTCGCATAGAGCTAGTCGTAGCAGTAGATAAGACGGAATTTATGGCTGTCTATTCTCAATAGGCAGGAATGAATATAGAAGTAATCTTGGTCGTTACCATTTCGTTTCATAATATTCCTTGGGACTTCTACCCTTATCTTTGATATATTTCATGTTTTCTTTATACATTCCATGACAGTGAGATCATTTTGAATTTTTATCGTCGAATAGTTCCAAATTCGATTCCATCTCGTATAAGTAACAGCCTGGAAGTGTCCCACTAATAGGTTAAAACTCTCCTCTCTTGAGGAGAATTCCACTGGTGGTAGGGCTCTGTGCAAGCTCGTCTGGGTAGGTACCATCCACTCATCAGATATTCTACCGCACAACGGCAGTACTCGGTACTGCTGTGTTCCGGTTTGAATTGTGAGCGAGCCAGCGTAACTACAGGCACAATGGACTTAACATCCTAGTTCCCAAAGTCGGTCGCGCACCGGCGATGTAAGCGGTGGTTAACATTTCTCACCATGCCGATGCCTATGGGCGTCGGTGACCGCTTACCATGGAGCCCATACGCTCGTCCGCCTACCTATACTATTAAAAAACAAAAACCTGCATGGTTTCATTCAATTCGGACCCGAGATAGATCACAAACTCAATTAGATCGAGTCTCCCCGCGACCTTACAATAATAACGGCCGGCAGGCGTTCACGTACCTGGTGACGGAGCTGGCGCCGGGCGGCGAGGTGTCGGCGCTGCTGGGCGCGGGCGCGGGCGGCGAGCGCGCGGCGCGCCGCCTGCTCGTGCAGCTCGCGCTGGCCGTGCGCCACATGCACGCGCGGCACGTCGTGCACCGCGACCTCAAGCCGGAGGTGCGCACTCCTCTCTCGCTTTATTATTTATTTATACTACTTCATTACCGAGAGTCGCCGACCTGACGCCGTCTAGCGTAATTAATATAATATCCTGGGACTTTTATTCACACAAGGCCATCTGATCCCAAACTAAGCAGAGCTTGTACTATGGAAACCGGACAACTGATATACTTGCATATACTACTTTTCCATTGTAAATAAATACTTATATAGATAATTACACCCAGACTCGGGACAAACGGACATGTTCATGCACACAAATGTCTGTCCTGGGTGGGAATCGAACCCACGACCTGCGGCGTGAAAGACGAGTATCTTACCAACCACACCAACAGGCTAGTCAATTAATAATAAATATTATCGCTTCTGTCGAGCGTCCCGAGACGCACACGTTTTTTATTTCAATTGGGTAACGGACATGAGATGGGGGAGTATGCGGGGGGGGGGCGGAATACCCACTAAAAGCCGGTGAACTGGTGATTTTTTTCCAGATTTAATAGTACTCAAATAAATAGACTAAAACAGCGATTCGAGAACGTCAAAATTGTTATCTAAAAGAATCTTTAATTTTTTTACCAGAACATTCTTCTGAGTAGTACACGTTTGAACGAAGCGAAGGTGAAAGTAGTCGACTTCGGCTTCGCGAGACGGCTGCCCGACTGCGACGAACGGCAGCGGATGATGACGCCGTGTTTCAGGTATCTATCTTATAAGACGCGAACGATTCTAATAAAAATTAAGTAATTTTTAAATACTTTTTAATTGAGAGTTCAATTCTATCTAGTATAATAATTCATATATTGTCTTATTCATAATCTGATGGAAAGGAATATCCTTTCCGAAGTACGAGAGTGTTAACAGTAAACATTCTGAGTTACTGAGACTTTCTGGGCGGAAAATCCCAATAAGCTCCAAGTTCCGAGTCAATAAGTGACGTGACCCACGTGTCCGCAGCCTGCCGTACGCGGCGCCCGAGGTGGTGTCGTGCGCGCGCGGCGGCGTGGCGGGCTACGGCGCGGGCTGCGACCTGTGGAGTCTGGGCGTCATATTCGTGAGTACCCACCGCTATCACTGTTACAGATTTAATACACAGAAAGTAGGTATAATATATACAAGAAATCCAAAATTACTTATTACTAATTCTTGTATTTCACTATAAAATTTATAAACGTTTAAAGTTAATAATGTAAGCAACATTTACTTTCTAGAGTAATTAAATTAGTTGAACTATTTATCTCAAGATTCATGTTTGCTCTGAAACAAGCTTTAGTAAAGCTTTTGCTTGCATTTAGAAACTCGACGATTATTGTGATTATTATTATGATGGATATTTTATATAATTCAAATAATTCCTTTCAGTACTGCCTGCTATGTGGCAAGGCACCCTTCCAACCTATCTCCAAGAAGGAACCAGTTACTGCTTTCATGGATAGGATCAGGAGTGGCAGCTTTACCATGGAAGGTGAGACTTCTATTCGATAACTATTGTTAAATCCATAGTTCCATAGATCTTTGTCAAATCCGGCTCGAAGGACCACAGCGTATATTACATATGATTAAATTTATTTAACACTCCGTTAGATTGTTGTAAATAGTACAAAAAAAAAATAACTTTCGGGATATGAAATCATCATTTAATTTACATTGTATTGTAACTGTATTTGTTTTTATTAATGAAGTGAAGTATCAACCTTTTAATGTTCCATTGCTGGGCAGAAGTCCCATCGTCTCCCTCAAGCCTCAGATTTGCATGTTATTCCATGCTGATTCGATGCAGGATGGTGGATACACTGAATTAGATTCAACACATGCAGGTTCATCACGATTTTTCAATTGAGTTTGAGATGAATTATAAACATTAATGATTACGATAACTCTGTAGTGCGTATCGTTATTGTTTGAACCAGCAACCTATTTCATAATCTATAAATTAAATAATGTAATCGATACTTATGCTTTTATTTATATTTTTTTAATACCACAGGTCCAGCGTGGGACAGCATATCCGAGGACAGTAAGCGCCTCGTGTCGGGTCTGCTCGCAGTCGAGCCCGCTGATAGGTTGACTGTCAACGAGCTACTACAAGAGTTGGGAGTTAACATCCAAGACGGAAACAACTTCAAACTTCAGGTTCGTTTAACTTTCACTGTTTTTTTTTTTGTTTAAAGTATAAACAATGCGGCCTGTCAACGTCCCACTGCTGGGATATTGCCTCCTCTCTTTTTGAGGGGAAGTTTTAAAGCTTACAACGTGGTGGAAACGTTGTTCAAAAATACGTTAATATCTTAATATTCCAAAATAGGTAAATGTTATTATTATACACATGTATTTCTCAAAACGATCTTTTAGACTCCCCTAGAACTATTTTTGTTTTTATATTTTTGTACGCGCGCGCCGTATAGACTTAGACTTTCTTCCTATAGATTTGAAAAAATGAACTTTAAAAGACGGATAGACACTTACGGCCTTATTCATAAACGTTGCTTAGTTACTGTTTAGCTAAACACTGATTTGTCTCTTTCTGTCATTATTGATTTGACATACGAAAGAAGAAGAGAAAATATTGTTTAACTAATCACCAGTTAAATAAAGTTTATGAATAAGGCGGTTAAGGGATAATAGACCTTAAAGACATTAGATTATAATCCTATGTACGAAATCCTAAAAAATAATAAATCGACTAAATATTGCAGGATATGACCAAAGCTGATCTCTACAAGCGTCGCAGCAAAAATAAACAAAGAAAATCGAGCACGTCCGAGCCCGGAACGTCTAGGCAGACAGAGACGAGCACGGACACCGAGGAATCCAAGGAGACGTCGCTCCTGGAGACGATAAACAACCTCAAGAATAGAATGAACAAGAACTCCATAGAAAATGACGTGGAACTCATCAAGGCTAACACACAAGTCACGCCCGTGAACGAGGCGGACGAACCGAGCTTCGATTTCAACGATGACATACCGTCAGTTAAACCGGTCGAAAAGACATACGGTAAATCTAGGTCTAAGCTAGACGAATATATTTATATAGAGAGCAGTCAGGGCTTAGAGGACACAGAAGTCGCCTTCCCAAAGACGAGTCGGAAGAAGAAAGTGTCACAATCGCCAGTACCGAGGAAACGCAGAAAAATAGATACTCGGTCCGCGAAAAAACAAAAAGTCAACGGTGACACTAAAGACTTGAAAAATAAAACACCAGAGAAACGAGGCAGGGGACGGCCCAAGAAGATTCCAGAAACAGACGAGAAGAAATCTAGAACAACCAAAGAGTCAATCGAAAACGATAAAACTATCGTCACTAGAGCGACTCGTAAACGCAAGTACGAGGAAATCGAAAAGCCTGTTCTCAGAGAAAAGGGCCAGAACGGCCGGCAGTCGAGGAAGGCGAGTGCGGAAACGAAAACCGAAACTCGCAAGGTTGCTAAAGCAAAACGAACCTTAGAGCCATTGCAATTAGACCTACAGGACACACAGAACGTGAGAATGACTCGTTCGAGAAGGAGACGCCTGGAAATAAGCCTCTCTCCCTCCGAAGTCAAGAGCGTCATACCGGCTTTTTCATTCGAATCCGACCGAAGAGTTAACTCGATCGAGAGCAATCGATCCAAAACTTCTAATGCCAAAGGAAAACATAACCTTAAAGGGAAGAAGAATACGAGTAAAGCGAAAAAGCCCCCAGTCCGTACTACGAGAACTCGCGCCAATCGTAGGTGAAATAAAGTCGTTCCTACACAAGTAAGACCGATTTAATTTTCCAAAAAAAAAAATTCAATATATCGCCACTCGTTATCAACTATAGACAATTTCATTATCCTTTATAGTCTGTTACGCCGTCTGGCGACTAACCGCCTTATTCATAAACTTTATTTAACTGGTGATTAGTTAAACAATATTTTGTCTCCTTCTTTCGTATGTCAAATCAATAATGACAGAAAGAGACAAATCAGTGTTTAGCTAAACAGTAACTAAGCAACGTTTATAAATAAGGCCGTAAATGTATTATCTAGTTTCGAAAATTCCAATATGGCGTTCAGCTATTTAACCTCGAAAAATTCCAAATAACGAGACAGATAGTGATGCAGTAATTAATGAAAAAAGAAAATTATCGACGCTTGCTCACGCATAGTTTAGTAAAAAAAAAAAGATTATTTATTCAAAAGAGTAAGTTATATTTCCCTAGTTAGCTGCTCCAATCTAGTTCGAAATGAATTAACGGTAACCTGTTTTTTTTTTTAATTCTTTTATTTAATGTTACTACTAATTTTTAAGTCACTCTTTTTCCTTATTATTACCATTAGAGTAATTCTTTGATGTTGGTTATTATGTATTTTGAATAGATAATTAATAATTAATTAATAGGTAATTTTGATGTGTGGTTGAGCACTTCATCCCTTAGCTGAAATTAATTTCAATTTCAATTATCGGGCAACGATTTTCTGATTAAATGTTGGGTTTATTTGATTTATTAAATTCTAATTCGTTAGTCAAAGTCTAATGAAAAATTAGAATTTAAGATTCATAGTAATTAAATCTTATAATCCTATATTTTCAATCGGAAAGTATCAAAATGTTTTTTATAGATCTCTATCATTTAAAAAAAAAATAGTTTTGTGTGTGTATATTTGTTTGAACGTAGTTTAATAGGTTAAATTTGTAAATTATCATTAATGATGACATTTTTACATATACTTCCATTTAATTATCCAAATTATATAATTTTGTGTATGGTGAAAGTGCCAAAGCATGCTTAAAAAATGTTGAGTAAATTTATATAAAAATAAAAAACGCACGCCTTTTTTATATATCTTGTGTAACACAATGTTTTCTTCGACTGTACTTTCTCAATTCTTTTTTTCCTCCATTGTTTTAAGCGCTTTTACCAAATAACAATTGTTTGATTGTTTCGATGTATATAAATTTAGTGTTTAGTACAAAAAAACGGTGGAAGAATTAATATTATTTATGGAAAATCTCAAAAAAAAAAAAGTCACGCCACTGTCGATAGCTGAAGGCATATCATTGGTGTTTAAAAATATCATTTGCTAAATTTCTTTTTCAATGTAATTTCGTGTCTTCGACTTGTATGGGATTAAAGTGTGTTCATATAATAAAAATATGTCCTATATATATTATTATATATATATTTAAAATTTTATAAAGGCAACACAGCGGATAAAATGTCACAATATTTATATACCGTTACAAAGACTAAAAGCAATAACAATAATATTGATAAATTGATTCATTTATATGAGAAAAATGCTTTATAAATTGTTACATCTGCATAAATATATGTAATTTTATCATGCAATAATTCTGTTGTATTGTCAGTTTTATTGTTGAAACATTTGTATGATTAAATAACATGTACGAGTTTAAATAAAATATTATCAAAAAAAAATGTGAAATATACTCGTATTTATAGATTTAATGAGCAAGCTGTGGTAATTCTTTTTACTTAGATTATATCATAAAATGTAATTTGATTTAATTTCATGTTGATTCCGATACATTGGAGAATAATTTTCTCTAAAGATATTTGTTAAACATGTAAAATTATGATTTTTTTTTTTTGTAAAAATATGAATTTCAAAACAGATTTGATATGGTATGTTCTTCGATTCTAGATTAATAATAGTATCCTAAGATTGATCACTTGGTCACGCTATCCCTAAGTATCAAGAATGATCAAGTTTGATTACAACATGTTTGACAGCTTAATGTATTGCCAATTACAGTTCAAACTAATAATAAAATATTATCATTTTTGTTAATTAATATATTTTCTTTTATGTAAACTTGTATTTGGATGCCTTTACTATACTTTCTTGAATACTTTTCTTAAAATTGCTTAAAGTATTTTTTTAATTACTATATAAATCACTTCGTTATCATCATTTATCATAATTAAAAAACGTTCATGAAAAATCAGTATTTAATATTGTTTTGATAAGACCAGACACACAAGTTGTCAAAATTAAATAGATCTTCAGTTTCATATCGTTTGTATCGATAAAGGTATTATCACAGCTTGTTTTTATATAAACTGCATAATAAGGCAAGTCATTATAGACGCGAAGTGAATATTTGGTAGGAAATTAAAAATTTCCATTCGCTTGAGATAAGTATTACGTCAGTACGTCGTAATGTATGTAAAAGTGCACTTAAATGGATTGAACCAAAAGATTATATAATTTTATAATAAAGTGATAGAAGTTATTATTGTAGTGTCGGCGTTAAACAAATTTTGTAACATGTTACACAAATGCCGGCCGAGATATTGGATTGTAATAAATATACCATTTTAACATTTGTTCATTGTTTTATTAAATTACCCATGATATAATATTTATCTCCAAATATATACTGTTGGGTGTTCAACTGTTAATACTAAATTCGTGGGTAGATTCATTGGCACTGCCCTAGAAAAACAGCGCGGATAACGTCCGCCAAGCCTTATTCTTCTGCAATTCGGCCGTAAGCGATAGCTCTGTCGGTTTGACTCTGGCTCGGAGTCTCGGTTGAGGCGGTTATCTCATAAATAATATTTCAGTTGCTCAGTATTGATTCCTTTGTTCTGTTTTTGTGTATAAATATTTGTGTACATGTCGATATACGTTTACTTTATTGTTGCACACTGGTTTTAATTTATCATTTAAAAAAAACTATTTCCATCCTGATTCCTAAAAATACATTGATTGAAATAAATTGTGTTTTATTATGACGCTATGTTTGTAAATAATCGTTGGTCTAATGGCTAGATATAAAGCCGCAGACCCGGAGGTCCTGGATTCAATTCCCAGGTCGGGCCAATAAAAAGTTATTGGGTGTTTTCTGTCAGAAAATTCTCAGTGGCAGCCCGGAGTCTGGAAATTGGTAGTGTGTACACTCCCGTGCCTCGAAAAGCACGTAAAGCCGTTGGTCCTGCGCCTGAACTCTTTCCGGTCGTGTCGGATTGCCGTCCCATCGGATTATGAGAGCTAGAGAATAGAGAATGCACCTGTGTTTGCGCACACACTTGTGCACTATAATATCTCCTGCGCAGTTGGCTAATCTCTCTTGAGATTGGTCGCCGTGATCGAAATCGGTCTGGAGGACCGTAAAATATGTTTGTAAAATACTGTTTGACAGTTGATAGATTTAGAACACTAAAATAATTTCGTTTCACTAAATTTAAAAATATAAATTTAAATCTATGCATTGTTTTATTAAATTTAATTTTTCAGATTTACTGTTTCTGAAATGAGGATCAGTCAGAGATGTACTAATCGTGACTAAATACTGGCAGCTCATTGGTTAACTATTGCTTCATCGGCTACCGTTGACCAATGAACATTCAGATTAAACTTAAATTGGTTAATCTGACTGACGTTTGGCCAAGTTGCGCTAGGAAAAGATTTGGTTAACATACATAGATAAAGCAAACAAAATTCAGTTTTAATTTGTTAGGTAAGAAAGATTAAAAGAGTATGATGGAAGAGTTATTATGGAAAGATGATGGATGAGGAGAATGAGTAGAGTCTCGAACACTAAGTTCGTTTAGTAAGTTTTAACAAAGAAAGTTATTAAAAAAAATAGAAATCAATAGGGCCAGGCTCACTTTATTTTTAAAACGAAATCTGATGCTGGTGGCTGTTTCTAATGTTACTATCAATAAGTGAGTGTAATGCTTCTATGTTGAATACATAAGTCTAGATTAAAGTCAATCACACCCCAATATAGAGCATTTCGATTTTAATGTCCTTCGCCAACTCTGCGACAGAATAAGTGAATAATCGTTCTTACGACACACCACCCGGTTACCGGGACTGCTGACACAGTCCAGTCGGCACATTACAGAAGTAACAGGAGTGCACCCATAGCTATATCGTTTTGACAAAATATTTATGTTTAAACGTTCATGTGGCATCTAGCACCTGCGCGTCTTATTAGTTTGCAGTGGTAGGACTCGTACACCCACTATCTGAGTAAAAGTGTTCTGTGTGTACCCAACTGTCTAGCCTTGACATCACTTTCGTGTGTGCTTATCGGTATTGCTACATGAAACTTTATGCAGCTACTCTAGTATACTAAGATCAATGTAACACTTATTAGCTCTGAATGCAGAATTAAGTAAGTGAAGACAGTCAAAATCACTTTTTTGATGAAATCTTTTATGCTAAATTAATATTTTAATAAGATTGTTTATTTTTATTATCGGATTCGGTAACTTTTTCTTTAAAATAGTTAATATCACACAATACATACCGTTAAAATCAAGCATTGGCAACACAGGATAAAAAACTGATATAAAATTATTTTGTTTTAGATGTTAAAAAATATTACTTAACTCGTCGAGTTATTAGTACTGGCAACTTTTTCATAGATCGTAAATGTGAGGAGATTTGACATTATTTATTCTGTGGTGTCAGACGTCAGACGGAGATGTCTAGTTTGTGTGTAAAAAATAATTAATTTGTCGACGTTTTTGTGTTACAATTATGTGAATAATGAGATGAAAGTGTAAATAAATGTTAGATTAGTGTACGCTAGTGATTATGGCGCATAGTGGTGGTGTTTTAAGCTCGGATATATCGCGTAGGAATCCTCAAGATGAGTACGAGCTCATACAGAGGATCGGTTCGGGCACTTACGGAGATGTGTACAAGGTAGGGGACCTTTCTAAACTCTATTTTTTCTCATCATCAGGTTGTTTGTAACCAATTATTTCGGTTCGCGAATGATTCATGGTGCTTATGAGCGATTCGTAACGGTTCATGGGTCGTCATTCGCATACGATATTTGGTGCTCGATGTCACTATAGTCGCTGCATTGAATTTTGTATGAAATTGGCATGAAGTATTTTATAGTGAGCATATTTTTAATAAACAGCACGCGATTGCTGCGGCCTTGAATGTAAAATGAGTTAATTAAAATGAATAAGTACACACCCATTTAACATTATTAATTCGAAATTGCTTTGTCTCGATTTTGTTTTTTTTTTCTCCAATACGTATTCCATTGGTTAATTACTACTTATTGTCCTTGAAGTAGTACTTTGATAAGATACAAAATTCATTCTTTGAAAGAAAATGTATGAACTATCTTTATCTTATTGTGTTTTTACTCCTTATTTATTATCAAGTAAACACGCCCAAAATATATATTAAAATTAAAATAAAAATAGTTTTACACATTGAACATAAAACTAATTTTATAGGACTACACCTTAATTTGCATTTTTCAAAAATATAAAAAGCTAAGGTAAAAAATTCTTATTATAAAATAATTTCTTCATATATGATATACAATTACACTAATAAAAAGTATAAATTGATGAATAGGAAATTGTGTAAAGATATCATATTTCATAGAACACACTGATATGAAATTAGGACAGGAATTACATAATATGCAATAGAAATAACTAACCAAATGTAATAATTAAGTATTAATTAATTATTATGAATAAAAATGTTTGGCTTACAGCTAAAAATGTTGAGCAATTTATATTAAAGCTTTTGAGAAATTTATGAAAAGTGATACCATTTAATTTGAAGATAATATATTTTTCTCTTTATTGTATTCAAAAATATGATTATTATGTAATGGTCATATTGCTTACATTTTATTTCTTACACACAAACCTTGTGAGTATTTGAAAATTAATATAAAACTTGAAACAAATATGTGCAATGTTTATGAATTATTAAAGCATTGCGCTTCATTATGGATGATTTCTGTTATTTATTATGTTACGCAATTGAGATCAATAAATCTTCTAATCAAATGTTACATCTACAAATATTTTAAATGAAACTGTAATTATCATTGTTATTTAACATTTAAATAATAGTGTAATTAATTAAAAAAGAGTATAATTTTTTTTGTTATGTTATTTGGTTTATATTTTTGATTTTAGAAATATAAAAATGATATCCTCTCTGTCAGATGCAACTCGCGTAAGATGCGCTAACCCAATCTTCTACTTAATTTCAGAGTCTGAAATGGGTATAATGAGATACATATATTAAAATAAAATTCTCTCTGTCATATAAATAGCAGATCATAAATATCCTGCTGTTGATCACAAGCCCATTCTCTTAAGGAAAAGGGTTCAATTTTATTTCACCATACTGTTTATACTGTTTGCTAAAATTAGAAGCAATAAGTGTCTTCAATACCCTTTATTACTGAGCATGTCAAAATTTAAAAACATAAATTAAACGCATAAAACAATTTTGAATCAATGGTGCTCATACAGATTTATATCTACTTCAGTTGAGATCCATGTCTGTCCACTGGGTTATCGTGGCTGTTCAGTATCTTAAATGTAAATCCAATATTTGTAAAGCTAACTCTAGTAACATGTCTTAACAAATTCGTTTATTGCACAATTGAAAGAAACATTAATTATTTCTTTCATTGTCAATGTGTCACCAACCTTGGTAACTCACCCAGCCTTCAAATCAGAACACCACAATACCAAGTATTGCTGTATGGAAGTAGAATAATAACTTTAATAATATTAATGTTGATGTCATAATATAAAACATGCCCAAAAACAGTCAAATATTAATAAAACTAAAGTTTGCTCATTATTATATTTTCACAGTAAATTTATTACCATAATCTTCTTAATAGAAACGTAAATATCTTAAACAAAACTAGGCTTATTGTTAATAAGAAATATAATGAAAATTATTGCATTGAGTAATTGTTTTAATGCAATATGTATGTTTAATTTAATTATGTAATTATATTACTACGAGAATAATAGTTTGAATTATAAGTAATTTTAGTTCAATGTAACCACATTCTATTTTAAGTTATTATAAATTATGTATGTTGTTGATGAATCAGCTGTGTGCTTAATATAAACAGCTGTCTATATATAATGTTTTGTGAAAGTAAATAATAAATGGAGTAATTAATTTTTTATATTCAATTAATAATAACTAGTGTTATACATTTTGACTCTAAATAATATTTGAAGTTTTATGATTGTTTTATATCACAGCTTCAAGTTACATTATGTTAAGTAATAATTTCATGAAATACATTCATAATATTTGTAATTAAAGTATATTAATACAGGCAGTTCTTATTTGTGAATCCTTTTAATATGATTAAATTTCGATTTTTAAAGTGTAACAACCTGTTTGGTAAAATATAACTTCCTCATCACTGAATTTCGGAAACGGTGATCGATCTCAAAGACCAGCATCCGCGAGTCGTAGGTGTTATAATCGCCGAGCGTGTGGCGAGTGCACGCGATCATAGTTCGAGGAGAAGATAATCTGATACGGGGAGAGATGCGGGGCTAACGGCTTTTTGTACGCCACGAAGAAAGGGAGTGCAATTTACCATCCTAAGGCTGCTGACAATTCGTAAACAGAAAACCAAACCAAAAAAATGACAGTGATAGAATAATTCAAACTTCCTGCCTCGCACAACCACTCTGTGGAACGAGTTTTTGCCGGCGAGCTTCAAGAAACGAACCTGTACATTCCTTAAAAGCCGACAACGCACCTGCAAGCTCTCGCACGTTGCAGGTGTCCATGGACGGTGGTAGTCATTTTCCATCAGGTGGACCAACTACCAGCTTGCACCCCTCTAACATTAACAAAAAAGTGTTCTAATTTAGGTGAACCATTACAGGTGTATAGGGGTTATTAGATCATCATAGCTTTCATGGCTGGTGATGCATTTATGGTGTTAAAAACGGTTAACGGTTCTTACAGTGCAATCGTCTATGAGCAATAGAAAATGATGACCATTTACCGTCAGATTGCTCATTAGCTCGTCTGTCTTCCTATATTATATTGAAAAAAAAAACGTCATTAACGCTTAATCTCCATTATAACATGCAATTTAATTACAAAGTCAAGGATTTTTATTTATATTACTACAACACAATATCGAAATCATTAACTTGTTTGAAATAGTATGTATTCATTACGTATCGTTATGTAAAATTTGTAATTTCTTAACTAATGGATGTTTCTAGAAGCCTAGTATATTAGTCTATTTACAAAATTTAATTAAAAATATATAAAAAGTGAGGTGCTTTTTTGCTAATTTGTACTCTTCATAATATCAATCTTCCATTTGGCGTTTTAGAGACGGACTCGATAGATGAGTGTGGTGATCTTTGAGTCAAATGATGGATGAAAAAAAAAAATTGAGCTTTAACTTGGCTAAACAATTTATATGATCTTACAAAAGTGTTCAAGAAAACGGATAAAATGCCTTAATTATATAAAAAAGAAGTTAAATATACGTTTGTATGCAAAAAGTCAGGATAATTTTAGTGAGTTTATAGACTTTGAAAGACGTGACGAACACCTTGCGAATGCAATCGCCTCCAGGCTACTTACGTATTATGAAAGTTGTCAACGAACGATTATGAAATAAGAAAAGTACTATGAATTATAATTATATACGACAATTTTGATGTTTAAACATAAATATATGAATCAACTACAAAATACAAATTCAATTTATTTTATTCAATAAGAAGTACTTGCGCTTTAGCTGCGGTTTCGTCCGCGTCATCATTCAGAATTGCTAAAAACTAATTAACATAGCTCTTTTCCTTCGAAAATGAATGACTTTCTTTATACTACACTTTTTTCACGCTGAAAAAACGCATTTTTGCGTATGTCGTTCTTCCACTTCACGTATGTGGGACTCGCCGGCTCCGGAATACCCCCTAAAAATCCAGCGATACCCTCTCCGCTGCTTGGGAGGAAGTCACGAGATCGTTTGCGCATACTACTACCATACATTAGGGGTTAAATTCTCAAATATACTTCTTTAGTCTTATCCCACTGGGTAAGAGGAACCAACATGCGAATTTTCATGGTTCTAGCAGCTGTAGTTTGGGATGTCCGTTGATATGTCAGTCAGTCAGTTAATCTATTATAAGACTAGCTGTGCCCGCGGTTTCACGCGCGTATAATTAATAAAAATATAATGTATAAAAATCAGCCTATAACCTTCCTCGATAAAAGGACTATACAACACAAAAATAGTTTTTAAATTCGAACCAGTAGTTCCTGAGATTAGCCGGATCAAACAAACAAACTCTTCAGCTTTATATATTAGTATAGATTACATGTTCTAATTGACAGGCAGTTAAGTAAAAACTATGTCCGTTGCTGACAATACCCAGAACTGAGAATATCTGGTCGTTCTTCCGCCGTTTCTTGTTCGTATTTTCTTTTCCAATCCGGTGGTGGTTTATACTTTGAATATCAATCTACTCGTATTATGTTATAAAGAATGAATGCCTCGTTGGTCTAGTGGCTGTGTACACTCCCGTGTAAAGCCTTTGGTCCTGCGCCTGAACTCTTTCCGGTCGTATCGGATTGCCGTCCCATCCGATGATGAGGTTTAGGGAATAGAGAGTGCACCTGTGTTTGCGCACACACTTGTGCACTATAATATGTCCTGCGCAGTTAACTAATCTCCCTTGAGATTGGCCGCCGTACCAGAAATCGGTATGGAGAACATTTTTATTATTAAGTGTTGAATTAAATTTAATGAGAACATCGTTAGATTGTTGAGTCGTTCATTATGGGTTTACGCATCAGATAAGTGGCTTCGAGTTGATATCGTCATTTATTTTCAAGTTGCGTGAGATGAAAGGAACGTTCACGAACACACACACGTATCATTCTAAAGACACGATTTGTTAGGGATTCTGTACATGCTGACCACCTTTTTTTCGCTGGTAAAACGCCTTTAAGCGTTTCCCCCACTTGAGGTGGGGGGCTCGACAGCGCTGAAGGCGCCGGAATATCCACTAAAAAACCAGTGGTACCCACTCCGTCTTTTGGGGGACGTCACGGGATCGCTTGCGCATACTACCGTGTCGTCCCGACGGTAGGTCCACCTCTGCGGACCTCCAAATCCTAAGGGGTTCTCAGGGTAAAGAGACCCTTGCCCCGGTGACACTTACGGCGGGAGGTGAAGGTGCATAGCGCCGACGCCTTCTCCCCGGTCTTCTTCGAAGATGCGGATCAGCGGAAGCACTGTTCTCGCGCTCCAGCTCCGCGGGCTCCTTCTGCGACATAACATTTTCACAGAACGAGACCATCTGGTTCCAGCACCTCTCGCTGCCGATCATGGCATTTATAACGTTCGGGAGCGAGAGGTATATGGAGACAACCTTTTTTTACTTGGTGGTAGAGCTTTGTGCAAGCTCGTCTGGGTAGGTACCACCCACTCATCAGATATTCTACCGCAAAACAGCAGTACTTTGTATTGTTGTGTTCTGGTTTGAAGGGTGAGTGAGCCAGTGTAATTACAGGCACAAGGGACATAACATCTTAGTTCCCAAGGTTGGTGGCGCATTGGCGATGTAAGTGATGGTTAACATTTCTTACAATGCCATTGTCTATGGGCGTTGGTGACCATCAGGTGGCCCATATGCTCGTCCGCCAACAAATACAATAAAAAAAAAAAACCTATATCTACACTCATAGTAAGAAAACACAGGTTAAAACATAGAGACACAGCTTCTCTTGTTTTGGTTGTATGATGTTTTCGCTTAGCCGCCAAGAGCGAGATAATCGAGAAAACTTCCAAATTCTATATCAAATTTTAAATTTTCATTTGTAAATTTTGATACGGCGGATCACAGGTGAGAAATATATATGTGTTGTCTATTTCAATAGTTTGGGTTTACATTTAAAAATAAAAGTCGTGGATTTTAATCATTGTTTGTGGTCAGAACCGAGACAGTCAACCAATGCGTCACGTTTGAATCATCGTTGCGTTCATCTCAATGTAAATATCATAGATCAGTGCGTTTAATAGAAATGGTATAAGCTCGATCTGATCGGAGTGTTGATATGGTTCACGGAGCGATGTAAATGACGCAAGTTCTAGCATGAATGTTCTAACTGTACGCTTAATTGGTGGGGTGCATAGGAATATTAGTGATTCCTTAATAATATGGTTACTGTGCCCAAAAAACGATTCGTTTTGTAGGTGTACGGATAGTAGAATTGCCTACGATCTGAAATTTAAAAGCTAACAATATTGCTTCTTTCCTTATTTAGTATTGCTTCTTTCCTTCTACTTTTTAATGTTGGGTGACAGAGAAGATGGCAGGCATTTAGTATTTCAATAAAATATATATTAAGTTTAACCGATTTCGTACTTTTTTTATTTATTTCGTATCTGTGTAACATTTTTATGTTTGTAAATATGGTCTACTAAATCATATTCTGGTTTTAAACGGATTAACTATTAACTCTATGTTTTTAATAAGATTTTTTTTGAAAATTGATACTATGTTGGTATACGATATAAAAGAGCCTATAAATGTCATAATGGTTGTGATAAAGTATTTTTCTTCTCTTAAATAATATATGTGACATTTAAATACCGCTGGAAGCCATACAATCGAAAATATTGTATCTGGTATATACGTATATTATAACTACGCATAATTTACAAGATAACGTATATTTTCAAATCGTTACCATTTCCAAAACCGTTCGTGTTCTGTGTTAATTAGATACAATAAATTCAGTGCTTATATAAGATTTTAGCGTTTGTACGTTCGTTTTTTGGCTACGAAATACTACGTTCTAGATTCAGCGTAACCAGGCCAGCCGTGCCGTATTGTTACAGTTGCCATTTTTTATTTGTTTTATGGTATAATCATCCAAGATTATGCTTTGGTAGATTGTTATGCGTTTTAAATTATCTTTAATAGTAGTGTCCGCTCGCGTCTTCGCGAGCGTGTTAAGGGACGGCAGGGGTTGGGGTTTGATACCTTATGTATTTTGATGTACCCTTGACCTTTGTATGTAAAATTTTATGATAATCGCTTGAGTAGTTAAGCGTAACAAACTAACAAATAAATAAGCCTCACTTTCGCGTTTATAATAATAGTAAACATTTAAAGAATATACATAATAAGGGGCATAACATCTTAGTTCCCAAGGTTGGTGGCGCATTGGTGTTTTTTTTTAAGAAGTACACAATGCCACTGTCTATGGGCATTGCTGACCACTTACCATCAGGTGGCCCATATGCTCGTCCGCCTACATCTATATCTATACTAATATATAAAGCTGAAGAGTTTGTTTGTTTGATCCGGCTAATCTCAGGAACTACTGGTTCAAATTTAATTCATTATATTTTTATTAATTATACGCGGGTGAAACCGCGGGCACAGCTAGTATACTATATATAAAAAATGTTTTTATAGAATATAAGGTCTTACTTATAAACGTTAAGGTTTATTTAATTAGTGAAAATGTATGCTGAATGATTGTATGGAGATGATATTCTTCTATTAATAAATAAAAATTAATGTTTGTATGTTCTCTATGATATATGTTGCTAAACCAATAAACCGATTGTGATCAAACTTTGACGTGTTGTTCTGCGTACGACAGCGGAGGTATCTGACTAAAAAAAAATTTTGTTTTTATTTTTGCCCTTCAATATCTTCTTCTTATACAAAGCAATCTTATACAAAGCCGGAACGGGGATTAGTATTAAAAAATCTAACAACATTTTGATGTGATGATACACAATGACACATTTATGTGTCATTTTGTATTTAAAAAAAAAGTATAAAAGCTGACTAGCATTGCTAGCGTTTCTGAATCCCATCACGGCCGCGAACCTTGACCTTCGTTGAGACTCTACAATGCAACCGCTGCACTTAGACGGCTATTGACATTGGATCATGTCCACTTGAGTGTTAATAAGTGGATTATTTCCTTTTGTAAGCAAATAATTAATTATTGATTTTTCTATGTCGTTATTTTTAACTTCAATAGAATTCTTTAGGTATTTTATGGGTTGTGTTTATTTGGCACATTATAAAATACGAGAATATGAAATGCACTCTTGTAACGTCAAGTCTAACTTTGATGCGTTACAAATTGCCTAAATTTAAAGTATTAAAGGATTTAAAAAAAGTAATAGATTTAACAGCAAAGACATTTTAACGAGGGACGCGAAAAAATTTTTCGTCGACTGCACAAAAAAGGAATGTAATATTTTCAGGGTTCGCGTATGAGTTAACTTTTTACGGTTTCGGATGTATGATCATTAGAATCCTCACGTCATGCCGAGTTATACTGGCTTCATTAATATATTTTTAAAACTAAATTACTTACTGAAAAACATTTCAGTAAGTAACAGCCTGTGAATGTCCCACTGCTGGGCTAAGGACTCCTCTCTTCATTTTTGAGCGGAGAAGGTTTGGAGCTTATTCCACCACGCTGCTCCAATGCGAGGAGTTGGTGGAATACACATGTGACAGAATTTCAGTGAAATTTGACACATGCAGGTTGCCTCACGATGTTTTCCTTCACCGTCGAGCACGAGATGAATTATAATCACAAATTAAGCACATGAAATTCAGTGGTGCTTGCCCGGGTTTGAACTTACGATCATCGGTTAAGATTCACGCGTTCTTACCACTGGGCCATCTCGGCTTAAACATTTATTCTGGACATAATTGCAGACATCAAAGTATATATGTATGTTTTATTAAACAAATATTGTACTTCTAAAAACATGACAAAATCAATCATAAAATATAAAAAAAACCATAATCAATGACATTTATAAATACGACAGTTAACAATTAACTTTCATCTTAAGATAAATTAATGTATATATATCCATGTGTTTGTACAACACGTCGAGACAAGTGCAGGTTCGACGACCGGTTGAGGTAGCGTGCTGGATTCTCGGAGCGTTGTAATTACTCTCGTCTGATATACGGCCATTACCATAGCTACGCACACCTTCACTTTTATAATATCACTAATATTACGCTAGACTGCATCTTTGGTCCAGTGGCTAGCTGATATCGAGGTTCTGGTTTCAAGTCCTGGTCGGGTAAATAAAATGTTTTTAGGTTCTGTCGAGAAACTCAGTAGCAATCCGCTGTTTCGAAGTTGGTTAAAGTGTGCGTCCGTACCGGTTTGTATTTTGCTGAAAATTGTAAGAAAAAATATATAAAAAGTTTATACTCATACAATAGAAACGTATGGTTATATGGAAGATTTTTTTTGCCGGCGTGTGTTTTCTTATGTGGTTTGTGTGTTTTCCTACCAAAAGTATATATTATAAAATTCTATTCTTGACATTTGTGTGCATGAACATGTCTGTTTGTCCTGTCTCTGGGTGTAATAATCTATATAACTATGTATTTACAAAAGAAAAGTAATAAATGTAAGTATATCAGTTGTCTGGTTTCCATAGCTCTGCTCAGTTTGGGATCAGATGGCCTTCTGTGAATAATGTTCTAGGATTATTATATACAACTTTGAAAACAAACATTCATAGAGTTTGCCCGAAGGTACTTTCGCGTATTCAATTGGTGCATTGATTTTTTATATCGTCAAAATGAATGTAATGTTATGTTTTTTTTCTATATAGTTTTGGAAAATTAAAAATTCCAAAAGTTATATTTTGAGTACAATTTTGGATACATGATCGTACATTCGTAACCAAAAAGTTTGTAGGTACGGTTGGTGACGCTGGTATAATCGGCAGCTTACTGTGTAATACCATTATCTCTCCCCGATACAGCACCGGCCAGTCCAACATCTATGCTAATATGTCTCGCGCGTCTCACGCTCATCTTTTATGCATCAAACATCTTTTAATACCACCGAATCATAATATATTGGTTTTTATGGAATATATTTACGGCTTACTTATCTTTACAGTATTATTTTAGCTTTCAATAGTATCACTGCAGCTCATTATATAATACGTGTTCTTATAAGGTGGGGGGTGAGACAAGTGTTAGGTATCAAAGAGAAGCTGTCTTATTTTATAGTATAGGTAGGCGGTCGAGCATATGGGCCACGTGATAGCCACCTGGTGGAGTGGTCACCAACGCCCATAGCCAGTCGCATTGTACATTTCTTTAAAAAAAAAAAAACATTGCCAATGCACTACCAACCTTGGGAACTAAGATGTTGATGTAACTTTTGCCTGTATTTACACTGGCACTATACTCACCCTTCAAACCGGAACACAACAATACCAAGTATTGTTGTCTTGCGGTGGAATGTCTGATGAGTGGCTGGTATCTACCCTATTCTTTTTTTTTCTCACGCAGTGGAAACCTTCCGGAAGGTTCCCGTCTCCCCTACGGGGGGGGGAATCAGGTTATGTGGGATTCTTACCCACTAAAACCACTGCGATGGCCATCCTCGGCATGGATCGCAGAGGCTATGGGATCGTGTTAATATAACGCATCCGCGGCCCCTCCCGTGCTGTGCTCCGCTCGGAGCTCGGCGGAGCTCTCCTCAGTGGCGGAGCTTTTTAGCGGTAGAATATTTGATGAGTGGCTGGTACCTATCTAGACGAACTTGCACAAAGTTCTACCACCGAGTTTTCTATGGGTTCAAGCTTATTTCCTACTAAATTTTATCAAAATCGGTTCAGTGGCGTAGCCATGAAAGCGTAACAGACAGACGAACAGACAGAGTTACTATCGCATTTATGATATTATTATATAATGCGGTGAATACACGTGCAGCAGATTTGTACCGGACACATGGAGGTTACCTCACGATATTTTTATTGGTACTAATTTCGATAGTATTATTGAGTACCTACTAGCGGTTTCACTCGTTTACTTCTCGTTTTCGTGGGTATACGGGGACAACATGTAGCCTATGTCACTCGCTGATAATGTAGCGTTCCATTGGTGAAAGAATTTTTAAAATCGGTTTTGTAGTTTAGCCGTGATATCGTAACAAACAAACAAACACACATTCGCATTTATATTATTAGTTAGGATAATTATTATATTATGTTTCTCGAGTCCCAATTTTATGTTGAAATGTGAAAGTGTTTGATACAACATAAATAACTCACGTTACGTAACGAGTTTTCACGTTATTTTATATTTATTTAGATTTTTGATAGAGCTCAGATCGCCTCCACGTATGTTAATTACCGTTCATCTACGAAGATTAGTAATTAGGAATCCAGTTATATTACCTAATGTTTCCAGTCCAGATGGTAGTTAGCCAATATACTAAATACTTATTACGATCTCAAACATGTACATGGTAGAGATAAAAATATGCACTACAAACACTTAATTACATCCTAATAAATTATAAATCCTAATGTGAGTTTGTTTGTTTGTTATGCTTTTACGCCTAAACCACTAAACCAATTATAAAAATTCTTTCACCGATGGGAATCTACATTATCGGCGAATACGCGGGTGAAAACGCAGGAAAAAGCTAGTAATATATAAACTAATGTTATTTCCAAAGTTCTGATAAAAACTTCGCCGTCTTTACGAATTCATAATATTGTATCGATCGTTTAAGATCTCGACCAATTGATTCAATTTCTAAGCTGCTTATTCGTCTTTATTACTCGTATGGGCGGACACTATTCCAGCCTCTAGTCCGTAAGCTCTATTTTTTTATGTTATAGGTTGACGTACTGGCAAATGGGCCACCTGATGTTAAGTGCTCACCGCAGCTCATAGACATTAGCGATGTAAGAATTATTAACCATTCCTTACATCGCCAATGCGCCACCAACCTTAGGAACCAAGACGTTATGTCCCCCTTTTGGCAACACTGGCTCACTCATCCTTCAAACCGGAACGCAACAATTATAACTATTGCTGTCTAGCAGTAGAATATCTGATGGTTTGTTAGTATCTACCCAGATGAGCTTGCACAAAGCCTTACCATCTAGAAATATTTCAACTCCCAATTACTTACCAATTACTTAGTTAAATAGTTTTTGTACACCTCCTTACCGCTTTATTTTTCTCGTGTCCTTTACCCAAAAGTTGTCTGGAAGAGATCGCTCTTTTAGCGATAAGACCGCATTTGTACATCTATCTTTGTAGCGACATGTATCTCGCCACATATGAAAACTAAAAACTGACGTATCCTACATCGCGATATTAAAGTTATCCAAACGATTGAACATATATACAAGAACCCGACAACGACCGTCGGGCAGTAGCCCACCAGACCAACACCCGTCTGGTCAGAGGATCCTCCCTTTTCAATGATGTCCCAACACCAAACATTCATACATTTTTATAGTGTTTATAACTGTATTTCTGTAAACTTGTATGTGTTGTACAATAAAGCATATTCTATTCTATTCTATTTTACTTTACAAGCTGACACACCAAACTCATAAAAATGATTTCTTTTTAACATGACACCAGATTAAATTGAAATTGTCAGACCAGTCGCTTCTCAGCCACTATTGCCATTATATCATAGCCTATCTGAACTCAAATTGGTACAATTCACTTGTTATCTACAAAAGTCGCTCCCCTTTGATACTAACCCTGTAGATTTTATTGGTTTTCCGTCTCTTAAGAGTATATAACAGACACGAGTTGAGATGGCCATTTAACTCTGCTAGATCTAAACGGCAAATCCAACTGCTGTACTCTTCTACTAACAGTACAATACTAATGTTTATTGGCAGAAATTATTTGGCATCTCAGCGTCGATAATCTCTATATATATTATTCTTCTGTATGTGTGTATGTCACTTAGGAGGAGCCTAAGCGGTTGCACCGATTTTCATACGTATTTAGTGTTTTGGGTCGTAAGAATTTTATATTAACAAAAAAAAAAAAAAATAGAAGTCTCATTTCACCAGTAAGATATCAGGACGAGCAGAGTTGGTTCATATTATTTGTAAAAATTAAACATAAAGCTTTTAATAAAATCGTGGCAAAAGATTTCAAGAGTTTATTTTGACGCGGCTTAATGAAATTGAAGACCTGAGGCTGCGCTGAAACGGGTCGATGTGAACGCCTTTCGTTAGTTCAGTAACTGTATTTTAAATTGTCATGACAAGGAATTTGTTAATTAAGCTGTATCAACTAAATTTGCAGAGCACTCTGGAAGTTATACTCCAGATATTTGAGCTCAACAACAAAGATAAAACTTCGAGTAAAACGAGTTTTTTTTAAAGTTTTCCTATTGTATTATATACATAGTATATAAAAGAAATTATGGAAACGCTTTTTAAATGATCAATGAGGAATGTCGTTATCTCTCTCTGAAGTAGTCAAATCAAGAATTATATTTTACTGACGATAAGATTAATAATAATAATATGTGTTAGATTAGTATAATTTTTCTCTTTTTGTAATTAAATCAACTGGAAAAAAATAATTTTCAGTCAACCAGTTAAATTCTTATATCTAAGGTACATATATCTTTACGAATCGCGAACTATAATCGAATATTATTGATACGCGAGGCAATAGTAAACGTTTGTTAAGTATTTTTTCGTAAATAAAATTAAAAGTGATCATAAGGATTACTTATATCGAGAATAATTTGATTTTTACTTTAGATAACGGATCTCCTCACTTTGATGTGTTCGTATTATGTTGCTAGCTTGTTTCGTGTCTTGATTATTAGTATTAACAGTCAATTCACTTTGTATAGAGCAAAGAGTATTTTGATTCAATTCCACGTCATTCGACGTCATCCGAACTGGTCGAGTCGTATCGGATTGTTCTTGATTTTTTATATGTACGGATATATTTGTCGCCCATCTGGGTGTTCTCCGTTCTCAAAGAGCAGGTTTTACAAGTTATACAGCCGAGTTACAAAAAGCACTTGATATCGTTATTTACAATTATCGATCAGTATTTTGAAGACTTCTATGTGCATATGAACAAATCTATTTAATAATAAAATTAAATGGTACACAAAACCAAATACGTTAAAACTATTACAAATTGGTTTTTTTAAAAAGAAAATATATTTAAATATTTAAAAAACGTGCAAATTTAACTCATATTTATTATAATGAAATAGTTTTCGCCCACATGATGCGAGGTGGACAGACGTAAGGTATAAAAAAGCCTTTGATCTTCTTTGGGGTGCAAGCTTGCTTGATAAAAAATTGGTTCGGTGCTTCAGCCGTGGAAGCGTAACATTTACTGCATTTACATCAGATATTATAGATATAAATTTATTCGAAACTCTGGCGAGCCCGGGCAACCACCTGGCTGGCTATGATTAAATTATAAATCTATCTTAGTGCCATTGGTAACTTAAAACAAGGACCAGGAGTATATAATGCAAACGAACGAGATGCATTTGTTTAAAAAACAATAACAGCTAGACAAGGCGTTGCGCTGTACCCAGCATCAGTTTTAAAGTAATGAGTGCTAGGCTTAATGAGAACACAAGAGTCTAGAACGAAATAGGCTAACAGCTCGCTGGCGGTATCGTGATATGTGACTTTCTTTATCCGCATTTTATGTAGTGTTGTGTGTTCAAAATTATTTGTTAGTTTTATCTCAGGATACCGATGTTATTACCGGTTTTGATAAATTCATGTTTAATTATTTTAGTTTATGATGTTTCGTTGAGTAAATTACCATTTTTTTATTTTTGTATTTATCGGATTCGTTCGTCGTTCGTTCGACGTTCGTCGTTTCGACTCAATAATGATAAACTAGGCAATTGCCTACTGTTGCGCGACATTGCCTTTGGAGTTCGACTCAAATGGCAATGACAATTGCCTGAAGCTTATTCGAATGTGGAGTAGTTTGACTTTAGCAAAAATAAGAAAATTTTGAAAATATCTTTGTCATGTTAAAGTTGTCGTCAGTGAAAATGAATTGCGATTTATCACTGCTAATCCCGGTCATATTAAATATGGAATATTTGCTACAATAATTATTATAAGTATTTTCTTTCAGAGATGATTTTATATCAAATGAAATCAAAATATTTTTATTCAAATAGACTCTTACAAGTGCTTATGAATCGTCAAGCGCTACCACTAGATCAATCATTTATAAAAAAAAAAAAACGAAAATATCGTGAAAACTGCCTGACAGTGTCGCATGTCATTCTGCCAGTTGTGAAGAAGTATGGAAGAATTGACTCTAAAGCATATTTAGGTAAATACATCAGATATCCTTAAACCCAATATTGGTATACGAAATTGGCATTTTTTTAATACAATATGTAAGCGAACGGGCAAAGCCAACTTTTATTTGAGAATAGGAACGCGAATGCATATGGGCCACCTGATGCTAAGTGGTCACCAATGCCCATAGACATTGGCATTGTAAGAAATGTTGGCCATCGCTTACATCACCAATGTGCCACCAACCTTGGGAACTAAGATGTTATTTCCCTTGTGTGTTTAGTCACAACTGAGTACCATACCGGACGTTATCTTTTAAATATATATATTATAGACAATTCGGTTGGTATTTCTGTACGTTTGTTAGATCCTCAAAACATCTCCACGAGTACGCGGCATGTGTTACGTAAAGTAATTGTTATAATTCAGACGAGTTATATATTTATTATGATAACAAACACGAGATAAAAAAATATCATGCATCTGTAATGCATGTGTGGCGAAGGAACGAAACGGCATGAATTTTAGGGTTCCCTTGTGAAATTAACATTCAATAGTTTACTTGGTGATAGGGCTCTGGGCAGGCCGATCGGGGTACCACCCACTCAACACAGTCATATTAAACTGTCATCAGCAATACCAAGTTATATTGGGTTCCGGTTTGAAGGCTTAACTACAGATACAAGAGACATAACATCTTCGTTTCCAAGGTTGGTGACGTATTGGCGATGTTTGTAAGGGATATGTAATATTTCTTACATAACGATCGTCTATTAATAAAATATATAAGGCTTAGGGAATGATTGTTAAATGATCGTAGTTGTTGACTTGATTTGACTGGTTTTACTTTGAACTCGACTAAAGAAAATTTGGATTTCCATTTAAACAGTTACACAAATGAACTAAGCCATACTGTTGTTTGTTTTTTTTTTAATTGTTTTAAGTCTCTTATTGATAACTACCATTGTTACCTGCAACACTTTGCTTGCTGTTGACCGTTGATCATTAGTCTGCAGCCAATCCTGGGTGTTGAATCAGGTCATGCTCACCATAAAAATGCATTGTTATCAGAACCGAACTAATATGTTAAATTTCAAGTACATAGGATAAGTGGAAGTACTTATAATTCAGATTGCAAGATTTGACCTTGAACTAACAAACGAACGAACAAAGACAAAAACATTGCAAGCTATATAAAAGCTTTGTAATAAACTTAGAATAAGAATCCTTCCGTTCGACCGTGATTGACGGACAAACATTCAACTGTACTAACTTTCGTATCACTATATATTATAAAACAACGACCTCGCAGCATCTGTCTGTCTGTCTGCCCGTGATTAACTAAAAAAGTACTGAACGGATTTTGTTATTTTGATCAATGGGTGGAGTGATACATGAGGTATTTATGATTAGCCAACTGCGCAAGAGATATTATAGTACACAAGTGTGTGCGCAAACACAGGTGCACTCTCTCTTCCTTAGCTCTCATAATCCGATGGGACGGAAATCCGACACGACCGCAAGCTAGTATATAATATTTAAAGACATGATTTTTTAT
The DNA here is from genome assembly GCA_905220585.2 of Nymphalis polychloros. Lineage (NCBI taxonomy): Eukaryota > Metazoa > Arthropoda > Insecta > Lepidoptera > Nymphalidae > Nymphalis > Nymphalis polychloros. The sequence goes on from HG992267.1 coordinate 6,707,146, forward strand.
TACATGTACATCCATAATACATTTAGTACGTACTTAAAACGAAATTGATTTGGTGTCCCTTGAATCAGTTGGTGCCCCTTGGTAAAATTATCGATATGATGCTCTCTTCAGACAACTGATATGCTTCCATATACTAATTTACTTTTGTAAATACATACTCATATAGATAAAAACATCCAGACTCGGGACAAACAGACATGTTCATGCACACAAATCGAACCCACGACCTGCGGTGCGAAAGGCAAGTATCTACCAAACGCGCCAACCGGCTCGTCTATAAAGCCTATAGATTAATTCAAAATTTGCCAAACAGTTCTCTAGAATCGTAGAGTGGGCGGTTTGTTGGGCGGACGGCTATTGTCATACTGTTTAAACAAAGAATATCAATGGTACGAACCACACTTATCCGGATTGTATCTATATACTTAAAATTATTACGGTTAGATACGTGTATTCTGTTTTTGATTGATATATCTTTGTTAGTTTTTTTATTTGTATAAGAAAGTGATTGGGGATTTAACTTCCAGTTCCAACAATCTAAGATTAACACTATTATAATATGATATTACTATGCAAGGTTTTAGTATTAATCGTTATAAACATCTATTCATTCATGAAAAATGTATATTACGAGTAACAAAAAAATCTTCTAATTTATCTGTGAATGAATGGGAGTTAAATTCCTCTTATGAGATCATGAGCTATGTACACAAAGATAGATAAGTACCTATGTACTCTATATATGTAGGCGGTTATTAACTCTTGCACAAATCTTAAGAAAACAAAATTGTATCTTAGAAATCTTATCCGCCCGATTGATTGCGATACGATCCTGTTAAGTCTGAACAGTCCCATGACACGAGCAACGTTCACTTTCACGAATTGTCTGTTGACCTTGCCTGGACATCGAACCTGCGTGCCATTGACAATGCCTTAACCGGTAACGTCACCCACGTAACACATAGGCAAATATTGACGCGTTCTCGTGAGCAATTGCAAATATCAGCCGATCGTAGCTTTTATACAAGCAAGACAGGCTGGGCTACGAAGTAATGTTGCCAATAATATAGATTTTTATTTATTTATTCTATTAATTAAAGTCGGTCCAACTCGCCACATTGCGTCGTACACTACGATTGTCTAAGCATGGTCTCCACTCTCGTGTCGGCTCCATCGGCCATCAAGGCGCCTGGAGACATGACCAGCCCACTTCCATTTCAGCGAGCTAATTCTAGGCGCGATGTCGGTGACTTTTAGTTCTCTGGCGAATGCCCTAATTTCATCCAACACTGGACGGCGAAAAGCTAAAAATATAAAAAAAATTAAAGGCCTTACTTATAAATTTATAAGGGGCGATTAGTTAAACATACTGTGTCTTCTTCTTTCTAATTTCAAATCAATAATGACAGAAAAAGACAAAATACTAAGCAATGTTTGTAAGATCCGTAAGTGTTTTTTGTACACAATATACAAAAATAATTAACAACACATAACTATGTATGTATGAATGATAGAAGAGCTCGGAATTAGTATTCGTTGTAGTTCATACTATATAAAAATATTAACAGTCGGAATGTACAAAATTTCAATACTGCAAGCAGCGGTCCCTTCGAGGAAGCCTTCGGGTACCTATAGAGGATCAATTGTTAAAAATACATGGGGTTAGCATGTAAATTGATTGAATTTATTTATTTATTTATTCAGTATATACAACAGACGTCACATGAAATAATATAAAAATGTCTTCCATTTAGTTTAAGCCATGTTGTTAATTGCATTTAATAGTACTGTGCGTTAATAGCTTACCCTGTAATGAGTAATCATGACTTCATTGATTGAATCTAACTGTTGGTATCTTTTGCTTTCCTGCGATAATTGGGAGGCATAAGTCGAACACAAAGAATGCCATCATTCTCGAAGATGCGGGGATATTTGAATGGACAAAAGATCGTAAATTTCCCACTCCCAAAGTTGGGAAAAGATCTCTATGAGAAGTATAGAAGTTATTCCACCAGGCACGGAATCTCATTTGACACCTGGTTGTCTCGTGACGGTGACACCGTGGAACACAAGGTGAATTTTGAACAGACTGACCTCTATTTGAACACTTACGTAGTTAAAATTCTTACAAGGTGTCGATCAACGGATTACAATATTTAAACAACGCGCCAACTGTTAAAACCAACAATAAAATCAAAGGTACAACGACCCCGGGCAGGGATGCCGTAATTTACTATAGAATAACGATTTCTTTTTTTTTATATATCGTAGGGAACAATGATAAATTTGTATTATACATATAATATGTACTCACAAAAATATTATTTAGAAGTGTTACTTTAGACAAATAGTAGGTTTATTCCAATGACATGTAGAGTATAGCTGAATAAACAAATTTGACATTGAATTGGCGCGATATGATTGGTCGAAATATTATATATAATCTATGATAGTCTTTATGGATTCGAAGAAATGGCATTTCGAATAATGGTGAAGTTTTTAATGGAACTTGGAAGTAAAGTTAAAGGGGATATACGTAAGTACCTAAGTTGAATGGTGTTGAACTGTTTGTAGTACATAATATAACAGAACTATACTATATGTTAATCGAATTTATTATTATTTACTCTGTTTCCGATTGGAATAGATTATAAATCACTATACGCCGCCATTTTGATATCATAATGACGTCATAATTATAATGTTACGTGTAACATAGAATGTTCAGTTATTCAATAAAAGATCAATAGTATAACAAGTGTGTGTTTACAAAATGTGAATATTATCAAAACGGGTAGCCCTATGTTTCAATAGCTGATTCACCACTTGCAGTCTTCCGGCGTCGGAGAGGGTTTGAGACAATAAGCCCTGCACATGTACGGACAGATGTAATTGAGCTATTTATATACATATATTTAGTTGTTACTTATGAGATCGAGTGGAACGTTATATGCAACCATACGCATACATATGCATCATACGAGGTTATTATTATATTAGCTTAAGATGGATGCGTGTTTTTTTTTTAATTAATGGAATTTTAGCTTAATTAAATGTTAAATGATTTTTTATAGACGGAATAAAATAAATGCTGTATATATATTATATTACTTTTGTATTTGGCCCTTGCCAAAACATATCGCGAACGCCTAAGCCGGGTTAGATCATGGACTAGCGGTACTCAACCTGCGATCCGCCGGACTTTTGTGGTTGGTCCACTTGGCCCCGCGACACCGTGACTAACACGTGTTTGTGGCCCCTATAAAAAAAATGTTGAGTATCGCTGACATAGACCTGTAGCTTCTCAGTTTTTAAAGTAGATTTGACTGTGAAACAGCACTTCGAAACGAAACGTAAGTGCTGCTGGAAATTAACGTAATGATACTTAATTGGTAATCTGTAAAACAGTATGGAAACCAGTCAACAACAAAGGAATGTGTACTTTGTAAAACGGTTTTATATTGATTAACTAAATTTCCTGTAAATTTTTCCTTCGTGTTGACGATAAAAATAATTTCATTTCATACTTTGCTCATTTGTGTCTAGCATGGTTTTTGGTGCAATTACTACATATGTAGGCGTTCAGCAATGAGATTTACTGGAGCCTGATCTATTCAGCCTGCATAGAACTACATAACGTCAATATATGTTAAGAAATTTGATATAGCTGAGACGACGTATGTATGATATATAACGAAGATATTTTCATTTTGAATCACATATTGTTTTTTTTTTTAAATATATGTAGCGTAGATTGGAACGTTTGCTTTTTATTGATTGATGCAAGGAAATCGTTATAATCGGGTTTATATTTTTATATTATTCTTCAAGTTGTTATGCCTAATACGTCAAAGTTGTTTTTTTTTTAAATTAATTATTTTGATATGATATCGAGTTTTTTAAGTCGATTTTACTATTGACTATACATACATCCACTCTTTAATCTATGTATCCCAATTCTGTTTAATGCTTAAATTTTCTTAATAACCTAACCAAGCCCCTTAATAAATCATTAATTACAAGATCTCCTGACCGATTTCGACGGCGGCCAATGTCAATAGATATTAGCTAACTACGCAGGACGTATTATAGTACACAAGTGTGGGCGCAAACACAGATGCACTCTTATTACCCCTACTCGCATAATTTTATGACATTCCGACACGACCATCGACAAGTAGATTCCTCGTTTTCTCAACTGTCGACAAGGATTTATTGTCTTAATTTAACGTCAGCTCGGCAAAGTAATTGTCACAATTATTTCTCTAAGTAATTACTTAGCATGACTAACATGACTATTTTATTTTTCCATCAGAACCGGATTTTTATATATTTGATAGTTTTTTTTATGATTTAGGTAGGCGGACGAGCAAATGGGCCACCAGATGTTAAGTTGTCGCCACCGCCCATGGACTTGGACATAAGAAACATTAACAATTCCTTACATCGCCAATGCGCCACCTTTGCTTTTACTCGGTGGTAGAGCTTTGTGCAAGCTCGTCTGGGTAGGTACCACCCACTCATCAGATATTCTACCGCAAAACAGCAGTACTTTGTGTTGTTGTGTTCCGGTTTGAAGGGTGAGTGAGCCAGTGTAATTACAGGCACAAGGGACATAATATCTTAGTTCCCAAGGTTGGTGGCGCAGTGGTGATGTTGTTTTTTTTTTAAGAAATATACAAACCACTGTCTATGGGCGTTGGTGACCACTTACCATCAGGTGGCCCACAAGCTCGTCCACTAACCTTTATTATAAAAAAAACAACCTTGGTAACGATGATGCTATGTCCCTTGTGCCTGTTGTAAAATGAAATATTACAGTACAATTTAATTTCAAAGGACAACTATGTACAGTTTAAATGACTGCTTTCGAGCGAATTTTAAATTGTCGTTTGATTTATTGCCATAGAGAGTTTTGAAGGCAAATAGTTTGAAAGAAAGACTGTCCCATTCAAAACAGAACGTATGGTCACATTAAGCATGACTTCTGTTCCTTTGTTTAATTTCTCTACTTCGCAACCTTTTAAACTAACAAGCTGAGTAACCAATTACAGTTTTAATTCGATCTTAACGTGTTCCACCACGCTATATATTTGCAAGCTAGTTTCATCTCTCCGTTTATAATCATAAGACTTGAATTCGCACGCAATTGCAAAACGTCGCGTGGTCCAACTATATTTATTATATGTAAAATAAAAAAATGTCGACCGCATGCAAACGATTTCCCATTTATACGTTACAATATGTTTTATATAAATTTGATTTCCGTATTATGTAATGAATCGAGGAAGTGATTTTAGTTAAAAGTGTTATTAATTTGATAATTTAATGTTTATGAAACACGCTCGCTATGACGATCGTTTTTATATTGAAAGTGATATCTATACGTTGACATAGAGGTAACTATGTAAGTGTTTTCGTTTGTTAAATTCACTGTCAATTGAAGGGCTATTGTGTTAAAAAGAAATTCGAATCTCTTCGCAGTGAGACTTGATATGCGAAATAGACTTTAATAACTACATGATTTAAAGGATACGCTTATCAAAATAGCATATCAAAATCTTAACCAGTTCAGCATTTTAATAAGGTTTAAATTACCAGTAGGTATTCGTAGATTTCCAACGAGCAAATAAAATAATACATAGAATCAAAATATTAATTATTCAAGTAGTTATTGCCATTTTACATTTCCAACGATATGACTCAAATCAAGATAATTGCCTAAGGTCAATCGCCTAAAACGAAATGTCTTGCAAATCATTACCTTTTTTTACGCTGGAAAAACGCATTACGCGTTTCCCCCACGGGAACAGTGGGGGGGTATGTGGGGCTCGCCATATGTCCAGGGCGCTGATTGGGCCCCGGTCATCGGAATACCCACTAAAAACCAGTGGTACCACACCCCCCTCCCCCCTGTCTTAACGGGAGCGCCACGGGATCGCTTGTACTGCAAATCATTACCTATACCAGCTCGTGTTAGTCTACTGCTGGACATACGTTTCATCTTAGGTATGATATTCGGCCTCAGTGACGTACGTTGGGGAGGCAAATGTTTTTTTAAATGCCTATCTTAAAGAAACTACTAAGCCAATATACGTTAAACTTATAACAGAAGATTTAGCGCGTTTCGAAGAAGGTTTTAATACTTATACGTAATACTAGCTAGCCGTCGCGGCTTCGCACGGGTCTACATAAAACATTATACGAAGTAATATATAATATTATATAACTTTTGGTTTACACCACGCACGCCAGTACAATTCCCGGCTGGCAGGACATCTTCGACAATCATCGTCGTATTTTAATCAATTTAAACGCAAAACCACAATGAATTATACACTTAAACCTTTCTCATGAATCACTCCGTCCATTGATGAAAACCGTATCAAAATTCGTTCGGTAGTTTTCGAGATTATCGCGTACACGCAGACAGACGCGACGTGGAGACTTGTATTACACGTGTATTATGTGGACGTGGAGCGTGAATTACATGTTCTCGTTATAAACTATACGTACGCCATGATAATAATTGTTCATAGTACTAACAATAAGGGCGTCAGGCGAGCAAATAAAATAATACCTAGAATCAAAATATTAATTATTCAAGTAGTTACTACCATTTTACAGCAATACTTAGTATTATTGTGTGTCCGGTTTGAAGGGTGACTTCATTTCAGTTCCCAAGGTTGGTGACGCATTGGCGATGTAACGCCAATTTCTATACGTGGTGACCATTTAACATCAGGTGGTCCGATTCCTCGACCGTCTACCTATTTTGTGTTAGAAAAACAAATTAACACAAAGCACGATTCTTCCTATAAATTGTGAGATACACACATATTGAAGTTATGATTAATATATTCGTAATACTGGTCCCGAAGATCTAAGGTCAAAAAACTAGCTTTATTACTAATTAATGTTAACGGGTTACATGAATATATTTGCCATTCCTGCACCGTTATATTATTATTTTTTTTTTTTTAAATTAAAAACCGCTATACTTGTTTTTTATTGGTAGCACAGAAACATAAGAGCAACTTTGCCAGTATATAGCTGATTTCTCTACTGGATAATGATTCGACAGGTGAATTCGACATTCCATTGAGTGGTATATACCTAGATCACTTTATGTGTGCCAAAATACCCACTTAAAACTAGCGGGACGCCATACTATTTTGTTCGCTATAAAATCGTCAAGCTGTTCTTACCTGGATGAACTTGGACGAAGCCTGAGCGAAATCAACTAAAGATTTTATATTTATATTGTACTTTTAAAAAAATAATTTAAAAAATGTTCCTTGAAGATACATATGGTTTTACACTTAATTCACACAAAGTTTTTACAAATTTTGTTTTTCAAAATTGTGCATTGCTACTGTAATATGTATTTATATAATTATCAGGGATGTACAAAATACCTTAAATAAAGTATCTGGAATACAAAATGCAAAATACTTTTAAATTAAGTATTTGAGATACCAGATGCAAATAACTTTCTGGAATTGTATCTCAAATACTAGATATAAAATACGTATCTTTTGAATACTTTTTATAGATAAAATACTTTAGTAAAAAAACGTTTTTTTAAATGAAAGTATATTATTATTATTCAAATAATCACATGTCGAATTCTCACTAGCTTGGGTAACAGAGAACCATAATAAGTATATTTTTCCGCTTGCAGATCATAATATTCATAACCATAATATTATATATCTATAATTTAATAATATGACTGCCTCGTTGGTCTTGTGGCTAGATATAAGGTCGCAGACCCAGTGGTCCTGGGTTCAATTCCCAGGTCGGACCAATATAAAGTTATTGGGTTTTTCTGTCAGAAAATTCTCAGTAACAGCCCGGAGTCTGGAAGTTGGAAGTGTGTACACTCCCGTGCCTCGGAAAGCACGTTAAGCCGTTGGTCCTGCGCCTGAACTCTTTCCGGTCGTGTCGGATTGCCGTCCCATCGGATTATGAGAGCTAGGGAAAAAAGAGTGCACTTGTGTTTGCGCACACAATTGTGCACTATAATATCTCCTGCGCAGTTGGCTAATCTCTCTTGAGATTGGCCGCCGTGGCCGAAATCGGTCTGGAGGACCTTAGTAAAAGTATTTTAGAAACATAGTATCTGCAAATTACTAAGATACCAAACAAAAGGTATTTAAATACAAGATACAAAATGAATTTAAAAAAAGTTTTATAGATACAAGCTCAAAATACGTATTTTGTATCTTGTATCTGTATTTCAGATACTTGTATCTTAGATAAGTTACATCTCTGATAATTATATATATTTGATGTATAATAAAACTTAGTTGTGAGTTCAATCCACACCATTCACGGACCCATATAAAAACATCATCAAAATCTGTAAGAAATCATTAAGATCTCATTACTCAACCTTGAAATGTTGACTTATGGTGATAGACTATTTTGATGCGTGTATTCTTGAAATGTTATGATTATTATGGTTATGTCGCAGATCACTTACTGAAATTTCACGACCGTTTTCTGCGGTGAGTTTCGAGTATGATCTTACGGAATAGCTCAATAGCTATTTAAGGGGAGTTCAATGGCACATACATGAAAAGAATATATTTATCACTGAAAAATCGGTGGTAAATTTTATACCTTAACGCAATTTAAAAGGTTTCGTTCGTGGTTGTTTATCCAATGTACCGTTTTTATGTCCAATTTCCCCATCCGATGTTATGATCTCAACGGGCTAATCCGGTTAATGTGTTTGTAATTGTCTCGATCATCTCGTTTTCCTTGTTAAAACGAGCGCTTTCTGACCTCTGTCGTTTTCAAGGTCAGATCAACGAATCGTGTCAGATTATCTGATGATGTAGCTAGTTGTTGTTTTACTGATAGGTTAGTGACAGGATCGACTAAATAGACGATGATTGATGATCATCGATAGTGGTAAATACCATCCGACACCATACGTTGAAGTGATACAGTATATTTTAAGGGTGTTATTACTAAAGAGCGGTCGACAGCCAAGTTGGTGCAGTGGCGAAGTCCTTAGTTCACCACGGTTCTGTCGAGAAAATCGGCATAGAAGCTTGAAGTTTGAAAGTAGGTTTGGTTTCCGGCCCCTATACGAGTGTGTACTTATTCAAAAAATCCCTCACAATTCAACTTCTTAGGGAGAAAGTTTTCCGATAAAAATTACGTAAGTAATATTTTCATTAGATTAATTTATTCATTTAAAATTTTCAGGCGAAACGTCTCAACGGCAATGGCGAGCTTGCTGCCATCAAGGTGATCAAACTGGAACCGGGTGACGACTTCGCCATCATCCAGCAGGAGATCCTGATGATGAAAGACTGTCGTCACCCGAACATTGTCGCGTATTATGGCTCATATCTTAGGAGGGATAAATTATGGATTTCCATGGAGTACTGTGGGGGAGGAAGTTTACAGGTAACTCGGTAGCAATATTTTTCAAACTTATAACAATTATTAGTAGTAGTAGTAGAAACCCGAGAGAGCCGAGAATCTGAACGTATGGAGTTTACTGGAGACTTAAAGGTCGCCAGTTCAAACCCAGATAAGCATCACGTTACGCGATTATTTTTTGCTTATATCATTATCTGTTGATTATTATTGTTTATCTATAATAAATCTCGAGTACGGAACTGAAGGAAATCAAAACGAGATAGCACGAACCTGCAGTACAGGGCAGAAGCGTGGTGGGAAGAGCTCTAAATCTTCACCTCGAGAGATCTTTACCCCCAGCAGCGGGACATTTTTTTTTTTTTATGTAAGAGGGGGCAAACGAGCAGGAGGCTCACCTGATGGAAAGTGACTACCACCGCCCATGGACATCTGCAACATCTGAGGACTTGCAGGTGCGTTGCCGGCCTTTGAGGAAAGAGTACGCTCTCTTCTTGAAGGTTTTTATGTCATATCGGTTCGGAAAAGTCGCCGGCGAAAGCTGATTCTACAGACATTCACAGACTGTTTCTATTTACTATTTGTAATGTATTTTTTCGTTCTTTTTAGGACATTTATCATGTAACGGGCCCGCTTACCGAGTTACAGATAGCGTACATGTGTAAAGAGACACTAATGGGACTGTCGTATCTACACAGTATGGGGAAGATGCATAGGTAAGTTTATATCACACATATACAATACACAGATTGCAGATCGCTTACCTTATAGTTAGTAGTAACCAACGGGTTGTATAGGGTTTTCCATTAAGGGCGCTTGATCGTGCAGAACTTCCATCGTAGCGTGTGCTGTGTGGCACGTAGCGCCGTCCTGTTGAAACCACATGTTGTCCAGATCCATATTCTCGATTTCAGGCCAAAAGAAGTTGGTTATCATCGACCGGTATCGCTCACCATTGACGGTGAGGGCCACACCATTATCGTTTTCGAAAAAATACGGATCAATCACGCCTCCGGCCCAAAATCCGCACCAAACAGTCACTTTCTGCGGGTGCATTGCCACTTGGTGAACCTCGTGTGGATTGGTCTCATCCCAAATACGGCAATTTTGCTTGTTGACATAGCCATTCATCCAAAAATGCGCCTCGTCGCTGAAGATGATTTTTTTGCCAAAATCGGCGTCAACTTCCAACTGCTCTAATGCCCAGTCAGCGAACACACGGCGCTGTCTATGGTCATTAACCTTGAGCTCTTGGGTCAGCTGGATCTTGTACGGGTGCAGGCTCAAGTCACAACGCAAAATTCGCCAAGTTGTCGTCTGCGAAAGGCCGAGTTCCTGTGCGCGACGCGGAATTGACTGCCGCGGGTTTTCGAGGACACTGTCGCGCACAGCGGCGATATTCTCGGCAGATCTCGCGTTACGTTGACGCACGGGAACCGGCTGATTGTTAACTGACCCGGTTGACTCGAATTTGTCCACCAATCGACGGATAGTCGACTCGGCAGGACGATCATCGCGACCGTAAAACGGGCGAAGTGCGCGGAACGTTGCTCGAACTGAAGACCCATTTTCATAAAACAATTTTATGATTTGCACGTGCTGCTCGACACTGTAACCTGCCATGGTGGTTTGGGAGGACGGAATGAATATAACACACTGCATTTGACAGCTGTCACTCAAACAACATGGCCGCAATCAGCTGTCAAAGTTCAAGCGTCCCTATTGGAAAACCCTATAGATATTGATCTCGTAAGAAATTCCATTTCTTTTTTGATTCTGTCAAATATCGACCAATCATGGAATGGATGAAGTGTCTCTTGTTTCTCTAGTTAATCTCGCTGACTCTTGGTTTTAATATTTTATTTTAACAGTAGAGTAACATGATAACAATTCCTATTATTAGTTGAGTTAAATATTGATAGGATTTTTGTCCCTGGAAAATACTTTTCGCATTCTCTCGACCGTTAAGCGAAGGATTTATGACAGAGATGAGTGCAGACAATACAACCTATTAAAACAGTGGTAACATCGACGTCATGGAATCGCTTAAGCGATACCTATCTAGATGAACTTGCTTAAAGCGAAATCAACTTAGCCTTAAAGTAAGTAGGAAAATGACGATGGTAATCTGAACATGGCGCGTGCGTTGTTTCAGGGATATAAAAGGCGCTAACATTCTATTAACGGAATGCGGTGATGTCAAGTTGGCAGATTTCGGCGTATCAGCACAGATTACGGCTACCATCAATAAACGGAAAAGTTTTATTGGTACACCCTACTGGATGGCACCAGAGGTAAAAATTATATGTTTCATATTAAACGTCTTTTAGTTTTGTATTGTCTATGGTAGCGAGCTATTTTTGTACTAGCCGTCGTCGCGTTTCGACTCTACTACCACTTACCATCAGATGGAGTAGAGTCATTTGCCCTCCCGGGAAAAATTAATAAATAAAAAGACATAATGAATCCCATTTCGCAATCCCAAGTGAATATCTGTTCTATAATATTGTATAGAAGATAGTAATCGGTTTGTTTTGGAAAACTATCTGTAATCTTAATCATGTATTGTCTAAGATATAATTACAATTCACCAGACAATGGTCGGAAATCCAACGATGGTATAGGCTTTGCAATTGTTTGCTTAAATGTTCCCTATATTAAAGTCAAGCCAAAACCGTGCTGTTTTTTATATCAGCAGACAGACTGACAAATGCCACCTGATATTAAGTACTTCGACACTTGTCACAAATATTACCTATCCCATACATTGTCAATGCGCTTGCAACCTTGGCTGTTGGTTGGTTAAACAACCAAGGGAAAATTACTAAAAGAGATTCTCAGTAATGCCGATAAAGGGCACATCAACATTTCATATTCGAATAAGGAGATATAATCCGAAGCAGCCAGGGCTAGGACATAATGTAAACTATGTTAGTAAATAAGTTGTTTAAATTTACAGGTAGCGGCCGTTGAACGGAAAGGTGGATACAATCAACTTTGTGATATTTGGGCGTGTGGTATTACTGCAATCGGTATATTATTTTTTATTTTACAACACTAGCCTAAACCTCGTATAAGTTCTACTGCCTTATATATAATAATAATAATAATATCCTGGGACTTTATTCACACAAAGCCATCTGATCACAAACTAAGCAGAGCTTGTACTATGGAAACCAGAGAACTGATATACTTACATAGACTACTTTTCTTTTGTAAATAAATACTTATATAGATAATTACACCCAGACTCAGGACAAACAGTCATGTTCATGCACACAAATGTCTGTCCTGGGTGGGAATCGAACCCACGACCTGCGGCGTGAAAGGCAAGTATCTTACCAACCACACCAACAGGCTAGTCATGTCAGTCAGGCTAGGCATATGTATGTATAACAATTATCATGGCGATCAGTTGAACAGTAAAGGTTTATAAGTTGATGTACTGTCATTTATTTAGTGACGAGTTTTAAGAAAGTAGATAAAACCCTTCCTTAAAAAATACGAACATTAAATTTTATATGTAAGATAATAATCTTAAACCAAATATTTGAAGTTAAAATAAAAAGCTAAAAATTATTAAAGTATTTCATCAAAATCACATTTTCAGAGTTAGCTGAACTTCAACCGCCAATGTTTGAGCTTCACCCGATGCGAGTATTATTCCTAATGTCGAAATCGGGATTCAAACCACCGCAATTGAAAGAGAGGGAACGATGGTCGCAACTGTTCCACGCGTTCCTGAAACTAGCGTTAACAAAGAACCCTAAGAAACGACCAACCGCTGAGAAATTACTACAGGTATTCAGATTTTACATTTATAAAGCTATATCATCTATGAAAGAAAATAAACAAATGATGAGTAACATTTTTCGATTTCTATATAGCTTTCGATAATAATGTGACACATAGTTTCTCTGACAATAAGTTCTGGGTTATAAGTTTGGATAACTGTGTAAAATTATTAGAATTTATTTGTAATTCGTGTCTTTTGAAATAATTGGAACGATAAATAATTATTTAGTAAGTTTTTTTTAATACAATATGATGATGGAGTTCCACAAGGAACCATATTCAGACCTTTTTTATTTATAATATATATAAATAGCGTAGATTTAGTTATAAACTCAGGGATTGATTAAGTGTGTATTGAATGTTCTAATTATGTTCTTTGAATTTTTTTAAAAGTAACTCATTGTCGACAGCACGCATTTTTCCAACAAGACATGAGCAAACGTCTAGCGATAGATCTACTGCAGAAATATTCGAATCCACCGAGTCACTGTAACAGCCAAGAGTTGGACGATGATGGAGTAAGTTTTTTTTAAATATAATACTATTATTTTTTAAATTGCTCTTTTAACTTCTATTATAAATATTATACATACTCAAATTCATGCACATAACAACAATTAACCTTAGAAGATTGACAACTGTGATCATTTTTTGAAATTCAATCTTTTATCGTTTTCTTATTATTCGTTACCATCCCAATTTTCTTCCAGGCCTTATCAAACGTACCCCAGCGTATCGCATCGCGGCAGACGAGAGGGCGTCCTCGGTCGCTGATGGAGGCCCGGCCTTCGCCACTCGATCACCCGCTCAGGTGAGGCGTTACTTATAGTCATATACATGCCGGTTTGTTCGTGTGAATTATTATTATTGTTCGGTGTACACTATGGATTGTAAGCTCCAGCATTTTTATATAATGCCATAATATACTTTATATAATTAATTTATATTTAATCATAACAGGCTATTATATAAAATACTAGATTTCATTTGTGCGTTATGGCGAGAGATCAGGTGTTAGGTATACAAAAGAAGCCTAAGTCCCTCCTTGGACTTTAAGCTCGCATCATACTAGATATCATCTAAATCGGTTCAGTCTAGCCGCGATAGCATAACAAACAGACACAGTTAAATTTGCATTTCTAATATTAATCTAGATGTATAAAATTAATGTTTTCACTTTTAATTTAAGACTGTAAACTATTCTTACATACCCAGTATATAGTATTAAGTTAGTTATTAATTTGTCCACAAACTCATAATACATTTGTTTCACCACAGATTATCATCAGAGGAAGAGAGGGAGGCGAACAGACGTTCGGGCGTGTACGACGACTCCCCGATCATAGACCTTGACGCTGATGACGATTTGAGTTTGTCTATGCCCAAAGTGATCAATTTTAGTGCTGAAGTCAATAGATGCGATGGAGACACGATTAAACGGAACGGTGAGTTTTCTTTGTCTATGGTATGGTAAATGTAATGTACATTTAAATCTCCCATTTTAGCCTCATTGGCTTAGTGATCAGTTTATAAGGTTTCAGATCACGACGTCCTAGGTTCATAACTCGGATCGGACCAATAAAATAAGTTAGTAAGCTTTTCTGTCGGTTTTCCTGCGCCCAATCCCTTTCCGGCCTATGCTATAGTGGCAGATGAACGAAGTTCGGTATTAATAAATATATTATTTATTTACATTTTTTTTCTGTATTTCAGTATACCATAGACAAACTAGCGAGGATTGGAGTGTCGCGTCCCTCATGAGCTGTCCAAAGCACAACCCGCTGACCCAAGACCCTTCCACCGACAGCATGCCCTCAAGCGAAAAGTGAGTGACCATAGACAATATTTTTATCTCTGTCGCAGCTTAAAATATCTTTTTCTATATGTTTATGTATTATTGTTTATGTTATAGCAAGTGGTGTCGGGTCGTCACTGGTGATGATGTAATGAGAATGAGTTTGAGGTATAGGTTCGAATTTCAAAATTATTATTTATTTTTTTTCTAATTTTATTTCTCTTGCGTTAACTCTCCGGGTCTGCGGTTGAATCTAACAGGATTTTTTTTTTTGTTAAATGGAAAGGTTTGTTGGAATCAATTGAATGTGTGTGGCGATTCGCGGTTAGCGTTTTTTTGTTTAAGGTTATATATTTTGGAAATTTCATAGCAATTTAAATAAATAGCTGCAAATGACTTATGTACTAACAGAAAGATTTGCATTTTTTAAATATATATATCTCTATTATTATATATCTATACCTAATCTAATATCTAATTATTCTTCTTTCTTTTGCTTGTTATATATATCTATCTATATATATATACAGTGTGTAACAAAAACCCTGTCCGACCCGCGAAGTGGTTATTAGGTATCATGAGTCGGTTCTATTTAGGTTTTTAAAATACTCAGCAAAAAATTATCACGGATTTTTTTTTAAATTTAATAACGATAATTACATGGCAACACAGGCACGGGCGCTCGATAGCTCTTACCTATCGGGTAGCTAAGACACGAGGTCATGACCTCAGTAGTCCACGTGCTTACCACCAACAGTGTCGTTAAACACAATTAATATTTTAAACAAAATGATGAATGAACCTACACACGATACCTAATAACCACTTCACGGGTCGGACAGGGTTTTTGTTACACACTGTATATATGATAAATGTCATTTACAGTTATTTTAAGTGCTTTGCTATAGACTGAATGGCGATGCGATGTTATAGGGATGTTCAAAAATGCACAGATGTGTAGAAAAAAAAAACACACGTTTTGAAATTGTCGTATGTCGTTTTTGCATGTATTTTTTATGTGACAATAACTGTTTTATTATTGGCTTTATGTAAAATTGTCGACACTCGAACGATACACAGTACCTGAGCGGTCAGCGATGAAAATGCAAATAATTTGCATCGTATATAATGTAGGGTAATATACATATATAGATTGCACACCAAAGAGAATACTATGACTTTTCTATTCGTAAGAATATTTTTTTTGTTCTCGGTACAATATACATATATATTATTTTTTAGTAAATGTTGATAGATATCCTTCTATATAATGGTAATAATTTTTTATTGATAAAATTTGACGTATCATTAATAATCAATTATTAATTGTACGCTTAATTCAGATGTGTAACAGTGCAAGTGAAAATTCAGCAATACTTAAATCTATCAATTTTTTTTTTAAATTTTTTCTACGCAACCTTAAGAGCAACTTAGGCTCAAAATATTCAATACTTAAAAAAAGGATAATTGTAATTCTAAAGTTATTTTATTATATATCTCTCTACTATTAATTATTCTTTCAAATTTTTTCTTAACAATGACTTATTAATTTTCTTAAAACGTTTTATCAATAACAAGCTGTATAATCTCGCTTCATGTATTCTTCTTCGGCATAACTCTTAGACTATTATATAGTGATATTATGGCACTTATGCTTTATAATAATAAGGTCCATTTCAATTTTGAAAATAGTTTTGACATACAAACATATATTATATGATCTTAAGATATATTAAAATAAAGATAACGCATAAAGAGTATTAAGTTTTCAATAACGATTGACATTTGAATGAAATATATTCGTTTATTCAAATACATATCTTATATCGTAAACGTTAAGGTTCAAAAGGGGTCGCCTATGTCTATACGTCATTTCTCTTGTTTTAGGAGCCTCTTGCAATATATTGATGAAGAGTTAATGCTCAGGTAAACGACACTTGCATGATCTCCGTTCTATGTGTTCAGATTTAGTGTAGTTATTTACAGAATAATAAACTTTGTAAAAAATAATGTGTGATTACTAGAAAAGTTTCTTAATAAAATTCGTTAGAGGTCGCTAGTGTGGTGGTGTGGTAGGCGTGGTGTCGAATTTGTGACTGTTTATTAATTATACTTGGGCTTTCGGTTGAATCAATTTTATAATTTAAAAATTTACTCGGTGGTAGAGCCTTATGCAAGCTCGTCTTGGTAGGTGCCACCCACTCATCAGATATTCTACCGTAATACAGCAGTACTTGGTATTGTTGTGTTCCGGTTTGAAGGGTGAGTGAGCATTGTATTTACAGGCACAAGGGACATAACATCTTAGTTGCCTAGGTTGGCGGCGCATGGGCGATGTTAGCGATGGTTATCATTTCTTAAAATGCCATTGTCTATGGGCGTTGGTGACCACTTACTCTTATCAGGTGGCCCATAGGCCATCGTCCGCCAATCTATGCAATAAAAAAAAAGAAAAAAAATCTTAAACACAGATTTCTCTCTTTCTATCGTTATTGATTTGACATTCGAAAGAAGAAGACAGCGCATTGCTTAAAACCCCGCTCGACTCACCCGGTGAGACCCTTTATTTAGGAGGACATTATTAAATTGATATACATTATATTTATTGTTTGATTGGCATTTATTGATTGCTATTTGCATCCACGCAATTCAATTAATGTATACAAAGTTGAAGTAATATGAATCTGGGAAGCACACTTTTCCATAGTAATCTAAGGTTCTTACACTGTTTACATTTTGTCCAAATTTATTGGTGAAATGTGATTACGTGGTGATTGGCAGAGATAATGTATTAATTCATCAGATGAAGATGGTAATGAGTTTATTATTCTGGAATTTATTTTAATAGAAGCTTCTAATATGATTTATAATCAATTAGAAAGTATGTTCCTATTTTTGCGTTTTTGGCTTATTATTATTAAAAATCAACAGCGTCGCATGTGTTTGCATTAGACGTTTGGTATTTCTTTAGTTTAATTTCATTATCATATATTGTAGTACGGTTGGTAAAAAACTTAAGATTTTAAATACCATTTATATAAAACGATGAAATAAAAAATAAAAAATTTGGTCACAATTACAATTTTCACGTTATCTATCAAATTGTCCCACAGCACCACTTGTTATTCAAACTAATATAACTAACCGATAAAATGATGCTCGATAAATATACCGTTTCGTGTCTAACAGCACTCAACCCAAGCTTACACATAACTGCATCCCTCCCTCGGCTTTCTAATAACATAACCAAAGAAATTTAAAAAAATAGTTTTATATGTCGACAGGGCGACACTACCCTTGACAGCGGATACGGCAGCCATGTCTCAAGCCACAAACTCCGGTCTATCCATCCACGACCAACATCTCTCCCAATGTATACAGTTAAAGCAGAACTTCCTAAACAATTCCACCACGAACGTTTACCAAAGTATCGCCTCTAACTTCCAATCTCCTATCGGAGCGTCCTCGATTTCAATAGACGATCCTCTATCTAGGAAGATCGATACGGATATACTATACGTCGATCAGCAGGAAAACGATATAACAAACGACACGTCACAGATAAGAAACGCTAATTGCGAATGCGGCTTGTGTCCCAAACCAGAAGCGAAAGGCAACAACACGCTGAGCGATTTACAAAGATCGGTAGCGTCGAAGTGTTCTTGCGACGCGTGCAATTCGAACGGAGACATATTGAGCTATTATCGACATTGTTCGAACCAAAATCCTGATTCGGGTATAGTTTACTGTGAAACGTGTAAGAAACAGAAAATATCGTTATCCAATTTCCGCGCGTTGCAAATAGCCAATCGCTTACGGATAGCTGATTCTGATAGAGTAGAAAACGGCGGGACGTCTGATGACGATTTGTGTAGGAGGATCGATATCAGCATGAACATGGAGGACAAGTGTTACGAGCATAGGAAACGACACAACCGACATAACTCCGACTCAATTACGGCTGGTATAGACCTGAGCCAGTTCTGTCAGTGCGAGATGGAGAGTACCAGTAAGAGAAAGACGTCGTCGGTGGACGAGATATTCAAAATGGTGGAGGAGAACGGGAGGGATGGTCAGAAGGAGTTGGTGGACGAGGAATTGAAGACCAGCCAGAGGCAGAGGAGTCTGTCCGACAGTCAGAGGGATAAAGCGAAGGTTGAAGGTGATGGTAAGTCATTTCAAATTTACTAGTGAAATTTGATGCAATGCAATGTAAATGAAATTATGGTCTAATATAGAGAGATATGGGCATTGAAAACCAGTAACAATTTATCCAATAATAAAAAATAAAAAAACAGTTTTATGACCTCATTTTTTAAATAATTCATTTAGAAAGTAAACGAGCTAATACGTACCTAAATCGTAAGTAGTCACCACCATGCCACCATAGAAATTACCACTGTAAGAAGTATTAATTATTTAATTACAAATAACTGAGATGCCCTGTACCTGTGACGACATCGGCTCGCTCATCCTCGAAACTGAAAGGCTAATTAGTTGTTAGGGGCCATTCGTTTATTACGTAAGACGATTTTTACTAGTATTTGACCCCCTCCGCCTCCTAAATAAGAAAAAATAAGAATAGGGCACCACCCCCCCCGTTTAATATTTATTACTTAAGAATCTAAAAGAAAAAATAAATATAGTTTGGTTGGTTTTGATGTTACGAGTGTCGTTTACCCAAACAAGTGACAGTCTAGTTCACAAGCGGGGAGTTCCCGGGAGGTGCATTGCGGGTAGCGCGGGTACGTTGCCATGGAAATAGTTTACCTATACGCACCCGAGCGCACCTCGGTACAAATCTTAACTTTGCGTATATTTGTGGTCTTACGTAAGAACTATCAAGACTCCCTCCCACCCGCTTGTAAGAAGAAATAAGTCATGGTCGCCCCCCCCCCCCCCTCCTCCCTAAATCATCTTACGTGATAAATGAATGGCCTAAAGGCTGTAGAGCTCCGACTGAGAGTGGTCGCGGTGCTTGCAGCGCCGACGCCGCCGGTGCCCCCGCGGCGCGCGCGCGGGCGGCGCACGCGCACCCCCCCGCGCCCCGCGCCCAACGGCCTGCCGCCCACGCCCAAGGTGCACATGGGGGCCTGCTTCTCCAAGGTCGGTACGCCGCGAGTGTGTCAGCAATACGGACATCGTAAATTATTTATCACTAACAAACTATGTCATTATTACTCCAATTGAACTTAATATTATTATAGTACGCAAAGTGACATGTGGTCACTGTGTTAGGGTAGAAAAAATATATAATTTATGCATGGCCCCTTAACCTTACTGATATTTGAAATTATTGGTCGTGATATTTACCTCGTTACGTTTCGTTATATTGAAATTTGTAAAAAACCATCAAAGTAAGTATGAATTGTTAAATTTTGCTTTTTTTGTATTGTCAGCATGCTTCGTTGTTACTGTTAAATTAATTAATTTAATTATATCTGTTGAATTAAGTTAGTCAACGTTGCAATCTTATTTAAACAATTATTCTTTATAGTATATATATAAATTATTACTTGTTATGTAATCAATAATTAATTCATTTGCCCTGCTAATAAATCCAGGAAAATGTTAAATATATAAGCATCCGCGTTTTTTTTATAACATATGTAGGTGGACGAGCCTTTGGGCCACCTGATGGTACGTGGTGACCGACGCCCATAGACATTGTAGGAGATGTTAACCATCGCGCCACCAACCTTGTGAACTAAGATGTTATGTCCCGTGTGCCTGTAATTACACTGGTTCACTTACCCTTCAAACCGGACCATAACAACACCAAGTACTGCTGTTTTGCGGTAGAATACTTGATGAGTGGGTGGTACCTACCCAGACGAGCTTGCGCAAAGCTTACCACCTAGTAAAGAGTTCCAAGAGATTAAAGTGGTCTAAAAATAATGGTTTTAAATCAACAAACAATGGGTTTTATCCAATTTTCTAAGATTGCTCATAGATTTTATTTATTATGGGTTTATTTAAATAACTAGTGTTCGCCCGGTCTTTAAATAAAGGGCGAGAGATTGTCATAAAAATAATAGCTTATGTCCTTCTTCAGGCTTCGAGTTTGATTCATACCAACTTTCATCCAAATCGGTTTAGTATTCTAACCATGAAAGCGTAACTGACAGACAGACTTACTTTCGCATTTGTAATATCAGTATACATTATACTTACATTGATGTGATATCAAAATGGACAAAGGCCTGATTAAAAAATGTATTTTGAAAAGATGTTTCAATAAAAATTTTTTAGGTCTTCAACGGATGTCCTTTAAGGATAAACTGTACAGCATCTTGGATACATCCAGACACGAGAGATCAACATATTCTAATAGGTAAGATCTTATACATATCACATACAATTCTTACAATATATCGCTTTTTTTTTTTAAATAACTGAAAATGCACATGTCTATTTTTCTTATTTAAATGAATCCTTTAATATATTTTTTTTTATCTATAATTATAATAAAAAGTATATTTGATATAGATAGGCAGACTGACAAATGGGTCACCTGATGGTAAGTGGTGCCACTATAAGAAATATTAACCATCACTTACATCGTCATTGCGCGACCAACCTTGGGAACTAAGATGTTAGGTCCCTTGAGCCTGTAGGTACACTGGCTCACTCAAATCGGAACAACACTAAGTATTTGTGTTTGGCGGGAGAACGTGTAACCCATAGGCAAAGCATTTTATTGTTCAAAAGTATCTATTTTAATTTAGAATAGAATTATTTAACCGCGATAAGCTTAGAAAAAATTCTCTAATACTCGGCGATTGATATTCAGGGGCCGAAGAAGGTATCTACACGCTGAACTTGAACGAGCTACACGAGACCGCGATGGATCAGCTGTGTCCGAGGCGAACTATATGGATGCACGTCATTAAAGATGTATTAATGTCGCTCTCTGGTTAGTATCAATCGATTACTCCTGTACGATAAAAATAGCAATTTTTGAAACAATTTTTGCAAAAAAAAAACACTAAACATAAATAAATATCTATTTTTATATAATACTAAAGAACCGAAGCGTATGGTTGTTCTCATTTCGGACAAAATTTTACATGAGCCAAGATAGATCATGAAACCACTATGAGCCAATTTTTTTATTACGAGATTTTTTTACATTAAATAATGTATATTTGGTTTTGTAAATTACTGAATTATGATGATATAAGTATGTATTTACAAAAGAAAAGTAATATACGTAAGTATATCAGTGGTCTGGTTTCCATAGTACAAGCTCTGCTTAGTTCGGTATCAGATGGCCTTGTGTGATTAATGTCCCAGGATATTATTATTGTTATATAATTGACAATCTGTGTCATATGGCATCAGTGAACATATGTATATAAAACAGAGAATGAATTGTCCATCAGGTAAAACACCATCACTGTACCGCCACGAGCTTCTCGTGCTATCGGGTAGCGGTAGAGGAGGAAGAGGTGGTGGTGCACGGTCGCTTCGTGTCCTACCGCCGAGATTACTGCCGCGAAGGTTCGCGCCTACCACTCGGGTACCTGATACTAGAGGTAAATATATTATTTTATCTACTATATTTTTTTAAGTATTATTATTATTATTATTTTAATATAAAAATGTTGGTATTTTTAAAGCATTAAAGCGATTTGGAATATGCTCTATATGTTCTCAAAAGGAAATGAAGCCTTAGCCCAGCAGTGGGACAGGCTGTTTACTTTACTTACTATGACTGTTGTAACACGTAGGCAATTTAATATTCTCCGTAAAAAAGGGGTTGTAATAAAAAAATGTATTCATTCAATTTCCATACAAAAGTTAAATATATTATCTACTAATGAAGTTATATTACGTCAGGTTGTATGAGATGTGCGGTGGCCCGCAATCCTTACAACGGCTACAAATACCTCTGCGGGGCGACGCCCGCTGGACTGTTCCTCATGCAGTGGTATGATCCACTCAGAAAGTTTATGTTGCTCAAGGTACGTTGACTAATTTAAATCTTTACTAATAGTTCATTTGTGTTTATAATTCATCACGTGTTTGACGGCGATGGAAAACATCGCGAGGAAACCTGCACGTGTCTAATTTAACTGAAATTCTGCCGCATGTTTATCAACCAACACTCATTGGAGCAGTGAGGTCGAATAAGCTCCAAAAGGAGGCGACGACTTAGCCCAGCAGTGGGCCATTCACAGGCATTCTTTATATTTAGACTATTCGATATTAACTATTACGCTGTATAAGACAAGTGGTATTTTGAGTTTTAATTATTTTATAGACGATATATTTAACAAAAAAAAAATAGTTTACAAAAAATATTTTTAATTTTGTAAACATTATCAAAAACTGCTACAACAACATAATAATACGCTATTCTATTGAGAATTAATGCACTCTTGATAGTAAGGTCCTCCAGACCGATTTCGGTCACGGCGGCCAATCTCAAGGGAGATTAGCCAACTGCGCAGGAGATATTATAGTGCACAAGTGTGTGCGCAAACACAGGTGCACTCTCTTTTCCTTAGCTCTCATAATCCGATGGGACGGCAATCCGACACGACCGAAAAGAGTTCAGGCGCAGGACCAACGGCTTAACGTGCTTTCCGAGGCACGGGAGTGTACACACTTCCAACTTCCAGACTCCGGGCTGCTACTGAGAATTTTCTGACAGAAAAACCCAATAACTATTTATTGGCCCGACCTGGGAATTGAACCCAGGACCACCGGGTCTGCGGCCTTATATCTAGCCACTAGACCAACGAGGCAGTCAAATATGACTCTTGATAGTATAATTGTACTAAAGTACATAAGAAAATAAAAATAATATGTCAATTAGAACATCGAATGTGTGGTACCTTCACCACTCCTGGCTTTCGAGCTGATCATCACGCCTGAGCTCGAGTATCCGCTGCTGTGTGTCGGCGTCACCCGGAAACCGCTCCGACTAAACCTCATCAATATAAATTCAGGTAAAATTACATGATAATAATTAAAAAAGTAAGGTTCGTAGATTTACACAAGGTAATCCAACATTGTGCACACATACATACAGAATACCACTTTTAAAATAGGATACTCTTGGGTTTAAATTTTAGCTCGGGCCAGGTAAAAGTAATTTGGTTATTCTATATAAGTTGTACAGCAAAAGTTTACACCGTGATCCAAAGTATGAGCCACGAGTGTAATTTTAGGAGCGACGTGGTTTCACTCGGATGAATTGGAGCTCTGTCCGGGTGGTTCGAACACTGTGATCCCGCGCCCGGAGCGACTTCATACACTACGGGCCGTTCATCAGTTGAATAAAGATGCTGTGAGTAATGAATCCCGTATAAATAATATATATTCGTAATTGGTAATAGTTAAGTATTATATTATATTATTTATTGATATATATTTTTTATAGAAGATAGATAGATAAGACTTTTTTAGTTTTAAACGTCTATTAGTTACACTCTTGTCCACTACAAAATGTAGTGGATGTCTTTATAAGAAAATATCTTATAATTTAAGATTAAACTTTGCTAGTGAGCTATTTTAATATTAAAGTTCTTTTACTTTTATTAAATAGTAAGCGTAAATGATAAGTTTTATCATAAATTTACTGATAGAAGAGTTGAGATAAAATTTTGTTTTTTTTTTAAATTTGCGAGTTGTTTGTCTGTTGGTAACGAAGGTATTTTAAAATGTATCTCAGGTATTGGTGTGTCATGAAAACGTAGTCGATATCATCCCAGTGCTTCCGACGTTCGAGAGGCGACACGACGAGAGACGTCGGAACAAAATACCGTCGCGGATACAATTCGACTTCCACATCGATAGTATATGTGAGTATCATAGCGTTGTTCCTATCACCAGTCACCTAGTCAGTCACCTTTTTATGAAATATTTACAATGATTAATGATTTAAAAAAAGGATGTCTAAAAGCCGAGATGGCTCATTGTTAAGAACGTGTGAATGCTAACCGATGATCGTGTGTTCAAACCCGGGCAAGTACCACTGAATTTCATGTGCTTATTATAATTCATCTCGTGCTTGACGGTGAAGGAAAACATCGTGAAGAAACCTGCATGTGTCAAATTTCACTGAAATTCTGTCACATGAGTATTTCACCAACCCGCATAGGAGCAGCGTAGTGGAATAAGCTCCAAATCTTCTCCTCAACAAAGGAGAAGAGGCCTTAGCCCAGCAGTGGGACATTCACAGGCTGCTACTGTACTACTACTGATGTCTAGCCGATTCCAATGACTAGAGTAGAGTAGAGTAGAGTAAATAAGTAAATAATTACGACCTTGAACTGACGCGACCTCATTGGTCGAGATCTAAATAATCTGTGGTATCGGCGATGGTGTATAAGTAGTTAAGTGACGACTAATCAAGAATAATTTGACGGTGATATTAAGCAACAAGTATATAAAAATTTAATATTTGTTTATGGAGAATAAATTCTTCATAAACAATCTTCATTAGAATAATGATAACTATGAACTATAAAATGTGATAAAAAGTTATTATGTTTTTTTTATGATTAATGGATATTTGCATATAAATAGAACTCAGAATAAATATATATTATAGTAAATTTTTATTGTAATGAATGATTATTATTTTGTTGTGCAGTGTGTTTAGCCGATTCAGTATTAGCATTTCATCGTCACGGCGTTCAGGGCCGTTCGTTGAGAAATGCGGATATAACACAAGAAATCACCGATCATTCGCGTGCATACAGACTGCTTGGAAATGATAAGTAAGTCAAAATTAATATATTTAATTTTAATTATTATAAATATCAATATAAATCGTTAATTACACTGTGATCCAATACAATTGGCCAATCACGATTTGTTGGGTATTAATAACATTGGGTAATAATATAAATTTACGTCTTCCAAAAATTACTAATTTAATAATATTTCTATTTATTCCTTCAATTACGCTTAAAGGTTGTATCAGGAATACTACCGTCAAACATTTTATATTTTTGTGTTCTGGTTTCAATGGTGAGTGAGCTGGTGTAATGAAAAGCACAAGTGGCATAATATCTAAAGTATGTGATCTTGAGTTGGCCGGGCATTGATAATGTAAACAGAGGCGTATACTTATAGCAGTGTACATGTCTGTGTACGCATATTAGCTTGTCAATATATCAAAAATAAATTAAAAAAACATTTTCTATTGCCAACCCATGTCTCTCAGACATCAGATCATCATGCGTTACGTTTGTTATATTTGTAATTCAATGTGTAGGGTGATTTAGTATAAGATCTGATGGTGGTCAAACTTATCATTTATTTTACAAGCATAATTTATAATATGAAATGATAATGACATGTCATAACAATGATATCCATGACATGACAAAAATACACTCATAATAATAATACCCTGGGACATTATTCACACAAGGCCATCTTCTCCCATCTGATCCCAAATTAAGCAGAGCTCGTACCATGGAAACCAAACAACTGATATACTACATATACTACTTTTATTTTGTAAATACATACTTATAAAGATAATTACACCCAGACTCAGGACAAACAGACATGTTCATGCGCACAAATGTCCGTCCTGGCTGGGAATCGAACCCATTACCTGCGGCGTCAAAGGCGAGTAACTACCAACCACACCAACTGGCTCGTCGTTTTTTTTTTGTATTTTTTTTATTGTATAGGTAGGCGGACGAGCATATGGGCCACCTGATCGTAAGTGGTCACCAACACCCATAGACAATGGCATTGTAAGAAATGTTAACCATCGCTTACATCGCCAATGCGCCGCCAACCTTGGAAACTGAGATGTTATGTCCCTTGTGCATGTAATTACACTGGCTTACTCACCCTTCAAACCGGAACACAACAACACAAAGTACTGCTGTTTTGCGGTAGAATATCTGATGAGTGGGTGGTACCTACCCAGACGAGCTTGCACAAAGCTGTACCACCGACTATTTATGTTACACTATTTATATTTTCAGAGTGGTGGTATTAGAATCGCATTTGCTTCAAAACAACACGCTATCGGGCGAAGATGGCAACGATTTGTACATATTGGCGGGTCACGAAGCGTCGTATTAATACGCGTTGATAGCTTACATACAATACTAATGAAAAATAATTAAAACCTTAACGATTGTCGATAATTTCATTTGTAATCGGCTCATAGATTATATCTTATTACACCATGATCCAGTTTAGTGAATATGTCGTACGTATTTTTTATACAAAGTGAAAATTATTTGTAACACGCTAGTATTTGCTGATAATTATGAATATATATTCGTGGTTTGTCGTACCTCAAATATCTTAGAATCGTTTAATGAAATTAATAATATTAGAATTACTAATATCTCATGAGCCACATAGTCGGAATCTAGGCTCATAGTGGTTAGGAATGGATCATAACAACAGTGATTTGACAATAGATTTGCAACTGTAATTCCTATGCCAAATAGCTTGTATTTCGTTTGCAATTAAAATAATTTGATCGAGAAAGTGAAAAATGAAGTCGTTTGTTAAATCGGTTGTGGGTTTTGTTTTGAAAACATTTAACTTACAATTCGTTATGGCATACGTTATGAAAATAATTTATCATAACAGATTAATCGCTGTTCTAAGCGAATCCAGACACATAACCGTTGCCATAATATATTACGTCAAGTATTAAAAAAAAAAAAAAATTATTGATTAAAAACGTCACATTTATTTTATGGGTTTCTTTGTTTTATGTTGTATTTAAATATATAATAGAGTTATGTTAACCAGAAATGGAGTATTCTTGTCCAGATTTAAAAAAAAACGAGAACTAACTTAACGAGTATTTAAAAGGATATAAATTTGTGTAGTATTTCCATAATAATAAAGTAAATTAAAAAAAAAAATTGCAGTAAAAATTGTTTTAATCCAGATTTTTGGTCATCTCGACGTCCGGTGAGCGACACTCTTCTGTATTTAAAACAATACTTGACCGTTCGGTTTCTATATCTAACGAATCGTTATTGCACATGAGTTATCGATCGTTATTGTGTTACGACATAACAGTCGTCCCTATAAGATTATTCGAAAATTACGAAGCGTTATTTATTGGAACGCTTATGAATAACGCCTCGTAGATAATTCCATCCGTGAACAAAGCGAATCGTTTCTTGAAAGTAACCTGAGATAAGCAAACAAAAATTACACAGTTCGCACTTTCTTAGCGATGACCTTAATTTTACTAGTTGAATAATTGATTCAAAATCTAGTGACCTCATTTATTCATAGATTATTTAGAATCAAAGAAATAACGCGAGACAACCTAGTATTATAAAGACCTTTATAGCACTGCCAATAATTTAAATCCGTTGGATGTCGAAAGCAATAATTATACAGCTAATGATTTCGTAGTCGATTTGTCGAATCTAGAGTTCAATAGACATTAATACGTTATACATATATTGAAAGATAAACCGTTATATTAAAAAAAAAATCTTCGAATATATAACAGCTGAAAGTTACTGGCGACATTTCATATTTTTTTAAGATAGGCTGATTAGCATTTACCTTTAACAGTTAAAATTTAAAAAATCTTTATTTTAGTTTTTAATTCAATTTAAAATATTTTTTTAATGTTTATTTTAAAATATTTTATATATTTATAGACGCAGTAATTAGTTTCTTTTATATATGCACAAAATCAAACTAATAATTAAAAGAAACTGATTATAATTTTGAATATAACGGTTTTTATTTCAATTACAATACACATTTATTATCGTGAATACAGGACTAATAGAAAGTTAGACAGTATTTTTAAACATATAAATAATAAGCTGAACAGATTGATTTCTATAGCAATAAACTATTTTAAAAACGTTATGTAACGTGCTTGATTTGTGTACCAAATTAAAGTGATATATAACTTTAACAAAATATGAAAAAGACAATTTTCTTTATATATAAAATGTGTAGATTATAACATAGATTTTTTTGAAAATAAATCGCTTATGTATTTTTTTTTTTTTGTAAATATTTACAAATATTCCAATTAGTTTTAGTCAATTGTATAATATCAATAGTGTAGTTATTGTAATTTTAATGTATTTAATTTTTCTTAAAGGTAACCTCATTTCTGAGTGAAAATGGACTGTTTATTTATTATCTGTCATTGTTTTTTTTTTTTTTATAAAGTTTGTTTCTAATTATTCTTGATAAGGTTTTGAAATACAAACAAATTTATTTATCAAGTGTAATGTAATTTTAATGAGATTATTAATTTACCTAATGCTTTATGTATCTTGTGATGTAATATCGATATGTCAAAGGATACACTTATACAGCCCATGACTATATTTTATGTCTATATATATTAAAATAAACTCCGATGATATTAAATAACTAGAAATAAATTGTTTTCTCACAATTTCAATTCCAGCTATTTTTACGTATTCTGTTATCAAATCTTTTTAAGAGGAATGTTGTTTAGAGATTAAACGTCATTGACTGTATTTTTTTTTCTTAAATCCCGTAAACTTTCGAGTATGTATGTATATAATTATTTAACTAACAATGGTAATAGTGGATTTTTTTTTGCACCACCTATTTATTTATTGACTGTAACACTTGAATAATCCAGTTTATTTATACTCTGAAATAAACTTTTATTTTAATTTTTTTGTTTTTTTTTTTCGTTTCCTTGTATTCTTTTGTTTTTGTCAAATTTATGGTAATTCTTTTTATATACTTTATTTAAATTTTGACGTAATATATTGAAACGTTATTTTGGTGTCTTCTCTACTATACGGGACTGGCAGAATATTTATTACGCTCAATTTTTTTAAGCGTAGATATAACCACGGTCTTATACACAGGTCTTGCAACCGAGTCCAATTTCAGTGGTGAGAGATGAGGTGCGAGTGTGTTACAACTGCTAATTACACCATCCGCGGTACGTACTACGTCGCTGCTATCGAAGCTGATATTTTTCTCTCCAAGTATTGTGTTATTTAATAATTGTTATATCGTTTTGTTGAGATATGCGGATTTTTTGTTATTTAACTGTTTTGTTTGGATTTGAAAACATGTTCGGGATAATTATTACGCGAATTGTCATGCCTCTGGCGGCCGTAAATTCAACTTAGTGAAGTTGCAAGACCTGTGTATACGACCGTGGATAAAACTAAAAAATCAGAAAAAGAAAATGCTATGCGCTTTTTTTTATTAGATGAAATACGAGTAGAAATTAATAAGTTATTATAATGGCAGCCTGATATTATTGTAAAAAGTCCTGCTATTACAATTTCTTCTATTTAAACATTAACATTATACTAATATTGTTATCTTTTTTGCTATAGATTATAGTGCTTAGTTGTTGAGTTTTTCTTAAGTTACTTCAAATAAATTAAATTTTCGAAACATTTTAAAGAAAGGATTATTATACAAAAATTGGGCAAAATAGGTTACTCTTCGGACCGGTTTTCTGGAATAATCCGGGTTGATAATTCCGATGCCTACAAGTTTTCGTGTCAAGAGAAAAGAAAATTTATACCAACCACATAAAATAAAAATGTATTAATATTAAGAGCTTTTCACTTGCAGCACTATTCTATGATTTTAAATTGCAAACTCAACCTACAATTTTGACCACTTAATAATACCTATTCACATTTTGGTTTAATGTAGTTTAGTTATGGTATCCTTCATCTGCTTTTTAATGTATTTGTAAACATAACCAATTAAATAAAGTCACGACTTATTTTTTTTCTACAAGAATCGCTTTTCACGAGTCACTCTTAAATTGCCAAAATTAAAAAAGGCAAACGGACTGAGAAAGGCTGTTTTGAATTCAGTGATAAATACGTTTAGAAATTACCAAATAAGACTATAATTCTTGAGTTTATATAGATTTTATTATATATAGATATATTATAAGTACGTTTTTGGAATAATAGACATAAGAAAGTCAATACAACACCAAAACATTGATGTGCTTGTGATTTAATATTTGTAGGTTAGTTATGTATTACCAATTGAAAAAAATCTAAATTTAAAAATTGATTCTATTTGTGGAAAATAATATATTCGATATTAAGCGGAAAATAAGATTTATATTAAAACAAAGTCTGGTAAAAGTCATTTAAAATTTCAATCATGAGCATATAATGCTTCTGATATTGGTTTTTTTTTTTCATGCGGAAGCTTCACGCTAGTGTGCTGTTATTAGTTTTCATAATTATTTGTAGTGTTTTTCATATATTAGAATATTAAATTGTGAGACAATCTATAGTTATTAGTATCCAATTTTCTCAATTCTTCTATAATCGAGTAATGAAAGAATGTTTAAAAATTGTTCGTAATCAAAAAAATTTAAATTAGATTATAAGATTTTGCGAAATTATTAGACTCGTATGTATATATTTTCGTTAATGAGGGTAGTTTCAGAACCTTGGATTGTAAATAAGTAGCTAGACATAGACAATGAGATGAACGTCGATTTTCAATGTTAACATTCAAGATTGTTTCTGAACAAATTTTATTCCCGAATAAAGTAAATTATGAAAATGACCATCTTTTTATTTAATAACCTAAAAAAAAAAAATTTAATACCCTACACTCTTATTGTATAATTTAGGCTCAAAATCATAAAATACCATGATATATTAACCACCAGAGTTGATACCACCCATTCTTCAGTGAGTGAGAATTTTAATTCCAGCAAATATAAAAAAAAAGTAAGTTAAGTATGATTCGGCTGTATAGTTTTTCAATAACAGCTTCTAATTATTCCACACTTCAGGCCTCAACCATAAAGGTTTCAAACCTGCTTACCATGCTGGTTGAGCGTAATTACCGTGCTGGTAATGCTTGAACAGATTAAATCCTGTATTCAGATCTGCACTACACTCTACTTTACCATTGCATCTCTTATAAAAACAACTGACAATTGTGACTGAACATTTTCTGTGTTTATATTAGATATAATTTTGTTATTCACGAAAGAAATTTTGCTTTTTTTATAAATTAAATTTTATTATTAGCGCTTCTTTTATATTAATTAACTTTCCATGCTTTAATTTTTTAGATGTCAAATTTGTTGTATTGAAATTAAATGTTCTATATTATGATTATTCACTCTTTATAATAATGAAAAAGCAACAAAAGGAATTAAACAATTATAAAAAAAAACATTATTTATTAAATAGTTCCTTAAAGGCAAAACTCATTATCACCATAAGTCAATTAAAATTAGAACTTAAATAGAATATTTGTATCACATTATTCATCTTCCACCATTTCCACGTCCTCTCCTTCATCTTTTTTCTTTCCAGAAGCTAATTTCTTCGCTGACACTGCCTGTTTGTATAATTCTAAAGCGTCACGTAGAGAATCAACAAATCTATCGAATTCTATATCTGACATGGCTTCTAGAACATCTTGACCAGTTAATGCCTTACGTTTATTGTTTTTAACGATATTTGTTGCTGCTGATGTAACGTATAAGACGAAAACGGATGCCGCTTTCGCGAGACCAGTCCGAGCTTCTTTTGATATCGAAACTCCATCTGGTAAGGCCTCTTTCACGATTCTGGTAACTACTGTTAGAGGCAGATTAAGGTCTTCCAACTTTTCGGCCATTATAATTGATTAGATATTATAAAAATTAAGTATAACTATTCACAACATGCTACAACAAATAACCGCGAAATGAACTTTTGTTATTGTAAATGTCAACAGTTATGTCATTTGTCAATGACATTGACATTAGTATTTTTTAAATTGATATATAGGTAAAAGGAAAAACCCCTATAAATAATTAAATTATGTCATTTTGCCCAATTCTTCCTTCACATAATGGAGTCCTTGTGCATCATACACAATACGCGGGTATTGTATCGTTTTCCTTTGTCCTTGGTCTTGTATAGATTCTTTCTCTGTTTGTGTGTAAGTATGTAGGATTTAGGTTGGGCTTTGAGGATCACTGATACGCAATAAGATGTAGAGACTGTATATCACTTACTGGATAAGTATATGTAGACTTATCATATATGCTTGACAGTGATATACTAAGTATATGCATACATATATAGATTGCACACCAAAGAGAATACTATGACTTTTCTATTCGTAAGAATATTTTTTTTGTTCTCGGTACAATATACATATATATTATTTTTTAGTAAATGTTGATAGATATCCTTCTATATAATGGTAATAATTTTTTATTGATAAAATTTGACGTATCATTAATAATCAATTATTAATTGTACGCTTAATTCAGATGTGTAACAGTGCAAGTGAAAATTCAGCAATACTTAAATCTATCAATTTTTTTTTTAAATTTTTTCTACGCAACCTTAAGAGCAACTTAGGCTCAAAATATTCAATACTTAAAAAAAGGATAATTGTAATTCTAAAGTTATTTTATTATATATCTCTCTACTATTAATTATTCTTTCAAATTTTTTCTTAACAATGACTTATTAATTTTCTTAAAACGTTTTATCAATAACAAGCTGTATAATCTCGCTTCATGTATTCTTCTTCGGCATAACTCTTAGACTATTATATAGTGATATTATGGCACTTATGCTTTATAATAATAAGGTCCATTTCAATTTTGAAAATAGTTTTGACATACAAACATATATTATATGATCTTAAGATATATTAAAATAAAGATAACGCATAAAGAGTATTAAGTTTTCAATAACGATTGACATTTGAATGAAATATATTCGTTTATTCAAATACATATCTTATATCGTAAACGTTAAGGTTCAAAAGGGGTCGCCTATGTCTATACGTCATTTCTCTTGTTTTAGGAGCCTCTTGCAATATATTGATGAAGAGTTAATGCTCAGGTAAACGACACTTGCATGATCTCCGTTCTATGTGTTCAGATTTAGTGTAGTTATTTACAGAATAATAAACTTTGTAAAAAATAATGTGTGATTACTAGAAAAGTTTCTTAATAAAATTCGTTAGAGGTCGCTAGTGTGGTGGTGTGGTAGGCGTGGTGTCGAATTTGTGACTGTTTATTAATTATACTTGGGCTTTCGGTTGAATCAATTTTATAATTTAAAAATTTACTCGGTGGTAGAGCCTTATGCAAGCTCGTCTTGGTAGGTGCCACCCACTCATCAGATATTCTACCGTAATACAGCAGTACTTGGTATTGTTGTGTTCCGGTTTGAAGGGTGAGTGAGCATTGTATTTACAGGCACAAGGGACATAACATCTTAGTTGCCTAGGTTGGCGGCGCATGGGCGATGTTAGCGATGGTTATCATTTCTTAAAATGCCATTGTCTATGGGCGTTGGTGACCACTTACTCTTATCAGGTGGCCCATAGGCCATCGTCCGCCAATCTATGCAATAAAAAAAAAGAAAAAAAATCTTAAACACAGATTTCTCTCTTTCTATCGTTATTGATTTGACATTCGAAAGAAGAAGACAGCGCATTGCTTAAAACCCCGCTCGACTCACCCGGTGAGACCCTTTATTTAGGAGGACATTATTAAATTGATATACATTATATTTATTGTTTGATTGGCATTTATTGATTGCTATTTGCATCCACGCAATTCAATTAATGTATACAAAGTTGAAGTAATATGAATCTGGGAAGCACACTTTTCCATAGTAATCTAAGGTTCTTACACTGTTTACATTTTGTCCAAATTTATTGGTGAAATGTGATTACGTGGTGATTGGCAGAGATAATGTATTAATTCATCAGATGAAGATGGTAATGAGTTTATTATTCTGGAATTTATTTTAATAGAAGCTTCTAATATGATTTATAATCAATTAGAAAGTATGTTCCTATTTTTGCGTTTTTGGCTTATTATTATTAAAAATCAACAGCGTCGCATGTGTTTGCATTAGACGTTTGGTATTTCTTTAGTTTAATTTCATTATCATATATTGTAGTACGGTTGGTAAAAAACTTAAGATTTTAAATACCATTTATATAAAACGATGAAATAAAAAATAAAAAATTTGGTCACAATTACAATTTTCACGTTATCTATCAAATTGTCCCACAGCACCACTTGTTATTCAAACTAATATAACTAACCGATAAAATGATGCTCGATAAATATACCGTTTCGTGTCTAACAGCACTCAACCCAAGCTTACACATAACTGCATCCCTCCCTCGGCTTTCTAATAACATAACCAAAGAAATTTAAAAAAATAGTTTTATATGTCGACAGGGCGACACTACCCTTGACAGCGGATACGGCAGCCATGTCTCAAGCCACAAACTCCGGTCTATCCATCCACGACCAACATCTCTCCCAATGTATACAGTTAAAGCAGAACTTCCTAAACAATTCCACCACGAACGTTTACCAAAGTATCGCCTCTAACTTCCAATCTCCTATCGGAGCGTCCTCGATTTCAATAGACGATCCTCTATCTAGGAAGATCGATACGGATATACTATACGTCGATCAGCAGGAAAACGATATAACAAACGACACGTCACAGATAAGAAACGCTAATTGCGAATGCGGCTTGTGTCCCAAACCAGAAGCGAAAGGCAACAACACGCTGAGCGATTTACAAAGATCGGTAGCGTCGAAGTGTTCTTGCGACGCGTGCAATTCGAACGGAGACATATTGAGCTATTATCGACATTGTTCGAACCAAAATCCTGATTCGGGTATAGTTTACTGTGAAACGTGTAAGAAACAGAAAATATCGTTATCCAATTTCCGCGCGTTGCAAATAGCCAATCGCTTACGGATAGCTGATTCTGATAGAGTAGAAAACGGCGGGACGTCTGATGACGATTTGTGTAGGAGGATCGATATCAGCATGAACATGGAGGACAAGTGTTACGAGCATAGGAAACGACACAACCGACATAACTCCGACTCAATTACGGCTGGTATAGACCTGAGCCAGTTCTGTCAGTGCGAGATGGAGAGTACCAGTAAGAGAAAGACGTCGTCGGTGGACGAGATATTCAAAATGGTGGAGGAGAACGGGAGGGATGGTCAGAAGGAGTTGGTGGACGAGGAATTGAAGACCAGCCAGAGGCAGAGGAGTCTGTCCGACAGTCAGAGGGATAAAGCGAAGGTTGAAGGTGATGGTAAGTCATTTCAAATTTACTAGTGAAATTTGATGCAATGCAATGTAAATGAAATTATGGTCTAATATAGAGAGATATGGGCATTGAAAACCAGTAACAATTTATCCAATAATAAAAAATAAAAAAACAGTTTTATGACCTCATTTTTTAAATAATTCATTTAGAAAGTAAACGAGCTAATACGTACCTAAATCGTAAGTAGTCACCACCATGCCACCATAGAAATTACCACTGTAAGAAGTATTAATTATTTAATTACAAATAACTGAGATGCCCTGTACCTGTGACGACATCGGCTCGCTCATCCTCGAAACTGAAAGGCTAATTAGTTGTTAGGGGCCATTCGTTTATTACGTAAGACGATTTTTACTAGTATTTGACCCCCTCCGCCTCCTAAATAAGAAAAAATAAGAATAGGGCACCACCCCCCCCGTTTAATATTTATTACTTAAGAATCTAAAAGAAAAAATAAATATAGTTTGGTTGGTTTTGATGTTACGAGTGTCGTTTACCCAAACAAGTGACAGTCTAGTTCACAAGCGGGGAGTTCCCGGGAGGTGCATTGCGGGTAGCGCGGGTACGTTGCCATGGAAATAGTTTACCTATACGCACCCGAGCGCACCTCGGTACAAATCTTAACTTTGCGTATATTTGTGGTCTTACGTAAGAACTATCAAGACTCCCTCCCACCCGCTTGTAAGAAGAAATAAGTCATGGTCGACCACCCCCCCCCCTCCTCCCTAAATCATCTTACGTGATAAATGAATGGCCTAAAGGCTGTAGAGCTCCGACTGAGAGTGGTCGCGGTGCTTGCAGCGCCGACGCCGCCGGTGCCCCCGCGGCGCGCGCGCGGGCGGCGCACGCGCACCCCCCCGCGCCCCGCGCCCAACGGCCTGCCGCCCACGCCCAAGGTGCACATGGGGGCCTGCTTCTCCAAGGTCGGTACGCCGCGAGTGTGTCAGCAATACGGACATCGTAAATTATTTATCACTAACAAACTATGTCATTATTACTCCAATTGAACTTAATATTATTATAGTACGCAAAGTGACATGTGGTCACTGTGTTAGGGTAGAAAAAATATATAATTTATGCATGGCCCCTTAACCTTACTGATATTTGAAATTATTGGTCGTGATATTTACCTCGTTACGTTTCGTTATATTGAAATTTGTAAAAAACCATCAAAGTAAGTATGAATTGTTAAATTTTGCTTTTTTTGTATTGTCAGCATGCTTCGTTGTTACTGTTAAATTAATTAATTTAATTATATCTGTTGAATTAAGTTAGTCAACGTTGCAATCTTATTTAAACAATTATTCTTTATAGTATATATATAAATTATTACTTGTTATGTAATCAATAATTAATTCATTTGCCCTGCTAATAAATCCAGGAAAATGTTAAATATATAAGCATCCGCGTTTTTTTTATAACATATGTAGGTGGACGAGCCTTTGGGCCACCTGATGGTACGTGGTGACCGACGCCCATAGACATTGTAGGAGATGTTAACCATCGCGCCACCAACCTTGTGAACTAAGATGTTATGTCCCGTGTGCCTGTAATTACACTGGTTCACTTACCCTTCAAACCGGACCATAACAACACCAAGTACTGCTGTTTTGCGGTAGAATACTTGATGAGTGGGTGGTACCTACCCAGACGAGCTTGCGCAAAGCTTACCACCTAGTAAAGAGTTCCAAGAGATTAAAGTGGTCTAAAAATAATGGTTTTAAATCAACAAACAATGGGTTTTATCCAATTTTCTAAGATTGCTCATAGATTTTATTTATTATGGGTTTATTTAAATAACTAGTGTTCGCCCGGTCTTTAAATAAAGGGCGAGAGATTGTCATAAAAATAATAGCTTATGTCCTTCTTCAGGCTTCGAGTTTGATTCATACCAACTTTCATCCAAATCGGTTTAGTATTCTAACCATGAAAGCGTAACTGACAGACAGACTTACTTTCGCATTTGTAATATCAGTATACATTATACTTACATTGATGTGATATCAAAATGGACAAAGGCCTGATTAAAAAATGTATTTTGAAAAGATGTTTCAATAAAAATTTTTTAGGTCTTCAACGGATGTCCTTTAAGGATAAACTGTACAGCATCTTGGATACATCCAGACACGAGAGATCAACATATTCTAATAGGTAAGATCTTATACATATCACATACAATTCTTACAATATATCGCTTTTTTTTTTTAAATAACTGAAAATGCACATGTCTATTTTTCTTATTTAAATGAATCCTTTAATATATTTTTTTTTATCTATAATTATAATAAAAAGTATATTTGATATAGATAGGCAGACTGACAAATGGGTCACCTGATGGTAAGTGGTGCCACTATAAGAAATATTAACCATCACTTACATCGTCATTGCGCGACCAACCTTGGGAACTAAGATGTTAGGTCCCTTGAGCCTGTAGGTACACTGGCTCACTCAAATCGGAACAACACTAAGTATTTGTGTTTGGCGGGAGAACGTGTAACCCATAGGCAAAGCATTTTATTGTTCAAAAGTATCTATTTTAATTTAGAATAGAATTATTTAACCGCGATAAGCTTAGAAAAAATTCTCTAATACTCGGCGATTGATATTCAGGGGCCGAAGAAGGTATCTACACGCTGAACTTGAACGAGCTACACGAGACCGCGATGGATCAGCTGTGTCCGAGGCGAACTATATGGATGCACGTCATTAAAGATGTATTAATGTCGCTCTCTGGTTAGTATCAATCGATTACTCCTGTACGATAAAAATAGCAATTTTTGAAACAATTTTTGCAAAAAAAAAACACTAAACATAAATAAATATCTATTTTTATATAATACTAAAGAACCGAAGCGTATGGTTGTTCTCATTTCGGACAAAATTTTACATGAGCCAAGATAGATCATGAAACCACTATGAGCCAATTTTTTTATTACGAGATTTTTTTACATTAAATAATGTATATTTGGTTTTGTAAATTACTGAATTATGATGATATAAGTATGTATTTACAAAAGAAAAGTAATATACGTAAGTATATCAGTGGTCTGGTTTCCATAGTACAAGCTCTGCTTAGTTCGGTATCAGATGGCCTTGTGTGATTAATGTCCCAGGATATTATTATTGTTATATAATTGACAATCTGTGTCATATGGCATCAGTGAACATATGTATATAAAACAGAGAATGAATTGTCCATCAGGTAAAACACCATCACTGTACCGCCACGAGCTTCTCGTGCTATCGGGTAGCGGTAGAGGAGGAAGAGGTGGTGGTGCACGGTCGCTTCGTGTCCTACCGCCGAGATTACTGCCGCGAAGGTTCGCGCCTACCACTCGGGTACCTGATACTAGAGGTAAATATATTATTTTATCTACTATATTTTTTTAAGTATTATTATTATTATTATTTTAATATAAAAATGTTGGTATTTTTAAAGCATTAAAGCGATTTGGAATATGCTCTATATGTTCTCAAAAGGAAATGAAGCCTTAGCCCAGCAGTGGGACAGGCTGTTTACTTTACTTACTATGACTGTTGTAACACGTAGGCAATTTAATATTCTCCGTAAAAAAGGGGTTGTAATAAAAAAATGTATTCATTCAATTTCCATACAAAAGTTAAATATATTATCTACTAATGAAGTTATATTACGTCAGGTTGTATGAGATGTGCGGTGGCCCGCAATCCTTACAACGGCTACAAATACCTCTGCGGGGCGACGCCCGCTGGACTGTTCCTCATGCAGTGGTATGATCCACTCAGAAAGTTTATGTTGCTCAAGGTACGTTGACTAATTTAAATCTTTACTAATAGTTCATTTGTGTTTATAATTCATCACGTGTTTGACGGCGATGGAAAACATCGCGAGGAAACCTGCACGTGTCTAATTTAACTGAAATTCTGCCGCATGTTTATCAACCAACACTCATTGGAGCAGTGAGGTCGAATAAGCTCCAAAAGGAGGCGACGACTTAGCCCAGCAGTGGGCCATTCACAGGCATTCTTTATATTTAGACTATTCGATATTAACTATTACGCTGTATAAGACAAGTGGTATTTTGAGTTTTAATTATTTTATAGACGATATATTTAACAAAAAAAAAATAGTTTACAAAAAATATTTTTAATTTTGTAAACATTATCAAAAACTGCTACAACAACATAATAATACGCTATTCTATTGAGAATTAATGCACTCTTGATAGTAAGGTCCTCCAGACCGATTTCGGTCACGGCGGCCAATCTCAAGGGAGATTAGCCAACTGCGCAGGAGATATTATAGTGCACAAGTGTGTGCGCAAACACAGGTGCACTCTCTTTTCCTTAGCTCTCATAATCCGATGGGACGGCAATCCGACACGACCGAAAAGAGTTCAGGCGCAGGACCAACGGCTTAACGTGCTTTCCGAGGCACGGGAGTGTACACACTTCCAACTTCCAGACTCCGGGCTGCTACTGAGAATTTTCTGACAGAAAAACCCAATAACTATTTATTGGCCCGACCTGGGAATTGAACCCAGGACCACCGGGTCTGCGGCCTTATATCTAGCCACTAGACCAACGAGGCAGTCAAATATGACTCTTGATAGTATAATTGTACTAAAGTACATAAGAAAATAAAAATAATATGTCAATTAGAACATCGAATGTGTGGTACCTTCACCACTCCTGGCTTTCGAGCTGATCATCACGCCTGAGCTCGAGTATCCGCTGCTGTGTGTCGGCGTCACCCGGAAACCGCTCCGACTAAACCTCATCAATATAAATTCAGGTAAAATTACATGATAATAATTAAAAAAGTAAGGTTCGTAGATTTACACAAGGTAATCCAACATTGTGCACACATACATACAGAATACCACTTTTAAAATAGGATACTCTTGGGTTTAAATTTTAGCTCGGGCCAGGTAAAAGTAATTTGGTTATTCTATATAAGTTGTACAGCAAAAGTTTACACCGTGATCCAAAGTATGAGCCACGAGTGTAATTTTAGGAGCGACGTGGTTTCACTCGGATGAATTGGAGCTCTGTCCGGGTGGTTCGAACACTGTGATCCCGCGCCCGGAGCGACTTCATACACTACGGGCCGTTCATCAGTTGAATAAAGATGCTGTGAGTAATGAATCCCGTATAAATAATATATATTCGTAATTGGTAATAGTTAAGTATTATATTATATTATTTATTGATATATATTTTTTATAGAAGATAGATAGATAAGACTTTTTTAGTTTTAAACGTCTATTAGTTACACTCTTGTCCACTACAAAATGTAGTGGATGTCTTTATAAGAAAATATCTTATAATTTAAGATTAAACTTTGCTAGTGAGCTATTTTAATATTAAAGTTCTTTTACTTTTATTAAATAGTAAGCGTAAATGATAAGTTTTATCATAAATTTACTGATAGAAGAGTTGAGATAAAATTTTGTTTTTTTTTTAAATTTGCGAGTTGTTTGTCTGTTGGTAACGAAGGTATTTTAAAATGTATCTCAGGTATTGGTGTGTCATGAAAACGTAGTCGATATCATCCCAGTGCTTCCGACGTTCGAGAGGCGACACGACGAGAGACGTCGGAACAAAATACCGTCGCGGATACAATTCGACTTCCACATCGATAGTATATGTGAGTATCATAGCGTTGTTCCTATCACCAGTCACCTAGTCAGTCACCTTTTTATGAAATATTTACAATGATTAATGATTTAAAAAAAGGATGTCTAAAAGCCGAGATGGCTCATTGTTAAGAACGTGTGAATGCTAACCGATGATCGTGTGTTCAAACCCGGGCAAGTACCACTGAATTTCATGTGCTTATTATAATTCATCTCGTGCTTGACGGTGAAGGAAAACATCGTGAAGAAACCTGCATGTGTCAAATTTCACTGAAATTCTGTCACATGAGTATTTCACCAACCCGCATAGGAGCAGCGTAGTGGAATAAGCTCCAAATCTTCTCCTCAACAAAGGAGAAGAGGCCTTAGCCCAGCAGTGGGACATTCACAGGCTGCTACTGTACTACTACTGATGTCTAGCCGATTCCAATGACTAGAGTAGAGTAGAGTAGAGTAAATAAGTAAATAATTACGACCTTGAACTGACGCGACCTCATTGGTCGAGATCTAAATAATCTGTGGTATCGGCGATGGTGTATAAGTAGTTAAGTGACGACTAATCAAGAATAATTTGACGGTGATATTAAGCAACAAGTATATAAAAATTTAATATTTGTTTATGGAGAATAAATTCTTCATAAACAATCTTCATTAGAATAATGATAACTATGAACTATAAAATGTGATAAAAAGTTATTATGTTTTTTTTATGATTAATGGATATTTGCATATAAATAGAACTCAGAATAAATATATATTATAGTAAATTTTTATTGTAATGAATGATTATTATTTTGTTGTGCAGTGTGTTTAGCCGATTCAGTATTAGCATTTCATCGTCACGGCGTTCAGGGCCGTTCGTTGAGAAATGCGGATATAACACAAGAAATCACCGATCATTCGCGTGCATACAGACTGCTTGGAAATGATAAGTAAGTCAAAATTAATATATTTAATTTTAATTATTATAAATATCAATATAAATCGTTAATTACACTGTGATCCAATACAATTGGCCAATCACGATTTGTTGGGTATTAATAACATTGGGTAATAATATAAATTTACGTCTTCCAAAAATTACTAATTTAATAATATTTCTATTTATTCCTTCAATTACGCTTAAAGGTTGTATCAGGAATACTACCGTCAAACATTTTATATTTTTGTGTTCTGGTTTCAATGGTGAGTGAGCTGGTGTAATGAAAAGCACAAGTGGCATAATATCTAAAGTATGTGATCTTGAGTTGGCCGGGCATTGATAATGTAAACAGAGGCGTATACTTATAGCAGTGTACATGTCTGTGTACGCATATTAGCTTGTCAATATATCAAAAATAAATTAAAAAAACATTTTCTATTGCCAACCCATGTCTCTCAGACATCAGATCATCATGCGTTACGTTTGTTATATTTGTAATTCAATGTGTAGGGTGATTTAGTATAAGATCTGATGGTGGTCAAACTTATCATTTATTTTACAAGCATAATTTATAATATGAAATGATAATGACATGTCATAACAATGATATCCATGACATGACAAAAATACACTCATAATAATAATACCCTGGGACATTATTCACACAAGGCCATCTTCTCCCATCTGATCCCAAATTAAGCAGAGCTCGTACCATGGAAACCAAACAACTGATATACTACATATACTACTTTTATTTTGTAAATACATACTTATAAAGATAATTACACCCAGACTCAGGACAAACAGACATGTTCATGCGCACAAATGTCCGTCCTGGCTGGGAATCGAACCCATTACCTGCGGCGTCAAAGGCGAGTAACTACCAACCACACCAACTGGCTCGTCGTTTTTTTTTTGTATTTTTTTTATTGTATAGGTAGGCGGACGAGCATATGGGCCACCTGATCGTAAGTGGTCACCAACACCCATAGACAATGGCATTGTAAGAAATGTTAACCATCGCTTACATCGCCAATGCGCCGCCAACCTTGGAAACTGAGATGTTATGTCCCTTGTGCATGTAATTACACTGGCTTACTCACCCTTCAAACCGGAACACAACAACACAAAGTACTGCTGTTTTGCGGTAGAATATCTGATGAGTGGGTGGTACCTACCCAGACGAGCTTGCACAAAGCTGTACCACCGACTATTTATGTTACACTATTTATATTTTCAGAGTGGTGGTATTAGAATCGCATTTGCTTCAAAACAACACGCTATCGGGCGAAGATGGCAACGATTTGTACATATTGGCGGGTCACGAAGCGTCGTATTAATACGCGTTGATAGCTTACAT
Source organism: Nymphalis polychloros (assembly GCA_905220585.2). Classification (NCBI taxonomy): domain Eukaryota; kingdom Metazoa; phylum Arthropoda; class Insecta; order Lepidoptera; family Nymphalidae; genus Nymphalis; species Nymphalis polychloros. The sequence continues at coordinate 6,751,116 of HG992267.1, forward strand.
ACAATACTAATGAAAAATAATTAAAACCTTAACGATTGTCGATAATTTCATTTGTAATCGGCTCATAGATTATATCTTATTACACCATGATCCAGTTTAGTGAATATGTCGTACGTATTTTTTATACAAAGTGAAAATTATTTGTAACACGCTAGTATTTGCTGATAATTATGAATATATATTCGTGGTTTGTCGTACCTCAAATATCTTAGAATCGTTTAATGAAATTAATAATATTAGAATTACTAATATCTCATGAGCCACATAGTCGGAATCTAGGCTCATAGTGGTTAGGAATGGATCATAACAACAGTGATTTGACAATAGATTTGCAACTGTAATTCCTATGCCAAATAGCTTGTATTTCGTTTGCAATTAAAATAATTTGATCGAGAAAGTGAAAAATGAAGTCGTTTGTTAAATCGGTTGTGGGTTTTGTTTTGAAAACATTTAACTTACAATTCGTTATGGCATACGTTATGAAAATAATTTATCATAACAGATTAATCGCTGTTCTAAGCGAATCCAGACACATAACCGTTGCCATAATATATTACGTCAAGTATTAAAAAAAAAAAAAAATTATTGATTAAAAACGTCACATTTATTTTATGGGTTTCTTTGTTTTATGTTGTATTTAAATATATAATAGAGTTATGTTAACCAGAAATGGAGTATTCTTGTCCAGATTTAAAAAAAAACGAGAACTAACTTAACGAGTATTTAAAAGGATATAAATTTGTGTAGTATTTCCATAATAATAAAGTAAATTAAAAAAAAAAATTGCAGTAAAAATTGTTTTAATCCAGATTTTTGGTCATCTCGACGTCCGGTGAGCGACACTCTTCTGTATTTAAAACAATACTTGACCGTTCGGTTTCTATATCTAACGAATCGTTATTGCACATGAGTTATCGATCGTTATTGTGTTACGACATAACAGTCGTCCCTATAAGATTATTCGAAAATTACGAAGCGTTATTTATTGGAACGCTTATGAATAACGCCTCGTAGATAATTCCATCCGTGAACAAAGCGAATCGTTTCTTGAAAGTAACCTGAGATAAGCAAACAAAAATTACACAGTTCGCACTTTCTTAGCGATGACCTTAATTTTACTAGTTGAATAATTGATTCAAAATCTAGTGACCTCATTTATTCATAGATTATTTAGAATCAAAGAAATAACGCGAGACAACCTAGTATTATAAAGACCTTTATAGCACTGCCAATAATTTAAATCCGTTGGATGTCGAAAGCAATAATTATACAGCTAATGATTTCGTAGTCGATTTGTCGAATCTAGAGTTCAATAGACATTAATACGTTATACATATATTGAAAGATAAACCGTTATATTAAAAAAAAAATCTTCGAATATATAACAGCTGAAAGTTACTGGCGACATTTCATATTTTTTTAAGATAGGCTGATTAGCATTTACCTTTAACAGTTAAAATTTAAAAAATCTTTATTTTAGTTTTTAATTCAATTTAAAATATTTTTTTAATGTTTATTTTAAAATATTTTATATATTTATAGACGCAGTAATTAGTTTCTTTTATATATGCACAAAATCAAACTAATAATTAAAAGAAACTGATTATAATTTTGAATATAACGGTTTTTATTTCAATTACAATACACATTTATTATCGTGAATACAGGACTAATAGAAAGTTAGACAGTATTTTTAAACATATAAATAATAAGCTGAACAGATTGATTTCTATAGCAATAAACTATTTTAAAAACGTTATGTAACGTGCTTGATTTGTGTACCAAATTAAAGTGATATATAACTTTAACAAAATATGAAAAAGACAATTTTCTTTATATATAAAATGTGTAGATTATAACATAGATTTTTTTGAAAATAAATCGCTTATGTATTTTTTTTTTTTTGTAAATATTTACAAATATTCCAATTAGTTTTAGTCAATTGTATAATATCAATAGTGTAGTTATTGTAATTTTAATGTATTTAATTTTTCTTAAAGGTAACCTCATTTCTGAGTGAAAATGGACTGTTTATTTATTATCTGTCATTGTTTTTTTTTTTTTTATAAAGTTTGTTTCTAATTATTCTTGATAAGGTTTTGAAATACAAACAAATTTATTTATCAAGTGTAATGTAATTTTAATGAGATTATTAATTTACCTAATGCTTTATGTATCTTGTGATGTAATATCGATATGTCAAAGGATACACTTATACAGCCCATGACTATATTTTATGTCTATATATATTAAAATAAACTCCGATGATATTAAATAACTAGAAATAAATTGTTTTCTCACAATTTCAATTCCAGCTATTTTTACGTATTCTGTTATCAAATCTTTTTAAGAGGAATGTTGTTTAGAGATTAAACGTCATTGACTGTATTTTTTTTTCTTAAATCCCGTAAACTTTCGAGTATGTATGTATATAATTATTTAACTAACAATGGTAATAGTGGATTTTTTTTTGCACCACCTATTTATTTATTGACTGTAACACTTGAATAATCCAGTTTATTTATACTCTGAAATAAACTTTTATTTTAATTTTTTTGTTTTTTTTTTTCGTTTCCTTGTATTCTTTTGTTTTTGTCAAATTTATGGTAATTCTTTTTATATACTTTATTTAAATTTTGACGTAATATATTGAAACGTTATTTTGGTGTCTTCTCTACTATACGGGACTGGCAGAATATTTATTACGCTCAATTTTTTTAAGCGTAGATATAACCACGGTCTTATACACAGGTCTTGCAACCGAGTCCAATTTCAGTGGTGAGAGATGAGGTGCGAGTGTGTTACAACTGCTAATTACACCATCCGCGGTACGTACTACGTCGCTGCTATCGAAGCTGATATTTTTCTCTCCAAGTATTGTGTTATTTAATAATTGTTATATCGTTTTGTTGAGATATGCGGATTTTTTGTTATTTAACTGTTTTGTTTGGATTTGAAAACATGTTCGGGATAATTATTACGCGAATTGTCATGCCTCTGGCGGCCGTAAATTCAACTTAGTGAAGTTGCAAGACCTGTGTATACGACCGTGGATAAAACTAAAAAATCAGAAAAAGAAAATGCTATGCGCTTTTTTTTATTAGATGAAATACGAGTAGAAATTAATAAGTTATTATAATGGCAGCCTGATATTATTGTAAAAAGTCCTGCTATTACAATTTCTTCTATTTAAACATTAACATTATACTAATATTGTTATCTTTTTTGCTATAGATTATAGTGCTTAGTTGTTGAGTTTTTCTTAAGTTACTTCAAATAAATTAAATTTTCGAAACATTTTAAAGAAAGGATTATTATACAAAAATTGGGCAAAATAGGTTACTCTTCGGACCGGTTTTCTGGAATAATCCGGGTTGATAATTCCGATGCCTACAAGTTTTCGTGTCAAGAGAAAAGAAAATTTATACCAACCACATAAAATAAAAATGTATTAATATTAAGAGCTTTTCACTTGCAGCACTATTCTATGATTTTAAATTGCAAACTCAACCTACAATTTTGACCACTTAATAATACCTATTCACATTTTGGTTTAATGTAGTTTAGTTATGGTATCCTTCATCTGCTTTTTAATGTATTTGTAAACATAACCAATTAAATAAAGTCACGACTTATTTTTTTTCTACAAGAATCGCTTTTCACGAGTCACTCTTAAATTGCCAAAATTAAAAAAGGCAAACGGACTGAGAAAGGCTGTTTTGAATTCAGTGATAAATACGTTTAGAAATTACCAAATAAGACTATAATTCTTGAGTTTATATAGATTTTATTATATATAGATACATTATAAGTACGTTTTTGGAATAATAGACATAAGAAAGTCAATACAACACCAAAACATTGATGTGCTTGTGATTTAATATTTGTAGGTTAGTTATGTATTACCAATTGAAAAAAATCTAAATTTAAAAATTGATTCTATTTGTGGAAAATAATATATTCGATATTAAGCGGAAAATAAGATTTATATTAAAACAAAGTCTGGTAAAAGTCATTTAAAATTTCAATCATGAGCATATAATGCTTCTGATATTGGTTTTTTTTTTTCATGCGGAAGCTTCACGCTAGTGTGCTGTTATTAGTTTTCATAATTATTTGTAGTGTTTTTCATATATTAGAATATTAAATTGTGAGACAATCTATAGTTATTAGTATCCAATTTTCTCAATTCTTCTATAATCGAGTAATGAAAGAATGTTTAAAAATTGTTCGTAATCAAAAAAATTTAAATTAGATTATAAGATTTTGCGAAATTATTAGACTCGTATGTATATATTTTCGTTAATGAGGGTAGTTTCAGAACCTTGGATTGTAAATAAGTAGCTAGACATAGACAATGAGATGAACGTCGATTTTCAATGTTAACATTCAAGATTGTTTCTGAACAAATTTTATTCCCGAATAAAGTAAATTATGAAAATGACCATCTTTTTATTTAATAACCTAAAAAAAAAAAATTTAATACCCTACACTCTTATTGTATAATTTAGGCTCAAAATCATAAAATACCATGATATATTAACCACCAGAGTTGATACCACCCATTCTTCAGTGAGTGAGAATTTTAATTCCAGCAAATATAAAAAAAAAGTAAGTTAAGTATGATTCGGCTGTATAGTTTTTCAATAACAGCTTCTAATTATTCCACACTTCAGGCCTCAACCATAAAGGTTTCAAACCTGCTTACCATGCTGGTTGAGCGTAATTACCGTGCTGGTAATGCTTGAACAGATTAAATCCTGTATTCAGATCTGCACTACACTCTACTTTACCATTGCATCTCTTATAAAAACAACTGACAATTGTGACTGAACATTTTCTGTGTTTATATTAGATATAATTTTGTTATTCACGAAAGAAATTTTGCTTTTTTTATAAATTAAATTTTATTATTAGCGCTTCTTTTATATTAATTAACTTTCCATGCTTTAATTTTTTAGATGTCAAATTTGTTGTATTGAAATTAAATGTTCTATATTATGATTATTCACTCTTTATAATAATGAAAAAGCAACAAAAGGAATTAAACAATTATAAAAAAAAACATTATTTATTAAATAGTTCCTTAAAGGCAAAACTCATTATCACCATAAGTCAATTAAAATTAGAACTTAAATAGAATATTTGTATCACATTATTCATCTTCCACCATTTCCACGTCCTCTCCTTCATCTTTTTTCTTTCCAGAAGCTAATTTCTTCGCTGACACTGCCTGTTTGTATAATTCTAAAGCGTCACGTAGAGAATCAACAAATCTATCGAATTCTATATCTGACATGGCTTCTAGAACATCTTGACCAGTTAATGCCTTACGTTTATTGTTTTTAACGATATTTGTTGCTGCTGATGTAACGTATAAGACGAAAACGGATGCCGCTTTCGCGAGACCAGTCCGAGCTTCTTTTGATATCGAAACTCCATCTGGTAAGGCCTCTTTCACGATTCTGGTAACTACTGTTAGAGGCAGATTAAGGTCTTCCAACTTTTCGGCCATTATAATTGATTAGATATTATAAAAATTAAGTATAACTATTCACAACATGCTACAACAAATAACCGCGAAATGAACTTTTGTTATTGTAAATGTCAACAGTTATGTCATTTGTCAATGACATTGACATTAGTATTTTTTAAATTGATATATAGGTAAAAGGAAAAACCCCTATAAATAATTAAATTATGTCATTTTGCCCAATTCTTCCTTCACATAATGGAGTCCTTGTGCATCATACACAATACGCGGGTATTGTATCGTTTTCCTTTGTCCTTGGTCTTGTATAGATTCTTTCTCTGTTTGTGTGTAAGTATGTAGGATTTAGGTTGGGCTTTGAGGATCACTGATACGCAATAAGATGTAGAGACTGTATATCACTTACTGGATAAGTATATGTAGACTTATCATATATGCTTGACAGTGATATACTAAGTATATGCATAACATAGTATTATAAACGAAAACATGAGTTGAAGTGGTTGTCTCTGACAATGACTAACTTGGGGGATAATGGTGGGCATTGTAGTTGTAAAAATTTATTTTCCTATAAGCAATTGATTATCAATAATTATTATATTAAACATTTTTTTGTTATACATAAATAATTAACGATTAGTTTGGCCCATGTAATTTAGAATCAATGACATATAAAAAGCATTCATCCCGACTTATGTACATTTAATTTTTTGTGTTCTGTAATATAGGGTTTAGTAATTAAATAAATACCTAAAAAGAGATTATTATATGCGAGAACATAATATATGACTAAAGATGAATGGAAGTGTTGAACAAAATTAATCAAACATAAATAAACAGTAGTATAATGTTGCTCTCCTAAATAAATCGTAATAGTATATATTTTATTTTATTTATACCAGGGAACTAAGTATTTCTTAGACAAGTAATAAGCCGTTTAACATAGAATCCCATATCTCTTATTATGTCATTAAATATTGGATATTAAAAGGGCGAATGCCCTTTTAGTCGGCAACACCAAATACTTATTGGTGCGTTAAGCGTTTTGATAACTATTGAGTGAAGTTTGTGAAATACGTGACTTCATCATGAGCACATCTTAGCTTTGAACAAAACTTTAGGTTCAATCTTTCTCCATACCGATTTCATCAAATGCGGTTCAGTTTTTAGCCGTGAGAGTATGACAGACAGATAGACAGCCAGATTAACTTTTGCGTTAATAATATAAGTATATATATTTTATTTAAGTAAGTTATTTGATAATCGTAAACGTCTAGTTATTAATAATTTATTTTAGGAAGGAAGAGGAGCAAATGCGCTTCAGTGGTATGCCCTTAGCTCACAAACGAAGGCCCTTTATGATATAAAATTCAATCTCTTACACTGTCAATGCCAACAAATAATATAGATATAAATTCTATTCCTTATACCGGAAAACAGCAATACAAATTGTTGTGGTGGGTTGGTATCTAAACGCCCATCGCCATATTCGTAACAGGCCATTCGTTACGCACTTCTGTATTTTATTAAATAAATTAAAAAAGTCTAGTGCAATTATACATAATAGTTTCGAGTAAAAATGTTATCAGAACGTTGTATTATTATATAGTTGTATAATATCAACATTTGAATAACACGTTTCGAGCAAAACATTTCGTTTTTTTTAATTTATACATTACATTCGGTAGGGTACAATATTTGAAATTGATTGTAATCATTAGTTCATTGTAATAATTGAGTTATTTAATTTCATACGCTGCAGTATATAAAATATTTATATATATATTCTTTATAAAAAAAATATAAAGAATATAGGTCACTGACCTGTACTGCTAATCAGAAAAAAATAATTTGGAACGTGCTTAGGAAACGTAATAACGGTTTAATTTAACGAGACCGTGAAATTAGTTAGTCTTCATACTGCTCGGAGCATATCGCATCTTTTAAATATTCACATAATCAAATAAATTAAGGTTTTAATATTCACAGCTGTGAAGCAGTCTTTACATTGCGCAAACTCAACAACCGCGCCATTTTGAACTTAAGTTATGTACTTATGTCAGTGCGGCACAAGTTGTGTGGGGAGAGGACGTTTTCGCGCGTGTTTTATCGATCCTGTCATAAATTTGACGTTGTGTTATTGTGGTGTTTTTTTTTTTCGAAAACATGACTAATAGTACAAAGTCTTAAAATAAAATACATGATACAGTATAATATTTGTGGTTTTAATTTGTTTTGATTAACTAAAGGTTTTGGTTTATTGACACTCGTGCTGCGATAATTGTTAGTGATTCGTGTTTTGGACGTTAAGTGAGGTAAGATTTTATAAATAAATGTATACGTAATTATATATTATATAGATTAGTAAAAATAATGAAATTCATTTAAATATCGATTAATTTAAAAGTAACCCATAGTAACGTCCCCGTAAACAAATATGTAAATTAATATTCATAAGTGCTTTCCCAATTTGCCCGATAAATTTTACGATGTGTTTTTCAATAAATATTTATGTAAATGCATTATCATTACGTTACTCGTAAATATATGTCGATATTCGGATGTGAAAATTAAATTCAAGTGAATTCTACGAAGATTCCTTTACGCATGATTGTGAATTGTAATGTTAAAACGCTTTATTTACATTTTAATGTATTTTAATTTGTATATGTGGATGAGAAAGTTATTTTTAGACATACAATTATATATACATATAATTTTTTTTTTTTTTTTATTATTATTCAATTTACAAATTTTTAAAAGTCTGATAATGCATTAGTTCATTTGGCGCTGATAAGCAAAATTTTAATTATGCTTTATTCTCTTATACCTTCCTCGATGAAATTTGTAATGAGTTAATTTTTTTTTAATTGGTATTCATCAGTTTATTTTTATTTATTTATGTATCTAACAAGAAAGCGAACTATTTATTCATTTATTTTATTTATTGATTCATTTATTCTCGAACATCGTTACCGGGAATTTAAAAAAAAATTATATGTTTATCAACTTCGTTTAAGCCGGGTCTTCTGCGTTTTAAAAACAAAATCTTTTGTTTTAGGAATAATAGAAACTAATGCGCAAAGTACTTATTGATTTTGTTATTATTATAAGCTATATAACGCAAGATTTTTTTATTTATATGTAGATACTTCGGAATATTAAATAACACAATAACGTGGGATCTTCGTCTCATTTAAAAAAAATTGAACGATTTCTTAACGTAATCGATACGATATAATATATTGGATACGTGTACATATTAAAAATAAACTAGTGTGAGACGAGACGTGCCGAAAAGATCTGTAGCACTTTTCACCGTAACACAGGTCACAGGGAATCCATACTCGGCGTGAGGCACGTTCACCAGGGGTTGTCTGTTACTCATTAAAAATACTGAAGAGCTCGATACCTATAATTATAATAATAATAATATCCTGGGTCATTATTCACACACGACCATCTGATCCCAAACTAAGCAGAGCTCGTACTATGGAAACCAGACAACTGATATATTACATTATAGATAAGATTTTTATGATTGTACAAGTCATATTAATTCAGCGTCATTATGAGGATGATAATAATATTTTGTTGTTTCAGATCCATTAGTCCATAAAAAAAAAAAATAATATGTGAGTTATTAAGAACAAATCTTACCCTATAAAGTTTATCAAAGACAAGAAAAAAAAGGAAGTATATTTATGGCTTAAAAAGCGTCAATGGCTTACAGACCGATTGCGATGTAAGTCTCAGTTCTCAGTTCTGGGACATTTATTCACACACGGCCATCTGATCCCAAACTAAGCAGAGCTCGTACTATGGAAACCAGACAGCTGATATACTACATATACTACTTTTCTTTTGTAAATACACATTTATATAGATAATTACACTCAGACTCCGGACAAACAGACATGTTCATGCACACAAATGTCTGTCCTGGGTGGGAACCGAACCCACGACCTGCGGCTTGAAAGGCAAGTATCTACCGACCACACCAACCGTCTAATATCTATCGTCTATAATTAAAATAAGTATATATATTATTATTAATACTTGCTACCCGTGTTGATAAGATATTCGGCGAGGTTAAACATAACTATGTTGACCGCTAACTTTGTAATTATTACAATTATTATATAACTATATATTTTCAACATATTAAAGTATTTTTATGAATATTACAATGAACGGTAAGGTATGAAAATCGAAAGAAACAATTACAATGAAACAATCCATGTATGTACAAATTCCTATACACAAGCAGTTATACAGAGTTACACATGAAAAAGAAAACTTTTTTATTTTTTTTAAATGAAAATCTTCGTGTTTTTCTTACACAATATACATATTACATACATCCAAATTTTAGAAATATATATTAAAATCTCCTTGGAGAAAATACTTAGTGAGCTAAAGGGGTCATTAGATATCCAATATGGCGGATGACAAACGACTATTATATCGATTGCGGTAAGGCGTATAATATATATTAATAAATATAATAATATAGGCTTATATATTAAAAAAACGCATATGACTTCGTTTAAGGCAGACGTGAAACATTTTCGTTTCGTTCTTAAAACATTAAAAATACTGGTCCCAAAGCATCTTCTGGCGGAATTATTTTCACACGAAACCGCTCAACCTAAAGCCATAAAGACCATCTGAAAATACGTTTCTTTTTATTTCGGTAGATAATACAAAATAATATATCAATGCTACGTTCTAAACTTTATAAGTTTTGAATATATGTAGTTAAAAAAGATCGCAAAGGTATAAAATTATTAAAAATATAGCGGTAAAATAAATATGTATTTCCGCTTATTGCCAAGAAAGCACAGATGATTAAAAAAAATCTTAATGCTATTAAAAAATCTAATACATTTTGAAGGGATACGAAATAGCATTGAAATATTTTGTCTCCATATCCCATTTACAAGAGAGCTCATATGTCACCGCAACGGGTAAAACTGGATTCTTACTGGTTGGTCTATAGGGTTGTCACTTTTTAATTAAATTTCTTATTATTTATTTAAATTAACTTTAAATGCAATCTAACGTGACCACGTAAAGTTTGAGATGTTATTTAATCTATGACTGAAGCATGAATGTTAAAATTACAATGATTTTAGTTTATGATATTTGTTGATTAAGAATTTAATCGGTTCGAAATCGATTAATTAAAATTAAGTTATAAAATTGTTTGAAAGGTAGCAAGTTTGTTCAGAGCTGATAGTGGATTCGAAATACGGGTGCTATCGAATAATTATAAGGAAGAAACAAAAATTAGGTACCTAAGTTACTATTTACTTAGCACTAATTGCTCAGTAAGAGGAGAGGAAAAAGTCCTGTTTAAAAATATATTATTTTAATTGAAATATTGATTTTTTTCTAATAACTGCAAGTATCTGTTATGTTTTTGTGCAATATATAGACAGTATCAACTCAACTTAAGGGATTAGTAGTTTATTCTTGCCTAGGGTTGACACCTCAATTAATTTTTAATAGAAATCATAACCTTGAAAATAAAACGAATTTCTTTTTAATCTAAAGCCTTCAGATTTGTAACAACGGATAATTAAATTAATTAATTATTATTAAACTGACAACCCTATTCACACACAAATATTTACATAACGTTTAAAAATCATTAAACAAAAAATGTAATTGCTTCTGATGAAATTCGACCTCGTGGCTATATATGAGGTTAATGGGTATATCTTTAAAACCCACCCTTCACTTTTGAAGTTTTAAACGTATGAACGTGTATTATTATACAATTTTCTTTTATTAAGCTTCAATCTCGTCCAATAAATAACTAATATTATAAAAGTGAATGTGAGTTTGTTTGTTGCGGTCACACGTCTTAACTACTCAATAGGTCATCATGAAATATTGCATACCGACATTGGCACTGTCAGCAACGTCTTAGATATGAGATAAATATGCTGTCAAAGTACAATGAGCATCAACCTCTATTATTCTTTTTATATTGCCATAGATAATGTATTCTCATTTTTTATCTGTTTCAAAATATTATAGACCGCATTTTTATTGACATAAAGCACCTAATTAATGTTATTATGCTATTGATATGGGTTTGAAATATATTTATCGTTATAATGACCAAAATAATTTAAATTTAAATTTTATTTGGAAACTCAGTTTATATTAACATTCGATTTTTAAACATATTTATGTAATACATAACGTCTCTTCTCATGAATGATTTTTTACAAACTCGCTTGGTATCTACCATTTAAAATTAGAATACAATAAAAATATTATCTACAGAATAAAACACTGAACATTAAATTTCGAATCGATCGAATGGGAAAGTCCCGGGCTAAGTGTAAGTGTTAGGTATGACAACTTGACCTACTTACACATAAAACGCTTTCCCACGAAGATTTCTAACAATGAAACGAAGCTCCCTTGTTTCCTTACAAAATGAAAGATAAGTCCATTATATAATTATGAAAACAACTGTTCACTGTAAATATTGATAAGGAATCGATTTTAGAAATAAAAAATAAAACTCATATTTTGTGTGAAAACAATAATAGTGACAGGTAACTTATCTCATACACGCCATAAATGAATAGTTCATCAAATTCAAAACAACAGTTTTTTATTAAAAAAACACTGTTAACCTCCTGTCTGATTTAAGCCACAATGACCAATAGAGTCTAGCCAATTGCGTCGGAGATAGATAGTGCACAAAAATTAAAGTATCAGAGTGTAAATGTCTCACTGCTGTGATTTCGCAGGCTTTTCTTTGGGAGGAGAAGATTTGGAGCTTACTCTTCCACGCTTGCTGCTGCTGCATGATTTCTACTATGGAGCATGTGATGTGAATTATAAACACAAATTAAACACATGTAATTACAGGGGCGCTTGCCTGTGTTTGAGCTTTGAATCAACTGTTTATCACGTCTTCTAACCACTGGACCTTCACGGCTCTCGTACAAAGTCGTGTGCGAATACACGTGTCCTAATTATACCTTTACTTTCATAATCAGATGGGTCGGAGAGCGCTCAGCGCGCAGGACCAATGACTCTAAATTATGGCCTTATAAGGCAATAAAGCAAAACACAGCTAACGATTAATTATCTAGTTAAATAAGAATTTAATAACAATCATTATTATTAATATATTTTATTGTACAACTCACTTTTAAAAATAGAACACAAAATAATATAAATTGATATAAATTACTCGATCAATTATTCTTAAAAATCAGTGTTATTTTGATTTTTATTTCATTTCATTCAATAAATCATAAGTAGCGTTAATATTGTTAATTAATTAATAAACCTTTCTTTCCACTAACAAAATGGCTGTTAATGGATGTTTTTAACAACGCTGTTGTATGTATCAATGAATATCCTAACTATATATTATTTGTGTATATCTATGAATCTGTCATCTCGGGTAACAAACGTCACGGAGCGCGGGAAAATACAATAGATATTGGAATTGCTGCGAAATAAAGACGGTGTTTGTGCATAGCCAGCTGATATATAAAATAAAGTATTATTATTATCAGCCCGGTGTGTCCCCCTGCTGGGCAAAGGCCTCTCTACTTTCTTTCCACAATTCTCTATTTTTTGCCATTTTAAATCAATCTATCCGATAAGCGCCCAGCTCGTCTCGTCATCTCCGTCGAGGCCTGCAGCGATGTCGTTGGCCGTTACGGGATACCCATTTGGTTGTTGCTTTGGGCCCGAGATCATCTGACATTCGAAAGATATGTCCTGCCCAGTTCCATTTCAACGTCGCAGTTTTATGAGTGACATCGATGATTCCAGTTTTCAAGCGGATTGCAGTATTCCTAACTCGGCCTGATAATTTGATACCCAGAACACTACGCTCCATTGATCTTTGGCAAACTGCGAGTGCGGACCTCTGTTGAAGTGTCAAAGACTATGTTTGGGAGCCATATGTTTAAATAGGAAGAATGCATACGTCAATTAGCTTCCTCTTTAGGGATAGTGGGAGATTGCCCTTCATAAGTTCTTTCATTGACCAAAACCTCTTCCTATTATGTTTTATTTAATTTGTAATACCTACCTTACGCTGCGAGATGAGTGACCATTACAGTTATTACACAAATATTATAGTTAATACTGGCAAGGTACATAAAATAGTTGTAGCACTATCAACGAAAAAAACTAGCAATTAATAAAAAAAAAAAACACGGACGCTTTGTCTGTGACGATAAAAGTTACAGTATGCGATCTACAAAAGAGGTAAAGTATGCTTCGATAAATTCCTATTTCTAATTAATTTATAATAAGCTCAAGTCTCATGCTGTAGTGGTTTATTTAATGACAACATATTTATTAATTTCATGTTGGCAATACTTAGGTTCGCAAATATGATATTCAAACGTTCTCTTATGGTTGTTAATCAAATATCCACAGACTAATATGGTCCGTCCTTATCTCTGGTGTATTTTGAACTTAGCAGCTGGATGTTTTTATTTCCTGAAAACATCGCAATAGAAGTTTGGAGTTGGGAAAGAACAGGGTGTAAAGTTCCTCATCCACCATTGAAAAGGGAGGATTCTCCGACCAGACGGGTGTAAGTCTGATGGGCTAATGCCCGACGGTTGTTGTCGGGTTCTTGTATATATGTTCAATCGCTCGGTTAACTTTAATATCGCGATGTAGGATACGTCAGTTTTTAGTTTTCGTATGTGGCGAGATAGATGTTGATACAGAAGTATCAGAATTACAATTTAACTAGTATTTGAAATATTATTTAAATTTATTAAATTTTATTGACGTAAGTGGGATTCTAGATTGCTAGGCTAGTCTGGGTGGTATGCTAGCCTTTCCATAATAGAAATTAAAAACACTGATTGACCCCATTTCTATTAGGTATTATTATTATTATTATATTAGGTATCGACATATTTACGTTGTAGATCAGAATCTTCTGTGTAGTATTTAAGTATTTTATGGTATTTAAAAAGACACACCGAGTGTCCTATAATTAATTAATTCATTCAAATTAATTATACCTATGTAAGTGTTTCTCTTTAATTAATAATAAATACTTGGGAAATAGTCATTGTACGTTTATCGTAATCACGAAAATCATTTATCACGAACTATGAATTCATTACAAATATTTTCTAAAGATCACTGACAATGTAATAGTAATCTATACTACTATATAAATCTATTGGTTCTGTCTGTACATTTTTTTTTTCACCTAATTTTGTGATAAATATTTGTTTTATGGTGCAGTGATTCACGTTATACTATTTTTTCTTTTTTGTCTATCTGTCTGTATGTCTTCTTATAACTCAAGAACGGCTTGATGAAAAATGGTACACACAAAGAACATGTGATGGCGCAAATTTTAGGCCATATATAAGATCGGTAAACCCTACGGTATCTTATGAAAATTAATTTCAAATCGTTAATTATGTATTTCTTTACAAGTAGTATGTGTGTGTGTCTGTGTGTGTGTGCGTGTGTGTTATTATAGTAATAAAATAAAATATTATTATTAATTATACGCGATTGAAGCCGCGGGGCACAGTTAGAAATATTATATATTTAAACCTCTGAAACTGCATATTCTGGTATAACTTTTACTTATAATTGGTTTAAAACTAAACTGGGCTGATTACAAATAAATTTAAATGTAAATAGTTGAATAAGTATATTATTCGACGATATAAGTACCTAACTATTAAGTTTCTTGTCGTCTTTAGTTAGAATCGACATTTCAAGCCGGCACGGTGGTAGATTTACATTTGGTTATTTTGTAATATTAAGATTCAAAAACTCTTTTATAAATAAATAATATAAATAATGAATACATTATTGATTTCGAAAATTCGATTAGTCGACTAATTTATAATCGCGTTAAAATAAAACGAATATTGAAACAATTGACTTGTATACGAATAATTAAAGTTTAAACTTCATTGGCGTTAACTGTATGCAATAAAACTAACTACATTTAAGAATTAAGCGAGTTCCAATTATTCTGTTGAATCGGAATGGCACAGAGTAAAAATGCAAGCTAATCAATATACCGAAGAACATCCTAACTAATATTATAAATGCGAATGCGAGTTTGTTTGTTTTCGCTTTGACGCCTAAAACACTAAGCCGATTTTAAAAATTCTTTCACCAATGGAAAGCTACATTATCAGCGAGTAACATATTTGATCCTCGTATTCCCACGGGAAAGGGGAACTACACGGGTGAAACCACGAAGAAAAGCTAGTATATAAATAATAATAGTTTTCTAATTTAATTTATGTGTTACATACACTAATCAAAATGCTAATTAGAAGTCCGTATACGATAACCATTGAGTCATTGAGGTCATGATGTCATCGCTAATAATTGAATGAACAATGAAATTAACAAGATTTTATGTGAGAAATTATTTACATTGAGAACTATGGAGTGTGAAGATATGAAAATTGTGTATAAAAAGTGTCCTTCAAAATATTTGTAATTTGGATGGCGTTAGAGGGAAATTTTAAGGAACGCTTTGATAGTCGGTTGAGTAAAATGGAATAAACAGAGAAAGTTAGAAATCCACCTTCGACTAATAAACAAAAAATAGGCGGACATATGGGCCACCTGATGTTAAGCTCCAAAGATGTTATTAACCGCAGTAAGAAATATTAACCGTTCCTTATATCGCCAATATGTCACCAATCTTGGAATCTAAGATTTATGTCTTTGTGCCTGTAAAAAAAGTCGAGATGGCCCAGTGATAAGAATGCGTGAATCTTAACCGATGATCGTGTGCTTAATTTGTGATTATAATTCATCTCGTGCTTGACGGTGAAGGAAAACATCGTGAGAAAACCTGCATGTGTCTAATTTCACTGAAATTCTGCTACATGTGTATTCCACCAACCCGCATTGGAGCAATGTGGTGGAATAAGCTCCAAACATTCTCCTCAAAAAAGGAGAGGAGGCCTTAACCCAGTAGTGGGACCTTCACAAGCTGTTACTGTGCCTGTAAAACTTCAAACTGAAACTCAACAATACAGTATGGCTGTTTGGCGATAGACGATCTTGTAATTAGGCCTGCAATTAACTTTTTCGGGTGAAGACCCATAAGAGAAACAATTTTTTACCCCTACGCTGCATGATTTAAACCATAAATACAATCAAATAATTAAGAGCTACTCTACAAATGATGAACAGGTGGAATGATGGCAAAAATCTTAGCATTTCCCGTTGAATAAAACTCATATTCCTTCAATTTTAATGTATTTTAAACATGGAATTCATTATAAAATTATTTATTTATTATTTCATCGCTCCGTGCATCGTTAGGTCATTGTTAAATCTCTGGGCGGGGTAACAGCTGTCGACGATGTCACAGATAAATTATAGCGGAAGTTATGAGCGTCTTTTGTAAGCTTTGTAGGATGGACTACCTTTTACTAGCCCTTGTCTCGTTTCCCACAACGTACTGCTACCATACGGTCTAAATGTCTTCATCCATTTTATTTTGTTTTGTAACTGGTGTTAGCGCGCCGCTTCGCCCGACGCCCGTTTCTTAAATAAAGGGGGAAAATATTTTTATTGGGAGGGGTTGTTATAAAAAATAGTCTATGTCCTTCCTCGGGGTTCAAACTTGCTCCATACAAAATTTCATCAAAATCGGTTCAGTAGTCTAGAAATGATAAGCGCAATAGACAGACGAAGTTAATTTCGAGTTATATGATATATGTATTTATCTCTCCGTTACAAACTTACGGCCTTATTTATAAACGTTGCTTAGTTACTGTTTAGCTAAACACTGATTTGTCTCTTTCTGTCATTATTGATTTGACATACGAAAGAAGAGGACAAAATATTGTTTAACTAATCACCAGTTAAATAAAGTTTATGAATAAGGCGGTTAATCTATAAAACATAATACATAAAAATCATAAATAAGATTAAAATATAATCACTCTAGAAGCTAGAATAAAAAAGTCAAGTTAAACAAGGGACGCTCAGTCCTTGGGGACGTAATAATAAATAATAAATAAAAGAACCTTGTGTATATTTATATGTGAATCAATTAGCCTTCAAAGCCGAAATATATTAATACTTTGTATTATCGATTGTCGCTTACATCGTTGGCTAAAAATTACTAAATTAGCTGGTTAGCCAAACGAGTTTGCAATCATTCTTCGCTGATGAAATAAACCAAGATGAAGGTGTAGTATTTTACATTTTTATAAAACATTATTTTAAATCCAGTTTCCGCACGTTGCTTCGAGGGGAGAGAACCAGGTGGGATATACCCTATGTCCTTTTGTGTACGTTTATAAAGTTAATAAAAAAGTTAATGGTGATTGTTTGAGTAGTTAAAGCGTATATTAAACGAACTCACTTTCGCATTTATAATGTTAGTCAGGATGTGTGTTTATTTAATTATTTATTTCTTGTTAAACGGTGGTAGAGCTTTGTGCAAGCTCGTCTGGGTAGGTACCACCCACTCATCAGATATTCTACCGCAAAACAGCAGTACTTTGTATTGTTGTGTTCCGGTTCGAAGGGTAAATGAGCCAGTGTAATTACAGGCACAAGGGACATAACATCTTAGTCCCCGAGGTTGGTGGCGCATTGGCGATGTAAGCGATCGTTAACATTTCTTAAAATGCAATTGTCTATGGGCGTTGGTGACCACTTACCATCAGGTGGCTCAAATGCTCGTCCGACAATAAAAAAAATTATAAGAATGTCACAGTTCACATAGTAGTGCAAAAAAATAAAGTAAATAACAAAGTATTATTTTATATAACACTACACAATATATGAGAGTCCTTTATATTTGTTTTTTAATACTCATATACATTAAGTGTTACCCGTGCTTATAAACAGTGTATTTAAGAAATACAATTAAGTTTAAAAAGTACTCTATATATTCGTACCAAAGAAAAATATTTATTTTAAATAAGAAAAGTAGACGAGTACTTTCAATATTTTTTTTATTGAAATGTATATTTTTTGTCTATGTATAAATAATTTACTATCTAGTCTATTGATGGGCACTTTATATGGCAACGATGTGTTGTAGCGATTCGAGCTTGCACATTTATATCGGACGGGCGTACATCGTAGACGCAACCGATATCTGTGATAGAAAATTCTCCTCAGATGCTTGCACGTGAAACATGTCATCGTCAATAACGGAATGATGAAATCTTCTGATTATTCACGGTGTGCACATCTATCTTCCGAGTTGTCACGACCTGCACTCGACATGTACTGGGGGCTCAATTCTACTAATAAATTGTCACTTTATCGAATAGAAGCGGAATCATAGCCGTTTATACGTTTTCCTATTCTTTAATTTAATTATCGACTATTGACATAATAGTTAATAATTAAGTTTGGTTTTGACAACGGTATATGTTAACATCATATCGGTTCGGCATCATGGCGGATTGACGCCATGCACGCGCCACGACAAAACTGTTGTAAATGCAATCGACAATTGAACAGAAAACGAAAGTGCCGTCGAAATAATCTAAAACGATATACACGCGTTATAACGTTTCGGTGTATAGCATCGCATAGAATATGTTAAGGCGATTTATTTATTGATGATTATATTTATCATTATATTAATATATCAGCCAAAACTAATATAAATTTATTCTAACTGCTTTCTGAAATTTCCAAAGAGCCAAGGGCCTTGTATCACTAAGTGCGAACCTCAATTTAGCGTATATGTCCAAAACTCATAAAATTCCAAAATTGGAACGTTCCAACAGTATATAAATTGTCCAGGTCAGTAATAAAATATGACTCGCATGATAAAATATATATTTACATAAGAATACATTGTCATTGTAGTAATTGTTTTTTTTTGCACACTTCTGTACGATTTATTTGATATTAATTCCTTCATTCAAGTATTTCTGTTGGTGTTAATAATAATTAATAAAAGTTTAAATAAAAACTTCTATCAAAATGTGTAATTAGTTTTAAAAAAAAATTGATAGCAAATATACAATTTATTCGGATCAAATTCATGTAGGCTCTTTTATACACATTTGAATCGTTCTGTTACAGATTAATTGATTCTACCAGAAAGAACCCGCAATATATTCTGCTGTTATTCTTTTCAACTTATTAAATTAAATAAATATTTTAATTAAATGCAATTAAATTATCATTTACTCTACTATCTTTATAAACTTATATCGATGATATATCTACAATCTACATCATAAAATAACTTAATGATTTTGTTACTAACAGTGACAGTTCACAGATAACATAATTATAAAATTGATGTATACAGTGTCAAGGACAAAATCCGTCTGCCAACGATAAAATGTGGTAGGTGTAACAATAAAATAAAAATATTAATTTACGAAAATTAGGTACTCACGACGTCGTCCTTGACCTTTTGTGTAACAAGATAATATTATTTATGTTAAATTAAAACATTCACTACCTTACTTATGTAATACTAAGTTAAAAATTAAACCGAAAAAAGTCTTTTTTAAAATTTTTATAAGTATTAATATTAAACAATAATTATGTTAAAAATAAACGATTATGTCAGTGCTCATTATCTACTTACATGTCATATTTTTTATTATTTAGTAAGTACATGTTAATTAACTAATCAGTAGAGAATTGGAAATACATAACACAAAAAAAAAATTGAGAAATCGTAAACGTCTAATTTTTTTTAGCGTACTTGAAAAAAAATATATTAAGAAGGTATCATGGACAAAAATTGTTTTTATGTATCTCACGAATTTAAAGCTAGGCTATCAACCTTTCGCGGCATTTAAGTTTTTTTTTGTGGTGACGCCATTTTGTCCAAAGCATGATGTCAGTATTACGTAATCACGGGTTTGGCTCACTACATTATTGTATTACTGGTTCCAAATAAAATTACTTTTAATAATGATATTTTTTGAAGTATAATTTAGTTTATTCATGTTTTATGTTGAAGTAATTGTTATCTAGGTGTAGATACATTTATTATTTTGTTTATTTGAGTCTAGCGGAAAGAAAATTCTTAAGTGTATGTTTTGAAATAGTAATTGAATCTTTTTGATTGATTGAAGTATAATATCGGGAAGTATTCAAATAAAATTGAATGACGGACGAAATACCGCATTACACATAGGGGTCACAAAAATGATGTAAAGAGTAATAAAATTAATCATCAGAGTTATAATAAAATTAATATTTCGTCCGTGGGCATTATCGAACCTTGTCTAATAAATAAAAAAATATATAAAAATCTTAAAAAAATAATCTTAAAACGACTATAATTATACTATTGTACACTATATTGTTATGAAAATATAGTGACGGATACGGATGGTTGGATATTAAAGTCTTAGCTTAAGCCTTGTCTTAAATACGAATATTAAAAAAGTAAATTTTTATGTTAGTAATACAAAAGGACGCAAATGCAATGTCTTTCTCGACATAATAATTTGCGCATGAATTTTACTACTGCCCATTATGATTTACGTCCTAGAATAGTGGCCGTTACTTTTATGGGCGTCCCGCCATTTTATAACTTCATAGAATAGTTTTTTTTTTTTTTTATAAACGCTCGACCTATTTTTGTTGGTGATAACAGAAATCTCATATATTTTGTTTGTACTATAGTTCTTCTTCTTCTTCTTCTTCCTGCCCTTATCCCACTACGTGGGGTCGGCACAACATGTATTTTTCTTCCACTTTATTCTATCACTCGTCATCTCAGTACTTACACCTTTCATACACATATCCTTTCTTAAGCAATCCATCCAAACTTTCTTCGGCCTCCCCCGTCCCCTATATCCATCAACATTCATACTCATCACCCTTCTAGTAACATGTTTTTCATCCCTTCTCATCACATGCCCATACCACGCTAATCTATTACTCTTCAACTTATCATCTATTGGTGCTACTTTCAGGCTTCCTCTGATATACTCGTTTCTTATCTTGTCTATTCTATATAGTTACACCGCACATCCTTCTTAACATTCGCATCTCTGCCACATGCATTCTTTTTACATCGTCTTCTTTTGCTGCCCAACATTCAGAACCATACATCACGACAGGTCTTATAACGGTCTTATAAATCTTCCCTTTGATCTTCAAGGGCATTCGTGGGTCACAAATGGTCCCAGAGACCTGTCGCCATTTCATCCACCCTGCATTTATCCGATTCCTCACATCCCTGTCAATGTTACCCTCGTTCTGGATTAATGAACCCAGGTAACGAAAATCCGAGCTTACTGGTAGATGAACACCCTTTAGAGCTATTGGGGAAAAATTGGAGGCACCATTGAAGTCGCAAAACAGATGTTCCGTTTTGGTCCTGCTAATTTTCAGACCGACTCCCTCCAATCTTTCCCGCCATTTTTCTAGCTGGCCCTCCACCTCGGTTGCATTTTCACCAACGAGAACAATGTCGTCGGCAAACAGCATACACCAGGGTGCCTCCTCCTGTATGTCAAATGTCAAAGCATCCATAATGAGGAGGAACAAATAAGGGCTTAAAGCCGATCCTTGATGTAAGCCTACA
The DNA here is from genome assembly GCA_905220585.2 of Nymphalis polychloros. Classification (NCBI taxonomy): domain Eukaryota; kingdom Metazoa; phylum Arthropoda; class Insecta; order Lepidoptera; family Nymphalidae; genus Nymphalis; species Nymphalis polychloros. Next base: position 6,773,153 of record HG992267.1, read on the forward strand.
GCCACATCGAACGCGTCAGAAATGCCGACTTCGGACCGAATGCGTGTACTAGCACGGCTATACATGGCACGGATAAGCTGCAGGTACTTCCCAGGCACTCCCTTCTCTTTCAAAGCCCACCACAAAACCTGTCGGGGTACTCGGTCGTACGCCTTCTCGAGATCAACGAAAACTATGTGCAAGTTCTTATGTGCACGTCTGTACTTTTCACATAGTTGGCGTAATGCAAATATGGCGTCCGTTGTTCCTCGTCCAGGCATAAAGCCAAACTGGTTCTGGGTCACCTCACTCTCTCCTCTTATTCGTGTCGCTAGCACTTTCTCCCAAATTTTCATGCTATGTGGCAAAAGCTTTATACCTCGATAGTTGCTACAGTCTTGCACATCGCCCTTGTTTTTAAAGATGGGTACCAGTAAACTGTTACACCATTCATCCGGGACCGTCTCTTCTTGCAGCAACTTATTGAAGAATAAAGTTAGCCATTTCCATCCATCCACATTCAGAACCTTCCATACTTCTACAGGTATACTGTCAGGTCCCACGGCTTTCCCATTCTTCATATCTTGTACAGCCTTTTTCACTTCATCTACACTAATTTCTTGCACTACACCATAATTAGTTGGACCGTGTACTAGCACTCCACTCCAAGCATTCTCTTCGTTCATCAATTTCTCAAAATAATCTTTCCAACGGTTTTTGATTTTCTCATCATTCGTCAATACATTCCCTCTTTCATCCTTTATACATTTTATATGCGTAATATCCCTTTCACTCTTTTGTCTTGCTTTAGTTAATCTGTACAGTTGTTTTTGCCCTTGAGGGGTGTCCAGTGATTGATAAAGTGAATTATGTACATCAGCAATAGCTATCGCAACCGTTTTTTTAGCCTTCTTCTTACATTCTTTGTACTTTAACCTTTTACTCTCGTGAGATTTCGCATCCACATTATCGTCATTTTTCCATTCCTTAAAAGCATCCTTCTTATCTTTTAAAACTTTTTGTTCTTCTTCATTCCACCACCAAGTATCTTTATCTATTTTTCGTTTCCCTTTCGTTTCCCCAAAAATATCCTTCGCTGCATTCCGTATACATACTGCCATTTCATTCCAACATTCGTTAACTGTTTTAGCTTCCATATCCTCCATTTGTAACATTTTGTCCACAACTCTTTTTTTTAATTCTCTTGCATACTCATCTTTCTCAAGGAGGTGCCACTTAGTTTTGGGTGAATATTTTGGTTTATTTTTTTGTTGTTTACTTCGGATTTTTATTTCCATAAGCAGTAACCGATGCTGCGGAATCAATTCTTCACCGGGTATTATTTTGCAATCCTTGACTTGTCTTAATCTGTGTCTTCTGGTGAGAATGTAATCGATTTGCGAAGCATGGTTACCACTTTTATATGTAATCAAATGTTCTGTCTTTTTTTCAAAATAAGTGTTGACTATAGCTAGGTCGAAAGCAGACGCTGCTTGTAGCAACACCTCTCCTTGGCGATTACGGTTACCGTGGCCCCATCCTCCATGCACTCTTTCATAACTTTCGTTATCTCTTCCTACATGTCCATTAAAGTCACCACCTACATACAGCTCTTCGTCTTCCGGTATTTCCATCATAATTTTATCAAAATCCTCCCCGAATTTGTCTTTCACTCTGTCATCACACCCTGTCTGTGGTGCATACATACTTACAATATTCAGAATCAAATCGTCTTTTATTATTTTAACTAGCATACATCTGTCATTCGCTCTTTTAACTTCAACCACACATTCTTTCAGTTCTCTGTCCAGAACTACTCCCACTCCATTTATTTTGCCATCGCTTCCACAGTATAAAAACTTATAGCCTTCACCAATTTCTCTAGCTTTTGTTCCCTTCCACTTAGTCTCTTGTAAACAAGCCACATTTATTCTTCTTCTTTTCATGATATCTGCTAATTCTCTAGCCCTTCCAGTCATCGTTCCTACATTCCAGCTTGCTATCCTCAGTCTTACTTCCTGGACTCGCTTCTTACGTTGCACCCGTCCCTGATGCAACAACCCTTGTCCATTTCTCACAGTGACCGGGTGCTGACACTGCGCGTCGCCTCGGGGGTACGCCCTAACCCTAACACTGTTATCCTTCATAATCGAATACATGTTGTTTAGAGTTTTGGCTAGTGTTTTAAAGCCGGCCGCCTGCCTGACGCTAACCCTCCTTGGGAATGCTGTTGTTGGTGATTTCCCCGCCACCATGCGGGTACCTTAAAGTGCTTGGTGGAATGCGCACAATGTTCTTCTTCTCTTAATCGCCTTCTACGACATCCATTAGACGAGATGGAGTAGCCCTATTCTTACTTTGCCGGGAACTACACTATAGTTATTTACGTAAATACAAAAATCTATGTGTACATTTGGATGAACAGCCAATTCATTTTGCTCTTTGGATAAGAGGCATTTACCTAACCATTATAAGAGAAAATTAAAAAAATATAACCAGAACAGAAAAATGGGATATTAATAAAAATATCGAATTGATTACATAAAAACACATTCCATAACATTTTGCGAACAAAAAATGTTGCCAGGCGACAAATAATTTAATTCTCAAGTGAATAGATTATTTCGTTACATCAAAATATTTTCGATGCATTTCAATGGCGTTATCTTGAGTGCTCTTATCATTCTCGTGATCCGTAACCTATAATACGCCTTTTTGCATGAATCAGAATATAAACAAAATGCCACATTTTTGTTAAATAATACTATAAGCTAATAAGTCAGTAAAGAAAAACAGTAATAATATTTTTGTTTTTATTTTAAATAGGTAACCACATGGAAGGTCACCACCGCCCAGACATTACCATCACATATATCGTCAATGTGCCAACCACAAGGGACATAACACCATACTTTAGTAACTAATCGTAAGCAGTGGCGGATTTACCAGCAGTCTGAGTAGGTTTCAGCCTAGGGAGGCAGATTTTGTGGGACGGAAAATTTGGGGACCAAAAATATGTTTCACTCTTATTTGTCATTATACATTTAACGGTGCAGCAAACTTTCATATTCAAGAGCAGAGGTTCCCAGACTTCCGGTGGACCCCCTGCATCTACATTTCTACTATTCTCAACAATTTACAAGTAATAGTCTCTGACCTCTTTTTCTTTTCTTTTTGTCGTCTGCGTGAAAAAAGGGCGGCAAAACTTTTACAGCCTACATCTTGAAAATGTGTAAATCCGCCACTGATCGTAAGATGTTATGCCTCTGTCGACGATGATCAAATGAATTGGTCTAACGCAAGGTTCATAGCATCAATTAATCGTTTTTACTAACCTCTACCTGCATCGAAATGTTGTTACCTACTTACCGATGCATTCGCAGCATTTCGTGAATATAAAAAAAGCTTATTTTTAATAAAATGGAAGCATTTTATCCTAATTTCGAGTAACATCGCTCGCTGTGATACGTTTTTTTATAAAAAATACTTTTGAATTGTAAAATGAAATCGTTTTTCGAATAACTGGGTTTCAGCTCGCTGAACCATGATAAGGAGCTATCAGACACATGGAATTTACTTATTTAAGAATAACAAATCCAATAGCTCGCAAGATCAAGATAAGTACGTGTCAGTTTTTTGCCGTAGTGCCGTTTGCATCCATAACGTATAGATTCCAACTTAAGATTAAAAGATTGTTAGTTTAAAATATTCTTTTAATTCTTGACAAGCGATAGTGAACTTTAACGCAATAACTAACATTGAAGAACGGTCGTATACCGTTTGAAAAGATTGAATTAATTATCTGTATGGTTTATTACGTTATTAATAAGCCGTGTAATTTCATTATATACTTGGTGCAAACTCGTCTGTGTAGGTACCACCCACTCATCAGATATTCTACCGCAAAACAGCAGTACTTGGTACTGTTGTGTTCCGGTGTGAAGGGTAAGTGAGCCAGTGTAATTACTGGCACAATGGACATAAAATCTTAGTTGCCAAGGTTTGTGGCGCATTGGCGATGTAAGCGATGGTTAACATCTCGAACAATGGTGGCCACTTACCATCAGGTGGCCCATATGCACGTCCGACTACCTATATATAATATTTGTACGGAATTTTGTCAATCATCTTATTTGCAATATGAGATTGCAGATTTGTCGTCATGTATGTTCAACTGACTTCAAGCGGTCTTCTGAAGCACAACACAAACACCAACGTTCTAAAAATTGTATTTTTTAGCTTCACACTGGATTTTCTAGGTGGTAGGGCTTTGTGCAAGTCCGTCTGGGTAGGTACCACCTGCTCTTCAGATATTCTACTGTTAAACAGCAATACTTTGTATTGTTGTGTTCCGGTTTGTAGGATGACTGATCCAGTTATACTTTAGGCACAAGAGTCATTACATCTTCGTTTGGAATGTAAGGAATGGGATTAATACTTCTTACGCCAATGTATATAAACGGTGGCCATTTCATGTTATGTACGAACGGAACGAGGTGGCCCATTTGTCCGTCCTATAACACAAAAAGTTTGGTTATTCACTTTTTTACAGATGGAACTAGTCAGTGCGGCAACGTAATTAAGATTAACTAGGATACCTTATAAATGCTGATTCCTTGGGAACTGAGAAATAGTTTCAACTAAAAACATGAATAATAATAATAATAATATCCTGGGACATTATTCACACAAGGCCATCTGATCCCAAACTAAGCAGAGCTTGTATTATGGAAACCAGACAACTGATTAACTTACATATACTACTTTTCTTTTGTCAATACGTATTTATATAGATAATTACACCCAGACTTAGGACAAACAGACATGTTCATGCACACAAATGTCTGTCCTGGGTGGGAATAGAACCCACTACCTGCGGCGTGAAAGGCAAGTATCTCACCAACCACGCCAACCGGATCGTCAACAATGTTCTATGGATCTCTTTTAACTAGTGACGTAATTTTAAACAACAACAAAACTATCGATAATAGCGTGAGAAACATTCGATAAACTGATAAAACAAACTTAATAATGTAGGTTAGTGTGTATCATCTCATTCATGATACACAAGGACGGACAATTTAGCGATGTATATACAATTCTTGGTAGTGATTCACGTGTTTGTAAAGTATTACATATAACAAGATATATGTTTGCCTTTTATTCGGAATTAGTTATATATTAAAACATTTTGCGAAATGTAGGCTTAGGACAATTTTTTAAATTAATTTTGGGTCATATAAAAACTAGACAAAGTTTAAGGTCATCTGTTCAAAGCTAGTCAGTCCAGCAGCCAATAGATAACACGTTCCAAATCCAAACGTTGCATTAGCCTACCTAATGACATGAGTAAAGAAATAAATAACTTTGATCATGTATTGATTGACATCAGTTATGAACTCGTGAAAAAATGGCGTTTTGATAGATTGGAGTTATCGGAATTAGTAAATAAAATAATAATGGATATAAGATATAAAGTTTCAGTTGGAGCGGTAGAATGTATAATGTCTTAGTAGTGTATATTTTCTTTTCGTAACCGTTTAAACTATTTTCTTTTTGTAATTGTATAAATGAGTTCTGTTAGTTGAATAAATAAATAATAATAAGTAGTTAAGCCGAGATGGCCCAGTGGTAAGAACGCGTGAATCTTAACCGATGATCATGGGTTCAAACCCGGGCAAGCACCACTGAATTTCATGTGCTTAATTTGTGATTATAATTCATCTCGTGCTTAACGGTGAAGGAAAACATCGTGAGGAAACCTGCATGTGTCAAATTTCACTGAAATTCTGTCACATGTGTATTCCACCAACACGCATTGGAGTAGCGTGGTGGAATAAGCTTTAAACCTTCTTCACAAAAAGGGTAGAAGAGGCCTTAGCCCAGCAGTGGGACGGTCACAGGCTGTAACTGTAACTGTAAGTAGTTAAGTGGTAATTGTATTATAAAGTAAGCTAGTTTGCTAGGCTTTATTATTTATACTTAAAAATAAAAAAAAATTAAAAATACTTACTGTACAAATTTTGACTACATGGAATGGTAACAATGCTAGCAGCATTTCCCTATTTGAATCAATTCCCGATTCTCTTGGCGAAAAATGAACTATTATTATAGTAGCTGTGCCCCGCGGCTTCACCCGCGTATAATTAATAAAAATATAATAAATTATTTTATTACTATAATAACACACATGCGTGCACACACACTCATATATGGCTACTGGTAAAGAAATACGTAATTAACGATTTGAAATTAGTTTTCATAAGATACCGTAGAGTTTACCGATCTTCCATGTTCTTTGTTTGTACCAAGATTGGTCAAGCCGTTCTTGAGTTATAAGAAGACATACAGACAGACAGACAAAAATGAAAAAAATAGTATAATGTGAATCACTGCATCAGGTAACGATTATTTATCACAAAATTAGGTGAAAAAAAAATGTACAGACAGAACCAATAGATTTATAGTAGTATAAATTATAAATAAATACAAATATATTGATGGATAGGTTATAAGATCAACTGTTTACGTGCGTAATACAGCTGAGATGGCAAATCGCATGGCATATGAACGCCTTTTTATAGTATAGGTAGGCGGATGGGCAAATAGGCCACCTGATAGTTATGTCCCTTGTGCCTGTAATTACACTCACCCTTCAAACTGGCCCACAACAATACAAAGTACTGCTGTTTTGCGGTAGAATATCTGACGAGTGTGTGGTACCTACCCAGACGAGCTTGCACAAAGCTCTACCACCAGTAACTTAATCTAAGGTTTGTTTCTCTACTACTGTCAATGGCAGTATAGTGTGGTCTCCGGATATGCGTTGAGTCAGAATTGTACTAATCATTCATTAAGGTCATGAACTATATGAAATATCTTGGTTCAGTCCTTCCGTGTGTTTGGTCTCGAACGGTTGTTGAATTCTCTATAATGTGAAATTTATTTTTGGTGTTTAAAAATATTTCATATCAGTGCCTTTATAAGTAAAGTTTCTTTGAACTGGTAGGTTATCTACTTTTGTACGATTAAAACATATATATATATATATAAACATGTACTTTAGGACTAGGTATTTAATTCTTATTTAGGGTGTCTGAATTTAAATTGGAAATAATCACTATTACCTAATTGCTTTCATCCGGTAATTAATTTATGTAAATTATATTTCTTATATTGTATCTAAAGCCGAGAGTTCTGCTGGGGCTGATTTCTGCTAATCTATAACGATTACAATACGTTCCCAATTAAATTCCAATCCAACTTTGGCTATTATATATTTATTTGGATCGGAATTAACCGATATGATGTTAACATATACCGTTATGTCAAAATCAAAATTAATTGTTAACTGATCTAGTCCTGCGAGGATTTTTTTTATAATGTAGGTTAGTGTACGAGCATGTGGGCCACCTGATGGTAAGTAGTCACCAACGCCCATAGACAGTGGTTTGTATATTTCTTAAAAAAAAAAACATCACCAATGCGCCACCAAACTTGGGAAGAATGTTATGTCCCTTGTGCCTGTAATTACACTGGCTCACTCACCCTTCAAACCGGAACACAACAACACAAAGTACTGCTGTTTTGCGGTAGAATATCTGATGAGTGGGTGTTTTACCTACCCAGACGAGCTTGCACAAAGCTCTACCACCGAGTAAAGGTTTCTGGTGTGTTACAAATAACCCTGTATGTACATACATATGAATGAAATTCTTAGGACATATGCACGTTAACTTACTTGACCTTTAAGCACAAGCTGAATTATACAAATTAAGTATAAAACTTAGTGTTACCTCGGATTCGTACCCGTGACCTTATTCAATCAACTTGTATTAAATACTGGTCATATACATGTAAAAATTGTATTATATATTAAAGATTGTTGAAAGTATGAAGTCATCACCGATTTAGATAATATCCATAAATAACTATAAAAATATATCAACAATTATTGAAACACGTGTGTAACTGATATTGTTTAATATAAAAATCAAGGTCCATAAACATTGTTTTGTTTTTTTTTTTTTAAATCAACACCAAGTTTAAAGTTCGCTTGTTAAAGCAATACGCTCCTTATAGTAATGATAATAAGAGCTCTTTAAATTTGTAGTGATAATTAACAAGGTCAGTGCTTATTACGTGTTATGTGAATCATAGCGATTAAGTTTAGAGTTTTTTTTAAATTTAATAATCTGTTTAAACTGTAAAAAAATATATTTATATGATAAGTAATGTAACAGTAAAGTATATATGGGCAAAAGGCCGCTGCATGGAGAAGGCTTGAAGCTTATTCCGCCACGCTGCTCAAATGTGGCTTTTTGGTTAGATATTTATATGTATTTTTCATATAATAGCAATATTAAACTTTTCCGACATCCCTAACGTTCCACCAACCTTGGGAACTATGATGTTACCTCGTGCCAGTTACACTTGCTCACTGACTCTTTAAACCGGCTTGGCGGTATTGGATGAAAAGAATTATGGTGAGGCTTTTCAAGGGACGACACTATCCAGTGACCAGCTATATCTAAATTCCAGGCAACTAAATTTCTAGTCAGAAAAACTTGCTTCTAAGCTTGACTGCCACTTAAATTAATTACTTTTTACTCTACAAAACGGAGTGTTAAATATAAAAAAAATTGTGCGGTCGGGGGACCCCCGTCAGGAACGAAGTTCTGTGCGATATTTTTTTGACTCAAATGGTGTTTTAAAATGTAGATTTTAATTTATTATATTACTCAATTTTTGTCACACCAAAAAGTATCTCAACCTCCTAAATTCGAACGCCCAACGCATCGCATTTTGTAGCATTTGGTAGGCACAGCATGAACGCTATTTCGTTATATGACGTGACCTTGGGCCATTGTCATTTCACTCTGTAAGCCGCGTAAAAGAACTTCGTTCCAAAAAATGCACATTTCAAGTTGTTAATTGTTTTAACAAAGTATAAATATGCAAACGACATCAGTATAATTTAATAATAAACTAATTTGCAAGTACTAGGTACTCGTGTTGTGTTTTGCAAACCACATCCTCGTGATAAGAGCCCGCCATGGGAACCCATCGTTTTATATTACGACCTTGATGCTGTTATCATAATTCTAAGGTACCTAACTAAAAATTGATTATCTTAAATGTAATTATGTATTTATTATATTTAAATGCGATAATAACTCTCTCTGTTTATTATGTACTCACAGCTAAATCTTCTAAATATAAATCGATTTTGATGCAATTTAAAACGAAGGAACATAGCCGATGTTTCTTTAATTTATCCTTCGATTCAAATTGGGTGGGAGAGTTTGTGTGCAATTTCGAAGTTTAAATGTACAAATTTAAATATTTTACATACATCTAAAATTTATAATCACTTGACTTCGTTATTATAAAAAATCAGAAGAACATATCGTTCGGTTACAAACTATATTCATCAGTAATTTAGTATAATAATAATAATAATATCCTTGGACATTATTCACACACGGCCACCTGTTTCCAAACTAAGCAGAGCTTGTACTATGGAAACCAGACAACTGATGTACTACATATACTACTTTTTTTTTGTAAATACATACTTATATAGATAATTACACCCAGACCCAGGACAAACAGACATGCACACAAATGTCGGCCCTGGGTGCGACCTGCGGCACGAAAGGCGAGTATCCACCAACCACGCCAACCGGCTCGTCATAATATTTAGTAATATGTATACGTCTCTTATCAACATGGGAGCAAATTTTTGCGTGTGTTTGAATCAAGAATAATTATTTTTAACAAAAATGTATATATCTATTCTCAATTTTTATTTCTTATTTCATCGAGTATGTGATATTATTAACATAAACATTGAAATACATTTGAATACATTTCATGGTCGGTTTTTACGTTTCTTAATGTCTTGACCGAATTTCGACGGCGGTTAATCTCAAAGAATATATTAAGCTTTGCAAAATATATTATATTTCACAGGCACTATATTACGGACTTCGACTGTTATAGTCCGATGAAAAGGCACGCTACATAACTGGGGCAAGCTTTTGATATACAAGGCCCCTAAGCACTTTCACATTTGAGCCCCTCCCATTCAGAGTAATTTTTTTTTTTTTGACTGATGTGACCCCTCTTCTGGCTCCTAAGCCTATGCGTTGTAGACCTAGACATAAATCCGAGACTAAACTGGATCAGGCACTGCGGGTAACACTGCGGGATTTTCTTGTTTTCCCAAAGACGGGATATGTAACGCTAACTGCCTTCGGATATTTATAGCTTTATTGATGGAAAAATCCCACTAGCTTTTATTGGCTCATTAATTAGGCTAATTATAAAAGGCTAACACCAACGAGGCCTTTAGTTTTTAACTGTAGAACATATGTTTCCAGAATATTTTATATGATGATCGGTTATTTATTCATAAATTATAATTATGCAAATCAAGTAGAATGTCGCAAATTCTATTTTTTAAACTCATCATTTTAATTGCCAGCAAAGTTATTGTAAGGAGTTTGTCTATAAGCTAACCTCCTTTACTAAATAAGTACTTAGTTATATTAAAGGTAGGAGTAGATTGTATTCATAAGATGTTACTGCATCAGAAATGTATACAAAAGAAACCTGAGCGTGGCCGTGACATCTTCCATTGTTTGTTCGACACGAGAATGTATATTTAAAACGACAATACAAACTTAATTTACCTTACGATTCGTAAGAATGTATACAAATACAGAAATGCTCTTGATTATACAAAAAAAATATATGAAACGTATAATTTAAATATTATTGAATGAATTTTACTTAGTAAGACTTTGTGCAAGCCCGTCTGGTTTAGATACTCACACATCAAACGTCAAAGTCAACGTCAAAGATCTTTATTTAATATAGAAGCGTTATACTTACTTATTGATTGTCATTATACACCGGTTCGGAAATAAACACCTCGGACCTGAGAAGGACCAAAAGAGCAAAGGCGTTATAATCCTTACTATGAATTACATATACGTAATATATCCAATATTGATACATTAAGGCCCGCGTTATACAGCCAATGTTTCGCGCCGATCATATATAACCTCATTTTGTTAACAACCTTGAACTAATGACTTCATAGCGTCATTGACGAAACACTCAGACAAGATACCGTTCTAATATGTTATTTAATTAATATTTTAGTTTTAGCTCATTAATATTAGTTTTTTTATTAATATATATAATAATTATTAATGTTTATTAATTTTTTTTTAAATTTATACGTGTGTTTTTGTTACTATAAGTCTTGTTTATTCAACTATCCACTATTGTCACTGAGTTATTCGGCACAGACCCTACTTACACAGCCTTGTGGCTACTCAAATATAATCAAAGATATTAGTGAAAAACCATAGACAATTTGGTACTTTATAATGATACGACATATTCTTAACAACATGGGATTAACAAGTAACAGTATTTATAAATATCCCACGGCTGGCCTTGGAGCTTGCTCCACCTCGCTGCTCCAATATTGTTTGTTTTTGTTTCTAGTATCGGTAGGTTTATTAAGGCCGAGTAAAACTCGGTCGTCCGGGTATTATTGTAATAAACAAAGTATATTAAAAAGTTACACAAAAGCTTAACTATAATCTATAGCGACTGTTCACTGTACCTCAGATCTATGTTACCACCTAAGTGACGTCACTAAAAGGGCAATTAATTCCATTAGGACCGATTATAAATAACAACCACAGCAAAATATAAATTAAGCCAGTGTTAACCTACATTTCACTAAAGTAATTAATTAACAAAAAATGTTTTAAATTAAAAATATTTTTAGTGTTATATGATGGCCCAGTGGTAAGACGCGTGAATCTTAACCGATGATCGTGGGTTCAAACCGGGGCAAGCACCACTGAATTTCATGTGCTTAATTTGTGATTATAATTCATTTAACGCTTAACGGTGAAGGAAAACATAGTGAGGAATGTGTCAAATTTCACTGAAATTCTCTTACGTGTGTATTCCACCAACTCGCATTGGAGCAGCGTGGTAGAATAAGCTCCAAACCTCCACAAAAGAGGAGAAAAGACCTTAGCCCAGCAGTGGGACATTCACAGGCTGTTACTGTACTGTATTAAATCGGCTGAATGTATAATTCAAATAGTTGTATATTACTTTTTTAAAAAAACTTGTTTTGTAAGATTGTTTTGTTTTGTTTTAAATAGGAAGGCGGAAATACACAGTTGAACAAATTAGGCTTACTTTAAAAAATAGCAATTTGTTTTACATTCGTCTTACCAGCCGTATAGTTAGTTTTTTTGATGAGATTTATAATAATAATAATATCCTGGGACATTATTCACACAAAGCCATCTGATCCCAACCTAAGCAGAGCTCGTACTATGGAAACCAGACAACTGATATACTTACATAGACTACTTTTCTTTTGTAAATACATACTTATATAGATAATTATACCCAGACTCAGGTCAGACATGTTCATGTACACAAATGTCTGTCCTGGGTGAGAATCGAACCCACGACCTGCAACGTGAAAGGCAAGTATTTTACCAACCACGCCAACAGGCTCGTATAGAACCTTATTATACAGTTGTTTGACAGGAAGCCTAACTTATTTCTTTATGGTTAAATAAGTAGGCTGAAATGTTAAACATATTATTAGAATACATTTCTTTATAAATAATAAATATTAAATACATATGAAACAATCGGTTTATGATACGACGTGACTTCCTCTCTAAGAAATGCGTTTTTCGTAGGAGGTAATGTTTGTCGTCCTTATAAAAGCTGTTTTGCGGGTGATTAGTTAAACGATGCCGTCTTCTTCTTTCGTATGTCAAATTAATAATGACAGAAAGAGATCGTTTTTTATAAGTAAGGTCGTGTACTTCAATTAATACTACGAGTTATTTAGCTAATACTAGACATATTATACTGCACAAGTGTGTGCGAAAACACAAATAATATTAATTTCATTAGGTAAATATTATTTTAAATTTATTTCTAGTAATGAACGTGATATATATAAATATGAATTTTGATATAACTCTGATTTCACTCCAATTGTTTTTGTAGAACACTTTATTTACTCTCTATTCTGACTGTTATAATCCAATGGGATGGCAATCCGACACGACCGGAAAAAGTTCAGGCTCTGTATCAACGGCTGTACGTGCTTTCTGAGGCACTGGATTGAAGTCACTTCCAACTTCCAGAATCTAGTCTACTTCTGAGAATTTTAACAGAAAAATTCAAAAACCTTTTACTGTCCTGAACTGGGGTTTGATCCCAGGCCCTCGAGATCTGGGAATAATAAGGTCCTCCAGACCGATTTCGTCCACGGCGGACGGCGGCGGCGGAGTTGGCCAATCTCAAGAGAGATTAGCCAACTGCGCAGGAGACATTATAGTGCACAAGTGTGTGCGCAAACACAGGTGCACTCTCTTTATTAGCTCTCATAATCCGATGGGACGTCAATCCGATACGACCGGAAAGAGTTTAGGCGCAGGACCAACGGCTTAACGTGCTTTCCGAGGCACGGGAGTGTACACACTTCCAACTTCCAGACTCCGGGCTGCTACTGAGAATTTTCTGACAGAAAAACCCAATAACTATTTATTGGCCCGACCTGGGAATTGAACCCAGGACCACCAGGTCTGCGGCCTTATATCTAGCCACTAGACCAACGAGGCAGCCTGGGATCTTATATCTAGCCACCAAACTAACGAGGCAGTCGCACACTATATATAAGCAGGACAGAAACATTATATTTAAGTGGAATATAAAGTTTTTCCACGAGGTGAGGTTTGCCCAGCGGTGGGACACGAACGTGCTGCTGCATTAACTGTTTTTAAATTTTTGTCTTAAATACTTGTTTTAATTACATAGAGAATTAAAAATATTTCTGCACATGTCTTGCTTTAATTATATAAATTTTAAAATGGCGTTTTAAAAATACTAACTCAAGTGAAACTTTTACAAACCCCTTTTATTTTTTAATTTAGTTAAAAACTGATTTTCCAAATTTAAGGTGATGAAAATTTATTTAAGATAGGATAGTTTTAATGAGCGTCTTAATCGCAAGAGGAGTAACTACGCAAATTTTCAAGTCAATTAGACCATAGTTTCGGAAATCTCGTGATGAGTCAGTCAATTAATAGTATAATGTTTAAGCAAATATTTAAATATTGTACCATTTATATTTTTTTCGGATTTCTTTCAATGATAAGGAAATAAATGAAACCGCATATGTACGAGTAGATTTATTTTGTATATAAACATAATGCGACAAAAATACCATAGATAATATATTCCAAAAGACAATAAGGTATTATTGTTAGATAATATTTGAATAGACCATTAATAATTTAATTACTTTGTTTCAGAGATTTGATAACCAGATGCTGTGAAAAGTCAAGACCTGAAGCGCGAGAGACATTTAAAACCACGATTATACGAACGATCGATTACAAAATTAAATACTTAACTTAGAAATGTGTTCATTAAAACGATATTCGATGCCTTTGATTGATAATTAGCAAATATTGTGATAGATTGATAACTATTTGATATGCAATTTTGAACGCGCTCGTAAGAAAGGGATAGCGCGGGAAAAAGACAGAGAGCTGCGTCCAAAAATAGTACGTTCAGAAATAGTGAAAAAATGTCGGGCTCATCGTCAGTAGAGAAGGGTGAGGCGGCGGGAGCCCACGCCGCATGGTGGACAACACCATGGAAAACTATGGCTGACCTAGCCGAAGCGGTTGATGACCTCATATGTAGTTTCGACTATATGGACACAGCCATGGACAATCTAGTGATGCTTATATTCATATGGATACTATTCTCCATCGTCATCCTCGGGATTGCGAAATGGGCGTACGGGAGGTTCAGCGCGAAGAGCGTAGAGGATAAGACGGACAAGCCGAAGCCGAGCGAAGAAACGAAGAAGACAGCGAACGAAATAATCACAAGCGCGGACAGCGTGCTGGTCACCAGCGCGAAGGTCAAAAGCGGTGCGTTCAAACCCTCAAAGCCGACGAGCTTCGTGCCCGCGACGCCGCCGAATAAAAAAAGATTGGGACGCATGTCACCCGGACCTGAGCAGCTGACATTAAAGAAACACCAAAGCGTAATAGTGCCCACCTGCACCGGTGCGGATGCTGCGAGCGTACAGTGGGTTAACGAATTATTGACGTGGTTATATAATGATCTTGTTATTGTGAATGATCTTGTGCAGCAATGGATTGTGTCCATGAATGATTTCTCCAAGAAGTCCGTCGAGGAGGTGAGCTTTTTTGACCTGTATACGTTTTAGAAACGAATATCATATATTCTCGTTGTTTTCGCTTTGAAACAAGCAAGTTTATAGTTTCTCATTAGTTTATTACTTTACATCAGTTCGATCTGTCAGGCGACTTTTAACTTTAACAAATTGTAATAAAGTTCTATTTCTATTTTTATAAGATGATCGATAAGACATCTGAATTAATGGAGTAAAAAAACTAGTTCAAGAACGATTTGATCATAGAGGACGTAATAATAATCGGAAATAAACACATGCTATTATTATAACAATGGTATTAAGACATAAAAACCTCTTCGGTTAGATTTTTTTAAATAATACATGCATTTTTTATCTGCTTGTCACGCCGATCAACGTTTGACATTCGTATTTTAAATAAAAACTTGGACAGCATTTGAGCTATTTTGGCATCTTTGTCATCTGACTGTTTTCTGTTTAATCATTTGGGACAGGGTTGCTGAACTTTTTGGCCAGCTTAATAGTGCACCTTAAGGACGTTTAATTGTTTATTTAGATTAATACATAAATTAGTATATGATTCTGCGGATAGAGATTTGGGATAAGTTGACAAGTTAAAACTAGCAAAACGTTTGTTAGCTACTACTGAAAAGGATAAAAGTATAAATAAGTATTAAAATAAAAATATAACGCGAACAAAAAAATCGAATAAGATCATCTATTTACTATTATATCGAGTAATATGTCTTATTTTTATTGATTTTTAATGAAAAATTAATGCAAAGTTAAAATTTAACTTAATAATACTTTGAATGGTTTACAAATTTGTTAAAAATAAAAAGTTCTGAGAGAAGGGAAAGTTAAAAAAATTGTAGATCTAAGTTTTAATACGTTCTAACACAAATTTCCTAAAGTATTCCATAATTGATTCCATAAACATATTTATACTAGAAAATATATTGTTATATTCCTTACAAACTATAAATTAATTAATTTCGCGCGTAATTAGTTTTTAAAAAAGAATCTAAACAAAACCTCATTTCGTGTACTTACATTAGGACACTTCAACTGGGAGATAATATTCTGGGCATACATAGTTTCCGTCCTCGGCAACACTGAGGGAGAGAGCGGTAGGTTTTAGGTACCCTGTGTCCTTCTTTTTACCCTTGATAACGTGTATAGAAAATTTAATGATCGATAGAGAAGTTAGATTTTTTTTATTGTATAAGAAGGCGGACGAGCGTATGGGCCGCCTGATGGTAAGTGGTCACCAACATTGGCATTGTAAGAAATGTTAACCACATCGCCAATGCGCCACCAACCTTGGGAACTAAGTTATGTCCCTTGTGCCTGTAATTACACTGGCGCACTCACCCTTCAAACCGGAACACAACAATACCAAGTACTGCTGTTTTGCGGTAGAATATCTGATGAGTGGGTGGTACCTACTCAGACGAGCTTGCACAAAGCTCTACCACCGAGTAGTTAGATGCGAGTTAGATGTGAAAGTGTAACGAATAAACAAACATTTATAATTTTAGTTAGGATTTTACGAAATCGAATACTCAAACTTATCGGTCAGAGTAAATTTTAATCTACAAAATAAATAAAAATTTATATTTTATTTAATGTATGGAAAAGTCTTAAAATAATATTGATAAATCTTTGTCCTTCGCATTTATTTAATCTATGCTATTATGGTAATAAAATCGCGTTTACATTATTTAAAGTAAAAATCGTTTTAAATATCAAACGTAAAACCGTCGGGGTTTGCGTACACGTGTTAAAAAAAAAAAAAAATATATATATATATATATACATATATATATATATATATATATATATATTTATAAACGATAACAAATTCTGGCAAACAAAAATATTTTTTCTCTTATAAGTAAAAGCCCGTCAATGTTGCTTGAGGTCAGTCTACTTTTGAGGTTTGAGACTTACTCCACCACCATGCTTCATATATTTAACAGATAGTCGTCCGATACAGGGGACCAATTTTACTAACTAATTGTCACTTATCGCAATGAATCGAAGTGTGATTGTTTATCCGTTTTCCTATTATTTAATTTTGTTATCAACTATTGGCATAAAAGTTAACAATTAAGTTTGGTTTTGACGCAACGGTATATGTTAACATCATATCCGTTCATTCCGACCTAAATAAATATAGTCAATATCGTTGTCTTAGTAGAATTCGGCCCCAGGTATCCTCACGATGGTATCCTTAATCGCTGAGCACGAGAAGAATTAAAACACAAATTAAGCACATAAGTACTAGCCCGGGTTTGAATTCACAATTTTCGTTCAAGATAAATGAGAATGAAATTGGCAGCCGAATTGTAGCAGCCAAACACAGTACCCGAGATACCCGAGCTGTAAGCTATGCTCCCAACTGAATCGGGCTCGAATGTGTTCTAGGCATCTATAAGAAGGTCTCAGACCATTTATAGGATTTTCCACCGACGCCTACCATCAGGAAAATATAAAATCTACAGATTTTCTGAAATTTTTGAAGTTTTCGCGAGAGTACCCGAGCTGTATGCTATGCTCCCTACTAAATCATGCTTGAATACGTTCTAGACATCCAAAAGAAGGTCTCAGACCATTTATAGGATTTTCCACCGACGCCTTCCATCAGGAAAATATAAGAAACGTATTACTGCTTGGCAAGCCTATCTGGGTTAGTACCACTCACTCATCAGATGTTTTACCGCCAATCAATACTTGGTATTGTTGTGTTCCGGTTTGAAGAGTGAGTGAGCCAGTGTAACTACAGGCACAAGAGATATAACATCTTACTTCCCAAGGTTGGTGACGTGGACTATGTACGGAATGGTTAAATTTCGTAAATTGCAAATGTTTAAGGGCAGTGGTGACCACTTACCAACAGCTGCTCATGAGCTGTCTGTCAACCTAATACGTCTTTAGTATTAAAAAAGTGATTTCGCGATTAATATCCTACAGAGCGCCGCGCCGTTTCACGTGGAGTGCAATTATATATTTACTGAACTAATAATGATAAAACTTTAAATTGATATGCATAAAAAGGGAATTATCATCTGATAAATACTGTCTAGATATCTTACCATTCATTGTACTATTGAACTTACTACTACAAATTACTTAAATACTTTAAAAGCTATTAAGTTACAAGTGAATAACATATACCTACTTAACATACTTAAGACATACGAGATAAACATATACTTGAGCGCTATGTTGTATACACGTGTTGTGTTTTAATACAATATATTCTATATTGCGTTATGTAATAAACATATAAGGTATTGAGAATTTCAGAATTTCTGTAGAACTTATCTTTGACAATAAGATTAAATCAATTGATAGATTATTATCCCAATAATTCCCGCTTCAAGATCAACTTGTACACAAAACAATTGAGTAATCTATGTATATATATATATATATATATATATATATATATAAAAAACAATAACGAATGAATGACTGACATATCAACGCACAGCCCGAACTACTAGCACCATGAAAATTTGCACACGGCTTCCTTTAAACATTTACAGCGTAGGCTAACACTAAGGAAGGATTTTTGCAAATTGAATTGGTTATAATGATAAACGGGATGAAATTTTGTATGAAAATCTTTCATCATTAAATGAAAGAGCTATGGAAATTAGTTTCCTATGGAACAACTCTAAATTATTAAGCAAATGAAGCCGCTAGTCACAAAAAAATCACGATCTACCGGTTCGATTTGAAAAAATATGTTTGCGTTAGATATTCCATCTATATAGAAAGCTTATTAAAGTTTGGATTTTACACTACGGTATATGGTAAAGTCATATCGGTTTGGATCAGACCCGAATAGAAATAGATTCGTCAAAATTGTATTGGAATCGAATCGGACACGTATCGTAATCGTTATAAATTAGTAGAATTGGGCCCCAGCTAGTCTATTTTCCGCCCTGATTTGTTCAAACGATAGTCTTCTACGTAATTAAATCAAAGTTAAATCCATTAAATCAACTTCGAATAAATACTCATGAAATTTTCTTTTCAATATAGAAGCATTACATTATCTCATAGTATAGTATGGAAAATAAATTATGCTGACAAGAGAAACCCCGGAAAGAAAGGCGGCGATTTTTTTTAACTTAAATTAAATAAAATGCTTACTATTTTCATTATTCAATAGAAATAGCCAGGAAGCGACCGTTTCATTCGTAAGGTGCGCTATGAACTTACTAATTGTAAGATAAACATTTCTTTACATTAGTCATGAGAACGTACATACATACATACATACATCTATGAAGCAGGTAAACAAATTGTTTCAAAACGAGATAAACACGATATAATTGACGTATTCGTATTTAAGGAATGAAGGTATATCCTCTAGGTCATCAAGCATTTTTTAATAACTTTACTAATCGTAACTTTATATGTTTGTTTGTTACGCTTTCATGCCAAAACCAGCAAACCGATTTTAAAAATTCTTTCACCAATGGAAAGCTACGTTATTAGCGAGTAACATTTTGTCCCCGTATTCCCACGGGAACGGGAACTACGCGGGTGAAACCGCGGCCAAAAGGCCAGTATTAGTTATGTGAATGTTAGTTCGCTTGTTACGCTTTCACCTCTTAACTACTCAAGTGATAGTCATGAAATATGAATACACGTTTACAGGGGTATATATAAAGAAAGGATAACCTAACACCTCTCTGACGCTCGGATACAAGACATCTATGAATCAAAAATATTACACCCCGTCTTATTGCCTCTACTGGTGACAGGAGGGATGGTTCATATTTTACTAACTACGGTCCCTTGTCGATAAATTGCCATAAAAATAGATATTGGCTATTTAAAAAATCTACACTGCTATTTTTTGATACGTACTAAATTAATTAATTAAAATAAATTAAAACCTTAAATAAAAATTAAAAATAATTACTTTACAAATCGTGACCGCGTGGAATGGTGGCAAGAATGCTAGCAGCATTTCCCCTTTGAATCGCAATTCCGATTCTCTGGGCGAAAAATGAAGAGGCAATAAGACGGGGTGTAATATTTTGGATGATTTTTTTTGGACTAATACGCCAAAATCGAAGCGTTTCAACTGCAAACGGAACAAAAATATAATTCGGAATAATAGACGAAAAAATTAAAATCAAACTTCTATTTGTTGGTCCGTCTTATGATTATGTATATCAGGGTACCAGGGACTCATAAAACGATAACAAATAACTGATTTGTCACCCATGTAAAGTCATTCCATGATTCACTGCCCGAAGTACCAGGCGAACATAATTTTAAGTTTTATTATTTCGTGCCCAACCAGAGTTGAGTTCAACGTGTTTAGCCGTAGCTATTTCATATGTAGCCGCTTTAACCGATCGTAAACCTTATCGGTCACGCTCCGTTGCAGTCTTTTGCGCTGTAAACATTTCTATGAATATGAGGTAAGGTGGCTCCGTGAACTATCTCGCACGACTATTTATTTTTTATCTGTGCACGTGTATGATATTAATTTGATGGGCTATTATTTTTGAAGTGATTACTTCTTATGGGAGGGTAAACCGCTTCGTAACGTAACGCGTTACGGTCCCACTGTTACCGACGCGGACTGTTGTACCTGAGAGTTACCAACCTAACGCCATCTAGCGTATACAGATAGTACTTATATATATATATATATATTTTTTTTTTTTTGGTTGGTGGACGTCCGTATGGGCCACCTGATGGTAAGTGGTCACCAACGCCCATAGACAATAGCATTGTAAGAAATGCTAACCATCACTTACATTGCCAATGCGCCACCAACCTTGGGAACTAAGATGTTATGTCCCTTGTGCCTGTAATTACACTGGCTCACTCACCTTTCAAACCGAAACACAACACATACGGAGTACTGCTGTTTTGCAGTAGAATATCTGATGAGTGGGTGGTACCTACCCAGACGAGCTTGCACAAAGCTCTACAACCGAGTAATAATTTAGCGACTCTCAAGTACTAATTTAAATTATATTTAATATATTATAATTAATTAATAATAAATATTATCACTTCTGTCGAGAGTCCCGAGACGCACACGTTTTTTTTTAAATTAAGTACAAGCTAGGACCTAGAAGTCTGTTGCAATCGACGAAGATTTACATATTACATGCGATTTCATAGTAGGTCTTATCTTATACACTACAAACAATTCTTGTATAATAGGTGTAAAACCTTTCCACTTTTAACTTTGCAGAGTTTAACGTGTGTGCCTGTTTGTCTATCTGTGGCTTCGTTACTCCTAAATGTATAGACCGATTTGATCGAGATGGTTCTTAGCTATACATTATGAACATCAGGCGTTTGAATATCATCAGTTCATCTCAAACTAGACAAAAGGTCTTACCAATTTTCACAACATATATTTGGGGGTTATAAAATTTATAATTCCAAAGTTTGGATAAGAACGTTGACATTCAAAACGCCTGTTGTTCCCGAATCAATAATAAATACCATAGATTATTCGAGATCACGATGACATGTCATGTCAATGTCAAATTTGTTTATTTGACAGATCTCTAATTGGAATAGACAATACATCCTTACATCTAGTATAGGTCGGGAACTAAAATATAATTTGTAATTACACACACACCAGTATATTAAATACATTAAACTACAATCTATACTAATATTATAAAGGGGAAAGATTTGATTTTTTGTTTGTTTGTTTGTTACGATTTAATTCAAAAACTACTCGACCGATTTTAAAAATTCTTTCACCATTAGAAATCTACATCTTGACTGAGTAACAAAGGCTATATTCAAAAGTAACAAGCTGTGAATGTCCCACTGCTGGGCTAAGGCCCTCTTCTCTTTTGAGAAGAAGGTTTTGGAGCTTATTCCACCACGGCGCTTGCTCCAATGCGGATTGGTGGAATACACATGTGACAGAATTTCTGTGAAATTTGACACATGCAGGTTTCCTCACGATGTTTTCCTTCACCGTCGAGCACGAGATGAATTTTAATCACAAATTAAGCACATTAAATGCAGTGGTGCTTGCCCGGGTTTGAACCCACGATCATCGGTTAAGATACACGCGTTCTTACCACTGGGCCATCTCGGCTTTTTTCTTTTCTCGGCTATATTCTCGGCTTTATTCTATTATCAAAAAAATTAGAGATCCCTCACTAAAATGGAACAATGTAACCCAAGGTATCATAATGTAACCTATAAAAGTAATTATTTTGCGTGCGCTGCGAAAACTGTTGCCGATATATAAAATAATGTTCTATATATTAATAGTACTTATAATTGCTCACAAATATGCCTAACTATTATAGTTAAGCCACAATAACAGTTATGTTAGTTATGACGGATATAAAAGTTCTCTAAATAAGAAAATTGTCACGGTTTGAACAAACTGCAACTGTTATGCGTTTAGTCCATGAACAAATGCTAATTTACGTATTTATGTTAAATATAATATGTCTATGAATACAAGTTCAAAGTTTCATTAAAATTACCAATTATGAAAATACGTCTTCTCTATTATTACGCGGTTCAAAAGATCTCTCCATGATTAAAAACCATCAGCTCATATTAGAGTTAACTCGCACTGCTATAGATTACAGGCCCAATGTAACGTCCAAGGTTCCATTATGGAAAATCATCGATTGCGCAATCGTATACGAGCTCCCTAGCGATGAAAAAGTCACAGATTCGAACCCTATTTGCTGTTTTCATTTCCATTTCTAAGGCAAGCTGCTGTATAGGTTGGGTAAACAAGAATATTAGTCGCAGATAACGGCCAATGCTATTATTAAAAAAAAGAATGGTAGTATTTGAATCGGTAATGAAGGGTCATACATAATAGCTGAATGTTATTTGATAATTGCCATATTAAATTGAAAGGTTATTTTAAAAAATATATCAGGCATTAGTGTTGTTTTTTATGTATGTATTAGATTTTGCCCGTGACTTCGCCCGCGTGTGATGTGAGGGCGAGTGTATAGAATTCATTTTTGTATGCAAAATTTCATAATGAGTAGTGAAGACGTAACAAAAAAATTAACAAAAAAACTTACTTACGCATTTAAATTATTAGTTAGGCTGTACATTTTAGTATAATATTTGTTTTTTTTTTAATTAGTTACCTTTGGGTGACAGATAATTAATATAATATGATTTTTTTGAAATATTATTCATAAAACTATATTTTTGTTTTGTTCTTTCCGGTATAATTTTCAATAATAACAAAATTCAGTTGTATATGTAAGGTCGTCAATGGACTAATCAAAAGTCCATTTTAGCTACTAGCGTTTTGCCCGCGGTTTCACTCGCGTAGTTCCCGTTCCCGGGGAGAATGTAGGCTACATTACTCGCTGATAATCCAGCATTCCATTGGTGGAAGAATTTTTAAAAACGGTGTAGTGGTTAAGGCGTGAAAGCGTTACAAACAAAGAAACTCAATTTCGCATTTATAATATTAGGACGTTATAAGTATTGATAGATTCATTTTACTATTTACACAGGAAGATGCGTTTAAGCAGATACTTGTCCACTATCGTACGAACAACAAGATGATTGTGTGGATGGATAATTGTTACTCTTTCACGCAAAAACTACTGAACGGATTTTGATGAAATTTTAAATACAGATAGCTTATATCCTGACTTACCATGTAGGGTAACACCTGTTCCCTCCCACGTGGGCTCAGATTTACAATACATGAAATTGGTCATTATTATTTATAAGCAATATTTAATTTTCAATTATCCATTATTACACACACATTTAAAACATAAAAATCTTAAACAAAGAATGTAAGTTCAAAACCAGACAAACAAACACAATTAAATATTCATGTGCTTTATATGTGTTTATAATACATCTCGTGCTCGGCGTTCAAAGAAAACACGAGAGGAAACCTGCACGTGTTGGTTAAAAATCTGTCTGATGTGTATCCACCAACCGGACCTCCTTATCAGCTCCTTAAACGGAGAAGACGCCTTAGCCCAGCAGTGGGACATTGACAGGCTGTTATTTTTTACGAATATCATTATCGTCCACAATTTAACTTTAAATTATTCAAAATGTTTTACCAAAATGCCTTTTAAAAACATACTGTGATCTATTTCTTTGTATTTAGGATATTAAAATACAATTTATCGCACACAGTAAACAAACAAATCAATTCAGTATAGCAATCGCGACAATAATCAATTCTGGCAACATTACAAAATGCCAATCACGTAACCCTCTTCATATTATATTAACCCACAATCTATTTTGAATCTTAACTTCTTCATCATAGAGATTAATCTTCATGTAGTCAATCGTGTTTAGAGTGATTTTGTTTATTAATAGTTATGTATTTAAATATTTCGAGTGTAATTAAACTTAAATGAGTCAGACTTAATGTTATCACTAGGCTGAATGGCTAAAATAGTTATTATCAATAATGTATTTTTAGGTCTATTTGCAACTGAGTGTTGCCCGTCAACATTGTCGAAATAAAAAAAATATATATATATCAATGACAAAGGTGCCATTGTTGTATTCCATGACAGAAATAGACTTCAATATTGAATTTAGAATTCGGGCAATCATAAGCGTTATTAATAGCTGTCAGTAACACAAACCTGCTTAACCAATAGAAAATATTGTAAAGTAAGCTTTAGAACTAGGTTTAAAATAGAGAGTCCTGGTCGTGAAACTTTACTTACTATTTATTTTTATAATATAGATTGATAATTCTAACTAATATTATAAATGCGAATGTGTGTTTGTTACGATTTCACGCATAAACCACTAAATCGATTTAAAAAATTCTTTCACCAATGGAAAGGTACCTTATCAGCGAGCGCCATAGGCTACATTTTGTCCCCGTATTCCCACGGGAACGGGAACTACGCGGATGAATCCGCGGACATAACGCTACTTTAATATAGACAGATAAAACGTAGAAAATCTCTCACGCTAAGACGCTTTTAATTCTTGTAAATGTTATAACTTATTAAAGTTTCGCATATCATTTTTTCTGACAGTTCTCGATCGTGTCCTACGGTGTTTCATTTGTTCTTACAGAATAGCTCTGCTGGTTTTAGCGCTCAGTTTATACACTGGGTAGTGATAGAGTGATAGACCAATTGGCAGCTATTTATGTTTCATTATTTTTCCTGTCGTTCAATGTCGGTCTATAGTGAAAACATCTACGGTCTGGCCAGCCAAGAAACGCATAGTATCATCATGTAGATACTGAATTTTAAAAATTGATTTTTTATTGATATATTATTATTAATTCAATTTTAAGTTTGAAGTACTTCTAAATCAAACTACTGATCATAATTTTTTTTAATAAAATTGATAAAGTTCATTCGTCTTATATAACAAATATCACTTCTTTGAGTTGACTATTTAATCAATTATGTTATATTTATAACAGTAGTGAGATTGATTTCCTGTTCATGATCAGTTAATCCCTATTACTAGCCATTCATCCAACTTCATCAGTATGTCACTCTTCACTCTCGTTATATAATATACCGAACAAAGTTGTCCGTATACCATTTAACAGTTGAATCTTCAAAATTATTCAATTTAAACCACTTCGTAAATAGACTCGATGTCTGATGTAATCCAATTGTAAACGATTCACGAATTTCTGTGACCGTATTTTGATTAATTGGTTAATTAATTATTCGGACTGGACCTTTGACCGTGAAACACCAATAATAACTCTAGCCGAGCCCGACTCTGACGAGCCGATTGGCTTGGTTGGTAGATCTTTCGCGCCGCAGGTCGTGGGTTCGATACCCACCCAGGACAGACATTTGTGTGAATGAACATGTCTGTTTGTCCCGTTTGTGTTTGTTTATAAGTATGTATTTATAAAAGAAAAGTAGTATATGTAGTATATCAGTTGTCTGGTTTCCATAGTACGAGCTCTGCTTAGCTTGCGATCAGATGAATGTCCTAGGATTATGTGAATGTCCTAGGATATTATTATTTTAAGATTCTGTAATTCATGACGTCATTAAATTTAGTATTTGTTTGTTACTCGATCTCTGACCGGTATACCTACCACAATGGTCTCATTTAAATAGAATGAGATAATTTAACGCGTCAGTGTTGATTGAAAATGATAAGACCAGGTTACGAACACCCTGGTCACTTACCGTTAAACGTCACTGTATTTATTTCAGAGCGTTTGTAGAAAATGTAACTTTATTTAAATTACACTATTATAACACTCAGTGGTGGATTTACCAGCAGGCTGAGTAGGCTTTAGCCTAGGACGGCGAATTTGGGGACCAAATATTTTTGCTACGTTATAGATATGAAAAATATTTTTCAGTCGTATTTCTCATTGAACATTTAACGGTGCAGCAAACTTCCATATTCAAGAGCCAGGTTCCCAGACTTTTGTCATTTAGCTGGTTCCCGTCGCTAAGTTCTTTTTTTTTTTTCGACGACAGCTTAAAATGCGTCAACACACCTTTACAGCCTACACCTTGAAAATGTGTAAATCCGCCACTGATAACATTTAGTAGTTAGTGTCTGTCTTTTGTAATTAGGACAGCTGAATATTAAAATGAGGTGGTCAAAAAAGTACATTCCACGCACACATAGATAATAAATATATTGTACAATTAAAATTGCAAAATGGATTACTACGTAGTTATTCACCTCTCTGAACTTGGGAGTTTTTATTTCAAAATATTATGTAATGCAAGATGAATTTTAAGTACCGTTTGTCAACTTCCACCATTATGGACCACAGACATTTGACATTTGTCATTTTTGACAGCAATCTTATTGAAGGATTTTAAGAAAATGTTTACGTCTATTCTCTTGTAATGCCGAGTTTCTTGAGTTTTTTATTTATAGCAATTTAATTTCCCAATATTCACGAATATAAAATACGACAACTTATTGGTGTGAATTAAATTCGATACCTATGCAAACCGTCATACAGAAATTGGCCATGTCCTTTCTGTAATTTATAATCTTTAAGGTAAATCATTCAAGATAAACGCAAATTACTACTTGATAAGGATTTATCGTAATAAGTATAAGTTTATACGCGTAAGTCATAGTTATATACTTTTCAGATGCTTTTCAGTGTTTTTTATAATTATAATTCATTTTTTTCACAGACATCCGTGACTTGTGTAATATTTTGGTATTAAACGTTTGCTTCGATTTAAAAATTACAGTAACTAAATAACTGTTATATCGTAATCATATATACCGGCGAACTTATACATTAGATCAGATTTTAGAATTTAATTCTAGAAACTCGTAAACTATAACTATATAACATACTATATTATTATGTCTACAACTTCGATCAATAATGTACTAGATTACCTGTAAGCGCTTCAAAAACGGCCCGAAAAATAAGAGCACAGATTCGATTGTGTGCTTATTTCAAATTAGTACGGTCTAATCATAACCAACGTTAAGACGTCAAAATTTGGAAATAACCGCCGGAATGGCGTAAGTAAAATGTTGTGTCTGTAATTATCTGCTTTAATGCTAACATAATAAGGTTAAATTTGGAACAAAAGAAATTGTACATTTCCTATCTCTTTCTGTCATTCATGGCGTAAGATCGTAAGTGAATGTTAATACAATCTAAACCGCACATTGCTCGGGAACAAGGCATAGTTTAGGTTGAAAATATTAATCCTTTACATCGTTTTCTCAATTTTATGGTATAGTCAGTCGGTGCCACATTTGAGTATTTCGTCAACTACAGGGACATAACATCTTAGTTCCCAAAGTTGGTGACGCATTGAAGACGGCCCTGACATACGAGAGAAATTCACCAATTGCATTCTTGTCCGGTTAATCTCACTACTGATATTCCATACTACGAGATACTTCAAGCATAGCTTACTCCATAGCCCTGACATACGAATGTTGTGAATTAAGATATTTTTTGGAGACTACTTTATACAAAGTCCTCCAGACTGATTTCGGCCACGGCGGCCAAGATAGATTAGCCAACTGCGCAGGAGACATTATAGTGCACAAGTGTGTGCGCAAACACAGGTGCACTCTCTTTTCCTTAGCTCTCATAATCCGATGGGACGGCAATCCGACACGACTGGAAAGAGTTCAGGCGCAGGACCAACGGCTTAACGTTCTTTCCGAGGCACGGGAGTGTACACACTTCCAACTTCAAGACTTCGAGCTGCTACTGACAATTTTCTGACAGAAAAACTCAATAACTATATATTGGCCCGACCTGGGAATTGAACCCAGGACCACCGGGTCTGCGGCCTTATATCTAGCCACTAGACCAACGAGGTAGTTGACTTTATATAATATGATAAGGAATTATGACAGAGGCGCTTTTCTAAATCTAAGAGAGCTCAATTAAATTGCGAAACATATGTTGCTTAGTACCCAAAGCCGCTCAATATATTGTAGAGCTTCAATCAACAATACTACTACATAACGCTTCACGAACAAAAACAATACTAAATATCGCTGTTAGGCGTTAGAATATGTGATAAGTGGGTCTCCACCCGACACGAAGATAATAATTGCCATAAAACCACACACGCAACAAAATGTTTCAATACAAATCGATTTTCAATATGCCACGAACGAATTACGAAGTGTTTTTTACATAATAGTTTGTTTTATTGTTATTATATTTCGCAAGTACATATGTGTATATATATGGTGACATTAATTATTATTAAACTTGATTGAGTAACTCATCGTTGCAGTCACGTTTAAACGAACGAAAAAGGCTGGGCGTGAAATTAAAATCATAACGATTGGACCACCGCAGGTATTTAGGGCACCCACACACGTAGCGGTTATTAAATTCCTTTAAATCATGACTGCGTCGGGGTACGAACTGGATATGAGACCGCAGATACTGAGTTCCTGGGCTCAATCTCGCAGTTGAGCCAATAAAAAGTTATTGGGTTTTTATATCTAGTTTTTGCACAAAACTTGATCTTAAATTCTATAAGGCAGAAATTATCTAAGAAGGTCATTCATCCATACTTACGTACTTTAATAAATAAACACAGTATCACACAAAATAAAATATAAGAAAAATATCAATGTCGGTGTGTATCAAATGCGAGTCAATGCTAAAGTGTTATTCCTTACAATAATGAGTAATAATTACCTTATAGAAACCATACCATGTAGCTGTATGAACGTTGCTGTTAAGAAGTCTGATATAAGAATAAGTATTTCTAGTAATTTATTCTCTTAAATCCCTTTTTTACTAACTGCTATGTGGCGTAAAACAACATTTTTGAAGTGTAACAAATATTTATTATTCATTTCTACGTTCTGTTTAAGAGAGTAAGAGAACACTTACTTTAAGTTCTTATTCATTCATTCAACAAGATCCTTACAAAAACACTGATTGTCATTATTTAAAATATATTTTTGATGTTTTCTTGTGTCTTGGAATCTCAGACGGTACCAAGGAATTGAACTTAAGACCTTTTTTCAGTCTCTAGACCAACGAGGCTATTATAATGTCATAGCAGAAGCCTTAATAGGTTAACAGTTTAAGTGAAAATTAATTCACTTTATAGCTAATTACCTTGAACGTGTATTGACTTGATAATTTCTAGTAAGTTCGTATCACTTCTGTGAAGTTTATTTTTGGATTTATAATGTAGATAGCTACTAGTTGATATACTATAAGGTCCTCCAGACCAATTTCGGTCACGGCGGCCAATCTCAAAAAAGATTAGCCAACTGCGCAGGACATATTATAGTGCACAAGTGTGTGCGCAAACACAGGTGCACTCTCTTTTCCTTAGCTCTCATAATCCGATGGGACGGCAATCCGACACGACCGGAAAGAGTTCAGGCGCAGGACCAACGGCTTAACGTGCTTTCCGAGGCACGGGAGTGTACACACTTCCAACTTCCAGACTCCGGGCTGCTACTGAGAAATTTTCTCACAGAAAAACCCAATAACTATTTATTGGCCCGACCTGGGAATTGAACCCAGGACCACCGGGTCTGCGGCCTTATATCTAGCCACTAGACCAACGAGGCAGGATTGATATACTAGTGGTGCTAAGGAACTCTATGTCCGTAAACCGTTATTTTTTAATATTAATTATTCATTTTCATTGAATGATATTAAAAACCGATTGACGATTCTAAAAACATAATAACATCCTCCAGACCGATTTCGGCCACGGCGGCCAATCTCAAGAAAGATTAACCAACTGCGCAGGAGATATTATAGTGCACAAGTGTGTGCGCAAACACAGGTCCACTCTCTTTTCCTTAGCTCTCATAATCCGATGGGACGGCAATCCGACACGACCGGAAAGAGTTCAGGTGCAGGACCAACGACTTAACGTGCTTTCCGAGGCACGGGATTGTACACACTTCCAATTTCCAGACTCCGGGCTGCTACTAAGAATTTTCTGACAGAGAAACCCAACAACTATTTATTGGCACTTATATCTAGCCACTAGGCCAACGACGCGGTCAATCCAAGATCTAAAACCATATTCTCTGAATTGAAACACGAAATCTTGTACTTAAACTACTACAGAAACATATTAAATAAATAATTTAAAATCATTGTATTCAAAAAAATACCTCAAGAAATCAAGGCACAATAAGAACAGCCTTTGGCGTTTTTTTTTATTTATTCTAATAAAAAAATCGCTTAGTATGCAGATAGCTTATCCCGTATCGACCTCGCTTGTCTACAGTGATAGACCGCGATATTTATGTACCGGTACTAATATGCTCGAGTATTTCCGTCTGTTGTTGTTAAGGATGATCTCATGTGTGACGTTTTATGCAAAAAGCGTGAAATTTTTCTCAATAGGTTTCTTGTATCTTATTATAACTAGTCCGTCTAGTTGACAAAATTCAATCATGATCATTAATCAAAATTTCAGACGAATATATGTATATTTTGAACCATTTTTTCCTCTTATTTCTAATTTCTTCGAAAAACGAACCGTCGACCTCTGTCAACAGTTCGTTATCTCTATAACAAATGTACTGATCTGTTTTTATTTGCCTGTTTCGGATATAGTGTTAAATAAAATACTTTTCGTTTATGCCCAAAGTATTATCGGGGTGAATTAATAGGGACAATGAATGGAAAGAAGATAGTTCCTTCCACGGGCTCATTATATTAGATCAGAATATCTTTTGTTTCTGTTTTTGTACGTTATGTTGGCCCTTACAGCGTTAACAGGCAAGTGGGTACTAAGCACTGTCTAGAAATTTAAGCCATCTTGGGTTCCTAATTCCATCCATCCTGGAAGTGTCTGCTATGAGATCGCACTATGACTTATTGTGCAGTCGGTAGGTAATATCTAGCCTGTGCGTTTCAGAAACAAGAAAATGATCTTACTAGGTGGACGATGGACTATTTGCTTTGCCGTCCAAAAAATAGTAATAAAAAAAAAAAAAAGTCTTCAAGAAGACTGCGTCACTGCTACCATGCGTAACAGTCAAGACTACGAGTCAGATTCCCTTTGAACACAGTCTACTGAGCACATTTACAATTATGTTAATTTAAACATTCACGCCATCTTACATTAAACGGAGAAATTTTAATTAACATTAGAATATGAACCGACGTATCGTTCAAAGTGTAGTCATTAGTTAAATGTACTTCATAAACAATTTAAATGTTTGAAGCAAAATCATGTAATATTTCCAAACTTTTATATACTTTATCGTAAACTAACTTTGCCCGCGGTATCACCCGCGTATAATTAATAAAAATATAATGATTAAAAATCAGCCTAGAACCTTCCTCGATGAAAGGACTATACAACACAAAAATAATATTTAAATTCGAACCAGTTGTTCCTGAGATTAGCCGGATCAAAAAAACAAACTCCTCAGCTTTATATATTAGTATAGATATACGATACAGAAAACTTCTAAGGATTGCATTTTCAAGACAAAACAATCTGAGAGTGATAAAAATATATAATTTAATATATAATTATATATATTAAATATATAATTATATATATTAAATTAAATTATTTGCATATACGAGTGGTTACATTCGTGCTTAGACAATAACATTGTAAATAAATGTGAAGAGTGTAATAAATTACATTGGCTCACTCACTTTTGAAATCAGAATGCACCAATGTAATGTATTTGGTGTCGTATTTAAGAACTATTTTGAAACTGAACTCAAAAAGAATGGTTGTAAGCACGTGCTTATTAAAAACAATTGCAGCGTATGTGGTCCGCCTTAATGTCAAAATCGGCCTCGCACGTCTGATGGACCGAGGTATTTATGTACCGGCTCTAATACACTCGATTATTTTAGTTCGTTGCGTCATGAGTGACGTCATCGTGACGTGTGGCCCAGAATTCGAGATAATTGATCATTGAAGTAAAAATATCTGATTGAATTTGTTATCAAATAAATATTAATGTCTTACTTATAAACTTTGTTGAGCGGGTGTTTAGTTAAACAGCGATACTATCTTATTATCTATCTCTTTATTATATTGTCTCACTCTTTATCATATTGTGTAAAAGAGACGAAGATATCAGGTGTGAAGTTATTACTACGTTGATGTTGAACTCAAAGGAACTATTGCAATTAGAGCATAAGTTCAAAAGCTCGATTACAACTCTATTTGTTAATTTAAACTTTCAACCTTCTTAATGTATCAATCTTAGCTTAAGTTAAAATGTAATTAAGAATATGTGCTCAAACTTAAATTTTAAAGAAATCTTTTTTTATAGTATAAGTTAGTGGACGAGCATATGAGCCACCTGATGGTAAGAGGTCAACAACGCCCACAGCCATTGGCTTGTACAGTTGTTTAAAAAAAAAACAACATCGCCATGCAAACCTTGGGAACTAAGATGTTATGTCCCTTGTGCCTGTAATTACCCTGGCTCACTCACCCTTCAAACCGGAACACAATAATACCAACTACGCTGTTTTGCGGTAGAATATCTGATGAGTGGGCGGTACCTACTCAGACGAGCTTGCACAAAGCTCTACCACCGCGCTCTATAATCTCTGATTATGAATATATAAATATATGTTTCACAACAAAAATCTACTAAATAAATATTAATTAATGACAAATATAAATATTTATAAAAACAACTTTAAATTAATTAATATCTATCATTAATAGAAACAAGCTAGCTGCATCTTCTGGTACCTCTATGTATTAGTTTTATTCAGTCAGCCATTACATAAAACGTCCCCCTCATTTACTCGTGTACATAGATAAGTCCACAAAACTGTCGGTTTTAGTAACATCTATCTCATTACGCATTCATAGAAATGTCCGCTTCGGTAAATATCAGACATCGTACTTGTAATCTTAGGTTGGTTGGATACGGCAGTTTTCCTAAAACTTCATACGCAAAATTATATCTATATACACTTTTAAGCCGAGATGGCCCAGTGGTAAGAACGCGTGAATCTTAATCGATGATCGTGGGTTCAAACCCGGGCAAGCACCACTGAATTTCATGTGCTTAATTTGTGATTATAATTCATCTCGTGCTTGACGGTGAAGGAAAACATCGTGAGGAAACTTGCATGTGTCAAATTTCACTGAAATTCTGTCACATGTGTATTCCACCTAATAGAATAAGCTCCAAAACCTTCTTCTCAAAAAGAGAAGAAGAGGCCTTAGCCCAGCAGTGGGACTTTCAAAGGCTGTTACTTTTTTACACTTTTAAAATCTGACTCAAGGCATATTATTTATCTTCCTAAATTCCTATGGGGTGTTTTATCAACTGTCGCACTTTATAGCTATTTATTATAAATATTTATTTGAAAAGTAAAATAGTTTTTGTACACCTCCTTACCGCTTTATTTTTCTCGTGTCCTTTACCCAAAGGTTGTCTGGAAGAGATCGCTCTTTTAGCGATAAGACCGCCTTTGTACAATCATACATTTCTATATATTTAAATAGTGTTTATAACTGTATTTCTGTAAACTTGTATGTTTTGTACAATAAAGCATATTCTTTCTATTCTATTCTATTCTATTCTATTCTATTCTATTGTTATTAAGTTTATTTTTAATTTTATGAAAACTATTAATGCCCACAAATTTCGCTCGTATGTACTGTACAAAATTTTAATTGCAAAAAAAATGTGTATATTGATTAATATAATAAAAGTAAATAATAAGATGGAAATGTCTTCAAAAACAATGTCTTTTTTTTTTTATTTGTCCCAAA
Organism: Nymphalis polychloros; assembly: GCA_905220585.2. Taxonomy (NCBI): domain Eukaryota; kingdom Metazoa; phylum Arthropoda; class Insecta; order Lepidoptera; family Nymphalidae; genus Nymphalis; species Nymphalis polychloros. Next base: position 6,807,596 of record HG992267.1, read on the forward strand.
AAATGTGTTATAACTAGTTTATAACTTAACCTAGATATAGAGCTTGTAAATTAAAAGCTTTGGTTTCTACAGTAAAGTTACTTTGTATGTGAAATGAGTCGCAATGCGCAAGAATTCGTTACTATTCGTTACTAATACTTGGATTCTTTTGCAATCGTATTTACTTAAATTCAAAATTTAGGTTTTTTGAATAAAACTTTCATGCTATGTCAAAATATATTTATTTTATTTATAATATGTAGCCAGACTGACAAATATTCCATCTAATAATAAATGGCCCATCTATAAATAAATCAACGGGACCACATGGATCTCTTGCACAAATGGGTGTACCACACGGTCCAATATTGGGACCTCTGCTATTTTTGATATATGTAAATGATTTACCTCTATTTTTTAAATAAAATTTACGTCAACGTACTGTTTACAGACACATTCTTTAATTATTACACATTATGACAAAATCTAGATATCTGTCTAGATAGACAATTAGGACGTTGTAAGCATAGCTTTGTCGCGAGTCTAGGTTTGTTTAAGAAGAATGCGTTAAAGGATTTATTTCTTATAAGAACTTACATAGTTCGTGTAGTTAGTGTAGTTAGTGTAGTGTAGTTCGTGTAGTTAGTGTAGTGTAGTTCGTGTAGTTAGTGTAGTGTAGTCAGTGTATTTACTAGTTTGTTTTCGGTATAGATTATTATTATAATGTTATTTTATTTTGTTATTACTGCACCACCTACCTCATATCCTATGGGTTATTCCTTACACCGTTGGTTGCCTGGAAGAGATCGCTATGTAGCGATAAGGTCGCTAAAATTGTATGCTACTTTTATTTAGACTGTCTAAGTTTTTGTAAAAAAATACTGTTGTGGTGTACAATAAAGTATAAATAAATAAAATAGTTCGCCTAAAATAAGATACAGTTTTTTTATGAGATGCATAATTATTTTTGCCTTCGGATATTCTGATTGGATTGGTTATATAAATTTAACAGAATTTTATGCCGTACTACATTGTAAGGACATGTCTTTAAGCTTCTGTTTGTAAACGATAATTTAATTACAATTTTTAATATCAATTGGAAGCTTATTATGCAACGGTACCCCCCCAAAACAATATCTATATCATAATCTTGTTCTAAATATAAAAAGTACCAAATTTATGTCATACTAGCGTTTTTCCTGCGGTTTCACCCGCGTAGTTTCAGTTCCTGTGAGAATACGGTTACAAAATGTAGCCCATGTTACTATATGTACTGATAATGTATCTTTCCATTGGTGGAAGAATTTTTAAAGTCGGTTTAGTGGTTTCGGCGTTAAGCCTTAACAAACAAACTCACTTAAGCGTTTATAATATTAGGACTTAGAACTCTTTATTCAATATTCAAGCGTTACACTTACTTATTGATTGTCATAAATCTACCACCGGTTCGGAAATAAACACCTCAGATCTGAGAAGAACCGAAAGAAACTCAGCGGGATTTTTTTTTATATATCTCATCTTTACAATACAGGCAATTTATACAATAACAGAATAATATTTTTTTATTTGAAATAATCTGGAGGTGATCGTTTCGTTCCCAAGGTTTGCAATCATCTAAGAAGTCATTGGCTATGTAATATCCTTTTGCACACAAGCGTTCCTTAACAATTATTTTAAATTTCACAATTGAATATTTTTTAACGCTTTCTGGGATCCTGTTGTAAAAGCGTATACATTGTACACAACCAATGATTAAATGGACATTAATAAATTGCTTAACCCGGAAATAAATTCTAAGCCATGAGACACGCGCGTCAATGTAACTCGAGATAGTGACGAGATATTGCAATACATATGTGGGTTACTTATGGCGGAAACTATTGAGCAAGGAAGCTATCCTGTTGCAACTTTACTTTTACGTTAATATATATAACGGCGCGTGATATTAAATAATGAAAATCAGTTAATTTTGAGAGTTATAATTTGTTTTGATATATTTTTAACGTTGGTATATTATTCTGTTTAGTTTATTAGAGCGGATAACATCAAATGGAGTTGTGTTTGTCACGGCGGGCGAACGTCATGTCAATGATGGACTTGTTGACAGCGGTTGTACGCGGTGATCATTCTCAAACCCATTGGCTCTAAATCGCTAATTATTAGTGTAATCTCTAATTGTACATGTAATAAGTGTTTGTATAATTAAAATTGTAACAAAAGTCAACATTGCTGTCCACTTATTTTAACGTTTCCTGAAGTACAACGCCCACCATAGATTCCCGTACTAACGAGTTCACGAGTTATTAGATTCGAGCCCGGCTTCCCGACGTCCCGTTATATATATATATATATATATATATATATATATTACTAGTTTTGTATGTAGTAGTTGGGGCAAGTGCTAGGTATAAAATAGTAGCTTATGTCCTTCCTCAGAGTTAAAGCTCGCTTCATACTAAATTTTATCAAAAACGGTTTAGTGGTTTAGCCGTGAACGCATAACATACTTCCTATCCTACGATAATTACAAATGTCGATGTCGATAAACAAATAACAATATATAATGTAAATATATATGTATTAATAAATAAAATAAAGCCGAGTCATAAAGAAATATAAATGAAAATTAAAAAAAATATTAATTTATGGGCAGCTTTGCGTCGAGTGAGAATCTGGAGGGAATATTTTAAAATTTGAAACAATACATGTAAAAACAAATGAATTATGTATGTATGTTATATGTATTTGAATGTTTTAATATTATCACATTATTTTTTGGTTAAAATTCAAATTAAATAATTTATATAGAATAGTATATAGTACATAATGTTTACAGACAAAAGTTTAATGACATAGCTATTATTATTTGTCCCTAAAAACCTTGAGATGTGTCAGACATTTCCAATTCTTAGAGCATTATTGATCCAACGTTCCCCTGACAATGGGACACCATGGCATCCTGCCAAAGTTGTAGTTTTTCAGCCATTGCCAATTTTCAGGGGTTATTGGCAAGACGCATATATACACGTTAGAAATATAACGGATTTTTTTGTTAGTATTTACCTACTAGCTGTTGCGCGTGGCTTCACCCATTTTAAACCTCTATGATTTGTATGAAATTTCGTTATAAATTAACTCGTATTAGAGCATCGTGGAAACATCTCCAAGCTAGAGGGCTTCAAGAGAGAGAGAGAGCTAGAGAGATTTTGAGGAGAGCCTCAAGAGGAGAAATGCTATTGCCCAGCAGTTGAACATTTATGGGCTGCTGAGTGTTGATCTCAATACTTAATGTTTTAATCAATGTTAATGTCATCAACTTAACATTCAGTTTAATAGTGACATAAGTCATGAGCAATATCAAAGAAGAATTTATTTTTAATAATTTATAGTATATATATCATTAATTTTACTACAACAATATATTTTATATGTACATGTATATAATAGTTTATTTTCTCGTTTTGTCTGAGGTCATAGGGGTGAGACGAATAAACCCCAACTCTATTAAGTTGCGAAAGTGGTTTCGTTTCACATCACACATATCAACTGTGAATGCTTTTGTCTAAAGCCTAATATTTTTTAAATAAAAACATTGTATATTCTCTACATATTTATACAAACATTTTGGAAATAATATACTTTTTCGTCGTTAAATTTTTATATGAAAGTAAAATGATAACCAATTTCTAAATTTAAAATTTGATTTTGTGTTTGAAAATTGTGAAACTGTATGTGATGAAAATTTTTGCATTTATTACTGTATAAATATGTTTTTTTTTTACTTTATTTAGATTAATTCTCTAAATAAATGTCTATAGCTAAGTCTACAATTTCCTTGTCAAGCAAAGCCAGACAGTGATGGCGCCAAATGAGAGAAAGACGATCTATGTTATGGTAGTGTGTGCTTAGTCTTGAATAACATATACGACAGTAACTGCGTCGGTATATTTGTGAACGTGATTTGACACAAAAGCAGCCTGCGACCTGGATAAGGACATAGGCATCAAACAAGGTTGAAAAAAAATATGTTCTTATTTTAAAAATCATAACGATCAGATTTATTTTCAGCCAGGTTTTATCTTATATATATCGATCTCTTTTAATTATTATTAAGCGTCGCAGAATAGAGACTCGCCACGCTAACAATCAGTTTAACCCGCGGCTAAAAATGTTTCACATCAATACAAAAACATGAACCATAAATCGAAAATTAAATATATTTCCATTATTCACTATTAAATGCTGCTAGCATTCTTGCCACCGTTCCACGCGGTCAAGATTTGTAAAGTAACTATGTTTAATCGATAAATATAATACTGATACATAACGGTATATACTACTGGGATTCTGAAGATATTTACCGTTAAAGTTTGTCAGTTATCGTAAATTATCCACCCGATGCACGATGGTTCGAAACAACTTCGTCTGCGTCATAAAATTGTATCCACATATCAGGGATTTACAAATATACTACATAATGTGTATAATGTAATACACCAACTTTGAACCCAAATAACCAACGGGGATGACTTGTTTTTTGCTGTTATATTATTTTATATATTTTTATGTTATTATCCTGTATATAGTTTTAGCGAGTATATATTGAACTTGATTGTTGTAAATACATTTTATTACTCTTAATGTTTTTTTTTATTTTATATAGTCTGGGATTACACGTTAGTACTGTACTATTTAGAGTACAACCACCGTACTGCTGGTCAGCTAGTTTTATTGTTCTCTCTCATTCAAATATGCCAAATTCTATTAAGTATGTAGCGACATCTATTTCGCCACACATGAAAACTAAAAACTGACGTATCCTACATCGCGATATTAAAGTTATCCGAGCGATTGAACATATATACAAGAACCCGACAACAACCGTCGGGCAGTAGCCCACCAGACAAACATCCGTCTGGTCGGAGAATCCTCCCTTTTCAAAGGTGGATGAGGAACTTTACACCCGGTTCCTCCCTATCTCCAAAAGTACTTTCAGAAATAAATATCTATAGCGCGATTTAAAAGACAATTAGCACCATCTATTAACGAAAAGGAGAATTAACCGAACATTCGATATAATGTGATTTTGTCTTTATCATATATTGTTATTTAATTTCTATTTATAATTTGACCACTTTTGAGTCAGCCTTTGCCGCTTATATATAAAAAGGGATACTCGATTGTATATTACGAATCGTTCGACTGTGAACAATTGTAGTGTAAGGATCAATTGGTATAAATGATTTACAGTGGTTAGAACGCGTGAATCTTAACCGATGATCGTGGGTTCAAACCCGAACGAGCACCACTGAATTTTGATGTGCTTAATTTGTGTTTATAATTCATCTCGAGCTTGACGGTGAAGGAAAACAACGTAAGGAAAACTGCATGTGTGCAATGTCACTGAAATTCGGCCACATGTGAATTCCACCAACCCGCATGGGAGTGGCGTGACAAACCTTCTCCTCAAAAAAGGAGAGCAAGCCTCAGCTGTTACTTGGAAATACATATATCTAATAGACACATTAAATTCTTATTGATATAATTTTTTATTATATTTTTAACTTGATCTATATCAAACATAAATCGACTAACGACTTTAAATAATTCTATTTCAATTCCATGTTCTATGAAAATATAAGAATTGAATGTTGATAAATTAATTTAAATTCCACAACGATGCAGTCAATCTGTTTTACAATACCGTTTGTTTTAATAAAGGACAAGATGTCTGCAAAATTAAAATCAATAAAAACTAAAGTTCCTTACACGCTTAAATGTAAAGCTACCATGGGTTCGGAATATATGATACAATAGCTTATCGTCTCCGCTTCGCACGGGCAAATAAGAAATGTATTTTGGATAAGATTTCCTTAAAGTCCGTAGGTAAATTACTCGGTGGTAGAGCTATGTGCAAGCTCGTCTGGGTAGGTACCACCCACTCATCAGATATTCTACCGCAAAACAGCAGTACTTGGTATTGTTGTGTTCCGGTTTGAAGGGTGAGTGAGCCAGTGTAATCACAGGCACAAGGGACATAGCATCTTAGTTCCCAAGGTTGGTGGCGCATGGGCAATGTAAGTGATGGTTAACATTTCTTACAATGCCATTGTCTATGGGCGTTGGTGACCACTTACCATCAGGTGGCCCATACGCTCGTCCGCCTACCTATACAATAAAAAAAAAAAGAAAAAAAAGGTACTTAGTGAGCGTCTACGTCGGGGAAGGAGTAACTACGTAAAAAATTTCAAGTCAATCAGGATAGTTCAGGAGATTCCAACACCATAAGGAATGAAGACGAATAAACAACTTTGACCTTGAATTGTCGTGACGTCATTCGTCGACAGCCCTGGCAAACACGCCGTCGAATTTGACACGAAGATAATTAAAGCCTCAATTTTAATCAGCTTTATTTGAACAAACTGTACTTCACCAACATCGCTTGTCTTGTTAAATAAATTGTCAATTATGACGAGCCGGTTGGCGTGGTTGGTAGATACCTGCCTTTCGCGCCGCAGGTCGTGGGTTCGATTCCCACCCAGGACAGACATTTGTGTGCATGAACATGTCTGTTTGTCCTGAGTCTGGGTGTAATTATCTATATAAGTGTGTATTTACAAAAGAAAAGTAGTATATGTAGTATATCAGCTGTCTGGTTTCCATAGTTTGGGATCAGATGGCCGTGTGTGAATAAATGTCTCAGAACTGAGAACTGAGACTTACTTCGCAATCGGTCTGTAAGCCATTGACGCTTTTTAAGCCATAAATATACTTCCTTTTTTTTCTTGTCTTTGATAAACTCTATAGGGTAAGATTTGTTCTTAATAACACATATTATTTTTGTTTTTTTTTTTTATGGACTAATGATCTGAAGCAACAAAATATTATTATCATCCTCATAATGACACTGAATTAATATGACTTGTACAATCATAAAAATCTTTGTACAATCAATAATTAGCGTGATATAAGATATTAGCGGACTATAGGATTATCTCCAAATTAGGCTTCGTAATATGGATTCGAATACACTTATGGTTTCTTAGCCTTAATTTTATAGCTCTCCGTATTTAATATTCTAAGTATTCTAAATAAATCACAATGAAACGTCAAATTGAATGCAATTCTGATAATACGAGTGGGCAACAGTTGTTATACATGGTGTGTTGACAACTGTCAGAATCGTATTATGAATGCGGTTTCTAGGAAAATTATATAATCAATATTGGGTTTATATTGTCAGGTGTATCGCAATGCCTCTTTAATTATTTGATACGAAGCGCGCCATTGTTACTTGATTGTACAATGAAACCTTCATACACGTCCAGCAATCACACACAGACACTCGAACTATGTGCACAAACAATCATTAATTATAAATTCATCCAAATTATTTAGTACTAGCTACCCTTCTCCCTTTCGCAGGGGTTGAAGAAGCGAATGTTTAAAAATGTTAAACTATTATTTTTGAAACAATAAGATAAATGTTCGTACATTCATATCATACATACATATGTATATCTTCGTAACGATTTGAAGTAATTCAAACATATACTCATTTGGTGCAGAATGTTATGTAATATCGTTTAAAATAAAAATTAACATCCTTAGCAATAAATCGAATAGGTTCTATTAATGAAAAACTGAGCAAAGATCGAAAATTTGAAGGTATAAAAAATAACGATGCTACGAATTTGAAAATCGATTCCTGCTTGGCATAATTAATCGGCTGCACCCCTCTACTGTTATGTGTTGCCTGGTCTATATGATCATTTTTAAATATATTGTCTGTTGTTATTTCGATTGCAACGTTCAAAATCCGTTGTACTTGTCGTATACACAGGTCTTGCAACCGAGTCCAATTTCAGTAGTGAGAGATAGGAGCGAGCGTGTTACAACTTCTATTTCGCATTTTCGCCCGCTGTACGTCGCTGTTATCGCCTCGTTGAGTGACATGAGGCGTATATTTTTCTCTCCTAAGTATTGTGTTATTGTTATATCGTTTTGTTAAGTTTTGCGGATTTGTTGGTCGGATTAATAAATTATAATAAATTATTTTTTATTCCTTCCGTTTTCCATATTTATCTTCTAAAATTGTCGATAACGAATTTTGTGCGAAAAAAAAATTCTGTATGCAGCACGAAATTGCCTCTGGCGGCCGTAAATTGAACTTAACAACGTCAATATGTTAACGTACCCCCGCTACTGAAGTTGCAAGACCTGTGCAAACGACCGTGGTTGTACTCGTGTATGTCATTAGTCATAGTATTGTCAATAGTAAAATAGTACAAGTCCATTGTATCTTCAAAAACTACAAAACAAATAAAAATACCATTTAGATGTATTTTAAATATCTTCAAGTGACTAATATAATATATCAATAAAACTTTTTTTTTTGCAGCAAGGTGTCGGAGTCGAAATAGTACGAGCGTTGGACAGCCATCCGCCGAACCTAACAAACATATTTTGTGAGTGCGACACTAAGGATGACGTGGTGAGTACAACACTATCATTATTTACAAACTGAAATAGCTCAGTGGTTAGAACACGTGAAAATTAATCAAATATTGCGGGTTCACACAAGTGCAAGCACCGTCGACTTTTCGTATATTTTATTTGTTTATCATCTCGTGTTGCAGTGAAGGAAAACATCACTATTTAAGCTCCAAGCAGTTTTTTTAAGAAGAAGCCTTAGCCCAAATTGGGACGTTCACAGGCTTTTACTTTACTTTTACATTAGATACCACACAATAATCATTAATTTCTAGCTTCATGCAGCTGTATAAAATATTTCTATGGTCACCACTTACTGCCCATTTGCATACCGTCAAGTGTGGCAACATTACCATATTTTTTTCACTTTTTTGCAATTTACTTCAACATGGAGCTTGTTGTCAAAAATTTTATTGATGATTTTTTACAAATAGGTGTTCATCTTTTATTTGAACAATGGAATTCTACTAAATCTCACATAGAAACGCTATAATAACCAAAAGTATGAGCGGGGTAAAATTGACACAATTTTGGCATCTTTACCTAGCCTACAGTTTGCATAGATTGTGTGTCCCAGAGAGCACGCGACGTAAATTTACCGATCGTCCTGGCACTATAAAAGCGACGTATTTATTTTTGAAGCTGTTACGTGTGCTTAAATAAGCACTGCCAATACATAGGTAAAGTTGACCCAAGAATTTCAAAACTTTCATACTGTTACTTTCATGTTGTTAGAAAAATAATAAAACTTTTTTTTTTATTTTACTTTTTCGAGGCATCTTGAATATATCTGAAGAGTAATCAAGCAAATTAGTACATATGTAGTACATATGTAGGTAACTAATTTGCTTAAATATTTCATAAAAAGAAATCTATATACAGAGTTATTGGTAATTCGACATATTCCCGTTAGGAGGTGATATGGGTGACTGTTTGTGATAATTTTAACCCCGATATGCATTATACAAAAGTGAACCATTTTTGAGTTATCATGTTTTTTAACTTTTTTCCAAATAAGTCAAAAATGCATCATTAAAACATTTATTTAAAAAAAATATCAATTTAAATCTCATTTGTTCTTCTGATTTATAAAAACGATTAAACACTTGTTATTTATCAATCTTTAAACCACAATTATTATCGGTCCAAATTTAAAAATGCGAGACGAAAAACGATATTATTTTAATATTTTATTGAGATTTTTTTTCCACTAAAATGCCTTAAAAACAAAAAAAAAAACGTTATGAAACTTGGCTAGGGTAAGTTGCGCCTACTTCCACCTATAAAAAAAATATTCAATGTAAACTAGCATGGGTATGCTTAGGTAAAGATGCTCACGGAAGGTAAATATGCCACGTTTGACGGTATCTACATACTTTCCTATTCAAATAATAACAATAAGTATAAACGCTTATTACGAAATTCTTCAGCTAAGGTAAGTAATTACCTAAGTAGGTATATTTAAAAAAATATATACAACATATAATATGTATTGTACATATATACGTATTTATATATATTTTTTAACAATGCTTATAGTCTAAGTTCCGTATCTACTCATAAATTGTGATGAGCTGCGCCCACGCAGAGCGGAAGATCCAATTGTGACAGATTGAATTGGCTGTCATTATAACTCAATGTTGCCAGCATTTTAATAAATTATACAGCTGCTTACTCTATTGAATTATACCAACTGATATCATAGAATTAATTCAATGGATTGCGCGATAATGAATTATAAAAGTGTGTGGCGAGATAGATGTCGCTTCATCACGTCGGGGTCACTAGTTTGGTGTTGAGAGGAACCGGGTGTAAAGTTCATCCACCATTGAAAAGGGAGGATCCTCCGACCAGACGAGTGTTGGTCTGGTGGGCTACTGCCCGACGGTTGTTGTCGGGTTCTTATATATATGTTCAATCGTTCGGATAACTTTAATATCGCGATGTAGGGATACGTCAATTTTTTAAGTTTTCGTATGTGGTGAGATAGATGTTGCTACAAGTGGTACCACTCAAGAGTCATTCTACCTCTAAACTTGACTGTATTATGTACTAAGTTTTGGTATAAACTAACATGAAGTTATATTAAATAATTGTATATATTTTTCAGACGATAACTTCTGACTGCGAAGCAACGCCCGCCTTCCAACTGAAGGCGTTCAGCCAACGAGGTGAAAAGGTCGAAGTGTCGCATTATAGAGTCAATGTTAACAGGTAGGTTATATTTTGACTATCTTGTAGCTCTAGTGGTATTCCGGAGTCGAAGGCGGAAGTGTGTACAATACCGTGTCTCGAAAAAGCGGTTGGACCTGAGCATGAACTCTTTCCGGTCGTGTTGGATTACGGTCCCATCAGATTGTGAGAGTAAGGGAATAGAGAGTGCATCTGTGTTTGCACAGACACATGTTTTGTATGGCTTGCCTGTCTTGAGATTGACCGCTTTGACCGATATCGATCTGAAGGACATCATCATCATTATATTATTGCGACGTAACTGCGTTCTTGCGTTCGCTAATTACAAAAACGGCAGCGCGTTATTAATAACGTTTGTTTAGACTTGACGGTTTTAATTACATTACACATGAAAGGACTCAAAGGGAAGTATTTCCGTTGTAGGCACTTGGTTCACTCATTGTGTAGAGACAACTATATTTGCTATTTGGATTGTCAAACTAGAAACTACCACCGGTTCGGAAAATAAACCTCAGTCCTGAGAAGAACCGGCGAAAGAAACTCAGCGGGTTGAATACTTTGTCATTTTTTTTAAATGTATCGTTTACAAAAAAAGAAATTAGCCATGCGGCGATCGTCTCGTTCCCAAGGTGTGCTACCATCCATAAATTCATTAATTGTAATAACCCTTAGCAAACAAGCGTTTCTTTACATTTTCTTTAAATTTAGCACTCTCATAAACTGATGAAAGGTTAAACTATAACTGGAGAAAGTTCAGGAGATCAGGCGATACGTGCTTTCCAAGGTACGGAAGTGTATACACTGTCAGCTTTCAATCCCCGGGAAGCTACTGACAATTTGTTGGTGAAAAAAACCTTTAACTTTTTATCAGCCTGAACTGCGGATTGAACTTAGGACCTCAGAATATGCAGCCTTCTAAACTAGACAATAGACCAATGACCCACAGGGGGTTGCACAAAATGCTACCACTTTTAAAAAATATTCAATATATGTTGTTTGTTTTGTATTCCAGATTCCGAGCTCGTCTTCACATCGTATGCATCACGGACAAGCTGACCGGTGAACTTAAGTGTGATGGGTGGCCGGACGTCAAGGTCGCACTCGCGCCGGTGGGCTCACTGAGGCCGAACGCCGCTGAGAGCGACTTACAACAGCTGATTAGGTAAATCTCCGAAGTTATTGCAATTTGAATCTTTTATTGATTGATTAGATGTTTTTACCTACTCGAGAATTTAATCTTTTCAAACGAGAGAAAATTTTGAACAATGCTTCTTCGTTTTTCGGAATTTAAAAAAAATATTAGTAAATCAATATTAAAATGTTTTAGGTTAGGTTTTTTTTTGTTTTGTTTGGTAGTCCACCGCGACCATCATATTTTGGATGTTGTTTTTTATTGATGGAGAAGATAGAACAAAAAGTTGAAGTCGCCGATGTAGTTTTTGAGATGGTTCATAGTTAGTCGTCATTAAAATAAATGATTTGTCAAATATCTTCCAGCGACATAGTGGTGAGCGCGCTCCGCAACACACACCTGTTCTTCAACTTGACGGCGTACCCCACGTGCCCGCGCCTGCGCCGCTACGTGCCCGACGCCGCGCCGCGCCTGCCGCTGCACTACGACTCCATGGTGAGACGACGACGACGGAGCGAACGCTTTAAATAGTCATTGACTTCGTTTTTGGTGTCAGACCGATTACGGCCACGGCGGCCAATCTCAAGAGAGATTAGCCAACTGCGCAGGAGATATTATAGTGCACAAGTGTGTGCGCAGACACAGGTGCACCCTCTATTCTCTTACTCTCAAAGCCCGATGGGACGGCAATCCGACACGACCGGAAAGAGTTCAGGCGCAGGACCCACGGTTTTACGTGCTTTCCGAGGCACCAACTTCCAGACTTCGGGCTGCTATAGAGAATTTTCGACAGAAAATCTCAATAACATTTTAGTGGCCCGACCTGGGATTTGAACCCAGGACTACCGTGTCTGCGGCCTTACATGTAGCCACTAGACCAACGAGGTTGTTAAATATATTAGTGTAATATATTAGGGCATTTGGAGTCGTGTGATTATAAGAGTAGAATAGGCCCTATTTCAAATTGTAAGTGCCGGAAAAGCCGTCTATAGAAATATATAGCATCAAAGTTACCACCTCTACCACACTTATGGTCGCGAATAATTGACTCACCAGTAAAAGTGACCACTTACCGTCAGGTGGTTCATACGCTCGTCCGCCTACCTATACAATAAAAAAAATCCCAATTATTGTTGACATCAAACAGACGAATGATAATAATATTAGTATATATTTCATCATACATACCTGTTTGATAAATAATTCGTTGCCATTATGATTAATCAAAATTTAAAAATAAAATAAAATCTTTCGCAATTCCTTTCAAACCTGTTAACGTCAAAATATTTAACTCAAACGATACTTTAAATGATTTTCAACGGTGACGGAAACCTCTAAAGGCTGCGTATTAATTTCCAGCTTCAGCAAGACCGCCAAATGTACACATCAACACCGAATTCAACAGCTGGTTGTATCCAGCTGCTTGGAGACAAGCGGCTGCTGGTGAAAGTGGTGGGGGCCAAGGATATTGGTGGTGAGTTGTAACACACAAGAAATCTTATATGAGTTTGAATCATGATGTTTGTAACTGTGACAGGATTAAATTGAATGTAATATGGATTCTATTTAGTTACTTTATCCTCAAATGAATTAGATCCTATTCCAATCTGAGTAGGAGTAACGGTAAACAAACCGTAGATTTACAAATGGCATGCGATTTTCTAATCGTTATGCTGTATTAGAACTGTAAACAGTTCTTGATTAATTTACCCTTATTTATAACGCAACACTATTCCACTTAAATATTATAAATTACTCGGTCACAATATCTCTGCACCTCGCTCGATGACGTCACATTCACGGTACGGTGTGCAAAATAAAAATAACATGAAAATAACCAAATTATCGAGACGCGTATCAGCGACAAAGATGCTATTCGCTAACCGTACTGACGCAATCGTGGCGAGCGCGGCGTGTGAAGGCGGAAGCGGGAGGGGCACCGCATCCCAGTGACGTGCAGAGATATTGTGACCGAGTAGTAGTTATAACCACATTAATTTAACTTTCGAAGTTCCGGTTACAACTTCGCAGACATTGAAAACGCAATTTGTCGCGCAACCATAGTGAATATCATAGATTATTCAAGATCTCGACCAATGATATCGCGTCAATTCGACGTCAAAATTGTCTATTTGGGTATTACTAAGAGTTGTAGTAATACCCAAACAGACATTGTTATTTTATGTAAAAGTGTAATTGTTTATTTTCGAATAAAAAATTATATTAAATAAATTATGAATTTTAAAGGTAAGACTGGTTGTATTGCCCCCTACTGCGTGGTGGAGATGGATGAGCCCCCCCAAAGGAATCAGACTGCGTTCAAGAAGGACACCACCAGCCCGCAGTGGGAGGAACATTTCCTATTGTGAGTACTTCTTGGTGACACTTGAATCAACTGAAATTTTGGTCTGTTTAGTTAAACACTATTTAATTCATTACTATTTAGTGTATTTTTATTTAATTAAAATTAATGGTTTTTTTATAAATGATATTAGTGCACTCATTAATAAAAATAATTATTGCTTCATTTTCAATCTCTAAATTAAATGTAGTTAACAATCTGTAGTATTTTAGTAATATGAAATTAATTGAATTTAATTAATTAATAACAAAAAAGTCATATGTCATGTATGTAATACGAACCAGCCGTGTATTTTGCCGACATTTAAATAAGCCGATGTTTGTCAATCTCATTTTCTAATTTGCTTTGTCCGACAAATTTTCGTTGTGTCACATGTTGGACTACATATTTCTTATATCTTAAGTGTGTGCACAGCTTTATAATACATCGCAGTTTCACGGAACTAACTAATTTAATTGTTTTAATACAATAACACATATATCTTTGTTCCCAGTGATCTCTCTCCTCAAACAGCGGAACTACTCTTCGAAGTGTACGACCGCAGTAGTCCCCCGTCTCCTGGTAACACGACCTCACAACACAGGTATACTCTTTTTTATGGAATCGTCAGGTGGACTGGCCATCGTTTTATGATGCAGTGATTCAGATTATACTATTTTTTTCATTTTTGTCTGTCTGTCTATCTGTCTGTCTGTCTGTATGTCTTCTCACAACTCAAGAACGGCTTGACCAATCTTGATGAAAATTGGTACACACAAACATGTGATGGCGCAAATGTTAAGCCATATATAAGATCGGTAAACCCTACGGTATCTTATGAAAATTAATTTCAAATCGTTAATTACGTATTTCTTTACCAGTAGCCATATGTGTGTGTGTGTGTGTTATTATAGTAATAAAATAATTTATTATATTTTTATTAATTATACGCGGGTGTAGCCCAGCTAGTGTGTATAAAAGATTCAGTTTGGGATGAACATATCATATGGATATTTATTCCGCAGGTTCCTTGGTCTGGGTCTGGTGGGTATAGACGAGCTGCTGGCGGCGCCCTCCCAGAGGCAACAGATCGGACTCCAAACGAGACCAATGGAGGAACACGACATCAGCGGAAGTCTCACTGTAGAGGTCAGCGTTATATCAATTTATATATTAATAAAAAGATTTTTAGGTTATATCCGAAATATAAACAGATAACGAGAGAATTCCTCCTCAGTTCCTATTCATCGAGGGTGCAGATATCCCAGACATAGGGTCGAAACCCTTCAAGATAAAGGAGAGTCTCCGCACCGTCACTTCGCAGGGCAGACTGACCACGACCACCAAGACCACCTTCCAGCAGAACGGTGAGAGATTATTATTTTTATTTATAACGGAAAAACAGAAATATAATAATAATAATATCAAACTAAGAGTTTGTACTATGGAAACCAGACAACTTATATACTACATATACTACTTTTCTTTTGTAAATAGATACTTATATAGATAATTACACCCAGACTCAAGACAAACAGATATGTTCATGCACACAAAGGTCTGTCCTGGGTGGGAATCGAACCCACGACCTGCGGCGTGAAAGGCAAGTATCTTACCGACTTTTATTCACAATGGAAGATATATAAACTA
Organism: Nymphalis polychloros; assembly: GCA_905220585.2. Classification (NCBI taxonomy): domain Eukaryota; kingdom Metazoa; phylum Arthropoda; class Insecta; order Lepidoptera; family Nymphalidae; genus Nymphalis; species Nymphalis polychloros. The sequence goes on from HG992267.1 coordinate 6,823,384, forward strand.
CCATCAAAGCGCTGACAATTATGGGGGCCTTATTATGAAAAGATCAATTGAGAATATAGGTATTTGATGGTAGATGGTAGCGCCAATGTCTATGAGTGAAGGTGACATCATGTGTACCATTTGTTTTATAGCATAGGTAGGCGGACGAGCATATGGGCCACCTGATGGTAAGTGGTCACCAACACTCGCAGACATTAGCATTGTAATAAATATTAACCATCGCTTACATAGCCAATACGCCACCAACCTTCGGAACTAAGATGTTATGTCCGTCGTGCCTGTAATTACTGGCTCACTCACCCTTCAAACCCGAACACAACAATACCAATTACTGCTGTTTTGCGGTAGAATATCTGAGGAGTGGTTTACCATCATATGGACCCTTTACTTTGTGGGCCAAGGTGACTTTTTAACATTAAGTAAATTATTGTTTTGTCTATCTTCCTAACAAAGTCTGGATAATATTGAATAAGTGGAAATCGCAGCACATAAAATAACTTGAAAGACATGTTCCATGTTATCTCTTCAGGCCACGACGCCAGCCAGCTGACGGAGTCAGCACTCCGGGAGCTGGAACTGAGCCCGACCAGCGCCACCAACAAGTCCACCCTCATCATACACTCCGTCCAACGGGTATGTACAATACGGTTGCTCTTCAACGAGTCACTTTAAAAAAGTTACGTGAATTTTGCACCAAAAGTGATCAGTACCAATTATAATGGAATACGATTTTTTCACTTAGGAAAAAGTACCCATAAAATTATAATTAATAATAATAAAACGAGCATCCGCGTGTATTTTACATTTTTATCTATTGTGTATTATTAATAAGGGTAAATACGAAAAATGTCGTATATTTTAAAAATATTTATTATAAAAGCATAGTGAGTCCAAGAAATAACAGTCGTATTTCGTCGTTGGTGTGTTAATTATAATAATTTCGCTATATATTGTGCTATTTTAATATAACCTAAAAATCTTCATAAATTAAATATTAATTTTAAGTATTTTTCAATCCAATTTTTTGTAAGAGCTAGTTTTATGTCGTAAATCTGTACTTAATTATCATTTAAAACGGAAAGACGGCGTTAATTTTTAATAGTGTTTCTAGATCGCTTATAAAATCATTCGATAATTTTCTAAGTTAGGACGTTTGATAAAACGTAATCACCACTATACAGTGCATTGCGTAAGTGTTAATATGACATAAACTAATATCCTCGCTAGCTATTTGGTAGTTACTAGCTTGTAAGTCAAAATTTTACGTTAAAAAGGTTTTATTTAGACCCAAACCGATGTTTACTGAATGTTATACGATGTTAACCAACGAGTTAAACCAGTGCGGGAGCGTTTATAAAATATAAGTTGCTTAACATGTTATAGCAAAGTGTTATACACTGTTATAAAATGTTATCGTGCTACACAATGTTTTTTAACGTTATACAGCGTGTAACAAAATTCATGTCCGACCCGTGAAGTGGTTATTAGGTATCGTGTTTCGGTTCTATTTATGTAATAATTTTTAAATTACTAAGCAAAAAATTTATCCCGGATTTTTTTTTACAATTTTGTTACATCTGTGTATTCTAACCTAACATTTCAAAGAAGTGCAATACTATAAAATAAAATAACCCGTGGATAGAATCCTTATTTCATATCAAACATTTCATGTCAGACACAATCATAGATTATAGATTCAACAAATTTATATTTAAAAAAAACCACATTTTTTTTTGTATATCATAATTCAAATTATTAGAATGTCATCATTGTTTCTGTTTTATTTTTTTATTTAGAAAGTAATTAACATAACATTGATTTATTTTTCGCATGCCTGTGTGGAATTGAAACATCGCAGGAGCCGACGAAATCGATAAAGGTGAGATTTCCTTGCATTTGAATAATAATTAATACGTCATTTGCCTGATTATCTTCATGTAATTATTACCCTTAAAGTCTATAGCAAAAAATATTAACTTATAACCTCTTTTAGCATGATTTTTGTTTCTCTTTATTAATATTTTCTATAGAAATTTGAGATTTTAATATATATTTAAGTTACTAAATTAGGATTATATTAATTGAATTAATTTTATAATTATCTTTAAATGACTAAATTAATTTGTATAGGATAGGAACTTTTTAACAGTTTACTAAATTATTGTAAAATCTCAAATTCCTTTCATACCTGTGTGCAGTGTTGTCATACTAACAAAAAAAAAAACTCCCTAAAAAGGTGGAATTAACGGACTCCGGCAAATTCATCGAGGTTGAAAGAGAAGCTATGGAAAACAACATAGAGATCATAGATAAACCTATAGAGAAACATTCCACTCCTAATCAATCTCCCGCCAAAAGTGTGAGGATAAAGGAAAATGGCGCCAAAGCCAACGGAGACACAGATATGGTAAAAGTGTTTTTATTTTGTTTTGTTTTTAATCTTTGCATGAAATCAAGCTTTATTTAAAAATTAAATTTGCATTCATTTATTTATTTAAAACTGTCATGTCTAAATATAATATGTATTAAAAAGTTTAAAAAGAATTATTCTCAGACACCAATAATAATTATTTCCTTTTCATCAAACTATCTATATATATTTAATAAAAGTTAAGGAATTATCGTTTTCAACATATTTATAATATCAAGTAATATTTAATAATAATAATTATACACATAATATACAATGTCTAATATAACTCAATCATATTAACTATAAATACATTCATATCTTAAGTTTTACTTTAATAAATTTATTGTATTTAATTTTTAAAAAAAATGAGAGAAAAAATATAAATATCATTCATATGAATTTATAATATTTATGCATATGATTTCTGAGTATGAAATTCATAATTATAACCCCAAATATGGTTCAAATTTTGCGTAATATTATCTGTTCGTAATGGCGATTGGATAGGACCTTTTGAAACTGCGTTACTTGTTAGTGATTGTTTGTAGTGTAAGAAAATAATTTAATTGATAAATAATTTATACATATATATACAAATAATTTATATATATATATATATATATATATATATATAACATAATAACATGTTTATTATATAAATATGTAAATATATGTATATAATATAATAAATTAGACATATATATATAAATATATAAATTACTTATCGACTATTGATAATTTGTTAGATTTTATTTTCATACAAAAATAATTATTAATTTAATTTCCCGCTTGAACGTTTAAGTTTTAAGTATACGCGCATCGCAAAGATCGACGCGTCGCGTCGTCCTTTCGTTTATGAATGAAATATAGACCTACAAATGTCACGACAGTACGACAAAACCTTGTAAAATCATTTTTTTGTCGTGTATTGAGTTATGTCCGAAGTCGTAGAACAAAAGTTGTTGCTTATGGTGTTAGCTATCTTGTCGTTACAAATAACCCTGTATAAGAAATGATACAATAATTCCGTTTAATATTATAAGAAGTTTATTATTCGTTACAATAGTTTACTGTGATTGTTTATATTATAACAAAGAATTTAATTAAACAAAAATAATCAGTTGAATTTCTTTCTATAATTTTATTAACCACCTTCTTATTATTCGTTTTTTTTTTTTTTTTATAATATGCGAATGCTATACCTACGTATAGCTTTGCATTTAATATAAATTTTTATTCTGCGTATACTAATTCCTAAGACGATATATTACATCACCTTTGTACTCAAATATTTGTTAGCACAATACTTTTTTATTTTGTTTTTAAACAATAATCCGTTACTAATCGCGCGCATATTTAACGTTGGTGGCACAATACCAAAAAACTAGTTAGCTTTAGTATGTACTAAGAACGAAGTTTCAAAAAGAGAATACATTTTTATATCTGTACCAACGAAACCCATATATACCAATACCAGGCTGACATCTTCCAAGTGTCATGGTGGTAGGGTGAACAGGTTATGTGTTGTAACGCCATCTAGTGTTGACACACAACAAACTGAATAATAATGTATAAGACTATCATATGTGTAAGACTTTCTGGCTCCATGATGAATACAGTACAAATATTTTATGTCAGTTGATTTCCACACTACGATAGTTCACAATCGAATGATTCGTAATACGATTGAACAACTAATAATATTTTAATTGTTTCTGGAATAAAATATAGAATTTAGGAATCATTTTCATAATTGATAGAACACTTTAATTACTGCAATACTTATTAATAATATTTATTTTATTATACTCGCGCTATCATCAGCGCTGACGAGCCGGTTGGCATGGTTGGTAGATACCTGCCTTTCGCGCCGCAGGTCGTGGGTTCGATTCCCACCCAGGACAGACATTTGTGTGCATGAACATGTCTGTTTTTCCTGAGTCCGGGTGTAATTATCTATACAAGTATGTATTTACAAAAGAAAAGTAGTATATGTAGTATATCAGTTGTCTGATTTCCATAGTACGAGCTCTGCTTAGTTTGGGATCAGATGGCCGTGTGTGAATAATGTCCCAGGATATTATTATTATTATGAAATATGTCAACTTTGATGGTAATATGTTAAACAGCCTGCTGTTGTATTTGTGTATGTTTTATCTGTGAACGTATTATTGGTTTACATTAAGTTTATTTATTTATATTTATATAGTAAACTATTTAGGGTATTAAATTTTGGTTATATGGTTTGGGTAACATAAGAAAACTCTTTTGTGTAATAGTACAGATATTATAATTCGTGTATTCTTATTTTGCTAGCAGCAAGGCGATTACGTGAACCAGGACGTTCCGCCAGAACCCGTGCCACGACAGAAGAGGAAACGAGACTTCTTTGGGACTATTAAGCGAAGGTAGTAAACTAAATCATGTTTTACAGTATAGGAAAATTAAGCAGATGGTACACGTGGGCAGATGACGCAAGTGGGCAATCTGACGGTATACGGTAGATATTCTACCGCAAAACGGCAGTACTTGCTATTTTTGTGTTCCGGTTTGAAGGGTGAGTGTGCCAGTGTAATTACAGGCACACGGGACATAACATCTCAAGGTTGGTGGCATTGGCGATGAAAGCGATGGTAACATCTCTTATAATGTCAATGTCTATGGGCGTTGGTGACCACTTACCATCAGGTGGCCCAAATGATCGTCCGCCTTCCAAAGAAACAAAAAAAAAACGCTCACCGGCATTCCAATACCGAAAGACATTGGCATTGTATGGAATATTAAACGTCCCTTACATCGCCAATGCGCCACCAACCTTGGGAATTAAGATGTTCCCTCGTGGTTGCAATTACACTGGCTTAAACCCGGAATACTGTAATATATTGTATTCAACGGTAGAATACCTACTGATTAGGTCTGTATCCACTTTGATCAATGTTTGTCATTAATATCATATATGGAGAGTGGAAACAAAGATGGCGCTCAGTATCACATTAATTGTAACAAGGATATACTTCAATTAGTTAAGCTAAGACCGGTTTAAGATTAAAAACATATATTATTTAAAAATGACTAAATTTTATTTGTTGGTAACATTATTCTATTTGAAGTCTGTATATTTAATCTGTGCAATTTATTAGTAGTTGTTAAAAATGTAATTACAGATTGGGTCGGTCACGGACTCGTGGCCAGTCTCTAGAGCAGGATGCGGAGATGGAAAACCAACGGATACGCAGCATCAGCGCAGAGAGAAACAGTCATGGTGAATTTTATTTTATTTTAGTTACTTACGATTCCTCCACTCATATAATCCGACCGGACGTTGTCAGGATAGGACAGAGGGAACGCCTTAATATGCTTTGGGCGGCACAGGAGAGTTAACTCTGGCAACTTTGAATTTCAGGCTGTTTTTTTTAAATATAATTACTCGATAACTAAGTCTTAATTTTCAATTTTTAATTAATTTTACAGACAAAGCCTTAACACTGCCAAATAGGAATGTATATTCAGCGGGAGCATCGCCCGCGCAATCTGGAGACGAATCAAGGACGTCTAGAAGGTATGCACTAATGTAGCTCTGTTTAACGTTAATTAATCAGTGTTGCCATCGCTATAAAAATATTTGACTCGATATCTATACTAACATTATAAATGCGAATATAACTCTGTCTGTCTGTTTCAAAGCTAAGCCACTGAACCGATTTTGATAAAATTTGGTATGTAGCAAGCTTGAACTGTGAAGACCGTAGGCATTTTTAATAGATGAATATAAAATACTACATTGCATTAAGTCTTTTTTTTTTAATTAAATGACTATCATTGTACTTTTAATACAAACGAGTATGTACAGTTTATTATTATTTTCGTATACATTTCAATTTAGAATATGATAAGTATTATAATTAATTGGTAAACAATCTTCAAAGAAACAATTTATTCAAAAATTGAAATTTGTGATGATTTTGCACTAACAAGCCAAAACTTCATCAAAACAGTATTAACGTACAATTGAAATGTATTTACTAAGCTTAATAACAAAAATAAGGCTGTATTGCCTCTAAACGTTAAAACAATAATTTATATTATACATGTATAGAACGCGAGTATATATTTTTAACATAGCGCTAAATGTTATTTTTTCTCTTTTTTCATCTGGCAACACTCACGCTGGGGATAAACGCACTCTGCAATCTGGTAACATTGGTTTGACATAATCATTCTCTTTTAATTAATATTCTTTAAAATGCATGAATTTCTTTTCTATGAACTTCAATTATTTTCCCCTTTTAACGCTTTTTTCAATCATTTTTTTTCTACTTGGCATTCTGTTACATATTTTATTTTCAATTCATATTTTTTCCTGTCAAACTCTTTGCATCTAACTTTTTTTTTCTGCCGAGTACATATTTTCGAAAACTATTTCACGAATCAAAATATCATTCATGTCATATGTGACCATTACAAAAAATAACCCAGTAGATCATCCCTTAGCGAAGTCTCCGGATTCAGTACGGCATCAGCTCGTACCTTCATCCATGAGGCCTCGACCCTGGTCTTGGAGACCATAGAGGCTGGCATAAAGAAACACTACTTGGTACCACTGACAGTCGCACAAAGATCAAGATGGCGGCGGAAGGGTGTAAAGCTGCATATTTACAATGAGCATACTTTCATCGCTAAACATCTTAGCGGGTGAGTGACTTTTTTATATTTATTAAGTGTTAATGGATTTTTAAATACATAACAATTTTGTGTCTTCATCTATTTTTTTATTAAAATCATACTATGTATTGAAATGCTGAAAATTATTACGTATGTTCTACAGTATCTAAACTAAGTCTAACTATCCTTTTTCATATCTAGATATGAGATAGAGAAAACAATATATTTGTCAGTTCAAATTAGTTTCGTTATAAAAATTGTTGACCGTTAAATGCAATGTATAGTTATATAACGTATGTTCTTCAAATAAGTAAAACGAATGTAAGGAATGGTTAATATTTCAAACAGTGCCAATGTTTATGGGCGGCGGTGACTACTTACCGTCAAGTAGTCTATTTGCTCCTCGTCCTATATCATAAAAAAACCACCGCGGCTATGGCCATGTCTGCTTGCACATTTATTTCAAGTAAATGTTAAGCTGTCTATGGTATTATTATACTTGTGAATACTCGTCCCCAGTGGCACAGTGTGTGAGGTGTGCCACAAGACGGTGGCGCGCCGGCTCGGCAAGCAGGGCTACGAATGCCGCGACTGCCGCGTGCGCGTGCACAAGCACTGCCACGTGCGCGTGCCCGAGCCCTGCACGCGCTCCACCGTGCACGACATGGAGCTGTGAGTACACACACGCACACACACACACACACACACATGGAGCTGTGCGAAGGTGTAGACGCCACTAGTGTCAGCACAACTGCGCACACGGATACGACGTAAGTATAACGCACACATCGCGAGCTGTACGACGATGTAGTGACTCTAGTATTCGCGGCGTAGAGGTGTGAGTATGTCCACAGCGAGTAATGCGTGTGTGTGCTCCAGCCAGCACGATATAGAATTGTAAGTATGTTCATGATGCAAGTGCTCTGGCGCGAACAGTAACAGACATCAAAACTAGTCGACCGCGAGAAGTTTGTGCTTCAACGGCCTGAACACTGTGAGTGTAATATTTACATACTATAATCTTAAGAAAAACTCAATATTATTATTACGATCTACTGCAGAACTTAATAATTAATTTCATTTTAGCCAACTATACCAGTTACCAATATAAAATATTTGTTTATTTTTGTTTAACAATAAATATAAAAGTTAGATGTACTAGAAATAAAGATTGATTAAATGTTTTACTAAAGTATATGTCTTAAGATTTTTCGGTCATAAAAGCAACTTCTAAAATTAACGCCCAATGATCTGTCAAAATGTGAAATATCAATTCCACAGATTAAATTATTAATTTCAATGGTGTTATTTCATGTATGTATTTATGTATAAATTTTATTTTATCTGGTTGCCTTCCAATGAATACGAGTCCGACATGTAATGGTAACCAACGACATAGCTAGCTAGTATCCATATGCATTACATACATAACGTATATATCATAATGCTTTGTATATATTGTTTGTAAACAATGTATGGTAAGTGTGCAACAAACCAGATTTCACTGGAATAATCGACTTTTGTTAAACGATATTTAATTTTAAAAATATTTTAATCTCTTAAACATTACAGTAAATGAAATCTGGTATTAACTGGTTTATTTATGATAAATATCGTGCTGATGAAGAATCTTATAAAATATTATATTATATTTAAAATGTAAAAATTAGTCTTTGACTACATTTTTCAGAAAAAAATATAGTTTAAAATAGTTAAATTTATTAATTCTTAATTAGCACGGTTATTGAAAATACTCATTGTAAACATATTTATACTAAAAAAATATATATAATATTTTGAAATCAAGTAGTAATCATGCTTATAGTAATTGATTATGTTACAAATGATAACCAAATTTTTATTTGAAAGTTGCTTGTAATAAGCGGCTAAAACATACATACAGTTTACGAGATACTAACGATTTAGAGAGCTGGACTGAGAGTAAATTGCACAAGTCTGTGAAAAAAAAAAACAAAAAAAGAAATGTAATTTGTCAAAGGTAATGTCAAATAATATTTCAAGGATAGCTTGATAGAGTTGCTTATCATTAAAAACGGTTTGTAACATTCCACATTGCGTATCAAAGCTTATTATTGAATTAAATATGTCAGAATAATTAATATAAAATATGTGTAGGTTTTACGCAGCGTTAGTGATTTATTGTTTCTACTGACATTAACATATTTGACAGGGCTTGTTTAACTTTAGCACATGAAAAGAGAAAGAGACAGCACATTGTTATCACTTTCTCTTTAGTGTTTTTACTTAATGCTGTCAAATAAAATTACCTTAGAAATTGTTTACATTTAAAATTATAATAATTTTCAGTAGAGTTCTCTGATAAAGTAATATTATATAAAAGTATCTCTCTTATAAAGTGTATCTCGTAAACTCTTTTCTCTTCATTTCCGCTATATCGCTTACGAATATTTTAATTTTCAACGCTGCCAAGGTCCCATTCCCATAGTTTTGGAAATGGAAGGTACATTTAGTTCATATAATATTAAAAAGCTTTAGTGTTGTCTTGAGATGAACGAAAATGGTATAATTGACAATTGAACTTGTATTCGAATAATTAAATAAGATTGAAATCTGTCACATGAGTGCTAATTTCTATATAATACAGCTTTATACGATAAATTAATAATCTATGTCATAGTCGTTCATGTCCGTGCTATTATCTGTTACAGTGACGTTACCCAGCGCATGCGCACTTTTAAGAAATAATATGTTATAATTTAATCTGTAGCAATCACACAGCATACATATTACTTTCATTCAATATTTTTGAATGATTTTGAATTTTTTGCTGACCGATGAAGTATACCTAATAATTAAATGCATCGTTTACTATTAATTCAGCTTAAATTCGTGTATGTTTATTAATTTTGCGCTAGTATCGTCTTTATATTAATGTTTATATTGTCAGCTATGAAATATTGTACATTAAAGACTAAATATATTGTAACAATAAGGAATTGATGACATGTAGTCAAAAAATAAATATATATATAATCGGCCGTTAATATACATTACGTTGTATGTAATATATTCATTGTGTTTTGATTGTAATATGTGTTCTTCTTACTTCTTTATTTCAAAATGCTATATTTCCTTACAATTTGACACATGTTAACTCTTTTTTTTTTAACAGAAAAAGATCTCAATTTACTAATTCTAATTAGGTTCTACAAATATACTATAGTAATAATGACAAGTACAATTTCATTGTATTTTACTAATATTTTGAAGCTGACATGAAATATAATAAAAAAAAATAATAATTTTGTATGTATATTCTACATATGAAAAAAAATCACAAAATGGCTGAACTTTCATTAGAAATGTTACATTAAAAAACGTGCTTTTCTTATTTAATTTGCTTTTTACAACATTTAGATGCTTTAATTAGTTTTTTTTAATTAAATACTTGTAGCTGCAATAAATCTGTATTACATTATAGTTTAATAAGATTTATTAATTAACGACAAACAATTATTCTTCTAGATCCATGCTCCCAGTGTTAAGCGAATAATCCAGCTAAGCGAGAAGACTGCAAGAAAAAAATACAAAAAATCCAAAAAAATTACAAATCTATTCAGGTCTAAAAATACTAAAGTCTGTAGTCGCCTTTTTAATCTGTTTGCCTTTTCTGTGGCATGTTTTTGTTGTATCTATGGACTTTATGAGGTAGACAAATCATTGAGTCGCTGATTCCTTTATTAATATCTTGATTTTGCTTAATGTATAGCATCCCTTCAGAACTTGATTATTTAGCCCTTCATGTAAATTTTCATGAAATTAATTATCAATAACAAATTTTTCCTGACATGAAAAGTAAATAATTCAAATCCATAATCTCTATTAATCATTAAAAATTATTAACTCTAACTTTAAATATATGTGTACTCTGTACATCATTTAATATATTTAGTCAAGAGTTCTTAATATTTTAAGAAGTCAAATGATATCATTGTTTATGGAAATTGTCTGTCTATGTACATTGTATTATAGCAAAGACAATAAAGTTAATCTTATCTCTGCTTTTCAAAATCCATAAAAAAAATATTGTTCATTCCCAGAATTTCTTCCACGATAGCAAATATTATTAATAATGCAACAATATATAACCCAAACATAAAAATATCACTCAGGAAATAAAACGGCCGGTTCCCATATTTAACGTATCGTTATTGTACATCAGGAACAATCAGTTCCCTTAAACTAACTCCTATAAGTTTTTAAAATACACGCGAATTTGAAACTTATGAGACTCTTTTAATAGGGACGCTTTTGAATTACATCTCTGATAATACTGCTAGTATGGAATTGCCCGTAAGGAAAAGTAATCGTTACTTAAATATAGAAACCGGACGTACTTGAATATTATACAAGCATGCTCTAATTAATTACCAACGTAGCTAAATACGCATTTACCTTTTTTTTCAGCACATTTTATTTTCGAATAACCGTTTATTTTTAAAATGCACATTTATAGCTGTGCTTTGTGTTGTAATAATTTGTTAATGTCTTTTGTTATAAAGTTACTATAAGCTAATCGTATTGATTGTTGTCTTCTTATTTCTAGGGCTTACATCTCATCACCTTACACAGACAAGAACATAAGAATGCTGTGATCTTCGCCAGGCTTAAGCACAAAATATTAAACTATATACTTAAATTATTTAATTTATTAAGATTAACGAAGTACAATACCCATGTACTATACTTATACATTGTAAAGGCTTTTTTACAAATATATTTATAAATGTAAACGTTATATGAAATTGTATATTAGCTGTAAGAATAAAAAGTAGTTTCCCTCACTAAATTTCTAAAAAAAAAATTTCCCGCTTTCTCTCACATATTGGCGCGAATGTTAGATTAGTTTAGGAATCGCTAGAGCCCACCTTTAAAACCATTTCCAAACGTTCATGTTACCATTTTAAAAAAATCAAACACGCCAAAGTTATAAACATGGAGGATTTATTAAAATCTCTACCTCATCTCTTCGAAGCTACGACAATATGCATGAAATTTAAGGTTACCGTATATATTATATTTATTTAAGATGAATTAATATAACAAAAACTTGTTATATTTAAATGTTATTTTATTATTTATAAACATCACAACTTTGTACTTATATCTTTTAAATAACCACAATTTTGCTTTAAAAGTGCGATATAGCAAATTTATAAAGATTATAATATCCTGTGACAGATAAATAATGTTGATTTAGTTATAAGTGCTTACGCACAAAATAATATTTGTTGTTAAATTGTGCAATAAAATTTAATAAAATCACGCTTCGTGCTTTTTTAATATAAAAAAATTGCTATTTAATGACATGGCAACACCAGTGACCACCATATTTTGTTCGTTTGTTTCTTGTATTCATCGATGTGTTTTAAAGTTTAAAAGAGTGTTCGAATATGTTATTTCAGAAACTTTGCTACAAATATTTTAAAAATCAAACTGGTAATGATTTGATCGTATTATTAGTTTTTGATATATTTGTAGCGTTTTGTTCTCATTTTGTTATAAATAAAGTGATTATGTACATGACAATGTATTATAAATATTGTTGATGCGTTAGATTACGTGTATTCTAAATATTATTTATAAATGTTGGCAATGTGTTTTTTGTAATTTTATTTTCAGTTCTTATAAATAAAAATGCCTTTTTAAACTGTTTTGTTTTGATTAATCCTTTATTAGTAAAAAAAGTACAGTAACAGCCTCTAGTGTCCTACAGCTGGGCAAAAGACTATTTTTCTTTTATAGTTCTGGTTTCAGAGGATAGCCGTCAGCCATTTCTTTATTGCGTATTATAATGTGGATTATACGCCTATAATATAATTATTTGTTAGTGTCTATACTACGGACATTTTTTTGTCAATATGTTTATATAAACTTTACCACTGCTTGCATACACAATCCACAATCTAACATACATAATAATTATGCTACATTATTTTACTTGGTGGTAGGGCTTCGTGCAAGCTCGTCTAGGTAGATACCACCCACTCTTCAGGTATTCTACCGCAAAACAGCAGTACTTGCTATTGTTGTGTTCCGGTATGAACGGTGAGTGAGCCAATGTAATTACAGGCACAAGGGACATAGCTTCTTAGTTCCCAAGGTTGGTGGCGCATTGGCGATGTAAGCGATGGTAACATCTCTTACAATGCCAATGTCTATGGGCGTTGGTGACCACTTACCACCAGGTGGCAAATGCCCGCCCGATTACATACAAAAAAGAAAAATTACATATCTTATAATATATCCACCAATATTGGTTTAAATTATAAATTGAATTGTGTTCCGGACCGAAATAAACTTCAAATTAATTTATTATCAGAATTTATGCTACTAATTTAATTTATAAGATGTTTAGAATCTAGATTTTTTTTGCTTTATTTTGGGAATGAGTAGTCACTTTGGAGCCGAGATGGCCCAGTGGTAAGAACGCGTGAATCTTAACCGATGATCGTGGGTTCAAACCCGGGCAAGCACCACTGAATTTCATGTGCTTAATTTGTGATTATAATTCATCTCGTGCTTGACGGTGAAGGAAAACATCGTGAGGAAACCTGCATGTGTCAAATTTTCACTGAAATTCTGTCACATGTGTATTCCACCAATCCGCATTGGAGCAGCGTGGTGGAATAAGCTCCAAAACCTTCTTCTCAAAAAGAGAAGAGGCCTTAGCCCAGCAGTGGGACATTCACAGGCTGTTACTTTACTAGTCACTTTTATTTACAATAGAGGGTACCGAATAGAAACGTTTCTATTGATTAAATGCGAGACTACAGCGCCACATGCGCAACTACCCTCTTCTTATCGATAAGAGGGTAGTTAAACAGTTAGTATGACAATATTTTAAAGTTAGTCTCCAATATATTTGGATAAAATGGATAGTTTAAATCGGCGATACTCAACCTTTTCATAATAGGGGCCACAAAAACGTGTTAATCATGATATTCATGATGTCGCGAGCCGCAAACATTTATCGCATATATCTTAACATTTTTTTTATTATTTCATGACATTTCAAATACTTATTTCCTTAAGCAGTTGATTAATTATTAATATATAATAATTTAATTATTAATATATAATAATTTAATTATTAAGGTGTTAAAAACCTTTATATCAAATTTAAAATACGTAGTTCAAAATAAAGCAACATCAAGTGAGCCAACCACAAAAGTCCGACGGGCCGCAGGTTGAATCCCAGCTGATTTAAATAATTTGAAGATATTAGTTGTATTTGATAATGATGTCTGTTACATTATATATAAATCTAAAATAATAATAGTAATATCCTGGGACATTATTCACATCTCATTCACACACGGCCATCTCATCCCAAATTAAGCAGAGCTCGTACTATAGAAACCAGACTTATATATATAATCACACCCAGACTCAGGACAAACAGACATATTCATGCACACAAATGTCTGTTTTTGGTGGGAATGGGAATCGAACGCACGCCAACCGGCCCGAAATAGGCCTATAAGCTGACTGTACGATTGTGAGCACGAGTGTATCCGAGCGAGGGATTTTTATTTTTTTTATTTTATAGGTTGGCGGACGAGCATTTGGGCCACCTGATGGTAAGTGGTCACCAACGCCCATAGACAATGGCATTGTAAGAAATGTTGGAGATAGAAAATAAAACAGTTCGTCTTACGTATCACTTTATTGACTCCGGCATATGTACAAACATCAAGCTAGCATTCGGTAGTAAACGCCAAAAACTACTTTTGTATAATTCAGTAGATATATAACAGTTGTTGATAACTAATAAAGAATTGTAGAAATTGATTGTTTTAGTGTACTGGCAGTGTTCTAGGGATGCTTGACGTTATGGCGTTTACGTACTCGGTCAACACTCATTCGTATTTAACATATATCAGATAACGATTACGCGACTATTTTCATAAATTTCGATAACACACAAACTCTAGACTGAATGCAGTAAATAATGTATCATAGGAATCACTAGTTATTAAATTAATATATGTATTTCGTTATATAATATGTTAAATTATAAATTTTATAATCCATACTGTCTATGATCTAATACATAATTTCATAAAAAAAAGTTGCTATAATGAAAACAAAAAAATCGAAAAATTGCCATTACAAAAAAAAAAAAAAACGAATTTAAATTTGAAATAAAAGGAAAAATAAAAAACAAAAGAAAATGGGATCACAAAAAAAATATAATTCGTAAAGGGTATTTACAATAATCCGAGTGACTACGAAAACCATCAATTAGTATAAATTGAATTACATACGTCATGTGGTAACCTTAACTAGAGCATCACTTACCACCACGCGTTTACAACATTACCGCCGCATATCAAATATATATATATATAAAAATTAAGCCGACAATTAAATATATTAAAATTATACTATAGAAATACATACAATTTTCAGTACAGAATTAATATTTAATCTATATGTTAGAGAACGAAACTTTTATTATCTGTGCCATTGGTGCCACACAAAAAAAAATTGACATACTTCAAAGATCGCGTCATCAATACATTTAAACACAGCGGTAATATTTTAAAGCCATTAATTGGATACAACATACAAATCATTTATTAATAATAATAATAATAAAAAAATTAACCATCTGACAAACAAACGTACATCATTAAGAATTAATTACACAAAATTAGTATATAGAGGCGCTAAAAAGAGTGCGCGGTAGTGCAACGGCCGATTTCGCGAGGACATACGATATTACTCACAATATATATTTAATTTACAATTAAAAGCATCAGCGTAAAATGAACAGTTACCAAAAAAAAAAAAACATAATAAGCTTAAAGTAAAGCCTTTACGCGAACACGAAATAAAAAGCTCAATGTTAGGCGATTTCAAATATTCATCGAAAATGGCATAATTTTTTTTTTATTTACCTTCAATCATATATATATATATATATGTATATACTATGAATAAATACACAATCTTTGACATAACTGAGACCGATAAAAACGAATATTGTATAAACGTTACCAACGTAAATTTGGTTAGTTTAATTATTTATTTTAATACTATGTTTATCTTACACGTTATATTATATATATGTATATATCGTTATATATCACTAATGTATGAATTTATGAGATTTTGATCGAGTTTGTTAAATTAAAAAAAAAAAAACAAAGAAACGATTCGTGTTCGTTGCGAATTTAAAACGCAAACGTCAACAATAATCTCTCACAAGCATATTATTGTTTAGGATATACGCAAATGGGCGGGGCTTAAATATGTTATAGTTTATGAACATCATTAATAATTTAGGTGAAAATTTAAACTGTCAGTATTGTCATTGGAATTTGGTAAATAAAGAAGGGCTTAATTGTAGGGCTTAACAATGGTAAAATTTGGATAAAAATGAAGTTATCGCTGGTACTTTGAGTGTCATTAACGATGATGTATAACGCTGGCCCTATCAGGATAGAGCGAGATTGTCTTTCAGCGCCCTTTGGTCGACGCTTTTCACTTAACATATATTGGAGTTCAGTTATGTTATATACATATTCATTATCACATTTAGAAAAAGCAATGCTAATGTACCCACTCCCTTGGAAAATATTTTAATCGCTCCCCCCCCCCCATTAGATAGCAAACCTGGCGCCTGGAGCGATCGCTTCTCTCGCTCTTTCACAGGACCGGAGCTGATTAGGAATATTGTAATTTCAAATATGCTTGTATGAGACTTTGTTTTATTATTATTTTTATGTATATTTACCCAATACAAATTTTGCAAGTCCGCGTTTTGAACTCGAAACAATAAAAAAAAAACAATATAAATGCAACTTCAGTCAAATATAAATCGGTATGCTATACGCAGCACCATTATTTAAACCATCAATTAAAAAAAAATAAAACACATCCAAAAAGTTTTTATATTTATCCAAATGTGATATAAATAGAGCCGTTGTGTTTGTTCTGATGTAGCTTACTCAGTGATACGGTGATGAACAGGGCCGAATTTATTTAAACAAAAAGTCAATGCCCCCCCATTTTCGAGAAACAAAAAAGTCTGTGTAACAAGCTGATTGACTCATTAACACAAATCCAACTTGAATTAATTATATTCATCGTTATTAAAAAAAAATTCTTTAAATGAATTAATTACATATTGTAAAAACTTTATAAGTTCAAACATATGTTTCTGAACCACATACTTAATCCGGCCCTGTCAATATATGTAGTTCAAATCAATAGAATTTGTACAAAGCAATAAATTAATTATAATTTAACGGATAATGTCAAACATTCATATCTTTTCCCATAATGGAAATGGTATTTACTACTGACAAATTTATTAATTCCGAGGAATTCGTTTGACATTTCGTGTGTGGGAATTTAAAAAAAAAACTTATTTTCGGACGTAACCCAGATTGTCTTCCCACTGAGACCATACTGTTAGTAAAACAAATGACAAACAGCCAGAATAATCATTTATGCGTTTAGTTACTGATTATTATTTATTAATAAATTGTTGACTAGTATTCGACAATATCAAAAATCTTACTGTCTGCTAACACACACACACACCAAACACAACAAACGTTCACCTATAAATGTTGTCTAGTCGGTGATCAGTTAAATAGTTCTGTCTCACTCTTTCAAGCGTGGAATTAATGATGAGAGAAAGATAAAATTAGTGTTCAGCTGAACCGACAACAAAACAAATACAAAACCAAAATGAAGGTCGATATTATTATAAGTTACCAAAAAAAGATAATTAAGTATTGTGTTATGTACGTATTCTATTGAAAAGAACTTTATACATATTATAAATATATCGCCGGATAATTGTGAACAGCGTTAGTTTAATTATAAATTAAAAACAATAATTTTAATAAACAAACATTATTCACGATAATTATCCGAGGGCATACATCAAAACAATCGATTCATTGATTCCTTTTGTACTATACTGTTTAATATTATCTATGGATGCTTGAATACAAAAAAAAAAAAACATGACGAAAAAAAAAATCAAAATGTCAATTTAAAAAATAAAAACGAACAGTTTTTTTTCATGGAATGGTATATCAGTCAGTGAATCACTTACAACTAAAATGTGACGTTTATTAAAAAACAATGACGTAGCCAGGGGTTCGGGTTAAAAGCCGACATTATACATATAGTACATAACAAAACCCGCACCCTTCTCACACTGAGAGTAAATTTTGAAAATATTTTGTACGCTTATCATGCATAAAGAATTACATTTACAAAAATGACATTTAAAAATTTTTTTTTATTTTTTTTGTAACTTAACGATACCATTTTGAATATTGTAAATTTAACTGACAAAATGAAACTCTAGTAGAGACCTTTAAATCTGTTCTACTAAGATCAGGTTATATTCTTGTCCGGTCAAAGTAAGTGTAATTCTATTACATCGAATAAATGAATTATCTTGTAAGAAGAGAGATACAATAAAAAAAAAAAAAAATTGCTACAAATTTCTTTCGTTAAATTAAAACAAAGATTTAAATGCCAGTTAAAAAAAAGAAAAGAAAAGTATGGCTACGCCAAAGTTTACAAGTCGATGATATTCATAAGTTATTTTTGACTTGTACTTGAATTTAAAATCTTCATTACTTGTGATACAAATTACATTGCTGTCGGATGAAATTAACAAGGTCTAAAAGCGCTATCTAGCACTTAAATCTAGTTTGGCCTATATCAGCGGAAATCGATAAAGCTAAAACGATACGCACCAACCCGAGCACATACTTGAATGTACTCCTTTAAATAGCGTTTTTAACTACAACTTACGACGATAAAATTCGATGACTACGTATGAAAATTTGTGTAGGAAACATTTAAAAAAATTCTACTGTATGAATCTTGATAGTCATTTCTTAGACTTAATAAATTCATGGAAGACAATTTAGAGCAAAAGCCAACCTGAGTGTATGAAAAAAAAAAATACATTAATTTCATCCGACAAGCGTAAAAAGACTCGATTTAAATACATTCACATGTAAAGTACTTACTCCTCTAAATTGTCGGTTAATACCAACACAGACAACATAAAAAATATAATATGTTTAACATAGACCAGTAAGAAAAAAAAAATGTAAAAGCATTTTTTTTATGTATTCTGTGTTGCCATCGCCGTATTTAGTCAATAAATACAATAATAATACTAGATATAACTTGACACTAATTGATTATAACACATATTTTTTTATTTAGACGACTATCGATTTCTGAACGAATAGAAAAAATAATACTTTCGTTAGTATTGAGAAAAAAAAATACAAAAGGATTAGAAAATACAAAATTGGTAAAGAAGACAAGATTTTAACTGCCTTTTTAAGTGCAAATTATTATAAATATTTATAAAATATATCGTTCAGAAATCGATAGGAATCTTATTAATTGTATATCGTCTTAAAATCTACGTACACGGTAATACATATCCGAATAAATATTTTTTTTTAAGTATAAAATTAAAAAAAAACACAACTTGTTTTATGCTTCATTTACTCGTGCGCAAACTATTCCTTACGAAGAAATCGTCTCCATGAACGAAATTACCAGATTCATATGGCAGCACTATCGTTGTTTTTTTTTTAAAACTGGCGAACTCTAAATATCAATCACAATACTCAGACGACACTGGTGAACGGATGATTTATAAATACGAGGGAAAGTATCAAGATCCAATATTGGGGCATACGCGTTCAGCTCGAGGATCTCGATTTTCTAGTCTAAGTTAATATTTTAGTTAATTACTTAAGACATTGTATTTTTAATCTGTAGTCGATGATTCAATTTCATAGACTATTCCATCAAAGTTTACCATTTATGTGTCTGTCTGTCTGTCACAGCCGTTTATTTAGAGAATAAGAATTTTTGGAACGAATTTGGTGTTTTTTTTTTATCATGGCATATCTATTGTTTGATTCAAAGTAGTTTTAAGTCGATATACGACCTTATATTCTTGATTTCTTGTCTATGTTTGTAACAATTTCAGTATAAATGAGCATATATATATAACATGTTGTCGGTATATTGTAACTTCACATACAAGCTTGGTGTTATACAATTCAACATACTTATGGACAGGTGGTTTCTTTGTATATTGTATATAAAATCGTTCACCGGTGGTGTCTGCGCCGACTAGCTTACCTGCGGGCGAACTCCACCTTTATCGCTGAAATAATAAAGACTAAATTAATTAAAACAATAATTAATTCCAATTGAAGGAGTAATAGAAATAAATTGATGTTGGGTTTACATGTTCCGTGCGATTTGCTTTATTACATATATACTTTATTACCGTCGAGTATCTCCCGCTTCATCTGCCCGACTTGCGTGCGTATCTCGCGCATAACGTCCTGCTTGAAGCTCTCCCAGTCGGCGGCGCTCGCGCAGCCGTTGTCGTTGCCGCCGTTCACTTGCTGCGGAGAGAGACATTAGTTTTTTAACGAAATTATAATTAAATCATAATATCGAGTCATTTAATATGCTCTTGATTATTTATTGTTCCATAATCTAAGGAAGAAAAAAAAGAGTTTACTGTTTTAGTACCACCAAGATATTTCTTTGGAACCGATTTTAATAATTATCACATATGTTGTTTTTTATCAACCCTCAATCAGTTCTGTAATTCTATTTTTCAATAATGAAAGTGATCTTTTTTGGTTGGGTTGAAAACGTTCCCATAGGCTAATAAGGGTTTAGAATTCATGTTTTTAAACGATATGTGTTTATTAATATTAAAAATCTAGTTTGAATGTTAGTCACTATAGTTGAAGCTATAGTGCTACATAAAATAATTTATAATAGGAAACAACAAAACGTTGATGCACATACATAAAAATAT
Source organism: Nymphalis polychloros (assembly GCA_905220585.2). Taxonomy (NCBI): domain Eukaryota; kingdom Metazoa; phylum Arthropoda; class Insecta; order Lepidoptera; family Nymphalidae; genus Nymphalis; species Nymphalis polychloros. The sequence continues at coordinate 6,844,353 of HG992267.1, forward strand.
ATACATAATTATAAAATAACGACTTAATGTTCTCCGATATGGACAATTTTTTTTTTATAGTATAGGTTAGTGGACTAGCTTGTGGGCCACCTGATGGTAAGTGGTCACCAACGGCCATAGACAGTGGTTTGTATATTTCTTAAAAAAAAACAACATCACCACCGCGCCACCAACCTTGGGAACCAAGATGTAATGTCCCTTGTGCCTGTAATTACCCTGGCTCACTCATCCTTCAAACCGGAACACAACAACACAAAGTACTGCTGTTTTGCGGTAGAATATCTGATGAGTGGGTGGTACCTACCCAGACGAGCTTGCACAAAGCTCTACCACCGAGTAAATTGTTGTTGACAGGAAAAAGATACTCATAAAAATAAAAATCGTAACAAAATCTTTATCTGCTTTCCTATGAAAGTGATAAACAAACGATATGGTGTACAAACATACATATTGTTCATCTAATTTTTATTCTCATTATCTTTATTCACAGATGTCTTTCCACTGGGCCAAAGATGCGTGTGATAGAATTGCCAACAATGTAATTTCTCTCCGCACGTTTCCACTTATCAACGGGGCGTGACGTACCTTGAGGATGGTCTCCTCGCTGGCGGACCCGAAGCGCTTGCGAGCGGCGCGCGGGGACTGCGACGGCGCCGCGCACTCCGCGCTCGCTGCAACACGCAAACGTCAGGTCACCTCATCGTGTTCAATCGTGCATCGCCAAGTCGAATAATATTAAATTGTGGGCATATTCCTTGCGAAACGAATGTCATTTATATAATTTAATAAATATAGGGCAGTCAAAACATACGCGTGTTGCCGTTACACGCGGCGGGCAGCCGATGCGGCAGCGTCGCGGAACGCTCCCAGGACTTCATAGGTGTGGAGCTGGCCGAACTCTCCGTCGACGATTCCTGGAAAAATATATTATTCATTATATACGTGCTGTGCGTTATTATCGGTAACGTTATAGATGTTCAATTTTGAAATACTACGACTAGCCTGTTGGTGTAGTTGGTAAGATACTCGCCTTTCACGCCGCAGGTCGTGGGTTCGATTCCCACCCAGGACAGATATTTGTGCGCATGAACATGTATGTTCGTCCTGAGTCTGGGTGTAATTATCTATATAAGTATTTATTTACAAAAGAAAAGTAGTCTATGCAAGTATATCAGTTGTCTGGTTTCCATAGTACGAGCTCTGCTTAGTTTGGGATCATATGGCTTTGTTTGAATAATGTCCCAGGATATTATTATTATTAAATAGGAACGTTTCAATAAAACGTTCTTAATCGTTTTAGACACAACTCCGAGCGGCAAGGTCACGTGATCCCCACCTCGTTCCGGTCGAGGTGCGCGAGGTGCGCGCGGCGCCGCGCCAGCGTGCGCTGCATCTCGTGCATCATGCAGTGCAGGTTGCCGCGCGCGCCGCCCGCCGCCTCCCCCGCGCCGCCCGCCGCGCCGCCCGGCGGGGACGCCTCGCCCGCGCCCGCCGGCGACTGCTGCTGCTGCTGCTGCTGGGGACAGTGTTTACATTACAAGCCTTTAATATTGGTTTTGCGTCATATTCAAAAAGAGATATGTAGATAGTCATTTATTAACCGACTTCGTGAAAGGAGAGATCTCGGTTTCCTCGTTAACGATTATAAAGTTAAGTTACCTTGGCTTGTCTCTTCAGCCTAGCCTGCTGTAGTTGCGCGGCGAGTCCCGTGGGATCCGCGGCGGGGGGCTGCGGTGGTGGCGGCGGCGGCGGGGGCCCAGCGGGCGACGGCGCGACGGGTGCCTGCTGCTGCGGTTGCGGCTGCGGTGGTGGCGGAGGTGGCGGCGCGGGTGCCTGCACTGGGGGTGCCACTGGTTGTTGCTGGAATATCATGGTAATAATGGTAATTAGTATGGGTTGTAAACTTTCAATATAAATATATATACACTACCGGCGAAAAGTCCGGACAAAAATTCAAAAGAGTTCCGGGACGGTTTTTCGTGCCATTTCGCCGGTAGTTTGCATCGGCCATTAAACCAACGCCGTTTTAAAGAGAAGGATTTCATCTACAATTTGGCTTTTTTGAAAAAGTTCCGGAACCTTTTCGCCGGTAGTGTATATGTACACTAGTCAATATAATGATTACTAACTACTTCTATTAACTTATTACGCGGTCTTACTTATTTCTATTATATATTTTAAATATTATACATTTACCATTGGTGGTGGTTGAGGAGCCGCCGGTGGAGTGGGCGGTGCTATCGGACCCTGCAAAACATATACAGAGTAACCTTAATATTTTTCTTCGAGAATAAGTATTTTTTTTAGAATTAACTACAGCATAGGTCGCGGACGTCCACGACACCGTACGCATACCCACGTATCGCCCTAAGACCCCTACGGTCTCCGTAGAAGGGTCTTGTCATATGGGTGATTTGTGGCCCCCACCCAGAGGACCACCCGGTCGCGGAAGTATGCCTCCAACCGAAGACCGAGAAGCTTGAACCTCAACCTATATCCCCCCCTCCCCCCTAGAGCCAGTAACGTACGTTGGGCGGCGCGGGAGGTGCGGGCGGCGCGGGCAGGTTCTGGTGCGGCGGCACGGGGGGCGGCGCGGGCGCGCCCGCCGCCGACAGCGACATGTTGGGCGCCATGGGCGCGCTGCGGGCAGCGAGCATCGGGGTTAGTGTGGCTCATTCGCACTAGCACTAATTTAAACTTATATTCATTTATATACTATTGCAGAATTGTAAATAAATCTTATGTATGAGATCTTATCGAATTGATCTTTGGTAGTGGTGGCCGAATGGGTTATTTAAATGTTTAAAATTAGAATGTTGACTGATGTTGATACGGCTCGCCTAGTGTATTTCAGCTATTTCCACAGTATAATGTCTTATGGCATTCTACTCTGGGGTAATGCAGCCGACATAAATACGATTTTTGTACTGCAGAAGAGAGCTATTTGTGCAATTTACAACCTGGGCCCAAAAGATACATTAAGATGTAAATTTAAAGAAATTAAAATAATGACTGTCGCTTCTCAATATATATTTGATAATATTATGTATGTACGCAAAAACATAAAAGAGTTTCGTAGAAATTGTGACGTACATACTGTTAACACCAGGAACAAGTATAAACTTACAACCACTATTACTAGATTACACGGGGTTAGTAAGTCTTTTATGGGATAATGCATACGCTTCTTCAACAGGATCCCAGAAAGCGTTCAAAAATATTCAATTGTGAAATTTAAAATAATTGTTAAGGAACGCTTATGTGCTAAATATCTTACGCAATCAATGACTTCTTAGATGATTGCACACCTTGGGAATGAAACGATCGCGTCTAGGCTATTTCAAATAAATAAGAATGTTATAATGTAAATCAATTATAATAGTAAAGAATAAGCTTAAAAAAAAAAAAAAAATCCCGCTGAGTTTCTTTCGCCGGTTCTTCTCAGGTCTGAGGTGTTTATTTCCGAACCGGCGGTGGATTTATGACAATCAATAAGCAAGTGTAACGCTTCTATACTGAATAAAGAAATTTGAATTTTGAATTTTTGTTCGACCAGCACGTGAAAGTTGGGCCCCGGGTGGTAGAGTAAGATCGGTTAGATAATATTGGCAACACGGCGACGTAGTCACGTCAGGGTGACGATACAGCAGACTAGTGGTGGTCGACAGATTGTGTAGGTGGCGGACGATGCGGATACAGTGGGGCGGTCACCTGTTGGTGCGGTGGTGGCCGTGCGGCGCGGGCGCGTGCGGCAGCGTGTGCACGCCGTGCGGCGGCGGCGCGGGCGCGGCGCTGGCGGCGGCCGGCTACGAACGTCACGGGTACTTTCATTAGGAGTAGACACACTCCGTAACTCGAAGCGCAAATTTCGGACTCGAAAGAAGCTCTCATGAAATCTGAACTATTTGTAATTGGAGTTATTAAAAATATATATAATTATGGCCCATGTGTAATCACGGCGACCATTTTAAGTGTAGACTAACGGTGCAAAAAATTGTGCAAGTGTATGTGTGTGTGTTACACAGAGACCCGCAGCATTGTACTCTCATAGCGCACAGACACAAAACTAATAGTTAAATAAAAAGAAATAATTCAAAGAGATAGAAAACCGCTGGCATCGAGACCACTTACGACGACCCCCGAATGATGATGGTGTGGCGCGTGATACTGGCTCGGCTGCTGGTGCTGTTGGTGGAGCTGCTGGTGCTGCTGGATTGGCTGGTGTTGCTGGATTGGCTGGTGTTGCTGATGGTGGGGCGCGTGGTACTGCGGCTGTTGCAGTATCGCTGCGTCTTCACGTGTCATCGTTCTGAAATACATTACATTATTTACGTTAAATATATACATATATTGACTTTGTGCAAGTCCGTCAGGGTATCTACCACCTACTTGTCCACCTATTCTACCGGCAAACAGCAATACTTTATATTATTGTGTTTCAGTTTGAAGGGAGAGCGAGCCAATGTAAACTATAGAGGAGTGAAAAGTCGATCCCCAACAAGCTCAGACAATACATGGTATCTAATGAAGAGCGAATAGTACAAGTTAGATGAAGATTATGTTATAGAAACTAATTAATAATTTGAAACAAATTGACAGCTTCGTTTGTCTTTTAGATTTACCTGGCCACTTACAAACTTTTTTATATTTTATTTTAAATATTATATAATTTTATATTCAGATTTTAACCGCGAACCGTTTTCCCGTTAATTATATTACGATTAATCAGCTCGTAAACGTGACAGGTGTTATCAGATTTTGTTTTATAAAATGTAACGATAGTCACCTGTACCCCATGTCTTCATCGTAGTGGGTGTTATTGTGACCGTTGTACGGCACGGGAGGGTTCGGGGGCTGCGGGGGCGGCGGCGCTGTGTTGTTGACGACTTTATTCGCTAGGATCTGGAAATATATAAATCACATAACATTTTATAATACATTGAGACGGTAATTATATGATAAACAATTACCATATTTCTTTACGTTGATTTATTTTCTAATTAAGAACTTTAATTAATTCAATAAAACATAAATATTAATAAACCATTTTTTTTTTTTGATTAATCGATATTTTACACTTTTACAAAATTGCACAAAACAGACATCTCATATACTAACTTCAATATAAAACTCAATAGTTATAAATAATGGCCGGATTTTTAATTAACAATATTCTGTTATAATTAAAAACTTTTTCTCTTCGGATCACAAATTCGATTATTTAAAAGTATAAAAAAATAAAGTATGACCTAATTTCGTCTCAAAGTCATTGCTTTCAAGCGAGCATCTCGTTCATTTGTTTATTTTTGTCTGTCAATAAAAACGGTGTTTTATTGTGACAAATCGATTACAAGCGTTGGACGCTGTCATGGCGGGGACGCGTTGCGCTCTATGAGTCCGATTTCGGCCACTGCGGCCAATCACAGGTGAGATTAACCAACTCCGCGGGACATATTATAGGGGACTAGTGTGTACGTCGGTTTATAAACACGGGAGGGTACACACTTTCAACTTCCGGACACTGGGCTGCAACTAAGAATTTTTCGATAGAAAATCCCAATAAATTTTCATTTGGCGGTTTGAAACCAGGACATTTGGATGGTTTGAGGTCTTATATATATGCACTAGACCAGCTGGACTCAACCTGGGGCCCGCGGGGCGTTTGTGATTGGCCCGCTTGATGTTACTTTATTTTGAACTATTCAACTATCAATTTTAATTTTTTTTATTAACACCATTCGATGAATCCGTTCTTTTACATAAGTAGAAATAAACCCAAGAAATCAATACCTAAAATACTTTGTTAGTGACCCGCGACACCATGACTAACACGTGTTTGCGGCCGCTACAAAGAAAAGGTCGAGTATCGCTGCACTAGATCAACGAGGCAGTCATAATAGTATCACTTCCATATTAACTAGTCTTCTAGGTTCACCATGTCTATAATATAATGTTTTCGGTCATACCTCCAGTGTGTGCATCATGGCTCTCGCAAAGCTATCGGCGTCCTCCCGACAGGAGAAGTTCAGCCCGTAGACGTGGCGCGCGTCGCGCCACTGGTGGAAGGTTGCCGTCGCCTGGTTGTACTTGAGGCCGCGGACGATACCGCAGTTTATAACGACCTGAAATATTTTATTGTTCGGATGCGGTCATGATAACTGATACAGATCTGATATATGTATATAATGTATAAGACTTTAAACTAAATCACTGGTGGTGGGGCTTTGTGTCAGCTCGTCTGGGTAGGTACCAGATATTCTACAGCAAAACAGCAGTACTCGGTATCGTTGTGTTCCGGTTTGAAGGGCGAGTGAGCCAGTGTAATTACAGGCACAAGGGACAGCATCTTAGTTCTCAATATTGGTGGCGAATTGGCGATCGAAGCGATTGTTAACATTTCTTGCAAAGCCAATGTCTATGGGCGTTGGTGACCATTTACCATTGGGTGGTCCATATGGTCGTCCGCCTATTTTTGTTCGTTTATCGTTTATTCCTACCGCACAGGAACACAAACAGAAAACCTTATATGTCATATAGGTGATTTACACATACAAGAATATTCATTATTTAAAAAAAAAAACAAAAATCGACTCTACGTCCTGCTCTACTCTACGGCTTAAAGTAGTTAACGATGACTAATTAGCTTGTTAGTCCTATCACTAGTTGCGGCACTCATTAGTAATATAAAAACAACCTCTAATTATATTTTCACTCACAATTAAACTAACTGTCGGACAGTGAGCATCAGCATGTCAGCCGAATATGAATATCTTAGAATTTTCCGACCGACAGTCACATAGACTTGAACAAAAAACTTGAAAATGATATGTTTATAAATGAAGTTCGTAAGGAACAAACTCATATCAAGTTGTTGTTACCAATCATTTACAATACCTAAACAGTTTACTTTAAATCGGTCTCCTGAGAAACGTAATCATTGCAATTTTACAAGAATTCCGAATAGCAAAATTACTTAGTAGAGCATAACTAATTGGGTAATTGAATTTTTTTTTGTCATGATTCGAAGCATTGTGTTAACTTTTTAATTTTTTTTTTATAACGATTAAAATTTTTAATGTTGAATTCAACATGATCATTTTTATCGCTAGTACCAGAATCGTGCTGTCGAGCGTCGACAATGTTAATCTGTTGTTGCGTTCTCTTCAACATATCTACTTATAACATAACATTATGATGTCACAACCATGTATGGTTCGTTTTTTAGTCACGTGATATTTATATGAACAAAGTAATAATTATTCTATCGTCTATAATATATGTGAGATTGTATTTATAATACTGACTTCATGATCGTTCAGCTTCCTGCCCACTACTCGGAAGGTATTGTGCTGGGTGTGGTGGTAGATATGAACTTTGGAGAGACCGGAGCTCGAGCCCGACGGTATCCATCGTTTCATGGTGTCGTCGTACACCATGACGGATGCGCGCGCGCTGCTGATCGATTGCTCGCTGTAAAGAAAAATAAGGACATATAACAAAAAAACTACAAGCTATTTGAAACTTACGCTTCGAAAAGCTATCTATAAATAAAAGCCACAAAATATCTTATCTGTCGGCTGATTAAAAATATAAAGACTATAAAAAAATTTTAGTTTCTTTCAACACATATGACACATAATTATATCGTATTATATTAAGTATTTTCTATATACATGTAATAGTACAGTCATAAAATCAAAAACACAGTACAGTCATCAAGAAAAAATGGCATTTGAGCATCCATACCTTGGACCAGCTGAATTTGCTTTATCAGAATAAACAAAACACAACAGCCCTACTTGTGCCTATAAAATTAACTATACTTATCGGCTATTTAGTTAAACACTGATTCCTCTCGTTCTATCATTATTGCTTTGATATTAGATAGAAGAAGACAGCATTATTTAAATAAACATCGCTAAAGAACGTTTATAAGTAAGACCGTCATTCATCTCTTACTATCATTATAAATGTGACATTAAAAAGAAGGAGACACAGCATTGTTAAACAAATCATTCCCTTAAATCGAATCACAGATGATAAAATTCATCACAAGGAAATTATACAGTACAGTAACAGCCTGTGAATGTCCCACTTCTGGGTTAAGGCCTCCTCTCCTTTTTGAGACGGTTTTGGAGCTTAATCCACCACGCTGCTCCAATGCGGGTTGGTGGAATACACATGTGGCTGAATTTTAGTGAAATTATACACATGCAGGTTTCCTTTAGCGTCTCAAGCACGACATGAAATCTAAATACAAATTAAGCACATGAAAATTCAGTGGTGCTTGCCCGTGCTTGAACCCACGATCATCGGTTAAGATTCTCGCGTTCTAACCGCTGGGTCATCTAGGCTTATATAATTATACGCCAACGTCTATTAACAAATAAATTTGTTTCCATAATATGCGTACTACATAACTTGTATATGAACGTACGATACGAAATGTAAAAATACCTATAAAAATTCGCTACATACGTAAGTCAGCAATAAATTCCATCCATAAATATAAAAGATCATATGGAAGGTAACTAATCCTCATTATACATAAACGACCTCAGGGTATCGATTCGGCCCCAGGAGTAAGAGCCGCGTCGAGACGGGTTAACCAACCGTTTAAGATTTTCGCAAGTATTATGTAATCGACCCACGCTTGGTCGATTACGAGAACAACACGACAATCTTGAGCTACCTACAGCTAGGTATACGCTTATTATGGTGCAATTAGAAATAAAACATTACACTAATTTAGGGTTTGATAATAAATTAACAAACTTATCTCGATAATCTTTTACTTTATACATTATTCGAGTTAACTTTTAAAAGGCACTCATAAATCGTCAATTAACATATGTTAAATTCGGTCGGGTCGGAATGTATAGAAACTTAGCATAATTTTTTTTAACTTGTGGGTGACCACAGAAATGTCTATGATGTATATATCTAGTCGTGATTCTATACAATTATAAGAATTATATATTAATAGAATATAATATATCAGTAACAGCCCGTGAATGTCCCACTGCTGCGCTAAGGACTCTTCTCTTTTGAGGAGAAGGTTTTGAAGCTAATTCCAACACGCTGCTCCAATGTGGGTTTGTGGAATACACATGTGACAGAATTTCAGTGAAATTTGACACATGCCGGTTTTCTCACGATGTTTTCCTTAACCGTCAAGCACGAAATGAATTATAATCATAAATTAAGCAAATTAAATTCAGTGGTGCTTGCCCGGGTTTGAACCTACGATCACCGGTTAAGATTCACGCGTTCTTACCACTGGGCCACCTCAGCTTAAAATATTATATGAGCAATCAAAATTGTAAAGAATAATTTATTATCTATCTTTGAAATTTGAACAACAAAAAATTATAAGGGTATTGTCGCACTATAAAAGTTGAAAAACGACAGAACAGCTATAGGCAGCTCCATTCTTAGATGAAAACAAGACGATTGGAACGGTGTACCAGTGATGCGATTGATTTCATCGAAGCTTTTCTAGATATATCCCTGCACTGCAGTTTCGTCAGTCAATTATTACCGTTAAAGTTACTATTGAATTTTGACCACGGCCACAACGGAAAGGAAATCTAACTATGCAGGTGTTACTTTCTACTACTTTGCTTTCATGGTCAGATGGAACAGCAATCCGACACTACTGATGAAAGATCAGGTTCAAGCGTTACGACATGTGCATTCCGCGGCACAGGTATATAGCACTACATATTGAATTAATCTAAATCTATTTAGTTTATCTGACCCAGGATGCGAACCCGGGACCGACGGCACTTAACGCTAATGCTTTTTGCGATTATCGTTTCTTACATATCTACATACAAAACAAAAAAACACATAAAATGCATTACCCTTTCAAGTTACGCCATAATTTAATAAAAACGAAGAAAATCAATTTAATAGTACTGGTTTTTATTTTAATCATACAACGAGATAATGTCAATTAAGACAAAAATATCAACGACAGGATACGTTAAGTTACGTCAGCCATCGTCAGCCGTTTTTAAAGGTTAAGCAACATTGACCCAAGACATTGATATACTGAAAAAAACCGACGGTGAATAAATGAACGGATGCAATTAAATTACATAAAATAAGTATTATTATATAGCATAACACGTAATACCTTTTTTATTTAGGATAGGTAGGCGAACGAGCATATGGGCCACCTGATGGTAAGTGGTCGGTCACCAACGCCCATAGACAATGGCAGTGTAAGAGATGTTAACCATCGCTTACATCGTTAATGCGCCACCAACCTTGGGAACTAAGATGTTATGTCCCTTGTGCCTGTAATTACACTGGCTCACTCACACACTCAAATCGGAATACAACAATACCAAGGACGGCTGTTGCGGTAGAATATCTGATGAGTGGGTGGTACCTACCCAGACGAGCTTGCTCAAAGCTCTACCACCAAGTTACCTCTGCTTCTTTGGATTAAAGTTAAACATAAATACGACTGATGGACAAACGCTCGTCTTCTCTTGAGGTCTGCCGCTTATTCCGGCAAACTGCTCCCACGAGATCTCGATATATATCACAATTTCATTGAACCTTTGCAAATTTTAACTCCGAGTGAGATGAATCACAAACTCCCAGCTCGAGGCTTAACAGCCACGTATCCAAATCCAAACACGTATAACACCACAAATATATAAATATATTTACCTTTATGTATTAACGGTGTATACATAGAATGAATCGAGTTAATTATGTTTACGATTAAGGGAGTCCAATACTCAACTAAAATACAAGTAGACTAGACTTAAATAAATAATATAATAATAAATTATATATAATTCCATAGGCGTTAGAACTAAATTTACTATGAGAGCCTTAAGAGAGTTACCGACTCCTTACAATAATGCCATAAACAACCTCTCCAAGTTTACTGCGTAAGCTAATCATTATACAGTTTAGATTATATCAACGAAAGCGAAACGAAGCTTAAGAACACGAGTACCTCAACAAAAGCGCGAAGCGATAGCGGCGCTAAATAATCCGCCACAACAAAATCTGTGTCATCAATATGTATATGTTACAAATAATAATAATTATAGTTAATTAATAACTTTGTAATTAGTGGAAAAGATTTACTACTCATGTTCTCTCAGAAGAATCTACATTCCGAACCGGTGGTAGTTTTACATTTAATATAATCTTATAAGTAACGATTCATAAGAGCCTACTTTTATAAAACTCGATTTGTAAATGTTACAAAATTGTGCCCTTTGCGACAAAAGGAAAAAAAAAAGTTTCAACGTCTAATAAAAGACAACAAGTACAGGCCCCACCTTTAACTTTTAGGCTTCGCTCGATCACACAAGTGTATTTGAATTTCGAACGTCAATCGCGCTCGACTTGTCATTGTCATTTGTCAGTTATGCAACGTCGTTCGGCGAGGGCGGACGTGGGTCGATTGCTTCAGAAGGTCATGTATTCATACAATCTGTGTTTAGGTTAAACGAGATTGATTACTTTTTATTTGTTATGGTACAATAAAACAAGCGTCGTAAAGTCATGTGTTTAATATTTCACTTTAATGGTCGTGTGGCTTATCTATCGTTTACATAATACTTTTAGCCGATTACGACGAACACAAGGACGCATTTACGTGTTGTTCGTGTGAAAACGATACATACGATACGATATTATACAGTCATATTGTATGTTACATGACTTACGTGTATGGTTAATATAACGGATTAATTGTGTCAATGACCACGTATGGGTCGTTATAATCATATGATAAAAAAAAATCGCACTCGTACAAACAGACTGGGGACATTAATAGCTATAATGAAGAATAATTGTTACAAATGCCAATCCTCAACTAGTGTAATAATTAAGAACAAGAAGAATCGTATTACAAAAACGATCTGATTTTCGATATATTTATTTATATTTCTTTATATAGCTATAATTCGAGACCTTTTAATAATTTTATATTAAAGGTCCGAAGTGTGAAGAACTGACGTGGTTTAAAAGTTAAACTAGTTAAAATTTGACACAATTCAATACAAATAATATTCGGCAGGTTTACCAAACATTCCTATTCTGCCATAACTTTTAATAGAAGTTTAAATGATTTTTTTCAAAGTCGATTTGTAGTTAGAAATTTTACGCTTTTCAGCTGTTTAAATCACACAATGCATGATGCAAAAACAGAATACAAAGTGAACAAATTCGAAATTCAAATTCAAAATACTTTATACAATATTGAAGTATTATACTTTCTTATTGATTTTCAAACGAGAAAACCAGGGAAGAGTATTTATTTATTTAAATATTCGTTTATTCATCTTTACTATTGAAGACGTGCTTGCCCGGGTTTCAAACACTCATCGATTGAGTCTCAGGTGATCCAACCACCGGACCATCATTGCTATCTATATTTACATATAATATATTACGATACGAAATATTAAACGATTGCAGAATTATGTCAAATATTTTAGGAGCTTGCGTTGATTTAAGTAAGACTCGAGTGGGCAGAAAGGTGCCCACCACATGTCCATATACAAGATGTCGGAAAGTAATAAAAAAAGTTGCATCATTTGAGGATGAACGTTTTTTTTTTTTAAGTAACCAGATATTATTCATATTCAAAAATGTTAGCATATGGATTATTTATGAAATAATATATAACGTATAATTCATTAGCCACGGCGTGAATAGTGGAACATTTCAATATAGGAGGTGTACCTTCACTACGACTGATGGGAAGAGAGGAACATTTCAAAACCATCATGGTATTATCATTAATACGTAATGATAACGAGTATTCCTCCGAATAACAAAACAAACGAAACGAAAGTCAATTGAGTGGTTCGTCGGTAATCAATTTTATTATATCAAATTATAGTCTTGACCGAGTCGATTTCGATTTTAACAAAGCTTTCACTATTGAAAGTTGAAAATGTTTAATGGTATGACACGGGTCCTTTGTTGGATGTATTATAAAAACATAAAAACTTTTATTTTTATAATACAATTAAATCTTTTGTTTTTCGAACGTTTGTCCCTTCGTATTTTGGCTTTTATATCCGTCCAATGTATATAAAAAGTGTAGCTATTGAGTTTCTCGTCAATAAAATCTATATTTCGATTGCAAGAGTTTATAAGAACTTAAATATAATAAAATAATATAACATATTATGTATGTTTGAATTGACAGATTCACGAATACATTATAATACAACCTAAAGATAGAAATGGTAAAAAAATATATATATATACAAAATTAAAATATAATTACTCTATTTCTACACGAGAATCTTATCGCTAGAAACCTGGCAGACACAATCTCACGAGTATTTTAAACGAAATATAATCCTCGAAATAATTCCAAAGACAATTGTTTGGGTAATTAAGAGAGTAAATGAGTTTATCGCACTACCTGACTAATTTTTGTTTACGTAAAAACATTTCTATGAAAACCTTATCGGCAGTGAAACCGACTTAACGGATATCTTTTGTTCTATTCATTTGGGTAACTGTTTTAGTGGCAATTATACTCTTAAATGAAATCTTGGAAAGTATTCTTTTTTTTAAAGTAAATATTATGTGTGGCGATGGTCACAATGGTGCAATCTGCTGGTGATTGGTCTCGTTATTGTGAAAATACATGGACAAGTGAGGAATATTACTACTATCTCCTTTCTACTGGATATTACTGTTTCGCTCACACTTCAAACTACAAGTAAGCAACGCATAGTTATCCATAGAATACCTGATAAAAAATGGTTATAGCTCAGGCCTTCACAGAACCATATGTAAAAACATATAAACTTTTCCCGCGTCTTCATTCCCATAACCTCCGATAGATCGAATAATAACGTCACGAATAAAAATGATTATTACATTAGAGCCTCTTTAGAGCCTAAACAAAAACCATCTTTTGGCTCTATAATAATAATTATTGGTTTATACAATATAAAGAAAATCCGTACCACTAGCGTACATAAAGTCAAATAGTATAATTACTGTCGCAATGAACACAATTTCGAATCTCTATTAATTATCGTACCTCATAATATACAATTAATTCGGCGATTCCAAAATTGTAATTGAAGTATTTTTTATATCATCGAAATATACTTTGTCATGTTTTTTTTCCAATTAAAAATATGTCCAATACGCAATACAAAATACATATATTTCTTATTATCCGGTATAATTAACCATCAGTGGAACAATACAGCTCAATTATAATAACCTGCAATGCACGTAACCTCTATCTCTCTCTGTCATAATTGATTTGACATTTAAAAGAAGAAGACAGAACTGTTTAATTTTTCATCCCCTAAGCAACATTTAAAAAGTATTCAAATTTAAACAACACGTGTTTTACTCACTGCGCCCAGTAATCCTCCCAATTCTTCTCTCTCGTCGAACCGTACCCTCTGGGTAAAGTGGCCGTTTTACCCCTCCCGTTTAGGGAGGCACTGTCCCTTTTGTCCGGGAGGCTCATGACTGAGTGCCTTTGGACCGGCTCCGAACGGAACGATTTAAGGGAAATCGTGTCGTCTGATTTAAGACTCGTCTGGGAACCTCTCAGGCCGTTCTGATTTAGATTCGTTTGTCCGTAATCGTTTTTCTGATCATCTGATATAATTACACCGTTGTCACTGTTTATCCTGTTTAAATGGGGTCGCGGCAAAGGCCGGCGGTATTCGAAGCTGTCCGCCTTAATTACGGATGATGAACGTTTCATTTTCGGCGATTCATGGACGCTGGTCAGGGACGGCATCTTCGATTCCTTTTCCAAGACTATCTCGTGTTCGATCTGCGTCTGAACATGGGCCAGCATCTCTTCGAGATCGCCCAAGTCCGGGTTCAGATTCATTTTCATTCGCCTCATTTTGTCACTACAAACACATGCACTATTCAAAAATGGGTACTTTGACGTCTATTGTTCAAACACTACACTACTACATAACATTTTTTTAACTCGAATCACGTGCTCTCTCGCCGAGGGCGCGCGGCAAACTGACAGTATTTCGTTAAGTATGACATAGTTATCAATCAGTTGACTGTCTAACCTCAATACGCATCACCAGTTATCACTTGACATCCGATACGAGATAAATAAAACCATATTTTTTTATTGCAAAACATTTTTGTACTTAACCCTATTGTAATAAGGAAGTGCTAGTTTTGTTGATTTTAAATGTATAAAGACAATGATCGATGGGCAAATTTTAAGCGTTTAACAATAACATTCATTATTATAATGAAATAAGATCGTTTTTTCTTTGTATATAGTCTATTGCGCCATTCTAGCCTTCAAGTTCAGTACGAAAGTAGTAATTTCCTATATTAATAGGACGAAATAGAAAGGCAACAACAAACGAAGGTATTAAATATCATATAAAAACTGTAAAGTATCAAAATTAATTCTCAAGAATTATATTTCACGATTGTATTCAACATTTTCTATGACTACAGTCACGGTCTTGAAAATATAATAAATATATTTGTGTGAGTGAGCTTAATGAGTGTGCGTAAATGACCGATTCTGTAACTGAAAGCACAAGCCAAAAATTCTTAAAAGTACTAAGTACAAAATAATTTTTGATTGATTAATTTAGATTTTTTTACACATTAATTGAATTACTTCTAAAGTTAACACTATACTAGAAAATATCGTTTTCTATATTCACATTATATGATGATAATTGTAATGAATACATATACAATTATTATCTTAAATTTGTATTATTAGTTTTTATTTTAGTTTTATTTTTTATTTTATTTTTTTTGTCATTAATTAGTTAATTGGTAATTCTTATATATTTTATTTATTATTTTTGTGATTGTGATTCTTATTTTAATACTAATTATTAATGTATATTATGTAATATTATTAATGTGTGATTTGAATGTATTGAATGATGCCTGAAAAATAAAGATATTATTATTATTATTATTATTATTAATATATTTATTTATTTATTAACTACACAATTTCCTGTAAGCGTTTGCAACGATTCTTATATTTTTATCGTTTAAAATTATGAGAACACGTGCTTCCTGTTCGATATTGATAACTGATAATGATTTTGTTTCGACAATTAAGTTTTGAATTGTTAACTTTTGACGTTCCATCAAGGAAAAATCGAATCAACTGGATCGTTGTATTAGTAGAATGAGAAAAAAGCTAAACGTCAACGATTATTCGATTCGATTCCGATAATGTGAAAACTATCTTAGTAGAATTGGCATCCTGTGTCCAATTTGAAGACAAGCAGCCTCTCTGATCTGTCTCGAGAACGGGCATCAGAGGTTTTAGTGGATAAGAAATACATAACCAGGATCCTTCCGAAATATATGACTCCTACAAACGCTTTGAAATCATAAGTCATTTTTCCGATGAAATCGTTTAGTAATAAAAACACGATCACCAAATATATAAGGAATTCTTATATATTCTTACTACTATTATTACTCAGTATGTAGGATGAGTCATACGCTATACTACATTGTATGGTCTGTTGTCCGCAATTAAATAACAACAATTAAAGAAGATTCATTCAACCAACTTCAAAAACAGGGACCGAATTCTACTAATACGTTCCCGATTCGATTCCGATCCAACTTTGACTATTCTATTTTTATTCGTATCGGTACCGAACCGATACGATGTTAACATATCCCGTTATATCAAAACCAAAATTAATTGTTACCTTGTATGCCAATAGTCGATAATTAAATTAAATAATAGGAAAACGGATAAACAGCAACGATCACGCTTCGATTCGATTGCGATAATGTGACAATTTATTGGTAGAATTGGCCCTCAGGAGGACGTTTTTAATTCACCAGATTTTTATTTTAACGAGCTTTTTCCACCACGCCGTCGCAATACGGGTTGGTGGATATACATGGGTCAGAATTCGACACAGGCCGGTCTCTTCACTATTGTCTTACTTCATCGTCGGGCACGAGATGAATATCACAAACAAATTAAGCATATGAAAATTCAAAGGGCTTTAAGGAACCCGCTATCTTCTGTTAACATCTACGTGTTTTAACCATTGGGTCATCTCGACTCGACTTAGAATATTATAATTCAGTAGATTTATTTAAAAATTGTTTTCGACATTATTCAATCTACAATAACATTGAATATAGCCCGCATATATTTTACGTAATAATTAACAAACTTTCTTTGTTGGAATAATTCTATTTCATTGGTTATAGGGGTGGTGGGTACAATTAAATCTGTCAAGACAATTACAAAAAAAAAAAATATATGAAAGCTCAAGACCTCATCGGCTCACTTAACCGAATATCGTGTATTCTGTTCAAAGAGTTAGAAAAGGAAAACAAGAAACGTAATTTGCTTTAGGAAGTATATTTATCTCTACTTAGTGTGAAAATGTAAAATTTTATTATGAAACAAAGTCCTCCCGGAAACTACCGGAAACGTCTCCCATGTAAGGTATGATGTATTTTTCATACACATAAGACCTTTTGCATTTGACTATCAATAAAATTCAATTCTATACTGAATTTGGAAGCTTTATATTAATACATAAAACACAAGGTAATTACAACAACAAAATCAACTTCAGTTGTACTTAGAGATCAAGACGTATAATAATAAATTAATCTGCATTGTACAATGAGTGTTACAGTAAGTCACAACTCTATAACAATCAGCTGTACACTTAAGTGATTTCTCTTAAACTCAATTAGTCCGGAATCGTTCTGAAGTCATGCGCCCGCGCATCGACAATTGTTAAATTGTTTTGATTGGTCAACGCAGGTGCTCGAGTGCGTTGTAATCATTACACCTAACGATTGTTTTGAGAATACATACGAATGTTTATTTTGAAAATCATATTAAATCACTCTAAAGATTGCTTCGACCAGCGTATCGATTTCTGTAAGCTTTATTAAACTTATTGTTTGTTAACAGAGAGTTCAGCCAATACCAACGGGTTTAAAAGTAAATGTAACATATATGAATGTTCCACTTCTGGGCTAAGGACTTTATCCCTTTGAGCAGAACCACCACGCTGCTCCAATGAGCGTTGATATATTTTTTTAAATAGTCCCGGGAGGTCAAATGACTACTCCACCTGATGGTAAGTGGTAGTAGAGTCCAAACGCGACGACGGCCAGTGCTGTCGGGAAGAACGCTTTGCATTTGATTGATAAACATGGGCAGAATTTCAGTTAAATTGGACACCAAATCTATTCAGTGGTTTAGGCGCGAAAGCGTGACAAACATTCAAACAAACTCACATTCGAATTTATAATGTTAGTAAGGATACAGACGACGCTTCCATGCGATTTATATCTTAAATACAATTAATACCATTTCTAATTAATTCCTTGATCTTAATACGTGTAACGAGACACCATTGTTTAATGAACACGTTTACGAGTTATTAGCGACATGACAGTTTGATGTATGCTATTAAAACGAACAAATCTATGTCTATTAAGGAAAGGCGTTATAAATGATTTAGCAGAATGACATAGTTGTCATAAACCTCATACATATACAATAGTTTTTATATATGTATAAGGAAACTACTTTAAGCACATATGTAAGGGGAGGGAGAGAGAGCTGCCTCTCTGCCCTCTAGGTATTAGGTACCCTTTGCTTTTTTCTGTGGCCCCTGACGACGTGTATGCTGTTTCATGATGTTAGATTGAGTAGTTAAGATACAAAATCGTAAAAAGCAAACAAACAAACAAAATAACATTCACATTTATAATATTAGTCAGGAATATAATACTCTAATAACCGAAATAAATATGACCGTGAGGTATGAACTGTTTACCTCGTGACCTGCAACCTTATTCGTAGCTACTAAGATTAGTATACTAACTACATTGAAATTAAATAATAATGTCCTCCAGACCGATTTCGGCCACGGCGTCCAAAATCAAGAGAGACTAGTCAACTGCGCAGAGGATATTATAGTGCACAAGAATGTGCGCAAACACAGGTGCAGTCTCTATTCCATTATTCTCATAATCCGATGGGACGGCATTCCGACACGACCAGAAAGAGTTTAGGCGCAGGACCAACGGCTTTACGTATTCTTCGAAGCAAGGGAGTGTGCAAACTTCCAACTTCCAGACTTCGGGCTGCTACTGAGAATTTTCGACAGAACAACTCAGTAACTTTATACTGGCCCGACCTAGTATTTGTAGTCAGGACCCCCGGGTCTGCGACCTTATATGTAACCACTAGGCCAACGAGACAGAAGTTAAATAATACATAATACTACCCCCTAAGGCACTGTGAACGGTTAGTAAACTTTTTTTAAATTTATCAATGAGATGATAAAGTAATTTAATAAATTACAAATCGGATGAATCTTCGCGTTACGCTCTGCGAATTGAGCCGAGAGAAATCGAATAGCGGGTCAGTTGTAGAAAAGCTGTCTAGTAAATATGTTACAGTGATGAGAGGAGCGTTTATATTTTAAAAAAAACCATATAAATATATTTTTTTAACATTTAATCATAGTTAACAATCTTTATGAGTGTATGTTCGCTCTACTTTTTCATTTATGTTGACATAACTCAAGCCCGGGAAAGGTTGTTTGAAAGAGGTCCTTATAATGCATCGCCAATATGTTATTGGAACGAAGTTCTTTTACGCGGCTTACAGTAGAGTGAATTGGCAGTGACCCAATGTCATGTCATATAACGAAATAGCGTTCATAATATGCCTACCAAATGCTACAAAATGCGATGCGTCATCAAAAAGCACGAACGTCCATCGTGCTTTTTGATGTGACAAAAATACAGTAATATAATCAATTAAAATCTACGTTTGAAAACACGGTTTGAGTCGAAAAAATATTGCATAGAACTTCGTTACTGACGGAGGTCAGGTAACTCGTGTGCAATAAAGAACATTAACATAATGAATTAGTAACCTAACATCATTCGACTCAGCATGAAATCGCTACCGCCCATGTAAACGCTAATCGCTTTAACACAATTCACTTTACATTTCTACGAACGAACTGTATATTGGCACTCGATAAAGGGCACTCGAGTTATCGGAAGGCAGGTAGTATCATCAATGAAAAAAAAAAATCCTACATTTTATTTAATGATGATTCATTTTATAGGAAATATGATTGATCGAATAATTATTCCGTGAAAATATAAATCATTTCAAAATACATATGTTTACTTATGATAATATAATATGACGAATCCAACCTATATTTTTGCTTAGTAATATTCATTTACCGTTTTCTTATAGATATTATAAAAAAAGTGACGTATCCTATAATAATTTGTAAATGTTGTTCACAATCTTTGTAAATGTTGGTTTTAGCGTAATTACTGGTATAATTTTGCTGCAAATTGTAAATTTAATATAACCTTTAGCGGTAATTTATAGTTTTTTTTTTTAATTAGTAATTTATATATATATTTATATAGTACTTAAGGACTACCACATGGATAGTGTTGTGGATTATATTATTGTTACTTTTTTCAAGAAATCAAATCATTGTTAACAAAATGTATAGTGTAACTGTTTACTGTCCCTTAAGTAAAGAAAATAAATAAATTTGGGAGGTAAATAGTAAACAGGTAGAGGCGTTGAAACAAGGACTTTCAAGTGGAAAATTACTTTACTAGCTTTTCTAGATTTCACCCGCGTGTTTCCCGTTCCAGTGGAAGTCCCGTTACAGGGATAAAATATTGCCCTATGTTATTCACTGATAACGTAGGGAAAGAATTGTTAAAATCGGTGTAGTGGTTTAGACGTGAAAGCGTAACAAACAAACAAACAAACTAACTAACATTCTCATTTATAATATTAGTTAGGATTGTAAACCACAAAAAAGAAATACAAAATATGGATACAGCCTAAATAACAGAAGCATACAATTTTGGCGACCTTATCGTTACATAGCGATCTCTTCCAGGCAACCAACGGTGTATGGAATAATTCATAGGAGGTAAATTAAACGAAAATTTGTTAAATAAAACAAACCTCGTAAGTCATCTAATTACATACGACTATCGTTATTTGTCCCAGTACTGAAACGCTTATCGTTGTTGCAACACCGTCGTTTCCGGTTTGGTGGATTCGTGTGCTCCCGTTCAGATAAAAATGTTGACAAGTACTCATGAAGGCAATTATTATTGTTCTCTTATATAGTTCAATTTATAGAACACATTGTATTATATGAACTCTTGATTCAGTTAAATACGTAGAATCAAATGATAAATATAAATGTACAGATAGTAACAGCCTTTGAATGTCCCACTGCTGGGCTAAGGTCTCTTCTCCTCTTTTTGAGGAGAAGGTTTGGAGCTTATTTCACCACGCTGCTCCAATGCGGGTTGGTGGAATACACATGTGACAGAATTTCAGTGAAATTTGTCACATGCATGTTTCCTTACGATGTTTTCCTTCACCAGATGAATTATAATCACAAATTAAGCACGTGAAATTCAGTGGTGCTTGCCTTGGTTTGAACCCGCGATCATTGGTTAAGGTTCACGTGTTTTTTCTGTTAACATTTGTCGTTATCGTCAAATGTTAACAGAAAGTTTTAATACGGACGAAGAATCGAGTATTTATTATCTCTGTTTATAACACAATTTTGTCCTAGACGGTGGAAACATATTGTTGAAACCTGTATGTATAGAATTTATATTGTATATACAACGCGCAGTAAAGTGGCGTTGTAAAAATAAGGTCCAATAGTACTCGGTATAATTTACTCGGTGGTAGAGCTTTGTGCAAGCTCGTCTGGGTAGGTACCATCCACTCATCAGATATTCTAACGCAAAATAGTAGTGCTTTATATTGTTGTGTTCCGGTTTGAAGGGTGAATAAGACAGTGTAATTACAGGCACAAGGGACATAGCATCTTAGTTCCCAAGGTTGGTGGCGCATTGGCGATGTAAGCGATGGGTAACATTTCTTACAATGCCATTGTCTATGCGCGTTGGTGATCACTTACCATCAGGTGGCCGATATGCTCGTCCGCCTACTTATACAATAAAAAAGTGAGGATGAGAAAGTTTATTTGTCCGTTTGTTACGCTTACAAATCTTAACTAGTCAAACGATCATACGGTGCATAGGGTACCTCCTCCCTCTCGCGCGGACTACACTAGACATCTTTTCATTATGATATGAATATTTGATTTCATCATAGTTGCATATTCTTGTCATCGACCGTTGAGTGTAGCATCAGTCTCGCATCACGTATCCAACCCAACAACAGTCAGGTTCAAATTAGGAACACGAAGGGCTCAGGGATGGGTATCTGGTCAAAACCAATACCATGAGTTGATGTTAATCGTCGTACAGTAGGAAGTCGCGTGATTGGTCGTATCCTGCAATCGTTTGCCGTGTAATTACTGCACGTAGCATCAAGCTTTTGTACCGTTAGGACAGAGGAAGATATTTTTTTTATAATTATCTATGTTATGTGATGTTGTGTTATGTTATTGTTCGTTATTTATTTATAACTCTGGCTGAGTGAAACTCAATTCAAGATTAAAATAGAATTATAAGATAATTTTATTGATAGTTTATACTAATATTATAAAGAGGAAATATTTGATTTTTTGTTTGTTTGTTACGTTTTAACTCAAAAACTACTGGACCGGTTTTAAAAATTCTTTCACCATTAGAAAGCTACATCTTTACCGAGTAGCATAGGCTATATCATTTTTTTTTTTAAATAGAGATCTCTACCTAAAATGGAACAACCCAAGGTATCAAATTGTTGCCTATAAATGTCATTATTTGGCATGCGCTGCGAAAACTATTGACGGTATATAAAAAAGTGTTTTATATATTAATAGTACTCATGTTTGCCCACAAAAAAGTCCGCAATGGTATATGCCTAACTATTATAGTTAAGCCAATTATAGTTAAGTTTAAATACGGGTGGAATCGAATAGAGGTGATATATGTATCATGATATTATTAATCCTTATCCATTTAAATGGTTTAATAATTAAGGATGATTATTTATATGTAAATTCCTCTTTAAATGATCCGGATCAGATTTTTCGTTTAGAAGTTATGACGGGTATAAAATTCTCTCAGTGAGAAAAATGTCACAGTTTGAACAAACTGTAACTGCCCTACGTTTTTAGTCTATTACCAAATACTAATTTACGTTAAATCATAGTTTTAAATTTTCGCGGACGAAGTCGCGGGCGAAGTGCTTGTCACCAATAAAATAAACAAAGCATTAAGTTTAAGCTTTTAATGAAATTACTATTATTAAATAAAGCTTAGTCTATTCGGAGGTAGTCTGTTCATGGTTGTCTGTTGATCCACTGTCACATAGTTTATCGCCAAGCAGCAATACTTAGTATTATTGTGATCCGGTTTAGGAGATGAGTGAGCCGGTGTAACTGCACACACAAGGAACATCAAATCTTAGATCCCAAGATTGGTGGCGTATTGGCGATGTAACGGATAATAGATATTTCTTACATTGCCCAATTTTCCAGCCAATCTATATTAAGAACCATCGTTTTGTGTTGTGTCGCTTTAAATCCTTAGATGATGTAATGAAGTGTTTAATTGCCACTGCCTAACCACAAAATAGTTGCTTTCAAATAGCGTACTTAATAATACATTTGGTGTCTTTGTGACAAGCAAAAATTATCATTTATTAGAGTAGACTGTGGACAGTGATGGAAGCGCATGCTGGATCTGGAGGGAGACAATTTGAATTGTAAAGTTATCCATTTGACTGAGCATCCATTATACATACATACGATATTATTACATTGATTAAATCGATAAGGACGAATAACTTAAATACACAAGACGTCAGTATAACATATGGTATGGATATGATGAAAGCTCGTTAGGCAAACAACATCCTTGCCGACAATTTCGTAATACTATATGGCACCACGGCCGCTCTGACAAGTGTGCCATGAAGAAGAAGAAGAAGAATGATATGTACAAACGTCTTGACCAAACTCGAGTAACTTGCCGATGAAAACATTTCTAATCACACAGCGATCAAAACAAATCATACCTACTTTATTAAATTAATTAATTACCTTTCATATGCACTTTCGAGTCGTCGTTTGACGTAAATTCAATAAAAAATTACCACCGTTTCGGTATGTAGATCTACCTACAGGAACCGGCAAGAATATCAGTGTTTACTTATTTCCATCAATTAAATAACATAAACATGGTTGATTAAAACAATAATTGTAAACTAAATTCGACCCGACGATTTTTCGTTACATACATATACATATTTTATACGAGTAGTAGTATGCAAAGGTATAGTTACGTCTCGTTTATATATAAAATTATTGTAAATATAAATAGTTATAAGATAAGATTCATTCTTTTTATCAAAATTATTATCATGTAATATGTGTCCTATTACCGTAATGAGTTATCTATACCTTGAATCATTCATCATTCTCCTAAACTATGTATTTGATCTTACCCCTAGTCATATCCTCATTATTTATTTCTACCTCCCCGAACATGTCACATATCACACAGTCCATTCGCCTTTTTTGGCATTTGCGTTTCGCTTGAAAAGAAATAAATCTTCGCCATTATGTTGTCCGTACTTTCTGTGTATCTTACTATTATTTTGATTGAATTACTTTTTAATGCAATTTGCATGTTTTTATTTCTAGGCAGCATCACAATCGACATTTCAAGATTACTCTCCTTTATAATTTTTTCAAGTTACCGGCTTCGGATAGAATAAATCTAAAATAAAACATTTATATTGTAATACATATTCCAAGTTTATTGGTTTACGTGGCGCACGCGCAATTTTTCAGATATCTTCAACAATCGAAGTCATATTTTAGTCAATAAGCTAAAAACATGAATAAAATATACACCTACCATTCATCATGAATTGCGTCATTCATTTTTGAAAACTATTAAATCTTTCGATGGATGATCAGTAATATATAGTGATTCTTCTAGCAAAGATTATGATACAATGTATCGTCGCGTGTCTAGCGCCGCGACGGCGTGCTTCAAATGATGCGTGAAAATTTGTTAATTAATTTTCCCACGCATAATAGTTCGTAGGTTTTTTAATCGATATTTTTTTTATATTTGCGTTTGTAATTCTAATATCTATGAATACCATTAAATTAAGAAACATTTTTTTTGTTAGCTGTTTTGTACCGTCTGTGATTTTTATTTAATTAAACGCAATAACATTTTATACTCAAACGAAGCTCGTATATCATTTTTACCTGAACAGATTTACCGCTACGGCGTTACAAATATTACCATTTACAGATTTTAATCACAATATATTGTGAAACACGAAAACGTGACTAGGTAGATAATTTTTTAACACTCTCTAGATTGTGAGAAATGGAATTGCTCTTCCAAGACGATTCAATCTCGGGATTTAAGTTTTAATTTTTTTTTAAATGGCTTTATTATTTAACGCGTTGAAATGTTTATACCATTTACTGTATTACAGGTTATGTATGATAAGAACAAAAAATAAAAAATGTATTAAATTGAGGAGTATATTCTGATTTAATTTAAAAAACAGCAAGCAATTGTTATCTCAATGTCAATACTCGTATTGGCTTACACTTTCCGCATGTGCGCATCTTGCATACAAACCACCAAACGGCCCCCCAAGACGTTACATAATCGTGTTTAAACAATGCATTTACGTCACAAGTTAAGCGACCGAAATACATACGAAATGAGTAGAACACATGAATGCATACCGAAAGCGATTTTGAAGTTCATACGTTTAATAAATATGTACCGCATAGTTTACATATGTTATTATTGTCTCTGACCAAAATTAAAATATTTTCCTCAAAAAATCATCTCTGGTTTGGATATTCTTTTCCAAACTGGAGGGTAGGTTTTATATTGCATGTCATTAAGCAAGTGTCATACTTACTATATTCGATAAAGAATTACGATTTACATAAAATTAACGACATTTAATAATTGAACATAAAACTTATCATGTTATATATACTCTGGATCCACATATTACAAAGTATTAAGCATTGTGTGTCACTAATATATATATATTACAATTCGTTTCTAAGCATAACATTAGTAATCGAAAAACAATGACACGAATACATTCAAAGATCGAAAAAGTGTAAGAAAATTACAAAGTAACAAAATCCAAAGCGAGTTCTCAAGATTCAAGAGAGCATAAGTCACAATCCTTTCATCTAGTTCACAAAAGTACTCCATTCATTGTGACGTTATTTGAATAAAAAAAAAACTTTCGATTCACCGCAATTCACTAAGCTAGGAAAAGCCTTCTCGGCAGATTTAACAATGGCTTAACCTGACAACGATAAATTTACAATTCATTCAAACGAAAATGCACCTTAACGCGAAGACATACGGACGAATACGAGATAGGAAAGTGTTGTTAACCCCGTAGCTTCAATTGCCTGGATCTTAAGGGATAATGAACTTTATATGGTTGAAATAAAGGTCGTAGAGACGAGATTTAGCGCGGGAAACGAGGCGTAACCGCATCTAGTGCAGTGATGCGGAAATGTCTTTGTATAATTGAAGAAAAATACTGGAGCAAAACAAAAATTCAGCCAGCGTTGAGGATATCTTGACTGCACGAAATAGGAATTGCTAAGGAACTACACATTCTGGGTGAGCTTTTAAGATATATTGATAACATTATGTAGCAAATGCTTGAGAAGCTTTTTTAAAATTACCTACAGATTTATAATCACTTTTGTATTTATAATATAACAAATAATATAAATACAAAAGTGAAGTATGTTTGTTACGTTTTCACAGTTAAACCACTAAGCCGATTTAAAAAAACATTTCACTAATGGAAAGCTACACTATCAAGCAACATAGGCTACATTTTGTCCCCGTATTCGCATTTCACAGGAACGGGAACTACGCGGGTGAAACCGCGGCCAAAACGCTATTAACATTATAAATAGAATAAATATAAAATAAAAAAAATTACGTGATGTTACTACATGAAATTCGTAGGAACACTACAGACTCAACACATAGTCTTAAGGCTGGTTTATATGAGGCGTTATTTCGATCTGCTTATTCCTTCCAAAGTGTAAAGTTAGTGATTTATTTAACAACCGAAAATAAAGCATTAACCTTACTCTTATCACATAAAACTTGTAAAGTACCTTTATTTGAAGCTGAAGACATTTTCGTTAGCATTGAAAGTCTATACTCGTATTGGTAGTGACGGATATTTGGGAACGTCGCATATCACGAAGCCATTCAATCAAGTAATCATCTCTGATGATAAAGTCGAATAAATAGCTCGTAAATTTTCCATTATTGTATTATTGATAAATATCTAATAAAATAGAATATTTTTATGAATAAAAATAATACGCTGAACGAAGTGTGGCGTGATAGAGCTTAATGTTTTTTTGTGAAGTAATCAAAGACAAAAAATACTTTCGTTTATTTGTTCACAGATCACAAGTGAATATTTCCGTAAATATATAGTGCAGTTTTTTATGTATTTATTTATATGCATTCAAAGTGTTTTATTTAAAAGAGAACCTCATTTTTCAAAGCTTTGTCGTCGTTTCTACCATTACAATATTAAAAACATCACATGTCATTTCCGATATTATAGTGTATTTGAATTTTCGTTTTATTACAACCAAATATATTTTTAATTTCTGTATTAATTCTAACTAGTATTATATTGGGATGAAAATATATATAAAATATGTTTAGATTATTAATGTGAAAGTAACCCTGCGCGTCTATTACGCCTTCACAATCAAACCACAAAACCGATTTATGGGTAATTTGGTATTAAGCAAGCGTGTTAAATTGAAGTTATTATGTATACGATATATGTACACGTACAAGGTTACTATCGTATACATAATATACTGATGTATTTCGAAATCACAAAAGGAAAACATTCTTTACAACGCTCACGAATAATGAAAGTTGGAAGATATCGATTTAACGAAAAAACACTCGAGTCACTCTCTCGATTCCTCGGAAGGGCCGCAATCACACCGATTTGTCACGGCGACGTGTCACTACATGCGGAACGTCTCGGGAAGAATGATAATGTTGCATTTAACTTGGAATTCTTCGGATATTTCTCACAAACCTTCATTTAACGATAGGGAGTTGAGATCATCTATAATAGCATATTTGTGTATGTAATCTAACAATTTCGCATATATCACGACCGTTATAGTATCAGAGCATTAATATCCAACTGTTTTGTAAAAGCATTTCATTCCTGACATGGGGACGGTTTAAAATTTATTTCAGCAAGTTCCTATGCGTAATCGTTGACTGTATTTTTTTTTTAATTTCTTCTAGGTAGCGTACTTGCAACTGATGGGAAGTCGTCAACACTCAGTGTGTAACATTGTTTTTTTTTTTTTTTTATTGGAAACAAACAGTACATAATAAATTTTATAAATATCAAATATTGAAAAATCATTGCCAAAATAGTTTCCAATGATTAACAACTAGCACA
Organism: Nymphalis polychloros; assembly: GCA_905220585.2. Lineage (NCBI taxonomy): Eukaryota > Metazoa > Arthropoda > Insecta > Lepidoptera > Nymphalidae > Nymphalis > Nymphalis polychloros. The sequence continues at coordinate 6,872,851 of HG992267.1, forward strand.
TAACAGGCGTAGATGCATTGGCGTATCATTCATTACATCACCAATGCGCCACCAACCATGATAACAAAGAAGTTATTCCCTTGTAACTACACTGGCTCTTTCAAACCGGAACACTAATATCAAGCAATGGTAGAACGAGTGATGAATGAGTCTTAAATTGGTAGAAAAAATACTAACTATACAGTTACTTACCAGTTATTTCCGGTTACAACTTTATAACGAACCAGTCCTAGCTTTACATTGGATTTAGTCCTCTGAACCGACCAATCATATGGGCTTATAAGAGTACTCGAATAAAGAACACGCCATAACCAACGGCTAATGATTAATAATTAAATACAGATAACTTATAATAATCAAATGTATAAATTCTAAGACAGTTGTAATATCGAACGCGTCAGTGTGAACCGCTATGATACGGAAGGAGCTTGCGTAGGATTACCAGTTGTTGTCTATAATAGATTGTAAACTGTTTCCTTAAATCGCTAATTATTTAGTTACACGAATCTCTATACTTATATTATAAATGCGAAAGTAACTGTCTGTCTGTTACCCTTTCACGTCTAAACAACTGAACCGATTTTGATAAAATTTGTTACACAGCAAGCGTTATGTCAAGGCGAAATTAGGCATCATATTATTATGTATTTATATTGATGATACTAGAATAAAGGATTAAATATAATTCATTGTTACAATATAAGAAGTACATTTTTTTTTTCGCAAAAAAAACCGAAATTAATATACACAAAACATAAATGGCGCCAAGTGAGTCGTAAAACTAATCATATATTACAATACAATCATACAATTATGTAAATTCGAACAGTTTTTAAGTAAAGAAGAGATAAAAGTTAATTAACTATTACCTTATTTGGACAGAACCATATCTGTCGATCACCTACGCGGTGCGCCATACTAGCTGGATGTTATTTACTTAAAACATACGCCATACTAATGACTTTAGAAATTTACGCCAAATATAGAGTATTCCATAATTGGCCCGTTGGTCCAGTGGATAGCTTATAATACAGTAGATTCCGAGATCCTAGGTTGAAATCACGGGTAGGTCAAAAAATCTTATTGGGTATTTACGCCAAGAATCCAATCATCAGTTCAAAGTGTTGACAGCTTGACAGCGTTTAATAAGTGTGCACACACGTGTGCAAAATAGTATATTTTGTGTAGGTGGCTAATCTTAGTTGACCATTGCCTGTCCGCCATTGCCAAAAAGTGGGATACACCATACCAGAAATATTGACTCAACATTTTGGGGCGATACAAGAACTCGGATAATTCATGACTAAAAGTCCAACAGCGGTGATTTTCCTATTAGCCTAACCGACATATTTTCGTTTATATCACGCAGCGAGTATGTAATCCCCGCTGCTACAAATTACATCAAATTTACCATTAATTCAAGTTAATCCCCAACTACTACTGTTCTTCCCTCCAAATAGTCACACCCGATTGTTGTATTCGTCGGTCGTGTTCACATTTGAGATAATTTATAAACGCTATATTAATAAAAAAATTAATATTTTACAATATTATGTTTGACAGGAGGGCTGATTCATTCGTTTCGCCAAGAGGATCGAAATTGTGATTCAAAGACGACGCGGTCACGATTTGTACAATTGTTATTTTTAATATTTATTTGTATATATTTAAGGATTTAATGTAAATAATTCTTATCTTTCCTAATTTCGTTCTACCCACTTCATAGAGACGAGTGGGTTGTTGGCAACAGTCGCGTTAAATTAAAATTTCGGCAACAAGGTTAGCAAAGTTAATAACCAAATTGTTAAGTATCTTAATCTTAAAGCTTTTATAGTAATCTCTAAATTATAATTTAAACACTGTAATTTTTTTAAGCTTTCATCTCAATTACTTTTTACGTTATTATTAATGTTAATTTTATTTTTTTTTTTTTATATAAGAGCTATTATATAGTGTCGAACTTTGCTTAAATTCACAAGAAACTATTAATATTAAATATAGTATAGGAGCAAAAGGGGCCACGGTGTTAATCCAGGCATTTTGCCTTAGAGGTCAGACAAACTTTTTAATCAGTAAGCCTTTTTAAATGTCAACGAGACGTTTTAAAAGCAAGTCATAACATTTATAATATTTCGCCACGAAAATATATTCAAAATATTTCACCGGATACAACCGTGAGGCACACACGTCTAACTACAGGCAGCGCCTGGCTTCACTGCTTGTACACAATCTTTAAGATGTTATACATAATAGGGAAAGCGACAAAAGATTTGCTACCCTTCTTAACTTCAAACATGTAAGAGAAACTATAGCATTTTTGGGCTTTTGAACTTATTTTAGTGTAGGCATTGGGGATAACATAATCAGTACATGTGTTATGTGAAACTAATTGTATAGTGCATTTTTTTAATTTACTGTACCGATATATTTATGTACTAATATAATGAAAAATAAATAGTTATTGGGTTTTTCTGTCAAAAAATTCTCAGTAGCAGCCCGGAGTCTGAAAGTTGGAAGTGCGTACACTCCCGTGCCTCGGAAAGCACGTTAAGCCGTTGGTCCTGCGCCTGAACTCTTTCCGGTCGTGTCGGATTGCCGTCCCATCGGATTATGAGAGCTAAAGAAAAGAGAGTGCACCTGTGTTTGCGCACACACTTGTGCACTATAATATCTCCTGCACAGTTGGCTAATCTCTCTTGAGATTGGCCGCCGTGGCCAAAATCGGTCTGGAGGACCTTATTATTATTAAATATACTTTTCGATCTATTTTTTCACTTTTTTCATTCGAATCTTGACGTATTATCGTATTGTTGTGTATGGTATTGGTCAATTTATTTAGATAGTGAAATTGAAGGTCAGGCCGTAATCAATTAACAAGAAGCCGAGCAACGGAGCTTATTTTAAAATAAATATAAGTACAGAGGATTAAATTACTGAATAGACGAGTTTTTAATTACGTTCCACGATTCCAATAATTAAGATGTCGATTTTCAGAAATGTTTTGATTGTCGTGGTTTAACGAGGTCATTGTTAATCTGTAGCTGTCCGTATTAAAGTCATTATTAATGTAAAATATCTATTGGCACTCCTCGGAATAAAGACCGACTCGCATGCCGTGACGGCGTACGTCGTGACGATCTCTCATGCCATTTTGACCTCTATATTTTGGCCGCTCTACTCTCGTGTGCGGGCGCATTACTATACTTCGTTGCTATATGTTATTATATTTATTTTATAAAAAAAAATATCAATTTCTTTAATCATCAATTTTGATGATCCACATCTAGTTTTTTTTTTAAATTTAATACTGAAAGGCAATCGACTAGTGAGTTACTTGACAGTACGTGGTCATCATTGCTCGTAGGAATTGTAACCCTTATTTGCACCACCTATGCTCCACCACCTTTATGCCCCTTGGTGCTGCGATTTTATGTCCCTTGTGGTCCAATGAAACAAATAAGCTTGTACTATAAGAATTAACCATTTCTCTCGCCGTCTATACGAACTGAAGATGTTAAGATATGATGTCCCTTGTGCATATTATATATATATATATATATATATATAGGGTTTTCCAATAGGGACGCTTGAACTTTGACAGCTGATTGCGGCCATGTTGTTTGAGTGACAGCTGTCAAATGCAGTGTGTTATATTCATTCCGTCCTCCCAAACCACCATGGCAGGTTACAGTGTCGAGCAGCACGTGCAAATCATAAAATTGTTTTATGAAAATGGGTCTTCAGTTCGAGCAACGTTCCGCGCACTTCGCCCGTTTTACGGTCGCGATGATCGTCCTGCCGAGTCGACTATCCGTCGATTGGTGGACAAATTCGAGTCAACCGGGTCAGTTAACAATCAGCCGGTTCCCGTGCGTCAACGTAACGCGAGATCTGCCGAGAATATCGCCGCTGTGCGCGACAGTGTCCTCGAAAACCCGCGGCAGTCAATTCCGCGTCGCGCACAGGAACTCGGCCTTTCGCAGACGACAACTTGGCGAATTTTGCGTTGTGACTTGAGCCTGCACCCGTACAAGATCCAGCTGACCCAAGAGCTCAAGGTTAATGACCATAGACAGCGCCGTGTGTTCGCTGACTGGGCATTAGAGCAGTTGGAAGTTGACGCCGATTTTGGCAAAAAAATCATCTTCAGCGACGAGGCGCATTTTTGGATGAATGGCTATGTCAACAAGCAAAATTGCCGTATTTGGGACGAGACCAATCCACACGAGGTTCACCAAGTGGCAATGCACCCGCAGAAAGTGACTGTTTGGTGCGGATTTTGGGCCGGAGGCGTGATTGGTCCGTATTTTTTCGAAAATGATAATGGTGTGGCCGTCACCGTCAATGGTGAGCGATACCGGTCGATGATAACCAACTTCTTTTGGCCTGAAATCGAGAATATGGATCTGGACAACATGTGGTTTCAACAGGACGGTGCTACGTGCCACACAGCACACGCTACGATGGAAGTTCTGCACGATCAAGCGCCCTTAATGGAAAACCCTATATATATATATGTCCCTGGCATAGTTAGCCAGTGTAATTCACTGGCTAACTCGCCCTTCAAACCGGAATACAGCAATACAAAACATATCTGTTTGTCGGTGGAATAATTAATGAGTAGGTAATATATACCAGGAGGAGCTTGGATAAAGCTCTACCGAGTTTTATAATATTACTTTCAACCACTTTAAAAAAAAACTGTCTCGTCATATGTCCTTTTAATACAAACATATAACATTTGGGTCATACAAACGAGTTCTGTAATTTAAATTATTAAAAGATCTTAAGTTATCTTACAACATTCCAATTACTAATTATGGCAAATCTTGTAAAATTAAGGATATCGGGTCAGAATGTGGAAATATATAATTATGTTACAATATATTGACTTATTTCTTCTCTAGAAAGTCGTATAAGTTTTAATACGTTAGAACCGAAGAATTTCTGCCTGGTGGTAGGGCTTTATGCAAGCTCGTCTGGGTAAGCACCACCCACTCATCAGATATTCCTACTCATCAGATAGTTTTAATACGGACGAAGAATCGATTATTTATTTTCTTGTGATTGTGTTTATAACACAAGTTTGTCCTAGACGGTGGAAACATCGCGTTGAAACCTGTATGTATAGAATTTATATTGTATATACAACGCGCAGTAGAGTGGCCTCGTAAAAATAAGGTCCAATAGTACTCGGTATAATTTACTCGGTCGTAGAGCTTTGTGCAAGCGCGTCTTGATAGGTACCACCCACTCATCAGATATTCAACCGCAAAACAGCAGTACTTGGTATTGTTAAGATCCGGTTTGAAGGGTGAGTGAGCCAATGTTATTACAGGCACAAGGGACATAACATCTCAGTTCCTAAGTTTGGTGGCGTATTGGCGATGTAAGCGATGGTCAATATTTCTTACCAATGCCAATGTCTATGGGCATTGGTGACCAATAGGGACATTCTACATTTTAATAGTTCATAACGATTTCGATTAATTTGGACTACAGCCAGGATAGCTTCAATTTAGATATTTTAATCTTCCAACTTCCATTATTTCTTACTATCAGAATTTAAGAAACAAATAAGTAACAGGATATAGTTTTTACAAATGTTACAATAAAGAAATAAGTTTCATTTATAGCAGTAATTAATAAATCAATAGCAACTAAAACGTACAAAAAGTACGATTGGTGTTATCTTTAACAGAAATATCGGTCAAATCGAGACGTATACGATCGTGGGAAGCATTAATTGGCCCCCATTGTAACAGTGTACGAACTTTACCCACGCGCTAGCTCGAAAATGCTACTGTCTTTATTAATCTAATGGGTTGCTGACCTTTACAAGTTTGACGAAAATTATAATGTAAAAAAACCATTAAGCCCACTTGATTTAATGTACTACATTTTCCACTAACCCACATAAGAGCATCAATGTGATCTAACCCAAAAAACCTTCTTCTAAAGATTCTTTTTTCAAGCAATGGAACAGAAAGCTAGTCAGCTTTGAAGATTAGCAAATTTTCCCAGAACAAATATTTTTTTCAGTCGTAGAATGATCGAGAAATTCACGACCAATAAAAACGTTTATTCCTTCTATTTAGCGTAGAATCGTTTTTTTTTTTTTTCTAAAGAAACTATTAAAGGATCGTAGTCTATTGAAAATAAATTAATATATCGACTTTTTAATTTCGTCTCATAACTGATGTACTCCTGACTTACAGAATTAAAATACTTGAGACTATTCGTATAAAACACGAGATGCTGTGGCCGTTTAATAATTCGAGTAGACAGACTTTTTCTTTTCAGTCTATATCAAAAAATGCAAATACCATCTCATTTGAATCGAAAACCAGTGGGCGAAAATTTCGAGGATCCACGTTATGTAAAACATTTTAAGAGAAAAGCTTCATATTTTCCTTTTTTTTTTTAAATGGAAAAAATTACATTGTATAAACTGTTTAGAAAAAATATCTCGTTGCTCCATTTGGTTTTTAATTAATCAAATGTTTTAACGAGATGCTTAAGGTTTCCGCTGGTAGAACTTTGTGCAGACCACAAACGCAGGAATCGGGACCATCCAGATGGGCACCATCAATTCATAAATTATTATACAATCAAACATCAACACTCTTTTTTGCGTTCCCCTGGTGAGTGGCACATGAAAGTTCCGATTTATACCAGGTTTATCAAAAATATTAAAGGAAAAAAAAATCTAAAACATACAATCAACAGCTTCCCTGTTCAGACAAACAGACCCAATAGTTAAACAATGACCATGAATCATACGTAATACACGGGGACAGGAAAAGGGATAAGGAAGCATCAATTGTAAAATTAGCGAATCGCTGAACACCAGACATCATCTCCTAGCTAATGGGCCACATGCAAAAGATTTAAACATGGACAAAAAAAAAAGCGATCTTTAAATCTACTAACAGCTAATTAAATATGCTAATGTACCTATTTAAATAATTATAAAAACTAAACACATGTGCTTTAATTATAAAACGGCATCCCTAATCCAATTATATAAATGCATCATAACAAGTTATACGAATACAAAGTATATACACATACTCACTGTGTTATTGCGGCTACGACAAACCACAAACAACGATTCAACCTTTGATATATGAGAAGATATACAATTCTAAAAGAAAATCTTTATAGTATCTTATATAGTGTAATATATGGCTGGATTTAATTTTTTGTTGATTCTTAATTATCATTCGAGAGTTAATGAACAAAATCAGTCAAAGTATCATTTAAGTGACATCGAACGAATCGTTATTGTACATCATTAACCAATCGTTGTTGACTTACGAGTCGACGATCATGTTAGTCGTTTCTATATATTTTTATACTGAACGAACTTGATTTACATAGACATTCTACCATCCGTAAGCAAAACGAATCGTTTCTTAATTATAGTAACAGGATATTTATAACATAAACGTGCTTGATAGAGTATTATGGATTTTATGTTGAAACATAAATGCAATATTAAATAAATAAACTAAAATACGACATTTGATCTGTTTCCCAAGTAATTTAATATTCCTAAGTTTAACAAACTCTCTGATGATAGGCCAGCCTAGTAAATGTAGTAAAGTTCTCACATAGAATATTCCGATGCACGCTAGAAAACTTTCTATTATAACGAACAATCCGATACAAATATGCAATAAAACAATCGTTACATTAATACGAGTCCATCACGAACAATTACTGCGACGAAACGTGGCCATTGGCACAATTTGCACGTTATGAATCATGTCGCGTTTCTTATTAGAACGCCAATTTAAGGCCATGTGGACAAATAAAAGGATTTCTGTATTTAAAAATATAATATATATATTTTTTTTTTTTTATTGCAATACACACCAATGTTTCCTACCAATATCAGTCCAGAATTGTAAGGCATATCTGTTAGTTTTTAGTTCTTCAAGATCTACGAAGATCGGATAGCACAGTGGGAAATTCCTTTAATAGAACTCCAGAGGAACAAACTTGAAACTCAAAGCACGAGACGATCGTGAAATATATGCGATATTGGATATAATAACTATTAAATTTAAAGGACACATGCATCAGAATACCGTATCACCGTAAATAGGCTATGTATTTACTTTATTTACCGTATTTACTTGGTGGTAGAGCTTTGTGCAAGCTCGTCTGGGTCCCATCCACTCATCAGATATTCTACCGCAAAATAGTAGTACTTGGTATTGTTGTGTTCCGGTTTGAAGGGTGAGTGAACCAGTGTAATGACTGACACAAGGGACATAACATCTTAGTTCCCAAGGTTGGTGGCGCATTAGCGATGTAAGCGATGGTTAACATCTCCTACAATGACAATTTCTATGGGCAGTGGTTAGTAACCACTTACCATCAGGTGGCCCATATGCTCGTCCGCCTACCTATGATATAAAAAACAACAATGTACTTTTTATTGAGATATGAGATATGAGATACGAAGATCTTACAGAACAGCACTGCTGATCTGAATACGAGCTTCTGAAAATATTATTAAAATACGCATAAACCACATGTGAATATTTTTAAAATATTCATTATTTTATGCAGAAAACGTAGCTTCTCGAACGAAAAGGCTACGTCTGTTTTCTGTCCTGTATTGTTTTGGTTACGAGAATAAACAATAGCTCATATATATGATTTGGGTCGGTTGTAATATGTATCATGAATAACGGCTCGTATCAAACATGGTAAGTAAATTCATTAAGGTCAATGAACCGCGTCTTCGACGACGCTCCATTTGAATACGAGCCTGCACTTTTAGGGGTTAAGCTATCCTTTTCAATCCTATTAATCATCTAAGATATCGATTTTCACGAAACTTCTATAAACTAAAGTAACAACATATTTTAAATACATATTGTAAATTTACGGCCGCATATATGTGCTAAGCAATATATATGTTATTTCCCTATTATATAAATAATATATGTAGATAAATGCATTTAATTTTCCGGTATAGATTGTTTATTTAGAGTTCGTCAATTATTTTTTGACAATACAGTGACGTTTGCCCGTGATTACGATGCAGGTTTGTCACTACCGTCATCTCGACTATGTAGTAATAAATAATTATCACAAGACCATATTGACAATATCATCATCAGTTCCAATAATTAGCTATATATTAATATTCATTTGGTCCTACCAAGATTGCCATAAACGACACACATGAATACGTTAAATAATTCAATATATCCTTCTACTAATCATATACAAGTGTAGTATACTATTTAACCTTCGATACAAATCCTTTACTAAATGATAAATAGGTAAATTAAATAAATTAAATTTCAAGATCAAACCGTATATTTATAAACAAGACGCGTTTATCCTTAAAAAGGTCGTATTCAATCCCGTGATTACATTATTGCGGCCAAACATTTAGAACGAGTAAAATATTCACCAATACAATACGAGTTTGTTCGTTTGATTCGCTCTCACGTCCTAACTACTCAATCGATCACCATTAAATTTCGCATACGCGTAGCACAGAAGGGTGCAGAGGACATAGGGTACCAACCAACTTCTCACAGGCAGGCGAAGTCGCGGGCGGAAACAACATTACATATAACATAACTAATATTATAAATAACTTATGTTATTATAGGTATTGTTTTCTTCATCCCGCCTGGATCGACAGGGTGAATATAATATTGAAATAATTAATTCTTACAAATGTAATTCGAGTTCAAATTGAGTACTAGATAATGGAGCGAAGCGCTATTTTTGTGTATAGACTATGTTTTCATTTTTCTTAAAAAGGTTTTAAGAAAGACTATACCACGAAAGACGAAAAAATGAATGATGAACCTGAGGATTTATCTAATAATTTAGACCAAATCTCTTTTCATTTTCTACTTATATTAATTGGTACAAAAAAAAAAAAACACGAAAACCAAATGAATTAACTAAGCTTCAGCCTCAAATAAGTATTTACTGAAGTGATTTATCAACATTTAAACATAGTTAACTCGGCTATAACAATACGAACGTTATCACTTATGTAATTAAGTATGTAATGGAAATGTGTAATAAGTGTTTATTATATTCGAATCACTTTAGTGTAATGTATTCAATTTTGATTTATGTATATATAATATATCATTTTATATTGCATGTGTTATTTACCCTAAAAGGAAAATAAAATAAAATAACCTTTATTTCCAAATCCAATTGCAAATTTACATACTGTTGTCCTTTCATACCCTAAAAGGTAATGAGTTACAAAATTGTATTTATGTACTCCTGGTAATTCAAATGAAAAAATTAAATGTAATTTTTTTTTATAGGATATGTAGGCAGACGAGCGTACCTGATGGTAAGTGGTCACCACCGCTCTTAGACATTGGCAGTGTAAGAAATGTTAACTATCGCTTACATCGCCAATGCGCCACCAACCTTAGGAACTAAGATGTTACGTCCCTTGTGCGTGTTATTACACCGGCTCACTCACCCTTCAAACCGAAACACAACAATAACAAGTACTGCTGTTTTGCGGTAGAATATCTGATGAGTGGGTGGTACCTACCCAGACGAGCTTGCACAAAGCTCTACCACCAAGTAAATTATTAAGTATTTAAGCTATAAACAATCTATATATTTGACCTAAGCATGTCAATGAGTTTCACGAATACTGTTTCAGTTTTGTGTTAAGCAATCCGAATATTAATTAGTTTTGAATGTTATCACAGCCTAATACTGGTGAAAGTTTGCTTAATATTTGATTAGCTTACTAAGGTCACACTTTTTACTTCCGTGGCTAGCTCGTACGGTTTTAATTTTATTATAATAGAAAGTTAGACTAGTAAATAGGCCCACTGTCAGAGACATTTGCACTGTAAGTAACTAACCTTGGGAACTTAGAAGTAATGTTCCTTGTAGCTGTAATTACACTGGCTCACTCACCTTTTAAACCGGAATACAACAATAGTAACCAGTAGTGTTTAGCGTTTGAATAAGGGATGAGTGAATTGCCAACTCGGATGGGCTAGCACAAAGACCTACCACCAAGGTAGGTCACGATTGAATTTTATGTCAATAAATTGGTAGAGTTACATTCCAACGTCTCTAAATGCACGTAAAGTAATTAAGACTAATCCCTGTCGAGTCGTGTCGGATTGCCGTCCCATCCTGTACAGTTAGTTGGTTTTTGAAATCGACCGTAACTAAAACTTTTGAAGACATCTTAAATAAATTCAAAAGCAGAGTTTTCTGTATGTTTATACAATAATAATAATGTACTGGCACGGCGACATCTTGGTATATCTTTTATGAAAGAATTTATTTTACACGACCAGCCATGATGCCAGACAGATTTTAATACACAATCCAAAAGTACAGTTATTGAAAACAATATATCAATGTGCCTTGTATGTGCCTTGTTGAAGAGAAAACTTCATCAAAGTAATATTACCCATCATCCAAAGACCTCCGGTATGGCAGTTCACTTACATGAAAAAGATCGTCCATGAAGGATTATCATAATATTAGTCTCTTATTAATAATATTTCGATCCTAGCTGATACTACAAATGCTAAAATGCGTTTGTTTGTTAAGCTTTCACGGCTTTACTACACAACCGATCATGAAATTTTGCCTATACGTTATCAATGCTACAGAAAAGTTCAATAGTGGACCTAACGCCTGCCCTTATCCCAAACAATGAAAACTAGTATTTAAAAAAACAAAATTCTAAGATATAAATACACAGTTAATAGCGTTTTAAGAATGAATATTCTTTCATATTGAAAATTTTTAATAATGTCTTACCGGTTTATGAAATAAGGTTCAATTCATCTGCTTTATTAAGTTAAATATTTAACCATACAATGTTTAATTGGACAGGTGGGAATGTTTTACTGTCGAGTTAACTGTAAAGCTGAATAAAAATGTACATGTGGTTATTTCCAAAGAACAGTATGTTCTTAACGAGTCGAAATGTTTTCATTGATTTATATTCGTTTTAAATTATATATTTTTTTTGTTATATAAATAATGTAGGAAACTGATGGATTAGTTATCTTTTTTTATAAACAACATTACATATTGTATGTTAATGTTATCATTTACAAACATTTATATAAACTGGTGACCCATTTATTCGTATCTATGTTTGGTGGTGTTTGATTAAACATTACAATAGCTACAAAGAATAATATACTACTCGGTGGGGTTTCGTGCAAGCCCGTCTGGGTAGGTAACCAACTCGACACATTCTGTCGTCAAACGGTTCCGGTCGTGTTCCGGTTTGAAGGGTGGGTGAGCCAGTGTAACTACAGGCACAAAGGTCATGACAACTTATTTTCCAAGATTGGTTGGTCATTGACGATTTTAGGAATGATTGATATTTTTAGTGCATGTCTTTGGGTGGTGGTGATTTACCATTAGATGGCCTATTGGTCAGTCCACCTAATTATTAAAATATATATATATATATATATATATATATATATATATATATATATATGTATGTATTATTAATAAAAACCTTAATATATGTCAAAGAACCCATTCATATAAAACTATTAAAATTATTCAATCACATGTAATCAACACGATTGCATTCCACAAACACAATGGGAGTTTTGTCACAGTATCAAAACACAGTCACAGAAACCGTATAAGGATCTATAGATCAACGATCCATACGTCCGCGCGTGCGAACTAATCGCGGGCCACTAGCAGTAGTAGCTAGCCGCTAAGAGCGGGAAATTGTAAACATCGAACGGATGTGAGAGGGATGTACGACGACAGAAAGAGACAACATTTGTTATGTTTATACCGCATCGAGGCAATGTTTATATTTTGACATAGATTATATAAATTTAATTCAGTTATTGTTTTGACTTCCCTCTGAGAGACAAACGCGGACGAAAGATAATATTATTGATGTTTTTTTCAGTTTTTAAGTTAGAGGTACATAGGCTATAGTGTACCTTTACAAAAACTCCCGTTAAAATAATCAGATACATTGATTTCATTGAAATAAAAAAAGAATACTTATTATCTTTTAAGTTTACGACGTACAACAAAAGGAAAGTTACTAAAAATTGTAATGTAAATGTTAACTCGTTCACATAGTATCCCGTATAATAAATAAAGGATACTATGTGAACGTGTATATCAATCTGTATAACCCACAACCGAAAGTTCTATGTACTTTAATGAATGAGAAACTTGTTCTTTGAAATAAAAAAATATAATTGACGCCTTGTCAAAAATATCAACGAATTCCAAACACACACGTATTACATATAACGTTTTTTTTTTTAATTTAATTGCTATTAGGTTGTTAAATATCAAAAATCTAAATTAATTCTTAAATATAAAAATATTAAATAATAACTTTATATAAATAAATAATTTTATTCTCATTTCAGATACATTTAATTTAAAATTGATAAGTATGGCTTGTTAGTCGATTCTTTATTTCTGTGAACAACAAAGTCAGTTTAACTGCGCGTGCGCACGATTTCGTTTATTGTATTACACGGGAAAAATTTGACGATATCGCTTTAGACACTAAAGGTAATTTGGTTATAAATATATATTCAATATTTTTCATACTATGTAATATATTTTAACTTATAATAAATAGGTTTATATTTTTCAATAACGATAATAAGTAACAGGCATTTAAGATAAATTCGTTCGTCTGTTGGTATGTAATCGTTTTAACATCAAATCTAACTAGTTTTTATTTAAGTAAATTTTTTAACATTACATTCTTAATCCTCATGGAATCACATAACGAAATAAAGGTACCTAATATTAATTGTGCCGCGAAGAACCGAGATTGAATTCAATATTTTAATCAAAAGGGGTACAAATTTGTATATATCATGTAACTCTAGAAATCTACACGAGCGCAAAAATATAAAAAATACTTATTTTTATTTGATACACAGACAAGTCATACATATTCTTATTCTGAATAACAAAATTCGATTCTACCGAGAAGAATCAGTAAGAAAAACAGTAATTAATATTTTTCAATCAAACACAAGTAATAATCATAAACAATCTATTATGCGACGTCTAAGCGCCACTGAACAGAGCAAGCTTAAACCCCAAAACGTAAACGCAGGAAGGCAAGGAAAGAACATGGGCTACTATTTTTACTAACAATTGTCGCTTTATCGCAATCGAATCGAAGCGTTGTCGTTTATCCGTTTTCCCATTATTTAATTTAATTATCGATTATTGGTATAAAAGTTAACAATTATTTTTTGTTATGACGTAACAGTATATTTTACCATCATATCGATTCGGTTCCGATACGAATAAATATAGAATAGTCAAAGTTAGATCGGAATTGAGTCGAGAACGTACCGTAATCGTTACAGGGTAGTAGAATTCGTACTTAATATGATATTGACCGTCGCCGTGCTTAAATAATTCCACTAATATATTTCCACTAAATACATTTCAACTATTAATTATTAATACGATTTAAAGTGATATAAATTCTATATTCTCGGAAAGGAAATGAGTTATGTTCCGCTTCGATGCATCGTCTAAGATAACGAATTATGAAGTAACACATTAAAGTTATCTGAGTAAAGATAATTTGCGATATGTTAAACAGTTTGCAGATATCCCATATAGCGGTTAATTAATTATTTTTAAATACATACTTATAAAATCCTTTTCCTGGTATTTATCAATGGACAGCCAAAACAAAGCTGAATTTTCGTTTCTTATCCGCTAAGAAATGATTTTTGGATGAAATTTCGACTTTAAGGGGGGAAATAGGATGTGGTTCGTAAACCATTTATTCGATTATGATAAAACATTGGTAAGATGTTCTGCGTACGTCTGCAAAGGTTCCTGGTCCAAAAAAAACAAGTATTTTCTTTGTATGTTTGTAGTTTCATATAAATTTATGTATATCGTTCCGGGACGGGTAGGTAGGTCCTAGTTAGTATAAAAATAATATAATAGCAAATTCAATTACTACATTACAGTTAAGTCCGTAACACCGGTGCTAGTCATGGATTAGGGTCAAACAATTAACTTCTAAGAGACACAAGATGGCACAGTTAGAGCACATGAATCTTAACCTAAGATTCCAGGTTCGGACCCGAGCTGATGCTGAATTTACATTTTAAAATGACGAGATAAATCTCTTGCTTGGCGGTAAAAGACATTGTTAGAAAGGCTTGTTAGTATTTAATAAAAAGAGAAGGCGTTAGCCCAGCAGTGGGACATTTGTTTATAACATATTTCAGTAGATATCCCTTCGACAAATATTAATGTATTTTTGTTTGTATTGCTGTCAGACATCAATACTTTAACTAAACACCTAAGCATAATAAAAAAATACCAAAACAAAATACTTTTTGGATGGTAAGTGGTCACCAACGCCTTTAGACATTGGCAGTGTAAGAAATGTTAATAATCGCTTACATCACCAATGCGCCACCAACCTTGGGAACTAACATGTTATGTCCCTTGTGCCTGTAATTACACTGACTCACTCACCCTTCAAACCGGAACACAACAATAGTACTGCTGTTTTGCGGTAGAATTTCTAATGATACCACCAGATATGATTTGCCTGTACGACTTCCTATGTAAAAAAAAATAAAAATACTTATACTTACATACGAATGAAGCGATCAGAACAGTCGAAAAATCACTCTATTAGATAAAATATATACTTAATTAGCATCTATCTTCTACGTATCTTAAAACCTAGTTTTAATTTGGGAAGAAACCTTGATTAAGAAATTTTAAATTTGATTGATACGTTCACTCTTAAAGAAACCGATAAAAACTCCATTGTTATCAAGCAGAAAATTTAATTGAAATTCCTTACGAACAAGCGTAAGACATATTTGAATAACTGCGTGGTATTTCTTTGTTATACGAAAAACGGAGATCTCAAAATGTTTTCTGCTAAACATCACAACACAGTGAACTTCTAGAAATTAAATGACGATATATAGGCTGTCCCAAAACTAACGCATGATTTGTATTTGCCGCCATTTTTGCAGTAAATTGTTGGCAGACCTGAAAAAAGAATATTTTGACAGCTAAGAGTTTAGGTTTAGTAAAAAATGGAGCGTTATACGCTATAACAACGTGATTTCATTATTGAACAATATTTAAAAAATAATTAAAGTATGGCGGCCGCTGTACGAAAAATTTATATAAAATAAAATAGTTTTTTAACCTCGTCAACTGTGAAAAAAATCAATTGAAAATTTCAGGAAGAATGAATCAGTTGGAGACGCTCAATGCACCAGTCGTCCAAAAATTTATATTCCAATCGACCAGGAGTAAAGTCATATCATAGATTAATTAATCAAGTTCCCGATCAATTATATCGTTAATTCAATGTCAAAGTTGTTTAAATGTGCATTATTCTTTTCGTTGACTGCCTCGTTGGTCTAGTGGCTATATGTAAGGCCGCAGACACGGTGGTCCTGGGTTCAATTCCCAGGAGTCTGGAAGTTGGAAGTGTGTACGCACCCGTGCCTCGGAAAGCCGCTGGTCCTGCGCCTGAACTCTTTCCGGTCGTGTCGGATTGCCGTCCCACCGGGTTATGACAGTTAGGGAATGAGAGAGTGCACCTGTGTTTGCGCACACACTTGTGCACTATAATATGTCTTGCGCAATTAGCTAATCTCTCTTGACATTGGCCGCCGTGGCCGAAATCGGTCTGGAGGACTATTATTATTATTATTATTACTTCTGTCGTTAGAATAGGTATACATGAACGCAAACAGTATTTTATTCATAACCTTCATTATTTAAGATGATTCGTGCCGTTTAAGTCTCGACGATCACATCTGAGTGCCGCATCTATGTATAATTTTAATCATTGACAATGTTTACGTTGTGTCATGTACTTTTATTGAGATGAATCCGGTGCGAGAGGAAGCTGGTTTCGTGTCACGCGTGTGATTTAATAATCGTCAGTTGCTACGTTGCATTCGAACTTTATTAAATTGAAAAATATTCAAAACGTACTTATGAACGCTATGTATTATTCAATCATAAAAAAACCTGCACATTTATGAGTGATATAAAGTATGTATGAAAGTAAAGATGACAAGTATGTATAATGATTTACTAATTACAACGAATTAATATTATTATATATCAACTTGAGATTATGTATCGGTCAATGATAACGCTTGACACTTAAAAATATAAAGTATAAGGCCATGTGTACATTGACAACAGTATTACAAGTCAATAAACAGAAAATGAATATACCGGGACAACAAAGTCAAGTCAACATCATAAAAACAACAAGTGTCAATAGAACAATGGTTGACCGGCCGTCTAGGGGTAAAGAAATCGAGAACCCTTGCATTATTGTCGTGTCCACTTCTAACACAAACTTTACGTTTAAGAGGAGAGTTAAGTATATAATAAGAAATAATTTAAAACTTACTGGGGCGACATGTCTTTTATATATACATATATACACAAATTTAGACAAGAAATATGAAATAATGACGATTTACATTAAAAAAAACGAATAAAGTTACATACAATATAGAGATTAAAAAATTCTGGCGTCTCTTTTCTTAGTATGTAATTATTATTAAGGAGTCAGGAAGAATAATTACAGATTCAGGTATCAACTGAGCATCTTATAAAAATGTATTCACACCTTATATAAAAAAAAAATGTCTAACCCATTTAAGAAATATAATCATGAAAAGTATGAAATAAAACTTTTATCTGATATTTATAATGAAAACAAATTATACTGAAAGACTGCTAACATTAATCAGAAAAATATATATAATACAAAATAAAAAAAACAACTTAAACACTTCACATTTAAGTCTATTTTTGCTTGCATTTACTAAGAATATACATAGCGACGATATTGTACGTTACTGAAAGACGGATAATCCGTGAGCCCTATGGTAAAAGAAATAAGGTTGAGAGTTGTATACGTATACAAATACACATTTAGGTCGCTACTTAGATAAAGTACTATCTGTAGGCTGCGATTACGTCTAGAACTAATTTGTTTCACGGCGGGGTTAACTGAGGTCATTCGTGTATCTTAAAAAGCTTCTGTTAGTACTAAACTATATTATAGATAAGGGTTTGTGATTTATCTTTATTAAGGACTAGCTACACATAACAGATAAATCGGCTTGGTGACGTTTATGCGTTTGTAGTAGTGTAACACACACACTGACTAAAACCGAAATAAACTAGTTTGCACTAGCTACCACTTGGTTCGCTCTTTCGATTAAGTGGCGATAGAAATGCCATTTTGTTTATTATTATTTTCTTAGATAGTAGGAAATTTAGAAGTCAAGTTTAAAACAAATTGTAATTTAGCAGGTAAAAAAAGCTGTTACTTTGTATGGTTTTCTATGTAAATGTGCCCGTGCCTCGGAAAGCACGTTAAGCCGTTGGTCCTGCGCCTGAACTCTTTCCGGTCATGTCGGATTGCCGTCCCATCGGATTATGAGAGCTAAGGAAAAGAGAGTGCACCTGTGTTTGCGCACACACTTGTGCACTATAATATCTCCTGCGCAGTTGGCTAATCTATCTTGAGATTGGCCGCCGTGGCCGAAATCGGTCTGGAGGAACTTATGTAAATGTAAGTTCGTTTTTATGTATGCCCAAGTGTTTATTCTTGTAGAATCACCTTCTTGTACAACCTGCCACGATATATTCAGACTGAACTGCTAGTTTCGTAGTCTACTCACGTCAACACACAACTGTAGCTTTGATTTCATTACATAAACAACGATTAAACTTACAACATCAACTCACCACCGAGTTTATTTACCTGAAAGAAAAAAAGAAAACATTAATTTTCATAACACAGTTATAATAATTCAATGTAGGTACATCGAGTATAATCGTATATTACGTTATTAAAGTGCCTTTTAAATTAACCTACATTCAAAGCTACTATCATTGACTAGCGTAATAGTAGAGAGGGTTAATCGCATATATTTAATAGGGAATTAAAAGTTATGGTATTTTTTTTTATAAAAATTAAACGTTAATTTAAAATATGTAGGCAGACTGGCAAATGGGCGACCTGATGGTAAGTCGTCAACACTGCCCATAGATATTAGGTTTATAGACATTTATTCCTCAAAAAGTCAAAAACAGTCACTTACATGAGAAATATTTACAATATCAATGAAAGTAAATTATGCATGCAGTTCGTCGCTTTTAAGTATGTAGGTAGGTATAATATTAATCTAATTATAAGAAGAACAAGAATTAAATATGTATATCGTTACGAGTATTTAAACAAAACAAAATAATAAGTAAACAGTATTTTTTTGAAATTAAGAGTAGGTCTTTATAACATGCTGTGACAATCTAGACCTAAACACTTGCATTGAGTTACAATTCTATTAGATATTGGCACCGTACGTCGTACGAAATATTAACTATCATTTACATTTCTAATGCGCTACCGTTCTTGGGAACTAAGATGTTATGACCCACGTGACTGTAGTTACACACGGGCGAACGAATACGAACTACGAATTGGTGATGGTTTAATGATAACACAGTGCATATCAATTATTTACTGATTCATACATATATGTGACTATAAGTTATTTATAGATGTTATAGTATATTTACCGAGTAAAGGGTAGCCTTGTGCAAGCTCGTCTGAGTACGTACCACCCACTCATCAGATATTCTACCGCAAAACAGCAGTACTTTGTATTGTTGTGTTCCGGTTTGAAGGGTGAGTGAGCCAGTGTAATTACAAGGGCACAAGGGTCATAACATCTTAGTGGCGCATTGGCGATGTAAGGGATGATTCACATTTATTACGATGCCAATATCTATGGGCGTATTTGACCACTTATCATCAGGTGTCCCATATGCTCGTCCGCTTTCCTACCATAAAACATTTTATCCATTTACAGACAAGCATGTATACGTAAACGCGACAAATCAATATTGACCACGACATTCATTAATTCATAATATGTAAAACTAAATATGGTATAAATAATAATGAATAAGTAAGATGAAGCACGTTTCAAACCTTTAAGATGATTTTTAATAATCGATATTCGCTATCATCCAAGGAAGATAAATGGCGTCATGACTAATCATAAACATATATCATGACTTATATACAAAGTTAACTTTCTCAAAAGCATATAGTATTCAATACACTATAAATTGGTAAGTATGTACAAACGAATTTAAGTGACATAGAAAAACACATTTTAAAAACGCACAACTTCATGTTTCTTTTTTCAATAACGCGGAAAGGAAATTAAACGCTGCTGGGAATTGGGGCGTGCGTCGCTCCATATACCACCGACGAACCATCATACCACATAAGGCTCTTGACATACTGGGCGTTTATTGGATACTTTTCGATTCGATATGTTAACTCTAGGCCCTACATCTATCTATCATTTGAAATAAATAGTAATTTATGTCAAACTAGTCTTCAATTAGATAAATTAAACGATAAAGCCTAATTTACACCAGCAGTTGGATTTCAGTCAAAACTATCTATAATTACTAAATAATTAATTATCTATGGTTCAAATTAATTTTTGTTTTTCAAATGACTCTTAATTAAAATTTCAACAAATCTACTGAATACACATTTCTAACATCTTTTTATATTTTTTTTTTAGTATTTAAATTTGTAACGACGAGATATAACGAACAGCACAACAAAATCTGTAGAGTCAGCAATTAAGACATACCCAAGCTTCCAGAGATGCCTATTGAAGTTAGACACTTAGCTCAAATGAGACTAACCTAGATACTGACGAAAAAAAGGAAAAATATACGGAGTCTTATGGAAGAACCTGGAATGTTCCAGTGGTAGGCAAAGAGCCTCTTGTTAAGGAGAAAAATTGATGAAACTTAGCAAGCGACTTTTTTTTTCTAAAATTATGTACCTACAACCGTAATATGAATATTTCTGTAGTAAATATATATCTCGTGCTCTGCTGTGAAGGAAAATCTGTCACAAGAGTATCCACTAACTTATATTCGGGTAGTGTAGTTGACTAAACGCAAAATATTCTCCTCAAAAGAAAAGGAGACCCTTATAGCTTAACAGTGGAAAAACTGCTACTAAAAAATAAGCAAATAGATTTATTTCTTCAATTGTTTGACATTGCTAATCATATAATAGGCACGACTTGAGAAATTGACTTCAAGTTGGGATTTAAAAGGATCGTATTACTCCCTTGAGGTCATCGACTTTGAGAATAGGGATGTAATAGTTAAGCACAAGGGAACATATTATAATGCCTAAACTAGTATTATGTATGTAGTTAAAAGTAAAAAGTTTTCTTTAATTATAAACTATTTTAATAAATCATGAATAAAAATTTTTGGCATCTACCGGATAACCAAAATAATGTGGCAAAACTCCCGTTGAGTTGCCACATTATTTTGCAGCAATTTCTCACATCTCGGTATATTCTTTACCGAAACGGTTATAGGTTTTAAATTTTCAGCGTTGACTGGAGCTCATGGTATGTTAATCTGTTTTGCGAGGCAAGTGTTTATTTCGATGTTGAAATATCATTTTTGATTAAAAACTTCGATTCGCCTAGAGCCAGGACTCGGATATTATTATAAAAATAGGCAACGATAATAATTTTTATTTTTAATATGAAGAAGTATAATGTATACTGTGGTTACTATGACGTCCTCTTGATAATGATGAGTCTATTAACTCAACAAAATCTCTAAATATATAATGAATAATGAGACAAGATTATAACTCTAATACATATTATACTTCAGTTCAGAGCGAACGCGACGTTATACAATATCAAACATCGTGCAAAGTATTCTATCAAAAGCAATTTTAGAGAAAATTAACAAGTTTAATATCTGAACAGAACACAACAGCAATATAGAATGTACAGAAAATTTTGCTTTTAGTATAATTAAAATTTCGACATTTATTAAATTACATTTTAATAAAAACCAAGCTTTCGTCCGTATTAAAGTATGGAACTCGGATCATACCAAACCAAATGTGTCAGTCTCTAAAATGTGTATTTTAAATATCGACCAACCCAAACCGACTCCTTAAGAAGTCTTAGTCCACCAGTGGGTTATTTAACTTTTAAATGTTAAAGTAACCTTACTTAAACATTCGTCGTGTTAATTTCAACCCTTGCTCGGTTTCCATACACGATTCTGATTAGCAAACATCTCAAATTAGACGTACGGACGAAACAAAGTCACGAGCATGTATAACATACACGTTCCGAGGACACCTCGAGCGATTTCCGAATGAATAGCTTTGCATTTCAATGGAACAAGGTTCGTACGAGGGTCGTGGGTTCAAACTGACTGAAAGCTGTGAATTATTCTAGTTTCCATGGCGCTTTCAATACATGTACAATTTCCATGCTGGAGACATCTTAAACTAAAATTTAATATAAATATTCATCTCGTGCTCGTGGAGGATAATGTCACAAGAGTATCCACCAACTAGTATTAGAGTAGGGTGGTTGAATAAACTCCAAACCTTTACTTCAATAGGAGAGGAGATCTTAGCTTAACAGTGAGACACTTGCAGTTTTTTATTACAACAATTACTACTTACTAAAAAATATTTAAATAGATTTATTTCCTCCATTGTTTGACATCGCTAATCATACAAGAGGAAGGACTTGAGAAGTTGACTTTGGTACTTTGGGACTTAACAGCAATCCTGTTACTCCGTAATGGTTACTCCGTAAAATTCGATCGAATAAGGAAAAAAATAACTGCATTCAAATTTAAATGAAATCTGCGTGGGAATTCACAGAAAAGATCTAAATTCGTCTTTATTTTTGATATAGTTATAACTTCTTGTTTACGAACCGTTCTCTATGACGCCCTTTTTTGGATTAATTATAGCTCCATCCATCTCAATTGGTTTTGGACATTGTTAACTTTTTATTTGAAGCTTACACACATATAGGAAAAATAATAAATTAAAATTAGTTTCAATAATTGTATTGTCATAATTGAACGATAATCAAAAAGTATTTACTAAAAATTTTTTGTTATTCTTTGTCTTTTTTTTTTTTTGAATCCATTCCATTGGCAAAACATAACGGCTGTTGGCAACAACGAACTTGACCGGCTTCGTATTCTTCCACATGATTTAAACTCACGGTACTTCATATGTCGTTGTATTGTATTACCCGTTCGACAGCTGTTTGGTACATATGAGAGTGGATTCAGACGATAGATGGCGCTACTTGCAGTATTATTATTTTTTTATAGTTTAGGTAGACGGACGAGCATTTAGGCCACCTGATGGTAAGTGGTCACCAACGCCCATAGACAATGGCATTGTAAGAAATGTTAACCATCGCTTACATCGCCAATACGCCACCAATCTTGGGAACTAAGACTTTATGTCCCTTGTGCCTGTAATTATATTGGCTCACTCACCCTTCAAACCGAAACACAACGATACCAAGTACTCGGTAGAATATCTGATGAGTAGGCGGTACCTACCCAGACGAGCTTGCACAAAGCTCTACCACCGAGAGTATTAGACGATTGCAGATTTTATGAAACGCGGTCGAATATCGATTTGTTATATGATTCAGTTTCTTAGTTAAGAGTTAAGATCAAATTGAAATATTGCAAGATAGCAGAATACTAGGTCATTGACAATGGTATGAAACTGTAATATTGAGGTCTTTGGGCATCTCTTATATTGATATATTTATAAATATATATGTTTAATTTTCTATTGTAAAGCTTTGGAGTTATCAAAAAAAAGTTACAGATACGAGTAGAAAAAAAAAACGCAAATTAGTAATAAGTATTCCTTTCAACGGAAAGCGAACATTAGTTACAATTAGAAATATTCACAAAGCACAAGAATTGTTTTTTTTTTTTTTTTTACTATTGTTTATACGTGGTTTATATTGTTGGCGTTTATATTGTGGCGTTTACTACTATATGACGTCTTGTTACTAGTATACAATTTCTAAAGAAATGAACCATTAAAGTTCATGGCTACCTTTATAACGAACGGAGCAGTGCAAACGATTTCAATAGAATTGGCCTTTTGATATTTACATACTATAAACTTCGTGATTGGTCATTGAATGTTATCATACAGTCAGGTAATATTGACGATGACGGTTCTCCGGAATGATGTCATAGTGAATTTAACTGCCCCATTGGTCTTGTGGCTAGACATACGGCCGGTAATCTTGAACTAAATATATCTATGTAATGTTAACTCTAAGTGATGACTATAAGGCCATTCTAGTGTTTTCTTTTACGCGGCTTACAGTAGACTGAAATGGCAGTGGCCCCAAGGTCACGTGAGTAACAAAATAACGTTCATACTGTGCCTACAAATGCTACAAAATGCGATGCGTTCGAATTTAATAGGTCGATATAAAGGAGGTTGAGGTGCTTTTCGGTGTCACAAAAATACAGTAATAAAATCAATTAAAATCTACATTTTAAAACACAGAATTTCGTTCCTGACGGAGGGCAACGAACGCACAATTTTTGAAAATTAAAATTTAAAAAGAATAAGGGGTCCTCCAGACCGATTTCGGCCACGGCGGCCAATCTCAAGAGAGATTAGCCAACTGCGCAGGAGATATTATAGTGCACAAGTGTGTGCGCAAACACAGGTGCACTCTCTTTTCCTTAGCTCTCATAATCCGATGGGACGGCAATCCGACACGACCGGAAAGAGTTCAGGCGCAGGACCAACGGCTTAACGTGCTTTCCGAGGCACGGGAGTGTACACACTTCCAACTTCCAGACTCCGGGCTGCTACTGAGAATTTTCTGGCAGAAAACTCCAATAACTATTTATTGGCCCGACCTGGGAATTGAACCCAGGACCACCGGGTCTGCAGCCTTATATCTAGCCACTAGACCAACGAGGCAGTCACTTTAAAAAAAAAAAAAAGAATATAGACACCATTGACTACCATATCATTCGTCGAAGCGTCCAATGTTATTATGAATGTAAATAACTAGTCTTTGTATTCGTAAATAGTATTAGTAATTTAATAATCACACATCGAACAATCAATCAGTACATTGACCCACTAAAACCGAAAACAATACCCCCATCTACATAACACCTGCAAAATACTAAAGATACTCACGTAGGATAACATTTGCATACAAGTTAAGAAACGCTTGCAGTTAAAAAATCGTTCGATTACGTTAGTAATTCAAGAGCGGAGTTAGCGTATTTAATTTCGACGGTTAATACTTGTCATGATAATATCCGGACGGATGAGCCTATTAAATCATACAGACGTGGTCGGGACCCCAACTGTAAATGAGGGGCGGGAGGCATAAGCGTTAGCGATTTAATTAACTTTTTTTTATTCACGACTTTGAATCTTGTCAGCTTATATCCGACTAGATTTCGCTTGAGTTTCGGGATATATAACCAGCCGATGTGCGAGACTTCAATCAATCAATCAATCTATTTTAGTCGTTAATTAGTTTAACCGTTATAACAGAGAGACGCTATAACTTTCACCTTTATAATATTATAATATTTGACTACCTCGTTGGTCTAGTGGCCGCAGAACCGGTGGTCCTGGGTTCAATTCCTAGGTCGGGCCAATAAATGGTTATTGCGTTTTTCTAGCAGAAAATTCTCAGTAGCAGCCCGGAGTCTGGAAGTTGTCCCGTGCCTTCTCTTTCCGACTCTTTCCGGTCGTGTCGGATTGTCGCCCCATCGGATTATGAGAGCTAAGGAAAAGAGAGTGCACCCGTGTTTGCGCACACACTTGTGCCCTATAATATCTCCTGCGCAGTTGGCTAATCTCTCTTGAGATTGGCCGCGGTGGCCGAAATCGGTCTGGAGGACCTTATTATAATCTTAGTATAGATATAATCTAAAATCTACACTAATATTATTAAAGCGAATAATTTGTATATTTGAACTAAATATCAAGATCTGCCCAGTTGAAAAATATCTCTGCGTTCGTTAACTCGTTTATTTAGAAAGGTTCTAACACTATATAACATCACGTTACGACCTACGGGGCGGAACGGTAACTTTTAATGGGGGCGAAACCGCAGCTGGAGAGTTGGTAGTAACTTTATGAGCTACATGATTTAAATATTTTTGCAGTTACATAGCCGTCTTATTGTGAAATTTTAAATACAAGTTTTTTATATTTAATTTCGTTCACCCAATGAAGGGCAGCCGTGTGTTTTTGAGTCATTTTATATAAATTCATACTTTAAATAATATTACATGATATTACAATATATAATGAAGTTTTTGAGGATGGATGGACCTTTGTTAATCCAAGTCAAACCAACATCCCTCAGTTCTTCCTATTTTCCCGGCATGCGTTATGAATAGAAAGTATACGTAAGCAACGATGAAAATTCCTATCAAAAGTGTTTAATTTTAAAAACTTTATAAATAATATGATATTCATTAAATATTGATCGTCAATGCTCTAACTTGGACCACACACCACTTAATTATCAAGCATTGAACGGTTGTCAGGCAAAAAGTAAGCCAAGCTTCTTAAACATATTTAAAGCTTGCTAAAACATTTTATTTAATAATGCTTATAAGCCTACGTCTTTAGTATTGGTATATAATATTATATCATAATTATAATTATTTTAATCTTTGCATACATGTATATGTCTATCAGAGACTTGACTTCTGTTAATTATGTCAAAGAAAAAATATCTTATTTTTATCCAATCTCTTTACCTACTTAATTATTATTAATTGCTATTCTTTCCACATCTTCAAATTTAAAATTGGCTTTGAATAAAAAAATTGGGAAACATAAAAAGATATACCAAAACAAAACGTCCTTTGATCCTTGTCCTTTGAAGAACCTTAATGGGATTTTATTTGTCATATCATCGTTTCTATCATTGACTCGCGACGTAATAGCTGTCATCGTGTTTTCGTAAGCGTTTAAGCCGCTTTAAGCGGTCAGTATAAAGACGTCAATTTCAGAAGTTAAATACATCATGTTGACAAATAGCCAACTGCCGGGTAACCATTACCGACTAACCATTATTATCTAACAATCGCTCGTTACGTTTGCTCTATTCTTAGTTGCTTTAAGGATGACATATATCTTCAGAAGCCTGTTGGTATTAAGACTTTATAATATTTTTATGTGAAATATATATTGGTGAGCCGAGATGGCCCAGTGGTAAGAACGCGTGAATCTTAACCGATGATCGTGGGTTCAAACCCGGGCAAGCACCACTGAATTTCATGTGCTTTATTTGTTATTATAATTCATCTCGTGCTTGACGGTGAAGGAAAACATCGTGAGGAAACCTGCATGTGTCAAATTTCACTGAAATTCTGTCACATACATATGTATTCCACCAACCCGCATTGGAGCAATGTGGTGGAATAAGTTCCAAACCTTCTCCTCACAAAGAGGAGAAGAGGCCCAGCAGTGGGACATTCACAGGCTGTTACTTTACTGTATATTGGTGCGCTCTGGGTATGAAAGCGACTCGTGTGCCATGACGTCAAACGGCATGACGCTCTCTTGTACCATCATGTCCAATCACTCACGCCGCCCTCTACTCTCTTGTGTGTGTGCGTGAAAAGCATGCTTTAATAAACATAAATTTCGATAATTAAACATCGGGCTTCAATTTTTGAAGTCTGTCTACATTACTATTGACTCTTTCCCCATTTTCATAGACTAAAGGACGCGAACGTCTGTCTGTCTGGACGTGACGAACTCAAAATATACCGAAACGATTTCGATACAGTTTACACCAATGGACAGAGTGATTCATGAGGAAGATTTAAATGTGAAATTCATTATATATACCTATGTATATATTCATATCTTCGTAGATTGTTGAAGACGTCAGAAAATACGTCGAAATAGAAGTGATATGTTTAACGATATAAACGTTTAAAGTAATGGCTTATTCTACCCGTGCGAATCGGAATGGATAGTACTCCATAAACACAAATTAAAATTAAATTTACATCTTCTGATCTCTGAATCTTATTTGTATTCGTTATTAGTGGAAACTTGTTTAGTTTCTCTTGTCATTAGTTTCCCAAATAAAGAATAAATAAATAATTTTAAATTTTATTCCATTATATCCTCAAGCGGGGTTGAATAAACTTATATTTAATAAATCTAAACTCACCTATTTTTGTACATAATGAAACTATAGTTCATAAACACAGACGTTTCCCGTTAAATAGGTCAATATAAAATATTATAAACATAGCAACGTTAAATTACGGACGAGCTGTCTGGTTTACATCACGAACGAACTGGTCCGACCATTTGCGGAGAATATGTTTAAAATATATTTTTTAACTACTCGCATTCACACACTATATCATTGATTACGCGTTGATAGTAAGTTACTTATGTACAAAAAGCATTCCAGAGCTGCGATAGCTCTGTAGTTAGAACACGTGATGAGGACAGCTGCGGGGATGACTTCGCGCTGGCTTACGCACTAGTGAGGAATACGAGGGGGTCGAGATTACGTTCAACCCCCGAGGAGAGCTCGGTCGAGCCACGAGTGGAGTATAGCACGACTGCCTCGTTGGTCTAGTGGCTAGATATTAGGCTGCAGACCCGGTGGTCCTGGGTTCAATTCCCAGGTCGGGCCAATAAATAGTTATTGGGTTTTTCTGTAAGAAAATTCTCAGTAGCAGCCCGGAGTCTGGAAGGTGGAAGTGTGTACACTCCCGTGCCTCGGAAAGCACGTTAAGCCGTTGGTCCTGCGCCTTAACTCTTTCCGGTCGTGTCGGATTGCCGTCCCATCGGATTATGAGAGCTAAGGAAAAGAGAGTGCACCTGTGTTTGCGCACACACTTGTGCACTATAATATCTCCTGCGCAGTTGGCTAATCTCTCTTGAGATTGGCCGCCGTGGCCGAAATCGGTCTGGAGGACCTTATATCACGGAGCCGCGGATGCGTTATATCGGCACGATCCCGCAGCCTCTTCGATCCGCGCTGAGGACGACCACCGCAGTAGTTTTAGTGGTCAAGAATCCCACATAACCCGGTAAATCCTCCAGAGAGGGCGGGTACCTTACCTAGGTTTTCACACAACGCGAGAAGAATAAAAGTGATTGGAACGCATGAAAAGAAAATCATCGTGAGTATCCCGCATTGGAACAACGTGCCGATTAAGCCCACCTTCTCAAGAGGGCTTCCCCCCAGCGGTGGGACATTTACAGCCTGTTATTCTAATTTACTATGATGTTTATCCTACTATCAATTTGCTATATAATTGATTTTAATTTGCTATATAATTCAAATGTGGTCTTAGAATATGACATAAATAAAACACTTTATCATAGACAATACTAGAAATGTATAGTTTTTTAGATCAAACAACACCGGTGAGGTCATTGTCTGCACTAATGGACTAGATTCGAGACCTAACCGCTGAATAGCCTTTAAAATCTAGAAATCTTTATAGCGAATATTATAGCAACTACGTTCCATTGTTACTGTATAGACACAGATCTTCAATTCAATCAATTTTACGATTTACGAATAAATACCGTCAGCAGAACAAAAACTTTCGTTTAATATTGTCTAGACTTAATAAAAAGTAGATAGTACTGATTGATAAATTGATTCACAATTTTAATTAAATTCGATGACAGCTCTATTTTATTGACATCGATCTATGTCGAAGACTTGTTACAAGATAAATCAGTAGACAGTAAACGTGGATGATAGCACTCACGATAGCGGTATGATAGTGGGCAAAAAACCTCTGAATTTTCCAGAGCTTAATTTATATAGTGGGTGGCGATCAAAAACATCAGATCATTGCAAATATGTACTACATATTATTCCAATTTAGTAACAACAACTTTTTATTCTCAAAGTTTTTATTGTTATCTTGCATCTTATTTAGTCTGTCGTTATTATTACTACAACTGTATTTGGTCATAACTACATAAGGTAGACCACGTATAAAACAGAAAATACGCATATGGTAAAGATAAAAGCTACGAAAATTGTGATAATAAAATTTACATGAAACATTAAAGAGCGACTTTTATTTAACTGTATTCCTTACGTTAACCTATAACTTTTAGTTTATCGTAAGCACATTTAGCAAATCACAGCGCAGGTATGTTCTGCTCGAGAAAGCGCACAAATGTGCGGCACTGTGCAAATAGTATTGATTTATCCGAGGCATCCGTGCGCGTGAAATAGAACGCTACTCATGTTGATACGCGATGCTGTCTGCAACTTTTTGCGCCTCTGGTAAATGTTGATACTCTGAAGCCATTCAGTTTATTACAATGTTTGCAACGCTGAGAGTTAATTGGCGGTTAAAAGTCTCTGCACTGCGAATAACGATTCCTAAGCGAAGCAAAACCATTGAAATTATTTAACAAAACGATAATGAATCGTTAGAAAAAATAGGGATGGTTGATGAAATGTCTTAGGAATCCATACTTAGACATTCGTGATTTCGCACAGATAAGATAATTCTTAGAAAAATACCTTATTTCTTGAATATTTTAATGTGTATACAACATATTATTTATAAATAAGTGTTTTTCTTAGATTAAATACTATTTGCTTTATACACTTATCACATTATTAATATTATACTATTTTCCTACTTTAATAATTAAGATCTCAAACGAAAATGATCATAAATCTCTCCTACTTCCTTAATCCCTTGTATAAATATCAAATTTACCGAAAATAAAATCTCTTTGACGCTTAGTGGAATTAAGCCTTCAAACTTTAGTTAAGCCAAGTTGAAGCATTTCAACGCGCTAACGTATGAAAATTAAAATGGTCTAGAATATGTATGTACCTACACTTGCTTCATAATTTTCCGTAAACGCTGACATAATCAGTTACCTCATAAAATTATAATTAAGGTTCTATGTCCATATTGAAACTATAGGTAAATCTTTTTCTATAATATAGTTAAAATATATTCAAAGGAGGAAGAATTCAAAGAATAATTCGTTCAGATAAATATAATTGAATGAAAAGCATCCAAACGTATCAATAGTAATGAATTCGTGTTCAATAAATCGATACGACACATTTTACCGATATATTGTTTATACAGGAAACATACTTCATTTTTTCGAATACACATTATAACGGTACCATCAAGCTACCATAATCGAAATTCACGTCTCACACATCCTTAGGATAAGACGCCATATTGCGCAAAAACGTCTCCGCGCTGTACGATTTGTTTGTATTTCGTCATACATATACTCGTTTTATTTGAACGAAATATAATTATCGTCGACGTTTCTAGAATTTTTACGAATATTATTCTATTTCGTACTAACTTTGATTGAATCATTAAACAAACGAAAAAATTAATATTTTGAAT
The DNA here is from genome assembly GCA_905220585.2 of Nymphalis polychloros. NCBI lineage: Eukaryota > Metazoa > Arthropoda > Insecta > Lepidoptera > Nymphalidae > Nymphalis > Nymphalis polychloros. The sequence goes on from HG992267.1 coordinate 6,904,207, forward strand.
TACAAACTATTTGTATAAAATGAACACAGATAATGTTATACAAAGGAATACGTACTTACAATAAGTATAGAAAAAATATAAAGTCTATTCTAATGCAGTGCTAAAGTATACTCATAAAATATATAGTACTAGACGAGCCTGCGGTTTCACCCGCGTATAATTAATAAAAATATAACGAAAAAAACAGCCTAGAACCTTCCTCGATAAAAGGACTATACAACACAAACATATTTTTTAAATTCGAACCAGTAGTTCCTGAGATTAGCCGTATCAAACAAACAAACTCTTCAGCTTTATATATTAATATAGATGTGTTTAATTCCTGACTTAATAATTGTTATTGTTATAGATAACGAAATTTATAAAAAGTAAAGGACGCCTAAGACCACCATATTACATTTATGTTACTTAGTTACTTTATTATACAAAAATATTGAATTACCTGTTACGTATTGCTTGGCAAAAATTGCACTTTTTCTTACGCCAGATGAAATACTTATTTAATATTAAAAATTCGAGTATGAGTCTGTTTGTTACGTTTTCACGTTTTAAATTTTGCATACATGATATCAGCGGTACAGAAAAGCACTGAGGGTACCTAATGCGATGAAATTAAAATTATTTGCAGAGAAATAACACTAAAGGACAGAGATTGTAAATTTCTGTTTTAATTGTGTTTTTTGCAACATCGAGCGGTTCGTACGTGCGTCACAGTTAGTCATTCGCGCATTCCTAAAATAAGAGTCAATCTCGCTTCGAAGGAATTCATTGTTAATGCAATATACCAGAAATAAGTTAACCGTTACTCGTCAGAATTTCTCGCGCCCTTCGTTATTATTATATTTGCAGTGTTATATCAAAAACTCATTTATAATACTTGTTTTTAACATACTGATGTAGGTCAACGAGTTGGTAAATAATAATAATAATAATATAATAATATCCTGGGAGATTATTCTTACAAGGCCATCTGATCCCAAATTAAGCAAAGTCGTACTATGGAAACCAGACAACTGATATATATATATACTTTCCTTTTGTAAATATATATATTTATATATATTTACAAAATATATATAAATATATATATTTACAAAAGGTAAAGGTATAGGTAAGGCTTGTATAATGTTATCTATATGTATATATAGATAACATTATACAAGCGAAAGAGAGTTTGCTTTTTTAGGTTATAGGATGAGCAAATGGTAGCACCAGATGGTAACTGGTCACCAATAGACATTCGCATTGTAAGGCTTACATCGTCAAATCGACACCAACCTTGGGAACTAAGATGTTATGTCCCTTGTGCCTGTGAATATAATGGCTCACTCACCTTTCAAACCGGAACTCAATAATACCAATTTTTGCATACACGTTGTCAGACAGAGAAGGACATAGGCTACCTAACTCTTGCCCTCCTCACACGAGGGCGAAGCCGCGGAAACTAGTTACATACATATGTTTAAAGATGCATACATATTTGAAAAGCGGAAATTATGAGCTTTTCATATACGGGAACCTAGATTAATCCTGGTGTAATAGCATCAATAATATTTAGTAAATTTTAAATATGTTTAAAGACTAAACTATTCAAATTACAATTATGTAACACTACCTGTTCCGTTTTGCAATATAAATAAGCCATTATACCTTATGTTAATACGTTCTACGATCTTTATCTAACGTATACTTACTTTTATTCCAATAATATGTGGCTCAAAGCTTAGCTAATTTATATATTTAACTAACTGCTCTGCGCGACTTCGACCGTCAATACTTCGCCCCGTGTATCGTAGCGTGATCTTATACGACCTTACTTATAAACCTTTAAACTAGTTAAACACTATTTTCTGTATTTCTTTCATTTTTGATTTGACAGTTACAAAGAAAAAGACAAAATTGTTAAAGATTAAAGCAACAAAAAAAAAAAATCGTATTGATACATAGAAGTTGATTGCTTATCTCGTTGAAACTCGTTTCTAATATAAGTAGAACGTCCACAATTTAAAAAACACCATTGAAAGATACACAAAAAAAAATGGAACAGAGAAAAACAAAGTCTAATGAAACAACGTACCTGGAGGCTAGATTATTTACGCAATAATCCTTCGCTTAAGCTATTTAGCTAATATTCTGAAGGACACGTATACAAAAACCGTCTCTCCTCCATTACAGATAAGGCTGATACTACTAGGAGTTGAAATTCACATTCCAGTAACAAATCGTATTTACCTCATTTCCGCATATTAATTGTGACTCACATCAATACATCTACGACTATGTTGTATGACTGATAGACATGTGATATATATATATATATATATATATATATATATATATATATATATATATATATTACAAAATAAAAATATAATCTTTTGAAGTAAACTTTTACGTGAACTTATAAATCGATGATTCATAATTAAGAATTAAAATTCTCAATTAAGAGTTTACCATCGGTTCTTAATAGTAGATTCTAAAGAGAGGAACCGGTAAGTAAGTCAGTCTTCTTATACATATGTCAATTAAATAATTAGTAATCATTGACTATCCTACATGAATAACAAAAGTTGTTGCTTATGATATTAGCTATCTAGTCCTGCGAGGTTGCTGGTGTGTTACAAATAACCCTGTATATTAATATATAATCGAATAACGCCTTATTTATCTTTTTTTTTAACATAAAACAATATTCCTGAACTCCGTCTTCCCACCACATACAATGTGAGTAACGTTTAAATCAAAATTGAATAGGTATCTTCTAAGCAAGCTCACTCTACCTCAGACTGCATCATCACTTTCCATCAGATGCGATAACGGTCAAATATATAAACAGATAAATGACGTCATGGCAAATAAAACTTTGAAGTGAAAAAAAGACTTACAAAACCCTCCATTTCATAAGTATTAGAAGCTTAATGTACAATGTTTTCCATTATAATATACATATGTACATGTCTTAGTATAGTCGTAGTATATATCGGTATAACACGAAATAAAACAGACATATTTGCTCGGAATCGAATTAATTTCTGGTTAATCCGCTTTATATATTGACAAAAAGACAGTCGATATATCGAAGCTAATACCGAATTCCATTTATTATATTTTAGGAACTAAATCTAAAGCTTAATATTGAAATTATGTCCGTCTAAGTAGTAGCCCGTCAATTCGTTAGTATTGTTGTGTTGCGATTTAAAGACTGACTGAGTCAGTGTAACTACAGGACATAACATCTTATTTCCCAAGGTTGATGTCGCATTGACCATGTAAGTGATGGTTAATATTTCTAGCAGTGACAATGTCTATTGACCGTGTTGACCACTTACCATGGCCAGGTAGCCGATTTGTCAGTCAGCCCGTGCAAAGCCCGTGACTTTGTTTTTATTCATAAAGATTGATAATATCTATTACGCACATACAAACATACATACATACATACATATATATACATGGTATAGGATATTAGCCCAATTTTAATTTGGGTAAAACCACGTTCTAATATACCGATGGTATTAGTATGTTAGTTAATTTTAACTTTTCCATACTCTATCGGTTGAAAACTCAGTACTATTGCACTCTCGATATAATAAACGAAAATGGGACGCGACCTCGTTCAGGACATACGAACGGTTTGAGAGCGCAGAGGGAGGCTAAGGGAGGTTACGTCGTTATTTAAATACGCTCTATAATTTCATAGCTATAACGAAATGGGATATATCATTATGAATCTCATAAATGTGAAAGCAGCGACGTGCATCCTGTCGTCATAATATATAAGCATTCTATGGTAAACATTATTATTAATCTATATATGTATAAACTTATGAGACTCCTTGATCCATACAACATCGTTGTTAACTTGGTGGTAGAGCTTTGTGCTAGCTCGTCTGGGTAGGTACCACCCACTCATCAGATGTTCTACCGCAAAACAGCAGCAACTGCTATTGTTATGTTCCGATTTGAAGGGTGAGTGGGCCAGTGTAATTACAGGCACAAGAGACAACAGCTTAGTTCCCAAGGTTGGTGGTGCATGGGCGATGTAAGCGATGGTTAACATTTCTTACACTGTTAATGTCTAAGGGCGTTGGTTACCATCAGGTGGCCCATCTGCTCGTCCGCATACCTATACTATAACACCGCCATTTTGTTAGTGGACAGAAAAGATTAAATACCAACTTAATTCATTATTAGCGCAATATTTGTATTTTTAAGAATAATTGAGCGAGTTATTTACATCAATATGTACGATTTGGTATAGTACTTTAAAAAAAAAAAAACAATTCGAGGTTTATATAAAATCAGTCTCGCTTCGGGATGTACTTACCGTACATATACATATTTGAAACATCACGAGATCTCCGAAACTATAGGTCCGATTGACTTGAAATTAACTCATAAAAGTTACACCCTTCGCAAAGTAGACGATCACTAAGAATGGATTTTTGGAACCTTAAACTTCAAGGGGTTTAATGGGAAGGGTAACTTTGTATGAATTTTACCAGTACGAAGTTTTTTTTTTATAATACCCAGGAGATATCTTTCTACTCCTCCTAATGGTAAGTGGTAGTAGAGTCCAAACGCGACGACGGCTAGTGCAGTCAGGAAGAATGACTTGCACTAGCCGCCCCCGCCTTGCCGGCCCGCAAGATGCCTCTTCACGCCTCGTTTGAAGGAACCCAGGTCATAAGAGGAAGGGAACACGTTGGGACGGGCATTGTATTATTTTTTCATTGCCTGAACTGTCTTGGCTAGTTTATATGTACAACTAAAAAAAAAAAAAAGATTTAACACAAGGTGCCATTCATTTATTACTGATACTACTGTCACTTAATTGCGTAAACGACACTCGTAACATCAAAACCAACCAAGCGTAAATTCATTTTTTCCTTTAGATTCTTACGTAATAAATATTAACAACGGGGGGTAGGAGTCGACCGACCTATTCTTATTTTTTCTTATTTAGGAGGGGGATGGGGTCAAAATCTAGTAAAAATCGACTTACGTAATTAATGAATATATCGATTGATTTTAACGCAACCAATTGTAAATACTGTGACAAAATCTACCACTAATGACAAATACGGCGATAGTTCTAAGAAAATCAATACGTCTGACGTTATTCTTGTGAAAACCGATAGAGAATCATTTTATCAAGTTAAGTTCAAACCTACCCCACTACAATGTTATTTAAAGTACGAGTAAAAGACCGAAAGTTACATTCTATACAAACCAGATTAATCCGGTTTAAGCCGGATAACGAGTTACACGTCGATTTGACATATCTCAGACACAATAACCAGTTAGAGTTACGTAATTATGTCAAGGTAACTAATACAATTAATAAACTATTGCCTAAATGAATACATTGACATTTAAATAGCAAATATATTTAAAAAAAAATGCATTCCCAAAACGTCTTACGAACTCGTTTTCCTGCTAAATTGATTTTTAGATTATCAAATTCAAAATCTTTATTCGATATGCGTTGGCATTCCACTCGCTTATTGCTTGGCAAAAACCGACTATCCGTTTATATCGGAAAGATTATCAAGATGTTTTATCATACATTATAGTTTATTCAATACCGAGCCGGTTGGCGTGTTTGGTAGATACTTGCCTTTCACGCCGCAGGTGGTGGATTCGATTCCCACCCAGGACAGACATTTGTGTGCATGAACATGTCCGTTTGTCCGTTTGTGAATCTGGGTATAATTACCTATATAAGTATGTATTTACAAAAGTAAAGTACTATAGCATATATAGTTTATCAGTTGTCTGGTTTCCATAGTACAAGCTCTGCTTAGTTTGGGATCAGATGGCCATGTGTGAATAATGTCCCAAGATATTATTATCATTTTCCATGTAAATAAAAAAGCAAGCAAAGCCGACGGTCCTCTTTTTTGTTTTATGTATATGGATGTTAAGTGTTCATCGCTGCCCTTAGACATTGGCGATGTAAGAAGTATTAACTAATCCTTGAATCGCCAATGCGCCACCATCCTTAGGAACGAAGATGTGATATCCCTAGTTCCTGCAGCTACACTGGCTCACTCATCCTTCGAAACGAAACGCGACAATACTGAGTATTCCTGTTTCATGGTAGAATATCTAATAAGTGGGTGGTACTTATCCAGACGGGACGATCTATCACAACCGAGCCACGTTATAACTAATATTATAAATGAGTAAGTTAGTTTGTTTACTACACTTTCAAGTCTCTACTCAATCATCATGAACTTTTGATTACAACGTGTCAGGGGTGCAGAAAAAGGATATCGGGGTAACTGACCCCCCCACACGTGTATTATCGTTAATATAGAATATATCAAATGAGAAATACTTCCCACAGCTTTTGACTTGTGCTAGAGAAAATTCGGCGTAACTTAATAATCCGAATAGCCATGCATATGTGCAAGAGATTTGGATATGACGATTAATAGTTCGAAGGGATCAGAAAATAACATAAATCTTAGGCATCCATCTAGACACCCAATGCGACACTTCTAGCGATTTCTATTTCAGAAATGATTGGAGACGAACACTTCTTTCGGCTTTACCTAATTTAGGTTATGATCAGTTGGACTGCTTAGTCTAGCATATGAGGTTGCAGACCCCGTGGTCCGGGGTTGAAACTCTAGATCAATAGTTTTCATAACATAAATAATCTATAACATTCTTTTATTGAAATTTAAAAGTAAGCTTATTAAAATGGGCACTTTTTATGTACGTGTCTCTGCGTCGCTGATGTACAATTTTATAAGACTGCATATGCCGAGGTCCAGCGATCAATCCTCAATCTTAGACACTGAAACAGTTATTGGATTTTATCGGTCGAGTAATTCGAGAAATTGATATATATCCTCCTCGGTATAAAGTATATATAATAGTGTATTCTTGCGCACATGCTTGTGCGCTATAATATGTTGTTAAATAATACTTCTAGAATTCTTCTTAATAGAAAGAATATAAATTAATGTTTAATTAATAACGCGGTAACGAACGCGGTTGGATTTTATTTGAAGGCAGGTTAGGCAGAGAAAAAGGATAACGCCATAATTAAACCTATACTAATCAAGATAATCATTTACGCCAAAAAATATAAAGCCATATATATATGTATATAGTTACATTATATCACAACTCACATAGTTTAACCTTACTTATTAGCCAGTACGAAATTGTTTGTTACCGTCAAAATTAATTTATGAGTACGGATGAACAATTACATCCAATTAACGTTTCGATCCTCGGGACACGACCTTTACTCGTAACTGCTCTTTCATTAAAATAATACAATTTTCGAATAAAAAATCTTAGCTTAAGCTTAACAGACCTTAAAATTGGAAGCTGTTCTATATTTGAGTTATTTGTAAAATTTTAATGTTTAAATTTTTTTTTTTCTTTATTAAATATTAGCATAGACAAAAAATTGTGTTACAAAGGAATGTTGTGTTACAGTGTTCTGTTACAAATATGTCTGATAGGTTTTTTTAGAGTGTAAGTTTTTTTTAGTCTATTATTGATATAATTATGTAAATACAAACAAAGGAATAATTACGTATGTCGCCCGATTTAACTTATTCTTAGAGAAGGGTTACAAAGCGAGTACCTCGGAGGTAGTCCCATTCACTGAGATCTGATAATAGGTTCCAAGAGAAAATCATCACTCTTAAATTTAGACGAAAATTGATTACGTCAAACGAAATCGATTTATTTTATTTGCAATACAATGCAATACAAATACTCCATATAATAGTTTGTCAAAATCTTATGACAGGAACCACAAATATTTTTGAGTCAGTTTTTTTTAAATTAAGATTTGCCTAATATTTCGTTTCAAGGTAGGATTTACTGTCTATGCGTCTGAGTCGGTACCACGATTAACACATTTACCACTGTATCGTTTATGTTTTTTAGTTTAAAGGGTAAGTTGTAATTACAGATAGACATTGACATATCTGGGCGCATTGACGGTACATATATACGGATAGGTTGGGGGAAGTATTAGTAATAAAACAAATAGCCTTTGCTCTTTCCTTGGGGATCAAGTTTGCTTCATACCAATTACAGTGTGTAACAAAAACGCTGTCCGACCCGTGAAGTGGTTATTAGGTATCGTGTGTCGGTTCTATTTATGAATTAACTTTTAAAATCGTAGCAAAAAATTACCCATAAAAAAAATATTAATTGTGTTTACAGACACTATTGGTGGTAAACACATGGACAACTGAGGTCATGACCTCGTGTCCTAGCTACCCGATAGGTAAGAGCTATCGAGCGCTGTCACCCGTGCCTGTGTTGCCATGTAATTTTCGTAATTTAATTAAATTAATTTTTTTTTCTGGGTAATTTTTTTGCTTATTATTTTAAAAATGATTACATAAATAGAACCGACTCACGATACCTAACAACTACTTAATGGATCGGACAGGGTTTTTGTTACACACTGTAAAATCAAAATCGATTTAATACTTTAGACGTGCATAACAGACAGAGAGACCTTCACATTTATAATAATCAAGTAGAGATTAAACTATTACGTATTCATTATGTCCATTGGTAAATAACCATAACAGTACATATGTAAAGTACATTTAATTAAACGAACTTCCAGTATAAGCAAACCAATTAATTAGTGATACAGAGTATACACTATTATATTTATTACATTTCATGGAATTGTAATACATTCGGGACTTAATTAAGTAACAGAAATAATGTATATGTCCACTCTTGTTAATGTAATAATAATATAGATATGTGTATTTTATAAGTTATTTATATGAACTAGTTGATATAATATATTTTTTGAAATAATTTTATAATCTACATATATGTATAAATATGGGCAATGGGTTCAGTACATTTTTATTTGTCAATCAATTAACTTTTTTCTTTTTTTCGATAGCTATTACGCAATGCAAATGAAAGTGGAAAAAAAATTCTCAAATTTTCAATAATAATTATTATTATTCGACCACTTGGTAATTACTAGTAAACATACATTTATTCATACATGAATAAAATACGTAGGCTTTTTTTAAAGCAGAGATAGGCGGACGAGCGTTTTGGCCACATGATGGTAAGTGGTCACCAACGCCCATAGACATTGGCATTGTAAGAGATGTTAACCATCGCTGACATCTCCAATGCGCCACCAACCTTGGGAACTAAGATGTTGTGTCCCTTGTGCCTCTAATTACACTGGCCCCCTCGCCCTTCAAACTGGTACAAAACAATACCAAGTACTGCTGTTTTGCAGTAGAATATCTGATGAGTGGGTTGTACCTACCCAGATGAGCTTGCACCAAGATAGTAACTGTAATATTATGTATTTTATGTAATAAAATGAATATTTCAATAGATTTCCAACTGCCATGATCAATTCATTGATGGAATAAAAATATCTGATCGCAGCTAAAACTCGAATTGAATATAAAATATAAATTTAATAATATACATCATGAATGCTTATATTGTAGTTTTTTATTTTGGGTATAAAGATAAATTTTAACTCCAAACAAATGCTACCCGTTGACATTTTTGTTTTTTTTTTTAAATTATATATTACATAATATATTTATAAATTTTATATATACTGGTATATTTGTTCAAAGAAAATGACCAGGTAAATATTATCTAAAGGTTTCCACAGCTACACACATACCACAGTTAAGTTTACAAGAATAAATTAATCTATGATTTATAGTTTTTACAACTTTTACTTTTTTACAAGAATTTTAATTTATATTTATTATAATCATAAATTTATATAATAACAATTGAAAATAAACTTATAAGGATTCTATTTGAATAAAGAATTATTCTTATTGGTAATAGAAAATATATTATTCACACAAAGAATGCTCTGAAATTCAAAAACAAAACAAGTACTTCAATAAAATCTGTAGTATTGATTGTTTCCTCATCATTATTAAATTCATTAAAATTTGAAGCCGAGTGGCTGAATATTTTGCACTCAAATAGCGTAAATAAACACCAGAAAAAATAACCAATAAAATCTATTTTCAATAGGTATCCTTATCAGTGATCAGACTAACTTTTAATAAATATTGGCAGAGGTATTGGCTCTTATGTTACCTATACACAATCTCACCTCTATTAACAAGGATTTTGTTTTCATCTTTATAACATAATAATACAAACAATTTAAGAGATATGCCTTACAGATAAACATTCATTGAAATGTCAAATCATATAAATTTCAATACAGATTTGGTCAATACAACTAATTTGAGGCCTTTTGATGAAATATTAATAAATTATTATTACTATATATTTATTTTAGTTAACTACGTAATTATTTCGAAATTATTATGAATGGAATGTTTTGAGTTTCATTTCTCAATGTTTATCTTTCGTAAGTATGTTCGGTTTTTATTAATGACAAGATTAATTCACTATCAGATTGATAGATATATCAATATTAATATCATTAGTAATTATCGTCATTAATAGTTGTTTTCTAGAAGTATTTCGTGACCATACAGTAGTTGTATGGGCGGGGTATTAGTCATAGGTTTAGCGTCCCTTCAGTGGGGGTAAACTCCCCTTATTCCAAGTAAAATTACTCATCCCCTAAATACTTGACAATTTAATTCAAGGTCAAACAAACGCGTATGAAAGTATACCAAAATAAAAACGGATTCGACGTGTGGGGTACTATCACTTAAAAAAATCAATATGAACATCTATTCAACCGTTTATCTCATTCTCTGAATGGGCGAAGTCTTTATGCGTTAGTATGTGCAATGTTTTTTCGCCAAGTCATTCATAAAAGTGCAAATTATACGGCATAATCAACAAATCAATGTTCCATGACTCTGTTTACATTCTAATATATCGGTCAAAATTACGCGCTCGAGAACAAAACAGATGGACGGTAAAGTGTAAATATTCCTGATTAAATATAGACCGACGCGTGATAGATATTATTTATTTGTTTTCCATACTATAGCTCAGAAAGGTTTGATGAACTATGCTATACATACCTCATTTTGTTGCTTGTATCCTTTGTCGTGATTAATCCCTATGCACTATTGCACGGCACGCAACAATTGTTCACTTATAAACTGCATATTTTCACAGACACAATTCAACATTTCTATATTATCGACTCGAATACGCGACTAGGACATTGAGGGTAGCCATTTTTGTCAAAAAGTAATTTTGGTTTTTCGTTTGTCTCCTTCGATTTTAGAAAACGGATAGCGGGAGGACGCTTGCACTGCGCGGAGACGACGAGCGAATTAAAAATTATCTTCAAATTACCGGTCACACACCTCTGTTATAAATTGAATTGACGTTCCACTCAAAAAAATTATTTAACACAACTTTACTACAGCTGAAGCTTTGAATACAATGATACAAACGTATATATACCGCAGGGATGGAGCTTTTTTACAACACAACGTGTGCGATTCGGTACATATCCGGAAATAAATTTACATTTTCGCCCTTATTTAGTGAACGTCCATACTTGGTCGTATTATACTCTACGCTCATCAACGACCAATCACCTTTCAGGAAGTTATTTGTTCTTTTCAAAATGATATAAGTAGCGTCATCTAACGACAAAATAGAAAATTATTTACACTAATTTTATATCTGGCAATGGCAAACTGCAAATTATTTGATTAGTTAGTTATATAAAGAGTGAGGTCAAAAAATTAAACAAACATCTAAATATATATTTTTTTGTATTATTGTATTTGGATTTCATTTCAGATATGTAAAAACAAAACTTACGTACATAATATTTTAGTTGCTTAGCACGACAACACATAAACATAACTGTTGACATATTGACTCATTATTTGACAGAAGTATTCCCAAAACGAAATCATTCTGGTTTTCTTTTGATAAACAGTTCTTTTTTCGAAAACGTAAAAAGAATGGTGGGCGCGATGCCTGTTAATTTAATACCAAAATTTTGTAACGGTGCCATGGACAGTCACAATGGTGGCGAAGATTGCGAGCACCCAGTGTTTATAGGTAGTCGGGTGAAATGTAACGATGATTTTGCTACTGTAAAGTACATCGGTGAAGTGCACGGCTACAAAGGGATATGGTACGGTGTAGAATGGGACAACGCTGAACGCGGAAAACACGACGGGTTTGTTGACGATGTGCAATATTTTAAAACTACCAAGCCTAATGCTGGTTCGTTTATTCGTCCAAACAAAATTGCTCAACATAAAACCTGCGCGGAGGCGATCAGGAGGTACTACGGTGATCGCGAGGTGAGTAAGTTAACAGTAAAGTCTATTTGTTATTTGTAGTTTTCAATTAATTATTTAGTTATAATATTATTTTAGATATCTACTGTAGTATTACCTAGTTTCTTCATTCATCATCATTAACACTTCAAAATTTGAAACCGAATAATCTCATACCAAATGTGTCATCTCTCCTATACGTGACATTGGCAGAATATTTTGTGCTCAAATAGCATAGACCTACACCAGAAAATGAAAAAAAAAAAGGTGTATTTTTCCCAATACCTTTCTATCGAGCAACATCCACCCACACATGAATTCAATTCTTATTATTTCAATGTTATACGTCAGTGGATATATTATATTGATGATCCATGATCCAATATTTAAAATAAAAGCAATTAATTGATTTATCATAATATATGTGAATAAGATTATCACGGAACTTATTGTGAGTAAGGATCCTCCAATAGTCTTTCACTGTACAAGTGATTCAATGATGAACATATTGCTTTTTTTTAATTAGTAAATTGTAAATAAAATTGTCAATTTTAAACAATTAATGTTTTTTATTCAGTCTTACTCTCGATACCTCTTCTTAAATTACACTTATTTGAATTTCTAATTAAATCTTATAGCTTTAATTAATTACTTAAATATATTATATACAGGATGAAACTGTCGCGGCTCACCGCAGGACAGTGATTAATGAGTGGAAGAGAGAAATGGGAGCCCCCTTCATAGAGATGGTTGGTTTTGAAAAGATTCACCAGAAACAGTAAGAAAATCATAACTTCTATAATTATATTTTGTTTTTATAAAACACTAGCTGTGCCTGTGGTTTCACCCTGCGTATACTTAATAAAAATATAATGAAGAAAAATCAGCCTAGCACCTTCCTCGATTAAAGGACTATCTAACACAAAAATAATTTTTGAATCGAATCAGTAGTTCCTGAGATTAGCCGGATCAAACAAACAAACTCTTCAGCTTTATATATTAGTATAGATAATATTCTATTAGGAACATATTTTTCTAAAACTAATTATTGTTTTATCTCTATTCATTTATATTATAAGTTTGTCTGAATGCTCTAATCTCAGGATCTGCCAGTCTGATTTGAAAAAGATAAGTGACACTCGGTGGTAGAGCTTTGTGCAAGCTCGTCTGGGTAGGTACCACCCACTCATCAGATATTTACCGCAAAACAGCAGTACTTTGTGTTGTTGTGTTCCGGTTTGAAGGGTGAGTGAGCCAGTGTAATTACAGGCACAAGGGACATAACATCTTAGTTCCCAAGGTTGGTGGCGCAGTGGTGATGTTGTTTTTTTTTTTTAAGAAATATATAAACCACTGTCTATGGGCGTTGGTGACCACTTACCATCAGGTGGCCCACATGCTCGTCCACTAATCTATACCAAAAAAAAAAAAAAAAAAAAAAAGTGAAGACTACCTAAGTCTATTTCCTTAGAAAGTTTATATTATATAATATGACTAGTTTTCGCTCGCATGTTAGACAGAGATTAGGCAGGTGTTATGTCAAAAATATTACCCTTCATATCAAATTTTATCAATGCAATGGTTTAGATGTGCAAGCGTAACAGACGCACCGCTACCGCTATGGACGTTTTTTTTTTTTTAGCATGTGTGAGCAAGCGAGCATATGGGCCACCTGATGGTAAGTCCATAGACACCAATGCCCATAGACATTGGCATTGTATAAGATGTTAACCATCGCTTACATCGCCAATGCGCCACCAACCTTGGGAACTGAGATGTTATTTCCCTTAACATTATCCGTGCTTGAACTTTTACAGACGATACTCTTCCCACGGTGCGTCGGTGCGGGCTGGTCCGCGTCGGACCGTTATATCAATCGATATCTAATGTGTGTGTAACTTAATCATAATCAGTGTATATAATTTGTTTACAGAAAATTTGATCGTCTTTTAGAAGTGTGTGTACATGATCAGAACGTGTCTAAAGCTGGTAACGTAGCAGCGCTATGCCCTAACGTCCGGAGCCTGGATGTATCTCAAAACCTGTTCTCGAACTGGAGGGAGATTATACAGCTGTCCTCTCAGCTGCCGGACTTGAGGGAGCTGGATTTGAGGTGAGGATTGATGACAGTATCTATCTTCTAAAACCAACTATGTGTGCAAACATAAGAGCACTCTCACCCGATGGGATTGCACATGGCAAACCAACCTGATTGGAGAGAGTTCAGACTCAGGAACTAGCGTCCTTACGTGCTTGCCGAGGCGGGGATGTAAACTTCCATCTTCTAGATTCTGAAAAATTTACGTAGAATACATATTTATCAATAATCTAACTGCCTCGTTGGTCTATTGGCTAGATATAAGGCCGCAGACCCGGTGGTCCTGGGTTCAATTCCCAGGTCGGGCCAATAAATAGTTATTGGGATACTTAATGAATGGTAAAGGGAAATTTTAGGCGAGACCTGTACTAAATGTCAGGCATAAGCAGCATGTTCCAAAGATCCAAATTTTCTCAATAGCGCCTATAAAGCCTTACTTAACTTTAATTTATTTATATATATATATATTTATTTTATAATTACAGCAAAAACCGCATGGCAATAGATATGCCCGAGGAAACATTGACCCAGCTTTCAATAAACTTCAGTGCGTTGGAGAAACTCAATATATCAGTATGTGACTATGAATGGATGGACATCGTCGCTTTATCACATCTATGGCCGAAAATACACGAACTAATTGCAGCGTACAACAGAATAAAGAAAATAAATCAACCCGATGTCACTTTACGTACCTTGTCTGTGTTACGTTTGGACGGTAATCCAATTGATTCTTGGTCAGAGATCATGAACCTCGGTCGTTTGAAGAGTTTGAAAATTTTAAGTCTGAACGACTGTAACATTGGAGCGATCAAGTTTAACGACGAACCTGGCTATGGAAAAGTAGATGTATTTGAAAATTTGGAAGTATTGTTTTTGAACAGAAATAACATTAATGATGTGAGTATATTTTAATATATGATATTTAGATGATTACAATAATTTTAATTGGATTATAAATTTTTGAAGTCAAACTCCTGACAATTATTCTCATTTTATGGTGTATGGCTAAAACCAAAGTATACTAATACTAAGTAAGAATTGTCATTCTAGTATCACCAAATAAAGAGATGTAAAGATTGGCTTAAGTTATGTTATATAACTTTAGTCATCTGTCATTCTAACTTATGAATTCTACTCATGCAATGCCAGGGCGTTTGCTTGTTTTATACTATGTATACCTATTAGTCCAGACAAGTGACACTTTACCCGATGGTAAGTGGTCACCAACGCCCATAGACATTAGCATTGTAAGAGATCTTAACCATCGCTTACATCGCCAATGCGCCACCAATCTTGGGAACTAAAATGTTATATCTTTTGCGCCTGTAATTACACTGGCTCTCTCACGCTTCAAACCGGAACACAACAATACAAACTGCTGTTTTTCGGTAGAATATCTGATGAGAGGGTGGTACCTACCCAGACGAGCTTGCACAAAGCTCTACCAGCGAGTATTATTGTACGTATTGAAATTTAATAATATTCAAATGTTCCAGTGGCGATCCCTCAGCGAATTAGATAAATTGAAATCTCTGAAAAAATTATACTTCCTAAAGAACCCCGTGCAGAACAATGAAGACTACGACACCGGCTCACAGATGATCATCGCTAAAATTGGTAACTTGCAGGTAAATAATTTCAAAAGACTTACTAACTTACTAAATTATTTTTGTTAAAACTACCAAAGAAATTTCATGTGACAATATTGCTTAATAATAATATTTATGTTTATTATATTAATTAAGCACACTGGCAAATGGGCATAAGCATAAGAATTAAGAAATATTAAAAATACACTTACATCGCCAACGCGACACCAACCTTTGGAAATGTTAGGTCCCTGGTGCCTGAAGTTACACTGGCTCACTCACATTTCAAACAAGAACACAACACTAACTTACTAAGTATTGCACAAAACCCTTCCACCAAGTAAATAACACTTAAACCACTTATATTCCTTGGAGCAGTGTGGTGGAATAAAATCCGAAACCTGTAAGGGAAGAGAAAGAATTTGAATAAAGAAATTGAAGAAAGAAATTGCTCAGCAATGGGAAATTTACTCACTGTAATTTATTTTTACATTATGTAGAATGTGTAAAAGAGACTTTTTTTACGGGCCACCATAAGGTGGCCCATAAAAAAAAGTTGTGTCTGTCATTACACTGGCTCACTCACCCTTCAAACCGGACCACAACAGCACCTAGTACTCCTGTTTTGCGGTAGAGTATCTGATGAATGGGTGGTACCTACCCAGACGATCTTGCACAAAGCTCTACCACCAAGTAAAACTTCTTCGATTATATTAAGATCTTATCTAAAATTATTATTCCAGGAAATAAACGGCTCCCTAATTACACGGGAACTGAGACGTGGTGCTGAATATGACTATATGAAAAGGTACGGTGCTGAATGGAAGCTAGTCCAGAACGACCCACAGATGAAAGCTGCTTTCGATATTGAACATTGTCGTTTTCAAGAACTCATCTCTAGTAAGTTCATGATGCCCTAGTATTTTAAACTACTTGTCGTCAATTAAAAATTGCCATCGATGGAAAATATATTTTATGTCGTCACAGTTCTATAAATGGCAATCTGACAGACAACATCCACATCCATGCAAGCTGCTCTTGAGAAATGTATATATAATTTATTTATTTGTTTTACTTTTTAAATTGAAATAACAATACAGTGTATTGAATCGCTTCAAGATTCCATGACCACTTTATCTGCAGCTAGACTAAAAAATCATCAAATATTTCTTTTAAATCTTGTGTTGTGTTTGTAAAAAATCGAATGAAAAACAATTTTAATTGTTATTATCTCACTTTTATATTAATCTAGATAAATACATATTTCTTATGTATAACAAGTAAAGAAAAAAACAAATTAAATTACCAAATACCATTTACAGAAAAAACTATTATTTTTTTTTCAGAATACGGAATACCTGACGACAGTTTACTAGTCAAACAGCCTAAAACAACGACCCTGACGTCACAACTATTAGAAATAACGCTGTGCAATGAAAACGGTAAAGTTCTTAAAAAGAAGTTTCCGGCAAGTATGGCTGTACAAAAACTGGTAACAATGGCGCAGAGACTTTTTTCGAAGGGAAATACTGGATCACCGACACTATATTTACTTGACGATCAAATGCAAGGGGCTGAAATCACATTGGATAATGTCATGAAAGATTTAGCCTATTTTTCAGTTAAAAATGGCGACACAATCCTAATTAGATTCAGATAGAAAGCATTTTTAAGAATGGCAACCCGAATTATGCCTGCAAAGTTATAATTGGCGCAAAATTATATTCATTATAACAATGTATTATTTAAAGAGTTTAGCTTTGTAAATATCCATGAGAAATTGTACCTGTATTTATTGCGAATTTTATTTTTCACAAAATAAATGTTCACTATGTATTTTCTATTTTGTAATTTTATTTCCTCCAAACTATGTTTTAATAAACTATAACTTATGAAACAATACTTGATGTATTGTGAAAGAATAACAAAACCCTTTTTTTCCTTTTAATATTATATGACTGATTAATATTTAAATTATTTAAAAAGGCAAAGCAATCTATATGATCGTAAATATTTATCTATAATTCAATGTAAAATACCACATGTGACCTTGTGGGAACCTTCAAATAATAATTGGATACAGAATTTATAGGAACAATATGTCGTACGTTCTTAAAATATATTAAGCAAATCGTTAAATTATGCATTAATCGCAAATAAAAAAAATACTTTTTATTAATAATAATACTTTTTATTAGTAGGTATTTAAAAGAAATATATTTTATTTAAATGTCGGCGCTAAATATTTTGTTTTGTTTTGACTCAATACTGGCCACATCAGACTTGATCGCCATTGGTAACCGTTGTGTCAACTAAAAAAGTTATGTTTACGAAAGCGAATGGCGGCTCACGGGAATTTTAAAGTTGCTAATAGATTTGAATGAAAAGTTGTGTTATATCGTTAATTTTATTGTTATTAGTGTTTAGTGATGGGTAATTGTGTTGGTTTGTTTAGACGGCGCAAAATGCGTCGTCATATTGTTTTGATTCTGATCGGATTAGACAACGCGGGTAAAACAAAAACTGTTAATAATTTAGCAGGCGAAAAGGACGATAAAGTTTTACCCACGGTCGGTTTTAAGGCTGTGAATTTAATTCATAAAGATACACCAGTAACTATATACGATTTGGGTGGTGGGCCGCAATTCAGACAAATATGGTCTCAATATTACAGCGAAGTGCACGGAGTTATATTTGTGATCGATTCAAGTGATTTTTCACGGTTGGACGAATGTAAAACTGTCCTAGAAGAGGTTTTATCGCATGACAAAATATCTGGTTAGTTATATATTACCTAGCAACCGTATCTGATTCAAAAACGCTTATGGTTTTAATTAAATTTTCTTATCAGTATAAAATGCGAACACGTCAATGTAATAAATATATAATCTATATATAAACTTTTATTAGTTATTATTCAAAAGTATAATGTAATTTGTAAATAAAATATTGTAACCGCTATTTTATTTTCGATTTGTTTTTAACTTTTCACAAGGCAAAAATGTCAGTGTTTCTCAAAGTATACTATTTTTTTCGAATTAGGTAAACCTGTCTTAGTTTTGGCAAATAAACAAGATAAAAGAGGTGCTTTGGACGACATAGACGTGGTGGAGAAGCTGAATATTGAACCACTAGTTAACAGGTAAGATTACACTTTTGTAAAATTAAACATTCCGAAGTTTGATATATGGATTTCTGACTGATAGCGAAGTTCATACGTTCAAAATTACTGTCACATAACTTTAATTAGCAAGTAACCAAACAATAACGAAATGATCTATACGAACACATATAAACACGAAGAAGTACAATAATTCTTATATTAATACTTTTATTTATAGTAATTTAAATCATACAGAAAAAATTAAACAGATAACAGTAACAGCCTGTGAATGTCCCACTGCTGGGCTAAGGCCTACTCTCCTCTTTGTGAGGAGAAGGTTTGGAGCTTACTCCACCACGCTGCTCCAATGCGGGTTGTGAAGTACACATGTCACAGAATTTCAGTGAAATATGACACATGCAGGTTTCGCGATGTTTTTCGTTCACCGTCAAGCACGAGATGAATTATAATCACAAATTAAGCACGTGAAATTCAATGGTGCTTGCCCGGGTTTGAACTTTGAACCTACGTTCATCGGTTAAGATTCACGCGTTCTTACCACTGGGCCATCTCAGCTCAAAACAGATAATGTAACAGTAATATTAGATGATTGATACACTTCAGGCCATTGCATGTACTTAAATGAATTATAGCATATTCCAAACACAAGAGGAGCAAAGACAAATAAACAGCTTTGGCCTTGAGCTGCCGCGATATCATTGGTCGAGATTTTGTATAATCTATGGTATTCATTATGGATTTGCGAAAAAATGGCATCTTGAATGTCGGTGAAATTGTTACCGAAACTTTGGAAGTAAAATTAAAATGCATATAAGTAGTTAAGCGGATTTGTATTATAAATAAAGTTATGATATAATGAAGAACTGTGTATAATATAGTAGATTATTCGCAAATCGCAGTTTTTTTTTATAGCATAAGTAAGCGGACGAGCATATGGGCCACCTGATGGTAAGTGGTCACCAACGCCCATAGACAATGGCATTGTAAGAAATGTTAACCATCGCTTACATCGCCAATGCGCCACCAACCTTGGGAACTAAGATGTCCCTTGTGCCTGTAATTACACTGGCTCACTCACCCTTCAAACCGGAACACCACAATACCAAGTACTGCTGTTTTGCGGTAGAATATCTGATGAGTGGGTGGTACCTACCCAGACGAGCTTGCACAAAGCTCTACCACCAAGTGAGTTGTTTATATTTTCTTCTATTGGAATAGACAATAGATATATGTGCATGCTTGTATAATAACAATTAGAACCTAATTTAATTATTCTACTACCAAAATCTATACTCCGTTACTCTGTGTTCCTTTTGAAATTTTGAGCCTTAAGATACTTATAAACTATTCGCAGTGCAGGCATAAAAAGGTCCTATTGTATGTATATTACGATATAGTAATAATTATAAAATAATGTGACCTTTTAGGTACAGATGTCCAACGTTAGTCGAATCATACAGCGCTAGTCCGTACGATTCAAAATCGAACAAAATTAAAATCGATCCAGGACTTCGAAAAGGCTACCACTGGCTTTTAAACTATATCGTACGACGTTATGGAGATATAAACTTGCGCGTGCAAACGGACATACACGCTGAATTAGAACGACGTAAACGAATGCTGAACCGCGCGTCGAACAGAGCTTCCCAAACGTTTACAGCTGTTAGCGACGACATCGCTACCCAAACCGGTTTCGAAAACCCCAATTTTGAAATGCAAAAGTCTGAAACCGAACAAGAGAAGAATTTAGATGCTGGCTTAATAATTGTTAAACCCATACGAAAACCTAATAGTATTGACTCGACGATTACAATTGAAAGTGTCGAGGAATCGGACAGTAGTGGGGTTAGGCCGAAGCTATCCCCACTTTTCGGCAGAGCGAGTAATACGTCAACATCGGAGACTGTGAAGATCGAATTGGAGCCAAGGAGCGAGTTTAGGAAGCTATCTCCTATTGTGAGAAATAAAAGTGGGGTCAATCATATCGACTTCAAGCATAGACCCCAGTCTAGTCCAACACACAATAGAAATAAGGTATCTAAACAATTATTGATTTAAAGTCTATTTTTTTCTATGTAGTTAATACATAGCTACATAGAAAAAAATAGACTTTAGACGTTATTTTATCAGATTATATTATGAATGCTATTGTATTTTATTTTATTGTCTCGTTGATGCAAAACTCGAGGTCTTGGGATCAAACTTGGTGGTAGGGCTTTGTGCAAGCTCGTCTGGGTAGGTACCACCCACTCATCAGATATTCTACCGCAAAACAGCATTACTTGCTTTTGTTGTGTTCCGGTTTGAAGGGTGAGTGAGCCAGTGTAATTACAGGCACAAGGGACATAACATCTTAGTTCCCACTAAACATTAACATATCTTACAATGCCAATGTCTATGGGCATTGGTGACCACTTACCATCAGGTGGCCCATATGCTCGTCCGCTTACCTATGCAATAAAAAAAAACTCAAGGTCAGGCTGATTATGGAAGTCGAAAGTGTGTGCAATCCCGCATCTCGGAATCACCTAACGCCGTTGGTCCTTCCCCTGAACTCTGGTTGTGTCAGATTTGCCGTCGACAATTAAAGTATGAGTGAGCGAATAGAGAGCGCCCTGTGTTTGTGCACATACTTGTTTATATATGTCCTGGGCAGTTATCTAGTCTCCCGTGAGATTGGCCGCCGTGGCCGAAATCGGTCAGGAAGACATCATCATCATATGTGATAAAAATCGCTTATAAATCATATAAAAAATGCCAGTAAATTACCTGAAGCTGATCCTGACCGAACCGAAAATACACACGGAAAAATATATAGTTCTTGAAATATGCATAATGGCAAAGTAATCATTTTATTATTTTATATAATAATAATAATATCCTGGGACATTATTCACATACGGCTATCTGATCCCAAACTAAGCAGAGCTCGTACTATGGAAACCAGACAACTGATATACTACATATACTAGTTTTCTTTTGTAAATACATACTTATATGGATAATTACACCCAGACTCAGGACAAACAGACATGTTCATGCACACAAATGTCTGTCCTGGGTGGGAATCGAACCCACGACCTGCGGCGCGAAAGGCAGGTATCTACCAACCACGCCAACCGGCTCGGCAGTATTTCTTTTGTTCTTTAAATTACTTTGAATATATTGCATCAGCATGATCGAGTATATAGGCTCTAAGCCCTCTTCAAGAGGGAAGGCCTTTGCCTAGCCGTGGGAGGTTTATCCTTGGTGATATACTAATGTAGCTGAAAAATAAATAGTATAATTTTCAGATGTCTCATTCAAGCCAAAATTCATCGTTCCAAGAAACGAAAAACACATTATTCGAAAAGAGTCGTTCCTTACTACCGGATCTGGGACACCGGGTCTTGATCAACGACGTCGAACTGTCGCAGATGCACCGCGAGATAGTCCTGACGGAGCGTGGTGAGTCCGGACGCTGGTTAAAAATTACACGTGATCATTAAATTTGTGTATTTTTTTTAAGACTATGTGTACGATATTTTTTTATGTTAAATTGTTTTTTATCGTATGATTATTATATATGCGAAAGTATATAACTCTGTTTGTTTGTCAGTTTATCTCGTCTAAGCCTATGAATTGATCGTAATGAAATTAGGTACACAGGGAGCCAGGATATATGTATCTTTTCATATACATGTGCGATGTAAGAAACATTAACCATTCCTAACATCGCCAATGCGCCACCAATCATGGGAACTAACATGTTATGTCCCTTGTGCCTGTAATTACACTGGCCCACTCACCCTTCAAACCGCAACACGACAATACTATGTACTGCTGTTTTGCGGTAGAATATCTGATGAGTGGGTGGTATCATTATAAAATGTACGTTTTTGTGACCGACGATGACACCCTAGCTTTTCCAAATGTTATTAAATCTTCTAAATGTAAATTCTCGTCTCTCAGAGCGTTTAAACAAAACAGCATCGTCCGACATAGTCCCGGCCGCGACGACGTTACCGCTCGCAGCGCGACCCGCGTCCGCCTCGCAACTCGTCCGGCGACAGCTCGAGCTGTGTGGGCAGCATAAGAGGAGGCTGAGCTTGCGATGTGAGTATGACGTCATCATATTGATAATACGTTCATTGAACACTAGCTACTTCACTCCCGTTTACAGTGGCGGGGCAAGATATAAATTTTATGTGGGCGAGATATATTTTGCGAGGCCCTCTTTTTTTTGTTTGTCCCACATGAAAAGTGCCTAGAACCAGTGGCGGCGCAAGACCGAGGCCATCGCTTTTACACGATTCCACCGTATGTATTGAAATGCGGCTGACCTTTTTTTTCTGCATTGCGCTTCCTACACTTACTAATAATATATTTCGATATTTCGATTCATGACGAGTCCAATTTTTCCTCGCCTTCAAAGCTTTTAAGTAATGCGTAACATGTTTCCGAGGCGCGAGGCCCCCGAACCGCGAGGCCCCCCGGACCGCGTGGCCGCCCACGCCTTGCCCCGCCTCTGCCCGTTTATCGTGCGCCATGTTATATAGCCTTTCTCGATAAATGGATTATCAAACGCGAATGTGAAATGATCATTTCAACTAACTATAATTCGCATAGAGCTGCGATACTCAACCTACGGACCTAGGAAGACCATCTTTTAAAAGATAATGTTCAAGGTCCAAGGTCGGAAGTATTGTTGTTTTTTGGTTTTTCCTCGTAAACTGAGTGTGTTATCATAAAAACAGGTCAGACAAAATTGTAGATCATAAAAAAATCACATTCTTAGTCAATGTTACAGAAAATCCAGACTTGCGGCAACTTTAAGTGAAATTTTACTATTTTTTTTTAGACATGCAGCGTAATAAGACAAGTCCGGAACGCACGTCCATGTTGATATACGAACCAACGAAAGTCCAGCGAAGCCTCGACAAAGGGGACTTTGAACAGTCCGCAGCCATCAATTAGATAATTCAAATGATTATTTTCTATCAGTAGGGCGGGACTTACTGTTCACATCATTTAAACAAGGAAATTATTATTTGGTAGCCCGAATTGGGACAAAATTACTTGTGATTTTCGATATATTAAAATAAAATTCGCGTCAATTTCGTCACCGAATTTTTTTCCTTCACCTACTTAGTGTAGGAAAGTTTGTCTTTATAAGTATTATTTTTTATTTAATGAATCCAAACAAGTTTCTTCTTTTGTAATATATTCGTATAATAATTCATAACAAACCAAATGAAGATGAAAATGGACGAAGTTGTTATGAAAGACTTAGTTCTTTCAAGTCGCATATTTTATAACTCTCAAGAGTCGAACGTAGTGAATGAACGACCTATGTACACAATTAAGTAATTAACCAACAAACATAAAACTGCCAATTAATTATATATTTTTGTTTCGTGACACATTCGTCCACTTTGTATCAATGAGGCTATTCTGTAAGAACAGACTCGAGTCACGCCACACATCTGGTGAAATGTCATAAAGTGATGTGCGACATTCACCGTAATAATTATGGCATTACGCATCAAAATAGGATATCACTATAACGTGATGTGTTTTGATGTGCTGTCGACGTTACACAGGTGAGTATTGAAGTGATTTCTTGCAGAATAGCATGACAAATCATTGTCGACGTAGGGATTATTCAGTCTACTGTTAATTGGTCATAATATGCATAAAGTTGAACAGAATGCCCAATTACATATTTTATTAATTCAATCATTAATAGAGTCGTTTATAATATTTTTTTGTTTGGAAAAATGTTTTGTTTATGGCTTCGAAATTACTTGTTCTTAATTTGATAAAAAAAAAAAATTTATTGGAATTTACAATGAAAAGTAATAATAAATTATTTTTTAATTTACTTAAAAGTATAACTTTCGTATCGAATTAATATATATATATATATATATATATATATATATATATATATATATATATATATATATATTATATGATAAATGTGTATTTTTGTATTATATGTTAGCCTTAATCGCTGATATATAAAAGTGTATATTATATGACGTCAATGCAAGGCGATAACTTACTGGGATTTACTTATGTAATTACATATCGTCAATAAATAAAAGGCTGTGTTACAAACGCTGATCGAATATATTAGAAGTATATAGATGTGTATAAACCTTATATATTATCTTACAGGTAAATTAATTATAGAATATTTATATATACATATATATTGAGTTATATAATATATAATACAGGGTATTGTTATGATCATATCATACCGTGTATCGACGTAGCCTGCTTTGTATACCGGGGAGGCTGGAAATGCACATATATAAGATTTAAAAAAAGGTGATAGTGTCAATGTACTCGCGAGAATTGTGTGAATAGCAAGTCTTACGCTGACGTCACCTGACGCACGAAACCTTAAGCGTACTCGTCTGACAGTCGAAGTCTCAGTTAGGCCCCACCCTGTACCGAGCGCTGAGATGTTTACACATAAAAAGTGATAATGGTTCAGGATGTGGCATCGAATTCCTCTGAACCGCCGTCGCTCACTACTATACCTAGCAGGCTACGCCAATGTACAATAGTCTGTAATAAAGTAATAGTCACCTAGAATTTTATATTAATTGTTGTCAAAAAAACGCATCTTAAAAGACACATCGTTAACTAAAACATTTCGTGAAATTTTGTACAAATAATTGAATAAAAAAATATTTTTTGACTTTACAGTAATTGTTAAAACGTAATAAAATACTGTTTAGTGTAGTTTAGTTTTTAAAGATGCGGTTTTTAAAATTGAAGCAGTAATTCTTATAACTAAGATAAGCATTACTGCTTATAATAAAATTAATATATTGTTCTAAATATATATTTATACAGTAACAAAAACTTTGAGAACCGCAGACCATAGTCAACGTAATAACATATGTGATTGTAATGTTGTGATTTCTGTGTTTTTTTTTTAATTAACGAGTAATTAATAATTGCTACGGCAATTTATATGTATTTATAATATTAATAATTATTATTCAAGAAGTATAAAAAAATGTATAAAAAATTTAAAAAAAAAAGTCAAGCTAATTACGAACGATTTTTAAATTTCATATTTTTTATATTTGTTATAAAACAACGGTCAGTTGTCGATCGAGTTAACACGCTGTCTTCTTCTTTCGTGTGTCAGCTCAATGATTACAGAAAGAGAGATAAGTTGGGCCGAATGTCTTAAAGCTAAATTATGTAGCTAATTTGATGGAACCAAATATATTGTTGTCCCTTTCAATCCCGTCAAATTAGTTTAGAAATTTTATGAAACAGAATCGGCAAAATGTCATTCTTATATTTGTAATGACTTCTAAGCACGGTCTTATACACAGGTCTATCAACAGCAGTAGTGGGGGTACGTCGGCTTAATGGTTGCGCTGTTCTGTTCAATTTACGGCCGCCAGAGGCATGACGACAGATGGGTGTGCTGTGCAACGAAGACAGAATAGCATTCTGTCTCTTTTCTATCACACGTAACGCATGCGTACCGCGTGTCACTCGACCGGCACGTGACCGCACCCATCGATAGCGACGACGTACAGCGGCGTTGACGCGGAACAAAAGTTATGACACGATCGTAACAATCTCTCACCACTGAAATCGCGCTCCGTTGATAGACCTGTATATACCGTGTGTTGAAGTCATTACTTTGATGCCTTGACGGATTTCAAATTTACTCGTCGGCTGTACGTGATACGTGTTGTGTATACTTTTATACACAACACGTATCACGTGTATCCCGATAGCGCCACACAGGACCAAATATATTTGATTATTCGTAATAAATAATTTTAATAGGTGTTTAATTTTGTACTTTGTGTACTAATAAAAGTGATTATATAGTTTTTGTTGTTTTATTTACAGTTACTCCCGACTTATAGTTAGTGTCTATCCGCCTTATTCATAAACTTTATTTAACTGGTGATTAGTTAAACAAGATTTTGTCTTCTTCTTTCGTATGTCAAATCAATAATGACAGAAAGAGACAAATCAGTGTTTAGCTAATCAGTAACTAAGCAACGTTTATAAATAAGGCCGTATATGTTTATATTTTTTGGAGTGAAAACTTCCTTAGCGGCGTTGTGCACTTTTTTATGATGGGTAAAAATGTTAAACTCGCGACAGGTCACGTGACCCTGATTGAAAATTCGTAAGACGGATTCTGAAGTGTTAAATTTTTAATGTAATATAAAGTGTCATGTTTGTGTACGATAGCGCAATAAATGAATAAATTGTATTTTATCACATAAATGGTAGTAATGGTTATTACTCGTACGGCGTTCGTACGAGAAGGTCGCGTACAACAGGCGTATTTGTTTTCGCCCCGCGCGGGGGAAGTGCTCGGTTTTTATTTGTTCGTTGGTCGACGGCGGTCGAGCTACTCTCGGCCGCCTATTGCGTTGTTAAGGGTCTTCTTTGACGTTTGTTGAAATTCGAAGGTCGGGATTTCGATAGAATTATATAGAAAGCGATGCTCCACAACCTTGAAATAAATCACACAGTTAGCCAATGAATTTAACTTACGTGTAGAGCATTCGAATTTAAGATAATGTTTATGGATAAGTGTAAAAAAAATCAGAAAAATCACTAAAACGTGTAAAATCGCACTTCCTTATTGAGACGAAATTATCGTAATCGTCGAGAATTTAGAAATGAATTTTATCAAATAATAAAGTTAAAACTATAAAGAAACGTCTGGAGTCTTCATTTTTTAATAAACATTTTCTTATTTTTTGTTATAATAAATTACAATGAAATTGTACGCGTTTTCTTATGCGAGTCGCCGATAATCCTCGCAAACCAGTCGGCCACGCGCCTCCGAAGTGAGAGCACGTCGGTTTGCGCCGCATTGATAGATCGCGATCGAACCGTGTACTTACACAAAATCAATGTGTGCGTAAATAGCGTATTTAGTATTTATTTGAACGTTTTAGTTGTCACCGACTGTTCATCATAAATTTTAGGGCGCGCACCGGCTTATGTATTCTGTTTTTTTTTTGGTATTTTTAGTGTTTTATCATTTGATACGATATTTTTACTGATAATATTTTGTATATTTTGTAGTTTGATAAAAAAACAAAAAATAACTCGAGTTGAAATTCTAACTAGTTACATAATTATAACACTCTCATATATAATGATACATTGCAATTTTTTTATAAATAAATATAATTTTTTGAAATATTTATATATATAATTACTTATTTCGTCCATTTCCTAGTTATATAATATTGGCCAGTAAAACAACAACTGAGGCAATAAATTTATTGTCGTAAAAATTCAAATTATTCTTATTTTCATTGATAACGTAAAACTAAACAAAGTATTTATAAATAGTGTTTTGAACACTAAATAATAAAAATGACCAAATCCCATTTATGCATAAAACGAAACACGCGTGATGGCCCACCTAACAAACCCTCATTAGTCAGTAAATTACTGACTCTCAACTCAGCGGGAAATGAAATACTCAATGCGGAAATGCGTAGAACGAAGTACATAATCCTTGTTATTGTGATCTAAGAACAGTAGTGGCATTACACTAAAGAACACACTTCCAATTGGAAGACCGCCACGCTTGTATATATAATAAGCTGCGTTAAAAACTTTAATACCGCGATTCAGGGATTATACATTTTTATAACATTTTTCTTTAGAAGTTTAATTATTTTATGTATTTATTCACATTTTTTTTATATTGAGTAATTAAAGAAATAAAACATTTATTATTACAGTAATAATAATATTGTTCTTATTATTTTAGCATAAAATGTTTCTTTTAGTTTTTTGTTACGTCAAAGCGCTATCTAGTGAGGATATACGAAACGTTTTCATGCCTCATCGTCATCATTGGTTTTGCAAATTGATATTTATCCGATTTCAGACTTAAAAATCGATTTCAAAATCCGATTTTAGATATCTGAATTCGGTAATGCCTAGCCTCATCAAATCGCCTGAGAACTTAGCTATCCTTTTATTTTATTAGCTAACGTGCTCAGGCAAATATAGTCTTAAGGTACTTTATCAGTAAGGTCGATTATTGTGTAATAGATTTCCGTAGCAGAACCAAGAAACCGAAAGTCAAACTGCAAAATTCCCGCTATCCTTTTTATTCCGCTTTATTCCAATTGGTTAGAAAGAGAGAAAGTGAATTTCATAGTAGAATAAATGTTGTAAAATATATATTTCGATTCAGGAATTATATATTTTTCTTTAGAAGTTTAATTATTTTATGTATTTATTCAC
This sequence comes from Nymphalis polychloros, assembly GCA_905220585.2. Lineage (NCBI taxonomy): Eukaryota > Metazoa > Arthropoda > Insecta > Lepidoptera > Nymphalidae > Nymphalis > Nymphalis polychloros. The sequence goes on from HG992267.1 coordinate 6,933,523, forward strand.
ATATTTTTTTATATTGAGTAATTAAAAAAATAAAACATTTATTTTTACAGTAATAATAATATTGTTTTTATTATTTTAGCATAAAATGTTTGTTTCAATAATGTTTATATAATGTTTTTCTTGTATTCCTATTGATCTATTTTTATTTCACTTTTTGTATATATACTTGTTCCGTTTTTTAATAAAGCATTCCACATTCGTCTTTCGTCAATTTTTTTTTATTATTCCACATTACGACATCAAGAAGTTTATTTATACCAAACTACTCACCTCAACGCTATAGATATGTATTTGACAACATTTCAAAATCAGTGACAATAAAGTTAAAATTTAGTTTAGGAAAAAAAAGTGCGACGACCCCACTCTGCATACGTATATGTGTGCGTGCCGTGCCCGAGCCTCGATAGTTGCGACAGTAGCGCTAAAAACGTAAAACTTCGTGCGGCGGAACGTCAAAGAAGACCCTTAATCTACCCTCATTTTTATAACAATAATATTATGTCGAGTATTGCATCGCTAAGTGAAAACGAAATTTCGGAGGAACAACAACAAAGTGAGGAAGGCGGACAGGAAAAGGCACAGAAAAGAAATAGAGAGGATAGCGAAGGCGAGTGGACAACAGTGGGACAGAGAAAAGATAAAAAATTAAAGGAGACCGAAAAAATAGAAATGTATATTTCAAGTAATGAAAAGTTACCGAAACAGTTCACTTTGGTGCGCATTTTTAAAGAACAGAATATTGCAGATATAATCCGAGTAAAGTATTTAAATGCCTACAAAGTAAGAGTAGATTTCATTAGCGAATTAAGTGCAGAGAAATTGGAGACATGTATAGAATTTAAAAGTAGGAACTGACGTATTCAAAAAGCTATGGAAAGGAATTTTTCATACGGAATTATAAGAGACGTTGACCTTGAACTGTCAAACGAAACTATCTTAGAAAAAATATCGTGTCCCAAACCAGCTCAGTTAATTTCAGCTAATCGTCTCAATCGTAGAAAGTTTAATGAAGCTGGGTGGATACCTAGCGAAACGGTAAGATTGGGCTTTAAGGGTCTTCTTTGACGTTTGTGGAAATTCGAAGGTCGGGATTTCGATAGAATTATATAGAAAGCGATGCTCCACAACCTTGAAATAAATCACACAGTTAGCCAATGAATTTAACTTACGTGTAGAGCATTCGAATTTAAGATAATGTTTATGGATAAGTGTAAAAAAAATCAGAAAAATCACTAAAACGTGTAAAATCGCACTTCCTTATTGAGACGAAATTATCGTAATCGTCGAGAATTTAGAAATGAATTTTATCAAATAATAATGTTAAAACTATAAAGAAACGTCTGGAGTCTTCATTTTTTAATAAACATTTTCTTATTTTTTGTTATAATAAATTACAATGAAATTGTACGCGTTTTCTTATGCGAGCCGCCGATAACCCTCGCAGACCAGTCGGCCACGCGCCTCCGAAGTAAGAGCACGTCGGTTTGCGCCGCATTGATAGATCGCGATCGAACCGTGTACTTACACAAAATCAATGTGTGCGTAAATAGCGTATTTAGTATGTATTTGAACGTTTTAGTTGTCACCGAGACTGTTCATCATAAATTTTAGGACGGGCACCGTTTTTTTTTTGGTATTTTTAGTGTTTTATCATTTGATACGATATTTTTACTGATAATATTTTGTATATTTTGTAGTTTGATAAAAAAACAAAAAATAACTCGAGTTGAAATTCTAACTAGTTACATAATTATAACACACTCATATATAATGATACATTGCAATTTTTTTATAAATAAATATAATTTTTTGAAATATTTATGTATATAATTACTTATTTCGTCCATTTCCTAGTTATATTGGTCAGTAAAACAACAACTGAGGCAATAAATTTATTGTCGTAAAAATTCAAATTATTCTTATTTTCATTGATAACGTAAAACTAAACAAAGTATTTATAAATAGTGTTTTGAACACTAAATAATAAAAATGACCAAATCCCATTTATGCATAAAACGAAACACGCGTGATGGCCTATCTAACAAACCCTCATTAGTCAGTAAATTACTGACTCTCAACTCAACGGGAAATATAGTACTCAAGTGGAAATGCGAAGAACGAAGTACATAATCCTTGTTTTTGTGATCTAAGAACAGTAGTGGCATCACACTAAAGAACACACTTCCAATTGGTAGACCGCCACGCTTGTATATATAATAAGCTGCGTTAAAAACTTCAATACCGCGATTCAGGGATTATACATTTTTATAACATTTTTCTTTAGAAGTGTAATTATTTTATGTATTTATTCACATATTTTTTTTATATTGAGTAATTAAAGAAATAAAACATTTATTATTACAGTAATAATAATATTGTTCTTATTATTTTAGCATAAAATGTTTCTTTTAGTTTTTTGTTACGTCAAAGCGCTATCTAGTGAGGATATACGAAACGTTTTCATGCCTCATCGTCATCATTGGTTTTGCAAATTGATATTTATCCGATTTCAGACTTACAAATCGATTTCAAAATCCGATTTTAGATATCTGAATTCGGTAATGCCTAGCCTCATCAAATCGCTTGAGAACTTAGCTATCCTTTTATTTTATTAGCTAACGTGCTCAGGCAAATATAGTCTTTAGGTACTTTATCAGTAAGGTCGATTATTGTGTAATAGATTTCCGTAGCAGAACCAAGAAACCGAAAGTCGAACTGCAAAATTCCCGCTATCCTTTTTATTCCGCTTTATTCCAATTGGTTAGAAAGAGAGAAAGTGAATTTCATAGTAGAATAAATGTTGTAAAATATATATTTTGATTCAGGAATTATATATTTTTCTTTAGAAGTTTAATTATTTCATGTATTTATTCACATATTTTTTTATATTGAGTAATTAAAAAAATAAAACATTTATTTTTACAGTAATAATAATATTGTTTTTATTATTTTAGCATAAAATGTTTGTTTCAATAATGTTTATATAATGTTTTTCTCGTATTCCTATTGATCTATTTTTATTTCACTTTTTGTATATATACTTGTTCCGTTTTTTAATAAAGCATTCCACATTCGTCTTTCGTCAACATTTTTTTTATTATTCCACATTACGACATCGAGAAGTTTATTTATACCAAACTACTCACCTCAACGCTATAGATATGTATTTGACAACATTTCAAAATCAGTGACAATAAAGTTAAAATTTAGTTTAGGAAAAAAAAGTGCGACGACCCCACTCTGCATACGTATATGTGTGCGTGCCGTGCCCGAGCCTCGATAGTTGCGACAGTAGCGCTAAAAACGTAAAACTTCGTGCGGCGGAACGTCAAAGAAGACCCTTAAAGGAACTTTCATTCCTCCTTATGTCTATGTTGATGAAATGAGAGTAAAAGTAGAATAGTACGAGTTTTCCGTAACACAATGTTCGAATTGCTGGAAATTTGGGCATTCGAAAAATCGATGTACTTATAAAATAGTTTGCCCGAAATGTGGGAAAAATCACGAAAATTGTGAAAACACGGAATACAGATGCGTTAACTGTTCAGGCAAACATATGGCCTTGTCTAAAGTATGTCCTATATTTGTAAAAGAAAAGAAACTCAGAGTATTGATGTCAGAATTCAACTGTACCTATCGCAAAGCTCTCGAATTATACGTACCGCCAGAATATAATTATCAAGAGGAAGAAAAAGAAGAGGAGATAAGTGATAAAGAGAACGGATCTCAACAAATTCGTCTTTCGCACTTGGAGAAGCTTGACGAGCCTACAGAAAACAGAGATATTCCAACATACGCAGACATAACAAAATCTAAAAATGCATCGAACAAAAAATCTAAACTTTCTAAAAACAACTAAAATCTCACTCGCACACCCAGTATAAAGACATACAATTGGAGGACATAAATATGGCGGACACTCATTCTAACAACAATATACATTCATCGGAGAAGGAGAAGAAGGTAGAATGTAGAGAGAAAGATTTCAATATTAACGAATTATTGAGAAAACTTAAAGAAATAGTATTTCTAAAAGAAGTCACACTACAGTCAAAAATTTTAGCAACTGTCAAATGTTGCATGGAATGGATTATCCTGGCGTTTATCGATATTAATAGATCCGACTGGCCGATTTTAAATGTATTGCTTGATTTTCTAAAAAACAGCAATGTCTAAAGACAACAATAAATTAATCAAAATTAATCTAATGCAATGGAATTGTCAGAGCCTTAAGCCTAAGTTAATGTTATTAGAAAATCTTTTATGTCAAGAAAAAATTCATGTTGCTTTGTTATGTGAAACCTGGTTAGAACCCGACAGTGAACTAAGACTTAACAACTACAACATATACCGAAAGGATAGATATGATTCCTACGGCGGTGTTGCTATACTTACGCACAACTCAATAAAATCACAGGTATTCAATTTTCCTAGTCGTAATTCAAGTATAGAAGTTATCTTAGTTAAACTTTTCAACTGTAATGATATTGAAAATATTATCTCTCTGTATTGTCCACCATCTGCCATCACTTGTCAACTGGATTGGGAACAAATATTCGCTTTCTCTAACAAGAAAACGTTGCTGTGCGGAGACTTCAATGGCCACCACTCAAACTGGTCTAATAAAATTGACTCTAGGGGGAACCAAATTTTAAATGCGTTAATGTCAGATAATAATTTTATTACACACAATAACGGACAGGTAACTAGGATTAAACTTGTGAATGACGTACTACAACAGTCTGCTCCGGATATTTCATTCGCATCTTCGGATATAGCTCTCAAATTCAATTGGAAAGTGTTAAACGAAACGTTAGGCAGCGATCACTGTATTATTAAGATTGATACACACGTTAATGTTGAATCCAAGCATATGGTGCGTAGAAATTTTAAGAAAGCAGATTGTTTTTCTTATACAAAATTGCTAGAAAACTTATACGGCGATTTCAATTTATCTAATGATTTGCAATACGATTTTAATAAATTTATAGACTACATGAATATGGCTGCAGACATTCACATCCCATTCGTCAAGATTTGCAAATACCCTAGCAATAATTTTGTGCCGCGACCCTATTGGAATAAAACGCTTTCCAAATCTGTAGCTGAGCGTCGTCTAGCACTTTCGCAATTTCGCCGCAACCCAACGCCGGTTAATCTAAATTTCTTACAGAAAAAAATAGGTATTTCCCAGAGTGTAATACGTAAGGCGCGGTCACTGTCTTGGCAAAATCTATGCTCCTCTTTTGATCAATCACCATCTCAAAGTGAGTTATGGAACAAAATGAAGTGGTTAAAAGGTTATAAGCCACAAATAAATTATATCGATGAGGATAAAGCTTGCAATTTGTTAAGAAGCCTAACACCAGATTATGCACCAACTCAAAAGCAATATTTTACATCCAGAAATGACAAATTAGAATTAAAAATAACTTTACAGGAATTAGAAAAATGTATCAAGTCAAAAGACACCGCACCTGGATTGGATAATATATCCTACACAATGATCAATAATTTACCACAAAATGGCAAACTTTTAGTATCTACTCTCTTTAATAAGTTCTTATTAAATTCTTTTGTACCGCGCCAATGGCGAAATATTATCATTGTTCCAATTCCCAAACCTGGACGTGATCTACAACACGCTTCGTCTCATCGACCAATTTCGATGATTTCATGCTTGTGCAAGGTTTTCCATAACATTCTATTAAATAGAATAGAATGCCATTGTCTAAGGGCGTTGGTGACCACTTACCTACAGGTGACCTATATGCTCGTCCGCCTAACTATCCTATATAAAAGAAGTATATTAGCAGATTTTGAAGAATTCTCGTCACAAGCTGAATTTCACGCTGGCGGCGCCGTGGTTTTTGCTGGTATAATATATAGCTCGAAAACATGCTTGGTATAAAAATATTTTTAATAATAAGTTACTAATTGTTTAAAGTGAGTAATTAAGCAAACAATGAACGTTTAACATTAAATCCTCTACTCCATTCATAGCCCGTCTAGTCACGTTTGTTTTGCAAACGGTACAACTGTTTAGTCTTAAGCATTACCTGAACTGCTTACACCTATTATGGCCAAAATAACCATAAACATACTAACGGAAAATATATTCCCTAAGAAATCAACAATACCATAATAAAAATGTAAAAAATAATCAGCGTTGCTAACGGTACAGACGACAGTGACGTCATATGGCTTTCAATTCCAAAATATCCCATCCTTATTTAATACAATTAGGATTTCAAAAAAACTCCACATCGGCTAGTTACATAATTTTATTTTCCATATAAACATTTTGACAATAGGGTTGGCAGTGTCGTTTTTTTTTAATATTTATAATCTGTACGCTTCTATAATGGCGTATATTTATACTTTACAAATAAATCTTATATTAGCTTAAATTTCTCTATATCAATATTATCTACAGATTAATGAAATTAAAAATTCAAATCGTACACGAAATGCAACAATTTATTTGCAGTTAACGCGAATAACAATACTTTATATTAATTTACAAATAACTTCGATAATTTTTACAAATTTTACAATAAGTACCTTTTGTACAACAGTTGCATTTCTGATACGAAAATTTGAATTCGAATCTTTAAATTTCTATTTCGATACATAATATTTAAGTCGCGTTTAAAATTTTTACTAAATATGGCTTTACATATAAATGTTGTAAGCAATGCTGTCTTCTTCGTTCAAATGTCAAATATGTGATGTTAGAAAGAGAGCACAGTGTTTAACTAATACCTTGCTACACAACGTTTTCATGTAAGGTCAATACATAACATATGAATGTTTCTTTATATTACCGTTTTACAATAATTGATTATATATTTATAGCTGTGCTTTTGTGCTAGTAAATATTATGTATATTTACAATGTATATGATATTGATACTGATTCTGACCGTCATAGCTTCTAGACACGGTCGTATACACAGGTCTTGCAACTGAGTCCAATTTCAGTGGTGAGAGATGAGGTGCGAGTGTGTTACAACTGCTAATTCGCAATACCATCCGCTTGAGGTACTACGTCGCTGCTATCGAAGCTGATATTTTTCTCTCCCAAGTATTGTGTTATTTAATCATCGTTTTGTTGAGTTTTGCGGATTTTTTGTTATTTTTGTTTTGTTATTTAACTGTTTTGTTTGGATATGAAAAAGTGTTCGGGATAATTATTACGCGAATTGTTATGCCTCTGGCGGCCGTAAATTGAACTGAACAGCGTCATTATATCAACGTACCCCATACTGAAGTTGCAAGACCTGTGTATACGACTGTGCTTCTAGAATAGTTTGACAGGATGAAAATACTTGCCATCATCAATTTTACATATTTATTTACCTTCGCCTGTGTGGGTCAAATAAACCACATAACGAATTCACTTGAAAATTAGTGTTATGACAAATCAATGAAATTCAGTACTAAATATTTTAATTGGTTAAAATAGTCACAACAAGATGGCGGATTAACTTATGACAAGCTTTTAACTTCATTTTTAAGTTTTTGACACTAATATAAAATGAATATTATTATTTGATAAGATCAAAACGAGCATTAAATAAAAAAAAATTGATCTGATTAATTTTTTTTATTATTAACTCCGCACGTGCGAAAGAGATAGCTACATTGTCCTGCCAAATTAATTTAAGAATGATTAGGAATCAGACACAGTATCGTTATTAAAATTTTACTAATTAAAGGACATCTAGGCGTTCTAATTGTACTAACTATAAATCGTATAAAAATCTATGGTTATGATAAGTTTAGAAGATCTCACTTCTTCGTTATATCTAAAACATCAAACAAACATTCCACAGGACAATTATCTTTAGTTAAAATGCATCGTGTTTTGTAGTTATGATAGGACCTAAGTGCACTAAACATTGGAATATTATTTTGGGCTTTCCCTACATACAGATTACGACTGTTGCCATGTTTGTCAAACAATAAAAAAACATTAAAACTATATTTACTGGACATTAACATTTTTGTACAGTTAACAAAAAAATAAATAGCTGCCGATAAATTTTGAACAATTTTTTCTTATAATAAATAATAATATTAGACATCACAAAAGAAAAGAATAACAAATTTTTAAAACGAAGAATCAACAATTAGTATGAACACGTCATATAATAAAATCGAAATTTGAAAATAACATCATTTAAACACATTTACCAATGTACATAAGCTGACTAAATGCGAGGCAGACTTGGGTAAAATGTACATTCACACTGAGTTTGATCTGAGGTTACAGAAATGACACTGACATAATTTTTTTACTAGAATGTTCCAGAACTCTATGAATCGACTAAAATTATAATATTCCTGATTGCGATACTTCGGCTACTGATAATCCAGAAAATCAAACATATGTATTTTTTTCTAAATTATTCTAGAACGGCAGAACGGCAGTTAATGCGTTATTGGAACTTTAGAGATATTAGCCACTTCTTACACTGTTAATTAATAAGTAGCCAATAACGATATTTGAGACTTTTTATCCCTTGTAACACTGAATCGTTCAATTTTAAAATTGGAATAAATTATTTTATATTATATTGCTTAGTATTACATTCGGATTTAAACGTTGATTGGCCTTTAATCTAAATGGTCATTGGTCTATCACAGCTGATGACGTGATTGGCGACCAATGAATGTATTTACATTAGTAAATGTCACATTTAAATTTCGAAGTTTCTTCATTTAATTGAAGTAAAGATAATTTTAAATGGTAGGAACGATAAATGAGTATTTCTGTTAAAAATAGGAAATAAATCGTGATTTTAAATTAAAAATAATTTGCTTCATTTTAAACTAAGGGAGAAAATTAAAAACGTTCAAAGGGTTAAAAGAGTTGCCATTAAGAGAAATTCATAGTCATAAGAATATTGTAGTTGCTAACGCTATAAGTATAAAAATTGTAAGCTCATATTTTTGAGACAAGACTTAATTGAATTTTATGGAAAAATATTTAAGATTGCATTTTTTTAAATTGTTTTGATTACGTGGTTTAAATTACTATCGAATAAAAAGATATTTTGTTGTTTTTTTTTTTAACTAAAAAAACAAACTTCGAAAAGCAATCGCAATAATGTACTGTATTGAAAATCATAACTATTAATTAAATTGCAATTTAAAAAAATCCTATGCTATTTTATTACTACAGGCACTGTTTAACCTAGACCAAGCTAATTCAGATACAACACATTTGACTATGTCGTTAATGAAGTCTTAAATTTAAAAGTGTATATTTTAATTTATTGAGATCACTAAACTATAAAATGACTAAATTTAACTAATAAATGCTATGTACAGTATAATTACAACATAGCGACATTTGCGCAACGCTAAGTCGTCACAACTTTTGTGTTGTCAACACGATTTGGTGACAAAAGTTTAGTCAACAAAAATTGTTATAGAATCGTACATGAATTTCTGGAGGACTACAAACAGATCAAAACAGACACTGTCATTAATTTTAGTAAAAATTCACAATGAGAGAGCGTTATACAATACGACAGTTATCTATGTATCTATCTGGATTGCAAGCAGATAATAAAATTGGAATAAGAAACCTAATACTTTTTAGGAAGGTTAGTTGACTAGTTCTGTCGCATTAATCTGGAATGCTCGTCGAACCTTTTAAACTCGTAGCACCAAAATAAACAATTTAGAATAAAGATAAATACGAAGGAAGGAATGTATGATCCATTTCAATGGAATTTCTAAATTCTCAAAAACTTTTGCTGTTTTTCTTCCAAAAAAATCCAGAGATTTGAAAATTCATGGAATAAGTGCCAAGTAAGAACGACGAAGACTGTAGATGGCACTTTAATTGTCTTTGGAATTTTTTTTCGGATTATCTGATGAAAATAAGACTCTTAAACCATAATCGAATTTTATCTAGAACTGTGTTGTATAGACGAGTCATCATCCGCGAAACTCGCTCTATTTCGTCTCTCACACCGTTTCTGATGCTGTCTTATGAAGGCGCTCAGTCTATTCAGCAAGAATTGCTTATCATGACCTTCTAAGACCAACTGGTTCTTTAGAACTTCAACCATATGCCTATTAGCTGCAGCAACAGCCCAGTAATAATATAGAAAGAATAATAATATAGCAAATGCTGGGACAGCGAAAGTCGAAGTACCAATCAGGAAAACGAATTCTCTGACCAAATATGGAAACGCCTCGAAGGTTTCCACTACAAAAGACCAAACAGTTTCGTAACCTCTGAATGGACCGCAGTTCCAAGATGGCGATATTTCAGCGACGGAATACGCAACTGGTAAGATGGATATCACAAACCCGAGTAACAGAACAGACATAAACAACGATTTCGATTTAGACGCCTTGTACACAATCGGTGATGGTGTACAATTTGTCAAGCATGCGAATTTTTTAATATAGAATATGAGAAAACAGAATATTGTACCAATAATTGGTAGGAATGGACAGAAAAATGTCCCCATCCAAACTATAGTCTGGACATAAACTATGTCCAAGACATGTTTTGGAAGATAAAAGTCCTGGGTGCCGATAATCTTTAAGCACCTACTGTTACTGTGCCTGGCTATGAACGCTCTCGGGAGATTGATGAAGAATGTCATCACGAACTGCAAGACGAAATCCGTCAAAAGCAGCTTATATAACTGCTGCCCAACGTATGTTTCCCAGCACTCCTGTCTCGATTCTTCCTCGAAGACCGCACACCTAACTCGAGCAGGATCAGATATTTGTATGTATATTTGACTGAGAAGAACAGCCAGCGACGATAACCGCAACAATACTGTTCTCAAAAGCGTTATTATAATCGCATTAGCCGGCGTGTAAGTTTCGAATTTTATCAAATAACCGAATATTTCCGGTATGAATATATTCAAAACCCCTATCGCTATAAATGGGAGAAATTCGAGCAACGTGTTACGAAACCGCCATATCGAATATGAGTTATCTCTATATGGGCTTAAGGTCGATTTTTCCGTAACATTTTCGAAATCGCTTTCCATCGAAGCGAACTGTTCCTCATTTAACCTCTCCATCGATTGATTGAACACTACGTATATAAGGATCCCCGATCCGATGAGTATTATGAAAACTAATAAGTTAATGAGTATCCTCTTTAAATGCATGAGTATTTGGCTCTCTCTCGTTCGCGACTGTTTCTCCTCTTTGTATCTCTCTTCCTCCAAGCATCCTTTGACTTCGTTGTATAAAGCCTTGTGTTTAATTTTAGCTGACTTATCGTTATGGATGCAGAAATCCCACCCCCCGAATACAAGATTACAGTACATGTAGAACTGCCCTTCATTTTCCACTAATCTCTCTTTGAAACCTTTAGCTGCCGTTTTGACGATTGCGACCAGAGAGAATAGCGTCCACGATATTGGTATCAAAATGTACGCTAAAGGCATATTATAGAACATTTCAGCATCCCATAGCGTTTTAACGAAGTAAGAATAAACTTGATCACTATATACACCGTAGAACAAAATAGTCCGTTCCATCCACCCGGTACCCTGAATTAAGTCTAATATGACGTTGTTGTCAGTCAAATTACGTCGGAAGTAAACCTGTGAGCAGCATATCGTTGAATTCTCGACGAACTCATCGCAGTCGTGGTCAGCTTCGACGAGGAATACATTTGGCAGAATTAGAAAAGTCACCACGAATATCGATATCGCTAAGTTTAGAAATAACAACCATCGCAGGAATAGGAAATACGACACGACGCCCGTACCGAACTTCCCCTCGATTTCCCGTAAGGCTGACTGCCATAATTCCAATTTGCCGACAATTTCCGCGAAACGAATCCGAAATCGATGCAACACTTTGCGTTGCCGCCATTGCAATTGTTCCAAGCCCTGGAGACGAAGTTTTGTTGCGTTCTGGAAACAAATTTATATATACATTTATTTTTAATCAAAACAAACCTATATTTGATCAGTTTCAATATATACAAATTCAAAAATGATTATAGAAAATTAACTGTTTAAAATACAAAATCGACTTAACATAAAATTCGAGACCATAAAAATATTTAACTCCTATTACACCAAGCCAATTAAAAATCAACCACCGGTTTGGAAATAAATACCTCAGACTTGAGAAAAACCAACAAATTATTATTATTGTGTGTTCATGTGTTCGTATGATATTTACCTGTAGTCTTGATTTTATTTCGAGCTTCTGGTTCATCGGCACCGGCATGGCTTTGATTTGCATGATCTCTTCCCATGTCCGTTCCTCATTTGATAGATTTTCTAAAAATCATAAAAAAATACACTAAGGGATATTTACGATCATGAAAAAATATATTTTAGCCCAACATTTTTTTTTTAACTGAGAAAATTATTTTCATATTTTTTGTCTTTTTAAATACCTTAACAGAAAAAAAACAATTTATGCCCTTTATTTACATATGTTATTAATTAATATCTGAAGGGCTATTCTATAAGAACAAACACGAAGCTCACCGCAGAAAACGGTCGTGAAATGTCAGTAAGTGATATGCGACTTTGACCATAACAGTCATAACATTTCAAGAACACGCGCATCAAAATATTATATCACCGTCAACGTCGTCAACATGGCACGGGCGAGTAATGAAGTGAGATCTTGCAGAATAGCACTATATCGTACAATTAATAATTATTTATAATAGAGTTAATAACTAAGGCGCCGATGGTGGCTGCTTAGATAAGTCGCCCATTGTGCGGTGTGTCATAATTAATGAGTAATTACAAGCGGTGTGTACAGTTAATTAGCAGATTATGTTATCTTTGTTTGGTAATTTATATTATTAATTTTCCAAAGATTGTTTGGACGAAAGTGTTCACTCTTTCATAAAACTTCACATTGCATTCATAGATTCTGTTATTAGTTCGTAAACGTTCAAATACTGTTGACACCTCGCAGTTTCGGAAATTTCATTTCATTTTTTAATTTTAGAGTTTTAACTCCACATTGCTTTAATGCGGATTGGTTCACGCAGGTATCTTCACGATTGTTATGTATGTAATTAAATTGTCTATGGGAAACTCTCATTGTCCTTGAATATATACCGGGAAGGAAATTACTGTATTCCACCTGATGGTAATTGGTAGTAGAGTCCAAACGCAACGACGGCCAGTACAGTCGGGAAGAATGTGCTGCCCTAGCCGCCCCTGCCTTGCCGGGCGGATAATACGTGAGCTGATAGAGAATTCCATGTTTTGGAAGTGCGACAGCGAAATAAGTTGTCAAATTTCTTCGTGCGCAATGGAATTGGTGACACAGTTAGGCGGTGACATAGAGAGCCAGCACGCGTATATCTATAATAATATTAAACATTAGGCTATGTGTGAGTAAAGTCTGTGAAGGAACACAAACTAAAGTGATCATATTAGAACAATGTTATTACCCACTGTCGACCAAAAGATCCATTAAGACAAAATTAAAACATGAAAACTGAATAGTGCTTATCCATCTTTGAACCCGCAATTATCGTTTAAAAACCATGTGTTTCGACTACTGTGCTATTTGACAATCAGCTCAAGGCCATCGTTTAAATAATTATAAAAAAATCATAGTAAATAGAGTTGACTAACAAACTGTAGATGCTAACGGTACTTTTTTTCTATGACATTGTTAACGCGATGCTAACGGTACATGTCAATTTAGAGAGATTAGTTACGTGTGCCACATATCGGAACATAAATATATAAGTAAGAAATTTTATTAATATATAACAATTATCTATACTACTATATAAATCTATTGGTTCTATCTGTACATTTTTTTATTTCACCTAATTTTGTGATAAATAATCGTTTTATGATGCAGTGATTCACATTATACTATTTTTTTCATTTTTGTCTGTCTGTCTATATGTCTTCTTATAACTCAAGAACGACTTGACCAGTCTTGATGAAAATTGGTACAGACAAAGAACATGTGATGGCGCAAATGATAGGCAAATATATAAGAACGGTAAACCCTACGGTATCTTATGAAAATTAATCAAATCGTTAATTACGTAATTGTGTGTGTGTGTGTGTGGGTGTGTGTGTGTGTGTGTGGGTGTGGGTGTGTGTGTGTGTGTGCGTGTGTGTGTGCGCGTATGTGTGTGTGTGCGCGTGTGTGTTATTATAGTAATAATATAATTTATTGTATTTCTATTAATTATATATAGCCGCGGGGCACAGCTAGTTTATTATATAACTAATGAACGTTATTAAATCAATTATGCTTCTAGCATTCTTGCCACCATTCCACGCGGTCACGATTTGTACAGTAACTATTTTTTTATTTTTACTTGTACTTGCAGTGCCGGATTAAAGTAACTTGAAGCCCTAGGCAATCTTCCCTTGTGGGCCCCCTAATCCTTAAGTGAACTACTAAGAATTAATTGAACCGGCAAAAAAACCGAACCGAGCGTCAACGACAATTTAAAATTTTGAAATTACTTTCGTGTACTCGTATTTTTTTCTTGGTCGTCTCTGGTGCCCTAAGCAATTGCTTAAATAGCTTATAGGCTAATCAAAGACTGCTTGTATGCCCGCGTCTTCATACGTGAGGGAGGACATGTTAGTTACCCTACTGTACTCATGATAACTTTTATGTAAAATATAATAAATGATCGATTGAGTATTTAAGACGTGTACTAATAAACAAACTTACTTTCACATTTATTTATTAATATTTTATTTTATAGTCAGACGGACATTCAAATGGAACACATTGGCGATGTAAAAAATAATGACCATTCCTTACGTCGCCAATGCGCCACCGACCTTAGGAACTGAAATGTTATGTCTCGTGCCCAAGTTACACTGGCTTCACCCTTCAAACCGGAACGCAACAATACCAAGTACTGCTGTTTTGCGGTAGGATACCTGATGATAGCCAGACAGGCCTGCACAAAGCCCTACCCCCAGGGAGAATTTATAATATTAGTAAAGGTAACTCACCTGATAAATCCGGCAACATCGAGAGGTGTATGTCGCGACTCTGCGTTGTACGAGCGAATGTCGATTGTCTGCGCTCGTTCTGCGACCGCGCACGCTTTGACGTGGTCGCTAGAAATTTTTTCATTACATAATGAACGCGGTGATACAATTACAGTCATTTTAGTCATTTACTTTAAATGTAAATAAGGTTCTATATCATCATTGAAAATTAGATATCAGTATAACATTAGGATTACGTTTTTCTCCAGACTATATTAATGTTAAAGTTTGAATAATGTACATTACAATTTGCTTTATTCTATAGATTTAATAATGAATACATCGTAAGGAAACTTGCATCTGTATGCATCTTTGAGAGTCCTCGAGGATACGTGGAGTGAAACATGAAAATACTTTTTCCCGACCTTATAAGGGGTTTTCCAATAGGGACGCTTGAACTTTGACAGCTGATTGCGGCCATGTTGTTTGAGTGACAGCTGTCAAATGCAGTGTGTTATATTCATTCCGTCCTCCCAAACCACCATGGCAGGTTACAGTGTCGAGCAGCACGTGCAAATCATAAAATTGTTTTATGAAAATGGGTCTTCAGTTCGAGCAACGTTCCGCGCACTTCGCCCGTTTTACGGTCGCGATGATCGTCCTGCCGAGTCGACTATCCGTCGATTGGTGGACAAATTCGAGTCAACCGGGTCAGTTAACAATCAGCCGGTTCCCGTGCGTCAACGTAACGCGAGATCTGCCGAGAATATCGCCGCTGTGCGCGACAGTGTCCTCGAAAACCCGCGGCAGTCAATTCCGCGTCGCGCACAGGAACTCGGCCTTTCGCAGACGACAACTTGGCGAATTTTGCGTTGTGACTTGAGCCTGCACCCGTACAAGATCCAGCTGACCCAAGAGCTCAAGGTTAATGACCATAGACAGCGCCGTGTGTTCGCTGACTGGGCATTAGAGCAGTTGGAAGTTGACGCCGATTTTGGCAAAAAAATCATCTTCAGCGACGAGGCGCATTTTTGGATGAATGGCTATGTCAACAAGCAAAATTGCCGTATTTGGGACGAGACCAATCCACACGAGGTTCACCAAGTGGCAATGCACCCGCAGAAAGTGACTGTTTGGTGCGGATTTTGGGCCGGAGGCGTGATTGGTCCGTATTTTTTCGAAAACGATAATGGTGTGGCCGTCACCGTCAATGGTGAGCGATACCGGTCGATGATAACCAACTTCTTTTGGCCTGAAATCGAGAATATGGATCTGGACAACATGTGGTTTCAACAGGACGGCGCTACGTGCCACACAGCACACGCTACGATGGAAGTTCTGCACGAGCAATTTCTGGACATGGTCATCTCGCGTGGAGGCGACGTGAACTGGCCACCGAGATCGTGCGATTTGACCCCGCTGGACTTTTTCTTGTGGGGTTTTCTTAAGTCGCAGGTCTATGCCAACAAGCCGCAAACCACCGATGCCCTCAAAGTCAACATACGCCACGCCATCGATCAAATACAGCCCGATTTGTGCGCCAGAGTCATCGAAAATTGGACCTTTCGTGTGCGCGCCACCAACCGAAGCCGTGGCGGTCATTTGAATGATGTCATATTCCATACATAATGGAGTCGATAGGCCTTCCAAATAAAAAAAAAATTTCGCAAATATCTCTCCTACATGTATTTTTTTTTGCATTTCAAAGATCAAGCGCCCTTAATGGAAAACCCTATATATGAATTTGCAAATTTTTTTTATCTATCGTATTTTCAAAATTTATTCATTGATAACGCTTAAAGCTTATCAATAGCTACCAAGTAAAAAAAAAACATTTTCGTTTGACAAACAGAAGAAAAAAGTATTGAATTGTTTTGTTTTTGCCTCTATATGTACGAGGACATGTCTATTTTAGCGGACATTTTGTTATAGTCGCGCATAATTATTACGAAAAAAAAACGTAATCGCGACTAAAACTAACGCGTGAAATTAATTAACATATTCATACATGTATTTCTTATGTAATATTTTTTTTAATCAATATTTCTATTTTTAAAATTTATATTATACGATTTTCTGAAATTTTCAATAATGATTATGGTCATTACACAGCGATATGGTCATATTGGTACATTACAAAGCGAACAATAATGATAGAAAAAGTATGATCTCTGTTAAAAACGGTATATAATGTATGTACTGCTATATATATGCCCACAAGTATATAACGATTATTCTCGCTAATTGTAGACGATGTTCATTTTCAAGTTATACAAACGTCTGGATCAATATTTATGATAATTTAGATAAGGGTGTGTCATGTTTTGTGATATCGTTATTTGTTCATTCATTTCAAACAATGTTTTAATAATTGTTGTCATTTGAAAATAATATGTTCTATCTAATGTTTTTCGAAACTTCTTCGAGAATTTTCTTCAAGCAATTCAATAAAATATATTTTTGCTTTGAAAATAATATACAATTGACAATGACAAACAAATATTTAGGTAAAATTAACTAAATATTAAAAACCAATTTATAAACATACAAGTCACAATAATGTCAATTAAACAGTTTTAAGTTTTTTTTTTGTATAGGTAGGCGGACGAGCGTATGGGCCACCTGATGGTACTAACGCCCATAGACAATGGCATTGTAAGAAATGTTAACCATCGCTTACATCGCCAATGCGCCACCAACCTTGGGAACTAAGATGTTATATTCCTTGTGCCTGTAATAACACTGGCTCACTCACCGTTCAAATCGGAACACAACAATACAAAGTAATGCTGTTTTGCGGTAGAATATCCATACGAGCTTGTAAAAAGCTCTACTACGGAAAAAAAAGTGTAGCAACTTTTTAATAATTGGCAATAATTCTATCGGAAGCAATGACTTGTTGCAAAAATTCCTGTTTTATAAATATACTCACTGTTCCTAGCCTGCTTCGATGGTAGAAGAGTTGCCAGTTTAGCTGCATCAGCCCTCTGTAGGTTCTCAAACAGTTCCTGTTCGCCCCCGGGGTAGAGCTCCTGGTAGAACTCGCCCCCTGCCTCCTCCCAGCCCTCATGACGCTTCGAGCGTTTGTTTTTACCGCCAGACATTTTTTATGTCATTTTTACCTGTAAGGAATAATTTACTTTGGTAAATATATTGAATTAAGTAATAAGGTAAATAAATATCAATAGAGTATTATTTAAAATAAAACTTGAGGTAAGGTTTTTAAGAGGGTTCAATTTAAATAAAAATCTATAATCATGGTCGATTTCGAATTATACTTCGAAGGCGACTCTATAAGAAATCCGCAAGACCTATGTTTTACCTTCAATACCCCACCGACCATGGGGAAGATGTTACATCTCATGTGCCTCTAATTACACTGGTTCACTAACTAATCAAACAGAAATATATCAAAGTATTACATAAAACATAACTGTTTTGTGGTAGAATACGTGGTGGGTACCACGTGCAGACGGGGGCACAAGGTAGACTCTTCGTCCTATGGGACGGAAGTTCTAAATGAACGGAGAGTTGGGGTTTAACTCTCCGTTCCTAACGCTTTGGAAAAGCCAATGTTTTTTATTCGAAGATTATGACTTAATCGAAAGCACTCGACGACCGGCCACAGCTGAGAAATGTTAAATTTTGGTTTATGTACTTTGGTGGTTTTATTTTATTATTTATATATATAAATTTATGGAACCGTCATGGCCCAGTGGTTAGAATAGGTGAATCTTAATCGATGATTCCGAGATCAAACCAGGGCAAGCCACTGAATTTTCATGTGCTTAATTTGTTCTTATAATTCATCTCATGTTCGTCGATGAAGGAAAACAATATCTATACTTGGCGGATGAAAATCTGCCACGTGTATCGAGCAAACCGCTTTGGAGTAAACTCAAATTTGCTCGTCAAAAACGAGAGGCCTCAGCCCAACAGTGGGATACTTACAGATTTACTAATTACATACGCAGATTGCCTCCTCGGAGTAATAGAGTAAAATTTTATTTTAATAACTTTCACCATTATAACATCCCTCACCACATCACTTCACTCCAGATACCTCGTAATTTTTAATACAATTTTGAAATTTAATTTCTTTAATTAGTTCACCTCAAATTTAATTCCTTTTTAATCTTTTAAAAAATTAAAACAAAACACTTGCACAGACATAACAAAGGACACAAAAACAATGTGCGTGTGTTCAGTAACCTTTTAAAACTAAAACATCGCACCATATGACGTATCAGACGGCACATACTTATTATATTCTTGTATATCATTTTCTATGAATCGATTTAATCGATTATCGGTTATCGATATTAAGATTATCATTATTACGGTGCTAGGGTTGCCAATCAAATTTATTCCACGATGAAATATGAAATTCTTAGAACAAAGAATACATGTATATGCATTAATTCGCCAATGCGTCACCAACATTGGGAACGAAGGGGTTATATCCCTTGTGCCTGCAACACTGGCTCTCCCGCCATTTAAACCGGAACGCAACAATACAAAGTACTGCTGTTTAGCGGTAGAATGTCTGATGAGTAGGTGGTACATACCCAGAAGGGGCAAAGCCACTTAATACAATTAATAAGAACACATGTATTATTAGCATTGAAAGAACTTAATCGCGGTGAATTTTTTGTCTCTCTCCCGCCGTTATTCACCTCTGTGGTCGCCACAAAACAATTTCAGATTCTAATGCATAGTAAAAAAAAACATTTAAATTGTACATGTTACACGTACATTAAAACTGGTCCAATATTAAGAATGCACAAATTCAAAATACTTAATCAATATTGTAGCATTACACTTTCTTATTGATTATCAAACTGGAAACTACCACCTGTTCGGAAAAGAAACACCCAGCCCTGAGAAGAACCGGAGAAAGAAACTCAGTGGGGTTGTGTTTTTTTTTTGTCTGTTTTTATGTATGTATCTTTTACAAAAAGAAAGAAATAGACCTAAAAACTCGTCTTGAATGTATTAAATATATCAAATTGACATAAAATCATTGTTTTTTCAGATGGTTTTTGTGTTATACATACATATTCACCAAAATACCGTAAATTAAAACTACATTTATCTGCTCATCATTCGTAATCCCAGCATTTATCCCACCTCATCTTTTGTTTTTTCTCAATTCAATTTTTAGGAATTCGATTGTTTTTTTCTATGACTGGCTCTATATAATTTTCTTTTTAATTTTTCACTATGTTTTTTTTTTAAATAAAGTTATTTATTGGTCAAGGCGTTAAAGAATGATTATTATAAAGCTGAAAGTTTGTTTGAAAAATCGTTTATGGTTTTTACGAATATACAGCGATATAGTAAGCTTAAACGATCAGAGATCACGCTAGACGATGTCCTCTCCTGATGGCAAGTGAACATTAACAGTGGATGAAACTGCGGGGTAAAGCTTGTACATAAATAAATACATCATTACAAGTCTAAAATAAACAGGCGAATAATGACAAATTTGTACAGCCTTAATCATTCGTTATTTATCAATAAATAGAAATATTTATGTTTTTGATTTTAATGATAAAAGATTTGATAAAATTAATTATTATATATGTATATATTATGACGTTTTTTTTTTTGTTTTTGTTCAATATTATTATCAAAATTCAAAGTAATTTTAATAATAAGACGTTTTTCCTTCTATGTTTATACCTCAACCCACATGGCTGGCTTAATTTAAATGGCTAATTAAATTAAGTAATTGGATAGATAAGTGTCGTGATATACAAACAGAAAAATAACAATAATGTCCTGGGACATTATTCACACACGGCGATCTGATCCCAAACTAAGCAGAACTTGTACTATGGAAACCAGACAACTGATATACTACATATACTACTTTTCTCTTGTAAATACATACTTATATAGATAATTACACCCAGACTCGGTACAAACAGAATGTTCATGCACACAAATGTCCGTCCTGGGTGGGAATCGAACCTACGACCTGCGGCGCGAAAGGCAGGTATCAAACAGCCACGCCAACCGGCTCAATATAAATAGAATATTAAAAAAAACGTTACTTAATTTAAATAACAATGATCACGATCGATTTTCGACGTGGCCATGGACACTAAGTAACTTCACAATTACCGTTTATACACAATAATATACTGATAACCAAACGCAATGATGAAAACAGAATTCCTCACAGTAAAATTTTTAAACACGATATGTTATCATATATGATTACAATAGTATGATAATTTCTAGTTATTTACTATCAAATAAATAATAAACAATTTATATTACATTACATTTTATGAGACAAGTCAACTTGTAAATAATCAATGGGCCATAGCAGCTGGGCGATGACCTTTGTTTTTTTACAGCATAGGTAGGCAGACGTGTATATTCTGAGTGGTCACCGTTGACATTGGCATTGTAAGAGATGTTAACCTTCGCTTACATCGCCAATGCGCCACCAACCTTGGGAACTAAGATGTTATGTTCCTTGTGCCTGTAATTACACTGGCTCACTCACCCTTCAATCCGGAACACAACAATAACAAGTGATGCTGTTTTGCGGTAGAATATCTGATGAGTGGCCGGTACCTACCCAGACGAACTTGCACAATGCTCTAACACCAAGTGAAACTTGGAAAAGTGTACTTTTTTTTTTTAATTAATGACTATCATACCCTCAGGCTAAAACATATAGGGATTACTACAACAAAAGTTGTTGCTTATGGTGTTAGCTATCTAGTCCTGCGGGGTGGCTGGGTTGTTACAAATAACCCTGTACATTTCGAAAAAGATCTTTTTTCTCCTGTTTCTCAACCTATTGTTTTTTGTTTGGTAGCTATTGAGGTTCAGTGTTGCCAATAAAAAAAAATTGGAAGTAAGATTTAAAAAAAATAGTTTGACACATGCATATTCATATATGTTTTCCTCAAATTCCCAATAATGTTTATGGGCAAATTTCGACTAGATAACTAGTATACTTAAATAAATTAAGTTAATAGTGTACTTAATCAAACACACAAGTAAGGTACATAACACACAGTACTATTTAAATAACTGCTTCATTAGTCTGGTAGCTATATAATGCTGCAAAGCCTGGTCTTTGGTTCAAGTCTCGGGTCAGACCAGTCAAAGTATTTTTTTCGTTAAGAAATTCTCAGTTTGAACTATTACAATTAGAGTGTCTAAGAAGGCACAAATACATTGGCGCTGCACCTGATCTCTCTCGGATAGCATGAAACCACTGTCCCGTCTCATCCTATGCGAATTTAACTGTATTTGTGCACACACATTTGCACTATAATAAATCTCCTCTACAATTGGCTAGTCCTTGAGGTGGTATTTCCTAATCAAAGGCAAACAAGACTGTTTTTGAGCATTATATATGCGTACAAAAAAATTTAAATTTAATAGTACAGTATTTTTTAATTTGATTTGGTGGGATCTGTTAATGCCTACTTATTTTTTTTTAATAATCATGGTATAATTTAATGTTTTATCAACAAAGTCGGTAAAACATTAAATTATAGAAAGAGCCGAGATGGCCCAGTGGTATGAACGCATGAACCTTAACCGATGACAGTGGGTTCAAACCCGGGCAAGCTCTGAGTTTCATGTGCTTAATTTGTGATTATAATTAATCTCGTACTTGACAGTGAAGGAAAACATCTCGAGGAAACCTGCATGTGTCATATTTCATTGAAATTCTGTCACATGTGTATTCCACCAATACGCATCGGAGCAGCGTGGTGGAATAAGCTCCAAACTTTCTCCTCAAAAGAGGAGTTGAGGCATTAGCTCAGCAATGGGACATTCACAGGCTGTTACTATACAACAAAGTCAATCTCTATAGAGATATATTACTACATTAATACAAATCTATGTGAAAGTGAATGAATGAATAACATTTCATATATTATTTATTATGAAGGAACCACCTCTGCTTCGCACCAATATATTATACTAAAATACAAAATAAGAAGTGTGATTAGCGTAATATTAATTATGTATATATTTTAATTAATAATTATGTTTATATACTTCTTAGGCAATATATAATATTAGACCGACAATTTTAGTACATTATTTCAATATATCTCCTGTTTAGCCAGCATTAGCCTTATAAGCATAAGAAAACTGCTTTTTGGATAAAACAATAGAATACATAGTCCCACCATTTTGTACAAATTATTTACAAAAGCTTTCTCATTTATCACTCTTTCTGTCAATGGAAACTGTATCAAAATGTTGTGAGTGGATAAAATAAGTAAACTGAGATACAGTCAGACAGCAACTTTACTTTATACTTTATAGAGATTAGAGATAGCTAATGGCCGAGAATTGCAATATTAATAGTAATTTTTACAAGCAATTTTTGTATTTACACTTTGCCATAATAGTAACCTTAACACACATGTCAAGTATAAAAAGGTAATATAATTTTCTAGAAATATTTCTCACACGGAAGTGATAATTGTGAAAAAAAATTAGCCAAGTATTAATATATTTTTTAAATTGTTTTTTAATTGCCTATTCAGTGACTAATCTACATTAAAAATGTACTTAAAAAGACATTATTTAATCTTACAATAAATTAACAGAGGTCAGTGAACATTAACAGGGGATGAAACTGCGGGGTAAATTCAGTCAGTGTCGAAAATTCGTCTCAAATCATCAAAATGAAATTTCTATCATTCTTAAATGTATTTTTCAGTTTTAGGTCTATAAATATAAAATTTATAATGAATATATTGAATTTTATTGAGTAAAATTAAGCAGATACTCTTTTCTAATTAATCATATTAATGTAATATTATATTACGTTTTTATATCCTGTTTCTAATGAATCAACTTTGAAGTGTCATTCAAATATGGATCAAATTCATTTGTTTTTGTGTCAATTCTACGAAATTGATGAATCACAACTGTTTCAGTTAAACGTATCCTTATTAATGCATATTTTACCTGATTATTGTGTAAACACATTTAGTTTTTATCTTCAATGAAAGCTAATATATTAGTGTTGGACTATTTTTAGACTATTACTTAGTTTTTTGTTACGATTGCTAGTTACACTGTCTTGTGTATATCACGACAATTATTCAGAAATAAACATAGCATAAGCATTGAATTTTACATGTGTTTTATTTATTATTAAAACAAAAGATGATTAACAAGAAATTATGTGTAGAAAACATTGCTGTTGTTTTTTTATATTTATTTACGTAGCTAAAGTCAATGTTACTCACCTCGAAATAGCGTTGTAAATATCCAGTATTTATATCACGTCACATTTGAATCCTCTTATTAATTGCACACATTATTTTTTCGTATTTAATCACAGTTTTTACACTATGACTTTTAATGAGCGAGCATTTAGACCAAAATAGTGGTCAAGGAGTGGTGCTATAAGTTCTGAAATCGAGCTAATAAAATTTCGTGTTACATGAGTCGCGGTAGTTTTTGAAATGTAGTTACTTGAAAAAAAAAACTATTTTATAAGTAATTGCATATATATTTATGATTTATTTTTCATTTTCTGTTTTTTCTAAAAAATTTTTTTATAGGTATTAGAAATTTAAAGCCGTTGTATGAAACGTACTTCAGAACGCACGTTCCTAATTACGTATAGCCGTGAGGTGTCATAAGTGTATTGTTGTCGGAGCTAGAACTTATGTATATCAATTATATTTTTAATTTTCATTAACGTTGTTTCAATTTTTAAATGCAAATTAATATACAAAAAGCTTAAATTTTTAAATTTAAGTAATATCTTTAAATATTACTAAGACGTATGACAACGTATTGATTAAATTTTATATTTTTCACACAAGCCATGTTTTAAAAAATACTTTTAGAATTTAACGAAGCAATGGCAGAAAGCGGTAATAAATTTTTCTATTGGAAATTAGATGAAATCGAACTGTAAGGTGCCTTCAATATAATTTCCGCAGATCTCCGTTAAAAAACGACGACTGTCTTTCTTTCGCGTAAACAAATCTCTGAGGAAATTTCCTCCATGCAATATCCGGTTTTGTCTTCTATTGGTTGCTTTTCGCGGCAATTTTCACAACAACCAATCGGCGGTACATGAGAATGCCACCGAGCCAATGAAGGCATTTTGACGTTAGCACCGATTTTAAGTGGGCCAATCTTACATCCGGTGTCTGACGCAGTGACATCCTGCGCGAAAAGCCCGGGAATTGGCTAAAGGCGGGCTGACACCTGCGCAGCATCCCCTCAGACGCTCCAAGATCACATCTCGCGAAAAGTAATGATTATTTCGGTCTACGGGCGCTTAGTTCCGCGTATTCCCGTAGTGGCGCTGCGCGTCGAACGGGAGTGTGAAGGTGCATGTACCTCAATAGACTCTCGTTAAAACGTAATTTTAGTTCATGAAATTGAAAAATTGCGGATGTATCGTTACAAGTGTATTATTGAGGACGTGTTACACACGTTGCGGTGTAAAGACGCTTTCGATCCGCGTTCGGTTGTGCTAAATCATTCTAACACGTACCCCGTCGTCCATTATACCGAGTGATTTAACATGGTTATGGAGGACGGGATTGACTCGATGAATTAGTGTTATGTGGTGATTTAATAAAATGTGCAAGTTATTACTGAATGTGTATCGACCGTGTACAAACTGGTGGTCTGCTGATCGTATATTACGACGTACGAGAGATCGCGACACTCCTTAGGATACAGCCCGTATTGACTCGCGAGTCGCGATACTGAGATATAATGGACATGTTTCTTTATGAATCAATTACTTATTGACAATAAACTATTGCACCACAAGATGCTAAAAAACCCAACGGGGCGGACAAAATCGACCGCACCGTGCGGCCCACACGCGGAAAACATCTGAAAGTATATATTCACTCCCTAATGGCGCTGGATAAAATTCTTCTCTTCATTGCCTTTTTCGCGGTCGTCAGCGCGGAGTACAATGAGGTGGAAGCAAAAAATAAAACGCAAGAAACCATGGCGGCGAAAAGGGAGCAAAGAGCCAGGTTCGCGGCACCGGAGCCGGTGCGCGGGTCGTTCCAGAAGCTGAGCCACCTCATGAACAGAACCGAAGACAGGAACAGCAGGCGTAGGAAGCAGAACATCAATAAAATATTACAGCTGAATCGGAAACACAAAGCGCCAAATGACGATATGATGAACGACAACGAGGGTGCCATCGCGATCAATCAGAAGTCTCCAGCAGATAACGACACGAATACGCTGGCGGACAAGATGAAGGCTCTCAGGCGAGAAGGGCCAACGTACGAAGCGATTTATAAGAACAGTTACGTGCCTCAAGTGACAGGAGTGTTCTGTGACTTCGAAAAACACAATGGTTCCATAGATATGTGTAAGTGGCAATGGAACTCGACCGTTTCAAACCACGGCTTGGGTTTCCGTGTTGTGACGGCAGCTGATGTCGTGGAGATGAACGAGACAACGAGAGGTCTCAAGTTTTCCGGACCGCAGACTGATGCTGATGGAAACAAGGAAGGTGAGATCGCTTTGGTATATCGTGGTTTATGTTGAACAGCGCTTGGTCTCGTTTGTTTTGCATATATGAACTGCATGTAAATGTTGTATGTTAGAATAAGAATTTAGAAACATTTTTGTCTTTGATAAGAATAAAATAATCATGCACCATTTTCAAAGTTTTTTTTATTTTATTTTAATAAAAATGATGAATGTACTTGAGCGAAATGACAATTTCTTATATAATTAAAATAATTGAAGCGATTTTATTGTGTAATTTGGGGTTAGTCATAATTTTTCCATAGCCTATTTGGGTTGGGCGCGTTATTTCACATATTTTTCTATAACATTACCTCGACCTGTGTCTGTACCATCCCTCACAGACATCATCATTTTCTCGTCCTTACCATATAGCATCCATTTATACCATATCATGAATACCTTCGCACTACATGACGGGAACATCAAAAATTCTTCATTCAATTCCTTATAAGACAAATACAAGGTGGAAAACTTTACCTACTGATTTTCTTGACGGTTCTCAGCAGATTCATTTAATTCAATAATGTAACATGACCATTCAAAGGTGTATTAATGAGCATACTTGGAATAGAAGATTTTGATATTTGCAATTTTTAATCTTAATTTTACAGGATTAAATGGAATGTATATCACAGGTTCAGAATGTCTTTTTTTTATAGTAAGGAAGGCGGACGAGCTTATGGCTACCTGATGTTAAGTGGCATAGTATATTTCTTAAAAAAAAAACATCGCCAATGCGCCACCAACCTTGGCAACTAAGATGTTATGACCCTTGTGCCTGTAATTACACTGGCGAGCTCACCCTTCAAACAGGAATACAACAATACCAAGTACTGCTGTTTTGCGGTAGAATATCTGATGAGTGGGTGGTACCTACCCAGCCGAGCTTGCACAAAGCTCTACCACATAGTATACTGTATACTGAGATGTAGTAACTACTTAAAAGAACCGACAAGAAAATTCGTAGTTAGTAATTACTATATTTCTCAAATGACGTACATAGTTGACTATATTATCGTTATGTAGTATCACGTAACTGTGATTTATAATGAAAAATAATATGATTAATTTGAAAACTCTATTATAATAGTGTTGCCATATAAAAAGCTTTAAATGTTATCAATCCATTTATAAAATAGAGTAATATGTCTCCAGGCGTCATGACTATTACATATTATAATTTAGGGGGTGTAAAAGGTTAGACGTGTTTGCTGATGTTACATGTATTTTCATAGCGATCAAAGTAATTATCTAAAAAAATAATTTTTGGAAAAATTAATAAAAATGTTAACGTAAATTATTAAGCAAAAACTTGTACAACATCACAATAATATTGTTGTGTGGAGGTGTGTAAGCTCGCCGCAAGCGCGAATGCAGAGCGTATAGCGCAGACGGGAGTCACTTTTAAGTGGGTGGCAAATACAACGATCGCTGTCTTCAAGCTCATTCTCATTATTAAGCACAAGTAAATTCACATCTTATGTGTGTATGAAAGCTAGATAGGCCAGTCGGTATGATACGAGTAGGTATCTTGTGAGTGGATATACTTGCCTTATCTTGACATTTTCGTGATTATGGTGATTATCAATATTCTTTAATAATTGAAAAAAAGTTACAAATTATACTAGAGGGATTTTTTGTGACAAAAATAATAATAACCTTTGAATTCACTTGCTTGATTTGCTTTTTCATTATTCCAATTTTGTAATTTAAACATAGTTACATAAATGTGCTGATAAAATGAGTCTAAATGCGCTCTGAACTCTAGGCGCTTTAGTAGATTTTTTTTAATATGAATTTGGTGCCTGCTTAATGTATTGCTCTGAACAGCTAACCTTTTTGAACTCGATCCAGGTAAAACACTAACATATTCTATTTTTTATCGCTGTTAACATTTTTCATTCAATTTTATTGTATTGTCGAATTTTTGCCACGCCAGATAAAGTGTTGCCATGTTATGTATCTTTATTTTGTATTATTACGGTGAATGTGTTTTTTATTTATTTTGTAACATGCACGTGTTTATTTTTTATTATTTATAAATGTTTTTTCTCTTTTGTGTATTAAATTTATAATTATTGTGTTAAAACGTTTCTTCTTTTAGCTTAAGGATTCGAAATTCAAATTGTTTTTATTTTTTATGTTAATATACGTAGGTTATTACGAGAAACCACGTTAAACGGCCTAAAGTCTGATCGAAATAAACAATAACTGTGAACGTGTAAGGATGCAAACCTTTATTTCCTAAAATGCTATTATTATCGCACCCGTCAATTATGACTACCTTTTGAGCGGCTAACTTAGATAGTACGTATTGTATATCGATATTAAAAGGTTGCGAATTGCCTATGGAAATACCGACCATAGACATTGGCATTGTAAGAAGTATTAACTATGCCTTACCGTGCTTATAGTCAAACAATTTTGGAACGTCAGATGTGTACTCTTGGAGTTGAAGTTACACTGGCTCACTCACCAGTTAAACCGGAACACAACAATACTATGTATTGCTGTTTAGCGGTATAATATGTTAGAGGTATCTACAGAGGTATTTGAAGAGAAAAAAGGAGGGGGGGTATATACTCCTTTTTCTAAGAAAGATTACTCGTAACCACAAATATAAGTATTGATTTATTTTATATTTAAAAATAGTTAAATCAATTCGAAAATAATAAATATTTGAGTACTCCTAATTGTAATTAGCTAAAACAATGAAAAATAAACTTTAACACGCTACATTTAATTAATTGTATTTTAATAACGAATACGTTGCTTATTTTTTGCCCATAGACATTGGCAGTGTAAGAAATGTTAACCATCACTTACATTGACAATGCGCCACCAACCTTGGGAACTAAGATGTTATGTGCCTTATGCCGTTAATTACACTGGCTCACTCATCCTTCAAACCAGAACACAACAGAATCGAGTACTGCTGTTATGCCGTAGAATATCTGATGAGTGGGTGGTACCTACCCAGACGAGCTTGCACAAAGCTCTACCACCAAGTTAAAGTTATGTTACGAATTTATGATGTTTTTAATCTATAAAAACTTAAATGTCTGTCTATTACATCATTACGACGAAACTGATCGTAATGTTTGACATTGGAGTAACCTGTTACTTGGATAACGAAGATTACGACTGAATTGCATCAGCCCATCTGCGAGTCAGGTAAACTAGTAGATCACCGGCTGAGCGATCCCGACGGAAACCGTACTGGCGGTCACTAATCATCTGGTGCTCCTCTATGTACCGCAGGAGCTGGAAGTTTATAAAGGACTCAAACCCTTAAAGCCAATATACAAGAATTGCTTATTTAATAATATATACGTAATCTATGAAACGGGTCACCAACACCGATCATGGTAATTGGTACCAATCAGAAATATTAACCATATCTTACATCGTCGACGCACCACCAACCTTGTGAATTAATATATTATATCCAAGAGATAGGTGCTTGAAGTTATACTGGCTCACCCAACCTTCAAAGCGGACCAATAATGCTGTTTCACGATAGAATATGTGGTGAATGAGGCTTTCACAAAGCTACCAAGTGTTTAGCGGAGTTAAAGAAGCCTTAAAAAGTTATTGTTGATAACAAAGTTTGTGCACTGCTTTTCAAAACGTGAGAAACACGCCTCCAAGACGCTCTTAATTTCATAGTCGATTGTGATGTAATAATCGTATCGGAACCTATATCGTGTCGGAGAATATAAAAATCCTCTCAGTCATTGTTCTTTTAATTAGATTGAGTTAAAGACAGCTGTATAAGGCTATTTTCTCACATTGTAGATGGACTAAAACACTGATAAACTGTAAAATGATTATTCATTCGTGATTCGATAGTGATTCTGATATCGATTGTAATTCGTAAACCTAGTCAACTCGGCTCCACATTGAATGAAGTGTCATTTTATTTCCAAAAAAAACTAGAGATATATCTTTCTGGCAATAAATATTAATCATTAAGTAGCGTTCATAAGCGAATTGACTTGGTGAAAGGCTGAGTGGAACCTATCCAGATGTACTTGCACGAAGGCCTACCACCAATTAAACCACTTTTTAACTCGCGGTGGTACAACGAGTTAAAATTTAACGTTTTGTGACGTCACACAGCTGTGCAGTTAAAATTTAACCTTTTTTGTTGTTTGTGTCGTGTTTTGTTTCTATTATGTGTATTATTTTTTTACTCCACCTAGACTGTAGGCTGGGAATTTAACAGTACAAACGGCAAGAAGTCAAGTAAGTAAGCGATG
Source organism: Nymphalis polychloros (assembly GCA_905220585.2). Lineage (NCBI taxonomy): Eukaryota > Metazoa > Arthropoda > Insecta > Lepidoptera > Nymphalidae > Nymphalis > Nymphalis polychloros. Next base: position 6,964,264 of record HG992267.1, read on the forward strand.
TAATTATTAAGGAGTAATGATTGAATGAAAAAGCCGAGATGGCCCAGTGGTAAGAACTCGTGAATCTTAACCGATGATCGTGGGTTCATCAAACCCGGGCAAGCACCACTGAATTTCATGTGCTTAATTTGTGATTATAATTCATCTCGTGCTTGACAGTCAAGGAAAACATCGTGAGGAAACCTCTATGTGTCAAATTTCACTGAAATTCTCTCACATGTGTATTCCACCAACCCGCATTGGAGCAGCGCGGTGGAATAAGCTCCAAAACCTTCTCCTCAAAAGAGGAGAAGAGGCCTTAGCCCAGCAGAGGGATATTCACAGGCTGTTACTGTAATGATTTAATTGTTTAACCTCAAATCTGTTGTCAATTTTGCATGTTAATCTAAATTGGGACACTATATGAAACGTTCTTAAAGCTGGAACATAATAATACATAGTATTGCTACTTGGTGGTCTTAGAATATCTACATCCTGCCACCAGTCATTGGCTGGTATTCGTGTACAATAATACGATATTAATATTAATATAAAACAGTCCTGCCTGTTTGAATTAAGCCTAACACGATTGGGACAATTGAAATAAATTGATCCGTCAACGACTTCCTCAGCTTAACACTTATTTAACGGGACAAAGTGAAGGGAACGCCTACGCTACTGAGCGAAGCAAAGGCGACTGCAGCGCGAAATAACCCTTATGCTACGGTCACATCTGGGTGACGAAGATGAGTTATTTCAAAAAAACTTTGTAGTAGTTTTACATATGCAATTTACTATATATTACTTAAGATTAACATAACGACAGCATAACAATAAACACGACAATGTTTTTCCAATATAGATTCTACAATGTGTACAAAAAAAAAAATTAAAAAAAGAAATTAGTAATGCCTGTAAATTGTAATTAATTTTTTTTTATTTATTTTTTTTTTTTTTTTATAATTTATGTTTAACTCGTGATTATTTTTTTTTAATAATTGTCTTAATTTTCATTGATCATATTATTATTTTGCTCAATGTCATCAATTTTTATATTTTAATTTTAATCTGTTATTTTATATTTTGGCTAACGTTTATACGTTTTATTCTTCTTAGCTCCAAATGAACTTGTAATCGGTGGAAACTTAATTGGTTTATGTATTTATTTTTGTATGAATTATTTTCAATTGATTGGTTGTAATACTGTTTGTTTCCCAATAAATAAATAAATAAATAAATAAAGCACCAGTGGCGGGGCAAGACCTAAATTTTATGTGGGCGAGATACATTTTGCGAGGCCCTCTTTTTTTTAATCTCGCTCGAAAATCTCTTACGCGTTTGCTACGCGCTTTTTCACGATTACACCGTAGGCGGAAAAAAAATGACAGTTTTTTTTCTGCATTGCGCTTCCTATACTTAATAATAATATCTTTCGATTCATGAGGAGTCAAATTTTTCCTCGCTTTCAAAGCTTTTAAGTAATGCATAACATGTTTCCGAGGCGCGAGGCCCCCGGACCGCGAGGACCCCCGGACAGCGTGGCCGTGGGCGTTCGTCCACACCGCCCATGCCTTACCCCGCCTCTGGACAGCACGAGCTCTGCTAAGCCCCCGTCGTCTCTGTCTGAACACAAAAATTACCGAACAGATTTTCATACGGGTTTCGCCAATGGTCGGAGTTATTTATGGGAAAAGGTTAGGTGTCTTAAAATTCATTAGGTTTTTTGTAAATGTGACGACAAATGTTTACTGGCGTGTGCTGCATAAATCAATCGTTATATGTATTATTCTTGGTAATAGCGCTTTGTGTAAGACTGTCTGGGTTGCAACACTATTCATCGTATAATTTACCGCCAAATAGCAATGCTTAGTATGGTTGTGTTGCAATTTGAAGCTATTGTAACTACACCCACAAGGAACATAACATCCTAGTTCCCAAGGATGGTGAGTTGGTGGTGCATTGGCGATGTTAAGTGTTTAATATTTCTTACATCGCCAATGTCTATGGACAGTGGTCACCTCTTATCGGTGGCCTATTTGTCGGACCGCCTATGTATTTTATATAAAAATATGGATTACGAACAATCAAATATCATTTTTATAATAATTGATGAGTATAATTTACTATACAACCATTAAACTTGTTGCGTTATATAATTGAGGAATATAAAATTGATGATTCTCTATGTGCTAAATACATTTTATCCCGAGTCAGTGTAATTACAGGCACAAGGGACATAATATCTTACTTCCCAAGAATGGTGGCGCAGTGGTGATGTAAACATCTCGTACATTGCCAATGTCTATGGGCGTTGGAGGCCACTAACCATCAGGTGGTCCATATGCTTACCCGCCTTCCTTTGCAAAATTGCAAATTGGTTGCCGGTTTTAACAAAGTCGAAATGATGTTTACATTTTATTTCAAAAGTAAATATCACGCAGCTGTGGTAATGCCTCCTCCCTTTTTAAAACAAGGTATATCTTATTCCTTCTCAATTAGAGTCTTTCTTAGCGGAATTTCATTCAACATGTAGGCTTACGATGTTTTCCTTCACATAGCGGTGAAGCACGAGTTGAGTTACTAAATGCTGCCTAGGTTTAATCCTAACCATTGTTAACCTATTGGTTAAGTATCACTTGATCTAGCTTGAAGTTAAACACTTACGACCTTATAAACGTGTAGCGTAAGTTTAATTAAACACTGTCTCTTTCTGTCCCCATTGAATTGATATTTGAAAGAAGAAGACATTGTTTAACTAGTCACCGACTAAACAGTTATAAATGAATCTATCTATCTATGAAAACTGTATGATCACAGTATTATCGATTTATGAATTTCGCAACCCTGAAAGATAAAGTAGGAAATAATATATGCGGCTGGGTTTGGGTGGTAAATTCAGTCATCATTTATTTATTTATTTAATAAGCACACTAAAAATATACACATTAAATGTTGGCTTACATAACATCCCAAAAAAACAACTTCTGATATATACAGCGATTACAAGTGTACGCAACATTCACAGAGTATCGCGTCGACATATTTTTATAAGTTAAAATTGAAATGTATTATAAAATTTAAAAAAAAATATTGACATATGCTTAACGTCATTTATAAACATAACAGAAAAACAAAAAATAAAAAAAAGACAACAGGAATTTAACTCACTATTTTGATGGTGGAATCGCTGACAAAAATTACGCCCTGCAGGGCGTGAGTCTCATTAACAATATTCGTATTGATGTTTAGCATATAATTATGATGGTTTATGATGGTTTATAATTTTGGTGATATGTAAGAATAAGAATAAGAATAAGAAAACATTTATTCAGGACAAACATACATTGCAAACATAAAAAATAAAAGAATAAAAATAAAAACAAAAGGAAATTAAACATTAACTAATGATTATAAGAAAACAATAAAAAAAACTATATATTAAAATTACAATAAAAAAAAAAAAAAGAACAGAAAGCTACAAATTTATATACATACACAAACACAATCTTATCTTATGATGTCTGCAACCGTAATGTGTCCTGAAAAGGTGTACCATTCAGCTTTATATGTGTAGTTAAAACTAAACATGACTCTTATATATCAGATGAATGATAAAAGGAATTTAAAGAATTCTTCCAAGTTAATTTTAAGCGTTAAATCCAAAACTCGAATAATGAGACGCGTGCGCATTTATAAATAAAACAAAGATATAATGTTCCTTAAATAAATTATACATATGAACCAGTTGTGTTAATGCGTCTACTCTTTGCTGTTTTGTTGTCGCGCACGCGCCGGTCTGAAATAGACCCGCTATAGTCTCCCCATCTCAATGAATGGTATTTGAATGTCTTACATAAATAACTATGTGTTCTCCGTTAATAAGAATACGTTTTATATATTTAAGTAAAGTAAACCTTTTCCTCAAAAAGAGGAGAAGAGGCCTTAGTCCAGCAGTGGGACATTCACAGGCTGTTTGCAATCGAATCGAAGTCCTTGTTTTTCAAGACAAAAATAGGATGCATCATGGAAAATAAAGTGCGTTGTCTAAGCGTGTCAGAGAGTCCAAGTGAACTAGCTGGAATTTATCTAACAACAATTATAATTACTTCAAGTCACAGGCCTTCCAGTTTACATCTTTTCAGTCAGATATATTTTGTCGTTTTCTAACTTGTATTGTTTGTTTAATAATTCAATGTGTACCTTTTAATTATGAAAGAGATATCCGCATATATATCACACGTAGCTTTGTGCGTTTTGTCAATACTACATAATAAATAATCAAAAATGAGCAGATACATAATCAATAGTATATAATCAAAGATGAAATCTTGAAACCATAGACAATTTACTATTTTTTAATGATTTGACATATTCCTAATAAATAATCTTTGTCTTTAGGTACTCTATTTACCTAAAATATAGACTATTTTTTAAATGGAAATAGAGATAAATATATATCAGTAAAAAGGTTACTAATAATGTCAATTTATGTTACTTCACGAAAAATTGTGCAATTTCATCCAGTATTGCATATAGCGTACTCTTATGTATGGGATGGTTCACATACTCGAATGTACATAACCCGGAGTAAACGTGTCTACAAATAAGACGTCGGATTTCTAGAAGCGTTCCGAATGTCATAGGTTAAATCACGACAGCAAAAATCTAATATGGCTGACTTTATATTCATAAAAATATTGTTTTTTTAATGTATTTATGTCATGCATTAAAAACGTATTCTTCGTGTTGTCGAATCTCTAACTCTTTCATGAGACTATGGTACCCGGTAGTACTGTACTAATTTTACAATAATACCATCGTGTATGTACTGCTGGTGACTGTTACTGGTCAGATGTTTATTTGTTCTCTTCCATTTTAAATTGGCCAAGCCTTATTAAGTACAGTAAGCAACAGCCTGTGAATGTCCCACTACTGGGCTAAGGCCTCTTCTCATTTTTTGAAGGTTTGAAGCTTATTTCACCGCTCTGCTCCAATTCGGGTTGGTGGAATACACATGTGACAGAATTTCAATGAAATTTGACACACGATATTTTCCATTCCAGGTTTCCTAACGATGTTTTCCTTCACCGTTAAGCGTGCACAAATTATTAAATTAAGCACATGAAATTCAGTGGTGTATGCCCGGGTTTGAACCCACGATCATCGGTTAAGATTCGCGCGTTCTTGCCCTGGGCCATCTCGGCTTAAGTAGTTACAAAAATAAATAGTTATAGCGTGATTTGAAATACAACTAGCGCCATCTATTGATGAAAAGAAAAATTAAAATGGCATTTGACATAATGATAATTGATCTTGAACACTCATGATTAAACAAATGACAGGACGTAATAACTAATCTTCAGTTGTCAAAGCCCTGATCAAAGTCAGATTAACTATTTTACTTTAATCTTTTTTATCTCAATCTCCTGAGAGGTTTGCGTCCTTGCAAGGACAAATCAGGGACATAACATCTTAGTTCCCAAGGTTGGTGGCGTATTGGCGATGTGAGCAATGGTTACCATTTCTTACACTGCCAATGTCTATGGGCGTTGGTGACCACTTACCATCAGGTGGCCCATATGCTCGTCCGCCTACATATCCTATAAAAAAAATACTACCACGGCTTCTCTCGCATGTTACCCTGATAACACTTTTTCTGTTACCCTGATAACGTTTGTTAATGTTTCGCCACATATCCGCATTTTACTCGTTACTTAATTAATAAAAATCTCTATACTAGTTAATTAATAATGTTCTCTTAACCAAAACAATGGCAGCCATTCGGAACAAAGATTAGCCAACTTGAAAGAAGATATAAGCTCAGGTGCACATCTATGTCTTCATTTTACAATCCTGAGCCGTAATCTGAGACCAAACAAATATCCTGATGTTTAAATTGTATAAATTGAAAAAGACTTGTTTCATTAATAACATTTATTAAAGAAACAAGTCAACAAGAAAAAACGCGTTTAAACGTAAAATAGTAAAACGTTTACGTAACATAGTAACGTAGTTTTATCGATAAACATTTTCCGCAATTACGCTCTTTTCACTCATACAGAGTATCGGCACAGGCTGATTACTGGTTGGGGGCGGCGAACTTATTCTAGAATATGGAAGTTTCTTGCACCGTTAAATGTAACAATGACAACAGTGCAAAATAATACAAATATTTGGTTCCCAAAATTGCCGCCCCAAACATCTGCCGCCCTAGGCTGAAGCCTACTCAGCCTGCTGGTAAATCCGCCACTGGTGCATTTTAATGATTACTACATATACCGTGAATCTGTTGGTTTTACTTTAAATTTAGTCTCGATTTCCAAACACCGGGCTTTTATGGCTTTTGGAATGAAAAATCCAATAAATATAAAAAAATTGGCATTCATTAATTGATGCCATACAAGCTAGCCGCTATGATAAATGAGCAGGTTTTTCAATAGATTAAAGCTGAAGCACATTTTCTTATGCTGTTTACTGTATGAAGCGCTCTTTATTTTCGGTTGAGATCAACGTTTTCTGTCCATTGGCTTCAGCCAATTCTACTAACAAATTATCACTCTATCGAAATCAGATCTATCTATCCGTTTTCCTATTATTAAATTTATCTTTCGACTATTGGCATAAAGGTTAACAATTAAGTGTGCTTTTGACATAACGGTATATGTTAACATCATATCGGTTCGGTTCAGATTCGAATAAATTTAGAATAGTTAAAGTTGGATCGGAATTGAATCGGGAACGTATCGTAATCGTTATAGAGTAGTAGAATTCATCCCAGCTCTATATAAAATATACTATGAGCGGAATTATTTTTTAGGTTTATTGATTGTATGTCAATCACGCTTGACGGCTGGATGAAATTTGGTATAGAAGTCGACGGATATTTTTTTAATATTTTTTATTATTAATCTATGCTCGCTCCTTATTGAGGGCGTTAAATGGATTTGTTTTTAATTGTTTAGGTGGCTCGATGGTTTATTAATTAGATTTCAGCCGCGACTTCTCTCGCGTTAGCAGGGGAGCCGTTGTTAGGTATAAAAAAGCACCCTTTAGATTTCAAGCCGTGAATACGTTACAAATAAATAGATATATACATAATTACTTTCGCATTTATATATAAATATATATGTATTTGTTCGTTGATAACAATGATAATTAATGACATCTGTATTGTTGTAGTTACTATATTGAAGATGATCCCTTACAATTACTATCAAATATATCAATTTAATAATCTAAAAACAATTTAATCTGATCGGAGTAAGTCCTTTGGACTTACTCCGATAATGTAAAGCATAGCAGAAGTCACGTTCTTACGTTAACGTTAACAATTGAAAAATAATCCAAACCATCACCTTATAATGAGAGCAGGTCTTCTTTTCACCGGTGGGGTGGTGTTTGGGACTCGCAGGTGGATATCGAGGAGATTATCGACCAGCAACCCTCGCTTCCGAGCATCGTGTTGATGATGCAAGGAGAGGTTTCCGCCGCCGGGGAATGACTCTGGAATGAGAGCGGGTCTTTTCCCAACATTGAGACTTACAAGCTGTTCCTTATGGACTATCTGTAATACTGTCTATATATTGTTATATACAGCTGTTATATATAAGCTGGTAAATGTAACTGAGGTTGTTATGTATCTATAAAATGTATGTTATGTATAAAATGTGTCTCGTGTACAATTTATTGTACAAGAGTAATTAATTGTTTGGTAATAAAACTTCCTAATGTCAATTTTCCAGGTCATTTCCTCTATCTTCCGGTTGATCCCACGATGGAGAACATGGTGATTAAGTCACCGCCTTTTCGTGGTCTGTGGGAGTTTTGTAAGGTAGTGTAATATTTATAAATATCTTTTGTGGATAGATTAATTCGTAGACCAATAAAATTGAATTTATTCGAGTAGGCTCTTGCTACTGACTAATAATAGTATGAATATAAGTAATGAAGTAATTTTGGCTACTGACAACATTCAAATATCACAATAATCGGTGCAGTAACTTAATTTGGCATTTATAATATTCGTTAGGACGAAAGTCTGCCCCCGTTTCTGAATTAAAATTCTCTTGATTAAAAATATTTTGATTGTACATCGTATACTTAAATATATTTCATCTCTCTTTATCAGTTCGAAGCGCGTCTTCATCAGAGTAAGATGCAAAATGCAAGTATACGGTTGGTCTCCGAGTCTACAACGTCTGAAGTGCAATGGATTCTTCAAGAAATTGCAGGAAACAATTTCGATAGGTGAGCAAACTCTCAACTATAGGTACGAGCAACATTTAAGATAATATCTCATAATATCAGTAACAGTCTGTGATGTCCCACTGCTGGGCTTAGGCCTGGATCTTATTGGATCTTATTTCACCACGCTGCTCCAATGCGGGTTGGTGGAATAAACATGTGACAGAATTTCAATGAAATTTGACTCATGCAGGTTTCCACACGATATTTTCCATTATCGTCAAGCGCGTGATGAATTAGAATCACAAATTAAGCACATAAAATTCAGCGGTGCTTGCCCGGGTTTGAGCCCACGATCATCGGTTAAGATTCACGCGTTCTTACCACTAGGCCACCACGACCACTCGGCTTGCTCATAATATGAGTTCAATTGGACCATTTTACGACAAACTTATTGAGACATTATTTTATGAGCAATTGTAAGCGGTTAATCATATTGTATGAGTCAGGGGTTAAAATCCGAGTGATTTTTCACATGCTTTATTATTTGTATATTTATAATTCAATCGAATACAATTATGCATGGAATCCTGCTTGGAAATCAATAAGTAACTACTAATACTAACTCCACGATTTTTTATCATTTATATGATATATAATATGAAATATAATATTGAGCTTACAAAACAATAGCAGTCATGTTTCACACGTGCAATAATCGTACCCGGACCGCTTCATTGGAAAGCGCGTAAACCCGTTGGTCCTGCGCCTGAACTCTATCTGGTCGTGTCGGATTGCCGTCCCTCTCTCCTCTCTTGAGATGGCCGCCATGGCCGAAATCGGTCTGGAGAACTATTAATATTATTATTTTTATCATATCGAATCAGGCTTTGATAATTAAACTTTACTAAGATTCTCCAACGTCCTGGATATGTATATTACCCCTTACTTTTTAACGTTCATTATTTTAAAAGGTGTCCAAAACGGAATACAAATTTTAAAACATTATAGTTATATAGCTATCGTTTGATTAAATTAATGTTTAATGTCACGAGTTGATAGGACAATATCTGCGTGTAAAATATATTGATTAAAAATGAAATAGCACATAAAAAGGTCAAGAATTATAAATCCATCAAAACGAGCGAGTCGATTTTTTTTATAGCATAGGTAAGCGGACAAGCATATGGGCCACATGTTGGTAAGTGGTCACCAACGGTTATAGACAATAGCAGTGTAAGAAATGTTAACCATCGCTTACATACTACTGCTATTTTGCGGTAGAATATCTGATGAGTGGGTGGTACCTAGCCAGATGAGCTTGCACATAGCCCTACCACCGAGTGAATTCAATATACCAGCGTTGTCTTAGTAAGTTTCACTCAAAAAATACGCTCAGACAGAGATTAGGGAGCTGATATATGCGTGGCCCCCTTTTGCGTGGGGCCCGTAGCAATTGCTACTCTTGCGACGTGGTCAATCCGGCACTGCACCTACCTCATATCCTATGAGTAATTCCATACGCAGTTGATGCGTACACGAGATCACTATAAGTTGTTAATAGAAAAATCCAACAGCTTCTAATTTCCCGACCCAGGATGTGATTGTAAGATTTTGAGATCTGTAAACATATAAGCCACTAGAAGAACGACGCAGTTAGCCTTTGGTTAGTTATTACAAAATGGCAGATAATGTTATCTAGGTAATGAACAAAAGCTGCCTGTTTAAGATTTAATTTTGTCCACAGTTGGCAGCCCTTGAGGTTCATGATTGGCAAAGTCCAGCAGGAAGTTCGTATAATAGTCGAGGTAACGAGACCTAGTTACGTGAGCCTCACGCAGACTCTACCACACATAGCGCTGGACAACATCCGCATGGTGGAGTGTTTACCTGAACCACCCGTGTTCAATGGTAAATGCCAGAATGGTCAGCTGAAGTGCAAAATTATGAATGTAAGTTGAATTATTACTTTGACATTTGAAATTACTTCAGTTTTAGTCATTAAATGAAAGGAAGTCAGCCATACTTGCTATTGGTATCTTATAATTAATTATCTATACCACTATATAAATCTAAGATCTGTAAACCCTACGGTATCTTATGAAAATTAATTTCAAATCGTTAATTACGTATTTATTTATCAGTAGCCATATGTGTGTGTGTGTGTATGTGTGCGCGCGTGTGTGTTATTATAGTAATAAATAATTTATTATATTTGATTAATAATACGCGGGCACAGCTAGTGTTATATATATTTAAATATTATATTATAATCTATTTATTATTATATCATGCAACACCTACCTCATATCCTTTGAGATTTTGTTGTTTGTTTTGTATCCTTTGAGTAATTCCCTACACTGTTGGTTGCCTGGAAGAGATCGCTATGTAGCGATAAAGTTACCAAAGTTGTACGCTACTCCTATTTAGCTTGTGTAGTTTTTTTAAATCTTTGTGGTGCACAATAATGTATAAAGTAAAGTAAAGTATGGTAAATTAAGTGTTAATAATATAAGGTGTAGTACAATAATTAATAAGATGTGATTTGTTTTGTAGAAGGAGTCTTGTATCAAGCTGCAGCAAGTCTGTGATCTCGTCAAAGACTGCGATGATGGTAGCGATGAAAATCAGAATTGCGGTAAGCTCATTCAAATATGATTAAAGTTATTTATATTTGGCTGTTAATAAAATTACAAGGTCACTTTATAAGCTGCTGAGTAACAGAGACAAAATATTTGTATATACGTGAGTGAGAAAAATATATAAGTACATAGGCTTACAAACTATATATTGGTGGTGGTGGAGCTTGCACAAAGCTCTACTACCAAGTGGTACCAAGCTCGTCTGGGTAGGTACCACCCACTCATCAGACATTCTACCGCAAAACAGCATCACTTGGTATTGTTGTGTTCCGGTTTGAAGGGTGAGTGAGCCAGTGTAATTACAGACACAAGGGACATAACATCTTAGTTCCCAAGGTTGGTGGCGCATTGGCGATGTAAGCGATGATAACATCTCTTACAATGTAAATGTCTGTCTGGCATTAGTGACCACATACCGTCAGGTGGCCCATATGCTCGTCTGCCTACCAATACAATAAAAATAAAAAATATAAGAAATCTAATAGACTCTTACAAATTTACCATGGATTTAGGTAGAATTTAATTTACTTTATTCTGTCGACAATTTCAGCCTAGATTTTAGTTTGTGTGTTGACTCTATAGTTGTTTCGACTAATATAACGTTCATAACTTCTACATACGATTCGTACTGAAAGAAAATATTTTATTTAATCATTTTGTTTTTCAATTCATACATTTTCATTATTTATTACAGATAAAATGCCGTACGGTTCGTATTGTAATTTCGAGCAAGATTCCTGCGGTTTCCAGAATGTTCCTCAGTAAGTACAACAATATTATTCGAACTAGCGTCTTCATCTGACTGCGGTTTCATCCGCGTAGTTCCCGTTCCCGTGGGATTATGGGGACAAAATGTAGCCTATGTTACTCGCTGATGTAGTTTTACATTAGTGAAAGAATTTTTAAAATCGGTTTAGTGTTTTATGTGTGTAAGCGTAACAAACAAACAAACTCACATTCGTATTTATAATATTAGGATATATATAAAGTCATATGTCATAAACTATAAGATACTGATAAAACAGATTTTTTCTTCTTAATGCAGAATATATTAATTCATAATTAATAATCAAACATTGTTATTATTTCAGGCCAATCCTCAAATGGTCGCGTCACAGCGGCCCAACGCCTACTGATAAGACAGGTCCGAACTACGACCACACGTGCGGCCCAACGCTGGTGTACACCACGGCTAATCCCATGGTGCCTCTCTCGCCCGCCCACATGAACTATACCTTAACAACATGCGTCGGTTACTATTTCTTCGTGAACATGAACGTAACCGGGCCGAACAAAGAGAGAGCTGACTTCGCCTCCACTGCAGTTATGAAAACTGTCATCTTCAATCCGCCGCCTAAACTCCACGGAGATATCAATTCTAGATACTATAACTGCTGCATGGTAAGATTTTGTTATATAACTATTGAGATCTCCTTGATTTTTGGTACGAAGTTCTTTTACGCGGCTTACAGTAGAGTGAAATAGCAGTGGCCCAACGTCATGTAACATAACCATATGCCTACCTCTAAAATGATACAAAATGATGCGTTGGGTTATTCGGGATTGACACTGCCTTTATCTTGACCTTGGTGGTAAAGCTTTGAGCAAGCTCGTCTGAGTAGATATCACCCACTCATCAGATATTCTACCGCAAAACAACAGTACTTGGCACTGTTGTGTTCCGGCTTGAAGGGTGAGTGAGCCAGAGTAATTACAGGCACAAGGGACATGATGTCGGCGTTGGTTAACATCTCTTACAATGCCAATGTTTATGGGCGTTGGTGACCACTTACCACCAGGTGGCCCAAATGCACGTCCGCCTACCTATGCTATAAAAAAAGTGTCATCCCTCGCTCAGTTAACATGTTTCCGTCTTTCTCTTCATCATCATTCAGACAATCGCAGTTCACAGATAGACAGGTATATTTGTTGCCTGGTGCATATTCACATTGAATATCCAATTCCGCCACTTCACACGTTTGACATGTGACAATAAATATTATTTTACAGATTCGATTTTATTATCAACAAAATGGCCGCAACTACGGCTCCTTAAGCGTTGATGTGGTCGAACTGACTCCAAGAGGAAACGTCACTACGTCACTCTGGTTCTCTACTAAGGATAAAGGGGAGAATTGGTACAGGGCTGCCATTTTCCTGCCAAATATCACTCGAAGGTAAGCACTATTGTATAATATGTAAAATCAGGATACATATATATCTTATAGTATGTGTCTAACGTTTATGTGTGTAATTAATTTGAATATTATCGTGATAGTTGAAGTACCGCCTTAATTTATTTCTGATTAGCTTAAAGGTTGATTGGTAGAGAATAGCCTTCATTGTCCACTTTTTGTATCAACCACAATAATTGGAAGATTCCAGAGAGACGTCAATGGTGTGGTGTTTATACATTGTGCATGACACATGTACATACCGTATATGTCTGGACACTTGAGTGTGAGACCACCTCATTCGTACTGTTACAAGGGCGGTGATCTTTATTTAAATATAAATAAGGGTTAAAACAGTACACAGCCTGAGGCCACCGGTTACAAAGAAAACGTCCCAATCGTTCTGCCCCCTAACAATTCTGTTCTGCCGTCTTCTTTCAGACTATAACAATCACACTAGTACAAGATGAATAGGCACTTCCCGAAGTTAGGTTGTGTCATTAGTTTACTCGCACACTCCTAATCAGACATCCAGGGGCGATAAGTATCGCAACTCCATCAGGTCTGTTTCGCTGGTCGTCAGTTCTTAAACAAAAACGACATGTGGATATTCCACAGTTGGTCAAGCGCTCTCTTCCTCTTGGAGATAATGTTTGCAGTCCATTCCACAACGCTGCTCCAATACAGATTGGTTAATACAAACGTGGCAGATTTAAATCTGACAGGTTTCCTCGTAGTATTTTCCTTCACTAAAGAATCGAAACATGAAAAATATAAAACATATCTTACTTTTAATTACAAGATGAGTCTTACACATGAAGTTTATTTTCTGTTACTGGCCGCTTGGGCGCCTAATTAGAAACTATTAAAAAAGCATCCATAGCTCGTTCTTTTTTTGAAATTGAAGAATAACATTTCTTTTTCTATTATTTTGGCGGCAATTCAAAATTTAATCTAAATTTTATTTTGTTCAAAATGGGGAAAAATAAAAGTAGTAACGCGTCAACTAGGCAAATCATTGTTAATTTACATATATAGGGTTTTCCAATAGGGACGCTTGAACTTTGACAGCTGATTGCGGCCATGTTGTTTGAGTGACAGCTGTCAAATGCAGTGTGTTATATTCATTCCGTCCTCCCAAACCACCATGGCAGGTTACAGTGTCGAGCAGCACGTGCAAATCATAAAATTGTTTTATGAAAATGGGTCTTCAGTTCGAGCAACGTTCCGCGCACTTCGCCCGTTTTACGGTCGCGATGATCGTCCTGCCGAGTCGACTATCCGTCGATTGGTGGATAAATTCGAGTCAACCGGGTCAGTTAACAATCAGCCGGTTCCCGTGCGTCAACGTAACGCGAGATCTGCCGAGAATATCGCCGCTGTGCGCGACAGTGTCCTCGAAAACCCGCGGCAGTCAATTCCGCGTCGCGCACAGGAACTCGGCCTTTCGCAGACGACAACTTGGCGAATTTTGCGTTGTGACTTGAGCCTGCACCCGTACAAGATCCAGCTGACCCAAGAGCTCAAGGTTAATGACCATAGACAGCGCCGTGTGTTCGCTGACTGGGCATTAGAGCAGTTGGAAGTTGACGCCGATTTTGGCAAAAAAATCATCTTCAGCGACGAGGCGCATTTTTGGATGAATGGCTATGTCAACAAGCAAAATTGCCGTATTTGGGACGAGACCAATCCACACGAGGTTCACCAAGTGGCAATGCACCCGCAGAAAGTGACTGTTTGGTGCGGATTTTGGGCCGGAGGCGTGATTGGTCCGTATTTTTTCGAAAACGATAATGGTGTGGCCGTCACCGTCAATGGTGAGCGATACCGGTCGATGATAACCAACTTCTTTTGGCCTGAAATCGAGAATATGGATCTGGACAACATGTGGTTTCAACAGGACGGCGCTACGTGCCACACAGCACACGCTACGATGGAAGTTCTGCACGATCAAGCGCCCTTAATGGAAAACCCTATAGATCATAAGTGGGCGTACAAAAGAATAGCTGAGCATTTAAATTGTTCTGTTAAGAAAGTTTTTAATGCAATTGACCATTAACTAAGACTTGAACAACTAAGATTTTCTATTCTGAAGATAATTCCACGCTCAATATCTGCTTTACTGCCGTAGTATTTGCAAGAGATCCGAATCTGACGTTTGGAGTATATTGTGTTGTCTACTAGTCAACCTCGGCGCAGTGACATTACTAATCTCTAAATAAATATTACTTTTGGCGACCGTCTGTCCCTTATCTGGGTCAGTATGTTAATTTATATTTGTTTCTCGTGATTGGCACCGCTCCGGTTGCACGGAAGTACAGCGCCAAGTTCTAAAATTTACACTTCATTATTTCTTTTTTTTATTTCCTTTATTATTTTAATATCATTTTTTGACTGCCTCGTTGGTCTAGTGGCTAGATATAAGGCCGCAGACTCGGTGGTCCTGGGTTCAATTCCCAGGTCGGTCCAATAAATAGTTATTGGGTTTTTCTGTCAGACAATTCTCAGTAGCAGCCCGGAGTCTGGAAGTTGGAAGTGTGTACACTCCCGTGCTTCGGAAAGCACGTTAAGCCGTTGGTCCTGCGCCTGAACTCATTCCGGTCGTGTCGGATTGCCGTCCCATCGGATTATGAGAGCTAAGGAAAAGAGAGTGCACCTGTGTTTGCGCACACACTTGTGCACTATAATATCTCCTGCGCAGTTGGCTACTCTCTCTTGAGATTGGCCGCCGTGGCCGAAATCGGTCTGGAGGACCTTATATTATTTTTATTTACTTTAAACATTGATTTTTGTCAAACTTTTATATAAAAATGATTGAGTAATAAGGATGTGAAAGCATAATAAGCAAACGTAGAATATTACATTAAAACCTTAAATAAATACAAATAAAAATTAAAAATATTTACTATACAAATCGTGACCGCGTGGAATGGTGGCAAGAATGCTAGCAGCATTTCCCCTTTGAATCGCAATTCCGATTCTCTGGGCGAAAAATGAACCAGCTCTCCTGTCACCAGTAGAGGCGATAAGACGGGGTGCAATATTTTGGATGAAATTTTTTGCACTATTACTCCAAGGTCCAATATATATATAATATTAATATATTTTTAAAAATTGAAAAATTTAATTTAAATAATTTTTAAAAATAATAATGAGATGTAATAGGGACCAAGTTAATGAAAGTTAAAAAAATTGTGATAATCAATTGTGGTAAAAAGTATATCGGCCTTACTTATAAGCGTCGCCTTAGGTAAGGCCGTGTAAGTGTAAGTAAGCGTCGCTTATAAGTATATAGTTAACAATGCTGTGTTCTTTCGAATATCAAATCAATAATGACAGAAAGAGCAAGCAACGTTTCTAAGAACACATACATAATTTATTTGATTATAAGTAATACTTAATTTAAATATATATTTTAAGTTATATTTCTTTTCCCCAGATACTATTTAATATTTAAAACTCGCATGGGCATGCGAATATACTCGGACTCGGCGATCGATGACTTTTCGATGGCTCCCGAATGTTTCGGCCTAAACATTAACTCTACAGCGTTAGGGGATTACAACTATTATGACCCTATATTTGAAGAGAAGACCACACCGCATCCAGATTTTGTTGATGCAACGTGTAAGTATCAGTGGATATATAACATATAGACTATATATATAGTCTGGGTAAGTACGACCCGCATTTTAGATATTCTACCACTAAATAGCAATGTAATGTAACAGCCTGGGAATGTCTCACTGCTGGGCTAATGCCTCCTCTCCTCTTTTGAAGAGAAGGTGTTGGAGCTTATTCCACCACGCTGCTCCAATGCGGTTTGGTGGAATACACATGTGGCAGAATTTCAGTGAAGTTAGACACGTGCAGGTTTTCTCATGATTTTTTCCTTCACCGTCAAGCACGAGATGAAATATAATCACGAATCAAACACATAAAAATTTGAACCCACGAGTATCGGTTCAGATTCACGCGTTCTTATCACTGGGCCATCTCGGCTCTAAGCAGCAATATTTAGAACCGTTACGGTTTGAAGAGTGAACTAGGGTAGCTACAGACACAAGGAATATAACGTCTTATTTCCCATGGTTGGTGGCGCATTGGCGATGCAAGGAATGGTTAATATTTCTTACATCGCCGATATCTATGGTTGGTGACCACTTACTAACAGGTAACCCATTTGCCCGTCTACCAATAACATAAAAAAAACTTAAGTTATTATCACGTTTTAGATTACCGTTTCTCCACATGTGGTAACATGGGTCGATACGGCCCAAATCAAACCATGTGTGACATCGCCTACAACAATACCCCAGTAGCGGTGACAGTGCTCCAAGGCAAGCCCTACCAGGGGATACAAGTGTGGGAGGTGCCTAACGAAGGGTTATATACGTGAGTAATTAGATATTGTAATTTATACAGTGTGTAACAAAAACCCTGTATGAACCGTGAAGTGGTTATTAGGTATGGTGAGCTGGTTCTATTTATGTAATTATTTTTAAAATACTAATAAAAAAATACCCATAAAAAATATTAATTGTGTTTAACAACACTGATGGTGGTAAACACATAGACAACTGAGGTCATGACCTCCTGTCTTACCTACCCGATAGGGAAGAGCTTTCGAGCGCTGTTACATAAATAGAATCGAATCACGATACTTAATAAACACTTCACGGATCGGACAGGGTTTATGTTATACACTGTATATTAGTGGGATACGTGTATTATATGAATATATACAGGGTTATTTGTAACGACCCAGCAACCTCGCAGAACTAGATAGCTAATACCATAAGCAACAACTTTTGTTCAACGACTTCGGACATAACTCAATACATGACAAAAAAATGATTTTACAAGTTTTTGTCGTACCGTCTGTACATTTGTAGGTCTATATTTGATTAATAAACGAAAGGACGACGCGACGCATCGATCTTTGCGATGCGCGTAGACTTATAAACGTTCAAGCGGGAAATTAAATTAATACTTATGATTGTATGAAAATAAAATATAAGAAATTATAAAAAAACGCAGAACAAAAGTTGTTGCTTATGGTGTTAGCTATCTAGTCCTGCGAGATTGTTGATTCGTTACAAATAACCTGTATAATGTGAAAGTGATTCATATTAAAATAATCAGATCAAATAAATCATAGTGTGAAGCTTACACTATGATTTTAACCAAATACCTCGATAGTAACGATGGTTCTGTACTATCGACAGTTAACGATTTTGTACTATCAATAGTTAATGAAATATCATTAATAATCAATAGTCCAAAACCATTGATACTATCGATAGGTTTTGGTGAAAACTAAGGGGCGATTCATTTATATTACGTAAGACGATTTTTACTAGGTTTTGACCACTTCCCCTCCTAAATAAGAATAGACCCCTCCCCCTTGTTTAATTAAAGGAAAAAATCAATATACGCTTGGTTGGTTTTGATGTTTATTTTTAAAAGTAACAATTTTCAGGAACGTTTACAATCATGTTGGACGGGATCAGTTTAATCATTTGGATTTTAACATTTTCAGTTCAGGGGCTCAACACCCACTCAGAAAAGTGAATCTGCCACTGGAACATCTCTAATATCAAGTGTTGCTTCTTTTTGGTCATTCATTAACTTTTTTTCTCTTGGTGGTAGAGCTTTGTGCAAGCTCGTCTGGGTAGGTAACACCCACTCATCAGATATTCTACCGTAAAACAGCAGTACTTGGTATTGTTGTGGTCCGGTTTGAAGGGTGAGTGAACCAGTGTAATTACAGGCACACGGAACATAACATCTTAGTTTCCAAGGTTGGTGGCGCATTGGCAATATAAACGATACATTTCTTAATGCCAATGTCTATGGGCGTTGGTGACCACTTACCATCAGGTGGCCCATATGCTCGTCCGCCTACCTATGCTATTTTTTCTTGCATATTCTTCATTTAGGTTTCTTATTTTGTCCAATATTTGGTTTTGGAAACTTTTAACATCTTTATCATGATTCGCCTTTGCTGCTATCCAAAACATATTAGTATCTCCTTCGATTTTTTGGCTGGAATGTCTCGAATACGTTCACACACTAATAATTCAGCTATTTAAATACAATATTAAATCATCAACGCAATAACGAGTGTCGTTTACCCAAACAAGTGACAGTCTAGTTTACAAGCGGGGAGTTCCCGGGAGGTGCATTGCGGGTAGCGCGGTTAAGTTGCCATGGAAATAGTTTACCTATACGCATCAGAGCGCACCTCGGCACTCGCGCGGTTGCCTGCGCTTTTTCAAATCTTAACTTTAAGTATATTTGTGATCTACGTAAGAACTATCAAGACCCTAAGAAAAAATAAGACATGGTCGACTCCCCTCTTCCCCTAAATCGTCTTACGTAATAAATTGGCGCATTGGCGATGTAAGCGTTGATTAACATTTGTTACAATGCCAATGTCCATGTGTACTATCAGGGTGCCCATATGCACGACCGCCTACATATTCTACATAAAAAAAGTCATAAAAAAAATATATTTTTTATAAGTATAATGGCGACGGGAGCGTCGGGCGGGCTGGGCTCGATGTGGGCGGGCGTGTCGCACGCGGCGCAGGCGCGCGGCCTGTTCGAGCTGCACCGCGGAGAGCGCCTCTACATGCTGCTGGGCCAGCAGGGGGTCAACGCCTGCAAGAAGGTTCGCTGACAAATCCATTATAAACTGTATTCTTGTTAATTGGTCTTTAGTCTTTGTTTTTTACCTATATAGACTATTACTACGTATTATTACGTATTAATGTCATTGAGTTTACTGACATAGATTTTGCTTTTTTCATTTTTACCTTTAATAGGCCCGCGTTTGACTGCTGTTTGCAGCAGGCTGCTGTTAAGCATCGACACGGTCTACGATGTAGCACGCTTGCCTAGAAGATACCTGTTTACTCTAGATTTGAAGACATTAACGTTGTACACAGCCTTCATCATCATAGAGATAATAGACAATTTTTTGTACTTTTTATAGTTTGGACATATTCCTAACACAAACTACTTGTGTAAAAATAACTGTCTTCACATATTATATAAAATATATTTATTGACTTGTATTACCTTATTTTAGACTCTATCTGCACAAGAGAGTCAAGAATGTTCTAGAAGAGATTCGAACGAGACAGCTATCGTGTTCACGAGTAAGACACACGAAGTTCGCAACACGCACGTGACTGACGGCGGGGGAGGGGGAGGAGGCGCTACTTTTGTCTTCCTGGTAAGTTTTGGGAACTTGGTCCACACTCTGCGGTGCACCTTATTAATATGAGAAATTTAGGTTCCTAAATAAATAATTTGTTAATAACTTGACTCTACTTAAAAAACCGAAATGGCCCAGTGGTAAGAACGCGTGAATCTTAACCGATGATCGTGCTTAATTTGAGCTTATAATTCATCTCGTGCTTGACGGTGAAGGAAAACATCGTGAGGAAACCTGCATGTGTCAAACTTCAATAAAATTCTATCACATGTGTATTCCACCAACCCTCATTGGAGCAGCGTGGTGAAATAAATCTTCTAATCAAAAGAGGAGCCGAGGCCAGCAGTTGGACATTCACAGGCTGATACTACTTAAAACTTTCGGATTTTCGTAACAGTAAAACATTGTGTCGGAAAAACAAATACAATGTAAGCTCTACATAACGACACTGAACGGACTGCGCATTTTATGGCGTTATTGAGGGGTTTGAAAAACGCATCGTTGGTTGAACAAAGTTGAGTGATTTCGACGCTTTAGGGAGTTTGTCGCATAATTGAGTGGTGTTACATGGAGTTTGTACTGTACCTGTATTCTGTTAATATGTTTTGTTTTTTTTTTGTTCTATAGTATAAGTAGGCGGACGAGCATATGGGCCACCTGATGGTAAGTGGTCACCAACGGCCATAGACATTGTAATTGTATGAAATGTTAACCATCGCCTACATCGCTAATGCGCCACTAACCTTGGGAACTAAAATGTTATGTCCCTTGTGCCTGTAATTACACTGGCTCGCTCACCCTTCAAACCGGAACACAACAACACAAAGTACTGCTGTTTTGCGGTAGAATATCTGATGAGTGGGTGGTACCTACCCAGACGAGCTTTCCCAAAGCTCTATCACCGAGTACAATGCCCTTAGCCTCAATCAGAAGTTACGCGATCACGAACAGACGTACCAACTATTATCTAATATACCAGCACGGATAGAATTATTGTCTACGTAGAATATTTATATTTAAGGACAACCATACAAAGATTTTTTTTTTTGGGCCGAGAACCTTCTCTGCCATATGTAAAGCAACTTTAATAAAGTTTCATCATAATCGGATGAATGATTTAGTAACCCGATGAGGACGAACATATAATCATTTTACGTAATTTTGTCCAATCCATAGCTGGACAAAGAAGGTCAGCCAATACCCTTGCTGGTGGGAGGCGGTGGTGGGGGTCTATCAGTGGGCGTGTTCAGGGACGACGGCTCCCAGCACGCCAGGGGACGAACAAATACCACGCCGGAATCTGGCTACATGTACGGTCAACCTGGAAGGACTTCTGGTTAGTTTTATTAATTTTTTAATGAAGTTCGTTATAACAGGTTTTATTGATCAATTAACATTTGTTATAAGAGCTTAAATCAAGATCATTTTGTTGTTTCAAATTATGATGATTTTAATTAGTTTCACTGTATTAATTAAAAGGTTTTTCATTAAGGGTCTTCTTTGACGTTTGTGGAAATTCGAAGGTCGGGATTTCGATAGAATTATATAGAAAGCGATGCTCCACAATCTTGAAATAAATCACACAGTTAGCCAATGAATTTAACTTACGTGTAGAGCATTCGAATTTAAGATAATGTTTATGGATAAGTGTAAAAAAAATCAGAAAAATCACTAAAACGTGTAAAATCGCACTTCCTTATTGAGACGAAATTATCGTAATCGTCCAGAATTTAGAAATGAATTTTATCAAATAATAAAGTTAAAACTATAAAGAAACGTCTGGAGTCTTCATTTTTTAATAAACGTTTTCTTATTTTTTGTTATAATAAATTACAATGAAATTGTACGCGTTTTCTTATGCGAGCCGCCGATAACCCTCGCAGACCAGTCGGCCACGCGCCTCCGAAGTGAGAGCACGTCGGTTTGCGCCGCATTGATAGATCGCGATCGAACCGTGTACTTACACAAAATCAATGTGTGCGTAAATAGCGTATTTAGTATTTATTTGAACGTTTTAGTTGTCACCGACTGTTCATCATAAATTTTAGGGCGCGCACCGGCTTATGTATTCTGTTTTTTTTTTGGTATTTTTAGTGTTTTATCATTTGATACGATATTTTTACTGATAATATTTTGTATATTTTGTAGTTTGATAAAAAAACAAAAATAACTCGAGTTGAAATTCTAACTAGTTACATAATTATAACACACTCATATATAATGATACATTGCAATTGTTTTATAAATAAATATAATTTTTTGAAATATTTATGTATATAATTACTTATTTCGTCCATTTCCTAGTTATATTGGTCAGTAAAACAACAACTGAGGCAATAAATTTATTGTCGTAAAAATTCAAATTATTCTTATTTTCATTGATAACGTAAAACTAAACAAAGTATTTATAAATAGTGTTTTGAACACTAAATAAGAAAAATGACCAAATCCCATTTATGCATAAAACGAAACACGTATGATGGACCCACCTAACAAACCCTCATTAGTCAGTAAATTATGACTCTCAACTCAGCGGGAAATATAGTACTCAAGTGTAAATGCGTAGAACGAAGTACATAATACTTGTTATTGTGATCTAAGAACAGTAGTGGCATCACACTAAAGAACACACTTCCAATTGGTAGACTGCCACGCTTGTATATATCATAAGCTGCGTTAAAAACTTCAATACCGCGATTCAGGGATTATACATTTTTATAACATTTTTCTTTAGAAGTTTAATTATTTTATGTATTTATTCACATATTTTTTTTATATTGAGTAATTAAAGAAATAAAACATTTATTATTACAGTAATAATAATATTGTTCTTATTATTTTAGCATAAAATGTTTCTTTTAGTTTTTTGTTACGTCAAAGCGCTATCTAGTGAGGATATACGAAACGTTTTCATGTCTCATCGTCATCATTGGTTTTGCAAATTGATATTTATCCGATTTTTCAGACTTACAAATCGATTTCAAAATCCGATTTTAGATATCTGAATTCGGTAACGCCTAGCCTCATCAAATCGCCTGAGAACTTAGCTATCCTTTTATTTTATTAGCTAACGTGCTCAGGCAAATATAGTCTTTAAGTACTTCATCTGTAAGGTCGATTATTGTGTAATAGATTTCCGTAGCAGAACCAAGAAACCGAAAGTAGAATCGCAAATTCCCGCTATCCTTTTTATTCCAATTGGTTAGAAAGAGAGAAAGTGAATTTCATAGTAGAATAAATGTTGTAAAATACATATTTCGATTCAGGAATTATATATTTTTCTTTAGAAGTTTAATTATTTTATGTATTTATTCACATATTTTTTTATATTGAGTAATTAAAAAAACAAAACATTTATTTTTACAGTAATAATAATATTGTTTTTATTATTTTAGCATAAAATGTTTGTTTCAATAATGTTTATATAATGTTTTTCTTGTATTCCTATTGATCTATTTTTATTTCACTTTTTGTATATACACTTGTTCCGTTTTTTAATAAAGCATTCCACATTCGTCTTTCGTCAATTTTTTTTTTATTATTCCACATTACGACATCAAGAAGTTTATTTATACCAAACTACTCACCTCAACGCTATAGATATGTATTTGACAACATTTCAAAATCAGTGACAATAAAGTTAAAATTTAGTTTAGGAAAAAAAAGTGCGACGACCCCACTCTGCATACGTATATGTGTGCGTGCCGTGCCCGAGCCTCGATAGTTGCGACAGTAGCGCTAAAAACGTAAAACTTCGTGCGGCGGAACGTCAAAGAAGACCCTTAAAACTACTGTACAGAATTGTCTACTTGTCCTTATTTCAAGAAATGTTTTGTGATATAAGAGTTGTATTGTGATAAACATACAAATTTAAAAATACATTAATATATATATATATATATATATATAAACTCATATACTTATATAGTAAATACATACTTATATAGCTATATTGATAAATAATTATTATGTAAATGACTTAAAAATATGTACGGATTCAGCTTGACGAATTTCCCGAGGCAAGAAATTCCATAGTTTGACAGCATTTTAATTACAGTTTAATGTTTATTACAGTGCCAATGTTTGGCAAGTGGACCCCACTTACCAATTGCCAATACGCCAACCTAATTAAAATATAATATACATTATCATGTACTCTTATAAATAAACTTGACTCTAGGTGCTGGAGGTGGATGGATATCTCGGCCAGGTCCGATAACGCCAGGCTTTGAACTGGTTCGCGGAACGTCCCTCAGGGAAGGAGGATTCGGTGGTGCGGCGTGTTCTGGAGGAGCGCACGGGGGCTTCGGTGGTGGGGGTGGCGGATGTCTTAGAGGCGGTGGCGGTGGCGGATGGGTTGGTAAGTACAGAAGTTGAAACATCCAGTTTTCGGAATAATCTTGTCAAATGCTGTACGGGTATAATTTGAATAAATTTGACAGACTTTCCGGTTAATATCTATGTTTACTTGCGCGCTAATGTCAATATTACACGTTTAATCATTTTAACTAAATGCGCTTAAAAATCGCTCTTAAATATTACGATTGCCCAAAAGATCATCTCATAAGCTATCGATTAACTTTACCAATGTTGACCACACCACACAAACAATTGATCTTAAATTTTGTAAGTATATAGAAATATAATTATATGTTCATCATATATAACACTTAATTAACCCATAACTATCTAGGTGGTAACACGAATGAGGGCGATGGGCAGCACGGTGGCGGAGGATGGTCATATGTGGACATCAGCAGGGGGATAAAAGAGTATGCGGAAGTCAATATGGCCTTGAGGACTGGGCCTGGTGAAGTTTTAGTGGTTCCGGCTATACATGTAAGTATTACGTGAGATTACTTGGAAATATGTTAGGTGGTTTTTTGATGTGGCAACATTTTAGCGCTTGGTACACGGTAGGGGTTAGCTGAGAGTTCGAGACAAATGACGTCAGCATGAGTTTTGTTATTGTAAGTGGTTATGTGTGCGTAAGATCAGTACAAAAGCTCACATGCTTAGACATCAATGCACGCGAGTACTTTGGCATTCATGCTATTTATTTTTATTTGATCATGTAGTATATGGCGTATATATAGCCCCAAATGTCTTGACAAAACCCATTTCCTCTTAAGGATAACTTTTTCTAATTGCACCACGCTCCACTACTGTGGGATGTACTTGTAGCAAATTCATATACCAAGTTTGAGTTCTCACGACGTTTTCTTTATCACGTGGACGATTATCGGTGACAAATATTTAGTACTAGCGAATCGCTCCGACTTCTACATTAATTAAAGTCTCTGATAATGTAGCTTTCGATAGGTGAAAGAATTTTTTAAATCGCTTTCAGATGTTTTGAGTTTATCCATTACAGACATACAAAATAATCAAATCTTGTCTCTTTATAACATTACCCCAGATACTTAATTCCCAATACCTTAGTAATGGAAACTCGTTTTTTCTGCAATATAAATGCAAATTACATTAGATTTTTAATACGCAGAAAATTATCGAATAGTGGGTCTATTCGATAAAAATTAATTATTGTTATTGGTATTTAATGCTACTCAATTAATTATATCCCACTAGAAATGCGGCTGTAACTACCGGTGTGTCGCGATGAATGAGTACAGGAGCGAGGTGAAGTGTTATTGCCCGTCTTCCTGGTCTACGGACGCCAATGATCCCACCAAATGCATATGTGAGTATTATATTCTACAGGCAAGGTAATGATTGCCAGCTACAAAAAACAGCTGTTTGAATGTAGATTCTAACGAGAAAAGCCGTCAAGAATGTTCACAATTTTCAAATTATAATAACTAATAGCAATCGGGAAAAATTATTTTGTAGATATTCTAGGTGGTGGCTTTGTGCAAGCCTGGGTATCACCCACTCATCAGATATTCTAACGCTAAACAGTAATACCTAATATGGTTGCGTTCCGGTTTGAAGGGTGTGTGAGCCAGTGTAAGGCCAGCGCAAGGGACATAACTCAGTTCCCAAGGTTGCTGGCGCAGTTGAAATGTAGGGAATGGTTCTCTCACATCGCCAATATCCACTGTGATGATCGCTTACCATTAGGTGGCCAATTTGCTCGCACATAAAAAAAATTGTGCTCTACGCTATTACCTAAACGAATCTAATCTTACAATTAACAGAAGGACTGGTTAATTTATCGTCCAGAGAATCGTGACCAATCTACGGCATTCTCATCGTTGTGTTGGAAGCCGTTACTTTAAGCCGTTATTGTGACTTAAATATAATATATATATATTAATATTATTTTAATTATCGTTTCAGTGGAAGAAGGCTGGCCCCAAATGTGGCTGATAAGCCTCATAGTACTGTCTATCATCGTGGTGCTGTGTCTTGGAGTAATATTCGTGGTATCTCTTCATTTCTGTAAGTATGACCAATTATTTACTTAAGATTAAATGCTCCTAGCATTCTTGCTACCATACCACGCGGTTATGATTTGTAGAGTAGATATTTTGATTGCGCCTGGAGTGATCGCTTCTCTCGCTCCAGGACCGCCTCTGTGAATATTGTGCCGGAGACACATTAGTATTGTAACGATCTTAATAATAAACGGACGTGTCAACCGAATAGTGTTTTATTGCAATACTCATCAATCTGACATATACAGATACACACGTATACTCATATGTACAGTACAGTACAATATGTATACATTTTTGGGATTAGACGAACTGAAAAATATCAAATATATCTAACCGCGGTTGAAGCCGTGACTGGTATTACTAATCATATTTACATATTTTTATAAAGCTATCCAAATCACAATCATTTGTCTACAGATAATAAATATCAACGTAAGAAAGAAGAGGATTTGATACAGAAACAGATAAGACAGCAGGAGTTACAGCTACATAGACTACGGACAGCCCCTGGGGGTGATAATACCCTGAACATGGCTTTCAACCCCCACTACGGTAGCGAGAGTTTCCTCCCTCAGGGGGTCGATGTTAGGGGACTGCCTAAAGTAGCGAGGGAGAGCTTGAAGCTTGTCAAGTAAGTTTCTGTAGTAGTATGGGTGGTGAATTTAATGGATGGAAAATAGTGCTTTGAATGCTCATGATTTAAAACGCGATCAATCTTTTGGGAATCTTTGTGTTATCTATCTTTTGGGTAAGGCTATTTTTATAGTAAATGATGGCCTCAGTAACGATCTATATATAATCAGTACATTGACATAGTGTGTAAGAACACCTTTTCTAAAATAGATTTACATATATGCATGGGTTATATAAAATGTTATATATTAAATAAATAATTGTTTAAAATACTAAAAAATACGCTTTTGCAACGAGATTTCTCTAAGTAAGAAAATATTTTTTTCTACTTTTTAGTTCGGCTAGTTTCAAAAGCGTGGTTTTTAATTTTTAAACTATTTTATTTATTATTATATATATTTACTTTATCAAATTATTGTATTGTCATCGGTTCTCTATAAGGGTGCGAAGTTCCACTTCGATCCGACGTTTTAAAGTGGGTGAAAATCACGTTCAAAGATTCCGTTACATTTTTTTTATAGTATAGGTAAGGCAAACGAGCATATGGGCCACCTGATGGTAAGTGGTCACCAACGCCCATAGAGAGTGGCACTATACATTTCTTAAAAAAATACATTGCCAATGTGCCGCCAACCTTGGGAACGAAGACGTTACTGCCCTTGTGCCTGTAATTACACTGGCTCACTCACTCTTCAAACCGGAACACAACAATACCAAGTAATGCTGTTTTGCGGTAGAAAATCTGATGAGTGGGTGGTACCTACCCAGACGAGTTCGCACAAAGCCCTTCCACCGAGTATAGATACATATATAATGTACCAAGCTAATAAGAGCGTGTTAGACACGGGGTTGGAGGTAAGAGCATACAGTACCCGGGTGGTGCAGGGCGCTCGGGCAGGGCGCGTTCGGCGAGGTGTACCAGGGCCTGTACCGCCACCGCGCCGGCGACGCGCTGGAGATGCCGGTCGCCGTCAAGACGCTGCCCGAGCTGTCCACGGGGCAGGCCGAGTCCGACTTCCTCATGGAGGCCGCCATCATGGCCAAGTTCAACCACCCTAACATCGTGCACCTCATCGGCGTCTGCTTCGACAGGCATCCCAGGTGACCTTGTGACGACGAGATCAAATCATTTATTGAATTAAAGATAAAATTTAAAAAAATATAGCAATATACAATTAGAATTTGAGAGCTATTTTAATGTAAAAAAATCATAATAGCCAGAAACTCATTAATAACTCAACTCATTAGTATCTCATTTCTTAAGTAAATCTCATGTTTCATATTAAGCATAAACGATTAATATATTTCCATCATTTGGATGAGTTGAAATGCAGAATACCAGACGACAACATCTTTCTCCAGGTTTATAGTTCTGGAGCTGCTAGCCGGTGGGGATTTGAAGAATTTCCTTCGAGAGAGTCGTCCACGACCGGAGAGGGCCAGCGCTCTTACTATGAAGGACCTCTTGCTTTGCGCGCTGGATATATGTAAAGGATGCAAGTATTTGGAGGCAAAGAGATTCGTTCACAGGTTTGTTGATATTTTTGTTTAATTTTGGTGAATTATAAATATTCTCAAATTCTAAACATGGATTTCAATGTTTTAAGAAATTCATTATTCTTACTTATTAATAAAATTAAGTATCTATACAAATTTATAGCTTTGAAAACATTGTAACATAATATATTTTACATGTTTATGTTTGTTTGAAAAGGGCTGAAATGGCCCAGTAGATAAAACACGTAGACTTTAATCTACCTAGTGATTATCATATTATATCATAATTTATCTAGTGCACAGCAAAAACGACCTGAGAAAACCTGCATGTGTCTAATGAAATATTGTGTTAACTGCGCACTAGACCAGCGCGACAAAATAACCTCCAAAGCTTCTCCTTGAGAGTAGAGGAGGACTTTAGCCCTCATCAGCTCTATTCTGTCTTCACATTTCCAAATACTATGCGTATAAATAAAATCCATTTTGCAATACACAGGGATATAGCTGCCCGCAATTGTCTCCTGACTTCCCGTGGTCCGGGACGAGTTGTGAAGATAGCTGACTTCGGCATGGCCAGAGACATCTATCGATCGGATTATTACAAAAAAGGGGGAAAAGCCATGCTGCCTATTAAATGGATGCCCCCCGAAGCCTATATAGATGGAATATTTACGGTCAAAACGGATGTCTGGTCTGTATTATTTTTATTTATAAAATGCAATGTCGAACAAAGTGGATAACACAATATTTGTTCTTAAAAAGATTTATAATCTGTGGCAAGAAGCGACTGTAGTAATTTTATTTTAGTTTGTCGTCTCTTTCAAGATTAAAAGTAATTACAATAATGGTGATTAGCCAACTGTGCAGGAGATATTATAGTGCACAAGTGTGTGCGCAAAATAAAGATGCACTCTCTATTCCCTAACTATCTTAACCCGATGGGACGGCAATCCAACACGACCGGAAAGAGTTCAGGCGAAGGACCAACGGCTTTAGGTGCTTTCCGAGGCACGGGAGTGTACACACTTCCAACTTTTAGACGCCGGGCTGCTACTGAGAATTTTCGACAGAAAATCTCAATAACATTTTATTGGCCCGACCTGGGATTTGAACCACCGTGTCTGCGGCCTTACATGTAGCCACTAGACCAACGAGGCAGTCAAAAATAATATGTAATTAAAAGACAAAAGAGGACATGCTAGAATTATAATGTTGCCATAAAAAAAGTCCTTAAGATTCTGAACACGAAGGCTGAAGGTACAAATTTATCAATCCATTTCCAGGTCCTACGGCGTGTTACTATGGGAGGTGTTCTCATTAGGCATCATGCCGTACACCGGCTGCGCGAATCGAGAGGTGATGCAGATGGTATCTGGTGGCGGGAGACTGGAGAAACCACCTGGTATGTTCTATATACCATGATTTTATTATAAACTAGCTGTGCCCGAGGCTTCACCCGCGTATAATTAATAAAAATATAATAAAATATTTTATTACTATAATTGCACGGGCACACTCACACACACATACACACACTCACACACACCCACACACACACACACACACACATATGGCTACTGGTAAAGAAATACGTAATTAACGATTTGAAATTAATTTTCATAATCGTAGGGTATACCGATCTTATAAATGCACCATCACATGTTCTTTGTGTGTAACAATTTTCATCAAGATTGGTCAAGCCGTTCTTGAGTTATAAGAAGATATACAGACAGACAGACCGACAGACAGACATAAATGAAAAAAATAGTATAATGTGAATCACTGCAACATAAAACGATTATTTATCACAAAATTCGGTGAAAAAAAATGTACAGACAGAACCAATAGATTTTTTTTATTTATATAGTTGTATAGATATGCAAGTTTATGATAGGTAACGTTAAGTGTTTACTATATTTTACATCATAGTCGGCATCGTTGGATATTTCTAATTATCTATGAAATGCTTAAAGTTGTGCTAATTTTTTTTTTATAAAATAGCTTTTTTTTTTTTGCCCGAATAGGCTGTCCGCCTGACGTATACAGGCTGATGTGTGAGTGTTGGAACCCTGCGCCCACCGAGCGGCCTTCCTTCGCACAGATGTTCGACAGACTACAGAGATTAGTGCAGGCTAGTGTCATCTACATATTACTAATTAAATGTAACATGAAACAAAATAATGGAGAAAAAATATCATGAAAATTATAATATCGTAATAAATCGTTAATAGGATCCAGAGATAACTGAAGCCCCTCTACCACTTCTATGCTCGTATCTCGCACCCCCTGAATTGCCCGAAGCCAATGGACCACAGGTACGTGCTGTCATGGAATAGAAGATACAATAGAAGTGGTATCAAACATAAATATACTGATTGAATGGGCAACCAAATATATTATGTTGATTGACAGTTAAGCGACGATGAATTTGAATTTGAATATAACCTTTTAAATTGATACATCTTAAATTTGATTTTTTAATTATTATATCAATTTAAAAATAAACACAAATGTAAACAAGATTTGTATAAGGTTATTGAATCATTTTCTAACTTACTAAATTTTAAAACATTAAATTAAATAAAGATGAGGCTGTATTGAGCAATACCTTTTTTAAGATGTATTATTAAAAAAATACAAGCTATTAATGGCAATGTTGCCGTTAAGGTTAATTAATTCGTATTCAAAGAGTAGATGTATGTAAACTTCCTACGGAATTAAACTTGTATTGTCATAATATTGGTTCAAAACTTTGTTTGTTAGTAACTTATCTGCTAAACGAGTCATTGAGTTTTTTTTTTCCTTTATTCAAGTCGAAAATATGAACAATGTTTGATACCATTTCAGTTTAAGTTGCTAAACAGAACATTGAAACAAATATATCTGTCTCATTTTAACATGTAGTAATTCTTATTCGCCTCTAAGCACCCGAACGACATTATACTATAGTAAAACAATTATGAGGACGTTACCCGAGGAACTAGTTAACTTGTATTATGGAATGACTACATGTATAGTGAGAATAAAGCCGCCATTTTGTAATGAGCGGGAAATTCGAATGTGGATTTGAAAGTATGAATTAATAAAATTCGAATTTAAGCGTGTTGTTCAATAATTTACACAAAAAACTAATTTCTTTTTTTAAATTAAGAAATAAAATTTTATTTTACTTTTTTTATCATTTTTGTTCACAAATAATGGAGTATTTTATTGAACAACGCAATTTTTTTTATATAAACATTATTTCACTATTTAAATTTTTAATTAAATATATTCACTGGAGTTTCTTTGTATTTGAGCTCTATATAATAAAAACATACACAGATTATGTAAAATAAATTGACAATTTAAAAATATACTAATTCGTAACTGATTTTTTTTCTTTCCAAATGTTTTCGCTCTGGCTACTAGAAGCAAGTAACTGGATCCGATTTTTTTTCATTTTTTTCTTTTTCTTTTTCCACGATTTTCGATGTTAGCGGTCCAATATTAAAAAGCGTGCTTGCGAGTGGCGCATGACCATACCATTTTATAAGTTTTTATATATTTTTTCTAACTCCCTCACCCTGAATGAAAACCGCGTAGAGATGTAGAAACCCCGTAGTTAGAGAGAGAGATTCATTGGAATGCAACAATATTTTTTTCACAATCATCTCATATATTAAATAATGCATGAATTGACATCGTTTATCAATAATACATAACATTTTTTTTTCATTATTCACTCATGCTTCTAAAGTAATTTCAAAGAATCTCTTTTTTTCCGAAACATTTTCAAAATTTGAGTGTATACTTGCCTAGTAGCTATAGCGAGAACCTATACTTGTATTGTTCTTATTTTACCTTTATCCTATTAACTGGGGATTGTAAAAAAAATCGAACATAATGTAAATATATTAAAAATTTTATGGACATATTTTACAAACCCCGGTATCTGATGCACGCTTAGACCTGAAGTGGAGACTCAGGGAGATTTTAACATGAGCAAAACACATCCACGATGAAACGGCGCGAAAAAACAGCGCCTCGTCTGACATATATACCCCATATATTTAGCAAGTCCATATGTTTACATACGACATATATAACAAACTTTTTAGGGATTATATCAGATTATGTGATGTAAGCAATCTCATTTGATATAATTATATCAAATGTACAAGAAATATATTAAAACTAGTTTATGTATACGTGGTGTGTAACTGTAATGTTGGTCTCCCTGTGCGCTTACGTCGCTGTGTTGGCAGCGCTCGGCGGGCGACTACCTCGTGCCACTATCGCCTCAGGACCAGCCGGGGGATGCTAGGTAACGATCTCGGAAGATTGGCAGGCACATTATATGAGCTTCTATCGATTATGAAATTATATATTATATATTTTTGGTAGAATTCGTTCTCACTATATAGTTTTTTGAAAAATTGCTGCATCAAATTTGCAGATTAGAACAACGAATTACTTTATAATAATACCAAGTTATCAATTTTGTCCAATCTGTACCAGTCTTGCTCTTATTTTCTCCAAATTATCACCAGAATATTGATATTCTTGATAAAAATACAATTTGCAAGATGGTCGATACACATTTTTATTACACAGTTCCAACAGACTCCGCCGACATTAAATACAATTTTTTTTTACAAATGCATCATTAATACCATAGATTATTTTAAATTTTAATGAGTCAATTGAAGGTTAGCATTTTTGATTGACAGGCACATTATATGAGCTTTTATCGATTATGAAATTATATATTATATATTTTTGGTAGAATTCGTTCTCACTATATAGTTTTTTGAAAAATTGCTGCATCAAATTTGCAGATTAGAACAACGAATTACTTTATAATAATACCAAGTTATCAATTTTGTCCAATCTGTACCAGTCTTGCTCTTATTTTCTCCAAATTATCACCAGAATATTGATATTCTTGATAAAAATACAATTTGCAAGATGGTCGATACAAATTTTTATTACACAGTTCCAACAGACTCCGCCGACATTAAATACAATTTTTTTTTACAAATGCATCATTAATACCTTAGATTATTTTAATGAGTCAATTGAAGGTTAGCCTTGTTGATTTACCTTTATGCTCCTGCTTGGAATCATAAAAAGATACAGGGTTATTTATGGTGTTAGCTTTCTAGTCCTGCGAGGTTGCTGGTGTGTTACAAATGACCTGTATATTATAGACAAATTTTGGTACAGATTATAAAAACTTACCACGATGATGACGATTTCATACCAAAATATTCTTTTAGAAAGATCAATCAAATGAGGATTAAAAGAAACGAAAAAGTGGCTGCCAGTCTTCTATTCTATTTAACATTCATTTTATTTCTCAATTAATATTCCAAATTAAGCTAAAGTGGTTACCCATTATTGTTGTCATAACTACAAAGAATTCTCGGATTATCTTTGAAGATAAAAAAAAATACTTTCCAAGTTAAAAAACACTTATTTCCAGCTAAGAAAGTATTATATCATAAGCGCATGTTAAATTAAAATAATTTTCAAAGATAAACCAAAGTATTTTAAAATTTTCCTTTACAAATTTTAGTTAAACGATTATTATATACTAACAATGTATTTTATTGGTGCACAAGAAGGAAAACTTTAAAAGTCACGTACCCAATAACAAAAGTCTCATAATTGCTCTACAGACGAGCCATGGCATGCTTAGTGAGCCAACCCTTATTGATTTTCTTCTAAATAACAATCGGCTAATATCAAAATTAAAAGCTATTTAAAATCATCACAAAAAAAAAAACATTTTAAATCAAAAACTTATCACATATTTGAATAACTCAAAAATGCCTTCGAAAAATAACTATTAAAAACATTCAAGAAACAAATGCCAAACAATGCTATCCAAAAAATACTTCAAGATATTAGACGAATTGGTGCTTTTAAGCTGACATTTTTGTGTTATTTATTTCGTTCAAAAGGATTCACAATTTGAAGGTCATTGTGGACGCAAATGTAATTGAAAATTGTTTTAGCCCAATGGATCCGTCGGTACATCATAGCAAATCGCTAACGGCGACACAAGAGAAGACAGAAATAGAGGATTCACAATATCAACATCTTCTGAAAGGTATGGTGCTGATATCTCGTAAAAATCACTGCGACGGTTTAAGGAGCGATTATTTAAAAAATTAAGCCAAGCCAAATAGACGACTCAGTATTCTTAGCAATAAGGTTCAATATTATTTGTAGTTCTTTTTTTTTTTTAATTTAAATACTTGCGAACTGTTTGAAAATGTATGTTGCACTAATTTTAATTAAAATTTAATTGCTTTAAACACCAAGTGGACTGTATATAATATAAATAGCGCGTTCTCAATATTACGCTAATTTTAGTTTCCTACCCTTCATTCATTTAGAATTAGCATAGTTAGTATATGAACAAATATATGCCGGCGGGAGCGATGGCTGAGCGGTATTTCTGTCTCCATCTTAAGTTGGTACAGGGTCCATTGCGTAGGTGGCAAAAATGATAGTGTACACTTCGTATAACCTTACTTTATTTTCTTTTGAACACAATAAACACACTTAAAAGTAAAGTAAGTAAACCGACAGTTTCGCTTTGGAGAAGTGAACTGGTCGGCGTCCTGAATCGTAATGAACTATTTCAATTCCTCACTTTCGAACACGACTCTGTCCTCGTACTGCCTTTACAATAACAAGTGACGTCACGGTGTTTACTCCTTCTCTAGTACTATGATACTCAAATGAGCAACTTAATATTAAACGATCTCGCTTTCCACAACATATACATATTCTGATATTGAATTAAGTTTACATTCACACACAAATAGATGATTTGTGAAACAGCCTATACACCTAATGTAAAAGACGAAATCGCATTTTATTCGGTAACTGGTGATCATTTTGATTATATACAGATTTGCTCATGTTCTGTAACTATGGCGAGTATAGTTTTAAATTTAAATCAATATGAGTTTATAAGAATATTATAGTAAATACAGGACGGACGTTTCCTATTTGCATATTATTCACTAATTTTACAAATTTGTACGATTATTTGAAACTCGTGGAGTTAAGCTTAGATTGCTCTATTATGCGATCGATCGATGGAATATTTATCGCATTATATATTTTGATTGATAAGTTGTAGGGGTCTATAAAGGGGTCCCGAACCCGAGGAATCAAAAATTTTAGATCAGGACGCTAAATTACCCTTGAAAATCTGATACACATTTAAAAAATAAATTGGAGTACGCAGTTTAAATCGTTGACTGTCAAGGTACAAATTGTGCGTGAAATACTAGGTCATCGCCGCAGTTAAGATGAAGGGCCACTAAATGTTGATATCCATTAAGGCCAAGCTACGCCACTGATAAGTTATAGGATTTTTTACACGACATTTGACACGACCCTTGATTTAAAATATATCTAAAATGTACAATTATAAACTGATATGGGACGGATCTTGTTTGAAGTATGATCTTGTTATCGAAACGAACAAAATGATAATAATTAACAAAACAGTAGGTAGGGCCTAATTAAAGTAAATGGTACTTATAAAAAAATTCTAATTTCGACGATGTTACCTGAAGCAAATTAACGATTATTAATCTCCTCAAAATCAATTAGCATCACAAGAATATGGCAACATTCCAATGGCGTCGTTGGGCGCGAACGTGACCGTCAACGCAAAACTCGAGGTCTGCACTGCTGCCAGCGTGGAGACAAGGAACAACACAAAATTTCTGCCGTCTAACTCGACTGACAGGTAATTAATAATAAAATATTCTACCGCAAAACGTAATTGTTGTGTTCTGGTTTGAAGGGTGAGTGAGCCAGTGTAAGTACAGGCACAAGGGATATAACATCTTAGTTCAAAAGGTTGGTGGCGCATTGGCGATGTAAGCGATGGTTAATATTTCCTATACTGCCAATGTCTAAGATCGCTGGTGACCACTTACCATCAGGTGGCCCATATGCTCGTCTGTCTACCTATCCTACAAAAAATATATACTTTCAAAAACCTTGAAATATGACAGAACTTTGCGAAACTCTTGAATAATAAATACGAGAATTTCCTTAACCTAAGGGATTGAAACGAAGTTCCTTTCAGCTATATTCAGTATTGAATATCGGGTACAATGTAATAAATTATAAGTTTTAACTCAAGAGTCAATAAACGAAAATTTAAGTTTAAAAATAAAATAATATAAAAATTGTAATTAATATAAAAAAAAATTATGAACATTTTTTAAATTTTTTTTATGTTTACTATGCGGTATAGATCATATTTGTAGGCTTGTACACTCATGCATACACGCAAAAGTATACTTGTTCAGTCTAGCTCTTCTTGAAATAAGATATTTTTCAATAATTAAAAGTTCTTAAATATCATACAACTGATACTCTTTTCAATAAGATTTAAGCTGTTTGTTAACATTAAAGCTAGTTAATGAATGTCAACTCCTCCATTATGAGTGGACTTATGATTATTAATAAATAATATATATTGGTATCTGTAGAATTATTCCCGTTTTATGTGATTTAATTCAACCATATATATTGCGGCATTTTTAATCTGTGTTAACCTTATAATGTGGTATTGAATCAAACGATACGATCATTTGAGGAGCCGGGTGGCGTGGTTGGTAAGACACTTGCCTTACACGCCGCAGG
The DNA here is from genome assembly GCA_905220585.2 of Nymphalis polychloros. NCBI lineage: Eukaryota > Metazoa > Arthropoda > Insecta > Lepidoptera > Nymphalidae > Nymphalis > Nymphalis polychloros. The sequence goes on from HG992267.1 coordinate 7,001,666, forward strand.
TCGTGAGCTCGATTCCCACCCAGGACAGACATTTGTGTGCATGAACATGTCTGTTTGTCCTGAGTCTGGGTGTAATTATCTATATAAGTATGTATTTACAAAAGAAAAGTAGTATATGTAGTATATAAGTTGTCTGGTTTCCATAGTACAAGCTCTGCTTAGTTTGGGATCAGATGGCCTTGTGTGAATAATGTCCCAGGATATTATTATATTATGTAGGACATAATAAATATATTTCAGGCATTATATATAACTGTATTTATTTATCTTCGAAGGTTATTAAGTTCAGTGGATGGCACATCAATGGACGAAGATACGGCCTCAGAGACAGATGACAAACCCGCTGTCTGGGAGACTTCTTTCACCGAAACCAGACCCAAGACTCCCTCCGTTGAACCCGCACTGAACACCAACACTGGACCCATAGTGAGAAAATCTATCTTTGTATTTGGAAGTATATTGCTGTACTGGCAACATTTAAAAATTTCAATGTTTGCGACCGAAAAATTCCCAGACTTACTGTGCGATAATCTGTTGCCGAAATATCGATGATTGAATATGAAATTGTCTTTTTCCATTCAACCGTCGATATTACCGCAAAAAAAAATCACACATAGGCACCTAAAAAATAAAATAGAAGCTTAATAAACAACCTACTCGATACTTCGAGATGTTTCATCAATTTTCTCCATAACCAATATGTATAAATGGAATGCAATTTTTTTAATCTTGACATGACTATTTTTCACCGAGATACAGCCTTCCAAACTTTGGTGAAAAATGAGGAAAATTTCTTGTTCCTTTAATTGTTTCCAGTAGTGTAATTAATTAAATTTAATAAATTATTAAACTAAGGTAATTAAATAAATTAAGGAGATGCGGATTAGTTGACTATGATCCCACTTTTACGGCCAAGAGTGAGAACTATCGCAAAGTGAATCTATGTAACCGCGCAAGTATGGCTTTATCATACCGAAATCTAGGTAACATTATGCCTTGCTAGTTTAAGCAGGTGTGACGAAATTCATATGAATATAATTATTTATTCACAGATCGATAAACTCATCAGCATCACCCCGACATCACCGAAACCTCCAGAAAACGTCCTCTCGCAGGCGATAGAGTCGACTGTCATCGACAAAACAAATATCAGCTCTCTCACAGTCGACAGGAAAGCCGCACCCATCGCTTCCCCTGACCCCCCTCGGATAAACGCTTGGAACAAAGACCCTCCAAAACTTATGCCCAAAGCGAAACCATTATGCTTAGACGCAGCTCAATTGGAACAAAACTTAAATGCTCTGAAGAAAAACAGCGGTTCAGTCAACTTGACCACTATGAACACGATGAGAATTCTTCCGCCGTATATAAATGTGGTCACTCCGAATAAATTGTCAGAATCGAAGACCATTCAAATCGACCCGAAGAAGGCGGTTATACACGATCTCCAATCACCCCAGGAACCGGACGCGAAGGATGACAAGGGAAAGTTGAAACAATCAAGTTCCGCGGCAAGTCTACTAAACGGACCCATGACGGACGTACCTTACGCTGACAGTGACAACGCGTCTTCGAGTTCTGGCAGTAACGCGCAGAATATGGTTAATAATAAAAAAAATAAAAATTACCCTGAAATAGTGATTGGAAGTAAAAAAGTTATTAAACAGGGTAGCAACGGGGAATTTGGTGATTCGGAAATTAGTTGTTAAAAACATTAAAATACAAAATGGCCGTTTATCGAACGTCTAATCAACTTGTGATGAAGTGAAGTGTCGCCGTTCGGACGTTTTTTAAATTAGATAAAAAAACATATATTGTCTCTGGTTTGTAAATATAAAGTATGTTTTTAATAAATAAACATTCAATGTGAGAATTGTGTTGATCAATTGTTGTTTTGAATACTTTTCAATCTATGAAAATCTGTTAAGTTTGAATTGAGATTTTATTTAAAATGCTTCCTAAGTGCTTGGTATTATAAATAGTTTATTATGGTTGCTCAATTTGCTCAATTTGTTGCCAAATTAGAACAATAAATTTAGATTTTTCTATGTAACCACGAAGTATAGTTATTTCTTATTAATATTTTTATATATTTGGAGTCGCGTGGATAGGAAAAATTTTGAAATATTTTGAATCTATATCATACAAGATGACCACTTTCGGACATACGCACACAGTGGTATATACTATAACATTTTAGTAATATCTTTCACATTAAATTTAGAAAAGAAATGTCTACCTTTAAGCGAATCCTTTTAATAAGTTATATACATATATAATATACTAAATATATTTTAATTTTATATTCCGTAGCGAATTGAGTTATCATCAAATATTTGTTTTATTTAATCTATCATACAAACTGTTTTATTAGAAAAAGTAGGGCTTACATGTTTGTAAATAATATATAAAGTAGTGTATTATTGTGTAATTCCGCCCTGGCTAAGATATGAAATGATAATACACAAAGATATTATTTTAAACTTAGATGTAGAGTAAAAAGCATTATTATAATTTTATTTATAAATATAAAACATTCGTTATCTGTGGTGTCGATGTTTTCGTTTGACGTGTATGAAATAAAATATTACACCGTTATAGGATTAGAATAAAATTATTGTAGGATATTTCGAAACTTTTTTTTGCAACAAAATTTTTTTTTTTTTTAGACATTTATTATTTCATAATAATTAATGTCATGCCAATATGTTTTCACTTAGCACTGTTTAAAAAAGGAATTTTACATTGACAACTAGTATGTCAGGTGATGAAAAGTATAAATTTAATAGTTTTATTATACATAATATATATGTCATATGGAAATAATGTATGTAAATTACATACATGGATGCTTTAATTAAATTTTAAGATAGAATTATAAGTAAAAAACTATTAAATGAGTTTTTATTTAAATGAAGTTTTTAGTTTGTACATCAGAGTAGTGCCAAAAAAATCACAGCTTATATTTACATTTATTATTTAATCTGTTTAGGCACGAAATGACAGGGTATTTTTATTTTATTTAAATTCGTTGGAAGTGATTCTATATATATACATAAATTAATAACAGTGTTACATTATGTAATAATTTATAGTATAATTATGCTTTAACGGCCTTATTTATAAACGTTGCTTAGTTACTGTTTAGGTAAACACTGATTTGTCTCTTTCTGTCATTATTGATTTGACAGACGAAAGAAGAAGACAAAATATTGTTTAACTAATCACCAGTTAAATAAAGTTTATGAATAAGGCGGTAACATTATTCTCTGTTAAATACCTGTCTATTATTTGTTGTACAGATTAAAAAATGTTAGGTATAGGAATTAAAGTTTTCATTAAGATTTAAATATATGCTACAATGAGTATATATTATAATAAATCATAAGTAAGTTATATTTAATCAAATCACAGTTTTAATTATTGAAATAATTTAAAATAACAGAATTCTATGAATAAATCGTTATTATATGTTTCAAAGGGACGTTAAGAGTCGATGGTATTACAGTTAGTATTATCTGTAATTGAAAAAAGATAATATTAAAAAGGTTAAAATGTGTATAATCTTCTCTTGAAACAATATTTTTATCGACGCCCCCATGCAAGAACACTGCTACTGTTTTTTAAAATTTATAATTTAGCATTTGAAAATTTGAATACTATGTATGTTTTTCCAATATTTGATTTGTAAACAGTAATGGAAGTCCCAAGTCTCATCAACAGTGACAAATTTGTATTAAGTAACCCATTAAATAAATATTACTATGGTATTCGGTTTGACAATAATTGTCCGCATTAACCTCGTAAGTTAATATAACTGGATTTATTTTAACAGTTTACTGCAGTGAGATACACCAAAATGAATAAAATTATTTTAAAATTTTGGATTTTTCGAATATTATATTGTACGGGGACGTCGATCGTTCAACGTCATAAAAAATGCCGCCATTTTGTTGTAAGTTTTAAGTGTTTTAAAATATAACATTACGATTATAAATAAATAATATGTTGTTACATAAATATTTGTTATAAGTGCGTTTTATAATCATTTTAATTATATTATTAGTTGATGTTAATTTTTAACGCGCACAAATAAAGCAATGATTATTTAAAAAAGAATTTAATACCATCGACTCGATATACTTCGAAAAAGTGGGGTACGTTTTATGTATTATTTTGACGTGTAAACATAGCTCTCGGTACTCAGAAGAGGGCTCAATGAGGACTGAGAACTCTCATTTTTACACATCAATACTCTTGATAACCCGGAAGAAAATATTTTTTCGGGTTCTTCTTACTATATACTTCGATCAGTGCCCCACTTTTAGTGCATTCATTTTGATATGTAAACATAGCTCTCGGTTCTCAGAAAAAGGCTCAATGAGGACTGAGAGCTCGCTTTTCACACATTAATTCTCATGAGTAGTAACTCATACAATTTTATTTAATGTAAAGTAAACTATCGTTACGGATGCAACACTTTTTGTTCTGTTCCAATTTTTCAAATAGATTTGATATCAGCTTATAATAAAGCTATTTGAAAAATTATATCTTGTTCGAGCAACATTGACGTCCTATATAATAGCCAGTAACAGTCTGTGTCCCACTGCTGGGCTAATGCTCCTTTTTTGAGAAAGTTTGGAGCCACCGCGCTGTTTCAATTCGGGTTTGTGGAATACACATGTGGCAGAATTTCAGTGAAATTTGACACATTTCTCACGATGTTTTACTTCACAGTCAAGCACAAGATGAACTATAAAAACAAATTAAGCGCATGAAAATTCAGATGTGCTAGCCAGGGTTTGAAACCACGATCACCGGTTAAGATTCACGCGTTCTAACCACTAGGCCATCTCGGCTTCAAATAAACCATTTGCGAGTAATTACAGCAGAGTTTGTTTAGTATGAAAACTACATTTTGACGTTTTAACTATGTTTTGTACATCGTATATACTTATATTTAGGCAAAATATAATTTCATAAGAAAAAAAAATACTTAAATAACGATAATTACATGGCAACACAGGCGCGGGCGACAGCGCTCAATAGTACTTACCTATCGGGTAGTTAGGACACGAGGTCATGACTTCAGTTGTCCATGAAATTTTCGTCATTTACAATTGAAAATGATAAAAAAATTTTTTTGAATTTTAAAAATGATTACCTATATAGTACCGAATCACGATACCTGACAACCAGTTCACGGGTCGGACAGGGTTTTTGTTACCTGTAGATAAAAATGTTATTTCGGATTTCTTATATTATTTGAATTTGTTGTATTAATAATTATATATTCACAAACTTTTCGTATATATTCCATATTCAGAGTTCTGTTTTTGTTTTGTTTCTCAACGTAAATTTACAAATCTAGTAGATTTTATAACCTATGTTATTGTACCGAGCCGGTTGGTGTGGTTGGTAAGATACATGCCTTTCACGCCGCAGGTCATGGGTTCGACGCACCCAGGACAGACATTTGTGTTCATGAACATGTCTGTTTGTCCTGAGTCTGGGTGTAATTATCTATATAAGTATGTATTTACAAAAGAAAAGTAGTATATGTAAGTATATCAGTTGTCTGGTTTCCATAGTACAAGCTCTGCTTAGTTTGGGATCAGATGGCCGTGTGTGAATAATGTCCCAGGATATTATTATTATTCTTAGTTTATTTATTTAGTTTTGCGTTTTTGTATTGATAGTCTTGCCGGGTTCTCTCATTCGTTTGAGGAAGAAAAATGTCTTCGCGCCAAAAATCAATTTGCATGCATCTTAGTCTTAGTCGGGGCCTGGGCTCACACATACCCTCAGATTCTGAGATACGTACATGGCAGCTCCGTCTATATTATGTATATAAGCGAACTCTGCTGTATTTACTAGCCACCATTATGATGGATATAATTTTTTTTTTTAAATTTTGTACGTAGGCTTAGTGAATACTTTGATTTGTTTCGGTTACAGGATATTATATTTGTTTTATTTTATAATTAAATAAATACTCTAGACAACAGTTGCAAATTGAGTTGTTTGAAAGTGAAAGTAATAATTGTTCAAATAAACACAATGCATTAAAGAATGCTAAGATTATGATTGATGCACACTGGTAGTTTAAATTATAAAATAAGAATGTTCCGAGTTCCAAAGGTAAACAATTTTTAATGATGCATTTATATTATAGACTTTTTTTTTTTTTTTTTTACTTTTTAAGTGAAAATAATCAATTACAGAAAAAAATACAATCTTTTGTATTCGTGTCACTTGCTTCACATGGCTTATTTTGAAGTTTTGTATTAAGGTTAAAAATCGTTTTATAAATAAAAAGTAATACGTTTTTAAGATTGTTATTAAAAATATTACAAGTCGTGTGAAGTTCTTTTAACATTTCTAACGAATAACGTTTTATCGTCACTTCAACTTTGCTCAATTTAGAATAAATTGGTTTCAATTTTTTTTTTATTGCACATGAATTGTGGTTGTGACTTAATATTAGTACTGGCAAGAAATTTAAAAGTTCCTTTTTTAAAAAGTGACCGTGAAATGTTATTCATATTATAATTTCTTATTCTAACATTAGTCAGTATATATGAACAACGAAATTTAAAAATTTAAAAAAGCAACATTTGATTTTTGAACAATCCTTTTGTGAATAAATATTAGAAATAAATTCTAAATTCATTGTATGCCAATAACAATTTGTATGTATGAGTAAATATATAAGTATGAATCATGTGGAATCATAAAATTATGTAAGCATAAAATTAAAATTCTAATAATAAATGTATTCTTGTTATTTTATTTAAAAAAAACACTAACGGCTCGTAATTGTCGAACAAGTTTTCCTATGTTAGGCAATGGCCTCCACTGAACTTCTCACAAGTGTTGATCCAGAATTCACCTGGTGACAGGAAAGTTCAAGTGTATCTTGTTTTACAGAAGCTACTGTCACCTACAAGATCAACGTTTCAATATATTTTGACAACCGTCACAAGCCCCTCCTCTCTCCTCATCATTTTACTCCGCTTGAAGCTTCTTTTCACCTTCCAATGTTACCCTAACAAAAAATTATGAAATTGCAAAAAAAAAAATGTTTTTTACCGTGAACAACTTACGAACATCAGAAGATCTTATGGGATTTTTTTTTAAATTATATACGAAAATTCAGCTTAATATATATCTTATTATGGACTAACCGTGTACCGAGTACTTACATGTTTACACATCAATAGCCACTCATTTTCTATTGTTATTTTAAAATAAACCCTTACGTGCCACCTTGGGGTACAAAACTACTCCAGGCCTATTGAGGAATATAGTCATTTTACTTTTGTTGGTTTTAGCATTTTTTTAGTGTACGTTTTGGCTATATGAAGTACACAATATTTTAAAAAAAAGCTTTCAATATGTTCTACAACAATTTCTAAGTTGAAATATTCAGTAGTTCATTTTTTTATAACAATTTTTGTCACTGGGGTACAAATCTACCCCATGGTGGCAAGTAAGCAATTCTACAGAGGTGTGGCAAGTAAGGGTTAAAGTATTTAATAAAAAAGGAATGGTACTTAAAGAAAACTTCATTTTGTTTATATTTCGTTTTATTTCCTTGATAAAACAATACTTTTATGAAATGCTAAACATCAACTATTATAATATAAACTCTACGGATCGCTTCGAGTATTGTATCATACATTTTAAATCCAAAAATTAGAAGCCAGGCTTACTACTATTCACGGAAATAACTACTCAAATTTGAGGAATAAAATTCTATAAAGATAAGATAAATTTCAACAGAGAAAGGTGAAGCGGACTGTTTTTTATACAGGTAACACAGCAGACAAAATACAGAGTATATTACCTATAAATACTATTTAAATTGAGATCATTTTCGGACGAATTCAAGACTTTAGAAAGGTTATAATTTTTGGCAACCACTTCACTCTACTCTAAGCTCAGAAGAAAGCTTGAAGCGTTAACATACGAACAAATCATTCGTTATTTTAAATAATTTGTACAAAACAAAAAAAAAACAATACTGGACTTTTTTAATCTCTGGAATTTTTTAACTTAAATGAATGCAAAACTTACATTATACATAAATTATACTTGCATTTTGATAGGATATGAGTATTACTTTTATATTTTATTGTAATTCATTATATTATTTGCAAAATAGAAAAATAGAAATTCGTAAATTAATAGTTCGTAATACGAGCGACGAATACATGTATACAATTGTGTATATAAAATTATTTCATAATTAAACATTAACCATAGATAAATTCATAGAGCAATGATAAAGTTTTTTTTTAATGATATATTATGCTAATTACGCCAAACCACGCTAAAAAACGGACTTGGAAAAAAACTATTTTTAGTGGACAGATTTTTGAAGAGTTAGGCAGATTTTTATATGATTTTAAGAATAATTATGTTAATCTATTTAATAGCCGCTCCTTAGCGTAGTATGACTTTAAAACATTTTTTTAAATATCAACCCTTCACTTGTACGGTACATTTTATTTAAAAAAAAAAAAATTTTATTAATTTTGACGTTAAATCCCAATAACAGCTGATAATGAAGATTTTTTAAAATAAAATCTAACAGCGTCATATCTATTAAAATTTGCGATGAACTAAAATAGTTGAAGTGTAAAGTAACGACTTTACTTTTACGGGGGGGGTGGGGTGATGAGATAAATTATGCTGTCTTCTTCTTTCGTATGTCAAATCATTAACAACAGAAAGAGATTAAGCAATGTTAAACTAATCGCCCGCTGAATAACGCTTATATATATTTTTAGGTCGACAATCGTACAAGCAACAAGATTGACGTATCGAAACAAAAATTTAAGGTGGCTTCTCATGTGATGTTTTAATTGCGCTACTACATACTAACTAAAGCTTAATGTTTACTAAAATTAAATAAATCGATGTATGAATGATATGAGCAACTAATTTATTATAATATTTATATACTAATATATAATAAAAATGAGAGTCAGTCCGTTTCGAAGACTACTTGACTTAACGGAGATATCTTAAATATATAATATCTAATTAATTACATAAGTGCATATGATATAACAATTCCTATAAAATACGACTAAATAACTCTTACAAGGTGTACTTTCGTAGACAAAATAAAATCAAATAGATTATTTGATTTCGTATTGTGCGATAAATAACCAAAAATTGCATCAACCCACTCGGAATCAACGACAAAAAATCATCATCAATTTTTTGGCGGCAAAGTTTGACATTGACACCCGTCAGTGTCAATTAAAAAAAAAGCGGTTACTACAGATTATACATTTGGTTCCATCCACTTGTCGAGGTGACGTATGAAGCGTGGCGTGGCGCTCGTCGGTCGTCTAGAAGTCGTTATCGCTCGAGGCGTCGCAGGTCTCTGTGATGAGTGCGGGCGGGGGGTTGTAGCGCGGCGGAGACAACACCGGCCCGTGGAACGACTGCGACCGCAGGACGTTACTGCGAAACCGAATACATCATTCACTCGAGAACTTTGAGAACACTACGACTGAACCCATGGCATGAAATATCATGATAAATTAATTAATTTCATTGTTTAATAATGAAAACAATAGTTTTGTTAAAAATATTTTGATGAAAATATAAAGCGATACATTACATAAATGTTAATAATTATATGTATATTAAGCTACATAAGCATGTGTAAGTTATACATTTTAATTTCAATAAAGCATAACATTAGATCGTAAGCATATATGTCTTGATTTTTCATTAAAAATACCTAGCACCAACTAAATCTATACTTTGAACTATTTATAAAGCTCCACCCTACACGAAGGCTCCAACTATCACTGTCAATCTAAAAAAAAAATGAAAAACCAAGATGTAAAATAGCTGAAAATTGTGAAAAGCGTGTTTTGGTAAGCTTTTATTACATTGTGACAGCAAATTCGAGTGGCAGAGCGTATGTACTTATCGATTATATACCAATGGAAAATGCGATATATTACTGTTCGTATACTCGTATATGTATGTACTTATTCAGATTTTTATTTAATAAATGATTTTATTTTCCAAACTACTTTCAATTTTATACATTTTTTTTAATGAAAATTATTACTGCAATTTTTTTTTAGATATTAGTAGATAAAAATAAGTCGAATGGCTATTGCTTTAGACATAAAAAAATATTGTTAAGCAATATTTTGACTCGAAACCGCAGAAATCCCAAAACCTATCACCCTTGTTAAACTATTTACATAAAATACATAATATATCGTTAATAATGTAACAACTATATTTTTTTCTATAAACATATCCAATATTAGACTCATTTTATAATGACAGACTATATATATTCGAATATATGAATGTATATACTTTTCATTATATTTATAGTTAGCTCAATCACGCGGCACACCACTATTACAGGTTACATTGGATACTGGCTCTGTTTCGATTAGAATAAAAAATTGTGTATCGCGACATCGAGGATTGTCATCGATATCGATATATTAATCAAGATTGTTTGTTTTTATTCTTCTGTATATATATCGCAAATTCCATACAATTTTCCAACAAAACCTTTTCCCGCCAAATCAGCCACTGACAACAACTGACCTCAACAAGATGGCTGCCACTGACACTTTATCCAGAATTGCATGCATTTTGACATCTGTCACGCTCTAAAATATTACAACAATATTTTAATAATTCCTATTATTGTTAAACATATGTTAAAATATTAACGTCAAAATAAAAAAATAAATAGCAGAACAAATTCACTTTACAATAATGCAAAATAATCTTTCGTATCTATTTATTCTACTCAGCGATATATAAATTTATATTGTAATGTTTGAAAAGAAAAATTAAATAAAGATATAGAGCAGTTTATATAATCTTTTCTTCAACTAATAATAAAATATATTGTCTATGGATGTTTAAATAATAGATAATATATGTTACGTACACCATTTTTTATTTTATTACCTTCTATATTCCAGTACCTAATAAACAACGGATATTATTATTAACAAATGTCAAATATAAGTTACAATAATTAGAATGATTTATGTATATATTTTAAATCTTGCATTATTTTTCCTTAAAATGTATTTCTATAAATTTGTATTATTTATCAATACAATGTACTTAAAATATGTTTTTATTTAAAAAAAAGGTTACAATTTAAATTATAACTGTCAACCTTGTTTTCCCGCCAAAATTTGACATGTATATTTTTTAATCCGTAACGTATTTGTGAGAGCACTGATGTGTATCTACTGACCTGGCGGTCTTTGGCGGCGCCTTGTTCTTGGCCAGCGCGGCCGCCTTGCGCGGGTCGTAAGAAGCTCGTCTTTTCCACTTCTCTAGCTCTTGTTTCTTTTGTTCTGAAAATGGACACATTTTTTTTTATTATTTTGATTGACTTGAGTGATAACAACAACGTAAATTAACAAGATAAATTATTATATATAATTAAAAAAAAAAACTCCTTACCCATTTCGTAGTGCTGAGCACTACCCTTGCTGACTTCTTTCTTCTCACAGTGATTCAGCACCCCCACATAAGTCTTACTCGGATCTCTCCTCAGGAAGTTCTTCGGCGAATTTTCAGACTTATATTTAGATATATCTAAGTACCTAGGCTGGATTTCTTTTGGCTTCTTGTGACTTATCGAGGTGGTCGACGATGACATTGAATAGTCACCGCTGTACCTGTTGTTATAAGGAACATATTTCTTTATCAATTGTTATATAATTATGACATTATAATATACTGTAATCGTTGTATTTTTACCCACGTGTGGATACAAAGTCTTTATTAATAATCTGTGCTCTATGTTTGGTAAGCCAATTACACAAATTAACGTTTTTTTTACCCTGTAAATAAAGGTAGTCTGCCCACTATTATGAAATTAAATATAATTATGTTGTGAACGACTAACTCTACTTAATCCACCAGTTATAGTCGGTTTCGTGGCTTCTAATGGATTTGTTTAGTTTTTTTTTTTATATTGGTGAACTGGTGTATAATGGATTACCCGATGGTGACTAATACTAAGCATTGCTGTTTGGCGTAGAATAAATGATAGTATTTAGAGTGGTACCTATCCACACGGGTTTGCACGAAGCTCTACCACCAAGTGGTATACTAGACTACACTGATGCTTGTCCCAGTGTGTGCGTGTATGCGCGTGTGGCTGTGTGCTTGGGTGTGTGTGCGTGTGCGTGTGTGAGCTTGTATGTGTATGTGTATGTGTGTGTGCGCGTACCTCTGCTTGGGCTGCACGGGCGCCTTCTTCTGTCGGCGCAGCACGGGTGCGCTCTCGGGGCCGCTCTCCCCCTCCGTGTCGCTCGTGTGCAGAGAGTTCTTCTCGTGACTGAATATGGATGAGTTCCGCGGACTGCTGCCGTTTGTCGTCGAATTCGTGTCGCTGTCCAGAATGAAAGTTTTCCTCTTGTCTATGGCCTCCTTGTAGTCTGTGTCTTTGGTGTCGTCGTGGTATTTGCGTTTGTCGTCACGACGTTTTATTTTATCTGGTGGATGGTTTACCTGGAACGGAATACCAAGATATTAACACCATTAAGTATAAAGTAATAATAATAATAGTCCTCCAGACCGATGTCGGCCACGGCGGCCAGTCTCAAGAGCGATCAGCCAACTGCACAGGATATATTATATTGGACAAGTGTGTTCGCAAACACAAATGCACTCTCTATTCCCTAACTCTCCTAACTCGATGGGGCGGCAATCCGATACGACCAGAAAGAGTTCAAGCGCAGGACCAACAGCTTTACGTGCTTACCGAGGCACGACACACTTCCAACTGCCAGACTCCGAGCTGCTAATGAGAATGTTTTCGACAGAAAATCTCAATAACTTTTTATTGGTTTTGAACCCAGGACCACCGGGTCTGCTGCCTAACATGTAACCACTAGACCAACGAGGCAGTCATAGTAATATACATTAAGTATAAATTAAAACTATCGAAATGATGCAGTTCTGATTCATCACCACTATTCTATGAAGATACCTACATGAAAATTGGTGACATAATCCTTCGCCAGCACTACCTCCTGTCTCCTTAGATCTTTCCTCAGGTCCAAGATATCTGAATGGGTTGATGTGATCATTGGATCTATTGGTAGTGTTGAGAGTATCTGGTCATCTTCAGTTTCCTCCGAGGAGTAATCCAGGGTTAAGTCAGCAATGTTCGTTGTGTGGAAGGATTGTGAACGATGAACGGGTGACGAATGACTGGAAAAATATTAAATTGAATGATTTTCTTCTATTTATTGTATTACGATTATTTTCAGCCTTATATCCACTCGCGGCTTCGCCCGCCTTTGAGGGGAAAGGCAGATGTTATGCAACGTTTCATGGTGATTGTTTAAGTCGTTAAAACGTGAAAAGATAACAAACAAACGAACTCACATTCACATTTATGATATTAGTTACATAATATTTATAATACATATTAAAAATCAACCTGGGCGAACTAAGGTCGTCCTTGTTACACTCTTGCCGCCTGGCCATCTGCTGTTTCTTTCTACCCTCTTGAGCCGCTTTCATTGGATCGTAGGACGATCTCTTCTTCCAATTAGTAAACTCCACTTCTTTTGTAGCGAGGGCTGATGATGAACGATATTGACTTGGCTTCTTTTGTCCTGATATTGAATAGTTTTTATTAGACACATGTTTAAAACTTAAAGATATACAGATTTCGATCAACAATACTACTAGATCACGACGCTTCACGAACATAAACAATACTCAAATGTGGCACCGACTGGTTATAACATAAAATGGAGAAAAGGATGTAAAGGTTTAAAATTTTTAACCTAAACTATGCCTTGTTCCAGAACAATAAAGTGCGGTTTATATTGATTTAACATTAATTTACAATCTTAGTCCATGAATGACAGAAAGAGATAAGAAATGTACAATTTCTTTTGTTCCAAATTCAACCTTATTCTGTTAGCAATAAAGCAGTTAATTACAGACACAACATTTTACTTACGCCATTGCGGTGTTTATTTCCACAAATTTTGAGGTCTTAACGTCTAAATGATTGGAGTATACTAATTTGAAATAAGTTCACAATCGAATTTGTGCTGTTATTTTTGTGGCCGTTTTTGAAGCGCTTACCGGTAATCTAGTACATTATTGATCGAAGCATACAGATCTCTTAGTATGTTCTATTCGATATTATCGACCTATGACATATTCTGCAAATACGAACTCGAAACTAACTTCACCTCAAGTCACAGAATATGGTCACGAAATATCAGAATGTGATATGTGTTATGCGATATTAACTATAATAAGTACAGTATTTAAAGGGTACAAGTATCAAAATAGCGTGTCACCGTTAGATACGTTACGTTAGGTTAGGTTTTAGGTTAGTCAGAATAGCACGGCTGTATCGTATGATTCTTTGAGCCTCATTCAATACTTTTTTTAAAGTCATGATTAATAAAATAAATCTAGTATCTGGTGTTATTGCATTGTCGTAATCACGATATCGATTGTTCTGTTCGAAGCGATAAATTGTATTGAATTGATTATATTCAAGGACTTGCTATTGTTTTCATTGGGCTTAATGTTAAACTCTTTGTCTTATTGTCAAATTAAAAAGTTTAGTTCCGTTATTTATATGTGCATATGTCAAGGTCTTTAGCGGGAAATAATGACAATTGTTTAACTTTTTGTCTTAGTTAATTATAATAAAAAATGTAATGTTTTAATAATTATAATATATTCTATGACTTTTTTTAAAGTATTCCTAAAATTTATTAAAACTAACCTTTATCCTGTTTTTTAGAGTTAACTTCCCTTGTAGATGATCTGGATTTTGTAAGTCTATTCAAGACCGCCTGTCGCGTCGGCTCTGATATCCTGCGACTTTGATGATTGGCGGGTTTAGTCCTTTCCTCTCTCGCGATTGGCGGTTCCGACATCCTCGTATTCAATCCCCTCTCCTTACTGGTCACTCGGACTGAATTCCTGACCAATCCCGGTCCGAATTTCCTCTGCATCTCAGGCGTATTTGGACATCGCGGGGAGTTCGATGGTACGATGGATTTCAAATCCGGATACTCTATCCTGCCTCTATGAAGCGGTCTCTTAAATCTCAAATCTTGCGATTTATCGAACGACCCGTTATCCGATTCATCAGAATAGTCTTTATATTCTTCAGACTGACCGCTCGATCTTCGTGACACCAGTCGGGGTTCGATGTGATTGTTGTTTCTGTTGACGGTACTGAATGAACTGGAACGTTTGATTGATGTTCCAAAGGCTGTATTTGGGGTATATAAAGTTTTATTCGGTCTACCATCGCTGTATACTCTCTGATGGTTTTTCTTCAGATCACCTTGGCAACGCGTTTGGTCGATCCTAAACGTTTTCGCTTCTAAGGCATTGTTTTTCAAGACAGTTTTAAGGCAGACGGTTTTGTTCGCATTATTTACATCGTTCGCGCATACATCCGCGGGATTCCGACCGTCGAAAGACTTGTGCCTCGCGTGAGTTTTCCTATGAGGTGATAGTATTGCATCAACGTTGTACTGTGGTCTATTTGACAAGGTTTTGTCGTCAGAACTATTGCTTAACAATCCTTTATCGGAATTTGGACTGTTCATATTAGAATCATGACGAGTGTCTTGGTCGAGGGACCTCGAAGCGGTATTGAGGAGGATCTTGGTGCTTTCCGGTATTTTTGAAGATCCTGTTATGACGTAATTTCCTGGACTCCTCAGGGGACTACTGTCGCCGGAGGTGTCTTTCCTTCTTAGGCGGTAGTTCAGTGAATTCGATCTGCTTAGTTGTGATAGTGGCAATCGAGAGACTAGCGTCTTATCGCTGATCAAGCTCGTGGTTAATGGATTTGGAATGTGGGAGTTATTCGCTCTGGTGGAGTGCAGCTTGGCTTGGAGGTTAGTGATCGCATTTTGTGTTTTGAGCAAGTAGGACTCCGTGTCTTGAGGAGGTATGAGGTCCTGAAACAAAGAAAAGTATACGTTAAAAATAATTTATTAATAACCTTTAATACTTAGTCATTAATTGTATTAGAAATGTATTTAAAACACCATGAGCGCCAAATATAGTACATTGATACTAATTACAAGCATACAATAAGATAGCAAAAACATCATTCACTCACATAAAATATTCTGATAAATATAATACATTTAACATTATTATATATACATTTTTATATTTGGATAAAATCGATAAAGATTCCAACTTATATGTAATAATTATTGGTATTTTTATTAATTTAGTTATTATTTTACAATATTATACAAAAAAAAATTCCAGACGTCAAAGCATTCACATATAGTATCGCGTAAACTTAATTGTAAAGTATATTATAATTTACATAATATAAAAAAAAACATATATTATATTTATTATAAAGGTACTAACATAATCAGAATCGGAAGTAACTCACATTTACGAACGAAATATTTATACATATTCATAGTTAGAAAGTAGTTAAATGTTAGAATACTGAGATTAATTCAGGCGCTAAAAGCAATTTGGCCAACATTCATATTTAAATTCTGACGCAAATAAAAAAAGATCATTGAAGTGAAGGAAAAATTTATTCAGTTTTAACATTATTTTATTCAATCAAATCAGGTTTATTATGATAATAACGATAAAATAAAGATATTTGGAATATTTCAACCGCATTATTAATTCGTAAAAAGTTTTTTTTTTTTTAACATTGTCGTAATGCAGCAGCTCCTATTTATCGTCCATCGTCCCATTGATTAATTAACTGTAAATCATTATTATTTATGTTTTCAGAACTGTCTGTAAGAGCGTTATTAAATAAAGTATACATTTTACATGATATTTAATTGGAATGTTTTTTCTGATCGAATTAATAATGAATATATTCGAATAACAACAAGATTTACGGACGTGTGGTAGTGGCTCACAATGATATATTGGTTTCGCAAAATCGGCCAATTTAAAAAACACAAAATCACGCGATCAAATGTTATAATTTAAAAACACGCGTCGTAAACTACTTTATATCACTTGTGTTCGTTCAGTGGTCAAAATTTGACCACCATTGAAAATTTGAATAAAACTTTAACTTGCATGTTTCAAACAAAGCTCCTTATCCTTATCCAATAGCTATGCTAAAAACATACTTTTACATATTTTACTTTACTTACTGCAAAAAAAAATTTAGTTACTCGGTGGTAACGCTTTGTGAAAGCTCGTTTGTGTTAGTACCACCCACTCATCAGATATTCTACCGCAAAACAGCAGTACTTAGTATTGTTGTGTTCCGGTGTGGAAGGGTGAGTGAGTCAGTATAATTACAGGCACACGGGATACAATATCTTAATTCCCAAGCTTCGTGACGCAGTGGCAATGTTGTTTTTTTTTTAAGAAATGCATAAACCCCTGTCTATGGGCGTTGGTGACCACTTACCATCGGGTGGCCCATATGCTCGTCCACTAACCTATACAATAAAAAAAAAAGTTAAATATGTTAAAGTATATTCATGTTCTTACTAAGTATATGAAGAAGTTTTTATTAAATTTCATATAGATATGTAACCTTGCCACCTAAAAAAAATTGATTGACCAATCTCAAGGGAGACTAACCAACACCACGCAAGTGTGTGCACAAACACAGATGTACTCTATTCCGTCGCTATCACAATCCGATGGGATAGCAATCTGACAGGACCGGAAAGAGTTCAAGGCGTTCACCTGGTTTTACGTGCTTTCCGAGGCATGGCACGCATTCTAGGCTTCGGGCTGCTACTGAGAATCTTCGTCAAAAAATCTAATATTTTTATTGGCCACTAGACCTACGAAGCAGTCAAAAATGTATGTTACATATATAATGTATGTTACATATATAATTAGATCAAATACAGATACCATAGAAGTTTGTGTACAGACGCTTGCATTAAAAAATAAGATTTAACTAATGAATTGCTCTTCTTTGGTTACATTTAATTTAGGTTAATTATTTAATGCCGATGCGTCAAAAGTTTAGAACCACAGAGTAGAGAATCATAGAAATGGCAGAGTTGTGACGACAAAGAGTCAATGAATAGCATATCTGTGTCTTGTTCAAAATATTGAAAGGCTAAAACATATTAATCTTCACTAAAGATTACAGGTTTAAGTTAGGGTAAGCACCACTAAATTCGTCGAAGCATCGCGGTAGTGTGCACGAGCGATCCCGTTCCGCCAAATGACGCGCCATTGCGCATTGCCACAAATCGTCTTACCGTTTGTTATGATTGGGACATATAAATTTAAAATAAGACAACATAACCGTATTTGTGCTGTTATTTTTCGGGCCGTTTTTGAAGCGCTTATCGGTTATCTAGTACATTATTGATCGAAGAGAAACTTTAACAAAAAAAAGGTTTGAGTTCCAAGGTACTCCTGAGATTAATTATATGATGAGATAAGATGTGATCTGACGCTCGAAATCTTACGCTTATTCGTCTGACAAGGCTTAAGACTCTACCGCGTACAGACTGCTAAAATGTTTATCATCAAAGAAGAACTCTATGCAGTTACAATAATTAACGAAGAAACCGAAGTTAGAAGACGACATTTATAATTCATACTTTCATTGTAATTTAGTGAATCATATAGACATTACAAATTTATCTTTTATAGGGTTTTCCAATAGGGACGCTTGAACTTTGACAGCTGATTGCGGCCATGTTGTTTGAGTGACAGCTGTCAAATGCAGTGTGTTATATTCATTCCGTCCTCCCAAACCACCATGGCAGGTTACAGTGTCGAGCAGCACGTGCAAATCATAAAATTGTTTTATGAAAATGGGTCTTCAGTTCGAGCAACGTTCCGCGCACTTCACCCGTTTTACGGTCGCGATGATCGTCCTGCCGAGTCGACTATCCGTCGATTGGTGGACAAATTCGAGTCAACCGGGTCAGTTAACAATCAGCCGGTTCCCGTGCGTCAACGTAACGCGAGATCTGCCGAGAATATCGCCGCTGTGCGCGACAGTGTCCTCGAAAACCCGCGGCAGTCAATTCCGCGTCGCGCACAGGAACTCGGCCTTTCGCAGACGACAACTTGGCGAATTTTGCGTTGTGACTTGAGCCTGCACCCGTACAAGATCCAGCTGACCCAAGAGCTCAAGGTTAATGACCATAGACAGCGCCGTGTGTTCGCTGACTGGGCATTAGAGCAGTTGGAAGTTGACGCCGATTTTGGCAAAAAAATCATCTTCAGCGACGAGGCGCATTTTTGGATGAATGGCTATGTCAACAAGCAAAATTGCCGTATTTGGGACGAGACCAATCCACACGAGGTTCACCAAGTGGCAATGCACCCGCAGAAAGTGACTGTTTGGTGCGGATTTTGGGCCGGAGGCGTGATTGGTCCGTATTTTTTCGAAAACGATAATGGTGTGGCCGTCACCGTCAATGGTGAGCGATACCGGTCGATGATAACCAACTTCTTTTGGCCTGAAATCGAGAATATGGATCTGGACAACATGTGGTTTCAACAGGACGGCGCTACGTGCCACACAGCACACGCTACGATGGAAGTTCTGCACGATCAATTTCTGGACATGGTCATCCCGCGCGGAGGCGACGTGAACTGGCCACCGAGATCGTGCGATTTGACCCCGCTGGACTTTTTCTTGTGGGGTTTTCTTAAGTCGCAGGTCTATGCCAACAAGCCGCAAACCACCGATGCCCTCAAAGTCAACATACGCCACGCCATCGATCAAATACAGCCCGATTTGTGCGCCAGAGTCATCGAAAATTGGACCTTTCGTGTGCGCGCCACCAACCGAAGCCGTGGCGGTCATTTGAATGATGTCATATTCCATACATAATGGGGTCGATAGACCTTCCAAATAAAAAAAAAAATTCGCAAATATCTCTCCTACATGTATTTTTTTTTGCATTTCAAAGATCAAGCGCCCTTAATGGAAAACCCTATAGTTTTAACTTTATTATTTGATAAAATTCATTTCTAAATTCTCGACGATTACGATAATTTCGTCTCAATAAGGAAGTGCGATTTTACACGTTTTATTGATTTTTCTGATTTTTTTTACACTTATCCATAAACATTATCTTAAATTCGAATGCTCCACACGTAAGTTAAATTCATTGGCTAACTGTGTGATTTATTTCAAGGTTGTGGAGCATCGCTTTCTATATAATTCTATCGAAATTCCGACCTTCGAATTTCCACAAACGTCAAAGAAGACCCTTAACTTTCGTAGTTCCGATTACAATTTCGCGCACATTAAAAACGCCATCTTTTCGCGAGTCCATAGTGAATATCATAGATTATTCAAGATCTCGACCAATGATATCGCGTCAATTGATATCGATGACCAATGGTGTCGGTGTCAGATTTGTTTATTTGAGTTTATTCCTGTTGTGGTTGGAATGGGCTATACATATATATTTTTATTTTTTTTAAAGTTAAACAATTCAAAGTAACGAAACAGTTTAAGAAAAGAATACTAACTGTTGTTTGCGAGCCGGATGGGACTTGCCTTTCGTGCGGCAGGTCGTGGGTTCAATTCCCACCCAGGACAGATATTTGTGTGCATGAACATGTCTATTTGTCCTGAGTCTGGGTGTAATTATCTATATATGTATGGATTCACAAAATAAAAGTAGTATATGTAGTATATCAGTTGTCTGGTTTCCATAGTACAAGCTCTGCTTAGTTTGGGATCAGATAGCCGTGCGTGAATAATGTCCCTGGATATTATTATTATAATTTAATATGTGATCAATAAGTGGAAGGTACCAGACACATAGGCCAACCAAAAAGTAACATAACATAAGAGTATTTGTGTCATTATGTTATATATTTTATTAAGTTTCTAAATATTTACTATGCCCGATCAATTCTCCTGGCTAACAACAATATAGGTTGCCTGGAAGAGATCACTGTAAGTGATAAGGCCGCCTTTGCATACTATATTATATAAAACTTGTTCTTTGTATTTGTTATAGTTTCGTAGTGTGTGCAATAAAGAATAAATAATTACATAAATAACATAAACTAGTATAACACACACATAGCACTTCCACGTTGATTGTTCTGAGTATCAAACTATGTCAGCAATACTGGCAATACAAATCAAATGTTACTTTCACTGACCTTCCGCTTCACAGTCGCATTCCGTCTCTGTAACTGTACATAGAAGTGAACTATTTACTTATTATATATAATTAAGACGAAAACTATATATTAAGCTATTAGTATAATACTCGGTGGTAGAGCTTTGTGCGAGCTCGTCTGGGTAGGTAACTCATCAGATATTACCGAAAAACAGCAGTACTTTGTATTGTTGTGTCCCGGTTTGAAGGGTGAGTGAGCCAGTGTAATTACAGGCACAGGGGACATAACATCTTAGTTCCGAAGGTTGGTGGCGCATTGGTGATGTAAGTGATGGTTAACATTACAATGCCATTGTCTATAGGCGTTAGTAACCACTTACCATCAGGTGGCCCAAATGCTCGCCCGCCTATCTATATAATAAAAAAATAAAAAATAAAGATAGTTCAATTCTTTTTGAGTTGTATATTAGTAAACCGCGCCGCGCGGTTTTACTCGCCTTGATCTAAATTCATATATACATATATATATATATATATATATATATATCATAAATAAATAACTGTCTTACTGACATATTAACGTACAGACAAAACTGCTGGAGTCAGCAACATCAAAATATGCATACGGGTTCTTTTTAGCCCTAAGGAAGGTTTATTGAAAATTGAATCTGATACAAGGGATGAAAGTTTGTATGAAAATCTTTAATTTTTGAAGAAAGAGCTATTTCGAAATTTTTATTTAGCAATTATGACGCGAACCGCGGGTAAATTACTAGTTTGTATTATGTATGTTTTTTTTTTATACAGTTTGACATAAATTTATGTATTTGTTAATGTTAATGGTTGCACACATGAATTAATAAAAGATTCGAATTTCAAATTACGATTTCAAGCGAGTTATTTACTTTTTATTCGAATGTGTCAACGACCGTTGCACTGTAGGCTTTACAAAAATAAATGTTGTATTAATTATTTATATAAATGAATTCGTAATGCCTGTATCGGTTTAGTCTCAAACATAATTAAGGTCTAACTGCTGAAGGTGGTCTCTCGACACTGAACACTGCGGCTTGGAAATTTATGCGACGAATAATTCATTATTTCATGGTCCACGTAAGACTTGAAATTCGTGTTAAATAATTTAAAAATACCACTAGTGTTTTGACCGCAGTTTCGCCCGCGTATGGTCCGTTCCCGTGGGAATACGGGGACAAAATGTAGCCTATGTCAATCGCTGATAATGTTAGCTTTGCATTGGCGAAAGAATTTTTCAAATCGGTTTAATGATTTAGCGTAACAAACAAACAAACAAACTCACGTTCGCATTTATAATATTAGTCAGGACTTGAACTACAATATCAAATCGTATTCAATTATTTTTTTTTATTTTTTTTTTATTTATTTATTATTAGGATCACCAACAGAAATTACAATAGTATTTCATAGGTACTTAATATATAATTTACACTCATGATAATTGTATTTCTTTTTATAGGTAATCACAGCATGCATCAAATATTCATTAATTAAAATTAGATATAAAATTTATAATCATTATTAAAAAGAAATTTAATTATTATTACAAAATTAGCAAATATAAAACGAAAAGAATAAAAATAATATTTAAAAATAGACTACGTCATTAAAAATAATGTGTAATTAATTATTCAAAAAATCAAAACCATATTTACAAGGAGATAAGGGTTATTTGGTTATTCTTCAACTTCTTACTAGCTACCGGTTCCGGCTTTACACGGGTAGAATAATTACATAAAAGGTTTTTATCGTAATACAAAATATGTACTCTATTGGTTTAGCTGGCGCACGTCAGTAAAGTGACGTCACGTCAGTCAGTCGGCATGAACTTTTATCATTTTTTTTTTCAATTTTAGCAATACAATTGTTTTTTTTATTTGGGAAACAAACAGTACAATTAATTCTTAAAACTATAACATAAAAATTTGCACACATACCAGTAAAGTTTCCACTTATAACTAAAACACAATAAGAGCAGAACAAATATATTATGAATATCTTAATATAATAATAATAAAAATAAAAACCATTAAATGATGCAAAATACTTCTAAAAATGAGGAGACGATATTCTGCTTACGATACGAGCTACAATTATTACGCGAAGCCATATATTATACGAAAGACGTACAAGTTAAAAATCATGTCATTCTAAGAGACGTTGATGAAATATAGGTATTGTGTCACTTGTTTAGGTAACTAGCTTTGCCCTTCGGTATGAATAAAATTGTATTTTACTAAAAAGATCAAAACTTTTTTTTTTAACTGGTAATAATTCTGAAAATAGTTTTTACTGATTATCATTATCTTATGACTAAAAGTAGCGATAGAAAATTAATATGAACGTAAACTTTAATTTGTTATAACTTCCGATAGGCTTAAACGATTTTGAATAAATAGGCAATTCTACTAATACGTAACGGTTACGATACGTTCCCGATTCTATTCCGATCCGACTTCCATTAGCACCCGGATCGCTGTTAGTAGAATAGAAAAACGGCTAAATGGCAAAGATAACTGCTGTGTAAAACATCGTGTCTACGGTGACTGGTGCCTAAAAAGGCCTGTACCAGGCCCTCATCCATTTCAATCGTATCCAGGCCCTCGTCCATTTCAATCGTAACTAATATTATAAATGCAAAAGTGAAGTTTGTTCGTTACGCTTTACAGCCTAAGCCACTAAACAGAAATTTAAAAATTCCCTGTATTCCAACGGGAACTACGCGATTGAAACCGCGGGCAAAACGCTACTATATAATATGTGACGAGTTGGTGTTACATTACAAAGTAAACAGCATAGGATTGTACAAAGCAATTTCATTCAAGGCCGTTAATAGCGTTTCCTTGAAGGTTTAACGCAACAAGTATCATCTTATTATGTAACCACAAGCTATTTTTATCCAACAATACGAGACCTGGTCTTTTATGGTCGAAAGGTCGAGACAAGTTCAGATTGCGTAGACCGTGAGTCAAGATAAACATTGACTCATATATGATATCATGATAGTCTCGTTGTTTTGTTTACGTTTTGATAGAATTTTATGATTAATTTTATTACTAGCTATGACACGTGGTTTCAAACGCGTTTAACTTTACTAGTGGACTGAAGTACACTCAAAAGGTCGTATCGTTATGTTATTAAGAATAAGGTCCTCCAGACCGATTTTCGAGGCACGGGAGTGTACACACTTCCAACTTCCAGACTCCGGGCTGCTATTGAGAATTTTCTTACAGAAAAACCCAATAACTATTTATTGGCCCGACCTGGGAATTGAACCCAGGACCACCGGGTCTGCGGCCTTATATCTAGCCACTAGACCAACGAGGCAGTTATTGTTATGTTATTAACTTAGTAGCAAATACGTTGTTTTAATTGGGCGGAAATTAGTGCGATCAAACAAATCTTCCGAGTGTCAGGGAGGGTGCTTGTTGGAGAGAGTAGCCTATGTCCTTCCTTGAGGTTCAAATTTGCTTCATACGAAATTAAATCGAAATCGATTCAGTAAATCAGCCGTAAAGCATGACAGACAGGCAGTTATGTATTTTCGTATTTATAATATTAATAAAGATAATAAATCTTCAATGATTGGAGTAATTTTGTCGCTGGTTTTATTGTTGTGAATGAGTGAGCCAGTGTTATAACATAATGGACATCAAATCTTAGCTCTCGTGTTTGGTAGCGCATTTACATTATAATAACAAAAGAAATCAACATTTCTTTGTACGACCTATGATTTCAATCCTGGACTTCATGATTATCAGCCTTATAAACCACAAAACATACACATAACATTAAAATCTTTCATAAGTCAAACGGACACAAAGAGCAACTTCTGTTAATTTTATTAAATACTAGCTGTTGCCCGCAGCTTCGCTCGCGCGTGGTCTTTATCTATACTAATATTATAAATAAGTAAAAATAGATTTTTTGTATGTTTGTTTGTAGCGAATAAACTAAAAAACTGCTGTACTGTTTTTAAAAACCTTTTTTACCTACAGAAAGATACGTTATCAGCGAGTAATTAGCTGCCCGTCCCGACTTCGTACGGGTAAAATAAGGATTGTATCTCGTACATTTTTTAATCAATAAGATATAAACATTTACCAATCGATTTATTCGCCCATCCAGTATAGTGTATGTGTGTTCAGTATAGGGCATATAATAATCCTACTTTTTACTAATATAATAAACTCGAAAGTTTGTATGGATGTATGGACGTTTGTTACTCTTTCACGCATAAACTACTGAATGGATTTTAATGAAACTTTACAATAATATAAGCTTAGGGAATACCAATTAAGTGGTACATATGGCAATAATGGAATATGTTTTTTTTATCCAAACATCACCAACATAGTGAAGTTCGTATATTTCTCCCTAAGAGATATTGATATAAGATATTGCGTATTTTGAATTTCATTATTTGCACCCAACTCTTCCAAACAAAAATAAAAGTTTCTAAAAACTTTGAAATTCATGTTTATTAATTCAATCAAAAAACTCAAATTGTATATTTCTATTTTTTTAAATTTTTATACTAATGCTTTTACCCCGTTTCTCCCGTTTGGAGTTAAATTTCTAAAAACGACGAAATATGTATGCATAGCTTTAATACTAAATATCATTCTTCTTACACCAAAAGTGACGGAATCCCCATACAAACTTTCAACCCCTTTTTTACCCTCTCAGATTTAGATTTTCAAAAACTCTGAAATACATTTTTATTTATTTTTAAGCTTGTTCATTAAATTTCATGCTTCTAACTTTAAAAATGACTGGTTTCTAAACAATCGTTCAACTCTTTAGGGGTAGAATTTCCAAAATCCTACCTTAGTGGGTGTTGTAATCTATCTATCAAATAATGTATCAACTGCCAAAATTTCAAGTTTCTAACCCCCGAAGTTTAGGCTCTGCGTTAATGAATCAGTTAGGAAGAGTAATAATATTATGTGTATAGATATCAACAAAAATACGTATTTTTTTTTACTTTTGATAGACTCAACTAATTTTGATGAAATAAAGGCTATATATACGGAATCTTGAAATAGTTCTTATAATAATTCGGTTATTTAAATTTTTAGACGATTGAAAGATTAAACTGGACATAGAGACATGCAGACAGTAAAAAAAATAAAAAAATGATTGCTTTGGTTTTGGTAAATCGTAAATAGCCATATAACCTTTAAAACAGGCAGTTATTTTGAAATAACAGACAGAAACTTCAATTTTATTTATATGTAAAGAGATGTGTGGATAATTTATTAATTAATTCGTTTTTGTTATAGATTTATGTTATTTTATGTGTACAATATAAAGTATAAAGTAAAGGAAAAGTTTCTTCTGTCAGAGACTAAATAAAATCAGACTTAACCAAGGCTACTAATTTAATTAAACAAAAAAAGGGAATTAAAACAAATGTTGTCCATTGAACTTGACACACATCTGAATAAGCTACTTAAGCGGCCATTTTATGTAGAAAAAGTATATAATATACAAACAAAAGCAGCTATATAACAATTTTAATTAAAGTTTCAAAAGCAGTTATTTGACCGCTCTGGTAGGTTAAGTGTTAAAAATGAGATGACACTTATAGCATATATATATATAAATATATACATACATTAGTTAAGTTTCCACCAACAATAATTACACAATCATTAAAATAATCAAAACATATATAAAATCAAACAGCTAAACCATCATAATCAGTAAAGGTGTAGTAAGATATATATTTTTTTATAATCAAATATAATTAATTACTTAATGAAAACACAAATTTAACAAAAACAAAATATAAATGAAATCACATAGCTTAAGCATTATTACATTGAGTAAGGCAAATAAAATGCAATAAATAAATGATATATATATTATTTATATATTTTTTAACCAAATACAATTAAAAGGCAAGCAAGAATATGACTACAGTACAAAATTTATAACAAACTTAAATATTGAATATTAAGATGGGTTGGTACATTCATTTTATATAAATTAATACATTTAATACATTATTATTTTTAACTTATTTATGTTATTTTTGCAGTGATTTTTTTTTAAATATATAATATCAATATCTGAGTACACTTAATTATATATTATATGCTCGCACAGATCTACTTCTTCCTATTCATGATTATGCTGTCGCAAGCTTGATGTAGCCAAAGACCAATTGAATTAAGCTGAGAGATTACAAAATACTTTTATTCGGTTTATATTGGGATGAGGCAAATATAACCACGTTTCACAATTTTGTTCTCTTCTTAATTAGTCTGACTTCATAGGAATATGCACATCTTCTCTATTCTGTACTGTGTGTTGTTTAACCCTTTTACTCCCCCTTCATCACTTGATATTCATTAGATGATGACGGTGATGACTACGTCTCAGTGCTTTTATTTATGTGCTCCGTATTTTGTTGTTCGATCACTACTATTTTAGCTATCTCTATAGCTTTCTTTAGTGACAGATCAGACCGTTGTAATAATCTTTGATGTTTGGCGAGCTACTCTAACACATATTCGCTGTAAATTTATCACTGACCAATGACTATTAATTCAATGAAATCGCATTTTAAACTGAAATTTTCTAGACTCGTAATAAAGTTGGTTATATTTTCGTGTTTGCTTTGTTTTCTCATAAAAAATACATGTCAGGCCATAGTTAAATTTTTCCTCGGTTTGAAATACTTGTTACATTTATTAATGAGGTCTTCTAAAGTAATTTCTGTTATTTTAATGTTGAACAAAATTGCTATTTCTCTCTATTTACACTTCTTATACATAACCAGTGGCTAATACTCCTTATATATATCCAGAGGCTAATAAATAGTTCAAAATATGGTTGCCATTTTTTCCGCGTGAAATTGTTATTTATTTCGTTGTTTAGAAAAACCTTCGGTAGGTAAAATGTTTGAATTTTTATCTGCCGTTTTAAAACTTTTGACAGGCAACACGAATTGACGAAAAAATTTTACCTATTTAAAGTTTTAAGAAGTGATATACCACGTTTATGTTTAAAGCAAGCACTTCTAAAACCATGTATTATTGTTATAGTTGTTTTTTAGGCTTTGTTTATACACCTATATACTATTTACGTATTAATTATTGTCACTGAGTTAACTGACTTGCTCACACGCAGTCTTAAAGCGTACTGTTATGAAAGATATAAGATAAGATCATAAAGATACACACAATATATATGCAATATTAGTTTTTATGCAAAAACAACACACGAAGCTACTGAAAACACGAAATTGTTAACAAAACTTTTTGATTTTGACAACTAACAGGTGCGCGTACTTTTCCTACAGATAATAATTTATTGATTTTTAGTGGGGATACTAAACTTATAATAAATTAATAAAGAGATTAAAAATTATAGGACAAAATATAGGATAAATCATAAGCAAAAGTGTAAATTACATGTAATATTTAATCTCTTTTCAGTTTGACCATAACCATTTTTTAATAAATGTTCTACGTGTATCTTTAAATTGACATAACTTTATTATTTATGAACCGATTGAAATAAAACAAACACTAAATGTTAAGTGAAGTTAGCCACAATACATTAGTCAAAACCGCACTCAAATCCGTTAAGCCGTTTTTAAGATTAGCGTGCACAAACGCACAAACAGACAAACAGACAAACAGACAAAAAATTTATTAATCATTGTTTTGGGTTCTATTGTGTTTATAAAGACCCCCGATAAAAGTTTTACTCATTTATCTTCCATGTACAGACATCGACCAGTTACAGATTTATTATATGTATAGATTTATATTTTTTTATTAATAACAATATTATCATACATGGCCTTAGAAGTAATACAGTTAGAAATTATAATAGCTACTGTACAAATCGTTACCAAGTGTAATGGTGGCAAGCGAGCAGATTTTTCCTTTGAATCGCAATACCCAAACTCTGGGCGAAAAATGAACCAGCTCAACAGCGGAGGCAATAAAACGAGATGAACACAATGGACAGACAGAAAGAAGCAGCGTTTAGCGAAACGAACAGACACCTTATTTAGCTACTTTTTTATGAATTTGAATTCAGCCATTTTGAAACGGTAAAATGAATACATTTCGCCATTTACGTACAAGATGTGGGTTGCCTGTTTTATGGTCTGAATAACTTAAATAAGTTATTTTAATGCTTTATAGTTATGTGTGTTAATGTTACGAGATTATATATAATATTTTATAGTACACTAACTCTTCGCCGGCGGGTTCGTTCGCTTCATTATTCAGATTTCCTAAATACCAATTGCCATAGTTAATTATTCAAGTATGATTTTTTTTAAATATAATATTAAATATCTTTAACGAACAATATATGTAAAAATTATTAAAATCGGTCCCGTAAAAAGATTTGGGAAAGTGACCACGCAACAATCAAATTCTCTACTTCATCCTGTCCTTATCCCACTACGTGGGGTCGGCACAACGTGTATTATTCTTCCACTTCTTTCTGTCACTGGTCATCTGATTACTTACCCTTTTCATACACATATCATTTCTAACGCAATCCATCCACACTTCGGCCTCCCCCGTCCTAACAATCAAATTCTATCTTCAAGTATATATCTTCTATGAATATATAAAAGAATAGCTGTTTGATCGCCAGACTGGTAGAGCTTTGTATAAACTCGTCTGGGTAGGTACCACCCAGTCATCAGACATTCTACCGCAAAACAGCAGTACTTGCTATTGTTGTGTTCCGGTTTGAAGGGTGAGCGAGCCAGTGTAATTACAGGCACAAGGGACATATAACATCTTAGTTGGCGCATTGGCGATGTAAGCGGTGGTTAACATTTCTTACAGTGCTAATGTTTAAGGGCGTTGGTGACCATGTACCATCAGGTGGCCCATATGCTTGTCCTACTACCTACCTATCCTATAAAAGAAAAAAACATATCTTACATTAAATTTGCATACAGTTTCCTTATACTCAGTAGGCTAGAACAAAGGAAGGATTTTTGAAAATTTAACCCCTAATGATAAAAGAGATGAAAGTTTGTACGAAAATCCATCATTAATGAAGTAAGTTATGGAAAATGGTTTCTAATGATCAAAACATAATTATAAAGCGACCGAAGCAGCTGGTAAGGCGCTAGTATATGTATACAGGTGTAACAAAATTCGTGTCCGACCCGTGAAGTGGTTATTAGGTATCGTGTGTCGGTTCTATTTAAGTAATAATTTATAAAATACTAAGCAAAAAAATTAATTGAAACTGTTGGTGGTAAAAACGTGGACTACTGAGGTCATGACCTCGTGTCTTAGCTACCCGATATCGAGCTATCGAGCGGTATTGCACGCACCTGTGTTGCCAAGTAATTTCGTCATATGATTAAATAAAAAAATTTTACGGGATAAATTTTTTGCTTAGTATTTTAAAAATTATTACATAAATAGAACCGACGCACGATACCTAATAACCACTTCACGGGTCGGACACGAATTTTGTTACACCTGTATAGAAGATACATATTCTTGTAAACATTAAATTAAATTTGCACAAAACACAAAAGAAACCAGTCACAATTATAAATTTAAATTATATTAAGATATAAGAAGACCATTTAATTATATCAAGAAATAATTTAAAAAATAACAATTAATTAATCGCATAGTCATATAGTCCCACACGCTTTGTTAAGTCTTTGTTGCGGGCCGTTGTTCAGCGGAAGTGACGTCATCAACAGGTGCGCGGGTCCTGTGACATGTGCGTACCGCCTCATGTCACGAACGAAGTTACGAACGAATGTTTATAAAACGTTCCATATTCAAAAAACCTTTAGTTTAACATTCTCTTCATCCCATGTGTAACGTCCTGACTTCATACAAAGATACATTATTTCCATTTAAATTAAAAATAAATCTTTATGTTTAAGCCCATACATCAAAATCTGTTCAGGTATTTAAGCAGTGAAATAAAGAAGCTCAAATACGTATCAGTCGTGGTGTACAAAATGTTTGTCACGTATGCGCACTTGACAGGTGTTTTTTT
Organism: Nymphalis polychloros; assembly: GCA_905220585.2. Classification (NCBI taxonomy): domain Eukaryota; kingdom Metazoa; phylum Arthropoda; class Insecta; order Lepidoptera; family Nymphalidae; genus Nymphalis; species Nymphalis polychloros. Next base: position 7,032,826 of record HG992267.1, read on the forward strand.
TATTCATAAACAAAAACGTGGTAAAAAGGGGCTCCAGGCCTCGGAAACAAAGGGCTGTAAATGAGAGGATATACGCAGGTTCAAATTATTGTGTGGTACAATTTATAAGCAACCAAAGCGAACATAAATATACCATTATTTTTCTTTTCATTATATTTAATACAAATTAATGTTTTAATAGAAGGCAGTATAAGGTATAAAAAGTTATGACATGTCTTGGGGTTCCAGCTTGCTTTCTACCAAATTTCATCAAAAGCACCAATAATCGCTTGGAGCCGATATGGCTCAGTGGGAAGAACGCGTGGATCTTAACCGATGATCGTGGGTTCAAACCCGGGCAAGCACCACTGAATTTCACGTGCATAATTTGTAATTATAATTCATCTCGTGCTTGACGGTGAAAGAAAACATCGTGAGGAAACCTGAATGTGTCAAATTTCACTGAAATTCTGTCACATGTGTATTCCACCAATCCGCAGTGGAGCAGCGTGGTGGAATAAGCTCCAAACCTTCTCCTCAAAAGAGGAGAAGAGGCTTTAACCCAGCAGTGTGACATTCACAGACTGTTACTTAGTAACAGTACTGTACCAAAAACCGCTACACGCTAAGACTTGTAACTTGTAGATAAGGACTTACGGTCGTCGTGGCCGACGAACCGTGCATCCGTTTAATGTACGAACCACCTTTGTTTGTGTATATACTCATTTATGTATAATTTAATATATTATTTATTTACAATGAAATGTAAACAGATAGTCACGAAAGATGGCGCTCTTAAGTCGGAAGGAATTAACGGGGTTGATTATTTCGGCGGAGTATTACTAATCACAAAAAAAAAAAATAGTTTAAAAAAAAAAGACAAATAATTAAATAATAATCAAAGTTTCGTTGCTCGGATTAATTTGGACTTGCTAAACAACAATTTCCTTAGCAAGTTATTCAAACAAGGCTTTGTTACACTCTTATCGCCTTTGTCACTGCCTTGGGGTTAAATTTACAAAAAAACTTATTTACTGCTAAACTACTGTGTAAAAGGAACCCTTACACAAACTTGCATGGTCCTTGCCCCAGTAGTTTGGGCTGCACGTTGATATGTCAATCAGTCAGTACACAGCGTCCGATCACATCCGGCAACTTTTTACTGACCTGGGAATTGAACCAAGAACCTCTGCATCTGCATGCATTCATACCGAAACATAACCGCTTTTATGTTATAACTTACAACACTCATTCAGGATTCAGGATACGCTTCTGGCGTGCGCGTCGGCGTATATCCAGATCATGTGCATGACGCCTTACTCTACTCCTATTGTTTACTGATCGCTTCATTGTAACAGATCTCATCACATACAATATAAATATATACTCAATCGCTCAACAACTGACGCAGGTATCTTATTAAGAATATCTATGAAGCCTGGGAGGAATCACTGGACGAATAATATTTTCCTGGGACATTATTCGCACACGGCCATATGATCCCAAACTAAGCAGAGCTTGTACTATGGAAACCAGACAACTGATATACTACATGTATAGGGTTTTCCAATAGGGACGCTTGAACTTTGACAGCTGATTGCGGCCATGTTGTTTGAGTGACAGCTGTCAAATGCAGTGTATTATATTCATTCCGTCCTCCCAAACCACCATGGCAGGTTACAGTGTCGAGCAGCACGTGCAAATCATAAAATTGTTTTATGAAAATGGGTCTTCAGTTCGAGCAACGTTCCGCGCACTTCGCCCGTTTTACGGTCGCGATGATCGTCCTGCCGAGTCGACTATCCCTCGATTGGTGGACAAATTCGAGTCAACCGGGTCAGTTAACAATCAGCCGGTTCCCGTGCGTCAACGTAACGCGAGATCTGCCGAGAATATCGCCGCTGTGCGCGACAGTGTCCTCGAAAACCCGCGGAAGTCAATTCCGCGTCGCGCACAGGAACTCGGCCTTTCGCAGACGACAACTTGGCGAATTTTGCGTTGTGACTTGAGCCTGCACCTGTACAAGATCCAGCTGACCCAAGAGCTCAAGGTTAATGACCATAGCCAGCGCCGTGTGTTCGCTGACTGGGCATTAGAGCAGTTGGAAGTTGACGCCGATTTTGGCAAAAAAATCATCTTCAGCGACGAGGCGCATTTTTGGATGAATGGCTATGTCAACAAGCAAAATTGCCGTATTTGGGACGAGACCAATCCACACGAGGTTCACCAAGTGGCAATGCACCCGCAGAAAGTGACTGTTTGGTGCGGATTTTGGGCCGGAGGCGTGATTGGTCCGTATTTTTTCGAAAACGATAATGGTGTGGCCGTCACCGTCAATGGTGAGCGATACCGGTCGATGATAACCAACTTCTTTTGGCCTGAAATCAAGAATATGGATCTGGACAACATGTGGTTTCAACAGGACGGCGCTACGTGCCACACAGCACACGCTACGATGGAAGTTCTGCACGATCAAGCGCCCTTAATGGAAAACCCTACTACAGGTAACTGATATATTACTTTCCTTTTGTAAATACATACTTATATAGATAATTACACCCAGACAGACAAACAGACATGTTCATGCACACAAATGTCTGTCCTGGGTGGGAATCGAACAACGGCCTGCGGCGCGAAAGGCAAGTCTACCAACCACGCCACATTCTTAAGTGCTCACGAAGAGCTTACTCGAATGAAGTACACTTTCATTTGATTTAAACTTACCATCAGACTACACACTACACAGTGTATTAATGTGCAAAGATGTCATTTGATACACTTATGGTGTGGTTTAAACACCACGCTTGTGTCTATGTGCAAAATTGACAATTGCAGTAATAAGCTTATTTATTAAAAGTACTTCTTGTTATCTAATACTTGCTAAAATAAATCTATACTAATATATAAAGCTGAAGAGTTTGTTTGTTTGATCCGGCTAATCTCAGGAACGAATTTAAAAAATATTTTTGTGTTGGATAGTCCTTTTATCGAGGAAGGCTCTATGCTCTAGGCTTATTTTTATTTAGTATATTTTTATTAATTATACGCGGGTGAAACCGCAGGACACAGTTAGTTATATCATATAATATAATTTGTACATTTTGAAACGAAAAGATATATATACATATAAGTGTATAAAATTAAAAATTATTCTGTAGTCTCAAAATGGAAACAATTAAAATGTACAAACAATCTAATGATAGAACTTATTTTAGCAAAGTATATACATGTATGTATATATTATGAAAGACGAGTAAACGAGCAGGAGGCTCACCTGATGGGAAGTGACTACCACCGCCCATGGACACCTGCAACGTCCGAGGGATAGCAGGTGCGTTGCCGGCCTTTAAGTAGAGTACGCTCTTTTCTTGAAGATTGCTATGTCATATCGGTTCGGAAAAGTCGCCCCCGAAAGCTGGTTCCACAGAGTTGGATTTCCAGACATCGAGGTGGTAAGGATGGAATTTTGAATTCTGGCACGATGTCCGGTGATGAAATTCAGCGGCCGGGACTAAACCAAACTAATTCAATAATAAAATATAATTCAGCTTCGTCCGCTTATAAGGAAGGAATTGTACCTAATTAGCTCTTTCTAATTTTTTTTTTATGTACCCCAGACAATGTTTGTATAATTTCCTAATGATTCGTTGAGTAGTTAAGACGTGAAAGCGTAACAAACAAACAAACTTTCACATTTACAACATTAAGTGAGGATAGTTTCCTTGGCTCTTATATTGTTGATCTTGCGTGGTCCCAATGATATTGTGGATCGATATTGTTGATCTAAGCCGCTTTGTTGATCTATGTATATAATATACAGCATATATATTGTATATAGCACATTTTATATGTAATAAGCGTTGTAAACATTTCTTTATTTAACTGAACAGCCGTGTGGATGGTTCTTAAGCTTATATTTATTATTTTCTTAAGATCATCATCATCAGCCCCCGTCGTACGTTGCTGGACAAAGGCCTTTCCAATGGCACGCCACTGAGCTCGATCTTCAGCTCTCAATTTCCATCCACTGCCAGCCACTTTGCGTATATGGTCACTCCACCGTTATTTTTCCACGCTGTGACAACCTTCAAAAAGGTACGCGACTCCCTTAGGGGGGAGGAACCGGGTTATATGGGATCCTTACCCACTAAAACCACTGCAATGGCCGTCCTCGGCACGGATCGGATAGGATGCGGGATCGTGTTGTTATAACGCATCCGTGGCCCCTCCCGTGCTCTGCTCCGCTCGTTGCTCGGCGGAGCTCTCCTCAGGGGGCGAAGGTAATTTCGCCTCCCCCCCGCACTCCTCGCTAGTGCGTACGGCAGCACGAGGCCATCTTGGCCGCCGTCCTCATAACATATCTGGCATTAATTTATCATATATGATTGCTTTATTACTCCAACACATCTGATCATTAAAGAGCTCCGCCGAAGACCTTCACCAGCTCACTCCATTTCAAAATAAAAAAATATTGCATACGTGTGTAGTTACCGTATGATGCGTGATACGACATAGTTCTAATTCAAATAACGCTTAGTTACAACTTGGTAAGTAACAGGCAAGTCGTATAAATTGTTAATATATAAAATCTTGGAAAGTGTTTCTCGTCACGGACGCTGGACGCTTCCGTAACAGCTCGAATGATATCTTTATTTATATCCATTGTACAGACGTACACATTCATTAATATATGTTTATTATTTTATTAATTGAGCAAATAACGTGATAAAGATTAAAAGATTTTTCACGGCAACCTGATGGTAATATATATATATATATATATATATATATATACATATATATATTACGTACTATGACAAACAGAATAACTTTGTTCAGTCTATTTGTCTTTATATAAATCAAAAATATCAAATAACCGCTAGTCTCAATATTGAACCTTACAGAATTCGCCCAGCAGTGGGATTATTTATTCCCACAGCCATTACTAACCTAAAAATCACAGATAATATGTGTCCGTCTGTACTTTTCAGTCCCGCTAATAAAACAGTACCTCATTAACTCAATTCGAGTCTAAGCAAAAAAAAACAGCAGATCGTGACGTCATCCCCTGAATCTAGATTTATACTTGACCTAGATAAGGAAGCGAAGACAAAATGGCATCCACGAATCGATTGTCGAGTTTACAGAAAAATAATGTATATAAGAGAAAAAACTGAATGTATTTTTAGCCTTCGCTCGCATGTTTTTTTTTATGGCATAGGAAGGCGGACTGTCCTATGAGCCACTTGATGGTCACCAACGCCCATATAGATTGGTATTGTAAGAGATGTTAACCATCGCTCACATCGCCAATGCGCCACCAACCTTAGGAACTAAGATGTTATGTTCCTTGTGCCTGTAATTACACAACAATAGCAAGTACTGCTGTTTTGCGGTAGAATAGCTGATGAGTGGGTGGTACCTACCCAGACGAGCTTGCACAAAGCTCTACCACCGAGTGAATCTTTAATCTTTCGCCGCTTCTGCCCGTGTGTTTAAACCGGCGGTAGTTTTAACTTTGACCATAAATAAACAAACTAATGAGACTTCAATATTGAACACAACGGGCGAGCACCGCTGAGCTTTCATGTTTTTATAATTCATCTCGTGCTCGGCGGTGGAGGAACACATAGTGAGAAATGTATGTGTCCGTTCAAACTTCGTTTACGTAGTTATATACAATGGCTGCTGTTGTTTCCTATAATTAAGCACATGGACTCTAGGGTAATGTGTAATTTAGAGCGATAGTCAAATATATAGGCGAAGATATTAATTAACATATTATTATAAGGATTCGTTATCTGTTTAAATTACCCTTCTATAAATATGTAGATATATTTGCTCTTGAACTAGAAACTAATTAGCAACATGAAAACGATTGGGCAGATTTATGTAACGATCCATACTTTATAAATATTTCAAACCGAATTAAAAACCACACAATTCAAGTGTATTTCAGATTTCAAATAAGATTATTAAGGAATATATCTTTCACCGATCTTGGTGATCATATGGATGGTGGCATAGTGCCTAGTATTGTGTAGGCTCTTGTGTGTAAAGCCATTGCTTAAGTATGCCAATACGGCATTATAAAAATAAATAATTAAAACAAAAGATTTAAACAACATAAATCTTTAAGACATGACGTTAGACACATATTTGAATTAAAGAAAAAAAAACATGATGTCAAGACGATGACGCCAGCTCGCAAAAAATGGCGCGAAATGCTACTTGACATTTCGTTTTTTTATAAAAAGATGACTAAACATTCGTTCTAAGCTTCACACATATACGATTGGATTTTATGTTTAAAGCCGGCCCTACACTCCCGAGTCGTCCATGAATCGACTGCGATTCATGGACGACTCGGGAGATGAAGGCAACGAAGCGCGAATGCGAGGCTAAGAATCAGCGAAATTGCGTGTCACAGCTTTCGAGGGTTTTCGCGCCACAAATATAGTGCGAGCATAATAAAAAAGTCTAACGTCAAGTAATCTTCTGGCTTCTCTTACAGCACGATTATAATTGGCAGGTTTAAACCTACGGTCTATTTTTATCAAAAATAGTTGAACCATTTTGATAAAATGTGTAAACACATATAAGATATTATTTTTAAACAATATTAAAAAAGGCATGATGAGAAAAGACCCGCTTTTTCGAACGAAAATCCATACTAATAGTATGAATGCGGGATTGAGTTCGTTTTTTTATTACGCTTTCACATCTAATCTACTTACACCTACCACCTACGTTTACCTATCACAATGAAATTACTTGATTTAGACATAATCGAGTAAAAATACCTTTGAATTGATACATAATTATGTATGTACAAGGAATAACCTTGAAAATCGATAATTTTCAGCTTTTTAGTTAACGTTACTGTTGAAACTAAAATGGCGAAATCTCCGATGTTTGTGTAGCATTAATTCAATTTGCATTTATTAACCGGCAGTCTATACCTACCGAAATTTTCAGCATTTTATAATCAGATGTTCTACGTGATTTTTGTATCGAATAACATACAGTTTACATAATTTAAAACAAATATATTGTTTATACATATTTATCTGTTATCTTAAAGTTGGTATTTATTCTTCAAATTTAAATCAAACAATATATAAAGGAGTTTTGATATAACAAAGATTAAAAAAAAATACCACAGAATTGAGTAACTCCTTAGCTTAAAATCTGTTAAAAAATAATATTCAGCCTAAAGTGAACACAGTTTAAAATGACAAACGGCTAATTCCATTTTCGAATAACAAAGCCGAACGCAGCAAACACTCCTATATAATTTGAATCTAACTAAATTCAACCTTATCAAACCACATTAGAAACCGTTTTCGGCTGTCCGCGACTGTATTGGTGACGTCAGATAACTTCTGCCGCTCCCTTCACCTGTTGTACGGCTTAATTAAATAAATTTATGGTTAAACAACAGTTTTTGTTCTAAAACATTTTTTTAATAGCTCAATAAATAGAAAGCGAGTCTTATATTGATTCTATACTAGCCGAAGTATTTGAACTTCTCACTTGACGTATTTAACACGAAATATAAGTTTTCCGGCCTGAAGATAGACTCTCCGAGGGGTTCGCTTATGTTAAATAGTACAAAATGAGTATCACTGAACTTTACGTAACTATAAGAAGATCGCTGTAAGAAATATTAAAGATTCCTTACATGTCCAAAGCCATTAACCTTTGGAACTAAGATGTAAGTACATATATATGTGTGACTTTAGTTACACTGTCACTAATACTTGAACTGTCACTGTCAACAATACAAGTTTTGCTATATCGTAGAATATCTAATCTGTGGTTAGTACCTCTTTTGTTTGAGTTTATTTTCAGCCAGCATCACAATCAAAACTTTAGGATTAGTATATATTATATTACTCATCAGTAGGCGATTTAAAAGCTGTTATTATTTACAAAATAATAAAATTTAATATTTATTTATTATTCTTGTTAGGACGTCAGAGATTCATCTCGTAGTTTATTAATAAGTATTGTGATTCGCAGCTGGCTTTCACGAACTGTCAAGGTCGCGTTAAAAATATCGAGTCGACCCCATTTCGTTTTTTCTTAAAATCTTGTTGAAGTTTAAAGGAGTAATTATTATGTATTTTAATAAAAAGATCCCGGTTACATTATAAATAAATAATGGTTATTATTCCTTACGCCACCAGTCTATGGGTGACCACTTATCAGGTGGAGCTACCAGCCGTCAAGCTTATATAAAAAGGCACCTAGATCTATGGAAAGTTGTTCACAGATAAAATTATATACTTACTTTAAAATCTTTTTTTTTTTCATTTACTTTTAAGTGGTCTTTTTATACTACAATATTTATTAAACGTAAAGCTGCCATCAATGCGGACTACGAAGTTATAGATCATTTATAATAATGAGAAGAATCTGCAAGAGTCTCAGTACCGAGTTACACTTTTTATACGGGCTGACACTAATAAGGTTTAAACCTTATTTGAACTTAATTCTTTGAACGATAAAAAAATCTAATTACAATAATGCAATTATAAATGCAAAAGTAACTCTGTCTGTTACACTTTCTTGACCAAACTTAACTGTTTTGATGAAAGTTGGTATGAAGCAAGTTTAAACCCCGAGGAAGGACATAGGACACTTTTTATGAAAATTTTACGAAATAATCTGTACGAAAATTATCGAATGCGAGTACCACGTCTTTTTACTAACAACGAATAACATGTCTTGTCTTGTATTACGTATTAACTGCTTCGTTGGTCTAGTCGATGCAGATATCGAGCTAGGTTGACGAGCCGGTTGGCGTAGTCGGTCGTGGGTTCGATTCCCACCCAGTACAGACATTTATGTGCATGAAAATGTCTGTTTGTCCTAAGTCTGGGTGTAATTACCTATATAAGTATGTATTTACAAAAGTAAACTAGTATATGTAGTATATTAGTTGTCTGGTTTCCATAGCTCTGCTTAGATTGGGATCAGAAGGCCGTGTGTGAATAATGTCCCAGGATATTATATATTTATTTCGTACAAGCACATTGCCCGCGACTTTGTCCGCGAAAATTTAAAAACTATTATTTGACCTATATTTGTATATTTAACCTAATTAGTATTTGTTGATAGACTAAACGCAGAACAGTTGCAGTTTGTTCAAACCGTGACAATTTTCTTATTTAGAGATTTTTTTATACCCGTCATAAACGAAGCGAAGCTTCTAAGCGAAAGATCCGATCCGAGTAAAGATATGGCTTTCTAATATTTCTATTAGAAATCGTAACAAGCAAACAGACTAAAAATCAAATCTTTCCTCTTTATAATATTAGTATAGATGTTTTTAATTAAATTGATTTAAAAGGTTGAAACCCCAGGTCGGGCCAATAAAAAGTTAAGGTTTTCTGTCAAGAAATTCCCAGTAGAAGCCTCGAATTTGAATGTTGGCAGGGCTGCATATTCTCGTGCCACGGAAAGTTGATATAATGGTCTTGCCTAGAAGACTTTCCGGTCCTCTCGAATTGCCGTCCCTCCGGAATATAAGAGTGACGTCTCAGGAGAGTGATTCTGCGTTAACGGTCAAACTTGTGCTATATCCTCTGCTTTGTTGATCTAGTGGCTAGATATAAGGCCGCAGATCCGGTGGTCCTGGGTTCAATTCCCAGGTCGGGCCAATAAATAGTTATTGGGTTTTTCTGTCAGAAAATTCTCAGTAGCAGCCCGGTGTCTGGAAATTGGAAGTGTGTACTCCCGTGCCTCGGAAAGCACGTTAAGCCGTTTGTCCTGCGCCTGAACTCTTTCCGGTCGTGTCGGATTGCCATCCAATCGGATTATGAGAGCTAAGGAAAAGAGAGTGCACCTGTGTTTGCGCACACACTTGTGCACTATAATATCTCCTGCGCAGTTGACTAATCTCTCTTGAGATTGGTCGCCGTGGCCGAAATCGGTCTGGAGGACCTTATTATTATATCCTCTGCACAATTGGTTGGTTTCTTTTGAAAATTAATCGCCACGGTCATGCAAAATAATACCACATATATATTCGTCTTTGTTATATATAAGGATTAAGGTATATAGCAACTTCTTTAAATTCTTACGTTTAAGATCAATATAGTAGAAACATTGGCCTAATTCCAAATATCTTTTATTATGTTGGCATCCGTTTCAATTCTATTTTTGAATGAGTTATATTTTTACTTCGTCTAAAACAATAGTATAAAACGCCTTTTTTGACATTAGCATAAAAATATACAGCCAAATTCTATGACATATGTGAAAATCGTCCTTATTATTTGGCTCGGCGGTGAAGGAAAACATCGTGAGGAAACCTACTTGTGTCGAACAATATTCTGGCACTCATGTTTCTAACAAACCGCATTGAAGCATACAAGCACCAAAATACTCTTCTGAAGAGAGGAAGCTTTTGTCCAACTGTAGTACATTAACTGTCCACAGTCACAGCCCCGACTTTCAATGTATATTTCAAAGAAAAGATAACAATACATTTATAATGTACTAGTTATCGGCCACGGCGTCGCCTGCCATTTCGGTAACCGATACGTTTCTGTACACCTGACATCGTTAATACAAAATTTTCTAATGATCAACTGACTAGTTTAGACGTGAAAGTATAACAAAAAAAAACACTCACCTTCCCATTTATACTATAAGTAAGGATTTAAATTGAAATCATAGTTCAACGATGATCTTATCTGGCAAATTGATAAAGTAATGCAACCAAGTATTTATTTATTTATTCTTTATTGCACACACTACGAAACTATAACAAATACAAAGAACAAGTTTTACATAATATAGTATGCAACGGCGGCCTTATCACTTACAGTGATCTCTTCCAGGCAACCTCTATAGTAAAAACATATTGTTGTCAGCCAGGAGAATTGATCGGGCATAGTGTGCGAACAATTTATACATAAAATTCATTAAATATTTATAAACTAAGTATTCACTAAGTTTAAGTAAAATTTAATCAAATGTAGTAGAATTTAATTTTTAATTTATTTTTGTGCGCCGTTTTCAATAGAGTTTTTATTATTAGTTACTCTTTTAACATATTCATGTCATAGAGAAGCAGCATCCCTGACATGACATTGGTACTTGGCACACAACTATTGGCAGACGTTAGTACATCGAGAACAGAAACTTTATTGAATTCACCTTTAGATAGCTTGTTTTTGTCGAACATCAACCCTGTTCGGTAACTCGAATGCTCCATTATAAAATAAAAAGATAGATACTTTTTTTTATTCTAATAAAAAATAACTTATTAAAAAATTCATAATGATCACTACAAGGGCTATTAAGTGAGAACCAACTCGAAACTCATCGCAGAAAACGGTCGTGAAATGTCAGAAATTGACATGCGATAATGACCGTTATAATTATAACATTTCAAGAATAAACACATCAAAATAGTATATCACCGTAAGACAGTTGTCATCATTTCAAGAGTGTACAGTTATAAGATGGCATTGAATCATGTCACCACAAAATGATTGTGTTCTTCTCGATCAATGTAAACTTTGATATTATTACTTCTTAGACAAAATACTACATGAGATTCCATTCATCACGATATCATTCCTCTCCAGAAATGTTTGGAAACCAACCAACTTTGGAATTCGGATCTAATATTTGAAACAAACACATATTGTTAAGTAAATACGTGACTGTGCCAGCGTGAACTCCATTCCCAGAAAGATGTATGATAACGAACAATTCAAAATGTCAACATTCTTAGACGTACCTTTATTTTAAGCTCATGGCATTGGCCTTTAGTTTAAAGAAGACTTAAAGTTAAGTTAAGAGTTTTTATTTAGGGCATGAAGCTGAGAGTCAAAGAAAATAGGCAATTTTTGTGTCAATACGGGTTAGAAATAGAAAATGTTGTAATTACCTCAAGTCATCAACAAATGTCAAGAATCGTGTTTGCTATTCAGGCGGTAAGCGGTAAATTTTGAAGGAATATGAATATCGTTCTGTGTATACTCAGAACTGATTCATAAGAATAATTTGGCGAAGATTTGACACCAAACAAAATTGTTACCTTTCGGGTGATAGCAGACGGAAATTACCGATGCCAAAAGTGGTATCCGCGGCGATCTGCGTAATAACCACAACGACATTTTCTAGACAGTTTGAAATGTGGTGTAAGCCACGTTCTACCATTCCTTCTAAATTAACCACATTCTACGCAATGAAATGAAAATTCCGCCATTCTTTAAAATTTATCTTAGGGAAGCAGGCGAGCAATTGGTATCTTGACATCGTGAATACGCCGTGAACTATGAGATCTCAGATGTATCTAGTACCAGTACACTTGGTCACTCACCCCTCAAACCGGAACACACCAATATAAAGTATTACCGTTTGACGAAAGAATATATATCTATATATAAATAGCCAAAGAAAATACAGATTAGAACAATTTTTTTTTTTTCAAAATTTGTAACCCGATTATCTATTTTTTTTATTCGGTAGCAATTGGTTTCGATAAGTTATTTTTAGGGTCTAGGCGTCACATACTCAAAGTAATAAAAAAACTGTGTGGTCGGGGGACCCCCGTCAGGACCGAAGTTCTGAGCGATATTTTTTCGACTTTATTACTGTATTTTTGTCACACGGAAAAGCATCTCAACCTCCGTATATCGAACTCTTAAATTCGAACGCATCGCATTTTGTAGCATTTTGTAGACACAGTATGAACGCTATTTCGTTACTCACGTGACCTTGGGCCACTGCCATTTCACTCTACTGTAAGTCGCGTAATAGAACCTCGTTCCAAAAATAAACAAAATCATTTCTTCAACATAGACGCATTAAACAGTGATTACACTTAATTACTGAATATCAAATTCGAAACTACCACCGGATTGAAAAAAGAACTAGTTACATATCTTATAATAAAAAACAGAGTAACCATCGAGTTACTTGCCGGTTCTTCTCAGTAGTATCTGCACATAGCCGTGGCTGTATATTTTTAATCTTGTAAAACGACGAAGTATTTATGAGAGCCAACTTGAACAAAGCACATATTCATTTGATTTCATGTCTAGCTATCGACAACTCAACCCATTTGTATGGCGCCATACAATTTCTTTCCCAACATGACTGGTTGCTACACAATCTTTATCACGTTACGGACAAATTTACATGCGGACCATGGTTGAATCGACAATAGATTTAAGTATCAACGCATTTTGAACTCTATCCGCTTAGACTTACGATACCATTTTGTATACATTTCGAAATTACGACGACATAAATATTCAAAAACTGTAAGCTCATGCATTCGGTTCCCAGGTATAGAGAATTCTGGTTGCTTGGAACAGACATATAGATAAATTTTTTACATATTTTATATTTAAGCAAAGACTTGATGTTAGTCTTCCTAGTTTTCGAAGGCGAAATATTTAGTTTGTTTTTGTGAATTTCATATAAGAGAAACAGCGACAAAATAAACAATTGACTGTAGCAACATACAGTTTGATATCTGGAACAGACAAATATTTTTAAATAAAATAAAAAAAATACACATTTTATTTAAAGTACATATTTAGGCGCCGTACTATCAAAATGTATAAAGTTTCTAACCATATTGTTCAAAATTCGAACTAAGCTTATTTTTTTATAAAATATTTGCATACATTGTGGCAATAATCCATTATTGCGACATACAAAAATTTTTTTATTAATGTCAGTTAGAGTAAAAAGGTTATAAATAAAAAGAAATGTGCATTTTAAATTAAAATTCGAATGTGTTTGAAAAATTATAAGAACAATACAAGTTGAGTCATTAGAGAGCAATGCCCTCGACTCCCGCGCACAATATGGCGGTATGGGGTAGGGTTACCATTTAATTGTTAAAAATTACTCTTTACAAAAGCAATATAACTACGAATGAAATTAAATCGACTTAATTTTTTATGCCTACTTCGTGTCATAGCAAAGGCGTATGAGGAAAATGCTATACATGTTTTTTTTATATTTATAAGATTCGAGTAATCAAATCAATGCAATTCAAATATTGTGCTAATTTCTTATTAGCAATTCTAATCCATTTATAATAATTAAAAAATATATGTTATACATATAACTAATAATTAAAAAATCCATAAAGTATTAACGCACTATCACCCTACCTAAGGACAACTTCCGGCAGATATAATTGTTTATCCTATGATAAACGCTACTTACAATATTTATAGTCTGTTGTTACAAGAGGAAGATTTAATCAAAACACAGTGTGTATTAATAAATATGATTGATGACGGAAGCATGTCACATGGCCTAGACACCGCCTACATTACTGTTTAATGCGCACAATGTTTAAATTATTCGATATTCAAGTGTTAGTTTTTTTTTTAAATCGTAATCCATGGCTTAGGCTTATGTCAAACTGACATAAAAAAATGTAATTTAGAGTAGACCATATTGAAATTTATATATTGCACTTAAGTTAAACATAATTATAATTAATATTTTTTTATTATTTTAATTATGACAACTTATATAATACAAAATAATTATCAAAGTTCTTAATGTAGGTTACGATATGATATCACATAATATTTTTAGGTTTATACTCATACATATGACTAACCACACACACAACGACATATTATATGGCTGTATGAAGAAAAGTACCTAATAACTATTAAATAGTCCAAATAGAGACTTAGCTATTAACACTGCATTGTAAGACGTAGCACTTCACAGAAACATAATTGTTTATTATCGTAGTGAGTCATAGATTCATATTGTTCTCTAAATCTAGACTTTGATTTCACGCTTTGAAAACAATGGCCATCTCTATTCAAAACGAAATTTACATTTACAAAAAAAAAAGTTAAATAGATTCCTATCATTTGAATATCAATATTAGAATATGGAATTTGAAAACAATAAATTTAAATCAAATTATATTATTTATTTAAATTCATATTGTTATATGAAGATTATATAAGATTAAAATTTCTAAATATTTATTAATTATTTTTGTTTTTCGAACACAAATAAATTAAAAAAATAATACTAGAAAGTGTAACAGATCGGACACGACATGTAACAAGATTTGAAAGTTTATTTCTTTCAGATCAGATCGATTTCCTTGTAAATATAAAATTACGGTTATCCGAAGAAATAAAAACTTTTTACTCCAAGACTAGGCACGATTAAAATATAAAAAAATAAAAAAATATGAATCAGCGATCGCGGCAGACGGCTATTGTTACTTTTTTTTTCCCGCGAAAGTTTGACAGGTGATTCACGTTCGGAATTTGTACTTGATCTGAATTTTGATACCAAACAGGTCGCATAGTTTTGATATCAACCATTGTATTCATGAATTAAAATATATGTTATTAAATGAATTATGCATTAAAACGACTCCGTAATATGGAAATTAAGAATATTATGTCAGTAAGATATTATAATAAAGCAGCATAAGTATAAAATTTATACGCTTTTTTTTTATACAAATGTAGGCAAAAGCAGATGTCAAGGAAGTGGTCATCGCTGCTGTATAAAGTACCTACATACTTCGTTTCTATATAAGGTCCTCCAGACCGATTTCGGCCACGGCGGCCAATCTCAAGAGAGATAGCCAATTGCGCAGGAGATATTATAGTGAACAAGTGTGTGCGCAAACACAGGTGCACTCTCTTTTCCTTAGCTCTCACAATCCGATGGGACGGCAATCCGACACGACCGGAAAGAGTTCAGACGCAGGACCAACGGCTTAACGTGCTTTCCGAAGCACGGGAGTGTACACACTTCCACCTTTCAGACACCGGGCTTCTACTAAGAATAGACTAATCTGTCAGAAAAACCCAATAACTATTTATTGGCCCGACCTGGGAATTGAACCCAGGACCACCTGCGGTCTGCGGCCTTATATCTAGCCACTAGACCAACGAGGCAACGTTTCTATATATACTTATACTTAATAGGTAAATACATAACAGGAAAATAACATTTATTATAACAACGAAAATTAACTCAAGAACAAGGAAATATTTTCATTTTTCTATTACATTTCTATCGATAATTACTTATTTGTTTCCTAATTATAAATAATTTCAATAAAAATCAATTTCGATGTTTCATATCGGCGATGATCCCGTGACGGGCATTTATAATATTAAGCCCGGGTTTTAAATCTCCACAATTTAAATAAAATACATTCGTAAAATTATCATTTCGTGCTTCAATATTTAACTTTGAAACTTTAATTAATTTGATTTCGTTACTCAGTTAAATTATTAAATTAATATAACCGCGAGCCAAAAAGTCCCAGTGGTTGAAATAGTAGACCTCAACCAAAGATCCGGTGGTAGCTTTACATTTAAAACAAAACTGCACGAGTAACATGACGATTCAAAAGCGCCCTTACCAATATATCCTCTTATAACCTGGGATCCGTTAAACGAGGCGTGAAGACGCATCTTGCGGATCAGCAAGGCGGGGGCGGCTAGTGCAGATCATCCTTCCCGACTGAAGTAACCATCGTCGCGTTTGAACTCTACTACCACTTACCATCAGGTGGAGTAGAGTCATTTGCCCTCCCGAGTAATAAATATATATATATAAGCTAAATACTACTCATCACGAGATCTCCTAAACTATCCGCCCAATTGACTTGTGTCACAGTTACTCCTTCCCCGACGTAGACGCTCACTAAGAATGGATTTTACGCAAATGATATCCAAAATACATTTTTCTTCTCATCTACCCCTGCGAAGCCGGTACGATTAGCTAGTGAATGATATTACTTAAATAAAGAATTATTCAACTTGATTTGATCCCAAAACACGCAGATATATAAAGAATCTTCTGTCCTTTGGAGAAAGAAAACACCTTGAGGAAAGTACTTGGTACAATAAAATTCTATCACATGTATTTCCTATATGCCACTCTGATCAGTCAAGACATCTAGAAGCTTCCATCATCATCATCATCTTTAACAGGAAAAGAGTTTCGCCCAGCAGTAGGTATAATCGTCATCTTCTGCTATTAACATATATGAATCATTATAAACGATTTTATTTAAACATACATATGTATATATTCGCTAATAGCTAATTTAGACAAAGATTAATCGTCGCTGGACACTTATAAATCAATCCAGAGACTTCCTTGTTAGCTACAATTAAATATATCCATTTATATTTAAAGGTATTGTTGACGACATTGTCGCTATCAACGATTTGTCGTAAAGTGTAAAAGTTATGATTTTTTTTTAAATATATTAACCAGTCAAATGTCTCTACTCCACCTGATGGTAAGTGGTAGAGTCCAAACGCGTCGACGACTAGTACAGTCGGGAAGATTGTTCTGCAATAGCCGCCCCCGCCTTGCCGGCCCGCAAGATGCCTCTTACGCCTCGTTTAAATGAAGCAATCTTGATACCGCCCGCACACATGCATAAAGTAGTGTGAATTAAATAAGTAAATACTTTAATTACGTAAAACGTCATTTGGCGCGGTGTGAAGATTTCAAGGTCAAATTCATGTACAGCATTTATACGCAATGTTTGAGTAAAAGTGACGTAAAAGTAAATCGACTAAAATTGACTTTTTACAAACAGGGTTCTATTTAATATCTTATCTTGATCTCTTTGTTTGGTAGGGGTTAAGTCTTGTCATTTACAGACATAAGTGGATCACAAATTCAATGAACATTTTACGTCACCAATCTATGCTAATCGTAATGAATAAATGTCCTATTCACACGAATAGACACAAAGACGTAAAACTGACGATCACTTTAAATCATCTATTTGTTTCATGACACCTGCTTCCACTTAAGTCTACAATTGTAATTTCCGCACAACACACGCCATACAAACTTTCAACCCCTAATTGACCCTCTTAGGTGGTGAATTTTGGAAAACTCTGATTTGCATACTTATTTATTTCCAACCAGAAGCTTGTATACGAAATATCATGCTTCTAACTTTGAAAATGACTGATTTCTATATCCCTTATTACTTCTTAGTACGCGTTTTCATCATAAAATGCATCAACTGTCAAAATTTCAAGTCTCTAACACCAGTGGTTTAGGCTCTGCGTTGATGAGTCAGTCAGGACAAGTCTTTTTATATATATAGATAAAAAATAAAATAATTTAAAGATAACAATGTGACGACTGATAATAGCTACAAATTATATTATACTAACTTGTACATAGACAGAACATTTATTTATTTTATTTTTACATAAGAAAACACTAAAGGAACTTATAATATATAGTTAAAACTCGTACAGAGTACTGCCAAAATATTTAAAAGCAAACACAACTAGAATTAAATTGCTGTAAACACCTTATTGCACTTCAATTGAGAAATAAAACAGCTGTTAACATCCGAAAGTAAGAACTTATCAATTAAATAATAAAACATCAAGCAGATACCAATTCGTACAACCTTGATAGCTACAAATGTTGCATACTGGATGCCAATTCCACTAATGTAAAACGTTTATTAACGTTCTCGATTCGATTCCGATCCAGCTTCGACTATACCTCATTAAAACGAATCGGTATGACGTTACCATACACAAAAGCCAAAAAACCATTTCAAATTCAAACTTAATGGTTAACTTTTGGCATTCCATCGAGGACGAATCGAATTACAACTGTATCGTTGTATTAGTAGAATAGGGAAAAAGCTAAACGTCAACGATCATATTAAGAATCGATTCCGATAGTGTGACAATTATGTTAGTGGAATTAGCCTCCTGTAATATTAACTCATTATAATCGATGTGATAACACTTATTGATAAGATAACACCATTGTTTCGCACAAGGAAGTGTCAAGGTCGAAACCTTTGATAGAAGTAAGAATTCACCCCTTTTTTACGACTAACACATAACAGTCAAACAATTATTATCTGTACTGAAGAGTTTTTCAAGTTATTACGTGCTAATTTTGCTTACAAGTGTAAGGAGTGTTAGATATCTTTTGTCCTTTTCTGACGTGTTCGGTTAAATTGTTAAGACGTGACAGCAAAACAAGCAAGCAAACAAACATGCTTTCGCATTAGTTAGGATTATTATAAGTTATCGTTCACTTAGTATAACTATTGATGATGGCATGTTTCGGTGAACGACACGTTGAAATGACGTCATAATGTTATATTTTATTTACTCTATAAAGTTTTCAATACATTTACTTTGTTATCTATCTACTTTACCGATTAGATATAATGGTCATTACCGTGTGTTTGTTTAGTACTCGACCTAGTGTCGTATCGTATCGTATTTATCCGAAAAACACTAACAACACTATACAGAGATTTCTCTCTTTCTGTCATTAAAGATTTGGCATTCGAAAGAAGAAGACACATTGTTTAACTAATCACCCGCACAACGACGTGTTTATGGCCGTTTTATTTCATCATTACCTTAAATATTATTTTAGCTGTTCTTATTTAAAACTCCCCGTTTCAATTTGTCTACATTTTTATTGTGTATCGATTTTGATTATTTATTTTTCAATACTTTTTCAATTGCTTAGTTTTAAAAACACTACGATTTGAATCACCAATTCGTAGTCCAATTCCATTCACTTTTGTATAGTTATAATTTATATCCAGTAGTTATGAAGATCAGATCACAGTCGTTACAATTCAGGCATCCAATGTGCACCAGCTTTAAATATAACCTGATTTCTATGCCTTCCCATCACAGAAATGTTACCAACACGTAGAAAAAATATTATTACAAGCATTAAAAAAATATTTTTTCAATGAACGATCGTGTGATATAAGCGGGCCCTATAACTTCGGTATTTGGTCGAACGATATAAACGAACTAGAACAAAATACTAGATTCAACAGTCAGACGTGTCTAAAATTAACTGATATATTATTCGCACCAACCTTATTACAACGCCATACGGTTTATCATAGCACAGTTTCGCTGAAAACGATTTCCCGATTCTATTGTTATTCGTCACATTGTCGTAAATAGATTGCATATGTACGGTTAGGTAATTTTTTTTAAACATTGTAAATTGCTGCTTTATACAAAGGCTCAGAAGCTCAAAGCTCAGACTGTCAGAAAGGTAATATACACTCATAAGACATTTTAAAGACAATTAGCTATTTTTCGTATTGCTAGATTAAACAGTGAGCCAGTGTAATTTCGGGTTCGAGGAACGTAAGAACATAATATGTGCTATGTAACGTTAATACACTTTTGGAGTTTATTATACACATAATGGTACCTACAGCGCTCAAGTTTTAAACTTTAAAAGTTAAACGTGTTGGAATAATTGCTTATACACACGAATACGTAATTAACTTACGGCCGAATACTGAAACGTCCCCCAAAGTTAAACGTTACTTAACTTTGAGAAGCTCCTAAATTAATAAATAATTAAGTTGCATTTAATATTTAAGTGACGTTTCAGTATTCGGCCGTTAAAGGCATAAAACTACCAATTGCTTCAAACCATCTTAATATTTCATGACATTGCACTTACGTCTTCAAATCTATACTAATTTCACGGTACACGCTTTCACGGCTAAACAGCTGATCCGATTTTGATGAAATTTCGTATAAAGCAAGCTTGAACCCTAAGAACGTACATAGGCTACATTTTTATACATAACAGATTCATCCCCACACTCACACGCGGTGAAAAATAGTATTACATAAAGTTATCCATCCAGACATTATTCCAGTAAATATATAAGAAAATCTCCAAATTCACCGAGGAACACTGTCATATAACATCGGAAGCTGACATGTAAGGTTGACTTTAATAATTATAAAATTTGAAGGATACACGTATCAAAATAGCGTATCTCTGTAAGTCGGTTATAATGTCTCTCTAGATACGAATTTAGTTCGTTATATTATTGATATTTTATTGTGACTGCCTCGTTGGTCTAGTGGCTAGATATTAGGCTGCAGACCCGGTGGTCCTGGGTTCAATTCCCAGGTCGGGCCAATAAATAGTTATTGGGTTTTTCTGTCAGAAAATTCTCAGTAGCAGCCCGGAGTCTGGAAGGTGGAAGTGTGAACACTCCCGTGCCTCGGAAAGCACGTTAAGCCGTTGGTCCTGCGCCTGAACTCTTTCCGGTCGTGTCGGATTGCCGTCCCATCGGATTATGAGAGCTAAGGAAAAGAGAGTGCACCTGTGTTTGCGCACACACTTGTGCACTATAATATCTCCTGCGCAGTTGGCTAATCTCTCTTGAGATTGGCCGCCGTGGCCGAAATCGGTCTGGAGGACCTTATTATTTTATTGTAAGCATTTAATTATTTACGTGCAATGTTTATACCTGACCTTTACAAAGTCGAAGTGAGATTTTCAGCAATAGATGGAAAACGAACTCTCATAAACAATAGCAGAATCAGAACCAAAATTAAATAAAAAAATAAATAACATACAAGTTTATAAAATTTCACTTAATTTAGTTTTTTTTTTTAAGTTTTTATATACCATCGACCGCGAAGACACGTTGGGAACACTTGTGAAGATGGCAATCACCAAACAAATTCTGGATCACAACCTAAATATGACATCTATAATAGAGATGATCGGATTATGGAAATACTGGCCGTATACCATCCAGATCTTCTGATCTGGAATCCAGAACGCAACTAAAACAACTAACATCGCTTCAATTAAGTCAACTGACACACATACCGAGTCAATCTGGACTCTACGACGTCAGTAGTTTTTAATACTGAACTGTTAATTGTGATGGTGCCCAGTAATAAAAATACAGGGATATTCAATTAACATTAATATAAATTAATGAAAACACGAGATACAAAAATACAAGAGAGAAAAGAGAGAGAAAAAGCCTCACTTAGTAACCCAACGTATTTTTTTATCTTGGAGAGCCGGTTGGCGTTGTTGGTAAGATACTTGCCTTTCACGCCGTAGGTCGTGGGTTCGATTCCCACCCAGGACAGACATTTGTGCGCATGAACATGTCTGTTGGTCCTGAGTCTGGGTGTAATTATCTATATAAGTATCTATTTACAAAAGAAAAGTAGTATATGTAGTATATCAGTTGTCTGATTTCCATAGTACGAGCTCTGCTTAGTTTGGGATCAGATGGCCGTGTGTGAATAATGTCCCAGGATAATATTATTATTAATAATAAGGTCCTCCAGACCGATTTCGGCCACGGCGGCCAATCTCAAGAGAGATTAGCCAACTGCGCAGGAGATATTATAGTGCACAAATGTGTGCGCAAACACAGGTGCACTCTCTTTTCCTTAGCTCTCATAATCCGATGGGACGGCAATCCGGCACGACCGGAAAGAGTTCAGGCGCAGGACCAACGGCTTAACGTGCTTTCCGAGGCACGGGAGTGTACACACTTCCACCTTCCAGACTCCGGGCTGCTACTGAGAATTTTTCTGACAGAAAAACCCAAAAACTATATATTGGCCCGACCTGGGAATTGAACCCAGGACCACCGGGTCTACAGCCTAATATCTAGCCACTAGACCAACGAGGCAGTCAATATTATTATTATTTATCTATTGAAAAAGCACATCTACAGTACATATGTTAAACAGTTGTGAATTTAAAATATTTAAGTAACATCTGATTTATGTATCAATTACAGATATGCACAACACGGACAAGGTAACCTGTCTAGTTGCTTGAAATCTATACTAAAAAAGGGCCATTTTATGCCATTTTATTTGTAATGGCTAACTGAACTACTAAGCCAATATAGGGTCTATTACTGACTGTTACTGACTGATAAGCTGGCGCTTGGCTGTTATCACACCTGATGGAAAGTGATGATACAGCCTAAGGTGGAGCGCGCTTGCCTAGAAGGTGCCTATTCACTCTAGACTTGAAGGTACCCATATTGTAGGTGGTGGGAAATACGGAGGTTGGAAGGGTATTCCAGATCTTAGCGGTGCGCATCAGAAACGAGGAAGAAAATCGTTTCGTACGTGTTTTAAGTACGTCAACTACGTACGGGTGCAGATCTTTTCGATGCCTCGAAGTTCTGTGGTAAATAGGTGAAGAGGGAACCAAATTAAACAGTTCCTGAGCACACTCTCCGAAATTCATCCTGTAGAATACCGACAGACAGGCAACCTTAAGACGGTGTTCCAAGCCTGGTTGCCAATGAGCCTTCTAGCACGACGATCCACTGAATTCAAAGCATCAAGCTGATACTTAGCAGAGCCGTCCCATAAATGGCTGCACAGTACTCCATGCACGATCTAACTTGGGCTTTATATAAGGTTAGAAGCTGTTCCAGTGTGAAGTACTGTTTGACCTTATTGAGGATGCCAAGTTTTTTGCTAGCAGTTTTAGCTTTGGATTCAATGCATTGCCCAAAGTTGAGTTTGGATGTTAAAGTAACGCCTAGAAGCTCAATATTGTCGGTGATGGGTACAGGTACACCCCGGAAAGTCGGAGTCAGGGAGAATGGACTCCTCTTGGCGGTGAACAAACACGCTTGAGTCTTGGTCGGATTAAATTTGACTTGGTTATCGTCGCCCCAATCTGATACCAGTTCCAATGTCAAATTAATGCGTTCTACCAAGGCTTCCCTGTGCTCAAGAGTTTCCGTTGCACTAGCCCGGGGACCGGATACGTATCTCTCCGTACTTACTATTAATTCAGTTTAAAACGTGAAAGCCCGACAATATATACAAATATCATATGACATAACCCGGGTAAATAATAAAGTAATGTATGTCAAGTGAAATCGTTAAGGTCACATACCATTACAATGACAGAGCATATAAACGGTCGTCAAAAGCGACCATAAAAGTTAGAAAGACATTCGACAAGATATTATTCATAAAATGGATATTACGTTGGACATTAGACTTGACTTAAAAATTCGTTTACGGGCTGATTAGTTAATTAGTCTTTTGACCTTATGGTGCCAGAAATTGTGTTTTTTTTTTCATTACATAGGTAGGCGGACGGGCATGGGCCACCTGGTGTTAAGTGGACCATAGACATTGACATTGTAAGAAATGTTAACCATCGCTTACATCGCCAATGCACCACCAACCTTGGGATCTAAGATGTTATGTCCCTTGTGCCGGTAATTACACTGGCTCACTCAACCTTCAAACAGGAACACAACAATACAAAGTACTGCTGTTTTGCGGTAGAACATCTGATGAGTGGTTACCACCGAGTAAAAAAAAAAAGTACGAAATAAAATTTAGTACGAAGCAAATAAAAAGGTTCAAACTAAATTTCATCAAAATCGATTCAGATTTTTAAATCAAGCCGTAAAAACAACGTAACGACATACAGAGTTATTTTCGCAAGTATAATAATAGTATAGCTAAATAACTCAACCCGTATCTCCAAGTTTCAAAACCGCATCGAAGTATTCAAAGAAGCTAAAATATAATGTATTATATACAATACAACGGAAATTGCTATTACAATTCTTAGAAGCTACGAATCGCACGCGTTCGTCGTGACCATAGCGTTTATGTAGATTCACCTTTAAGCACGAGATTCATATTTTGTAACGTATTGCTTCATTACGAATGTTTATATAGGTCTGAGAGCGCGTGACTCTTAACCGAGGATCGTTGGTTCAAACCCGGGTAAGCATCACTGAATTTCATGTGCTTAATTAGTGATTATAATTCATCTCGTGCTTGACGGTGAAGGAAAACATCGTGAGGAAACCTGCATGTGTCAAATTTCAAGGAAATTCTGTCACATGTGTATTCCACCAACCCGCATTGGAGCAGCGTGGTGGAATAAGCTCCAAACCTTCTCCTCAAAAGAGAAGAAGAGGCCTTAGCCCAGAAGTGGGACATTCACAGGCTGTTACTGTATATAGGTCTGTTGGTATTGCTATAATTTATTTATTAAGAAGGAACTCCAACAGAAGTACACACAAAAAATATAAATATACAAGTTAATAAATAAAGTTTAAATGTACACCAAATCACAGGAGAACTTAACTAACTAACCAGGTTAAAAGAAGGTATCTAAACAAACTAAAACAAAAACTAAATCTTGAAACAAAAATTATAATTTCATGTGTTACTATTTTGCATGAACGTCAGCCTTCGCAAAAACTACGTCATCGTGACGTCATCATCATTTCCTCAAGCTTTCGAGCAGCGAGTTATACAGCCAGCCAGCATCCACGACTACTACGGGTATCCTGACCACCAGCATGCAGCGGACGCGCATTCCTGGTCATCACCCACAGTCTTCTCAGCGACCTTGGCACAGCACACTGCACTTCGGCCGGTCAGCAAGCAGAGACGCACTTCTCTCCTGGTCGACGCAGCAGCCAGCCACTACGCAGCACTGCACCACTCCGACTCACTGGAGCATTTGCAGCATCACCCCGACTCACTGGGGCATCACCGCAAACAGTTCCGACTCACCGTGAACTATGCGGCATCTGGTTCCGACTCACTGGAACATTCCACTGGCCCGGCAAACATCACAAGACATATGGACGACTCAACCTGCTATCGACCTCCGGTCTCGGAGGGGAGTGATGTAGCGACATCTATCTCGCCACATATGAAAACTAAAAACTGACGTATCCTACATCGCGATATTAAAGTTATCCGAGCGATTGAACAATATATACAAGAACCCGACAACAGCCGTCGGGCAGTAGCCCACCAGACAAACACCCGTCTGGTCGGAGGATCCTCCCTTTCCAATGCTCAACATCCCCAAAAATTTATATGATTTGGTGTTTTATTTATGAAAAGACCAATTTGAGGTTCTTATAAAATAAGTTTTCATTTCTGGATATATAATAATATATATATAATAATAAGGATTTCTAAACTGAATTTGTTAGTAAAATTTTTAATAAAATGCCGCATGAGCTGTGAGGCAGGCTTCAATTAGTTAAAAAATAATCTTATTAGTAAAGCCCATTACTCTGTTTCTGAATCTTTCAAAAATGCATGGATTGAATGATTGCTGAGTCTAACTGACTAACTGATATTGTGTCATATTTACAATTGAGTAACTATTGAGTTTTTTGGCGGTTATTTTCAGTATAATCGACATTCCGATCCGTTAGTAGCGCCTAAATATTTTTACTTGATTTGAGTACCTATAAAATTAAAAAATAACACATTTAAAAATTAAAAAAATTATAATAGAAATTAATTACACAATTGTTACTAATTTTCGCTCGCGACTTCGCCTTCACATATCCTTTCTTAGGGTATAAGCATCACACCAAATTTCATCAAAATCGGATCAGCAGTTTAGCCGTGAAAGGGTACCAAAGGCATGCTGTGGGGTAATGCGGCCGCTATCAATACGATATTTGTGCTGCAAAAGAGGGCTATTCGCGCGATCTATAATCTAGAAGCTAAATAATCCCTAAGACAGAAATTTAAAGAAATTAAAATATTACATACATATATTGTTGCTTCTCAATACATATTATGTAATGTTATGTATGTACGGAAAAACATTAATGATTTTGTGAGAAAATGTGATACTCATAACATTGGTCAACACAAGGAACAAACACAAATTGATTACTCCCGTTGCTCGACTGCATAGAGTCAGTAACTCTTTTGTGGGGCAATCTATACTGTTCTACAATAGGATCCCAGAAAGCGTTCAAAATGCTTCAGTAGCTAAATTCAAAAAAATTGTAAAGGAACGCCTGTGTGCTAAAAGTTATACAATTAATGAATTTATTGATGATAGCACACCTTGGGAATGACTCGATCGCAACCGCATCGAACAACCCGCTGAGTTTCTTCCGCCGGTTCTTCTCAGGGCTGGGTGTTTCTTTTCCGAACCGGTAGTAGCTTCCAGTTTGACAATCAATAAGAAAGTGTAATCAATATTGAATAAAGTATTTTGAATTTGAAACAGACAAGAGTCACTTCCGCATACATAATATTAGTATAGATGCTGATCTATAAAATAAAATCTTAATTTAAACGAAACAGAGCGAGAAATTTTAAATTAGATAATATCAAAAAGACATTAAATATTTTGCATTAGAATCATGGTAAAAGTGAAATTTTTGCGTTCCAGTCTAAATACACGCTTGCATAATTAAACAAAGTAATAATTATCTATAGATGGAAATCACGATTTTATTCTACAAGCAAAACCCGCGGTTTCGCCAGCGGAATGCACTTTATGACGAAACACCTTCAAAATCTGATATTTTAACATTTCTTCTTCACGGCACTCTTGTCAGAGCGGTCGTGGTCGCCATATAGTATTACGAAATTATCGGCAGAGATGTTGTTTGCCTAACGAGCGTTCGCCACGTGTCTCTATAATTGGTAAGCCTGGTATTTTAACATACCCGATGCGTATATCAATTATTAGTTGGCGGTAGTGTAAAATAAAAACATACTGTTTTGGTTTTGGTAGTACTCAAACAGCCATATTGAGTTAAAAAGATTCAGTTATGAAATCACAGACAGACGTTTAATTTTATTTATTTATATATATTATGGTATTTGAGACATTACGCAAAAACCACACTCTGCTCAATCTTTATGTAGTAAATAATAACTTTTTACATATATTGATTTTAATTTTAAAAGTTCAGATAACTATGACGTCATACAAAACGCAATTTTATCGTAAATGCATAATTAATACCATAGATTATTCAAGATCTCGACCAATTATCTCGCGTCAATTCAATTTAGTGATGTGATGGCGTGAAGAGGCATCTTGCGAGCCGTAAGGCGGGGCCAGGTAGTGCAGAACGTTCTTCCCGACTGTACTAGCCGTCGTCGCGTTTGGACTCTACTACCACTTACCATCAGGTGGAGTAAGCACTTGCCCTCCCGGGTAACATAAAAAAAAGTAATTAGTCTTAACTCCTCATTGGGAAAAATATAACACGACTAGAACTTCCATAAACCGTCCCATTTTCGTCTTAGATGGTGGATTTATAAAATATTCCACCAACAATATAGAACTCGTGATTTTAAACTTAATAATTTGTTATAATATGCTAATTCCTCTCCAAGCTAAACTAACAAACAAGATTTCAAGTTAACTTAATTATTTATAACTTTAACGATAAGTTAATATACATTCAAAACTCATAAAAATCCATCTAAATACAAAAATACATAAAGTCGTAATAAAAATGTCGGAAAAGATTGTTAACTTTTTATTAGTTTCAAAATATCTTCAAATAGTTTTACGATCGCTTTTATCAAAACGCCATTTATAATTAGATTATTAAATTACATCTTCGTAAAACCGGTTTAGAACAAAGAAAGTTATCTATTTACCTCGTTTAAATAGATTTATGGGCGTTATTTTAATGGAACTTTAAAAAGTATACATTATTTATTTATCTCAATAAATTATCATTATTATTTAAATACAATAAATCAAAACAATTTCAATATTCTTCAATAACCTTGACACTAAACTAGAATCCACAGACAACCAATATGTACAAAGTATAGATAAAAAATAACTCCACGCAGACATTACCATAGATAGTAACAACCAAAGATGGTTACGCTGAGGATGATCTATGAATCATTTCAGTGGTATTCAGGATAAACAAAACAATATCTACATACGGTATTTGTATGTTAATTGAGCCTTTGTTCTCAATGACATCTGGCAGCTGGACCGGTAGCCCGACTGATTTAAAAAGTATATAGTTATCTATGCTATTTTAAAACTGAAGATTTTGTTTATTGCTGGCTAATATCTTTTTATATATTTTTTTGTTACGAGAAGAGTTAAGGCGCAGGAACAATGGCTTTACTTAGACAGGAGTATACACACTTCCAAAATCCAGACTCCGGACTGCTACTGAGAAACCGGACAGTGGAAACGGTCCTCGGTTTTGAACCCAGAACCGTTATCTGCGGCCTGAAATCTAGGCACTAGGCAGGCAGAGGCTGTGGCAACGAGTTAAAAAAAAAACTATAATCTCTCATCTGTTAATACGTTTAGGTCAAATCTTGCTACAGAATTTTCAACAAACCAATTTCTTCTGGTATCAATTCAATCGATTAAAATTGTTCAACATTGTTAAACCATCTTGATAACGCAAAAATACTTTTTATTTTATTAACATATGGCGAACGTAAAATTTTATACAGCCACCATTAATCATTGCAGCATACTCAAGATACGAACTTGAATGAATATTATAACAGGATTTAAGGCTTCTATAATTCACAGGAAAACTGACAACTAGACCACCAACGTATTAGCAATTTAGCTCTCCCCAAAAATATTAACTTTTTAAGAATTATAAACAAAATCAAATATGTATTTTACAGTGTTATTGTAATCTTGTTAATTAAAAAGCCGAAATGACCCAGTGGTAGGAACGCGCGAATCTTAACCGATGATCGTGTGTTCAAACCCGGGCAAGTACCACTGAATTTCATGTGCTTAATTTGTGATTACAATTCATCTCGTGCTTAACGGTGAAGGAAAACATCGTGAGGAAACGTGCATGTGTCTAATTTCACTGAAATACTGCACGTGTATTTCACCAACCCGCATTGGAGCAGCGTGGTGGAATAAGCGTCAAGCCTTCTCAAAAAATGATTAGAGGCCTTAGCCTGTGCAGAGTCCAGCAGTGGGACAGGCTGTTATATACTTTTTTATTGTAATCTTACTTTATAGTAGGGCTTTCTCACACCCGATATTCTACCGCTTAATAGAAATAGTTAGTATTGTTTTATTCCGGTTTGAGAGATAACTGAGCTAGTGTAACTAACGCGGGACATAACATCTTAGTTCCCTAGGTTGGTGGTGCATTGCCCATGTGCCCGTGAACGATTAATATTTCTTACAGCGACAATGGTATCCACTTACCACCAGGTGGCACACCGTCCTATCAATTTTATATAAAAAAAACTTCCTGCCATCACACGATCGTGTTCCATTGTGTTTCAAGTTTATTCTTACTGAATAGCTACCGTTTATCGATCTAAGTAATTTCTTCTGTTTTATTTAATTACTAACTAATAATTAATACAAAAATTGTTATATCATACATTTATTTAAAAATAATATTTTTTAAAAAATACAATAATATCTAATCGCCTTGTATAGGTCTAAATAAGGTAAACATTCGCATGTCTCGATCTTGAAACTCCTATAGACAGAATAAAAGATTAATAACTTGTAAATATAGCAAAACCTTAATCGAAGTTCCCAGGTTCGAATCCTGAAAGCATCACTGATGAACTACACCTTGCGGTCAGTCATCATTCTTTGTGGCTAATGTTTTGAGCTTATTCCATCACGCTGCTTCAATACGGGTTGGTGGAATACACATGTGACAGAATTTCAATGAAATTAAACACACGCAGGTTTCCTCACGATTTTTTCCTTCACCGTCAAGCACGAAATTAATTACAAACACAAATTAAGCACATGAAAATTCAGATCGAGATTGAACCCTCGATCATCGGTTAAGATTCACGCGTTCTAAACACTGGGCCGAGATGGCTTGCGGTCAACGGGGAATGAAATTCCGACATATATATATATATATATATATATATAAGAACCGACCCGCATTGGAGTAGCGAATAGCTTAAAAAAGGGGGAGATCTCGGCTCAACAGAAGGATATTTATTATCATTTATAACTCCTAGACTAGTCTGACCTGTAACAGACGTCAATATAAACATAAAATGCATATACCATGTAAATACATATCATGCAGGATATGAGTATCAAATTATATATATATATATATAACTTATCAAATAGGTCATGTTTTACAATGCGTACAATCAAACTATATATAAATAATATACATATATTATATGTAATAACAAACTATTATGTACTATAATTTTGCATATTTCAAAACAAAGCTACCAATCATATAATAATAATAATATCCAGGGACATTATTCACACAAGGCCATCTGATCCCAAACTAAGCAGAGCTTGCACTATGGAAACCAGACAACTGATATAATTACATAAATAACTATTTTTCTTTTGTAAATACATACTTATATAGATAATTCAACCCAGACTCAGGATAAACAGACATGTTCATGCACACAAATGTCTGTCCTGGTTGGAAAGTGAACCCACGACCTGCGGCGTGAAAGGTAAGTATTTTAGCAACCACGCCAACCGGCTCATCAAATGATATGAAATATGATCTACCGTTATTAACTAATATGAAACTCAAAAGTTTTTATATAAACACCAGTACACATATTAAACAATTATATTAATTAAAATTAATTAACGATATTCATGTTACTCGAAGCGTAATGCTAAACGAAGTGGGCCTCAGAAAAAATGGTCACAACTAACAAAACACTAAAATTCATTTACGTAATATAATTACGAATAAATAATTTATAATTTTTATAATAGTGAGCCAGTTTAATAACAAATATAAGAGATAAAATATCTTTCTATATATCTATGTACTAATATTATAAAAGCTAAAATAACTAAATGTCTGTCTGTTACGCTTTCAAGTCGAAACCGCTGAACCAATTTTGATAAAATTTGGTATCGACATAGGCCACTTTTTTTTACATAATAGGTGGGTATTCATTCTCCCCATCACGCGGGCAAAGCCTCGAGCAATTACTATAACTATATAAAGTCAAATATATTGTTTCAGTATGTATGTATAACTTAGCGAATAAATGAAACAAACAACCTTCCAGGGGGGAAATGAACTCGCGACAATAAATGATCGTCGTCGAAAGTATGTCGACTATCCATTTGCTAGACGTTCAACACATGTGTTATATAAATATTGAAGTAATTCTCGCTACTCATTAGGTAATATATTATATCGTGTGAAAGAGCCGTGCCCATGTGCTCGACTAATTAAAACGTTAAGGTTTAACAAACCTTGGCCTGGAGAATGTCATATTTCTGGCAACGCCCTATAGATATATGTCGATCTGGCGTGGAGGCAGACTGACAGCAGACTAGCGAATGGTCCCTTTAATTTTAACTGGTAAAAATTGTTTAGATATACCTTGAATGATCTGAGGAGCTGTGATTTTATGTTACTAAATGCTCTCACCCATTAAATTAAAACACGAAAATATGATTTACTGTTTAGCGGTTGAAAAACTTGACATAGGAGATTTTCGCAGGGAGTGTTCTCTGGACGGCTTCACGGTAACATCTGCAAGCAATCCCGTGACGCTCCCCGAAAAGACAGAGTGGGTACCGCTATTTTTTAGTGAAAAGTCCGGCTCTAGTGAGTCTCTATTTCATTCGAAAGGACGCGTAACTGCGTTTTTGCAGCAAGAGCAAAACAAAAGTAGATTGATGCAGTTAATGTTAGTAAAAAAAAAACATATGTTTAAATCCTGGCCTGCACCACGATTTAAACATCTTTTATACAAAACGATAAATGAAATATCTTGAGGAAAACCATACAAATCGTATTACATTCAGTCACATGTATCCACCTACCACACCGCCACTACCACAATCGAACCACGTGCTAGAACAACCTCGAAACCCTCGACGTAACGGGAAAGGCACTTGCCTATCACGGACAATTACGTCAATTACTATAATTAGTTGGAAAGAGATAGCAGTATATATTACATACATCCCGTGAGCCGTTAAATTAATTACATTTAGAGAACGTGAACACTAGAAACGACACCACTGTCGCGGTTTACTCGTGAAATATAAATCAGTCATCATAAATAAAAATCAGTCACGAATAATACATTATGTATAGAGAAACAACACATACAAATCAAATCGAGAATTAAACATGTATTATGTATTATTGTTAAGAGTCACTAATAACTTAACGAACAGTCAAAATTCCTTGAGAAATATACAGCGTGTAAGCTTTCAAACAGTTTGAACCATAGATAATGTAAACCAAAGCTATCTTTTGTTTTTGTTGAAACTACCGCTGCTACCTAGTAATTTAAATATTTTATATAATATGTAATAAGAATAGGCATTATGTACATTAGAATGACATGATCTCGAAAATGAATTTCACGTAATAGAATCAACGGGTATTGCTAGTGTTAAATAATGTTTGAAATAACTTTATAACCGAAGTGTGCACGATTATGAACTATAACCGTGCTATAAACTTGACATAATTAAATGTATTACATACTAGCTGTTGCCCGCAGCTTCGCTCGCGCGTGGTCTTTATCTATACTAATATTATAAATAAGTAAAAATAGATTTTTTATATGTTTCTTTGTAGCGAATAAACTAAAAAACTGCTGTACTGTTTTTAAAAACCTTTTTTACCTACAGAAAGATACGTTATCAGCGAGTAATTAGCTGCCCGTCCCGACTTCGTACGGGTAAAATAAGGATTTATCATTTTTTAATCAATAAGATATAAACATTTACCAATCGATTTATTCGCCCATCCAGTATAGTGTATGTGTGTTCAGTATAGGGCATATAATAATCCTACTTTTTACTAATATAATAAACTCGAAAGTTTGTATGGATGTATGGACGTTTGTTACTCTTTCACGCATAAACTACTGAATGGATTTTAATGAAACTTTACAATAATATAAGCTTAGGGAATACCAATTAAGTGGTACATATGGCAATAATGGAATATGTTTTTTTTATCCAAACATCACCAACATAGTGAAGTTCGTATATTTCTCCCTAAGAGATATTGATATAAGATATTGCGTATTTTGAATTTCATTATTTGCACCCAACTCTTCCAAACAAAAATAAAAGTTTCTAAAAACTTTGAAATTCATGTTTATTAATTCAATCAAAAAACTCAAATAGTATATTTCTATTTTTTTTAATTTTTATACTAATGCTTTTACCCCGTTTCTCCCGTTTGGAGTTAAATTTCTAAAAACGACGAAATACGTATGCATAGCTTTAATACTAAATATCATTCTTCTTACACCAAAAGTGACGGAATCCCCATACAAACTTTCAACCCCTTTTTTACCCTCTGAGATTTAGATTTTCAAAAACGCTGAAATACATTTTTATTTATTTTTAAGCTTGTTCATTAAATTTCATGCTTCTAACTTTAAAAATGACTGGTTTCTAAACAATCGTTCAACTCTTTAGGGGTAGAATTTCCAAAAATCCTACCTTAGTGGGTATTATAAAATGTATCAACTGCCAAAATTTCAAGTTTCTAACCCCCGCAGTTTAGGCTCTGCGTTAATGAATCAGTTAGGAAGAGTAATAATATTATGTGAATAGATATCAACAAAAATACGTATTTTTATAACTTTTGATAGACTCAACTAATTTTGATGAAATAAAGGCTAAAAGGAATCTTGAAATAGTTCTTATAATAATTCGGTTTTTTCAATTTTTAGACGATTAAAAGATACAGACATGCAGACAGTAAAAAAATTAAAAAAATGATTGCTTTGGTTTTGGTAAATCGTAAATAGCCATATAACCTTTAAAACAGGCAGTTATTTTGAAATAACAGACAGAAACTTCAATTTTATTTATATGTATGGATAATTTATTAATTAATTCGTTTTTGTTATAGATTTATGTTATTTTATGTGTACAATATAAAGTATAAAGGAAAAGTTTCTTCTGTCAGAGACTAAATAAAATCAGACTTAACCAAGGCTACTAATTTAATTAAACAAAAAAAGGGAATTAAAACAAATGTTTTCCATTGAACTTGACACACATCTGAATAAGCTGCTTAAGCTGCCATTTTATGTAGAAAAAGTATATAATATACAAACAAAAGCAGCTATATAACAATTTTAATTAAAGTTTCAAAAGCAGTTATTTGACCGCTCTGGTAGGTTAAGTGTTAAAAATGAGATGACACTTATAGCATATATATATATATAAATAGATACATACATTAGTTAAGTTTCCACCAACAATAATTACACAATCATTAAAATAATCAAAACATATATAAAATTAAACAGCTAAGCCATCATAATCAGTAAAGGTGTAGTAAGATATATATTTTTTTATAATCAAATATAATTAATTACTTAATGAAAACACAAATTTAACAAAAACAAAATATAAATGAAATCACATAGCTTAAGCATTATTACATTGAGTAAGGCCAATAAAATGCAATAAATAAATGATATGTATATTATTTATATATTTTTTAACCAAATACAATTAAAAGGCAAGCAAGAATATGACTACAGTACAAAATTTATAACAAACTTAAATATTGAATATTAAGATGGGTTGGTACATTCATTTTATATAAATTAATACATTTAATACATTATTATTTTTAACTTATTTATGTTATTTTTGCAGTGATTTTTTTTTTTAAATATATAATATCAATATCTGAGTACACTTAATTATATATTATATGCTCGCACAGATCTACTTCTTCCTATTCATGATTATGCTGTCGCAAGCTTGATGTAGCCAAAGACCAATTGAATTAAGCTGAGAGATTACAAAATACTTTTATTCGGTTTATATTGGGATGAGGCAAATATAACCACGTTTCACAATTTTGTTCTCTTCTTAATTAGTTGCCCGTCTGACTTCTTAGGAATATGCACATCTTCTCTATTCTGTACTGTGTGTTGTTTAACCCTTTTACTCCCCCTTCATCACTTGATATTCATTAGATGATGACGGTGATGACGACGTCTCAGTGCTTTTATTGATGTGCTCCGTATTTTGTTGTTCGATCACTACTATTTTAGCTATCTCTATAGCTTTCTTTAGTGACAGATCAGACCGTTGTAATAATCTTTGATGTTTGGCGAGCTACTCTAACACATATTCGCTGTAAATTTATCACTGACCAATGACTATTAATTCAACGAAATCGCATTTTAAACTGTAATTTTCTAGACTCGTAATAAAGTTGGTTATATTTTCGTGTTTGCTTTGTTTTCTCATAAAAAATACATGTCAGGCCATAGTTAAATTTACCTTCGGTTCGAAATACTTGTTACATTTATTAATGAGGTCTTCTAAAGTAATTTCTGTTATTTTAATGTTGAACAAAATTGCTATTTTTCTCTATTTACACTTCTTATACATAACCAGTGGCTAATACTCCTTATATATATCCAGAGGCTAATAAATGTAGTTCAAAATATGGTTGCCATTTTTTCCGCGTTAAATTGTTATTTATTTCGTTGTTTAGAAAAAACTTCGGTAGGTAAAACATTTGAATTTTTATGTGCCGTTTTAAAACTTTTGACAGGAAACACGAATTTACGAAAAAATTATACCTATTTAAAGTTTTAAGAAGTGATATACCACGTTGATGTTTAAAGCAAGCACTTCTAAAACCATGTATTATTGTTATAGTTGTTTTTTAGGCTTTGTTTATACACCTATATACTATTTACGTATTAATTATTGTCACTGAGTTAACTGACTTGCTCACACGCAGACTTAAAGCGTACTGTTATGAAATATATAAGATGAGATCATAAAGATACACACAATATATATGCAATATTAGTTTTTATGCAAAAACAACACACGAAGCTACTGAAAAGACGAAATTGTTAACAAAACTTTTTGATTTTGACAACTAACAGGTGCGCGTACTTTTCCTACAGATAATAATTTATTGATTTTTAGTAGTGATACTAAACTTTTAGTAAATAAATAAAGAGATTAAAAATTATAGGACAAAATATAGGATAAATCATAAGCAAAAAAGTATATTACATGTAATATTTAATCTCTTTTCAGTTTGACCATAACCATTTTTTAATAAATGTTCCACGTGTATCTTTAAATGGACATAACTTTATTATTTATGAACCGATTGAAATAAAACAAACACTAAATGTTAAGTGAAGTTAGCCACAATACATTAGTGAAAATCGCACTCAAATCCGTTAAGCCGTTTTTAAGATTAGCGTGCACAAACGCACAGACAAACAGACAAACAGACAAAAAATTTATTAATCATTGTTTTGGGTTCTATTGTGTTTATAAAGACCCCCGATAAAAGTTTTACTCATTTATCTTCCATGTACAGACATCGACCAGTTACAGATTTATTATATGTATAGATAGACTTTGATACATAAATAAACATATACATACATATATATATATATATATATATATATATATATATATATATATATATATATATATATATATATAGCTGAAGTTATATGCTACTCAGAATAACGTTGCATACATCGTTTGTAATTATTTTTTATCTTTGTGGTGTACAATAAAGTGTGCATGTAAGCAAAGTATATAATATATTAACCTCGATTTCAGCCTTTGTATACTGAGGTACATAAAATCTTGTATCTTGTATATATAAACAAATTTAAATTTACATAATATAACTAAGTACATATTACATAATAGTTTTGTAACGAATAAACATTACAAGTAAATTAAAATTATTGAATGTCTTTATTTGTATACCCTTATATATAGTTATATAATAATAAAAATAAATTTACACTTACTGGTGTCCTGCGGTGGAGGAGTGTACCCACCGGGCTCGGTATCTTGGTAGGCGTGCCGTGCGGGCTACGGGCTGAAATTATAAATAAGTATTAATTTTATAAACAAAACACACGTAAATGGTACTAAGTCAACATAGACTGTTTATTTTTAAATCTGAACGTTAAAAAAACGTAAATAAGGCTTAATATGGAATACACGAATATAAACAATGTACGAGTAGTTATTATTGTAAAAATGCACTGCTTCATCGGTCTAGATATAAGGTCGTAAATCCCGAGGTCCTGAGTTTAAATCCTCAGTCGGACCGATGAAAATTTATTGAGTTTTTCTGTCGAAAATTCTCAGTAGCAGCTCGGAGTTTGAAAGTTGAAAGTGTGTATACTCCCGTGCATCGGAAGGGACGTAAAGTTTTCGGCCTGAGCCTGAACTCTTTCCGGTCGTGTCGGATTACCGTCCCATCGGGTTATAAGAGCTAGGGAATAGAGAGTGCACCTGTGTTTGCACACACACTTGTGCACTATAATATATCATGCGCAGTTGGCTAATCTCTATTGAGATTGGCCACCGTGGCCAAAATCAGTCAAGAGGACATCATTATTATTATTCCCATACAGGGAATAAACGAATACTAGAACATATAAAAATAATTAGAATTAATTATATTGAAATTTACAATAAAATTAATTCTGAAATGTCAATTAAACGAGGTAAAAATTGAATCTTGAATACATTGATGCTGAAAATGGATAACGCATTTGTTAAACATTGGGGGCAACTTCATGACTCGTTGTTTTAGACGCCTTATATTATGTATGCTGAATGAATAAAAGAATACAAATGACTCTACTCCACCTGATGGTAAGTGGTAGTAGAGTCCAAACGCGACGACGGCTTTGTACAGTCAGGCAAAATGATCTGAACTAGCCGCCCTCGCCTTGCCGGCCCGCAAGATGCCTCTTCACGCCTCACTTTTTTATTTTTATTTTTTTATAGCATTGGTAGGCGGACGAGTATATGGACCACCTGATGGTAAGTGGTCACCAACGCCCATAGACATTGGCATTGTAAGAGATGTTCATCATCGCTTATATCACCAATGTCCCACATATCTTGGGAACTAAGATGTTATGTTCCTTGTGCCTGTAATTACACTGGCTCACTCATTTTTCAAACTGGAACACAACAGTACCAAGTAGGTACTGCTGTTTTTCGGTAGAATATCTGATGAGTGGATGGTACCTACCCAGACGATGTTGCACAAAGCTCTACCATCGAGTGAAACATAAACATTTACTAACATCATTTTTAAACTTGAAAATAGCACTATGGATCTCTGTAAATCTCATCTGTAAATAAACATTTATTATTATTATTATTATAAATTCTAGTTCATTGTATACAATCCCTCGAATAAATGGCATACGTTTGAACTTTGAGCAAATATTTGCATGAAACGTGAAATAGCGCGGGTTATTTCGCGTTTAAGATTTTTCCGTTTGTGTAATTTCTTTTGATAAATTCTTATTTAACTTCACCTTTCTGTATGTGTGGTTTAAGTGTTGCAACTGAGCTTGAAGTTGGTTTAAAACGTATTTATGTGATTTATAAAAATTTCACACACAATTTTGGTACATTTATGTACATATATATAAAGTAACAGCAGGTAAATGATCCACTGTTGGACTAAGGCCTCCTCTCCTTTTCGAGGAGGAGGTATGGTTGATAAATGGTAGATTTTCACCCGCCACGTGCAGGTTTCCTCACCATGTTTTCCTGCATCGAGTGAATGAATTAAAATACAAATTAAGAACCTGAAAATTCAGCGATGCGGTAAATTTAAGAGC
Organism: Nymphalis polychloros; assembly: GCA_905220585.2. NCBI lineage: Eukaryota > Metazoa > Arthropoda > Insecta > Lepidoptera > Nymphalidae > Nymphalis > Nymphalis polychloros. The sequence continues at coordinate 7,072,041 of HG992267.1, forward strand.
CGATGGATTGATAATGTCGAAACGATACGAAAATTAATTAATTAATTCTCATTTAACTATATAAACAATTACTACGACCCAGATAACTAAACTCTGAAATAAATATTGTACAATTCAATTCAACCATGGTGGTTTCAACAAACTACGATTATTTACCAACCGTGATCTACGCTGTCATTATTTTTCTAAGTACAAAATTATTTATTGTAAAATCAATTTAATTTTCTTTAACATGTATTTTGTTTTTATTTCTGCTATTATTTAGCTATTATTAAGCCGAGATGACCCAGTGGTAAGAACGCGTGAATCTTAACCGATGATTGTGGGTTCAAACCCGGGCAAGCACCACCGAATTTCATGTGCTTAATTTGTGATTATAATTCATCTCGTGCTTGACGGTGAAGGAAAACATCGTGAGGAAACCTGCATGTGTCAAATTTCACTGAAATTCTGTCACATGTGTATTCCACCAATTCGCATTGGAGCAGCGTGGTGGAATAAGCTCCAAACCCTCTCCTCAAAAACAGGAGAGGAGGCCTTAATCCAGCACTGGGACATTCACAGGCTGTTACTTTACTTTACAACGTAAATGTCCCACATAACTTGGGAACTAAGATGTTTTGTACCTTTTGCCTGTAATTACACTGGCTCACTGACCATTCAAACCAAAACACAACAATATAAATATTGCTGTTAGGCGACAGAATATATGAGTGTAAGTATTTACAACAATTTTGACCGAAACATTTTTACGTAAAACGAGACGATCATACAAAATAGACACTGGTAAACCTTACGTAATTGTCCTTCGAGTATTGTTAAATTTGTTAGGTTTCGAATAATTGTATCCTATTTAGTGTGACCTTGACGACACACAAAATTTGCCGAAACCGTTAAATCATTTGTTTTTTATATAAATAATACTTTACTAATATCCTATTTATGCCCCCAATGAAGTGTACAGCTTGAGTTAGAAGAGGACGACGATAGACCAAGGGAATTGAACCTGCGACTTTTAGACTATTGCGCTATTGACACATAAAAATTACTTCAGCCCATGATGTCTACCTGACCTTTCGGCCACGGATTTCAAGGGAGACTAATTAATAGGTCAGACATATTATAGTATTTTTTATCTTGTTAGATAAACGAATTTACGCGTTTCCCCTACAGAAAGTGGGGGGTTATGTCCGACGAATACCCACTAAAAAACCAGCGGTAACCTCTCTGTGGAACCGTCACGGAATCGCTTTCGCATACTACCGTGACGGTGACGTCCACATGTACTCTGCGCAAACATAAGTGCACTCACGATTCCATCATTCACATAATTCGATGGGACGGTAATCCGATACGACTGGAATGAGATCAGGTGTAGGGGGACGCAACTTAACGTGCTTTCTAAGAATTTCTGGACAGTAAAACCCAATAAATATTCATTGACCTGAACCTGAGTTTTAACCAAGGACTTCGGGACGTTACCTTATATGTTAACCAGTAGACCATCGAGAAATTCGCTTCTACTCTTTCCTTTGCACAATTCAAAAAAAAAACAAATTCTAAATCGCGCTTACGTTTGATTCGCCCCAATGTATATATATAGTATCGACGCTTTAAACATAGAGTTCACGGTGCTATGAGCTCAAGCGCTCTCCACCCAAACGATTACGCCTTGAGCCGAGGTGCTATCCTATAGGAGACACCCTCAGGATGAACGTCTCAATTACCATAAAGTATTATTACCATATATAGTAACAAAAGGAAGTAATTTTTCTCAATCGTAAGACGGTAAAATAGCACTGTACTTGTGTATCTCTACCTAGATCCTTACCTTAAGTCATTTACCACCAGACTACTATTGTTTCATCGTAATCACTGTACTACGATTTATCTAATATGTATAAATATATTTACTAAAGACAACTCAACAGTACAACAGTAAAAGCCTGTGAATTTCCCACTGCTGGACTAAGGCCTCTTCTCATTTTTTGAGAAGGTTCGAAGCTTATTCCTCCACACTGCTCCAATGCGTGTTGGTGGAATACACATGTGGCAGAATGTCAGTGAAATTAAACACACGCGGGTTTCCTCACGATGTTTTCCTTCACCGTTAAGCACGAGATGAATTATAATCACATATTAAGCACATGAAATTCAGTGGTGCTTGCCTGGGTTTGAAGCCACGATCATTGGTTAAGATTCACGCGTTCTTACCACTGGGCCACCTCAGCTTTTTAACGATTTTAAGACAACTCACTGAAGCCAATTTCATTTATAATATATACTAGAGTAGCGTTCTGTATTACATACATTTAGAATGAAAAGGAAATGACCAATTTCTTTAATGGATGGATGGCGGTTTGCATAGCTATCGAATTCAATACACACCACCAATTAGTTGTGGTGTTTTATATTCGTGAATATTGGGAAATTATATTGCTATAAATAAAAAACTCAAAAAACTCGACATTACAACAGAATAGACGTAAACATTTTCATAGAATCCTTTAACAAGATTGCTGTCAATAAGTATAGATAATCATTTTGCTATAAAAAATGACAAATGTCAAATGGCTCGATGAATATTTATCCTTCTCTGTGGTCCATTATGGTGGAAGTTGACAAACGGTACTTAAAATTCACCTTGCATTAGATATTTTGAAATAAAAACTCCCGAATTCAGAGAGGTTAAAAACTACGTAGAAATTCATTTATACAATGTTTATTGTACAATATATTTATTATCTATGTGTCAAAAAAATACATTCCACGCATGTATTTTTTTGGCCACCTCATTTAACGAATCGCTTCCTTTTAAATTAAAAATAACAATTTACTTATAACATATTTTATATAACGTTATCGTTTTAATCCGACGTACAGTTATGTAAACTAAAAATTAAAATTTAATATAAAAATGTCATTTCCTTTTTCTTTCAAACTCGTTTAACTAAACTCGAATGAGCTGTCATTTCCTTTTATTCTCAATCGGATGAATAATAATTTACGAGCATGTCGTACACTTTACAGACAGACAAACAAAGAAACATTCACTTTTATGGGTTTACATAAAACTTTTATATCGTAAAATTATAATAATCTAGTAACAGCCTGTGAATGTCCCACTTGTCCCACGGCTGGGCTAAGGCCTCTTCTCCTCTTTTTGAGGTTAAGGTTTCGAGCTTATTCCACGGCTGCTCCAATGCGTGTTAGTGGAATACACATGTGGCAGAATGTCAGTGAAATTAGACACATGCAGATTTCCTCTCGATGTTTTTCTTCACCAAGCACCACGTCAAGCACGAGACGAATTATAAACACAAATTCAGCAGATGAAATTCGGTGGTGCTTGCCCGAGTTTGAACGAACGTTCATCGGTTAAGATTCACACTGGGCCACTTCGGCTCATATGTAATATTATACGTACCTCTATTGGTTTACGTGGCGCGAGCCAGTTAAGCTTCCAGACGTCATGATTTTCGACAGTCGTCGTCATATTTCGACCGATTTACTCAAAATATTAATGAATTATACACCTAAATCTTCGCCATGAATCACTCCGTCCATTGGTGGAAACCGTATAAAAATCGCAGTTCATCGCGTTCAAACAGACAGAAGGGGGGGGGGAGCACTTTGATATATGAAGTTATATTAAAAAAAATAAAAAAAAAATATTGTAATCTTTGTATATTTATTAAAAATAATTATTTATGATAAATATAGAATATCTCGTGAAAATAGTAGATTACATTATACATCCCTGAACCGAAGGTTACACACCTATTAATAACACGTGTATAATTGAAATAAAAACGATGTATACATAACGACGTATATACTTTGTGTGTATAATTTATGTTTGATAATAAATAGTATCAGTCATGCTGTCGCGGGCCGCCAACAAAATTATTTAGGTAATTTTTTCTTAGGTTTCGGGATCGAGATTGTTACAAATTGAACTATGAACGGATTTATCGCGTATAATTTAACATTTCTCTATGATTTCATGTTTCGTTCACAAGTTTTGGTCACAAGCAATTGTTTAACCCGTACTTGCCACCTTGGTGTACAAAACTACCCCAGGCCTATTGAGGAAAATAGTAATCTTTCCAGTTTTGTTGGCTTTTATAGCATTTTTTTTAGTGTACTTAAATTTTATTATTGGCTATATAAAGTAAATAATCTTTAAAAAAGAGTTTTCAATATTTTCACAACAATTTTCAAGTTGAAATATTCAGTAATTAATTTTTTATAACAATTTTTATCACTGTAGTACAAATCTACCCCATGGTGGCAAGTACGTAATTCTACAGAGGTGTGGCAAGTAAAGGTTAATACAAATTATTTAGGTGTTAATAAAAAGCCTATGTAATTAAACTTATTCCAACACGCTGCTCTAATGCGGGATAGAATGGAATTAAACACATGCAGGTTTCCTTCCTTCGCCGTCAAGCACATGAAAATTAAGTGGCGCTTGCCCGAGCTTGAACCCACGATCATCGATTAAGATTCACGCGTTCTAACCACTAGGCCATCTCGGCTTTTTTATGAGCTTAATTTCTATTTAAAATGTGCATGTTTCCAATCAAAATCTCCAGCCTGGTTGAGTTAACCACTCTCTTAGACCGTTTGAAAAAAAGGAAAGTATTCCTTAGCCCAGTCATGAGACATTTAAGCTGTTACTGTTTGCTATATATATATATAAAGCTTGAATATTATACTACTTCAATCCAATGTCACATTATTATTACAAGGTTCCACGTAACATGTGTTTTACACAAACATAACACCTTGCGGCCGCATCGCGTCACATTGTATTATGCTAAATGACAAGTCAATTTATACGATAATATTTTCCTTATTTTTGGAAAATTTACATCAATAACTACAAGAACAAACTCACGGTTACTGTTCACGTCATTATCTTATAAACCTACCTAAAATTATATTTAAAACATAATTTTGAAATGTCAAAAGTGCAATTGTTTTTTGGGCGTCTAACGAAGTAAAAGTCACAAGTTCGATCCTGAATCCTTGGTAGAGCTTTGTGCAAGCTCGTCTGGGTAAGTACCACCCACTCATCAGATATTCTACCGCAAAACAGCAGTACTTTGTATTGTTGTGTACCGGTTAGAAGGGTGAGTGAGCCAGTGTAATTACAGGCACAAGGGACATAACATCTTAGTTCCCAAGGTTGGTGGCGCATTGACAATGTAAGTGATGGTTAACATTTCTTACAATGCCATTGTCTATGGGCGTTGGTGACCACGTACCATCAGGTGGCCCATATGCTCGTCCGCCATCCTACACAATAATAAATGTCTGCTGATGAAGTTGAGTCTTTGAGATTGACGCCGTGCCCAATATTCTTTATAATTATTATTATTAATTTATAATATAAAAATAACAAGATTGCCGCTCAGCGACTTTGCTTAAAGAAACGTGTTATACTTATCAGATTTTATATAAAGTTACAACGATTGGCAAATATTAAATATAACCAAATGCTCTGCGCGGTTTCAAACGCACACAAGTGATGTTATACAATCTAAAACTTGAGCTCAATTAGTGAGAAAGGAATTATTTTTTCAAATTCGCTTTGTAAATCCTGAGATTAAAAAAATACAAACATTAATGTTGGTGTTCGCTCAGTGTTCGAAATTCGAACATAATCATTATTTAAAATTTGAGGATAACATTAACACACATTTATGTATTTGCACGTTTCCAATTTTATTTTTACTCTTATTTTTTTTTTTTTTTAATGACAACACTAAAGCTCGTCAGTAGCTAACAAACGAAAAAAAATAAAACAAGAAAATCGGTTGGCAAACAGGAGTAGTAGGTAGTACTGTTTTATCTTTGCATATTTATGTACAACATAATGCAATAACATTCTTTACAAAAAAAATTGTCTCAATTATTAACCATTTTAATAATAATAACAAAAACAATTAATAATACTCTAATAGCTAGCTATTATATCTTTACTACTGAACATTCTGTGTCATTTTATCACAACTAAATGCATTAAGCTAAAAATATAAGCCGACCTAGACCACCAACTTATCCAATATTCTACTGTCTAACAACAATACTGAGTATCATCTTCCAGTTTGAAACATGAGTATGTCAGTGCTGGTGTCCACTTACCATCAGGTAGCCCACGACAAAGCCTCCATTCCACCAAATCCACAAGCTTAATAATAGCTGTTTAAATAATTAAAATAATTTAAACCGCTGTCATTAATTTTTATCTATATTCGTAATTAGTTAATTCCTCAGTGTAATTAGGCCTTATTTATATAAATTATTTATTATAATAGTAATGACGAAATGTTTTAATAAAATGTCTAACTTACTCTTTCCAGGTATCAATCTCGGGCTGATCGGTGGACGATCTTCTATTGAAATTGTCGTATTCAAGTCAGATTCTTTTCCGAATGTATTATTATTATACTTTTTAACGCTGTCAGCCCAATCCTGTATCCATGTTTTATCACCTTTACACCGATTTAAGCTCAAATATGATAATTTACCCACAACTTGGTCAGTCGTTATATCTGAATTACTGTCCGTTAAGGCTTTTTGGGCATTCCTTAAAGCTGTGCTTTCAAATTTAGCATCATCGAGAACACCTTTGCTACTCGGTAATGATACGGGAACTGAGGATTCCCGTGAGAGTCTATGCACGTAATCCGTCTGATCTATATCCGATTTGGTCAAACTGCACCGTCTACGACTTGGTATTTCAACCTTTGCAGGATACTTCGAGCTTAGAACCCCTGACGTGGTAACTGACGTGATCATCCCCTCATCAACATCCTCATCATGTTTCGGAGGTGATTTTGAGAATGTTTTCTCTGTTATTGTCCGGACCCTATTCTTAATCTTTTCTAAATAGCTCCGTGTGGATTTTATTTGCTTCGTTGTTTGCAAAGCCAAGTCACTTTCATTAGGAGATTCGTAGCAACATGATATTTCTAATACATTTTTATCTTTCGATATCTTTAGTAGTTCATTATCTTTATTAGACGAGACCGGTGCCCTAAGACAGATGTCTCTCCTTGGTTCTTTAGTGATAACTTTTTGAGGATTAGGAAAATCAAAAATAATTTCAGGATCATTCTCAATGTTTATAGTTTTATTTAAAGCAACTTCTAGAGCTTCATTGTATATATTAGTACCAAAAGTACGGTCTATGCTCATTCTAGCCTTCTGCTCCTCGGTATAGTTATCACCTTCGATAGTATATGTACCTGTGGAAGAATGATTTGATTCTCCGTCAACTTCATCATCATCATCAATATACAATGGTTCCGATTTTGGTGGACATTTTTTAAATAATAAATCAGGGGTCACTGACGATGCTCTGCTTTTACGTAATGGACTTTTAGAATGTTCTGGAGTGGACAAGCCATTGTCAGGGGTTAATATATCTAACTCAGGGCTAGAAATATCTGTCAGCATAACACCTTCAGGGCTCTGATCGATGATATCCATAGGATGTTTATTGTTAATGTTGCAGTAAATCGGCGATTTATGAACTTCTCTAATATAGGAACTGTTTGAACTCTTTAGAGGTAAGTTCAGGGCATGACGGGACGTAAAGTTATCACTTCTCGACATTATACTGTCGACTATAGGACTTTTGGACGTACGTTTGAATTGGAGCAGGTCATTGACAGGCGATTTCACTTGTCTATTTGTTACTGGACTAGTTATATTCGATCGATCACTACTCTGGGCGAGCGGACTTCTTCTTAGTTTCAGAGAACTTGACAGTCCACTGTCTTCTTGATCGGACGAAAAATATCCCTCAGAATTGTAACCTTGCGCCTTCCGAGGAAGTTTAGCGCTCATAGGTGGTCTCTGGGAGACAGGACTGGGCCTCGACTGACTTGCAGACATCGACTGTACCCGCTGGTGACGGGCCTGAGACTTCTTCGCTAGCTCCTCGAGTTTACGGTTATCGAACTGTTTCGCGGCGCCAAAGTCAATCGTGAAAGCCATGGGATGTGGTTTGGGTGTAGTTGGTTCCGATTTATTCTGACCTTCCTCAACACTGTCATTTTTATTTATTTCACTATCCGACTTGATCGCTTCCAAAACGCTATTCTGCCCTTCGGATAAAGGACTCGAAACCTCTTCAACACTAACACTCATATTTTTCAAGGATTTAATAACCGTGACATCATATTCACAAAACCATCGCTTTCAATAACCACTGCCTTTGTTTCACTTTAAAAGAACCTAAATTTAGCACAGCACAGAAAACACAGAACTAAGAAAAATTAATAGAATTAACGAAAAGTGGAACGAGAGCACTTGTAAAAAATATCTACATTCGTACGCGATTAGCACGATCGCATTCGCGAATAGGCGACAGAACGACAACAGACACGACGAAACGAAAAAGGAATGTTATGATTTCATGGACCAACCGTATGATTTTTATTTTTAGATCTTATCTTGGCAACACTAAATACATGTAAATTTTCGGTAGCCAATAAGAAAATAGATGCATTGTATATCCTTAATTCTTATTGGTAATTTTCAAAACTACAAAATATTAAAAAAAAAAAACAATGCTGTTAAATACGGTACCATGATATTTATTAAAATATTTCGTCTATATTTTATGAAATGGATCAGCTTATAACATGCTCAATCTGTACTGAATTATTATTAGTAGTATGTGTATTCATTAATAATTCAGCTTACATTATTTATTATTTTTAAATTTATTATTACTTGATATTGAAAATAAAATACTACAATTTCTAAATTAGTTAATAATTGGTTTAAAAAAAAGTGAAACGAAACTAATAATGTCAAATTGACATAAGCTTATGGTTACCATAACAAGGATTTTGCCTCAAGTTCGGTAATTTTTGTTCTTGTTATAACGTAACGTGATGTGATGTGTATGAGCAGTTTCAGACTGATTCTTTTACGATGTATGTCATTTTGTACATAAAGAGTACTTTCTAGGTATCAAATTTGACAACAAATGAATACTTCGTTTCATAATAATTTCCAAAAAACTCCCGAATGTAGTCCATTTGCAAGGCAAAATATATAGTCGAATCGAGTGACATGGTTGTAACATACGATTAGTACACTGAAAGACATACAAAATCTAAATTTTAAATTTAGTTAAATTCAAAAGATTAAAAAAAAAATGCTCAAATTACGTCTTTTCACGTTCAAATTGTATTAAAATGTTCAACATTACTCTTAAACAATACATATCTTAATACATTTTTATATCTCTATATTAACCCATTAACCGCCAAAATAAAAACAAAAGTGATATTTTTACAAAACATTTATTTTTATATTGTTTACAAATCAAATAAACATAAAAGAAAGAAAAAAGTAGAAAAAAATAATCAGGGTCCTTATGAGGGGGGTGTACTCGATTGTGTACAGCGGCGTATTATAGATGAAAATTTTCGAAACATTGTTTTTCAACACACAATGTTTTAAGACTTTTTACATTGCCAGCGAACTCTTGCGTGACATACAACACATCGTAAGGGCTTTCCAAGTTTTTGAGGATAGTGTCCTGTACCGTCTTGAGGCAAGCCTGGGACCGATGATGATGAAGGTCGAGCCTTATTTTGTGTTTTCTGGCGTAAGTAAAATCTCGCAATGGTACGTCGGAACAGCAACTGATCCATGCTATCACTGTGACTAAGAACATGCAAACGCCACGCATTTGCGATAGCCATATCCACCATATAGGTAAATAAAACCCACCACCACTTTTTTCCATGAATTGCAATCCTATAAAGTGATATAGACTATAATGATAAGTTTGAAAAAGTTTGGGTATATTGACATCCGTTTTTTGATGCTGTACAGGTGACCACCGTTTTACAACTCCTAACGGTTCAATGGTATCATAATTTGAGGCTATTGTGCAAACACTATTATCCTTCTATCTCACTAACAATATTTCATTTTTCTTATCAAACCTGTAATCATACGAAGCACGGTCTTGTTTTTTCATCTCTTTACTACTTTTTAGTGGACATTTCTTCGTTCTATTATCTCTTATTGTTCCAGTCGCACGATATCCTTCTTTTTTGAGATCTACTAAGAGATTATAGTTAGTAAAAAAATTATCAAAAAAAACTTGGTGATTAGATGGATCAGTCCCCAATTTCCTAAGTAACATTTTGACTACTCTTGATCCTAAAGGATCACTAGAAGCTTCGAGAGCTTTTCCACAATACAAGTCAAAAACATAGCAGTATCCCGTAGAACTTGCTGCTACCCAGTTTTTATAGCCAAACCGCACTTGTTTTCCTCGGATAACTTGCTTAGCAGGATGATGGCCAAAATATTTAACCATCGATTCATCTATTGAAATATGTTCGTGCATCACACCCCACTGAAGAAATTTATTTATTAGAATATCAGCTAATGGCCGAATTTTAAACATTTTATCCTTGGTACTACTTGCTTCGTTGTTGTTTACGAAATGAATATTCTTTTTTATATCCCGAAATCTTTGTCTGGGCATGGATCTCGATACCATTTCGACGCCTACGTCTTCATCATAAGACCAATACAAATCTTCTCTGGGTAACTTATGATACCCAGATAATATCAATATGCCTAGAAACTTTTTTAAGTCAACAGAGTCCAGTTGGAAAGTGTGTCTATTGTTTTGATTAGCATATAAAATTGTATTTGTAATTATCAAGCTAATCACTTCTTCATCAAATATTTTTTCAAATATTTGTATCTTGAAATGTTTCTTTTACTAGTTTCTGTCTATCAATAACATTCGTTCTTTCTTGAGTTGTATAAGAATAAATTGGTGAACACGTACGCCATACTGGCTGATCTGGCTGTTGACGATGACTTCTCTTTGACTTCTCAGCCAAAGGCTCATCATCGCTGTTGTCGGGGTCCCCGCATGGAATTTTATAATAATTACACCTAAATACCTCTATATTACCAGGCACATCCCGGGGCAAAGATGCAGTAAGTTGCTCGTCAGCACCTTCTTCTTCATCAGTCACAACGCTAGGTTCTGGTGGTATAATCGCGAATTCATAAACAGCCTCACTATCACTATCTTCTAAAACAGCAATGACTGCTTCCTCTAAGCCGTTGTAATAGTCAGAAACGTTGAGATGTCTCGAACTCATTATAATAATAACCTGAAGAAAAAAGTGCAATAGTTATATGGATGCGGCCGCTGTACCCAAGTAGGTACAGTAGTGTTTCACGTACGACTACTTTGTAAATATAAGTTGAAAAACATGAGTTTAACATTTATTCTATACATAAGGACGTACACTACAAATATATATACATAAAATAAATTTGGGTATATGTAAACACTATGAAATAATAAAATGGTTTACTTACCTGTATTTAATGATTATATTCCTTAATTGTAATCCTCTCAGTGATTATTTTGCGAATAAATGAGCTTAAATCGTTTATTATTTCAATATACTGTATGTCTTCTATTAAACTGAGCGAAAAAAACAACACTAACTTTTAGAATTTTATAACTACCCCCAATTGTTTTGCTGTACCCAATCAGGTACAAAGGCGCCAAATGGGTTAATTTATTGCTTACAGTATAATTTATAGTTATATATTATTTCTATTCATTTTATAAAAAAATGTTTCATTTTAATAAGTCAATTTTTTTTTAATTTGCTATAAGGTGAAATGTTTTTAGTATTTGGCAAACTCTCTGTCAAACTGTACTTGAAATAAATATATGTCAAAAAGTTCTAAAAGATGGCAGAGGCCGCCTTTTCGAAGGACGGGAAATATTATTCAGCTATAACTCAAGACGGTAGATTGAGAATATGGGACACAGAAACTAATCTTCTGGAACAGGAGTACACGCCAAACCTCCATTTAACCTCACCACCATCATGTTTACAATGGATCAGCGTCACATCAACTACAGTAAGGATATCACACGTGGTTTTTTACACTCTATATTGATTAATTTCAGTTTAAAATAAACATAGCTAGTTTTAAATACATGGCTTTAATAATAATTGAGGATTACAGTGTTTATGTTTTAAATAAATCCTTCGATAACATGTAAATACTAACATAACCTTAATTTCAGAGCCCACAAAAAGGTAGAAGAAAATCTGTCGATGTTCAAGAAACACAATGCATAGCATTAGGAACATCAAGTGGAAAGATTCTACTATATTCTATAAGCCAAGCTAAAGTAGAAACTATTCTGACAGATAATAAAATTAAGAATAGAATTCAAAGTCTGGATTGGCATCGGAAGTATGGTTTGTTTAGCTGTACGCAGGACAATTTCGTCCAAGAATGGGACATAGAGAGTACAACAGTTAGAAATAAGTACAATATTAATATTGCAAGTAAGAATAAACAGAGTAACAAAGTCAGCGCTATAAGAATTGTACCTCATAATCAGGTCAGTTACATTATTGATATCTTCTTAAATTCAATTTATATAAATATTTTATTTACTGCTGTATACGTTATTTGTGTTCATTGTGCCCTACCGTAACCTTTCCAGTGATATAAGTTGCGTTCCCTGGTTCAAATGAATGTTGGAAGCAAGTTTTTGAGTAAATTAGTAGTTTGTGTATGGCATGTCTCGTCTCTTTTGGCTGAGTAAAGAAATCTGTTAGGTAAACTTAAAAGCTCCTGCTTTAAGTTTATCTTATTATTGATTGTTTATATAATGTGTTGTAATGTTTCTTTGAATTAAAAAATATATATATCCAACTGCATACCATTGGTTCTTGCGATAATATTAGCCAGAAATCTTTACATTATTGACAGCTAAACTGTGGAAACTATATAACAACTAGCTGTGAATCTACATATTACACAATAATTGTATGAACAGCAAGTATAAACATAGCGAAAGTGTAAAGTGTTGAATAGTTGCGAACAGTTCATATAATTGCATTTAATACAAATGGCAATTTTTTTTTTTAATTATTAAAAACTTAGTAATGTAATCAAACAAACAAACAAAAAATAAATAAAAGATTATTGCATTTTTATGTAAATGGACAATTTATTATATACTTATAGACTTTTTCTTTTATCGATCGATCGATCGATCATCTTAAATATATATTATTTTAATTTCAGAACACCCTTGCAAAGTATTTAATAGCAGCATCATGGCAAGTTTGTCTCTGGAGGTTGCACGGCGAAGATTCTACGGTCATTAAATGCCTCGGCCACAGTGCCGCACCCAGAGCTTTGCTAACAATAGCTCAATTAAATAAATCATGTTGGTTGATAGAGGGTTCTCAGTAAGTTACCATTTTGTATTGTTATTATTATATCATCTGCCTAGTATTTATATGTGTATGGATTGTAGAATCAGCAGGATACTCAATAGTCACTCTGTGTCATCAATAAAAAAACTTGTATGTTATATTCATATACAATTTTATTTATGTATCCTGTATCAACATCAATGTATACTAACTCCAGGGTCTTCTAATGTTTATATAAATCTGTGCAAAATTTAAATAAGGCTTATTATAAAGCCTTATTTAAGGCTTATTATAAAGCCTTATTTAAATTTTGAGAATTTGAGTATATATAATTCATCACACTAGACTAGAGGAAATTATTGTGAGGTATTGTATTAATGGGCATATTTTAAATTAAATTTTCACACATGTATTATGATAAAACTCAATCAACAGTTGGTGATTTTTTTCTTAAAGTAAAACTTGAATAATTGTTATGATTAGTATAATAACGAGATGTATTTGGTTGAACAGGTTTTATTTTTAATCAATTTACGTTGTTACAAGTTTCTGTTACTTTTTAAAGACATTTCCACAAATATTACACGTGACATGTATAGGCTCGAAACGAAATTGAATTGTAACAATTTGAAAATTTACAGAACTGAACGACTTCTATCGTTTTGGGACGTAACAATAACAGAGGAGCACCTGCCTCAAACAAACGGAGAGGAGTTGACACCGAGTAAACGTCAAAGAAAGTTTTCCCTTAATGCCCCCGTCGTTCCCACACCAACATACAACTTTGTACTAGAAGACGCTCCGAGAATTATTGACGTTGAAATAAAAACAGAAGATGGAGCAACTAAGTTAAATTTAGCAGCAGCGACTAGGAGTGGTGTTGTACATTATTATGGACATATGTTAAATGGGTGAGATTACTGTGATTTCTCCATGCAATTTCTACGGACAAGCAATTTAGTCACATTTTGGTGATGCAATATATGATTATTTAGTCGTCTAAAACCAGCCAGCCCTTTACGAAAACGTGAAATATTTTATTTTACACATTAGTTTAGCCCATTAGCCTACCTGATGGTAAGTGGTCATCAACACCCTTAGAGATTGGCATTATTAAAAATATTAATCCCTTACATGGTCAATGCAAGATTTCTGTCACCTTACGGTGTAATGTCACTCGTGCCCATAGTTACACTAGCTTATGTAATAAAAAGATGTATTAATGAGTTAGTTAAAAAAAATACCCCAAAAATTATACTAAATTTCTTGAAATTATTAACAGAGCATCAACTAAGCCGATTAAACCTTCCAACACAATACAAGTCACGACGGAGGATGCACAACCTTTGCCCCTGCAGTGTTGCAAATTACCAGCGACCGGAGACTTGCTGATAGGATACAATAACGGTCCAACGTTACTCTTTGAGAAAATTGTAAGTATATATCATGTTATTTTCAAATGCCAATAAATAATTGCTATGGAAGAATTTAAAGACACAAATAGTTTTAGTTAAAAACTCAGCCAGTCGCATCCTCGTACATATTTTACTTAAATATAAAACTGCAGTTGCACCTTGCTTCTGTTCTTTCATAAAACAGATATTATGTATGAATTTACTTTTACAAAGCTTTTAAAATGGTGCTTTATACCATTGTTTCTAGACAGTAATGAAATATGTTTTTTTTTATATTATCTTCTAATATAAAGACTTAAGTTTGTTTAGTTTATCTGGATTCAAACAAAATCTCATAATCCAATTTATATGCAAATAACTCGACTTTTCACAAGGATAACCTTTATTCCTTTATGTATTATTTTTGAATTTAAAAAACCAAAGTATAGAATAATAGTTCCTTGATTTCTTCCAATATAAAATAATTACAAAACGTTCTTTTTTTTTTTTAAGGTATAGCTTATTTATTTAATTAAAAAAATTCATATTTATTAATATATTTTAGAACTACACATTGTTTTTAATTTATAGATAAAACACGCCATCTTTAGATTGTCCTGTGGCATTGTACCCAAAACACTGGCACTATTTCCTCTCTGCACCGCTAGACTCAGCCTTTGGGCTAAACATGCAAAATAACAGCTCTCCGGTCAGAAGTGTGTATTGCATTCAAATGTTAAATTTCAGACTCCAGATTTAAAAACAAAAACTCAAGTGTTAATACGGGGCGAGGCGAAAGTAAAGAGTAAAACGAACAACGCGAATGACGTGAACAAGGTACGCTCAGAAAAGGGGAATAATGTCACGTATGTGGAACCTATGGGAGGAGTCAGCAGGAAACGGCCAACGCCGGGAGGCAAGGTTAGTACCATGATTTGAACAATATTGTCCCAATAACTGGGTAAGTTTACCTACTGATGAGAAATAGTTAGAACTTTTTTGTTGTGAGTATTTTTGGGATTTCTTATTTTTAACATGATAACGAGATCCTGGGTTGGAACAATTCCGTTAAGAAATTCTGTTGTTCCGAAGATTGTATTGGTTGCCGTAGCTAAAATAGTGAAATCTACTATTAAAGTATAAATTTCAACAAGCTCTTTTAAACCATTATTTTACAAAATTATATTGAATGTAAATTCTACCGAGGAACACCGTTAGCAGATTTTTTTCTATAACTATAGCTTATAAGGAAACTCCATCACATTATTAACATTAAAGAGTGTAAAAAAAATCACAAATATGTCAACAGGTGGAGTTGTCGATGGAAGAGCGTCTATCAAACCTAACAGTGGACGTTAAGAATCGGAGCAAATCGGCAGTTAGTCAGAACATGACTAAACTTTTGATGCAAGGATTACATTCAAACGATAAAGCGTAAGTTATTTATTGATTACATAACATATAGAATATCTATTGCACTGGTTAATTTATAAAGAATATTATATTAATCCAAGAGTATATTGGCAACTTTTTCAATGGTGGATGGAATGCGATATTCTCAGCTTCGATCCTCGATCCTTTTTGGGGCTGTCGTTGTAGCTATTTTTAAACCAAATACTTAATTTAACCCGGTTGTATCGTTAACGCCCCTCAACATCATAAATAAAAAAATAATATGTGAAGGTTAATCAAATCGGTGATAAAAATTATCTAGGCATATATAAGGTTAAGCGAAAAAAACTATTTATTAGTTATAAGTAACAGCCTGTGAATATCCCACTGCTGGGCTAAGGCCTCTTCTCCTCTTTTGAGAAGAAGGTTTTGGAGCTTATTCCACCACGCTGCTCCAATGCGGATTGGTGGATTTTTATGCTATATTATTATGCTAGAATCCTTTAAAAGAAATATGATTTAGGATATGATTTTCATAACAAACATGCTTATGTAAGATACTCTCCCCGCAGGGTGCTGCTGTCGGTGCTGCAGCAGGACGACGCGCGGCTGGCGACGCGCACGGTGAGCGCGCTGCCCCCCGAGCACGTGCCGCGCCTGCTGCACCAGCTCGCAGACCTCGCCAGCCGCAAGACCAGCCAGTGAGTGCCCGCTGCACGCCTGCGACTCACACTTCACTGAAATTATGCTTTTTTTATATTCCAATTATATTTCTTCACTTTTACAAGTTGGGTATGTGGACTCAACCTGTAAATTGTACTGCACCGTCGAGAACTCAACGATTCCTTGTTACTACTGAATGTTTGCTTACTACAATTGTTTAATTCCATACATGATTTTGCTTAAAAAATAATTATTTTGGTAAATATGTCTAAACAATTTCAAGGTAATTCCACAGACTGCACATTTTTGAGCTGTAATCGTAATTAATATTTAAATTTTTAATGTATTATAGATGTGCAGCGTCCTGCACCTGGCTAACAGCTGTATTGAAGTGTCACTCTGCCTTAGTGCTGGCCACGCTTAACTCAAAAACATCGGACCATCTTACACAATTGCTGGCGATATTTACACACAGGTAATTAATTATAACAAAACATTGGTAGACTTTTATAAAAACTCCTGTAATATATCATACGTTAAAATTTGGTATTTATTTTAAACAGATTGTTCTTTATCATTTTACTTTGATTTACTGGCCCATTGGATTCCCACCTCTAGTCTGTGTGTATTATGTATAAAAGTATGTATTATGTATTTATTTAAAATTATATTATATAATGTGTAAATAGGTATATCAGTCAAAGACAAATATATGTCTATATATATAATATAACATACAAAGAACTAAATAAAAAAATAAAAAATATCAGACAACTTGATCCTGTAGTTTTAAACAAGCCTTAAATTTAACACGTCTGCATGCATGCAAAATCCATAATATATATATAAATTATAATATTTACACTCCAAGTAATGATTATGTTCATGAGCTAAATAAAAGCTCGATCAAGTGTGAGCTTCTTTCTAATTGCTTATGATTGTTGTATTTCAGACGCTCACATCTGTGTCAACTGCTGAACCTGAAGGGTCGTCTCGACCTCACTATATCACAACGCTCCACGGTAGATGAAATTGTTGAACAGCAACCCGTACTTGAATACAATGGTATGTATATATCTGTATGAAAAGAGGCTTTGGTTCTGTAAAACTCTCATTGTTTTAATTTCACAATTGAAAAATATAAATATTCGCTCAAAACTTATTAAAGATTATTCAACTAATATACAGTCGAACTTGGGTACGCAGAATTAATAGCAAAATTGTGTAGTGGTAATATTGTCTTGATATTGGTAATTAAATTTAAACCATTTCAATTTATAGACACATCATCCGATGACGAAGTGGAACTTGAAAAGTATCAATCAGACAGCGATCAGATGTGGGAAGACGATGAGGTGGACGGAGAGAGCCAAGGGAGTCACAGCAACAGATCGGATGGCTGACACAATAAATATTGTTTTTATTTGATGTTTCATTTGAACCCACTTGCTGTAATTATATTGTAAAATTAAGATTAGTAAATATTTTATTAAGTGTTATACTGTTTTTATTCAAAACAATAGTAATAAATCATACATAGATTTGATAAGAAATGTACTGCAAGTGAGAAACATTTGCAAACGTTACATGTAAGCGTTTCACATTTCGAAAGAATTGAAACGCTGCAATATATTATGAAAAATCATATATTATGCAGAATCACAATCAAATTCAATTAGAGAGAAGTTTTCGAAATTTGTTGTATGTATGTGAAATATAATACATATATTGGCAGCTTAGCCGCCACATCTGAACCCATCCCTTATTCCTATGGATTTTTATGCCTAAATACTATTAGGCTACTGGTCATTATGCGAATGGAAATTATGCCAAAACAAATTAACCTGAAAGATAATTGTCAACATAAACTACGTCAAAAACATTTATGGCAAAGTATTTTTTTTTTATTGTAGGGGAATGCGGACGAGTGTTTGGGCCATTCGATAGTAAGTGGTCACTAACGCCCATAGACAATGGCATTGTAAAAAATGTTAACCATCGCTTACATCGCCAATGCGCCACCAACCTTGGGAACTAAGATGTTATGTCCCTTGTGCCTGTAATTACTCTGGCTCTCTCACCCTTCAAACCTGAACACAACAATACCGGAATATATGAGTGGGTGGTACCTACCCACACATAGTCGATGCGCTCTTGGCAGAGCAGTCGTGGTCGTCATGAAGTAGCTGATTTTATTCTATTCAGAATGTACCTACGTAATTGTCCACCTAACTAGATAGCTATTTACGTACTTAAAGTAAAAAAAATTAAGCAATAATAAAACCTCGGCCGTCTCGATAAAATATTTATTTACATTAAATAATTATTTTTTAGTAAGAAACTCAAAGGGGGCCGTTTGAGTTCAGGTAATTGAAAAAAAAGTTAAATTTTCGAAGCCTTGAAGTGATAGATCATGTATTCAGAATTGTTAAGGAACGCTTATATGCTAAAGGATATTACGCAATCAATGACTTCGTAGATGATTGCACACCTTGGGAATGAAACGATCGCGTCCAGGCTATTTCAAATAAATAATAATCTTATAATGTAAATCAATTATAATTGTAAAGAATAAGCTAAAAAAAAAACATAACCCAGTGAGTTTCTTTCGCCGGTTCTTCTCAGGTCTTAGGTGTTTATTTCCGAGCCGGTGGTAGATTTATGAAAACCAATAAGCAAGTGTAATGCTTCTATATTGAATAAAGAAATTTGATACATAACATAATGTATGAAATGTATTTATGAGATATAACACGTATCTAGATTATTTGTATGTCGTAACCACTGACAGAAAAAACTCGTTAGTATCAATTTATACATAATATGCAGCCTCGCGTGAATATTCTATTTATGGTATATTTTTTGAGTTATTTGTAGCAGTGAGAAAGATTAAATAATATAACAAAATTGTAATCGCACCGTCTTTATTTCTCTTAAAATTATAACATACATCACCTCGTATGTCCACAACTTAACCTAACTTACAACTATTTGTATGAAAACATCGATTTGCTAGAAATGTTAATAAAAATACACTTTCATTAGAAATAGTTATAAATTTCTAATAATATTTCTATAACAAATATTGCCGGAAATTTTTTTTGAATGATTTCATGGAATATCAAATAAGCAAAGTAAATTTAAGATGCACTTTCATTAAAATTTTATATTAATTATATTACAAATACTACGCTTTCTTAGCCGGTGGTCTGAAAACTCCTACAACGACTGCGTGGTCCCTCTCGTAGGGCTCCAAAGTTAACTGTTCTTGAGGTTTTAGTTTGTCAGCTTGTAACTTTTTAACTTCCGCTGCGAAAACAGCTTCAGGCTGAGCCGTTGAATCTATACATGATGCCTGGAGTACAAAAAGAATCAATTAGGTCATATTTTATATAAATTTATTATTATAAATAAGTTTTAATTCCTCAGTGAGAGAGTTCAATTTCATTCAACATGAAAAATTTAGTTATTTTGTTATCATCATAGGAAATTTGGCTTGATAGATCATATAAAATATCTCAGGAAGATATACAGGTTTATTTGTAACGACCTAGCAACCTCGCAGGACTAGATAGCTAACACCATAGGCAACAACTTTTGTTCTATCTGTGTGATGTGAGCTATCTAGTCCTGCGATGTTGCTGGGTCGTTACAAAAACCCTGTATAGACAAAGATATTATTTACATTAATGTAGAATAATATTTAAATACTATTAATTAATCAGAAAAATATAAAAGTATTTAAATGAGAGAAAATACAGTAAATCCTTGGTAAGCCAGCTTATAAGCAAAGCAGACCACCAGTATGTGTAGTGACAGTGTGAAACATTGGGACTATAAAAAGAACTAAAATGAGAATCAAATAAAAAAAATACCTTAATAGATATAACAAAATGTCCTCCGTTCTTGAGAAAATGTTGTGCGTTTAGACTGACAATTCTAGCTTGGTCCGGTTGAGCGACGTCCGCGAATATTGTGTCAACCATACCTACTAACATTCTGAAAAAAAATATAAGTTTTTTTTTAAATTTCGTTGTTTATCCAATTCATTTTAAGAAATTGTAAGTAGTTATCAGAGAGAGAGTTCAAATAACATCAACATGAAATATTTAGAATATTGAATATCATCACAATAATTAAAGTAAAAAGATTGAAAAAAAAACCAATTAGGTTTTTTAAAATTAACATTTAAACCAAATAACATACCTATATTTTAACGGATGTCTCGCATCTTCAATAATTGGAATAATATTTGTTCGTTTCTTGGCTACATTTATGAGATCACGTCCCGATCTGTGTGAGAACTCCACTGCGTACACGAGGCCTTCCTGCGAGTGATACAGATTGTCAGTTGAACTTATTTAGTAACAACGGTATTCCTTTTATATATTAAATAAAATCAGTATAGTGGGTAGTGGATATGAAATAGTCTTCATGAATAGGTCTGTAAATACTTGTATTCATCATAGAAATAATATTTTTAATATATTTTACATGATTATATAAATTTCATTTCATTCTTTATAACAAAATATATAAAAAAAAAGATTCTTTGTAAAGAAATTTGGATTTTGTCAAAATTACTGAATTTGTTAAATTAATAGTTAATTAATTTTGTCGACATGTAACTTTTCAATAATAAAAAAATTGTAAAATGTAATAACCATTTTTAATAGTAAACGTTAACCACAAAAAAAAATCCTCTAAAATAAATAAATAATAATATTACTCACAGGTCCGACGACATCTGAGACGTGACTGACTGTTGTACCGCTGGCCGCTCCAAGATACAAAACTCTTGATCCCGGAGGCATGTGTATAGCATCTACACCACCCATGATGGCAGCAGCTAATTTCGATCTGAACGGATTCCATACTCTGTATTCCACCTTCTCTCCTTCATTCTGTGTTAGATTTTTTTTATAATTAATACATATTCTTTTAATAATATTAACAGTTTATAAGCTTATTAAGAATCAGAAGTGGGTATGTGGATATAGTCTTCACGATTAGGTCGAGATTAGAGGGACCAAATCATCATTTTATAAATTATTTAAAAAAATAATTATTATATTTTAGTCCATTCCAGTTGTCCTAAATTACTATGTAAATAAAATTTGCAGAAAAATGTACCTATAATGTTCTAGTCTGTTTTGCTTGCCAAGAATCTACACATTCTTAGCCAGTTTTAAAATTTTAATTTGCAAATGTATAAACATATGAAAGCAGTGTTTTGTTTTACAACTTTTTAATTACAATTGAAATGGACTAAGATATGCAAAAAAAAAAACTTTACTATGACATATTTCATAATACGAACCTCAACTGATATTCTCTTTTCTCCGTAGACTTCCGAACCTGGAACTAAATTCTTCGTAACCAAAGCATCTTCCTTTCCTCTCGCGATAAACACTCCTGGATGTCTTAAAATAAAGTAAAAAAAAAACTTATCAGTGTTGCAACAACAATTAAGACATCAATAAATTGACATTATATGATCAGTAACATAAATTAGCTTCAAGCATTCGCATTCAGAAGAACGAAAGTTATGTTTGAAACATCATTTAGAGAGAATTATAGGCTTCCATAATTCTGACAAAGGTTTCTTTAGAATCAAGTTGATTTAGATTTTACTCCTATTATTAGTCCTGAGTTTGTTTGTCGAGTTATAGATAATTTGTAAATATATAGAGAAATCAATAATGATTGTGAAAGCTGTACCTGTGAGGTTCAATAATAACTTGTTTTCCTCCCTTAAAACCGCCTCGGCCACCTCTTGGAGCTCCACCTCGTCCACGGCCTGTGAAAACCGGTGTATTAATAACAAGTTCATGGAGGCAAATGTTAATTTTTTGATATTTAAATATCAGTAGTGGGTATGTGGTATCATAGTCTTCATGAATAGGTCTAGATTAGAGGGACCATTCTTTCATCATTTGATTATATTGTTACAAAAAAATAAGAACAAATTAATATTATGTGGAAATATTTTATACAAATTTTGTATTTTAACATGATTTTACTATACACAATATATTGTGTTGATAAGTTTAAAAGTTAATCTTAAGGACCATTTTCAAATAACATGTTTAAAAGTACATAAAACTATACACATATGATGTACTTCGTAAATTAAGATATCAATAGAATAATTTGAGTAATAACTTGAAGGATACTTTTGATAGTCAAAATTTATCGTTTTCATAAATTGTTCATATTAATATATATCGAAATTATGAGTTTAAAATCAATATTAATTAACTATCAATGCTGTATTTGAAAATAAATAACCTCATTATATAAATTGTATTACATACCTCCGCCGCCTCGTCCACCGAAGCCCCGGCCTCCGCCTCCGCCTCGCTTTTCAAACTTTCCTCCACCGCCACCGCCGAATCCACCTCGGCCACCACCGAAGCCTCCTCGATCGCCGCCGCCTCTTCCTCCACGACCTCCTCGAAATCCACCACGGCCTCCGCCGCCACGCGGACTACTAAAATCTGGTGAAGAAATAACAAAGTTCAGAATTACAACTAATAAATAAATACCATGTGGCAAATTTGAATTAGTACCATGTAATAACGTAATGACAATAAAACATAAACGCAATGCTATACATTAGTGGTAGTTACCACAGCATGTGGTAATAAAGTGTAACACATGTTGTGTGCCTAATATCAAGAATAAAGTTTACTAATTTAAGATTTTAACAAACATAAGAAACCATTCTATTCTACAGATGCAACAACCCAAAATTCCCACATGTTATATTCAAACATAACCTTAAAAATGGCCAATACAATAGAGATATTTTTTTCAGTAAATATTATTAAATGATAGGGATTGTATCTTTCTTTAAGCATTAAATTGAAAATAACTTACATGAATTATGTATAAATATAAATAATCATCAAACACCACGCGGTAACAACACGTGTGAACCGTTGAAATATAAAAAATATATATTTTTACTCACCTGGTTTACCCATTTATTCAATTAGATAGTTTAGAGTATCTAATTAAAACGAAAACACTTATTCTTTATCTAATTATAAAAATAAACTCTTTGAATATCATAAGCGGGCGGAGCTCATAGCGCCCGCGCCGTCTTACCACCACCGGAAATGATGCCATTTTGGAGTGTGTCTAAATTGCCAGCTAAACGAATGAAAAAAATAAGTTGTAATAAAGTTGCCACTTTTCAAAAAATAACGTAATAATATTCTAACAATGATATTATTCTGCTTATTTTCAATTATAAAAAACCGGATGCAAACTAAGTGATGTATTTTCTTGGAATACTTTCAAATCATTTTATTAAATTGTGTGGGAGTAGATACCATTATATCTTCACCAAATCCAGCAAATTATTTTGAAAATAGTTCCAATAATTGTGACAAGTCTTTTTTTATTATTAAATATTTTTTATCCTTAGCTTGTATACTTTTTGCGTATTATGATTTTTTCTTTTAATTTTAAATATTATAATGCCAGCATCGATTCATTTTCATATTTAATATTTTTTGGATTAATATAATATTCAAATTTTTAATCTTTTATCAAATTAGTCGAAGGTAGGGCTTTGTGCAAGCCCGTCCGGGTAGGTACCACCCACTCATCAGATATTCTACCGCAAAACAGCAGTACTTGCTATTGTTGTGTTCCGGTATGAAGGGTGAGTGAGCCAGTGTAATTACAGGCACAAGAGACATCTTAGTAAAAACATCTTATTAAAAAAAAAATAGTAAGTCACTTAGTTTTTTATTTTTATTTTGTAATAATATTACGTCTGACAGTCAATTCAAAATAATATCCTGTTGGAACTACTTGAGTAGATTAAAAGAAGAGTCGTTATAATTTTTTTTGAAGAGCGACAATATAAAGTTGAGAATACCGTTCCTATGTAGTGGTACTTCATGTAAAGATAATTCTGCACTTAATTGTAAAGGTAAACATAACCCTCTATTATCTCTATTAGATCATGGGTACTGCCCAATTACCACAATATCCGGCGAAATATTCCTGTTCAATAATATACCGATTTATTTTTAAGACAAAATAATATCATACTATATATTTTTAAGCTTTTAAATTATTTGTCCTTAATCCTACATGCCAAAGCTTCAAATTAATTATAAATGACAATAAATTTAAAAAAAAAAGTGAATCAGATGAAAGCCATTTAATATTTATGAACGGTGGTTTACCACCAATTAAAACAATAACATTTATAAAAATATGTAAAAGTTAAATTATTTTTATAACAACGATTAAACCTACATGCCACATGAAGATGTGTTGGTTCTATTTGCGCCTTGTAGAGTTTTAGGCGATGAGCTGACGTGAAGTACTGGCTCGCCTTGTTGAGCACACCAAGCTTTTTATAGGCCAATTTGGATTTACCTTCCAGTTGACCGCGGAACTGAATAATATTCACGGCCGGTGTAAAGGGCGTCTACAGTGCTATCATCTGCATAGCAGTGAATGTTGCTGATTTTCGACATGTCATTGATATGCAGTTTACTCAATTTAAGAAATTTACTCTATTTCAAAGTCAAGAAATGAAATACACACAATTATTTGTAGCAGCATGTTTTCTTAACAATTGCTGTATTTGTTTTAGGGTTAATTAGTCAGTATAAAGAGAAATATTTTAATTTATGTTTAATTTTGTATCGGTGAATCTTGGCATATGTCCCGTCCCTGATATCAGATTTTTCCGACATAGGCGTTGTACATCAATAAAATTTTCTAAGAATTATATTAGTTATTCATCTAACTTCAGACATTATTTTTGGGATTTCTAATTATGAGACTGAAGTATATTAAATTGTTAATGATTACTTAATTAACTACATATATACCAAATTTAAACATATTTTTGATAGAATACAGCGTAATTAAATAAAAAAGCAAATTAAATGAGCTGTGGTACTTGGTCGTAAATATAGGACTTGGCGAAATGGACACAAAAATATTTGTCGGATTAATCCGACGAAGCTGCCAGGCGGTGAAAGAGTTAACAATCTGAAGATGTGGAATCCTTACCATCTGAACGAATAGCGATGGCCATTGTCGACATTAGATCGAAGATCGGCGGATTTCTCATCAGGAGAACTGGATTCTTTCTGTTAATCTGTCTTTTATAATATAATATATTTTTTATTTTTTACCTATTATTCTTAAGTTATTTGATCTGAAGTAGTTTCCTTATTATGATTTGTATTAGTCTCATTATTATCAATAACTATTACTGATAAGACGCGCTCGCAAGTATAAAAGTCAGTCTACATCATTGTATATATTGGACTTATTGGTTTGCAGTCGAATTAAGTCAGTTTAGATAAAAACTGTGATGAAAAACTGGTGTCAAAATCTTTAACGAAAATATTTTTAAGCATTGTTTATTAAGTTTTTGTTATCTGTGACTTGTAAGTATCTTTACATCTACATTTTTTAAATATAATAGAAGAGATTATTTTACCTTAATTATTTATTTTCGATGTAACTACGTTTTACGATTACCAAATTTGACCAAAACAATCGTACTTGTTGTATGTTGTCGTAAAATTTCTAAAACTGATTACATTATGGATACGGTTTTTTTAGACGAACTGACAAACACATTGTTATATAGATAGTCGGAGTAGTGTTCACAACCTGAAGTCAGGCAACTATCGTACTAGAGCCGTAAAATTATCGTATATGGAACAAAATTATCGTACATAACGGTTTTTATTTTTTTTCCCCTTTTCTGGCGTGTATATGAATGACTATAAAAACATAAAAACATCACGAGATGTGACCCTAATATGTTGCACATGTTTTATAGAGTAGAGGATCAGCCTTGAAAACTAAAAAAAAAAAAACAAAAACGGTTTATTAAGTATATTTCATATATATCAATATTCTTTATGAGCCTATTATAGGTAAAAAATCTATTGTAGGTAATTGTTATTGGGCTATTGCCTATCGCTTCAGTATAATTATCAAATTTAGCATCAAAATGGAAATTATCGTACGATACTACTCGTACCTCGTACATAGTTATGAAATTTATTATCGTACATGTTTTTTATTTTTATTTAATGTACGATTATTATCGTACGGTTGCGAACACTGAGTCGGAGAAATAAATAATAGACTACCTGTATAATAATAGCCACCCCCACCCATAGATATTAAAATAAATAGGTATTAGGTATATTGTTAAAGCAAATTAAAACAAATATACCGCGAAAATAGAGACGATCTTCTATTTTCTGTTCGTTTAAAAATTTCAATCTTTGTTTCAGCAATATATTCAAAAATGGAAGTTCTAAATTTAATTTCCATTTTTCAAATTTCTAACATAACGTTAGAAAATTTTAATTGGCTCAACGAACCAGCTCAGTGGAGTGTGAAGGACAACGAACTGGTTTTGACTACAGACTACAAAACGGACTTCTGGCAAAGTACATGGTACAATTTCACTGTGAACACCGGACATGTTTACGGAGTCGGCATTTCTGAAGATTTTACCTTGGAGGTTGGTATCTATTCCACTATGTCATGCAAAATGTAAGTTATACATGATGTCCTGATGGGATTTTAGTCACGGATATTCTCCATGGGATTTCAGTGATCAATTTTTTCTCGCATAATCTGATGGAATAGCAATCCGATACGATAAGATCAAACGAGTCAGTTCAAAATCAACGGCTTAACATGCTTTCCGAGGCACGGAAGTGTTACACTGCTAAGTTACAAACCACGCTGATAACGAGAATTTTTTGAAAAACCTAAGAAGTTTATACTTGTCCGACCCGGGTCTGTTTATAAGTTTCCAACCAGACTTATAATATAGATTTTTTTAAGGTATGCGTTGAAGCTGATTTTCACTCGCTCTACGATCAAGCCGGTCTGATGATTTACCTAGACGAGAAACATTGGCTTAAAGCGGGTATCGAGTACAACGACGGACAACCTATGATAGGCAGTGTGCTCACTAATGAAGTTTCTGATTGGGCAACAGGTATGTTTATTAAAAATCTTTGATTATAATTGTCCATTGTCCAGAAATATTATTGCACATACACAGGTGTAGTCTATTCCCTCGCTCTAAATCCGTCCGATGAAATGGGATAAAATGGGAGAGACACGCCCGAACTCTTTCCGGTCGTGGCGGAATGCCGTTCCATCGGATCATGAGAGCTAGGGAATAAAGAGTGCTCCTATGTTTGCGCACACACTTGTGCACTATAATATCTCCTGCGCAGTTGGCTTTTCTCTTGAGAAAAAAGAGAGAAGAAGAGAGATTTCTCTAATAGTCTTTAGTCTTGGTAATTCTATCACATAATCACATACAGTAGGACATATACATACATCATACCGTAGGACTGGTCCACAAATTTAAGGTCGCTCAGCGAGCAATGAAACGTGCGATGCTTGGGGTTTCTCTGGCAGATAGAATCCGGAATGAGGACATTCGCCAGAGAACTAAAGTCACCGACATCGCCCGTAGAATTAGCTCACTGAAGTGGAAGTGGGCTGGTCATGTCTCCAGGCGTCTTGATGGCCGATGGAGCCGACACGTGTTAGAGTGGAGACCACGCTTAGGCAAACGTAGTGTAGGACGCCCTGTGGCGAGGTGGACCGACGATTTAAAAAAGGTGGCAGGTACGGGATGGATGCGGGCTGCCCAAGATCGGGATGGTTGGCGTTCTTTGGGGGAGGCTTTCGTCCAGCAGTGGACGGTGATAAGCGGAAAAAAAATCACATACATATTAAAAACTAACGACATATCCCCGCATAGATCTTATTATACTACTGTCAAATATTACATTACTTTTGGAGATTTTCTCATAGACAATTTCCAACTTTTTACTGGTTTGACATATTCCTAACATGCGGATACCCTTATTATGTAATATGTATATATAATACTAGCTGTGCCCGAGGTTTCACCCGCGTATAATTAATAAAAATCAGCCTAGAACCTTCCTCGATAAAAGGACTATACAACGCAAAAATAATTTTTAAATTCGAACCAGTATTTCCTGAGATTAGCCGGATCAAACAAACAAACTCTTCAACTTTATATTTTAGTATAGGATTAAACGCCTATTGCGATTATATCACAGTTTGCACTTGCGTGAAGATTTCTGCCACCGTACCATCAACTGAATAGTAGATGGTAGTTGGTATACGTGATTAGTACACCAGTATGGTACTAGAGTGGTACTAAGTATTGTATGAGGTTTTGCAACAATATTGTATATATAGGGTTTTCCATTAAGGGCGCTTGATCTTTGAAATGCAAAAAAAAATACATGTAGGAGAGATATTTGCGAATTTTTTTTTTTATTTGGAAGGTCTATCGACCCCATTATGTATGGAATATGACATCATTCAAATGACCGCCACGGCTTCGGTTGGTGGCGCGCACACGAAAGGTCCAATTTTCGATGACTCTGGCGCACAAATCGGGCTGTATTTGATCGATGGCGTGGCGTATGTTGACTTTGAGGGCATCGGTGGTTTGCGGCTTGTTGGCATAGACCTGCGACTTAAGAAAACCCCACAAGAAAAAGTCCAGCGGGGTCAAATCGCACGATCTCGGTGGCCAGTTCACGTCGCTACCGCGCGAGATGACCATGTCCAGAAATTGCTCGTGCAGAACTTCCATCGTAGCGTGTGCTGTGTGGCACGTAGCGCCGTCCTGTTGAAACCACATGTTGTCCAGATCCATATTCTCGATTTCAGGCCAAAAGAAGTTGGTTATCATCGACCGGTATCGCTCACCATTGATAGTGACGGCCACACCATTATCGTTTTCGAAAAAATACGGACCAATCACGCCTCCGGCCCAAAATCCGCACCAAACAGTCACTTTCTGCGGGTGCATTGCCACTTGGTGAACCTCGTGTGAATTGGTCTCGTCCCAAATACGGCAATTTTGCTTGTTGACATAGCCATTCATCCAAAAATGCGCCTTGTCGCTGAAGATGATTTTTTTGCCAAAATCGGCGTCAACTTCCAACTGCTCTAATGCCCAGTCAGCGAACACACGGCGCTGTCTATGGTCATTAACCTTGAGCTCTTGGGTCAGCTGGATCTTGTACGGGTGCAGGCTCAAGTCACAACGCAAAATTCGCCAAGTTGTCGTCTGCGAAAGGCCGAGTTCCTGTGCGCGACGCGGAATTGACTGCCGCGGGTTTTCGAGGACACTGTCGCGCACAGCGGCGATATTCTCGGCAGATCTCGCGTTACGTTGACGCACGGGAACCGGCTGAATGTTAACTGACCCGGTTGACTCGAATTTGTCCACCAATCGACGGATAGTCGACTCGGCAGGACGATCATCGCGACCGTAAAACGGGCGAAGTGCGCGGAACGTTGCTCGAACTGAAGACCCATTTTCATAAAACAATTTTATGATTTGCACGTGCTGCTCGACACTGTAACCTGCCATGGTGGTTTGGGAGGACGGAATGAATATAACACACTGCATTTGACAGCTGTCACTCAAACAACATGGCCGCAATCAGCTGTCAAAGTTCAAGCGTCCCTATTGGAAAACCCTTTACCTAGCTTGTGATATATATTTAACTTAAGAGATTGTCGACAACAGTATCTTCCACTACTAATCACAATTATTTCTTTACAGGAATATTCAATGGGAACCCAAGGAAATTCTGGCTGAGACTGACGAAAGTCGGCAGCGTTGTTTGTGTTAAATACTCCACGGATAACAAAACGTGGCTCCTATTGAGGTTATCAGCATTCCCTCTGGCCGAGAAGTATTTCGTGGGTCCAATGAGCTGTACTCCACAACGACAGGGCTTGACTGTCAAATTCAGTGGGTTGACCTTTAGTAAGCCAGCCAAAGACATTTTACATTCAAACTAAAAAGCATTAAAGACGTTCGCATTTTTACATTTTATTATTTTGTTGTTTTATTAACCACTATGGGATGTTATGGGGGAAAATATATAACATTTACTTGGTGGGAGAGCTTCGTGCAAGCTCGTCTGGATAGGTACCACCCACTCATCAAATATTCTACCGAAAAACAGCAGTACTCGATACTGTTGTGTTCCGGTTTGAAGGGTGAGTGAGCCAGTGTAATTACAGGAACAAGGGACATAACATCTTAGTTCCCAAGGTTGGTGGCGCATTGGCGATGTAAGCGATGGTTAACATTTCTTACAATGCCATTGTCTATGGGCGTTGGTGACCACTTACCATCAGGTGGCCCATATGCTCGTCCGCCTACCTATCTATGAAAAAAAAACCAAGTGCTTGTAATTAAACACAGATTGATTCAATTATTTTTTTATTGTTTATATTTTGTACAAATTCCATTGAAATGTGACAAACTATTGGACGATTTGAATAACCTCAACATGAAATTACAGAAAATTATTCAATTAACATTTATGTCTTAATAAAAAAATAGATATTATGTGCCTTACTTTTAAACGTTACTTAGCGAATGACTATTTAAAGAATGTTTTCTTGTGTCAAAACTATAATGACAGAAAGAGAGAAATCATTGTTTAACTGAACATTCGCTGAGCAATGTTTAAAAAAGTAAGGCAGTAGAACACGCGCGAGTTTATTAGTATAGGAGTTCATTGCGGGGAAGCCCCTGAGAGTAGACTATGACTATGCTTTGAAATAGTTGTCGATTATCGATATTACGTCACATCACTAGCCGCATCAATTCAATTAATAAACACGCGCGTGTCACACGTACACCTGAAACTGTTTAAACAAATAAAATATTTTTACTTAAAATAACTAATAACTAAAAATGCTTCAAATTTGTTTCTTAATTATTATAATATATATAATTTACGTTAAACTTATAATATATATATTAAATAATAGCGTATTCAAAAATTAACTACCAATACGACATGATAATTCAATCGTATATACCTTTTATGGGCTTGTAAATATATATATATATGTAACAATATATAAAAAATATCTATTAGAAAAATTATGATACAATCATTAATTTTGATGTAAGTATTTACATATTTATGGTAGACCCGAAACATAACGGGTAGTGGGGATACCTGTATAGATACCACCCATGTCGTTTTCAACCACAAAGCAACGACACATTTAATAAAATGGTCGAATTGATAACCCATTTGTTTCCGGCTAAAATGCAAACAATTTAACATGCAAATAATCCCTTGTAGGCAACTCTTCGATAGGAGAATTATCATATGTACCTATTATTTAATATATAATAAATATATAAGGTATATAGGCTGTAACAAAAACCCTGTCCGACCCGTGAACTGGTTGTCAGGTATCGTTAGTCGGTTATATTTATGTAATCATTTTTAAAATTCTAAGAAAAAATTTACTTATTAAAAATATTAATTCAGTTGTCCATGAAATTTTCGTCACTTTCAATTGTAAATGACGAAAATTTCATGGAAAACTGAGGTCATGACCTCGTGTCCTATCGCCCGCGCCTGTGTTGCCATGTAATTTTCGTTATTTAAGTAAATTATTTTTTTTTGGGGTAAATTTTTAGCTTAGAATTTTAAAAATGATTACATAAATAGAACCGAATAACGATACCTGATGACCAGTTCAGCGGTCGGACAGTGTTTTTGTTACAACCTGTATAACGACTTCACTTTAGTTATTAATAAACACTTAACTATATACAAGTATTTTATTGTAAATATCATTTATCGTAAAGCCCATTAGCTTAGATGTACATATTCTATTATATACATTATTAAACATAATAGTGTTGCCATAGTAATAAAAAAAAAGACAAGAATCTAAATACTAACCTTATTCTAAACTAAATATCACATTTTCATTTCTACAACCAAACAATATTTGATATATAGATAATAAAATTACGAATGACCAATCAGGGAACAGAATTCGAAAATAGAATTTGGAAAATGCTATCTATTACATGGAGTATATATAATACTGACAAATTAGATAGCACCTTCAAATCCTACTATAACATTATAATTAAACATCTTCGTAACATGAGCAAATGAATAATTTATTAAAAATGTTATGATTCTGCAACTTCATAAGCTTTAAATCATAATAAACGAATTAAATTCAGAACTGAATTTATTTATTTTCGTAAAAATTGGATCAAATAATGGATTATGTACGTACTAATCTTAAATTAATAATGTTAAAATATCTTAATTTTCGGTTAAGCGAATTTGGACCTTTTCACATTGTACTTAAGGCTGTCGTTGGACCGTTATCGAGTGGTTCCGTCTTGATGGAGACTTGCATTGATTGCTGTGACGTCACCGGTGCTATTTTCGAACGTTCCAGATTGTACATCTAAAACAAATACATATTTTATTTTTATTTACATTCCGGTATACATTTTACTCTTATTTGTTTTTTTTGTTTTAGACAACTACGTCATCATGTAAATGTCCCTTTGTTGGGTAACAACCTTCTTTTCTCTTAAGGAAAACCTAATTTCACCACTCTACTGTATTGGATGCAAGTGTGGTAGAATTTCATCCGACACACGCAGGTTTCCTCGCGATGTTTTGAGCACGATCAGCCAAGGCCATTGCGGCTCACCCGTCATCCTCGAGGAAATCATTGTTACACCTTTTTTAAATTATTTTATTAATTACGAAGCCAACAAGTTATATATTAAGAAATATATTTTTTATTGCTTATATATAAATAGTGAAACAAAATCTATATCAATTATAGGCTAAGTAACTTAACATTATAATAGGAATTTCTCTAATTGACAAAAAAAAAACAATCTGTAACTTTAATGAACTGAATTTCGACATTAACATAAACTAGTAAATAGCATTATAATGTAATAAATAAATATTATCTAACACAGCATGTGTGTCCCAAACGGAACGGATTAATAATATCAAGGTAAGTAAAACCTACCCTAGGTTTTACTCGGTGGTAGAGCTTTGTGCAAGCTCGTCTGGGTAGGTTCCACCCACTCATCAGATATTCTACCTCAAAACAGCAGTACTTGGTATTGTTGTATTCAGGTTTGAAGGGTGAGTTCTTAGTTCCCAAGGTTGGTGGCGCATTGGCTATGTAAGCGATGGGTAACATCTCTTACAATGCCAATGTCTATGAGCGTTGGTGACCACTTACCATCAGGTGGCCCATATGCTCCTCCGCCTACCTATACAAAAAAATTACCTTCATAAACAATGGTGTCGACAACTGGGCGACACTCGTGGCCTTGTTGTAGGAGTCCTCTTCAGACGCGAGCGACACCTCCACAGGTGAAACTTTCAATTTCGGGAACTGCTTCTTGAACAGCTGCTCCTCGTCCGAGTCCGATGGAGGGGGGCGGACCTGGAAAATTACAAAACGAGATAATTATATGTCTATCTTTTATAATTATAATTCTATCTTTTATGTATATTTAAGGTTAAGGTTTTCGATACTTTAACTTAACGACCTTCAGTGTGCCCTGTACAAGTTTTTTTAACTTATTCGATAGCGTCGACGTTACCTGCGATTTGTATGGAATTCAGATTATTATTGCCACTCGATGGTGTTGTTATTGGAACGAAGTTCTTTTACGCGGCTTACAGTAGAGTGAAATGGCAGTGGCCCAAGGTCACGTCATATAACGAAATAGCGTTCACACCGTACCTACCAAATGCTACAAAATGCGATACGTCGGTCGTTCGAATTTAGGAGGTCGATATAAAGGAGGTTGGGGTGCTTTTTGGTGTGACAAAAATACACTAATATAATCAATTAAAATCTAAATTTTAAAACAATTTTGAGTGGAAAAAATATCGCAAAGAACTTCGTTCCTGACGGGGGTCCCCCGACCGCACATTTTTTATTTATTTATTAATTAAATTTACGGTTAACGTCAACGATATATAATACGCAACTCTTACAAGGTACACTTAACACTAAGACACATAAGCTAACGATAAGTAATTGTCGTCAACTATATAGGAATTTACTGTTCCAGAAACTTCTAAGAGAAAAATGAACGATCTTATTAAATATATTTGGCGATAGAACGTTAATTAAACTATTTGGTTGGGTTTCACTCCTTCGAAACTGTGGTTTAATTAAAGTTTTTTTACCTTTCTGGGTCGCCCGGGACCTCGTCTCTTGGGTGGTACTGGAAGTGGTGATGGGGAACGAGCCTGGAAATAGATACGCACATATTTAAACTGGTTTCATAGCCATATCTGTTTTAATTTATAAACAGCTATAAATACTACATATAATATCTAATCTTAAAATTTTCCTTATTACTAATATACTTATAGCTTGGGTCTTGCATTAAACATTACTGATTCATTACGTTTCATAGCGGAGTCAGCGGAAGTTGGTTGGAATTAGGAATTTTAATGGAATTTAAACCAAAGCGGATTCTTAATTGCAATAAATTATGTTTTTAAATCATCTCGTTTTTTTTTTTTCGATTTTTTGTATAGATAGGCTGACGAGCATATGGGCCACCTCATGGTAAAAGTGGTCAACAACGCCCATAGACAATGACTTTGTAAGAGATGTTTTACATCGCCAATACGCCACCAACCTTGGGAACTAAGATGTTATGTCCCTTGTGCCTGTAATCACACTGGCTCACTCACCCTTCAAACCGGAACACAACAATAGCAAGTACTGCTGTTTTGAGGTTAAATATCTAATGAGTGGGTGGTACCTACCCAGACGAGCTTGCACAAATCTCTACCACCGTACTCGACGTGAAGGCAAACATCGTGAGGAAACCTACATGTGTTGGATAAAAATATGTCCATGTATGTATATATATCCCACCATATCGGAAACCATGGTTTAAATAAGCTTCAAAATCATCCCAAAAAGAGAAATCCAGTCCAGCAGTGGGACATTTGTAGATTGTTATTTCTTTACTAGCACCCTGAGGGTAGCGCGTTACAAACAATCCTTCATATACTTTCTTATACATATATATAGATATATAACGTACCCTTCGTTTCCTAATCGGTCTACTTCCATCAGCCGAGCGTGTCGTCATCGACAATTTCGATTCATTCGACTTGGAGCTCATGGAATTATCAACGATTTCTTGCTTAGCCAGGATCCCACTCATACGATTCTTGAAGAAGCTATCCTCTGCCATCTTCAACGCTTCAAAACACTTGTGACCCTGTAACGCGTACCTTATGATCTTCAAAACCTCAATCCTGCAAAGCAATCTCGTATCATCGTCCATCTTCTTGAACAGAGGAAGCAGGGAGTTCATGAATAACTTGTCATCATCAAAGTGATCGTCAGGCAGTATGGTGTTTGCGTCAATTTTAATTTCCAATTTCTTATCTATGGTTGCCTGGTTGCATTTGTCCAGGGTTTCCGGTCTATCTTGGTCTGGTTTCGTTTTCAGGTCGAGTGGTCTGTCTGTAATCTCGTGCTTGATCCGCGGGATGTCTTCCGGGGGTGGGTGCTGGGGCGAGTTGGATACCTCGGAGAACGATTCGTATTTGTCCTGGGAGTATCGCGGTTTCCTGGAACAAATTTCGGTTCGGTGAAAATTTTCATAATGATATTTTACTTCTTTACTTGTAATCAAGTGTTACAGAAATAGTTGTACAGTTAATACTTAGTACTAAAGTAAGGCCACATAGGATTACAATTTTCATTATCAAAAATCAATAGAAGGGGTAATCAATATACTTGAGATAATAATATTTTCATGTGTTTAATTTGTGTTTATAATTCATCTCGAGCTTGACGGTGCAGAAGAACATTGTGAGGAAACCTGCATGTGTCTTATTTAACTCAAATTCTGCAACATTTGTATTCCCCCAACCCGCATTGGAGCAGCTTGGTGGAATAAGCTCCAAACCTTCTCGACAAAGAGACCTTAGCCCAGCAGTGGAACATTCACAGACATTCACTGTTACTGTAATAAAAGTATAATTCAGCCAGTTTCGCAAACCACTAACAAAACTTGGCAAACTCACTTGTTCTGCAGTGCCCTTAACAGGAAGGACATCTGCCTGTGGTACTGGTATCGCCGACTGCCCGGCGGGCACTGTTCTGGCGGCTGACATTTCCCCTGACGAAACGCCTTCGTGTAGGAATCGCGGATCGACCGCCATCTCTTCTGCACTTCTTTACCTGTAGACAATACAAAATACATATTTATTTATACAGAATTATTTATTTACTTTTAGAAAGGTTTTTTTTTTAGAATCATGGGAGCAATCTTTGATGACTATGAGCAGATTAGTTTTATATGTTTATTTTGATTTTTGACACCCATAAGCCTTGTCAGCTTGTTTGGGTGCTGCTAAAACTAACAAACATAAACTCTAGACTAACTAACATATATAATTTAAACAGACACACATAATAAAAAGAAAAAAACACATACTCAAAAAAGGATTATACTTAATTCATTTATAAGCATATTATGTGTATATCTATTTATACTACTATATAAATCTATTGGCTCTGTCAGTACATTTTTTTTCACCTAATTTTGTGATAAATAATCTTTTTATGATGCAGTGATTCACATTATACTATTTTTTTTCAATTTTGTCTGTCTGTCTTTATGTCTTCTTATAACTCAAGAACGCCTTGTCCAATCTTGATGAAAATTGGTACACAAAGAACATGTGATGGCGGAAATGTTAGGCCATATATAAGATCGGTAAACCCTACGGTATCTTATGAAAATTTATTTCAAATCGTTAATTACGTATTTCTTTTCCAGTAGCCATTTGTGTGTTTGTGTGTGTGTCTGGGTGCGTTAGTGTGTTATTGGTCACGTGGTCACCAACGTTCCTACACATTGGCATTGTGTACTGTAAGTAATTAATCATTCATTACGTCACCATTACGACGCAATGCCACCAACCTTGGCAACAAAGATTATAGGACCCTCGTGCTTGTTGTTAAATTGGCTCACTCATCTTGTAAACCGAAAAACAATTACAAGTATTGCTGTGCAGTGGTAGAATATATGATGAGTAAGTTCTACAAAGCTCTGAATTGAAATTGAATGAAATTGAAGTATTGACCCCAAATACCAGCTCGTTTCAGCATTCTGCGTCTCTTTAGAGACCTTGGCGTGTAAGTTTTTATTATTTATTTATGCAATATTTATCGCTATCACGCACAATCAACTTTGATAAATTGTTACGTAAGCTTATTCAAATTTAGATAAATCCATCTTAACATTTAGTGAGGTAGGTAATGGAGAGTCCATGAATTTTCATTAATTTGTACGTAACGTCCGTGCCCTTGTTTATACATATATTTGTATTTTAAAGACAACCGCCTACTGTTTATTTTTTCTTTTTTAAATAGTTGCAATATTGCATTGATTTTGTGAGAACTAATTAAGATTTGTTAATGGGGCTTCGCCCGTGTGTGTGTTAGGGAGGGGGGGGGGTTAATATATTAAGATGCGTTATATACTAAACTGTTCGACTTAACTACTTATATCCACTTTGATTTTACTTCCAAAAGTTCCGATAACGACTTCGCCGACATTCAAACCGCCATTTTATCGCGAATCTATAATTAATGCAATAGGGCATGGATTATTCAAAATCTCGACCAATGATATCGCGCCAATTCAATGTCAAACTTGTACATGTGTATTTATTCCTATTATGGTCGGAATAGGTTTTAAACCGTTACTTGAAAAAAAAATAAAGAATAAATTCACGGAATTTTAACTAGAGGGCGTTAGCTGTATTGACATCACGTTATCATTCCGTTGCAATATTAATGTGTAATGTATTCAAGATAATGGATAATTAATTTACACTGATAAGGTAGAGATATAAGAAATACATTCTATTTTAAAGTTATAAATTTTATTTGTTAATATAATTTGTATTTGATAGATAATAATCAAATGTAGCTGAGATTTTATGACGTAACAATTGAATTGCAAACATCACTAATGTTTTTAATTATATATTATTATTTTTATTTCTCTATTTTTAGCGGATGACGTAGCGGCCGAGAATCTGGAAGTTGGTAGTATAGTCACTATCATGTTTTGAGACAGCACGTAAAGCCATTGGTCTACAATAGTATACCCATTTTTTTTTTTTTTTTGACGCTGGGAAAACGCATGACGCGTTTCCCCCCACGGGAACAGTGGGGGGGGGGTATGTGGGACTCGCCGTATGTCCAGGGCACCGAGTGTGCCCCGGTCATCGGAATACCCACTAAAAACCCAGCGGTACCCTTCCCGTCTTAACGGGAGCGCCACGGGATCGCTTGCGCATGCTACCGTGACGCTCCGACAACAATAGTATACCCTGCGCAGGTGGCTAGACGAACATTATCTTCATATTGGTAACAAAACCGTTTCTCTTTATATAACCATCATACGTAATTGATAAAAATTTGTGATTCCACATTCCGAACCGGTGGTAGAGCTTGACGGGTCATAAGTACTTGTAAAAGACTATTTGAAAAAATAAATAAAATTGATTTTGTTTAAAAAAAGTCTACTCGCATATGTTCGTTTGACTGTAGCTCACTATCAACGATCGTAATAAACAATATTTTGACGAGCCGGTCGGCGTGGTTGGTAGTATACTTGCCTTTGCACCCAGGACAGACATTTGTGTGCATGAACATGTCTGTTTGTCCTGAGTCTGGCTGTAATTGTCTATATACGTATGTATTTACAAAAGAAAAATAGTATATGTAGTATATCAGTTGTCTGGTTTCCATAGCACGAGCTCTGCTTAGTTTGGGATCATATGGCCTTGTGTGTCCCAGGATATTATCAACCCGTAACACAATTCATGGTCAATGTCGGATAAAACATTCCAGTATTTTACAGTTTTGATAGTATTTTCATATCAACCATAATGTAAAAAACGTGCGTTTAAGTCTGCATCCGCATTAATATTTCCGCCATTCTATAATTTTAAGATTATAATTATACAATTATTATAACGGAGATATAGCGGATAATTTTTTTTTTGTCCGCAATATGAAACAAATATTAATTTAATAAAAAACGCGACAGATAAATATATATATTATATATAAATAAATATATATATTATATATAAATAAATATATATATTATATATAAATAAATATATATATTATATATAAATCTATATATATATTATATATTTATTGTCTCACTGCTTCGCTAAGGCCTCCTCTCCTTTTTGAGGAGAAGGTTTTTGGCGCTAATTCCGCTACGCTGCCCCAATGCGGCTTGGTGGAATCCACATGTGGCAGAATTTCAGTGAAATTAGACACATGCAGATTTCCTCACGATGTTTTTCCTTCACCGTCAAGCACGAGATGATTTATAAATACAAATTAAGCACATGAAATTCAGTGGTACTTGCCCGGGATTGAACCCACGATCATCGGTTAAGATTAACGCGTTCAAACCGCTGGGTCATCTCGGCTAATTATATTTTCATATGGGCTTTTAATTTATGTTAATGAATAAATAAAGTATTTCTTATATGTAGTGCAAGATGTAAATAAAAAAAAAATCGTTTCAATGAAACGAAATATGGATTCCACGGAGAAAAACGGTATGAGAAAATTATCATGATCTATACAGGAGCAGATTTCCATATATTCCACAGCACCGTTGCATGCTAGACTACCTGAAGGGATGTCTTTCACCTTGGGAACTCCTAATGTCATCTACCATCTGCCCCACTTCAGGCATCGGCGGCAGCGACGATTGGGACCACGAATTGGACGACGAAACCACCGGATTTTACACACCATCCGACTGTGGCAGTAACTGGGTCAGACCAAGGCTTTCAAGTTACTTTTTATGTACATAATTAAATTTTTATTAATTTTTATAAAAATCACAAATATTGTGACTTATCCACTTTCATCAAACCATGTCTTCATTAATTTTATCTAACACTCGTCCACCGATCTGTTCAACCGTGCTGTGCTAATGGGTCGTGCTGCACGCCGCGTATTTTTTTCACGCGTTCATTTCAAATAGTCTTATTTCTAAAACTACTGGTTCCGATTACAGTGTCACATAGACAATATTTACATTTAAAATGAACATCAGATATTCTACCGCATAACAGCAGTACTTGGTATTCTTGTGTTCCGGTTTGAAGGGTGAGCGAGCCAGTGTAATATAATATCTTAGTTCCCAATGTTTGTGGCGCGTTGGCGATGTAAGCGATGGTTAACATCTCTTACAATGCCAATGTCTACGGGCGTTGGTGACCACTTACCATCAGGTGGCCCATATGCTAGTCAGCCTACCTATGCTATAATAAAAACATGTTAATACAACTTACATATCAATCAAAAGTACAGACGTCGTTAGTATTTTAAATTTTTTTTTATCATCAAAATCGTTATCTTACAAAAAAAATAATTGATAAGATGTCGTTGACTTTTCCATACCTACAAATCTTTAATTTAAACCAATATAAAAATATATATGTTATCCGTTTATTGTAATATTAATTTTAAAATGGAAGTGTGTACACTCCCGTGCCACAAGTGTGACCGACCACTCATTTTATTATTAAAATATATCTTAGAAGTTATCGTAAAATGAACACTCTCGCGGAACAAAAATAAATAATAATTGTGGCGTTCAGCGTTGCGATGGCGGGTTATATAGATATACCCTTAGCACCATGTGTGGACGAATAGATCGATTGACGAATGTCTATCGTTGTCATTAAATAAAAAATACACAGGACATAAACTTATTTTACCCGTACGAAATCTAGACGGGCAGCTAGTAGTTATATATAAATAATACATTGTTTATATATAATTAGGAGATTCTTTGATCCATACGACAACGTTGTTAAAAAAAGCGCGCTAATTTAAAACCGCCATTTTGTTGGTGGACAGAACGGTTAAGTTATTTTTTATTGACGCGACTTGTAATTATTTGAATGTTATCAAATTATATCTATATAAAATAATCGAGATTTTAAAAAATCTGTTTTTACTTCTGGATGCTAATTATATAACATATACGATCTATTACCAGCAAGAAAGGCTTATTATAAAAAAATATATACATATAGTCAGTTGACTTATACAGTTCGAGGTCGAGACGCGAACGGTCGAGTCAAGTTGAAGGCTGACGGTTAAACGGAAAAACAATTCATTCGGTTTTTTAATAAGCTTATAAAGCCTCTCACGTACATCGCATAGGATTTGCTTAAATATTATACCATTAAAATGAAAACGTTAAAATTTATTTAAATTAATTCTTTAACACTGACAATGAGATAAATTCTAGAAGAATTCATGAAGCCTTTCGAACTTGTTCGGTCAACAAACTTTCGCATTCACAGTATTAATAAGAATACGAAAAATATTCAAGATGCGACTCGATGGTACTATAGACAAAGTTATTTATGTATATATTTAATTGTTCAGATATATCAGTATAAGTAACCAATTTACGATACAACGAAATATATATTTAGATACTAGGTAATCGTCCCGGCTTCGCGCGGGTAGAAAAGAAGAATAATCTATTTTGTATACGTCTGGGAAGGATTAACTGTGACAAATTTCAAGTCAATCGGGCGCATAGTACAAAGCAAAAAATTTAAACAAAATACAAAAAAAAAAAACAATGACCAATATAGTTTCCAAAAGTACACGATACATAATAATGCGAGCAAATGAAAAACGAATTGTAAATAACAAAACCAAATCAACAATTAACAAAATGAGTGACAATTAAGTACAGTATGAACAGCGACTATGCATTAGGAGATCTTATGCTGAGTGGTATTTTTTTTTCTATGGCATAGGAAGGCTGACGTGCATATGGGCCTGATGGTAAGTGGTCACCAACGCCCATAGACATTAGCATTGTACGAGATGTTAACCATCGCTTACATCGTCAATGCGCCACCAACCTTGGGAACTAAGATGTTATGTCATTTGTGCCTGTAGTTATTAGGTATTTCCCTTATACAGGTTTATTTGTAACGACTCAACAACCTCGCAGGACTAGATAGCTAACACCATAAGCAACAACTTTTGTTCTACGACTTTTGATAATTTGTTAGATTTCATTTTCATACAAAAATAATTATTAATTTAATTTACCGCTTGAAAGTTTATAAATCTACGCGGATCGCAAAGATCGACGCGTCGCGTCGTCCGTTCGTTTACGAATGAAATATAGACCTACAAATATCACGACAGTACGACAAAAACTTGTAAAATCATGTTTTTTTCATGTATTGAGTTATGTCCGAAATCTTAAAATAAAAGTTTTTGCTTATGGTGTTAGCTATCTAGTCCTGCGAGGTTGCTGGGTCGTTACAAATAACCCTGTATATAATAAGGTCCTCCAGACCAATTTCGGCCATGGCGGCCAATCTCAAGAGAGATTAGCCAACTGCGCAGGAGATATTATAGTGCACAAGCCCAAACACAGGTGCACTCTCTTTTCCTTAGCTCTCATAATCCGATGGGACGGCAATCCAACACGACCGGAAAGAGTTCAGGCGCAGGACCAACGGCTTAACGTGCTTTCCGAGGCACGGGAGTGTACACACTTCCAACTTCCAGACTCCGGGCTGGTACTGAGAATTTTCTGACAGAAAAACCCAATAAATTTTTATTGGCCCGACCTGGGAATTGAACTCAGGACCACCGGGTCTGCGGCCTTATATCTAGCCACTAGACCAACGAGGCAGTCTTATATATAATATATAGATATATAATTAAACTTCGAAGCAGAGTGTTACACGTAACCCAAGTGGGTATTGGATTTGTGAAACCCAACATTACTTATAATCAATGTAGGGTTTTCGATTATTATCATATTGACCTTTACCGTAAGAGGCCATGACGCATGATATATTTTATACGAATATTATAAAAAAAAAAACATAATATCTTGTTTGTTTGTCTTCGCTTTAACGGTTGTACAGATTAACCGATTTTGATGAAACTTTGTATGTAGCAAGCTTTAAGCTCAAGGAAGGATATAGGCTTACACCAAACACCTGCTTCTTCCTCCGCCTAGCACATCCCACATACCATCCGCTTCATATGGGAAGAAACACATAAATGCGAGTTTCCAGCGAAATAAAAAAAAAGATCTCATCACAGTTATATAATTGAATAATATAATTTTATTATTTGTTTATTCACAACTCATCAGAATTAGGTATAACGATCTTTCCA
The DNA here is from genome assembly GCA_905220585.2 of Nymphalis polychloros. NCBI lineage: Eukaryota > Metazoa > Arthropoda > Insecta > Lepidoptera > Nymphalidae > Nymphalis > Nymphalis polychloros. Next base: position 7,115,929 of record HG992267.1, read on the forward strand.
TTACCTACTAGTTCTAGATCAGCTATAATCAACCTTTTCTTTGTAAGGGCCACAAACACGTATCAGTCATGATGTCGCAGGCGGTAACTAAAGTATTCAGGTAATGATTGCTTAGGTTTCGAGATTGTTACAACTTTGAAACAACTATGAACGGATTCATCGAACGGTGTTAATGTGTACCAACGATAAAAGCCCGGCGAGGGTTAAGTAACGCTGTTCATGATGGTTAAGGATATTTTTTTTTTAAATTAATACAATTTCCCTATATATGTTAGAGTTATCACTTCCCCCATTTTATGACTCCGAATGACTCATATACTCGTAGATATTATATTATTATTATTTAGTATGTCAGTTGTTGGAACTAAGATTGTGAGTGGATAAGTCACGTCGATCGAATTTTTTTCCGGTTTCCGTGTACTATAACGTTAATCATATGAACTATTATGTTTATAGGATCATTTGTCTTGACTGACTATCAAACGCACAGCAAAAATTAGAGACTACTTTACATGGTGTTAGAGCATTGTGCAAGCTCGTCTGGGTAGGTACCAATCACTCATGAGATATTCTACCGCATAACAGCAGTACTTGTATTGTTGTGTTCCGGTTTGAAGCGTTAGTGAGCCAGTGTTATTACAGTCGGTACCATAAATCGGTTGGCAACATTTCACGGGTGAATGAAGTGAATTCTTACAGAATAGCACTGAAGCTGGTTGATTTAAAAAAAAAAAAGACATTCACGGATTAACGACCGTCATATTTTCTCGTAATTATCTCCGGTTTTTAAGATGATCGAAAAGATTTCAAAATAGCGTTCGTAAAGTTTATTGACTTGTAGAAATCAAGAGAACAATTATTATAATTTTTTTATTATATCATTAATTCTTATATATAATTAAATTTCTTTTATTTCTTCGTATTTAATCAAATTACGTAAATAAGTCACCAGTACTAAAATGTTATCGAAACTTGTTTGAAAAACACTATATAAACACATTTGATACACTTTACAAATTCATTATAAATGATAAAAAAAACTTAAAAAATACAACATAAAATAATAAATTAAATCCATTTCAAAGGTAATAGAATATTGATTAGGAAATAAAACACGATTTTGAAATTTCGTTAGCAAGTATTTGAATATTATAAAGCAACGGACACACATGCGCCGATCCAGTGTAACGAACACAATTCCGTTGTACCGTATACGTACATATGTGTGGTATCCAACAATTCAACTAACAGTAAAGGACATAAGGGTTAATACGCGGATGAAAACTATTCATTAATATAATAAAGCTGAAGAGAGTTCTTTGATTACAAACGGTTAGATATATATAAATTTTCTGTTTTTTCTTGCAGTTCAAGCTTCACAATTTTTTTTTTTTTTTATACTTTTTATGACTGACTGACTGAACTACTAGGCCCACATGTCTGTATTCGGTGCGTATATTGTGTGCGTATCGGTGAATTGTTCGACCATGCAAGTTGTGTTTAAGGTTCGAAGGACGTTTCTCGAAGTTTTTTTTATATGTTCTAATAAACGAGGTGACCTTTGACTTTGTAATGCCTAACTGAAAAAACTACTAAGCCAATGTACATATGCAGCGTGCTTCAGTGAAGGTTTTAGTATATAACGACAATATATAAGAAATTGCTCTTCGCAGTTTCAACCGCTTAAAATTTAGACTATTTAATATGATAAGCATGAATTTCATGTTCTCTTAGGAGTTGCAGGTATATAAAATTATATATGTATCTATGCACGCCTAAGCCACTAAACAGATTTTAAAAATTCTTCAACAATGGAAAGCGACATTACCAACGAGTAACATAGGCTTTCCTCGAATTCCCACGGGAACAGGAACTACGCGGATGAAACCTAGGGCAAAACGCTAGTATATAACATCTTGACCCTTATAGATGGCTGGAGTGCAATCTAGTATAAAAATTTCAACTCGCTTGACGTTTAAACATTGGCCGTGATCCAGCAGTATATTCATCGAAACGAATTAAAAAAAAATTCTATTCAGCGGTTTGCGTCGAGCCAAAACGAACACTCTTGGAAATTACTTAACTTTATATAAGCAATTCTTGCTTATACTAGTTAGGATAAGAGTGAGAAAGAATATTAAAATAGCGCTTTAGAAGGAGATAGATACACTTTGAGGTCATCACACCTCCGTACTTATGAATTCCTGGTACAATTTTTTTTTTCAAAATTGTTTTTACTTTCGATATAAATATTAATCATATACATATATTATATTCATATCATTTGTATTGCCTGTATATTTATATATTACACAAAGTAAATACTAAATGAATTTAATGAATCATTACAAATTATATAGTTAATAATAGTAAATAATTACTGTATAATGAGTATCTATAAATTAACGTGTGCTTAAAATGCTTAACAAAAGAGAAACCTTTATACGTTGAAAACGTTTCGCTCAAACGTTACATTTGGCAACGTTGATGATTTACTCTCATCGCACTAATTGTCTACATTTAATTAAGACCAAAATTAAAACGAATAAGAAGCAAAAAGACGATCAGATGATTTGTATGAGAAAAATTCCACTCGCGCGCGTGTGAAGGGAGGGATGGGGGGTCAGATGTTGAGATGACATTTTCTGTACACTGTTGTAAAATGTTGAATAGTTGATTCACTTTTATAATATCAGTTATACCAAATTATGAGTTATTAGGAGCGTATAGTTTTTACGCTGCATAAATATTCAGTTTTAGGTATAACATTGTAGGTACGTTATTTGCGTATTTAAATAATTCGACACAAGGTTATTGCGTTAAGTTTTGATCTTTAAACTATACAGAATAGCTTCTGTAGGAACAAACTCGATAATCGCCGCAGAAAACGATCGTAAAATATCAGCAAGTGTTATGCGACATTGATCATAATTATTATAACGTTTAAAGGATACACGGATCAAAATAGCGTGTCAGCGTGGAGTCCAGTTATTACGTCGGAAAAAATTACATATCAATTAAATGATGAAAGAGAGAATTTTAAACATTGTTTAACGGATAATTAGTTTTTTTTATTGTATAGGTAGACAGACGAGCGTATCGGCAACCTGATGGTAAGTGGTCACCAACGCCCATAGACAATGGCATTTTAAGAAATATTAACCATCGCTTACATCGCCAATGCGCCACCAACCTTGAGTAATAAGATGTTATATCCCTTGTGCCTGTAATCACACTGGCTCACTCGCCCTTCAAACCGGAACACAACAATACAAAGTACTGCTAATAAAAGTTAAGCACTTTGTCTTCTTCTTTCGTATGTCAAATCAATAATGACAGAACGAGATAAAACACTGTATAACTAAACATCCCCTGAGTAACCTTTATAAATAAGGCTGTTAATAATTTAATTTCTCGCTCGATATCTCGACAACGATCAACGGTAGGTAAAAATTCATATGACCTTAATTGTAGAGCGTAAAAAAGCAACGCGTATTATCGCCATATACATATTGTGAATAAGAGCGGAGTTATCGCAAAAACACCAAAGCATACTCCTTCATTTCAAAATGGCGGAGTCAGAGCTCATAAGAAATCTTAAACCAATTTCATTTCTACACAATATCCAAAAAACCAGCCCTCTCGGTTCAGTTAGTTCGCTTGATTTCAACATAAGTGAGATTCGAAGTGAGTTCACACAGAATAGCTTTGCAGCTAGTAAATGTAAATATAAAACATATTAACGACTTGTCGTATATCAAATTTTGTTTTAATTATAGGATATTATTTGCAGCGCGAAATGTTGCATAATGTACCGAAGAAATATACTTATTATTTATTAACATTACATACAACTATATTTAGATAAGTAATAGTTAAGAATACTTAAAAAAAAAATTAATGACCGTTACGATGACCAGAAGAGACAGAGAAATTAATAGGTATAATCATATAATTCTTATTTATCCTGCGTCCATTTTTTTTATTGTATAGGTAGGCGTACGAGCGTTTGGGCCACCTGATGGAACTAAGATGTTATGTCCCTTGAGTCTGTAATTGCACTGGCTCACTCAACCTTCGAACAGGAACATAACAATACAAAGTACTGCTGTTTTACGAAGTCAATATCAAATTATAAGCCTTAATATTCAACGTTTTTAACACTGAATTTAAATGTATTTGATTGCAAAGCTTAAGCTATCTGAAGAATTTTATTAAAGAAACGCACACCTTGCCCGACAACGGATGAATTGACTTTACTAAGGCAGAAACCTGACACATTACCAGTTTTTCTTTACTTGTCGTGTACATTGTTTATTTCTGTTTCTATTAATACTAATATGGATATACATTAAAGAAATAAAATAAACAGCATGTGAATGTGCCACAGCTAGAATAAAGTCTCCCCTCCCTTTGAAGGAAGGTTTGAAGTTTATTCCACCACGCCGCTCCAATGCGGGTTGGTGGATACATTTGTGGCAGAATAACAATGAAATTGGACACATAAATCTCACGATGTTTTCTTCGCCGCCTAGCACGAGATGAATTATAAACACCAACGCATGAAAATTCAATGGTAATCATCTGGATTTGAAACCGCGATCATCGATTAAGACTCACGCGTTCTAATAATATTGTGTAAGTATATTATAAATAAAAAATTAATACTGTGATGGCCCAATAAATGTGGTAACTTTGTTCAAAACACCCCGAAGTGAATTTCTCATATTATGAATAAATCGAACAGCTGTTTTTGATGAATGAATAGTTTTTATGTCCGCAGCTATATGATGAACGAGTTGAATTGCTATTCCATTATTATTCTTATAAACCAATACACATACTTAATGTCAGAAAACTACCACCGGTTCAGAAAAGCAGAATCTTAGCAGAGCCGGCGTAAGAAACTGTTTTTTTATCATGTTTAGTGATTGTTTATGAATATGCATTATAATAAAAATAACAAAGAAATATCCAGGAGGCGATCGTTTCATTCCCATCACCCATGAACTCAATAATTGTATTAAACATTTCAACACAAGCACGTTCATTTTTTTTATTTAGCAACGAATGCGTTATCTACGCTTTCTGGGATTCTGTTGTAAAACCGTATACATTAACACACAAAAGAGTTATTGAATCTATGCTAACTTGTGTTTGTTCCTTGTATCACATTTTCATAGAAAATAATAAACATTTACATAACATTACTCAAGAAAAATATTTGTCATTACGTTTTTTTTTTCAAAATCATAAATCTTAATTCAATGTAGAAGCATTATTTTCATAATTATATATATTATATTTCATAAACATATATATATATAATTGTCGAAAATCTACCACCGGTTCGGAAATAAACACCTCAGACCTGAGACGAACCGGCGAGAGAAACTCGCGGGATATTTTTTATCTCCCATTATATGTAGCTTAACTAACGAAAAAACATAGCCCTCTGTTTGTCAAACATACCCTTTCTCGTAAACAACCCTATCAATGTCAATAGTTACACAATAACCAGGTGTAAAAAAAAAACCGTCACTGCAAGTTTAGTTATTATTACAATAAGTATAAAAGCCATAATTATATCATTTTTTTTTTTTACAATAATCACACGTTTACAATACGATATATTATCTATTAACGTATGCGATAGTGTAACTGGTATTGTAGATTGTCATAAGCCGATGCGTGGGGTGTTACCAACATCGTTATCGTACGGGTTGCGAGTATAGGTAATTTATTTATTTTAGGATTTATGTTAAAATAATTATAGATTTACAAAATGTTTTCGACGTTCAGCTATAATTTTGCGAGAATGATATTCGAAATTCGTTTTTAATGACATAATTAACTAAAAAATACACATCTATACTAATATATTAAGCTGAAGAGTTTGTTTGTTTGATCCGGCTAATCCCAGGAACTACCGGTTCGAATTTAAAAAATATTTTTGTGTTGGCGGGTTCAGGTTCTAGGCAGATTTTTATTCATTATATTTTTATTAATTATACGCGGGTGAAACCGCGGCCTACGTATAATAAATATACTATATATATATATATATTATATAGTTGTTCATTTGACATTCAAAAGTAGATGACACTCAATTATTTTACTATTCACCCCCTAATGTACATTTATATCATAAATAATAACATGAACAGTTGTCACGTCTAAAGGGGATGAAATTGCGAAACTGTTGAGGGTGATAAAAATTGTAGCTCCGGATTCGAACACGCGATATTCGATTACGGCCCAGAATCACTTAAACATCGCGGTACTTTTTTTTTAGAATAGATTGTAGTAAATTAACCTAGATATAGACATAAAGTCTATAGTGATTAATAACAGACGAAAGGCGCAAAAGCGAGTTCTAAATCGATACACTATTCATGGGTTCACGGTTTTGATTCGATTAGTGCCTTTGTAGCATGCAACATTATCCAACCATAGAGCAAAATTTGTCGTATGTCGATTCATATTTATTTATTTGAATAATACAAAATATGACATTGAAAAAAATGTGGATCACGTTGAATTTATACTATACATACTTAAATGTACGTGAAATGTTTTATGTTTTTATTAAATGTATTCGATACATACATATCTATTGTTTTTCATTTATTATAAATGCTTTCCAATTTTCAAGTTTCACATCCGCTAGACGTCTCGTTTCTCAATCAAATTTTTAAATTTTTATATTTTTTTTTATATTATTTTACATCTATATTCTATCTAATCTAATTTTGTGATAAATAATCGTTTTATGATGCAGTGATTCACATTATACTATTCTTTTCATTTTTGTCTCTGTCTGTCTGTCTGTATGTATGTCTTCTTATAACTCAAGAACGGCTTGACCAATCTTGATAAAAATTGGTACACACAAAGAACATGTGATGGCGCAAATGTTAGGCTTATATACAGCGTGTAACAAAATTCGTATCCGCCCCGTGAAGCGGTTATTAGGTATCGTGTGTCGGTTCTATTTATGTAATAATTTTTAAAATACTAAGCTCTATATAAGATCGGTAAGCCCTACGGTATCTTATGAATAATAATTTCAAATCTTTAATTACGTATTTCTTTACCAGTAGCCGTGTGTGCGTGTGTGTGTGTGAGTGTGTGTGTGAGTGTGTGAGTGTGTGTGTGTGTGTGTGTGTGTGTGTGTGTGTGTGTGTGTGTGTGTGTGTGTGCGCGCGCGCGTGTGTTATTATAGTAATAAAATAATTTATTATATTTTTATTAATTACACGCGGGTGAAGCAACTGGGCATAGCTAGTATTTATATATGTACTTTGATTCATATATGAGAACTCTTCAAGTTAATAATAATTCTTAAGTAAATAAAGTGGCTAATTATAGCTTATTATTGAAGTATATAATGAGAACTTTCATTGCATTACAGGTTGAGGTCGAGGTGGGGTGTACTGATAGTTATGTATGTGTATGTATATGTAATTTAATTTGTATTCATTATAATATTATTGAAAATAAGTTTTTTTATGGTAATTTATTTGAAGCTTTTTTTTTCTAGCTTGCAACACAAAGTATTTCTATAATTAATCGATTGTATAAAATATATGTTATTTATTGTTTGCAATATACGCAGTACGTATATAAAAATATTATTTACAGATGTGCTCAGTCATCAGAATCAGACTTTATATTTTAATTATATATGTATTTAATTAAAAAAGTCTGCATATAAATAGTGCATTAGCAAAACTTGTGTATACGATTTTGTATAATGAAATTCTGCTTGATTTTTACCTATTAATTATGTGTTATATATGAACTGCGACAATTTTGAGATGGCCCCGTGGTTAGGACACGTGAATATTAACCCATGATTGCTGGTTCTAATCCCAACAAGCAATACTAAATTTTCATATGCTTAATGTTTTTTTATTCAATTTTCTTTATTTTGTGTTCTACGTCAAATATAGGGGGTAAGCTGCTTCTGCAGAAATAACCTCGGCCATATGTATAATCCGCATTGGAGCAGCGATTGGAATAATCTCCAAACGTACTCATCAAAAGTAAAGACCTTTGCCCAGCAGTGAGACATTTTACAAGCTATTATTGTATTGTGTTGGCGTAATTATAGCATTCTTATTTAGATTGTCCCCTAAACGTAAGACATGCATGCGTGCGTGTTTTACATTTTACAAAATACCCTATGAGATGATAACACGACGTTACCATTATTTTAAAGTATACATTTCTCTTTCCAATAACAACACTTTATACCTTAAATAACAATTATCACCCTTTTTTATTATTTATCATATTGCGATGGATGTTTTTTTTTTTTTACAAAAATTCTTAAATGCCTTTTATTTACTTATCTATATGACGTCATTAACACGATTATTACTCGACATTAACAAAATTGAAATAATTAACACGATATACACATTCCAAGAATTTCAAGCAAATTTAAGTTAAGGACATTTAAAGAACATAATAAAAAAAATACAATAAGCCATTAAGATGTATAATCAAATATTATATGGAACGTAAAATTATATATTTTTTACACTTGTACATATAAATAAATATATAAGGTTTTAAGTTTATCTATTTAGGTGCATTTCTTGAAAAACGCAATTTCGCACAAAAAAACAAATAAAAATAATAATTAATTAATCATTAGACCCGAGCGAGGCTCAGATACTAATAATTAAATAACATGAAAATCACGCTTATCAAGACAATAGTCTAAATTCAAACGGAATAAAACCGCGAAGCGTATCTACTTATGTAATTATATACTGAAACCTTAACCGAAATGCATCTTCTCGTATAAGTTTTATGTAGTCAAAGGTTAAAAGTCAAAGGTCTCCTAATTTATTAGCACAGATAAAAAAAGTAATAAATCTAACGGCCTTGGAAACAACACGTGCATGGTCGAACAATTCACCGGCGCACATATGCATGTGGGCCGTGAGTGTATCGAAAACAAAGCTCTAAGCGAAATTGGATATTGCTGTACCAACAGCGCAGTGAGTCTGCAGGATAAACTGTTTATGACAAATAAATAATGCAAGATATACTCAAATATTGAATCTCGCTGATTGGGCAACAGTTCTGTTATTCAACTAAGGAGATTTCTTGCTTTAATGCATCTTGGTAAACGTACTCCAAAATATACACCAGCCAGTCATAAGGTCAAGATTATTTAAAGTAAAGTAACAGCCTGTGAATGTCCCACTGCTGGGCTAAGGCCTCCTCTCCTTCTTTTGAGAATTTTTGGAGCTTATTCTACCACGCTGCTCCAATGCGGGTTCGTGGAATACACATGTGGCAGAATTTCAGTGAAATAAGACACATGCAGGTTTCCTCACGACGTTTTCCTTTTACCGCCAAGCACTAGATGAATTATAAACACAAATTAAGCATATGAAAATTCAGTAGTGCTTGTCCGAGTTTTAACCCATGATCATCGGTTAAGATTCACGCTTTCTAACCACTGAGCCATCTTGGCTTATAAGTTTATTTAGTTCAACGTAACCTTTATTCACCCTTACGAAAATCATTTTAAGCCGATGAATTGTATATCACATTATGAAAAAACGTACTTTTTTTTATAGCATAGGTTGGCGGACGAGCATATGGGCCACCTGATGGTAAGTGGTCACCAACGCCCATATACATTGGCATTGTAAGAGATGTTAACAACCATCGCTTACAATACCAATGCGCCACCAACCTTGGGAACTAAGATGCTATGTTCCTTGTGCCTGTAATTACACTGGCTCACTCACCCTTCAAACCGGAACACAACAATACCAAGTACTGCTGTTTTGCGGTAGAATATCTGATGAGTGAGTGGTACCTACCCAGAAGAGCTTGCACAAAACTCTACTTGCACAAAACTGTACTTACGTGCAAGTTACGTAAAGTTGGTCATGGTACGAAAAACTCTACTTTTGCCCCCTGAGGAGAGCTCCGCCGAGCCACGAGCGGAGCACAGCACGGGGGCCGCGGATGCGTTATATCAACACGATCCCGCAGCCTCTCCGATCCGTGCCGAGGAGGGCCATCGCAGTGGTTTTAGTGGGCAAGAATCCCACATAACCCGGTCTCTCCCCCAAGAGAGTTGGGTACCTTCTTGAAGGTTTCCACTGCGTGAAAAAAAAAAAAAAAAAAAAAAAAAAAAAAAATGGTACGAAAAACTCACAAGTTGAACAAAGTAACTTAACAACAACAACAACTTGCAAATAAAGCAAATATGATTGAACAGATCTACACGTTGTTGTAATTACTCCCGTTACGTCGAGTAACAGGAGTAATTACAACAACGTGTACATAGAGTCAGTAACTCTTTTGTGGGGCAATGTACACGGTTGTACAACAGCATCCCAGAAAGCGATCAAAATGTCTGTTGCTAAATTTAAAAAAATTGTAAAGGAGCTCTTGTGTGCTAAAGGTTATTATACAAGTAATAAATTTATAGATGATAGCGCACCCGGGGAATGAGACGATTACCGCATGGCTATTTCTTTTTTTTTTTTAAACGATACATGATACATAAATAAAAATCAACCCACCGAGTTTCTTTCGCCGGTTCCTTTTCAAGGCCGGATGTTTCTTTTCGAACTGGTGATAGTTTCTAGTTCGACAATCAATAAGAAAGTGTAATACTTCAATATTGAATAAAGTATTTCGATTTGATTTTATTCGATTAACTCTCTTGCTAGTGAATACTATAGTGTCGCTATTACATTATCATTAAGCACATATTGAATGTTTGCTTGGGATGAAAATCACATAGTTTATATTTATTTTACCCCAACTGTCCGAAGACATACGCCAGGTTTGACATTAATGTATCGTCTACTTACCACAGAATGATGGCAAACTGCCCACAACACCAAGGTCCCTGACGTATTAGGCTAAGGTGTTATCGATTATAATTTAGACCGCACAATACCGGTTATGTGAATCAGAAACGTGGTTGCTTTTGGAAAAATCTCACATAATGATTAGTATTCGTTATTTAATTATAATTTTGTTTTATTTATTGGTAAGCAGACTCACAAATGGGCCACCTGATGGCAAGTGGTACCATGGGACACCGACGATATAAGAAATATTAACCGCATTGCCAAAGCGCCACCAACCTCGGAAACTAAAACCCTTATCAATTCGCTGCTTGTAAAAATAGGTAACAAATTGTCCTACCTTTCTATTTAACGGGATTTTGTGTAGGTGTTTTATTATTATTAATACAAGACGGTGACGAAGTTATATCAGGAAAAATTCCATTGGTATTTTCGTTACAGAATTCCACGGTTATCTACCTAACCTTATTCGTAATTTTTTTTTAAGCTAATTTCTATTGTATGCTTTTTATAATATCAAACTGTATTTGTGCATAGCTTTGCTTGACGTCAAATTCTATCGAATTTTGTATCGATGAAAATAATTATGTTACCAAATATGTAGTCTGATTCAGCTACCAAATAAGTAGTCTGAAGCGATTTAACTAATTTAATATTTTTTACCGTGTCGTTATGTATAGTATCATAGTTATCATTATGCATAATCGCTTATTATTAAAATTACTATTCATATTACATATTAACACATTTAATACATTTTCTTAGTTCAAAGTCCCTTAAAAATGTTAAATATAATATGGAAAAAGCCATTATTTTGGTAAGACCCTTTATTGACTTTTCGAGTGTGTGTGTGTCTGTTTTGTAGTGGATTTACAAGGTGTGTACTCATCAATCTGATACCAAATATCAATACGCTGTGGTCGGGCACGAGGGGTATTATCTTAAATTCCATGATCAGAGACCGACGATAAGAATGGTAGTTCACTTCTTGCAATGCCAATGTGTATGGCCGGTGACTATCGGATGAGCATTTAGTCGTATTGCCTGATATATAATCAGCAAAAAAACATAATATATACAGTGGTGGTCGTATAATTAGAAACACTACCAACGGTCCTTGACATTATGTAAGATACTTCACCGCAATCGTTTTTATTTTGAAATTAAACGATAAATAGGGCAACAATATGTTCAACGATTTATCATTTATTAGAAAAACAATATAAATCCCATTACACAAGTGCAGTTTCAATATTACATTACGGACAAACATTTAAATCAGTTTTAAGGTATGAACAATAATAGTCAACTAATTAGAAAAAACAACAAAAAATATAAAAAACAATATTTTTTAAGTATTAGTACTTAGTATTGTTATTTACGAAATAGTTTCTATCCACCAATAGCCTACCAATAGTTATTATTAATATTTAGTGGCGTATCCCTTATTTTCAATAACAGCACTGCAACGACGTGGCATTCATTCCATCAATTTCATACATTTTTCTCGGGGGATTGAATTCCATGCTTCAACAAACGCTTCATATAGTTCGTTTTGACTTGTGTTACGTTTGTTTGAGACTTTCTTTTTAACAATATACCAGAGATTTTCTATCGGATTTAAATCCGGACTATTTGCTGGCCAGTCTAAAACGGATATACGCTGTTTGCTAAGGAAACATTTGACGCTATTGGCCGTGTGTTTAGGGTCATTGTCATGCTGAAAGATCCAGGTTATAGGCAAATGATCGTCCGAGTAGGGAATCATTGTGTGCTCTAAGATTTTTTTGTATTGCCATTGATCCACTGTACCGCCACCGTGCTTGACTATACTCTTTGTGTATTTATAATTAAAAGCATTGTTTACAGGGCGTCTAACATAGCGCTTTCCATCGGAATTTACCATATTTATTTTTGTTTCATCTGAAAATAACACTTTTTCCATTCTCGTACCGTCCAATTAACATATTTTTTAGCGAATAATAATCGCTTCTCTCGGTGTGGCTTGGTAAGAAGCGGTACCTTTCGAAAGATTCTTCCAAACAATTTAGCTTCCACTAATCTTCGGCGTATCAGTCTTGACGAGATGTTTCTCGGGTCATCAGGCGAAAAAACTTTATTTTTAATCTGGTTGGAGCCTATTGGCCGAGCCTTTCTAAGAACATTTTCAACAGTTCAATTGCATTAAAAACTTTCTTAACAGAACAATTTAAATGCTCAGCTATTCTTCTGTACGCCCATTTATGATCTATGTGTAAATTAACAATTATTTGCCTAGTTGACGTGTCACAACTTTTATTTTTGCCCAATTTGAACAAAATAAAATTCAGATTAAATTTTGAATTGCCGCCAAAATAATAGAAAAAGAAATGTTATTCTCCAATTAAAAAAAATGAACTAGCTATGAATGCTATTTTTAAATGTTTCTAATTAGGCGTCCAAGCTGCCAGTAACAGAAAATAAACTAAACTCCTGCATGTGTAAGACTCACTTTGTAATTAAAAGTAAGATATGTTTTATATTTTATGCATTTAATGAGTTTTTTATTTGAGTGGCTATGTTATTGCATGATTATTAATTATTGAATGTGTATATTTTTTACGAACATTTGTACGTTGAAGTTATACTTTCTTTATTCATAAGAAGTGTTTCTAATTATATAACCACCACTGTATAAATATATTGAGCAAATAAAATAGATATATACGATGGAATCTTGAATAACATTCTGTAGGCATAGATCTGGTTTACCAACTTTTCGATCAATTATGCATTAATATTATCGTTTAAATACATTTTAAATCTTAATATATAACTATCACTTGGCCTTGTTTTTTAACGAGAAGTATTTCTATTTAAGATATATAAAGACAACACTGAGTTTCTTTCGCCGATTCTTCTCATAATCAATAAGCAAGTGTAACGTTTATACATGAGATATTCTACCACTAAGCAGTAATACTTAGTATTGCGTCCCGATTGAAGGGTGAGTGAGCAAGTGTAAATACAGGAAACAGAGACATTAAATCTTAGTTCCCAAAGTTGGTGGCGCATTGTAAGAAACGGTTAATATTTCTTACATCGCCAATGTCTACAGGCGATGGTGACACCTGGTCCATTTTTATAACATAAAAAACTAATAATAATCAATACCATTAGTGACCCATTTAGTCTATTAGTGCTTTAAAGACCAAACAATATGGGTTACCGGAACATGGGAAAACAAATCTAATATCATGTCCTTCGCATCAAAGCGATCACGTTGATATTGTATTTCCTGATATTTAAAGCTAAAGGCTAATTGAAATACACTATTTAAAGTACACCTAAATATGTTTCGCATGCAGGAATTTTCGCAAAAGCTCTCGATGTTTTCCATGCAATACTAGGAAACGTTCCATTTAACAGAACACTATTTGAATACATTTCTTGCTACACTCATGACATCATTATATTATTTACTACTATACATGTATAGTCCCGTTTCACTTCACCTGTGAGGTACGGGAGGGTTGTTAGGTTAGTTTGTCCTCTTACCTCTTAAATTTCATGATGATATGAGCGTAAAATAAGGATGTTTACGATACATGGAAATATACATGTAGCATCTACTGGGTTCTAGTCGATTCTTCTCGAAAGAATCGACATTCTGAATTGGAGGTAGCTTTACATTTAATATCTGTATAATTGAAATAAAATGTAATTAAAAATAAATAATACAATATATAATCATTAAAGGAATTTTATAAGAGCCGACATTTGATTTAAACTAAAAAATAAATGACATGTGTATATATGTGCAGTTATTGTGATGTAATTCTTTCTAAAATATTACATCCTTCCGACCGAATCAAAAGGGCTTTCAAAAACGTCTACTTGAATAACGTACATTAATATATATGTAATTTACTTTTATATACGTAATGAAGGAAAAATTAATGATTTCATAGTTTTATGTAATAGTCATTTTATAGTAAACATATCCGAGATGGCCCAGTGGTGAAGAACGCGTGAATCTTAACCGATGATCGTGGGTTCAAACCCGGCCAAGCACCACTGAATTTCATGTGCTTAATTTGTGATTATATTCATCTCGTGCTTGACGGTGAAGGAAAAACATCGTGAGGAAACCTGCATGTGTGAAATTTCACTGAAATTCTGTCACATGTGTATTCCACCAACCCGCATTGGAGCAGCGTGGTGGAATAAGCTCCAAAACTTCTCCTCAAAAAGAGCCTTAGCCCAGCATTGGGGCATTCACAGACCGTTACTGTAAACAAATAATATGGAATATAAAGCGTTGTTATTTGTTATAGAACAAAGCAAAATTCCTATAAAGCAAGTATGACATAGCTTGCGGGTATATATTTACGTCTTACGTCACATGCAGACATACGGCCAGACGTGTACACGGTCTGGTTAATGGAGGTGGGGTATGTAAAAATATGAAATTAATAAAACATTTTCTTAGTTTTTGTTATTAAAACATAACAGAAGATATTGTCTGTTATGTTTTGGTATCAATGTATACATATATGTATGTGTTTAACAATCTGCCTTGGTGGTCTAGTAACAAGTTTATACGGCTGCGGATCAGGCCTCTTTCCCATTGAGCACTCTGGGTATGTACCTAGGCCCCCCCTAGTCTTTGCCAGATCACCAAAGGACAGCCGACATTTATTACCGAAAAAAAAATTTCAATGTCACGGTCCCCTATGGTCCCATTCTCCTAACGTGCCCAGGGCCTCCAATAGGTTAAAGACGACCCTGCTGCGGATTCAGAGATTCTGGTTGAAAATCGCGGGCAGGGCTGTAAAAAGACACTAGGTTTGCACCAATTATCTGTATCAGCGAGAAGTTTGGAAGGAGAGAATGAACTTGTGTTTGAACACACTCTTGTGCACTTTACAGGTCTATCAACAACAGTAATGGGGGTACGTCGACTAATGATTGCGCTGTTCTGTTCAATTTACGGCCGCCGGAGGCATGACGATAGATGGGTGTGCTGTGCAACGAAGACAGAATAACATTCTGTCTCTTTTTCTCTCACACGTAACGCATGCGTACCGCGTGTCACTCAACCAGCACGTGACCGCACCCATCGATTGCAACGACGTACAGCGGCGTTGATGCGAAATAAAAGTTATATCACGATCGTACCAATCTCTCACCACTGAAATTGGGCTCCGTTAAGAGACCTATATACAAGACCGTGGCCGAAATCGATCAAGACATTACAATCATCATCATCATCATCATCCGGTCTTAAAAAATAAACAATACTTATAAAGTATTGTTTCTTTAACCAATGCTGGTGACGGAGGTCTTTCAAAACTACATAAAAATACTATAAAGCAAAGTCCCCCGACGCGTCTGTCTGTCTGTCCGCGATAAACTCAAAAACTACCGAACGGATTCTCATACGGTTGTCACTAATGGACAGAGTGATTCCTGAGAAAGGTTTACGTGTATTTATAAATGTTTTGTGAAAATTTGATGAAATACGACGATAAATGGTGAAGATGTTGAAAAAAATCATACTGGATGGGTAAACGTTAACTAAGAGTTATATAATATAAACGTTCTATGTAGTAGTAGTAGGAAAGCCGAGCAAAGTCGGGACGGGAAGTTAGTTTTACTTAATTCTACCGCTCAGCGAATCTCAGAAAGTTTTGAAGCGATTTTTATCGTCTACCTATCTTTCGTAAATTTTTGATCACGTGACGTGTCAAATACGTCATATCTGTACATTTTGATATATTCTACGAATGAATCCCGGTTAATCGATGTAGTAATGATCGTATTTTGCAAAGGCCGAAGTGCAGTCAATATTATTATTTCAAGTTATTTTGACCTTCGTTCGTCTAAATTATACAATTTAATACGTCATTCGTTGATCAAGTGACAAATCGTATACATGCCATTTCCATACATTCGGCTTTTGCTACAGGCGAAATAATAGAAGTATTTTTATAATTTAAAATATATTTAAAAAAAAATGTTGTACAGTAGCAACTGTACAAAACATGACCGCTTGCATGTTGCAAGAACAATGGGGAGAAGAAAGAGGCGCTATGCGTACATGAACTAGCCCGCCTGTCACCAGTAGAAGCTATTGATTATTGCGGTATATTAATGGGTGTAATATTTTTAATAAATAGTGCGAGCTATTACTGGCTATTTATACTGATACAACTCAAATTCAAATTTCTTTATTCAGTATAGAAGCGTTACACTTGCTTATTGATTGTCATAAATCTACCACCGGTTCGGAAATAATCACATCAGACATGAGAAGAACCGGCGAAAGAAACTCAGCGGGATTTTTTTTAGCTTATTCTATTTCATTTGAAGTTGATTTACATTATAATATTCTTATTTATTTGAAATAGCCTGGACGCGACCGTTTCATTCCCAAGGTGTGCAATCATCTAAGAAGACATTGATTGCGTAATATCCTTAGCACGTAACTATCAATATACTATAAAAATAATAAAATATTCAATAGTCATAAAGGCACGGACGCCTGTTTACCAATATGTATAATAAAATATATATTACTCACACAGAAATACTTTATCATATGAATCACTGGCGACATACACAAAACACTCAGAATATATAGTAGGTATGATTTTTAGTGTGTATCCCGATGTTCGGGGCGCACTCGGCGCCGTGGACACCGGCGATACCACATACCCCCCTACTGTTCCCGTGGAGGAAACACGTAAAACATTTTCAAGCGATAAAAAAAAGAGTTGAACTCATACAAAGCCACCCTTCCTATTTCCTCCAATTTAAAGTTGAAATTTCCTTTCGTAGCAGATTTTAACGTTATAAAATAAACCTTTTACGAGATTTCCGCTTGCTGTACTCAGTAGTTTTTACTGTGCGTTAAGACAATCAGGACAAAATATTTCTAGTAGTATAGATGAAAATATTTACGTTCGAATAAACGGCTAACATTGTATGGTCCTTGTATGTCCTCCATGAAACAGAATATACCGAGAAATGTCACAAAATGCCGGAGGCAAATAGTAATAACCAAGTGATCAATGGTAACTCCCGTAGACATTGAAACTGTTCAATCATAAAATATTCCCTAAGGTCTCAATGCAACTGGATCTCAGATTTTTAATATTCTATGAGTAATTAGATTGGCTCACTAGACCTTCAATTTGGAATACCGTCCTATAAAGTACATATATTTTTACTGTGATAGAATACTCTAGGCAAAAAAAAAGAAAGAAAAAAAGAAAAGCATCTCGCTGAGTTTCTTTCGCCGGTTCTTCTCAGGGCTGGGTATTGCTTTTCCGAACCGGTGGTAGTTTCTAAACTGACTATAAATAAGAAAGTGTAATACTTCAATATTGAATAAAGTAATTTGAATTTGACTCGAGACTCACGAAAGATCGTACCTACTTCTACAGGCTTGTACAAAGTCTCACACCACTCGTAAAAAATATTAAAAAAAGAAAGCTTTTCGATAATCACAGATAACTTTAGCGACGAGGGCAAACAACTTGATTTCATTTAAAAGTACAAAAAAGACATCGCTTGGAATAATAATTGGACCTTCAAGAAAGGAGAAGTCTTTCGAAATAAAATAAACAAATTGAAACATAATTATGTATATAATGTGTACATACGTGTATGTTTTGTAATTAATCTATGTATACTATATATGTAAGCGAAATACCACTGACTGGCTGACTCATCGCGGGATCTCCGAAATGATAGGTTTGATAGATTTGAAATTCAGTATAGTACCGTTCTGAATTTCACGCAAATCCAAATTTTTTTTTTGTATCATGTGAGATTTAGACCATAACTTTTTAAGAAATTTCTTTGGAAACAATATTTTAATATAAAAACGTAGTTATGTACATGTATACTTATATGTGTGCTCTTTAACTTAGAATAAAGATTTTTAAATAATCTGCATATTATATACAGGTGTAACAAAATTCGTGTCCGACCCGTGAAGTGGTTATTAGGTATCGTGCGTCGGTTCTATTTATGTAATATTTTTTAAAATACTAAGCAAAAAAAAATACTTAAAAAAATATATTGTGTTTAACGACACTGTTGGTGGTAAAAACGTGGACTACTGAGGTCATGACCTCGTGTCTTAGCTACCCGATAGGTAAGAGCTATCGAGCACTATTGCCCGCACCTGTGCTGGCATGTAATTTTCGCCATTTAATTAAAAAGAAATCCGGGATAAATTTTTGCTTAGTATTAATTATAAGCGAAATACCACTGACTGGCTCGTCATGAGATATCCGAAACTATAGGTCTGATTGATTTTAAATTTCCTTCCACGATTTAGATTTAGACGCTCACTAAGAACTTTACACAAATCTAATCCAAACAAATTTCTTTATCATATGAAATTTGGAACATAAGCTATCAACTAAATTCAAATATTAAAGATACGGTCGTCGGTAAGTCGAGACGGGCTTGAAATAATATATTTCAACATTTTTGTTAGAAATAAAGTAAGAAATGAAATCCACTAACTGACAAAGCATTTTCGGTTATTATATTACATTACAAGGACAAAATGGCGTCAATATCTAAACTAAGGTCATATTATTTACCTACTTATATTTAAAAGAAAAATATTGTACTGTGAATCGTATCGCATTTCGAAAAATTCTTATAAAATATTATTATTATTTATACATAAATAACTATATACTTTTCAGTAATAAAAAACGTTAATTAAAACGTGTTTCATTTTTAACTTCAGAGTGTGCGATTTTTTTGTTATTTAATTATATTTATCGTTTCTCAATCGACTCTCGAGTATGCAAACCAGTATTTCCTTATTTAAACTGTGTAATAAAAGAAAAAAAAATTAAGCGTTTATAGAAACAATTACAGAGAGATATCAAGGTTAATTTGTTTTAAATTAAATATTATTTACAAGTGGTGACGTCAGAATATTTAATCTTATTTAATTACTTACATAGAAAGTCAATCGTCGAATCTTAATCAACCAACGGTTGGTTAAGTCTAGTAAGTCGCTCAGTGTAGTTCCGCCTTCCGGAGTGAAATTTAGCTGGCTAAAACTGCGCAGGAGATATTATAGTGCACAAGAGTGAGCGCAAACACAGGTGCACTCTCAATTCCCTAGCTCTCATAATCCGATGGGTCAGCAATCCGACTTCCAGACTCCGGGTTGCTACTGAGAATTTTCTGACAGACAACTCCTAAAACTTAAAACTTTTTATTGGCCCGACCTGGGGATTGAACCACTGGGTCTGCGGCCTTATATCTAGCCACTAGACCTACGAGGCAGTCAACGAGGTTGACGAATATACATAACATTCGTTAATCGAGTACTACGCGACGATCGTGTAACACCAGCAAATGCCACTGCGCCCGTGAGCCAACCAACCAGCCAACCAGGTTATCCAGTCAACGAGGGATTATCAAAATTACATACTACAATTTTACTGTCAATCTATTATTTTCGATAACATTATAATTGCACCTTGTTTAACTACATAATACGCAATGGACACAATAAATTAGTATTTAATATAAAACAGTTATAGTATATAATATTATATATTTTACGTTCGTAAATATATAATATTTACGATACGCTTATGATTAAAATTGAATTTATTTTGTTGCTCATTGCTTAATCTAGGCAAAAAAATCGATAAAAAAAAATCAGAAAACAATTCTAACAGATATGTAACAACAGCGATACAAATTACAAAAAAATGACGTCACATTTTAAAACCATCAATAAATAATAATGTTAGTTATTCAAATAAATACCTACCCATTATTGTATTATTTATCCTGCTACGTTTAAACTCTTCACGATGACTTTAAATGCACATTTGAATTAAATCACTTTCATTGTTCGTAACAAACATTTGTATTTAATTATACGAAAAATAAATAACCAACACGACGCGACTATTTAAAGTAATTAACTTATCAATATTATTTATCTGTACGATAATTACTATGTCGTTAATTATTAAAACAAAACCACACAAATACGACGAAAACTACAAAAAATATACGGTATTATACTTAATAGGTCAATTAAAACAACGCGGCCTAGCAAACAAACATTCAACTAGAGACTACAACGATATTAATTATCATATTAATTTAATTTTAAAGTCACCAAGCGAAAATAAATCTAAAAATTCCATTTATATATAACAGACCTAAGCTACGGCACATTAAACACGCAATTAATTCCAATTCAATCTAATACATTAACCCGCGAACACAACACAGATTAAAAATTGAGCACAGATAATTATTTAAAATTTTATAAACACGTTTCGATTATCGCAGCGGAAAAGCATTGCATATTACGGAGCCGGGCGCTCCGTTTACACGGAACGGAACGGTCTCCGCGACGGGTACACCTCGAATGAGGTTTCTCCGCGCTCGCCAGATGATCGAATAAATTTTATAAAGTTATAAATAGATAGCGAATCGCGTCGTCTAATAAATAAGCTTTTAATAATTTTGTTTTGAAAACACTCTTGTTATTCACGTTGAATTTATATTTGTTGATTTTATTTTAAATGTTTTTCATATTGTTTAGTCCTTTTGCAATAATATAATTACAGTTCTTATATCGTTTGTATTTATTATGCAGTTTGTTAGTTTTCGTCAACTTACGTGGCCGAGCCGGCCCAGTGGTTAGAATACGTAAAGCATAACCCATGATTGCGTGTTCAAACCCGGGCAACCACAATTCATTTTCACATGCTTGCAATTAATCTCGCACTCGGCTGTGAAGGAAAAAGTGTGTGGAATAAACTCCAATTCTCCACCAAAAGGAGTGGTAGCGCCCAGCAGTGGGACAATACATTTTAAATTCTTCTTCAAACTTTACTGGTTTTGTTTTATGTAATGTATTTGTGAATTATTTATTGTATATTACATTTCGTTTAATTATATCTAGAAACATGATACAAACATATTTGAAGGTAAAACGACATTTATTTCTGAGGTAAAAAATACTTTATAAAGATTTCAACTGCTTTGATTTAAAAACATGTTTTCCTTTTAATTTACAGTTTAATTTGTATGCATTACGACATGACTCAAGTGTCTCGTTCCACTTATTTATGAAGAGAAAAATATTTAATAAAAGTTGAAAAAAATAATTTACTATATAAAAAATAATTGTATTATTCACTTGGTGGTGGTGGGTGGTAACCACCAACTCATCACATATTATACCGCCGAACAGCAGTACTGATTATTGTTGTAAACTAATTCTGGTTTGAAGGGTGATCGAGCCAATGTAACTACAGAGTACAGACACAAGGACATAGCATTTTAGATCCCAAAGTTGGTGGCGCATTAAAGGTTAATATTTCTTACATAATGTTACAGTATGAACAGACGGTCCATTTGTCCACAAAAAATACGCACATATATTTTACCTGAACTACACATTATTTTTTAATTAACTAAACTTACATCTCGTGTAACATATTATCATACTTCATCCCGATGTATAAAATTTTATAAGGAATGACAAGGCTGTATGGACACAGACTCTTGCCTATTCCGAATGGGGTCAATGAAAATAAAACAAAAGTATATAAGATAAAATCAAAAATAAAATTTAAAACACTTTCAATGACCGTGTTTACTAGAAATCTCATATAAAAAATGTTGCTTTTTTTGCATATAATGGTATGTTTTCTAATAAGGAAAAAAATGTTTAACTTTTATTGTATGACTGGCCATTAAAACGTACCTTCCATTTAAATATGGAATATTATGTCCTTAATTGCCTGTAAAATAAACGATACGTTTTCTTACTATGTACCAATAAACGCCAAATTACCTAATACTAGGATTAATTTGTGGCTCAGATTAATAAATAAAAAAATATTTTATTGGAAAATAAGATACTTTTAAAATCAGACTGTATACTTAACAACAGACTGTACACAATATGAGAAAATTGTTATTAATTTAATGTGTCATATTTTTTTATATCTGCCGGGAAGGTAAACTCTACTCCACCTGATGTGATGGTACGTGGTAGGAGAGTCCTCACGCGACTATAGCTAGTACAGTCGGGAAAAATGTTCTGCACTAGCCGCCCCCGCAAGATTCACGCAGTTTATAGGAGGAGGGGAATACGTGAGCTAGTAAAGAATTCAATTTTTTGGAAGTGCGACAATGAATAATAAAAGTGGACTTACACACAGATATAGCTGTGGTCACATGTCATCTTGCCGTAAGGGTTGCCAAGTCCTTCAAGAGCCAGGAACCCAGCACATCACGGGAAAGACCGAAGATGCGTTATATAGACAGGATCCTTCAGTCTACTCGATCCGTGCCGAATATCCATAGCAGTGGGATTAAAAATCCCATATAACCCAGTCATATTTTTTTTAATTTTTAACCAGTAACTTGAGATAGGACTACAAATAGATCACGGTAGCATGGGCAAGCGATCCCGTGGCGCTCCCGCTAAGATGGGAAGGGTACCGCTGGGTTTTTAGTGGGTATTCCGATGACCGGGGCACACTCGGTGCCTTGGATATATGGCGAGCCCCACATACCCTCCCCCCACTGATCCCGTGGGGGGAAATGGGTAAAGCGTTTTCCCAGCGTCAAAAAAAAATGGAATACAAATAGAAACAAAATACTGATACGAACTCCACTCGAGTCCGACACGCACATGACCGGTTTTATCTCATATATAAATACCATAAAAGTCACCAACACATGTATGATTTTACTACATTACTGTTCTAGTTTGAGTGAGCCAGTGTATGACACAAGGCACATACGATCTGGCGATGTATGTTATGAACGTTTTTAAATTCTTAGAACATTGACACTGGATCTATGGGTTGAGGTGACCAGTATCCATATGGCTGTATTATCCATCTGGCTAGCCCCTTATAACTAAAAAATATCGCTATCACGGGACGACGGGCAGATGTGAATTTATTGAAAGAATCAATAGAAAAATGTAAAAAATAAATAAATAAGGAACAGGTTAAATAAAAACAAAAGAGATTGGTTACTAAAATGAATATATATTTTTTTATATACGCGATCACACTTGTGAGGTAGAGAGCAGTGTCGGTCTTACCCCCAAGGTGCCCGAATAGATGATTAAAAACGATACCGCACTACGTACTACTCGTATTAGTCATATCCCATTATGACGAAACTCTTGAGAAATCTACGCGTTTTCATATCGAACCTTTTGCCCTAGCTAAACAATGTTCTTTGTGTTTTTAAATTTTACAATATTATACATAGAAATCGGTTTTATCACTTTGCATTATTAAAAAAATAAGTTGAACAAACATTGTACATAATATATGATATCGAATGAATGTCTCACTGCTTGACTAACGCCTCCTCTGTCTTTTGAGGAAGTTTGAAGCTTATTCCACCACGCAGCTCTAATGCAGGTTGTTGGAATTTCAGTGAAATTAGACACATTCAGGTTTTCACACGATATTTTCCTTCTCCGTCGAGCACGAGATGAATAAATACAAATTAAGTACATGAAAAATTCAGTGGTGCTTGCCCAGGTTTGAACCCACGATCATCGGTTGATATTCACGCGTTCTAACCATTATGCCATCTGGGCTCAATGCTAGAATATAATTTAAACAAATAGATAATATATATATATTATATAAATTTTAAAATTATAAAAATTGCAATTTTATTTAATACTATATTGTTATGAGTATGTTGATGAGCATGACACAGATTTTTACTTAATAGGAGTTTTCTGCCCATTGTTTCAAAATGTAAGCACTTTTCAAGAATAGATATTTTTTGTTGATTTTTTTTTTCTCATTATATTTGATTTTTTACAATAATAAAATTGTGCTACCAATATCAGTTATATTAGCTAGACCCGGTAAGAAAACGTGGAACTCCTGCCTCCTCCATGAAATATATATATATATATATATATATATATATATATATATATATATATATATAGCTTTATATAAACGTGGAACTCCTGCCTCCTCCATGAAATATATATATATATATATATATATATAGCTTTATTTTATAATAAGTCTTTACAAAGCGTAAAAAATCATCGTTCCTCGAATTTAGAAACATGAAATCGTTTTACCCGTGTGAAGCGAGCACGGATAGCTAGTGCCTGCCTAGTATTGTATAAATATTTTTGTTTTAGCAATCGACTTCTGTGACCGCATCGCTTCAGAGTTCAATGCGCGATCGGTGTGGTCAGATACATCAGAACCCAAAAAATATTATTTAATATATTGCTCTGTATATACTTATTTATTTATTCTTTATTTCACACAATTTACAAATACAAAGATACATACATATTACAGTCTGAAAAGGCGGCCTTATCACTTACAGTACAGTACTTCATTTGACTACCTAGTGTTTAATGATTAATCAAGTTTCTATTTTAAAATAATTACATTTTATTACGTCTGTTATATCTATATTTACATATTCTTTATATATTAAGTTACCAAGGCAGTGTAGTATATAGTGTAGTATACACGCGGGCCGGCCGTCACGGTAGCGTGCGCAAGCGATCCCGTGGCGCTCCTCGTTAAGACGGTAAGGGTACCGCTGGTTTTGTAGTGGGTATTCCGATGTTCGGGGCGCACTCGACACCTTGGACATCGGCGAGTACCTCGTACCCCGCCCCCTGTTCCCGTGGGGCGACAACGCGTAATGAGTATTTCCAGCGTTACAATAGGTGTAGTATACACATTATATATTATGTATATATATGTTATATGTTTGAGAAGATGGTAAACATAAATAAACAACTTCGTCATTGAATTGACATGATATAATTGGTCGCCATCTTGAATAAGCTATGGATACGATTGAATTATACTATAAAGATATATTTAACAAGAACTGTTTGCAGTGCATAGCATAGCACAGCATTTTTTTTTTCGCTGGAAAAACGCACTTACGCGTTTCCCCCACATAAGGTGGGTGTGGGGTATGTGAACCTTGCCGGTGTTGAAGGCGCCAGAATACCAACTAAAAACCAGCGTACCTTCATCGTCTCTTCGGGGGAGCGACACGGGATCGCTTGTGCATACGACCGCGACGCCCCGACACATAGCAGAGCTAACTAGCAAATCACATGGAATTTGTAAAATCTAAGATTTGTTTTTTTTTTGCGTATTGAAATCACATTTATTGTTACATCCTCGAATGGTTATTATTTAATAAAAAAAAATATAAAAGCTATCCTATTTCGAAATCAGAGCTAAAATTATTGGAGTGTAACGGATTTCAATACTAAAGTGACAATTGCGTCAGAAGACGAAATACCGTTAAAATGTTACACTTATTCCAATTTTTATTTATACACTATATCACATTATACGAATTAAAAATAAAATAAATTTGAGGTAATAAAAAAAAACATTTTTAACCCTTACTTGCCACCTTGGGGTACAAAACCACTCCAGGTCTATTGAGGAAAATAGTCATTTTCCACTTTTGTTGGCTTTAGCATTCTTTTAGTGTACTTAAATTTTATTTTTAGCTATATAAAGTAAACAATATTTTAAAAAAAGCTTTCAATATGTTATACAACAATTTTTAAGTCGAAATATTCAGTAGTTCATTTTTTATAACAATTTTTGTCACTGGGGTACAAATCTACCCCATGGTGGCAAGTACGTAATTCTACAGAGGTGTGGCAAGTAAGGGTTAAGAAACCTGCATATGTCATATAAAGTATGTAAGTTTGTACCCATTAAGCCGCATTCGAGCAGCTTCAACGCTAAGCGTACAGGAAGCAGTGATACATTCACTGGCTTTTCATTTTCTGATAATTATGTATAACCAAATAATAAATATAATTAATTAATTGTATATAAGAAATGATGATCATAACTAATGTCAGGGGGGGGGGGTCAGATTTTCTGACGGCACTTTCAGATTAATAAACATCGCAATAGAGTTTTAAGCACATCTTGGAAGTAAGGGTAGAGGCAGTACTATTAAATTTCTGCCTCGGTTAAGGATACATTTTAAAAATATTGTTTCTTACTAATCTTATATAATGAAATACCGCTGACTGACTGACTCATCACGAGATCTTTACTACTATAGTTTAAGCTTGATTTGAAATTTAGCATCATTCGTTTCGCGATGTAAACGCTCTTACTACACTATGAACGATTTTAGGCAAATCCAATAAAAAAAAAATTCATTATACTATGGAACGTACGTTCTCAATTAAATAAAAAAAATAGTAGTTTCGTTGTATGAATTGTATCATTATCCGTACGAAGTCGGGGCTAAGACGGGGACAGCTAGGATTTTATATAGCTACGATTATAGATTAAAAACATTAAGTTTTGAGAAAATAAGGCGTTAAAATGCAACAATAAAATGCTGCTGACGTGTTTACGTTGAAAGAAAGTTTCACGCAAATGCTACGTTGCACCAAAACCCCACATAAAAAAATTATCGTCATCATAACTCAAAGATATTTCAAAAATCGAATAGTTATGTAATTAGTTTACCTATCAATATTGTTACTCAAAGTATAATACATATACATATACACAGCTCAAACACTAAGATGTGTTCATGTGTGTGTCGAGCTACGCGTACCTCCGCACGTCGCGTCGTGCTCGTGACTGTTATATGACTCAGTATCAAATAGGTGCGGAATATAAAAAAAACAAAACTTCGTTAAAAAAATGGCGGCATGAGAATATTTTAAGAAAAAAAAAACGATCAGAAGAAATGCTTCTAAATTTGAAATTATAGCAAAAATTACCATAACGATATCGTTTTTTTTTTTTTTGTTTTAGTCAGTTGAATTTCATTAGTTTGTATTTGGTATATATTAAAGCATACTATATAATTACGTACATACATATACTATATATTTAATTACAAAGAAATAAATGAAATATAATTCAAAATATCTGAATTGTATATATTTGTATCTTTGTTTGTGTAAATAAAAAAAAACATATTTACATATTGTTATGTGAATTCGAATCTAGGAAAAGCAGTTTATGCTTCGATTATTAGTCATAATAATGATAAAACTTAAATAATTAACCAGTAGAGAACACATTAAACAAAATTTCAACAAAATAACAACGACTTATTTAATTGACTAGTTTTAATAACGACTGTAATTTAAGCACGTACGCCACTGAACAAAGGAAAAATTAGAAATTGTCGAAATGCATGCTTTTTCTAGAAGAAAATATATTTAGAACTTTAAAATAAGACATCGACCCAAAAACTTTCAAAATACGACTTTTAATAACCACATACTGGCAATAACAATAATAATAAAAATATAAATCGAAAATTCTAAATTTAAATTAATATGAAATGTCAAATATCCGTGCCTATTAGATAAGTAAAGTGAGTTGCGGACTTGCGGCCATTTTGTGGAAGTAATAGCGTGCTGTTTGCAACCGTTTGATTAACTTTATTCATAATCATAGCAATGACGGACCGCGCCTCGATTTAAATCTAATATTTTCACAAACTAAAATAAATACCTAGCTTAAATAAATTAAGATTCAAATCAATAAATTTATATACATTTCAAAGTTAACGGAAATTCGTAAGAAACAAAAAATATAATTAGAATAAAATCTTCAAATATTAATATAGTTCATAAAAGCAAATTATTATCAATTTTAACGGCATCCATATTGCTTTGTAACAAGACAGAGAAACGGGTTCGCGAATGATAATTTAAAGAGATGTTAATTAATTTATAACTTCCATTGACGCCTGTTGTAGAGATATCTGGCTACAGTTCGTATTGTATCAGCAATGTATTATACAGTTGAGCAAGTATAAGAGAGGCTACGGACGGCAATGGGCCGGCCCCTCGCGTCGATTGAGTCACGAACGCCGCACCGTACCCAACACTGCATTCTTCGACGATAATTCAAAACGCGGCATATTCATTATTAACAATATACAACGCTCGATTACTTCATAAAAGTCTCGAAAGGTAAGAAGTCGAGCGAGTAATGTATACATTGTAAATAGTGCACTCGACAACTTTGTTCGCGAAGCGGTTGACGCGACACGTAACTACACTTGGTCGAGTTTTTGTCAGAGCGCAGATTATTGATATGAAAATAAGTATTTGTGATGATGAAGCAATGTTTTCCCGGGAAATCGAAATCATTGACATTTTAAAATTTAAAAATCGAATCAGTAATAATTTAGATCAGTTTAAAAACAGCTGAAATGACGCAGATACGTACGTTCTTTATTCAATTAAGTCTCGTGTTTTAATTTTTGTTATTGACTTACTTATAAGGTAGCGATTGCAGTATAAAATAGTGCTTAAGTACTACAATTTATTTTTAAATTACTAAAATAAGATATACTTACCTTTTAATTTAGGATCGAACGTTCGAATAATTGCGGTATTGCGTAATATTACTATAAACAGTAATATTTTAATTTTCCCTTTACCTAAACCAAGTAAATATAATATTAAAATGAATAATAATTATAAAATACATACTAATGAATACATTCTAAAATTCAGACTTATCTGAAGTTCAACGTGATCCGCAAATAGATATTTTTTTGTCCTTGAACAAAATCTATTCTTTAAAGTGCTACGTTAATTACTCGAAGCGACTCCATTAAGTATTGTTGTACAGAAATGTTATTACCTAGTGAATTTTTAACGCAATTTTCATTTCAAAAGATAATAATTATCGTTTAATTTCCAAACACACGCGTCGTTAACGGCCATGTTTAAAAAATAAATAAAAATAATTATTATATCAATAAAGTTACTTTACCAACACAATATATGTATTTCGTTACATAAACTTGGTAACTACTTAAATCATCTGCATACATTGATGACGTCACTGCAGATAGGTACCTATTTGAAATTAAATATAATATTAAGCTGACAGCAAAAGAATTAAACAGAGTTATATTACATTATCACTGCAAGATGACGCCCTATTACAAACGCAAGGATAAATACATAAGGTATAGCGAACTTGTTATTATGTAGTTCTTATCTTCAGATTAACGGCTAACAACGCCATTGACATATAATAACGAACTATATTTGATATATCTAACAATGTAACATAAATATTACATTAGCGAGCTAACAAATACAAAATAAAAAAGTATATTATTGAAACTCGTACGAGCCGTGAGCTGTGAGAAATATACGTCTGGAAACGAAAATTTCCGCACGAACGCACCGTCTACGTCTCCTTCCGTATTTCTTATAAATGTATAAAGTTCGAATTAATTTAATAGAAAATAATAATTATGTATAATTTTAATAAATTCAATTACCACGTGCCTTTGTACGTTAACGCAAACGTTATTTCGAACCGGGTACATTTCGAAAGCATCCGACCGACCGACCGACCGAACAAAGAGCACGCAAGTCGAACGCGACAATTGCAATCCGACCGGTTGTAGAGTGCCCGGGCGCCGCACGCGCGCGCCTTCAGCGACGTCTCCGCAAAACGGTAAGGTAATCTGAACATACCGGCCGCAAACTTCTCCGTCAGCTCGAGCGTGAACCAGCCGGGAACTACGCTCTCGCAGACTTCTTCCCAACTCCTCATCTTCTCCGCTCGGTCCCCGTAATTCATGTGATTCGTATCGTAGAGACACGGTCGCTTCTGAACTTCAGATACGATCTGATCGCTCTTGATCCCATCGCTGACCTTAGTGCGGACCATTGTTAGAAAATTAAAAGAAAATAAGTTTGAATTAAAAAAAAAATTAAATCAAATTTCGAATTTCGTGCGTATAATTGACCGCGAGCGCGGTACGCGACACGCGTCCGAATGCCCGCGTGAAACTGGCGGGTTGAGCGCGGTGCGGCGCAACATGGCCGCCCGTCGGCGGGGAAACGTATAGGTGTTAGCTCGTTGCGATATCTTCCTCGCGCTAATAAATAAATAAGATGCATGCATGTATCCAATTTAAAACACCGGAGTCCCCATAGTTTTGATATATAGAACTATAACATTGTAGTCGAGTGGGATATTGTTTACACGCATTCATAACCAGTTCAAGTTAGCGTAATACGTCTTGTTACCAACGAACGTCTTAATTTCTTGTACTTAATTTGATTTAATAAAAATTATATAAAAATAATTATTTAACACACCCAAGAAGTTTTTATATATTTTTATATTAATTCGTTAGATTGGATAGTTTTCGTTCGTGATTATTTCAGTATTACGCAATAAGCGTACAATCATATTGAATGTAATCTTGGCTGATAGCGCTGAGCTGTTAATATTGATGGACGTTACAATTTTCACAAAAACAAATGTTCTAAAACATATCGAATATCATTACATTCTAGAGACCGCATTGTTTAGTGCATGTCAGCGTGTCTAGACTAGATTCTATTACATCGAATTATATATTTTACGTAATATAGTAGACATAACCTAATAGCTCGGATATTTTGTTTTAATTAAGAATAATTCGCATGAGCACTACATAACGTAAGTTTTTTGACTCCGCCTGATAGAGCCCGCGACTCGTGACTTTCGAGCCAGAAACCATATCAATCAAAATTTACTTTATTCAATTACGAACGACCATTGTTTTTTTTACTCTTTTTCTACAATGAAATTACAAAGATAATTAATTACAATTGAAGTATTATTTATCCTACTTGGAAATTAAAATAACGTCACACGTTATATAAGTACATGTAGTAAGTTTTTGCGTTTATAACGAAAACATATTCAATTGTCAATGGCGTTTTTACAATTTTTTAAAGTGTTAACTATTTTTTTGCCGCCATTATTCTCACAGTTTTATAGAGATATATATATATATATATAATATCTCGCATTTACAATGAAAAGAAAGGTGGGAAATCTGTGGTAAGATGTGTTGAAGACATATTTCTTGGAGATATTAGAAATTCGCCTTACAGATTTTTTTAGCGCAGTCTCAGTTGCTAGAAACAATACATAAAACTCGACCCTAGGCTTAAGCGTACTCAGCCTGCTGTTAAATTATATCAAACTGCTGGTAAAATAAAAATATTATAAATCGAGAACCAAACCCGTGACAATTTACTGTGCATTGAGTCAATCGTTTTTTGAAAACAAAATCTAATAAAATATTAAATGATTGTACATATTGTTATGTACTTTTTTATGGAATAGGTAGGCCTACGGGCTTGCGAGCTACCTGATGGTGAGTGGTGCCACCGCCTATAGACATTTGCATTGTAAGAAATATTAACCATCCCTTAAAACGCCATTGCGCCACTAACCTTGGAAACTAAGATGTTATGTCCCAAACACAATAATACCAAGTACTACTGTTTTGCGTTAGTATATCTAATGAGTGGGTGGAATCTACCCAGACGAGCTTACCCTACCTCTTTCACTGATAAAAAAATCTCAATAAAAGCCCTGTCTTTATCTAACATTGTGCGTACCTTCGTACAGGAGGAAGACTTGACTCATAAATGGGCTTCGTAATGGTAGGTCACGTGCGCCCATGGATGCTAGAATTTTAATAATAATAATATCCTGGGACATTATTCACACAGTCATCTGATCCTAAACTAAACACAGCTCGTACTACGGAAACCAGACAGTTGATATACTATTTTTCTTTTGTAAATACCTACTTATATAGATAATTACACCCAGACTCAGGACAAACATGTCCATGCAAATATCTGTCCTGGGTGGGAATAGAATCCACGACCTGCGGCGTGAAAGACAAGTATATTACCAAACACACCGACCAACTCGTCAAATTTTAAAATTGTAAGAAATATTAACCGTACACCGTGATTGCACCATCAACCATGATCACGATCATCGTTCTTGCCACTGGGCCATCTCATGTAATGTATGTAAGAAGTTAGATAAAAAAGTCATATGTATTTTTAAACGAAAGGCTGAATCTCATTTTTATTTATCAATACTAACTTGTATGAGAGATTTGATCATATTTAAAACGTGTATAGAAAATTATGCTTATTCATCTATACTAATATAAATGCGGAAGTAACTCTGTCTGTAACGTTTTTACGGCGTTTTTTTTATTGTATTGGTAGGCGGACGAGCATATGGTCCACCTGATGATAAGTGGTCACCAACACCCGTAGACATTGGCATTGTAAGAAATGTTAACCATAGCTTACATCGCCAATGCGCCACCAACCTTAGGAATTAAGATGTTATGTCCCTTGTGCCTGTAATTACACTGGTTCACAATCTACTGCTGTTTTGCGGTAGAATATATAAAATACTGAGCTTGATCCACGGGGCTCTATTCTATAAGTACAAATCCCAACACCAACATCTCCCCCCCCCACCAAACTAGAACACTAGTCACTAAAAGGATCAATAATGAAATGACATTTCTTTAGTATACCTTATATTATGTATGAGGTCAGGTGTTTTTTTAAGCCGATAGTTGTAAAAGTAATGTATTTCTTCATTGAATATTGTAAGTTTATCTAAATTATTTCCGCTCGCGGCTTCGCGCGCTTGTAGCGAGAAGCTGGTACTTCATTACATCTTGCATCCCTGACGTGTACGCAAAATTACATTAAGTTGTTAAGATATGCGAAAGATAGGATTAATAATGTCCTCCGGACCATTTTCGGCCACGGCGGCGGCTAATCTCAAGAGAGATTAGTTAACTGCACAGGAGATATTATAGTGCACAAGTGTGTGGGCAAACACAGGTGCTCTATTCCCTAACTCTCAAATCCGAAGAGACGACAATTCGACCTAAAACAGTTCTGGCGCAAGACCAACGGCTTTACGTGCTTTCCGAGGGGAGTGTTCACACTTCCAAATTCCAGACTCCGGGCTGCTACTGAAAATTATCGACGAACTTTTTATTGGCCCGATCTGGGATTTTAACCCAGGACCTCCAGGTCTGCGGCCTTATAACTAGCGAGTAGACTAAAAAAGTAGTATATAAACGGGCACAAAACAAGATAACAGATGACATTAGTCATCGTTGTATCTATGTAGCAGTAAATGTATCGCCAATTGAGCTGAAGTGTACGAGTGGTTAGATCTCGTAACGTTAAAAAAATTACTACAGATTAACAAATTGTAGGGCTATTGGGCGACTGGATGATCAAGCTCGAAACTCACCGCAGAAATAGGTCTTCAGGCCCGTCTAACCTATTGGAGGCCCTGAGCACATTAGGATAATACCCGCCCCCCCCATAACCGTGCACGTGGTCAGAGTGCCCAGTGGGAAAGAGGGCCTGTAGGTCTTGAAATGTCAGATTGTGGCATGACACATTGACCATAATAATTATAGCATTTCAATGATACACGCAAAATAGTATATCACCTGAGTCGGTTGTTCTTACCGAAAAGCAAAGCTGGACCGAACACTGCAAATCTAATGCATGTCCGAATCAGCGATGGAGGAAATCATTTTAAGATACGTACATACATTTAGTCACACATAGCCATGTTCATCTGTTCCCGCATATCTTCTAAATCTAATCTGTCATAATTTAATAATAGCGATGTCATTCATTATCAAGGGAGACATAATAACATTAAATTTGACCATTAATTGATCATTTGACGAGCCGGTTGGCGTGGTTGGTAAGATACTTGCCTTTCACGTCGCAGGTCGTGGGTTCGATTCCCACCCAGGACAGACATTTGTGTGCATGAACATGTCTGCTTGTCCTGAGTCTGGGTGCAATTATCTATATAAGTATGTATTTACAAAAGAAAAGTATTGTATGTAGTATATCAGTTGTCTGGTTTCCATAGTACGAGCTCTGCTTAGATCGGGATCAGTTGGCCGTGTGTGAATAATGTCCCAGGATATTATTATTATTATCAAACACGCCACTGACCAGGGACTGGGGAATCAAAATCACTATGTTCCTAACGTCACATAACTCATTATCAAAACCGGTAAAAACCAGTTATATTATTCATATATTCGACGGTAGAACAACTTGTGAGTACCCAACAGGACTGGCCTGAACAAAGATCTACTACCAAGAGTACAACTAGTTTATTAAAAACTTTATTCTACAGATATTAAATAGATACATAAATGTCAAAAGAGAATTTTTCGTTAGTATAAAAGGCAAGCTTATCCCTTGAAGATATTCCAGCACACCGAGGAAGGATATTTAAACATAATATGTATTTCGTTTATCAGAAATGCATCGGTATTTTAACCCCACGACCCCAAGGAGCCCCATTTTTAACCATCCTTTTATCCAACAGAATATCTTGCATTACAATATACTAGAATTGTTAGGGTTATATATATGCAACTATTATATAAAAGTAGCAGTCAGTCCCGGCTTCGCTCGGGTAGTATAATGATATACATATATAAAAAACGTTTATATCATAATATATACCTGGTTGTAGGCCTTTGTGCAGGCCTGTCTGGGTGGGTACCACCCACTCGCCATATATTTTTTATACGTAATAATTGTAAACGATCTTACACTTTGACAAAAAGAAACTTTCGAGTTTATTTCGCTGGTTCTTCTCAGGGCCGGCTGTTTCGACTTCCGAGTGGACTGCAGTTTTTACGTAGACTAGTAATCAATTGATAATTAAGTGTAACGGTGCTAAAATTAACGTCAATTTGTGCTTGTAACTATTTGCAATTCTTCAGAGAGTCACCAATTTTTATCGACAATAAAAACTTCTTCAACTACAGGTACACTATATATTTTGAGATACATAATACTTATATTTAATACAGTAAAGCTATTTACTGTAAATTATTATTTTGAAATAAAATTATCATGTTAAAAATGCATTTTAAAAATTAATACTTATCTTTAAAGTTTTTGTTATAAGTCAACTAAGGCTATATTCAATTTAGTATAATTGCCGTAGCGTGACGTACAAACAACCTAGAACGTATTTTTATGTATAATAGAATACATGGCTTCTGTAATATGATCCTGAACCATTCGAAATTTAAATGATAATATAGCATTTTTTTTTTGAGATTGCCCAGTGGTTTGACCGCGTGAATCTTAACCGATGATCGTGGGTTCAAACCCGGGCAAGCACCACTGAATTTCATGTGCTTAATTTGTGATTATAATTCATCTCGTGCTTGACGGTGAAGGAAAACATCGTGAGGAAACCTACATGTGTCAAATTTCACTAAAATTCTGTCACATGTGAATTCCAACAATCCGCATTGGAGCAGCGTGGTGGAATAAGCTCCAAAACCTTCTTCTCAAAAGAGGAGAAGAGGCCTTTGCCCAGCAGTGGGATATTCACAGGCTGTTACTTTATAGCTTTTTTTGTTCTCAATCGTATTGTGACGATGACATAAAATGCCCATAGACATTTACAACATAACATAGACAGCGTTTGAATTTTTTTACTGTATACAATTTTACTACAAATATATCTAACTCTTTCTTATATGTGTGTTCAAAAGTGATAGCAATATTTTTGTCCTGTCCAATTAAAATTAATTAAGTGATTATCACTAGTGAATTTCAACATTTCCTAAGTAAAAATATCGTCTTTTTTGTTCTAAAATAAAATGATTAAATATTTGCTTAGCATTTTCCTTTTTTTTTTAATATAAAGTAGGTACTGAAAAGGCACAAGCCTCACCACCACCATCTCTACAATTTTATCAGTGACTGTTTAATATTTTATTTCACCAATTTTTTATGTCAAAAATATTATTAACATATATGTATGTCTAATGTAATCTAGTGTAGTAATCGTCAGCGTCAATAGCGCATTGGTTTAGGTTATTCCTTGCGATTTAAAAGTAGCAGGTTCAATCCTGAATTCCTGACCCACTTGGGTTAATTGGGTTGTCACCACTCACAAGCTTTACTTTTAACTATAGGGGGTAAATAGGAATGTTAGTAATTTCCTCGTAAAGGTAATTGATAATATTCTAGTGCTGAATTAAACTTCGAACTCTGCCGCTAATCAAGTATCACCGTATGCTCAAGCCTACTCGACCTACTGACAAATCCGATACTGGTAATTGTGTACAAAAGAATCAATTTGGTCCCGATACATTCTAGCGTCCTAACGATTCGAACAAAGACTTTATGTCCCACAAGCCTGTACACTTTACAAAACTTAATAATTATGAGGATATGTACATATATAATATGTATATGAAAAAAAAATACGAACTAAATTTTATTTACCCAGTAAGCGACCGTAAAATACGGTGATCATGATCCACCAATATATACTTTTTTTATCTATACTACTATATATAAATCTATTGGTTCTGTCTGTACATTTATTTTTCACCTAATTTTGTGATCGTGTGAATCGTTTTATGATGCAGTGATACACATTATACTATTTTTTTCATTTTTGTGTCTGTCCTTCTGTATGTCTTCTCATAACTCAAGAACGGCTTGACAAACTTTGTTGAAAATTGGTACACACAAAGAACATGCGATGGCGCAAATGTTAGGCATATATAAGACCGGTAAACCCTACGGTATCTTATGAAAATTAATTTCACATCGTTAATTACGTTTTTCTTTACCAGTAACCATATGTGTGTGTGTTATTATTGTAATAAAATAATTTATTATATTTTTATTAATTATACGCGGGTGAAGCCGCGGGGGTACAGCTAGTAATATATATATAAGGATAAGGTCCTCCAGACCGATTTCGGCCACGGCGGCCAATCTCAAGAGAGATTAGCCAACTGCGCAGGAGATATTATAGTGCACAAGTGTGTGCGCAAACACAGGTGCACTCACTATTCCTTAGCTCTTATAATCCGATGGGACGGCAATCCGACAGGACCGGAAAGAGTTCAGGCGCAGGACCAACGGCTTATCGTGCTTTCCGAGGCACGGGAGTGTACACACTTCCAACTTCCAGACTCCGGGCTGCTACTGAGAATTTTCTGACAGAAAAACCTTTGGAGTTGACCATTGAAAAGGGATGATCCTCCGACCAGACGGTTGTTTGTCTGGTGGGCTACCGCCCCACGGTTGTTGTCGGGTTCTTGTATATATGTTCAATCGCTCGGATAACTTTAATATCGCGATGTAGGGTACGTCAGTTTTTTTTTAGTTTTCCTATGTGGCGAGATAGATGTCGCTACAAACCCAATAACTATTCCAACGAGGCAGTCGTTGATCTTGACTGCCTCGTTGGTCTAGTGGCTAGATATAAGGCCGCAGACCCGGTGATCCTGGGTTCAATTCCCAGGTCGGGCCAATAAATAGTTATTGGGTCTTTCTCATCTCATCTCCTGCGCAGTTGGCTAATCTCTCTCGAGATTGGCCGCCGTGGCCGAAATCGGTCTGGAGGATATATATATATATATATATAATATGTATAGATGGTAAATGGTCAACACCGCAGTTAGACATTGGAGCTTACAATGCACCACGAACCTAGTGAACTAGGATGTTATGTTCCTCGTGCCTGTAGTTCCACTGGCTCATTCACTCTTCAAACCGGAGCACTACAACACTAAGTATTGCTGTTTGTCAGTGGAATATAATTATGGATGACGGGTAGGTGTCCTCGCAAAAAATCGCAGCAAAAAAAAGTGAATGCTTCCGGACTACAATAACAGTTAAAAACTATTAAACAAATGTTTGTAAAAATTAATTATTAGTGATAAATTGTCAAAATAAGAAACTCCCGTTGTTGTTTACAACTAATGTCGCGCAACATTGCTTGCACTTGGATCTTACTTTGGTAATGATACGAGCGCCCGACAGAAAGCTAACGAGTGGTGACGGCTCATTCGTGCCCGAGATATCGAAGCGTTCGGACCTCTCGCGTAAATACCAATAATAATAACAATAAAAGGATATTAATTATAACTTGACGTTTTTATTACAAATGCATTTTCTGTGAGTGTGAACTACCACCATACTGAAAATTAATTGTGACGTCAGAAAGCATATCACAATTAATTTTAAAATATTTGGAAATACCGACCTATTTATTTATATGAACTTCTAAGTACTTTTTTCACCATCCCTGGTGTTCTTTAATGCTTAGCGGTAAAATAACTAATGAATGGATACAAACATTAAGCTAGTACCAACTCAGACTACCTTGCATAAAGCGCCCCATCATGATCGCGTCACGCAACTTTGCCGCTCTGAAGTTAACAGCAAAAAGCAACTAATGACAATCAAGTGAGATAACAATTGCATTAATTAGCAAAAACATTGATTACTAATAAGGTACCATACATTTTACGTAAGCAAACACTTTTTACGTATCTACGCGGCCTTTTCAAACGCCTGTTTTTTAGAGCGGCAAAGTTACATGACACGAACTATCCATATCATAAACATTAAAGCTGAATTCGCCACCACACTGGTTTCTACATGACGTAACGCACGGCGAAAATTCGACAACATCAAACTGTTCTTGAGTGCTGTAAGGAAACATTCCATATCTCACTTGTGAAATCCTGAAAACCGATTTACGGTAACTTTTTTATGATTTATCTCTATTTATAAATGTTGACAAATAAAATTGTATTTGTTACCAACGTATTTATTTTATATATTTTAATTCTCAGATAAGAAGTGAGAATTAAATGACACAACAAATTATGATAACTGGTATCAATTAATACTATCTAAACATAAAAGTTTTTGAAATTATTCGATCGATCAAACCCATATCCGGTTAAAACCGGCTCGCTTCATCTAAACAAGTA
Source organism: Nymphalis polychloros (assembly GCA_905220585.2). NCBI lineage: Eukaryota > Metazoa > Arthropoda > Insecta > Lepidoptera > Nymphalidae > Nymphalis > Nymphalis polychloros. Next base: position 7,155,492 of record HG992267.1, read on the forward strand.
TTACGATATAACTGAAGAGCTGTTTAAATAGTTATTCAGTCAAAATTCTATATTAAAAAAAGAAATATTCAAGCGATCGCCTCGACAATTGGTCCTATATTCGAGACAATGTCAGTTATATATGCTTTGCTAGTCCTATATAATATGTATATTAAAGTCTAAAATATAAAAATGTTTCTTTTTGTATGTTGTTTTCCGTTCAAGAAGTTTGCTGGCATATATAATATACTATCAACGTACAAGCTATAGCCCAAAAAACTTAACTATAAGACAAATAAAAAAACTTTGATCTTGAATAGTCGTGACGTCATTGATCAGGATGTGAAATACAGTTGGTAGTAAGGATTTGCAAGTCCGTCTGGGTAGGTATCACCCACTCATCAGATACTCTACCGCTAAACAGCAATACTTACGATTAGTATAATTGTTGTGTTCCAGTTTGAAGAGTGAGTGAGCCAGAGTAACTACAGGCCACATAACATCTTAGTTTAGAAAGCGGTTGGCGATGTAAAGAATGATTTATATTTGTATAAGTATGGGCGGTGGTGACCACTTACCATCAGGTGGTCCGTTTGAATGTCCGTCTACTTATAACATAAAAAAAACAAATGGTTGTCTGTTAAGTCGGTTTACGGACGATAATTTTACGTGATAACGTCACAAGAAAACATTGATGAATACTCGGACGCATCGGCCGATGGAGTGGAAGGGAATAGATGCGTCACAAACCGAACGCTTAGGCCGATCGTGCCTCTCTATCGCTTGTTCCGCGTTCTCGCTTGCACGCTCGGCTCAGGCGGACGTGACAATGAGTCATGCTTTTTCGTGCGTGCAGCCGGCGTTCATCGATTTATAAGACAAATCGCATGGAACATGAACATCTACGGTTAGTTTTACATTTACTCCTAGCACTGGAATAGGCTGAACAAGATAGTTGGCGCGGTAGAAGTAACAGTAACAGCCTGTGAATGTCCCGCTGTTGGGTTAAGGCCTCCTCTGCTCTTTTGAGGAGGTTTTGCAGCTTATTCCACCACGCTGCTCCGATAAGTGTTCGTGGAATACTAATGTGGCAGAATTTCAGTGAAATTATACACATGCAGGTTTCCTCACGATGTTTTTCTTCGCCGTTAAGCACGAGATGAATTATAATCACAAATTAAGCACATGAAATTCAGTGGTGCTTGCCCGTGTTTGAATGATCGTGATCATCGGTTTAGATTCATGCGTTCTTACCACTGGGCCACATCGGCTTTTCGGGAGACATTACTCATACTTAGACACATATTTAAAGGGGCATTTGGTACAAAATACAATGACAGTTCAGTGATAATCGAAACATGATCTTTTTGAAATAAAATTCCAATCGAATAGAAATATTATACTTGGACACAATAGTTGAAAAACATTTAGTCGAAACTAAGAATTTTTACTTATTTTAATATCATTGAATAATGTTATATTACTTAATTTCATGGAATAAGCTCCAAAACCTTCTTCTCAAAAGAGAAGAGGCCTTAGCCCAGCAGTGGGACATTCACAGGCCGTTACTTACTTAATTTTAAAAAATTGCAAATAGGCATTTTTCGTTATTGTTAAAATAGGTACTAAAACTTGTGATGTGACTATATTGTTTATAAATGTCCCACTGCTGGGCTACAACCTTGTCACCTTTTGAGGAGAAGCACTAGTCCGCTTCACTCCTTGAATGTGGATTGATGGTTACATATGGCTAATTTTATCTGAGACATGCCAGTTACTTCAGGATTATTTTATATTGAATAATTTTACATCAATGTTTTATTTAGACTATTAAGAAAATGTCTTGTTTTATCAGAATTAGGATGAAGGCCTTTAACGCGGACTTAAACTGTAATTTAACAAGTAAATGTAAGGTCCAAGTCTGTACTCGCATACCACATGACAATTCTTATGACGTGTTAGATACAATTTTTGTTTGGTATAATTATTATAAGTAGTAAGGAGGTACTCAAAAAAATTCATTCGAAAAACGTTGGGCACAAATAATAATGAAGAAATACTAAATTGAACACTTTATGCATTGTCAGGTACGAACATGTCCTAATTATAACGATATTAAAAATAAAACTTACCTTTTAAAGCTTCAACCAGTACGATGAAATGTGACAAGCCAGTTGTTTACAATCTTCGAATCTATGACAAGACATTATATATATAATCTGCTTTATATTATAAATATATATTATCTACAAGATGTAACTTATAATAATTATTTTCTGTTCCAATTATTGTAACTATACTAATTTAAATATACAAAAGAAAACAGGAATTCTTGTCTAATACATACTAATTTAGTATTTGTTACAACTCACTTAGAACTCAAGTGAAATTCTTAAACACATGAACATTGGTCCTTTCACTTCTCATGAATATGTTAGACCAAGAGAATTAAAAGGATTTAAAACTTCTTGAAACCACAATCTTCAGTTATGATTCACATGTTCTAAGCAACTGAGCTATTGCGGTTCTTAAATATAATAGTTTAACAAAAAAGGTGTTGTATGTACTAGGTACTGCATGAAAAATCAATGTTTTAGTAATAACGCAAACAATCAAATTGTGTTTTTTCTATTTCATAATTCAAGTATGCCAATTTGTAAATTTTGTACCGCTTGATAATATTTCATCTGTTCTTTCTTCTTCTCATTAATATAATATACTAAAACAGAAAATAAAAATATATATTGTTTTAAACTAAAAACCGCAATTTTTGCGACATATCATCAAGAATAAAGCATTGGTTAAAATTATGTTTTTAATAAGTAATAATTCAGAGCAGTATTTTTTTCTTATTCTGGCGTGTATATACGTTAACGCGAAGTATTATAAATATTTTTATGACTTACATTTACTTTAGAAAATCCTCGGTTTTCCTTTGAATACATGTTGAATGTAAGTACCACTTATTAGTATTATATTAATTTATAATTTACACTGATAAGTTAATTCGTACAAAATAAGTTCGTACAAACAATAACAAATAACAAAATAATCAATTGAATAATTTATGTACTAAAAGTAAAAGCCCTAAAACATTAAATCTCTTTATTGACAAAATTGATTATTGAAGGAAATGATGGAATGTATTGAACTATTGACAGCTTAATTTTTTTTAACAGGCAACAATTTATTTCAACCTATATAATATCATGTTCATGTCCATGATAGGATTTGGGTTCGACATTATGTTTGTATTAAGCGGCTGGGATTAATTATTAGCAGACATAGATATGGAGTGGTTAATCATCATGAGGAGATCATCATCCCCAGGCGGTAATATAATCTGGCGCCAAATTAATAATAATATATGGCAGAAAAAATTTTTTACTTCATACATTTAAGGGAAATAGTATTTTAATAGCAATACAAATGTTTACTTTAGGTTAAAATTATATATCGATTGTATTTTAGTCAAGTATAATAAACGTAAAAAGAAGATTTCAATTAAAAGCGCCTAACGACAATTTCACACATATATAAATAACCTATTAATATTTAATATTGATACAAGATATAATACGATAAGGAAAAATAATTTAAAATGTATTATCTTTTACGTTAAGTAAAAGCCATTGAAACGATTCTAATCAGTAACGTATTTTTTTTTAAATTTAAATACAAATAATCTGAAAAGTATTTTTACTCTATAATTCTACATTCTAGTATCAAATAGTTTTCTGTCAATTTTCGTTAGCCATTCGCAGTAAACGTGTTTTTGTGAATTTATTTTGTTTCTACATTTTCGCAATAAGCTTATTTGTAACTATAGTTTTATTAGCCGCCTATATTAGGATTAATCTTATTGTCAATTATTCATTTTAAACCATTACAATGGTCGTTGTATCTTCAACATTTGCTGTACCGGCAGAGGGAGTTTTATTTCAAATACCCTCAACTAAATTACTCGTGAACGATCTGGAATTAGGCACGGCCACATTATACATTACAGAAAAGTAAGCTCTCAAACTATCTCATTGAAATTTATTTATCGCTATGTAAAATTGCGAATTTATTTCAGTAATGTGGTTTGGGGTGGTGGTGTAAATGCAACCGGGGGTGCAGCTCCGACGATATCGCTCCTTTATCCTAATATTTCACTCCACGCCATACAGAGAGAGCCCATCCCAGCCTTATATATGGTTCTGAATTATGAACTAAGGTTAGTAAACAAAGGAATGTACTTATTTATTATCAATTCACTTTAATTTGTTCATAATTAATTACTTGAAGTAGAATTGTGTGTTGTAATATTTCTTATATAGATTTTAGAATATGTTAAATATTATTATGATTCGCTTATGACCAATTTTGGGCAGTGGCATTGCAAATGCACAAGAGAAATTAAGTCACTATTTTCTTCACAGTCAAAATCTAATGAGAAAGTCATTATTCCCAGGAAGATGAATGACCTTCCCATTTGCTCGTTTGCCTATCTATTCTATGTAAAAAAAGAATATCAATATGTACTAATTATTCCTTCAAATTATACAATATGTACAATGGTACGGAGAGTGGACTAATCGCTATATTATGCACTACAAACAGTTTTTGGTTGATGAATTCTGGTAGAATGCACAAGCATTCCCTTGATGTCTCCCTTTATGTTACCCTGTCTAACTCTGAGTGGGTATTCCGGAGCACTGAAGTTACAGGCACCAGCGAGTCCCACACACCATCCACTTGACTTCACTTCACTTTTTTCTTTATTATGTTTTTGGTATACAATTAAGCAAATTATTATTGTATTTATATTTGATCATAGGCTCCCAGAATTGATTCACCAGGCGGGAGGTGATGCACAACAAAATGAACAGGATGATGATGAAGACTTTGATGCCGATGATCACCCCATCACACAGCTGCGGTAAATTATTATTACTACTAACATTACTAACTTAATAGCTAATATCACAAAATAAAGTTAATTTCTTATTTCTGACTTGTTTACAGCATTGTAACTATGTAATTTGTCAGTTTACTCCATCTCACAAAGGTTCTGTGTATGCAAGGGGTCTGTTATAGTAATCAAAAGCTCGTTAAATTCATCTGACACTGTCTTGCAATATGTTTGTTGGAATACTGATTACATACTGTAACTTTATTTATAAATTATTTCTATGATTTTATTAAATAATACGTTTATATTTATATATCATACATATATGTAGGATTTGATGTTTTGTGATAGATTTATAGAAATGTCTATTTAGTATATTAATGTTGTTTATGTTAACTAAACGACATGAGACACATCAAATTAGTGTACTATTGAATCTTAGGTCTTATAATTGTCTTTTGTATATAAAGCATGGTAATATTTAAATTTAAAAAAAGTGTTATAAACAATTTGGACTTTTTGCTTAACCCTTACTTGCCACCTTGGGGTACAAAACTACCCCAGGCCTATTGAGTGAATATAGTCATTTTTCCACTATTGTTGGCTTTAGCATTTTTTTTAATGTACTTAAATTTTATTTTTGGTTATATAATGTAAAAAACATTTTAAAAAAAGCTTTCATATGTTCTACAACAATTTTCAAGTCGAAATATTCTGTAGTTAATTTTTTATGACAATTTTTGTCACTGGTGTACAAATCTATCCCATGGTGGCAAGTACGTAATTCTATAGAGGTGTGGCAAGTAAGGGTTAAGAGATATATCAAGGTTTGTGAACGAACATATTTCATGTATGTAAAGATTTGGGGTGTACAGTCAGATGAATAACAGTATGCTGGATAAATGACTCATCTCTATACTGTTATTATCATAATATTAGTGAAATAACTAATTTTCACAATGTGATCAATTTTTTTTATTTATAGCTTGTTTTCTTATTAAATATGTAATGTATTATGTTTGAATCTAGGTTCATCCCCCAAAACGAATCAGATCTCAACAACATGTACTCAGCAATGAGTGAAGGCCAGGCTCTTCACCCAGATCCTGCTGATGAAGTGGACGATGATGACCCATATATGGACGGAGAGGAATTTGATGATGGTAAAAAATTTATTAATATTGTAACAGTGCCTAAATTATCCATGCCCGATGCATCTTCTCATTATCATAATATTTTAGATGAATTTCATAGAGATATTATTCTGTTTTTCTTTAAGTGTGTCACTGTCTAGCATGATATCTCGTGCCGATTATAAACAAAATTGAATATATTATCAATCACTGGTGCCCGCACAGCCTAAATCTTAGTCTGCATACTATTTATAATTGTTATTATTCTTTTTCCTTATATATTTTTACTGGCTAAATGACCAGTGTTCAATTTTAAACAAAGAAATATATACATTCCTGTTAAGCTTTAGAATGATTGAGTTGATGGTACATCCTGCCAAACTATTAATAAACTTCTAAATATGACATATGCGTTGTTCTAGTGGCTTATAAGACCGCATATCCTGAGGTTCCGGGTTAAATTCCCTGCCTGCCTTGCATTGGTTCCCCTGGCCCATATTAGGTCAGGTTAACTTAAAATTTTCAGTGGTAATGCGGAGAATTAAACTGATACAAAATGTACTGTGCCAACTGATAACGATCTCAAGAAGAAATGTTATTCGCTTTCTCATAACCGTGTCCCCCCCCTCCCCGCAGGTGACGAGGAGTTCGAGGACGCGGAGGAGAGCGTGGCGCCCGAGGCGGCCGAGCGCCTCGCCGCGTTGCGCCTGCACAACGGCGCCGGTACGTCGCGCGGGGGCCACAGGGGCCACCCTCGGCCCCTTGACATATACTGTTTATACCGACAGGGGTCCCACAGGCGACCGTCCTTAGTCCATTGATATAAACGACGTGACCCGCAGGGAACCATCTTCGGCCACTTGTTTTGTTCTGGGTATTATTATACCAGTGACGCTGTTAGCAACTTTCTTTAAATTCTCCAATATACTGAAAATATTGTTTTACATATTACACATTTTGATTAGATTCTACTTTGGCCTGTGTAGACTATTCCCTCAAACCACTTCCCGTTATAACAAAAAAAAAAATTTATTATGACTTCTTCATAAAATTTTGAAATACTTAACAAATTTGAATGTAAATAGAATAATTTTTTAGATCTTCCTCTATTGCCCTTCAGGTTCAAAATATTAATATCATTCAAACTCGTTTATTTTTAATTATATTAATATATTGTTTTATTCCTTATCATTTGATTTAGATACAATATCATTTATTTAAGTGTAATTTTATGTGAAGGAAGCATTAGAAAAAAAACTCCTACAATTTGCTTTTCAAATTTAATTGGCTCTATAATCCTCCTCGATCAATCCCACTCGTGTTTTTCATATGTGACATTATAGAAATAATCAGATTTTGGCACAACTAAATCATTTCGCATATGAAGCGAGGAGATATAGGCCTCGCTTACCTACTATCTAGTTGGGTCGTTCCACTATGTTTACTGATCCGGGCCTCTAATGTATTCTCGTTCCAACAGCCATCTACCAAATGTTGATTACTCTGATTCTATTACATAAAATCTAATTTATGATGTGACCTTGAAACATACTTCGCATAATTGTTTGCCATTGAACTAGCATTTTTTTTTTAAATTATTGTATAGGTAGGCGGACTAGCATATGGGCCATCTGATGGTAAGTGGTCACCAACTCCCATAGACAATGACATTGTAAGAAATGTAGTAACCATCGCTTATATCGCCAATGCGCCACCAACCTTGGGAACTAAGATGTCATGTTCCTTGTGCCTGTAATTACACTGGCTCACTCACCCTTCAAATCGGAACAACAATACAAAGTATTGCGTTATTGTATTCAGTAATATTTTATTTATATTCCAGACTGTGAAGACGCGGAGGCCGGTGAAGAATGATCTGCATAAAATAATTATTTGGTAATTTACTCGCTAAGTGTTTACAGTTTCCCAAAAGAGGGACATCCAAATGTAATATCTTAGTTACATTGTAATAATTTGCTATAAATGTCGATCTAGTGTTATGAATGGTGATTCGCTATAAATGTATGAATTGATGTAACACATAAATTGTATGGCTAAAAAGTTTAATGTAATTTATCGTTAGTTATGTTAATATAAATTTAATATGCTATCTCTCCCTGTTATAATCATATATGTTACAGTCGGAATTCTATACTGGTTAAAATAAACAGTAATATTAATTAATGGACATATGTTAGATTATTATTTTTATGACTGTATCTCAGTACTAGTACAGTAAAAACGGTCATTTAATTTATATTTCTTAAAATTGTATTTTATAGTAATTAAAATATCTTAATAATCTTAATTTAATTATTATATTATAAATATGTTATAATACAAAACGGTGTTGCCAGTCACAAATAACGTTGACCGAGAAAGCATTCTGACTGTAATGTTTACATATATAATGTTCGTGTATTGAATAACTTGATGTGTACACTTGGCTTATGCTAAACTAAGCACTGCCGCACCAATGTAATATGTATTATTTTATAACTACGCGGATTGATATTTTTTTTTCGTGACATAACTAATGTTTTAATATTTGTAACTGAAAACAATACGCACATTACATTTATGGCATGAACTAAAAGTGATTGATATTTCAACTTTTCTGGATAAAAGTTATTGATACGTAGAAAAGGTATAAAATATTAATTATCTATGAAAAAAAAAAAATATAACATTTTGGCCATCAAAAACAAACTAAGTGATACCAAACTTTTTGATACTATTTAAAAAATAATTTTCAATACTTTATATAAAACTAACTTAATATCGAAAATTCGACTTGAAAATGTGGCAATTTGGCGCTTTAATTAAATTAATTTCTTATGGCCTTATTCATAAACGTTGCTTAGTTACTGTTTAGCTAAACACTGGTTTGTCTCTTTCTGTCATTATTGATTTGACATACGAAAGAAGAAGACAAAGTGATGTTTAACTAATCACCAGTTAAATAAAGTTTATGAATAAGGCGGTTAATGTTTAAGTTCTAAAAATTGCATGGATGCCATATTATAATTATTTAAAATCAGAAACCCGCCAAAATTTGTGATGAGAAGAAAGAAATTACTTTTTTAAATATCTATTGTGATTTGTAGTAACAGATTAAAAATTATGCCTATAACTTTGTGTCAAGCAAAATTCAGTAACTCTTTATATCTTTATAGTCGTAATAAAATGTATTATTTTTGGTAAAATGTTATTGTAGTGAATAGTTTTATAAAAATGCTTCAAATGTTATTTCATTTTTCTCTGATTCTATCTCCGACCGCTCAAAGTGTTTGTATTCAGTGTTCATATTCAGAAAATTGCTCGATATCGAAATTCGAATATTAAAAATTAATAAAAAATAACTGAATTTTCCCTCCCTGACCTTTAATTGGAACCTTCTAGACACGCGGTAAGGTAAGTAAATAGAAATCGTTGTGTATTATCCTTACAATATACATATATTGCGGTATAGAACTGGAGTTATATTGATAATAAGGATAATAAAACATCAATGAGTTAGGAATGTGATGTTGCTTTTTGATATACTTATTCAAGCCTCGGAAACCATTTCATCACATCTTTCAATTTCCGTAATAGGATAAATCAGCTAGATTGTATAGACGAGTGGCAGTTCAAGCAGTTATGTATGTTGGGTGCATAAAACCTTGGGAATAGTCTTAGAACAAACTCATTTTTAGTATGAGATATGTTCTCATACTAAAAATGAGTAATGTTCGGGATAATTATTACGCGAATTGTCATGCCTCTGGCGGCCGTAAATTGAACTTAACAGCGTCATTATGTCAACGTACCCCATACTGAAGTTGCAAGACCTGTGTATACGATCGTGTTGTAACACACTCGTGACACTCGCACCTATCTCTCACCAATGAAATTGGTATAGCCAGATCTAAACTTTATTTTGACAATATTATAGAAAGTTTTTGTATATTATTTATTACTAGCTCTCATATCCAGAAAGTTTTAAATAAATCTTATATTTGTTGAATAAAAGTTTCACTCCTTCATCATGATTGTTTATTTACAATTTATTGATGATAATACTAGTTTTATTTACGTTAACTGTATTATATTTAATACCATAGATCTAATTTGAATTTTAGGAATAGGGTTAATGATGTAAACATACCCTCGTTAAATCCTTTACTCAAGTTTCACTTCTATCACGTGCAAGGTGCTGCACGCCGTTTTTAAATTCTTTATATTATAGCGATCATGGTCTAATATTGATATTTAAGAATATCAATCAATAATATTATAAATATATATAGATATTTATTCTAATATCTATAAAAAAAATATTGTATAGGTAGGCGGACGAGCATATAGGCCACCTGATAGTAAGTGGTCACCAACGCTTAAAGACCCTTGGGGGAATTAAGATGTTATGTCCCTTGTGCCTGTAATTACACTGGCTCGTTAACCCTTCAAACCGGAACACAACAATAACAAGTACTGCTGTTTTGCGGTAGAATATCTGATGAGGGGGTGGAACCTACCCAGACGAGATTTACATTATTATATTAAATGAAACACAACTATACACTACAGTTTTATTAGGAAAACACAATACATTATAGTTCATTTATATTAACAATTAAGAAATAGAGCGTCGTGACAGAAAACGTACATTTGTACTTTTTAGAAACATGCACAAAAAAAAAAATTTATAAAATAAATCTTCTTTTTTCATTATCCAAACCAACTTAACGGAATATTTAACACCGGCCTAGTTACACGACGTTTCACTTAACATTAATTTATTTATAACCGTATCTCTAGCTCGATTCTAAGGCGATTACCGTCGTAATCACAAACTTTACACGACGTAGTCACTGAACTGGTTCGCGACACGCGATTTGTTTTGTGAACAAAGTGTGCGTTACTCGTTTAGACATTATTCTATATAGATATATAACAGCTTATATATTTCTTCGCCTCCATTCTCTACGCCCAATAAATTATCAAAAAATTTAAATATGCCTCATATAATAGGTCGAAAGTTAAACTTTCAAATGGTCAATATTATATCGATTCAGTAAATTTTTGACCTATTCATATAAAATAGAATACACGTATATTATATATACATCATACATTTTGTAAACATTTTAAAAACATTTGACACAATTTGGGACTCGAAATGTCTCAGACAACTTTACGGAATAATGTCTAAAGATTAAAAAAATATATATATTATAACTATAAATATAATAATTAAAACTACTGATACCAATTAACAGTCTTAATTTCATCGAAAATTTCACAAAATTAATTAAAAATTTCACCTTAATCATAAAATGTCATAATTATGTTCAAAATGAAAAAAATATTAAATGTAAACAAATTAAAATCAAATTCATTGAACAATCAACAACATCTCGTGCAATAATCAAATTATTTAAAAGTATTTCTGCCGTTACTTGTCCAAGGTACATACAATTCGATGCAAATTAAAAATTCCACTATGTAAATAAGACAATATATACCTAACTATAATTAAATATAAAACAATATATTACTTTATGGGATATATATATATATAATATACACAGATGACTTTGTCCAGACAATGGTTTACTTACGTCTAAATATATCTGTTAGTCGATTAAAACTGGGTACATTAAAGAAATAACTTAAGACCTAGCGGCTTTAAATTTGGGTTATGCACGTCTGATATATATGAACAAGTATATTTGGTAAATATTGATCGATGTTTATATAATTATAGAGATAACTCTGACTCTAAGACATGTTTGAAATATTGGTCTTTGATCGAGATAGTTTTCAATTATACAAACTCTTGTGTGTTGTTATTTGAATAAAAATGAAGCCGTAATAATTAAGTTTATCAGATAATTATTTAAATGAAGGTACTTTAACACAACCATTATTTCACACCTAACCAATGCTATTTATGTCATTGGCAAATGTCACATTCTACGTAAAAATATTTATAGCATTATACATAACTTTAAGTAACCTCCTAATATCCCACTGTTGGGCAAACATCTACTTTAAGGAATAAGCTTTTTTTTTGCTCCGTGTTCCATCTTTCTAATCATCAGATAAATTTATTTCCATATAGATTTCACAAGATGTTAAGAAAAATTGTCATTTATAATATTTGAGAAATGTTAATGTACTTTTGTAGTTTCATTCTTCAAAACATCAGAACACCAGTGGATTTAGAGGGCACATCACTAGTCCGTGGTGGCTGAGGTCTATGTCTAGTAGTGGACCATTACTTGCACATCTTAATTGGATTACTCTGTTTCTTGCTGGGTCTCCTCGTTAGAATCTATATTCTGACTCGTGGTACTGGTACTCCCGGTGGTAGCTTCACATTAATATAATGGTTTAAGCCAACTTATATAAGGCTTGGATTGCAGCCGTAGTGAGCCAAGATATATTTCGGTTAAGCATCAAGAACTAGTTAAAATAATAATAAATAATGCACTATACCCTGTTTTAACCGACCAAACACAACTATACATAAACCAATGCTTAATAAGCTTTCATTAAATATTCATATATTTTTTTTCATTCTAAATATTACGATACAATACTTATATTAAAAACGAAAATATGGACTCCATTATTATGTCTATATATTCCCTGAAGACTATATCATTGGTAATGAACAATGTCATCCGTCCATGCAATATAATTGTCAAACCGCTGTCGATTATGTTCTGTGACTACGTCTCAGCGACCGTGGTCTTACAGCCAAAACTGAATATTTATAACAATCACTTTGATTCGTTTTGGCTGTAACTATAGATGATCTTCAGTCAATTTTAGAACATGGGAAATCAGTTTTTTTGGAACGGTTTCGTATTGCAGACTTTTACCTTTATTTAAATACAATATGAGGCTTAAAATAATAATATGAAAACAACAATACTGCAGTACTCGTATGAAGGCACAAAAAACAACATTTGATGTTTCAAATAGATAGTTAATAGATAGTTTCAAGTTTTGTGCAGTTTTAATTGATAGTCTTACAAACGTCAAATCATTTTGCAAAATAACAGCAAAACGATCGTCGACCGTTTGCGTACACATACCGAACCGTTCCAAAGATACGATCCCAAAGTCAAAGTTCAACCACGGTCCCGCATTGAATTAAAATAAACAAAAAGTGTAAGCTAGCATCACGCGTCGGCTCCGTTGAGTGCGGCGGGCGCTTCGCTGGCGGCCTGAGGCTGCGCGGCGGGCTGCGGGGCGGCGGCCGGGGGCTGCGCCGGCGTCTCCGCCTTCACGTCGGCGTCCTTGTCGCTCTCCGTGTCCTGGCTGGACGTGTCCATGGTGTCCGCTTTGGAGTCTTTCTCGGATTCCGTGTGTTCCGTGTCTTTTTGTTCGTCCATGTCTGTCTGTTTGTCATCTTTGTCGTTGTCCTGTGCTTTGTCTGAAAGTGATAATTATTTTATATTACTTCTGTGTATTTCTTATTTTATTTAATGTAGCACATAATTTATAATTGTTATTCAATATCTGACAGACATAATTATACGCTAAATATTATCTCATAAATGTAACTGTTGAACTATATATATATATATATATTAGTAAATAGCCTTCCTTTTATCTATTGTCACATCACTATTTTGTTGATACATCTCTATGTCATGTTTAAGTCAAGTCCTCTGAGTAGTCTGTGATAAAAGCGCGTATCGTGAGTTTGCTATACTAATTAAAATATTACATCTGCATTTATAAATCACAACAGTAACTAATAATAATAATTGTATAATACACTTATTATGAATGATAGATAGAGATTTTTAATGGTATTTAATCTTTCTCGGCTAGTTACTGACACTTAAAAAGCTATTCTGTGTGGTATCAACACAGAGGAGCGTGCACAGAGCCACATCACATGTTATCACTGTGTTGCCATACAGCATTACTTTTTATTACTTTACCGCGGACATTTTCCTGACCATTATATTAATTTTCAAGAAGGATAAAGTATCATTTATATATTTGAATTATGCACAGTTAAAGTTTATATAACTTTACTCCGCATGCAATCTGAGTAGGAATAAAGGTAAACACACCGTAGATTTACAAATTACATGTGATTTCTAATCGTTCTGCACTATAAAATAGTTCTTGATTAATTTACCCTTATTTATAATACATCACTATTCCATTTAATTAGTATGGTTATTAACCACATTAATTTAGAAGTTGCGATTACAATTTCGCAAATTACTCGGTGGTAGAGCTTTGTGCAAGCTCGTCTGGGTAGGTACCACCCACTCATCAGATATTCTACCGCAAAACAGCAGTACTTTGTGTTGTTGTGTTCCGGTTTGAAGGATGAGTGAGCCAGTGTAATTACAGGTACAAGGGACATAACATCTTAATTCCCAAGGTTGGTGGCGCAGTGGTGATGTTGTTTTTTTTTTTTAAGAAATATACAAACCACTGTCTATGGGCGTTGGTGACCACTTACCATCAGGTGGCCCACATGCTCGTCCACAAACATATAACATAAAAAAAAAAAAAAAATTTCGCGGACATTGAATACGCCATCTTTTCGCGAGTCCATAGTGAATATCACAGATTATACAAGATCTCGACCAATGATATCGCGTTAATTGATGTCGATGACAAATGATATCGATATACCAATTCGGTGTCAAAGTTGTTTATTTGGATTTATTCCTGTTGTGGTTATTACCTGTATATTATTATATATAATAACATAACGGCTACTTCGTTGGTCTAGTGGCTAGATATAAGGCCGCAGACCCGGTGGTCCTGGGTTCAATTCCCAGGTCGGGCCAATAAATAGTTATTGGGTTTTTCTGTCAGAAAATTCTCAGTAGCAGCCCGGAGTCTGGAAGTTGGAAGTGTGTACACTCCCGTGCCTCGGAAAGCACGTTAAGCCGTTGGTCCTGCGCCTGAACTCTTTCCGGTCGTGTCGGATTGCCGTCCCATCGGATTATGAGAGCTAAGGAAAAGAGAGAGCACCTGTGTTTGCGCACACACTTGTGCACTATAATATCTCCTGCGCAGTTGGCTAATCTCTCTTGAGATTGGCCGCGGTGGCCGAAATCGGTCTGGAGGATCTTCCATACTTATTATATATAAATTAAACAGTAATTCGTACCGGTGTCATCAACTTCCATTGCCGTTTCGGTTTCCGTGTCTGTTTCCTTCTTCTCATTTCCGTTCACCTTCTAGAAAAAAAAAAACAAACGAAAGTTATGATTCGTTCCATTTTCAATATTATGATATCGAACTAAAGGACAACACAGGACATGACGAAACTACTAACAATAAGTTTGTTTACACTATGTTTTAGTTTATATGATATTTATATGTTATTTAAAATTTCTAATTATATATTTTGATAATTAATTTAATTTTTCATAAGATATTGTTCACTTGAAGTTTCACATAAATACAATAATATTAAAAGATTACATTTTAATTAATTATAAAAAAATACTTACTCAACTAATTTACTTGTACATACTACAATTATTATTTATTTTAATTTCTATAAATAAAACCAACAGAGAATGCACAACAATATATATATAATTATTTATATTAGATATGTGTGTCATATGTAATATAAATAACCTAAAATGATTATAACCTTCACCAATAATCTATTCTTCTCTAAATTTTAAACGAAACATTTATAAAGTATTCCGATTGCAGAAGTTAATATAAACAACTAAGACTCGTAAAGTCGGCGTTTTGAAGGGAAAGTTATAATAATAATATCCTGGGACACTATTCACACACGGCCATCTGATCTCAAACTAAGCAGAGCTCGTACTATGGAAACTAGACAACTGATATACTACATATACTACTTTTCTTTTGTAAATACATACTTATATGGATAACTACACCCAGACTACAACAGACATGTCCATGCACACAAATGTCTGTCCCGGGTGGGAATCGAACCCACGACCTGAGGCGCGAAAGGCAACTATCTTACCAACCACGCCAAAAGGCTCGTCGAAGTTGTTATAAGGAACTTTAGACGTAAAATTCAAGTTCATACAAGTAGTGGAATAGTGTTGTATAGGGTTTTCCATTAAGGGCGCTTGATCTTTGAAATGCAAAAAAAAATACATGTAGGAGAGATATTTGCGAAATTTTTTTTTTATTTGGAAGGTCTATCGACCCCATTATGTATGGAATATGACATCATTCAAATAACCGCCACGGCTTCGGTTGGTGGCGCGCACACGAAAGATCCAATTTTCGATGACTCTGGCGCACAAATCGGGCTGTATTTGATCGATGGCGTGGCGTATGTTGACTTTGAGGGCATCGGTGGTTTGCGGCTTGTTGGCATAGACCTGCGACTTAAGAAAACCCCACAAGAAAAAGTCCAGCGGGGTCAAATCGCACGATCTCGGTGGCCAGTTCACGTCGCCTCCGCGCGAGATGACCATGTCCAGAAATTGCTCGTGCAGAACTTCCATCGTAGCGTGTGCTGTGTGGCACGTAGCGCCGTCCTGTTGAAACCACATGTTGTCCAGATCCATATTCTCGATTTCAGGCCAAAAGAAGTTGGTTATCATCGACCGGTATCGCTCACCATTGACGGTGACGGCCACACCATTATCGGTTTCGAAAAAATACGGACCAATCACGCCTCCGGCCCAAAATCCGCACCAAATAGTCACTTTCTGCGGGTGCATTGCCACTTGGTGAACCTCGTGTGGATTGGTCTCGTCCCAAATACGGCAATTTTGCTTGTTGACATAGCCATTCATCCAAAAATGCGCCTCGTCGCTGAAGATGATTTTTTTGCCAAAATCGGCGTCAACTTCCAACTGCTCTAATGCCCAGTCAGCGAACACACGGCGCTGTCTATGGTCATTAACCTTGAGCTCTTGGTTCAGCTGGATCTTGTACGGGTGCAGGCTCAAGTCACAACGCAAAATTCGCCAAGTTGTCGTCTGCGAAAGGCCGAGTTCCTGTGCGCGACGCGGAATTGACTGCCGCGGGTTTTCGAGGACACTGTCGCGGAGAGCGGCGATATTCTCGGCAGATCTCGCGTTACGTTGACGCACGGGAACCGGCTGATTGTTAACTGATCCGGTTGACTCGAATTTGTCCACCAATCGACGGATAGTCGACTCGGCAGGACGATCATCGCGACCGTAAAACGGGCGAAGTGCGCGGAACGTTGCTCGAACTGAAGACCCATTTTCATAAAACAATTTTATGATTTGCACGTGCTGCTCGACACTGTAACCTGCCATGGTGGTTTGGGAGGACGGAATGAATATAACACACTGGATTTGACAGCTGTCACTCAAACAACATGGCCGCAATCAGCTGTCAAAGTTCAAGCGTCCCTATTGGAAAACCCCATATTTTAAATAGTACATAAATTATAATGTAACAGACAATCGACAATTTCTACTTCTGCCATTGGAATAGCTCAGTTTCCAGTAATGATAACATACATAAATATACAGCGTGTAACAAAATTCGTGTCCGATCCGTGAAGTGATTATTAGGTATCGTGTGTCGGTTCTATTTATGTAATAATTTTTAAAATACTAAGCAAAAAATTTACCCTGGTTTTTTTTTAAATTGAATGACGAAAATTACATGGCAACACAGGTGCGGGCAATAGCGCTCGATAGCTCTTACCTATCGGGTAGCTAAGACACGAGGTCATGACCTCAGTAGTCCACGTTTTTACCACCAACAGTGTCGTTAAACACAATTTATATATTTTTTTAAGTATTTTTTTGCTTAGTATTTTAAAAATTATTACATAAATAGAACCGACACACGATACCTAATAACCAGTTCCCGGGTCGGACAGGTTATTTGTTACATCCTGTATAAATACTTGTTATTACATAAAGATATTATTCTACAATTATTCAATACACCATACTGTCTGTAAATAACGTAAATATAAAAATTAAACGTAACCTAATTCCGACGAGTCTTTTTGCCGCTTCTTGAAGCGCTTGACGTCGTTGATTTTGTTTTTTTCATTTTTTTCGCCTAACGATATTTATATTGGCATTGTTAATATCAAAATAATAAAAAATAAAGTATTATTCTCCGCCCGCGGCTTCGCCAGCCTGTATGGACGGGCAGATGGTAGACAAAAAAAATTGCATCTATGTTATGTCCTTAATTTAAGTGTTTATCTTAGAAAGTTTTATCAGAATCGGTTCAGTGGTTAAGCTATTAAGTGTAACAGACAGTGTTACTTACACATTTATAAGTATCGATATTCAACCCATGATTTCTTTTTTCTTTATTCGTAATAGTTCCTATAAGTTTGGCACTATAGAAATATCCAGCCTTATTCATAGATGTTATTTGGTGAGTTTAACAATGCTCTTTTTCTTTCAAATGTCAATTTAATAATTTCAGAAAGAGCGAAATCAGTGTTTAACTGTAAGCTGCGTTTATAAGTGAGGCCGTTAAACTGTCTCATATACCATTATATTCGGAAAATAAAATGTTAAGTCAATTGTGCCCGTGGGATAGCTGATGGATGAGTGATCCCAGATAAGCTTTGCGGGAAACTCTATTACATATACAAAGCTTTCAGTCAAATTGTAAATTTTTAATTGTAAATAAATATAAATACTAACATGCCAAAATTCAATACAAGAAAAAAAAATCTAGCTTTCCTAATTATGTATACAATTGTGGGCTACTTTAGGTAATAAGCTTTAAATAAGTAGGTGTATATATAAAGGTCATGTTTAGTCTAGATCCAAATTTGTCTGAATTTCAACCACAGCAGTCTTTCTTAAAGAGAACTATGCCAACAACGGTACAATAACGGCCTGTGTGCATGTTCATTATGAGATACCAATCACTGGATCGGCTACGTGCGTACACCGTAGTGATTATTAAATTTTTAACCCCGATACAGTACTTTTTTTTTTTTTATCGCATAGGTAGTCGGACTAGCGTATGGATCACCTGATGGTAAGTGGTCACAAAGGCCCATAGATATTGGTACTGTAAAGAGACGCTAACCATCGCTTACTAGGATGTTATATCCCTTGCGTCTGTAATTACACTGGCTCACTCACCCTTCAAACCGGAAGGCAACAGTACCAAGTACTGCTGTTTTGCGGTAGAATATCCGATGAGTGGGTGGTACCCACCCAGACGAGCTTGTACAAAGCTCTACCATTGAGTAAAATTACTGAGGTTGCCTCGATAAAAACATCCGAAACATCTATCAATAGTTGTGCCAGCAGGCACTAGGCCAAACAAGCGATTCGAAGCTATATAACACATAGGCAAGAAAACAAAAGCATTGTTAGTTAAAACTGATTACTTACTTCTGGTTTGTCATCAGCCCGATCGACATCAGCCGGCTGTGCATTCGACGTGGAGGAGATCTCTTCGTCTTGTTCCTGTTTCTTCGGTCGTTTCGTCGGTCGCTTCTTCTCCTCCTCGACGGGCTCGACCGTCTCCTCCTCCGTTTCCATCTCGGGGGCCGGCGACGCCTCCTTTTGGGCCGTAGGGTCCTCCTGTAAAGTTACACGTTAATTTTTAATTAAAGATCGAATACTTCTTAACATTCAAAAATCAAGTTACAATGTAAGATTCGCCTTAGAGAGAGATATTTGACAGTCGCTCCGGGTTGGCGCAAAGGTTGTCCTCCATTGCCGTACAGCGTGTAAACGCGGCCTGTGTCGTGGGCAGCTTTGCGTTGAGTAGGAATCATGGGGAAATTCATTAAACGTGATTTCTAAATTATTGAATAAAATTAAGGATGTTTTATTCAGAATTTAAATTCTAATACTTTGTGTAATATCTGCTTTTTTGTGTATTGTAAATATAGTTAGTCATGGTGTGAATCCAATATACAGTGTGTAACAAAAACCCTATCTGGCCCGTGAACTGGTCATTAGATATCCTGAGTCGGTTCTATTTATGTGATCATTATTAAAATTCTAAGCTATAAATTTACCCCAAAAATTAACTTAAATGATGAAAATTACACGGTAACACAGGCGCGGGCGACAGCGCTCGATAGCTCCTACCTATCGGGTAGCTAGGACACGAGGTTATGACTTCAGTCGTCCATGAAATTTCGTCATTTACAATTGAAAATGATAATTAATATGGATAAATTTTTTGCTTAGTATTTTAAAAACGATTACATAAATAGAACCGACTCACGATATCCAATAACCAGTTCACGGATCGGACGGGGTTTTCTTCACACAATGTGTACTAATAGTCCTCCAGACCGATTTCGGTCAATCTCAAGAGAGATTAGCCAACTGCGCAGAAGATATTATTGTCTACAAGTGCGTGTGCAAACACAGGTGCACTCACTATTCCCTCACTCTCATAACCCGATGGGACGGCAATCCGACACGACCGGAGAGAGTTCAGGCGCAGGACCAACGGCTTAACGTGCTTTCAGACTCCGGGCTGCTACTGAGAATTTTCGACAGAAAATCTCAATAACATTTTATCGGCCCGACCCGGGATTCGAACCCAGGACCACCGCGGCCGCGGCCTCACATGCAGCGAACCGACGAGGCAATGTACACTATCACGAAGCCGAAGCTCGGTAGGGGCGCGTAGGTGCGGGGGGCGTACCACGAGCAGCACGGCGTGCTGTCCGCCGGCCGCGACGCGCAGCGCGGGGCGGGCCTGCAGCGCGCGCGCGGGCTCGGCGCAGTCGGCGCGCGCGCCCGTGCCGAGCTGCCCCTCGCTGCCCATGCCCCACGCGAACGCCTCGCCTGCGACGCCCAACGGTTACACTCGCTCATTACGGACGAACGTCTGCGGTCCGTCCGGAAATAGTGGATAGATATGTCACTGGGCGGCGAGATGCGGTCGGCGCGGTCGGCGAGACTCGCCTTTCGCGTCGCAGGTCGTGGGTTCGATTCTCACCCGGGACGGACGTTTGTGGGCATGAACGTGTCCGTTTGTCTCGAGTCTGGGTGTAATTATCTATGTAAGTATTTATTTACGAAAGAAAAGTAGTATATGTAAGGATGTATATCAGTTGTCTGGTTTCCATAGTACGAGCTCCGCTTAGTTTGGGATCAGATATCCGTGTGTGAATAATGTCCCAGGATATTATTATCATAAATCAAAACACTTAATTCAATATTGAAGTATTACACTTTCTAATCGATCGTCACTAGAGACTACCATCGGTTCGGAAAGGAAACACCCGGACCTGAGAGGAACCGGCAAAAGAAATTCAGATCAGATCGAGTATCGAATTTACAATCATAACAGAGATCCCCTGCCCCACGACCGGGCGGGCACCGACCTGTGTCCGTGACCGCGAACGAGCTGCACGTGCCGGCCGCGATACTGACGCACTTCTGATTTTGCAACTTGGGTATGGGCTCGAGTGTCTCCGCGTCGCCCGGCCTGTCGCCTAGTCCGAGTCTGAAACAGATAGATACTGAAATAGATATTTTTTTTTTTTTTTACTATGAGCTTACACAAGAACGAATGCTTGGCTCTACTGAATATTACAAGTAAATAAGAGGTCTATTGAAATCGAGGCAGGATAAAGTAAATCGGATAGTCTGAAAAGCGTTTCGAGTGAAGTACTACGGTGTTTTCCTGATTAACATCTATCCCGGGGAGCCGAGAGGGCAGTGTGTCTCTCGTCTATATTGGCTCACCGTCCGTAGTCGCAGCGCCCCACGGCGTGCGCGGCGCCCGCGTCGTCCAGCGCCAGCGAGTGGTGCTGGCCGATGGCGACGCAGGTCCACACTCGCTCGTCGAACGCGTCGCACTCCTTCGGGGAGAACAGCGCCGTCCGCCGCTTCTCGCCCGTTATGCCTGGAACGATAGAACGCGTCGACCGTATTGACTCTGTCGCTATTCGAATCGATAACGATAGATTATTATTACCATAAAAAAATGATAATTATATTATTTTTGTTTTAAGTAAAAAATATTAATTGTAATATGTTGGTTTGCTGACCGAGTTGACCGTAGTTGTTGAGCCCCCAGGCCAGCATGCGACCGGCGGGCTGCAGCGCGAAGCTGGCGTGGTGTCCGGCCCACACGGCGGCCGCGCCCCCCCGCAGCGACACGCGCGCCGGGCTCAGCAGCGCGCCTGCGCACAGCGGACGATGTTACACGTCTTCCATTGTTATTTATGTTAACGCACGTTATGTAGATGTCGTTGTACTCACTGAAACCCTGTCTCGCATCTCTGGTCGCAGATCTCTGTGATAATCTGCCGAGCTGTCCCTGTTCTCCGCAGCCCATTGTGTACACCGACCCTGACGTCTGTGCGGATAAAATAATGTTAATTATCAAAATATATAAACTCACAAGGATGATATTATAGATAATTTATATTACTTAATTTCATGAATTGATAACGTTACTAATTACTTACCGATAAAATAACAAGATGGTCTCCTCCCGATGCAACTGCCACAGCTTGTTCACCAATATCCACTTTGACTGGTTCTTTGCAAGCTTTGCCTTCCCTTCCACGGACGACTAATCCCATACTCCCATGGGAATCCTGCAAAAAGAAATGATTGTATTAAGATAAAAATACTTACTTTTTAAGTTAGTGTGTTTTTTAATTTTTAAGTACTGAAAAGAAACACAATTTTACACAAAAAATTAAACAATTTATCTGAGACCATCGAAGTTTGGTCTCGTAGGTACTAATTATAGCAACATAAATGTTTCCATAATTTTTAAATACTAAGAGCTGACTAAATTAGGTTTTCCTAAAAAGACAGATGATGAGCCAGGCTGATAATAAGCGATTACTTCTGATGATAAATATTGGTCCTGGATAAGAAATCAAGATAGAGAAGTTCTTGATCAAATTTATATATTTTATACAAGTCTCCTTCATGTCAGACGGGATGACAATCAAAGAGTCTAAGGGACATGTAACACTGGCAAATTCCTTTAAGGAACAGTTACAGGCAAAATTATTACAAAATTTTGTACTTACTCTGAAAGCTCCCCAAGCGTACACATCTCCATTGTCTAGTAGTGCTGCAGAATGAGAGTCACCCGCGCTAATGACTACAGCAGGTAACGGTAGATCTACTGTTTTTGGGGTGCCCTCATCCTTCTCGTTGGACGTAGGTCTGCCCAAAGCCCCTTCATCATTGCAGCCAAATGTCCAAACCTACATTATAACGATTGACATGAAATTAAATTACTGGGACATCCTTTGTTTTATTTAGAAGTTGAGTTTGAGAAACAAATTTACAAATATATGATAACCAAACAGTGCGCATGTTTACATCATCACAATAGCTTCTATTAATTTAAAGATAAAAAAAATATTACGTTGTAATATTAAAATTACAATGTAATATTTCTCTCTTTGTAACTAATCTGTAATTATTTGTCTAAGAGGAACGTAACAATTAGTTATGATTGTTTATTGTAAAAAATTGTAATTACTATTTATATTTTATAATTCCTATTGTAAAAATAATATTGTTATTCCCATTCTCAACTAACTAGCCAAAGCTAGGGTGTTCTAATGTAACTTTGGTTTTTTTATTTATACACTTAAAAAAAAAAAAGAACGATACTGACCTTTCCATCACTATCTAGCGCCACTGTGTGCATGCCCCCCGCGTGCACGTCCACAATCTTGTTCCCAAGCGACGACACTTGCTTGAATCTGAAAGAAAAATCACTTTCTAACACATGTTCGAAAATAAAATCTGTATACAATCTGAAACATATGTTCTGGCCTAACATATTAGAGCTTAGGTACGTGTTATTTATTGTGTTAGTTGATTATTTTGGATGTCTTCATGTGGGGTCGTTTTTTTTTATTCGAATTGTGTTTTGTTGGTAAACACGAAAGCATACGTAAAGTATTATCTATTTTTATACTAAGCTAGTAAGTAATAAGTGAGTAAACTATGTATATTGTATGTTGGAACGCTGTCTCCTCACTGGAGGTGAGCACTAATTGCTGCGACACAGTCTAGCTGGACTGATGTAGCTGGTAAAAATGACATTTGTTAATTTTAACTTTTCTATGTTACAATAAATAAAAGATTATATTTACTAATATTTTTTCCAAATATACATATATTGTCATAGTTTTATTGTAACGTTAATTAAAAGATTAATAATTTCATATTTATCATTTTTATTTATTGTTTATCTTATGAATAATAATAATTGAACTTACTTAGTCGTCTCAATGACATCTTCACCCAATCCTAGTTGTCCGACATCACCTTGACCACAGGTTAAAACACAACCTCTCTTTTTGGGTGCAGATGGGATCTCCAACTGGATAGCTACAATTAATAAAAGATTTAATTAAAGTTCGTTCAAATAAAGTATTATTACTCTGTCTATATGGCAAAGATTAGTTCAGATCCAACAATTATAAAAAACAAAAAATATCCTTGAACTTCATATAAATTATTGTAACTAAATATCTAATGAAACATTTTTATACACAGACTTTGAACGTGGGACAATAATGAAAGACAATAATCATTTCAGAAAGAGAAATCTCTGTATAAAACGTTAAATTCTTGTGATTTATCGCACTGTAGAGTTCTAATATAAGCATTGTTATATTTACAAACATTTAAAAAGGTACCTAAATGAATTCTTATTGTTAAAATAAAGACTCCAATCTCAGAATAAAAAACGAAGCAAGATATTTTATGCACATTAAAATATATCCAATTACTATATTCTATAAATGATTTGTTTTACATACTAATAGTCAAATAAATAGTACAATAATTGTGTAATAGGTGTTTATAATTCTTTACTGTATCATAGCTACTTAATGACATACAGTGTACTTAAACATAAAGAAGTAAAGCATTCCTACATTCTTCTAATCTTCGAAAATTACGTTCCAACTATTACCACTTACAGCAAATCAATAAATAGAGCTGTAATAAATTTTCTAGCTTAAACAACATTCAAGCTATAAAAAATAGTTGTGGTGTAAATATTTTAAAGCTATTTTTATTTTTTATCAGTGTCTAATTAAAAATGTATATACTTTGTGACGATGGTTTAAAACTAATATTAATTATGAAATATAGTTATTATACCTTTATTGATTTCTACGTGTCATAACATAAATCTATCAATATTAAATGGTGATATAAGTTGACGATTTCTATCTTGTAACTTGTTAAATAGTTTTTAGTTACAATTTGAAATGTTTTGATGTCTTTTCAATTAAAAATTTGAAACTAATATTCTGTATAGATACATAGTATAGGTTTGTGTGATTTACAAATATTTAATTATATGTATTTAATAATATCATTGTTATTATTTCCTTAACGAAAAAGTATCGCTAGATAGTATCGTGTTTATATATGACCTTGAACGGTTAACATAGCATTATATATTTACTATGAATAATTTTAATCATAATTTGTTGATTAAAACAATCAATATTGTATACTTAATATTGTTTTGTGAATAATAATGAATAGCACCAAATCAAGGCCATTGTCGTAAATATAACGCTAATTTTATAACAAAATAGTATGGCGAATACTAAGTCTACTAAGTCAGCGACGATAATTCGTCTAACCTCAAAAGATTCCATTAATAACAAGCTTACGTAACTTTATCGTAACATATCCTAATCGGAACAATAATTAACCTCATTATTTGTTTAAAATGAAAGCAGTGACATTTATAACACCACCATATACGAGAAAAACGAAAAAGGCGCCAATTATAATTGAATAATAATGCACTACATTTCCCGCCATCATGGTTTGACAGGTCATTGACGTCGGGTAGAAATGTAAAGAAAACAACTGCTCTAACATCACATTAAGAACTGACCTCCACGTTTTTTCTTATTTTTCGGCCCTGCTGGTGCCGGAGCAGCAGAAGACTTTGACGCTGTCCGTTTAACGCCTCGCGCCGCCGGCATTTTATCTGCAATATTGCAAAGGACGCGTCAGTAAACACAGAGAGCGCGGCAAACGATCGTTGGCCGATGGCTTCGTACTGATGACGTTTTCACTGCTTTTTTAATTGCATTAGGTTTTGAGTTTATTATGCCGACTACTGCGCTAATAAAAAGTCTACAGCCTCATAGAATTATGCAAAGCGCAGATAGGTTATATTATGCATTGTATAGCACTACACTGAGAACAAACAACGCATCCATATCGCACGCGAAAATGTTGTAGGGTATTGGGAAAAATTACTTACTGTTTTATTATGTAATGGTATAGTAATCCAAATTGTTAACAATTAATTGAAATCACTAAAGAATATGAGATGACGTATTATTTCAACAGAGTACAAATCCCGTGCATCTCCTCCGCTCGCTTCGCTTGGCCTACTCACCACAGATAAGAATAAATTATAGACGAAAATGAAGAGTGATGTCATTGGCGCTACAGATTATAGGCTTGCTTATGGCACGCTTTTTAAAATATATTTAACGTAATAAAAATCAATTTAAAATGTATTTATAGTTGTTCTAGTGAAAAAAACGTAACAATACAATTTCGATTTTTTTGAGAAACTTTTGTAAAAGTTAAGAAAACTAAGGTTTCATCCGATTATATGCTATTGTACGATTCGATTCTGTTAATGGATTCAATTCATATATTTTTATTTGATCAATATGTATTGTCTCAAAAATAATCTCTGTTTTTTGCAAAAAAAGCCCAGTGTACGAATACTTTTTACACTCACTGTATGTGTGTTATTTTCAGTTGCTTTAAAGTTTTTTTTTATTATTGTATTCCTATATTGTTATACTGGCTGGTATAATTCCTGTTGATTCGTGTAGTAAAGAGTGCAGGTCTATATATTTTTCAGTCCTAATATATAGTTCTGATTGTGCCTGGTTGAGCCACAATAAAATATTATTTCGTAATTCATCGTTCATTTCAAAAATGAAAAAAAACGATGATTTACTGTTAAATAGGTTAAATTGTTACAAGATCGGAGATTCCTTATAAAGATGAATTGTCTTTATTTTTAAACTATATCGGCCTCTTGGTTTTACCCGTGGTAATTTATAGTTACACAATATTGGTTTTTGAAAACACACCTGAAATGTATTTCATTAGCCTAAAATTAATTGATCACAATGATTTAAACACATCACCTATCGGGTTTGAATATTATGAATATTGAATATAATTAATCATTTCGGTATATAAATATAGAAAAAAAAAGGTTCTCGAGTGGCGACCACGAACCGGAAGACGCAGCGTGGGCAGGCCCCCTACAAGGTGGACCGACGATGTCGTGAGGATCGCGGGAAGCCGTTGGATGCGGGTAGCGCAGGATCGACTATCGTGGAAATCCTTGGAGGAGGCCTTTGTCCAGCAGTGGACGTTTTCCGGCTGAAATGATGATGATAAATATAGAACTTATTAACTTGAATGCAGCGTCACCTAAAGGTGACCTGTGGACTATCGATATAAAAAAATACAGCTTAAGCTGCTACCGAGAGCCTATTGGAACTTTGAAATATATAATAAGACGCTATATTTGTACAAAGACGACAATGAACCATCGAATTGACGCCTAATTTTATATTTCTTATACCAAGCAATAATCAACAATAGTTTTGACATAGCAACCATCAAGAAAAGAGAGTACTCTTTCCTTAAAGGGTCTCATGCTCTACCGACTGAGCTAGCCGGGCAATCCACTGCCGAGATGGTCCAGTGGTAAGAACACGTGAATCTTAACCGATGATCGTGGGTTCAAACCCGGACAAGCACCACTGAATTTCATGTGCTTAATTTGTGATTATAATTCATCTCCTGCTTGACGGTGAAGGAAAACATCGTGAGGAAACCTGCATGTGTCAAATTTCATTGAAATTCTGTCACATGTGAATTCCACCAACCCGCATTGGAGCAGCCTGGTGGAATAAGCTCCAAACCTTCTCCTCATAAGAGGAGAAGAGGCCTTAGCTCAGCAATGGGACATTCACAGGCTGTTACTTTCCTTAAAGGTCGGCAACGCACCTGCAAGCCCTCGGATGTTGCAGGCGTCCACGGGCGGTGGTAGTCACTTTCCATCAGGTGAGCCTCCTGGTCGATTGCCCCCTCTTACATAAAAGTTCTATTTTGAAATAACAAACTCGAAACTCACCGCAGAAAACGGTCGTAAAATGTTAGAAAGAGAAATGCGACACTGACCATAATGATCATAACATTTCAAGAATAAACGCACCAAAATAGTATATCACCATAAGTCGGTTATCATAATTTCACGGGTGAATAATGAAGTAAGTTCTTATAGAATTACACTACAATTCTATAGATTAATTTAAATATTTATATGATTTGATAACAATAAGGTGGTTCTGTATATTAAATAACATAAAAGAATCAAATATTAAATTAATTAAATAATTCTGGATTACAACCTAAAAATGGTGATCCATAATATAAATGACCGGACAGGTAAGACGTCGAAAACTATTCAGAGGAATCCAGAATCCCACGATGGTAACTAATTCCCCTTCAAGAATGTCAACTGGCATACTTTCAGTCAATGAAGTAGTCACCTGGACTCTACGACGACGTTCACTTTTAAACCTGAAATGTCGAAATGTTAAAAGAATATGTCGAAATGTTAAAAGAAAAAGTATTAAAATTGTCTATGATATCATCGCGATATCATCCGTAAGAGTATTGAGAGTCCAAATCAAAGCTATGTGTAAGCCAGTTAACTCAGTAACAATTGATACGTTAATAGTACCTATATATATTATATTTGACTAAATACCTAAATAACAAAACCCTTCAGATCAGCTGTTATTTAAGTACACAATACTTAAAGAAGATTTTTTTAATAACAAACTTCGAAAAAGAATTGAACATCTGTACACATTCAAGCGATAACGGCAAACTGGTTGCGGGTTGAAACAGCTAACAACACGTACGGCGAAAGAACAACGAATTACATTATTCCCCGTCTTATAAACGAACTACCCTCCAGTTTAACATGAAATATAAATAATAAAAATTATAAGAAAAAATTAAAGGAATACTTTCTAAATTCCTTAGATCAATAAAAAGTTTAATCTAGCCGGCCAAATTACGTGTTTATATACCAAAACCACAAGTACTTGCATAGTTTATATTTAGCATTGATCATTTCGATTGCACATTTTATTTTATTTGTTCATTTATTTCGTCTTAATGTCAATCTTATTTATTTAACAATTCTACTATTACTATTCCAACCGTTAAGTAGGACTTGTTCAACGGTTAGTTAATAATATGTTTAATGAATTTTTTTTTTAATCTCAAAAAGTATATACCTGCTTTTTTTGTTATATAGATAGTTATAAGTTCTAAATAAGCACAGATGGGCATTAATGTCAAACCTCTGTGGTTTTTATAATGCTCTTATTTTGTTTAATTGTTATTCTATTGGATACAACACGTCTGTGGAAATATATATACAAGACAACAAAGACACAAATATTCTTATTTTAACTTTTATTCAAATTATTTTAATAGTTTTATTTAATATATTAAAAACATACCTTCCCAAAGCACACGCGACTTTGTACTTACGCATTTTAAAGATAACGCTATTTTAGGCCAATTTTGACAAACATAAACTGCAGAATTCCATATGCATTTTGAAACCAGTGTGTTTCAATTTATATGGTAATCCCTGTTATTTTGGCAATCTATCGTCATATCAATACCATCACGTACCAGGCACGCTTTAATAGGGGAATTAAATTTGTGCAATAAGTTTTGAATATAGCAAATAATGATTCAGGGGATTCCCAACGTCTAAGCGTTAAGGTCGGATCGACTAACGATAAGTTCTAATGGACAAGACCAACATATTACAGCTTTATGTGACAAGCTTATATAGTGAATGTGTTTAGCACGTTGGTCTAGTGGCTAGATGCATGGCCAGGCCAATAAAAAATATTATGATACCGCCTCATTCTCGCTTTCATCCGATACATCATTGTTGGTAATGCTATATTTATTGATTATTTATTAATTAACACTAAAATAACATGTAATATAAAATTAATTGTACATCGTAATGCAATATCATTTAAAAGCAAACACAACTGGAATTAAATTGCTGTAAACACCTTATTACCAGTGGCGTAGCTAGGTGGACAAGGGCCCCGGTGCATCGAGAGAGAATCGGACCCTCGGGCGCGTAGCATGAACATACATTGGTCTTCAAAATTTGAGAGGCTTAGGCTGGAGGCCCCCCTGAGCTGCACTGCACCACCTGGCCCTACAATAGCTTATTACACTTTAATTGAAAAAAAAAAACAGCTGTTAACATCCGACAGTATCAACTAAATAATAAAAGTGGAACTGTGTAACTTAATAACTATAAATAAATTAGTATAAAATATTGCATCTGAAACTTCGTCTCCATACTGGATTTTTTTCTTTCTTTTATTAAGAAAAAATTATAACAATGCAGCCAATACACGTGTTTTTTATAGAATTACTAATATACCTATTCACTCATCCAATTAAGCGTACAGCTGGCTATGGTGGTTGGTTGTTGGTCCTGCGCCTGAACTCTTTCCGGTCGTGTCGGATTGCCGTCCCATCGGATTATGAGAGCTAAGGAAAAGAGAGTGCACCTGTGTTTGCGCACACACTTGTGCACTATAATATCTCCTGCGCAGTTGGCTAATCTCTCTTGAGATTGGCCGCCGTGGCCGAAATCGGTCTCGAGGACCTTTTTTTTTTTTTTTAAGCGTACAGCTCTTGTTTGAAGAGGACAATAGCCCAACGGGATCGAACCTGAGACTTTAACCAGACTATCACCAGCCCGTTATCCATTTATTGACGCTTCGTATTTAATGTTTTTATTAATTGGACTGATTTTATATTACTTTTTTTTTAAATAAATAATTATGTATGGTATGTTTACCTATTTAGGTACTTGTTGGTTTATTACATAATCAAAGTTGCATTATGTATATTATAGAAAGGTAAATACCTGGTACATAGCTATCTTCGCTAGTTAATTTTGTTGCAGAAAATAAAGTTTTTTTTTTGTGGTATAGGTAGGCGGACGAGCGTATGTGTCACCTGATGGTAAGTGGTCACCAACGCCCATAGACATTGCCATTGTAAGAGATGTTACCCATCGCTTACATCGCCAATGCACCACCAACCTGGGGAACTAAGATATTATGTCCTTTGCGCCTGTAATTACACTGGCTCACTCACCCTTCAAACTGGAACACAACAGTACGAAGTACTGCTGTTTTGCGGTAGAATGTCTGATGAGTGGGTGGTACCTACCCAGACGAGCTTGCACAAAGCTTTACCACCGAGTAAAAGTAGTCATAATATTCTTTCATAGTTCAATTAAAATTGTGTTCATTATTAGACATTAAATACAACACTATTTAAAAAAATAAAAATATAATAAACAATCAATATTAACATAGTAATATGTAACAATAAAACAATTTAACAGACTTATACTCATTAGTGGCGTTATATGACGTTAGGGTGTGAGAGAGGCTGGCCGTACAAGGCCCCGCCCACCTCGAAAGCCTCCTATTGTCGTCTCTATCGCACTCGTTTCATATACAAAATATATGTATAAGTAATTACTGAATTGTTTTAATCTGAAGAAAGTAACCTTATATTGGAATTTGATATATGTGTATAGATATAAACATTAAATTAAAGTATTATATGCTATATTCAAGTTCTCTTGTAAGTTGTTAAATTAACTTAATAAGACAATAAATAGAGTTTTCACTGTCTGAAGTGTTATTCCAATTTAATATATGAAAATAGGTCGTTAACTTAAATATGGTAGATAATTGAATCGATCAGTTATTAGTTTAACTTTAATCTCGATCGATCGATGTATTAGATTTAAGTTTACTAGAGTGGTAACGAATTAGAATTCCATTAGAGTTTTGAATCTAAGTAATCCCTATATATGACGTATGGTTTATATATATATATATATATATATATATATATATATATATATACGAATAATACAAATGCAAAAGTAATTATTTAGTAAATATTTTATTCGGTGGAAGAACTTTATGCAAGCTCGTCTGGGTAGGTACCAACAGATATTCTATCGCAAAACAGCAGTACTTTGTATTGTTGTGTTTCGGTTTGAAGGGTGAGTGAGCCAGAGTAATTACAGGGACAAGGGACATAACATCTTAGTTCCCATAGTTAGTGGCGCATTGGCGATGTAAGCGATGGTTAATATTTCTTACATTGCCATTGTCTATGGGCGTTGGTGACCACTTGCAATCAGGTGGCCCATATGCTCGTCCGCCTATCTATAAAATACAAAAAATCTGCCTGTCTGTTACGCTTTACTATAAACCACTGAACTGTTTTTGATAAAATTTGGTATGAAGCAAGTTTGAACTATGTACAAGAAAGGGCATAGTCAACTTGATGGATAGATGAGAATGATATTGACTTGCGAAAACTAGTATCTTAATATCTTATTAAACATTAGCTTTACATTTTGTCGTTCTACATTGGTTACATTAAAAAACATTCAGTTTTTTTTTGTGTTTGAAGGCTAATTATTTGTTGTAAAACCAATTCTGTGCAAGGTTTATAGATTACATCGTGATAGTTAGGTAGTGTTTCCTTGTCAACTTGATGAAGTAAAAAAACTGCTACGTGCAGTTTTTATTAGTGCACCGTGGGTCGTAACGTGAGGTTATAATCGTTAACAATAAATCTTATACTTATCTATATCTTAACTAAAGCCTGAAAAAAAATCATACCAGTTTGATAGATTAGCAAGCAACAAAAAAAAAACGAAAAGTGTGATGACATTCATGACTGACTCTGGTTCCACTTCGATTATTCACAAATCTATAATATAATAAATAAAACAAATATTAATAATTAACAAATATTAATTTGTAATAATTTAATATTGGAAACTATTAATGGTTGAGTTTAATTTTATTCAATGTATACAGTATAGTAACAGCCTGTGAAAGTCCAACTGTTGGGCTAAGGACTCTTCTCCTCTTTTTGAGGAGGTTTGGAGCTTATTCCACTACGCAGCTCCTATGCGGGCTCGTAAACATGTGACTGAATTTCAGTGAAATTTGACACATGCAGGTTTCATCACCATGTTTTCCTTCACCGTCAAGCACGACATCTCGTGATTAATTCCATTGATTTTTTTGGAATTCAGTGGTGCTTGCCCGGGTTTGAACCCACGACCATCTGTTAAGATTCACGCGTTCTTACCACAGGGACATCTCGGCTCAATATAATTATTCAATAGATAATAAATACCATTTGTTTCCAAAATAAATAAATATACCATTTTAATTGTCAGTGTTTATTTCAAATAAAGAATTTATTCCTAAGTATTATCAAGTGAAGCAAGAAGATCGTAACTTTATCGGCAGGTAAAAAATTAAAAAAAAAGAGGTAAAACAAAAGAGGTCGTTTAACTGCCTATAAAATAAACTGTTGATCGTTTTCCCGCGTCGCTGTGACAGTTTGAGCGGATTCCCGGAATTCCTCCATCTTGTACAATGTTGTCACACTTTATGGCGACCACCTGTTAGGACCTTACCACACTGTAATGTCTAGTTTTTTTTTTAATTTTTATTTTACGTCTACATTAATGAGATTTTTTACAAGTTAAGATAATTTGAAAAAAATCTAGTAAAACGCAACATCTATATGTTAATATGTTGGCATATCGTCATATATATATTTATTATGCCGATGAAGCTTTGTTATGAAAAAAAACATTATAAGAATGTGTTTACACTTGCATAAGTTGTACCGATTATTTTATCGAGCGCCACGTCAGGTGTGGCCGGACCCTAGACGCTTTCCACAGCATATTTATTGATTTCTCTCACGAAATGTGGGGATCAAAGGTAGTTTTGCATGGATGTTTTAATTTTGCTGTGCGATTTTATGTTTACATTATAATTTTGTTTAATTGCTACCGCATAAATACAGAGTATAAGATTTGAGTAGCTTTAAAAACAGTTTTAATTAGAGTGCAGCGTTTTCTATGTAACGTTTGAGTAAAAAAGTTTGACGTCTGAGTTGCACGCGGTCTTTTTTCTGTTAGGTAATTTAAAATTTATTGCGATGTTATATTTACTCATGATTTAGTTCTCTACGCTAATTCATCGTTTATTGCGTAATCGGATATAACCAACTCAGGAACATTATTTTTAAAAGTAAATTAATTAATCTGACTTAATAAGCGTTTCAGATACTGGAGATATGTAAGAGGTATAAAAATATGTTTTTGACGTTTAAAAAAGATCGTTGATATTTTTAAAATTAAAATACGCGTAACTAAAATGTATCAAAACTATCTTGCTACTCCACAGATCCTCAGCCCTACCGCGTCGTAACGTGATACAGTTCTACATCACGCTACCCGCGACCCCACCTAGCGATACGGCTCGCTGTGATTAAAATCACACCAGAATTAAACGAATTTAATATTCAAAACTATTTTTAATATATTTATATAAAATTATGAACATTAAAGATTATTGATAGTGTACAAACCAAACAGTCTGTGACCTGTCCCACTGCTTGACTAAAGACTCATCGCTTAGGCTTGGAGCGTATACTACCACGCCATTAGATATATCTACCTGTACTTTTTTTTAAGAACTAGGTAGGTTCTTCTCGGTAAAATCTACTATTCAAAACAGCTTTCAATTTAATTTCACGTATTTCAATTAAAATGCTCACAAGAGGTTTGAATAAACTTCATTCAAAAACAGTGGTAGTTTTAAATTTAATTGAATCTTGTAAAATGACGATAAAATGCTCACAAAGGATTTGAATAAAGTATTTTTTTTATAGCATAGGTAGGCGGACGACCGTATGGGCCATCTGATCGTAAGTGGTCACCAACGCCCATAGACATTGGCATTGTAAGAAATGTTAACCATTGCTTACATCGCCAATGCGCCACCAAATTTGGGAACTAAGATGTTGTGTCCGTTGTACCTGTAATCACCCTGGCTCATTCACCTTTCAAACCGGAACACAACAATACCAGGTACTGCTGTTTTGCGGTAGAATATCTGATGAGTGGGTGGTACCTACCCAGACGAGCTTGCACAAAGCTCTACCACCAAATGAATACAATTAATTTTTATTTGATTCGATTCCGGTTTATTTGGCGCTATATTATTATATATTAGGAATATAAGCAGTAATTTCGGATCCTAGTAAGATCATTCATAATATTGTGACGTCATATAGGCAAATACATATATATACAACATTTCGTTATGTTAAATATAACGAAAAAGTTAAGGAGTAATAGATTAGCGTGGTATGGGCATGTGATGAGGAGGGATGAAAAGCACGTTAATAGAAGGGTGATGAGCATGAATGTTGATGGATATAGGGGACGGGGGAAGATGAAGTGTGTGGATGGATTGCGTAAGAAAAGATATGTGTATGAAAGGGGTAACTAATGAGATGACGAGTGACAGACAGAAGTGGAAGAAACTCAGGACTCTCAGCTATTTATTATTTAGTAATTTTAAAATAATTTAAACAAAGCATTATTTAATTAGAATAAATCTATGCATTTCTTTTTTCGTTGGAAAAACGAATTTACGCCTTTCCCCCACATGAGGTGGGAGGGTACGTGGGATTCCAGCGCTGATGGCGCCGAAGTACCCACTATAA
Source organism: Nymphalis polychloros (assembly GCA_905220585.2). Classification (NCBI taxonomy): domain Eukaryota; kingdom Metazoa; phylum Arthropoda; class Insecta; order Lepidoptera; family Nymphalidae; genus Nymphalis; species Nymphalis polychloros. Next base: position 7,191,182 of record HG992267.1, read on the forward strand.
AAACCACCATCCTTTCGGGGGACGTCACGGGATCGCTTGCGCATACTACCGTGTTCAAATTGTTTGATCTTAATAGAAGATATATAAAAAAAAAAAACATTTAGTTTTTATGAATTTTAATAAAAAAATGTAACACAAGGCACAATAGCGAAATGTATGTGTTACAACAATGACATAAAAAAAAGCAACCACAAACGTGTTGTAGTGGGTATTATAGGGAATCAACAGAAGATTTTTAAAATATTAAACCATTCTATTTAGAATATGCCCTTCAAACGTCAAGAGAGGTGAATTATTATTACAGATAGTTAAGTCGATTTTATAACATCTTACACAGATTATAAATGTTTTATAATCTGTGAAAGATCTTACGTTTGAAAATCTAGTAGCATAAGTTTATTATTATATGGATTGGATAAAAACAATATAGAGGTTACCGTACTTGATTATGTATGAATGAAATAATGACTAAAGTATTAGAAAAAATTTTCTCGGTGGTAGAGCTTTGTGCATGCTCGTCTGGGTAGTGACCACCCACTCATCAGATATTCTACCGCAAAACAGCAGTACTTAGTATTGTTGTGTTCCGGTTTGAGGGATGAGTGAGCCAGTATAATTACAGGCACAAGGGACATAACAACACCTTAGTTCCCAAGGTTGGTGGCGCATTGGCGATGTAAGCTATGGTTAACATTTCTTACAATGTCAATGTCTATGGGCGTTAGTGACCACTTACCATCAGGTGGCCCATATGGTTTAACTTATATTTAATATTCTAATTAGTTATTTCTCGTCTTGTTCTGTTAAGCTATTTATTAAGCAAGGAATCATGTAAGAGCTTAGTACGCTGTCCGTATTTATTGTTAGCTGAAGCAGTATTTTTATTGTGTTGTGTCACTCAACGTGCGGTTTATATTATGCAGAACTTTATTCTGAAAATCTGTATAGAAGAATTGTTCTTTACTTACTCATACTACTTGTATGGGTAATGGGTATTATTTGACAATGAAATATTTGTCAACACAAGCACTTTAAAACTCATCGGTGCTTGCCCGGGTAGAGGTTTATGAACCCGTAATCCTTTCTTACTTCTCGACTTAGGGAATGTTTTTTGTTTACATTTAAAATAGAAGACAAATAGATAACTGATTAAACGGCGTATAGATAAAAGAATGCTGGAAAAAGATAATTCACGGCTAATTATAGGATCTAAAATATTGTATTCCTTTAGTCTAACTTGTAACTGTCGGCCTTGCTTATTAAAAACGTTGCTTAGATGGTGATTAGTTAAACAATGCTGTGTCTTCTTCTGTCGAATGTCAAATCAATAATGACAGAAAGAGATATCAGTGTTTACCTTTAACCATCGAACCTAAACACCTATTATACTATATGTAGTAAGTTACTATAAAAAGCCGAGATGGCCCAGTGGTAAGAACGCGTGAATCTTAACCGATGATCGTGGGTTCAAGCCCGGGCAAGCACCACCGAATTTCATGTGCTTAATTTGTGATTATAATTCATCTCGTGCTTGACGGTGAAGGAAAACATCGTGAGGAAACCTGCATGTGTCAAATTTCACTGGAATTCTGTCACATGTGTATTCCACCAATCCGCATTGGAGCAGCGTGGTGTAATAAGCTCCAAAAACCTTCTTCTCAAAAGAGGAGAAGAGGCTTTAGCCCAGCAGTGGGACATTCACAGGCTGTTACTTTACTTTACTATCAAAACCTACATTTTATTGCTATGTAATTATCGAATATCTGAAATTTATTAGAAGTACGTCTTATTAGTCAAAAATAATAGTTTTAGCATAAAACTCTAATGGTTTATTACACCTTCACCATTTGTCGTCACATTTCAGCCAATTATTAAAAAACCTTAATGAGTCATACAAGTAAACTTTCCTCATGGATCGCGCTATCAATTATTGAAAACTGTATAATAATCCGTTCGTTACATTATCGTGTACAGGCAGACATACAGACGCGACGGGGTACTTGATTTTACGATATGTAGTGATTTACTTTTATACCAAAACGTATGAAGATGGATAACACTTATCGTTACAAATGTAATTTTTTACGCATCCTTCAAGTACAATTACCCATGCAATTTAAATCCATTCAATGCGGCCCTTACAAGGGCTCGTCTTTATGTCGTTACGAAGCACATTGTCGACACGAGATTATGATAAATTAATGGCGTCTCCCCTCGCTGTTGACTCGTAAGCACTTGAATTATGGTTCTATGGTTTTACACTTACGTGATAACGTTAATTATAAAGAGCTTTCTAGAACAATTAGTTTGATATTTAAATATGCAATTGAGCGTAAATGATGCAGACTTATTATTTTATATTTGTGCATGCGTTGAATTCCATTCTGCCACAGCCAGCCAGCCAGTATTTAATTTGTCTGGCGAAATAAGTCCCGAACCTGGAGAAGGTTGGTGAATGATATGTTACTTTTAATATTATAATTTAATTAAATATATATTATAACATTACGGAATCTATTTCAATTAAGTTTAAATCGTCCGATTCGGCTAAGCCGGTGCGAGTAATCAGAAAACATGTAAGTATATATTTAAAAGAACATACGTCAAACAATAGACACTCTTTACTTATTAAAGTTCGTTACAAACATAAATAAGTTAAGGCGTTTTATTGTATAAAAATATAATTAAGTTGATTAAGCTCGTTAGTATTTGCATAGGTACATGCGGGACGGGAGAAGTATATAAATGCTAACGGCTTTCTATAGAAAAGTTGTAGAACCTTTATATACTCTTTCTAAGTTAATATGGCAGCTTATAGGCAAGTTTGCAGCTTTTTTTTATATTAGACTACCGTTGCTAAATAATAGCTTAATTATTTTACATGTATAATTCAAATAGACATAATTTACCTACATTTAAATAGCAGATTTTGGAGGAATTTCGTCACAAACTCAATCCACGCTGGCAAAGACAAGGGTATTGATAGTTTAATACATAATAAAAGCCGGAGTCGAATTATACTAAGCTATAACGATTGCGATACGTTCCCGATTCGATTTCAATCTAACTTTGACTACTCTATATTTATTCGGATCGGAACCGAACCGATATGATGTCAACATATGCCGTTATGTCAAAACATAACTTAATTAAACTTTTACGCTAATAGACGATAATAAAATTGAGAAATACGAAAACGGATAAACGGTAACGATCACGCTTCGATTCGATTGCGATAAAGTGACAATTTGTTGATAGGCTCAGGGCCGTGTGGTGAGTATTGCAGGCAGACTATATTTTAATTTATAATTAATACGGATATGTTATTACGTTCAAATACATTGCAGCGGTTAATTTAAAAAAAAAACGCATCTGTCAATCGTATCCATAGATTATAAAAACAACAATGACAATGGCTAAACATTTTATCTAGCTTAAAAATCTCATTGTGATCGTATTGCTGTTTAAGGAGTACTTGACTGGATGAAATAAAAGAAAAAAATATGCGTAAGATGGGTTCTGTATGGTTATTTTTGTTTTTGACTAGTTTTCGGCCGTGGCTTCGCCTGCGTGTAATGGGATGGGATCCTTTTGTGTTCAGGGGTACAAAAAAGGACATTACATTCATTACATTAGGATTTAAATTACATTACTTAGTTATAGGCTTATGTAAGGGTAGGTACCACCCACTCATCAGATGTTCTATAGCTAAACAGCAACACTTGGCATTGTTGTGTACCTACAGTCACATAACATCTTACTTCTTAAGGTTACTATCGCATTGTCGATTTAAGGAATGGTGTATATTTCTTATAGCGCCATTGTCTATGGGCAGCGGTGACCACTTATATTTTGTTCATTTATATTTTTATTCATAATTATTACTAAACGACAGAGAGAAGATGTAGAGTCCACATAATCTTCTGTGAGTTTCCCGAAACAGAGAAATCATCGCACCTTGTAATTACCATTTACCTACCTCAGATTAAATTAAAAAAATATATTATTGCAAAGATATACTAAATTATTAATTATTATAACTTCCGATGACATAAGGCATTTACCTAATTAAGATGCTCAAGTATTGTTTTATAATAAGTAGCTCACTTTGAAACATACGTTTATGTTTATGTGTGCGTATGTGTGTGTGTCAAGCACCGCTGAAATCCATGTGCTTAATTTGTGCTTCGTGAGAAAACTTGCAAGTGTTGGATGGAAATATTCCACATGTGTTGGCTACAGAACCTGCATTGGAACAGGATTTCAGACCTTCATGGGCTCCAGACCTTACAACAGACAAATTAGTATTTACAGGCTGTTACTTTTAATTTTTACTATGATCGGTATGAGTTCGCTAACCTAGAGCCAAGTTTGCTTTTACTGGCAGTTTCATTAGCATTTCTGCGTATAATTATATTATAACTTGTACAAAATGTAAACAAGTATAAATTTATGGAAATAGACGAAACATACGAAGTATTATATTTTCACATCCGATATTGTTTTGTTTAATGATATTTAACACCCTTTTGAAATGTTATTTTTACACTTTGTACGACTGTTGATAATCATAATTATGTTTATATTATATTTTAATAACGGTAGTGCGTGGTTGTTTCTTTTTTTTTTAAATAATAAAACAACTCATGTTTATTTTTTTTTATTGTTTTTCGAAATGGCTACAATTTTTACGTAAACGGAATACGTAATTAAAGAGATATATATATTAATAAATATATGTGCATTTAATCAAATATACACAAAAGAATAAAACGCTTTTGATTTTTTCAAAGATCAATTTCATGAATGTGACTTCATTACAATTTATTTTGTAGCAAACGTCCAATGGTACTTGACTTTGTAGAGTTAAGTTCTATCTTTTGTTTAATTCAGTACTTATCTTACTATTATTAATAATAAATGAGAACGCGAGTTTGTTTTTTTGTTACGCTTTCTAGCTTTAATTACTCAACTGATTATTATGAAAATTTAATTACACGTTGTCAGACGTACAGAAAAAAAAATATAGCGTTTCTATCAGTAAAATTGTGGACTCTTTTCCAATTTCTGTCTATCTACTTGTGACTTGTTAAATATTATATCAAACATGTTTTAATATTATACTAACTATTAAAAAAGCGTCTTTAATGACAAAGGATGTAATTAGTTTATAAATACTTCTTACAAGTAAAAAAAACGTAAGTAATCTTTTTGTGTAGGTATAAGATTTCTATTTTTTGTAATTTACAAAATATCTTAATAAGTAACTTCATAAATTAATTTAAAAATAATTATCTCAACACGTACCCATAAATAAATCAAAATCCGAAGCGACCCCTAAACCGACACCCGTATTTTTGACAGCAAAACAAGATGTCTACCGTCAAATGTCAGAACAAAGAGATTCCCTCCAAAAAGCTTTACAAAAGGCGACAAATAAGCGTATAATGATCGTATTCATCGCATTATTCCTTAACAAAATCAATTATTACACTTTAAAAAATCTTATGCTATTGCAATAAGGTTCAATTTGAATAAATAACCGATTATATAGCGTTGGTACTTTTTGTATTCTTAAGAATAGGGCAAAATGAGCAAACTATGGCGGAGTCTTTGATAATAGAAAATGTTTTTGGTTTACTTCCTTAGTGGTTTGTTTAAACATATGGCTATGACAATGTCTTAATCGTTTCAACTGACGCTTTTGGGCCGTATGTTAGTAGTGCTTGTTTGTAATTAATAAAAAAAGATAGAGTTAGAATTATAAACTTTTAATGAATTTATTTTATGAGTTTTTTTTTTTATAGAATAGTTAGGTGGACAAGCAAATGGGCTACCTAATAGTAAGTGGTCATCAACGCCCATAGACATTGTCATAATAAGAAATGTTAACCATCGCTTCCATTGCTAATGCGTCACCAACCTTGAGAACTAAGATGCTACGTCCCTTTTTTCTGTAATTACACTGGCTCACTCACCCTTCGAACCCGGAGCATAACAGTACCAAGTACCTACTGCTGTTTTGTGGTAGAATAATTGATGAGTGGGGGGTACCTACCAGACGTGTTTGCCCAAAGGAAGCTTTAGCTATAGAGGCATGTATGTAAATGCTATGTCGTTACTGGAACTAGTCCTGATATCGTGTGGGTAACGTATGATCTATCAGCGTACGAAAACCAATAGCAGAATTAGTAAATAAACTTTTTATTTATTTAAATTTATAGTATTAGCAAGATATTCTGTACCGTAGATATATAAAAGATCATCAGTAGCTTAACATGTTATTTCTACCTCGTTGGTCTAGTGGCTACATGTAAAGCCGCAGACACGATGGTCCTGGGTTCAATTTCCAGGTCGGGCCAATAAAATGTTATTGAGATTTTCTTTCGAACTTTGTCAGTAGCAGCCCGTAGTCTGGAAGTTGGAGGTATGTATATTCCCGTGCCTCGGAAAGCTCGTAAAGCCGTTGGTCCTGCGCCTGAACTCGACGGAAATACCGAAAACCAGTGTTACATTAATAATAATAAATAAAATAACATAAATAAATGGCAATATAAATATAAAATATACATATCTATATCAATAAATAAATTTTGTGGTAGAGTTTTGTGCAAGCTCGTCTGGGTAGGAGGTACCACCCACTCATCAGATATTCTACCGTAAAACAGCAGTATTTGATATTGTTGTGTTCCGGTTTGAAGGGTGAGTGAGCCAGTGTAATTACAGGCACAAGAGACATAACATCTTAGTTCCCAAGGTTGGTGCCGCATTGGCGATATAATAGATGGTGAACATCTCTTACAATGCCAATGTCTATGGGCTTTGGGACCACTTACCATCAGGTGGCCCATATGGTCGCCCGCCTTACTAAGCCATAAAAAAAATAAAGCCGTGAAAATGGGATAAGTAAACTCATACTGATAATTATAATATTATTAACATATTACTCTAGTACTCGCCCGCGGCTTCGGCTGTTATAAAGAGAGAGGAGCAAGTTTTCGGTAAAAAAAGTACCCAATACTGTCAAGATTCAAGCGTGTTTCATACCAAACTTTATCATAATCGGTTCAGTGGTTTAGTCTGGTAAGCAGAACGGACAAACAGATCTACTATTGCATTTATAAAAAAGTATAGACAATACAGATCAAAATTGCTCAATGGATAGAAAACGCTAAACTTACGTTAACTGAAAATTGCGGGTTTGAAGCTCGAGCAGCTCCGCTGAATTTTAATGTGTTTAATTCGTGTTTATAATAATTCATCTCGCGCTTGTCCGTGAAAGAAAACGTTGTGAGGAAGCCAGCACGTGTCTGAAAAATGTGTTCCCCTCAAAAATCAGAGGAGGCATTAGCCCAGCGCTGGGAAATATAGAGCCTATTTCTACTATTATTTTAATTTTAACTTCATACAAATCAATTTGACAACGACCTTTTGTAAATACACTGAAATATCACACACACACTTATTATTAAGGTTAGCGTTAACACATAACAAGACAATTTCTTCGCATGTTACGTCAAATTAATCCCTTAGATGATTTAATAGTATCAGCTGTTTAACTGTTTTGGATGGGACGGAAATATCTTGTTTTCCGAATTCGCCCCTTAAGATTACGCCTACTTTAATAATCCCAATTGTTTCACAATGTGAAAATATGGCGAACTTACTAGTCGACCAATGGGAGGCGTGACCGTTTCGATGCCCGAATCGTTCCCGTTGGTGTATTCTCTGTTCGCAATACGCTTCGACCAATCAGAACGACGAACGGAAGTTCGATTCAAACTAGTTCCATTTACGCTCTCAACTTGTGTGGACGCGCGGAATATTTCGAAAGTTTTTTTTCAAATAATTAAAATACGTTCCGTTTAAAACATTTTATCTGATTTGTGTGTTGTGTTTTTTGAACACATTTTGAGGACGACCCGTATTATTTTAAATCGAAAACGTGTGTATTGGCCGTAAATAGGTTGTGCTTCGTCGCTGACGGCTTTTATTTTTAGTTTAGCTTGTTAAAGTTGTTCGTGTGGTGTGAGACGGGATCTTAATTTAGCGACGCATATAAGTGTGAGTACGCCACGGCTGGTCTTCCTTATTTTTTTGTCCGTCGGGTTACAACTTAGTTGTAATTATTTTTAGTACTGTTTACTTGGCAGTTATAGCAGTATTTTGTAAAATATAATGAATTTCCTATTGTAATCCGGTTGCAAACCCAAGTCTTGTTGATATAGTTCTACTTTGTATGTAATAATAGAATTTGCGATGTCTTAGGACAGTGAACCCATTAGGATGAACGTAATATTATTTTATCTTAACGTTGAATTAGCATTATACATACAATTTATATCCGAAAAACAATCGCTTAACATATATTAGAGTACAATTTTTAAGCGGATAACATTGTTAATGCGAATGTGTTTTTTTTAATTTTTTTTGTTTGATCACGCAAAAGCTCAACGGACTGAAATCAAATGAAACTTTGTACATAGGTAGGATTATCCTGGAGAAGGATATATGCGTTTTTATTTTTTATTAAAAAAAACTTATTTTAATTTGTTCTTGTCTTTGTCTAGCAAAAAGGTGACTATTGATGGTATACGGATATTACTAGAAGAGAGTAGGTTCAAATTCGGACTAGCATAATTGAGTTTTCGTGTGCTTAATCTGTGCTTAAACCTATTATTGCTATTTAAATAAATTCGTAATCGTTGGTTAATCGTTGGTTAGCTAAACATCGTGAGGAAACCTGCACGTATCAAATGAAATCTTCCATTTATAAGCCCGCGAAGCCGCTGTAGAGCATGGAGTAGGCTTATGGGAGAGTTCGGTTTGCCAGCAGTTAGACATTCAGAATTAGTTGTTAAAACTTTGTATTTATAATATTTAAATTCAAATACTTTATTCAAAGTAACATTACATTTTTTTAAATTGATTATCAAATATTTATCACATATCTGTGGCTGTTTCGTATTATATACTATTGCGATATTTATCCTATTTACATAATAAACGCAGTCCGTGCTCTATGTTATGTTACAGTAAATATATCATTATAACAAAACCTTGGGAACTAAGATGTTATGTCTCTTGTGCCTGTAATTACACTGGCTCACACACCCTTCAAACCGGAACACAACAATAGCAAGTAATATTGTTTTACGGTAGAATATCTGATGAGTGGGTGGTACCTACCCAGACGAGCTTGCACAAAGCTCTACCACCGAGTCTTAAATCTTAATTAAGGTCTTAAATATGTCTATACAAATATGGTGGTAAGAATTCCAGTAGCATTTTCCATTACCCCTTTGGATCGCAATTCCCCTGGGCGATAAATTAAACAGCCCACCTGTCACCATTAGAGACGAAGTTCCGCGATGTATAGGCGCGAGGAATCACTAAGCCCTACCGCCAAGTTTTTGCACTATTACTCCAAGGTCCAAGTTTGGACTGCCAACGGAATAAAGACTTAATTTGGTATATATATGCACCTGATTGCTTTGCATGAAACGTTTGTTAAAAAATAGGAGAACACTGCCGAATTACGCCAATAAATATATCTAATGTCTATGTTTTGAAAACAATATCTTAAGCAATATAGTTATACGATTGTAGGCTATAAAGAACAGCAATTATAATTATTACTTAAATGCATTTATAAACGAGGGAGACGAGTTAGATGTAAAGAAGCCTGTGTTCTGCCTTGGGGCTTATGTTTGCTTTTTGCTAAATCTCATCAAAATCGGTTCAGTGAGAGCCGTGTCAACATCATAGACATACAGTGTTAATTTTGTATTTATATTAGTAAATATTTATTTTTAATAAAGAAAAAATAAACACGTGGCCATTTCTGATGAATTCATAGTGACTAATGACACAAGATGGTTAAGACGTGTGGATTTCAATCAAGGATCGCGAGTTCAAATTTCACACACGTTTTATTTGTGATATATCTCGTGCTCAGCGGTAAAAGAAAAATCGTAGAGACGCCTGCCGTCGGATGAAAGCTATCAGAGGTCATTGACCAGCAGACATTTCAGGGCGGTCACATGAAACTACCACGCACTTCAGCGTGGTCGACTAAGATCCGAACTATTTCAAGGAGAGAATAACCTAGCAAAAAATACTCCGGCGTCTTTCTTTCGCCGGTTCTTATCAGAGCTGGGCTTTTCTTTTCCGAACCGGTGGCAGTTTCTAACTTGACTATCAATGTTGAATAAAGAATTTTTATTTTTATTGGGACTTTTAAAGCAGGTTATTATTAGAAATAGTGACAAAAAACACAGATTACTCTCACTATCAAAGCGATCAAACTCAATACTATTTTTGTCATTACGTATATTATGTCAGTGACGCGGCGCCATTCGATTTAAATTATTTCAATATATTGTGTGATGTAGCTATTAAGATCGCCCACTTGTTTCCGTTCATCCGACGCAATTAGGTAGGTATGTTATAAGTGATCTGTCTTTCATAGCAAATAACTTCTTAACTCTAAATTCTAATAGTTCTGGACCAAGATGCCTTGCATCGAAATTTATTTGATCGCTTCGATGTTTTGTTATAGATACGATGTTTTAAAACTCTCTGCCAGTTAACAATAAGGCTATTAAAAATATCTAGTATTGTTTACTTACTTTTCGAAACCCAATGTAAAAACTGGACGAGCATATGGGCCACCTATTGGTAAGTGGTCACCAACGCCAATAGACATGACATTGCCACTGTAGGAAATGTTAACCACCGCTTACATCGCCAATGCGCCACCAACCGTGGGAACTAAGATGTCCCTTGTGCCTGTACTTACACTGGCTCACTCACCCTTCAAACCGAAACACAACAATAGAAGGTGCTTCTGTTTTGCGGTAGAATAACTATAATAATAAAAATCTTTATTGCATCTTATAAAAAACACAGTTGTAACATTTTTACATACACCATAGGTTGTAGGAAAGACTTATAAAACTCTGAATTCTGAACTAGGAGAGTACATGTACAGGAGCCAGTGTCCTCGCAAAATGGGTAAACGGAGCATAACAGTGTCGAATACTTTAATCTTTATATAATTAGCAATAGAGAATGCTTAATGAAATTAAGAAAAGAAAAACCAAAGAAAAATAATACTGATGAATGAGTGGTACCCAGACGAGCTTGCACAAAGCTCTACCAGCACTATAATAATAACTTGCCTTTGGACATAGTCACAATAGGGAGGGAATTGAATCTGTGGTAGTGGTATAAAAACTGTTTGAAAAAAGTTTTTAAATCGTCGTTTATTGCTGCCACACTTGTACAATGGGCCCCATGTGACATCGGTTGCATTGGAAACCAATACAAACAATAATGAAACAGACAAAAATCTAAAAAAATATATATGGTTAGGTAGTTTCATAAAAAAACTACGGGTTGCACTCCGGGAGTGCCGGATTGTTGGTGCATTTTTGATATTTTGGAATGATTAGGGAAAAATTTTGCTCGAATTGCTTTAATTATCAGTATAAAAGAACTATCATTTATGTGATAAAATACAATATTCATTTATTGCGCTATCGTATACAAACATGACAAATATATTACATTAAAAATTTAACATTTCAAAATCCGTCTTACGTATTTTCAATCAGGGTCACGTGACCTGACGCGAGTTTAACATTTTTTACCCATCATAAAAAGTGCACAACGTCGCTAATTTCTATACCATAAAATTATTATATACATCATGAATATCGTATGTAATCTTAGAGTAGGTAATATATCTTATTTTTATGTTATTTTTTTTAATATAAGAGTCTTTGTAATTTGCAAAGTTATAAATGTATGCTAAAACATATAAGAAAAATTTGCCGAGACATACATATTTAAATAAAAATGAGTGTGACACTCAGTACACAGAGAGAAACTATTTTACGTCAGAAAACGTTACACAGAAGCGTTGCACTTAAAGTCGACCTTGAAATTTAACTCAAGTCTAGCTCAAAGATGTTTTACTTTCAGTAAGATATATTTACTATATACGCAGCAGAGAAGTATTATATATCATTGGATACGTTCAGTTATTGTAAAAAACAACTCTTATTCCATTTTCTAGCATTTATTTCAAGTCACAATTGCCGTCCCTATTCGCGTCTATTTTACAATTCGCTACAACGTCATTTCATAAACTCATTTGAAAACAGAATGGTACCTCTTATGATAAGAAAAGCTCTTTGGTAACTTTACAAACCGTTAATGAATTATTGAACAATTCCAATTACCTAATAAATATTCATGAAACTTATGATTCAAATATAAATATTCTTACAATTAATAAAATAAATATTAAGAAGTCAGCCGTCGTTTGATATTGATAATTGTACCTTATTGGATAACAATTAATAAACTAACGTAACATATATATATTACTTATTATATATTATTTACTCGCTGGTAGGACTTTGTGCAAGCTCGTCTGGGTAGGTACCACCCACTCATTAGATATTCTACCGCAAAACAACAGTACTTGTTATTGTTGTGTTCCGGTTTGAAGAGTGAGTGAGCCAGTGCAATTACAGGCACAAGGGACATAACATCTTAGTTCCCAAGGTTGGTGGCGCATTGGCGATGTAAGCGATGGTTAACATTTCTTACAATGCCATTGTCTATGGGCGTTGGTGACCACTTACCATCAGGTGGCTCATATGATCGTCCGCCTACCTATACAATAAAATATATATATACATATATATATTCTTCTTTCTACTGACCTAGTAAGTATATGACGTATGTGTTGGCCACATACATGTTGTATTGTAATGCTGAAATTATTGTACCACATAACGCTGTTATATAAGTATTATAAGCGCACATCAAATTATGTAAAAAGGAAATTAATAGAATATTGTTTACATAATTAACATTGACCACGGGTAACGGCCAAAAAAATGCCATTGGTTCTCTGAGAAAAGTTTAATATTTAAGTAAATAATGCGAAGTTAATTCCTCGTTTATATATAACTTCCGATACACTTACTGTATTTCCTACTATTAATTATTATATATACATCATGCGTGAAATGGAATTAACCAGCCTAATATGCATGATATAAAAAGTGATTTATAAAAAATGTATAAATAGTGCGAATTTAGATAATATTAGAAAATATATTCTCTCGTCCGCATGGTTCGATTTATGAGCGTAGTGTGATATTAAATAAAAAAAAGTTAATACAGATAACAATTACTACGGATAATGAATATGAAAGTATGAATTGTCTTAAGTTATGTCATAAGTATCGCATTGGGAGATTAAATAAGGTAACTCTTTAAGCAGTTACTATTATAACTTTGAAAACTAAAAAATAGATTGATTGTAAATATTGGGCCGTCTTTTTGCATCCCACTCATCAGATATTCTACCGCTAAACAGCAACACTTAGTATTTTGTGCTCCAGTTTGAAGGATGATTGAGCCAGTTTAACAAGCACAAGAGACATAACTTAGATCCCAAGGTTGGTGGCGAATTGGCGGTGAAAGGAAAAAGGTGGGTTTTTATTTCTTACATCGCCAATGTCAATGGGCGTTGGTGATAACTTACCATCAGGTCGACCAAGTGGCCGTCCGCTTACGTATAAAAAAAAGTACCGTAAGACAATTTACCTATATATTTTTGGCTCACGATGTGTTGTTCAGAATTTTGCTCTATGAATCATATACCCAAGTATAAATATTGCTAACAGTTTTCCGTGTCGTGAAAATGAAATGCCTTTGAAATGAGATGTTGTCGTCTATCGAACATATTAAGTTTTTTATATATTAACATATTAACATTAATTAATGGCAGGCAAAATTTAAGAAAAGAAGTCAGGAACAGTTGGACCTCCGTTGATTAGGCCAGGTCTCCGAACACCCCATCCCATTGAACATAGCTTTTTGCCAAGATAGTGATTGCGTGAAATGGAGAGACTATTATTAAAGTCGTTAAGTCTTCTGAATCACAGTGATGATGCATCAACTATAGAAGAAGGATACAAATTTACACGATTATTCTATTCTTGGGTAGGTCTACATTCCGAACCGGTGGAAGCTCTTGACGATTCAAAAGTACTTGTAAAAGTCTATTTGAATAAAAAATATTTTGATTTTGATTTAGGGGCTAAGACGCTCGGGGCGTCACGGCAGCATGCGCAAGCGATCCCGTGGCGTTCCTTGTTAAGACGGAAAGAGTACTGTTGGTTTTTTAGTGGGTATTCCGATTTTCGGGGCGCACTCGTCGCCTTAGTCACCGGCGAGCCCCACATAGACCCCCACTGTTTCCCTGGGGTAAACGCGTAATCGCGTTTTCCCAGCGTTAAAAAAAAAGTAGGATTAGAGAGTGGGAGAAATGACAAATTCATTCAATGACAATTAATTAAATCAGTACTATTACTACCATTGGATAAATAATATACTGCCATATAATAACTGCCTCGTTGGTCTAGTGGCTAGATATAAGGCCGCTGACCCGGTGGTCCTGGGTTCATAAAAGGTCGGGCCAATATGTCCAGGGCACCGAGTGTGCCCCGGTCATCGGAATACCCACTAAAAACCCAGCGGTACCCTTCCCGTCTTAACGGGAGCGCCACGGGATCGCTTGCGCATGCTACCGTTCTCTAATCCTATCTACCTCTACCTACCTAATCTCTACTTGATCTAGAATTTTATCGGTTATCCAATGGATCTCCGTCTGTTATGTGCTAGGTCATTAATCATTGGAAACTATTGTGGTAATGATTTGTCAATATTTGATATTTATAAGATTTATTATGTACTGTTTGTTTCCATTAAATACAAATACATAAATACATATCGTTTATTTATTTGGATCCAACAGTAATATAAGATTCATCCAACACATGTTTTACATTCATTTAAACTGAATATCTACTACCATTTATAGGACACACCATTTCCAACCACACAATAAGAATGCTTAGAATTTGCTTAAAAGTAATTTGACTATATACAGGTAAATTAATATGATATTTATTTTCATATTCGTCTATAATTACTTTCGTATTTATTATATTAGTATAGAATATTACACTACTACTGGTGACAGAGCTTTGTGCAAGCTCGTCTGGGTAGGTACCACCCACTTATCAGATATTCAACCGCAAAACAGCAGTACTTGTTATTGTTGTACGCGATGGTTAAGATTTCTTATAATACCAATGTCTATGGACGTAGGTGACTTACCATTACGTGGCCCATAAGCAGGTTCGCCTACCTATTCAATTAAAAAAAAAAAAACGTTTCTTTATTTCATTCAAAAGTACTAACCGCACTGACTAACTTGGGATAAGTTGCGCGTGTTAGCGGCGAGTTTAAATAACATCTGCATTTCACATAGCCAAAAATGTTATCAACATTTTCGATAATTTAAACACATGTTTCAGATTATATTATCTCGATGTATCGTAACTCTCGTGTAATATGACCGTATACGGTCATTAATTAACCCCCCGTGATCATTGAACATAAAAAACATTTAGAGTTGAGATAGCATCGGATTTTGTAGGCCTATTCGATGGAGTACCTTATATTTTTAATATTCGAAATTCGGTTTACAAGTTTTCCGAGGTATAGTTGTTTTTTTTAATAGTACAAACTCTTTTGTCAATAACGTATTTTTTATTAGTGTGTTCTTTAATAACCCATTTGAAGTAATTGTGTTGGTGGGAGATATATTGATTTTATTTACTTTTATTCCTGTTAACTGTACATATACATATTTACCTAAAACATGAACCGAGATAGCTCAGTGGTTAGATCATGGAAATTTTAAGCCAATATTTCACGGTTCAAAGTTCATGTAATAAATTTCTTAATTAATTTGTATTTATAATTAAAGTTGCGCTCTGCGTTGAAGGAAGACGAAATTAAATTTTAGCACATGACTATACCAACCCGTATTGCAATCTCCGGCGATTCCAGATATATAACCTAGATAAGGAAAATCCTCGCATGAAAATAATGAAATTAACGAAAAACTGAACAGAACTAAATACCCAATTAGTGAGTTGCTTTAAAACTTAAACTATGATACCTACCCAGACGAGTTTGCACCAAATAATATAAAAAAGGCTTCACCCCGCTTATTTGGGATAAGGAACAACATAAAGTTCTAAAAGTCTTCATTTTTATCAACCATTACGAATATTTTACACCTAATAATAACAGTACAGTACAGTAACAGCCTGTGAATGTCCCACTGCTGGGCTAAGGCCTCCTTTCCTTGTTTGTGGAAAAGGTTTGCAGCTTATTCCACCACGCTGCTCCAATGCAGGTTTCCTCACGATGTTTTCCTTCACCGTCACGCACGAGATGAATTATGAACCCACATCGATCAATTGATTGATTGATGATTGAATGATGTCAAACGAAAATGAATTATTTATGTACATAATTATATAATTTGTCGGTGTTTTATAAAGTTTAAATTTTATAAAGTAGGTACTTAAGTCAACTGTCAACCGCTTCCATTCTCCCGAAGAATAACATCAATAAACTCGATAGTTACGGTTATGTTATGGGAGCGAGAAGACCGCCGCATGGCTATTTCATCAAAAAAAAAAAAAAATCAACCCGCTGAGTTTTTTTCGCCGGTTCTTCTCAGGGCTGGGTGTTTCTTTTCCGAACCGGTGGTAGTTTCTAGTCTGACAATCAATAAGAAACTTTAATATCGAATGAAGTATTTTCAATTTGAATTATAACTGTTTCTTTATTTTTTTTTACGGAAACTATTAAAATTAAAGTACATTCCATAAAAACTTTATCGGAAATGATTAATTCAATATATATTATAATATTAATATTGTTATTCTTGTTTTGGTTTATTTTGTGGGAATTATATTAGTCTATATTTTTTGTTACCTTATAAGTATAATTTTCTGTTAAATAAATAAGTATTTTTCTGTTTAATAAGTAAGAAAAACAATGCGGTTTTTTTTGACAAATATTTATATGAATACGTTTAATTCAAAAGTAAAATCACAAATACCGTTTCAAGTGACAAATACATACATTTCCTTGTGGTTTTGTTTATATATTTAATGTAATTGCATTACTGTTGGATTAAATTTTCCAACAGCAATGCAATTACATCAATATTCAGGATGACCGACATTGCAAACTTACGTATAATGATAGTTAGAAGAAAAGTTGCCTATGTTTATCGTTGGGGCTCAGTGGTCAGTGGTCTAGCCTAGGCATGAAAGCGTAACAGGCAGACAGCCAGTTACTTTCTCATTTAATAATAATAATGGTCCTCCTGACCGATTTCGGCCACGGCGGCCAATCTCAAGAGAGATTAGCCAATTGCGCAGGAGATATTATAGTGCACAAGTGTGTGCGCAAACACAGGTGCACTCTGTATACCCTAACTCTCATAACCCGATGGGACGGCAATCCGACACGACCGGAAAGAGTTCAGGCGCAGGACTAACGGTTTTACGTGCTTTCCGAGGCACGGGAGTGTACACACTTCCAACTTCTAGACTCCGGGCTGCTATTGAGAATTTTCGAAAGAAAATCTCAATAACATTTTAATGGCCCGACCTGGGATTTGAACCCAGAACCACCGTGTCTGCGGCCTTACATGTAGCCACTAGACCAAAGAGGCGGTCAACTTTCTCATTTATAATATTAATAATGAAAAGATCTAGATTGAAGTACGTATTTTACTTCACAAACGTGTAAAAAATTGCACTTAACTCATTATAACCAGAAACTATTTTAAGTATAAATTTTATTTATACTAAAAACCTTGCATACCAGGAATAACATTGAAAAATCAAATTAATAGTGAGGCGATTTGTAGCATTATCGTGCTGCGGTAATCTGTCGATAAATCTTGTGTTTTACAGCTGGTGTCCGTCGATAAGATCGCGACGCCACGTGGGGTACTAGTGTTGTAGAAATATCGATATTAATTTTTAATGTTTGTTTTTCGTTAATAATGGCGTAAATTTAAATGGATACTGCTTTCATATTTTGTTAATTATAATAGCTATGCAATGATATATTATTATGATTGGAGACTTTGATTCTGTATATGTATACGTAAGATAATAGAATAATGGTTTGTATAATGTATGGTAATAATGCCATTACAGATTTTCTATTTAATCAAAATAAATTGTGTGAATATTTTGGAAATGATAAGAATTTTTGTTTAAATACAGTAATCCGGTATTAAACTGGTTTATTTATAGTGGACAGAATTTGAGAGCTCTAGTGTGACAAGAGATTGCTGTATAATCCTAGCTTCTTATTTACTGAGAAGTAATAAAATTTCACCTAAATTTTTCATAAAAATTCACATCTAAATTTATTGAAGTCTGTTTTTTGTCGAATAACATATTTTTTTATGTATTCTTAAAAAATAATACTATTTTTATATTAGAATTGGGTCGTTTTATATAAAACAATATACACATAATTGAAGCCCATAAATACAAGATAGAAAAATTCCTCTTAGCCGCCTGTTGACAAACTGAACCTCTTTGGAAGACTGCCAAACATTATGACAGTTCATGCCATATATCTTCGCTGCCATTAAATTACACAAATATTTCTATCTATTTTTATCCATTCTGGAGCAGCCAAAGAGGGTAATGTGTTTATCCTATTTGTGTATTTTTAGAGTGGGTAATTAATGGGTTACTTAATGGTGAAGTCACATATGGGCCACCTGATGGTTAGTGGTCACCAACGCCCTTAGAGATTGTAAGATCGCCAATGCGCCACCGACCTTGGGAACTAAGATGTTATGTCCCTTGTGGCTGTAATTACACTGGCTCGCTCACCCTTCAAACCGGAACACAACAATACAAAGTACTGCTGTTTTGGGGTAGAATATCTGATGACTGGGTAAGGCCCGGACGAGCTTGCACACAGCTCTACCACCGAGTGATACTAGCATACTATATTGCCTACGTGATATGTTTAGATAACGTAAATCAATCAATCAATTATTGAGATTTTACTTTATTCGGAGTTATTTATATTATCGTAAATGAAAATTATTTTATGACTAATAATATTTAGTCAAATTGAGGATTGTTGTAGTATTGGTGAAGCGCCTACAAATCATTCTGCTTAATGTCACGTTAAGCGTAAACATCTGTAACGAAAGCAATTATTGACTATTAAAAAAAAAATTTAGTAAAAGTGGCTCGGTAGTAGGTAGCAGTTGATAGGATAGCGGTGAGTGGGTGGTCACCAATACTGAAATACACTGCTCTTCTACTTTTATTGCTTGTAATTTACATAGAAGCTAGGTCGAGCCTAATTAGTTTCTAAATCTGACGAGATTAAATATTAATTTTACAAGTAGAATTATACATTTTATCAAATAAATAAACAGCGTACAAAGATGAATTTACTCTATAAATATATGTAATAATATATCACATTTTCAATTTGTTATATACTTAAACAATACGCACCAAATAATTCAAAGTATTATGTATTTTTAATTATTTTTGTCTTTAAGAGAGATTTCCTTATCAGTGGTACATTTGCGGGCTCTTATAAGATTGTCGGTGTAGAGTCGGTGACGAGAGTCGGTGATCATCACCTATTGTTCTATCAGTTTTCAGTGTTTTGTCTGACTTTAAATCGTGCCGACATTAGATAGAGAGATTCTCTTGTGTCTCTTTTTACCTCTATAATTATTTTAGCACCGTGAGTAATCTTTATCAACAATTGATATACCACGAGTGTTCAGCGTTTGATGCTGTATCTCATCGCGGTGAATTGGCTCCATTTCTTTTAAAACATTGCTTTTATTCAGTATAACAGTTACTTAGTATTTAAAAAAAAATACCTATAAGCGTTTTCAACGTCTGTTAGTAGGGTAAGGTCCCAAAACGTAAGCTTTTCGAGTCAAGAAAGAAGTTATCTGGACTCTACGACATTTAGAATATTTAAAATTATTTAATTCGTCGAAAAATTACATTTTTACAAAGATTTATTACTACAATAAAAATAAATATTTGATACATTTGATTATTGAAGTATAGTAATTATTTATGTACATATGTAATTTTTAAGCAGTACATATGAATATGCAAACATAGTCAAGGACCAATGACTAAGTATATATATTTATATATATATATGTCATCCGACACAAGCAAGTTTTCTTAAGATGTTTTCACCGCCAAGCAAGAGATGAATATTATAAATGCAAATTAAACGGCCACTGATTTATCTTAAAATATTTTTAATATTGATAGCCTTATAAACATGGTAAATAATACGTTTATAAGGAATAATCTTAATTAATTAAATTTAAATAATTATATTATCAATATCGATAGTGATAAAATTGTCACATCACTATCAAACCGTCAGCTCCATATTTCAACGAGGCCTCCCTCGCGATCGTGTCGATGATAAAAATTACTTAAAACACCAAACATTTAACATCTTGCCCCCTTACGACCCACCCTATCTCTCTCGCTCTTAATTAAATTTAATATATTGGAAAGAGACAGAAGATTGATGCACTCTATTGTACGTAAAGTGATGTGAACTTTATCTGGAATGAATTAAGATTGAATTTTACTTGTTAAGTATATCTAATAGTAAATCGTCTCTTGTCTTGTCAGTGAATCTAAACAATACTTCAATGTACGTGAGTGAATTTAGGTGCTATAAAAATATGGTAAATTAATTGTATTTTTTGAGATTTCGTGATTGAGATTGAGATTCGAATGATTTATATTTAAATTTGGAACAAAAGATTCTTTTTTATTGTCTAGTACAAGTAAATCATAAGAAATCAAACTCTCTTGTTTCAAACAATTTAGTCTTAACGTAAGGTTCGTTCAATTGTGGAATGGTATCAAGGATGCTAGATTGCTAGCAACAGAGATTATCTGGGCAATAATTAACCAGCTCTCCTGTCAGCCGCGTTATGTATAGATTGTTATATTGAACGTCTACTTTTTTTATTAAATATGTAGGCGGACTTCCAAAAGGCCACTTGGCGGTAAGTGGTTGTAAGAAATATTAACCATATTAACATCGCCAATGCGCCACCAATCTTGCGAACTAAGATGTTCTGTCTCTTGTGCCTGTAGTCCTGTTAGCCCATGTAGGGCTCACACCTCCCTTAAAACCGGAATTGCTCATAGCCACCAAAAACAAAAAAAACGAGATAATTAAATGAAAGTTCGATATCAATCTTAAAAACAAATAAATGAAACTTAACTCGTAATTACTAAGACTTTATCGAAAAAAAAAAACCCAAACATTGTTCGTAAGGCATTAATAGCTTCAGCGAGCCATAAAAGTTAAAATATTTGAAATGTAAATGTAATAAAACAATGTTTCAAGAATCAACGTAAGTTCTTACTTTTGAAGTTGATTGTGTTTATTTTTTATTTAATTTTATTTATACTATGTAGTTTTCCCGCGGTTTTTCCTGTCAGTTGGTATAAAAAATTTCAAGATAATCGGTCGAGTAGTTATGACGTGAAAGCGTAACAAACTCACTTTCACATTAATAATATTAGTTTTAAAAAGAAATGACAATATTATTGTCTTCTTCTTCGTCTTTAAATAGTTTTTATAAAAAAGGCTTTATTTAACGTGTTGACCATTTAATTTAAAAAAAAAAATCGCGTTCGTAATTATTATTCATAACATTTGTTTTTGTTACAGATGAACGTCAAAATCGTTTGAAGATTAAAATGAGAAAGAAGAGAAAAACGAAGAGGGATTAAAATATATTAAAATAAAAAAATAAAAAGCGATCAACTCCAACCAAATATTAATTAAATACTTTAAACTAACTTTAACCAGACAGAGACTGGGTGTTTAATAGTGATCATTGCTTAAAAGTGAACAAATATTTAAAAAGTACACAAGTAGAGTGTACCTCAAAAACAACCTTTTAAAAACAAACTTCGATCCTTTTACAAATAAGTAATCGTTTAAGGTGATCTTTTGTTTAAACATTTTTGGGACTGCTGCCTTCAGTTTATTTAGTTTACGTAAAAATAACCCAAGCATTTAAAAAAAAAACAACTAAACGTGTTGTTACGTTATCTGTGGGAATTAAAGCGCGCGAATTTGTGATTGTCAGTTGTTTTAAGTGAAATAGGCGCCAAAGTCGGTGCAATCATTTCGTGTGTGGATTATTGTTCTGGTGTCAAAGTGGCTGGAGACGAGCATTTGGACATGTTGGGGGGCCCTGAGTGGGGCCAGCGGGAGGCCACCCCCCCTAGAGACGCCCCCCTACCGAGTTTCGGTTTCACACAGGAGCAGGTCGCGTGCGTATGCGAGGTGAGAGAAGTTTTTCTTTGTTACTTTATGAATTTAAGCTGATAATTATAGCATTATTGTACCTTTTATTTAGAAGGGTCGTTTTCAATATTATGGTTATTTTCATTTCAAAATGTCTATACAGTTGTATTTTTAAATAATGGTTGTCAATAAAATTGATATAATAAAATACTCATAAGAATAATGATAGAAAATTCATAAAACATAAAATCTTATTTCCGTTTACACCGTAAATGATTATTTATTTATTATTATATTTATTTTTTATTTTATGGTTTTGAAAATCTCATAACTGGTATTTATGACAAATATGCATAAGTCTGACTCATGGCAGCCATTATACTCCTATTTAATGCCATATATTTGAGGAATAACTGGTCCGTGGTTTCACCCGCGTTAAACGGTTACGTTAACCCCCGTAGATCGTAGCGTGGTTTTATAATACAGACGTTATCTCTGCCGATTTTTTTTACTAATTTTAAAGAAGTTATTTACACACAAACACACATACGCACGCACAAACACACACACGAAAATACCATCCGGTAATTACTATTTATTTGTTTTATTTCAATAGGATCTCCAACAAGGAATACATTACTTACTAGTTATAACCACAGCATCCGTCTTATTTAACTAACGATAAGTAACAGCCAATATAATAAAATTAAAATAAAGGTCTTTAGAAATTAAAAATGATACTTCAAGACTTGTTAAATGGCTAAAATTTTGTAATAAAATTTCAAAAACTATAATAATGTACATAATACAAATTACTAAAAATACAAATAGAATAAATGAAGTGGGACATTATTATTATTCTTAACCTTATCTTTACTTATATTATAAAGCTGTAGAGTGTAGAGTTTTATTGATCGCGCCAATCTCAAGAGAATGAGAGAATTAGCATTTTTTTTTCTTATTGGTGATAATAGACAGATGAATGTACTTGATTTAAGTAATAATTTATGAATAGTTTTTTCAAAATAACTAACGATTACGTTATGATTTTATTTGTTTTGATTAAGAATAGTGCCGCTAAAGTGCTACCATTGCCTGCCAGATATGGTAGAATGTTTTGAATGTTACTTCTAGTGTTAAATGAAAGTATGCATAACTATATTATTTCTATCCACTATCATAATTGCAGAAGATTTGAAGATAAGTAAGCAACTTTAACTTTAAGTTACATGACTTAATCGATCTAGATCTAAATTATTAAAATAATCTATGGTAATCATTATGAATTCCTAAAAACAATGGCGTTTTGAACGTCGGTAAACTTGTTCATTATAGAAGCGTTATACTTGTTAATTGATTGATAATAATCTACCACCAGCTTGGAAATAAATACATCAGATCTGATGCAAACCGATGAAAGAAATTCAGCGGAATTTTTTTCTAGTATAATCTTTACTCCTTTCGCCATTAGGATAAAGCTGTTACGTCACAGTCATATTCGGTCTACACCACGGTCGTATACACAGGTCTTGCAACTGAGTCCAATTTCAGTAGTGAGAGATGAGGTGCGAGTGTGTTACAACTGCTAATTCGCAATACCATCCGCTTGAGGTACTACGTCGCTGCTATCGAAGCTGATATTTTTCTCTCCCAAGTATTGTGTTATTTAATCATTGTTATATCGTTTTGTTGAGTTTTTCGGATTTTTTGTTATTTTTGTTTTGTTATTTAACTGTTTTGTTTGGATATGAAAAAGTGTTCGGGATAATTATTACGCGAATTGTCATACCTCTGGCGGCCATAAATTGAACTTAACAGCGTCATTATGTCAACGTACCCCTATTGAAGTTGCAAGACCTGTGTATACGACCATGGTCTACACGAAGTCTGGTCGGCTCGTTAGTATATAAAATAATATAAAAGTAAGTAAGTAAGGTCCTCCAGCCCGATTTCGGCCACGGCGGCCAATCTCAAGAGAGATTAGCCAACTGCGCAGGAGATATTATAGTGCACAAGTGTGTGCGCAAACACGGGTGCACTCACTTTTCCTTAGCTCTCATAATCCGATGGGACGGCAATCCGACACGACCGGAAAGAGTTTAATATAAAAGTATATAATATTGAAATATGTTTTTGATTTCACAATAACTGCCTGTTTTTTAAGGTAATGTTACGAGTTACCAGAATCAAAACCAACATTTTTTTTTCATTTTAGTTTATCGATGCTACCTAATTTTACCAAATTTAAATATTTTGTATCATGTATAATTCAAATAGGCATTATTTTAATTAAAATGTCAGATTAAACATAATTAAACCCCACGCTGGCGAAGCCGCGGATGTTGCTAGTAATAAATATAACTAAAGGCAGGCAGTGTTGCTAGTTAACGGTATAATGAAAGATTTTAACAAAGCTAATATCTACGTAGCCACGCCTCTGTAATACGATGCAGAGTCGCCAAGGTTACGGGCGGTTTCTCTCCATTATGGACCTGTAGTTACTTGTTTTATATACAAATATTCAAGGAAATAGAAAACCAAACTAAACTAACTAAAGTATAAAAAAAAGCTTTTTAATAAAAGATATTTAAAGTTTTTAACTTCGCAATTTGTATTTTTGTTTAATGTATCTTTAATGATAAATCCGCCTCCATTGCGTCAATACAAAATTACGTTATGAATAATTTCTAAATCCTAACGGCCGTACTTATATTCTTCTTTCGAATGTCAAATCAATGATGACAGAAAGAGCCGAAATGACGAATGATCGATAGATTGAAAAGTAACTTAATGTCATAAATCGTTCACTCATCAAATGTCATTAACGTCTGTGAAATATCAGACATTTTTTATTACCTTCACTTTCAAACCGGAAGCGCTTCTTACTTATTTTTATAGTATAGGGAGGCGGACGAGCATATGGGCCATCTGATGGTAAGTGGTCACCAAAGCCTATAGACATTGGCACCATGCGCCACCAACCTTGGGAACTAAGATGTTATGTCCCTTGTGCCTGTAATTACACTGGTTCACTCATCCTTCAAACCGGAACACAACAATACCAATTACTGCTATCTTTTGTTATACTTATACATAATTTTTTTGTATATTTACCAATGGATCGGCTTTACTTATAAATGTAGTTTAGTAAATGATTAGTTAAACAATACTGTCTTCTTCTTTCAAATGTCAAATAATTAATGACAGAAAGAGAGAAATCAGTATTTAACTAAACATCCGCTAAGCAACGTTAATAAGTAAGACCGTAATATTCAAGCTACCGTCAATTAAATCCACATTCCGAGCCGGTGATAGCTTCACGATCTTTAGTACCGATATATTAAAGCATATCTCAGTAAAAGGCTTTTAAAGTGACGCTTGAAAAATGCTTGCGTAAGCCATTTGAATTAACAACTTGACATATAGGAGCCGAGATAACTCAGTGGTTAGAACGCGTGAGTGTTCACCAATGATCGCGGGTTCAAACGAAAGCACAACTGAATTTTCATGTGCTTTTCTTGTGTTTATAATTCATCTCGTGCTTGAGTGTGAAGGAAAACATCACGAGGAAACCTCCATGTCTCAAATCTCGCTGAAATTGTTTATTTTCCGCACGTTTATCCACCAATCCACATCGGGGCAGCGTAGTGGATTAAGTATCTAACCTTCTCCTCAAATAGAAGAAAGGCCTTAACCCATCTGTGGGACATTCACAGGCTGTTACTATTTTATTTAATTATCATACAACAACAACTAATAATAACTAACTTTTATTGTAAATTTTTACACTCACGATTCATAAACCCACTACCGAGTTCCGGTTGACATCAGTTACCTCTATGTGGTAATTGAGAAATCAATAAAACAAAAATGTACACATATTTTAAAGTCACGAGACACTATCCGCCTTATTCATAAACTATATTTAACTGGTGATTAGTTAAACAATATTTTGCTTTCTTCTTTCGTATGTCAAATCAATAATGACAGAAAGAGACAAATCAGTGTTTAGCTAAACAGTAACTAAGCAACGTTTATGAATAAGGCCGTATATATGTATTGCGGCGAACCAAACGATAGAGCGATTCAGGAAAATTATTTTCCATACAAATCGCGAGTGATCATTAATCTCTCCGGTGAACAGCTAACACGTTGATCTACCAACACGTATTCTCACAGCGATATGAAAAAACAAAAGTTGTTGCTTATGATGTTAGCTATCTAGTCCTGCGAGGTTACTGGTGTGCTACACATACCTGCGTTCGATGTTAGTAAATAAATTTTAACAACAAAAAATAAGTCGATAATAAACAGATATAATAACAACATTATATAATATTATTTGTTTATTGTAAATTTCATTGCGCCGAGCCCTCTAATGGATGGTATCAGTTACCACTAATTTCGCGCCCCCAGCTAAGAGGGATGGTGGAAATAATGAGATTTAGGGGTTGTTACGTTCGTTCTAATTTTGTTAGACAAGCCGTGAGCCGTGGCTTTGTTTCAATTGAACATTTTTACACCTTAAGTACCTCCACTTCGTTTAATATATTCGAAATATTTAGGATTGCAGAAGTTCACGATATAAAAAAAAATAGTTTCTTTTTGTGAAAATGCTAAGATTATAAATAAATATGCCACGACAAATATTTATGGAGAATAAAACATATATGAAAACTGCATTAACGTTTAATATTTAAAACGACTTAAGTATGTATGACTTTTACAGTTGGAGATCTTTTCCGTTTTAAGAAGGTTTTAAGGTATGCATTTTAAACCAGAAAGGTTGTTAATTTTAATTAGAGAAATATGTATTCTATCACAATACTGTCCGTGTATTGAGATTAAACTGCAGTTATATATGCTTATAGATAGAATGACCTTAATCCTTTTGCTTCTATGCATCCCTCCCGTGAAGTGAGGGATGCAGTTCTGGTTGAATGTCATTCTGCCTTCAAAAAACCAGCGGTATCTTTTCTTTGTGGGGTGCCACGGAATCCCTTTCGCTTTATAATTTATACGTAACAGAAATAAAACATACAAAATATAACTTAACACATTTCTAACTTAACTAATGTATTATTCAAAAGTATTTTCTCGCTGGGATAGAGTTCCGAATGTAACAATAATATGAATCGATAAACTCAGTACAGTGTGGAGGAAAAACGAAATATAAGTATGTTAATAAAACAACATTAATATTCTATCCAAAGAAAGCCTTAAAAGCGATGTCAGTTATTCTTCCTGACTGTACTGACCGTTTTCGTGTTTAGACTCCACTAACACTTACCATCATGTGGAGTGGAAACGTATGCCAACCCGAAATAAAATAAAAAGATCTAGATCTAGAGAAGAAATAACTTATGCAATAATTAGAGTAAATAAAGAAATTTTAGAGTACGTCTGGTCATCCTAGCTAGATAATAACAATAACCTGTCTTAAGGAATGGATGGTTTGTTAAAGTTTTTAATATAAATTATTGAATTGTAATAATTGTTATTCATTATATATTCCTATTTATTTATATTTTTGTTGGCATAGGAAGGTGGACTATCATATGGGCCACCTAATGGTAAGTGGTCACCAACGCCCCTAGACATTAGCATTGTAAGAGATCTTAACCATCGCTTACATCGCCAATGCGCCACCAACTTTGGGTACTAAGATGTTGTTCCTTGTGCCTGTAATTACACCGGCTCACTCATCCTTCAAACCGAAACACAACAATAGCAAGTACTGCTGCTTTGCGGTAGAATATCTGATGAGTGGGTGGTACCTATCCAGACGAGTTTGCACAAAGCCCTACTACCAAGTGGAATTTAATAAATCATTTTATACATAAAAAAATTATTGTGTTTGTGCTTTAATAGTTTATTGGATTAAAATGAAACTGTTTACCCTATTCCAATCGAATAATGAGTAAATACTTATAAACAAGCCTTAAGCTCTCCTATATGTACTACAAACAGCACTCGATAACTATATCTTTATTTATAACCAGTGGTGGATTTACACATGTTCAGGGTACAGGCTGTAAAGGTAATGCCGTCGTATTTTCACGTTGACGAAAAAAAAAACCTGTTACTTGTTGGATGGAATCACTTTTTTTTCTACAAATGTAGCTGCAGGGCGTCCACAGGAAGTCTGGGAACCTCTGCTCTTGAATATGGAAGTTTGCTGCACCGTTAAATGTACAATGACAAGTAACAGTGAAAAATGTTTTCGATATCTATGAAAATATGTAGTGCCCAAATTTGCCGCCCCACAAAATCTGGCATCCTAGCCTAGCCAGATTTCTGGTAAATCCGTTTATATCACAACACTATTCGACATAACCACTTATATCCACTTGAATTTTACTTTCAAAGTTCATACAAAAACTTCACTGGCATTCAAGATGCCATTTTTTCATGAATCCATAATATCATAGATTATTCAATATCTTGCGATGTTATTTATTAACATCGCGTCAATTCAATATCGAAGTCGTTTCTCTGTTTACTACTCACGCTTAACAGTTGGCACGTAAAGATATGTTGAAGTTCAACCAACGTATAATAAATAATAAATAAATAAATATCCTGGGATTCACAAATGGCCATCTGATCCCCATAATAAGCAGACCTTATACTATGGAAACCAGACAACTGATATACTTCATGTCTGTCCTGGGTGGGAATCGAGCCCACGACCTGCGGCGCGAAATGCAAGTATCTATCAACCACGCCAACCGGCTCGTCGACGGCTGTATCACAAATGACGTCGATTCGTACCTATCGTATTTATTTTGTGTGTCGGGCGTTAATTTTTTTTAATTGAGTTGTATCACAATAAAGAAAAATCCGACTGGTAAGCAAAATTTATAACAAGATGATGATACCAGAAACAAATATGTGTTTAATGTAATAAAATTAGAAAATCAAAACCAATAATTATTATTAATTTAAAGGCGTCGCCTATAGTTAGGATAATTAAAAAAAAGTCGCACAATTTAAAAAAAAAAGATCAAACTGATGTTCATTGTACAAACTAATAGAATATCTTGTTAAAGTGAATTAATGACGACCGTAAGTGATGGGGTTTGAAACCATACATTAAAAGTTATACGAGGGCTCCGCACAATGGGATCCCTGCTGTTCCGCAACCTGTCACTAATAGTGTATATTAATATGTTAACAAGCTTAATACTTAACAAGGGGTACGTTTGGTGGGGGATTTATCAGTATTTTTTAAATTTAATATAGGTAGTGTGGCAAATGGATGGCTGATGGTAAGTGCTCACCACTGCTCATGGACATCGTCAATGTGTCACCAACCGTGGTAACTAAGACGGCTACGTCCTTACTGTCTGTTGTTACACTAGTTAGTTCACTGAGAACACACAGCAATACTAAATATTGCCGGTTGGAATATATTATACATTTATACTTCCCTTTGTGTATTGTCTTCCACCATTCCGCTTGGGAGCAGCGTGGTGGAATAAGCTTCTCCTCAAAAAAGGAGAGGAGGCCTTAGTCCAGCAGTGGGACATTCACAGGCTGTTACTTATTTACTTACTCGTGTGGGCAAGAGTTGCTCCGGCAGGGATAGAACACGTTACATGTGAGTTAGTCAGGATTTCAATTTATATTTGTAATTGTTGATGTATGTCGTGAGGCAACCTTCATGCTGGAACCTATCACGTGAATGTCCTCTCTGTAGTAGAGAGTTTTCTGCATCGCTAATGGTCGTAGGAACATTGTGCTGTTCGCTTTAATACGAGTCCAATACGAGTATGTTTACTTAATATATATTACTTGGTGGTAGAGCTTTGTGCAAGCTCGTCTGGGTAGGTACCACCCACTCATCAGATATTCTACCGCGAAACAGCAGAACTTGGTATTGTTGAGTTCCGGTTTGAAGGGTGAGCAAGCCAGTGTAATTACAGGCACAAGGGACATAACATCTTAGTTCGCAATGTTGGTGGGGCTTTGGCGATGTAAGCAATGGTTAACATTTCTTACAATGGTAATGTCTAAGGGCGTTTGTGACCACTTGCCATCAGGTGGCCCATACTACGCCTACCATTCCTATAAAAAAAATACATTTTCTTATTGCGTATATAATAGTAGTGTTACAAACTATATACCAATTATAGGTTAACCTAACATTAACTAACTTAACTTAAAATTGATATAAAATATATAACTGAATTTTGACATAAGCAATATAAGGTCCTCTAGACCGATTTCGGCCACGGCGGCCAATCTCAAGAGAGATTAGCCAACTGCGCAGGAGATATTATAGTGCACAAGTGTGTGCGCAAACACAGGTGCACTCTCTATTCCTTAGCTCTTATAATCCGATGGGACGGCAATCCGACACGACCGGAAAGATTTCAAGCGCAGGACCAACGGCTTAACGTGCTTTCCGAGGCACGGGAGTGTACACACTTCCAACTTAAAGACTCCGGGCTGCTACTGAGAATTTCCTAACAGAAAAACCCAATTTACTGGCTCAACCTGGGAATTGAACCCAGGACCACCGGGTCTGCGGCCTTATATCTAGCCACTAGACCAACGAGGCAGTCAATAAATAATAAACAATATAATAATACGGTGAATATTATAATATAATAAATAATACGGTATAAAAACTGTACATAAAAATAAAGTTGTATAAAGTCGAAATTTGGCATGATTGTGCTATATATTGTACTGTAATAGTATTATTAAAATAAATTTATTTTAGATTTTTATAAATATCGGACACCATTGACCGGGTTAATTTGAATTTTTAACTCGGCAACTAATCTTGGTTTATTCGATATAATTCACCATACCCATTTACTATCTGTCTCTACACCAAACTCTATCACAATCGTCTGTGTAGTATTCGTTTGGTTATATGTACGGTCAGCTTTCTAAGAATAGAATATTTTGTTTGGCTGAACGTGGGAGATATCTCGGAAAGAACGAGCAGTTCTAGAAATTATTTGTTAGCAAGCTATACATAAATATACATATGTTATGTTTGGTCTTAATTTTGACAAAAAAAAAGGTTGGGCCAACTTACTGGGCCAATAAAAATAATAACTATCATTTATATAGTCAATGTGCCTTGAGCATTAATGTGCCTTTGTGCCTATAGTTTTACTGGCTCACTCGACGTTCAATCCTGAACGCAACGCAAGCTGTTAGGCGGTAGAATAAGTGTGTGGAACCTACCCAGACGGGATTGCACAAAGCCCGACCACCAAATAAATATTTGCTAATCCACCTATATATTAGTAAAAACTGTTCATATGAATCTTAGAATATTCAATGATGTGAGAGGACTAACAAAAGCTTAGCTTACTTAACTAATATGAGAGTACTATAATTTTAAAACAATAAAAGATAGTTTTCTAAGAAACTGGTTATACTTCTGTTCAAAGACCGTTAATTCCACGCATGAATCCAAACTGCCACAAGAAAATCTTTTGGACGGCGTGTATTTTCTATAACTTATATAATATACTGTTCTATCTTTTCTCGTTGTATATTTAAGTCATTATATATTTTAATTATTTAAAATTATCATACTAATATTATTAAAAGGTAAATTTTATTTTTTTGTTTTTTTCCGGTTATTTACAAAATTTATACTAGTCTGTTGATATGGAATTATCTAATTATTTTAGTTCATAGTTTCAGATCGTACATAGGCTAAACACTATGTTAATATGTTGCATATTTTCTTGAGATATGCTGAGATAATTGGATTGATATTTCATCGGATAAATCCTTATTTTCCTCGAACGAATTCTGTATGAACAGCTAGATACATTTTAGTTGTATTTCATCTCTACATTCAAGTAATTGACGAATGAAGAAATAAACTTTGTATAAATAGTAATTATTTTGATTGTTTATTTGGTGTAAGCCTCAAGTATACTTCCGATTAGAACAAAACATTCCAATACAAAGACTGAAAGAAACAATATAGCATAGCGTCATACGGCATTGGTTGCTACTGTAACCTCTAAATCCATTCTATATTTACAATAAGGACGATAACAAATGAAATATGCGTTCTGGCAAACCTCATTAAACCGAATACCTATTGAATTCGCAATGTACCTAAATCCGAACTGTTCTATGTGTGTAATTTCTCAAATGGGTGAAATATTTACTATCCCTTCTTAATATGGATTGCCTAGTGGTTAAAACGCGTGAATCTTATCCGATGATCGTAAGTTCAAAACCCGGACAAGCACCGCTGAATTTTCATGTGCTTAATTTGTGATTATAATTCATCTCGTGCTTGACGGTGAAGGAAAACATTGTGAGATAAAACCTGCATGTGTTTATTTCACTGAAATTCTGCAACATGTGTATTCCACCAACCCGCATTGGTGCAGCGTGGTACAATAAGGTCCAAACCTTCTCCTCAAAAAAGGAGAGGAAGGCTTAGCCCAATAGTGGGATATTCACAGGCTGTTACTACTTCTTAATATATATTTTATATTTTAATGAGCAACGTGATAATGAGTCTCTAGCAAGATTTGAATTTTTCGACCTCATGGTGAATGATTGTTACTTTTGCGTGTGATCTTAGAGGTCTTCCTTTGGGTGGCGCCTGTGCAAAGTGTTATCAATTGTGTGTACTTATGCTCCAGCGACTTATAGCCTGGGAATATATTACGTTGGGCTCACTGAAGTTTGCTCCCTTGATAGCTTTTATTACGCTGATAATGTTATTAATATCATGATATGTATGTTCGTAAAGAAAAAAAATAGATAAACGTGTAACCAATATATCCGAATTTCACTCGATTACAAATGTTGTAGGAAAAAGTATGTTTTTACAAGAGTATCCCAGAAATGCTTAAACTTTTTCAAATGTACAATAAGCAACGTTTGTGTTCTAAAATGACATTACTAAGCCAGTGACGTCTTGTATAATACACGTCGATAAATAAACCATCGGTAGGCTATTAAAGGTAAAAATATAATGCCATTAATGTTATTATAAACTAAATTAGTAATCGAAGAGAAAATATATATATATATATATATATATATATATATATATATACAATCCCACTGTCTCGTTCGTCGGTCCGTCTCAGGTCTGAGGTACCTATTTCTTTCCGAATCGGTGGTAGATTTTTTGACAATCTACAATTACTTCAATATTGGACAAAGATTTTTACTTTGTTTTTGAATCCGTGTATGAAAGTATAAAATTTATATTTATATATTATAAACATAAATTACTGTCTCAGATAGTATCAAACTTATAAATTAATAGGATTAGCAACGCCTGTTTTCATGGTGTTAGTAAGCAAGGCATGTTATAAGCGTGGGTATGAAAAATCATTAATTGAAATAATAACTTTAAAAGCATTTAATCCAAGCCTCAGGGTGGTCCCAACAATTGCTACACAAACAAATAGTTTTGCACATGCTTCGAGAGATATCCGGATTTTTTGCTGAACCTAAATAAATAATGTTTTCTGCAGACGTTTGAAGACGGTTTCGATAATACCAACTTTTGTTCGGTAAAAAAAAATATATAAAATAAATTCTTTAGATAAATTGCTTTATAGGTTTTTAAATATGTTAATTAATTTAACGTTCTTTGAAATTATTAATAGAGTAGTAACATTATTCTGTAGAAACACACATAACTATATACAAATAAGCCTGTGGCTAGTACGGAAACAGGTGTCGGATGAAAAAATAATATATGTATCCACGTTGAAGCAGCATTACGGAATTAGCTCCAATCATGCTTATTAAAAAGAAGAGAAGGCTCCTTTGTCCTTATTTCCATTGTGAAATTGTGGGCTCTCTGAATTCTCAGCTGTCCCTATGTATACTAAACTCTGAACTGACTGCCTCGTTGGTCTAGTGGCTAGATATAAGGCCGCAGACCCGGTGGTCCTGGGTTCAATTCCCAGGTCGGGCCAATAAATAGTTATTGGGTTTTTCTGTCAGAAAATTCTCAGTAGCAGCCCGGAGTCTGGAAGTTGGAAGTGTGTACACTCCCGTGCCTCGGAAAGCACGTTAAGCCGTTGGTCCTGCGCCTGAACTCTTTCCGGTCGTGTCGGATTGCCGTCCCATCGGATTATGAGAGCTAAGGAAAAGAGAGTGCACCTGTGTTTGCGCACACACTTGTGCACTATAGTACGTTCTGCGCAGTTGGCTAATCTCTCTTGAGATTGGCCGCCGTGGCCGAAATCGGTCTGGAGGACCTTAATGTATACTAATTTTTACTATCGGTACGAGTACGTTGGTAGGAAAGGTAGCAAATCAAACGGTAAGAAGAATAACGGAAGTACTGACACTTGTTACCATAATGTAAAATTAAAATAAATTTCGACTTCGAAACTCTCCAGAAAAAAATAATTACAAATATTAAAAATACATTTAAATGCCTGCAATATAGGGCATATAGTTTCACCATAGAAAACGGATTGAATAAAAAAAATATAACGATTTCCAAACGGATAAGCCGGATAAGATAATACCGAGGAACATAAATACATACATACTTGTTGTTGTACGCCGGCTTAACATAAAATAATTCGTGTATATGAAGTAGGAATATTGCTAGCCGTAAAAAGTATTAAATTTTTATGAATAGTCCTGAGTCCAATAATTATTTTGGGTCGAATATCAAATTTATTTATCTAAAATATGGTTTTTAAATTTATTGGAAACATTTATTATTAATATATACAGTAGACAAGGCTATCTGTCTAGTCTGTATATACATATCTATATAGAGATAAAAGTTGTGACGTGAATAAAATAAAAAAAGTATAACTCGTGTCGAAATTTGGAAACGCAGCGGTTTTTCTCATGAATGATAATTCCAGGTGCTCCAACAAGCTGGCAACATAGAGAGGCTAGGCAGGTTCCTCTGGTCCCTCCCAGCGTGTGAACGTCTCCACGCCCATGAATCGGTGCTCAAAGCGAAGGCCATGGTCGCCTTCCACAGAGGGAATTTCAAGGAGTTATATCGATTGTTGGAATCGCACAATTTCAGTGCCCACAACCATTCCAATCTTCAAGAACTTTGGATGAAAGGTAAATTGTACTTAATTCTCTTGAATTTTCGCAAAATAAATAACTAATATTATTTAAAAGGGATAATATTTAATTTTTTTATTTGTTTATTTGTAATAAAAACTACTGATCCGAGTTTAAAAATTCTTACTGAAAGCTTTATTATCAGCGTGGAATATAGGCCGTATTATATAAAAAAAACAACGGGTTGCACTCCGGGAGTGCCGGCAGAAGTGAAAACTTGAATATTAACGTTGTGCATTTTTGATATTTTGGAATTATTAGGGAAAAATTTTGCTCGAATTGCTTTTATTATCAGTATAAAAGTACTATCATTTATGTGATAAAATACAATATTCTTTTATTGCGCTATCCTACACAAACATGACAATTTATATTACATTAAAAATTTAACACGTCCGAATCCGTCTTACGAATTTTCAACCAGGGTCACGTGACCTGACGCGAGTTTAACATTTTTTACCCATCACAAAAAAGTGCACAACGCCGCTAAAGAAGTTTTCGCTTAAAAAAAAAAGAATCCTAATGATCCCTGCGAAAATTGCTATAATGTAACTCAAAGTATCAAAAAATTTCCTATAAAATATCTATATGATAAATTGATTGTTCAACCCGGACGAAGCAGGGGTGGGCCGTTAGTTCCTTTAATTAAATATGGCTCTATAGTTAAAATTGTGAAAAAGAGTTACTACTGAATTGCTTTCGTTCCTCTACATTCCGAACCGTGATAGCTTCACATTTAATTCAATACTGTAACAGGACGATTCAAAAGTATTTTCATGAGCCTACTTGAATAAAAAAAATAATTTGATTTTTTTTTTTATTATAGCTTTGGTAGGTGGACTAGCATATGGGCCACCTGATGGTAAGTGGTCACCAATGCCCATAGACATTGGCATTGTAAATGTTAACCATCGCCTACATCGCCAATGCGCCATCAAACTTGGGAACTAAGATGTTATGTCCCTTGTGCCTGTAATTATCACCCTTCAAACCCGGACACAACAATACCAAGTATTGCTGTTTTGCGGTAGAATATCTGATGAGTGGGTGGTACCTACCCAGACGAGCTTGCACAGAGCTCTACCACCAGTAAAACATATATTAGCGTATATTGTATGAGTACCAACTTTTAGTCATCTGTTCCAATCAATGCAAACACCGCACCATGGCTTTGGGCCTAGCTACGATACTGAGTAATACCTACGTGGTAGTTTTGTGATTGCCTATTTAGTCTAGTGACTAGATATAAGGCCGAGGTCCCGAAGTCTGGGTTCAAGCACCAGGTCGAGCAAAAAAAAATATATTGGGTTTTGCTTTTGATGATTCTCATTAGCCGCCCAGAGTCTGGAATTTGGAAGTGTATACACTCCCGTTCCTCGGTAAGCACATACAGTCGTCGTAGTATACTTATAAATAAAATTCTCCTATCAGCACATTACTTGGAAGCTGAAAGGCTTAGAGGTCGACCGCTAGGCGCCGTCGGGAAGTACAGGGTTCGGCGTAAGTTCCCTTTACCGAGAACAATATGGGATGGTGAAGAAACTAGTTATTGTTTTAAGGTAAGGTTTTATATTTTTTTTATTTTAATATGGTATAGATTAAACATTTCGCATGTACACTGGGAGAAATTCTACTAATCTTTAATGATTACGATACGTTCCCGATTCAATTCCGAATCCAACTTTGACTATTCTATATTTATTAGGATCGTTACCGAAACGATATGATGTTAACATATACCGCTATGTCAAAACTAAACTTAATTGTTAACTTTTATACAAATAGTCAATAATTAAATTAAAGAGTAGGAAAACGGATAAACGGCAACGCTTCGATTCGATTGCGATAAAGTGACTTGTTAGTAGAATTGCTCTCCTGTGTTTGAACGATGTCAAAATTGTGCTTAAAATTATTCTTTTAATTACATAAAACAACACACTGATATTCAATTGGAAGGCTTGAAGCTTATACTTGGATTTCATCCGACTCGTGCAGGTTTTCTCATAATTATGTTATAATGTTTGATATTTAGGTAAGTCTTATATGTAAAATTGTTTGTGACTTCGGCATTGCTGACATTAACATTTGGCGCCCGGGCATAAAATATTGCCTACCATAAATTTAAGTAAAAAGACGTTACTAATAATTCATTAATTATTATTTGTTAATTAAGAGTAGGTAGGTATACTAATATATTTTTAGCGTACTTGTGTGATTTTGATTCTTTAGTTCTTTTTAAAAAGTCAAATCAAAACGTAACAACAAAATGGGTAACAATTACAAAAGGCGCCTTGGCTGCCCCTACTCTTGTAGGTGCCGCCCAGGCACGACCCATTGGTCATATGGTAAATACACCCTGGCCGATCACCACGAAATCGTGGTTATGGTTAAATATGGATGGATAACGTTTTTTTACAATACAATTTTCTGTAACTAGCAATAATAGCGTCTAAAACTACATTACTAGTGTTATGTAATAAAATGAAATGTCCTCCCATATTTCGGCAACTACAGTTATTCAGCAGAGACTAGCCAACTGTGTGATTATACTGCTCAAGTGTGTGCGCAAACACCCAAACATCAAAGCATATTCGTAATTCGGGTTTTGTCGCGATTAAAATCCATTCGTTCTATCGTATAATCTAGGTTCACATAAGTTAATAAGTCAGACGTACAAACTATTTATTCCTGCTGAGTTTCTTTCGCCGGTTCTTCTTAGTTTCTAATTTGATTATCAATAATGAAGTGTAACGCTCCTATGTTGATTAAAGTATTTTGATGTTTAATCAACATTGCAATTAACAAAAATATAATAATTATCAGGAAAAATCACGCACGGTCCTCCGCGATTGGTACCTCCACAATCCGTATCCATCGCCGCGGGAGAAGAGGGAGCTGGCGGAGACGACCGGCCTCACCACAGTACAGGTACGTGTCCTTACCACTTCCCAGTTGACATTACTCACCATTGATTGAAGCCACTTTAGAGTCACATCAGAATTCTAGTAATGTTGTGTTATTGTATTATTTTTCAGCTGCTTCGATTTTTTATTAGTACATCAAATAACATTTTCGTCATTATTATCTATATAAGTATGTATTTACAAAAAGAAAAGTAGTATATGTAGTATGGGGTTTTCCAATAGGGACGCTTGAACTTTGACAGCTGATTGCGGCCATGTTGTTTGAGTGACAGCTGTCAAAAGCAGTGTGTTATATTCATTCCGTCTTCCCAAACCACCATGGCAGGTTACAGTGTCGAGCAGCACGTGCAAATCATAAAATTGTTTTATGAAAATGGGTCTTCAGTTCGAGCAACGTTCCGCGCACTTCGCCCGTTTTACGGTCGCGATGATCGTCCTGCCGAGTCGACTATCCGTCGATTGGTGGACAAATTCGAGTCAACCGGGTCAGTTAACAATCAGCCGGTTCCCGTGCGTCAACGTAACGCGAGATCTGCCGAGAATATCGCCGCTGTGCGCGACAGTGTCCTCGAAAACCCGCGGCAGTCAATTCCGCGTCGCGCACAGGAACTCGGCCTTTCGCAGACGACAACTTGGCGAATTTTGCGTTGTGACTTGAGCCTGCACCCGTACAAGATCCAGCTGACCCAAGAGCTCAAGGTTAATGACCATAGACAGCGCCGTGTGTTCGCTGACTGGGCATTAGAGCAGTTGGAAGTTGACGCCGATTTTGGCAAAAAAATCATCTTCAGCGACGAGGCGCATTTTTGGATGAATAGCTATGTCAACAAGCAAAATTGCCGTATTTGGGACGAGACCAATCCACACGAGGTTCACCAAGTGGCAATGCACCCGCAGAAAGTGACTGTTTGGTGCGGATTTTGGGCCGGAGGCGTGATTGGTCCGTATTTTTTCGAAAACGATAATGGTGTGGCCGTCACCGTCAATGGTGAGCGATACCGGTCGATGATAACCAACTTCTTTTGGCCTGAAATCGAGAATATGGATCTGGACAACATGTGGTTTCAACAGGACGGCGCTACGTGCCACACAGCACCCGCTACGATGGAAGTTCTGCACGATCAAGCGCCCTTAATGGAAAACCCTATATATCAGTTGTCTGGTTTCCATAGTACAAGCTCTGCTTAGTTTGGAATCAGATTGCTGTGTGTCAATAATGTCCCAGGATATTATTATTATTATTAATTATTATTTAGATACATTTATACATGTTAAAATATATATTAGCATATCTGTTTGAGGTAATATTTCGACACTTTTTGACTGATCATCATGAAAGTTCACGGATAAGGTCTCTATACCATCCACTTTTCTGTAACTAGCGATATTATTAACTTCTAAAAGAATTTAACATTACCCGTGCTGTCATATGTCATAAAATAATATGTCCTGACCGATGTTGACAACAGCAGTTGTTCCCAACAGAGCATCAACTCTGCAGGAGAACAAACACAGGCGGACCGTATTGCTTCAGGTATTGTCTCGATGTTTGCCTGTACAAAAGAAAATACCAATGAAAACTCCGTATGAAGTTGACTTGATAGCTGTTATTAACATATACGAACTGTGCACGAGATCTACTACTATGTGTGTGCGTAAACACAGGTGAACTTTATTACCATATGATGATGGATCTGGACGCACACACAGCAGTACAAGCCGACAAACTTACTAACTCGCTGAGAGTTTATTCACGAAAAAACTTCAATTACTATGAGCAATATAAATCCTTCCTAATTTCTTTGGGATTTACAACTCCATAAACTGGCCATAAGCCAATGATGCAAATAAATCATAATATTATTGTATCAGTTAAATAGTGCTTTGTGCAAGCCCGTCTTTATGGGTGGGTACCCATATAAATACAATCAATTCCTAAACTGCAATAGGATTGTTGTGTTCCGGTCTTAAGAACTAATGTTCCTACAGGCACAAGGGTTGTAACATTTTAGTTCTCAACGTGGTTGGTGCTTTAACAATACGGGTGGTTCTTATTGTCACACCTCCAAAACATGGAATTCTTTACCAGCACACGTGTTCCCCTCCTCTTATGACCTGGGTTCCTTCAAACGAGGCGTGAAGAGGCATCTTGCGGGCTGGCAAGGCGGGGGCGGCTAGTGCAAATCATTCTTCCTGACTGCACTAGCCGTCGTCGCGTTTGGACTCTACTACCACTTACCATCAGGTGGAGTAGAGTCATTCGCCGTCCCGGGTAATTAAAAAAAAAAAAAAGTGCCAATGTGTATGGACAGTGTTGATCATATACCATTAGGTGGCCCATTTGCCAGACTATCTACCTATTTAAAATAAAAATATCTAATCAAGCGAAGAAAATTATGAAAATAGTGACGGTTTCAGAAATAAAAACCCACATAGCTTTAGGACATGAAAAGTATGAAAGTTAGCTAGTTATATTGAGCATTTTTTTTGTTCACATCGTGTTTGCGGT
Organism: Nymphalis polychloros; assembly: GCA_905220585.2. Lineage (NCBI taxonomy): Eukaryota > Metazoa > Arthropoda > Insecta > Lepidoptera > Nymphalidae > Nymphalis > Nymphalis polychloros. Next base: position 7,231,946 of record HG992267.1, read on the forward strand.
GAGACGAGTAACGCGATACGTATCTACCGCTTCCTCAAAACTCAATAGATTATGTTACAGTCAAGTTTATTCAACGTTTGTTGAAATTGAGAATATTTATGATGAAAGCGTTCACCGAAATGTTTTATTTCGTATTTTCAATTGTATTCATCGGCGTATCAGTAGTGTAAATCCATTTGACATTATAATCCAAACGTAACAAAATTAACGGCGATCCGTCGATGACCAACCACGATATGGCTGTCCGTTTGACGTTCCGCCAGAGTGATAACAACAGGTCTCTCTCGTCTCTAATTTAAAAGTCTAAAATCTAAATCGATGACGCCACCACAGTATTTATCATATTTATATGTAAAATGTTAGCAAGGGCCGGCAAATTGTTTAAATAGGTTATATAGGCTAGCTCATCTGGATAGATACTCATTAGATATTCTGTCGCAAAACAGCAGTACTTGGTATTGTTGTGTTCCGGTTTGAAGGCTGAGTGAGCCAATGTAATTACAGGCACAAGGGACATAAAATCTTAGTTCCCAAGGTCGGTGGCGCATTTTCGATGTAAGCGATGGTTAACATTTCTTACAATTCGAATGTCTATGGCCGTTGGTGACCACTTGCCATTAGATGGCCCACATGCTCGTCCGCCTTTCTATTCTATAAAAATAAAGTGTTGGTTAAGTTGTACGATAGATTGATTGCTATGTTAATTATTTCAGGTGTCAAATTGGTTTAAGAACAGGCGACAGAGGGACAGACAGGCTGAACATAAAGACAGGTGAGTTATTATATATATTGGAGACCTCGGTTTCATAATCCTATATACTTATGACGTCATTTATGCCATTTTAGCTTCCATACTGTCTATTTACTCGGTGGTAGAGCTTTGTGCAAGCTCGTCTGGGTAGGTACCACCCACTCATCAGATATTCTACCGCGAAACAGCAGTACTTTGTATTGTTGTGTTCCGGTTTGAAGGGTGAGTGAGCCAGTGTAATTACAGGCACAAGGGACATAACATCTTAGTTCCCAAGGTTGGTGGCGCATTGGCAATGTAAGTGATGGTTAACATTTCTTACAATGCCATTGTCTATGGGCGTTGGTGACCACTTACCATCAGGTGGCCCATATGCTCGTCCGCCAACTTATACAATAAAAAAAAAAAAAAATTCGAGTATGCGTATAAAATATTTAAATTAAGTATAAACAGCGATAATCTGAAATTAGAAAATGATTATTTTGGTTTTGATAACTCTCAAATAGCCATATTAACTTAAGAGGAGGCTTTTATTTTGAAATCACAGACACACATTTCAATTTTATTTATATGTATAGATTTAAATATATATATAAGTGGGGTAAATAAATATAATAATAACAGCTAGATTGGGTCGTAAAGATTGCTTTTACTTTGTAAATAACAATTCTGATATTTATCGCATTGCGGTACTCGTAAGAGCACAACGGACCCTGTTTCACAAATGATAAATCAAACTACATTTATTTTTACGTGGTGGTAGGGCTTTGTGTGACGTAGCGTAGGTACCACCTACTCATCACATTTATCTACCGCCGAACAGCAATAATATTGATTTGTTCCGGTTTGAAAGTTGAGACAATTACTACAGGGGATATAACATCTCAGTTTCCAAGGTTGGTGGCGCATTGGCGATGTAAGCGATGGTGAATAATTCCTACAGTGCCAATATCTAAGGGTGGTGGTGTCCACTTACCATAAGAGGGCAAATTTTCCTGCCTATCTACAAAAAAAATCTTTATTATGAATGTGACAATGATACTGTAGCGACAAACTACGTAGCTAAAAACTGACGTATTCTACATCGCGATATTAAAGTTATCCGAGCGATTGAACATATATACAAGAACCCGACAACAACCGTCGGGCGGTAGCCCACCAGACTAACACCCGTCTGGTCGGAGGATCCTCCCTTTTCAATGGCCAATTCCCAAAATACTAATAAGACTGTCTATAAATGAAAACAACACATCGACATCTTAGTTCCTATAGTTGACGTCGTATTGACGATTGAAGACATAGTTAATATTTCTTACATAACCAATGATTCTTACAGAATCAATGTGTAATTACAGGCACAAGGGACATAACGTCTCAGTTCCCAAGGTTGGTGGCGCATTGGCGATGTAAGCGATGGTTAACATCTCTTACACTGCCAATGTTTAAGGGCGTTGGTGACCACTTACCATAAGGCCCATATGCTCGATCGTGTCAGAAAATAGACATTGTTAATTAATCATAAATTATTGGCTAATTGAGATTAGAAAACTAATGCGTTTTAGAGTAATTGTTTTATAGGTTCTTCCAAATGGGTAACGATTCGGGGAGGCATCCTAGACTCTCCCTAAAACTAGTCACTAGACTAACAAGGCATAATTATAATAGCAGTATTAAACATAAATACATATATATAATAAATAGGGAAGCACATTCACCCACAAGCTAGACTGTAACACGATACTGTTCCAACATACAATCTGATACAAAACGAAATCAACTCTATAGCAAACATATTAGAGTCCTTTTTTGAATAATAAAACTAAATTTAAATTTTATCAAACGAAAATAGTCTCTATAATAATGACGTAACGTTTATTTTATATATTGTCTTTGAATTCGAACTAATATTCGGTTTTGCTTTTAACCGACTGAGCTGAAATCGATTATGTTATCATTTAATGCATTGAAACAAACATATATAATACTAGCTGTACCCGCGGTTTCACCGCGTATAATTAATATAAATATAATGCATAAAAATCAGCCTAGAACCTTCCTCGATAAAAGGACTATACAACACAAAAATAATTTTTAAATTCGAACCAGTAGTTCCTGAGATTAGCCGGATCAAACGAACAAACTCTTCAGCTTTATATATTAGTATAGATTACTCGTTTTTTTATTCATAAAATTTTTTTTGTAGATGATCTGATGGTATGTTGTCGTCACCATAGACAATGGCACTGTAGGAAATATTAAATTTGCCAATGCACTATGAACCTTGAGAATTAAAATGTACACACTGGCTCAATTAGGTAACTTTCAAACCGAAACACAAAAATACTAAGTTTTTGCTATTTGGCGGTAGAAGCGCTTATTTATTATTTAATTATTATTTATTTGGGAGCGTTTGTGTGCAAAAGGATATTACACAACCAATGACTTCTTAGATGATTGCACACCTTGGGAATGAAACGATCGCTTCCAGGGTTTTTTGAAATAAAAAAATATTATTCTGTTATTGTATAATTGTAAAGATGAGATATAAAAAATAAAAAATAAATCCCGCTGAGTTTCTTTCGCCGGTTCTTCTCAGGTCTGAGGTGTTTATTTTCGAACCGGTGGTAGATTTATGACAATCAATAAGTAAGTGTAACGCTTGAATATTGAATTATTTTTTTTGACTTTGACTTGACTTTGACTTTGAGAAAATCTGATAAGTGGCTGGTACCTACCCAGATGGGTTTGCACTAATGGTAGTTAAATAGAATACATTTATTAAAATCGGTCGAATATTATATTGACCATCATTCTTATAAACTCCGCTTAGCGAATCTCTTTCTGTCATTATTGATTTGACATATGAAAGAGGAAGACACATTGTCCATTCGCTCGGTAAACAAAGTTTATGAGGAAGGCCGTAAGTCTCCACTTAGTAACAAGCCCACATAGCCCCAATTGTAGTTGGGTAAAAATTAGCAAGCAATTTGCATCGTGTCTAGTCATGCTAACTAAATTGGACGGAGTTATGCAAAGTAGATCAAAAACAAGCTATTCATGAGTATTTCATTGCGTACATAATTATTATTGCGTATTTAATAATAAGATAAGGTCCTCCAGACCGATTTCGGCCACGGCGGCCAATCTCAAGCGAGATTAGCCAACTGCGCAGGAGATATTATAGTGCACAAGTGTGTGCGCAAACACGGGTGCACTCACTATTCCCTAGCTCTCATAATCCGATGGGACGGCAATCCGACACGACCGGAAAGAGTTCAGGCGCAGGACCAACGGCTTAACGTTCTTTCCGAGGCACGGGAGTGTACACACTTCCAATTGCGTATTTATAATTCTAGTATCAAAAACAGTTCACCATTTATAAGAAACACAGAACATAGATAATGGACAACATTCAAGAAACATTCAAGGGTGCCAAATCTACTAACAAATTGTAATGTTATCGCAATCTGATCTAAGCGTAATCATTGCTATTTATTTTTACTCGGTGATAGAGTTTTGTGCAAGCTCGTCTGGGTAGGTACCACCCACTCATCAGATATTCTGCCGCAAAATAACAGTAATTTGTATTGTTGTGTTCCGGTTTGAAGGGTGAGTGAGCCAGTGTAATTACAGGCACAAGGGACATAACATCTTGGTTCCCAGGGTTGGTGGCGCATTAGCGATGTGAGCGATGGTTAACATTTCTTACACTGCCAACGTCTATGGGCGTTGGTGACCACTTACCATCAGGTGGCCCAAAGGCTCGTCCGCTTACATATACAATACAAAAAAAAAAAAAAGTTTTTCTATTTTTTAATTTAATTATTGACTATTTGTACAAAAGTTAACAATTAAGTTTAGTTTTGACATAGCGGTATATGTTAACATCATATCGTTTCGGTAACGATCCTAATAAATATAGAATAGTCAAAGTTGGATTCGGAATTGAATGTGGAATGTATCGTAATCGTAATCGATTAGTAGAAATGTCACCCTAGAATGTGTCTGTCTATTGCCTATGTAAACTGTGTTTTCCATAAATGGTGAATAGGAGGCCAATTCTACTAACATAATTGTCACATTATCGGAATCGAAACGAAACATAATCGTTGAAGTTTAGCTTTTTCCCTATTATACTAATACAACGATCCAGTTGCGATTCGATTCATCTTTGATGGAACGCTAAAAGTTAACAATTAAGTTTGATTCTGAAATGGTTTTTTGGTTTTTGTGTATGGTAAAATCATACCGATTTGGTTTTATGAGGAATAGTCGAAGCTGCATCGGAATCGAATCGAGAACGTTAACAAACGGTTTACATTAGTGGAATTTGGCCCCAAGTTTAAATACTAAAATTATATATAATATTATGATAAGTATAATTTTAATCGTTTGTTTGTTCGTGTTGCTTTACATCTGCACTACTCAACTGATCTTCATCAAATTTTGCATACATGATATCTAAGGTACAGAAGTACATACGTTGGTTATGGTTATAATCTTATCAACGGCCAGTCAGATTTGAAAAAATATTTTTGCTTTTAATAGCGTTTATTGAGGTAGGTTAACGTGACGTCCCTTGGGAGCGGGTAACCATACATGTCAACTGTATTAAACAGGCATAAAGCGCATTGTCCCTGGATTTATGGCTAGGCCTACAAAACAACGGCCTAGGGGACTGAGGGCCGCAACCAAAAATAATATAATGTTAGTCTTACCGTTTCGGAATGGGTGTCAAATGTCAAAGTGCCTAGGAGTCCTAAAATTTGTGTTTAAAATTCACCTCATACTTTGCGAAGCTATATGTTTCGCCCACTCGCATTGGAGCAGCGTGGTAGAATAATCCCCAAACTTATCTCTCAAGAGAAGAGACTTCGCTTAGTGGGACTTTAAACTGAAACCATTAAAATTAAAACGATATACATTTTAATATATTACTCAATAATAACTTAACAATGTACAAACTAACGGTCAAACTCAAAATATATTTCCTTAAAAATCGGTTAAAACATTTCTCCTGTATTATTTCCCGTCCGTATATAAACAGTTGGAGTGTTTGCGATCGGTGTGACAGAGACAGAACAATACGCGCGAGCGAGACGGGTGTATGTAACATGACACCGCCACATCTGCGCTCTAAAAGCGAACAGGGCCGGACTCGACTCGACTCGACAATTTGCATGGTTTAATTTTAACCGACTAGAATCTGTATTATATTTTTTAATAATGTCTACTTATAATTAATCCCGTTATTCGACTGCATAGAGTCGGTAACTCTTTTGTAGGGCAATATATACGGTTCTACAACAGGATCCCAGAAAGCGTTCAAAATGCCAGAGTTGCTAAATTTAAAAAAAAAATAAAGGAACGCTGTGTGCTAAAGGTTATTATTAAATAATAATATTTGTAAACTATATATTTATCATGGATACATAAAAAATCAACCCGCTGAGTTTCTTTCGACGGTTCTTCTCAGGGCTGGATGTTTCTTTCCCGAACCGGGCATAGTTTCTAGTTCGACAATCCAAAAAAAATTGAATATTTAACTATTGATTAAAGTATTTTGAATTTGTATAATATAATAAATTCAATTATATTAATTGATTTGTACTTACTTGACGTTGCGACATATGAGAGTAAAATAAAGGAAAGCCTATTTGTTACTGAGTATGTCTAATAAAAATGCGTGCATAGAATGATTACTGAATCTCGTGCAGGAACTAAGTGTGTAATTTATACAATTTGGTATTTTTTATAAAAATACGAGTAACTAGTAAGTTTCTTGCCGGTTCTTCCGGTTCAACATTCCGAAACGGTTGACGATTCATAAGTCCGTTTTCAAATCAACTCGATACAAAATATTTTTATTCATATAGACTTTCACAAGTAGTGAAAGTCTATATGAATAAAAATATTTTGTTTCGAGTTGATTTGAAAACGGACTTTTTGCAAACATATAGATATGTTTTAGGGCTCAGTATCTAGTATTCTTTTTATTCGAGAATATTCCTTGCATAAGTAAGGAATAAAATCTGTTGGTAAAAGTACGCTATTCAGAACACTATAGTTTGATAAGATGCTTATCATTTTTAAGTTAGTATAAATCATCTATGGTAATATATAAAAAAGTGAAATCAGAGCCAGTACACGTAACAGATGTGAAACAATATAGTGTCAAAAACGTTGCAAATAGACACCGAAATAAAAAAAAAAAAACTAATATAATTCTAACAAAAAAATCACTTCAAAAGAAATAATTTTAATACATTCAAGTAATTCTAAATTAAATATTGTACAATAGCCAAAAACCGTATTATCCTCTTAAAATCATTCTACCGTGTACAAACAGGTAGTTCAAAGTATTAAATATCTAAAGCAAGGCGCCATCATTGTGTCTCAGACAAACGTCTAATTTCTAAATCTTTGTGCTCGATGGAGTGGAAACGTCTGCTTCAATGGACTTATTGCCGACTTGGGATTTTAAAAAAAAGAACTATTCGACCTCCATGGCACTGAAAACTCTTTTTTGTTTTATAAAATTTAATGTTTAGTCGTTTGTTAAAAATTAAACTATAAATGCCGTAGCAGTAATATATGTTATTTTACTGGGGAAGGTCCTCTTGAGGATATTATTCCATCACGTTGCTCCAATGATGATGGACACACATTAGAATTATCGGACACATGTATGTTTGCTCAAAACAGTTTCTTTTACATAAATAAGTATATGGATCTTATTCCACCACGCTGCTCCAATGCCGGTTGGTGGAATACACATGTGACAGAATTTCAGTGAAATTTGACACATGCAGGTTTCCTCACGATGTTTTCCTTCACCGTCAATCACGAGATGCTCGCCCGGGTTTGAACACACCATCATCGGTTAAGATTCACGCGTTCTTACTACTGGGCGTTCTCCGCAAAAGAGGAGAAGAGGCCTTAGCCCAGCATTGGGACATTCACAGGCTGTTACTGTAAATAATTATAAACAAATACCAAAGAACATGAAACTCAGTGATTGTCTGGCTAAATTTCACATGATAATTTGGGCTCTAATTATTTAATATAATATAATTATTATATGCGATGTTTATAACGAACGATATTAACTTATGACATCTGGCTACACCTGAATTTGATTTAAAAAAATATCAGAAGTAAAATTTTAAATGGTCCTGTTTATATGATCATATGTAATAAATATGTATTGTTTATGAACTCTATTCATTTCGTCAAGTGGTTAATAATGACCACTATACCACCATCTATAAAGATCTAGTTTATAAGGGTAGATTCGAATACGGTGTCGTTTATATGTAGTATCAGTCTTAATAATCGTTTTTGGGATTTCTATCAAAACAATTAAAATTTACGATAAATAATAATGACACTATTTCAAAATATTATCATTGAAACAATAATATTATTTTAAAAATAATATATCAAAACATATAGAAGCCAGTACGATATGGTATTGTTAACCGTCATCGTTGATTATCATTAATATATATAGATATACGATATATATGTATTTAATTTATCTTAATAGATAATTGCATAAAAACAATAAAACCAACAAACTTCAGATTCAAGTATTCTATCGATATAATTTCGCCATACAATTAGTATAACAAATAAAAATTAAAAATATATATGTTACCTTATTAGGTAAATATATACAAAGTACGTCCCTGCCCGTTGACATAGTTATTCTTTATGATCTCTCTAGCCAGACTGAATTCTATTTTAATGTCATAGTTAATTTTGTCACCAGATAACTTGTTTTATGGCGTGAATTTGTATTGTTATAACAATTAAATATATATCTATGTTTATAACAAAAATATATATTAAAAAAGGTTTAATTACATTTTCAATTGTGTAAATAATAAATCGTACTATAGTTATATAATTGGTATTTATAATTATATAATTTATAATTTGATGCATTTGCATAAATAATAAAAGTTAATAAAACCATTTAGATTTCTATCGGGATTGTAGATTAAAAAAATACTTCTGAAGTATGACGTATAAGAATAATATATACAATACAAACCAAAATATTAATCAATGAAAACTAATTATGTTTTAATATTCTCATTCATTACATACTCATAAAGTACTTATTGTGACTAAAATTATTAATTACCTATTCAGCATAAACATATCTTACATTAATTAAACTTTAATGAAATTATTATTATATATTGAATATATATGACATTTATAAATTGAATTATATTAACCATAAGCATATAAAACAAATTGAAACTTAAAAAAACTTAACTGTGATCTTGTACCCAAGACACTGACAGTAATCCCCTTCCTGAATCACTATTTTATTATATTGGTTATATACTTAATTTAAAAAAAATAGTGACCTTGTACTTAGTTTCTTGTAAGTTCTTCACGGTAGAGTCTCCATTACTAACCTTAGGTAGCTTTACTTTTAATTTCTGTCATGTAACTGATTTAACATTTTATTATTTAACAAGTACATTACATGTGTTAATGTTAACAAAGAACATTTTGAAATATAAATATTTATTAAAAAAACTAAAAAGTATGAACTACCGAACAAAAAATTATATTTGTCTATTCATATCCGAGTCTAAGTCTAGCGGTGGAAAAAAAAAACAAAATAAAACAAAATGGCCGCTCGCAGCCGTAGTATCAAGTTACCTCAGGGGCGGCCTGTCAGCGAAGATACGTCATTTTGTGCTTCAGCCTGATCGAACCCGACTACCCATTTTATACCCGTCTATATTGACCGAAACATGATACTCGCTGGGGCTTCTTCGCTATTAATTTTACCAATATTTATCGTGAATCGAACGAAAATTAAAGAAAAATTTCAAACAAATAAAAAAAAAACATTCGATTCAAATGTTACGGATAAATTACCTGAATCATGTTATTTCTAATTTTGGAATAATTAAAAATACTAAAACTTGACAATATTATCAGAAGCATGACAACACTTTATCTTATACCGAGGGAGTTTGAAAATAATATTTTTTTAGCAAATATATATATTTACCTAGATTTAAATATACAGTTCTTGATGAATATATCTTTATTTATAATGGAACACTATTCCACTTAACTAAATACTATTTTAATTTTACTTGCATATACCCATAGCAATTTCGCCAACCTTCAAAACGTAACTTTTTCTCGAATCCATAATAAATGTCACAGATTATTCAAGATCTCGACCAATGATATCGCGTCAATTCAATGTCACAGTTGTTTATTTGGGTTTACTCCTATTGTTGTCGAAATAGGCGACGAGCATATGGGCCACCTGATGGTTAGTAGTCACAAACGCCCATAGACATTGGCAGTGTAAGAGATGTTAAACATCGCTTACATCACCAATGCGCCACTAACCTTGGGAACTAAGATGTTATGTCCCTTGTGCCTGTAATTACACTGGCTCACTCACCCTTCAAACCGGAACACAATAATACCAAGTACTGCTGTTTTGCGGTAGAATATCTGATGAGTGGGTAGTACCTACCCAGACGAGCTCGCACAAAACTCTACCACCGAGTGACTTTTGATAAACAACTTATTATGATACGTAGACAGCGGTTCCTATTAATACTCTTTGTAGGAATACGTACACGATACAAAAATGTCATGCCATATAATATAATTATGTTAAGCTTTTAGCTAGTGCGTGAAATGAGGTGACCAACAAAAGTACATTCCACACACACATAGATAGTAAATACATTGTACACTAAAAATTGCAAAAATTCATTACTATGTAGTTTTGAACCTCTCTGAACTTGGGAGTTTTTATTTCAAAATACTATGTAATGCAAGATGAATTTTAAGTACCGTTTGTCAACTTCCACCATAATGGACCACAGAGAAAGATGAATACTCATCGAGCCATTTGACATTTTTTATAGCAAAATCATAATCTATACTTATTGACGGCAATCTTATTAAAGGATTTTATGAAAATGTTTACGTCTCTTCTGTTGTAATGCCGAGTTTTTTTGAGTGTCTTATTTATAGAAATTTAATTTTCCAATATTCACGAATATAAAACACTACAACTTATGATATGATTTAAATTCAAACAAACAAAAATTGGCCATGTCCTTTATTGCAATGCCCGTATTTGGTCATCAGGCTTTCATTAATAAGGTCAACTTTGCCTGTTCGAACTTATAGTTGTCTCTATACAGACATTCTTTATTATGTTAGTGCCAGCTATGACCATAAACATGTATTGTAACTGTGTGTAGTGTAAAATTATTATGTAGCAAAAAATATTTAGTAATATTAAGAAGCAAAGTAATTCTTATTTCTTAATTTTGTTTTTATTCTAGTGAAATGTCGTAAGGAAGTATATTATGTTGTGAAACAAATAAGGTTAACATTTTTTGTTATGCTTAATCCACTGCTAAACTTAAATCCCAAGGTGTGCCAACAGCCAAAGCTCTCAGATCTATAATCGTCCGTCCAAATGGCACCCCTACACTGTACAATTAAATTTTAGAAGTGAAACTAAAAAGTTTATAAGTAGTTAAGTTAAATATACATAAAACGGCTAAGGGTTATGAAACATTCTAGTATAGGAAACAGGGGCTTATATTATTAGGACCTTTGCGTGCGTTTACCTGTTTCCGTGTATAGTATATAGTGTTATATATATTAGATAATGTTTTATTTGAAGGCGGGTTTGTTGTCTGTGGTTTCAGCGGCGGTGCGGGCGACAAGGCGCTGGACTCGTCCACGGACGACGACAGCGACGCGCCGCACGCCGGGCCCGCGCACGCGCCGCCCCTCTACCCGCTCTACGAGCACCCGCTCGCGCACCTGCAGTACCACCACTCGTGACGTCACCGGTAGCCACGCACGCACACCGTGACTTGTCAATGATACACCTTCATTTAGCTACACTTGTCACACACACACACAACCCTACTGAAGTCTACGATGCTAAACTGATGTTTTTGAAATGTAATCAATTGTAATTACTGTTAAAACTAGCCGCATTACTAAATGTCCGAACAATTGAAGTCGGAATTAGCGGGATTCACATTGTAAAACGTACCATACTATAAACACATAACCGACACATACGTGTTCAGTAAATTAATTCATATGTATATTATACACATCAATGATTAATACACAAATGTATGATAAAGTTTGTATAACATGCGAAACATAATTTAATTGCTGTTAGTTAACGGTACTGTTAACAAAAGAGTGCTACTCAGTAAGAACTCACTTTTCACTCGTTTCTCACTCGTGAAATATTGATAAACACGATACGCTGTTTTAATACGAGTATCCTCTAAATGTTATAATTATTAAAATCAATATTGCATACCAGTTTGTTCTTACAGAATAGCTCTGTTTCGTTTTTATAATTCGTTTAAAAAAACTGTGTGAAAGCTATTTGTATTCTCTCGTATATCAGTACGTTGTAAGTAAAATAATTATTTATTATTAGTGAAATTTAGAATCGTTTTAATGTGATTTTATGATTTAAAATATATGAATCATTGGAAATTACACATTATATACACTTTGTATTCTAATAGCATTAAAAACATTATTAACAAATCATTAAAAATTGTAACTTAAATATTTCATTTAAAATGAAAATAAATGAAATCTAAATAAATGTATGTCTCTGACATAGTATAGTCTGAATTTGTGATTATAAAAAAAAAAATTGGCTTCCTATTGTTATACTTAGTTTTTATTCATGAATTAACTCATAATTTACAATACTCAGGTGTTAAGCAATACTTAATATTATTGTAATTTAAAATAAACTGCCAAATTTATTTATATGTTCGTCGCATTTTCATTTTTACAGTAGTTCTTATATTTAACATTAATTAATTCCACCTGTACGATCAAGTGAAGCGAACGCGATGCTGAATTCGAAAGCCACGACCGTATCTTCGCGTTGCTATTAAGTGGGTTGAAGTGAGTATTTTGCATATTCAGCCTTGTCTCATATAATATTAGATATTTAATATAATGACTATTTTGCAACTTCACAACGGCGTATATCAAAGTCCATTCAATCTTGTCCCTTATTATATATTGGTATCCCCATTTCTAGTAAAACTCATATGGAAACATTATTGCTGGGTAAAGTAATAAATATACATCTGTACCATACCAGGTAAGGTATTCTGTAGTATATAAAGCCACAGATAAATGCACAGACTAATATAATTTTACTGTAACCACCTCAAATATCAAAGTCCTCGGATCTCTAAGTCCGGGCTTATGTATAGTCGTTACCTTCTAAATCTATTTTCACAGGTATGGTCGTAGCTTTAGTATTGAGCTTTATTTATTTAAAAGTGTTTGATCCGTAATATTCCAATAATTACAAACGACCATTTTTTAAGTTTATAATGATTTGAAATTAATTACTTTTATTTATTATGTATTCATTTAAATGTGATTTTAAGTGTAAATATAATAATAATTAAATTATAAAATATATCACATTTTGTAGATATATGTAAGTCGAGTATTTTGTGATCATTTATATATTACATAACATAACTATGTATATATAATTTAATAAAATAAATTAAAATAATATATCCTACATTGATTTGAACATTTTATCAAAACAATTTTTAATAATAATATTTGACAATCTTGTAAAATATATAAAAAAAAAAAAAATTGCTCAATTGCGATATTATTTTAATTTATTTTATTTAAAATAAATAAATAACACGCGACCGAAAGAAAACCTTTTGGCGTCAGATACGTATCAATCAAATGTTACATACAAAACATTGCACACAGAAGTTTCACTTCAAAAATAGTCATGTGCATTAATCATATAAATATACATATTTAACAAGATCGTAAATAATTGAAATAAAAATATGAAACAACTAAACAAAAAAACAAAAACAAAAGCCAGCTAAGCATCATTAAATATGAAACCATATAATCACCAATTATTATTATTAATACATAGGATTATGTGATCATTATAAGTTCCTTCTCTTCTTATATATTAGGTGATATATAACACAAACCGATGAAGAATTATAGGATTTGACTGTAAGCTTTTACATAGAAGCTATTCTAATACTACTGAGTCCACAAAATTTAAATTTCGAATATAGCTTTACTTTATAATCGTTTAAATTTTGACTTTAAAGGGATTCCCCAATTTTAAACGGGAGGTGTAACTTAGTATGAAAGTCTTTGAAGTTAGTAATATGAAAATTTTAATTATTATTTTAACCACACGAAGTTGATATCAGCAGTTAGTATCATATATATTTGAAAGTCATTACAACAATAATTGTATTTGTCGGTCTGTTAAAAGTGCGTGCGTATGCGCAACGCTCCCGTGGACCTTTAGCCTGCATGTTATTATACATTAAACACGTTAACAAGTTTTAATTATTATAGATAAAGTTAAAATTCATTAAATATTTGACATTTATTAAAATGAATTTGTAGTTTTATCGTATTGAAATTTAAATTTTTTTTCTGTAGATGAATACTCTGTACACATTGAGGTTACATTTTCATTTTTCAATATTATATTTTCATTTTAAATGTAAACCATATTTTAAATATACAATAGTATAGTGATTTTAATGGCTTATTTACATGTATGATTAAAATGAAAAGTATTTTCATAATAAATGTATCATTTTAATAATTTATTTATTATAAAAATTAATTTAAGGCTTGTCTTGTATAAATAATTATAGAAAAAAATATTCGTTATTTAAATGTAAGTATTTTTAAAAAGAGGCGTGTTGTTAAAAAATCTTGTTTTATTTCTAACAAAGTACTAAATGAATGTCCTACTGCCGGGCTAAGGGGTCACTTTTTTGAGGGGGGGCTTGTAGCATATTCTACTATGCTGCTTCAATGCGGGTAGGTGGATTATGACTGATCATTCGACACGCGTCCTTCACCGCTGAGATTATAAACAAAAACTAAGCACATTGATTAAGTTGTGCTTGCTTGGTTTAAAATCGAAATCACGATTCTCAATACCATTCTTAGTTTTCAAGACTTTTTTTTTATTTTTTTTTTATTCCACAGTAAGTCGGACGAGCATATAGGCCACCTGATGGTAAGTGGTCACCAACGCCCATATACATTGGCATTGTAAGAGATGTTACCATCGCTTTCATCGCCAATGCGCCACCAACCTTGGGAACTAAGATGTTATGTCCCTTGTGCCTGTAATTACACTGGCTCACTCACCCTTCAAACCGGAACACAACAATACAAAGTACTGCTGTTTTATCTGATGAGTGGGTGGTACCTACCCAGACGAGCTTGCACAAAGCTCTACCACCGAGTAAAGCAGAAGAAGTAAGAGATGAAAGCAGAGAAACCAATATACTATTATTATAATATTATTTATGTTTTTTTTGTGTACATAATATATATGGGTAAATAATTTCGTCAATTTTATAAATAACTGACCGAATTATAAGAAATACCATTAAACGACTGTACCGATATTGATGTAACTTTTTTAATTACTTTTACACATATGAGTTCGATTTAAATTTTAATTGTTAATAATTAATAAGGATTTTTTTGCTAATTAGTTTAGTAATGGTAAGTGGGCATAGTGATATTCGTTTACACCAAATATATTATAATGGGCAACCTACACTGGCTTGTTCACTGTTCATACAATAATACAAAATATAGTTTGATGGTACACCAGCTATGTAGTTATGGTATGGATGATGGTACAGTCTTTTTAGTCGTTTCCATTCATAGCGGCGATTCTCGAGACAGACCAACCAAATGCGCAGGAGTTATTATAGTACAAATATGTAAAACGTTTATTAACGTTCTCGATTCGATTCCGATGCAGTTTCGACTATTCCTCATAAAACCGAATCGGTATGATGTTACCATATACAAAAGCCAAAAAATAAGTCAAACTTAATTGTTAACTTTTGACGTAACTGGATCGTTGTATTAGTAGAATTGTGAAAAAGCTAAACGTATAATGTGACAATTATGTTAGTGGAGTTGAGCTCCAGGTGTGTTGGAGGAAGGATTTACGACGCGGCCATCCGATGCTGGATAGAGTTCAGACGCAGGACCAACGGCTTTACATGCTTTCCGAGGCACGAGCGTTCATACTTCCAACTTACAGACCCGGGGTGCTATTGAGAAATTTTGACAAAAAATCCTAACCTGGGGTTTGAGCCCAGGCCCTGGGGGTTTTTAGCCTTATATCTAGCCACTAGACCTGCGGCCCGCCGGGCTTTTGTGGTTGGTCATTTGAT
Source organism: Nymphalis polychloros (assembly GCA_905220585.2). Taxonomy (NCBI): domain Eukaryota; kingdom Metazoa; phylum Arthropoda; class Insecta; order Lepidoptera; family Nymphalidae; genus Nymphalis; species Nymphalis polychloros. The sequence goes on from HG992267.1 coordinate 7,247,996, forward strand.
GTTAAGTTATTTTAAACTATTTTAATTTTCAAAGGTTTTTATTAACACCTTTCGATAAATCCGTTCATAGTTGTTTCATATAAGTTGTAACAATCCCGAAATCTAAGAAATCATTACCTGAACACTTTGTTTGCGACCCGCGACACCATGACCCCTTGCTTTAAGGCCCCTATAAAGAAAAGGTTGAGTATCGCTGCACTAGAACAACAGTTTAATAGACTACGCTTAAAACTTAAAAAGCGCGATAAGGATAATATTGCAATGGTCCTTCAGAACAGAGACGTCGGGACTTTCTGAAAGCTGAGGCAAGTGAGGCGTTCTTGAATTCAATATTAAGCGTGGGAGACTCGACTATCAACAGGTACAAAGACCCATTTTAAATGATATCGACATCATTAAAAAAATATTACAAGAAATTATATAATTTTTATACATTATATTAATTGTTAGAATATATTTTTTATATATTATATAAATAATGATTACATACATATGAAATATACCTACGCATATTATTAGGATTGATGTGAAACATCAATAATAATAAAAAAAAAAACTCAAAAATGGCACGTACTTATATATATATATATATATATATATATATATATATATACAATTATAATAATGAATATAAATATATAATAATTTATTTTAACTCTGGAGTTACAATTAATTGCAATTAATAATAATATAATGATGAATTATAAATAAGAAACAATAAAATAATATGTACTTAATAAAAATATTATGATTTTTATTGTGTCCTCAACGATATATTCAGTCGAGTCGAGACGAAACTTAAACGAAAAAAAACGTAAGTGTGATGGAGCCTTTAAAGCCTTAAGTAATACGTGATACTAATACCGTATTAATTAAAAACAGGTGAATCCGCAAGACGTGACTAGTATTGGTTGAGTAACGACTTATTTGTTTATATCAACTCTTAATATTAACTGGAAATAGTATCAAAATAGGCTTATGCTGATATTGTTTTTTTTTTCTAGGTCGCACATGTTAGCTTAGGACAGAGGTTTTACAATCTTGCAAAAAAATAATACAGTACAGTCGAGAACGATTATTATGATATTTTTTAACTATTATTAAATTAATTATTCTAAAAGTATGCATTATTTTTTTTTAAATTTTAGAATAAGTTGTTGATGGATCATTTGGAAATATGAAAAGGTGGTCATATAAAAATATATGTATCATGATATCAGTCTGCAATCCTCGGCTATGACGTCACTCAATATTATTCCAGTATTGAATTTTTAAAGATCTTTTTTTTAATATCTTTGACCTTCCAGTTTATACAAATGCCAGCAGTATTGCTTTACCCTAAAATAAGCATATGATATTCCTTAACACATTACTTAAATATAAAAATTAAAGTTAAGTAACCTATGAACTACCCATTGCTGGGCTGCGACTTCTCCCACGCTGATCAAATGCGGGTTAGTGATACACATGTGACAGAAATTCAGTCAAATTAGACATATGCAGATTTTCTTACGATGTTTTCCTTCGCTTCCCAACACGAGATGAATTATAAACACAAATTAAGCCCATGAAAATTCTGTGGCCTTGGTTGAACCCACGATCATCGGTTTATGATTCACGCGTTCTAACCACTGGACCATCTTAGCTCTCGATTATTATTTATAAATACCCGTATAAATATATTAAGTAATGTGATAAGTATTTATAAATAATTGTGTAAGGTTTTTTAGCCGACTGTACTTAAATTAGAAGAAATTGTATTTAAGCGAACTTTCGATCGATTTAATTATAGTTATTCAAAGTGTTTCAGATACAGCTCTCGACGAATGGTAAGTCATAGTTTATTATTATATATTATAGTTTTCTTATATATAAAGGAAGGCCAACTAGCCAATGGGCCAATTGTCACCAACAACCATATACATTGGCAGTAAGTTATTTTATTCAGCATCACTATGCCCCAAATGTAAGAACTGAGATGTTATATCTCTTGTCTGTAATTACACTGGCTCACTCACCTTCATAGAGCCGAGATGGTCCAGTAGTAAGAAAGCGTGACTTAACTGATGATCGTGGGTTCAAACCCGGGCGAGCACCACTGATTTCAAGTGATTATAATTCATCTCGTGCTCGACGGTGAAGGAAAACATCGTGAGGAAACCTGCATGTGTCAAATTCCACTGAAATTCTGTCACATGTGTATTCCACCAACCGGCATTGGAGCAGCGTGGTGAAATAAGCTCCAAACCTTTTCCTCAAAATAGAAGAAGAGGCCTTAACAGCCTGTGAATGTCCCACTGCTGGGCAAAGGCCTCTTCTACCCTTTTTGTGGAGAAGGAGAAATAGTTAAGTATCTGTAAATACGTAAATGACAAGTATATATTATAATTTTTTATTGTATATGTATTAATAATAATAGTCCTTCAGACCGAATTCGGCCACGGCGGCCAATCTCAAGAGAGATCAGCCAACTGCGCAGGAGATATTATAGTGCACAAGTGTGTACGCAAACATAGGTGCACTCTCTCTTCCCTAGTTCTCATAATCCGATGGGACGGCAATCCGACACGACCGGAAAGAGTTCAGGCGCAGGACCAACGGCTTAATGTGCTTTCCGAGGCACGGGAGTGTACACACTTCCAACTTCCAGACTCCAGGCTGCCACTGAGAATTTTCTGACAGAAAAACTCAATAACCATTTATTGGCCCGACCTGGGAATTGAACCCAGGACCACCGGGTCTGCGGCCTTATATCTAACCACTAGACCAACGAGGCAGTCAAGTGCAGTGTATATGTATTATCCTATATATTTAAATAATATATAAGTTTGATATATTTTTATGTACGTTTCACGTATCACTGAAATAAAGTTTAATTGAAATTTCATTTATATAAATTTCAGAAAAGGTCCTGCTAAGAAAAAATCAAGATGGTTTCAAAATTGTTCCCCATACTCTTCATACTTCCGGCGATCTACGCCAAGATAGAAGTGGAAATCACCGCTCACAACAATGAAGTTAAGGATGTCCATACATCCGGTGGCTTCATGGCTTTCTTAAGCGAAAAGGAGAAATTCACCTTCGGTCTCACCGAAGAGAATTTAAAGAAAGCATTAACCAAAATGGGAATGAATCCAGACAACATGTTCCTCAACAGTCCCACACCTTGGGGAGACTTGTTCAAAACGCTAAACTGGGAACCAACGAGGATGTCCTTTGAACCGAAAAAAGCTAGCATTTTATCCACAAACTCCGAAGAAGTTTTGATTAAATCGAAAAACATTCGCAACAAGAACACAGAACCGTCATCTCTTAAGATTGACATGAAACAATTCATTAAGAATACTGTATCATCAAAATGGAGCAAAGAGGCCGATTTTGAAGTTGGTAATATCCATTACAAATTCAACTTGAACATGCCGGAAGCTGAAGACTTCACATTCATTTCAAATGGACTTGAAGATATGGAGAAATTTGTGCCAATGACTATTGGGGGAGAGTCTGAAATAACTCTTAAACCGAAGCAAGAAGTTGTCGCAGAACTATACGCAACGGCTAAGCACACGATGGTAAGAGTGGATTACGAGACCAGACTCACTGGAAACGTAGCTTTGAACTTCGATAAGAAATTTGAAGGTCATCGTTTCTGGTCTGTTGATATCAACACGCTTTTAACAGCTGGTGAACTGAAGAAAGTTATGCATTCATCTGAGATAATTGAAGTTGTACATTTCACAGAACCTAAGGTCTTGTTTAAGGACGCAGCAACAGGCGAAGTGATCTTTTCAGCTCCCTTGAATATGTATTGATTTGGTCATAAATAAATAATTGAATGCTCGTAAATTGTATTTCATTATGTCCAAATAGTTTAAAAGAAGAATTTTTTTTTTATGGTATAGGTTGGCGGACCAACATATGGGCCACCTGATGGTAAGTGGTCACCAACGCCCATAGACATTGGCAGTGTAAGAAATGTTAACCATCGCTTACATTGCCAATGCGCCACCAACCTTGGGAACTAAGATGTTATGTGCCTTGTGCCTGTAATTACACTGGCTCACTCAACCTTCAAACCGGAACACAACAGTACCAAGTACTGCTGTTTTGCGGTAGAATATCTGATGAGTGAGTGGTACCTACCCAGACGAGCTTGCACAAAGCTCTACCACCAAGTAATATTAATAAATAAATATCTCTATATCATATTTAGAAATAAATAAAAGATTATTAAAATAAAAACTTTGATACTAAAATAGTACGTTTCAAAACCAATTCAATTTATACCGATAACAATACTGTTTAAATTATTGTAATACTTAAATATGATATACCCATTTAGTATCGATTTCAGAGACTGGTGATCTTGTACGCGAAGACAAATAAATTGGAGAGATAAAAAATAGAAAGACAATAGAGTTGCTTTATAGATTTTATTAAGCAATTTGAGCTTTACATATGTCAAAGTATATAATTGTTCATTAAATTGAAAAAAATAAATAAAACTACGCTAGTTTACTCTAATTATTCCTAGGACATAATGGCGAGATAGAAGTTACATTGATATCGTCACAGCGAAAATGTCATTGCAAATATTTGACTCGACCAGTCATATTTAACTTAAAAGCTCTTAAACGTAACTAGCTTATTTTTATCAAAGTTCTTGATAATAGACTTGATGTAATGTTTTCTTTCGCATTTAATACAAGTATCTACACTCGTAGTAAGATATAAAATAATCATTTACATTTCAAAGCAATTTTATTAAAACGAAGAGTCAATATTTTTTACGTTAATTGTTATTCGATTTTTTTATTTTATTTTGCGTCAACTAAAGATGTCTATGTATAGATATTATACAGCCTTACTTATAAACGTAGCTTAGCGTTGTTAAACTTTGATTAGTTGGTAGTAGTTAAACAATGCGTATTCTTCTTTCGTATTTCAAATCAATAATGACAATAAGAGAGAAATCTGTGTTTAACTAACCATCCGCTAAGAGACGTTACTCACTAAAGAGGTAAATTTGTGAAAAAATACTGAATGACGAATGATTCATAGACTGAGAAGTACCTAAATGTCATTAATCAATCATCAAATGTCAATTTCGTCTGACAAATATCAGACATTTTTTAATACTCAACTTCACCGAGTCGAATCGTTTCTTATATACATTCCAATTGTGATTATATACCAATCATCGGCTTTACCTGTCTTCTTCTTTCAAATGTCACATCAGTAATGACAGAAAGAGAGAAATCACTGTTTAAATAAATTTAATAAGAGGGTAGGGCCGCAAATGCTTAAATATTATTAATGTAATAAAACAAATTTAAATAATTAAAGTGTATTCAATTATTTTGGTTTCTTCTTTATATTAATTATGTAACATATTATATATTACAAATAGATATTTTTATATAATTTTTTTCGGCCTACTGCAATAATAGCAGGTTAATTAATTTCAATAAATCTTCGTGCAATATTTATTCGATTGTGAAAGATTTTAATACTAATTTATGTAAAACTCTAATAACAGATACGAAATGTTCTTGGTTTGTTCATTTAACATCGTTTTTTTTATGTTATGTTCGTATTGAAAGAAGGCCGCCGACACTATGAAAAATATATATGTATAATAATGTTCTTTTTTCCCAGATTTAATTTTATATACTTTTATATTATTCGAATGCAGCTCACATTGAAGTCGCCTTTATGTATTACATATACATATATGTACAATATGTACATGCCGTAAGGATTTTTTTATTATTGTTTATACAGGATGATTTGTAAAGTACCAGCAACCTCGCAGGTCTAGATAGCTAACACCATAAGCAACAACTTTTGATCATGTATAATAAACCAACCAAGTCATAAGCTGACGATACTAACGATAGTTTTTAAGACTTTTACAGTGTGTTGAGTTAATTGAAATTACGCCTGGCCTTTTATTTTATACAACTGTAATGGCAACATTATGTATATTATATTTTATTTGACAATTAAATCCCCCCCCACTTAACCTTTATCTGCTCATGGGGCCATTTTCACCCCACCACTCTGTACATGTACGGGTTAAGTTGTTTAAAAGTGGGGAGGACAAGATATATATAGGGGTTGGAATCGAAACTTCGATATCAAAATCGCTCCATAACCCGTATACCATTGAGTAATTAAGGTAAATTGTGATAATTTAACGAAGAGACTTCACAAAGTTATGTGACAGAAGATAAAGAATCATCCGAGTAAAACTCATCAATATTAGTTCAGCAATAAATAAATTCGATTATTACATATCGATTTATTAACGCACAAAAAGACATACGAAATGAACATACATATTTATATTTTTTTTGTTAAATCAATTGGTCTGTTTGTCATATCACATTGAAAATATATCGAATTCTTAAAACATCAACATTTCGAATTTTCGAACCGATGACGGGGTAAAAAATTTTATATATACCTCCCGGGCCCCCGTCTCATGGGGGACCCAGAATGCTGATGTAAATTTTAGTGCTAAAATAAGGCGGCCAAGGGCCATAAGTGTGGGGCCTCAAAGTACGAGTATTTCTTTTTCTCTCGGGTAACCTTAACAGAACAACACAGGACACAGTTCAGACGTAACTATTAAGTTATAATTACATAATACATAATAATTACAGATTTACATTACATTATTAAATACAATTGTCGAAATATGACAACTACCCCTACAGCTAGCGTATGCACTAAACGTTGGTAGAACGAACGGCCCAGCATCCCACGGCTGGGCTAAATTCCGCTGCTGTCAAACATTAATCGACCACGCATCGTCATGGGCCATACAAACTTTCACATACATAAACTAATTTTGTTCAATTTGCTTGAGTTTTATAGAATTATTCTAAGAAATAATAATAATAATATATACAGGGTTATTTGTAACGACCCAGCAACCTCACAGGACTAGATAGCTAACACCATGAGCAACAACTTTTGTTCTACGACTTTTGATAATTTGTTAGATTTTATTTTCATACAAAAATAAGTATTAATTTAATTTCCCGCTTGAACGTTTATAAATCTACGCGCATCACATCGACGCGTCGCGTCATCCTTTCGTTTATGAATGAAATATAGACCTACAAATGTCAAGACAGTACGACAAAAACTTGTAAAATCATATTTTTTTTCATGTATTGAGTTATGTCCGAAGTCGTAGAACAAAAGTTGTTGCTTATGGTGTTAGCTATCTAGTCCTGCGAGGTTGCTGGGTCGTTACAAATAACCCTGTATGTATATATATGTATATATATTTAATAGATGGGAACTATCAAAAGCCATTTTTTTAACATATACTAAACATCATATAGTATTCATAACATATTACATATAAGCTATCACTATTATTATTGCTGTATGTTTTCGTTATATAATATATATATATATATATATATATATATATTAATGATAACTAGTCCAGAATATAAAAAAAATAATTAATGAAAATTAAAAAGAGAAATATATTAACATAAGGTATAAAAAAAATTTAATTTTATTTTAATATTTTAATTTTTGTTATCTGTGCTTTTTTGTAAACTGACATTTAACAAAGAGCATTGTACTTGACGGTTCAAAAAAAAAAAAAACATCTAACATGTTTACTAAATAGATTATTTTTAAAGACTTACGGCCTTATTTATAAACGTTGCTTAGTTACTGATTAGCTAAACACTGATTTGTCTCTTTCTGTCATTATTGATTTGACATACGAAAGACGAAGACAAAATATTGTTTAACTAATCACCAGTTAAATAAAGTTTACGAACAAGGCGGTTATTTAAGTACATCGGAATATACACAGACATAGTTATTTATTAGAAAAATATAGAGATTTTCGCTATTTATAACATTTAAGAATAACGTAACAAATTTTCTACATATATATCAACTACAAAGTCAAAATATAAAGGACAAAGGTGGATAAAACGATCACTTATATTGGACCACCTGATCGAACGTGGTCACTCTTATATAAACGGTGTATCTATCAAACATGGTTCGAAGCGAATTTTTAATATGATACACATTCATATACACCAATACAACGCAGTTCGCTCGTTTAACTACATGCAATCAAACGTATAAAATATCAAAGAAACATTTCTTCGACATATCCATTTAAAATTCCATTTATAATTATTGACATGTATCAATTATTATCAATGAAACGGTTATGTAAGTTTGTATAGTAACAGCCAGTGCAACACTCATATGAGACCGTGTCGTTTCTTGTATTCTTCTAAGTTCAATGATCTCTTCGGACCGGATTCTTTCACTTTCATCGATAGCTGCTTCGATTGTGACGATACCGCTTCTGTTTTTAAATATTTTACATTAATATATTAAAAAAAAGAAAAAAAAAAAAAGGTTTGTCGACACCAAATAGTAATTGTTTTAATATAAATTTAATAATATTTGATCAAAGTATATATTTAATAAGAATTAATATTAACAAAATATCAATGAAATGAAAATCGCTTTAATTTAAAAATATTTTTTTTATAGTATAGATAGGCGGACGAGCATATGAGCCACCTGATGGTATGTGGTCACCAACGCCCATAAAGAGGGGCATTGTACATTTCTTTAAAAAAAAAAATATCATAGCTATTGCGCCACCAACCTTGGGAACTAAGATGTTACGTCCCTTGTGCCTGTAATTACACTGGCTCACTCACCCTTCAAACCGGAACACAACAATAACAAGTACAGCTGTTTTGCGGTAGAATATCTGATGAGTGGGTCGTCTGGGTGGTACCTACCCAGACGAGTTTGCACAAAGCTCTACTACCGGGTATGCTATCTTAAATATTTGATAATTTGAATACCGGATGTTTAATTGTAACTAAATTAATGTATGTATTTCAAGCTTTTTATAAGGCTTGAAGTTGAATAGGCGACTTCACGTTAGAAATGTCAGTATAGAAATAAGTTAGTTCATAAATTAACCACCGGAGGCGCTGTATGCTCCGTGAAATAAAGGGGTCCGATTATTTTACACATATAACCTTAAATGATCTATGTAATTTAACTTTCAGAATTGAGTAACTACTGAATCTCTTGCAGAATCTTTTCGGTAGAATCTACAAACTGAACCGTTGGTTCTGAACAATGATTTACTTTACTGAACATCGTGGCTGAATAGTTTCAGTCAGTAACGGCCTGTGAATGTCCCACTGCTGGGTTAAGGCCTCCTCTCCTTTTTTGAGGAGAAGGTTTCGGAGCTTATTCCACCACGCTGCTCGAATGCGGTTTGATGGAATACGCATGTGGCAGAATTTCAGTGAAATTCAACACATGCAGGTTTCCACACGATGTTTTCCTTCACCGTCGAGCACGAGATGAATTGTAATCACAAATTAAGCACATGAAATTCAGTGGTGTTTGAACCCACGATCATCGGTTAAGATTCACGCGTTCTTACCACTGGGCCGTCTCGGCTATAGTTTCAGTAGACAGTAAGTAAGTCAGTAAGTAGCAAGGTATATATTTTCCTTTAATATAATACAATATGTACTCACTCGGTATGGGCAGGTCTATTTCTATATTAATATCGAAATCGTGTAGCGAATAGAGGCTGCTGTTGTCCGTGGGGGCGTTTTTATCCTTCTTAACGACATCTTCTTCCGTTTGTTGCTGTTGGATTGAAAAAAAAAAATCTTTTCATAAATGAAACTAACATTTTTTATCTGTACTTAAACTATTCTATATATAAATAGACAAAGACAAGACAGTTCAATAGCTTTTTCTCTTGTGTTTTTCAATTGTGTTTTCTTATTTTTTGTTTGTTTGTTAGTTTGAGCTTTATTGGAACGAAGTTCTTTCACGCGACTTACAGTATAGTGAAATGGCAGTGGCCCAAGGTCACGTGAGTAACGAAACAGCGTTCATACTGTGGGGCGTTCGAATTCAGTACTGCGCGATCGCTTCTGGAAGTACGATCTATGCCGAATCGCACGCCAAACGATCGAGCGTGAACTGTTTTGCCTATCGCCGGTGCGCCTATCATTTTATTATTAATTAAGTTAAATACTTAAATATAACAAACTCAATCAAAATAATTAATTTTATTTAAAATACTTTGGTATCGTTCTTGAAAATACAAAACAAATATATAAAGATAATACAAAACCGAGTCGAAAAAATATCGCATAGAACTTCGTTCTTGACGGGGGTCCCCCGACCGCACAATTGTCTTTTTTTTAACGAGCTTTAGCTGTGAATTAAAAAAATAAGAAAATCCAGTTTGTATTGGCTTTGTCTGTCAAAAGAAAATATAACTAACACGTAAAATTTTGTGTGCGACGATGAACGGCGATTACGTATCCAGCAAGAAGCCTCCTTCATTGGAGTGCAACCTTGCTTCATACCAAATTATGTTAAATTTAATTCGATAGTTGAGCCGTGAAAGCGTCCTCCTGATATAGACACCTAAAATAAAGAAGAACAATCTTACCGCTAGTCTCTCTCTCTCATTCTTCTCTTTATTCAACTTCTCGTCTTCCTCTCTCAACTTCTGTTCTTCGGCAGCTGCTTCCTCGTTCTTCAACAGTTCCTATAACAGTTTTATTGTTTAGACGTTTAGATGTTCCTTCTGTCTAATAGGTATATATATTAGATTACGGTAACATACTTCACCCGCGTATAATTAATAAAAATCAGTCTAGAACCTTCCTCGATAAAAGGACTATACAACACAAAAATAATTTAAAAATTCGAACCAGTAGTTCCTGAGATTAGCCGGATCACACAAACAAACTCTTCAGCTTTATATATTAGTATAGATTTGATTGAAATAAAATAGATTTCGACACCGTTTGACCGATCGATCTTGATACTTATTTATTTGTGTTAAATTTATAAGCCCTATTTCCTAGCGTTAAGGTCTATTTTAAAACACACATTCACGCGACTTCAGCATATTGCTGGAAGTATTTACTAGTCCCAATATCTCCCCCTTATTTTTCTATAATAACTGATCGTTACATCTTTAATTTAAAAAAAAAATCCTACCTGCGAGCGGGAGCCCTGCGACTTGAAGTTCATGACGGGCTTGGTGTGCCTGCGGGTGAAGGGGTCGTCCATCTTCTTGCCCTTGTTCGCCTTCACCTCCTCCATGATGGCCCGCTCGGCCGTCTCCACGTTCAGCTTCCTGTTCCGGTTGTTGATGTACGAGATGCTCTGTATGGACGAGGTCCGTGTCTTGTCCAGTGCGCTGGCTCTCTCCTCCAGCTCCTGCAGCTTCGCGTTCAGGTCTGTCACTAGCTCCTCGTCACCTCTGTGGACGCACACACAGTCAGACGTAAACACTACATAATATTAAATAATTTGTTATATAAGACAAAATAAAATCAAAAAAGAATTCAATATTTTTTTTTAACGAATCCATAATGAACACCACAGATTATGTAGAGATCTGGACCAATGACGTGTTGTAATTTCAAGGTCAAAGTTGTTTATATATCTTTAGTTAGAACAGAGTATACACTAGTAATAACAACTGGACTGACCGCAGCTGGGCGACGTCTCTCTCCTTCATCAGTTGTGTTTTCTTCATCGCGTAGTTCGTCGGGTGAGATCTGAATCTTTCCTTTTCAGCTACAATTTTTTCTATATCCTCTTCCTTTAATTAAATTTATCGTTAATTAATTAATTATATCTAGATGTGACTCCAAATGAGTCAGGATTTTGTGATGTTCCTTTTTTTCCACTAAGCCATATTCCACGTAATTTTGGTTTATAGCAGAGGTTACCAAACATTTACATTTTATTTTATTTTCAAAATGTAAGCCGTTCCGGTGGACCCCCTGCAGCTACGTCTCTAACATATTCCCAAAATTAGACAAAAAAATATGTGAAGATTAGATGTAACTATGGAAATTTATGTGAAGTAATTCCATTCCCTTCTTTGAGTCGCTGACCTTTATTTTTTTTCAACGTTTTAGTTCTTCGCTGTCGAAAGCAAACGAATTTTCTCCCGTGGATCTCTGTTTATGAACGGTGGACCCCCATTTTTCTGTCACGCCATCGTGGACCCCCTCGATTCACCCGTGGACCCCTGGGGGTCCACTTGGACCACTTTGGGAATCACGGGTCTATAGAATGCTTTAATACTCGAGTACAGCTCCATCTATCGGATTGGTTCAACAAAAGTCGAAATTTTGAAGTTACACTCATATATTGATAATTTTTTTAAATTTCAGGTAGGCAGACTGGCAAAAGGTCTACCTGATGGTAAGTGGTCACCACAAACATTAACCAATCGCCGTCAATACGTCACCAACCTTGGACGCTAAGATATTATAGCCCTTGTGCTTGTAGTTACAAGTTCACTCACCCTTCAAACCGGAACACATCAATACTAAAGATTGTTTCTCGACGATAAAATAAATGTAATCTCAAAACATAAATGTCTAAGAAGGAAAATTATTTAAATAAATATATACAATTACCTTGAACTCATACATGAGCGCATCTTTGACTTCACTAATTTTATTCCTAACGAAATCCATGGTGGGAGGTTTCTTATTGGCTTCCTTTATGGCCCGATGCCATTTCTGAAATTCATTATCTGTAAATTCCTGGAAGAAAATAACGATTTAATATAAAAAAAAGTAAATAGTATGACTAAAGGGCCAAAGGGCGAAATGCTGCAGTTAATAAACGTTTTACATTAGAGGAACTGGCCTCCTAGTTATATATTTAATTATTAGATTATAACTTTACCTGATTACTAACGAACTCCAATCTGAACACTCTGTCCTGGGTTCCGTGTCGTAACTTGAAGCCCTTATTCGTTCTCGTGTTACCTAAGTTGTACACTTTCGCCGTTTCGTATACGTCTATTATTTCAGCAACCTGAAATTTATATATATCATATCACTCTGATAATAAAAAATACATCTTTAAAATGTCAAACAAGATACAACTATTTTTATTTTTGTTTTTATTGTTAAAGAGTTATTAAAAATACAGATAGTAAGCCGAGATGGTTCAGTGATAAGAACGATCGAAACCGATGATCGTGGGTTTAAGCGCCACTGAATTTTCATGTGCTTAGTTTGTGTTTATAATTCATCTCGTGCTTGACGGTGAAGGAAAACATCGAGAGGTGATCTGCATGTGTCTAATTTCACTGAAATTCTGTCACATGTGTATTCCACAAACCCATTGCGTTGGAGCAGCGTGGTGGAATAAGCTCGAAACCTTCTCCTTAAAAGGGAGAGGAGGCCTTAGCCCAGCAGTGGGACATTCACAGACTGTTACTACTACTACATAAATATCTCACTGTCCTCTCCTGGAAAACTTAAGGTTTGACGTTTTTGTGGCATCATGAAAACTTTACTCTTACTTCATAAAGATTCAATTATTCTAATATCGTCAGTAGACGACGATTTATCTTCTCTATGTCTCGTTTTTATATTTAATTATGAATAAATAATATTAACTCACTCTGTAGACGGGGTTGCCATTGTTATTCCCGATGCCGATGCGAACGAAGCAGCCTTGTACGACTCGGGAGAAGAAAGGTAAATGTACTAATCTTTCTAATTTAAACCTGAAACAATATAATTAAAACTTTACGTTGTATTCAATAAATCACTGTCAATCAAATACAGTAATCCAGGGGATTCCCCCAGGATTACACACGGTACTCTTATATCGCATTTTCATATAACGCGATTTCAATCCCTCGTATAGCACGGGTATTCCCCCATTTAATGCGGGGATTTCTCACGTTGTATTTCTATACTGTGAAATTTATAATCGTATAATGATTTGTACAGTTCATAATTAGTTTCGCGTACCTTTGCACGTGTGTCAATTGTGTTGTTATAAAATTAAATTGAATTATTTCACTAAATTTGTGTTCCTAGTTTTTGAATTGTAAAATTATTATATATATATCATTATATTCGATTTAAACCCCCTTTAACGAGAAAACTAAAACGTGAATCATTTGTACATATATAAAGCGTTATACGGGTTCATACAAGCGCGTTATACGAGAATACTCCTACAAAGCGTTTTCCTGTAACGCGGAACCAATCTACCGTGTTATAGGGGGCATTACTGTACTTGGTCCGGCTTTGTGTGAGCCCATCATACTAGTGATGCTTAGTATTGTGTTGTTCTGTTCCGGTTTAAGGGGTGAGTGATCCGGTGTAACTGAGTGAACTTATGTATTCTTAGTTTCGAACGCTCGCTGTCAGTGCCGGCTTTAGTGCGACGGGCCGGAGCGCCAAATTTGCGGGGACGCCGAGGTCAAAAGGAAAAGGCTCGAATAGTAAAACTCGACTGAGCAAAAGCAAATCTGCCTGAAAAAAAATGCGAATTACAAACTAAGAAAAAACAGGAGCTTCAAAACTCGACGTCCATATCGTTATGTCTAGAGAGAGAAGGAGAAAAAAAAACATTGCCAGGGGTGTCAGTAGCCTAAGGCCGGCACTGCTCGTGGTGCATTGGCGATGGAAGGATTGATTAATATTTCTCACAGTACCAATTCCTACGGTCTGTGGCCAGTTGCTATTATGTGAAACTTGCCATATGTTTCCCTGAAAAAATTTACCCCAATATCCCAATAAAAGGATTATAGAGTACAAAAAACCGGACCTTCACAAACAATTGTTACTAGAAATATTCTCTATTAACCCTTACTCGCCACCTTGGGGTACAAAACTACCCCAAAAATTACTATTTTCCTCAATAGGGGAAAATAGTAATTTTTCCACTTTTATTGGGTTTAAAAATTTTTTGAGTGTACAAACATTTTTTTTTTGGTTATGTAAAGTAAACAATCTTTTTAAAAAAAGCTTTCTATATATTCTGCAACAATTTTCAAGTCGGAATATTCAGTAGTACATTTTTTATAACAATTTTTGTCACTGGGGTACAAATCTACCCCATGGTGGCAAGTACGTAATTCTACAGAGGTGTGGCAAGTAAGGGTTAATATAACTAAAAATATAACAATACATTACCTGCTTAATCGTAGTTTATTTATCTGATCCCTAGTATCTGCGTATTTGACCTCGACCTCCTCCCTTTCTCGCTTCTTCTCCTCCACCTCGGCGTCCGAGGAGGACGAACTCGAGGAACTCCTCCGGCCTGTAAACATACGTTAAAATAATTGGAAATTTGCTTTTATCTCGTTAATTTGTACGTTGTTACTTATATTATCGATGCGAAAGTGAGTTTGTTTGTTTGTTTGTTTGTTATGCTTTAACATCTTAACTAGTCAACCAATCAACATAGAAATTTGCATACATGTTTTGAGGGGTACAGAAAAGGACATAGTCTACCTGAGCCTTCCATCCTCACTCATGTCGGGATCTAATATAATATAAATAGTAGAACTCGACTGACATTGTACTGCCTATGTATATATTGTTGGTCTAGCGGCTAGATATAAGGCCGCAGACTCGGTGGTCCTGGGTTCAATTCCCAGGTCGGGCCAATAAATAGTTTATTGGCCCGACCTGGGTCCTGAGGACCTTATTGGGTTTTTCTGTCAGAAAATTCTCAGTAGCAGCCCGGAGTCTGGAAGTTGGAAGTGTGTACACTCCCGTGCCTCGGAAAGCACGTTAAGCCGTTGTTTGACTTGTGCACTATAATATCTCCTGCGCAGTTGGCTAATCTCTCTTGAGAGTGGCCGCCGTGGCCGAAATCGGTCTATATGTACCTAATAGACATCAGATTTTATACTATATAAAGATTTAAATTAATAGTTAAAGGAATATTGCGTTAGAATATAACATTACTTATAAGAATGATAATAGCTTGTACTGACCTTGTGACTTATTATCTTCAGAATCTGAACCAGAATCGTCCGAGTATATATCCGATGCTTTTAACTTGACACTCTGTTTGCTCGTTCCACCTATTATTTCTGCGTCTGCGTCCTACGGTAAATAAATAATGTTAACAATATCATTATGAAAAGCAATCGGAAGGAAGTTTAATATATGGAGCTCGGATCTAAGCGTCTTTGTCGGTGAGTGGGAAGTGCGTCGCTGTCGGGCCTATCATTTAAAAACATTAGATTATTTACATTTCAAATTTAATTTAAAAGTTATGAGGTATCATCAGCAAACAACATTATAATATATTCTTCCTCCAAGACCTCAAAAATGATTTAAATTCGTGTGTACGAGGAACAGAAAGGGCCCAACTGTGGACCCCCGAGGCACACCAACGGCGAGCATTCATACATAAGAGGAACAGAACATGTCCAAGTATTGCTCCCCGACGCACTCCCACACCGACTGGAGAGATTTAAGTGTACGGGGAACAGAACAGGTCCAAGTATTGCTCCCCGAGGCACACCCACGCCTACTAGAGTGATTAAGTGCACGAGGAACAGAACAGGTCCAAGTACGGCTCCCCGAGGCACTCCCACGCCGACTGGCGGACCGCAGCAGGCCTCACGTCGTCGTCCTCCTTGCGCTGCAGCTCGGCGCGCTTGCGCTGCTCGGTCTCGACGCGCGTGGCGCGCGCGTCCCGCTGCGCCCGCAGCGCCGCCATGGCGTTGACGCGCCGGTCGTCCACGTTGCGCTTGCGCTCCGTCTTCGTGCCGAACGGCGGCGACGCCGAGCGCTCTGCGCGACACATATGTTATTAGCGTCGACGATACCTCGTGTGCAATATACGGGATAGCTAGCCGACGACGGACGAGTCGATACGATTTGTAGCGACTTCGTGTAAGCTTCTGATAGAATGTGACGTAAGCGTTTATCGGGAAAACTAACCGCTAATTCGGTTAATATAATATTGGATGATGTTCGAAGTCGTAACGATATGAGTGATTCGAATTTAATAACAATTGACTCGTTAGTCGAGGGGACCTTAAGCTCGTTTAAATAGATGTAACACATTAAAAAAAAAAAAAACAAACTGAAGTTATGCTTGAAAAAACACGTTCATATTCAAGTTATAAATGTGTGGCAGTATTCATTGTAAATAAAGAATATAAA
The DNA here is from genome assembly GCA_905220585.2 of Nymphalis polychloros. NCBI lineage: Eukaryota > Metazoa > Arthropoda > Insecta > Lepidoptera > Nymphalidae > Nymphalis > Nymphalis polychloros. The sequence goes on from HG992267.1 coordinate 7,265,014, forward strand.
CATAAATTTTAATATACCGTGAAATACTATTATATAGGCATTGCCTCACTGGGTTTCATTCCGATCGTCGAATTGAAGGGCGTCAGTAGCTACGACACAGATTAATACTATTGTCGTATTAATTGTTCAAAATAAATAAAAATCTGTCTGTAGTTCACCTTCGTCTTTGGGGTCGTCTTGAATCTCTCCGGGACTCTCGGGTAGATTCTCTTTTTCCTTTTCGGGCTCCTTCGGCTCCTCCTTTTCAGATTCTGCGGACGAAGAGATCTCGATTAAGGTTTTTTTTTTTATAAAACTGATCTGAGACCACATTTCTCTTCTTTTCATCATTATCGTCGCGACACCGCCACCGCCTGGACATTGAGCTCGATTTTTGTCTAAATTAAAGCGCACGACCGGTAGCATGGGCTGACTAATTTTCCAAACGGTTAAATGTGAGTAATCAGTTTTATTTATACATATAAATAAAATCGATGTGTCTGTCTATGATTTCAAAATAATTGCCTCCTTAAAGTTTATACGGTTATTTGCGATTTACCAAAACAATCAACTTTTATTTCAAACAGACAGACGTCCGTCTATTTGTCCAGCCTAATCATGGAAACGGCCAAAAATTACAAATTGAAACAACTAAATTATTACAAGAAGTATTTCGAGGCTCCGCTTAGTCCTCGTTTCGAACGTACTTATGTTTGTCGTCACACTATACGTCGCGGCCGTCAGCCCACACTTAAGCGCGCGCGAAGCCGCGGGCAACTGCTAGTTTTAAACATGAAATCCAGCGACGTCACAATGCATCAACGCTACGACGTCACAGTCGGGGCAACTGTTAGATTTAAATATGAAAATCAGCGACGTCACAATGACGTCATGACGTCACAGTAGAGAAGTCCGCTCGGTGGCGGGTGCCCCACCGCGGCGCTGGCGGCGGGCGGAGCGCTGCGCGCGCAGGTCGCGGCGCCGCTTGCGCGCGTCCCGGCGGCGCGCCAGCTCGGCGGGCGACGCGCCGCGCTCGGCCGCCGAGCGCCGCGCCAGGCGCAGCTTGCGCTCGATCTCCCACCTGCAACGTTACGTGTACTCGGGACTGGAACTACGCCCTTTCTCTATGGCATAGGCGGATGAGTGGTCACCGGTAAGAGATGTTAACCATCGCTTACATCGCCGATGCGCCCCCGACCTCGGGAACTGAGATGTTATGTCCCTTGGGCCTGTAATTGCACTGGCTCGCTCACCCTTCAAACCGGAACACAGCAATGCAGAGTACTGCTGTTTTGCGGTAGGATATCTGATGAGTGGGTGGTACCTACCCAGACGAGCTTGCGCAAAGCTCTACGACCAGCCCTAGTCGAATATCGTCATTCAAATTATTGTTATCGATCGTACGTATATAAATGAAGAGTATGTTCTTCACGAGAAAAACAAATCATAAACATCATATCAATCACAAACCGATCGACTCACCTCGTCTTCATCAAGTCCCGCCTCTCTATTCGTTTGAATATCTCCTGTTCCCGTTCCTTCTCCGACATGGCCGCCAACCGAGCTCTGTCTTCTTCGTCTCCCATTAGATTTTCATCGTAACTGTTCATAACGTAAACCGTTAAAAATTATTTTGAATTTAGAACTTTTATAACATTTGTATTTATTTTTTTAAATTGGAAGCAACAGCAAATGTATAAATGATTTACTTTTGTATCTAATTAATATCAGAGGAATGTCTGATAGAAGTTAATATAACTGATATTATATTAAATTTATATAATGTAATATATATTGTAATTTATGAATTCTATATCATTTGATTTTTCTTTTACTTACAGGGTTCTCTCTGCTTCTTTAGAACAGAATAAATATTGAGAAATAAATTATTTGAATTCTGCATTGGAGCAGGATAAGCTCTAAGGCCCCTCAAAAGGGGGGGAGTGGGGACGTTAATATAATAATAAATATAATATCCTGGGACATTATTCACACATGGCCATCTGATCCCAAACTAAGTAGAGCTTGTACTATGGAAACCAGACAACTGATATACTTAGATATACTACTTTTCTTTTGTAAATACATACTTATATAGATAATTACACCCAGACTCAGGACAAACAGACATGCACACAAATGTCTGTCTTGGTTGGGAATCGAACCCGTGAATGTGTCAAAATTCTTACCCATCATCGAATTCCTCCTCGGAGTCTATCGAATCGTTGTCTGATGAATGTGACGATACTTCACCTGTGAACAAAGTATTTATTCTTGTGTGACATAAATTATACTCAACATACAGATCGAAATGTTAAGCGATGACTTTGCAAATAATTATAAGAAATTGTAATTAGAACGTTAACAAAAAAATTTACCAACAATCTTGTCGTCATGGGTGAGTATATATTTTTATATACCTATTTTATTTAAATAAACACAGACGTCCCTAGATATTTTAAAAATAAAATGTCATGTTTAGGTGCTTATACATACTGTTAAATAACTTTTAACCAAATTCTATTATTCTTGTAACTGGGAACGATTTATTCTATAATCGATACTGCTATATAAATCTATTGGTTCTGTCTGTACATTTTTTTTAACCTAATTTTGTGATGAATAATCGTTTTATGATGCAGTGATTCACATTATACTATTTTTTTCATTTTTTTCTGTCTGTATGTCTTCTTATAACTCAAGAACGGCTTGACCAATCTTGATGAAAATTGGTACAAACAAAGAACATGTGATGGCGCAAATGTTAGGCCATATATAAGATCGGTAAACCCTACGGTATCTTATGATTATACGCGGGTGAAGCCGCGGGGCACAGCTAGTTGGTAAATGGATTGTTTAAGAAAATGTATATTATATACAACTGATCAAGATCCAAAGAAAAAAAAAAGGAATTTGCTCAGCGACATCGCAATGCTCACTCAATGCGTTAAAACCTTAAACTCTAAAGGAATAGGGTCTATATTTGCGCATACACATCTGTTCTGTAACATATGCGCAATTGGCTAGTCTCTAAAAGTAATTAGTAATAATTAGTATTAGGATCAGTATGGTCGAATAAGTTGCTAGCTTTCTCATAAACGGGACTGGTGTTTTTTTTTTTTTGCTGGAAACCAAACAGGATTCGTTACACATTGAGTTTAGTACACAAGAGATTATATACTGACCAGTTAAGTTTCGACATGAAGAACCGTTAATGAGCATATACATTGTACATAGAATTTAAATAGAAAATGTATCGTAAGATTAATAATTAATTTAATAACTTACTTGTAATTTAACTAATTTAAAATTGATTGAGAGAAGTGTTTTCCAAGAAGTTGTACTTCTGCTACTATTGGTACTCACCTTCTTCCGGTTCACTGTATACATCTTTCTTCTTCCCCGATCCAGCGCTGTCTGTGCTTTTTCTGACTTCGCTTCTTTTTGGTTCCTGTTTCTTCGTCTCTTCTGAATGGTCCGAGGAACTTTTTCGACTAGTCTTAGCTGGCTCTTTCTTTTTCGAAGTGTCGCTCCTTGCATCGCTATTCGATTCGGACCCTGACGATGACGACGATTTGTCTGAAAGAGATATTAAGCATTCTTTTTATTTTTTTTCTCTGTGTGTATTTTCAATCAGCCCTAAGACTTTGAGCAAATCTGTTCTGTGATGCTTGCATGCGGAGTGGCTTGCCTTTGGAAGGTACTCATCTGCTGCCCAGAGCTACTGCCGGTCTTTTAGCTAACGATATGATGACGTTTTAGTCGTCTCACATACTTGTCAATGGTGAGTTGGCGAACGAGTCCGTTAGGGTGACGGACGGAGCTCTTTGTAAGCATTATTAATAAAAAATTGTATCGAGGTAAGAATGCAGATACTGCAAGACACTGACGACTGACAGAGACATAGGAAACCTGCTTAAATCGGAATAAACTATGACACATGATGTCCTTCCGTTCTCTATAACTTCAATCTCATAGTCAAATGGAAAGACTATCGGAATCCGGTAACAGTTTAGGTGCAGGACCTGAGCATGAGGCACTAGAATGTACTCAATTCCAACTTTCAGACTCCGGGCTGCAACTGAGAATTTTCGACAGAAAACCCCAGTAAAGTTACTAGTTACTTCATTGCTATGATCTGAGATTCGAACCCAGGATCACGGGATCTACGGCTTTATATACTACGATGCAGTCGTGTGTGACATAATTATTATCCGTAAGTATAGAGCCGATATGTTTTCTCTTTAATCTTTTCGGATTGAAGTACCATTCGATTATAAGATGATGAAACAGACAGCGCGCATTACTTGCGTGCACATTGGATCAAATCTCCTGGGTAGTTGTCTATTTTTCGTTGAAAATGGTCGCAGTGACCAAAATCGGTACACGAAGCTCATCGCAAAGTTTCAAAAGACAACATTCACAAATATAATTTATTAAATAATTGAAATGAATCAAGTCCCTTTAAATAATCTTGGTACCTGCAACTTGATTACTTGGACCCTTCACTTCAAGTATGTAAATAGTATATAAGTAAATAACATAAGGACCTACCTTATTGCTATTTAACTTTATAATATTGGTTTTAATACTTACAGTCTATAGAGAAGTAAATTACTCGGTGGTAGGACTTTTGTGCAAACCTGTCTGGGTAGGTAACTCACCAGTTATCTTACCGCCAATCAGCAATATTTAGTATTGCAGTGTGTTTAAAGGGTGAGTGAGCCAATATATATTGCGCCTGTGCACAAAAGATTTAACATCTTAGTTCCCAAGGTTGGTGGCTCATTGGCGATGTACGGAATGGTTACCAGGCAAATTTGCCAGACTGCCTACCGCTTTTCAGTGAAATAAAATAAATAATACCATTTTTCTTGTCATCGTCGTCCCAATCAGATTCACTGTCTGAAGATTTGCTTTTTGATTTAGGCTGCGGTGGAGACTCTCCGGGTTTCTTTTTTTTCTTTGCCAAGTTGAGGAATTGCTGGAAAATTATCATAAATATATATTAATATTAAGACATTGAAAACTAGACTTTATTTGAGGTTGTATACGAACTGATTTTGTTGTATACATGTTCCTTATCTGAAATAGCTCAGCATATGACCGTATTATTTTTTTCTAATGTATAGGAATAAAAACGATCGAAAGAGTTAAAAAATATCACTATCTCTTTCCGATATATACGGTTGAAATGTATAGCAATACATTAAGCCCTGTATAATAGTTAAGTGTCGAAGAGTTTTTGTAATGTAGAGTATTATTGGCTATATAATTTTTGTAGGAATTTTAAGAAATATGGGAATATCTTTGCTCGTATTGTTATTAACATTTTTAAGTTTATAATTTTACAATTATTATAAGGCAAAACTAAGTAGTTAAGTTAGTTAATGTTTAATTTCGAATGTCATGCCACAGATTAAAATATTCGGCAAATTCCGATGTACGTGATGTTCAAATCATCACTGTTTAGTATTTAACTGCGTTGTAAAAGTATCGCACTGAACTTCGTTCCTGACGGGGTCCTCCGACCGCTCAATTTTTTTTTTTTCATAGAATATGTAGTTGAACGAGCCTACCATCAGGTGGTCGATGGTAAGTGGTCCTCAACGACAAAAGACATTGGCATTGTAAAAAAATGTTAACCCTCTTACATCTCCAATGCGCCACCAACCTTGGGAACTAAGTTCTAAGTCAATTAAACTAAGTCACTTGTGGAATATTTGTCGTCTTTATAGTCAAAATTGTATCATGTCGTCTGTTGACAACATAGAAGACATTAAAGTTGAATTAGGAAAAACAGGTAAAACTAATGAATCAATCCATTAATTAATACAATTACACGAACTTTTAACCAATATTGAAGGTTATTATTATTAAATTAATTTTCATTTCGAATTCCATTGACGTAACGATGTCAGCGCTTATGTATCATTTAATTTACCAATTGAATTATAGTATCGTTTATTATTATTCAACGAATGCCCGCTTATTTTATTCAAAGAACCACTTGTTTTGAATTATTCTTAACATTTTCGTAGATTATAAAAATACTATGCAAAATATTTTCTTACTCGGTGGTAGAGCTTTGTGCAAGCTCGTCTGGGTAGGTACTACCCACTCATCAGATATTCTACCGCAAAACAGCAGTACTTTGTATTGTTGTGTTCCGGTTTGAAGGGTGAGTGAGCCAGTGTAATTACAGGCACAAGGGACATAAAATCTTAGTTCCCAAGGTTGGTGGCGCATTGGCAATGTAAGTGATGGTTAACATTTCTTACAATGCCATTGTCTATGGGCGTTGGTGACCACTTACCATCAGGTGGCCCAAACGCTCGTTCGCCAACAAATACAATAATAAAAATAAAAAGTAAGTACTCTATCTTTCCAGCAGAGGACACGTGGCGTTTTAGGGGTTGTGCAACTTGTCTAGATAATTAAATAGCAAGATATTTTATGTATTTCTTCTTCTGTATCTAACTATTATTCCCATTGGCCGTTCTGGTCGGCTGAGAGAGCCACCGAGTGAGAGAAAAGAAAATATGACCTGTACGATTATTCATATAAGAAGAAAGCACTTAGGGTACTTTTTGCGAGAACGCACTTCGGATTAGGAGGCGCTGGCTATATGGTGCTGGTGCAGCATATACCTTAACGATATATTTTAAACTAGCAAAATCCACGGCTTCACCAACACGAAATTCACTTTGTGAAGATGATCCTTTAAAATCTTTTTAACTTACATAACGCGTATTACGTAATTAAATACATAAAATATTTAATTGAATAAAAAGGCTAGTAGCTCGTAAATAGCCATATTAACTTACAAATATGGCAGTTATTTTGAAATCACTGGCAGACATTTCAATTTTATTTATTTATAGATTAAGTTTATGTCAGCCGTGTTATTATTAACGTGTTGATATGTAACTGAATTTAAAAAAAATAAATGTCACATAGAGGACGATATTCAAACATTTTTTATCAGTTTTATGTCCTTAATCTATATATTTATATATATAACAGCTGGAGAGTAAACTTAGGGGGTTGAACGGACTTATCCGAGTTTCTTTCGCCGGTTCTTCTTAGGGCTGGGTGTTTCTTTTCCGAACCGATGGTAGATGGTAGAAAGTAGAAAACTTTGACAATCAATAAGAAAGTGTAATACTCCACTATAAAAACTGATTTATATAAATCATTATGCTATATAATCAGAGTTGAGATGGTCAAGTTGTTAGAACACGTTCAACATTAACCTAAGATTTTTTTAATTGATCAGCTAGAAATTTGTTGTCATCACACCTAATGAAAAGTAATGCTATATAGTCTGAGATGCCTATTCACTCTTGATTTGAAGGTCCCACAAGGCAGATGAAGGATGGGAGGGTATTCCAAGGGTATTCCAGCAAAGAGCTATGTGTGGGGTTCAAATCTAGGCAAGCACCACTAAATTTTCATGTGAAATGTTTGATTTGTGTTTATAATTAGTCTCAAGTTTGGGGGAAACATTGCAAGGAAACCTGTATTTGTTTGACAGAAAACTGTCACATCCACCCATCTACATTAAAGTAATGTCTGGAGGACCATCATCATCAACTTCCTCTAGACCGATCCACGGTCCACGGCAGCCAATTTCAAGAGAGATTAGCCAAATGCGCAGGAGATTTTATAATGCAGAAGTGTGTGTGCAAACACGGGTGCACTCTCTCTTCCCTAGCTCTCATAATCCGATGGGACAGCAATCCGACACGACCAGAAAGAGTTAAGGCGCAGGACCAATGGCTTAATGTGCTTTCTGAGGCATCGGAGTGTACATACTGAGAATTTTCTGACAGAAAATTCCAATAATTTTTTAATGGCCTGACCTGGGAATTTAACCCAGGACCACCGGGTTGCGGCCTTATATCTAGCCACTAGACCAACGAGGCAGTCAACAAGGCAATGGTGGTATAAGCTTCTAACATTTACTTTAGAAAAATCCTTAACGAAATACCTCAGGACCCCAGTGGAGCAGTAATTAATTAAACTATACTGGTATGAAGTTCTTGAAATGCACATGGTTAGTTATTTAAAAGAACCATTTACCTATAATTATATAATTGGAAAAATATTTCGACTTAATTTGGCATTGTCATAAGACTCGGTTACAGTAGTAATTGATTAACTGAGAAATGGGTGCTGGTGGTAATCTCCCTGGTGGGTTTGAACAATCAGAACTCTCAGAACTAGACCATGACTAAACAGTAATAATTTTTTCATCATATTCTTATCATTTATTTATAAAAAATATGTCAAAGGATTTATATTAAATATTTCCAATACTAAATATTATCATATAACATTACTTTATTTTTAATTTCATAATTTGTTTCACTCTAATCATTTCCATTAAAACATGTTTACCAACTTTCTAAATGTAATATAGCATGGGTATAACTATATTTTAGTGATATATATATATATATATATATATATATATATATATATATATATATATATATATATATATATAAACATAGTGTTTTTATAATTACATTATACAAATTGATGTCATTGCATTAATTATGAAATAGGATAAAACATTTGTTTAATGTGATATACTGCAAATGCTTGGAATTCGTTTAAAATTAAAATATTCAATTTTTAGCATTATATAAGGTAAAAAGTAAGACCAGCTGTTGAAAAATTATAAATAGTTATGTTGTCCAAATTGAGACTGTACACATGTTGCCCAAGACAGGGTATTATTAAAAAAATACAATAAGTATTGAAGTACTAAATCAATGTCGACCTCTTAAAGGTTATGGGACTTTTTTTTTCTTTTTTTCATGAGTCATTCCAAAAGAAGCCATTGTAAACGAAAGTTTTTGAAGAAAAACATCGCGTGTACTAATATGTAACATATTGTATGTTTACTTATTGAACAAGTGCTTTTCTTTTATGACATCTTTACTAATGCGCATTGGACATAATTAGATCCTTCAGACATTGATCTTGGCCTGAATACGCAAACAAAATAGCGAAGGAATGTCGTCAAAATGCTAAGATAGATACTATAACCTAGGAAGGATTTAAGCTCAATTAACTCACCGAATCCAAATCTGAACATTCGCTACTAGAATCTGAATCTATTAAAGGTTTATTTTTCCTCTTAGCCATTTTGTTACACTTTTAACTACGAAATACGTTACGATATTTTTTTACTTTACGTTACGAAGTCGCCCGTCAACTACACAACCATACCATACACATTACGTATTGCCATTAGATGAGAAGTTGGAAGAATAATGGAATTAAAAGTAATTCCCTAATTTATTTCAAAAAATTTACTTTAAAAACTTAATTTTGAAAATAAACATAATTTGATTAGTTACAATATTTTCAATGAAATATATATGTGATTTGATGTCTATCACTATTTGATGCAGGCTTTTCTAAATATTTTCTAGCATTTAGGGAAAAAGTATTATGCTTGCAACATTGATCATACTGCAGATGCTTGGTTTACCTTCTACAATCGGATAAGTGTACTAATAAAATATTTAAAAAAAGTTTATATCATGTCAGGCTCATTATAAAAATATTATTATTTATTACCAAAACAATCGAATTATCACAAAACTTCGTTATTAATGATTGAGACACAATTTAATTAAGTATTAACATATTTTTGAAAGTAAATTACTTTTATTTTACAACAGTATCCGATTTGGAAATTTGATGTTTGTTTAGTCTAATATTGTTAAATATATACAGACAATTGATTATAAGTCTTATCTGAAAGCAATAAAACTTAATTTATAAAAATAAATAATTCTTGTCTTTTCCTCATTCACCCAATAATGAATGATCGCTGTCTCGCTAGTCGCTGATATCCATTACCCACTTCTCGTAAATTTGACGTACAATCAGAATTCACAATACGTAACTACGTATTAGTACCTATTTAGTTATAATATACTAATACCTAAAAATTTATATATACATATTTTGGTGTTTGTATTATATTTTAATTGAGTGTATATCGTATGTTTATGTTAAAATATTTGATTACTTTTTGCATTGTAAATGATCAGTGCTAAGTGTACAAGCTAAAACAGTTAAAAAATAAACAGTAACGGGGCTCCGTTACTTACTCTCAAAAACACCATGCCTCATGATTTGAAAGGTTTGGGTGTAAGGAAAGCAATAATGGTAAGTAATTTACAGTAAAATTTAATAGGCCGTGAATGTTTACGTTTATTACGTATCTTAATGTTCAGCGATTTCAACATGAGAGTTTTGGGTTTTCTTCTAAATGTGACAGTAGTCAACTAAAACTTAATCGTCTTTATCGAAAAGCATAGAATTTGGTTTGCAACAATACATTTACAGATTATAGATAAAAATACGTTTTTTTTTTCATATAAATAAATAACACTCCCAGAAGTAATAGTATTCAGTCTACTAAATATTCAATATAAACGTAAACTTTTTGATTTATTTTCATTTGAATACTTTTGATTATAAATCAGTTTGTAAAAATTAAGCTAATAAGCCCTTATATCGCTACAAAAATTTTGTTCATTGCAATTGACGTAAGAACAATACAAAAAAATACAGACATGAATTTGTGTCTTAAGAACTTATCAATATAAAAAGTTGAACATATTGTAGCGATAAAAATATTTTTTTAAATAATGTGTTTTGTTAAAGGTTTAATTACTTTTTTCCAGGCTCCCTTGTCTCCCACACCCTGCGCTGAGATCAGTGACGATGAGCTGGTCTCCATCTCAGTGCGTGATCTTAATAGACAACTGAAAATGAGAGGATTAACACGAGACCAAATAGTCAGGTAAGATATTAATTAAATATATGTAACGCAGGAACAATAGTAAAAATAAAATAAGTTGTAATAAGTATAATTTAGTTGTTACAGTGTATTAGTGGTCTAAGGAACTCTGTAGTGTTAGGAACATCATACAATAATTTGTGAATGTTAACGTTGATTGATATTATCCAATAAATATTATTTAATTTATATTATCTAATAAAAAAATATGCATTTGTAGTGTTTAGTCAGTCAGACCTTTTCCTAATACAAATGAAAAAAAAAGTTGCCTTTGCAGTGTTGTCAGATAATAAAAACTTATCTTTTTTAATGCTAATCCCAACTACTGATTTTCAATATTAAACATATTTAAAAAAAAATCAATAATTTCATATGCACAATTTAAACTTTTTATGTCATTATGATATAATATAATATCCTGTTTAATAATAAAAAAAAATTAAATATTAAGAGTACATATTAGATTACATACTAAGCCCTTAAAGAAAATTAGTTCAGAGAGAAATACACCTCCATAAAAAGTTATATTATTCTTGATCTAACCTTATATGATTATATATAACGATGATCGTGGGTTCAAACCCGGACAAGCACCACTGACACTTGACGGTGAAGGAAAACATCGTGAGGAAACCTGCATGTGTCAAATTTCACTGAAATTCTGTCACATGTGAATTCCACCAACCCGCATTGGAGCAGCGTGGTGGAATACGCTCCAAACCATCTCCTCACAAGAGAGGAAGAGGCCTTAGCCCAGCAGTGGGACATTCACAGGCTGTTACTTTACTTTACTTTAACCTTATATTGATATGAAAATGTAATTGTTTTTTTATTTATTGCCCCTTCATATTTTAAGCAGGTACTTTTTGATGATGTCAAAGCCATTTAGGCCAACAGCAATTCGAAAATAAATAGTACACACTATTTACTCTCGTAATTCGATGGGACGGCAAATCCAAGAGGAGGTGTTAGGTACCCTACTTATTTATATTATTATAAATTAACTACGACCTGTTTTGCACTCTGAATGTGTATGAAAAATTGCATTTTGGTCGGTGAGGTAAAATCATAATTAAATCCTTTAAGGATTAATCCTTAGTTAAATTAAATAATGTGTTTAATTTATTGTATCCTGTTTTAAGCTCATAACTCAAGGCTTTGATGACATTTGATATAATTTGTTTTCGTTAAAGGATGAAACAACGTCGTCGTACGTTAAAAAATCGGGGTTACGCAGCCTCGTGCCGCATCAAACGAATAGAGCAGAAAGATGAACTGGAAACTGAGAAAAGTCAGGTAGGTAAACTATGGATGACCAGAGGTTGTAAAGTTAATAAAAAAAATTGACATTGAATTGACATTACGTCATTGATCGAGAATAATCTGTGGCTCGTTATGGATCTGTCTAAAAATGGCGTTTCGAATGTCGACGAAATTGTTTTCGTAACTTTGAAAGTAAAATTATAGAGGATATTGAAACTAGATCAAATTGGTATCTTTTTTATTTGTAAAAATCGATTACCAATAGTTCGTTAATTTATAGGGATTAATACTTGGTGGTAGGGCTATAGGTACCACCATGTATTAATCATATATTTCATTAATTATTATTTGTGTTGATGTGTTCCGTTTGGAAGGGTGAGTGAGCCAGCGTAACTACAGGCACAAAGGATATTTGTTGGTATTTGTAGAGAGGTTTGGTGATGTAAGGAATGGTTAATATTTCTAACGGTGTAATAGTTCTGTCATAATGGTGATCAGTCACCATCAGGTCGCTCCGCCACCTACATATATTATAAAAATAAAAGTTGAAAAATTGTTTTTGTCACAGGAATGGCACGATATGGAAACGATGCAAGAGGAAAACACGAGGATCCGCGAAGAGATTGAAGCGCTGAGGAGCAAATACGATGCACTGAAACGATTCGCGCACATGAAGAGCATTCCATTACCGGCTGAACTTGACATGTTACCTTGATTTAATATAGATATATAAGACCTTAATGATATATGTTGTATAGCCGGTGCTTGCATACTGCTCCCTTTCTTCTATCTTAAGACAGAAAGAGATAGTTGTCTTAGTTATAATGTATGCTCTTATACATCTTTAATTATCTGTATTATTATTATACTTGGTCACAAACGCCCATAGACAATGGCTATGTAAGAAATCTTAACCATCTCTTACATCGCTTATGCGCCACCTCACCTTGGGTACTAAGATGTTATGTCCCTTGTGCCTGTAATTACACTGGCTCACTCACCCTTCAAACCGGAACACAACAATACAAAGTGCTGCTGTTTTGCGGTAGAATATCTGATGAGTGGGTGGTACCTACCCAGACGAGCTTGCACAAAGTCCTACCACCGAGTAAAATAATATTTTGTATAGCCTATTCCAATCACAAGAGTGCAGACAAATAAACAACGTTGACCTTGAATTGACGCGATGTCATTGGTCGAGATCTTCTATAGTCGATGGTAATCGCTATGAAATCGCGAAAATATGGCGTTTTGAATGTTGGCGTAGTTGTTATCGGAACTTTGGAAGTTAAATGGATGAATAGTTAAATGGATTAGTGTTGTATTATAAAAAAAAAAAAAAAATGAGCCGTCGGGACGCCAGACAGATGTGAAATCGAATCGATCGAATGAAATAAAATGATGACGGTTGGTTTATTCATTTAACGTTTATTTTCATTATAATATAAAAAGATTTAAAATTCAAAAATTTATTTCAAGTTGCGAAGACTTAATTCCTTTACTCAGTGACTTCAGTAATCGTTACACTCGAAGTTGCCTGAATTAAATGAATATAAAATTATTAATTAATTAAATTATTTCGTACGCACTATGACGCATAGACTGCATATATAAATACCATCGTATAGCGTCGCGATGGGTCGCCACGGAGTGCCTCGCCACTCGCCACGCCAACAATCAGTTTAACCCGCGGCTACAGATGTTTCACATCAATATTGGATAATACAGCAGATCTATAACCAAATTGCATGGATGTAAATATAAGGTATATTTAATCTGTGGAATACGGATATTGCTCTGTCTTTAAAAATATTATTTATTTAAGTAGAATCTTATAAGTATATGTATAATAGTATATGATTAAATTGGTCGTGAAGCTATCACCGGTACGTAGATTCCACTGTAATGAAACGGCAAAAAGCTTCGTTACTTTGTCTTAAAGGGTACATCGACAACTATTTAAAATTTGTATGGAAATCAATAAATATTTTTTATTGTATAGTGTGTAACAAAAACCCTGTCCGACCCGTGAAGTGGTTATTAGGTATCGTGAGTTGGTTCTATTTATGTAATCGTAATGTACCCATTAAAAAATATTAATTGTGTTTAACGACACTGTTGATGGTAAACACAACAACAACTGAGGTCATGACCTCGTGTATTAACTACCCGATAGGTAAGAGCTATCGACTGCTTTTGCCCGCATCTATGTTGCCATGTAATTTTCGCAATTTAATTAAATTTTATTCGGGGTAAATTTTTTGCTTAGTATTATAAAAAAATATTACATAAATCGTCTCACGATACCTAATAACCACTTCACAGATCGGACAGGGTTTTTGTTACACACGGTATATATTCTGTCATTATGTAATAAGCATTATACATATATGTTATTTTTTTATTTTATTACAAATACCTTGCCAGGGATGATTTTATTGACTTTGCGGAGATGTTTTAACTCGTTCTCTCTAATGCCAAATTACTGATGTCAGAAAGAGAGAAGTGACGTGTCACTGTTCACATCGCTATACAACGTCTATAATTAATGGTGGTATTATTGTATAGTTATAGTTTAAGAATGGGTTGTAAGAATTAAATTATATTAATAATAAATAATTGAGTTTTATTTAGTAGCAGTATAAGTTGCCATGTAAATATGGTATGGCGGTATGTAGGTATGGCGGTAAAATAACTATAATATTTACTAATAATTAGTTAACCTACTTACAATTTTAAGCGAGTCTGTTTGTCTGTGAGTTGAAGAGAAGGCGCGGCTGCAATACTCGTAAATTTCCAAAATTTTGCAAGAAAATCGTTAAATTGGCAATACTAGAATGGAATGGCAGTGTTCAATCCGATGGTACTGCATGTAGTTTGCCTCGTTGGTCTAGTGGCTACATGTGAGGCCGCAGACACGGTGGTCCTGGGTTCAATTCCCAGGTCGGTCCAATAAAATGTAATTGAGATTTTCAGTGAAAATTCTCAGTAACAGCCCGGAGTCAGGAATTTGGTAGTGAGTACAATCTCGTGCCTCAGAAAGCACGTAAAGCCGTTGGTCCTGCGCTTGAACTCTTTTCGGTCGTGTCGGACTGCCGTCCCATCAGGTTTTAAGATTTAGGGAATAGAGAGTGCACCTGTGTTTGCGCACACACTTGTGCACTATAATATCTCCTGCACAGTTGGCTAATCTCCCCTGAGATTGGCCGCCGTGGCCGAAATCGGTCTGGAGGACTATTATTAATTTTACCGGGAATCCTCGACTATAGAGAAACATTATCTATCTCTTTTTAACATTTTAGTTAAAAAGAGTCCGCCGATAGAAAGGTTAGAAAAGTAGAATTATATTAGTTTTTTTAATTAATGGTTATTTCTTTTAACGAATAGGTATTTCATGATATAAGTTGTCTTTTTTGATATGAGTTTGAATTGCAGCTGAGAGAGAGTGGTAGAAATCTCGCCCAGAGTGCTGGTAGTGCTTAAACCGGCACTGCAGGCAGGTCTCCAACCTAGTAAAGTTTGAAGTCATTATGAAATGATTAAAGCATCTTTTGTTTTTTTTTTATTTATTAGTAATCTGTAAAATTTCAAAGTGAGGCGACCTAGCCTCGACGATGTAGGGTGCATGATGGTTCCCAGACTTTTTTCGTCATAGACCACTTTCAAAATGTAGATTGTTCCGGTGGACTCCCTGCAGCTACATTTCTACCATATTCCCAAAACTCGACAAAAAATGTGAAGATGAGATGTAACTATGAAAATTTATTGTGATTGGAGTGCAAAAAATTAAAGTTAGCCAATTTTTTACAAGTAACAGTTGCCGAGCTTTTTTTTCTTCTTCTTCATCAAACGAGCAGGAGTTTCACCAGGCTAGGTGAAGTCAAGCAAACATTTTAATTCTTCACTATCGAAAGCAAATGATTTTTCGCGTACCCCCAATTTTTGTCACGTCAACGTAGACCTCCATCGAGTCTCCTGTGGACTTCTGGGGGTCCACTTTGTAAACTAAGGCTTGAAAATCATCAATCATAACACTAACGAATAACTTCAACGTATTATCATGTAGTAAAATTTTAAAAGGATGTGCCCTGGGGTCTTTGACGCATGTGATGGGAGCCTCACCAGTAACGATTGTCGCAGACGATAACGCCGACACCCTAGTCTTGAGCAGCGGATGCCATGATTATCTTGACGATCCTTAGGCTGCCGTAGTGTCGTCCACCTTGATGTCTAGCAATTCTTAACAGCGCGATTTTTATGGTACCTTATTTATGACTCGCATAACCATTCTACAGATATAGCTGTCGGCGGAACGTGATTATGAAAGTGAGGTAATGTAATATTGTGTAATGTTATGTACGTACGGTATAAATGATTTTGTGACTAAATAATACTGTACTCAGTAGTGGGTTATTAATGTTATACAATTAGTGAGTTTATGGATATAAGCACACATTGGGAATAAATCGACCGCCTCCTGACTATTTTTTAAGCTGAATTTTTTTAAACAAGGCATGATAAAAATCCCCCTGGGTTTCTTTCGCAGTTTCTTCTCAGGTCATGGTGTTTCTTTTCCGAAATGGTAGTAAGTAGTTTCTAATTTGACAATCAATAATTAAGTGTAATGCTTCTATGATAAATGAAGGATTTTGTCTTTAATTTTTTGAATAAGAATGAAGCTTGTGAATGTCTCACTATAGGACAATGATTACGACGTTTAAGAAGTTTTTGAGTTCATAATACGCCCCTTATTTACTGCGGCTTGGCTATACCTCTGGTAGAATTTCACCCATGAAGTTTCCTCCGAATATTTTGTATCACATACACTTGCAAACAGTGGGGATTACCCGGACTGATAATATGATTCTAAGTTTGAATGCACATAATCTATGCAATAATCTATCTCTAGTCAGCCTAATAATAGTTACATAGTTATATGTAATCCAGCTTGATTTAAAAATTGCGTTTCACACAATTTTATTGGTAAATTCATTGGTCATAACACGGGCGAGGTTATTACATTTACACGTAAAAGGCATCTAATACTTTTATTTAACAAGGTTATGAACCCTCGAAAGGGATGAGGGCTTTTAAATCTACTCTCGACCTTCAAGGACGTTCAATGAAATATTTATTGAAGTTCAATTTATGACGGACTGGCGATGACGTAGATTTCTACACGTTAGTCATTTTTATTTTATATCTGGACTTATGGACGATTAACAGTTAATATCGCTCTTTGACAAAATTTAGACATCTATATTATTTATATTATTAGTTTTTGTGTATATACCAATATATTATTATCGTATTAATTGCCACTTAGTGAACGGACATAGACCTTGCTCACACGCAGCCTTGAGACGGACTGTCTGTAGTATAGTATGAAAGAGATCATAGACAATTTTTAGTGATTTTTATTGTTTTGACATATTCCGAACAATATCTGATTATGAACAGGTTTCATATTTATTAGTATTGTTATTGGATCCAATGTTGGACGCATATGATGAATCTCAGAAATCGCAGAAGATATCATTATATTTCCTAAGGCTATTAGCCTTCTTTGTGTGAAACATCTACTAGCCTTCCTCGGTAAGACCGACTTGTATGCCGTGACTGCAAACATACATATATACTTAGTGGTAGAGCTTTGTGCAAGCTCGTCTGGGTAGGTATCACCCAGTCATCAGATATTCTACCGCAAAACAGCAGTACTTGTTGTTCTTGTGTTCCGGTTTGTAGAGTGAGTGAGCCAGTGTAATTACCGGCACACAGGACAAAACATCCTAGTTCCCAAGGTTCGTCGCGCATTGGAGTTGTTAGTGCTGGTTACCATTTCCATTGTCTATGGGCGTTGGTGACCACTTACTATCAGGTGGCTCATATGCTCGTCCGCCTTCCTATACAATAATTTAAAAAAAACTCATATATGCCGGGCTTAGAATAGCACTCTCGCATCTCTTCCCGTGGGTGTCGTAAGAGGCGACTAAGGGATTGCGTGCCACACGGATCGCTCCCGGTACCTCTCTGATCAACAGAGTAGACTATGTGAGGGGTCCGGGCAACCAGGAGGGTGCCTTTAGACACAATGGTGGAGGCAAGGACGGGCTCGGTGTGCACTTACCCTGCCGCCGAGCAGGCTATGCCACTGTCCTTCAAATCGGAATCCCGTGCTTCAAGGTGTCGTGGACATGTCTCGCGGCTTCGCATGGGATCTTGCCTTAATCGGCTGAACCGCGAGAAAGAAAACCTCTATAAAAAATCACCCCAAATCCCAAGTGACGACGCAGCGCGAGGGGATGCATGGCTGATGGGTAGTTCAGTCGTGACTGCGTTCCTACCAGGGTACCGGCCGACACCCGTGGCGAGTTATGCAAGGCTTATCCAGGTGCAGAGGGCACCGCCTGGATGGACCGTCTTTCCCCCATACTCGTGGGAATTATATGGAAGAATTTACAAACACCCAAAAAGACGTAACGGATGAGGTTAGCCAAGGAGGCAATGCTGAGTGCGTAGCTGCATCGCAGCCGGCGCAAGCTCAGCCAGCGGGCAGCATTTGCCACCCTTACGGGCGACAAGAGTCGAGGAGACTCCAGACGTTCTCGCAGCCTCGAAACTGAGAATACTTGACAGTGCACAAGTGGGACCGGAGGGCCGTACTCGCCTTCGTAAAAAGAGAAGGGAACTACTTGGGCCAGAGTCGGCTTCAAGCGACGCACTGCCGCCTCCGAAGGTGCCGAAGGCACGGGCGGGGAGAGGCAGGTCGCAGGTTGCCATGACGAAACCAGCGAGACTACGCCGAGATCAATGTGGGCGTTTCATACGCCCGGATGCGCTGGGTTCAAGTACGGCCGAGGATGACATATTGGGCGAGGGTTCTGACGTGAGTCAATTATCCACGAGGATAATGGAAGCCAACGACCCTCCTTCTGACGAGGATACTGAGGACGAGCTCTTTGATCCTTCTGTGGTGCCAGCTGCCAGGAGAGCAAAGAGGAGCCTCTTTGGACCCGAAGAGCTTGGGGTCGAGATGCAGGCACGTCAAACTGACAAATTAATTGCCTGTATTACCAACGACCTACTGGTCATGTAAAAGGTTGCGGACCCCTCTCGCAACATTAAAGGGAGCTTTGGCCGCAGTCTACGTGTGGCCACGCGAAAATTGACTGCTGCAGTGGCGAAATTGACCCGACGACGAGTCGTTAATGACGATATCCTGAGGTTGGAGCGTGAAATCTCTGAACTTCGCGCCAAAAATGCCAACCTCAGCGAACGCGTGGAGGTACTAACGCTGGAGCTGGGATCGACCCGAGATAGAGAGAGTGCTCCTGCGCCAGCACCAGAGACACATAAGCGGAGGAGATAATTTCTGCTGCTCCGACAAAAAAGGGTAAAGCAAAGCGTGGTGCAGTGGCAGTTGCTAAGGTTCATTCTGCACCTGCCGACTCGAGTGCGTCAAGAGAAAATGACGCCAGGCTTTCGGAGCGGCTCGAGGCCATCATGGAGGCAAAACTGGCCGCCTTTGAGGCCAAAATCTTTCTCGACCGGGTCATAAGACCTCCGTTGGGGAGGAAGCCAGCACCAGAGGTAGTGGTGGAGGTGGCACAAGGGCCGCCTAAAAGTAAAAAGAGGAAGAGAAAGGGCGGGAACAAGGCACCCGCTCATCCACCTGTTGTAGATTCTGCAACAAACTCTGCGACGCCACCTGAGACCTGGGCGTCGGTGACGAAGAGGAAGACAACACCCAATTTCCAGCCGAAAACGGCTCCTTGTCAACCGATACAAAAGGATACGAAGAAGCGGTGGCATAAAAGGAGACGGCGGACAGTCCTGAACTCGGCAGCGGTCTCGGTGACTGTCCAAAACAATGAGAAGACTTCATATGCTGAGGTCAGCTGCCAAGAGCAGAATTAAGCTGTCTGACCTCGGCATCGAGACGGTTGACCTTGAAAGGGCTCTGACAGGTGGTATGCTGCTTAATATCAGCGGCCCCAACTCTTATGAGAAGGCCGACCGCCTCGCTACGCGGATGCGTGAAGTTCTTACGGACTTCAGTGTGAGGATAGCTCGTCTAATTAAAACGGGCGATTAAGATCTTGGACTTGGACGATGCCACGACGCCGACCGAAGTCGCGTCGGCTGTCGCAGAAATGGGTGGATGTTCCGTGGAGAACGTAAAGGTGGGAGAAATCCGTCGTGCGCCCATGTCCCTAGACGTCGTCTGGGTACAATGTCCTCTCGCTGCCGTACGCAAAGTGACGGCAGCAGGGCGGATCTGTGTCGAATGGGGCTCCGCAAGAGTTAAGGCACTGGAGAGCAGACCTCTACACTGCTACCGGTGTCTCGAGAAAGGTCACGTTGGGCAGAGGTGCGCAAGCACCGTCGACCGGAGTGACAGGTGTTTCGCTTGTGGCGAGATTGGCCATAGGGCGAAGGAATGCACCTCTCGGTCGATGAAGTGTCCTTTATGCGTGGACATGGGTCGCCCTTCGGCTCACCGTTTCGGCGCCAAAGGGTGCTGCCCGGCAAAGGGAAGGAGGAAGAAAAAATCTTCTCCTCCTGTCTCATCCCAGACGACCGCCGAGGCTCTTGCCTTAGTAGCGGGCCCTAGCCCGCAGGAGGCAATGGAGGTTTCCAATTCGCGGGTGTAGAGGTGATTCAGGCGAACCTTAACCACTGCCGCAACGGTCAGCAATTGCTGATGCAGACCCTTGCGGAGCGGTCCATAAGCCTCGCAATTGTGGCAGAGCCCTATAATGCCGACCACCCTCGCTGGTTCGGGGACGTCACTGGAACAGTCGCTGTCTATTGGGGGGGCGGGTTATGGGGGGCAAGGATTCGTGGCCGTACATTGGGGCCCTTTGGCTATTGTGGGGTGCTACGTCTCTCCCAATAGGTCCCTCGCCGACTACGAGGTGTACCTCGCCTGAGAAGGGCTGGCAAGCTGCATATACAGATGCCTACCCCGTCCCTTGATCGTCTTAGGGGACTTCAATTCCCACGCCAGGGCTTGAAGTAACCACAGAGACAATCCTAGAGGAGAGACGTTACTCGGGTGGGTGGCAGTTCTGTTGGAAGTGCCTCGGAAAGCACGTAAAACCGTTGGTCCAGCACCTGAACTCTTTCCGGTCGTTGGATTGCCGTCGCATGGGGTTACGAGAGTTAGGGAATAGAGAGTGCACCAGTGCTTGCGCACACACTTGTGCACTGTAATATGTCCTGCGCAATTGGCTAATCTCCATTGAGATTGGCTCGGCCAGTCTAAATCGGTCTGGAGGACTATGTTTGTATATGTTGGTATTCTTTGATTATAAATGGTTTTTACTATCCATCAATTTCGATGTGTCTCATCTGCCGGTCGTTCTGTGGCAGTCAGTTTTTTCTTTAAAAACGTAGTTAACCTCAAGATGTTTTCTTTCGCTGCCGAGTTTGAAATGAAATATCAACGAAGTTTAGCACTTGAGAACAAAGTGGTACTTTTGTCTTGACCTTCTGTTAGCATCAATTTGTTTGTCCCTTTACATATAGGGTCGTCTCGGCCGAACTGAAAAGTGCCTCGTAATTTTTTATGGTTCGATATATAAGATAACTTTTCGCCCTCATAATGAGTAAGATATTGAATAATCGAAAAAACATACATATATGTTCGTCATTGTGTCGTTTTGACATTTATTTTTCTTTTTTTTATGGTATAATAATAATAAGTCTTTATCTGCATGAATTTTGTACAAGAGATATAATAATAACAACACAATATAGCCACATAGTAACATGCAAATAGTACATTTCCAATTCACATTTTATTGGTACTTACTAACTAATGATCTCAATTTGACAATAATTCATTCATTAATTCAATTTTACATATTGGTAGGCGGACGAGCGTATGGGCCACCTGATGGCAAGGAATCACCAACGCCCATAGACAATGACATTATAAGATATGTAAACCATCGCTTAAATCGTCATTGCGCTACCAACCTTGAGAACTAAGATGTCATGTCCCTTGAGCCTGTGATTACACTGTCTCACTCATCCTTCAAACCGGAACACAACAATACTATGTATTGCTGTCTGGCCGTTAGATATGTGATGAGTGGGTACTATCCAGATGAGTTTGCAGTAATCCCTACCAAGTTTTGATCTGGCCGTAAGAGTTCAGGCGCAGGAGCAACGGCTTTACGAGCTTCCGAGGCACGGGAGTTTATATACCCAACTTCTATACAGACAGAAAAACCTATCAACTTTTTATTGCTCCGACATAAAGGCTTTGAGCCCAGAACCTCGGAATCTGCTGCCTTATATCCAGCCACTAGACCAAAGAGTATGTTGTAGTTGATAAACGATTGAACTATCAAATAACACGTTGCGGCTTTAAAACACAACCGACACGTCAGTATAAATGTTCAATATGTGATTTGATGGAAGGTTTCCGTGATAGCTAATACAACTTAATTAAGAAATAAAAGATAATTAACGCTGTCAAACAATTTAATTGGATAGCAATTTAGTTATTTCGGACTAATCTAGTGGTTAGTGGTTTAATTAGTGAGCGGAAATATTGTTCAAATAAGGATATAAATATCCTGGGACATTATTCAAACAGGGCCACCTGATCCCAAACTGAGCAGAGCTCGTACTATGGGAATCAGACAAATGGTATACTACGTACTATGTACTATTTTTCTTTTGTAAATACATACTTATATAGATGATTACACCCAGATTCAGGACAAACAGACATGTTCGTGCACACAAACCCATGACCTGCTGCGCGAAAGGCAAGTCTACCAACCACGATCAGATGACCGTGTGTGAATAATGTCCCAGGTATATTATTATTATATTATTAATGCACCACCAACTAGGAAACTAAGGTGTTACGTCCCTTTAAACCGGAACAGAACAATACTGAGTATTGCTGTTAGAATATAATTATTATGATGCGTGGGCCCAGACGCGATTGCACAAAGCCTTACCACAAAGTATTATGCCATAGAATTAACCATATCAATATTATTAAGTATTACGAGTAAATGATAGGATTAATATTGAATAATTTACAACTGTGTTGGAAAACGTTTTTAAACTCAAATGTTGTCTGTTCGGAAACTTCGTTCATTGTTAATTTCCGTTTGAAAACGAATATAAGATTTTGTGTAATTAAACCGGAGTTTCGCAGTTGATTTGGAAAACAACGGAATTTGATAAGAGTCTGGCTTCCTTCTGAATGTTCATTCTATTTTTGCGAAAGGAATTAATTAATATTTTCACAATGGTTCCGTCGAATCATTTGTTACCGGTATATTTTGGCGCGAAAACTTCGAACGTCGCCATCTTTTGAAAATTCCTTATTTTTTAAAGTTGCTCTGTATATTTTTGATATAATATTAAATATATGATTTTTGATATATTTAGTATTATTAACATGAAATAATAATATATGTATTTAAAAACAAAATTATGTTCAAACCTTTGCAAATACCAATACAGTTAATAACTAAGCTTATCAGACCAATCATATGAAACCGTAAAAAAAGTATTATTTTTTTCTTAAAACTGTCAACCAATTTAATATTGGCCAACGATAGCAATGCAGAAGTCCGCAGTTTTCGAGTAAAACAGCGAGGCCGGCAAAGACAAATTACTTTATTTCTTCCCCTATTTATTTATTATGGCTCCTTCTGCTTTCATTATTTTTTTTGTTTCCAACTGTCCCCTTATTTTCCGAGTCGGTTGTTTATCAACTCAACAGTCTATTCCTCATTGGTGGAAACTTTTAGTAACTTATTTATTATTTATGACTTGGACTGGTCTGGATATGCAGTGTGTATTTTTATTACTCATTTAATCATTTTTTTTTCTTTTTCTGGCTTGTGTCTACGCTATTTGAGCGCAAAATATTCGGCAAATGTTACGTATAGGAGAGGTGACACATTTGGTATGAGATCTCATTTAATCTTTATCAATTGGTTATTTGACAGATCTCGAAGTTGTTTATATTGTTTTAATAAATTGATAAACATTACCCTTGTTAAGATTGTGGGGTAAAACAATTTTTTTTTTTTACTATTTTGAATGTGACCACTGACGAATTACTGATGACATATTGAGACAGATGTGATATAATTTTTTAGCTGTAATTAAAAGTATGATTAATTCTATCGAAAATTAAAAAGCAAAATTTTTATCATTAACACAAATATAAAATTATATTTTATGGATAATCTGTAATATTAAGTTTTAGATTATTATTCATTCTTATTTTAGAGTCATTAATTGGGGTCCAAGAATTCGTTTTTCGTTGTTATCCTAAATCTAATTTCTGCATAAATATAATATTTCTAAAGGTAAACTTAATTATACAAGTAAATTAAAATGTACAAACCCTCGACGAAACAAGGTCATACAAGTAATATAAAAATTGAAATTATAGATAATATATATATATATATATATGTATATAAATAGTATTTACTTAAAACTTGTTATGAAAACGCAAAGGGGCCAATGGGTAAATGATAAGATGAATATACATTGTTCTTTGTCATGTGAAGAAAAAAAATTGTATAAAATAAAGATGGCGGTGTAGACAGACGGTTTCCCGCTCATCCGTCCTTTCAATGACACCAGGTGTGGAATATTTCAAACTCCACTTAAAGATTCACAAACGTCGGTTGAAGTTCTGTCGAATTTTTCTCGCATTATATTTTTTCTTGCTTCATAAATTTTATATAAAAAAAAGTGTTAGGAGTTTGTCTGTGTTTAATGCAAAAATAATTTATTTATAACTATTATTACAAATAAATAGTCACATAATGATTTGTTTAGATTATTCTCTGAACGAATTTCACGTAACGATTTCGTAGATTTACTCGGTGGTAGAGCTTTCTACTCGGTGGTAGAGCTTTATACTCGGTGGTAGAGCTTTGTGCAAGCTCGTCTGGGTAGGTACCACCCACTCATCAGATATTCTACCGCAAAACAGCAGTACTTTGTGTTGTTGTGTTCCGGTTTGAAGGGTGAGTGAGCCAGTGTAATTACAGGCACAAGGGACATAACATCTTAAATCCCAAGGTTGGTGGCGCAGTGGTGATGTAGTTTTTTTTTTAAGAAATATACAAACCACTGTCTATGGGCGTTGGTGACCACTTACCATCAGGTGGCCCACATGCTCGTCCATTAACCTATACCATAAAAAAAAAAAGAAAAAAGACGTAGATTTAAGTTTGTTATTTGAATTTTTTTTAATCACTCAATAGAAAAATTGTTTATTTTATCTACATTATTTTTTAACTATTCCCGGACTGTTTTGTACATAACATAAAAAAAAAAATATCTCCCGTCTCACTACATTATATTCCAAAAGTTTTTCTTAAGTGAAAACATAAGTAAAATACAGAAAAAGTCAGTCACAAAAGTTAGTGATTGAAAAGAAAAGTTGATTCCTTAAGGGCGAAGATTTTCCCGCCAAAACTTGTACTTCAGCTGACGTTACGCATGTATAATCTGTGCTCATTTTAGAAACTTGCCGCTTTGTTTTTTTTTCACAATCAAGAGGCAGAAGTTAGAGAGCCTTTTTCTGTTTTGTATTTTTTACAACGGTCAACATGGGCAAGTTTTAAAGCTTGGAGTACACGAGACACTGAAGCATCTCTGTTAAATCGTATTTTAAAAGTAAATAGACCACTTTATCTTTGTCACTCAATTATTAGTAATTTAAAATAATTAAACTACTGAGGTATGTTTTAATATATCTTACATATTAATTACTGTAACATTTTTTCTGTCATCATTACAATGAAACGGATTAATTAAAAAAAATATTAAAGCTAATGTTTATAAATAAATGTAAAAATGTTTATTAAGAATTTATTGATTCCATTATTTTTAAATGCTAGAGTTAAATATTATCAATGCAGTGTGAACTAGGTATTTCTTCGTTACCGAGGCAATCAACCGCTGTAGCTATGATTGTCAAGTCTTTGAGATTCTGTTTTAAATAACAACAAACTTCTTTACAATTCTGAATGTTCATCGTAGACGCCCAACGTTGGGCGAATGGTTCAATTTATATTTTTACTATTTTAAATTTTATGTTAAATTTTTACATAAATTAGAGAAGTTTGGTTAAAGTGTTGGTCTGAATAGATTAAAAAAAAGTACAATATTTTTCAAACTAATACGATAGTGTTGTAATTTTAGGTATTTATATATTTTATTCGGGTTTTAACTGTCCGTGTCTGTTAATCAGCTCGTGACCAAAGAGTATTGTATAAAATACTTACGTCGTCAAACCACAGTAAGTACAGTGTAAACTTAATAAATAGTTTATAAATTAATGTTTCACATCAGGTAAGTCAACCGCCAAATACTGGTCAACATAAAAAAAAAAAACAAAATTAATAATTTTTCGTCGTCCATTTCATATTTATATGAATGATAACGCAGAGATTTTTATATTAGCATAATAACCGTGTAAAAACTCCTTTCTCTGAACTTTTTATCCTAATTTATATCATATACCGTTTTTATTCTAACCCAGTAGTTTTTCTGACTTTTTCATCCTAATAAATGATGGACATTTCCATAATGATGTGTGACGAGGGACGGTGTTGAATTATGTGAACAAAAAAATATTTTTATGACGTCTAAAACTATAGATTTCTAGGTCTCGAATTTACGAAATATAATTAACTATTTTCAAAATATAATAACTTCGTTTATAAGAATACTATTAAATACGAAAAAGTAAAAAAAAAAATAACCACAGAAGTCAGTAAAATTTCAATTTTGATACTTACACGGCCGAGATGGCCCAGTGGTAAGAACGCGTGAATCTTAATCGATGATCATGGGTTCAAACTCGGGCAAGCACAACTGAATTTTATGCGCTTAATTTGTGATTATAATTCATTTCGTCCTTGACGGTGAAGGAAAACATCGTGAGGAAACCTGCATGCGTCAAATTTTACTGAAATTCTGTCACATGTGTATTCCACCATTGGAGCACTACTAAATACAAAAATAATTTGAAAACATAAAAAAAAACCACAGTGTCAGTCAAATTTAAATTTTTGATAGTTACACGGCACGTACAACACGTATGTGTAGATTTGTTAGTATTTTTTTTTAGATAAATTTAAAAATCCTTTAACATTTCCAAAATTATTTATAAAATTTTGATTTCACTTATTTTTAATTTTAATTAATTCAACAATAGTGTTCGTATTCATTTATAGTCTCGGCACTTATAAGCCTTGTCAGCTTGTTTGCTGCACAATCTGCCGACACTGTCTTTTAATTCATGCTTAAACACATCAAACATATTTAATAAAAATAATATGATATCCAACAGCAAAAGTGAATTTATAAAAACCTCGAAACGATCTTTATAAAAATGAAACACGTAACCAGTGAGCGAGTAATTACTTTTAAAAATCCAAATAACACAATTGAACAACATTCGACAAATCACAAATCGCGTCAATAATGAATTAACTATTTTACCTTTCTGTCCACCAACAAAATGGCAGTTTTTAATTAGCGCGCGTTTTTTTATAATATATAGGAATCTCCTAACTTTATGAAATATTTATTTTGACAGAAAACGCTTAATTTTTACAATCTACTTCAAATATAATAGTGTTGTTATTATATATAATTATATTATATAGGATAAATATATTTATTTCATTAACAAAACTCTACGTTTTTTTTTTTTTAGCATTGATTGGCTGACGATCATATGGGCCACCTGAAGGTAAGTGGTCACCAACGCCCATAGACATTGGCAGTGTAAGAAATGTTAACCATCGATTACATTTTTTTTGTTTTATAGAATAGGTAGGTGCACGGGCCACCTAATGGTAAGTGGTCACCAACGTCCATAGACATTGGTATTGTAAGAAATGTTATCCATCGCTTGCATTGCTAATGCGCCACCAACCTTGGGAACTAAGATGTTATGTCCCTTGTGCCTGTAATTACACTGGATTACTCACCCTTCGAACACAACAGTACCAAGTACTGCTGTTTTGCGCTATAATATCTGATGAGTGGGTGGTACCTACCCAGACGAGCTTGCACAAAGCTCTACCACCAAGTAAATTTTTATTTTACTCTGTATCTTTTAATCATCATCACGTTCTATCTCTCACATCTGCCGAGCGGGCTGTCACAGCTACATTTATTATTGTCTGTTAGATCCTAAAATGGCTTCGAAGATGACCAGCGTTTCGTCATAGACGCGACATACTATTATGATTGAAGGCACGGTCGTATACACAGGGCTTGCAACTGAGTCCAATTTCAGTGGTGAGAGATAGGTGCGAATGTGTTACAACTGCTAATTCGCAATACCATCCGTTGTACGTACTACGTCGCTGCTATCGAAGCTAATAATTTTCTCTTCCAAGTATTGTGTTATTTAATCATTGTTATATCGTTTTGTTGAGTTTTGCGGATTTTTTGTTATTTTTGTTTTGTTATTTAACTGTTTTGTTGGGATTTGAAAAAGTGTTCGGGATAATTATTACGCGAATTGTCATACCTCTGGCGGCCGTAAATTGAACTTAACAGCGTCATTATGTCAACGTACCCCATGCCCGGGTAGAGAGGGAAACCTCGAGGCCCGTACCCGGACTGGACTTAGGGCCAGTAAGGAAGAACCCAGTCTCTTAACGTACCCCATACTGAAGTTGCAAGCCCTGTGTATACGACCGTGATTGAAGGCTATTTTGAATGCATCTTAAATAGTCGATATTTTAAATGTGTATTTTTGAATATTTATTTTAAGACTTTATTATTCGTATTTCATTAGTTGGTATTATGCTAAATTAAATAACCATAAAATAAAACCAGTTTGTTTGAACGAGTGAACAGGGTATTATGATTGGCTTGTGATAAATTTTCATATTCATATTGTATTATTTTTTCTCTAATATAGATAGCTGGTGCAAGTATAACTGATGGTAAGTGGTCATCAACGCCCATAGACAATGTCGCTGTCAGAAATATAACCCATTCCTTGCATAACCAATGAGCCACAAATCATGGGAACTAAGACGTTATGCCCCATGTGTCTGTAGCTACACTGGCTCACTCACCCTTCTAGTACAGTAGTACTGCTTAGCGGTAGAATATCTGATGAGTGGGTGTTACGGAGTAAATAGACGTCAGTGACGTTATATGTTCGACGCGTGCTTATTGATTGATATATATTGTTGATTGATGACTGCAAGGCTGATTTGTTTTTTTTTAATTTATTTGTTTGATATAAGCTGTTGTAGATTTAAGCTTTAAACGGCTTTGCACAAAGCCTTGCCACAGTTGAAAATTCACACAAAGTAATTTTAATTTCGCGTGTAGTCTGTGTATGGTTTAGTTACTTTGGAGTATGCGACAATTTGGCGGGAATAATTTCGTAAATCCGACGGGAATGCGTCAAAGGAAGGGAGGCGAACCGCACTATTCAATTCACTGTTTACTAGATTCGATTAAATGTCACAATCATTGGTGTATTGTTTTATAGAAGTAAACTTGATTTCATGTCAATGAGAGTTGTCGAATAAAATGCAACGCAAATGTGTAACGTGTGTGTTCTGACGCAATGTATCACCTCCATTTTGTTTTACATTTTTGTTCTATTCCTACTATTAATATTTAAGCAATAATGATTTTTAAAAATGCCTGACTGACATCCAACGCACATAATGAAACGTGGACTACCCAAGTTTCGAAGGATTTTTCAAAATTCATCTCGGGGGGGAAAATGCGGGATAAACGTAAACTTATTATTAAAAAATAAATTTGATATTATGCGTTAACAAGTTATGTTTAATAGCTTGGTAATTAGAATATTTATTTTTTTGTTTTATAGAATAGGTAGGTGCACGGGCCACCTAATGGTAAGTGGTCACCAATGCCCATAGACATTGGTATTGTAAGAAATGTTATCCAACGCTTGCATCGCCAATGCGCCACCAACCTTCGGAACTAAGATGTTATGTCCCTTGTGCCTGTAATTCTCTTATGACCCGGGTTCCTTCAAACGAGGCGTGAAGAGGCATCTTGCGGGCCGGCAAGGCGGGGGCGGCTAGTGCAAGTCATTCTTCCTGACTGCACTAGCCGTCGTCGCGTTTGGACTTTACTATCACTTACCATCAGGTGGAGTAGAGTCATTTGCCCTCCCGGGTACAATAAAAAAAAAAAAAAAATTCCACTGGCTCACCCATCCTTCGAACCGGAAGACAACAATACCAAGTACTGTTGTTTTGCGGGAGATTATCTGATGAGTGGGTGGTACCTACCAAGACGAGCTAAATAGACGTTTAACATAAAAGAGTTATACATAATATCTTCATAACAACAATATCTTCCATAAATTGTAATATGAGCTGAATTGACATAAAACTCCGTCCCCATTGGTCGGAGCGGAATGTTGTAGTCTTATATCAGTAGCGACATCTATCTCGCCACATACGAAAACTAAAAACTGACGTACCCTACATCGCGATATTAAAGTTATCCGAGCGATTGAACATATATACAAGAACCCGACAACAACCGTCGGGCGGTAGCCCACCAGACTAACACCCGTCTGGTCGGAGGATCCTGCCTTTTCAATGGTGGATGAGGAACTTTACACTCTTAAGAAAGGATATTTGGTGTTCCTCCCAACACCAAATATCCTTTCTTAATAAATGAGCAATTTAACGCTAAACTATTCAATAGATCATCATGAAATTTTACCTAAACGTTGTCAGGGATATAGAAAATCACATAGAGTAAATACCATCTGTCTCTTTCACACGCAGGCAAAGCGTGGGTGAGGAAACTAGTCAAGCATATATTTAATTGAATTAAGAAATGGAGCGTGAGAAAATAATATCCTTGCAAAATATCGAGATATCAAAAGATTACGAATAATAAATCGTTACGCTCGTCGGTGGCGCTAAATCGCGGATTTTTCGTTATCTGTTCGAATCCCCCCTCCACGATACCCCCTATCTGTTCCTATCCCCTACCACGATGAATTAAAACGATAGCGTAATGTTTTCTTTTATTGGTTATGCGTTATCTTAAGTCGTAAACAATGGTTGGTGAGATTTGTTTTTTCTTAAAGTTAGAACAGATGTTATTGATACTTAATTTTATTTATTGAAATCGTTGAACCATCAACTTATCCTGATAAAAAAATAACGGAGACATTTACAGGTTTTGTTTTTGTTTTCTTAATTTAAATTGTATCAACATTATCATCTTAAAACATTATCTAATTATACTACTTCTAAAGTTGGAAAGGTGATTTTGATACTTATGATCGTAATATTTTATCTTATTCCATTAGTACGAATCGCAACTGGTAACAATAATTCTTAGCCTCTGCAATAACTCAGTTTCAAGCGGATAACCGCCCGGATGACGGATCGTGGCGATCTCTTTGAACTCACACCTCCATTATTGACATAGCTATCTTGAACAATCTCTATTTTAAACTAGTTATTTTTCAACGGCTTACTCGCTATGTATGCCGGATAATACAACATACACTCTATTTAAGTAGGCTTCTAGACGATTGAATCGTCATTATAATTACTTTTATTTGACACTTATTTACTCGGTGGTAGAGCTATGTGCAAGTTCGTCTGCGTAGGTACCACCCACTCATCAGATATTCTAACGCAAAACAGCAGTACTTTGTATTGTTGTCTTCCGGTGAGTAAGCCAGTGCAACAGGCACAAGGGACATAGCACCTTATTTCCCAAGGTTAGTAGTGTATTGGTGATGTAAAGTTAATATTTTGACAATGTCTGTGTGAGGTGGTCACCGTACCATCAGGTGGCCCATATGCCAATTCACCAATTTTAAATAAAAAAATAATCTCAAATATCCATATATACCAACATACATATTATATGTATGTATATATATGCTGTACACCTCATCGTAATTATGTGATCCTATTTCGTCGTGTTAGCGATCGTTGCTTTAGGGACTACACATTTTGACATGGCCTTATGTTATTAAAATAAGGAATGACGTACCCTTTGCATTTTGTTCCGGTACTTCTCGGAAACTATATTACAAGCTGAAAAAGTTCTTACAATTACTATTCGATAATATTTCTTATTAAGATCAAGTAACTAAATAAATTATTAAAGCACTGAGAATACATTAATTCGTATAATTGAGTATATAGTAAATAGTTATGTAGTTCTGTCAATATACTTTCTTGTTAGCTATTTAATCGTTAAGAAAATTCTAGCTTATACCATTTGGACCTTTTATTTGATCTCGTTGGAAAAACGCATACCGTGTTTCCCATGAAGTTTCTAGAGAGAAGCGTTTAGCGCGCCGGAATAAATATACATCGAGATCACATAATCACTACGATAAGGAGGTTGTGTGATAACCATTGGATAGAAGTTCTTTTTTTTTGTTATAGGGATCACTTGACGGAAAGTGACTACCACGCCCCATGGACACCTGCAACACCCGAGGGCTTGCAGGTGCGTTGCCGAGTTGTTTTTTCTTTGTTTAATTACATTTTTTACTTTTGTTGTAACTGAGTATCTATCAAGCTCTATGAATAAAATTTAACTTATAAACCCACACGACACCGGTGTTGCCATACGCTAACAAAGAAACAAAAAAAAAAACGCCTATTCTTTGACAATGACGCGACACCGAAATAGGTGCGCTGGAATGAATTTTGAATTCCTATAAGAAATATTTTTGAAATATATATCTTGAAAATATATTATTTTAATTAATTAATACATAGTTCCCCGTTACTCCACTCGCGTAAATTTAATTTCTCCGGTACAATACGTTATTTGCGAGCTCGTTGGTCTAGTGGCTAGTTATAAGGCCGCAGACTCGGTGGTCCAGGGTTCAATTCCCAGGTCGGTCCAGTAAATCGTTATTGGGTTTTTCTGTCAGGAAATTCTCAGTAGCAGCCCGGAGTCTGGAAGTTGGAAGTGTGTACACTCCCGTGCCTCGGAAAGCACGTTAAGCCGTTGGTCCTGCGCCTGAATTGTTTCCGGTCTTGTCGGATTGCCGTCCCATCGGATTATGAGAGCTAAGGAAAAAAGAGTGCACCCGTGTTTGCGCACACACTTGTGCACTATAATATCTCCTGCGCAGTTGGCTAATCTCTCTTGAGATTGGCCGCCGTGGCCGAAATCGGTCTGGAGGACCTTATACGGCAGACTATCTGCCCGATCCGACTTCGTTCGGATAAACTTCAAAGAACAAAGGTATTCATACAAGTTACCCTCCTATTTACTTTCTTAAAGTTGATCATGATGTCTTATTAAATAAATCTATGTTGGTTAGCATAGTTTTCTAGTCTTAGTACTTTTAGCTGTGTTTTAATACTCTGTCAGGACAAAAGATTTTATAAGCATAGATTACATTACAATCACTTTTGTGGTTTAGTAATGATAAGGTAACAGACATACAGGTAAAGGCAATTTGATATTATTTGAAACCAAAATATATTTTATGCAAGTAGCTCTACCACTTAAAATATACACATTACAGTTCGTTCTAATAAGAATAAATTGGAACATGTCATGCAGAAATGTTTTAATAAAATAAAAAAGTTATTAATATTCAAAAGAAGCCGAGATGGCCCAGTGGTAATAACGCGGGACTCTTAACCGATGAACGTGGGTTCAAACCCGGGCAAGCACCACTGAATTTCATGTCCTTAATTATAATTCATCTTGTGCTTGACGGTGAAGGAAAATTCTGCTACATGTCTATTCCACCAACCTGCATTGGAGCAGCGTGGTGGAATAAGCTCCAAACCTTCTCCTCAAAAGAGGAGAGGAGGCCTTAGCCCAGCAGTGAGACATTCACAGGCTGTTACTCTACTGTATTAATATTCAAAAGAGAAAACCATTTTTATAGTTACCCTGTTACATAATTTTATGAAATGCCTTTTATTTATTAAAAATAATATTGACGATGCTCTTTATGCTGAACGAATATTTCCAGTTACTCCTCCAATTAAGCGTATAGCTTGAATTAGGAGTGGAGATGACAACAGCCCAAGGGGTCAGGATCGTACTTGTGACTCAGACTCATAAACCATTGAGCCTGACGCTTAATTAATCTTTTTCTTTAATATCTCTGATCGAAATCTTTAATCATATTTAAAATATATGTATCGTATTGGTTATAGTTAAACTTTCAAATCAAATAAAATCAACAGCCAATCGTAATCCACTGCTGAACATAGGCCTCTCCCAAGGTGCACCAAAGCTCCCGGTCCTCAGTCTTCCGCATCCAGTCGGTACCCGCCACTTTCTTAAGGTCATCGGTCCACCTGGCTGGAGGGCGCCCTACGCTGCGTTTGCCGATCCGCGGTCTCCACTCTAGTTAAACTTTATACCGGTTTAAACCAGTTTTAACCGGAAATGTATAATATTTTTTTTATTGTGTATTTACTCGGTCTTTTTTATAACAACCATCTCAACCCTTGGTTAACAGGCGGGTGCAGCTGACCACTGGTTTCATACAATTAACTTTCTGAATGCATCTGTTGATCTAATAGCTAGATACAATTTCATTCGATACATGCAGGTTGCTTAGAAATGTTATCCTTCGCTCAGCACGAAATAAATTATTATAAACGCTATCGATTAAGGTTTACGCGATCTAAACTTGGATTTTATAATCTATTTAAACAAAACAATAGACATTTACTAGACATTAAACACAGAACAAGTAAAAATTTTTCCAAAATAATTAACCTGATGGTAAGTAGTTCCCACCGCACATAGACATAGGCGATGTGAGAAATATTAACCATACCTTACATCGCCAATTCCTCACCAACTTTGGGAATTAAGATGTTAAATCCCAGGCACTGGACTGCTATGAGAAATACATAATTACTTTTTTACTGACCCAATCAGAAATTTGAACCTAGGGCCTTGAAATATATGGCTTTATAGCTAGCCATTAGACCAACGAGGCAATCAAACATGCAATAAGGTATAAATTGGTACTTTTTGTCTTGAATTCGGCTTTACAGGAATTATCTGATAATCCACATAAAAAGAAGACAGCGACGACTGTATATTATAAAGTTAGTTTTAAGCGTTATTGGAAACTGCTTTATCATGAATTTTACACTGGTTAATTGTAAAGCTGCGTCTAGATGAAAGGAAAATTAGCAAATATTGTGTCGTTGTGAAATCGTAAGCAGATGTCGAGAGTCGTGTTTTCATTGTAAGCGGTAAACATCAAAGGAATACAAATTACGTGTGTAACTGTGTGGACGCTGCCATATTAAAACTAATTTTATTTAGTGTAATCTTAATGAATACAACCATTAAATTAACTTTTTTCCCTGCAACTTGAAGTGGATCTCTGGAAGGGAGAACTGGGTGGAAATCTAACCCAATTAAACCTTTGTGATCTGGTTATCGTTGGCATGGATCAGAGAGGTTACGGGATAGTTCCAATATAAAGCTTCCGTGACGCTTTTATGGTATCGAGCACTGGTCGTGGCTCGATGGAGCTATCTTCAGGGGGTAACAAAAGTTATCATAACCCCCCCACTCCTCGCTAGTACTAATTTTCAAAACACTAACCTAACAGGACATAATTGTCAACTATTTCAATGGAAACGCACCTTAAGAGCATTTGACTATCGCTGAGGACGACATTTTCAGTTTTTGAACGCTCGGCTATTTATAGGCTCGTAAACAGGTAAAGTTCAAATTTAGTTTCTGGGAGAATTTTTAATCGACCATAAAAGGTTCGCTTGGCATATAAATATATATACTAGCTACCCATCCCGGCTTTACATGGGTAGTAAAAGGGTCTACATAAAACTTTTATATCGTTATACCGACATATAATACAATAAATAAAATAATATACAAATATTATGTATACAAATATCAACTTTTTTATTTTAATTTTTAATTTTTGCTTGTAATTTTCCTAATTGGGGAAAACAACAATAATTTTCCTTTTCTCATTAAAACCCCCCCACTTTCCGTGATTCTGAGTCTCACTTAATTGATCATTATATACTCGTGATCACTAAATGTTAATAATTGATATTTGTCGTCGCCGTTTTCTTCAGGTCACCTGTCCGAAGCTCTACGTTTGCCGATTCACGGGCCACTCTCCGACTCATCTGTTCTAGCGGCCTTCCTTCGATATATGGGACCAGCTCAATACCACAGTTTCCTAATTTAAAATAAGTTTGCTTTCTAAATAAATAAGATTAATAAACTTATATCATTATATGATATAAATAGAGTATATATCATAAAAAACTATTACATTTTTAACAATAATAATATATTTAATTTAAACTAAAAGTAAAATAATTTCAAATAAAATTTTTACAATCGTAATTTTTTTCAAACCCACTACCCATCGGAAATTAAATTCTACTGAGAAGAACGTTCAATAAACTGAGTAGTTTGATCTATTTACTATCAATATATGTATATACATTTTATGTTTATCCAGCCTTAATGTAAACCAGTACTCTATATAAACTTGTTTTAAGTTATATATTTTTTTCTTTTTTTTTATGTCCCTTGTGCCTGTAATTACACTGGCTCACCCTTCAACCCGAAACACAACAATAGCAAGTATTGCTGTTTTACGGTTTGCGGTTTATATGCTATATTTAGAAAATATTTAATTTAAGTAATTGTCAAAGTTAAAAATATTTACGTACATAGTAAAATATTTACGTATATAGTCCTCCAGACCGATTTCAGCCACGGCAGCCAATTTCGAGAGAGATTAGCCAACTGCACAAGACATATAATAGTGCACAAGTGTGTGCGCAAACACAGGTGCACTCTCTATTCCCTTACTCTCATAACACGATGGGACGGTCTGCCTCGTTGGTCTAGTAGTTACATGTAACGCCACAGACACTGTGGTCCTCACTGGGTTCAATTCCCAGGCCGGGCCAATAAAATGTTATTGAGATTTTCTGTCGAAAGTTCTCAGTAGCTGCCCGGAGTCTGGAATTAAGAAGTGTGTACATTCCCGTGCCTCGGAAAGCACGTAAAGCCGTTGGTCCTGCGCCTGACTTCTTTTATTATATAACTTTATCATTACGATCATAAATGACAATAACAATACAACAAACAAAACAAAGGCAACCACTTTGTCTAATAAATATATACTAAATGTTTATTATTTGCTTAAAAATATATCTTCCAGTCGACCTAGTTCCGCGACCTTCGCACAAAAAGGTGTCTATGTCAGAGGTACAGTTCGCAAAAACATCTACACGTTTTCGCTAAAGCGAGTAATGGTGACAGAAAAAAAATTTGTCTATATATCACCGATCAGTATTCAGTACATCAAAAATATAAAAATATTTTAAATTTAACGTGTGACAAAAAAAAAATCACCTGTGATACACGTGATAGAAGTAAAACCTTACGTCGGAAATGGTTTAATCAAACGTTACACATAGAAACGCAAGCATTTTATTCAAAACTCGTATCTATAGTAATATATAAAGCTGAAGAGTTTGTTTGTTTGATCCGGCTAATCTCAGGAACTACTGGTTCGAATTTAAAAAATATTTATGTCTTGTATAGTCCTTTTATCGAGGAAGGTTCTAGGCTGATTTTTATCTATTATATTTTTATTAATTACTCAAATTATTTAATTATTTTTATCCTCAACAGTTGTATATAATATACATCCAAAACACGCTTTACATTTAATTTACTCGGTGCTTTGTGCAAGCTCGTCTGGGTAGGTACCACCCACTCATCAGATATTCTACCGCAAAACAGCAGTACTTTGTATTGTTGTGTTCCGGTTTGAAGGGTGAGTGAGCCAGTGTAATTACAGGCACAAGGGACATAACATCTTCTTCGTTCCCAAGGTTGGTGGGGCGTTGACGATGTAAGCGATGGGTAACATTTCTACCATTGTCTATGGGCGTTAGTGACCACTTACCATCAGGTGGCCCATATGCTCGTCCACCCACCTATATAATAATAAAAACTTACTATGTACAACCGATTAGAGGAGAAAACACCATTCTCACACACAATAAAAAAAAACGTGTGGGTCTCAGGACGCTCAACAGAAGTGATAATATTTATTATTAATTATAATATATATAATATAATTTAAATTAGTACTTGAGAGTTGTTAAATTATTATAAGTACTATCTGTATACGCTAGATGGCATTAGATTGGTAACTCTCAGGTAAAGCAGTCCGCGTCGGTAATAGTGGCACCGCAACGCGTTACGTTGCGAAGCGGTTTACTCTCCCATAAGAAGTTAAAATTTCAACAAAAACAGGTATAAAAAAAAATAAAAAAATAAAAAGAACAAAAACAATAAAGAACGAATTAAATTTTAAAACATAATTTAAACAAAAAACAAAAGAAGTAACTAACTAATTTTTTGAGACAAATTAACATTTGCACTATAAGGTAAATCACATTTTATCATGAATGATTGAGAGCCCGTCAGAACCAATGTCCAGTTTTGATGTATTTTTTCCACAATTATTGTGCTCTCGCGACAAGAAGACGCTTTAGCAAGGACAATGTTTTATTTATTATAACTATAAAAATATTGAATACTCTAAAATAGAAATGATAAACACCAATTAAATTATTTATAAATTTAACAATGTTATCTTACACCTTATAGTTTAACACCTCTGGGCTTACCATGAATAATGAAACAAAATCTGACATCCGGAACGATTGCAAGACGTTAACTTAGGCGCCATTTTGTAGCGTTTCTATTGGTTAGAAACTGACCAATAGTGATGCATTTGCTTGGATGTTTACAATCTATTTATTCACTTTAAAAAAAAGTGTTGTTACTTAATCATTTTTATAAATAAATAAATTCTATGAAATCATAACAATATTTATAATTTTTACTTTACGCAGCTATTAAGAAGCAAGATATTGAAATCCATAACTAGTACTTACTTCGTTATTATAGTCAAATTTGCAGCGATATTCACAATCACTATGAAATAATCGCTAAGCCTAAACCAGTACAGTATACATCCCAATCCTTATACATTATATGATTTAAAACAATATAATGAAAATTCATACACAGTTTTTTACAGCATTATAGGAAATAGATGTTAAATAATGTTTTTTTTAAAGGCCAAATAGCCTTCACGGCGACTCATTTATTAAAAGAGCTATTATAAAACCGAGCAGGTTGACAATTATTCGGCGTTTGCACCATATTAACACGCATTTTAAAAACCAAAATAAAAAATTAGGTTACAAAGCGTTTTTTGCTGACTCTATGTCTAATAATAATTTGCGCCAAGCGAAGCATCACTTTTAATCTCAATATTGAGATGAGCATATGAAACTACACCATACCATCTCGTTCTAACACTCGTGATTTGATATATCCGTCTCGTTCTAACATGATAAATGACAATGCCTGCGTCTATGATGTTTTGAAAACACATGGAACATAAACCTTTAAATGGGGAAATGGATAACGTAATAAGGAGGTTGAAAAAGTTTGCAATAATCTTGCTGTGTAATGGAAGTTTAGCCAATTATTTGTATAATATGATGACTTTAAAATGAAATTTATTCATTCCTAACACTAAACTAAGTTTCTATGTGTTTTTTTTTTTGTATTTTAATCAATTGAAACTGATTTAAACAATTAGACTTTCTTAGATGATGAAATCCTCTGAGTGATTTTAAGTGATTACCCTCGAGATAATTTCATACAAACAGTAACAGCTTGTGTATGTCTCACTGCTGGGCTAAGGTCTCCTCCTTTTTGAGAAGAAGGTTTTGGAGCTTATTCGACTACGCTGTTCCAGTGCGGGGTGGTGGAATACACATGTGGCAGAATTTCAGTGCAATTAGACACATGCAGGTTTCCTCACGATGTTTTCCATCACCGTTACGCACGAGATGAATTACAAATTAAGCACATGAAAATTCAGTGGTGCTTGCCCAGGTTTGAACCCACGACCAGAGGTTAAGATTCACGCGTTTTAACCACTGGGCCATCTCGGCTATATTTCACACAAAGCAAAGTATGAATTATTATATATATATATATATGATGTATATATGCCTCGTTGACCTAGTGGTTATATATAAGCCCACAGATCCCGAGGCCCAGGTCGGGCCGATAAAAAAAAAATTGGTTTTTCTGTTAAAGACTCTCACTTCTGCGCCTTGGAAAACACGTAAAGCCTGGTCTTGCGAAGCTGAATGCAAATGAAACACAATACACAGGAATAAGAGATGAATTATTAACGCAACTTAATAACTTGACAACACAGTATAGCGCTATATGTTTTTTTGGGATTGGACTAATGTTTTTAATTCTTTTTTTTTTTTATTGTTAGGGCAAATGACTACCCACCACCACGATCATCATCATGACCACCATCATGACCACCTGATGGTAAGTGATCACCAACGCCCATAGACCATTGTAGATTGTAGATGTTAACCATCGCTTACATCGCCAATGCCCCACTAACATTGGGATCTTAATGTCTAACTATATG
Organism: Nymphalis polychloros; assembly: GCA_905220585.2. Lineage (NCBI taxonomy): Eukaryota > Metazoa > Arthropoda > Insecta > Lepidoptera > Nymphalidae > Nymphalis > Nymphalis polychloros. Next base: position 7,305,639 of record HG992267.1, read on the forward strand.
TCTCTCGTGCCTGTAATTACACTGGCTCACTCACCTTTCAAACCGGAACGCAACACTACCAAGTACTGCTGTTTTGCGGTTGAATATCGGTATTCGTATTAGTTTTATTTTTATTTTTATAATACCCAAATGACTCTACTCCACCTGATGGTAAGTGGTAGTAGAGTCCAAACGCGACGACGGCTAGTGCAGTCAGGAAAAATGACTTGACTAGCCGCCCCCGCTTTGTCGGCCCGCAAGATGCCTCTTCACGCCTCGTTTGAAAGAACCCACGTCATAAGAGGAAGGGAACACGTGTGCTGGTAAAGAATTCCATGTTTTGGAGATGCGACAAAGAAAAGAGTTGCCAAATTTCTTCGTGCGCGATGGAATTGATGTCACAGTTAGGCGGTGACATCGAGAGCCAGCACGCGTAGACTTGTGAAGGAATGGGGAAGCAGGAATGAGGGAGAATAACTCCTCTGAGCACTCGCTGTGATACAGTCGATAGAAAGCGCTCAGTGCTGCTATCTCTCGACGCAATTGTAAAGGCTCGAGGGTGTTGGTGACCTTTACGTTACCAATAATGCAAACCGCACGTCGCTGCAACCGATAAAAGGCCTCCTGTAAGTACTTAGCGGAGCCACCCCAAAGGTGCAAGCAATATTCGACGCAAGACCGCACCTGTGTTTTATACAACAAGAGCAGGTGTTAGCTTAGCGAAGGGTAGTGGTAGTCCGTCACGGTAGCATGCGCAAGCGATCCCGTGGCACTCCTCTCTAAGACAGAAAGGGTACCGCTGGTTTTTTAGTGGGTATTCCAATGTTCGGGGTGCACTCGACGCCTTGGAAACCGGCGAGCCCACATACCCTTTCACTGTCCCCGTGGGGGAAACGCATAATGCGTTTTTCCAGCGTTAAAAAAAGGGTAGTGGTAGTCATAAAAAGCGGCATTATAGCTAACAATTATAAATACATTAATATTATCTTACTTTACTTAACTTGGTGGTAGGGCTTTGTGCAAGCCCGTCTGGGTACGTACCGTCATTCATCACATATGCTACCACCAAATAGCAATACTTAGTGTTTTTGAGTTCCGGTGGTGACCACTTTACATCAGGTCCATTTGCAAACAAAGCAAATCTAAGTACACGATAAAACACACCAACGTTTGTTTTATATCACAAAGATTGTTTTTAATGTTATGTCTCTCACAACTGAAATCACACTGGCTCAATAATCATTCACTTGAATGGTCATTTACAGTTAGTTCAATTGAAAATCGAAGAGCGAAAATGTTCATCAAAGTGCCTCCAACCGACAACTATCCTTTATTGCGGTGAGGCTGAATCAGACTAAATGAAACGGTCCACCATCCAAATGAAATGAACGAATGAGTGATGGCCAAATGTAATTTTAAACATCTATCAACCAACAATGGAAGTATATCCTTCTTAAATTGAATCATTAAATATTCAAATATTTATTTATTATTAATAATAATAATATCCTGGGACATTATTCACACACGGCTATCTGATCCCAAACTAAGCAGAGCTTGTACTATGGAAACCAGACAACTGATATACTACATATACTACTTTTCTGTTGTAAATACATACTTATATAGATAATTACACCCAGACTCAGGACAAACAGACATGTTCATGCACACAAATGTCTGTCCTGGGTGGGAATCGAACCCACGACCTGCGACGCGAAAGGCACGATAAAGTCATATATCTACCAATCACACCAACCGGCTCGTCTTATTAATATAGATTATTAGAATAGATAGGCGGACGAGCATATGGACCACCTGATGTTGAGTAGTTTACGCCCATAGACATTGGTATTGTAAGAAATGTTTACCATCGCTTACATCGCCAATGCGCCACCAACTTTGACTTAGCAAGTTGACTTTTAGCCGAGATATCACGGATTCAAACCTAGGCCAATACTACTGTATTTTCATGTGCTTATTCTGTGCTTAGTATTTACCTCGTGCTCCGCTGCGTCAGTTGAAAATCATCATCCACATGTGTATCCGCCAATCCGCATCTGAGCAGCGTGGTGGAGTAATCTCCAAACTCTATCATGGTCAAGGTCTTTAGTATATAGCATTATGATATTAAAAAACGTGAACACAAATATTATTTGTATTTTTTTTACTTGCCGTATTTAAATGTATGATACTTTATTGTTTTTTTCATATATTAATTATATTGATTATTTAGTAAATACTGCGTGTCTGGAATAATAAAAATAATATATATCCCAGGATATTATTCACACAAGGCCATCTGATCCCAAATTAAGCTGAGCTCGTACTACTGAAACCAGACAACTGATATACTTACATATTCTACTTTTTTTTGTAAATAAATACTTATATAGATAATTACAGCCAGACTCAGGACAAACAGATATGTTCATGCACACAAATGTCTGTCCTGGGTGGGAATCGCAACCACGACCTGCGGCGCGAAAGGCACGTATCTATCAACCACGCCCACCGGCTCGTCGAATATTTGTTTTACCCTGAATAAAGTTTTTCTTTCTTCATCTACATTATTCAAACACTTATATAATTAAGCGCGAGATTTAATATATAAAGTAAATTTGCAATATCAAGCATTGCATATTTATTTTATTTTATTAGGATCTCCAATAAGGAATACATATCACAAGCTTATATGACATTACATTAGTTATACGTCTATGTGTTCCCTGATTCATAGGAAACCAGAGCATCCATCTTATATAACTAAGTAGAAGCAAATATTATAAATAATAAAATAATAATATAATAATAATAATCTTTATTCACATTAAAATTTTTTATTAAAATTCAAGTTAAAAACGTTAAAAGTTGATAATAATAATAAAAGATCTAAAACTAAAAAACTTACTAAAATATTACTAATATAATAAACTACTAAAAATACAATATGAATAAAGATAACTTTATAATTTATTTTACGTGTACAGAAGTGTTATTTAAGAGGGAAAAGGGGACGGAATTACTGTTATTGTAAAAGTTTTAACCTTTACTAAACATATTGGACGTTAAAATTTAACAACACATTCTGATGTATGAGCCCCATTTGTCACCTGGGGTATCTGTGGACCGCTAGTGGGGGGACATTTGTCGATGTTATGGATAGACATTAATCGACAACCGATGAAACTGCACTATTGAACCTGTTGATAAATTGCTATTATAAATCTTGAAATTGTTAAAAAATATCATTTTGTAACTGTCATAGTTTTTAATTTTTGATGTTTTAATTTAATTATTATATTTATTTTTTTTTGTAGAAAATGCTTTTTTTAACAGTTTTTTTGTGACTAAGGCTGAAGGTTTTAAGTCCAGAATGGACCAATAAAATAGTTATTGGGTTTCAGTGCTTCGGAAAGCATGTGAAGCCGTTTCTCCTACGCCTTTCCAATGTGATCCTATAGCCGTCCTATGGGACCATGTACTTGAGGAAATAGAGAGTACACCTGAGTTTGCCCACTCACTGCAATTTGCCTCATCATAACACAATAATTAAATTATAATGGTTTAATTACTTTAATCATTAAAGCACGTTTCTAATACACATAGAATTCAGGTAAATAAAACCTTCTCAACAGCGGGCCTCCATTTCTAAGGGGGTTCCCGGATACAGGGAACTCCCTTAGCCCCGGCGGCTATTAAGGCGCATAGCGCCTACGCCTCCTTCCCGGTCTTCTTTGAGGAATCAAATCAGCGGAGGCATTTTCCTCGCGCTGCCGCTCCGCGGCCTCCTTCTGCGACATGACACTCTTGCAGAAGGAGATCATTTCCAACCAGCACCTCTCGCTATCGAGCATGGCGTTAATAACGCATGGCAGCGAGAGATCTCCGCCGACTATCTCCGCCAGGGAAAGCCTCTGAGGCTCCCACGCAGCACACTCCGTCAGGGTGTCACTCAGCTATCCCGTGCAGGTATTTACCGAAGCACCCGTGTCTGGTAAGTACCTGCGTCAACGTAATGTATGTGTGTCCTGTGAACGAATAATAAACTGTTGACGACATATAACCATTTACTTTGAAGTAAATTAAAAACACACGAAGTCCCTTCCAAAGGTTTCTGTTCTGTGAACCGTAACTGTACCTTCGACCGCAATTTTAATCAAGGATACATAGAAGCAACACAAAAGAGGTTTTAATACTTTTTCAAAATAAGAACGAAAGGACGTGACCGACATACAACAATACGTTATACATAATTATTATTGTCGTTTTCATATTGTACGAATGGAAAAGTACTTTTGTTAAAGTTGTAATTATTACTTAGTTAGTCGCCATAGCCGTCTCAATAGAACAGGAAACACAATGAACACGCTTTGTATTCGATATGACGTCTAGTGATGGGACAGAGGTGGTGTCGATAACTTTTCAGAAACAAATAGTTTATAAAAAAATATATTTCATAAACTTATTTTTTCATTTAATTGATTAATTAAAATAAGATAATCGTTTGCGACATTGTAATGATCGCGGGTTGTGCATAATCGGCCATCGTGGAAATCCTTGGCCTTTGTCCAGCAGTGAACGTCTTCCGGCGTAATATAAAATAAATCAAGATTTTTCATATTATCAACACCAAATATGAGCATTTTTCTTAAACATATTGACAATACTCGTAAATTCATTTTGACGGAATGAAAGCAAGTATTAAATATCTAAATTAAGATCAACGATTCTGCATAAAGTAAAGTTGTCATTGTAAATGTCTTACTGCATTGACGGCAAATTCGTCATGATTAAAAAGGCGCAATACCAACGTCACTTCCGAGAATTTTCTTCAAAAACTCATTATCTTTATATTGGCACGAACGGGGGCTTGAACACAGGACTTAAGCATCTACGCCCTTATATGTCACCAGAGCTCGAGGTGCTCAAACTATCTGCAAAGTTAAATGAAGCCATAATTTCCACCTTCAGGTAATATATATTTTTAGGAATCAGGATAGACATAGGTTTTTTTTTAACGATAAATCAAAACAACTATTCAACAATAAAGTAAACGTATATCGAAATGTACAATTTACACGCAAAAATAAAACAAAGGGATCAAATCTGAGCAATTTAAAAAATATTTATGAGATATTCGATACCACCGAGTCCATCGTGTGATCAAGTCGAGCAGGCAGGCCCCGCCCGGAAAACATTCCTAGCATTATATTGTATATAAAATGTCATGTTCAGTTACTTATTGACAAATTACTGCAAATTGTAACATTGTAATTGTGTTTGGGAATGGTTGTTGTTCCTACTTGGTGGTAGAGCTTTGTGCAAGTTCGTCTGGGTAGGTACCACCCACTTATCAGATATTCTACCGCAAAACAGCAGTACTTTGTATTGTTGTGTTCCGGTTTGAAGGGTGAGTGAGCCAGTGTAATTACAGGCACAAGGGACATAACATCTTGGTTCCCAAGGTTGATGGCGTATTGGTGATGTGGGCGATGGTTGACATTTCTTACAGTGCCAATGTCTATGGGCGTTGTTGACCACTTACCATCAGGTGGCAGGAGGTAAAATTTGTTTTTATTTTAATTTCAGTTAGAATCAATATAATATCTACACTGACAAGTTAGAGAAAGTTCAAAAAAATTTGTTAAACACCTTGAGTTTAAAGTACAATAAAGTGCTTCCTATTCTTGTTCCTATAATTTATCACCTTTGGCCGACAGACGCATATTGAGAGATCAGGTTTTCTTATTTAAAGTTATAAGGAATCTAGTTGACTCCCCTTACCTTTTATACAACATAAATTTTAAATGTCCCAGACTAAGTTCTCGCCACCAGTGTCTATTTGATGTACCTACTACAAGAACCAAATTCACACAAAACAGTTTTATATTCCGATCTTGTAGGAACTATAACAAATACTTTTCTAGTGTTGACTTATTTGTAACCTCACTAAATTATTTTAAAAAATTAATTAAAAATGTTTTAGATAATCTTAATTAGAGTTACTTTTAAAGAGGATGTAATTTGATGTGTTTTTATTAATTTATTATTGTTAACATTATTTTATTTTAATTAAATGCTTTTCTCTTCAGATTTTATATTAGGTTAGATTAGTTAATTAATATATTTAATTAAATTCATATCATTCTCTAATTCTGTATTATTTGTAAGTGGAAACTTAATTGGTATCTGTATTATCTTTTTCAATCATATATTTGTGTATTATGTTACTGTTTGTTTCCCAAATAAAATAAAATAAAAATAAAATAAATAAATATATTGATAAATATTATTTTTTGTTAATTAATTATCTAATACTATTATAATATAATAAAGCGTTTTATTTTAACACGTAAATAAATCTAACTATCTAGGTACAAATCTTTATTGTCATCCAAAAATATCCGAAAGCAAAATCACTTTAACAATCTCGAAATTAAAAAATATTGGCTGAAAAATCATACACGTAAACCAAAATGTATGTTTAAAAAAAAAATGTTCCTAATCCTATATTACTGGCTATTTGAAGATTAACCGACACCGCTCCACGGTTTTTATTCTTTTTAATCGGTATTTGCTTTGCAAATATTGCTTTTTGCTCTGTTTGATAATCAACCCTTGTTTGGTCATCGCTTTCATAGCTGGCTCATATTAAACAGCGATGGCGTTTTGATCCCCTTTAAGCTGGGGGTATTATAAAAATGTCCAAGACTGACGCAAAGGGTTTATTTTAATTATTTTCATAAATTTAATGTTTTCAATAAGTTATGTATATTTTAGATTCTATAATGTTTTAATTTAAAGATTTGTTTGTGTATTGTTTACATAAATAAATAAGGTTTTATTAATTCGATTACAATTATTTAATACAAATAAAGTAAAAAAATTGAGCATCCGTTTGACATATACTTAGGTCTGTACGCACCTTTATATTTTTCGATTTCACTAATACAATCGTTATTTGTGAGTTAGTGATATAATAAATTATGAATGAATTAAAATGTATGTTGAGGTATCGAATAGGTGAATGATGTGACCTTTTGCGAAAATTATAAATTGCCGGTCATCTAGACGTCAGAATGACTGGGCATTTTAAAATTAATTTTTTTTGTTAATGTTTCAGGTACCATATATTTAAACAAAGGTGCCTGCCTCGTTGGTCTAGTGGCTAGATATAAGGCCGCAGACCCGGGGGTCCTGGGTTCAATTCCCAGGTCGGGCCAATAAATAGTTATTGGGTTTTTCATTCAGAAAATTCTCAGTAGCAGCCCGGAGTCTGGAAGTTGGAAGTGTGTACACTCCCGTGCCTCGGAAAGCACGTTAAGCCGTTGGTCCTGCGCCTGAACTCTTTCCGGTCGTGTCGGATTGCCGTCCCGTCATGCCGTTGGTGACCACTTACCATCAGGTGGCCCATATGCTCGCCTGCCTATCTATACAATAATATATATATATGACAGCCTCGTTGGTGGTGTAAGCTATAGGGTTTTCCAATAGGGACGCTTGAACTTTGACAGCTGATTGCGGCCATGTTGTTTGAGTGACAGCTGTCAAATGCAGTGTGTTATATTCATTCCGTCCTCCCAAACCACCATGGCAGGTTACAGTGTCGAGCAGCACGTGCAAATCATAAAATTGTTTTATGAAAATGGGTCTTCAGTTCGAGCAACGTTCCGCGCACTTCGCCCGTTTTACGGTCGCGATGATCGTCCTGCCGAGTCGACTATCCGTCGATTGGTGGACAAATTCGAGTCAACCGGGTCAGTTAACAATCAGCCGGTTCCCGTGCGTCGACGTAACGCGAGATCTGCCGAGAATATCGCCGCTGTGCGCGACAGTGTCCTCGAAAACCCGCGGCAGTCAATTCCGCGTCGCGCACAGGAACTCGGCCTTTCGCAGACGACAACTTGGCGAATTTTGCGTTGTGACTTGAGCCTGCACCCGTACAAGATCCAGCTGACCCAAGAGCTCAAGGTTAATGACCATAGACAGCGCCGTGTGTTCGCTGACTGGGCATTAGAGCAGTTGGAAGTTGACGCCGATTTTGGCAAAAAAATCATCTTCAGCGACGAGGCGCATTTTTGGATGAATGGCTATGTCAACAAGCAAAATTGCCGTATTTGGGACGAGACCAATCCACACGAGATTCACCAAGTGGCAATGCACCCGCAGAAAGTGACTGTTTGGTGCGGATTTTGGGCCGGAGACGTGATTGGTCCGTATTTTTTCGAAAACGATAATGGTGTGGCCGTCACCGTCAACGGTGAGCGATACCGGTCGATGATAACCAACTTCTTTTGGCCTGAAATCGAGAATATGGATCTGGACAACATGTGGTTTCAACAGGACGGCGCTACGTGCCACACAGCACACGCTACGATGGAAGTTCTGCACGATCAAGCGCCCTTAATGGAAAACCCTATATAAGGCCGTAGCTATCCTGGGTCCTGGTATTAAGAGGTCCTGGGTTTAAATTTCTGGTCTTTTATTGAAATTCTCAGTAGCAGCCATGAATCTGAAGATTGATGAAATACACTTTATCCAAAGTCATCGAATCGGAACTATAAGAGGGCGAGAATAAAAAAATCACTTGTGTTTGTTAGATGGCTCAGTATTGAGAACGTGTGAATTTTGACCAAGAAGAATTTCTCTCGCGATGAACCTAATGAAAAATATGGTATGTTTCTAAAAATATTGGTATATATAATTTATCGATAGAGTTCACATCACTAATGTGCAAGGCCGAGGGACGATAAAGAAGCATAAAAGAAAATCTTACAACAATAAACAGCGGTTGAAGAGTTAGGTCAGATGGACCGACAGAATTGTAAACTATTTTGATATTTTCTTGTTTATGATTAACCCTTGTTTTAAAAAATTTATATAATAAAATAACTTATTAATATCCCATTAATGAGCTCTAAAGTTCCTTGTCTGTTAATTATAGGGATTAAAAAAAAATTTATCCACTACAGTAACAGCCTGTGAATGTCCCACTGCTGGGCTAAGGTTTCTTCTCGTTTTTTTTGAGGAGGTTTGGACCTTATCAGGCTGCTCCAATGCCGGTTGGTGGAATACACATGTGGCAGAATTTCAGTGAAATTAGACACATACAGGTTTCCTCACGATGTATCCACTACTATAATATTATTTATTATAAGACTTATTAGTTGTTTTTAGATAATATTAAGTTCAAAAAAAAAAGTTTCCCTTCTTGATTAAGTAATGAGGGGGGGAGGTCATTACCTCAAAGGTTGACTGGAAGAGATCTCTTATCATTCTTATCAAAGTAATTTTATTTCACGGGTGAACTGATTGTGAGTTCATATCTATTAATATCATATTAATCAAATAAGCAGCGTATGATTGCTTGTAACAAACATAAGTGGTCGCGCAAATAGGTTAATTAAATTCGGCGTTATAATATATTATCAAGCATTCCTTACATCGCCGCTAACCTTCGAAACTAAGATGTTATGTCACTCGAGCCTGTAGTTACACTGGATCACTCACCATTCAAACAGGAACAAAAAGTACTGTCGCTGTTTAGCGGTAGCATATCAGATGAGTGGGTGGTGATTTATTTATTTAAATATTTATTAGGTTCGCTAGCGATTTTTACATTGGTAATTTTTACATACATACAATAATAATGTATCCACAGATCGTGTTAAATTATTTAAAAGCAAACACTGCTAATTAAACTATTAATTAGCAAATATTGCTTGCTACGAAAAGAAAAGTGAAAAAACAAAAAAAAAAAAACGAAGAACGAGCAAAAGAGATAAATTAAAGTTTGTACTGCATGTCTTTACAGTTTAAAAATGAAGTAAATAAACATTTATTTTAAATGAATGTATATCTACATTCATTTAATCTTAAGTTGGGCCACATAGAGCTCTAACACAAAGTTATGCTTGTTATTTACGTTATACAGGATAAGTAAGTCTTTAACGGTCAATGTAAATGATTTAAAACAGGATTTAACCGATTTAATTCATATTTTGTTAATCTTTAAGAAAATGATTTAATATTTTTATATTATTTGTAAGCGTGTTTTGTTGACGGTACAAGATCCAAAACAGTATTTGCAACTAATTGTATTTTATCTGTGATTCTTCACAAAAGCCTTCTCAGAGTAACGATACTAACTTACAATAGACTTGATACAACTTTAAGCTTTTTTTCTAACTTCTTTGCGATTCCGCCAATTCGAGACTTTGGAAATTTGAATAGCTTCATGTTTGGTTATATAAAGAGTAGACATTTGAAATTGGGTTGGGACCCTTAAGAGTTGTAGTCACAGGAAACATTTTATTTGGATAAGGTAAAATTAGATTTCTCAGTTGTCATGTATCAGTTCTTCAAGGTACAATTCCGGTTAGTTTCATCTTACTTTATCCGGTGGTAGGGCTTTGTGCAAGCTCGTCTGGGTAGGTACCACCCACTCATCAGATATTCTACCGCAAAACAGCAGTACTTGGTATTGTTGTGTTCCGGTTTGAAGGTTGAGTGAGCCAGTATAATTACAGACACAAGGGACATAACATCTTAGTTCTCAAGGTTGGTGGCCCATTGGCGCATGTTTTTTTGTTTAAAGAAATGTACAATGCCACTATCTATGGCCGTTGGTGACCATTTACCATCAGGTGGCCCATATGCTCGTTCGCCTGCCTATGTTAAAAAAAAGGCATATATTGAAGGAATATCATCACAAACTGAATGCTCTGCAGGCGAAGTGAGTTCTGCTAGTCTCAAATAAACAGACAACCATACGCGATTTATCGTGTTGTATAAAGTAACAGCCTGTGAATGTCCCACTGCTGGGCTAAGGCCTCTTCTCCTCTTTTGAGAAGAAGGTTTTGGAGCTTATTCCACCACGCTGCTCCAATGCGGATTGGTGGAATACACATGTGACAGAATTTCATTGAAATTTGACACATGCAGGTTTCCTCACGATGCTTTCCTTCACCGTCAAGCACGAGATGAATTATAATCACAAATTAAGCACATGAAATTCAGTGGTGCTTGCCCGGGTTTGAACCCACGATCATCGGTTAAGATTCACGCGTTCTTACCACTGGGCCATCACGGCTACTTGTTGTATATATTTTATATAATTTTTTTGTATCACTTTTTCATATTCAGGCAGAAACAAAATCGACATTTTAATATTAATCATGACTTTGTTTAATCAAACTCATTAATATGACGCAGTAATGCCCTTAATTGTACCAGTGTGAAGTTTATTCGCTTGTACATGTGCGGAGTCAATAAAACACCATTAACTATAGCTAAAGTTTATTATAGGCCTATTCAGGTGTATTTAGACAAGACATATGAGCGTAATAGCGTAGTCTCGTTATTCGTATTGTACATACCGTGCCGTTTAGACATAACTAAGGGCTTTGTTGGGATATATAAATGTCTTGACTGTATTTTTAGGTGCTTTTTGAATGTGTGTGTGAGAATGTTGGTCGATATAAATTTGATGGGTCGATATGTTAACTACTCTTTTTGAATGTATGTGTTAACGTGCGTGTGTGAGTGGGTTCCGCGCGTTTATCTATGCAGTTTTGATAGGTCTATGTGTTTACTATATTTAAGTCCTTGTGGTTGTGTGTGTTAGCTTCTGCAACAGTGAACTGCGTGGTAAAAATTGGCAGATATCCATGGAGAGACTTGCCTTTTTATCAGCTGGTTCTCGTGCTTGATTGAAGGTGGACTTTCATGAAACTAGTCAGAGCTTGAGGTTCTCTTGAGGAGAAGGTTTAGATCAATAAGCACCACGCCGCTTCACTGGAGGTTGGTGGCATTTAGCAGTATCATTTGACATGTGCTTGTTTCCTCAAGATATTATCCTTCATCGGCGAGCACGAGATGAAATACAAACACATATTGAGCACATGACGTCAGTGTTGTTGTTGACTAGTTGATTTAAAAATAAACCATTCAGTGCAGGTGTAGGATTGCTGGGCTAGCTGGTTTGTTATTTATGGTATTTTAATTTTATTCCTACACCCAGGACACCAATTTTAGGTGAGGCTGACAAAAAATATATCGGGTTTTTCTATCGAAAAAATCTCGATAGCTTATGGAATGGAATGGATAGATCATGGAAGTTGAAAGTGTGTACACTCCCGTGTCTTGGTGCGCGTGTCAAATATTTTTTTATGGAATTATATATATATCACGTTAGTTAGGGTTAAATAATACTTATTTCTTGACTACGTATTCTAAGTAACTCGTAATCTCTATAGTATTTATTACTAAAGAGATAGTGAGTATTAACATTATATAAAGTCCCCCAGACCAATTTCGGCCACGGCGGCCAACCTCAAGAGAGATTAGCTTACTGCGCAGGAGATATTATAGTGCACAAGTGTGTGCGCAAACACAGGTGCACTCTCTTTTCCTTTGCTGTCATAATCCGATGGGACGGCAATCCGACACGGCCGGAAAGAGTTCAGGCGCAGGACCAACGGCTTAAAGTGCTTTCCGAGGCACGGGAGTGTACACACTTCCAACTACCAGACTCCGGGCTGCTACTGGGAATTTTCTGACAGAAAAACCCAATAACTATTTATTGGCCCGACCTGGGAATTGAACCCAGGACCACCGGGTCTGCGGCATTATATCTAGCCACTAGACCAACGAGGCAGTCATTAACATTATATTAGGAGTATAAATAATAATTCATTATATTTATCTATTTTCATATTGTACAGACTTACCTTCACAAAATATAATCTGAAATTAATTTATTTCGTATTTCTAATAGTAACATTTTACATTAATACTAAATTAACTACATAATTACACTACACTATGACAATATGACAGTTATACAATTATATTATCCTAACTAATATTATAAACGTGAAAGTGTGTTTGTTGGTTTGTTGGTTACGCGTTCAGGACTAAACCACAGCCGATTTTAAAAATTCTTTCACATATGGAAAGCTCATAGCAGATCACTGGGTAGCACAGGCTACATTTTGTCCCCGTATTCCCACGGGAACGAGAACTACGTGAGTGAAACCGCGGGCAAAACCCTATAAAATTAATTGCCGTACCTTAGAAGAACTCTCCGCTTGGCAGAAACGACTAAGCCGTTACATATGATCCCACTCTTCTATATCGAATGACGTCTGAGTCAAATTAGTGTTTAATTAATATTATTCAATATACATAGCTTATCAAAACCATATTTATTAAGTTAATTAAATTAATACATATATTGTTATATTAATCTATCGCGCCGTAAAACCTCCTGTGGCTTATTTTCTTCATCGATCGCGTCGTGTTGCGGTCCCATCGGATTAAGCTTCAGTATAGACTGTGCAATTGGTTTGCCCACACACTTGTGAACTATAATATGTACATCATTATTATATTCTTAAATTAAAAACTTCACATATCGTGTGTGTAATGTCTTTCGGGACAGCCCTGATCTGCGAACGTTCTCTAACCAAAGGTGATGTATATTATTGACTATAACTTAGAGGAACGTTCCTTCACACGTCCTCGGACAGAGTAATCCATGGAGTCGTCGTGTGTAATTAAGATATTTTTTTAGCTTTTTTTTATGTACGCTTGAAATGTTTTGATTATTTTTACAATAACTTTATAATCTCGAATTAACAATTCAGTCAAATAGGTCATTTTTGGTTAATACGTAAATAATTATTAGTTTCGAAACGAAAGGTAATTTCTCAGTTTTGTTATAAAATAAATATTGATTACAAATATGTAGGATATGATATCATAGGATGGTAGTCGAACAAATATGCTAAGTGATAGTATGTGGTCATTGCCCTTGCCATTGTTATTGTCAGATATGTTGTATTATATACATAAGTGTGTATAAGTGAGAGGTATTCACATGGCCTTGCAAAAAACCCTACACCAAGTTATAATATTAAGGCATTGATACACGAGTGAGTCGTAAGCTTTCGGTAAAGATTGATGTTAATGAGGTAAATGAGGTTTAACTCAAGGTTCATAGTTCCTGATATACGAATGAGCCACGCCGTTATTCTTTAGTTAAGAGTTTGTTAAAGCAACGTGTAGTTTTATTTTTCTTTTAGTCTTCTAAGAATCCAGCTCCTCAGCATCTTAAATCGATGTCTAATAATCCACCATAGCCACTTAAACCGCGATAAAGTTCGCACGTCGATCAGGACTTTTAGGATGATTGATTGATTTCGATTTCCTTAACAAAGGAATCTTAAGATTATATTAAAATCGAATGGATAGTTCTTGAGATTAGAGAATTGAAACAAACATTAATATAGTAAAATTTAAAATGAATACATATCAATTATTATGTGAGAATCTCCATTCATTGCGATGTCCTTTATCTAGCCACGCGTCGGACACCAATGCGCCAATAAAACGGACATTAGGCGTACCGATGTGCAATAGGCGACACGTGTCCAAACGGACCCTTACCCTTATATACATAAAGACTATAATATCCTCACGATAAGCATGTCGCCCACCGTATACCATAAAGGTAAACAAATGCATCACCAGGTAACGTTTTCGGTTTTATTTATTGTTATTATACATATATATTTAGTATATATGACGTCATTTATCTTATTTACCGTAAGTATGAGATATGAACTCTAAATACTATGTATTTTGATTTATAGTATTTTTATGTGTACCTTTTTCGTTTTATACATATTCGCTCTTTTATGGACCTAGAGCAATGCCCTTTATTAAGGATCTGATATTCCCGTTCTTCTAGTTCTAGACTTCTAGTAGAGGATTCTAGTTATCCCTCCAAATAGGGGTACAGCTTGTGTACGGAGAGGAGACCGACTTATGCTTCGCTAGGCGGCCCGTACATCATTGTATTGACACTTTACATTTCAGTCAATATGAACTTCTGCTTCAGGGGATGTGGTGATCATTCCCAAGGGTCTCCCCAACAGCGCAGGGGCCGAATTCTGCTAATCTATAACAATTACGATAAGTTCCCGATTCGATTCCGATCCAACTTTGACTTTGATATTTATTCGGATCGAAACCGAACCGATATGATCTTAACATATACCGTTATTTCAAAACGAAACTTAATCATTAACTTTATCCCATTACACGATAATTAAATTAAAGAATTGGAAAACGGATAAATGGAAACGAACTCGCTTCGATTCGATTGCGATAAAGTGGCAATTTGTTAGTAGAATTGGCCCCCAGGACATATTAGAGTATACGAGTGTGTGTTCACAAACACAAGTGCAGTCTACAGGTGAGCTTACATATTCATTTTAATTTATAAATCACCTAGTGATAGGTAAAACTATCACATATAGAAAAAATCGTAAAGAACCTGGCGTGTCTGCTGTATATATGACCCGTAAACTTGAGGCTATTTTTTCCTTATGAGAGAAGGTCAAGGTCATCATTATAATCATTATCAGAAAATTGGAATCCACTGACTGTCTGTGTTAGGTCATCGGTCTAAGTAGGGCACTCTACGAGGGTACTTGCCCATCCGCAGTCTCCACTACTCATTTGCCCTAACGACAATTGGATCTCCTAGATTATTAGCACTATTAAATCAGCTAACCTGTAGGTTCCACGATGCGTTTGGTAATTTTTCAATTGTAAACCTCAATAAAACAAAACAGCAGAACTTGGTATTGTTGTGTTCCGGTTAGAAGGGTGAGTGAGCCAGTGTAATTACACGCAAAATTGTCATTTTTTGACTTGACTTTTGACTTTGACATTACATCTTAGTTCCCAAGGTTGGTGGCGCATTGGCGATGTAAGCGATGGTTAACATCTCTTACAATGTCTATGGACGTTGGTGACCACTTATCATCAGCTGAAAAAAATCGTAATCGAAATTGTGACTGCTACCACGCGTTATCCACTACCGATTTGCCGAGTTTTTTTTTTAATTTAATTATAAAACTTTCAAAACCAATTCGACTTCCTTACTAAGTAAAAATATTTTTCTTTGAGATCGAACAGACAGATTAAATACACTCAGGCGTTAAAATCTGGTTTTATAGCGTAAAAATCCGGTTTCATCCGGTCTGAGCCGGTCGATGCTGGTAATATATTAGGGTATACCACAGAGTTGTGAAAATATGAAATGGTATATGTAAGTTACTATTTATTTTCCATTTATTTATGATAACTGTATGTAAGCGAACGAGCCACCTGATGGTAAGTGGACACCATCGCTCATATATATTGAGGCGCTAAGAAATATTAACCATTTCTTACGTTCCTAAAGCACCACCAATCTTAGGAGATAAAATGTTGATATTTAATATAAAGGATGTTTAATAATTTATAACAATACTAATATCTATGGGCAGCATAGACAATTTACCAATAAAAGATTCACAAAAACTGGATCAATTCCAAGATATAATTTTCAATTTTAAATTTCGAATAAATATTATTTTCCTCTCGTATCCCAATTTTTTTCTTTTTATTCTGTGCCATTCTAGTGACCAGATGAGACACCTTTTTCGGTTACGGAAGTGATAGTTTTTAAGTGATATTACTGTACTTTAAGGCTGTATTTTCGTTGGAATCGCATTGAGATTTCATTATTGTTTTCGAGAATTTATTTTTTTGATTCTTTATATTACAATCAATGATAACTTCAATTTTTTTTAACAGCAATTACAATATGTCCGTATGCCTTATGGTATAACAACCAACCATACTTTTTTCTGTTACTGTCAATGTGAATTCATTTATAAGGACGTCAAACCAAGGAGTATTCATAGCATTACTAAAAATCTATAATTTAATATAATTCAGTAACTGGGAGAATTTAGTACAATCTTTAATGATTCATTATAGTTATTTATAAAACTATTAAGTTAAGTAATGCTTGAATGGTGTTGCCAGATAATAAACATGCATATATATTAAAATAATATAAAGATAAGACGTCTTTGGGGATACAAATACAATAAAGAAAAAAAAGAGGCAAGAGGCAATACGTCTTAATACTTGTGTGTGTTTGTGTGTGTGTGTATTTTTATATTTATTTGAATTAAAGATGATGAAGTCGGAAGTGTCAATGTCATTTGTCAGTGTAACCTAGATTTAGGCCTCAGGCTTACGAAACGTTAGGTCTAATTGAGCTATCGCATGGCCCATCCATTTAAACTTAACGAATTTATTACCGACCATGATTGGGGAATGGTTTTATTCTAATGGATAAGGTATTTATAAATCTTGTATTTCTTTTAGGTTGTGTGACTTTTAAAACATTAAATTATTATGTTACCGCTTTATATATTTTTTTAAGGTTTTTGTAAAAGAATATGTAAGGAAAACACATGTGACAAGAGAAATTCAGTTAAGTGTTACAGCTTACTCGGTGGTAAAGCTTTGTGTAAGATCACCATTCATCATCAGATATTCTACCGTAAAACAGCAGTACTTTGTATTGTTGTGTTCCGGTTTGAAGTGTGAGTGAGCCAGTGTAATTACAGGCATAAGGGACATGACATCTTAATTTCCAATATTAGTGGCGCATTCGATAGATAGTCCGCCTACCTATCCTATAAAAAAAAAACATTTCAATCGTTGCAATCAAATTTGTCTTGTATTTATAATCATCAGAAACATATAAATTTCAAAAATTTTGACTTAATATTGTTTGCTGTGGTTAAACATTAAGATAAATATGATGTCATGCCTCGTCCACGTTTAAAAGCTTAGCGTCCGTAATCAATTTTAAAATTAACGTAAAAATTGCTCCACGAGAAATTGCTACTGTATTATTTTAGTAATAAATTCATCCATTACGAAGTGAATGACGTTTTGTGTCGACGTTATAATAACAATTAAAAGAAATTGTAAAAACGGAAGAGCTTTCAGTGTTACTTAAAACAATTAAAAAATAAAATAATTAAAAGTATGCGCTTGTCAAATAAATGGAAGCGATACATCGATTCTATTTTCACTAGTTTGAGCGCAGAGCGCTTTTGCACGAGTAAAAGTGTGCAAATTGAATTTGCTAATCTCATAATCTACCAGTCACTTTAATATAATTGGGTTTGGTCAAAGCCAATATAATATCCCACTATAACCTTAAGGAGAGGAGAGTGCCAGTAAATGGCAAATCGAGCACACTAATTCACTAATTTTTAAACATCAGAGACCTCTATTTTACTATGGATTATTGTTTGCATTAAAGCTTTGCCTAATTAATATTAATTGCCTAATTATTAATGCTAAAACAATGAAACGACTTATCGTTAAATTCATTCAATGTTAACTCAAAACGTAAATTTGAAAATCTTGTAAGGTTTTTGCATAATTCTCGTTTTTATTTCTGTATTGAGTAGCGACGCTTTGTCGAGGGAAGTTTTTATGTGTTCTCTATACATTGAACATTTTGTTACATTTAGATTTCTTTAATCTTTGCCTTTTCATCAATTAAAATGTTAAGGGATTATTTTTCAATAAAATATTACGAGTATATAGATTAAAGTGGAGTTTTATTGTATTTAATTTAATTAAATTATTGGAGAAGAGTAACACTAAGTTTCTTGGCGGTTCTTCTTGAAATGTATGTATTCCGAGCCGGTGGCTGCTTTCAATTTAATTCAATATTGTAATATGACAATTCTAAAGTGCTTTTGTAAGTCTACCAAATAATATTTTGAGTCTTCATCTAAGTGCTAATTGGTGAGCTAGGTATAAAAAAAATGTCTATGTGCTTTGTTCAGAAGGTTGCGTGTTCAAATCACGTCGGTGTCACCACTGTACTGTACTTATGAGTACACGTTCGAGTGTATGTGTATACCTGTATATGTCTGATTGATGAGTATTGCAATGAAACGCTATTTGGTTGACACGTCCGTTTATTAGTAAGTTCGTTACAATACTAATGTATCGCCGGCACGGAATCAAGTTTGTTTTATATAAAATTTCATCAAAATTGGTTCACTTGTTTAGGGT
Source organism: Nymphalis polychloros (assembly GCA_905220585.2). Classification (NCBI taxonomy): domain Eukaryota; kingdom Metazoa; phylum Arthropoda; class Insecta; order Lepidoptera; family Nymphalidae; genus Nymphalis; species Nymphalis polychloros. Next base: position 7,324,575 of record HG992267.1, read on the forward strand.
AACCGACAGGCAAAATTACTTCCGCATGCATATTAGTAAAGATTGTATTACTCGTCAGATGAGTTATAAAATATGTTTTATTTCAACCATATTACCTTTTAATTATCGCCCGGGGCTGGTATCCTTGCTAATTTTAGAACCGAGGCTGAGTTTGAAACGTTTACCAGCGTAATAACAGGATTATACTAATCACTTGCTTTTCGAGGAACGGGATTGTACACATTTCCAACTTCCAGACACCGAGCTGCTACTGAGAATCTTCGACAGAAAATACTATTTCTTTTTTTTTATTGTGTAGGTAGGCGGACGAGCATATGGGCCACCTGATGGTAAGTGGTCACTAATGCCCATAGACATTGGCAATGTAAGAGATGTTAACCATCGTTTACATCGTGAATGCGCCACCATCATTGGGAACTAAGATGTTATGTCCCTTGTGCTTGTAATTACATTGGCTCACTCACCCTTTACACCGGAACACAACAATACCAAGTGCTGTTGGTTTGCGATAGAATATCTGATGAGTGGGTGGTACCTACCCAGACGAGCTTGCACAAAGCTCAACCACCGAGTGTTCTATATAATATATATATTTTATCATACACTTGTAAATAAATAAATAATATAAAGTCATGGGGTGCTATCTGCTTAATGCGCTCATAATCTAGTATTACGTCTTTAAGTTGTAACTTAAATGTAATAATAGACAAATCAAGCGCTCACTTAGCATCACTACGCACTGAGACCATTAACAAGTAATTAACAATGTAATTGTCAATTACATTGTCGGCTTTGAGGCAGGAATGTACTGCTAAGTGTTAGTGAATGGTAATTGAAATTATACATACTATCTTCCCCGGTCTGGCCCCGAGTCTGGAAGTGTGTACACTCCCGTACCTCGAAAAGCACGTAAAGCCGTTGGTCCTACGCCTGAACTCTTTCCGGTCGTGTCGGATTGCCATCCCACCGGGTTATGAGAGTTAGGGAAGAGAGACTGCACCTGCAGCTACGCACACACTTGTGCACTATAATATCTCTTGCGCAGTTGGCTAATCTCTCTCGAGATTTGCCGCGGTGGCCGAATTCGGTCTTGAGGACATTATTATTTCTATTGCAAGATCTCTCTTTTATATAATCCTGCAGATATATCTACTCAACAGAATTAAATTTTAACGTTGTAAGGATATTTTGTATTATGCATTAGCGACCCGCCCCGACTTCGTACGGACTGTCATTATTTTTAGTGGTTTTATTTGTTTCTTCAACAATGTATACACAGATTAAAATAATGTAATAATACTGTAAGTACTGTAAATAATACAGCGTGCACAAAAAGAAAATAAATAAAATTCTTAATCTATATCTATACTACTATATAAATTTATTGTCTCTGTCTGTAATTTTTTGTTTTTCACCTAATTTTGTGATAAATAATCGTTTTATGATGAAGTGATTCATATTATACTATGTTTTTCATTTTTGTCTGTCTGTCTGTCTGTCTGTATGTCTTCTTATAACTCAAGAACGATATATAAGAAGAAGAATATATAAGCTCGGTAAACCCTACGGTATCTTATGAAAATTCATTTCAAATCGTTAATTACGTATCGTAATTTACCAGTAGCCATGTGTGTGTGTGTGTGCGTGTGTGTTATTATAGTAATAAAATAATTTATTATATTTTTATATTTAATTAAAATTCTCCTTATATTTAAATCTGCTATAATATTTATACAATAAATTATATAAAAAAGGATGGTAAACATTATATTATATTTATTATAGAAATATATATGTCTAATATTGGATACAGACAATATATATATATATTGTAAAATTGTTAAGTAACTAATTAAGAAACAATTCATGACAAACTCGTTGAAGCTGCTTCCGTAGATACTGATTGAATGAACTGAGTTGGCTTAACATCGGTGGTAGAGCTTTGTGCAGGCTCGTCTGAGTAGGTACCACCCACTCATCTGATGATACCTTGTATTGTTGTGTTCCGGCTTGAAGGGCGAATGAGCCAGTTTAATTAAAGGCAGAAGTGACATAACATCTTAGTTCCCAAGGTTGGGGGCGCATTTGCGATGTAAGCGATGGTTAACATCTCTTACAATGCCAATGTCTATGGCCGTTGTTGAACACTTACTATCAGGTGGCACATATGCTCGTCGGCTTATCTATGCTTAAAAAAAAGCCATGTGATCTCAGAAGTTTTTCCGGTGGGAGAACTGCGTTGCGAGACGTTTTTTACTTTTAATTTTTTTATGTCTTTTTTGTGTCTATTAAGATTTACCCTCATTTACAATATTTAAAACATTTTATTGTATTTGTAACTTTATATTCTCTTGTGTGTACTTGGCGCGTATATTATATACTTCGTTCCTATATAATTATTAAATTTTGGTTTTCTTTAATTATAAATGATTATATTCATAAAATTTAAAAAATCCTTTTCCTTTTTAAATTGCAATAGCGATTATCTAAGCGAAAAATCAACCAGTCCGTCTATAACCAATGAGGCACTTGGAAAGGGTGCTATGTATTTTATACATAATATAATATTCTATATGTAACCAAGTGTATATAAATGGCTAAGACTTAACTAAGTGTCTTGGTAGGAGGTTGAGAAAAAGCAATGGTAATCTAAAATCCTCGAAGATTTGACTAAAATCAGCCACTCTGTTATATCGCGGATAAACATCTTGATTTATTTTATGTTTTAAACATAATATATAAGGAAAGAGCATTTTATCTAATCTGTATAGCAAATAAAAATAAAAATAAATTGAGAGTTAAATAAAATTATGACAATATATAATAATATGAATAAGTTTCCAATTAATTTTGAAATAACTTTTTAATATAAAAATAAAAATGCAATATTTTTATCAATTATCAAAATTACTATCTTACAAATGATAAAAATAGCGACTGTTACGTTGGTATGGCTTCTGGCTTGAAGGACTACAGCTCTCTGGGTTTTGGGTTTAAATCCTGAAGCGTCCAATTAAATAAAATTGGATATTTCATATTTGTCAAGAAATTCTCAATAAGAGCTCGTTCTTTATCAAAAAACAATAAAACTATGGTCGAAACATTAGAACACATTACTTGTAGAATATATTAAAACATGTTCAAACGAATTTCATCCTTATCACCGATAAATGCATAGATTTTTGTTAAAATTCTCTTCAAATAAAAATTCAATTGGTAACCGGTGTTATAGATTTTTTTTTCTGAAGACCTCGGACGCTTGGCGTCTTTATGCAATTGTGCATCTGACGTCAGAATTCAATTTATGTCTTTCTGGTATAGATAGGCACTATTTCAAAGAAGCGAAAAATTGAAAATAGTTCTTAAGAATTTTTGCATTTTATTATAATAGTCTGAAACAATATCCAATCATAAAAGCAAAGATTAAAAAAATTATAATTTTGAAATGACTTCAAAAATTCAATTGATAGTTTTTACTATTGCTTCAGAGCTTGAAACTATATCCTTCTAGGTTGTTCCCAATTTTATCAAAATCCAGTTCTGATGATGGGATCCATGAGGAATTGAATTCTTATATATAGTGATTTTTCATTTTCATTAAAAAATTAAGTAAGCTGTGGAACTCAATTTAATTCGACCCAAAAACATTATTCAACCATTCTATGTGTTTTCTTTACATTTTCATTGATGACTGTTGGATTTCCAAAAAAATAATTAATAGTATACCAAGCCGAAATCACATTAGTTATTTATTTTTTTTTACCGATAAGTCACTGACCTTATTCATCTTGCCATTTCATTTATATAAGATAAATTCCAAAAAATGGTGTTACGTCATTCATGTTAGAAAAAATCTCATGGTTGGTAGCGCGTTCACGATATAGTAGCCTGTGAATGTCCCACTGCTGGGCTAAGGCCTCTTCTTCTCTTTTTGAGGAGAAGGTTTTGGAGCTCATTCCATCACGCTGCTCCAATGCGGGTTGGTGGAATACACGTGTGACAGAATTTGAGTGAAATTAGACATGCAGGTTTCCTCACGATGTTTTCCTTCACCGTCAAGCACGAGATGAATTATAAAACACAAATTAAGCACATGAAATTCAGTGGTGATGGCCCGGGCTTGAACTCACGATCATCGGATAAGATTCACGCGTTCTTACCACTGGGCCGTCTCGTTCCCGATATAAGGTATGGTTAATATTTACCACTTACCATCGGGTGGTCCATATGCCAGTACTTCTGTATACTTCATAAAAAAAAAACATTTAATTTATGCTTAATAAAGATATATAAGGTGAGAGAATCTGCACAAAATATACCGATCAGTTCTAACACCTTTAAGACAGCAAGCATTACTACAGGGATCAAGTTTTCATGGGCCAAGATGTGAACCTGCCTCTTTTTTTATATCTCATAAAAATGTGACGCATCAGCGTATACCCATTTAGTCTAGGAGCTTGTCATATAGGTATAGAAAGAAATTTATTGCATATTAATTATATATATTCTAACTTTTCTAATTGGAAACTCTTATTTATAATAAAATTTAACAAGTTATAAATAATAATAAGTTTTTCTAATTTATAATAAAATTGAACAATCGTAGCCAAAAATAATTGTTTAAGAAATTTAGTTACGAAAGAATCTTTAATTAAGGCTGTAGTTGAATTGAGAACCCTTTTATTAAGGTATTTGTTAGGTTCGGAGTTTTTTGTATTACAGTAGCTTATTTAACAGAATAAAAAAACAGGAACGAATAAAATAATATAAGCATTTTATGCAGGAAATTGGCTAACTGCATTAAGCTTGGTATTCTATAAAAGAGACCTTATTATTCTTTGACTACCTCGATCGTCTAGTAGGGTATAAGGCAGCAGATCCCTAGATCGTGGATTCAAACAAAATTTGAACGCTGAAAAATTATTTGGCTTAACTTTATGAAAACAGAAGTCGATTTTTACTTATGTTTTAATCCTTTCTTGACTGTGAGTAAGAGATCGCTGTGTTAGCGATAAAGCTAAGCTTACCTTCCTTGTCTTTATACCTATGTTATATAATAAAGAGTATTTTTTTATAGCATAGGTGGGTGGACGAGCATATGGGCCACCTGATGTAAGTGATCACCAACGCCCATAGACCATTGTAGATTGTAGATGTTAACCATCGCTTACATCGCCAATGCGCCACTAACATTGGGATCTTAATGTCTAACTATATGTCCCTCGTGCCTGTAATTAGACTGGCTCACTCACCTTTCATACCGGAACTGCTGTTTTGCGGTTGAATATCGGTATTCGTATTAGTTCTTTTTTTTTTTATAATACCCAAATGACTCTACTCCACCTGATGGTAAGTGGTAGTAGAGTCCAAACGTGACGACGGCTAGTGCAGTCAGGCAGAATGACTTGCACTGGCCGCCCCCGCCTTGCCGACCCGCAAGATGCCTCTTCACGCCTCGTTTGAACGAACCCGGGTCATAAGAGGAGGGGAATACGTGTGCTGGTAAAGAATTCCATGTTTTGGAGGTGCGACAAAGAAAAGAGTTGCCAAATTTCTTCGTGTGTGATGTAATTGATGTCACAGTTAGGCGGTGATATCGAGAGCCAGCACGCGTAGACTTCTGAAAGAATAGGGAAGCAGGAATGAGGGAGAATAATTCCTTTGAGCACTCGCCGTGATACAATCGGTAGAAAGCGCTCAGTGCCGCTATCTCTCGATGCAATTGTATGGGCTTTACGTCGCCAATAATGCGAACCGCACGTCGCTGCAAACCGACCCAAGGCCTCCAGTAAGTACTTAGCGGAGCCATCCCAGAGGTGCGAGCAATATTCGACGCAAGACCGCACCTGTGTTTTATATAACAGGAGCAGTTGTTGTGGCGTGAAAAAACGCCGCACCTTGTTCAGGACTCCGAGTTTCCGAGAAGCTGCATAGTATAGTATAATTGGTGTGATCTCCTAAACTAGGTGCTATCGTCAAGGGTCGTCAAGCGAAGGCACGACGTCCCGCGGGACTCGGTCCTCTGATTCCAGATAAATATTTGATTCTCAAACTTCATCTTATCCTAAGATGAAGTTACTTAACGGTTAAGTAAAGTTGAAAGGTACATAAAGCCAGCATTAATGTTTAGTGAAATCATGAGAATAAAAAAAACTGTCAATTTTTATGTATTATATGGTAGAAGATTTTTATATTGACGAATTTTGAATTTCGTATTTCTGTCTATAACTCGTCTGGGTAGGTACCACTCACTCATCAGATATTCTACCCTTATAGCCAGTGTAATTACGGGCACAAGGGACATAGCATCTTAGTTCCCAAAAGGTGATGGCGCATTGGCGATGTAAGCGGTGGTTAATATCTCTTACAATGCCAATGTCTATGGGCGTTGGTTACCACCTACCATTAGGTGGCCTATACGCTCGTTCGCCTACGAATACTATAAAAAATATATTGATCTTACCTAATAAAGTGAAACATTTAAATCGATTCTTCGTGACAAAATTACTGTGTATGTATCGATGTAATCCACTGGAGAATCATAAATAAATAAAAAATATGGAATGTACTGAGAAAAGCACAAACGGAGTCTCTAATATCAACCTATAATACAAAGAATATGTGTGTGCTAAGAATTAAAAATTAATTAATTCATAAAAGTAACAGCCTGTGAATGTCCCACTGCTGGGCTAAGGCCTCTTCTCCTCTTTTGAGAAGAAGGTTTTGGAGCTTATTCCATCACGCTGCTCCAATGCGGATTGGTGGAATACACATGTGACAGAATTTCAGTGAAATTTGACACATGCAGGTTTCCTAACGATGTTTTCCTTCACCGTCAAGCACGAGATGAATTATAATCACAAATTAAGCACATGAAATTCAGTGGTGCTTGCCCGGTTTGAACCCACGATCATCGGTTAAGATTCACGCGTTCTTACCACTGGGCCATCTCGGCTTAATTAATAATTAATATTTAATTAATTTGCAAAAAGCCTTACACAACACACACAGACTAATGTATTTTATATGTTTTAATTTTTCGATGACATTCCTTCAGTACCAGTAATTTTCAGTTGTGTCACTGCCTGCCTGCTCATCCTTGTTTCTAATACTATTATCAGTAGCAGCCGCCTTTAGTTTGAAAATAAACTTCAGAAGTATAGTGTTGACACTTGACAAAATTCTTGAATAAATTAAAAAAGACAAACACGACTTTTCTGTATCAATATTTTTAATAAAGTCACGTTTAATTTAAAACAATGCAATTAAAATGGATTAAAGGGCTTTAAAAGGTCTCTTTACAAATACATTTATGACCCCAAAAATCAGCGCAGGCCGGGGAGTTAATCAATGTTTTATACGAAAATCCCTGTTTGTTCGTCGCTGGCGAATTGGTTTTGGCTTAAATCATAACCGGAAGCGATTATTCAAATTCATTTTTATGAAATTAAAGTCATTATATCACTTACTAACGGCTTTCGAAAGCATGATGCTCATAGTACCGCCAGTATGCTTCTAAAATAAAAGTAATATTATAATCAAAAGTTTATGTGTAAAACACAAGTACACTCTTATAATCCGATTTGACGGCAACCGAAACGACTGGACGAGTTCAGCTGAGAAACAAGGGCTATACGTGCTGTCTGAAGCAATGGAGTTTAATCAATATTAACTTGTATATTCCGAGCTGCTTTTGAAAATTTCTTGATAATAAACCCAATATTTCTTTAATGGCACGATCTTGTGTTTATACATAAGACATCGGAATATATATTACTAGTTAAACCACTTTGTAACATAGTATATAACGTGAAAAATAAACAGTTGGTTATAGTAACTCGTTTTTAGGAAATTGATTATATTGTATTATGTTAGATGCGGTCGGCGCGTGGTCGATATTGTTTATAAATAAAAAAACAAAAATATCCAGCTCGCATCCATCTATTATATCGAACCATGATTTCACAACTCCCTTTCCCGCCCTTTTTAAAATACCATGTTGCCAACTTAAAAACATTTAAAGACAGTTACCACATAACAGAAAAATATTACGTTATACTTATTAGGTCCTTACATATGAAATTAGCGTTTTGTCGTACTGACCACTTTGATCTGAAATATCTCCTCTTTGGTTAAGAATTCCAAATTCAAATTTATAAATTCATTTAGCTGGTACATTTGAGTTTTGAAAACAGTCATTCGTTTGTTTTTTCCTCATTATTTTTTCCTTGGCGTCGTTTGTTACCGCACAATGGAAAACATGAAATATCGGTATATTTACGAGTACGAGTTCTACCGTGGCACCAGTGCTGCAGAAACAGCTCGAAGGATTAATTATGTGTACGGCGCTGGTGTCGCAAAAGAAAGCACGGTACGTTTTTGGTTTCAACGTTTTCGTTCTGGAAATTTCGACCTTCAGAACCAACCCCGTGGACGGCCGGAGACCACAGTGAAAAATGAAGAATTAAAGGCTATTGTAGAAGCGGATCCATCACAAATCACTTCAGAGATAGCTGCAGGCTTCGGGGTAAGTGATAAAACTGTATTAATCCACTTGAAGCAAATCGGGAAAGTAAAAAAACTTGAACGATCATGAATTGAGTGAATCGAACTTCCAAGCACGCGTCGACTGCTGTGTTACTTTGCTCAACCGACACAATAATGAAGGGATTTTAAATCGAATCATTACTTGTTATGAAAAGTGGATACTGTACGATAATCGGAAGCGCTCGTCGCAATGTCTGAACCCTGGAGAGCCAGCTAAATCCTGCCCTAAACGAAAATTTACTCAGCAAAAGTTGCTTGTGAGTGTTTGGTGGACTAGCGCCGGTGTCGTTCACTACAGCTTTCTAAAATCTGGCCAAACGATTACGGTGTATATCTATTGTCAGCAACTACAAACCATGAAGGAAGAACTAGCTGCTAAACAACCGAGATTGGTCAATCTGTCTAGGCAACTGCTGCTTCACGACAATACAAGACCACACACTGCACAACAAACAACCACTAAGTTAGATGAGCTACAATTGGAATGTCTGCGATATCCGACGTACTCCCCGGACCTTGCTCCAACAGATTACCACTGTTTCCGGAATTTGAACAACTTCTTACAAGGAAAAAAAATCAACTCCGATGCGGCAGTCCAAACCGCCTTCAAAGAGTTGATTGATACTCGCCCCCCTGGTTTTTTTAGTAAAGGGATGAATGAACTACCTATGAGATGGCAAAAGCGCATCGATAACAACGGTGCATATTAATTAAAGATATTTTACAAAAAAAAAATTGACTTTATATTCCTCCCGTACAAAACGCCAATTTCATATGTAAGGACCTAATATTTATAAATTATAACAAAATCTATGAAATATGAGAAACCAAAATGACATAAATTAAATATACTATTAATATGTTTTTTTATCAATCTCCTTAATCACTAACTGTAGGTAGCTTAGATAGGTTTGTTACAATTGTAGACCGTCTGGTCCCGTATCTGAGTAGTTTCTTAATTATGAAATTGACAAAAATTGTATTCATTTACTTTGGTTTATGCATCTATCGCCCATCAATCGTTCACTGCCAGTTGAAGACCTAATTAGAGCCATTCCAGTGGCTTTTTTGCGATCTGAATTTAGCTGATTTTCGTCTCTTTTAATACTATTCCACCTGATTCAAAAGCGTCTTTGCTTATTATTTCGAGTCGTGGACATCTATTAGAGAATTTTCCTACATTTATAAATGGATACGAAATAAAATTTAAGCACCCATTACAAGCTATTTAAATTAACTTTTAATTATATAAGAAATAAATCGCTCAAAGAAGTTTATCTTCCAAAATTCGCCCATGATTATTTGTTTTCACATATTCTTTACTTGTACCAAACAACATGTCAAACGACGCATTACTTTAATCTGAAACGCGACATGTCCGTCTCTGTCGCACGCACCTGATGACGTCACGCGTGGCTGGACAAACTCCTCATCTCGTATAGGCCTGGTAATATTAACATTTTGGTTTAAATTTAAGTGCTAAATATAGCTGATATAAGCCACGCGTATGGCCTGAGAGGAGTAATGAAATTTTTGACTTTGTACACAAAATTTGCGAAAGGTTTTGATGTAAAATTCGGTAAAAAGGACAATTATTAATGTTTTATAGTGACCGTTGTTTTCTATTTGAGTTTAAACAAAACGTTACCTATTTTAGCGCTTAAAAGAACCACATCATCTTATTTAACTAACGTTCTAATTCAAGATGACTTTGACCTTGAACTTGAACACATAGACCTCTAGATCCTTATATTATCAACTGAGTTTCAATACAAGGATCCTCCATTCAAAATAGCTGCCACAAACACAACAGCCACACAAACACAAATTTAAAGAGTGGTAATAATCCTAATTAATATTATAATATATAAATACGCATGTTAGTTTGCTTGTTACGCTGTCAGGCCTAAACCACTAAACCGATTTTAAAAATTCTTTCACCAATGGAAAGCTGCATTATTCGCGAGTAACATAGGCTACATTTTGTCCCCGTATCCCCACATGAACGAGAACTACGCGGGTTAAGCCACGGGCAAAACGCTAGCTTAAAATAAATGTACGAAATGCTATTGCAAAAATGTTTATGTAATAATAATATTCACACAAGGCCATCTGATCCCAAACTAAGCAGTGCTTGTACTATGGCAAACGGACAACTGATATACTACATATACTACTTTTCTTTTGTAAATACATGCTTATATAGATAAATACACCCAGACTCAGAACAAACAGACATGTTCATGCACATAAATGTCTGTACTGGGTGGGAATTGAACCCACGATCTGTGGCGTGAAAGGCAAGTATCTTACCAACCACGCCAACCGGCTCGTCATGTCATGTCACATCGCTACAAACGAGGAATTTGCCAAGAATTTGTTTATAAGCTGTGTATTTACTTTACCTCAGTAAATATATAGATAAATATAAAAGTAACTACAGTACAAATGATGACCTCGTGATATGGTACAATGATTGTTCGAAGTATTTCTCCGTTTGTAATTGATTTGTAAATAAAATTTGGGGTTCCAAAAGAACTACTCTTTCCTCTCTCTTGGCTGTTACAATTTTAATATTTATTTTTGCACTATCGCTCTAAAATTTTTTGCACTGTTACTCTAAGGTTCAAGCGTTTCAACTGGTAACGTAACAAAAATATAATTTGGAATAAGAGACGAAAACTATATAACTTAGGCATAAACATACAAAGCATTAATAAAAATAAAATAAACTTACCTAAGCATAAAACATATACCGTTGTTTTTATGACGGCTACGGTTCTGATGCTACGTAGTTACTACGTGTTTGCTACGAGAGTTCTACGAAACAATATTATTTATATAGCATTTTTTCTAGCCACCTTGCGGTATTTCTTTTGTTTCAAGCTTATACCTATCCGTTTCACACTCATTAATGATTACATTATCAAGGGTATTTCATCAACTAATTTATATACTAAAGTACTAAATTATAAAGCTTTCAATTCTCAATACTAAATTGACTTAGATGGATAGTACACATCATAATTGTTCTAGTCGAGTCATTCCAGATATTAGATATATTACTATTATATTAGACGACATGAGCACCGTTGAGAAATATATAGCCATGGTTGTTTTGGAGAATCTGAGATCGGACGCAAAGCAATGACATTGTACACACCACTGTTTCGCGGGCTGGGACGCCACGCAGCAAACGTTGGAGGCGTGACACTGCACGAAAAAATGGTAGTGAGATATTTACAGACTACTTAAAACAAATTCCAATAAGAGAAGAAGTAAATAAGCAACTTTGATAATGAATTGACATTATGTCGTCGAGATTTTAATCTACGATATTTATTATGATTTTTGAAGAATATTGGCGAAGTTACTATTGGAATTTTGGAAGTAAAATTAAAGTGGATATAAGTGGTGTGCTAGAAGATTTGTTTTGATTCTTTCTTTAATTGGAACAGGCTTTAGTTACATGACGCTTCTATAAGCTTGAATATTGGGTTAGATTCCTATGAAAAAATATTTATTTTATTTTATTTTATTTATATTTGGGAAACATACAGTGTGTTATTACATAGAATTAAGGAATTATTACTAAATCATAAACCAATAAAGTTTCCACTTAAAAATAGTACAAATGTTAGAGTATGCGTGTAAAAAAGACAACAGAAAGAGACAAAAATACAATACAATCTACGAGTACAATCAAATCGACTAATTACAAAGTTAAAAAAAAAAAAAAAATCAAGAAGTTAAATTACAATAATATTAATGAACATAAATATAAACAATGTCATTAAAAATATTTAAATTTGATTTCAACAATTAAAGTAACATCATAAATCATCAATTTATGGCAAGTAATTGATTCAATATACATATACATTATTAATTTACAAAAAAATATTAATTTTATTAATTATTTATTAAACAAGTATTCTTTCAATAATTTTCTTATTTTATTAACATTCTCTGTTGTAAAAAAATCAATTTCGCTAAATCGTTTATTGTAATCGGTGCAGGCTCTGTATACAAATATATTTTGCGCATATTTGCTTCGGGTGAGTGACGGATTAAAAAGTAAGCACTTACGTGTGGTGATTCGAGAGCATCGGAAACTAATACAACCTAAGAGAAACGGGGAATCAACTAAATTATTAATTAATTTAAATAAGAATATTTGATCTCTGATCGCTCTTCTGTCAGCGAGTGATAACGTATTTCAGCATAAATTCCTTAAAACGCACAAATCTTATAAATTTATTTTGGACTCTTTCCAATCGGTGTATGTATGTTTTGTAATGCGGATTCCAAACAGTGGAAGCGTATTCGAGGATAGGTCGTACAAAGGAATTATATAGAAGAGTTAGGGTACTAGTTTTCTTGAAATCTTTCGACGTTCTAAACACAAAACCAAGCATTCGACAAGCTTTAGCCACTGTCTTACTTATATGCAAACCGAAGGTCAACTTATTGTCCAGATGTATACCCAGGTCTCTCACCTCGGTCACTCTATTAATCTCAACACCGTCTAGACGATAATCATATATAGTAAGATCGCGTTTCCGTGAAAAAGGAATGCTACATTTATTTATATTTAAATTTAGAGAATTGTGTTTACAATATAGACACAATCTGTCTAGATCCTCTTGCAAAAGTGAGCAATCCAACGGAGTCGCAATCTCTCTACAAATTTTCATATCGTCTGCGTATAACAGAATACATGAGTTTTTAATTATGCCATTGACGTCATTAATATATAAATTGAAAAGCAGGGGGCCAAGGTGAGATATATAACACTTATATATAACACTCTAAGTGAAAATGTGTACAAGATCTTCCTAATTTCAGCTAGATATAACATGTTTTATCAGTCTATCCGATACTTCAATATACTTATAGGAACTGGAAATTAACAAATTCAGTAAGGAATTTATATTTATATAAAAGAATATTTTTCGAAAGCCTTTTATATGCTCATTAAATGGCACTCACGCTGGTACAAACAAACAAACAAATGGTACAAACAATCCAATCTCCATTATCAATATACGTAGAGCGTACTCATTCCTCAAAGGCCTAACGCACCTGTAAGTCCTCGGATGTTGAAGATGTCCATGGGCGGTGGTAGACACTTTCCATCAGGTTAGCTCTTGCTCGTTTGCCTCCTCTTGCATAAAAAAAAAAAACGTAAAGTCATACTAATAATAATAAATAACATAAAATATTTTTAAAACAATTAAATACATTTGTAACATGATGTTGCAAATATTATAATTTCATCGATGCAATATTAATTATTAATAACGAAATATCAATATGTTCTTCATATAACGGAGTGGCGTCGTTTTAAATTAATTACAATTTATTATCGGGAATAAATTAACGTTAAAATAAATGTGTAACGCGTTTAAAGTTGTTTGAATCATATGTTGAATTGGATAATTTTATTAAAACGTGAAGAGATATTTCCTAACCCATATGGATATTGTGCGCATGGTGTACCATAAGATTTGGCACAGTTAAATGGAGATTAAGTGCAGATAACTATAATAAAATCTTTCGCGTCGCAAGTCTTGGGTTCGATTCTCACCTAGTTTGTGTGCACACCCAGATTGTGTGCATGAACATGTCTGCTTGTCCTGAGTCTGGGTGTAATTATGTATATAAGTATGTATTTACAAAAGAAAAGTAGTATAGTAATATATCAGTTGTCTGATTTCCATAGTATAAGGCCATGGGTTCAGATGGCCGTGTGTGAATAATGTCCCAGGATATAATAATTATTATTATAATTGAATAGTTCTTTCTTCCCTTTTATCACTACCTTAATGGTTCAGTTTTCAAAAATCCTTTCTTAATGCCAACCTACGATGTAAAAGGGACCCTTATGCTAATTTTTATGGTGCGGGTCAGTCAGTCACTTATTCTTTTATGTATAAAGATAGAACGTGTTACAATAATTATAGTACTTAACACTTCCTCCGTATAATTAATATCGTACTGTTCTATTCCGGTTTGAATAAAGAAGAATATACGTCTTTGTCAGATGTTTATCACAAGAATTTGTTTCAACGCTAATCACGTCAATAGTCTGAATTTAAAGCGGATGAGATTGCAATGCACACATATGTAATGTTATATACCTACTAACCTCTTCGATTCTCCCTAGGCCTCGTTGGTGTTGGTCTATTGGCTACATTAAGGCCGCAGACACGGTGGTCCTGGGTTCAAATCCTAGGTCGGGTCAATAAAATGTTATTGAGAATTTCTGTCGAAAATTCTCAGTAGCAGCCCGGAGTCTGGAAGTTGGAAGTGTGTACACTCCCGTGCCTCGGAAAGCACGTAAAGCCGTTGGTCCTGCCTGAACTCTTTCCGGTCGTGTCGGATTGCCTTCCCATCGGATTATGAGAGCTAGGGAAGAGAGACTGCACCTGTGTTAGTGAACACACTTGTGCACTATAATATCTCCTGCGCAGTTGGCTAATCTCTCTTAAGATTGGCCGCCGTGGCCGAAATCAGTCAGAAATACCATTATTATTATTAATATCTTCGAAATACGCTGCATTTTCCGGTAAGTTTAATGAATATTGATTTAGTGTTTTTTTCAGGTAGGTATTACAAAATAAATTCCTCATTTATTAGTATTGATTATAAGATAATTGCTATGTCAATTGTAACCATTTTATAATTTCCTCAAGCTACATTCAAATTAGTTTATAAAAAAAATCTATAAATTATAAAATTATTCAAACATAATATATAGACACAAGAACTCTAATGACTGTTGTTTCAGAGTTTTGAGTGAAATAATTGAACCAAAAAAACTCATTTCTCTTTTGACGCGAGTTTTAATTCGTATCTTCCTAATTGCGAAGCCAATCTATCATCGCAGACGTGTTGAGATGAATCTCAGTCGGATGCTGTTTTATTTAATCTTTATTATAAATTTTGTATAAACAGGCTGCATAGATGTATTTTTTAATGTAGGTCAAGCCCTGATCAATCGTCCTCGACATAATAAATTTGATATGTTTATTACATAATGTATTGTTTCACTTCAAAAACATTTAAAATTAACTACAAAATTTTATGCGATAATATTTTTTTTGCTTATCCATGAAATAATGAATCGAATAGTTTTACCAGTTACAATACGTGAAACTTAAGTAATGACTACAGATGAAAATCTAGGCATGCATCACTAAATTTATAGTTAACTAGCTGTGCACCGCGGCTTCACACGCGTATAATTAATAAAAATATAATAAATTATTTTATTATTATAATATAACACACACGCACACGCATACACACACATATGGCTACTGATACAGAAATACGTAATTAACGATTTGAAATTAATTTTCATAAGATGCCGTAGGGTTTACCTATCTTATATATGGCCTAACATTTGCGCCACATGTTCTTTGTATACCAATTTTCATCAAGATTGGTCAAGCCGTTCTTATAAGAAGACATCAGACAGACATCAAACAGACAGACAGACACACAGACAAAAATGAAAAAAATAGTATAACGTGAATCACTGCATCATAAAACGATTATTCATCACAAAATTAAGTTAAAAAAAAAATGTACAGACAGAACCAATAGATTTATAATATATAGTAGCATAGATATAAATTCATGTCGTTATCGGCGGTGAAATAAAACATCGTGAGGAAACCAGGCATCATTTGCGGATAGAAATCTATCACATGTGTATTCAACCCTTATTGGAACTGCCTAATGGTATAAGCTGTTCGTCCACTAAAGTTCCTGTTTACTGATTTATTATATAAAAAAGTTATATAACTTTTAATTGTATGAGATAGACCGATGGGTGAATATGACACCTCGTAAGTGGTTACAGTCCGTAGGTATTGGCGATATACTAAATATTTCCGTACATCGTCGACGCACAGCCAACCTTGGAAACTAATATGTTATGTCCCTCGTGCTTGAAGTAACACGGGCTCACTCACCCTTCAAACCGTAACACAACGATTCTAAATATTGTGTGACGGTAGAGTATCTGATCAGTAGGTGGTAACTCAGACGGGTATAAGCAATGCCCCTACCACTAAGTAAATCAAAAGTATAAAATACCTATTATACCTGTAGCGACATCTATCTCGCCACATACGAAAAACTAAAAACTGTCGTATCCTACATCGCGATATTAAAGTTATCCGAGCGATTGAACATATATACAAGAACCCGACAACAACCGTCGGGCAGTAGCCCACCAGACAAACACCCGTGTGGTCGGAGGATCCTCCCTTTTCAATGGCCAGTTCCCAAACTGGTGACCCCGAGCATGAACGTCAGCGCAGCCTTCGCAAAAACTACGTCATCGTGACGTCATCATCACTTCCTCAAGCTTTCGAGCAGCGAGTCATACAGCCAGCCAGCATCCACAACTACTACGGGTATCCTGACCACCAGCATGCAGCGGACGCGCATTCCTGGTCATCACCCATAGTCTTCTCAGTGACCTTGGCACAGCACACTGCACTTCGGCCGGTCAGCAAGCAGAGACGCACTTCTCTCCTGGTCGACGCAGCAGCCAGCCACTACGCAGCACTGCACCACTCCGACTCACTGGAGCATTTGCAGCATCACCCCGACTCACTGGGGCATCACCGCAGACAGTTCCGACTCACCGTGAACTATGCGGCATCTGGTTCCGACTCACTGGAACATTCCACTGGCCCGGCAAAACATCACAAGACATATGGACGACTCAACCTGCTATCGACCTCCGGTCTCGGAGGGGAGTGATGTAGCGACATCTATCTCGCCACATACGAAAAACTAAAAACTGTCGTATCCTACATCGCGATATTAAAGTTATCCGAGCGATTGAACATATATACAAGAACCCGACAACAACCGTTGGGCAGTAGCCCACCAGACCAACACCCGTCTGGTCGGAGGATCCTTCCGTTTCAATGCTCAACTACATACCTTTGCTAATAAGTTATTTTATTAATTTTTATTCTATGCATAATTTCATTTAATCCAAAGTCTTGTTATTAGCTTCACGAGCGAATCTACCAATACTTATTTATTTATTTACTAGCTGTGCCCCGAGGCTTCACCCGCGTATAATTAATAAAAATATAGTAAATTATTTTATTACTATAATAGCACACACACACACACACACATACATATGACTACTGGTAAAGAAAAACGTAATTAAGGATTTGAAATTAATTTTCATAAGATACCGTAGGGTTTATGATGATATATAGATTTATTTATTCTTTATTGCACACAACGAAAAGATAACAAATACAAAGAACAAGTTTTACATATTTACACTTACAGTGATCTCTTCCAGGCAACCTTTTTTTTTTTTTATTATATAGGGAGGCGGACGAGCGTGTGGGCCACCTGATGGTAAGTGATCACCAACGCCCATAGACAATGGCATTGTAAGAAATGTTAACCATCAACCATCGCTTACATCGCCAATGCGCCACTAACCTTGGGAACTAAGATGCTATGTCCCTTGTGCCTGTAATTAAACCTCTATAATAAAAACACATATCGTTGTTAGCCAGGAGAAATGATCGGGCATAGTGTACTTATTGTTTCAATTTACGTGTTTAATTTGCATTTATAATTTATCTTGTGTTTGAGAATATAATATACTAGATAGTCGCCCCGGCTTCGCACGGGTACATACATAAATGTATTTTGGATAGGATTCGCGTGAAATGCGTTCTTAGTGTCTCTCGTTGGGGAAGGAGTTAATGACAAATTCCAAGTCAATCGGATAGACAGCTTAGGAAATCTCGTTATGAGTGGTATTTCTTTTATTTACATATAATGTCCTCCAGACAGATTTCGGTCACGGCGGCCAATCTCAAGAGAGATTAGCCAACTGCGCAGGAGATATTATAGTGCACAAGCGTGTGCGCAAACACAGATGCACTCATTATTCCCTAGCTCTCATAATCCGATGGGACGGCTGTCCGACACGGCCGGAAAGTGTTCAGGCGCAGGACCAACGGCGTTACGTGCTTTCCGAGGCATGGGAGTGTACACACTTCCAACTTCCAGACTCCGGGCTGTTACTGAGAATTTTCTGACAGAGAAACCCAATAACTATTTGTTAGCCCGACCTGAGAATTGAACCCAGGACCACCGGATCTGCGGCCTTATATCTAGCCACTAGACCAACGAGGCATATACATATATAGATTAATATATAGGATAATTATTGATGATGCAGACAAAATTCAGTCGCGCATATATATAGTTCGTATATATAGGGAAGAGGTCTATACCCACCAGTGGGACAAATATATACAGGCTTTATTAAAATGTATTAGAAATAACACAAAAAAGGGCGTGCGGTAAGACATATTCAGGTAACGTAGGTTGATTAAGTAATGGTAAGTATTCGCATACTTACGAGTAGTTATTAAGCTTTTGGTAATATAATTTATTAAAACAAGCCATTTTTTTTTTATTAACATAATCGAGACGGACTAAATGAGCCACCTGGTGGTAAGAGATTACCATCGGAAATATACATTGGCTGTTATTGTTTTATATGCCGGGAAGGCAAATGACTCTACTCCACCTGATGGTAAGTGCTAGTAGAGTCCAAACGCGGCGATCGACGGCTAGTACAGTCAGTCAGTAAGAAATATTAAACAATTAACTAAAGCTCGAGTTGTATAAAAGCTTCTAAACATCTTACTTCTATTATTATAATATTTCGTTTCGATTCGTTTGAATTTTTCGGGATCAAAGCTATTTTAGCGTAATAAACAGTCCAGCTCGACACGAGGTCATTTTGCAAAATGGCCGGTCGTCTGTGCATCAAAATTGTCTCTCGTAAAAACCTAAGTAATATCCTCGCACATGTCAAATTTGGACTGTCCGAGTGCGTTTCCATTGTACATATTTACTTAATTGATTGAGGGGGGCTAGAAAGTATAAGAGGGGAAATAAGAATATTAGAACTTCATCATATCATCATATCAGCTGGAAAACGTCCACTTCTGGACAACGGCCAAAGAGGCCAAGGGCAGAGACAAGGATTTTCATGGTGGCCGGTGGGTGAGGCACATTGTTCGTAGGTACTCGAGAACCTTTCTGCCACTGGGGCAGAAAGGTTTTTGAGTGGCGACCACGAAATGGGAGACGTAGTGTGGGCAGGCCCCCTACAAAATAGACCGACGATATTGTAAGGGTAGTAGGAAGCGGCCATTTTGTTAGAAAAGAAAAAAAAAATTATAAGGTGTTAATGACTTTTTTATGAGTAGTCGTAATTGCCGAGTGAATCTGAAAATGATCGAGGTGTGAGATAGTGATATGCAGTATTGATTACAACAATTATAATACTTAAAGTACATACGCGTCAAAATAGCATATCAACGTGAGTGAATAGTTAAACTATGCTGTCTTCTACGTAAATCCAACGTTTATTAGTAAGGCCGTCATTATGATGAATACACATTAAATTTTAAACGAGACGTGTCTAATAATGGAAACTTGTTTAACCCCGAAAGGCACGTTTGGTGGGAATAAAAAGGGGCAGGCCGTGTAGTTTTATGTAAGTTTTACTCGGCACGATATCAACCCCGTGAATAATATGGGTCCATCTAAGGGGCACTTTGTGTATGGCTCGTGTGATGGCGAAATATTTTAATTAATCATCATAGATTCTTGTCTACTTTGTGCCATCACAGCTCATACGCTGTCTCTTTCTTTTTGGTATAAACTCTACCGCCTTACTTACAAGTGTTGCTTAGGGGTGATTAGTTAAAGAATGCTGTGTCTTCTTCTTTCGAATGTCAAATAAATAATGACAGAAAGAACGAAATCATTGTTTAAGTAAACAGCTACCAACGTTTATAAGTAAGGCGGCTAGTGATTAAATAAGTTTAATATATTGATTCGGATTCACAAAAACTAATGACTAGTAATAATTAATTATATAGTGTGAATCTTGCAAATAATTATAAAATGTATAAATTTTATTATACTAAATAAATAATTCATTATTAATAACGCTAGCAAACAGGACTCACCCTAATTTCATTCTTGAATGTCAGAAAACCGACAATGGTAGGTAATTTTATTTGTTTTTCTTTTAATGATGATACATACTTAGCAAGTTAAACACAACACTAGCTTGCTGAACTCTCTTCATGTTAAAACTGTACTTTGTTATATAAAGTAAATTTTAATTAATTTTCTCTTGATATTTTATTGATGGTCTGTGGTTAGAGCTTCAAGTACAAACCTTTTTTTTAACGCTGGAAAATCGCATTACGCGTTTCCCCCACGGGAACAGTGGGGGGTATGTGGGGCTCACCGGTGTCCAAGGCACCGAATGCACCCCGGTCATCGGAATACCCACTAAAAAACTAGCGGTACCCGTCCCGTCAATATATGTTTACACAGATATTTGTTTGATTTATATTTTTATATAAGTATAAATTAAAGTATTTATACCTTTGGCTGTATAATATACACAAATTTACTACCTCGTTGGTCTAGTGGCTAGTTATAAGGCCGAAGATCCGGTGGTCCTGGGTTCAATTCCCAGGTCGGGCCAGTAAATAGCTATTGGGTTTTTCTGTCAGGAAATTCTCAGTAGCAGCCCGGAGTCTGGAAGTTGGAAGTGTGTACACTCCCGTGCCTCGGAAAGCACGTAAAGCCGTTGGTCCTGCGCCTGAACTCTTTCCGGTCGTGTCGGATTGCCGTCCTATCGGATTATGAGAGCTAAGGAAAAGAGAGTGCACCTGTGTTTGCGCACACACTTGTGCACTATAATATCTCCTGCGGAGTTGGCTACTCTCTCTTGAGATTGGCCGCCGCGGCCAAAATCGGTCTGGAGGATCTTACTTATACACAAATTTGTAATATATGATGATTGGGTGCTATCCACCTAGACGGGCTTCCAAAATCCCTACCACCAAATAATGTTAGTACCAGCTTCTTCCTTTTGACCGCATTCAACGTAGAGCAGTTCGAATTGTCGACGATCAAGCTATTACCGACCGACTTGATTCTTTGGATTTGCGTAGAGATGTTGGGTCACTCTGCATCCTCTATCGCATATATCACGGGGATTGTTCTGAGGAGTTGTTTGGTTTTGTCCCGGCCGCTGAATTTCACCATCGGACATCACGCCAGAACTCAAAATTCCATCCTCACCATCTCGATGTCTGGAAATCCACAACAGCCCGTTTCCTAAGGCATTTCCTGCCTCGCACAATCACTCTGTGGAACCAGCTTTCGCTGGCGACTTTTCCAAACCGCTATGACATAAAAACCTTCAAGAAGAGAGCGTACTCTTTCCTCAAAGGCCGGCAACGCACCTGCAAGTCCTCAGATGTTGCAGATGTCCATGGGCGGTGGTAGTCACTTTCTATCAGGTGAGCCTCCTGCTCGTATGCCCCCTCTTACATAAAAAAAATGTAAGTAAAACGCAAGCAAAACCAAGTTACAATGACAGTTTTATGTAACGATATTCCGTCAAAAAGATTCTATCATTAAAATATGTTTTAATTAAAAGCAAAGGAAAACTATATGAAATACATCAAAAGCAAATTTTAACTGAAAAGCACACAAAATAAAGCTTCTTGAAGCTTTTAAAATATCACCATTCAATTACAGTACTTATAATATGCTTTAATTAAAGCCTTATGTACGTTGATCTTATGTACTCCTTAAAAATACTATGTGATGTTTATATACAATAAATAAATTAATACTTAAACTAAATACTTTTTAAAGTTATAAATAAGGAGATGTTTTTTAATGTCTAACTAATAAAAAAAGGTTTTAGCATATAATATTATAATAAATAAATAGCTAGGCTTTGAAGATTAATCCATTTTAAAGGACATGGCCAATTTCTATGTGGCGGTTTGCATAGATATCGAATTTGAATCACACCAATAAATTGTGGTGTTTTATATTCGTGAATATTGGGAAATTAAATTGCTATATTTAAAAATCTGAACAGAATAGACGTAAACATTTTCATAAAATCCTTTAATAAGATCCGCCGTCAATAAGTATAGATTATGATTTTGCTATAAAAAATGTCAAATGGCTCGATGAGTATTTATCTTTCTCTGTGGTCCATTATGGTGGAAGTTGACAAACGGTACTTAAAATCTCCCAAATTCAGAGAGGTTAAAAATTACGTAGTAATTCATTTTTACAATTTTTATTGTACAATATATTTACTATCTATGTGTGCGTGTGTGTATAATGTACATTTTTGGCCACCTCATTTAGAAGATTAGTGATAGTGATATGTGTGAATCACATTTTGTTATCGTACTCGTTTAAATTTCGAATATCGTAAGAATTTTATAAATGTTTCGAATTATGAATTATCTTTACAACACTTATTCCGAACGAATTAAATAAAAAAAAGATCTTAATTACTATTTACATTTATTTATTTATTCAGTAGACTGTTAAATCTTCATTTATAATATTGAATTGTACAGCGAATTCAGTAAAGGCTCTTGTTTATGTAAATACTTGTCTTGTCGAAAAAGGGAATTTCAAATTTGGAATTACAAAACGTTATTTTTATAACAAGAACACTCGTTCCACCGCCGATTTGTAATTCGAATCCGAGCATTCGAATTTCAAACAGTTTTTATACGGTTTAAAATTCCACCGTCCGTCCGTTTTCCGAGCGATGTTTTATTATTATAATTCGTTACAAACTTTTCCGTCTCGCGTTTCAATTTGTAAATAATTGCAAATTAATTTCAATGACGAAGTGTGAATGGCGGGAACTCATCATTACGGCTTTGGTATTTAAATTTTATTTAGTTCAAACCGAAAGCGGTTTTTAACTTTCATAAAGTATGTATAAATATTACAGTGAGTTATTTTAAATGTATCTGAAGAAAAAAGGTTTTATTATGTCTACAGAATATATTATGTAAGAACGAACTTGAAGCTCAAAGCAAACAACGATCGTGAGAGGTGGTAGAGCTTTGTGCAAGCTCGTCTGGGTAGTACCACCCACTCATCAGATATTCTACCGCGAAACAGCTGTACTTGTTATTGTTGTGTTCCGGTTTGAAAGGTGAGTGAGCCAGTGTGATTACAGGCACAAGGGACGTAACATCTTAGTTCCCAAGGTTGGAGGCGCATTGGCGATGTAAGCGATGGGTAACATTTCTGACACTATTAATTTCTAAGGGTGTTATCAGGTGGCCCATACGCTTGTCCGCCTATTTATCCTATAAAAAAAATATATTAGTAAATATATACTAAAATCAATTTGTGTGAATAATAATGCCATTATCGTACTACATGTTTTAACACACACCTTAGACAGGAAAACGAAGTTTTAGATATGGGATTTGCTAAAACACTATAATAAAAAAAAACCGGACAAGTGTGAGTCAGACTCGCCCACGGAGGGTTCCGTACAAATTTGTAGGTAGTACATAATATTTAGGGTTATGTTTAATTACAAAATTTTAAATTAAATAAGTAGGTATGTATATCAGAGCAAACTGACTATACTTATAAAAAAGGCAAAAGGTTTTTTTTTCATTTTTCGTCATAAATCGAAAACTATACATCATAAAAATAATTAAAAATCTGCTTAAACCTGTGCCAATGAAGCTCTTTCATAAGATACCCCACATGACACGGTTAACTCAATTCAAAATTTGGGCCGCCGTTCTTTGCATAAAGATCCTGTTTTTTATGATTTCATTACAAATGTATAGTTTTCAGATTCTTCCCTATACTTGTAGTATAAGACGATATTACTTGTCAAATTTCATAGTTCTAGGTCAACGGAAAAGACCCTATTAATTTTTATTCCCTTGAGAGTGTCGAAATATTCGTTTTTTGCGGTATAAGCGGCCATATCTTTTTTTTACGTTAACTTAGATGTTTGATTTTTTCACAGCTTCAAGAGAACGTAGACTTGAGTATATCGTAAATTTCAACTCGATACCTCCACGTGTTCCCGAGATAAATGGTCTTGATAAACAGACGTCTGTCTGACGGGACGGACGGACGGACAGCAAAGTGATCCTATAAGGGTTCCGTTTTTTCTTTTGAGGTACGGAACCCTAAAAACCGCTAGGATTCACGCGTTCTTACCACTGGGCCATCTCGGCTAAACTAATAACAAAACGTACATTACCCTATTTATTTATGTAAGTAAATAACCTTAGAGATAGTTGACCCTTCCAATTACAGAAATAGGTCAAAGTGTCTTTTAAAATTGCCGTTTATAATTTAACAGCCTCAAAGCTTTCCCTGTGAGACTGAACTGAACGAGTGAATTGGCGCATTTCAAGCTTTTATGCTGTTAATTTCTTTATTTTTGAAATTATACATAACTACTTAATCGTCCCGGCTTTGCACGTATAAATAATGAATAACGAATTTTGTATAGGATTTGCGTACGTCCGTAGTGAGCGTCTACGCCGGGTAAGGGCGACGAGGTAACTATGACGAATTTTAAGCGGTATTTCGTTTATATATAGAGATTATGCTAAGAAATAAGAAGTACTCGATATATATGTAATAAAAAATAAATTAAAAGTAAAATAAAAAAATATATACTTATACTTAGAATTTCTTGTGTATGCATTTGGCTGTTAAGGAGTTGCTTTGTCTGGATCCAATCCTGGGTGTTGAGTAAGGTAATGCTTACCGCAAAAATGTTTTGTCATGAACTGAACCGTCACGTAAAACTTCAACCCCGTAGGATAAGGCGAAGTGTATCTAATTCAATTTGCATAATTCGATCTTGAATTGACAAACATTTGAAGTTAAATAAAAACTTTTGATAAATATATAATGTAATTCAAATTATAAGTATTAACAAAATAAGTGTGACGTCACTAACAGTAGTAACCCGAAATACTGAACCACTCAGTTCGAGCCTGGTCTACTTTAACCAACATTTGTATGTGTTGTTATATACAACCTTGGTATGAAGGTTGACGAGCCGGTTGGTGTGGTTGGTAAGGTACTTGCCTTCCATGCCGCAGGTCGTGGGTTCGATTCCCACCCAGAACAGAAATTTGTGTGCATGAACATGTCTGTTTGTCCTGAGTCTGGGTGTGAGTATCTATATAAGTATGTATTTACAAAAGAAAAGTAGTATATATAAGTATATCAGTTGTCTGGTTTCCATAGTACAAGCTCTGCTTAGTTTGAGATCAGATGGCCGTGTGTGAATAATGTCCCAGGATATTATTATTATTATTATATGTATACTATGAGTAATAAGTATTCTTAGAGCATTCCTTACTTGTAAGACTGCTTGTGTAGCACATTTGAAAATTATTTCATGATTTAATTTGTGACCATCAGTTAAAAACCCGCGACATCATTAGTATTTCATTAAATAAAAAAATAAATTTTGCTGCATATATTTGTTTCCGCCCGGGATCGAACCGGGGACCTTGTGCGTGTGAAGCACACGTGATAACCGCTACACTACGGAAACTACGTATAATGCGGCGAAAATAGTTATTAAGTCTCACATACTTCACACAAATTAATTGTAATGTATATAACTTGATTTTGTCTCCGACTGTCCCTGCGTAAGAAGCTATTATGTCGAGAACTGTACATAACTTACAACACATGGAAGTGGAACGAAGTTAAGATTATATATTTAGCGTTTTTGTAATAGTTCTTGTTAGCTATCAATTGGAATTGAGGCTTTTAAATCAAACATTAAATTGATTAAGAATTCTAGATTTGTTTATTGCAAAGTTCGCGTGAGATTCATGATTGGTTTCAAGACTCTCGTAAAGTCTTGAAACCAATCATGAAGTCGAATACTAGATAAAACGTGACAACAAAATAGTTTCATAATAGAGGTTAAGTATGTTAATTAATTTCAAATGATTCGAAAGACCACCAAAGAGTTACCACAAGTATAAAAAATCTGCGGCCCGTTATTGAAATTTTTATACTCTCGATCTCTAACTAAAATAAAAAGATTCGTAAACCCCTATTACCAGAAGTGAAGTCGGAATTGTCCACCAATATTTCATTCATTTTGATTGTTTATTTTGTTATTATTATTTGTGCTACTAACATAGTTATTAAGCATATTGTTACTAACATTATATACCTTGTCTGATTTAAATGAATAAATAAAATAAAATAAATAAATTAAATTAAATTAAATATAGCTTGTTTTACTCGCTGATAATGTAGCTTCCTATAGGTGTAAGAAATTTTAAAATTGGTTTAGATTTTGAGTTTATCCATAACAAACAAACATACAAAAAAAAAACAAATATTCATATTTGTATTAATTTTATAGATAATTAATACACAAGCAAGCTGATATATGTGTACGTACACAAACAAACGTGCACACAAGCAAAGTCATGAAATATTATAATCTTAAAGCAAATTGTGATTCAATAACAAGTGAACTAGTTAGTGGTTATATTAGGAAAGCGACTGCCCGAAAATCGGCTTATGCGGCATAAAATACTTGCTGTTAGTATAAGCCGAGGACATACGGTTTTATTTCATGTTGATAAACGCTAATTTGTGAGTATAAATAATAATAATATCCTTGTTCATTATTCAAAACTAAGCAGAGCTCGTACTATGGAAACCAGACAACTGATATACTACATATATGTCGGCGCGAGCGATGCCGCGTTGAGCGATAGTACTGTCGCCATCTTGAGTAGGTGGTATAGGGTCCATTGCGTAGGTGACGAAAATGATAGTGTACACTTCGTATAACCTTACTTTATTTTCTTTTGAACACAATAAACACACAACGTAAACTAGCTAAACCGACAGTTTCATTTTGGAAAAGTGATGGCGTCCCGAATCGTAATGTGCCGTTTCAATTCCTCACTTTCGAACACGACTCCGTCCTCGTGCCGTCTTTACGATAACAAGTGACGTCACGGTGTTTACCCCTTCTCTAGTACTACGATACTCAAATGAGCAACTTAATATTTAACGATATCACTTTCCACGACATATACTACTTTTTTTTGTACATACATACTTATATACTTTACTATTATATACTTATTTACTTGGTGGTAGAGCTTTGTGCAAGCTCGTCTGGGTAGGTACTACCCACTCATCAGATATTCTATCGCAAAACAGCAGTACTTTGTATCGTTGTGTTCCGGTTTGAAGGGTGAGTGAGCCAGTGTAATTACAGGCACAAGGGACATACCATCTTAGTTCCCAATGTTGGTGGTGCATTGGCAATGTAAGCGATGGTTAACATTTCTTACAATGCCAATGTCTATGGGCGTTGGTGACCACTTACCATCAGGTGGCCCGAATGCTCGTCCGCCTACCAATACAATAAAAAAAAGAAAAAAATATATAGATAATCACACCTAGACTCAGAAGAAACAGACATGTTCATGCACACAGATGCCTGTCCTGAGTGGGAATCGAACCCACCAGCGGCGCGAATGGCACGTATCTACCAATCACGCCAACCGGCTCTTCAAAACGTCAGACATATAAAAAACGCGTTTCTATATTTGAATCGAGTTGATTAACACGAAGCCATTAGACCCGAGTTTTTTTAGCTCGTTTCGTAATTGCTGTCTCATTTAGTTAAGATACTTTTCTTTTAATTTGTTTTTTATGTATTGTATTTGTGTCTTGTATAAAATTATTGCACTTGAACTTGTGCATATATCTGTGCACCTATAAGCAGCTGGCTTGTTTTTGTGGATCTAGGAAGATCCACATAATAATTAACAAACAATTGCCCGTCTAGGTGCTTCCCAGTTAAATGCTGATAAAATTATGTCAGATATAGAAAAACATTGTGTATATTTGTATATACAATATCTTATTATTTGTTAGTAATCAATATAATATATATTATATTCAATAGTTGGAATAGTTAATAATATTAAAACAATATAAAAATTTCAACAAACAAAACGTCCGGTTGATTGTACTGTATTGTCCCGTGTGTTTTCAACTCAGTGACGTCCACAGTTAGCAGCTCGTAAATTCAACGGCTCGGCTGAATGAATTGTACTTGGTAATTTACTATCCGGGTGATAGGCTCATCTGTGTACTGTACTGTGTTTTTGCAGTGACTTCACTCCATTTCATTTCAAACGACATCATCACATTAATCACGATTCGACTTTGGCAATGCATAATATATGACTCGATTATGATAATGGTATTTTTTTATAAAATAGGTAGGTGGACGAGCAAATTGGCCTGATGGCAAGTCCACCCATAGGCATGAGAAACTTGGTTTCCTTCAAACCAGGCGGGATGAGGCCTCTTGCGGGCCGGCAAGGCAGGGGCGGCATCAGGTGGAATCATTTGTTAAGTGATTTGCCTTCATGGCATATAACAAAAAATTAATTAACAATTTTCTTGGTGGTAGAGCTTTGTGGTATAGATAATTTTACAGGCACAAGGGACATAACATCTTAGTTCTCAAGGTCGGTGGCGCATTGGCGATGTGAGCGATAGTTAACATATCTTATAACGCCAATGTCTATGGGCGTTGGTCTCTCACTCTCACTCACTATCAGATGGCCCATATGCTCGTCCGCTTATCTATGAAAAGAAAAAAAAATTAACAATACCAAGTATTGCTGTTTATCGGTAGAAAATATAATAAATGTGTCACATGTTGTGGTATTTATTGATTTCCAAGATATTTTATTATATATGTTTTACGATTGAAGCCATAAAACCGACCGCGAACCTCTCTCCAGGACTTCGTAGCGTTTTGCTACGAAATGTACTTGACGCACAAACAGCTGCCAAAGATCACCTAGAAGTAAGAATAACTATATATATTGTTAGAAACGATATAGCATCCAGAAGTAAAAAGTGATTTTATAATAAACTCGAATTGGTCTACTCAAAAATATAACAATAAATTTTATAAATTGATGTACTCACTCAATTACTCTTTAAATCCAAATAACACATTTGAAGACATCACAAATCGCAATTCGCATCAATAATTAATTAATTACTTTACCTTTACGTGCTCTAACAAGATGGCGGCGGTTTTAAATTAGCGCGCTTCTGTCAAGAACCGACTAGGTTGAAGTCAATATATTTAAAATGACGATCACGAGATGAATTAATGACACAAAATAATTACCATCTAAATTAAGATGTAATTTTCGATTTTGAAACAACAAACATCATTTAAGGTCCACTCGGGCTTACTACTAGGTCATCTGTTGCGATTCTTATTTCATAATTTACCAGTGAAATGTTTCTTACCCATTAATGGTGATATAATATTTTGATGCGTGTATTCTTGAAATGTTATGATTATTATGGTCAATGTCGCATATAGCTTTCTGACATTTCACGACCGTTTTCTCGTACAGAATAGCCAGAATATTACATGTTCTTTTTTTCAACTTTTCGCATAGAACGCCAACCATCCCGCATCTTGCGCTGCCCGCATCCATACAGTACCGCGTTTTTTTAAATTTTCGGTCCAACTTGCCACACGCGTCCTACACTACGTTTGCCTAAGCGTGGTCTACACTCATGTCCTTAGGTAACTGATATTGATAGCCATTTCTATATAATGTTTTATATATGGAATGACTGACCCATTTAAGATGGCGGTGAAATTTGATTTCGTAATAAAATGAATGAAATGTCGATAGGATGCGGTTTTATTAATTTCCTTTTAGAAATTAGAGTTATTACCGATTGTCATGCAATTTTTGGTTATAAACAATTACTGAAGAACAGAAAATTGTGTATAAATGAAGTAAATTGAGTGTAAATGAAGTCTTTAAATCCCACCACTGGTTCCACTGGACCCACTGGTTTTGTAAGTAGAATTGAATCCAATACAGGCAGATTAACTTGCAATGTGTTCTCTTTAGTCGACCAGGAAATACATTTAAATCAAATCAAAATATTTTTAATCAGAGACTATATTTTTGTACCGGTATTATTGATAAAAAAAGCCGAGGTGGCCCAGTGGTAAGAACGCGTGAATCTTAACCAATGATCGTGGGTTCAAACCCGGGCAAGCACCACTGAATTCCATGTGCTTAATTTGTGAATATAATTCATCTCGTGCTTGACCTGCATGTATCAATTTTCACTGAAATTCTGTCAAATGTGTATTCCACCAACCCACATTGGAGCTGCGTGGTAGAATAAGCACCAAACATTCTCCTCAAAAATGAGGAGAAGAGGCCTTAGCCCATTACCAAGCGCTACCACCGGTTCGGAATGTGGATTCCATCGAGAAGGATAGGCAAGAAACTCAATAGTCGATTTTTTTTGTATACAAATTTGTATAAACTCAGCTTAGTTCCTACGCGAGTTCCAGCAATCATTCAATTCATTAATTTATCAAATATGAATTTAGAAACAGAGTAATACCAATTAATATTATTTACTAATATTATTTTTAATATCATGTATTGCCTGTTCGTTGCAACTATAATAAACATAAATTAAGCACGTGGTTAAGCCATTGTACCATTTTTATTGTTTGTAAGTGACACATATGAATACGAAAAAAAATATCGATTATATTTTAAAACAAATTTATAACGAATTCAAAAAAATAGTTTAAAATTAATGAAATTACCGTATCCATCTTCGAATCGTTGAAATCTCATATTTCCGACGCCATTTCACGACCGTCATTTGCAGCGTTCCTTACGACTTGGCAATAAAGGCTAATTCAGGGCAGCATTTCCTATTGTTTGCCTTCCATTATTAAGTAATGTTTAAGTTATTTATGTACCTAGTTAATAGAAGTCTTGTTTGAATTTTCCGCCATTGTCTCCTTCTGTTTTTGACTTGATGAATGAGTCTTATCTTATTTAATGCTGTATTTTTAATCGTGTGGTTTTAAGCGTTATTTACAATGTATACATGTTCGATAGTGGTACAAAATAAACCATCATTATCATTGGAACTTCAAGGAGATATACTATGTGAAATCGTTGTTATTTTTTATTGATAGAATTGGATTATATAAAGGTGAATTTTAGATAATAGTTTATGTTACATTTTCTTTTTAAGAGTGGCAACACTACACGTTATGTCTAGTATTTTTTTTTTGTTTAAAGAAGAATTTGTTCTCAAAAAGATAAAGTTATATTATATTTTACTGGTGGTAGGGCTTTGTGCTCGTCTGTGTAGGTACCACCCAATCAGATATTGTACTGCAAAACAGCAGCGGTATTGTTGTGTCCCGGTTTGAAGGGTAAGTCAGCCAGTGTAATTACAGGCAAAAGGGACATAACATCTTAGTTCCCAAGGTTGGTGGCACATTGGCAATGTAAGAGATGGTTTTTCTTACAATGCTAATGTCTATGAGCGGTGGTGAGCACTTACCATCAGGTGGCCCATATGATCGTCTGCCTACTGAAGTAAGCTCCAAACCTTCTCCTCAAAAAAGGAGAGGAAGCCTTAGCCCCGCAGTGGGACATTCACTGGCTGTTACTGATAAATACGCAAAATATACGTTCTTAACTCCTCTGTGTGTCGTTCTTTTGTTTGTTTATATAAAATTTGAAAAAATAAACTTGCAAATTGACATCTTAAAAGGGTTCTTGAAATCGTAGCTTACTACGGAAATCTTGAAAAACATCCACTGTTTCTTTCGCCGGTTCGTCTCAAGTCTGAGGTGTTTATTTCCGAACCGGTGGTAGATTTTTGACCATCACTGAGTTAGTGTAACGCTTCTATATTTAATTAAAATTTTCGCTTTGGTCTCGATTCCATGTGTTGTGAGCTATGTACAGTTTTCGACATAGCTGGTTACGCAGACACAGTCGGAGGCAAAAGCAAGTTATATAATTATATTTTATAATAATGTGTAAAGTATGTGAGAGCTAATAAATACTACTTTTGCAACTACACACGTAGATTCCGTAGTGTAGTGGTTATCACGCGTGCTTCAAGGTCCCCGCTCCCAATCCCAATCCAATACTGCCAATCCCGGAAACAAAAACCTAGAATCGGGAAGATCATAATTTTTGTTATTTTTTATTTAATGAAGTAACTAATGATTTCGCCTGTTATAAACTGATGGTGACATCCCTTGAAAATGGTCGGAATGCCGGAATCATGTTATATAGTCTACTTGGGTCCCGCCCGCCCTGACTATCTCGGTTGAACAATTATTTTACGATTATGAGAAATTACGTCGGTATAATCTATTTCAAAACTAACTCATTACAGGATATGATTGACCGGCAAACACTAAGGTGAATCCTCTCATAGTTTTGTCTGATCTTCTTAGATTTGGTAGATACCTCTGTGTGAGCGGTGGCTCATCGTATGTTCATCCCATACTATGAGACAGACCGAGACCTCTTGAATGAGTTGGTCCGTTTTTTCTTGTGAAACATACAAATTCTTTGCGCTAGCCCTACCATCACATCGTTGACCACCACAGTAATTATTTAGATACATACCAATTCAAATAATAAAGTTTTATAAATTTCAATTATTTAAGTATTTTTATTTACTTTAAAACGAACTATTTACTTACTTTAAAACGAACTATTTAGATGGGTAAGGATTAGTATCATGATACGAATGTAACAAACCTGTCTAAAATACCTACAATTAGTGATTAAGATTGATAAATATTTCATATTGATAGTATATTTAATTTATGTTATTTTCATTTCTCATATTTCATTGATTTTGTTATAATTTATAAATAAGTATAACGTAATATTCTTCTGTTAAGTGGTAACTACCTTTTAATTTTTTTAAGTTGGCAACATCGTCTTTTTATAAAAAGACGGGAAAGGGAGTTGTAAATATGGTGGGATATTATAAATGGCTGCGAGCTGGATGTTTGCCTCTTTTTTTTTACAAATCTCAATCTTCGTATTCATCTTTCATTGTATTGCATTTTGATTGACTGATTCAAACAAAACACAGTTATTGTGACTTCAGTATATGTAATACTTTAGTTTAGCTATCATCAATAGTTTTCGCGGTGAAAGCCAAATAAAGACATCAATAGGATTTTTTTAATACTTTGAAAATAAAATGTCCATATTATTAGCAGATAACGAAGCTACAAGTGAAAGAATTATTCAAACTGATTAAGCAGTTTTTGAATTTATCCATTACAAATAAATAAATCAAATATTTTCTCATTATAATTTTAGTATAGATATTAATAATTTATCATTGAATTCAAAATGTCCACGTCATCTGACAGATGTCACGTTTAGAATTTAATCTGTTGCAATAACAATAACCTTTTCTTAAATTTTATATTATTAGATACATCTCATTAAAAAACTCTCAGCCGGTAATCAAGTTAGCTCATACAAACAATGGCTACCCGCGAATTCTCGAATAAAAGGTCTAAAATACCCCACGGATGAATTCATTTCATTGTTCAAAACTCATTACTTGACTACAATGGAAGATAGTGTAAAGGTTCGCGTAGACTTTAGACAAGATGGACTCACAGTGATAATATAGTCTCCGTCTTAATACGGACGAATACCTCTTGAGCAAGTTTAACTTTTAAGTTTATTTAGAAATTGTAATACCAATAGTTCCGCACCCTACCAAGAGATGGCGCTTTACGTTAAACGATGCAATTTCAATCGCGCTGGCAAGATTCTGCCGCAAATAATGACGGTATGTTTACATATGAGTATCAATTTTTAGAGAACTTGGTAGTTGTATAATAGTGCTTCTAAATAAATTAAACCCAAGCTATAGCATATTCCAAGCACAACAGGAATAAACCCAAATAAACAATTTGACATCGAATTAATGCGATATCATTGGTCATCGATATCAATTGACGTGATCAGTATCATTGGTCGAGATCTTGAATAGTTTATGATATTCACTATGGACTCCCGAAAAGATGGCGTTTTCAATGTCCGCGAAATTGTAATCGGACTTTCGAAAGTTAAGGTGGTTATAATTAGTTAATTGGAATAGCGTTGTATTATAAATAAGGGCAAATCAATGAACTGTTTATAGTGCATAATACAGCAGAACGATTAGAAAATCGCACGCAATATTTTGTAAATCTAAAGTGTGCTTACCTTTATTTCTACTCCGATTGGACTAGGGTATACGATTGCTAAATGCTACTTACATCTAGCGGGATAGTTTGCAAGCGTCGTATATAGAGGTGTAACTTGCGTACTTGTAATAGTAACCTGACTTACGTTCCTATAATAAACCGTATTGGAATTGGTTTCCCATTGAAGGTCTCCACCAGACATCACTTTCAATATTCTTTAAAAAAGATAGCAGGCCGTAACTGTCCCACTGCTGGGCTACGGTCTCGTCGCTTCTCGAGACTTGTGGATACAAGTCTTCAAACGTTCCCACAAACAGTTTGAATTTGGAAACTTTTGGGTGTTATCCATATCAACGGTAACTAACCACTGGGATATCTTTCTTTTTCTTAATTCTTTTATAATTAAATTAAAAACTTGCTTTAATAACAGTTTTGGGGTAAATTGCATTTAGATAACACTTCACATTTAAAAACATTGTCAATTTTGCTTTCCTTTAGTTTTGTCTCTAGTCTTCATTTTAATAATCAAATTACAAAATACGGTCAGTCAAACTAGGTCTTATAATTATAAGATTTTTTATATTCAGTTGAATAATTTAGTTACAATACAATTATTATAAATAAAATACAAAATCTTTTTTTATATAATATCAAAAGTTCAAAATCTGCTACAATATTGTTACTAACAGAATTATTTAAAATTTACAAGCAATTGTTTTATAATAAGTCACTTTTTTATATTATGAAAATTGATATCATTATGCTGTGTCAAGATTAGCGACTAGTTTGACGCATGTCTGACGTTAACTTAAGACTTATGTGACGATTGGCTTGAAGCCAATTTAAAATCGGGCCGATTTTATTGGCACTGTTTTCAGCGAAATTATAGCCGAGTGAGGGATATTTGTCACTGTGGGCGCAGTTATTATTTGTATTTAAAAACATATATCTGATAGGAAAAAGTCTATAAATTTTACACTCGTGTGCAAGAGCCTCCTCTCCCACGATACTCCAGTTCGGACTTATCATTAGAACATTCTGACTCTAGTAGGGCTTCTGTAAGAACAAACTCGAATTTCATTACAGAACACGATCGTAAAATGCCAAACAGTTGTATGCAACATTGACTATAATAATTATGATATTTGTAGGATACACGCATCAAAATTGAATATCACCATACACCATACAAGCAATGCTCTTTAGATTGCCTCCGTCCCCGTGCTTGTTATAGGAATAGGGAATAATTGTGATAAGGGAGAGTCTACATACTAGAATACAAGCATATTACTTAAAACATCTAAATATGTATCATTTAAAATAATAAGTTCGCTCCGAAACGCTTAGCGTATATGAACAATCTAAATTATTAAAGGATTTATAAGTAAAGAAAACCATTATATAAATATGAAGTTTATTTCAACGAAGTATGTAGCAGATGTATACATAAGGGAGTATAGAGTGGCAGCGGGGAAGAGACATGACGGAGATGAGAGGGTTATCATACAAGTTCGTCTTACCCCAATGTTTCACATCAAAAACCGTGAGGGTAGTATTTATTGCTATTAACATCTGATAGTATACTAAATCAATTGTATTTTATATACAAATTATATATATATATATATATATATATATATACAAATTATATATATATATATATATATATATATATACAAATTATATATATATATATATATATATATATATATATATATATATATATATATATATATATATATATATATATATATATATATATATATATATATATAATTGGCCGAGATGGCCCAGTGGTAAGAACGCGTGAATCTTAACCGATGATCGTGGGTTCAAACCCGGGCAAGCACCACTGAATTTCATGTGCTTAATTTGTGATTATAATTCATCTCGTGCTTGACGGTGAAGGAAAACATCGTGAGGAAACCTGCATGTGTCAAATTTCACTGAAATTCTGTCACATGTGTATTCCACCAATCCGCATTGGAGCAGCGTGGTGGAATAAGCTCCAAAACCTTCTTCTCAAAAGAGGAGAAGAGGCCTTACCCCAGCAGTGGGACATTCACAGGCTGTTACTTTATATATATATATATATATATGATTTATTAATTTTCTTTGTTTATTTTATTTTAGTTTTTTTAAATATTTATATTTTCTCTAACACAATTACAATATTGTTAAAATTATTAACCTTTAATTTTAATATATTTAATATATTATATTTAATATATTAGACATGTTCCATAACTGTTTAATCAATGATGTCATAGTAATGCTCTTGTTTTTCCGTGGAGTGGAGATCTGGAGATCTGTAATACAGACATTCCAATGCCTAACTCAGATACTAGCTCTTCACACATTCTAGACTATAATGGTATATCACAGATATAAATTACCACCTATTCATTATTTAAGATCTGTTTTTGTGAAGAGAAATAAACATTATTATTATAATAGGACCATCAGCAGTCACTAAACTTACACGTGTAATAATAAAAACATATTCAGACTCAACATAAAGTGCGCGACTCTTCAAGACGACCACAACATGCATTTTTAAGGTACAAAATACTTAAAACAGATAATAACATAGACAATATTTTTGGTAAATATTTAAAATAATACAAAAAAGATGTAAAACAACAATGAGTGGTAGGACTCGAGGTAGGGGGTCTGAGTGGTCTAGGATCTAGTATAAAAGACGAAGCGGTATTGGCGGACGGACACTATTAGTCGAGATGTTGAGCTGAACGGGTGTACTTTTGGTGCGTTTACCCTATATTAGAAATTTTAATTGTGTAAAATTAAATTAGTTTTAGGTTATAGTTAACAAAACCTTGTTTTAAATCCTGCTTCTTATTTCCTAATAATATTATGTTTAACTAGTGTACTAATTTCATTTATCACATTAATAACATGTAACAAAATAAAAATAACATAAAATATGTCTTATATTTGTGGGAAATAAGTAACTATTGAGTGTCTGCCGGCTTTTACCAGAGGTATATAAACCCTGAAGCCGTGGTAGCTTTACATTTAGTATAATCCAGTGAAGTGACGGTTTAAAAGTGCTTTCCTTACTTGAATAAAGTATATTTTTATTTTAGCAAAGCGACAAATTATGTGAAAATCTTAAATCCCATGTTTGATGTCGAGTGAGGGAGGGGCTGGACTGCTCAGCTTTCCCGTCTACTTTCTTATTAAAATATTTCCAATTTTTCTAAGGTATCAGAAAGAATTTCTTGTTAGAGATAATTTATCCTTTGTATACTTTTTCTACTATTCTATATAGCGTGTAACAAAATTCGTGTCCGACCCGTGAAGTGGTTATTAGGTATCGTGTGTCGGTTATATTTATGTAATAGTTTTTAAGATACTTCACAGGTCGGACACGAATTTTATTACATCCTGTATATGTTTTACGGATATAATATATAATAATCATAGATAGAAGGTATATAATATAACATCACGCGGATAAACTAAGGATATTAATCAGTGTAGTCGAACAAAAATGACAATTAATTAAAAAAAAAAGTATTTATGAAAAATATTTTGTTTTTTAAATTAGGCTCGGTGGTAGAGCTTTGTGCAAGCTCGTCTGGGTAGGTACCACCCACTCATCAGATATTCTACCGCAAAACAGCAGTACTTTGTATTGTTGTGTTCCGGTTTGAAGGGTGAGTGAGCCAGTGTAATCACAGGCACAAGGGACATAACATCTTAGTTGACAAGGTTGGTGGCGCATGTACGCGATGGTTAGCATTTCTTACAATGCCACTGTCTATGGGCGTTGGTGACCACTTACCATCAGGTGGCCCATACGCTCGTCCGCCTACCTATACAATTAAAAAAAAAAAATAAAAAAATAGGCACGTAGCGAATAAAACCACTTAATGATGAACGCAGACGATTAAATAGACCGAGAGTCTATGGCTATCACGGTCTTCACATTTGAACTGTAAGCAATATTAACAAATTCTTACGCCACCAAATTAATGCCAATAATAAAATTTAAAATATTATGACCCCAATGAGACCATGTGTACAGTTTTACAATAGGACTCTAGAAAGAGTTAAAAAAGTTGTGTTCAAATTAAGCAATTGTTTTTGTTTTTATTTAAAGACTTTATTGAACAAGAGAGGACTTAATGCCTGAAGGCAGTCTGCCAGTCAACTTTTAGGCTTAACAGAATGAAATGATTGGTTTGGAAATACGAAGTATTGCTGTTGTGTTTGTCGATTAACTTTATCCAGTGATACAGAAATTGGAGATTAGCCTAAAGGCGTACTAAATTAACAACTGTCACATTGACAGTTGAATATTTTGACAAATAACTTTTTGCAATGTCGTAATAACTTTTTGACATTCATACGCAAAATAAATCGACAAAAATTTTTCAATCGAAACTTTAGTAAATATAACTTAACTTGACAATTTATTGAATAGTTCCTGTTCCTGAATAGTTCCTGAATGGAGAGGAGTTACGGGTCGATTTCTCGAGGAGTTTCAAGTGATTCGAATTAACGATCTTATAGGGTATTTTACCTTTTCTTTTTGTTTCACGTAGTGTATACCTTCAGAAAGGTACCCGATTCTCTTGGGGGAGGAAACGGGTTATGTGGGATTCTTACCCACTAAAACCACTGCGATGGCCGTCTTCGGCACGGATCGGAGAGGCTGCGGGATCGTGTTGATATAACGCATCCGAGCCCCTCCCGTGCTGTGCTCTGCTCGTGGCTCGGCGGAGCTCTCCTCAGGGGGCGAAGATAATCTATTCCCCCGCACTCCTCGCTAGTGCGTACACGAGTGGCGCGAGGCCATTCCGGCTTCCGTCCTCCTCAGGAACGTTTGAAATTGGACACGAGAGGCCCCCATCTCGCGCAGCCATGGCCCCAGGGTTATGCCCTATATTTAAACGGTTGGAGCCGGACGTTGGGGCTGTGGGAAGGATAGGACGCCGACATCGTCTTCACCGAGCAGGATCGGCCCTTTCCCATTCCCGCTCCGCTGTCTCCAATACAATAAAAAAAAAACAATTACATCTGATGCCTTGGATCAGGACTAGCCTAGCCACTAGACTATTGAGGTCGATTATTTATTACTACATATGTTTCTTTATATTTTACTGATGGTAGGGCTATGTACAAGCTCGTCTGGGTAGGTACCACCCACTGTAATACCTAGTACTGCTGTTTTGCGTTGTATCTGATGAGTGGTACCGAAATGATGGTCAGTACCGCCAGTAAGTGGTAATACTTAATAATATTAGTATAGATATAGATAAATATATATGTTTATACATTCAAATGACAATTTAAACAAAGGAAATGTTATAAAGAAAAGTCGCCATTTAACATTCGAACAATACAACAACCAAGTTTCTAAATTTAAATAATATTTAAATTATGTATATTATGTTTTAAACTAAATTTCAGAACGAGTTAAACGGGCAGACAGTTGGAAGTCATTTATTAACTGTCAGAAATCACAAACATTTCCGAAAACTAATTCCTTCACTAAATATTGGTTCGTTTACTTTGTAGTTTTGCACGTTTTAAGTACTATCATATAAACGTTGGTATCTGTTTGGTTAAGCTATGCTTTTCTCTTTCTGTCATTATTGATTAGAAAGAAGAAGACAGCATTGTTTAATTAGTCGCTCAGCAGTGTTTATAAGTAAGGCTGTATTTTATAAATTTAATAACATTATTACGTATAACTTTGAATTGAATTGATTTTTTATTATGTAAGAGGGGGCAAGCTAGTTGGTGGCTCACCTAATGGAAAGTGACTACGGACACTTGCACAATCCGAGGGCTTGCAGGTGCGTTGCCGGCCTTTAAGGAAAGAGTACGCTCTTTTCATGAAGGTTTAAAATATTGAAGCTTTGATTTCGATATAAATTTTGACTGTGCTTAATAAAAATGATTGTAAACCGATGTTGAAAAAAAACTCGTTTGTAGCTCGGAACAATACAACTTACATAGCAACCTTTTGTATTGTACTGTACTGTACTTGCTGTCGTCGCGTTTGGACTCTGCTACCACTTACCATCAGGTGGAGTAGTCATTTGCCCATTAAACGGTAAGTGGTGGCAGAGTCCAAACGCGACGACGGCTAGTATAGTCGGGAAGAATGATCTGCACTAGCCGCCCCTGCCTTGCCGGCCCGCAAGATTCCTCTTCACGGCTCGTTTGAAGGAACCGGTCATAAGAGGAGGGGAACACTTGTGCTGGTAAAGAATCACATTTCTTAGAAGTGCGACAAAGAAAAGAGTTACCAAATTTAT
Organism: Nymphalis polychloros; assembly: GCA_905220585.2. Classification (NCBI taxonomy): domain Eukaryota; kingdom Metazoa; phylum Arthropoda; class Insecta; order Lepidoptera; family Nymphalidae; genus Nymphalis; species Nymphalis polychloros. The sequence goes on from HG992267.1 coordinate 7,365,453, forward strand.
TTGAGTGCGATGGTATTGATGTCACAGTTAGGCATTAATCCAAAAGTATTTGCAAAAGCCGAAATAAAATACATTTCAATTTTGTATATTAATAATATAAACCGACAAAGTTGACGACACAATTCGTTATAAACATGTTAAAACGCTCTGATAAACTTTACAGTATCAATATTTGATTGACCGTAAAAATATGAACGCACGAAAAATTCGTTTTGAAACGAACGATTTTACAAATAAAAATTATCGGTGTATTTTTTTTTTAAATCGATCAGAGTAATGATGGTCGCTGAAATGAACTCTGATATTTTAACAAACGATTTTTCAATTCGAGTTGTTTTAAAAAAATATATCAATACGTTACGAATGTTATGCCGAGCCGAGATGGCCCAGTGGTAAGAACGCGTGGATCTTAACCGATGATCGTGGGTTCAAGCCCGGGCAAGAACCACTGAATTTCATGTGCTTAATTTGTATTTATAATTCATCTCGTGACGGTGAAGGAAAACATCATGAGAAAACCTCGCATGTGTCAAATTTCACTGAAATTCTGTCCCATGTGTATTCCACCAACCCGCATTGGAGTAGCGAGGTGGAATAAGTTCCGAACCTTCTCCTCAAACAGAGGAGAAGAGGTCTTAGCCCAGCAGTGGGACATTCACAGGCAGATAATGTACTGCTGTTACTGTTATGAATATAATATGATTTGATATTTGTACACGCGAATAACGTATTTATATTTTCTAATCTTTGCGTGTTTAGTTTGTCGTTTGAGAATATTTTTTTTATTGTGTAGGTAGACGAACGAGCATATGGGCCACCTGATGGTAAGTTGTTACCATCGCCCATAGACATTGGCATTTGCACATTAAAAAAAAAGGTGATAAGATTTGATTTTTTGGATGTTCGTTTGTAATTGAAGTAGTTTTTAAGTTTTCCAAACCTGATGTGATCGAGATGGTTCTTAGTAATGATCTGTTAAGGCGTTTGAAAATTATCATCACATTTTCTGGTTCACAAGCTTCTTAAGAAGTTTCACAGATTAGATCGGTTCGAAATTGCAATTCCTCGTCGCGATGTCGCTTGTATTCAAATATTACTAGTTAATAATAATAATAAAAATGTAAAGCGTCAACAAATTACAGGCACAGACAGTTGTAGGCGCATTGGCGATGTAAGCAATGGTTAATATTTCTTACAATACCATTGTCTATGGGCGTTGGTGACCACTTACCATCAGGTGGCTGATATGCTCATCCACCTACCTATACAATAAAAAAAGACATTTGATTTCTTACTTTTTAGAGGTACGTTTTGTGTCGGGCGTGTTGGTGTCCTGAAGAGATCCTATCTAGGCTCAAGGGGTAGTTGGGCATAACACTTAGCATCACGCATTTGCTTGACGCTACTAATCACCCTCTCTTCCTTCAACGAAAACGGCAATGTGTTGCGTAGACATTCCCAACAATTGGACATGGGCGAATTTTTGTGTACTTACCTATAATATAGCGCGATTCAGCGTGATTTTTTTATTATGTCCTGGGACATTATTCACACAAAGCCATCTGATCCCAAACTAAGCAGAGCTTAAACTATGGAAACCAGACAACTGATATACTTACACATACAATTTTTCCCTTTTGTTATCGTTTGGACTCTACTACCACTTACCATCAGGTGAAGTAGAGTCACTTGCCCTTCCGGGTATTAAATAAGAAAAAAATAATTATTTCAGTATGTTTATAGGTTTTACTATTCAATGTTATATTCTTAAGGCAACATAAACCTCGGTATAGCGTTGGATGTTAATTTGCTACGAATTTATTGGCGTTCAATTGTGAATATATTAGGGGAGAAAAGTGTTCTGATTTATATCCGAACTGCGTAATGTAGTCCAAGAGCTAATTGGTCATTTGATATCTATTTATTTATTGACGTGTAAATCACATCAATTCTCGTTAGCCAACAGCGTAAAAAGAGAAATTTTATTCTTATTAAGATAAGACAAAATACGAGTTTTTTATGTAATAAAATATACATATAATATTCGATTGTGTGCATGTGTGCGTTCTTGCATATGTGCGTTCTGACGTATTTTTGTTAAAAACACTTCAACATTTGGCATGTAAATATAATCTGTTTAGTATTATTATTATAATGCAGTATTGAAATGTTATCGTTTTTAAAGTAAAAATAGTAAAGAAAAAGTTACTAAATATTCTAATGACTAAAATACTTTTACCGACTAACTTACCACTGCCTCTTAAAATAATTTATCTTACATTTAAAAGATAAACAGTGATCATTATAATGTCTAAATAACCTAGCATTCGTTATTTTATTATCACACCCTATCTATTTTTATGAAATCAATAATATTATTAATTATTTATACAAAAAATGGCACTTAGGGTAGAAGTTTTAGAGATACTACGAGATGATTGAATATACGGATGATAACCTAAGGTATATAGTGCAGTGCTTATATGTCTTAGTGCAGGCTGTAAATCTAGAATTATCTAGATATTTAGACATAGGTTTGATTATTTAATACCTTATCGTTGTAAAGGATCGATAGGATAACTTGATACGTTTATTCAATCAGTATAAAGTTTTGCACTCGTCAAACTCAATTAACTCCTCGACTATATTACACGGGCGATATCCAGTTAGTACCGGTTTTATCCAGATGCTTCTTTACAACAAAATGGCGGCGTAATTTAGATTGTTGCGACCGAAGCGACCGCAACTCGATTTCTGTTTTCCGAGTGCTTCACTTTTGCTAAGTTAATAATGATTTCGTAAAAAACTAGGTACTTTACATAAGGTATGTTATAAGGTTATTTGCTTATATACATACCTAAACATACCTTTGCATAATATATATGTAGCATTTGACTGCCTTGTTGGTCTAATGGCTAGGTATAAGGCCGCTGATCCGGAGGTCCTGGGTTCAATTCCCAGGTCGGGCCAATAAAAAGTTATTGGGTTTTTCTGTCAGGAAATTCTCAGTAGCAGCCCGGAGTCTGGAAGTTGGAAGTGTGTACACTCCCGTGCCTCAGAAAGCACGTATGGCCATTGGTCCTGAGCCTGAACTCTTTCCGGTCGTGTCGAATCGCCGTCCCATCGGGTTATGAGAGCTAGGGAATAGAGAGTGCACCTGTGTTTGCGCACACACTTGTGCACTATAATATCTCCTGCGCAGTTGGCTAATCTCTCTTGAGATTGGCCGCCATGACCGAAAGCAGTCTGGAGGACATTATTTAGCATCCAGAAGTGAAAAGTGATTTTACAAGAACCTCGAATTGGTCTATTCATAAATATAAATAAATTAAATAAATTAATGTTAATTACTCACTCAATTTACTCTTATAATCCAAATAACACATTTAAACACATTACAAATCACAAATCGCGCCAATAATGAATTTTACCTTTATATGTGCACGAACAAGATGGCGGCGGTTTTAAATTAGCACGTGTGAGATGTTGTAAAAATAATTATAGGAAAGATAACGATTTTAAATAATTTAAATAAAATAAGAATGAAAATATTAACGAAATATTTAAAGATATATTGATTTTAATTAGTATTTGTATTACGTCATAAAACAACCGATAGTCAGAGGTGGGGCAGAGTAGTGTTATTGACTACAGACTATATAAAGCGACGCAAGGCAATGAGAAGGAACTTGCCGTCGACACATGGAACAGAACGTTGCCTCCTGTCGGTGTTATTCGACTCTGAGTACCTGTTAGTACCAATTTCAGATAAGTATCTCTGTTAATGAAATTAATATTATTATATTGTTTTATTTATAATTTATAACACACGCTTCTTTTTTTTTTAATAACGCTGTTGTATGGACCAATGTGTCTCTTGACTATATTATATTAGCGCTTTTGAATAGCACCTCGTAGATAATTCTACAATCCGTAAAACGAATCGCTTATAGTATGGAGGTATATCGAATTATATTACCTCACATTTTTAATGGACACACGTCAAATTTTTACGATAATATAAACAATCCCCCCAAACACTCGTACTTTGTTCCGAATTCAATTGATCCGTTAATATATTTATATGGTGGTAGGATTTTGTCGGTCTTGGTATCACCCACTTCACAAGTATTCTTAATGAGGTGAGCCAGTGTAAATTAATTCGAAGGTGAATTACCATCATCACAAAATTATAGCAAAATTTTCCGCCTCCGTATAATATTAAAAAATATATACAAAATGGTGAAATTTTATATTTTAAACCTTTTTTAATCAAGACTCATACAGAGATTGGGCAAACATTTTTTTTTAAATCTCAAATTGATTCTACTTTGATTGATGTAGGTATTCGTGCATTTTTTTTTAATTTATCAACACGCCTCGGCGTTTTGTTTACTTTTAATTTCGTTGAAATTTATGTTGTGAAATATTCTTTGCTTTAAGTGTAGGTACATTTTTATTGAATACATAAAATTTTTTACAATTAAGTGTTTTGTTTCTTTGCTTGTAATATGTAATTAATTAGGAGAATTTAAATATATTATCTTATGTACAATATAGATAAGAAAAATAATTGAGCAGTTTGGTTATTTAAACTTAAACTTTATCTTTAAATTCGTAATCCGAAGCTTGATCATAATGGTATTTATGTTATACGTAGTTATACGGGTATACTGGCCACCTGATGGTAAGTGGTCACCACATCACACATACATTAACGATGAAAAAAATATTAACCAAATCTTACATCACCAATATACCACCAACCTTGGGAACTAAGATGTTATGTCCTTTGACCTGTAGTCATTGACTCACACACCACACACATGTGTAAAAAATCTATTCTTGTTAAAATGCATGCTACTTAATAAGGATGCTAACTGGTTTAATTTATTCTGCTACTTAGAATATAGTATTGTGGGTAAGATATTATTTTAAGTCTAACGTTATTTATAAGCAGGCTATGAAGAAGTTAATTAATGGTCGATGATTTTTTCATTTTGTAATAATTTATACCATGAGTGACACGTAAGTTTCTTAAGTATGATTTATCATTATTTGATTGCTTTATAATGATTGCTTTTAAAATCAAACTAATTCAACATTAGTTTCATATCTTAATCGAATAATACGGGTTCAATTCCGGAATTGCTCCATCAAGTAATATTGAATTTTTATTAAATTTCAGTTTATAATTTTATTAATTTTGTGCTCAACGGTGTTGTAAGACATCGTTAGGAAACCTGCATATGACGGATAAAAATATGCCACTTCTGTATGTATGGTGGATAGTTCGCCAAACCGTATAAGAGCAGCGCGGTGGAGTAAGCTCTAAGCCTTTTTCTTAAATCTTCTATATAAGAAGCAGATATAATATACTTAATTTTATACTTTGAATAAATTTTACTTCCCTAATAGTGCAAATAGCTTTTATTGTTTTGTTTTTACTACACATTTTACATTTTAAACGAAGCCCAGTGTAGCGGGTCGCAGTTAGTTATTACATATATTCAGTTGTTAATGAGTACAATGTAATGTCGACGACACTTGTGTCCGGTAAAACTCGAAACAGTTTATGTTCAAGCTGAAATTTGCATATTAAGTAACATTTTGAATGATTACTCACTTGAAAAATTGCCGTTTATATATGATATTTAGAAAATAGTTTTATTGTGAAATAGGCATCCACTTATATGTACATGAATTGAAATTATTATAAAATAACAAATGAAATGTTTAAAGAGTATGGTCCTTGTATTTCATGGGGTGGTTTTCTTGGGATATAATCATGGTGGGCTCCCACGTCCTTCCACGTCAGTCTTTTAGAAGGGATTTAATCCTTCACGACCACTGAAAACCGCTTGGAGATCGCCAGTTGGACTCGGGGGTTGGTTATTTAACCGCCACTCACAGCACGGCGTTGACTTTTTTGAGTTAATTTTGTCTCCTACCAACCAACCCTCCACCAACCAAGGAGGAGGGAGGTCGGCAACGGCGGAGTTACAGGCAAGCTGGAGCTTACAGGGAGACTTGACTTAGAGGTAATTGAGAACTTTGATACCTGGGCGCAAGCATTAGTAGAAATGGGTCGTGCGAAAATGAGATACGAAGAAGAATCGGAATGGCAAAGGTGGCCCCTTGGCGCAACTTTATAAGATATGGAAAGACAAAACCATCTCCTTGAAAACAAAGAGCAATTTTTTACGCACTCTGGTGTTCTCCATATTCTTGTATGGCGTGGAAACATGGACCTTGAAGAAAGCCAATCGTGCCCGTATTGATGCATTCGAGATGTGATGTTGGCGAAAGATGCTGGTGATTCTCTAGACACCACGTCGCACCAATGTGTCAATTCTGCAAGAACTTAAGATACAGACAAGGATTTCTATCATCTGCCTGCGTAAAGTTCTTGTATACCTTGGCCACATTGCCAGAATGGATGACGGCAATTTGGAGAAGTTGATGGTCATTGGTAAAGAGGATGGAAAAAGACCACGAGGTAGAAACCTGACACGTGAAAAGTGAAACAACCAAATGGATAGATTATGGTGTTACGTCACTTGCATCACGTGACTTTGGAAGTCAACTTTTTTACTGGGACGCTTTTAAAGTAAAACGAGGTACTTTTTATAAAATACGTAAGTGAATGTTTAATGCCAAACATCGCCAATAGACATTGGCGCTGTAAGAAGTATTAACCGGAACACAACAATACGAAGTATTGTATTGTATATATATTTTATTAAGTTTCTAAGTATTTAATAAATTTTAAGTATAAGTTGATTGCACACGCCCGATTAATGTTCCTGGCTAAACAACAAAAATATGTATCTTTTTATAGGGGTTTTTTTTTTTTTTTTTTTTTTTTTTTTTTTTTTTTTTTTTACGCTGGGAAAACGCATGACGCGTTTCCCCCCACGGGAACAGTGGGGGGGGTATGTGGGGCTCGCCATATGTCCAAGGCACCGAGTGTGCCCCGGTCATCGGAATACCCACTAAAAACCCAGCGGTACCCTTCCCGTCTTAACGGGAGCGCCACGGGATCGCTTGCGCATGCTACCGTGACGCTCCGACGGCCGGCCCGCCTATGCGGAGCCGGCCTATTGTGGCGGGGGGAGAAGGTGCGCAAAGCGCCGCTTTCTTCTCCCCAGTCTTCTGCGGCGGAGCGGGTCCGCAGCGGCATCTTCCTCCCGCTCCCGCTCCGCGGCCTCCTTCTGCGACATCACACTTTCACAGAAGGAGACCATCTCCGACCAGCACCTCTCGCTTCCGAGCATAGCGTTGATGATGCTCGGCAGGGAAAGGTCTCCGCCTACAACCGCCGCCAGGGAATGCCTCTGGGGCCCCCACGCGGCACACTCCGTCAGGGTGTGATGCGCCGTATCAAATGGCGCACCACACTCGTGGCAGGAGGGTGACACCTCCCGCCGCGCTATCTTGTGCAGGTACTTACCGAAGCATCCGTGTCCGGTAAGTACCTGTGTTAACCTGAACGAGAGCGTGCCTCGTTTCCTTCTGACCCAGCGACTCAAGTGGGGACGTATCGCCTCCACTGTCGCCAGGCCCGCCGTGGGGGACCCGAGGTCCTCCTCCCATCGGGTGATCAGAGCTTGCTGGGCTAGAGCCCTGATCCGCCCGACTTCCGCCGACCCTGGACGGTCACCGCGTTCCCTCGCCTCGGCCCGGAAGTGGTACACCTCCGCGAGCACTTCCGCCTGGAGTTCCCAGGGCGGATCGCCCGCGAGGAGGGTCGCCGCTGTCCACGACACCGTACGATAACCCCTTATCGCCCTCACCGCTATCACCCTCTGCGGTTTTCGCAGGAGGGCCCGGTTTGAAGCGGTGAGTGCGTCCACCCAAATCGGGGCACCGTACAGTGCCATCGACTTCACTACGCCGGCATAGAGGCGCCGGCATAGCGATCCCGGTCCTCCCACGTTTGGTAGGAGGCGGCCTAAGGCGGCGGCGGCATTGACGAGCTTCGGGCCGAGCTGCACGAAATGCTGCCCGAAGCTCCAACGCCCGTCCAGGATCAGGCCCAGGTACTTCATCTGGGCCCGCACCTCGATCACCGTCCCGTGGACGGTGATACTCGCCCCTCGTGGGGGGCCCCTCCGTGGACCGTGGAAGAGGAGGGCCTCCGTTTTGGATATGGAGACCCTCAAGCCCAGCATCTCCATCCGGTCCACGGTCAGGGTTGTTCCGACTTCGGCCAGGCGGGCCGCCTCCCGAAAGTCACGCCCCATCGCGGTGATGAGGGTGTCGTCTGCATAGCACAACACCCCCATACCGGGAAGGACGGGGGCTCTCAGGAGCCAATCGAAGCCGACGTTCCACAGAATTGGGCCGAGAACCGACCCCTGTGGAACGCCGCAGCCAACCCGACGCCGGACCAACCTGCCGTCGCCCCCCGCCCAGACGACCTCTCGGTCCTGGAGGTACGACTCCAACAGCCTCCTCAGATAGGTTGGCACCCCATGGTATCGGAGTGCCTCCCTGATTGTCTCGAAAGGGAGACTGTTGAAGGCGTTCGCCACGTCCAGCGAAACCGCCAGGACCACTTGCCCCTGGGCCACTGCTTCCGTGGTCCGAGTCTTCAGGGCGCTCAGGGCATCGACCGTCGAGCGACCCGCCCTGAACCCGAACTGAGCCTCTGAGAGACCCGGACCAACCTCATCGAGGTGCTGAACGAGACGGGCTGCAAGAATCTTCTCAAACAACTTGCCCGTCTCGTTCAGCAGCACAATCGGCCTGTACGCCGAGGAGGAACCGGGCGGTCGACCCTCCTTCGGCAACAGCACCAATTTTCCTTGCTTCCAAGGCTTCGGAAACTGCCCGCTGATCAGACATTCGTCGAACAGCCCCCGAAGCCTTGCACCTAGGTATTCCAGGGCATCGCACAGAACACGCCCTGGAACACCGTCCGGACCCGGCGCTGTCTTCTTGGCCCTCAGGCGACCGAGGGCCATCTCCATTTCCCGCTCCGTGATCAGTGGTGGAGCCACTGCGTACTCTATCACGGAGCGGGGAGCCATAGGCGGAGGGACAAACTCACCCGGGTGGGGAAACAGTTCCCCCACCAGGCGCAGGAGGAGCTCCGGCGGCAGCGTTTCCGTCACGGGGGCGGCTTGGGTGCGGAACTTTCCACGCACACCTCGGTACGGCCGCCCCCATGGATCTCGATTGAGACCCGCCAGCAACTCCTCTCTCGCCTTCTCCTTGGCCTGACTTATCGCCAGCTGCAGATCTTTCTTCAGCTGGCGGTAAGCGGCCAAAAGCTGTCCCTCCAGGTCCGCGTCGAGGCCATTACGCCTTCGACAGCGGACGTAAGCCCTTCGCGCACGGTTGCACGTCGCCCGAAGATCGGCTATTTCGGGCGACCACCAGTACACATGCCGGCGCGGAACTCTGTGCCGGGTTCTCGGCATGGCCGCATCGCAGACCTCTTGCAGGGCACTCCGCATGCGGCCCGCCAGTTCATCCACGGTGGCACCCTCCCACCTTCCCGCGGAACCCCAACGCTGCACGATGGCAGCCTCCTTGACCAGTTCGCGATCGAGCTGGCCAAGGGACCACCTCGGGAGCGTGGTTGGCACCCTTGAAGGTTCCGCCAGCCTGCGAGACGTGGAGATCTCAAATCGGATGTACCTATGGTCCGACAGAGTCTCCACTTCTTTCTCTACTCTCCAATTTATTATCCTGCGCGCGGCTACAGGGGTGGCGAACGATAAGTCCACCACGGACCCCCCCTGCTGGCGCACGCAGGTCTGAACCTGCCCCCTGTTAAGTAGGGACAAGCTGGAGAGTAGGGCCCACACCTGGACAGCCCTCCCTCGCGGGTTCGTGGCCGGGTTTCCCCAGGCACGCGATTTGGCGTTGAAATCGCCGAGGACCAGGACTGGCCTCGGCGACTGCCTGGCCACCGCAGCTCTGACGGAGCCAAGAAACGTCTCGAACTCCGCCAGGCTGCGATTAGGGGAGAAGTAGATTCCCACAACTACGTACTCTCCCCACCCCGCCACTACGTAGCCCGAACCTCTCTCAATGAGTGAGAGAGGGGGACCCGTTCCGCACCGAGAGAGGACCGCCACAGTGTCGTCCAAATCCCCTACCCAATGGGGTAGGGGAGGGACGTAATAGGGCTCGCAGGCCACAGCCAGGTCGATGCTCCACTCCGCCATGGACTGCAGCAGTAGGTCCTGAGCCCCGGCGCAGTGGTTGATGTTACTCTGAAGGAAGCTGATTGCTGCGCTCATGTTGACATTGCAGCTTCCTCCTCGGCCTGACGCCGTCCGACGTTGGTGGTGGTCTGGGTGCCTAAGACTACCTTACCCTTCATGATGGGTGGGTTGCACTCCCGCGACCCCATCACGTGCCCGGAGGGCTTTCCGGCGTCCGCGCAAACTGCGCAGCGCAACTTCCCGGTGCAGCTCGCCGATGTGTGGCCATCGACGCCGCATCGGTAGCACAGACCGCCTCGTTCAGCTTTGGATGGGCAGAGCGCCTTAGTGTGCCCGAGGCTCATGCATTTGAAACAGCGTAAAGGGCGCTGTTCCAACAAGCACACCTTGGCCGAGCTCCACCCAACCAGTAAGCGACCTTCTTCGGACAACTTTTTCGCCGCCGCTATCGGACATGTCACACGGGCCATACCCATGTATCCGGGTCCGCATGACACCTCTCCGCACCTGACCGCTTCAATGGGGCAACTCCCCTCACGAGCGACTGCGGCGATTAATTTATCTCTAGTGACGGAATCGTCAAGACCCGTCACTCTTAAGTCCACCCTCGTCATGGGGCGGACAACGTTGGCCACCCCATCCAACACCGTACGAAGCTTGTCGGCAAGCTTTTCTGCTTGACCCGACTGTGCCCTAGGCAGCTCCAGTACTCTGGCACCCGTCGCAGAGCGACGGACTTTAAGCCCGCCACAGATCCCGAGGTCCTGAAGCTTTACACCCTGCTCGGCTCGCTCTAGGACGTGGGCGTACGTGACACCCTTTTCTTGTGCCTCTGGCTGCAATGTTACGATCACTGCAGCCGTGCTAGGGGCGGCCAGTCTCAGTTTGGTCGCCTGAGGAGCCTTCGGCGCCATTGGCGCTGACGTATTGGGTACTGCGGCCGGGGGGGAAAGCTTTTTCCCATTCTTTCCCTTTTTAACTACGGTGGACCAGGACATTTCCTGGGCCTCCCGTGATTCCGTCGCGGTCGAGGCGACCGAGGGACCAGCTGTTGGTGTTGGTGGTACGGCTGGGGCTGTCGGCTTCAGCACAGGCGCAGCATGTGCAACACGCTTGGGAGCCGGTGCTGAATTCGTCGGTGAAGACGTTTGGGCCGCCTGTGAATAGGTCGGACCATTTTCTTGTACCAACTCGCGCCTCTTGTCCGCCGCTAAGGGGGGGCGATGCACCTTTACGGGAGGCAGGCGCCCCTCGATACCGTCCAACCGGGCGTTAATAACGCCTTTTTTTTTTTTTTTTTTTTTTTTTTCACTCAGTGGAAACCTTCAAGAAGGTACCCAACTCTCTTGGGGGAGAGACCGGGTTATGTGGGATTCTTACCCACTAAAACCACTGCGATGGCCGTCCTCGGCACGGATCGGAGAGGCTGCGGGATCGTGTTGATATAACGCATCCGCGGCCCCTCCCGTGCTGTGCTCCGCTCGTGGCTCGGCGGAGCTCTCCTCAGGGGGCGAAAGTAATCCCGCCCCCCCGCACTCCTCGCTAGTGCGTACGGCAGCGCGAGGCCATTCGGGCTGCCGTCCTCCTCAGAGCCGTTTGAAATTGGACACGTGAGGCCCCCACCTCACGCATCCACGGCCCCAGGGTTACGCCCTATATTTAAAGCCCCGGACGTTGGGGCTGTGGGAGGGCCGGGACGACGCCGACGTCGTCTCTGCCGAGCAGGATCGGCCCTTTCCCGTTCCCGCTCCGCCGTCTCCTTCTGGACCATGACGGTCTCACAGAAGGAGGCTACGGCCCTCCACGCCGATTCCCTGCGGAGCATCGCCGACACGATTGCTCGCAGGGACAGGTCTTGTCCGACTTCGCGAACCAGGATCTCCCTCTCCGCACTCCACGCGGGACACATCTCCAAAGTGTGCTGGGCAGTGTCCCGGTCCGCGCCACAGTGGTGGCACATCGCCGTCGATTCGCGTCCGATCTTACACAGGTACTCTCCAAAACAACCGTGACCGGTCATTACCTGTGTAAGTCGAAAGGTGACTCGTCGCTTTCGTCTCATCCAGGCTTCGAAGACTGGCAGGATCGCTCCTACGACGCGTTTTCGCGCGTACCGTTCTTCACAGAGACGGTCGCGCCACGTCGCAAAAGCCCTCCTTTGTTCCCGCCGCTTCATCGCCTCGAGCGCACTCGGAGGGTGTGCGCTTTCACCGTTCTGACGGAGGATGCGGGTCTGTTGATAGACCCTCGCGTCCATATCCGCCAGAATGTCCAAAGGCGGAAAGCGCGCTAGGACGGTTGCCGCCTCGTATGATATCGTACGATATCCCCGCACTATGCGGATGGCCACTCTCCGCTGCGAACTTTGGATCTTAGTCCTGCAGCGGCGAACGCCCGATAGCCTATGAGACCAAACGGGCGCCCCGTAGAGGGCCATCGATCGCACGACACCGGCATAAAGGCGGCGAACTTCCTCCCTCGGTCCCCCAAGATTAGGCAGCAGTCTATGCATGGCACCCGCTACCTTCTCGATCCGGGGGGCTAGGCGCTCGAAGTGCTCCTCGAAGCCCCAGCGACCGTCCAGTGTGAGGCCCAAGTATTTCATGTACCTGGCCACCCGGACGTTTGAGTCACCTACGCGGACGTGCGAATCGGGCGGTTCCCTGCTCCTCGGCAGTTTATGGAACCATAGCGCCTCTGTCTTATGAGACGCTATCCGTAGGCCCAATTCGCAGATCTTACCGACGACGATGTTCACCCCGAGCTCAGCGAGCTCTTTGGTTCTCTCAAAATTCTCTCCCGATGCCAGCACCAATGTGTCGTCTGCATAACAAACGACGCTGACACCTTCAGGGAGAGCGACGCGCAGAACTGCGTCGTACGCGAGGTTCCACAACAGAGGCCCCAAAACTGACCCCTGCGGGACCCCACAGCACACCTCTCTCCGGGTCCTCGTACCGTCTTGCTCCATATACGAAACGTATCTGTCGCGCAAGTAGTCACCGACGATCGCCTGCAGGTAACGGGGCACACGATGGTGTAAGAGTGCCCCCCTAATAGCGTCCCAGGGCAACGTGTTGAATGCGTTGACGATATCGAGACTTATCGCCAACGCAACGCCACCCCGGGCCACCGCCTGCTCCGACAGAGACCGGACGCGCAAGATTGCGTCGACAGTCGAACGGCCCTGTCGGAAGCCGAACTGGCACTCAGCCAGGTCGGGACCGACACGCGACAGATGCCCACACAGACGAGAAGCGACAGTTCGCTCAAAAAGCTTGCCAGCCTCGTCCAGCAGACATATGGGACGGTACGCAGAGAGAGATTCTGCAGTCCTGCCATCCTTCTTCAAGAGAACCAAATTCGCCTCCTTCCAGACCTTAGGGAACGTGCCAGTACGGAGGCAGCTGTCGAACAGCCGCCTCAGCCTATTCCCCAATGAAGCCGAAGCTAACACCAACGCTCGCCCCGGAATCCCATCGGGGCCGGGCGCGGTGTTACGAGCCCGCATGCGGTCGATCGCATGGCTTAGCTCCTGTTCGGTCACCCCCAGCTCATCGGACCAGGCTGGTGTTGGTAGGGGGACCCGGGGACTTGACCGGATAACTGGGAAGAGCACGTCTATCACTCTCCTCAGTAAATCTGGATCTAAGGTCTCCGTTAGTGGGGGCATCCACGGGCGCAATTTGCCCAGCACCATACGGTATGAACGCCCAAACGGATCCCTGTCGAGTCCCTCTAGGAGCTCGTTCCAGGAACGAGCGTTGGCGTCCGAGATCTCGGCTCGGAGAGCCAACTTGGCTTCCCGGAACGCCTCGTATGCTTCAGCTTTCTGGTCTAGAGTTGCTCGCCTTCTTCTTCGGGTACGGGTGTACTCACGGCGTGCGCGCAGACAGGACTCACGCAGTTGTGCGATCTGTGCTGACCACCAGTACACCACCCGGCGCTCAGGGCGGCCCGCTCGGGGCATAGAGACGTCGCAGACTGACGTCATCATATCCCGAAGACGGACTGACTCACCCTCTGGATCGGACAAAACCTCTTCGGCGTTTTCTGGCCAGGCTGCGACGATGGCAGCGGCTTCGAGAAAGTCTCGGTTAAGCTGCTTAAGGGACCATCGGCGCAACGGGGGGCCTCCTCGATGCTGGCTAGAGCATTTGGGACGGCGGAGAGCTACATCGAATACGATGTAGCGATGGTCGGATAGTGTGACCACCTCTTCTGCGACGCGCCATCCTGACACCATGCGAATAGCGGCGGGAGTCACCCATGTGAGATCAATGACCGACTCACCCTGCCATCGCACGCACGTGCTCTCCGAACCCCGGTTCATTAGCCGGAGGTCCAGAACCGCCGCCCACTCGAGTAACGTCTCTCCTCTTGGATCGTCTCTGAGGTTACCCCAAGCCCTGGCGTGGGCATTGAAGTCCCCTAAGACGATCAAGGGACGGGGTAGGCATCTGCGTATGCAGCTTGCCAGCCCGTCTAGGTACACCTCGTAGTCGGCGAGGGACCTATTGGGAGAGACGTAGCACCCCACAATAGCCAAAGGGCCCCAATGTACGGCCACGAATCCTTGCCCCCTTTCTATCAGGGAACAAGGTGGAACTCCATAGCCGCCCGCCCAATAGACGGCGACTGTTCCAGTGACGTCCCCGAACCAGCGAGGGTGGTCGGGGACATTATAGGGCTCCGCCACAACTGCGAGGCCTATGGACCGCTCCGCAACGGTCTGCATCAGCAATTGCTGAGCGTTGCGGCAGTGGTTAAGGTTCGCTTGGATCATCCCTACACCCGCGAATTGGAAACCTCCATTGCCTCCTGCGAGCTAGGGCCCGGTGCTGAGGCGAGAGCCTCGGCGGTCATCTGAGATGAGACAGTAGAAGAAGCTTTTTTCTTTCTCCTTCCCTTTGTCGGACAGCACCCTTTGGCGCCGAAACGGTGAGCCGAAGGACGACCCATGTCCGCGCACAAAGGGCACTTCATCGACCGAGAGGTACATTCCTTCGCTCTGTGGCCAATCTCACCACAAGCGAAGCACCTGTCACTCCGGTCGACGGTGCTTGAGCACCTCTGCCCGACGTGACCTTTCTCGAGGCACCGGTAGCAGTGTAGAGGTCTGCTCTCTAGTGCCTTGACTCTTGCAGAGCCCCATCCGATGCGGATCCGCCCCGCTGCCGTCACTTTGCGTACGGCGGCGAGAGGACATTGAACCCAGACGACGCCAAGGGACGTGGGCGCTCGGCGGATTTCTCCCACCTTTACGTTCTCCACCGAACATCCGCCCATTTCCGCGACAGCCGACGCGACTTCGGTCGGCGTCGTGGCATCGTCCAAGTCCAAGACCTTAAGCTCGCCCGTTTTAATTGGGCGAGCTATCCTCACACTGAAGTCCGTAAGGACTTCACGCATCTGCGTAGCGAGGCGGTCGGCCTTCTCATGACAATCGGGGCCGCTGATATTGAGCAGCATCCCGCCTGTCAGAGCCCTTTTAATGCCAACCGTCTCGATGCCGAGGTCAGACAGCTTAATTCTGCTCTTGGCGGCTGTCATGACCTCAGCATATGTAGCCTTCCCATCTTTTTGGACAGTCACCGCGACCGCTGCGGTCTGCGGGACTGTTCGCCGTCTCTTTTTACTCCGCTTCTTCGCATTCTTTTGCGGTTGATGAGGAGCCACTTTCGGCTGGGACTTGGGTGTTGACTTCCTTTTCGTCACTGACGCCCAAGTCTCAGGTGGTGTCGCAGATTTTGTAGCCTGTGGTACCATGCTGACCACTGCAGGCAAATCTACAATAGCTGGATGAGCAGGTGCGTTGCTCCCGCCCTTTCTCTTTCCCTTTTTACTTTTAGGCGGCCCTTGTGCTACCTTCACCACTGCCTCTGGTGCTGGCTTCCTCCCCAACGGAGGTCTTATGACCCGGTCGGGAAAGATTTTAGCCTCAAAGGCGGCCAGTTTTGCCTCCATAATGGCCTCGAGGCGCTCCGAAAGCCTAGCGTCACTTTCTCTTGATGCATTCGAGGCAGTAGGCGCTGAATAAGCTGATGTAGTTTTAGGAATTACTGCCGCTGCACCACGCTTTGCTTTAGCAGCAGAACCCTTTTTTGTCGGAGCAGCAGAAGTTATCTCATCCGGCTTTTGTGTCTCTGGTGCAGGGGATCTTATCCTGGCTCGGGTCGATCCCAGCTCCTGCGTTAGTACTTCCAGTCTTTCGCTGAGGTTGGCATTTTTGGCGCGAAGTTCAGAGATTTCACGCTCCATCCTCAAGATATCGTCATTTACGACTCGTCGCCGTGTCAGTTCCGTGACTGCAGCAGTCACTCTACGCGTGGCCACACGTAGACTGCGGACAAAGCTCCCTTTAATGTTGCGAGAGCGGTCCGCAACCTTTTCAATCACCAGCAGGTCGTTGGTAATACAGGCACTCAGTTCGTCAGTTTGACGTGCCTGCATTTCGACCCCAAGCTCTTCGGGTCCAGGGAGGCTCCTCTTTGCTCTCCTGGCAGCCGGCACCACAGAGGGATCGAAGAGCTCGTCCTCAGTATCCCCGTCAGAAGCAGAGTCGTTGGCTTCCAATATCCTCGTGGATAAGTGACTCAGACAACTCATGTCCGAATCCTCGCCCATTATGTCCTCCTCGGCCGTATTTGGATCCAGCGCACCCGGGCGTATGAAACGCCCACACTGATCCCGCCGCAGTCTTACTGGTTTCGTCGTGGCGGCCTGCGACCTGCCTCTCCCCGCCCGTGCCTTCGGTACTTTCGGAGGCGGCAGTGCGTCGCTTGAAGCCGACTCTGGCCCAGGTGGATCTCGTCTCTTTTTACACAAGCGAGTACGGCCCTCCGGCCCCGCTTGTGCACTGTCGAATATTCTCACAGTTTCAAGGCTGCGAGAACGTCTTGAGTCTCCTCGACTCTTGTCGCCCGTAAGGGCGTGTGGGTGGCAAATGCTGCCCGCTGGCTGAGCTTGCGCCAGCTGCGATGCAGCTACGCACTCAGCATTGCCTCCTTGGCTAATCTCCTCCGTTTCGTCTTTTTGGGTGTTTTTAAATTTATCCATATAATTCCCACGAGTGTGGGGGAAAGACAGTCCATCCAGGCGGTGCCCCCTGCACCTGGATAAGCCTTGCATAACTCACCACGGGTGTCGGCCGGTACCCTGGCGAGGAACGCAGTCACGACTGAACTACCCATCAGCCATGCATCCCCTCGCGCTGCGTCGCCACTTGGGATTTGGGGTGATTTTTTATAGAGGTTTTCTTCCTCGCGGTCCAGCCGATTAAGGCAAGACCCTCGGTCCCATGCGAAGCCGCGAGACATGTCCACGACACCTCGAAGCATGGGGTTCCGATTTGAAGGACGGTGGCATAGCCTGCTCGGCGGCAGGGTAAGTGCACACCGAGCCCGTCCTTACCTCCACCGTTGTGTCTAAAGACACCCTCCTCGTTGCCCGGACCGCTCACATAGTCTACTCTGTTGATCAGAGAGGTACCAGGAGCGATCCGTGTGGCACGCAATCCCTTAGTCGCCTCTTACGACACCCACGGGAAGAGATGGGGGAGTGCTATTCTAAGCCCGGCACTCCACGGGCAGGGCGTTAATAACGCCTACCGCAGACACTATGGAGGCCTTTAACTCCTCGAGTGCCTGCGTATCCCGCGAGGTGCTGGCCGCTGAAACGTTCGCCGCTGCCACCGTGGTTCGCATCTCCGTGAACTCACGGCGGTGGGCTTTAAGCTCCGACTTTAAGTCATCTACTTCCTTACGGAGGCGGACGTTATCCGCGCGAAGCCGGCGGGTCTCCTCCGCTTCCGTCCTGGAAGCCAGAGCATCAACAATACTCTGGAGCGAGGCCGCGGAGTCCCTCAATTTTTTCGCAAACCCCCCTTTTAAGTTGGAGGACTTCTGCGCCACCTCTAAAATGAGGGCTGCACTACGGCCAGCTTGCGCACGAAGTTCCTCCGCGCCCAACTTCGCGGGATCCCCCGTGGCATCCGATGCGGACTCTTCGGAGTCCAAAACAACATTTGGGGTCCCCTTCCGGAACGCCCTACTCCGGAGCGAGCGCTCGAAAGCCTCCTCCCTGGCCTCGGCGGCCTTTGCCTTAAGCTCAGCTTTGGCCTGAGCAAGGCTTCCACGTCCCCTGGAAGAGAGTTTTCCCCGACGAGCACTGTTGCATTTCGCCACAGATCTGACATCCGCCTCCGTATCGGAGTCGGAATCGAAAAGGGCGATTCCCACATGTGGGCGCTTACGCCCACCATTGTTTTCGGACAGTTCAGTGTCGACGTCCATTGCCGACAGAACAACAAAAAACAACCAAAAACAAACCAAACAACAACAATAGCAACAACAACGATAACAATAACAATAAAAATAGGTCTATAAAAGACCTATTGCCTAGCAACAAAACCAATCGTCAATAGAAAAAACAAAGTCCATATACAAAGCCAATAACATAAGTTGCGACAGAAAAAACAAAATCCAATATAAATTAAGCGAGGGTAATCGTAAAAACATCCGAGGAACATTGGTAGCAATAATATTCCGACACGTCCGAACGGTTCGACGGCTCGAGCGCGACATCTTTTTATAGGGGTTGCCTGAAGTGTTCACTGTAAGTTATAAGGCCGCCATTGTTTGCTCTATGTACTACTAATTTCTTTGTATAATGTTTGTAAATTGTGTGCAATAAAGACTTAATAAATAAATAATTGACGAGTCGGTTGGCGTGGTTGGTAAATACTTGCCTTTTGTGCCGCAGGTCGGGGGTTCTCGTGACATGAAACATGTCTGTTTGTCGTGAGTCTGGGTGTTATTATTTATAGTGGTAGATTTATGACAATCAATAAGCAAGTGTAACGCTTCTACATTGAATAAAGACATTTGAATTTGAATTGAAATATATGATGGTCCTCCAGACCGATTTCAGTCCCGGCGGCCAATCTCATGAGAGACTAGCCAACTGCGGAGGACATATTATAGTGCACAAGTGTGTGTGCAAACACAGGTGCACTCTCTATTCCCTAACCCTTATTACCCGATGGGACAGCAATCCGACACGACCGGAAAGAGTTCAGGCGCAGGACCAACGGCTTAACGTGCTTTCCGAGGCACGGGAGTGTACACACTTCCAATTTCCAGACTTCGGGCTGCTACTGAGAATTTTTGACAGAAAATATCAATAACATTTTATTGGCCCGATCGGGGATTTGAAACCAGGACCACCGTGTCCGCGGCCTTGCATGTAGCCTCTGGACCAACGAGGCAGTCATATATAAGTATGTATTTACAAATGAAAAGTAGTACATGTATAGTATATCAGTTGTCTGATTTCCATAGTACAAGCTCTGCTTAGTTTGAGATCAGACGATCCTGTGTGAATAATATCCCAGGACATTTATTATTATTATTTATTAAATAAAATAAGTAATGATTTTAAGCAGTGGAATATCTGATGATAGCCTAACCAGACGGGCTTGCATCAAGTATAACGTCAAATATATTAAGAATTCAAAATGCTACGTATCTTAACAATATTACAGTTTCAAGACGTGGATGACACGATTCCGAGGACGAGCGCAGTCCAGGGATTTACTTAAGCGAAATTACAAATTCATAGTTTTAACTTGTACAAGATTTCGCCACAGCTTTCGACTCGAAATTTTTAAAGCCTAGTTCACACGAGGCTTAGATAAAATATAAACTTTCATTTTAAAAAATGCTCTATTCATTACTAACGCGTGAAATATTGACAACCGACTTACGGTGTTATCCTATTTTGATGCTTGTATTCTTGAAATGTTATGATTATTATGGTCAATATTCCATATCATTTGTTGACATTTCACGATCGTTTTCTGCGGTGTGTTTCGAGTTTGTTCTTAAAAAAATGTAATGATGACGTGAAATATCGATACTGATAGTTATAAATGGATTCACTTACATGAAACCAATAAATATATAAATATGGAGTAAAATAAACAAAAAATTGTGCGGTCCGTACAAGCACGTGTCCGCACGAGTAAGTGTCCCCCGTAAGTTATGTGCGATATTTTTTCGACTCGAACCGTATTTTAAAATGTAAATTTTAATTGATTATAGATACTCAAATGAGCAACTTAATATTAAACGATATCGCTTTCCACGACATATTTATATGACAATTATTTATCTTATTATAATCTTTACTATTATTATAAATGCGATCGAAAATTATTATAATTAAGGTATTTTTTTTAATTTAAAACTTTAATTTATAAATATAATTTATTATATTAACTGTTATTTCTTGTGTTGCCATATCATTCTAAATAACTAATATCTACGAAAAGCATTCCTCTTTTTGTTGTAAGTCCTACATGTGAACTCGCCCTTAAATATAGTTGAGAGTAAAACTTTAGCATATTTTAACAATTTAAATTTTAAAATGTGTACTTATTCGTTGCTCCTCAAACTTTCAAGACGTTTGAGTTAAATGTTACACTTGTATTGTGTTTAAGTTACCGTTGAATTTCATCAAAATTAATTCATACATTTGATTTGGATTTCTATTTCTGACTTATTACTTATATAATATATTTGAATACCACGTTGGTTTAATGGCTAGCTTAGAAGTTCACGGATTTCGAGGTCCTGGGTTCATACCCCAGGACTACTACAAATTTGTTCGGTTTGTTGTCAGTGTCAATTCAGTGATACCGTAGGGTTTACCGATCTTATATGGCCTATCATTTGCTTCATCACATGTTCTTTGTGTGTATCAATTTTCATCAAGATTGGTTAAGCCGTTCTTGAGTTATAAGAAGACACAGACAGACAGACTGACAGACAAAAATGAAAAAATAGTATAATGTGTATCACTGCATCATAAAACGATTATTTATAGACAGACATCAATAAAATTTACAGACAGAGCCAATAGATTTATATAGTAGTATAGATTATATAAAATAGAATCTCATTAGATTATAGGTAAAATAACCAGTAACATTGACAGCAAAGTTACGTATTTGAGTAATAAGTTACGTTACTTAGATACATTTTAAATGGTTTACAAATAGCATTCATCGTAATCAAATATTTATTGTTATTTTGAAGCAATAAAATCAGATTGTAGAACGGCAATATCCAATATGGACGTGCAATTTCATGATATTTCAACGAAGCCCATCTCTTTCGAAATATTGTAGGGTTAGCAAAAAATTTATATTGCAACATCGAAAATATGTAAAGGAAAAATGTTTTTTTTTTTTTATCGTAGGTGTATACGTTTCATGGAACTGATATTGCTTTAAAAAAATACGATTTTTAGAATATCAAAATTATCAAAGTACTTATCTATCTAAAGCAATACAACCAAATTGTTCCGGCTTAAAAGGTGAATGGGATAGTGTAAGTACAGGCAGAAGAAACTTGTCTTAGTTCCCAAAGTTGATGGCACTTTTGCGATGTAATTAACGGTTAATATTAACAGCGCTAATATCTATGATGTCTGATGGGCAGTGGTGACCACTTACCATCAAGAGACCAATTTGATTGTTCACCTACAAATTTTACATATAAAATAATATCTTTAGTGTAATTAGAACGACAATATCATCATAATTACGAATTTTGTACTGAGTGAATTTTGTACGCGTATATCCACTAACACATTGGAAACAGCGCGATATAATATACTGTGAATAAACTACCCAGCACTGGGACATTGACAGAATGAAGCAAAAGCTTATTAATACAAATGTTAATTATCTAGTAACTACACTAGCTAGGTATATAATGGATGTAACTTAAACATAAGAGTTTTTATTGTTTGTCTGTCCATATCGAAGCTTAGTCCGGATTTCTCTACAAGTTCCTTATATGGAATAATATGAAGGGTCCGATAGAAGTCATCGGAGCGTACCAATCGCGATAAGCGAAACCTTTTAAGGGTCTTAAGATTTTTGGGGTTATTGACTCGGATCATGATTGTTTGTTAAAATTAATAAATCGTAAGTTTTTATCTACTTCCTAAATAAGGTCGATGTTTTAGTATTTTTATGACCGTTGAAGATAAAAATGAACAGCTAATGGGTATTCGATAACAAGTCAGGATTCGGCCCTTGATTGTTACATTTCGATCATTATTTTGCTCAATTTGGGAGACCTTTTTTGTAACGCTGTTATATATATTTTTCCTTAAAAATAATGGCGAATCGATCATGTGACACTTTACCGTCTTGGGTTCTTAGGAATTGTGTATGAAATTTTTATTCAATTAATTATCGAAGCATACACGTTGTACGTGTTTCACCTTTGGTGGTAGGTCTTTGTGCAAACCTGTCTGGGTGGGTACCAAATTACATATTCTAACGCCAAACATCAAGCCGAGATGGCCCAGTGGTAAGAACGCGTGAATCTTAACCGATGATCGTGGGTTCAAACCCGGGCAAGCACCACTGAATTTCATGAGCTTAATTTGTGATTATAATTCATCTCGTGCTTAACGGTGAAGGAAAACATCGTTAGGAAACCTGCATGTGTCAAATTTCACTGATATTCTGTCACATGTGTATTCCACCAATCCGCATTGGAGCAGCGTGGTGGAATAAGCTCCAAAACCTTCTTCTCAAAAGAGGAGAAGAGGCCTTAGCGCAGCAGTGGGACATTCACAGGCTGTTACTTTAAACATAAATACTGTTCAATACTGTTTTGATTGAATTGAAATCGGTCAGGAGACATCAGGATTAAGAGAAATCGTTGCAAAAGCTTTCAAGAATTGGTATAGTATTACAATACTTTATAAGAGACTTTTAATTTTGTTTTTAAATGCGTTATAGCCATCCCCTGTAAACCCTTACACCGTTTGAAAAATATTATGGATCCGAAACAATTAAATCCAATATGTCAATTAAGGCTTTTAAAATTACCAATCAAGCAGTATTTTTCGTAAATTCCACAGATATTTTTAACAGCTTCATTAAAAATAACTATACATACATAGATGTTCACATACAAGAGTAAAATTGAGCAAAATAATGATTAAAAAAAACGGATGGAATATAAATGACGGATTTCTCGAGTTAACACCAGAAAATCGACAAGATTCATATTTTCTAGTCACTGGGCCATTTCAGCCAAAATTAAATCTAATAAAATTTTGAAATTTTACATTTTTTTATCACATAGTGTTGCATGTGATGACAACAAGAGTTGGGGATAGGTGTTTACCACAGCTCATAGACATTGACGGTGTAAGAAATATTAACCTCTCGTCAATGCACCACCAACCCTGGGAACTAATATGTTACCCTTGTGGTACACTGGAGTTACACTGGTACACTCACCTAAACTAGAAGACAAGAAGTAATATTATTATTATTATTGCTCTTTGGCGTTAGTGGGCTTGCATAAATCCCTAAGACGAAGTAATCATGTAAGGTATCTTAGTGGCTTTTGGATAAAAAGCTCCACCAATAATACGCCTGTGAGGTCACGCGCCAAATATAGCTATTAATATAACGACCGCTTCCAGACGATTAAATTCATATAAAATTTAATTGTTTCGCATAAAGAGTATTAACTGAATTCAGTGTATTTACTGCGATTCAGAAAACCACATATATAAATTTATTTCACATCTGTTCGTACGTTGAATATTTTTTCACATTTAAATTTTATACACTAAAACGAATATATCGTTGTTGTAATAAACTTACAGAGTTTCATATTCCATCTATGTATTGTGTATGTATATATATATATATACATATATAATATTTCTGGCATTTTAGTATATTTATATAATTTAGACGACTTTATTACATGTCACCGATATTGTCGAAATATATCGATAAGAATAGAGGTTCAAACAAACGCGTTAAGTGGTTTAGAGGAAAATCGGAAGAAATCTTGTCACAATAATAGTAATAATGTTCGGACTACCTTCTTGGTCTGTATATAAGTTATATATCTCGAGACCCTGGGTCGAAAGTAGATCGGGCAAATTAAAAAATTGTGTGGTTTTCCTGTCGAAAATTCTCAGTGACAACTCGGAGTCTGGAAGTTGGAAGTACACCATGTCTTAGAAAGCACGAAAAGCCGCTAACAATCGTTGCTTATCTTTTTTTGTAGTTCATATATTATTGGGTATCACTATGTAACATTTTTTTAATTCTGGTTAGTCGTTATTTAATGTGTTATGTGGTCTCATATAAGGAGATTTATTTTAAGCAATTATTGTACGTTAAATATTCGTGCGTGTTGTATTCCTTAATAAATAAATAATTAAAAAATAACGACTTTACTGATATACGTTGTTGAGTGAGTGATTAGTTAATAATAATAATAATATATCTTTATTCATTAAAGAGATTGAACAGATCAGTTTAAATACAAATGGTTTGTACAAATTAATTATAATTCTAAACAAGTGGGTGTAGTACTGTCCTTGCTAGGTTATAAAATAATATGTATTAAGGAGTAACAGTCCCGTTCCCGTTTTGAGTGTTTCTAAAACATTATATACAAAATATAAAGACGTTTATTTATTTATTTATATACTCTTTATTGCACACCAAAATAGACAAAAATAATAGGAGTAAAACAAAAACAAAGAAAAGAAAAATGTACAATAGGCGGCCTTATCGCTAAAACAGCGATCTCTTCCAGGCAACCTTTGGTAGAGGAGAGAGATAGACGTTATATAGTATTACAAAAATGATACAATATTAATTTCCATAGTTCGTTTTCAAGTGTTAAGCAATTCTTTGTCTTCTTCTTTAGAATGGCATAGAATTGATGTCAGAAAGAGAGAGAATACAGTGTATAAATAAACAGCCGCAAACGTTTATAAGTAAGATCGTAGAACTGAGATCAAAATTGTTCTAGTTTTTGAGATTATTTATCTAACCTACTTACTTGAGAATTAGTTAGAACTCCTAAGCACCTGAGTTTTTTTATTTAATATTAGCTAAAGCGTTGCATTGCAATGCCTCTTTAAACATTTTTAACCCACGACGCGAAACGAGGAGTGTTATAAGTTTAACGTGTGTGTCTGTATCTCTGTTTGTCTGTCTATGTGAGATCGTAAATCTCGAACGGATGAGCCGATTTTCATTTCGTTGTTTTGTTTGAAATATATCGAATGTTTTAGGCTATGTTTGAAGAAAATTAGTTCGAAATATAGGGGATGGAAGAGGGGATGAATAAACGATAGTAAGTGAATATATCTCTCCGCTCTCTACTAACAAAATAATATGGGGTCATAGGGATAGTGACCAGATTAAACTATATACTGAATTATGTAACAATAGGTTAAGTTTAGTTAATTTTCCAATAGAAATGATCGATTGTTGCAATAACGTATGTAATAAGTCCGAGCATAAAGTAATTATAGATAAACTGTATAGTGATATTATAGGTATATTGCAGGAGGCTGCAATATTATCCAGCCACAAAACTGTAAAGCGTAGTAAGAAAGAATATGTTATGGGATGGAATAAGCACGTTAGGATGGCTCATTTGAAGGCTCGTAATTGCTTTCAGTCGTGGATATTAGCTGGAAGGCCGACATGTGGAGCGACATACGACGAGATGCGAGAATCACGTAAGGTTTTTAAGAGCAAATTAAAGTGGTGCCAAGACAATGCCGAAACAATAAAAATGGATATCCTCGCCTCGTCGTATGAGGCTAAACATTTCAGTAAATTTTGGGAACAAACTAACAGGCTGAATGCAAAGGCGAGCCTTCCGGCTGAGGTAGGAGGTACAAGTGGCTCTAAAATATTGCTAATATGTTTAAAGCCCAGTTTAGCGTGGACCCATGTGAAATTTGTGACTGTGGGGATGAGAGCGATGCTGGGGGCGTTAGTGTCGCTGGTGAGGGTCCGGTCTGTTTCACAAGAAATGACATAATGAAAGCGTTAAACAGCATGAAACGTGGGAAATCGCCGGGTCACGACGGCCTCAGCATCGATCATTTAAAGTATGCCGGTATTCATCTTTCCAGAGTTCTCAGGTTACTCTATAATCTTTGTTGTAGCCATGTTTATCTACCAGATGCAATGATGATGACTGTTGTGGTGCCCATAGTTAAAAACAGAACAGGGGATGTGGCAGACGGGTCAAATTACAGGCCGATATCACTGGCGACAATCACAGCAAAGGTCCTGGACAGTCTTCTTGATGCACAGTTAAGTAATTCAGTCAAAATTCACGACGCGCAGTTTGGCTTTAAGCCTGAATTATCAACTGAGACCGCAATACTGTGCCTCAAGCAGACTGTGCGGTACTACACTGACAGGAAAACGCCGGTATACGCTTGTTTTTTGGACCTGTCTAAAGCTTTTGATCGAGTGTCATATAAAATTCTTTGGCAAAAGCTCAAAACCGAAACTAGCTTAAGATCCAATCAAATCTCATTGCTTAAGTACTGGTATGAAAACCAAACGAACGTGGTGAGATGGGGACAGTCACTAAGCGATTCATACAAATTGAAGTGCGGAGTAAGACAGGGTGGCCTCACATCGCCCAGGCTTTTCAATTTGTATGTGAACCAACTGATTGGGAGGCTGAGTGGAGCCGGAGTTGGATGTTCCATCGATGGCGTGGCTATGAACAATTTCAGCTACGCGGACGACATGGTTCTGCTGAGCCCTTCAGTCAGTGGTCTCAAAAAATTGCTAAAGATCTGTGAGGACTATGCCAGGGTGAATGGACTCAGTTACAATGTGAAGAAAAGTGAATTTATGCTTTTGAGGGGTAGGAACAAGCCGATAAATTGTAATCCTGACATAAGACTATATGGCACACCCCTGAAACAGGTAACTGATTTCAGATACCTTGGTCACATAGTTAATGAAAACCTCAGTGATAACAGTGACATTGAACGTGAGCGTAGGGCTCTGTCGGTCCGAGGTAATATGTTGGCTCGCAGATTTGCACGGTGTACGACACCTGTAAAGCTGGCCCTGTTTCGAGCATATTGCCAATCATTTTACACGTGCAGTCTGTGGACGAACTATACGCTGAGGGCCTACAGTGCCCTACGCGTCCAATACAACAATGTGTTGAGGGCGGTGTTGAGGAAACCTCGACACTGTAGTGCGTCGGCAATGTTTGCTGATGCTCGCGTGGACGATTTTTTCTCTATAATACGCAAGCGTGTCGCCTCCATTATGAGCAGAATTTCGAAAAGTACCAACACCCTCCTCAGCACATTGGCTTGTAAATTGGACAGTCACTTCTGGGAACACTGGAATGGTGTACATGTGAAGCGGGTCTAATTCTAGGATTAAGTACTAACATAGTTTAAGCATTCGTTACTAATCTATTTAATTTTAATTATTTATTTTAATTTATTTGTTATTATTTTTAATTTTATTTGAATTTAATGTTAATTTTAATTTTATATGGATTGTTTAATCTGAAATAAAGTATTATTATTATTATTATTATTATATCCGAGTTGATTTCTGTATTACAAAATTGGCTATTTGAAGAATGGGATGGAGGTAGCTGTAGAGCGCTTTTAAAATTTTAATTAAATTAAACTATTTTAAAATAATAATTTAATTTTTTTTTCAATAGTGAAGAACAACTGTTTAGTTTTAATCAGATGATTATGTTCTTATGATATCCAACTTCTATAAAAACAAAGCTATTCAAAATAAAGCATTATCATATAAACTATATATATTACAATATATATCTACAACACAATACAATACAATCTATATAAACGACAAGAGTGAACTTGCCGTGACTAACTAACAATTGTTTGTTACGGGTAAAGGAACGTGTTTAACTGATAACTCAAAAACTCATTACTCAAAAACAATCGGTTACTAATGTGCAATAACGAATCGTTTAATATGGGAACCAGGAGTTGGGAATACTTTCTACACGAATAACCATTTATTTCTTATATAACCACCAAGCTGATTATGATAAATATAATGATAATTTAATTAATTAATTATTATAAGTTAATTTATAAATAATATAAAGACATACTAATTATAAAAAAAAAACATTTCTTATAATATATTTTTTATTAAAGACCAAATATTAGTACATTCTTACTAATATTATAAATGTGAAATTGGGTTTGTTGGTTTATTTGTTTGTTATGCTTCACGTCCTAATTACTCAGAAAAGAACAAAGAGTATCTTCACATATGCTCCCCTAATTAGTTTTTAATAAATTAAAAGTGAAATAAAGCTAAGAGTACATATTCTAAATACCTCGCATGAATATATTTGACAGATCACTAATCAAATTTAAACGTATCGTCGAGATTCTGCTCCCGGTTTCGGATACTCGGCTGATAGATGTGTCCCACGGGATAAGGAACTTTGTATGTTTGTTTTTGGAGTTGCGAGTAACGTTAAAACGAATTTATTATTATATCCATGAATACATCAATCGATCATCCGATTGAGTTGAAATATTGTATCGTGTTTGGACGTGCTTGAAAGTTTCTGCTATAGTTGACTGGGTGGTGGGAGTTTGTAGTCTCTAATCTCGATTATAGAGCGAGTGTGTCATGACACACTGGTACATGTATCAGGACTTCATGAACAGTGAGAAAGTGTCAGCGAAAGCGGATAACTCCAACCTTGATTATGCAGGGAGTGTGTCATGTACCAGGATGTCATGTATCAGGAAGAGTGAGAGTAGCAAAAAACTAAGTTTTTTTTTTTAAATATAGTAGACAGCGCTTGACTGTTATCACACATGATGGAAAATGATGATACAGCCTAAGGTGGAGCGCGCTTGCCTAGAAGATACGAAGATAAGAATACCGACCGACAGGCAATCTTGCGACGGTGTTTTGTATTGACAGTGTCTGGTTGCCAATGAGCCTTCTAACACGACGATCCATTGAATGAAAAGCATCAAGCTGGTACTTAACAGAGCCGTCATAAATGGCTGCATAAAGTTAAAAAAAAACAGAAAAAAATATATATCAACGTATCACGAACGAACATCGTAGTTAGGAAGACCCCTACCAAATTTTTATACGGGGCCCAGAAAGGGCAAGCTGCCCCTGGTTTGCACACGGCCCTGTTTTGTGATCCGGTTTGAAGGGTGAGCCAGTGCAATCAAAGGCATATAACATCTTACTTCCCAAGGTTCATTAGCCAATACTGACTATTTACTATCAGTTGGCCGTTTGCCCGTCCCCTGCCTAGAAATAAGTAATATCGACCATAAATGGCGCAGAGTTGAGTTACAAAAATGTGATCGACGTGTTATATCCACAGTTGGTTACAATATTTTACTCGGTGGTAGAGCTTTGTGCAAGCTCGTCTGGGTAGGTACCACCCACTCATCAGATATTCTACCGCAAAATAACAGTACTTGGTATTGTTGTGTTCCGGTTTGAAGGGTGAGTGAGCCAGTGTAATTACAGGCACAAGGGACATAACATCTTAGTTCCCAAGGTTGGTGGCGCATTGGCGATGTAAGCGATGGTTAACATTTCTTACAATGCTATTGTCTATGGGCGTTGGTGACCACTTACCATCAGGTGGCCCATACGCTCGTCCACCATCATATACAATAAAAAAAAAAAAAAAAAAAAAAAAAAAAAGTTTTTCGGTAATCAATTTGTATCAACAAGATGAATTAATTAATCAACAAGATAATAATTAATCTCTTGTTTAATTATAATATAATATATACAGCTAATATTAGTTTATATTTGAACATTACATCTTATATACTATCAAGTCTCAATGACGCATCGATGTAGTATCCAATACCGATCTAGACTAGCTTAGATTTGATCCTAGGTTACAGCGGTTTCGTATAAACCTAACGTCGCTAGCTGCTATTAACATATCAATATGAACTCTCTCACGCGTCTGTCTGTGGTTCAAGTAACAAGCTTTGGTTAAATCATATTATTAGCTAGACTGAGATATAAGGCCGCAGACCCGGTGGTCCTGGGTTCAATTCCCAGGTCGGGCCAGTAAATAGTTACTGGGGTAATCTGTTAGAAAATTCTCAGTAGCAGCCCGGAGTCTGGAAGTTGGAAGTGTGTACACTACCGTGCCTCAGAAAGCACGTTAAGCCGTTGGACCTCCTGAAGCCGCCTGAACTCTTTCCGGTTGTGTCGGATTGCCATCCCATAGGATTATGAGAGCTAAGGAAGAGAGAGTGCAACTGTGCTTGCGCATACACTTGTGCAGCTTAATATCTGCTGTGCAGTTGGCTAATCTTTCTTGAAATTGGCCGCCTTGGCCGAAATCGGTCTGGAGGACATTACTATTATTATTAGCTAATGGTTTAAATTTTATTGATAAACAAAACTGATGCTTCTAAATTAAATAAATTGATTCTAAACTCTTGAATAATGATATCACAAACTGTATTTGTAGAAATGAATAATTTCAGTCACATGATTTGACTAAAAATTATATATGCGAAAGCAACTCTTTCTGTCTGTCACGCTTGCACGATTCCACGATTTTGATACAATTTCGAATAAAGAATACTTAAACTCCAAGGAAAGATACGCTACTTTACTATATTATTTAATATAAAATATGTTGAGCATTTGATTATATTAAAACATAATTTACTAAAATAATGTTATTTCTCGCTAAGCGTTTCCATATTGGACCGACGAGTAACCTTATGGGTATCTGCATTTGACGTTAGACCTGTATTTAGCATATTTAGGTATAGCTCCAGATTTTAGACGAGAATATTAATGCCTTTCATGCTGTTTTCGTGTTAAGCTTTAGTACATAGACATATTTATTGATTTTGCATTAGTTTTTGTCGACATAAAAAGGTTATCGATTAGACTAAATCATCTTTTTGCTTCGTTAAATAGATTAGATTCGAAGTTAAATTTACCAACTTGGGTCGTGCGTGTTAAGGATCGTCGATTTTGTCAACAATTTTTTTATTCAAAGATCTTGATAACGTTTTAAATATATGTACATTTATTTTCATCAAGCTACTCATCCCGTCTTTGCACTATAATAATGGTCTACATAAAAGGTTTATATTGTTGTAAATATAGCTGTAATGATTGACGCGGCACACATCAGTAAGGCTACCCCATTCGGCGTGATTTTTCGTCATATTTCAGCCAATTTTCCCAAAACCTAAATGAATTATACACTTAAACCATCCCCATAAATCACTACGTCCATTGATAAAAATTTTATGAAAATCCGTTTGGTATGTTTTCAGTTAATCGCCTTCAGACAGATAGACATGAAAATTTGTATATATATAGTGATAACACATAAAAATATACTACGTTCTACGTAACGTAGACTCGTAGAATCCTTTTTAGGAAATATTGTTTATAGTAATATATTTTCTGACTGATTTCAATTGTTAAATATAATTCTGATAATATTCGATAAAAATAATCAAGTATTATAAGATAAAGTTGATCAAGGCAAGGTAAGTAGATGAATCAATTCAAATTAAATATTATAATCGAGCAAAATAATCTTACATAAGCACATTTTTTTATTAAGTCCTTATTATTTTAGGTCCAAGCTTGTATTACAATTGAGTTTACGAGACTATAAGTAATTTTGCTTAAACATAATATAATTAAATTATATCTAAGTATGTGTATTATCTCTAGCAATTTTGAATCAACATGTGATAAGACTGAATTGAACCCTTATTGTTTGATAAAAATCTACCTCGGGTTCGAAATTAAACGTCTCAGACCTCAAAATAACCTACAAAAGATCAAATATAGCAATTACAGGTTTTACAATAATAATACAATTATATTTTAATTCGAAATAGCCGGGAGGCGATTTCATTACCGAGGTTTGCCGTCAACTAAAGTCAGTGGTTTTGTAATACCTTTTACCGCACAAACGTTCACTGCCATTAAAATTCTTTTAAAATTGAATATTTTTGAACTTTTTTTTAAGTGAATACATTGTCAAACAAGACTTACTAAATCTGTGTAGTCGGGTAATAGTTAATCAAATGTAAGTTTATACTTGTTCCTTGTTTTAGTAAATAATAATAATACGTATGATTTACATCATAAAAAAACCGATTTTTTTCAATTAAAATCAATACTTTAAGACACGGCTTGAGTCGAAAAAATATCGCAAAGAACTTCGTTCCTGACGGAGCTCCCCCGACCGCACAATTTCAGTTTTAAAAGGACACAATTTTCTGTGAAGGTATCGTTTGTAGTCACGATAAATAAATCAGGAAGATATTAAAGTATGTCGGAATAGATTTAAGGGAATATCATTCAAAACTCATTTTAAATTGTACTATGTTTATGCTTTGGACTACAAATGTTATTTAGTGGTATTTTTCAAGTAACACTTACCGCCTAACTTTAACTTAAATTAAAAATAATAGTTTTAGGGTTACTTTGGAATAAAAAACATATTTAACATATATGTTTTAATTCAATTTACGCTGATTACACATCATGAGCATTACGTACGTAATATCAAAGTCACATTGGAATTATCGAACAATTTACAACCTTATTAATTTATAAAGAGGAGTTATTCTACAATGAACGAGAAATGGTAGTAATGATTTTATCAACATTCTTTATTTTAATTCAAATTTCGAATTAATTATTTTAAATGTAACTTTAATGATGACGTTTTTACAATTTAATGTATTAAAAATGATTTAATTTTAAACGTTGATAAAATCATTATTAAAAATATGGACAAAATTATAATGAACATCGAATAAATTATTGAGCACGCATTTTTATTAACAATTATTATTAACACTGCCAAATATTAACATTACAAATAAACATATGTTCATTTAATTCGAAAATCAAATGAATTACGATAAAATGATCGCATCATTACATTTAAAACGACAATTAATTTTCAAAAATGTTCATAACATTGACGTAATTAATTTTAGATATATTGACAATATGTTTGAACTCGAGTTCTTAAGACTATATGAAAAGCTCGTGATTTATTAAACAAATATATTAACATTACATATAACAACGGATACTATTAGCAACAAAAACTTTTATGGTCTTGTAATAAATGTTAACACTTGTTAAAAAAAAACGACGAAAATGCATAAATTTAATTATTCACTTATAATTTATTTACTTTTATTTATCTAATCCTCAAAACTAACAGCTTCACCTTCAGTCAATGAGAATGGATTTTTATTACATTTACATTTATTTTTATAATAAATGATCGTACATTAATTTTGCAAATTAATTTTAATTTAATTTTTGGAAAATGTTTTTAGCTTTAAAATTAATGATTACTATACGATTTTACACCTAAAAGTTCGTTTTTATTTAAGATTAGATTTTGGCAATATCCTTATGTGATATTTTACTCTCAAAATGGCGTAAAATTATAAGGCACGGTTTGAATACATTACTAAATTTATTTTTAATGTAGAAGGACGTACAACATAGCTACAATATTATTCTATTTAACATTAATAAAGCGAAAAATAAATATTAAATTAATTCTTTAAAAAAACCAACTACTTTGGCACTTTGTAAGTTTATCAAATTTAATATCTTAAATAAAAATGATCATTCATTTATTACGACAATAAATGGAATTCAATAATGATATGTTCATAATAATTGTAGTGTTTTTTTAAAATAAAAAAAAGGAAAAAAGGAAATAAAATAAAACAAAAGAATATATATTAGATTTTCTTTTATTTAAATTCGAAATGTAACAATAAATAGCATCCATCTGTAAATATAATCGTATTTATCGTTGGATGGATTTTGGAAATTTTGAAAAATGTTCATTATCATTTTTTTAAGACAAATCAATCGGGTAAATTCATTAATTACAGATTGTTACAAAATCGATTTGAAAAATAAAATAAAATTAAACTTAAAAAAAGTAGCTTAATAACTTAAATTATAAACATTAAATTAGTAAAACTTTGGTATCTGTATTAACGCCGATTAAATTTTGTAGTAGAAACGCTATTTTTTATTTTAATGATTTATTTACAATTAATGTAAGCTGGGGGTTAAAATTAATTAATAAAAACTTATTATTATTGTCAGTTCGCGTTTGAGTATTATTTTTTTATTTACATTTAATGAAATGCAACAATTACTTGATGCATTTTAAACTAAGATTTTATTTGATTTAAATGATAATTTCGATAAAAATAACACGTTCGATATTACATATTACATGACAATTGTTTTACGTCATCAATCATTATATTTTTATAAAGTACAAAAAAAAAATCCATTATGATAAAAACGTCTTAAAAATAATTAACGTTAAGACGTTTCCTTTTTATACTTCGAATACCATTCGAAAATAACTTGATTCAAAAATCGAACGGGCAAATTTAAAATTTTCCCATAAATATATTTTAAAAGAGAATCAAATTTCTTTACGTAACAACGTTCACTATAAGTATATTATTATAAACTTAACCAAAAAAGAGATCCTTCGTAGGGAATCGTTAAAATTTTAATTGGCAAATTATTTTAGATGAAATTACAAGTATTTATATAGGTTTTACTTAACATTAAATTAATTACATTACATTACTGTAACACATGTCTTTTGGACGTATCGCCTAATTACAAGAAAAAAAAAAAGAAAAATAAAATACAATTGTAATATTGATAAGTCAGTCAAACGATCATTACAACCAGACATAGCCGTATTTATATTAATGTTGACATCGGCTATAATTCTTAAGATATATCTTGATACTATCTAAAAACCATGGACACATCATTCTGTCACGAACAGTTTAATCATTCGTATCACAATCAATGAAATTTTAAAACTATCTAATTATTTCACTAGTTCATCTATTTACAATAGATTCTGTCCACTCACCGTTTCACTTTGTAACATCACTGCACTGTTAAACACGGACAGTTGCTTTAAACACATCACTTTGTCAATTAATTTAGACTACGTGCGTTTCGTTTCTTTTATTGTACGATTCGTCTATCGTTACGTTTTGCTTTTTATTATCTTTCTTGATTGTGCCGTACTGTGGCACGTCCGATGTGAGATTCTGCACGGTCAAAATTTGACTCGAATTGCTATTCTGCGGTGTGCTTGATGATATCGGGCTACCATATTGGTTGCCGTATTTGTGTCTAGACGGATCTTTTAAGATCGACTGTGGCTGTTTAACCGATGGCGTTTGGTTCATTGGAAGGTGCTGTAACAAAAAAAAAAGATTATAGCAGGATAGAATATATAATGGTATGTCGGTAACATATAAAACCTTTGGCAAAAAATCTATTTTAAAGTTCATTATTAAATATCATTCCGTACAAGATTATATGGATGATGAGCCTTTTGAGTTTGTTATTCCTTGATTTTCATTCAAAATAAGAGTAATTACTGAGATTCTTTAAGAAACTCCTCTTCTTGCTAGAATCCACATGTTTTGGATTTATCATAAAAACCTTGTAAAATAACAATTCAAAAATGCTTTTAAGACGATGCTCACTATAATTCATAAAGAGTGAATTTTGATTTTCATTGTCTGTCTATCTAACATTACTCGTTGACTGCCTCGTTGGTCTAGTGGCTATATATTAGGCCGCAGACCCGGTGGTCCTGGGTTCAATTCTTAGGTCGGGCCAACAAATAGTTATTGGGTTTTTTGTTAGAAAATTCTCAGTAGCAGCCCGGAGTCTGGAAGTTGGAAGTGTGTACACTCCCGTGCCCCGGAAAGCACGTTAAGCCGTTGGTCCTGAGCCTGAACTCTTTCCGGTCGTGTCGGATCGCCGTCCTATCTAACATTACTATTATTTATATATAAGTATAATTCGTTATATTGCCAATGGATTGCAATATGTTGTTTAGGGGTTGTGATTATTTAGACAACGCTGTCTACTTCTTTCGAATGTCAAATCAATGATGTCAGAAAGAGACATGAGAACGTAAAGTATAGCTGTGAGATATTACTCGTATGTGATCAATTTAAAACTGGAACACTACCATAAAAATATAATTGGTGGGGGTAGCACTCACCCACGTGGGTTAGCAAATAACCTCAAGCAAACAAACTAATCCTTTAAAAATTATTTTGAAATTCTTTAATCTCAATAGGACTATTAAATTTATATAAAATACAACTTCAAAGAAAACACACTGACCGGTATTGAAATATAATTTGCAATTTATTCGTTTGTTTACGAACGCACAAAGGGAAACTCTATTCGTAATAAGGATCGGATGAGATTAGATTAAGATAAAGTTAGAGAAACAGGAATATTTCTACCTGCGTGCAACTCCCCTGGTGTAGCACGGTGACGTCGGGCGGGGGGACCGCCATTTTGTCGAATCTCTGCCGTCTAAGTGTACCGCCCGCTGACTGCCTGTCTAGACCTTGTGTGTAATCTAGAATAAATCCAAGTTCATTTTTATGAAAGGGTAAATGTGTTTATGTCGGTATAACCGCTTTACCGTTAAAAGCTTATTTACATTATGTTGTCGGAGCTTCGGTTTTGATTGATTCGATAATAGCTTCGACTTACGTTCGCTTTTATAAGATTTTTATCCGCTCACGAAGAAGTTAATTATGCTTTTACCTTATGTATATAAAATGTGTTGAAATGTTTGTCATCAGAAAAGTAAGATGGAGGTCGATCGTGGAAATATATGAGTAATTGATCTAGTTATAAAGCTGTAGATCTCAAAGTCCTGGGTTCAATTCCCGGGTTGAGACAGTAAAAAATATCTTATTAGCAGGCCAGTTTATAAGTCGGCTTTGAAAAGCAAGTGAATCTGTTTGTCGGGTTGCCATCTTTTATTATTGGTATGCGTTCACTATAATTTTTTTCAAGAACAATCAAATTCGTTGTTTCTCATTTGTTTTTCTTTACGGCCATTTCTTTTATATAAGAACATCATTGATATATTCACTAAATACGACATGACATTAGTAATAGTGTGATACACAACCACATGCATTTAAAACAATTAACTGTGAATATTATTTTACCATCTAAGCCCATGTTAAGGGGTGGGCTAGCCATATGCGAAGGGGATGATGGGACTCCGTTTATAAGATGTGGTTTTGGTATCCCTGACGAGTATTGCTGCGGCGGTGTGGGCGTGCGACCGGCTTGCTATTAACAGAATAATCATATTAATTATAATGAATGCTTTAATTAGTAATATGTTAAAATAAAGAAGAAAATATTATATTTGTTAAATATATTGAGACATGTTTTTATTTCATTAAGGTTGGTTCAAATCAGTTTGAACTGGATTTATCCATAAATCCTAACTAATATTATAAATGCGAAAGTGAGTTTTTTGTTTGTTACGCTATCATGCCTAAACCACTAAGCCGATTTTAAAAGTTAATTCACCAATGGAAAGCTACATTATCAGCGAGTAACATAGGCTACATTTTGTCCCCGTATTCCCGCGGGAACGGGAACTACGCGGGTGAAACCGCGGGCAAAACGCTAGTAATCAATTAAAATATTAAGAATTTTGCTTTTTTTTAACTGTGAATAGAGTCAAGAGAAGAATCGTTCGGCTTTGTACAAATGATCTTATTAATTTATTTTATTTGGAAATTCTACTCACAGTAATTTTATTAGTATATTCCCTTAAAGAGATATTTATTATGCAGTGGCCATACAAGATAATATGCAAGCGATGTTTGAAACGAATGGCGTACAAAGTTACTTTCAAAACGATCGAAATTCAAATTTCGACTCGAAGC
Organism: Nymphalis polychloros; assembly: GCA_905220585.2. NCBI lineage: Eukaryota > Metazoa > Arthropoda > Insecta > Lepidoptera > Nymphalidae > Nymphalis > Nymphalis polychloros. The sequence goes on from HG992267.1 coordinate 7,403,330, forward strand.
CTTTTCGTTTTAAGCAAACAGTATCAAGCGGAATTTTGACGAGGAAAATTGTTCGTTTCTTACGCGGCTTGTATTTTTAGTATATTTTTACGAAACTGTGGTTGATTGGATAACCAGATTATTTACTTATTAACCGACTTTAAAGAATGGAAGGTTATTTGTTACTTTGTATATAGAAACGTGTGTGTGATTTCTCAGAAACATTACTATTGTGAAAATTGAGTTTTATTATTGATAAATTCAAAATTCAAATTTCTTTATTCAATGTGGAAGCGTTACTTGCTTATTGATTGACATAAATCTACCACCGGTTCGGAAATAAACACCTCAGACCTGAGAAGAACCGGCGAAAGAAACTCTGCGGGTTTTTTTTTTAGCTTATTCTTTACAGTTATAGTTAATTTATTGAGAAATTAATGTCATTGTTACAATAATAAAAATTAAAAAAAAACATTAGAAATCAATCAATTGGCAAAATCATAATTAATATTATAAAAAATATTAATTACAATTTAAAACAATAATAATTTATTAACTTATTATTAGTCTAAAACTAAACTAAATAAAATAAAATACCCATTAAAATTTTAAAGAAAAAACACGCCGTCTAAAAGATTGTCCTGTGGCATTGTACCCAAGACGCTGGCACTATTGCCTCTCTGCACCGCTAGACTCAGCCTTTGGGCTAAATAAGTGCCAGCTCTTGGGTCACCAGAAGTGTGGACCAGTTTCTTGGAGAGGTCTTTCATAATTTTTTTAGTATCAGACGACCATGGACCTAGTTTCAAAACCCAGCCCCGCAAATTCATATTCGTTTGATAATAATGAATATTTGCGACGCTTGAGTATTTGAGCAGCTTCAGCGGCTGCACTGGCCTTGCGAGACGTATTCTTAATATGAGATACTGCCAGAGTATCTACGCAAGTTCCATCCCACACAAGAACACGTCCCATCGACCATGGCACTAATGTTGCTCCATCAGGTCTCTTGCCGTCATCTCTGCATAAACCATTCGGTTCTAATTATAGTTGAATTATACATTATAATATTCTTATTTATTTGAAATGTTATTATACTAGTAAATTTATATTTAGTCTTTTTAAATTCACATGTTTCCATACAATTAAATAATTAGCGATATTTGACCTTGATAAACAATGCTTAGCGGGAGATCAATTAAACAATGCCGTGTCTTCTTCCTTCGAATGTGAAATCAATAATGGCAGAAAGAGAGAATATATTCGATGAGTAGATGGTACCTACCTAGACGAGCATGCATAAAGCTCTACCAAGTGATGGGGTAGTGATATGGATGTAAGTTTGTATGAAAGTCATTTTTGAAGAAAGAGCTATGGAGATTCGTTTCTATTGAAATAATTCTGATAAGCCATGGGAAAGCGTTTGTATATATAGTATATACATATATAGTAATGAAACTCGATCAAATATCATCAGAATGTATGTACCAAATATAATGGAGATTGCCATCTTGGCACTAGCCACGTTTTACAGTGCCAATTATACCCATGTCTACACGTTAAATGCATTTATGATACACGCAACTACCGACCCAATGAGATTATGTATTGTAAGCCTATAATATTATTTAACTTATCCATAACATATTCGTAAATAATTAATTATTATTATTATTGTATAGGGATGCGGACGGGCAGATGGGCCACCTGGTGGGAAGTGGTCACCAACGCCCATAGACAATGGCATAGACAATGGTAAGAAATGTTAACCATCGCTTACATCGCCGATGCGCCACCAACCTTGGGAACTACGATGTTATGTCCCTTGTGCCTGTAATTACACTGGTTCACTCACCATTCAAACCGGACCACAACAACACAAAGTACTGCTGTTTTGCGGTAGAATATCTGATGAGTGGGTGGTACCTACCGAGACGAGCTTGTACAAAGCTCTACCATCGAGTAAAAAGTGGCCTTATAGAAAATTATAATTATAAAGTTCCCGTTAACATGAAGTTGTTGCTACAATATCTATATATTACATAATATATCGTACGTTGCTTTATGTGCAGTAGTACAATGACATTTATATTACTTTAACTATTATTAATATAACTTAAACTTAAGATTAAATATTACAGTTTGTTTACGTTGAATATTAAATTAAATTAATAAATAAATGAGTCAATTATCAATCTGTGAATACATACATTCACACACAATGAAAAAAATATATAATCAAATATTTTTTTATAAATATTCTATATTATAAATGCTTCCTAAAATGTTATTATATTATTATTATTATTATTTATCTTTTACTAGCTGTGCCGGCGGTTTCACCCGCGTATAATTAATAAAAATATAATGAATAAAAATAGCCTAGAACCTTCCTCGATAAAAGGACTATACAAACCAAACGTAATTTTTAAATTCGAACCAGTAGTTCCTGAGATTAGCCGGATCAAACAAACAAACTCTTCAGTTTTATATATTAGTATAGATATCATAAGTGACAATTATGTCTAGAAGCTATTTCACAGTTATTTGATCAATTAAAAAAAAAATGCTCACCTGTTGTAAGTATTCACCAATCAGAGGTGGATATGAGAGGTATCTATCGGACGCCATGTTGTAGTAGGACCCGTCTAACGGCGGCATGGGGCTGGGCGCTGGCACATAGTTCTGTTTACCTGCTCACATCACAGTTCAATCGTTAACCTTTGATATTTAATCAATGTTATCATAACACAAATACAGACGAAGTAATCAAATATACGTTGATATTTAGTGAAGATCTTAGAAGACTGCATATTTTGACGTTATAGAGAGGTGTCGTTAAATGGAGAGAAGAAAAATCTGTGTTAGAAAAAGAAAAAGTTTATTTCAGACTAGTGTTAGTAATTAAAAGCGCTGTCCATGATCTTCGTATTTAGGTTTCTTTAATTTTTTGAAAGATTTTTCATCTACCTCTGATTTTTAGATTTTTTTTCTTTATTTTTCCATATTGTGGTCACGGTAGAGCGACTAAATCCAAAGCGTCTACATCACAACTAACATCACTTGTCTTCTCTGCCGCCTCTAGTGCGCGTGTCAGTAAATTTTTTTCGTCAATACACAGTGATTTTCTCTTACTTGCCATGATTACAGTTTGAAAGTTTGAGAGCAACTAAGAATATGATAATCCCAATTTGTAAACAAAAGAACGGATTACTTAAAAAGTTAATGATGCCGACAATCGAGTTTATTACGGGCTAGGATAATAAAGAGAAAAAAGAACGTACACTGATGCGCAGTTTTCACTAATTTTGGCAACTTATTAAGTACTTTTTATTATTTAATTGTTGTCGTTATTGAGAGTGGGTGTAATGCTATATAGAGTGTATCATTGTATGGAAGACGAGCTAAACCAACCAAAGTTTTTGTCGTTAAATCGAGTGACGTTACATGGAGTTTACATTGTAATGCTGTCGATGGAGGTTTCCTCACGATGTTTTCTTTCACCGTCAAGCACGAGATTATATCTCGATTATTTCGATCGACGATTCACGATATATTGATATAGTAATGCCATATTTTTTTTTACTTACCAGCACTTCGCCCCAATGTGCTATGCCCACTAATGTCCTTATGTCGGTGTGGATGCGGCAATGTCCTGGCGTGGTCACCTTCGTAGACAGCGTAGTTGGGCGGGGGGTAGTCCAAGGGCGGGGGAATGACGAGACTCTGTTCGCCCATTAGGTAGGCGTCCGTCTGTATAGTTTAATTATTTCATGAAATATATACTTTTTTTTAGAATTTTACTTACTAATATAAATATATAAATAAAAAATGCTGTTTTGTATAAATTATGAATAAATAAAATTTGATTCCACACGAAATAAAGTTACATTTGTCGATTGCAATCGAAATCGGTTTTCATTTGAACACAATTGCTCTTGCTAGATTGTTAATAAATGTACGTGGAGATATTTTTTTGTATGATTTCATATTTAAAGCGAGTAATGTAATACATAATAATTTTATCATCTTTATGTTCAGTTAGTCTGCTAGTGTGTATATTTTATAAACTATAAGTTTTATATTTAATCATCAAAGAAGTGTGTTTTGAACTTTCGGCTACCTAATAAAAGAAAACATACTACATTTTTTTAAATATAACTATCAAATACAAAATGCATCTATTATCAATTATATAATGTCAAAGCCAAAAACAATTTCGACGATGTTGCCAGTTAAAAATAATTTTAACCGAGAGAGAGTTCGGACTAGCATCATTATGTATATAGCTCACCTGATTCAACATGTGCCTGTTCGGCATGCTAGGTACTTCAGGTATGGGAGGTGGAGGCCTGTCGTCCCCATCTTGGGAGTATGTTTCCGATTTCTCCGACACAGAGCTGAGTGTTTCTCCCGTCATCGTGTCGTTGTAAGACGATGGTGCGTACATTTCAATCGTCGCTGATTTTGAAGACTGACCAGCTTGTTCTGTTTTTAAAATATATATTTTTTTAAATTATATGATATAAAATATTTAAAGAGAGTTTGATTGAAAAAGTTTTTATATATTTTTTCAATGTACGTTGTATTCTGTTTGTATTGTTATACCGATCTCTTTCTATCATAAGTCAACTTACTTATACATTCATAAGAACGAGATAGAATTGTGTAACAATAGAACCATCATACAACTAATATTAAAATTAATAATTACATAACAACAGATTAAGTTAGCGACATTAAAAATATATTTAAATAAATTCATGCTTCTATAAAATAAATATAAAGATCAAATAATAATTACCTTTTAAACGTCTAGATCGTCTTTTGAAAATAAAACATGCAACGAAAGCGGCGTTACCAAAAACTAAAATAGCAATAACTACTATAGAGACGAATACAATGACTAGTTTCGACGCGTCCGCCGTTTCTACAAACTCTGTTGACACTACGTTTAGCTCACTTACTTCCGACGAAGCTATAACAAAACGAAAAAGAAAAAAAATAAGAAATTATATTAAAAAAAAAAAAAAAAAAACAAAAAGGCAACTGCGTAATATTATTATGTCCTTATTAATCGTCGAAAAATTCACATTTTTAAAATTGGAATAAAAATATTACACTTCTGCTTATATAAATACGTAAGCACATCTATGGAACACATTCTTAATTCAAACCTCGAATGCGTTTATTCGTCCTCCTGTGCAGACAGAAACCGACCAACAGTACATTCAAGAGAATAAGCGCTGTGCCAACAATTGTACCGGTTATTATAAAAACTCCCGGAACATGGTATGAGTTATATTCCTCTGAGCTCGACTGTACTGATGATGGAATGACGTCTATGCAGCATGAAATAAGGCATATTTTTGAATATATTTTTTTTTATTCGTATCAATTTTGATTGTATCAGGCAATACACTTGAGGCCCTTGTCGGATTAATGTACTGTGTATTATGTTAGGGATTGAAAACAAAATTTGTGAAAAGTCATTGCGACATAGTTTCATTTCAATATCTATTGTTGATTCAGTTTTTTTAATGTTCCTATTTTAATTTTTTTATCCGTACATTTGAAATTGGAACAAAGAAGCGATCTCATTAATTTTCACCACAAATATGGTACAACGGCGATAAATTTGAGCAAACGTTGGCCCGATGGTTCGCGATTAAAAATAAATCCTACATTGAATCAAAAATGTTTTTTGAAACTATCATTAGTATTCATTTGTATCTACGGAGCGTTCATAAATTGTATTCGTATGAATATTTTATGAACTATGAGATAAATTTGAATACATGAACTATTTGAATTTTATTTGCATAATTTATTAATAATCAACGTGTATCTATTATGTTCGAGTTTATTAATATTAAATTAACTGTTAAAGCTTTGTACGCCATCGTTTGTAATTAATTTAACTAAAGTACGAATATTTTATATAACACGCAGCTTACAATAATGGATGACAAAGTGTTTGTTTATCATATATTATCGTTTGTACATGATTTTTAATCGAAATGCAATGCTATATATAGTACAACTAGCGTTTTGCCCGCGGTTTTACTCGCGTAGTTCCCGTTCCCGGGGGAATTCGGGAACAAAATTAGTTGAAGCCTATGTTACTCGCTGATACTGTAGCTTTCCATTGGTGAAGGAATTTTTAAAATCGGTTTAGTGGTTTAGGCGTGAAAGCGTTACAAACAAACTCATATTCGTAATTTCAATATTAAGTGGGACAATTGACTTACTAACTGACATATCAACACATACCCCAAGCTACTGGGACTAGCACCATGAACATTTGCATACCTACCTTTTAAATAGTAAGTTAGCACTAATAGATATTTTTGAATTCTTAATACCTAAGGTACCGATAAAAGGGATGAAAGTTTGTATGAAAACTCTTCACTTTTGATAAAAGAGTTACGAAAACTGGTATTTAGTAATTCTGAATTACAACGCGATCGATGCCACAGGAAAAATGCTAGTTATTATATATACGAAGGGTCAAACTTTTGAAATTACTTAATGTAATAAAATGATGTAGATATAAAACACATTTATTTGCTCAATGAACGTGGAAAGCTTTGTAAATTTTAATTTTTAAATACATATAAAACTATTATAAATATTTATATTAATTTAAAATACATCGAATTTGAATTCGCTGTTAATTGAATACATTTCATTAAATAGAATAGAATAAAAAAACATACATTATTTAATATTAAATGACAACGTGGCATAGTACATATTAAGGTCCTCCAGACCGATTTCGGCCATGGCGGCCAATCTCAAGAGAGATTAGCCAACTGCGCAGGAGATATTATAGTGCACAAGTGTGCGCGCAAACACAGGTGCACTCTCTTTTCCTTAGCTCTCATAATCCGATGGGACGGCAATCCGACACGACCGGAAAGAGTTCAGGCGCAGGACCAACGGCTTAACGTGCTTTCCGAGGCACGGGAGTGTACACACTTCCACCTTCCAGACTCCGGGCTGCTACTGAGTATTTTTTTTTATCGTATAGTTAGGCGGGCGAGCATAAGGGCCATCTGATGGTAAGTGGTCACCAACGCCCATAGACAATGGCATTGTAAGAAATGTTAACCATCGCGTACATCGCCAATGCGCCACCAACCTTGGGAACTAAGATGTTATGTCCCTTGTGCCTGTAATTACACTGGCTCACTCACCCTTCAAACCGGAACACAACAATAACAAGTACTGCTGTTTTGCGGTAGAATATCTGATGAGTGGGTGGTACCTACTCAGACGAGCTTGCAGAAAGCCCTACCACCGAGTAAATTTCTGACAGAAAAACCCAACAACTATTTATTGGTCCGACCTGGGAATTGAACCCAGGACCACCGGGTCTGCGGCCTTATATCTAGCCACTAGACCAACGAGGCGGTCAATAAATAATTATGTGTGCTTAATTAATATTTAGCAATATTCAATTTAAAATTTGAATATAGAATAATATTTATTAATATTACTAATATACATTTTCCCGTATAAAAAAAATATGCAATTAATGTATTTATTATCTGTATTAATATAATGTATGTTAACGTATTTTTATGTAGTTATGAAATTAAGACGTTGGTCCTGCGCCTGAACTCTTACCGGTCGTGTCGGATTGCCATCCCATCGGATTACGAGTGATCGTAATCCGATGGGACGGCAATAGAGAGTGCATAAGTCCTACGCAGTTAACTAATCTCTCTTGATATTGGCCGCCGTGATAGAAATCAGTGAAGAGAATATCATAATTAGTATATATTTGTATTAATAAATACACCCACCGTGATCTCAGTTTTAAATGTACATATCCCATATGTTGACTGAATGAGATCGCGAGAAAGTGATAAGGCTTTTAGGCAGATCTTTTTGTATTTATTAATTTTGACTTATTTTTAAATCATATAATGTTTTATACGATAAAGTTAAATAAATAAATATTTTTTATTATCATCTGTAATATAACTCTTAAGTAAATAATATAGTCTTAAGTCATGTATATATATACTCACTAAGAGTTGTAACTTTGGTGTCGTCTGGTCGGTATTTGCTTTGGCCCAGCTTATTGAGGGCCATCACTGAAAACACGTAATCCGTGTGCCTTTCTAGACCGTGGACTGTGTACATAGTCGAGTTTCTGGGCGTCACGTCTTCGTATCTGTACGTGTCTTCGTTTATTTTTCTAAAATAAAATTTTAATGACTTTGAATATGAGTTTGATAATAACTGTTAGAATAGTTGTGTTTTATATCGTTTTAATTGCTAAAAGTAGTTTTTATATTTTGAAATAAATAATATTTGCTACATAAGAAAATGATATCACATTATGTTAATAACAATAAACACAAGCCGAGTTATGTAATGTTATAATCTCTTCATTCTGTTAATACCTAACATATTAATAGATTGATAAATTCAAGTTATTTTTTTACACATTTTTTTTACATTTCTCGCAACTAACTCCACCTGATGGTAAGTGGTAGTAGAGTTCAAACGCGACGACGGCTAGCACAGTCGGGAAGAATAATCTGCACTAGCCTCTCCAGCCTTGCTGGCCCGCAAGATGGCTCTTCACGCCTCGTTTGAAGGAACCCAGGTTACAAGAGGAGGGGAACACGTGTGCTGGTAAAGAATTCCATTTTCTAGAGGTAAAAACATCTCGAATGAAAAAATTACATACCTGTATCGTATTCTGAACCACGAGAATAACCCGCCATCAAAACCTGGGATCCACGATAAAGTCACTGAGTTGTGGGTGACATTTGTCACCATTATGGATATTATTGGATCTGAAATGAAAACATATTTTAATTTATTTGTCATTAAGATACATTTTACATAAATAATTCGAATATAAAATTATGTAAATAACTTCATATAACAATTTAATCAAACCGGGATAAAAATATTTTAAAAATAAATCTACGCAATAATAACTTCTTAATAAAATCGAATATATTAACATTTTAAATAATTCAATACAATTTTAATAAATATTATTTACTTAATAATCTTATTATTACAGTTATTTACTGTTTAGAGCTATGTAAAATACGAAGACAAAATGTAGCCTATGTTACTCGCTGATAATGAAGCTTTCCATTGGTGAAAGAATTTTTTAAATTGGTTTAGTGGCTTAGGCGTGATTGCGTAACAAACAAACAAACTCACTTTCCCATTTATAATATTAGTTAGATTTATTTATCTGATGGATATAGTAACAAAAGTTTAGGAGTATCTTGTAGTATAATGAGTACAAGCCAAACATGAGGTCTGTTATTGTAATAAAAGCAAAACAAAAAAGGAGACGAAGTTAGAGAGAGAGATTCAACAACTCTGTGACATACACTGGACGTAAAAGGCAAAGAAAAAGAGATATGGAATGTGCCTACGCCGTAGAGGTGACTGCTACGAGTATTAAATATTTAATTTGTAAACACTTTATGTCAAAGTGGAGAAAATACGATTAATTTCAATTGAATTTCCTTAATGAATATATGTACATATGCGTATATATATATATATATATATATATATATATATATATACACCTAGATTGCTTAAAATGTTTAGTCAAATTGTATTTATTATACAGTTATATGCAGTAAAGGCCTTTTCATTTATAACAAATTGTTCATTAAAAAAAGGACAATTAATTTTTTGTATGCACGAGGAATAACTACTAAGCCGATTATAATATTTTAAAATAGAAAGCGACACTATATTTAATCTTAATAATAATAAGATCAACTTCAACAAGAAGAAAGTTAAACTTTTAAAACGTAGTCGTTAATAAGCTTAAATATCTAAATAGAAAGCTTTAAGCTCGATGATTCTTAGGACTATTGCAGCTTAATGGATAGCTGGATGAGAAAAAAAGAAATTTCACTAATAGCTTCAAGGTATAGTATAATAATAATATCCTGGGACATTATTCACACAAGGCCATCTGATCCCGAACTAAGCAAAGCTCGTACGATGGAAACCAGACAACTGATATACTACATATACTACTTTTCTTTTATAAAAAATACTTATATAGATAATTACACCCAGACTAAGTACAAATGCTTGTCCTGGGTGGAAATCGAACCCACGTCATGCGGCAAGTTTGTACCAACCACGCCAACCGGCTCGTCAATAGTCTAAAATGTAACAATGGAATCCTTACCTGGTGCGCTTGTTACATCCAGCTTAACAGATGTCGTGCTGAAACCCAAATCATTTCTAGCCCCACATTCATAAGAGCCATAATCGGATGACCCAATGTCGTTTATGAGTAGCACTGATGTATAGGTTATGGGGTCAGTCTTGTGGAATTCAGCGAAATATTTCGTTGAAGTATTGACAGGCAACTTGGCTCCGTTCTTCGACCATGTGAAGTTTGGCGCCGGCGCCGCTTTGCATCTAGAAAATGTTTTTCTATGTAGACTTTTAACATATTTTTTTTTCATATGATTTTAATGATTAATTAGTCGCTTAACTAACGTAGTTTCAATTATATCTGTGGAGTATTATTTACTTATACAAGATGAATATAAGAATATACATAACATTTATTACGAGCGAGAATTTTGCTTCATATCAATAACCAACTTCTTAATATTGTATTCAAGAAGGCTTTTTATAAATACTGAATCGTCATATCACCGGATTTATTACAATTTTATTGATATATAACTTAACTAATTATATTTCTCGTTCGAAATTTAAAACAGACTATGTATGTACGAGTTTGTATATGCTTAATATATACAATGTTAACATTCGTTCGATATTTAAAACGTCAATGAATATAATAATAATGTCCTTCAGACCGACCAATCTCAAGAGAAATTAGCCAACTGCGCAGGAGATATTATAGTGCACAAGTGTGTGCGCAAACACAGGTGCAATTCTCTTTTCCTTAGCTCTCATAATCCGATGGGACGGAAATCCGACACGACCGGAAAGAGTTCAGGCGCAGGACCAACGTGCTTTCCGAGGCACGGGAGTGTACACACTTCCAACTTGCAGACTTCGGGCTGCTACTGGGAATTTTCTGACAGAAAAACCCAATAACTATTTATTGGCCCGACCTGGGAATTGAATCTAGGACCACCGGGTCTGCGGCCTTATATCTAGCCACTAGACCAACGAGGCAGTCAATGAATATATAATGTTTTTTTTTTTGACACTGAGATTAAGAACTGAAATAAAATTAAAGAAATATGTCATTGAAAACATTGTTGAATTAAACATGATTTCTTGTTCGCAAACATATAAAAAGAAAATTAATGAGAATTTATTAATTTAATTATATTTTGTATTCTTTGCTGTTAACTTTTTATATAATTGTATATATTATTTATAATGTTCAATACATTGCTTATGCATGTCTAGTGCCATAAATTATTAGTTTTAAGTGGAAACTTCATCGGTTTATGTACAAGTTGTGATTAATGTATTATATATGTAATATTAACTGTATATAAAAAAGAAAAACAAACTCTTGTTTTGTGAGAAACTAATTTAACATAATCTTTTTTCCAGGTATGAATTATAAGCAATCGTCAAAGAATCCCCATGTTATAGGATAGAACAGAACACAAATTGTAATATTCAAATCAGAACCGTACCACATATGACTTTAGCAAATAGATCCGTTTATCGTTTTATTTATAGCTTAGATTAACGCTAATTAACAGCGTTTCAACTAAAATTACATCCACTAAAACCTTATAACGCGATACATTCAGAATTATATGATTTTATTGCGAGTTAAAATCGTATTTGTAATTAAAACACGTGTTAATTATTCGTTAATTCTGTATATATTTAGTGTTTATCCGTTTGAAATAATATTTTTAAAGTGATTTTGCAGCGAAAGTGTAGTTTAGTATAGTGCGTAGTACACTTGAACAACAAACCTTGACATAATTTAAATATTATATTCAAGACCCTTAGTATATAATTTAAATATTATATTTAGACCATATTGTTTATCCGAAGATAGCACTGAGTTTACATGTGATTAACCTTCATTCTATGAAATTAGGTTACACCCACCAAACTGTAGTTGAAGAGTGCAGTGGCTAATACTCTAAGCGTTCATATCTTTAAGAACATGTTATTGCCCCGCAGTAGGTCATTAACGGTCTGTTTACTTTATTATACTATATATTATTTTATTTACATAAAGTAAAATATATGAGAATTATACGAGAATATACACTTCATATGTAACATTAATTCAGATAAAACTGTGTTTAATCAAGCATTGATTAAAATCATTTATTCACGAAAGTAATGGAAGTATATTGCTGGTATTTGTAACTCTCTGGTTTGATTTTTTTTTTAAATTTAAAAAGGGAACGCGCTGTGTAATTTTCAATACGCTAAAGCATTCGACTTCGCAGTCAATACGTCCTTCCTGTGGCATGTGATCCGTTTCTACAATAAAATCCCGAAGGATTTACAATGGCCAATTAAAAATGGATTATGTTAAGAATTAATAGACACGGCATTTGTTATTTGGTTTATATGTATAATATATTTTGACGACTGCCTCGTTGGTCTAGTGGCTAGATATAAGGCCGTAGACCCGGTGGTCCTGGGTTCAATTCCCAGGTCTGGCCAACAAATAGTTTTTGAATTTTTCTGTCAGAAAATTCTCAAGTTGGAAGTGTGTACACTCCCATGCCTCGGAGAGCACGTTAAGCCGTTGGTCCTGCACCTAAACTCTTTCCGGTCGTGTTGGATTGCCGTCCCATCGGATTATGAGAGCTAGGGAATAGAGAGTGCACCTGTGTTCGCGCACACACTTGTTCACTAAAATATCTCCTGCGCAGTTGGCTAATCTCTCTTGAGATTTGTCGCCGTGGCCGAAATCGGTCTAGAGGACTATTATTATATTTTGATTATAAGTAATTTATTTGTTCTTCCCGCTAGAATATATTATATTTTAGATTAAATTTATTTTTGTATGGTAACGATTTATATTCTTTCCTCACATTTTTTTTAAATGTGAGTAAAGAATATGTATAATAAGGTCCTCCAAAAATAAGGATATATATATATATATATATATATATATATATATATAGTACATAATACTTACTTGCAAGTTAATCGTCCAACATGACCAGTATTGGACGCGGATTTGGCCAAGTTTGGCGATACATCCATTTCGGGTTTAAATTTGACAACCAACATCACGTCCTGCGTGATATCACCGCCTATACCATTATTGACGATACACTGGAAGTTACCAACGTCTTCTCTCGTCGCCCCTTCGATGGTGAGGTAGCTGGTTTGATTACGGGGCTCAAATGTTACGGATCTTGGTGGTATGTCGTAGCCCTTACGTTGCCACTTGATATGATCAGATGTTAAGGGATTTCCTGTTAATCAAATATTTGTTTCAAGCTTTTTGAACTAATTTCTTTATTCATTACACTCCTCACTTGACGAACATGAGCTAGGCATGATATAAATGTATCGCTCCTTTTTGCTTTAGTGTGTGTTTAGAAGATTATGTCTATTTTGTCATTTAATGGAGGTAGACGGACAGACAGGCCACCTGATGGTAAGTTGTCAGCAACGCTCAGATATTGACACCGTAAGAAATATTACCAATCCTCAAATCACCAATGCACCACCAACATTGGGAACTAAGATGGTATGAGCTAAGTGCACGTAGTTACAGTGGCTCACTCACCCTCACAGCCGAAATATATCGCATACTGTTTGGCGGTAGAATAAGTGAGTACCTACCCAGATAAGCTAACTATAAGCCCTACCGCCAAGTACCTCCATTTTGGTTTTTAATAGTTAAACATAAACTAAAATCTAACAAAAAAATAATTAAAATGTCAATGTTAAATTTTATAATAAATTCGTGTCACGTTCCTTATCAAAATCAAAATAAGATATCAACTTACCAGCGGCGGTGCACGCGAGTACCGCGTTCTCGTTTGGACTAGACAAAACATTTTGTGTCACCGATTTGATTTCAGCTGGGACTGAAATAGAAATAGAATATTAATTATGATTCCTTTTTTATTTTTTATAGTATATGTTAGTGAACAAGCCAATGGCCAAGTGATGGTAAGTGGTCACCAACATAGACAGGGGCTTGTACATTTTTAAAAAAAAAAAACCTCAACATCGCCACTGCGCCTCCAATCATGGGAACTAAGATGGCTGTAATTACACTGGCTCACTCACCCTTCAAGCCGGAACACAACAATACAAAGTACTGCTGTTTTGCGGTAGAATATCTGATGAGTGGGTGATACATACACAGACGAGCTTGCACAAAGCTCTACCACCGAGTTAGAGCGCAATACATACTCGTAAAACAAGATATATTATATAATTAAGTCTAAGTACGCCTCGTAAGTTATCGATATAAGCAGCTTTAATACGTTAGGTATTGTAGTTGGTCATTCAATTCAATTTATTTGCTTTAAATGATTCGTGCTTTGTCACTATATTTATGACTTGGAAATATTTTAACTATAACTTAACATAGTCCACATTAAAAGTTTCAGAAATGTTATGTAATTACATAGATAAATACACATACAGAATGAATATAACTTATAATAATTATATTCATTTATAATATAAAATTATAATAAGAGAAAGAAATGTATTATATAAAATTTTCCAATGATCTTTATAAGTATACTATTATTATAGGGTTGTCAATGAAGAGAAAATATTATCAAGGATCCTAAAAGTTATGAGTCAGCACAAAAGTGTTACAAAGTAGCTTTTTTAAAGCGACTTACAATGTACGTTTACTGTTATATTGACGGTAGCGGCGCCCTGGGAGTTGACGGCTTCGCACGTGTATATACCGGCATCGTGACGCGTCAGTCGAGTCATATTCAACATACTACCCTCGGAAATTATTCTGTCGTCTGAAACAAAATTTAGTGTTACAAGTGTTTATATACTTTTTATTTAACTCAGAATATTTTAAGTTACTCTATGTATTTTCATGTGAGACCAAGTAAATTTGTTATATTACGATATTTGTACCCATCATACCGCATTGAACAGCGTCTGGAATATTCCACACTTTCTCTTAGTCTTAGGCAAGCAGTATTAGAATTTACTTTTGTAAATCATTCTTTGTAAAGTATGTATATCATTAAATTCTGTCTTATATACAATGGTGTAAGTGCTTTTACCTAGCATTAGGGCATAAAATAATGTTTAGGGTATCATGTCTAGGGCGTTTTTGTACTTGAAATAAAAAATTTCCCTCTGGGATCAAACGTATTTTCAAAAGACAGTAAGATAATTATTTCTAAATGTTATAAATACTTAGATAATAGGGTCCTCAGTTATGTATTTAATGAGGTCTAAGCTCATTAAATACGAGGATCAAAAATATTAGTTCAATTTCAAAGTGCCTTAAGCTAATTATTAACTTGTAATGTTACGTTATGTTAGTATATAAAACATGGTCTTAATTAAAATGGTTTTTTTGTATGATACTGACTTTGTATAATCTAAAGGGCTTATATTGAAATTTGTTGGCAAGTTATGTTTGCAACTGTATCTCCGAAACGTCACCAATTATTAATATTTATACTTACTTGATGTGCTATACGAAGACGGTGTAATGGGCAGGCCGTCCTTGGTCCAGGTATATGCAATGCTCGGTGGATTGCCATCAGCTCGGAGCATGATGACCAATGGTTCGTTTTCTACCCCCACTGTCGTGTATGGGGTCGTTTCGTCGAATATTGGCGCATCTAGATTAAAATATGATGAAATTGGGGTTATGAAACTTTAATTAACTTCAAAATATGATTATCTCTTACAACCTCGCGTGTGGTTTTATTATCCTTTTATTTGTTAATGACTAAAATCCGCCCGTTTGTAAAATGTCCGTTTAATATGAGAATTAGAAAAAATAAACTAAGAATTAATTGCGTTAAATGAAAAGTCTAACGTAATTTCAATTAAAATTTCCGTTGAAAATATAAAATTTAATCAAAAGAAAAATTTCCGTTGATAAAACCAGCTTCATTTCACCCGAAGCACAAAATAGCATGAAAAATGAGCCCACAAGCGAACAAGCCAAGCTACAATAGCTTGCAAACCATAAAAGCGGATTAGTTCACAAAGAACTTTTAATATGACATCATGAAGGCGACTTTATAATGCTTAACTAGCTGTCATGCGCGGCATCTTGTTTATTCAGAGGCATTATTGTTACATTAAGGAGGTAAATTCACCGAGAGCATATATTACTTTATGTGATCAATACATTTAAGTGCGTGTGTACGATACCGATAGATGGCGTTAAATCATTATTTGACATTTCTGAATCGCGCTGGCTAGATATTTGTTACTGGGTATATACCGTAGTCTGGGTATATGCAGTACAGTACAGTACTATATTTAAAAAATGTGGTTTAGTATTCGTTGATTTCCAATGAGGATATATAAATTCGATTGTATATAGATGATTATGTATGTAATAAGAATAATTTAGTAATCTTAAATTTTCATGACATGACAATTGATGAGTTCTTTGTCTATGTGTATGTCTACGTCAAGAGATTTAGAGCGTGACCCCATTTTTAAATATTAAAATTTACGTAATCCGACTAAATATGAATGTATTTTAAAATTTTATCTCACGGAAATAAAAGGAAGGATTCCATAACAGCCTTCACCTTTTAATCACCGAAAACGTCTATTACATCCTCAAATATATGAAGCTTCATAAACCTCGCCGTAATATTGTTAGCTTCAAAATCATAAATATTTACATAGACATTATATAACAAGATTATCTCGGAAGAAATGAGTTAAGGCTTTTAAAAAGGCAGCTCTAGATAAAGGCGATAAAAAGTCATTGGCTCACAAAGAACTTTCAGTGTTAATGCATCATGTACACTCCGCTGCAGCGCTTCATTCATCGCTTGACAAGTGTACACAGCGCTGTTTAGGTCCTTCGTGATGTTCAATTTCAGTTCTATAGTGGACACCGTGCCGCCGTGTAGGCCTTTTTTCAGCTGCATTGGGAGACCTGTAGAAGATTTTTAATATTAGTAACAGATTATTAGTATGTACGTCCACAATTTTTGGTAAACGTGCCATTTTTCATTCTATTTATTGTTTAATTTCCATCGTTCTGTTATTTTTATTCTAAACGTAAATTGGAGGTTTACTTCAATACTTATCCTTCTTCTCTGTCCATACAGTAGACACAAGCTAAACCATAACCATGACTCAAATGTCACTCTCGATTACGAGAAATCGTTAAGTACTAATACGAGTATGCATTTAAGCTCTGTGATCCAACCATTGATTGGAATATATATTTAAAATTTTGAAAATATATTTTTTATAAATTTTACTTCAGAAAAGTAGAGTATATTGGCTAACTGATGGCGTAATTAGCCTCGAACATAAATATAGGAACTGCAATAAACGACACACCAACGCAATGCCAAACATTGGATCCAATATAGATGATGGTTATATATATATATATATTTTTTTTTTTTATTGTATAGGAAAGCGGACGAGCGTATGGGCCACCTGATGGTAAGTGGTCACCAACGCCCATAGACATTGGCATTGTAAAAGATGTTACCATCGCTTACATCGCCAATGCGCCACCAACCTTGGGAACTAAGATACTATGCCGCTTGTGCCTGTAATTACACTGGCTCACTCACCCTTCATACCGGAACACAACAATAGTAAGTACTGCTGTTTTGCGGTAGAATATCTGATGAGTGGGTACCTACCCAGACGAGCTTGCACGAAGCCCTACCACCAAGTAAATACCAACCACCAAGTAATATAACACTGGATCAAACATTTGTATATAGACAAATCTATTGTGATACTTTAAATTAATTTATGTATTTATTTAACTTTAATGCAAGCTGCACACAAATCACAATACAGGGAACAAGCGATGTTTTAAAAGTTCGCTGTTATTGTTTTGCAAGCTTTTGGCTTGTTTCCATAAATATTTTGTACCACCAAACAATATTTCTTTGTTTAAATATTACAATGGATAACTTTAGTATCCATATATATCGTATAGTGGCAAACTATGACGCTGCAGACCTTAAATTCTTCAGTTTAAATCTCGGGTCATTAACAACAGAAGTTATTGGATTTTTCTGTCACGGAATTTTCATCGGTTTGTCCTGCGCCTGATATCTCTCCGGTCGTGAATGATATCAACAACATCCTGTGAATATCCCACTGCTGAGCTAAGCCTCTTTTTCTCTTTTAAGGAGAAGGCTTATTCCACCACGCTGCTCCAATGCGGGTTGGTGGAAATCAGGTCAAAAAATGTCAAAAAATGTGACAGAATTTCAGTGAAACTTGGCACATGCAGGTTTGCACACGATATTTTCCTTCACCGTCAAGCACGTGATGAATTATAATCACAAATTAAGCACATGAAATTCAGTGGTGCTTGTCCAGTCCCACGATCATCGGTTAAGATTCACGAGTTCTTACCACTGGGCCATCTCGGCTTATGATATGACATCTGTGTTTAGCACACACTTGTGCACAATAATATATCCTGCCCTGGCTGTTGATTCTCTATTAATATTCCAACCACAAGAGGAGTAAAAAATAATTAACAACTTTGACATCAAATTGTCACGCTATCATTGGAGATCTTGAATAATTGAATATACGATTTTTATTATGGATTGGCAAAAAAAGTTTTGTGAATAGCTGCAAAGTTTTCGTCGAAGCTTTGGAAGTAAAATTAAAGTGGAAAAAAATAATTAAATTGATTAGTCTTGTATTATAAATAAAGATATATTAATCAAAAACTGTTTGTAGTACATAATATAATAAGATAAGGGCCTCCAGACCGATTTCGGCCACGGCGGCCAATCTCAAGAGAGATTAGCCAACTGCGCAGGAGATATTATAGTGCATAAGTGTGTGCGCAAACACAGGTGCACTCCCTTTTCCTTAGCTCTCATGTACACACTTCAAACTTCCAGACTCCGGGCTGCTACTGAGAATTTTCTGACAGAAAAACCCAATAACTATTTAATGGCCCGACCTGGGAATTGAACCCAGGACCACCGGGTCTGCAGCCTAATATCTAGCCACTAGACCAACGAGGCAGTCAGTACAGTAGTACAAAATATAGCGGAACTATTAACAAATCGCATGGAATACGTAAATATAAGGTTTCGTTTATCTTTATAGCTATTGCAATAGAAGTTCAATAGTTACGTGACAAAAAAAATTGGCAGAACAATTTTTGTTCTACGAATGTGATGAATATTTTACGAGTATAAATGTCTTGCATTGCTAGGATCATTGGGGAAGGTAACAAAACAAAATCTGATTTGACAAAGAAAAAAAAATTACCTTGTACTGGAATACCATCACGCCACCACGATAACGTAGCTGGTGGGTTACTGGAGGCCGCGTCGCAGAATAATCTCGCTTCGATTCCTGGTTTGAGTTCTTGCGGTTCCGCTCTTACTTTCACAGCTTCCGGTGCAACTATTTGATATAACAGACAATTTATTTCTGCATTCCAGTGCCACGTTTAAGTTAAATTGGTTTTACATGTGTTACACATACTAAGTTGTAAAGCTCTTACTTAAGTGTTAATTCAACAGCTTACTAGCTAATGGTCAGTATGCATTGCTATGTATAAGGTAATCCGACAGCTTATATATAATATTATTACATTAATTATATATAATATTATTATATAAATTATATATATATAGCGCTTTGCCCGCGATTTCACCCGAGTAGATTCCGTTCCCGTGGGAATACGGGGACAAAATGTAGCCTATGTTACTCGCTGACAATGTAGCTTTCCATTGGTGAAAGAATTTTTAAATTCGGTTAAATTGTTTAGTTGTTGATGCGTAACAAACAAACACACATTCGCAATCATAATATTAGTTAGGATAAATTGGAAAAAAAAAATTACTATCATTATACATATCATTAATGAAACAATAATTTTGACACTGATAGAATTTGTTTCAATTAAAATTCCAGAAGTTTCGAATTACGAACGTTAGATAAACCCGAGCTAGTTCAACTCCTTCTCGATTTACGAATAGTTTGAGTTCTATTTGAGTTCAGAGTTTAACGTTTACATAACAAGTCGACGTTTAACTGCTTGTAACTTTCGTAACAGCTTTAAGATTCCTTATATGAATCTGTATTGTTGCATACATTGCCTGATACTAGTTAATGTATTTTTTAAATGATTATAATTGTTTGTTTTCAAGGCCTTATAGCTCAGCAACGAAAGGTAATATATTCATTTCTTATTTTGTTCTTAACAGTGGGAGGTTATCATGTGATTTACTTCATTTTTATCTTTTAGACTACAATTTTCTAAAACTATCATCATAACTTTTAGCAGAAATCATTATCATTTAGAAGTTATTAAATACAACGGTCAAGAAGAAATATTCTAATTGAATTGAATAAAAATTAGGTTTCGTTTAACTAGCCGAATATCTAGATATTACCGGTTATGTAAGTAGCATGCTACTAAAGTATAATGCTAGACAAAATTCCATTTAAGAAGTAGGAGTGGGGGGTCGATTTGAAGTATAATTCATCACGTCGTTACACGGCAGATTGGACGTACATGAATCAGAATTTCATACGTCACATACAGTTTCTATCGCGATGTTTTTGCCCGTCGCTGAGCATGAATTGTATTCACGAATTTAGTACTGGAAAAATTCACTCGTGCTTGCCAAAGTTTGAATCCCCGATCTATGTATCCATCGCTTTTATTGACTGAAAAGACTAAGACTATGGCGGTGGTGAACAGTACCTATCAGAGTTACGAGGGTACTAAATCATATTTAATTACACTAATGAATTACGAAAAGGATCACGAAAATTAAAACCCTTATCTACAAAATTTTGGGTGTAATTAGAGACAACACGTTCATCTTCTTTCGAATGTCATATCAATAATGATATAAGCGTATAAAAGGCTGTTTAGCGGTTTAGTTTCAGTGTTTTACTAAGCCAAGTACATAGTAAATTATTTAATTTATAATGTACAATATAAAAACAAGACAAATATATTTATAGGTAGACACAAATTTTAAATCAAATTTTCAGCGCCTGTACGAATATGAGAAGCAATTTATCATTTAAAAATAATTGCTTTTATGTGTTAACAGTATTTTTTGTTTACCGTCTTTACATTTTAACAAGCTGCTACTTGGTTACACATGTGCTAAACTTTACCGGTTCACCTTGTGGATCTTAACGTGATATTATATGGTTTGTATATAACTTATTTTCGATATTCTATAAAATATTATAAATTAGTCTTAAACATCCAGAGATTGGAACGTCCAAACAAACTGTACTGGTTTTTATAAATTAGTAAATATTATAACATTTCTATATGCATAAAAACTTTTTTATAACGTCAATACATATTATTTTAATAAAAATAAACAACTAAACTTAAAACAAAAAAATAATTTTGTAGTTTCACAAATAAAACTTGGTGTTACTTCAATAGAAATCACAGAATATTTCGTATAAGAAAGATAACTTACAGTGTACATTAAGAGTGACAGTTTCAAACAACGGGATCTCAGTCGCACTATTTGTCGCTTCGCACCTGTACTGAGCTTGGTTGTCAGTCACATTGGTTAGGATCGATATCTCGGCTGACACAGATTTATCTGTGGTTTTTGTCGTTGAATGTATCTGCAAAACGATGGTTGGTTATAGCAATTATATTGTAGAGTTTAGTATATAAATATTGCTTGTGTACGATGATAGAAATAATATTATGTTATAAATTTATATATTGTTTTAAATAATGACTAATACCATGTCATTAAAATATTTGCTCGGAACTTCTGATAGTATTTATATATAATTACATCGGTGTTTAAAAAAATGACCTTTTCGAACATTTCTTAAAGTAACAAAATACATTTATGAGTCATAATTAAAGTTATCAAAGCTTTAAGGTATTAAGAATTCATTGATTTAAGTACAATTAACTCTACATTTTATTACCATAGTGTTATTTATAGGGCAGGATATTTTGGCTAGCCGAAAATGGTCTATATCACTTGTCTGTTTTGTTTTTAACCAGCTTTAAAAAAAATATTATGAATTGAGAACCTTCTCGATATATTTGTAGGTATATTATATAAATATGTACTTTAAATAATGATGGTACTTTTTGTGTCAAGCTCACTAAAGCTTTAAAGTGGTCTCACATTAATTTCATTAGTATTTGACATTGTTTCATTGAAGGCGTATATTGTTTTGTGGATGGAATTATTTTTAACTTAATTCGTCATACCTTTTTATCATTCTTAAACCAAGTCAATGTAGCCAGGGGGTTCCCGCCAGATGATATGCAAGATAGCTTTTGCACTGTGCCAGCTGATAATGTCGTTCCGGGAATGTAACCTGTGATCATTGGAGCTGATGGTGGATCTGTGAACAAAACCATTAACGAGTTAAGTGTTGAATCAAATCAAATAAAAATATAGCTTTATTACAAATAGGCTCTTGAGAGAACTTTTGAATCGTACTATTATAAGTATAATATAATTAAAGCTACCACCGGTTCGGAATTTCTTCGGTTAGTTCGGTTAGTTTCTACCGAGAAAACTCATTATTTACTCTTTTTCGACAATCAACTTACAAATATAAAAAGAAATAAGATATGTATAATATATTTATATATAATAATAAAAAAAAAAACTACAATAACTTAAGTGTAAGTATAGTATAATACACACACACACACAAACAAAGAAAAAAAAAATAAGTTAACAATGAAATATAATTTTCAAAAAAATATAACAAACTACAGTTTTATTCGTATAAAGAATTCTGAATACGGAATAATACTACGTGAGTAAAACGAGCCAATCTTTTGTACTCACAATAACTGAAACACGTAAAACGCGAAATACAATTTAATCTGAAATATAACTTTTATAACTTACGACAACGACACGACATATTTATATACGAAATAATCATGAACAATAAAGAGTTTTATCGTCGTTTCTATCCGGAATATTATTGGGAGCAGAATTGTTAATGGCAAAGTCAGTGACCCAAAGTATATACCTTTAAGCACAGTTTTTGTACAAGGGGTTGACCTTGCATTATTAATGCATTATAAATATGAAATTAGAAGGCCCACTTGTCAGTCTCCCTAATTATTTAGACTATACATAGAAAAATCTAACAAACATGTCGCTAGAATTTTTAGTTACAAGTATACAATTACAGTTTTTTTCATTGAGCTAACTCGGCACAAGATTATAGGCTGAGTAGAAAATTTTCCAAGCTATGTTTGATACGAGTGGTAGTTTATAATAATTACAGTTCGAACTGAATGTCTAGTTGTCTTTGCCTTAAATTAAAGTTTCTTTTTAAAAGACAAAATCGAATCTCACTTTTGAATTTCGAACACAATATGTAATAACTATAGGTATACAAGTTAACGACGTGACGTCGAGATATAAAAAAAAAGTATTACTATTTATATGACGTGTGAGCGTTTTAGAGTTTTTACCTTGATAAAAGAAAACAAAGATATTTTCTTAAAGTTTTTTTTTTTTTAAGAAAGATAACAGCCATTTTAATATTATAATTAAATTAAAGCTTTCAAGTGTCTTCGAAAGTGGATGTTTTATTGTTCCGAATACAGTATCCAATTTACTCTGAACGAATTTTGTTTTTGCCTCTCCCGTTTCTTTTGGTCAATTAATTTAGAGTAATTGTGTACATAGTATAGTAATCACCTGATTTTATTCTTAAATATAAAGAACCGAATAATATAATCACGGATTTGTTATCTGTGCAAACGAAAACGTAATCATATTTTTAACGAGATCAGTTCAAGATTTAAGAAAACAATTATCGTTACGTATTTGCTCCTAATTTATTTATATTAAAATAAGTAATAAGATATTTGATATAAATAATATAAATTGTATTGATGATGTTATCATAACTGATTTTGGTCAGAACGGCGATTCTTAAAGGAGGCCAACTACGCAGGGCATATTGTAATGCACAAGTCTGTGCGCTAACACAGGTGCAATCTCTATCTCTTACTCTCATAATTGACAGCAAATACCAAACAAACCTAAAGGGTTCAAGATCGACGAAATAACGTGCTTTCTGAAGCTAGGTGTAAACACTATCAACTTTAAGACTCCTGGTAACTCCTCAGAATTGAATATGATTAGCAGTTAATCTATAATCGCTTAATTACAATGTATAGAAAATGGTAACAAAACTTCAATGTGTTGGATGAAAGGGTCAAATACAATTGGTTTTGATTTTATTTACGAATCGAATCGCAAGCACATTTCTGAGTGATGACGTCACGTCACATTTTTATGCTATCGTTATCGAAGGCTTCAACCCAAAATCAGCCACAAGTATATTTAGACCACATTGGATCACCATCGTGGTGGAGATTATAATTTTAAATTTTGTGATTGATTATGAATATTTCGAAATAAAACCTTCCATAATTAGAGTCTAGGGACTTGTGTCTATGAACCTAATATTTATGATTGAAATAGTGATATCAAAATCCTTTGATACACTATTAATATATGCATATACCCTTTTAACATAAAGATTAACAAACTAATCCGATTAGCGAGATAACTGTAACGAGATAATTAGTGTAAGTGAATAAACAAACGTTCGTTGTATTCAATTATGTTGAGATGAAGCGGATTATAAATGTACGACATATTATTTGAGCGACAATACTTTTGCTCCTCATAAAATATAATAGCAATTAGCATATTTGTGAAATAGCTATTTTGAATTTATTTTGTTTTTAAAGGGAGAAATATTGCTTTATAAATTTATGTGAAATATTTATCAGAGTATAGTATTCCATTTTTAAATACTATTAAACTGTTTTATTAAAATATTTATTTAAGTTATTTGCTTATCGTTGTTTTTTTTTTGTTAAAGTGATAATTGTTTCGTTGTATAACAAAATTTTAAGGCTTAAAGCATTAATCTTAGCATATTTTTCTATGGATTTTTCTATGGATAAAAAGCGTTAAATGCAAATGTATTATTTATGTTACGGGTTGTTATTGTTGAAATAAGTACCACTGAGGTGTAGAGATTATTGACGCTACCTTTAAATGCCTTAGCTTTGAGAAACTTATATCAATATTTATATAATTAATAAGACTTTTGTGTTCTATATATTTGAAAATAATGCCTCATAATTCTATATGAATATATGTACTCATAAAATTATTATAGCCCGAAAAAAAACCAAATTAGTGAGAATGTCTTGTCTGTCGCTAGTCAGCAGGATGCCTTAGGCTGGATTGTTTCCATTATTATAATTACAATAGAAGCAGACTCAACATTCAAATTATGTTTGCTTAAAACCTTATTTAATCTAATACGGCCGGAATGTTTGTTTGCTGTTCTCCCTTAGATGTTATTTATGCAAGAATTAAATTAAAGTTTTAATCCAAAGCATTTTAGAAGTTAATAAGTTTTACTCATAGAAAAGTCATCCTTTCCATTCAATACCGAGCAAGGACGGCTTAGTTTTCATGCACATAATGTATTTATAGAAGAAGTGTTATTTTTTTGTTACAACCCATCCATGTTTGATATAAATGTCGCCAAAACCAATAATTAAA
Source organism: Nymphalis polychloros (assembly GCA_905220585.2). Classification (NCBI taxonomy): domain Eukaryota; kingdom Metazoa; phylum Arthropoda; class Insecta; order Lepidoptera; family Nymphalidae; genus Nymphalis; species Nymphalis polychloros. Next base: position 7,429,021 of record HG992267.1, read on the forward strand.
TAAAAATACGTAGATAAATAAGCTACTGTTTAAATACAAGTAATCGTCTTGTGCCATATATGGCATTGGCAACATTTATTTTCCAGTGTGCCAGCTATGACTCATCGTATAACCCATATTCACTCAACCCTTAAACTGGAACACAAATAAAACGAATTATTGTTCGACTGCACTTGTGTGGTATTTACGCACACAAACAAACTCTATGTGTATACGTTACACAGATAATATTCTTCATATTTAAGCTTGGCTGTGTTGAATACTTCAAAGAGTTTTATTTATTTATTTTATTTGCGAAACAAACACTACAATTCATTCTTAAAACTATAACATAAAATTAGCACACGTACCAGTAAAGTTTCCACTTATAACTAATAACAATAAGAGCAGAACAAATTAATTATGAATATCTTGATAAAATAATAATAAAAAAAAACCATTCAAGAAGGGGAAATTTAAAAATAAAATAATTAGGTTTTATGGTACTAACACAAACTTCCTAAAGTTAGCTACTGATTCTGTAAACATATCAATACTGGAAAATTTAATGTTATATTCCTTACAGACTCTATATATATATAAAAAAAATGGCGCATAATTAAACTTTAATAAGGGCAAACTAAACAAAGCCTTATTTCGTGTTTGCAACACTATGACTACCGAATGGTAAACTCCAATGAATGACCTGTAATAATTTACTCTGTAGAGACGGAAATAAACCCTCTGCGCGGCCAACCTTGGGAACTAAGATGTTATGTCCCTTGTGCCTGTAATTACACTGGCTCACTCACCCTTCAAACCGGAACACAACAATACAAAATACTGCTGTTTTGCGGTAGAATATCTGATGAGTGGGTGGCACCTACCCAGACGAGCTTGCACAAAGCTCTACCACCGAGTAACGAGTTTGTTTGCTTGTTACGCTGTCAGGCCTAAGCCACTAAACCAATTTTAAAAATTCTTTCACCAATGGAAATCAACATTATCAGCGAGTAACATAGGTTATATTTTATCCCCATATTTACACCCAAACGGCAACTATGCGGGTTAAACCACGGGAAAAAGCTAGTATCTTATATTTTTATGTCATTTCTATACATTTTAGAGTTTTCACGTTACGGTTAAAAAGTGAAAATATTCACACGAGCGTAGCCTTGTGAAGTTACCGTAAACTTTGCCATATTGGATTGATTTCGGCAAGTAACGAGAGCGAGGAACCAAAAAAAAATAACATTTTTTTCTTCAAAAACATTTCTGCATTTTTCCCTCATGAGATATATTGAAGTTGAAATTAATAAACATAAAGGATCCTATTTTATATACCTCAGATGTGATATATAAAATAAGCTTTTTTAAATATTAGTATATAGTTAGCAGACTCCTTGGCCCATATAACAGTGTTGTTAAAAAAAAAATAAGCGCGCTAATTTAAGACCGCCGCCATCTTGCTAGTGCACATAAAGGTGAAGTAATTAATTCATTATTGGCGCGACTTCTGATTTGTGATGTGTTCAAATTTCTTATTTGGATTTAAAGAGTAATTGAGTGAGTGATTAACATCAATTTATATGATTTGGTGTTCTATTTATGAATAGACCAATTCGAGGTTTTTATAAAATATGTTTTCACATCTGGATGCTAAATATATAATTATTCGGTTCGTTATATGCATTTAATGGTTCAATAATTTTGATGTGGATCTCTAAAACAAACAATAAGATAGCATAGACCACAAACTAAAAAGCTGGCATTCCGCCCAATCAGGGTGTACAGTCGACTACGGGATATCGTATATATGTCAAATATTTTAACAGTATAAAAACTATTAAATTTATAAAATGATTTATCATATATTTATATGCGAAATAATTAATATTAATATATATATATATATATATATAGTTTTCGTCTAAGGTTTGAGAGAGGCGGGGCTTAGTACCCTATGTCCTTTTATATACCTCTATAAGTGTATACAAAATATTTCACGATGAGTTGAGTAGCTTAGGCGTGAAAGCGTAACAGACAAACAAACTTACATACATTATATTGCATTTATAATATTAGTAAAGATTTCGTGCTTGACGGTGAAGGAAAACATCGTGAGGAAACCTGCATGTGTCAAATTTCACTGAAATTCTGTCATGTGTATTACACCAATCCGAATTGGAGCAGCGTGGTGGAATAAGCTCCAAACCTTCTCCTCAAAAGAGAAGAGGATGCCTTAGCCCAGCAGTGGGACATTCACAGGTTACAGTGTACTGTATTGTAATAAGTTGCTCTTATATATATCTTATATATATATATATATATATGTTTAAAATGACAGTATATATGTTAAATTGTGTCAGACTGTACTGCGTTATATTTTCTAGGATCAAATTGCGACATCGTTACGTCCTCCCATTGTTTATGAACAAAGCCCCTGAAATACATGGAAAATACGATTTTGCTGGTCGCCAGTAAAAATATTATGTTTTGTCCAATTATATATAATGGAATAATATTATTGGTTATCTTGATACGTGGTTTGGAAGGGGAATTACCGGGAAAAATACATTTTGACGTAAATATTCGGTGATTGTTGGTGTGATGGTAGGCTTCGTACTTCCCATCACATTTTCTACTGCTAACCCCAATACTTATTGTTGTGTTCCGGTTTGAATGGTAATTGTAATTACAGACACAAGAGACATAACATCTTAGTTACCAAGTTTGGTAGTGCATTGGCGTTTCAGGTTATGGTTAAACTTTCTTGCAGCACAGTCTATGGGCAGACTATCAGGTGGCCCATTCGTCAGTATGTCTACATACTTTAAATTAAAAAAAATAACGATATAATTTTTGAAAGTTCAAGACAAGTTCAAGTTTTTTCAGTAATTTTTATTTTTAATTTTAGGTTTTTGAGTAATTCATTTTCATCGCCAAAATGTTATTTGTTAAAAGATCATTTTAAATTGACATGACACCATAAAATATTATCTAAAATATTATATTATCCATTCGTTGCAGCATCAAGGCATAGCTAAATAAAGAAGCTAAGATTGACTTTGATTACATTGGCTCCTTTAACATTCAAACTGAAAGCAATACAATAATGACAGTTGAAAACTACTCAGCTTGCACTATTATGAGTAGAATTAAGGCTACATTCACACATAAAACGTTGAATAAAAAATAATTTTCTCATATATATAAAATTGGTAATCTACCGTCGCTTAATATCCAAGCGGGCGTTCAATGCATGAAAAAGCAACGTTCAAAAGCCAAGGTTGCCACAGTGATAGTTGAGCAATTAATTCGCCGACCACGTCTCATTAATGTAATGAGCGCTACGTGCCGGACTGGCAACCCTGAGTATATACCCTATTCGATTTTCAAAATCATTTAAATTCTTAATAATATTAAACGTATTAATTTTAGTGGCTTAAAAAAAGCCTTTCTCCTTATGACTTGAGTTTGATTATTTATGGGATAGTATATTAGTGATAGCTAATCCATTGGAGGAATGGATCAGTGTTGTGGAATGGACAGAATAGGCCTTGCCTAATAGCTTTGTTCCGTAGTTGTGGAATTCAGCTCCATTTAAGTTGAAAGTTCTCGTGCAGCATAATGCTCCAGTGTGCATCGGCAGGTGATGGAAATTAAATATAACTTAGCATTACATTTTTTGGAAATTGATTATATTAATGGAAAATATATATAGTTATAAATTACTATTCTAACTTTTAATGACATTCCCTTTGACAACTGTTTTAATATCGTATCCTGGTAAATGTACGGTTGAGCGGGGAAAACACCTACAAGCGTTAGGCCGGGTCCACACGCTCCAACAAATCGGGTTAAAGATTGAATCGATATCGGACAGAGATAGCAATATGTGGTTACGTATCGATTAGAAGGAGATGGCTGCTTAATTAAAACGCATAGGAAGCTGGGCTATTCCGTGCAAATGTATATTGTTTGTATAATTTTGTTGTGGTTGTATGAGGTTTGGAATAATTAAATACAATCTTTGACTGTCTTTTGATAACAAAAAAAAGAACTTCTTATTTTTTAAATTAAATATAACTGTTACCTGGATATATTCTCAATGTTATATATTGGACAATTCATTATAATACTTTTTGATATGTAAACATTTTAGCGCTCAATACACGGTATAATAATAATAATAATAATATAATATCCTGGGACATAATTCACACACGACCATCTGATCCCAAACTAAGCAGAGCTTGTACTATGGAAACCAGACAACTGATATACTACATATAATACTTTTATTTTGTAAATACATACTTATATAGATAATTACACCCAGACTCAGGACAAACAGACATATCCATGTACATAAACGTCTGTCCTTGGTGGGAATCGAACCCACGACCTGCGGCGCGAATGGCAAGTATCTATAAACCACGTCAACTGGTTCGTCGTATGACTGAGACGATGGCCCAGTGATAAGAACGCGTGAATCTTAACCGATGATCGTAGGTTCAAACCGTGCAAGCACCACTGAATTTAATGTGCTTAATTTGTGATTATAATTCATCTCAGCTTGGCGGTGAAGGAAAACATCGTGAGGAAACCTGTATGTGTCAAATTATGTCACATGTGTATTCCACCAACCCGCATTGGAGCAGCGTGGTGGAATAAGCTCAAATCATCTCCTTAAAAAGAGGAGAGGCCTCAGCCCAGCAGTGGGACATTCATAGGCTGTTACTGTAACTGTACTGTTACATTATATATCGAGGAACAACGAAAAAAGGTCTGTACTCGTGAAGGAAAAAACCCGAAATAAGTTTCGTAAAAACATTTTGAATAGATTCAAAGTATACAAATTTAAGATGAAAAACAGGGAGATATGACTGTTCACATGTTGCAAATCTATTCATCCCCGGTTGAATGCACTTTTTGCTGGCTCATTTCTGAATCTTGGACTTACGTTATAAGCTTTAGCGTTTTAATAACTTCACTACATATAAAGCGGTGAATATTACTTGGCGGTGGAGCTCTGTGCAAGCTCCTCTGGGTAGGTACCACCCTCTCATCAGATATTCTACCGCAAAACAGTCGAACTTGGTATTGTTGTGTTCCAGTTTGAAGGGAGAGTGAACCAGTGTGATTACAGGCACAAGGGACATAACATCTTAATTACCAAGGTTGGTGGCGCATTGGCGATGTAAGCGATGGTTGACATTTCTTACAGTGCTAATGTCTAAGGGCGTTTGTGACCACTTACCATCAGGTGGACCATATGCTCGTCCACCTTCCTATCCTACAAAAAAAAGCGAGTGTCTAATACGTCTGTGTGATTTTTTATTATAAAATAGGTAGGCGGGCGGGCTATTGACTCCCAGATGGTAAGTGGAGCATACGCTATACCGTTTTACTGATTTCCTTAAAAATTAATACACATACACAGCTTTCGCTAGTACGTTATATTTGTGCAAGTAAAGCAAAATAAGAAATCTTGTTCTAAGGCTAAAAAGATAAAATTTTAAACCAATTCAATTCAGTGGAATTAAGTTCATTATAACATGATTGATTATATAATATCTTAGTTATTTAGATTATATATATATAATTATATATTATGGTTCGTTAGGAAACCGACATGTGTCAAATGAAATACCACATACGTATTCACCAACCCTTTTTGAAGTTGCGTGGTGGAACTAGCAAACTTAACCCCGTAGTGGGGCATATACAGAGTGTTAATTTAACATGATAGTTTATAAATAAATAAATAAATAGATCATTTATAGTCTATAAGGTTGACCCGCTACCGCTTACCAATGATACCACAACCTGTAAATATGATTAATGACCGTCAGATAACAAGTTTGCAAGTAAACGCTTAAACGCTGGTAGCGGCTAGATCAAAGGCTTCTGATGTCTTAATTATGTACCTACATATTTCTTTGACTAATGGGAGAAATATGAGCAAAATTTAATTCATGCTTTCTACTTACATGCTTATACTTTTATATCTGTTTAGATTGAAGATAAATTCCAGAATGAATTAAGCTATATATAGATAATGTGTGTTTTCTTAGTTTTACGTTATCCGGATTTAACTAGTTCAATGCTCTTACAATGCGTGTCGTTAGTAAATGATCACCACCATTAAACCATCAGTTTTTAGCATTGCTTAGTCAATAACTGATTTGGCTTTTATCTAAACGCTTATTGGTCTATTGTATGGATAAGAAGAAGAAGAATGAAGAAATGGCACTAGGAATAGGTCAATTATATGAATTTTCTCTCTTAAATACCCAGAATGCAAACTTAAATACTCAGTCAAATTACTAAACAAGAAATCAACTCAACAGCATTTATTAATCTCATATATTTCAAAATATACCCTGATCTTAACTTACCATCCTGTATAAAACCCGCACGAACAAAGCCAGACTATTTACTGCATCTTAATTTCACACTAAACAAATTATGCCGCCTTATATAGAACAATTTTCCTCTCTTGCAACTATATTAAACCACATTCCTCTTATGTAAAGTCGGTTAAATTCACTTCCGAGATGCTATCTAGAAATAGAAGGGGACAGCGCTATACGATAGAGAAAGATGTAGTATAGTACGTTTATACGGCACGATATTTCAAGTCAAGAGCTTCTAAGTTTGAATTTATGGATTATATGAGTGTAATTTTAGTATCGTGCGGTATAAACTGGATTTTTTCTTACGAGCTTATAGCACTAGGTCGGAAAATGGGTTGACGGCGTTTATTTCGTCTGGCTTACATTATTAAGATAGGATTTCGAGATAAATGCTTGCTAATATGTGCTTTCAGATTTTGTGCTTTTGCGTGATATGATTATGAGTTACTTTTCTACATGTATATTCTGCTGACAAAAATCGGATTGTGGAAGCATATGATTTGGAATTTTAGTAAGTATATATTGCCAATCGAAGAACGATTACAGAGAAACATCTTTGAAACTAAATTGACATGATAGCTTTCGAGATCTTGGTAAAAAATTGATAAAAGTAACTTAACTACTATGTGGAATGTGTATTATAAATAAATATATATAAATTAATCGAGAATTGCTTGTACACGTACATTTCATTACTACAGATATATTTCTACATACATATTAGTGTATGCCAAATGTGGCTAACAGACTAAGTTATCTATATCAACTCACCAGAGTTAATAAAGGCTTATAATTACATCTATATATAAACCTGTATACATGTACACAGGTAGGACAATGGCTGGACCGTTTTTGGTACGATTGATGATTTGAATCAGTAATCAGTTGACAGTACTAGAAGCGCTATAGCGACTTATAAAATCGACGGTATAAAAACATTCATGAAAAAATACACATACTTTGATGGTGATCAGTGAAACGGTGTCGAAGTCCAGTCTCAAAGAGAGTAGAGCTTTGTGCAAGCTCGTCTGGGTAGATACCACCCACTTATCAGATATTCTACCGCAAAATAGCAGCACTTTGTATTATTGTGTTCCGGTTTAATAGGTGAGTGAGCCAGTGTAATTACAGGCACAAGAGACATAACATCTTAGTTCCCAAAATTGGTGGCATATTGGCGATGTAAGTGATGGTTAACATTTTATAATGCCATTGTCTATGGGCGTTGGTGACTTACCATCAGGTGACCCATATGCTCGTCCACCTACCTATACAATAAAAAAATACATTATACAGCTTCATACATTATACTCGTATATAGATAAAGAGCTCGAAAGCTTTGATTGGCACTACGGAATAGACTTTCAAGCATTCAATTCGGGTGTTCAATCAAGTAAGTGACTTTTTTGAGTCGGCCAACTTCAATTCTCGTGAATGTTTAAAAAAAATACCAAAATATTCACGTACATGCCGCACGAAGGGCGAAAAGAGAAATATAAATATTGAAAGAGAATAGAACGAACGAAATAGCTTTGAATAACGGAGGGTAACATGTTCACAAGAATTTTTTGCTTGGGGTAGGTTTTTGTGCTCGTCTGGGTAGGTACCACCCACTCATCAGATATTCTACCGCAAAAACAGTGCTTAGTATTGTTGTGTTCCGGTTTGAAGGGTGAGTGAGCCAGTGTAATTACAGGCACAAGGGACATAACATCTTAGTGTCCAAGGTTGGCGAAGCATTGGCGATGTAAGCGATGGTTAACATCTCTTATAATGCCGACGTCTATAGGCGTTGGTGTCCATTGACCATCAGATGGCTCAAATGCATGCTGGCCTCCCAGTGTCTATAAAAAAAAATATCGCTTCTCGCGAGCTAAATGCGCATATGTTTTGCTGTAATATTTACGATTGGACTTTTTGAAACTTACTAACTCACCGCTGGAATTTATTATTTTCCTTTTCTAATATAATATCTATACCAAGATATGTAACCCCTAATGTTAAGCATATAAAACATAGAAAGTCTACATTTTTATATATTTATTATTTTAAGGCGTCTTATAAATTTAAAAAGCAATCACTAAATAATATTCCACAGAGATCTGACACAGTTTCAACATCTAGAAATCTAAGCAGTACAATTTTATTTAATAAAAACATCTAGCGTAAGATGACTGCCGGCCAAATTCACATTAGCTGAAAGAAGTCCGTGCTTAGAAAGTTAATGTGTGTTTTAGCACAATGTACACCATTCGAACAGTATATAAAGTTCTAACTTGGATTCAATTTATATAACTTAAATTATAGTTATATATATATATAAATTAAAAAAAATATTACTTATTTTACTGAGTTTCTTGCCGGTTCTTCCGGTTCCACATTCCGAACCGGTGGTAACGCTTGACGATTCATAAGTACTTGTGAATGTCTATTTTAATAAAAATATTTTTATTTGACGTTAGGACGTTTGTTTTACTTGTCATATTATTATATAGTAATAATTACATGGAAATTCAATTAACTGTTTTATTTATTACAAGCAATACTTACATAGCACGTTGATGGTATGCGTGGCTACAACATTCTCCGTTAGCTGACCATTGATACCGTGACATACCACGACTATCGACCGTCGATTAGGTTCCACAATGACCGTTATGTTGGATGTGGTGATCCAACCACCTATGAAACAGACAAAAAATTATATAAAACTTCCACTTTAATACACTAGTTAGTAGTTACTAAATATAGCAATATTAAAATACATATTTAAATTAGGTGATAGAACACTAACGGCCTTATTCATAAACGTTGCTTAGTTACTGTTTAGCTAAACACTGATTTGTCTCTTTCTGTCATTATTCATTTGACATACGAAAGAAGAAGACAAAATATTGTTTAACTAATCACCAGTTAAATAAAGTTTATGAATAAGGCGGTAAGTATATAAACATACAATAATAGTCTATTAGATAGGCAACGTGGATCATAATCAAAGATCATGAGTTCAAATCCGGACAATCACCGATGAGTTCTCAAGTAATTATTTTGAATTTATATTTCATCTCGCGATGAATCTGGCTAGCGGATGAAGTACTTCCACGTGTATAATCAATCCGCAATGGTTTTAACTGCATGGTTGAATATGCTTTGCTACGCAGTTGACCATAACGGTATTTTCTGTAATTAAACTCAATTTACGAGAAGTAGAACAGATCAGTTACCTTCAGGAGATATCACGGTTCGATTGCTTGCTTCCCTGTGATGTTTCCCCAGCACCAACCACTTGATGTCAGCTGCTGGATTTGATGGTGCTGTATTACAGCTTAAAGGTACAGGATCGCCGACACGCGCTTCTGATGGTCCGGATATTGTGACGTGGGATGGTGCAACTGTCGAGAAATATGATCATAGAATGGAATGGAATTTTTGTTTTACAATTCATTTATATGCCAGTAACAAACCAGAAAAATAAAATTACAAATATAACTAATTATAATAGACATGCATATCTTTTGAAGATATTTTTTGTTTATATTACACTAGCTTTTAAATCTACACCAAAACACCTACAACTCTAATATAACCAAAAAATATTTTTGACAGTTCTTGAGATTAATGCGTTCAAATAAACCCTTCTCCTTCATACACTAGTACAGTTAATAATGTTTAATCTATACTACTATATAAATCTATTGGTTCTGTCTCTACATTTTTTTTCACCTAATTTTGTGATAGATAATCGTTTTATGATGCTGTGATTCACATTATACTATTTTTTTCATTTTTGTCTGTCTGTCTGTATGTCTTCTTATTACTCAAGAACGGCTTGACAAATCTTGATGAAAATTTGTACACACAAGGAACATGTGATGGCGCAAATGATAGGCCATATATAAGATCGGTAAACCCTACGGTATTTTATGAAAATTAATTTCAAATCGTTTATTACGTATTTCTTTATCAGTAGCCATATGTGTGTGTGTGTGCGCGCGCGTGTTATTATAGTAATAAAATAATTTATTATATTTTTATTAATTATAAGTGGGTGAAGCCGCGAGGCACAGCTAGTGCTTCATAATACTTATAAAAGCCTATTCGATTCTTTGATTTAATACGCTAATTGAATAATGTGGTAATTATGAATATAAGTAAGGATCTTTCAGAGTTAAATAATCTTTATTATAAGAATAATACAATTGGATATATTTTATGTTTCATAAATAATTTTGTGTTGATAAATCATTAATAAATATAATACTCAAAATAATGTTACATAGATTATAATAACAGTGGATTTTCGCTTAAATTTCTGCCCAAATCCATCCCAAGATAGGAATTTATAATTTAAAATAAAGGATACCGTTACATAAAATTCATCGTCTCAATGTCTTTCCAGTAGCACCAATTATTCACGAAACAGACCAACTGGCAATTTGCGGGCCGTTTAAAAATTTAAATGGAACAAAAAGCAATTGTCGAAACGTTAAAATCAAAAGAGAATCAACGTAATCTCGGTGAAGTTCTTAAAAAATACCATTAGAGTTGAGACGTGAATGAGAGCTTGAAATTAAAAGTTCCAAGAGTGCTATTGGCTGGTTTGAAAAGTTGCTATTCTCATTCCCATTTCAGAAGACATATTGAAAAGTTAGACCGATAAATTCTTTTGCGGTACTATAAATTTATTTTATATATTTCATCAGCTGTACATCAGAGGTTCAAATATTTCACCAATGAAAGACGAGATATTTAGCCAATCAGAGAACACAAAAATTACTTATCATTTCGATATTAATTGTTCAATAAATTATCTTGATTAATAAGATTATTGAAGCTTATATTGGTGTTCATAAAAGTGTAAATTTTCATAATCTTGATAAAAGTCACAAGAGACGTATCTTAGTACTCAAGGTTGGTGTCGAATTGGTGGTATGAGAAATGGTTAACAAATCTTACAGTGCCATTTTCTTGGTTTATGGTGACAATTTACCACTAGGTGGACAATTTGTATATTTCACCTACTTTTCGCCCAGAGAATGGGAATTGTGACTTAAAGGGGAAATGCTGTATTCTTGCCACCATTCCGCGCGGTCACCATTTGTACAGTAACTATTTTTAATTTTTATTTGTATTTATTTAAGGCTTTCATTTAAATAAATGTTATTAATTTTAAATTTAGAAATAAAACTACTAAGCTTTGTTGATTTGGTACTAAAAGCGATAATTTAACTTATTACATTTGAAACTTATTATAAAACATCAAAAGTTTAATCTGTACAAAGTACATGCTTGTCAGAAATATAGTCGATATTGCAAATAACGTTACATCCCTAGGCGAATAAAGTTTGATAGTAATCTAATGGCAATTTTATGTATATTACAGGAGGGGAATTTTTCCAATAGTATCAACTCCAAAGGATCAACGGCTTTTTGATGGGCCTTAAGGTATTTCAGCATCACACGATAACTAATGTCTTAAAGATAATTCTGAGTTATAAGATATCTTACAACGACAAACAGTTTACCCGAAACCTATCTTTAACACCTGACTTTAAAAATCTTTCACAATTTCTCAGCAATAAATTTCATGCTAGAGTTATATCTTGAAGTTGTTACTTCGCGAGACTTGAAGCCATTGTCACTTCGGAAAAGTTTGGTAAAGTGCTCCTTTACGCGGAATCGGTCATATATTTGCGAAGTTTAGTTTTGAAAAATAGGCGTTTTTTATGACCACAGAACAGGAAGTAAGAGAAAATGGTATTAATATTTAATTAAATAATTTAAAACCGTGATCTAATTATTAAAATTAGGGTATTAATAATTAGATTAGGGTAATTGATTTTAGGTGTTTTTTTCTAAAGTTAAAACATAACAGATTATTTTATAGTTTGGTAGCTTTTGAAGAGTTTTAATGTTATCAATGAATCATTAGAAATATTAGCAGAAAAACAAATGTTTGAAACATGAAAAACTATGGTCGAATTTAAACCAATAGGCGATAATTTTAAGTATCTAATTATAGTCCAGAATTATATTCGTTATTTCAGAGAAATAAATTTAATTAACTAACTACGGTAGTTAAATATCCTGAGCAAATATTGATTGGAAAGACAATTATTTTGGGGAAAAAAGTAAGCTTTTCTTTAAAAATATATTGTTATACTTATAGACATTGGCACTGTAAATATTAAAACCGCTCCAATATCACCAAATCCACACCAACATTGGGAACTTAGATGATATCAACCTTGTGCCTGCAGTTACACTGGCTCATTCAGGGTTAGTGAGCCAGGATATTGTACCACAACAATACTAAGTATTAGCTTGGCGGTAGAATCGTAGAATGATAGCTTCTATGTCTTGATTATTCGCATTTTATTAGCAATATTAACATCTTCAATCTTCAATCAATCAAATCTTCATCAAATACGAATTTTGACATATGAAACATGAGCTATTAAAATTAGTAGCATTTAGTCAAATAGTAAATCGTTGATGCCATTTCAAAATACACTGTTCTATGTCCCAAGCACCCCCAGTTAGAATCGCATAACCGATTTGAAAGGATTTGCTGTCTAAACATTGAAAGCGTGTTCCAGTTCCATTTTAGTTGTATGCAATCAATATTCCGTTGAGTAATATCGATTTAGCGTCTTAGTTGGAGATCTTTTAACCGATTGCGTTTTTGGGGAGCGTTATGATTTTGTTTTTTTACAAGACTTGTATGTCACAACAGTAAATAGTTATATTAATAATGATAGTCAATAGAAAGAATAATTTATGCCATTAATTTAATATATTTTGCGTCTGTATAACTGTCCTATATAAAATTATTCTTATTCAAATTAATTTCAAAAACTGCTACTGTCACAACTAACTTTTTTAAAATATATACCGTACGAAAACGTTTCCCTTAAATAGGGCAATCTTGCAAAAATAACTACAAGTTCGGGCAATATCTAATCGACCTAACCCTTAAGGACCGTGGATTCTTTTGACCTACAAAAAAGAAATTGTCCAGAAAAAGTATTTGTTGATCGGAAGGAATTTTTCCTCTTTACCTTTGGGACTGTGAGTTTCTTTAATAAACAATAACAAAGAGAAATACGGTTTGGAACAAGATATAAGAATATTTCGTTATATTCTTTTATAATTGAAATTATATTATACTAGTTGTCAGTCGCGACGTACGGGAACAATAAGGATTTCATCCCGTTTTTAATATATGAGATAAAAACATACGTCAATCGATCTATTCACTCATATAAATCTTCCTCACTTAATACTCTTTCTATTAGTGAAAATAGTATGAAAATTCGTTACTTGGTTTAGATTGGGTTAGCGTTACAGAACGAGGAATTTTGTGATTTTGTTTTTTACTATTTATAGATAGTACCTGGATGATCGGTATTTTTTAAATTGTGTGTTTTAGAAATTATATTTAAATACGAATTACATACTGATGAAAAACACTCATTGGCCGGTGTTGCTTAACAACGCCATCCACTGGAGTAGCTTTAGTGTTGTTGTGTCGTTAAAGCAGTTAGTTGCTCCCAATTAAAAAAAAAAATAGTATTATTATTCGCCAAAAGATGTCAGGAAGAGTCATATTTAGACATTTTCTAAAAATGAATCCTAGCTACATCGATTTATCGCCCCCGAAATCCCCTGCATACTAAATTTCATGAAAATCGTTGGAGCCGTTTCCGAGATTCAGATTATATATATACAAGAATTGCTCGTTTAAAGATACATATAATAGAAAAGTATAATTAAAGGTACAACAAAATAATAAAAACATGATAACCGACTTATATGGTGATATACTATTTTGATGCTTGTATTCTTGAAATGTTATAATTATTATGGTCAATTTCGCATATCACATTTTGACATTTTCCGACAACATTCTGCGGTGAGGTTCGAGTCTGTTCTTACAAAATCGCTCAATATTTCGAAATTGATTCACTTTGCATTAATTGTTTTAACACTGCATTTACATTAATTGTTTTTAAAATTAACAAATATTTTATTATACTTGAGTTATTTGATGATTCCTAACGATGTTCGTTTGAATTAACATTTGGTGTATTGCAAATAATTGGTCAAACATTGCGTAGAAATATCTCCGCTTCATGAGAGGAGGCCTTTTGTCAGCAGAGGAATATTTACAGACTGTTACGTTAAAACGAGCTTTGCGAATACGTTCAGTTAAGTGTGATGACACCTTTATTTTAAGCTATTATTGCTGATTTATTTGATTTGATTAAAATAATACTTACAACATACATATAAGCCATTAACGCATGAACTTAAAACAATAATAGTATAGCTAATATGCATTTCATTTTACAAGTGCACACAGCACTTTCAGATTCATAAATTAAAAGTAACAAAAAATTAAAATAAAATTTACGTCAATAACGTCAAACGGCAAAGTCAATCGTTATTCTCTGTAAAAGTCTGTTTGGGGACCAATAACTCATAAATTATTCTACTTCCAAGCATAAATGCTCGTACTCTATATTGATGAGTTTTGGTCTGAAGTGAACGAGAGTGATGACAGCTACAAGATATATCATCTTTGATAGTGTAAGGTTTGTTTCTTCGATTAGGTAATCAATTACTACAAAAAAAAAAAAAAACCGTGTAATCGTCTAAAGTGTATTTATTGTACCAAAATATTGAATCACTAAGCTTTTTGAATACCCTCCTTTTGACAATGTTACTTTGTGAAAAGGCAACACTGTGTATTCGCGTGTACGGTACGATTTCGTTACCCTTCCGAGGGTTTTCAATAGCTTTTAAAATGTTTTCGTGTGAGTACACAATTTTTGTTATGTTTGTTACTCGAGTGCCTCGCTGGTCTAGTTGCTAGCTTATAAGGCCACATAACCCGCTGGCCTTGGGTCGAGTCCAGTGAAACTCGTTTGTATATCTCGAGCGGAGTTACCTAATCGCCCTTGATAATGGCCGCCGTGGCCGAAACTGAAGTACCTTAAGTACATCATCAGATGAACTTGTCAGTCAATGAATAATTTGTCATCGTTTAGTGCAAACATTAACATTAATAGCATATTAATAAGAAGTGCTGATGAAGCTTGAATGGCGCGTTGACGATTTATGGAATGGTTAATATTTCTATCAGCGCCAATGGCTATGGGCGATGGTGACCAGGTAGAAATATGCGACAGTAGCAAACCACGTACAACGTAAAGTCTAAAAAATTTCGGAACCGTTAGCTTACGCTTTCTCCTCTGGCTGTACGACTTAGAAATCAGTAACGCCAACATCGTCACGCCCGAAAATAATGGTCTAAAGATAAATGATACATAAATCTCATCATAATACTTACACAGAACCGTGAGATCTATCTCGGCTTTCAATGTATTGCTTATCATGATATTTTTAGCTTCACATGAATACCGAGCTTTGTTATCAGAAGCATCGGCCTTGAATGATAGCACGTTTTCTGACATCCTCCCGCTTGTTCTGAAACAATAATAAAAATTATAAATAAACATATATTATGTAATAGTAATTAAAGTAATTTTCTATAAATGTTGTTTAAGGTGTGATTAGTTAAATAATGCTGTATCTCCCTTTTTCGGATGCCAAATCAATGAAGAGGGAAAGAGATAATGTCGTTTATAACAAAACAGTCTCTAAATAGTGTTTATCAGTAAAGCTATAAATGTTAATATTTAATTTGACCTACATTCAACATACATAACGCTAGATTTGGATATTAATAAATAATGTCCTCCAGACCGAGCGGCCAATCTCAAGAGAGGTTAACCAACTGTGCAGGAGGAATTATAGTGCACAAGTGTGTGCGCAAGCACTGGTGCACTCTCTCTTCCCTAGCTCTCATAATCCGATGGGATGGTAATCCGACACGACCGGAAAGAGTTCAGGCGCAGGACCAACAGCTTAGCGTGCTTTCCGAGGCACGGGAGTATACACACTTCCAACTTCCAGACTCCAGGCTGCTACTGAGATTTTTCTGACAGAAAACTATTCATTGGCCCGACCTGGGAATTCAACCCAGGACCACCGGGTCTGCGGCCTTATATCTAGAAACTAGACCAACAAGGCAGTCAACAGATTTGGATATATAAATGTAGCGTAATAAAAATAAAATATTTATATATAAATATAACTCTTTTCTGCCGCTTTGGTCACTGTCACACATATTGATTTCAGTATATGATATAAATGCACAGCATAATTAATTGTAATTGGTAAATATGGTTTCCATATTCAGCATTGGGACATATTATAGACTATCAAATTTCATCTTTTTTATAGAAAACATTTAATTTTCTAATGATTTGAGATGTGGTGCTGGAGACGCCTGCTGAGAATAAAATGGACTGCTCACCGCACTAACGTTTCTATCCTTAAAGAGCTTCACATCAAACAAAGACTTTCGTCGATTGTGCAAATGCGAATCCTCACGATGTTTGGACATATCATCCGCAATGAAAGCTCCTTGGAACGTTTGGTGGTACAAGGAAGAGTAGAAGCCCAACGTTCTCGCGGCAGATCACACACAAGATGGACGGACCACATTAAATTGTCTATGAAGTGTTCCCTTATTGAATGTACACGCAGTGCCATCAATAGAAAGAAATGGAGAAGTCTCGCAAAAGCCGCAACCAACTCATCAGATTTTCCATGACCACGACCACATCGTCAGGAGTGTTCGACTGAGAAGAAGAAGAATTTTCAAATTCCAATTTTCATGCGTTAAAACAACTATTTGTATTTTATGATAATGATTGAACACAATCATTCTAAATCCATAAATGTGCTTTCTCAAAAGCAAAAGTAACAGCCTGTAAATGTCCCACTACTGGACTAAGGCCTCTTCTCCTCTTTTGAGAAGAAGGTTTTGGAGCTTATTCCACCACGCTGCTCCAATGCTGATTGGTGGAATACACATGTGACAGAATTTCAGTGAAATTTGACACATGCAGGTTTCCTCACGATGTTTTCCTTCACCGTCAAGCACGAGATGAATTATAATCACAAATTAAGCACATGAAATTCAGTGGTGCTTGCCCGGGTTTGACCCACAATCATCGGTTAAGATTCACGCGTTCTTACCACTGGGCCATCTTGGCCCAAAAGCAAGCGAGTTAACAATTTTCCAAATTTCCGATATATTCCTCCATTGCTATCTGTATTCCATATTACTGGTATGCAGTTTATCTCTCGCTGGCGGTTTAACTCCTCCAAACATAACTGCAAAGTAATTAAGATTTCAAAGCAAAACCGGGATAAGTCAAACTTTTCAAACTTTGCACGGATCGTTTTTCAGTTTTCAGCGGTTATCTACGACTTTCAGACCGTTTGTTTTGTTCGGTTTATTTTAAAAGCTTTATAATTTCGTTTAAATTAACACAAATTTAATTTTAATTTTCTCATTTTTTTATTTAAACATGTTTTAAAGCAAAAAGTCTTATAAGTTTAATGTGTATGTTTTGAAAGATCGATTTTGTCAAGTTTTTTTTTTGTTTTAAATGTGAATAATTACTAATCGAGAGTTTTTTTTAGCTAAGATTATAAAAAATCTATTCAGCTGTTTAAATTATATCACCTCTTTTTTACTAACTGAATGTACGGGATGGAAGCCACTTGTACGTCTCATCGATTCAAAATTTATTATCCTGTGACTTTAATGACATTACAATAATTTGGTAGCTGATTAAATGATTTAGCATCACCTGGAACCAGTAGGATGCCTCTCACCTCACCAAATAACAGCAGAGATGTCATGTTTGAGGTCATTCGAAAGGTCTCAATGAATATGTTATAAACACACTACTACACACTTATATACACTATACACTTATATTTATAGGAAATTTGGGCTGTGATTTTAAAATTTTCAATCTTCTCCTCTTTTGAGAAGAAGGTTTTGGAGCTTATTCCACCACGCTGCTCCAATGCGGATTGGTGGAATACACATGTGACAGAATTTCAGTGAAATTTGACACATGCAGGTTTCCTCACGATGCTTTCCTTCACCGTCAAGCACGAGATGAATTATAATCACAAATTAAGCACATGAAATTCAGTGGTGCTTGCCTGGGTTTGAACCCACGATCATCGGTTAAGATTCACACGTTCTTACCACTGGGCCATCTCGGCTATTCGCGTCGATTTTTTTAAATAATAGTCAAGCGTTGTGCTCTATATTACTGGGCAAACACTTGTTACAAGGGAGCTTTAGCAAAACAAGCTAAAAGTCAGCCGATCGGCATCGTATTGACAGTTTTGAACATGGTCCAAGTTTTAGACGAGGAACAAACAAAAATTAAATCTTTGTGGTATCTTCAGAAATCTATCTGGATAAAAATTTATCGAGATATTTGGAGGCTTAAATAGTATAACATTAACATATAAAATTATATATTTTGTGTGAAGTTTACTCATATTGTATATACATATTTATTTTTTTATTTATTTATTTATTTTGAACAATTAATACATATCACAAACAACTTATACGATAGCAACTACTATAGTATTACACTGTGTCGTAGTTACTAACGCCCTCCAAATTGACAGCACATTTTCATTTTATCATTTGTTCAACATAAATTAGAAAAACAATTCAATTAAATAAAATATAAAAATTGACAATCACATTACCTTGTATTTTTTTTTTCTTTCTTTTGAACTGTTTATAATTATAGTGACATAATCTTTTATAAAAATAAAAAATAGAAAATCTGAATTAAATAATAGATACCTAAATATAATTAATGAATTATATAATAAGGAAGGGATGGGGTAGGAAGGAAATATAAGGTCAATGTTATATTAAACGCTAAATATATACACCATAAGTGGGTGTGTATACTTATGTTTTTTTTAATAGGATAGGTAGGTTGACCAGCATATGGGCCAACTGATGGTAAGTGATCACCAACGCCCTTAGTCATTGGCAGTGTAAGAAATGTTAACCATCGCTTACATCGCCAATGCGCCACCAACTTTGGGAACTAAGAAGTTATAGTCCTTGTAGCTGTAATTACACTGGCTCAGTCATCCTTCAAACCGGAAGAAAAGAATACCAAGTACTGCAGTTTTGCGGTAGAATATCTGATGAGTTGTTTATATTTATACTCTTGCATATTTTTATAAGAAGGGATTATGAGACGAGAATCATAACCGATAATTTTGAATTCAAAGCCGGGCAAGCACCAATGCATTTTCACGTGCTTAATTTGTGCTTATAATCTCGTGCTCGGCAGTGAAGAAGAACATCGCAATGGATCAGCGTGATGGAGTAAGCTCAAGCTCTTCTCAAAACGATTATAGATCTCAGCCTACATATTCAAAGGTAGTTAATATTCAATAAATCTATAAAGTTATTTAAAAATAGTATCATAATTTTTATTATACGACTTATCTCATTTTTGCAAAATTCTTACGCTAAGGTTATTTGGGAGAAATGGCGATAAGGACGCCGTATTGTAGAAACGAGCTTTTCAGAGTATATGAAAAATATTTCTGTATTTTTTCTTATGTTGTTGTGTATCACAACATTATAACTATATATCTATCTATAGAAGGCAATGAAAAGTCTCATATACATGAAATTTATTCATCGTTAACCCGAAACTTCCGTGGGGTAGTTTTAAATATTTATAGAAAATAAAAAAACGAGAGTCTGCGAATATTCTGAACAAGTTTCAACACTTTTAGATAGTTGAGACTTTTTTTGTACGTCGCAAACTACTCGTAAAAGTAGGATGAAAGGCGATTTGTAAATTATACCGAGTATTTACAGCTGAGCTGCTTTAAGCACAAAGAGGTATGAAAAAATGGCGGCGTCTTTGATCAAATTTTAACTACGTTTTGGGGAGATTTATGTTAAAAAGTTTCGTAGGATTAATTTCGTTAGATGACCTGTTTTAGTATTAAAATATTTATGTTTATGTTTTAACAGATTTGCTATTTTATTTATATTTTTTGTTAATTGAAATAAATATTGAAGCATCCGTACGTATGACGTCATCGATATAAATATATACCAAGTTCTAACAAGTCGTTTGAGCATTATACGTAACAAGTATCTTATCACTCCTTTTCATACTTATAATAAAATCGATGGAGATGTTTTTTATTATATAAGGTAGGTGGACTGGCAAATGGACATGATGGTAAGTGTTCACCACTTCACCACATACATATTGGTGCCGTATGAAATAATAACCATTTCTAACATCACCAATGTTGCACCAACCTTGGAAGCCTCTGATCAAGCACAGATTTTTCAAGAACTTAATTTTGCGTTAAATAGTTATATACTTGGTGGTAGAGGTTTGTGACTTGGTGGTAGATCTTTGTGCAAGCTCGTCTGGGTAGGTACCACCCACTCATCAGATATTCTACCGCAAAACAGCAGTACTTGGTGCTGTTGTGTTACGGTTGGAAGGGTGAGTGAGCCAGTGTAATTACAGGAACAAGGGACATAATATCTTAGTTCCCCAGGTTGGTTGGCGATGTAAGCGATGGCTAACATCTCTTACAATGCCAATGTCTATGGGCGTTGGTGACCACTTACCATCAAGCGACCCATATGCTCGTCCGCCTACCTATGCCATATAAAAACGAATGTTACATAACAATCAATACTGAATAAAAAAGAGGAAGTAAGTACCTATTACGTATCTATCGTAATTGGTATGATATAGTAATTAGTGATTTCATGCTAGTTCTTTTCTATAGAATTCATATTTCGAAACGAACACCGTTTCAATTTTTACAAAAATATTTACAATGGTTAACTTGTAAAATAACAATTCAATGTTAGCTTCTACTAACTAATATTATAAATGAGAAATGAGTTTGTTCGATTGTTACGCTTTCACGCCTTAACTAAGCCGATTACCATGAATAATTGAATGTACATTATATAGAAAAGTATATGGGGCTTTTAACACATAACCATCTCCCCTTACACGCTTGCAAAGTTCGCGGATTATTTATAAATAAATAAATAGAATAATTCAAAATTGAACAACAACATAGATATAAATAAATTAAACAAATAAATGCCTTTGTTGATACATGTACTTTTAGCTGTACAAATACAACCCTTAAGCTGTTGATATAAAGGCGTGTTTAGGTTATACAATTTGATCAAAAGATACGAGATGAAACGGTAATTGGTCTAATGATTTTACCAATCACTGACTATTCACGTGAGTAATTACGTATGGTATGAGTCAAAGGCGGTAGCGGTGTAATAACTTATTAATTGTTACGTTTAATTAGGGACAGAAACGTTTAATCGTAATCAAAAATGGTGATAATTTTAAAATAAAAATAACATAAATACATACAATATATATAATAATCTAATGATATGTATAATTAATGAATTTTTTTTTTTTATTTAACAACAAATCTTGTTTTTGAAACCAATTTCAGAACCGTTAAATATGGGATTTACAAGTCGATAGAATTGAATTGTCTTGTCAATATTTGTAAAGTTAAAATGAAAATTATATTAAATGAAAAAGTAATTTTCAAAAGAGTATATAACTACTTGAATGAACAATGTTTACGTTTTGATACGTAACACCGTGGGAAGTTAACACAATATACATAATACATTAGTGCCTAAAATATTATACTTTTCTACAAATATTTATTTATTTATTTTAATTTATATTTTATTTATTTATTTAGGTACACAAAACAGAATGTAATCAGGACTTAGACTTAAAGAATTAGGAGCCTATACAATTTCAAACAAAATTACATCCCAAAACGTGTGTACACGGCATGCTTTTAAAAATAATACAGTTAGTTAGGTAATTAATGAATAACAATAATAAAGGCAATTAATAATTTAAATTAAATTAATCAATTAACAAATTAAATTAAAATTAAATTCGATAATATTGTCAACTTGATCCGTTCGATTAGATGATATTTAAGATAGTGATGCTGCGTGAAACGTCATCAATAATGCCATCTAGTGAGTTACAATAGAGTACATAAAACCTAATCCTTGATAAAGTACCAAAAAATATTTACAATTTTTTTTATTAACAAGTCTGTTAATTTAAAATAAACGCCACCATGCTTTCATTATTTATATATAAGATAAAATGTTAACGAATCTTTTCAAGTCATTCTTTACAGCGAGCAATTTTACAAAAAAACTCTTTAGAGCATTAAATTTTTTTTTCATTATATTTAAAAGGATAACAAGCCAATGGAAAAAAAAAAATCTTGTTAGAATTCTCATTTCCGTAACACTAAAGGTTTTTCTGATAAAATCTTTGCCCATTTATAGGGTTGAGTGATGGCTGTTATTACAGTATCAGTTGGGATATTATTAAGTCGATGAAGAAAGAGAGAAAATAGTTTGACTTGTGATGGAAACGTCTTTTTTTTGGCAAAATGTAATTTTGAACCTGATGAGGCTATATATTGGTATTTCAATGAACTTCGATTAGGATCTACTTGAATGAATAACAGGATTAAAACATATATTATTTTGAACTGGCTCTTTGGTCTAATGGCTAGATATAAGGCCGCAGACCCGGTGGTCCTGGGTTCAATTCCCAGGTCGGGCCAACAAATAGTTATGGGGTTTTTCTGTCAGAAAATTCTCAGTAGCATACCGGAGTCTGGAAGGTGGAAGTGTGTACACTCCCGTGCCTCGGAAAGCACGTTAAGCCGTTGGTCCTGCGCCTGAACTCTTTCCGGTCCTGTCGGATTGCCGTCCCATCGGATCATGAGAGCTAAGGAAAAGGGAGTGCACCTGTGTTTGCGCACACACTTGTGCACTATAATATCTCCTGCGCAGTTGGCTAATCTCTCTTGAGATTGGCCGCAAGACCGAAATCGGTCTGGAGGACTATTATTATTATTTTGAACTGCCTACCGCTTTCCATTAGCCCATTTATTTGGTCGGTGCTCTGTGGTTTTCTATTCCATTCATATAACTCTAGTAATTTCATTTTTTACAAATAGCATATTATTTATTTTATATAATTTCGGTGTTTTCTTTATCTACATGCGTGATAATAATTATTAATAATTATTATTAATCTATTTCACTTAGCGACACGTAACATTATTTCTTGAGATAATGCTTACGCAATCCTCCTTCACTGTCATTACATGCCATTCTTGTGATATCGTTTTAAAAAAATGACTATAATATTAGACCTTTTTTTATAATTGGCAACATTCGAATTCGTCAAAGGGGAACAAAAAAACTTGAAAAAACAGCAACTTGCAAGGAGTAGGACTCAAAATGGTGTTCAATCTTTCACTATTACCATACAACTGATATAATATTTATTTAAAAAAAAAAATGCGATGACAATATATCCTAGATGTAATAGGAATATTTAAAACCATATTTAGTCGTAGGACGCTGCCAAAATCCCATTTCACTAACGACTTATTTATAATACGTCTCCCGGAGATTTTTATCTTCTTTATAAATACAATGGATTTGAATGATGGGAAAATAATAGCGTCCGACTTCGATGATTGATAACGTAAACTCTCCTACAACCCATTTGAAATCGTTCGAACGAAAAAATGTTGCCAGAAATGTTGTGTTAACAGTTAAAAAGTTTAATTTTATTTTTACCTAAACGTCCAAGGGTGCAAAAAATGTATCAAAGTTTTTTCGTAATTAAAGTAATCTTTATTTTTTCTTAAATAATCATAATTCCACATTTGTGTTATCTGTGCCTAAGGTTTATTTTATCTATATGTCAAAGTATTCGTTTAGTAAATAACGTTTGTGATTTATCTATAAAAAAAGATATGAAGATAAAATCTTTGTTGCACTCAGTTATATTACCAACCTTACACCAATTATGCAATTTTCATGACATCACTACATAAAGCATTTTTTTTTAAATAAATAAAGATAATCATTCAAGCTCATTAGACTTGATCAACTCTAAAAAATAAAGACGTATGCACACGAACAAGTCCATCCCGGAGTAAGCGTGGACTAATAAAGGCGAGTGTAAAATATACGAACGCGCGCAGCGTATGCATTGTATGTATGGTGTAAGAAATAATAATATGAAAGAGATTTGCTATTTATTATCTTCTCCAAATGCTTTCTATATTAAGGTATTGATTATTCCACCACTACTCCTGTGGCAAATATTATCAGAAACTGATTCTTGCTGATTTACTTCATCATAAAATAAATTATAAGTAAATAACAAGAAAATTCTACGGTGATTCTCCGGATTGGGACCCAGTTATTTGCTTGAGACTGACGTTCTTCGTACAGCAGGCAATATTTACATCATTTAAATAACAATAAAAATGTCACATCAAACGCTACCGCTTATAACTCGCTACGTCATTATAAATTTCTCTCTAAATTTTCTGAGGCGTTATTTATTACTTAATCTCGACTTCCAGAGAATGTTTTTAAGAGTAAACCGTCTGTGATAAAGCTTTGAGCCGTGTCTCCATTCTCGAGGATATTAGGATCGGCTGAATGTGTTCCAAATGTCTTTAAATTGTATATTTTTATGACTTACTTTACTTATTTGAAGCTATTTCGTGCAATTCTTTATATCGCATCGGAGAATCAATGCGTTTATAGCTTCACGATTCAGTGCAGTTTATACAATAAACACAAGGGAAGGTTTCGTTTGTTTTTATTGTAATTATGACGTCATTAGGAATCAAAGATGGCGGACGTATAATGGACCAGCTGTTTTAAAATGTAATTAAATATTATATTTATCTTACTATACAATTTACTTTACAGTGTTTGTTATGGCCGATCAATATAATTTGCACAATACCCTCTATTTTACAAGTACAAGATATATGTAAATACTCTCGTCCTAGTATTGTTGATAAATTTTCATTTTGAAAACAGTTATTAAAATAATATCCAACGGACAAAAAGTCCTAACAAATCTCTTACACATTTTAAATTCATCTTTACAATCATCAAGATTTATGGTCCGACTTCAAAACTTGGCGTGCCTGATAAAACTTGCTGTATGAAATATTAGTTGGCCAAGCTTGGTCGTATTTTTTTTAAACTATTTTTTCATTAATCTCTTTCACTCTTTCAATAAATATGTTTAGAGAAATTAGTCTGAATTTTTGAATCATTATTTTATTTAACTTAAAGAGTCGGGATTGTCCAATGGACAAATACGTCACGTGGTTTCATGACAGGAACACTGAGTTTTCGTAAATATAATCTGTGCTTATAATTGCTTAGTGGTTAAGGAGAAAATCAAGAGAAAAATGCATCTGAAGATATTCTGCTATATGTGTACTCCGAACCCACTCTTAGAGTGGTGAAGATGCTTTTTTACACTGATGAGACATATATGGCATGTTACATTAATTTTGTATAATTCACCATAACTTTTGGGCATGATATAATATAGTTGAAAACCCGTGAAAAGTAGACTGGTTTATCTTCTGATGATGAGCGTCTTTTCGCATTTGTGAGCACGTATTTAATATATCTTTTATTTGTTCATCCACCTTACATCCTGGTTAATTGCAGAGGTTTCTCCTCAGCTCTCTCCTGGGCTCGGTTATCTCAAATGATTTGAAAATTATACAAACTTTTTGCACGAGATATCTAACTCTAAACGAAGTAACAGAACAGCTTCCTTCAAGAATGAGCTCAATGAAGATGGAGGCAAATTGAGAGTTGAAGTACAAAAATCTAGCGTAGAAGAATTCTTGAAAACAATCCCGCCATTAAACTTTCCTCTGGCGTCGCTTTTTCGAGTAATTTCGTCCGAGTGTAGTCTTACAAAGAAAAACGTTTCCACCATCCTGTATTCTATTACTATTGCGGTTTAAGTTATTAAATTGTGGCGTTTATTTATTTTATTGGATCACATTGCGTTTTTCATTTTTCTTATGTTCTCTTGGTCACAGACTCGCTATTTGCTGTTAAGTATTACTGTAATGATTATAAAAGTGTGTTTTTTTTTTCTATATAATATATTTTTAGTTATTTTTCTGAACCGGTATGTAAATCAAAAATAAAGTTTATAAGGAATGTACGTCATTTTCATTCTTATAACAGAAAGTCTTCTCTACCTTCAGAAAAAGATTTTGGAGTTTATTCCACCATGCTATTCCAAAACGAATAGGCGGATGTACATGTCTCCTCAAACGGGGGGAATGTAAATAATTTACTTTTCCACTTTTACTACCTATATATAACAGTAATGATTTTCGTAAAGAAACACTAAACAAACGTAATAAGTACGAAAGAATTGAAGCGGATAAAGATGTGTTACAATTCGGGGCTTAACCCGTGAATCGAACTCTGACCCGTCCCGTTTCTTAATCCAGGCCCATCATTTATCATGTTCTCAGACTTTTTCTTGGTAAGGGGTGCGCAACATACGGAGGATTACAGCGATAATCAGCCATGATTAAAAGTTCTTACATATGTATCAATATATATTTATTTTGTGATTAGAATATATTTCATAGGATAAATTTGGGCGTATGTAAGTTTGGTTGTATAATTTAAGTAATAAGACTTTATGCCTAAGGTACCACACATTCACCATTTAGTCTACAACCAATTATAAAATAACGATGACGTTTTTTATAGTATAGGTAAGCGGACGAGCATATGGGCCACCTGTTGGTAAGTTGTCACCAACGCCCAATAGACATTGGCATTGTAAGATATGTTAACTATCGCTTACATCGCCAATGCGCCACCAACCTTGGAAACTTAAATGTTATGGTCCTTGTGTCTGTAATTACACTGGCTTACTCACCGTTCAAACCGGAACACAACAATACCAATTACTGGTGTTTTGCGGTAGAATATCTGATGAGTGGGTGGTATCTACTAGCTAGCTTGCACAAAGCTCTACCACCAAGTAAATTACAATCGTTTATTGATTGTCAAACATCTAACGGTTTGTAGATAAACACCTTAGACGAAATAAACTTAGCGGTATTTAATTTAAAAAAAATATTAACAATTTCATTAAACACATAGTCTGTTCTCTCTTGATAATTCTACATTTATCTTGTATCTATTCCAACAATAAAAAAAGTCTCGCAACTCGATCCTGCCACCGGAAACTTCAGAGATCTCATGTTAAACCAAGTCAGTTATTTCATTCAGTGTCTACGGAAGCTGCTTCAACGACTTCGTCGTGAATTGTTTCTTAATTAGTTACTTAACAACATTTATTAAGATCGTATTCATGTTAGATATTATTTAATGTAACAATATAATAAATATATTATAATACTATAAATAGCTTGTAGTGACACTGTTTGATAAACCGAGATATCCCAGAGGTAAAAACGCGTGAAGTTTAACCGATGATCGTAGGTTCAAACCGGGCAACCACCACTGAATTTCATGTGCTTAATTTGTGATTATAATTCATCTCGTGCTCGACGGTGAACACGCACATCGAAATATTATATAAAAAGTTATCGGAAATAAATGCAGGCAAAAATTAATGTGTCCTAAAGTACCACCATTATATATTCTACTACTAAACATTAATATATACTTAGTATTGTTGCGTTCTGGTTTGAATGGTGAGTGAGTCAGTGTAACTACAGGCACAAGGAACATAACATCATAGTTTCCAAGATTGGTGGCACAATAGCAATGTTTGACAAGAATGGTTAATATTTCTTACATCGTGGTGGTTACCACTAACCATCACATTTGCCCGTCCTATAAAATAAATATAATGAAAAACAAAGCAGAAATGTATTATCAAAAGCACTTAGTTTCACATTTTCTCCTAAATTCCTCCTACGTGACTGAAAATTTATATATATCTTTAAGATAAGGCTGAAATGTTTGGACGCTGTGATCTCGTCTGGAGATTATGACGCTGACACGAGGCGTGTACTGTTTATCCGACAACGATGTCAAAGATGCTGTGTATTATTATATTTTATACAAAGATATCGCCCGTGACTTTGTTAGGTGTATATAAGACTAAGTATATATCCATGTTTTTATTTCGGGTTCGAGTTTAATATATACCGAACCAACGTTTTCCCGCAGTTTTATTTTTTTATTTTTTTTATTGTATAGTTAGGCAGACGAGCATTTGGGCCACCTGATGGTAAGTGGTCACCAACGCCCATAGACAATGGCATTGTAAGAAATGTTAACCATCGCTTACATCGCCAATGCTCCACCAACCTCGGGAACTAAGATGTTATGTCCCTTGTGCCTGTAATTACACTGGCTCACTCACCCTTCAAACCGGAACACAACAATAACAAGTACTGCTGTTAAGTACTGCTGTCATCCCGTACAGATTAAGGTATTACTATAATTGCTTGCTTTATCCTTATTAATTTAATATATAACTTAAATTTATGAAAATATATAATAAAAATAATAGCCGTGATGGCCCAGTGGTTAGACCGCGTGAATCTTTGAACCAATGATCGTGGGTTCAAACCCGAGCAATCATCACTGAATTTTCACGTGCTTAATTTGTGTTTATGATTCATTTTGTGCTTGACGGTGAAGGACTGCCACATGTGTCTTCCTCCAACCCCCATTGGAGCAGCGTGGTTGAATGAGCTCCAAGCCTTCTCCTCAAAAAAGGAGAGGAGATCTAAGTCCACCAGTGGGAGATTCAAAGGCTGTTACTTCACTCTTTTGTTTATTTGATTTAATTTATATTTGTTGCTTCAATACGCAAATTTGACCGACTAAAACAAACTCGTTTGAATGCGCGTTAATGATAAATTATAGTTTTAATTAAAATATATATATGTATCAAATGTCATATTTTAGTATACATTATACCCAACTTGCAAACTTATATAGTTAAACGTAATTAAACAACAAACATTTCAAGACAAAGTTTTTAATTTAAAACATTAGTAAGACATCTTGATTATTCCGATTCTATTCCGATAGAATTAACGGATGGATATAATTAATGACTAATGAATTAAGGGTTTGTTAAGATATTTGTTTTATTAATAAATTCAATAAATCATTGAGTAGAATATTTAATTTGAATTTCGAATTGTAATTTTAGCGAAAGCGTGATAATTAGACGTCTACGTCTTAAGCGAAAAATTTCTTTTTTTGTAGTAAAGGAAAATATCTTTGGGAAAACTGCATATTGCGGATGAAAAATATATGTGTACAGGCAACGTGGTGGAATAAGCTCAAAGTCGTTTCCTCGAAATCGGATGAGGACTAAGCCCAGTAGTGAGATATTTACATGCTGTCACTTTACTTTTTTTTTGTTATAGTTCTCTCAATGGTTGTAAGTGAGCTATTGTACTCTTACAAGGGATATTACATATTATAAATATTAACTTAAATATATCTATTTACCGATATCGAAAAGCTTAACTTAATTACCTACCATCTCTATGATTAACTAACGCGATAAAGTTATGAGAAACTCCTATGAGTGCGATGAGTTTGATGCGCAAGCTAAATTACCCACCATTTTCTTTTATTAAAGATATCAAAACTGATAATTAACATTAATCATTTGTAATGTAGCTATCAAAGAAACTGACTGCCTCGTTGGTCTAGTGGCTAGATATTAGGCTGCAGACCCGGTGGTCCTGGGTTCAATTCCCAGGTCGGGCCAATAAATAGTTATTGGGTTTTTCTGTCAGAAAATTCTCAGTAGCAGCCCGGAGTCTGGAAGGTGGAAGTGTGTACACTCCCGTGCCTCGGAAAGCACTTTAAGCCGTTGGTCCTGCGCCTGAACTCTTTCCGGTTGTGTCGGATTGCCGGCCCATCGGATTATGAGAGCTAAGGAAAAGAGAGTGCACCTGTGTTTGCGCACACACTTGTGCACTATAATATCTCCTGCGCAGTTGGCTAATCTCTCTTGAGATTGGCCGCCGTGACCGAAATCGGTCTGTAGGACCTTACTTACTTACTATCAAAGAAATACTTTAAAACTCAAGCATTATTTTTTTTTAATAAATATTTTATTTAATAATCCCATTTTACTTCGACCATAACTTACAGCCGGTGAAAAATAAAACAGTAAAAAAAAATCGTACATCACTAGTGATGCGCCACACTGTAATGGGTTATCGATAGTCGATATCAACGTAATGCCCGCTTAACAATGGACCGTTGACATTTTTACGAGCCAAACCGCCTCGAGGTACATAATATGCTGTATTTTAATGAAATTTAGTGTATTTTTCTTCCTGTTAAAATATAACCCTAGTTCTTATAACGCGACTATGTCTGTGGTTTTAATAGTATTTATCAATTATATATGGGAGAAAGTTTTATCATTTCTTAAACATTCAATGCGCCACCAAGCTTCGGAACTTAGATGTGACGTCTCTTGTGCCTGACCTTGTGACTCACCCTTCAAACCTATTAGGCAGGAGAATATCTAACGAGTGGTACTAACCCAGATAAGCTTACGCAAAACCACCAAGTAAATACCACCTTCAATGTAGTAAACGATAAAACGCAACAAAAAACAGTTTAAAAACCTTATACGTTCGTATTTACAATTTCAAAAATGTAGTTTAAAGGCTGTTTTTAAAATACTGGTCACTACATGTTTAGCCACGAGCCATTTAATATAAAAAGGCGTAATAAACGTCGACGTTGACGTGTTTGTTCAGAACTTATGTGTGTACACGAAACTGTAGTATAAATTAAGGCATACTTCAATAAAAAACTATTTCCTTGCAACAGCATTATCGTCATTATTCAAGTGTGGAAATCACGTAATCGCATTACTGTGCTGCCCTCTAAACGGAAATGAGAATGCCCAGCGAAATTTATTCGGCAATATGGGGACACAAATCTTTAGAGACGAGCTACCATTATCGTTTTTATAAATTACTGGCTTACTTTAGGTTTGTTATCAATCGTTTTTATTGCCCTATGTAATGTAAGTTGATTTCAAATGGTCCGTTGGTCTTTATTATAAGGATATAGATTTTATAGTCCCCGGTTCAAGTTTTTTACTAACATGTATTTTAATATTACAATGAAAATGAAACAATTTTTGATCAATATATTGAAACATTATTTAGGACTCGCTTAAATTTCCTTAGCTAACTTCGCTTGATGTTATGCTCGATTTAAGCCCCGACGTGAAACGTGTTATAAGTTTAACTTGTGTATCTGTCTGTGGAATCGTAGCTCCCAAACGAATAGGCCGATTTTGTTTTCATTATGAAATATGTTGTGATCGAAATGGTTCATAATCATCATCATCAACCTTTCGTCGTTCACTGTTAGACTTAGGCATCTCCAGTGGCATGCCACTGAGCTCGATCTTCAGCTCTCAATATCCATCCGCTGCCAGCCACTTTGCGTATATGGTCACTCCACCTAGCCGGAGGTCCTACGCTACGTTTGCCAAGACGTGATCTTCACTCCAGTCGAATCGAAATGGTTCTTAGCTATAGATTATGAAGATTTAGGCATTTGAAGAATATCAGCCCCTAGTTGACAAAATGGTCTTACTAACTTTAACAAGTCCGATTTATTTAATATTGAGATTCATCCACGCGACGCCACTTGTATTAAATGCTACAAGGTGCTTATAATAAAGTAAAAACATAAGGGCATCAACTTATAACGCCATACTAAAACACTGTAACCTTAAAGAATGTACTATAAATGAAGCAAAAAAACTAATTTTTAAATTGCTTCTCTCTTTAAACTATACTGAAACAGAGAATATGCTAGCTAAAGCAACCTAACTTATATATAATAATAGTTTATTGTCATGTCTCTATAAGAAGTTTAAATTTTATTTTTTATATTTTGTCATATTTTTAAGTTTCATTTGTGTACTGTTTTATTTAAGTTTCTTCTGTAATTTTGTTTATCGAGTATCTCTTACGTATTTTTTGTTAATTCTCCTATGTAATTTTTAATTGGTTCCTCGCGATACAGGCGAAGCCTAGTGCGAGGACCGCTGGCAATATTGTAACAAATTGTGATACCAAATAAACGAATTTGAATTTGAATTTGAAAAAAGGTGAGCAAACTCATTTGATTTATTATTTTGTACTGTTTTATTTTTGTTTCGGGTTAAGTAAATTATTAGTCGAACTTTAGTTATTAATGTTTTTTTTTTTTTTATTATAAAAGCCAAGTCGTATCTTGTGAAATAATAGATTCTAATATTTTAAAATCTGTCTAGTATTCTAAGCGTTATTAACTTAATATTTTAATATAATTAATAAATTAAAAAATAGCTTAATTTAAGCAAAGATTACGCATTTCAACCCTCTTAAGTATTACTGAGATCGGTTATATGATATACTAAATTAAAAAACATAACAAACGGCCATTTTGTTTTATATTTCAACCCAGTAATGGCTAAAAGAACTGAACATGACAGAATTCTAAAATGTAATTTCAAAGATACTCGTAAAAGCCCACTTGAAGAAAGTGTATTGTAAATTTGAATTTCAAATTAATATTCAAGAGGCATATAATGTAAAATAAAATTTCTACATTTTACAATATTAATAAAATATTTTACTAACATTAATTCAGACATATTTTTATTCAAATTGACTTGGTTGGTGGACTTAGGTTAGAACAGTGATTGAGCCAGTGGCGCATTGGATATTCAATGACTGTCTCGTTGGTCTAGTGACTACATGTAAGGCCGCAGGCACGGTGGTCCTAGGTTCAATTCTCAGGTGGGGCCAATAAAATGTTGTTGAGATTTTCTACCGAAATTTCTCAGTAGCAGCCCGGAGTCTGGAAGTTGAAAGTGTGTCCACTCCCGTGCCTCGGAAAGCACGTAAAGCCGTTGGTCCTGCGCCTGAACTCTTTCCGGTCGTGTCGGATTGCCGTCCCATCGGGTTATGAGAGTAAGGGAATAGAGAGTGCACCTGTGTTTGCGCACACATTTGTGAACTATAATATGTCCCGCGCAGTTGGCTAATCTCTCTTGAGATTGGCCGCCGTGGCCGAAATCGGTCTGGAGGACTATTATTATTATATATAATGAATGGTTATTATTTCTTACAGCGCAAATGTACAAAAGCGGCGGTGACCACTTACCACTAGGGGACAGATAACGCTATTGTATTGTGGTATGTTAAAATTACTACACCAGGTTGGTCGCTTAGGGTGGGTATTACCCAACTGACCAATCATTCTACCAATCATCAATAATAACCAAGCTTTACTTGCTTTCCGGAAATGTAAACACTGACAATATCCAGAATCAGAAGTAAAATTTCTCCTATTATATGTTGTATAAGGTCGTTCATTACCTTAACAGGTAATAGTTCTAAGTAATAAAAAAATATATTAATATTAAATTTATGTTACTCCTGTCCTCAAATAAATATAAACAAAATGTTAAATATAATTTATACATCACTATAAATAATAAAATAGATTAATACAACGCTATTTTGCACTTCATCGATAATTTAGTATCTGACGTCGTAATTCCCGGAGATCGATCGGGAAGTCCCCGAAAAAAAAAGAAATCCAGGTGAAAAGTTACAAAGAAAATAATAAAATATTATTGGATAGGACTTTTTTACAGACGTAGTGCTGCGATCAAATATCGATAGCGTGGTTCACGTTAAAATTGAATCGTTATCGTCTTGATTTGTTCGCTCGAATTGAAAGGGGTCGAGCGTTATTCTTACAAGCACTATTTAGATTTGAAAAAACGATAGCACAAGGATCGTTTTAAATGTCCCCCGTTGGGTTAATTACGGTCAATTAGATTCGATTTAATTAAAAACGTCCAGATGGCATAACTACGCTTACAAAGAAAACAGTTTGATTTTCAAGTTTACTTGGTGGTAGAGCTTTGTGCAAGCTCTAGGTCGGTACCATTTATTAGATATTTATCATAAAACAGTAGTACTTATTGTTGTTTTTTGGTTTAAAGGGTGAGTCAGTGTGACTACCGCAAGTTGGTTGGTAATGTGACTATTTACCATTAGGTATCATATATAAAAAAAGTTTAATTATTGTAAAGGCGTTTTAAAATGAAGTTTTGTTTACTGTACGAGTTCCGGTTTTATGAAAATAGAGATTTCAAACTAGAATCGATAATCGTGTAACGTCACTAGCGAGTGCAGTTAGCAAGCCTCATAAATCAGCTTCCGTCGTCGGTAGGCGCGTCTTAATACAATTTTATAAGTGACGTACACAAACGGATGTAAAATTATCGATACTTTATAGTGACTAATGTTATATCGATATTTAAATTTGTTTTATTGTTCAATTTCCAAATCTGTGTTTTTTGATCTCGCGATTTTCGATGAATGAAAAACTTGTGAGGAAACCTGCATCTGTCTTATTTCGCTGAAATATTCCCACATGCACGACCCCGCATTGCAGCAGCTTGGAATACACTCCAAACCTTCTGCTAAAGGGAAAGAAGGCCTTTGAATGGGCTGCGGGACATTCAAAGGCTGGTACTTTACTTTACTTTTTTAAATAGTAGGGGGTAAAAAGCGGCGTAGAGGGCGCACGTAAGTATAAAATAGCGTCATTCCGTTTGACGTCACGGTATAAGAGTCGGTTTTACCCCCAATCCGCGACAATAGATTCACACAAAAAATAAGAAAAAAAATCCCTAACAAATTAAATCTACTTTCGTAACAAGAGCAATCTATGTGAAGTAGTCGACTCCTTACCGGATGTTGGTAACTTAATAAAAATGAATAGTTAATGTAGCCTTGCTCGACTTCATGCTTTCAATAAAATTGAGGGGAGTTCTCGTTTTAAGAACGTAAATTTTAATATTTCCTCAGTGATTAATATAAATAAATACTCTCTACTTCATCTGTTTTTATTTGAAA
This sequence comes from Nymphalis polychloros, assembly GCA_905220585.2. NCBI lineage: Eukaryota > Metazoa > Arthropoda > Insecta > Lepidoptera > Nymphalidae > Nymphalis > Nymphalis polychloros. Next base: position 7,464,246 of record HG992267.1, read on the forward strand.
ATACATTTAATTTAGTTATGTTGCAATTAAAGTAATATTTTATATGACTTTTTATGTTTGTTTGTTACATTAGTACGACTGAACTGACCTTAGGATAAAAATAAATATTGGGTCTTTAAAAAAAATAAATTATGAAGCCGCGAGCAGTTAGTTTGTAATTTGTGTGAAATGTAATATGTATAGGGGAATGCAAAGTTTTCCTGCTTCAGTTTGTAGGGTAAGTGAGCCAGTGTATACATAAGAGGTAAAATCAAATATTCTTTATTCAAGTTTATAAGAACAACCATCGTTTCCTGTATGGAAATCAACGAATACGATCTCTACGCTTTTTTATCTCTACAATCTTATATTGCTTAATAAGATTTAAGTATTCATGTTTTTTTAATATAATGTTTAATTTTATTAACTATAAAAGTTGAAAATATCCATGGATTTTAAATAGAAACGAATACCGTGCACCAGGAAGGATGTGTTGGCTTTGTTGAGTCGGAAACTTGGTTAATATCTTATAGCGATAGCTGACGGCGTAACAGTGTAAGAAATAGTTAATATTCCTTAATAAAATACCCGTGGAAAATATTTAAAAAAAATATAAACATTGTTGTGAAAAAGAATCTCCACAAGACGCATTTATTTCTAGCCTTTATAAATTCTATCACTTGACGCTTTTAAACGGCAAGTAAAGAGATAATTTTTATGTATTGACTTGCTTATTATATAACTTATATGTTTTACATAATGTAACTAGCAGCTGCAATGGAGTTTTATTTACTTCATATCTTAAGTTTGATTCTTATAATTAACCATTATTAATTGTGTAATGTTAGCATTATAAGAGTATTGTCGTTCAATTGTATTGTTGTAAATGCCTATAATTTTATTATGTATCGCATGGTACTAGCCTACTGTATTTTGTAATTTTTTATTATTAATTTTGTGTAAATCAATAAATAAAGGTTATTTATTAAATTATTAAGTATAAGTAAATAGTTTTTCTATTAAATGATTTATTTTTCTTTTGCACGCCAATAAACGTTCACTCATGCACTCGCTAAGGTTGGTAGAGAATGCAAAGAATTAACCACTCTTATTTACTTTTGTATTGTGTAATAAAATGAAAGTAATTTTAAATTAAAAAGATCGTATGCACGTTATATATCTAGATGACATTTCGAGGTTTCGGAAGAAATTGTTATTTTCAAGGAATTGTCTTAGCCGTGCTCGCAACTAATTTGCATACATTTAAATTTAAATGGACGCTTTAAGACGTCAAACAAATGATACCGTTTTGAATAGTTTTACATTTTATAGTAATTATATGTGAATTGAAGCGAATCTAGGTCAGCTATTAGAAAGAGTCAGAGCACATTATAAAATTCGCGGCAGAGTTCTTTCTTTATTATGATATTATAAACATTTTGTTTTGATGTTATAAAATAATTAAGCTATCAAACAAGACTTTGTATTATATTGTTCATTTAAATATTAATAATATTGTATCCGAAAAATACCCATCGATAAATTTTATCGACAAACACACATCATTAGTTGTACGGCTACATAAATCATGGGGACATACGCCCTATCTGTTGCCAGCTTAATACGATCCGTGAAACTTCAGGGGGATGGGGGACGGGTGGGGGTTTTTTACAGCCCCCGTGTAGGCAGAAAGCTTGTTGTGTCTTCAGGGTTTTATAGGTTTTGATATGGTTTATCGAATTGAATCAGCTTATTTGGTATTCATTAACCGGTTTTAACTGGATTATTGTCTTATTAAATTTAAATGACGATTAATACGTTTCTCTCTCCTTATTGCAAAAACCAATTCATTTTAAGTTAAATTTTAAATGTATTTCTTTTTCATTGAATATTTTTTTAATACTGTAAGAAAAACAGGTTCAACTCACCAACCCGCATTGGAGCAGCGTGGTGGAAGAAGGTTTAAAACTTCCTCAAAAATACAAGAGGAAGAGCCTCCGCAGTGTTACATTTACAGACTGTTACTTTTTACTTTTACTTTGCTCAACGCTTCAATTCATTCTTATATATGAAGTATATTTTGAATTTAATGATTTATATACTAACCTGTACGCCATTCGTATTTGTTCTCCGTTCTTGTACCAAATGAGCTGGGCTGGTGGGTTACCACCACGACTTCTGCAGACCAGTTCAAGGCTCTGTCCTCGCCTGACTGTCTCGCCCTCTGCATAGCCCTCTATATAGGGTGCACCTGGTGGATCTGAGGACAAATTTGGCATTTATATATTTGATATACAATGAGCAAATACATAAGTAAATTATATAACAAAAGAAGCGGTACTTGGTATTGTTGTGTTCCGGTTTGAAGGGTGAGTGAGCCAGAGCAATTACTTTCAGGAGTATATGCAAAGTATTTTTATACCATAGTTAGGCGGACGAGCATATGGGCCACCTGATGGTAAGTGGTCCCCAACGCCCATAGACATTGGCATTGTAAGAGATGTTGACCATTGCTTACGTCGCCAATGCGCCACTAACCTTGGGAACTAAGATGTTATGTCCCTTGTGCCTGTAATTACACTGGTTCATTCACCCTTCAAACCGGAAAACAACAATACCAAGTACTGCTGTTTTGCGGTAGAATATCTGATGAGTGGGTGGGACCTACCCAGACGAGCTTGCACAAAACCCTACCACCAGGTAATAATAATAATAATAATATCCTCGGACTTTATTCACACAAAGCCATCTGATCCTAAACTAAGCAGAGCTTGTACTATGGAAACCAGACAACTGATATACTTACATAGATTACTTTTCTTTTGTAAATAAATACTTATATAGATAATTACACCCAGACTCAGGACAAACAGACATGTTCATGCACACAAATGTCTGTCCTGGGTGGGAATCGAACCCACGACCTGCGGCGTGAAAGGCAAGTATCTTACCAACCACACCAACAGGCTAGTCAAACTTACTACCAGGTGGCCTATTTGCTCGTTTACCGAAAAGTTTGAATAAAAATGTCCCTTCAAACTGGAATACAACACAACCATTGCTGTTCGGCGGTAGAATATTTATGTGGGTTAGCTACCCCAGGCTTGCACACTCTACCACGTAAATATATAAAGCAGTAATCACTCTCATTGTGATAATTACTTACACCAGTAATATATCAGCTATCATCAGACAACAAGTAGGATAATTAACGAATACTCCAACCGTTTTTAATTTATAATGAAAACGTTTTTAATTAATTGTATACTTTATTTTCAAAGGAAATGACAAAGGGTTTTATAATTTAATCTCAATTATAGTTATAATTAAGGTATTTTCGTGAAATGAATTATAATTAAAACATTCTTTGTAAAACATATTATCTTGAAATGATACAAGTATATAAATATACAGTAATTAGGTGTATATACTTTTGTAAATTAAAATAAACGGCTTTAAACTTGTTCCCCTTTGAAGGCCTTAGGGCTTATACCACCACGCTGCTTTAATGCAGGTTGGTGGAATATAAAGTATAATATATATATGGTTTACTCACGATGTTTTGCACAGAGAATGAGATGAATTATAAGCACAAATAAAGCACATGACAATTAAGTGGTTTGCCCGGGTTTGAACCCATGATTGAGATTCATGCGTTATAACCATTGGGCTAACTCGCAGAGCAAAGCGAATTACCAGTTCAAAATCACAAGAAAAAATAAGTGTACTATTTTGACGTCATTAATTCATTGTATGTCGGTCAAAATATTTTTTGCTCTATTTCGGAACGTAGAACGCATGTGTCTGTGTCATATTTTTATTTTAGCATAGTCAGCCCTCTTGCGACATTCTTTAGACGTAGTGATGTTACACATTCATATATCGATATTTCATACATTTATTTTACAAACATTTGATTATTTTAGGAAAATACATATAAAAATAAGACCATAGACCAGGCCATAACTTGTTATGGGAGGTTAAACGGCTTCGTAACGTAACGCGTTACGGCGCCACTATTGTCGATGCGGACTGCTTTACCCGAAAGTTACCAACTTAACGCCATCTAGCGTATACAGATAGTACTTAAAATAATTTAGAAACCCTCAAGTACTAATTTAAATTATATTTAATATATTATAATTAATAATAAATATTATCACTTCTGTCGAGCGTCCCGAGACGCACACGTTTTGTTATTTTTTAAATGATATTTTCTTCATATTTCTATTCTTATAGCTCATAGTGTGATTTAACAAATAGATTTTCATTCGGGTTATATTATAAAAAATACATACGATAAATTTATATTATCATTATTATCTTCCAATTTGTCATATAAATTGTAGTGAAAATATATAAAATAAAATATATAATTATTAATAATGAAACTACATGTATTTGTCCCGTTTAAAATTAATCATGAAAATTGAATTAATTAAATGCGAAAACGAACGTATATTCATTTGATATGCATTTTATATAATCATTAATGTATAATTATAATATATTTATATAATTTTCATATAAAACAGTTTGCCAATGACGTCATTATGCATTGATATTTAAGCTTTTGTCCGATATTTGTCTGTCTACAGTAACAGCCTGTGAATGTCCCACTGCTGGGCTAAGGCCTCTTCTCCTCTTTTTGAGGACAAGGTTTTTGGAGCTTATTTCACCACGCTGCTCCAATGCGGGTTGGTGGAATACACATGTGACAGAATTTCAGTGAAATTTGACAGATGCAGGATACCTCACGATGTTTTCCTTCACCGTCAAGCACGAGCAATTCAGTGGTGCTAGCCCGGATTTGAACCCACGATCATCGGTTAAGATTCAAGCGTGCTTACCACTGGGCCATCTCGGCTTTTTTTTTTGTGTGTCTGCCTGATTAAGTTTATTTGTAAACTATTACACGATACATCTTGCGCAAATGTTCAACCGTATATCAGTTGTCATGGCGATCGGTCAAACGGTATGAAATCAAATCAATATGTACCTTATTCGAGATGCGATCAGATTTGACTGAACATTTTCAAGATTACATTAAATTTAAAGCTACCGCCGGTTTGGAATGTAATTTTATCATGAACAACAGACAAGAAACTCAGCTGATACTCTTTAACAACGATTTAATAACGAAGGCAATTAAATATAATTTAATTATTATTTCCACAGCATGGAAATTAATGAATGCTGACCATAATTTTGGCATCTATGTAACTTTTTACTGATACGACTTATTAATTAAAGTTATTGTAATACTATCAAAACATACTAAAAGTCTTTTAATCTCATACTGATATAGGAACATCCATTTATATATATATATATTTCAATCGTCTATTTAAAACCATTTTTATTGAAGTAAGTTAAAAACATCGTTATCGATAACTAATTGCACATCACTACGTAACCTGAGCATAGGGGAAAAGAATACACAGTGTGATGTAATTATACAGGCTGATGGAATTCGCTAGAACAGCCTGTATTTAACAACTTATTGTTACAATATAAAATTTGATATTCAAAGACGATCGCAAAACATACAAATTAACATATAATAAAAGTATCTAATAATATTTATAGCTCAAATAATTACACTCGTTAATATATGACTTAAAGGTTTGATAACGTTAAAGCTTAATAAAACCTGGATAGAGCCGAAACTATCGCGACATTTAATACCAGGGGGCCAATTCTACTAACAAATTGCACTTTATCACAATCGAATCGAAACGTAATCGTTGTCTATTACCGTTTTCTTATTCAACTAACACAATAATCCAGTTCAGTCGAATCGAGAACGTATCGTAATTGTTACAAGTTAGTAGAATTGGCTCCCAGTAAGCAACGCCATGCTTGATTTTGTTTAATTTGGGCTTATGTTACTTTTTGGAGTTAAAGAAAACCTGGATATGTCAGACGAAATTCTGTAATAGGTATTCACAAGCCTGCATGAGTTGGAATAAGCTCCAAGAAGAAGATTTTATGAAATATTTAGAGGTTTTTGAATGTATGAATAAGATTGAAATGAACAAGAGTGTAAAATTTCACAAATGCGATTTTGTCTAAAATTATTATTATTTTTCAAAGGTATACGCATCAAAATAGCGTAGCACGTTCAGCTAACATTTTACAAGTGAGATACCAAGTAAGCTTCGAGCACTGCTTGGCGATCTCAACATTAGATAAATAAGATTTAACTTTAGTAGAACATATAGAATGTATCTTTAAGAGGATCATATAAACCGAGCTTTATTATTATTTACTCAAGACAATCATATCCAAGTATTTCAAATTTAAAATCATTATTAGTGTTCGCGCAGTCGTCGTCCATAAACATTATTGACTGGTGGTAGGTCTCTGTGCAAGCCCGTCTGGGTAGGTACCACCCACTCATCAGATATTCTACCGCAAAACAGCAGTACTTAGTATTTCTGTATTCCGGTGTTAAGGGTGAGTGAGCCAGTGTAATTACAAGCACAAGGGACATAACATCTTAATTCCCAAGGTTGGTGGCGCATTGGCGATGTAAGCGATGGTTAAAATCTCTTACAATACCAATGTCTATGGGCGTTGGTGATCACTTACCATTAGGTGGCCAAAATGATTGCCACCTAGCTATGCTATAAAAAAAAAATTATATGAATTTGCATCTCAAGATTTTTGGAACGAAGTTCTTGTACGCGGCTTACAGTAAAGCGGCCCAAGGTCACGTGAATAACGAAATAGCATTTATACTTTGCCTACCAAATGCTAAAAAAATGCGATGCTTACTAATGTAAGAGGTCGATATAAAGGAGGTTGAGGTGATTTTCGATGTGACAAAAATACAGTAATATAATCAATTAAAATCTACATTTTAAAACACGGCTTGAGTCGAAAATCGCTCAGAACTTCGTTCCTGACGGGGGTACCCCGACCGCATAATTTTTTTTTATACTGTTAATTCTATCTCGTCAACACTAAGCTACAAAAACGAAAATCGATTGACAATTAAGTAAAAATTAGTAAGCTGTTTTACCTTTGCCTGTTCCGCAAATTTATGAGATATCATGATCTTTTTTTAATTTTTTTTTTTACTAAAATTACTATGATATTCTACTCTGCTAATCAGTTGAAGTTCTTTTATATTTCCATGCTGTGTTTGTTCTAGTAAGATAAAATTAATTATTTGACTGTTATTTACTGTCTTCAAATATTTATATCTCCTAATTTATTGCATCCAATTTTGCGAAAGAAAGAAATAATTAAACAGATATTATATTCATTATGTATAGATATTCAAGATCGGTATTACAAGTGTTCATCTATAGTTTACTGTTATAAAGTTGTTGCCTTATTATCCGGTCCCGGATTACGGTTTATAATCTGTGTAACTTATGTATCGTTATGGATGGATAAATCAACCATGTCAAATCAAAAAACTTGCTGAAACATATTTTAGTGTTTAAGTAATGTTAATTGTATGATCACGTTATGGAAGTTATCTATATTAATTGTTGTTTATAATGATGATAATGAATTCGTCTGAATGATCTAAATCTGATGTCGTGTCAACCTCAAAATGTAGATACTAAGTATGTATATTATGTCCTCCCAAATTCCAATAGTCAAGCCAAGCGCAGGGGATATTTATTGCACAAGTGTGCGCGCAAACACATTCGCACTCATTTGCTTAGTCCCGTCTGCGATCAGGATATTTTGACTCGGTAAAATTGCGTATACTAAACCAGTCGTAAGTAATAAAGCTTTCTTTGAATTAACGAAATTTCGACTAGGTTTCGAACTCAAAGGTTTGAACTTTTCCTCATTTATTTAATTAGATGTATGTACTATATCTGTGTCTGTGTTACGCTCTATAGCTTTTGTTTTAGCAATCACAATTCCGAATAGAGATAATAAAGTCTGCCTGAAATTCAGTACAGTCTAGTCAGTACCAAAGAAAATGTGTAAAAGACGACAGTTTAAAAAAAGTAAATATACGAGGGGTCGAATCAGCGGGAATAATTAATAATTCATTGAGGGCACGACGGAACAAACGGTCCTGGAAAATAGGAGTCCATTTTGCAATTCCGAATTTGTTTGCAGACGTTCCTGTATGTCCAAATGTTGGGTTCAGTGTGTAATTTCAAAGGATGAAAGATTTGGGAGGGAATTTATTCATGCTAAAAGATATTTCGATATAATAAAGTCAAAGAACGTATGAAAGTTACATTACTTGGTAGTGGGATATATGGTCTTATTAAATCTCCAAGTTCCAAAGTTTCATCAAAATCTGTACATAAAAAACAAGCTTCATAATTATTGACCATATATTCAAAATGACAACAGTTCCTATTTAATCTTAGATATCTTTAAGTTTCAATTTATACGAAGTGAAGACTATCTATATACCTTACAGAAATAGATTTAATGCAACTTCTAAAATAATAACAACTATGTTATTATTTTAACAAGATTATTATATTACATGGACCCAACCTATGAATTTTGTTTTCTCATTCAAATAGACTTTTATAAGCCTTTTGAATTCTTGTTACATATTAAAATCCATAACCATTCTTATACTAAAATAAAAAAACAGCTAAGATAAATTCTGTTAAAGATACAAATATATTGTTAAACAAAACAAATCGTTGCAAGTTGGTTACCAGACTGCATCTATTCGGAAAACGTAAACAAACGTTCAATCGCCACTTGGATCACGTATCTTGACTTTGAAACTTGCACTAAAGATAAATTTCGTCGCTTCACTAAAGTCAATAGTGGCCAATGGGACAAAGTCAACATTGACGTAAGGTTTAAATAGGATATTAATAATGCATGCTTTCCATGCCTGGCTCTGTTCAGTTGTCAGAGAGTGTATAGCGTAGTATGCACGTAATATAGCGTGCTGAGGGGTTATGTTGACGTTTTTGGTTATCCTCAAAGCAAGCAGACTATTCAGCGTTGTTTGTTTCTGTGTGAAATTTAAATTTGAATAGGGCGTAATAGCGCTTTGTTATTGCATTGGTGATATTAGGTATATGTAAAATTATTTCACTAAAACAATGTGTGACATATTTGAAATTTTGTGTTTTCATAATTTATTGGGAAATTTTACTAGGAAATATTTTAACAGATTTTGAATAGATTTGTTGTGTGATTTTAAGATAAATATGGAAACAGAATAATTAAGCTAATTTGAAAACTATACAAGACGAAATAGATAATCCAAAAAGGTTATCCCAAATTAATTGGAATAAGACTTGGTACCTTTTACATCTGAATTCGAAATCTATTTGTCATAAAACACAAATCCTAAGATGAAGATTCAAAACTAGTAAAAATGGAATCATTTTTAAAAAACGAATTCCAACGAAATTTCGAATTTCAAACGGATATTCGAGTTTGTAGGGTTTTATGCAATTTCTCATACATTGAATCTGGAAATGAAACAAATGGCTATACTTATAAATGTCAGGATTATCTCCGGACATTCAGTTAGCTCGGCTTTTCGAGACAATTACTTGTAACAGATTGCGTGTAGTGATATTTTTCAGGATTTTCCGTCGTTTTTATCCTAAAAGATGATCTCTTATATTATTTAAGCTGGAGGTTGGGTTCGTGGTTAAGCTTAATCGAGGCTTAAGAAGAATAGCTCTTAATATAAACTCCGTAGCTATTATGGTACCAAGTTTAAAAACAAGTAGATTTAGGTTTTAATTATTTAAATAGTTTGATGGAAAAAGGTCATATACGATGTAAACGTGACGTAATAGACTAGGCAGGGAAAATGCTCCTCAAGGACATATAAGTAAATTGTACCACAAGTGTCTGCCGCGTAATGGACAAATATATGAACTATTTGCTGATTCCAAATATTCCTCTTTAAATAACTAGTATCTGTGCAATTGATCTTTGCTCCGCAATCGACTCTTATATAATTATTTATATTATATAAGAGTCGATTGCGATATAATAATTAGTTATATTTTTTGATAGTTTCCATTTTTTCAAGACACTTATATATATTAACTTAAAAAGCAAAATCTTATCTAAATACTAAATATCCAATCGTGAGAGTTGTTTCTGAGATACACGAAATTTATTATACATACATACATACCCAAGAATCGCTCATAGATAATGAAGATGTGTGTATTACAATAATAAATATAAATAAAAATATAATAATATGAATCTATCTTTTATTTTCTCATACTGTAAATAGAGAGATAAAACGTACAATGAAAGCAACATTTTTACTCGAAGCTCTCACACTATAACTTAAAGAGTAATCGCCAAAGGAATTCTTGAGTGAAACTTTAAAGAAATTCCTGAAATACTCTAAGAGCTGTTATCTCGAGCGATTAACAGTTAAGGTTATTTTAAAACAAAGCAAGTTTCAACTAGATTAAATTAAAATTTTGTATTTATAAAGATAACAATATACAGAATGTAACAAAATTCGTGTCCGACCCGTGAAGTAATAATTAGGTATCGTGTGTCGGTTCTATTTTAAAAATTACTTAAAAAATATATTAATTGTGCTTAACGACACTGTTGGTGGTAAAAACGTGGACTACTGAGGTCATGACCTCGTGTCTTAGGTACCCGATAGGTAAGAGCTATCAAGCTCTATTGCCCGCACCTGTGTTGCCATGTAATTTTCGTTATTTAATTTTAAAAAAAATCCGGGATATTTTTTTTGCTTAGTATTTTAAAAATTATTACATAAATAGAACCGACACTCGATACCTAATAACCACTTCACGGGTCGGACACGAATTTTGTTACACGCTGTATAAACAGTGTATTTAAAATTGATTCTAATGTAAAGAATAAATTTGAAATGGATTTTAGTATTATGAATTATTAAATTTTCTATAAAAGTTCCAAAGTTAGACCTGTCTAGTACAGGTCTAACTTTGGAACTCAGTTATTAAAAATATTGAGGTTTTCGAAAATTGTTAATAACAGCTCGTTGTTCATGAACTGGCATTTTATGTACTTAAAGCACAACCTTTTGCAGGCCCCACAGAGTGGTTGGGTCACTTATCACATATTTTATCGCTAAACAGCAATTTTTAATATTGTTGTGTTCCAGTTTTAGGGTTAATCAGGAAGTGTAACTACAGACATAAGAGACATAACGTCTCACATCAAAAGTTGGCGGCGCATTGGCAATGTGAGAAATGGGTTATGTTCCTTACAGCGTTTATTTGCGTTGATGAGCATTTTTTTTTATAGAATAGGAAGGCGGACGTGCGTATGGGCCACCTGATGGTAAGTGATCAGCAACGGCCATAGACATTGGCATTGTAAGCAATGTTAACCATCGCTTACATCGCCAATGCGCCACCAACGTTGGGAACTAAAATGTTATGTACCTGGATGGCTCACTCATCCTCAAACTGAAACACAACAATACCAAGTACTGCTGTATTGCGGTAGAATATATGTTCTGAGGGTGGCACCTAGCCAGACGGGCTTGCACAAAGCTCTACCACCAAGCAGTTCGTTGTAAGTATCCACTGATCGAACACGGGTATCTATTTACATAGACAGGCATCGTTTGTACGATGTTATCAAGCTATTAACAATTTTCTCAAGCTTTAAAGTTAATGCATAATTTAAACAGCGAATCGCAAACTCAAGTACAATGTATCTTTAAACAATAAACTAAATGTAGTTGTCTGTCTGTTTACTTATATAGCTTTGTGGGTAAGGTTTGTTTTAATAGCATAAATATAGATGTTATGATGATGTTAAGCCGAAATGGCCCAGTGGTAAGAACGCGGGAATCCTTACCGATGATCGTGGATTCAAACCCGAGCAATCACCACTGAATTCCATGTGCTTAATTTGTGTTTATCATTCATCTCGTGCTTGACTGTGAAGGAAAACATCGTGAGGAAACCTGCAGGTGTCTAATTTCACTGAAATTCTGCCACATGTGTATTCCACCAACCCGTATTGGAGCAGTGTGGTGGAATAAGCTCCAAACCTTCTCCTCAAAAAAGGAGAGGAGGCCTTAGCCCAGCAGTACTGATTTTAAATACTAGATAAGCGCTTGTGAGTCTAGGTTACATTATGTAATTTTCTTTATCCTCTGGCAACATGTATTTAAAATTTAGTAGTGAGTAGTTAAGGCGTGAAAACGTAACAAACAAACAAACAAACTTCCACATTTTTGATATTAGTCATGACGTCAAATGTTTCAAAAACGAATTGTTCGAATACAGTTACTATATATAATGTTATTATATACTTGCGTAACTTCGACATGAAACTATATTATAGCTATGTATGAATACAGAGTTGCACAAATTGGAATCTCTTACCTTATAATGTCATTATGACTTGTTATACTAAACCCATCCCTTAATGTGCTTATTGTTTGGAGACTAAAGAATTATACGAATAATATTGTCTTTGTGAATAAAATCTCATATTTAGAGATACCAATAAACCCCCCCCCCACCTGTTTTATTTACGAAATACGTACTCCGCAGAAGGAGAGGTCATTGCCCAGCAATGGGTTAACACACTCTTACTTTAGTTTACCTTGTATTATATACATTATTAATGAAATTTAAGTTCTAAAACTGTGTCCGATCTTTGATAAAAATATACATAAAAAACGGAACAGTGTCCCCTGTCATGTTTCATTTTCAGGCTCAGCGTGAGGTCGCCCTAATTCGATGCGACTGTTGCTCAAATATAGTCGACGCGGGAGACAACGTGCCCATTGTTATAATTGGAGCTGAGTCTCGAATTGGCATCATTTGTGATTTGGCACATTATTAGAATTAAGACTTTTATCTTTATATTATATTTATGTTTTCGCTTAAATACATTTAAAACTTATTTAATTCATAATTAACTATCATATAAAATTTTGTATCATTACTTTATAAATGCTAAACTTGTAACAATTAAAAAAATCTACTAGGAATAACCGATTAGAAATTCATTCTTTGCCGATTTATACTAGATTGTTTTTAATGAATCGTTATTGTAGACCGCCTCGTTGGTCTAGTGGCTAGATATAAGGCCGCAGACCCGGTGGTCCTGGGTTCAATTTCCAGGTCGGGCCAATAAATAGTTATTGAGTTTTTCTGTCAGAAAATTCTCAGTAGCAGCCCGGAGTCTGGAAGTTGGAATTGTGTACACTTCCGTGCCTCGGAAAGCACGTTAAGCCGTTGGTCCTGCGCCTGAACTCTTTCCGGTCGTGTCCAATTGCCATCCCATCGGATTATGAGAGCTAAGGAAAAGAGAGTGCACCTGTGTTTGCGCACACACTTGTGCACTATAATATCTCCTGCGCAGTTGGCTTATCTCTCTTGAGATTGTCTGCTATGGCCTGGAGGAAATCGGTCTGGAGGACCTTTTCAATTGATATTCAATATATTTAAAAACACTTATACAATTATACTTACATAGCACGCTGAGCTGTACAGTACTGCGCTTTGGCATATCCCTCTGCAACGCTTCGTGCCTCGCTTCGCATGTAAAATCAGCATAGTCATCATCCGCCGCCGCTTTAAAATGAACCCTGTTAGCAAAGAAGGACGGTTTAATTTTCATTAAAAACATAATGGATTGATACGGCTTATTGTACTGGGTAGGTAGGTTGGTGTCAATTTTTTTGGTGATTGGGATTATAATGGCTGATTAAGTAACACCTTTCCCTAGGGGCTTACAAAAAATTTACCTTTATTAAAAACATACTTAAGGTAAAACTTAAATTATATAAGTTAACGCTAAATAATAAGTTAAAGCTACATCGCCATCTGGTGGCGAGTTAGCGACGTTAATACTAGAATATTTTCCATGATAAATTACATAGTCGTGCCAAACATGCTAATCGGTCAAATCGAAGTCTATTTATTTGAAATAGATTTATATATGTATGTATGCACAGATAAACATATTGGTTTCAATTTCGGACATATTATACGAGTATTCTTCTACTTGACAGGAAACACAATTAAACGTAATACCGCAAATAATTAAAGATGAATAAAAAAGATTATTATAATGATGATGACGTCCTCCACAACGATTTCGGTCACGACGGTCAATCTCAAGAGAGATTAGCCAACTGCGCGGGAGATATTATAGTGCACAAGTGTGTGTGCAAACATAGGTGCACTCTCTCTTCCCTAGCTAGAAAGAGGCGCAGGACCAACGGCTTGGCCTGCTTTTCGAGGCAAGGGAGTGTACAAACATCCAACTTCCAGACTCCGAGCATACTACAGGACTACTAAGAATTTTCTGATAGACCCCAATTTTTTATTTTTTATTGGACCGATCTGGGAATTGAAACCAGAACCTCCGGGTTAGCGTCCTCATATCTAGACTAACGAGGCAGCTAATATCTCCAAAGGTTTCCAAGCCGTTACTTAACATAACTTTAAATAGAGTACATATATTTTGATTTCCATTAACAATAATATTACAAATAATATTCTTTGTGAAGGCAGTTTTAAGCCATGACATTTTATAGCTTAAATAGCGAAAATTCAACAAACACGGCTTAAAGTTAACACTAGATGTCGACTGACGTCAAATTAATTCCACGTATAATAGGGGATAATGCAGAGAATTTATTTATAACACTTTTGATTTAATACTGTCTCATAAGGATTTTGAAATATAAGGGATTTATTAATGCACTATGGGATTAGAATTGATCACGTAGTATAATTAATATATATAAAGTATGTATAAAGTCGGTTGGTCCAATAAAAAGCCGAGATGGCCCAGTGGCTAGAACGCGTGAATCTTAACCGATGATCGTGGGTTCAAACCCGGGCGGGCACCACTGAATTTTCATGTGCTTAATTTGTGTTTATAATTCATCTCGTGCTTGACGGTGAAGGAAAACATTTTGAGGAAACCAGCATGTGTCAAATTTCACTCAAATTCTGCCCCACGTGTATTCCACCAACCCGCATTGGAGCAGCGTGGTGGAATAAGGTCCGAAATTCTCCTCAAAAAAAAAAAGTAGAAGAGGCCTTAGCTCAGCAGTGGGACATTCACAGGCTGTTTACTTTACTTTATGTATAAAGGTTTTTTTTTAATGTAAGAGAGGGCAAGCGAGGCTCACCTGATGGAAAGGGACTACCAGCACCCATGGGCATCTGCAATATCTGAGGACTGTTGCGTTGCCGCCCTTTGAGGAATGAGTACGCTCTCTTCTTGAAGGTTTTAATGTCATATCGGTTCGGAAAAGTCGTAAAGTGAAGGTGGCGTCCTACGTGTGTGTTATTACTGAAGAACGTGGACCAGCTCGCACCGACGCACCGTTGGATTAGTATCCGTAGTGGTGCGTATCCTGGAGTAACTTCAAAGGTTCGGTGGGACAGAGGCAGCGATATAGCGTTATCTTCACTTTGCATTTTAATATGACAATAGTACCATCTGTTAGAAGGAGAGGGAAGGAGCGGGAAAGCCTTTATCTCTCCTTGGCTTAAGCTTGTTTCATACCAAATTTTATCAAAATCGGTTCAGTGATTTAGTCTTGTAAAAGTAACAGTTAGACAGGGTTGTTTCCACCCTTATAATATTAGTATAGATCAATCAAAGATTATTACAATTATAACGTATCTTGTCGGTAAATAACGGACAATGAAATGTGTTACATTTAAACGAATACGTTGACAAACATTTGTTTGTCGAGCCAGTTTCAAACTTTCGCTAAAACTTCTATGCCATGTCATATATTACGACTGATATATATTAAATGGATGTGACAATTGAGATTAATTTTATGTTTTAATTACGTTTTTATTAATTTCTGTTCGATGAAATTTTGTGTTCTGTAATTAAATCAGTCAATGATAAGCTTTGTAGCTGTGAAATTTTAAAATAATTTAACGAAATAAAAAAATATTTTTGAAATGATAGTTTCTTATGGGAGGATAAACCGCTTCGTAACGTAACGCGTTACGGTGTCACTATTACCGACGCGGACCTGAGAATTACAAACCTAACGCCATCAGCGTATACAGATAGTACTTATAATAATTTAGCAACTCTGAAGTACTAATTTAAATTATATTTAATATTATAATTAATAATAAATATTATCACTTTTGTCGAGCGTCCCGAGACGCACAAATTTTTAATTCGTGACAGACATTAATATATAATAGTAAAACATAATTAAAGCTGTAACTGTCCCAACGCTGGGCAAAGATCTCCTGTCCTCTTGTGGAGTTTTATAGCGTTTTCAACTCTAAATTGATACACATAGAGTAAAATTTCATCCAACACATGTTTCTTTCAAATGAATAGATTACCATCATATTCAAGATCTCGACCAATGGTATCGCATCTTATTAATGTCAAAGTTGTATATTTCTCTTTATTCTCTTTATTTATATTGTTATTGGGATATTCTATACTAGAGAATTATTTTTTTAAATATTTGTAACATTCATATTAGTGGCTCATTATTCATATGAATTTTGTACAAGATCACGAGCTTAGATCAGATCACTACCACTGAGGTGCATATATTTAAGTAGATCATCAACATTTCTAATATTATTATAACTTTTTCATTATTCATCACACTAATAGTTTAATTAAGCCAGATATAATGAAACTAAATAAAATGTCATCTATTTAACTCTCCCGTTCACATAAGATAACCAGCTTCTGAAATGTGACGCATAACTATGTAACGAGATTATATGCATAAATGCATAGCGTATTCAAAAACTTCTGAGTTTTATGCGCGACATGCAAATGAGGGACAACATTTTCACGTATATATAATTTAAATTTCGAACGTTTTTAATGTAAATTATGTAACTGGTTGTCATTAATTAAAGCGTTCTAAAATTTAAAACAGGAATGTCATTTTTCACGTAATAAACCGAGACATACTTTAAGGTGAAACCAGTCTGGGTGGTTAAGAACCATTCACAGCTTAGGGCTTATTAAGTCAATGTAATTACAGGCACAAGGGATGTAACACCTTAGATCCCATGGGTAACAGCACGTACATTGTGTTGGAAGCTATATTATCCGAAGGGACCATTTACAAGTCTCTGTAATCTATATGGAACTATTTTTTTTTTATCTTATACATATTATAACAGCATATGTATCCTTGTTTTGACGGAGAACTTTTTTATAGTATCTGCTTTGTTGTAAATTGACACTAGATGGCGTTGTAACTCATTAACCTCACATAAATATATAAACCGTTTCAGATGATTCTATGATACTTCGTATCACGTACGAACTATATGGTACACAGACAGATCAACGTCTATAGCAGAATGGTTTATGGGAAGCCTAGCAATGATATATCCTATATAGTGACTTACCACAGCATCAATGTTTCATTATAACTTACTTAAAAAAAAGTTCTTCATAATTTCGTTCAGGAACCGTTTTGTAAAAGTGTGACTACGCTCAACGACACATCTAGTGGCACGATATAAGCATCCACGTCATCAACTTTGTACATTTTACAAAAGTAATTTATATTTTGTCCGTCTATTTGTATATCGTTTAAGTGTAAGGGACGTGAGCTGTTTAAACTTTACTCATATTTAAAGTTGAATATATTTTTTTTGTTTGCAGTGCTTTTTGTCCAGTTTGACAAACATCACTACAGATTATGAAACAAAATGACCGCGTCTATCTGTCTGTATGAGATGACTGTATGATATACATTTCGGTTTTAAATTTCATCTATTTTTTCTCAACATTTTAGAAATTTTATTAGTTGCTCAGATGAATAGAGCAGAGAGCAAATAAGAGTAGAGCAGCACGAAATAGCTATATCGTTTATTAACAAATAACGAGTCACACGTTTTGATTGTATCGTACTGACATGACGTAGACGTCCCTTAACATCCAACCCTTGTCATGTTTGACGCAGATTGTCCTATGTGGAATAGTTTTGCAATGTGTATTTGACTCTATCACTCAATAAATTTTATTTATATTACAGTACTGACTTCGTCTATACACATATATACGGCGTTATTTACGTGGAATATTGTAGGATTATCGTTGACGGACGGACTTGCACAAACCCGTATAGTGTAGGCATGTATGGCAAAATACCGTTTCTGATTATATTGTGAGTGCAAAGTGTGTAAGATCATCTTTGATTGCGAACACACTGATCCTTTATGATGACGGTTAAAGCGATGAGCAATTATGGTATTTTTTATCATTAATAGGCCAGCGCTTGACCGCTGTTGCTTGTTGTTAAGCATCGACACGGTCTAGGATGTAGCACGCTTGCCTAGAAGGAAACTGTTTACTCTGGATTTGAAGACACCAACTTACCTATCGGGAAATACATTTATACGAATCCCACGTGTATGCTTTTGTGTTACACTATCGTATTTGAATTACGTTAATTAAGTTTCCGTCACAAAGAGATTGTTGTAAATGATACAGTGACCTTTGATATTTCGAGCATATTATTTATCACGCGCTATGATGATCTAAAAAGCCGAGGTGACCCAATGGTAAGAACGCGTGAATCTTAACTGATGATCGAGGGTTCAAACCCGGGCAAGCACGACTGAATTTCATGTGCTTAATTTGTGATTATAATTCATCTTCTGCTTGACGGTGAAGGAAAGCATCGTGAGGAAACCTGAATGTGTCAAATTTCACTGAAATTATGTCACATGTGTATTCCACCAATTCGCATTGAAGCAGCGTGGTGGAATAAGCTCCAAACCCTTCTTCTCAAAAAGAGGAGAGAGGCCTCAGCCTAGCAGTAAGACATTCATAGGCTGTTACTGTATGTTGATCTATGTGTTTATAACACATATATAATATAACAAATGAGCAATAAAATATTACATTATCAAAACCTATGTATTTGATTAAATGTAATTTGTGGGTACTCAGTTAAACAATGTTATGTCTTCTTCATTCGAATTCCAAACCAATGATGACAGAAAGAGAGAAAACATATAACTAAACCGCTAATTAACGCTCAGAATTAAGGCCGCTTATCAATACTATCATTACTAACTATAAATGCAATAGTCATTATGTCTGTCTCTTGCATAATTTGTCCTAATTCACTGAGATCGTAATGAAATTCAATATAAATAGGCATGTTTTTTCACGAATAAAGTCAAATGAACCAATTAGTATTGAATTAAACGCTGAATATGCAAAATTGAATTGAAATAATAATCCGTATACACGTTATTTCCGGTACTTCTCTACTCGTAGAATCTACATTTGGAACCGGTAGTAGCTTTGATTAGACGTAGGACTCTGTGCAAGTCTACATGGGTACCACCCACTCGTCTTAAATAGTTATACTCAGTATTGTTGTGTTCCGGTTTGAAGGGTGTGCGAGCCAGTGTAACTACAGGCATAAATGACTTAACATTTTGGTTAACAAGGGACGAGTATGTTTTCTGTTCTTACAATGCTGGAGTCTATGGGCGGTGGTGACCACTTACCATCAGATAACCCACTTGTCGGTCAGTCTACCTAATACTTGAAATTGTTAAACAAAAAGTTTACTTAAATAAACAAAAATAAACTCATTATTTTGGGTGTTTTTTTTTAACAAAATGTAATTGTTCTTCCGGTATGAAGGCTGAGTGAGCCAGTGTAATTATCTCTAATGGCACTAAAAGCATCTCGGTCAGTTTTCACAAATGACAACGTTTTAATATTAAAACTGTAGTTATGTTTTTAATTAGTAGTTTTTTAGTGTAGTCAGTTCCCACCTGGATATGGTTGTGTATCTCATGGATTTCGGGTTCCCTGTTGGACCTTCCACTTCCTTTATCTCCTCACTTGACACTGAAACAAAGATAGATGATAAATTAAAGACACATTTTTTATTTATTATTTTATTAATATAACTAGTGATTCTTAATTTGGTATTTTTTTTTTTCGTTATCCATCGAATCTTTATAAAATCTATTGAAATTTGTCTTAAATATAGTTTTAATAAAGAAAGTAGCATTTTCATTTTCTATGATATTTGTTGATGAAATGGTTTTTTCGTGTTTTATTTCTTAAGATATATTGGTGAATAATTTCTTCATTCAAAGTGCTTCAAGGAATAAACACAGAATAGATCAATAAATATAATAATAAATCTTTATATATTAATATTGTGTATGTATGTTTAAATACATACACAGTATTAATATACAAAGGTCATAAAGAGAAAAATTGTGTAATTTATTTATTTATAGTTTCGCATAAATTACATCAGAACCAGCTTAGCCTAAATGAGATATGGTGTTAAACAATTAAAACACTTTCATTCGTACGTGTATATTTGCATACTAAAACTATTAATGTTCTCAGTTAAAACTACCCTTAGAAACATAAAGTAAATATAGACTATATAATAATTAGACCTGGCAACATTTTAAAAATATTTATATTGTATAATTTACATAGAAAGTAAAACAAATTTAATAAATGTCAATTAAATTTTTATTATTTAATTAATGTCACTTCTACATTATGTAGTCTTACATAATGTAATACGAGTAACCGACATTATCATATTTTTTTAATTATAATTATGTACTTTAGAATCATGAAGCCAAGCTATTTGTGTTCGTGTATTATATTATATTAACATTACTAAGCTAAGTTGTCATTGTTATGAGAGTTGAACGCAAATAAATAATGCTCCACCTCTATACATTTACAACTCTACGTAGCGCCCTAGAGGTATATTCAGCTTAATTTTAGCAATTTAGGTGGAACAGTCCCTCTGAGAATGAGATAAACTGAGCCTTTGTGCACGAATGTAACAACACAAGTAACGTTAATTTATTAAGAATTCGAGAATTTTGTGAAAATGTACAAATTAATTGGTGCCTCGAATATTTCAAGGTTAAACAATAAACTCCCAGGCTATTCACATAAAGCTCTTAGACTACATCGTAAAGTCTGAAGATAATGATTACCCGCAGCTTGCAGCTCGAAAGATCAATTCTTACAACAGTGAAATTCGTTTTGATAATTAAAGATGATAAAATGAACTGCTGCTGGGCAAAGTAATTATTAAAAACAACCATGCCTAATCCCGATTACGGCTCACGGAAAATCCCTTCACGGATGTAAATATTTCAGGATATCTTACAAAGTACGAAATGAATGATGAATGTAATGAATTATAAACTAATGGAATTTTATACTCGGCGGCCATGTTTTGATTCCAAAATCTTCCATTACATTAATCTATGAAAGCCACGGAATTTGTGATGTTTGGAGATAAGACAAATTCATATTAATTGTGTTTATCATTCAAACAGAAGCTTAGCAATGAAAGACAATATTATGTGGCATATTCTTGTGTCAGATGAAAATAAGCTACATGTTTATCCATCAACCAGCATTGGAAGTCCTTGGTAGAATAAGAAAACTTGCCATCAATATGAGAAGAGCAAAGTCCAGAATTGATACATTAAATCGTGTCGTTGTTACCTGACAACAACGAAAGAACAAAACTAGTAGAGAATACAGTATTTAAAGTAAACACGATAAAATATATAAAAGTAAATCCATTATGGAGATTCATACATGGAATGTTTTAGAGTAAATAGGCCGAAAATGTATATGAGCGTTGGTACATAAAAATAAATTAGGACTGCGTTTATCTTGAATCTAGAAACGAGACGTCTCTGAAGATGGAAACAATGTGAAAACAGTATGGGTATTTCGAAAGCTTAAGTTGTTTGCTTCAAAGGAAATTATTGTATGGTTACGTGCTTCTCTTGGAAGAAATATTAAGACATTTATTGAAGTTTGACTTTGAAAGGAAAACGTTGCAATTTTTTATCAAGCAAATCCCGACGGGTATCCCTTGAGTCAAACTGATCTCGGTGTCAAGAGGGGAAGTTGATATTGAGTTGAAATTAGAAAGCATTGTGAGTATGAAGAGGGAATTTGCATGTTTCTGGAGGAATAATTAGGTACTTAACAAGTGTTTTGGAGCATTTTGGGGAATTAATCTTCTGAGGTTGTTAAATGGTTCTCGTTATTGATCGTTATATTATTGACGAGCCGGTTGGCGTTGTTGGAAGATACTTCCCTTTAGCACCGCAGGTCGGTAGGTAGATCAACCTACCCAGACGAGCTTGCACAAAGCTCTACCACCGAGTCAATATATATGTAGCACCTCCTTCTCACAAAC
This sequence comes from Nymphalis polychloros, assembly GCA_905220585.2. Taxonomy (NCBI): domain Eukaryota; kingdom Metazoa; phylum Arthropoda; class Insecta; order Lepidoptera; family Nymphalidae; genus Nymphalis; species Nymphalis polychloros. The sequence goes on from HG992267.1 coordinate 7,486,390, forward strand.
ATGTGCGCGATAACTAGTATTAAATATATAAAAATCTTATCGATAATTGAAAAATGTTTTCAAAGAAAAATCTGCGCTCTTCTAAAATCTATGGAGATGTTTTCGACGTCAACGAGAATTTGACGAGTTTCGTAATATTCGGAAATTGACGATATCGTACGATTGGTTGGAAATGGCATCGAGTTTAATTTAAGTTTTTCAATTAAAAAACCTATTAAATGGATTGAAAGATTTTGGCATATTTTTTTAAACTAAAGGAAATATTATTATCGCATCTGAAAATATTAGTTTTTATGGTTTATCAATACGTGAGCCAGCTAATGTATAAGTGGTCATCGTTTATGCTCTTAATCACTTTAACAACACCAATGCGCTGCAAACCAATTTGCAGGTTAATTTCACTGTCTCGTTCAAACTAGGACAGAACAATACAACCAAAATGCCGGCTGCCAATAAATCAGGTAATCTGAGGAAATGCAAGTGAATTATTTCAAACCAGCGGTAACAGCTACTCAAAATATAACACCGATCTTCTAAATTTGAAGCAAAAGCATCTCTAAGCCTCTTTAATGAATAACATCCTCACATCTGGTACCACTCTGGGTAGGTAACACTCAAAGGGAGACACCACTCGTGAATGAGACATTTTAACTAAAGACTCAGGGGACATAAAATCTTTGCTCCCAAGGTGGGTGGCGCACTGGTGATTTAAGGAGTGGTTCATGTTTTTTTCGTTAATGTCTATACGCCGTGCTGACCGCTTACCATCAGGTGACCCACATGCCAGTCTGCCTACCTACGACGATACTCTCTTTATTTCATTAAATCTAAACTCTTTAAACTATATAACAAAAAAGGTTATATGCACTTAGATCTAAGTGATTCGTTTTATAGAGTTTATGACGTCACAACGGTGCGGCCAACGGACTCCACTTCGTGAAACTTAATCAAGACTTTTTAAAGTTAGTCTACGGATATATTATTCTAAAGATTTTTTTTTTTGTTATAATCTAAAATCTGTTTTGTAATTGGCTATTATATTTATTGTTTAATTTATACTTTTGCCTTCTTAATTATAAGATTTGCGTGGCGGGTTTTGTATTACACGTTTTCTCTCTCTCACACGTTTTCTTTATGTCATTTGAAAGAAGAAGACAGAGCACTGTTAAAATAATAACCCCTTGAACAATAAATAGTGAAACTATACACTGAAAACAATATTTTTCATTAATTTTTTGTTGTTTTTCTATTAAAGATTTATAATAAACTACCGACATTTTTTTTAAATTTTATTTTGTAGCATAGTTAACGATAACTTAAAAGAAGTCTTACTTTATGTCAAGTGCCAGCAACGATCGATAAACAGGTAATTAAATTATGTCAAGAAAATTGAAAAAGGTGAAAAGAAATTTCGACGGAAAAACTTAATCATATGGAGAGAACTCGTTAAAATGTTTAATATATAACATAATCAATATGTCCATGTGAATATATGGATATATTGACTATATGCAGGGCTTTGTGCAAGACCGTCTGGGTAGGTACCACCCATATATCACATATTTTACCACTAAATAGCAGTACTGAGTACTGTTGCGTTCTGGTTTGAAGGGTGGTCAGTGTTACTATAGCCACCACATTTAAATCTTGTTAATTGTAAACTTACTGTTACATTTTACTTCATCAATGAATCAGATAAATCTAATCTAACCTAACCTAACTTATAATCATTAATATATTAAGAAGTAATGATATATTGCAATAATTGTTCTGAGTGTTTTGCTATAAAATAAATTTTAAATAAAGAAAAAATAGAAAAAGATTAATTTTAACAGTTGTTTGATACTGCGAGAAGAAATCAACATTTTTCGTTCGATTTTCTGACCCCTAAAACAGCAGATAGCAACCTAATAAAACTTTATACCATAACAATTCAAATTCCACCATTAAACCAACGAGGCAAATAAAATTACGATACAGGAAAAATAGCGTATTTCAAAATACATTACGCCGTACATAGACATCAAGGAAACTGGAAAATCCCGTGAAATATTATAACGAATGGTTCCGTAACATTAATTTTCTTTATTACAGTAGATCACTGTGAAATTGTTTCATTCAAGATGGGTTTTTATTTAAACGTAGAGAATTTGTATTATACCGTTTTGTACAAAGTAGGAAAAAGATAAAAATTATGGTTATTTTAAATAGTAATAATAGGAACAGGGATGTTTTATCTGATGTAACAGCCTGTAATTGTCCCACTAATACTTATTTTATTGAACAGGTATGCAGACAAGCATATGGGCCACCTGATGGTGAGTATTATAGGAAATGTTAATAATCGCTTACATCCCCAGTGCGCCACCAACCTTGGGAACTAAGATGTTTTGTCCCTTGTGCCTGTAATTACACTGGCTCACTCACCCTTCAAACCGGAACACAATACTGCATAACAAGTACTCCTGTTTTGCGGTAGAATATCTGATGATCTTTAGAATATTGTTTATCCCGCCACGTTGTGTTACGTGTTGATTTCACATGTGGCGTTTAATACAACACATGAAAACTCAGAAGTATAACGAATTGAATATTCGAACTTGTAAATTTTGCCTAACAATATTATCTGATCAATTAATTCTATAATAAATCTTGAATTACTGTTGAAATCTTAGCTATTAATATTATTTATATTCAATCATGCTTTGAATGTAACTAATTTAACATAATTTATAATTTTAGATTAATAAAGGATGACAGACATTTGGAATTTTTGACTAACTTATATCTAATAACCGCCCCTTGTTTGTTCCTATGATCATATCAGTACACTACAAACACACATGGTCTATACCAGTTATATGTCAAAATTTAGTAGGGAATGGAAATAATTTGTTAGAATATAGGAAAAAGCGTTAGGTCGTTAGCGGTAAAACGCGAAGGCTACGCTTGTGTAGGAAGCGTAGCCTTCACGCCCGTAATATTCGGTTGACATTCGGAAGTAAATGTCAACCGAATATTACGGGTTCAAAATGAGTCTTCATGAGCCAGCGGTGAAGGAAAACTTCAGTATCCAGTCTCGCATCGAAACAGCGTGGTGGAATTTAGAGGCTGTTACAATTTTATTATAAATAACGTATTCGTATAATTTTTAATGTTTTTTTTCTCACATACGGAACCCTAAAACCACAAGGGTCATTCCGTAAACAAGAACGTTTTGAAGTACACTCGAAACGGAGCTCAAATTTATTTCGAGTCGGTGGAGTAATGATAATTTACCGGAAAAAATTACATAAGCTTTCCTTGTAAGGAAAATTTGTAAGCTGTAATTTCACCTTTATTATACACCATGCTACAAAGGTAGTACGGGCAGTGGGGGAAATTTACACTCGCCAATTATACTCTTCCTTCTAATTTAAAATCTTAGTGCATATTGGCAAATGGGCTACATGATGGTAAGTTGTTATGTCGCTACTTGTTACATAATTGTTAGATGAAATTGCAGAATTAGGACATTTACAATTTAAAAAAAAACATTTGTTTTAACATTAATAACGCAAGGTAAACTCTTTTTTATAGCTAAGTAGACTATAAAATAAGGCTTAAATCCAATAAAAATAAATTATACCCCCAAAAGGGGTGAAATATAAATTATTAATTCCAAAATCCATGAATAAAGGTTAAATATGTTTATTGATGTAATATATATATATATATATAAATATAGAAATATGTATATACTTAACTACAGATCATTAAATTTAATTTATCAACCTTTTTCATACAAGTCATTTGTAATAATTTCCACAATTTATTTGAGCCTTAATCTGACGTGACGTCATTATAAATTATTTTTATGTTTGACCTTTAATTTGATTTGGAAATTTAATGGAAAAAGCTCGAGTTTATTATTTTAAATTGGATTTAGAAAATATTTACTTTAATTAATGAAACAAAGTGATGTTAACGAAAGCTTGGACTTAATATTTTTAAATTAAAAAAAACACTTACTTTGTTAGAAGGTATGTGTGCTTGGGTAAATGCATTATCTCTTTTTAAGGAAATTGGTACTTTATTCCATCATGTTGCTCCAATGTGGATGGTGCATATAGATTTGGTAGAATTTTATCCGAAATATGTAGGCTTCCTCAAAAAGTTATTCATCGTCGAGCACGAAATAAATTAACAGTTAACAACATAGTAAGTCATAAGTCATAGTTTATCTGGGTTTGAACCCACTATCCTCCAAATCCTTAGTCCAGCTATGGGGCATTTAATCACTGTCACTTTTGGATTCATTTAGGTAAGAATATCTATCCCAAAGCTATTAAAAGAGAAGGGATCATTGGAATTAATATGGATTACAAAAACGATTCAATTTAGAAGCGATTAACCCCCTTCCGCGTCGTTGGGCGCAGAAAGTAAAAATTCCATTAATAGGTGAAGAGAATTGCAAATATTAGCGTTTTTATCGGTTAACTTCTTCAAGTGGAATGGTGATTTTCTGTTGGAGACACTGATGTAAAGTCTCTTAACACGGGTAGCATAATATCCTTTTAAACACCAATTACTACAGTAAATGATATTGTAAATTTCAGGTAAAATGCATATCTTACTGTATGTAGCAGACTTGTCTACGAGGTGTAATTCAAAAACTACTGGTGCGCTAATTACTGATCAGATAACTACGAAAAAAACAATTAAGTAACTGGGCTGAAGTCGTGCCATGAAGTTTTTTCCCAGTTGGTATTGTAGAAGTTGTAAAAGGTAACTTATGTTATCCGCCGCCATTAAATAACATGTGAAGCATACCGACAGTGTGATCGAAATTAACTCACCAAAACCACTCCCACGGAGGGTTAGCGTGAAATATTTATCCATTCATTACAAATAACAACTACCTCAAATAAATACGATAAAGCCAAGATTTTTCCAACTTTAAACTCTTAAATGATAAAGTCCCTTATTAAAAAATAGCTTGCTTCGTATTAGTTATTATTATAATGGATTGTAAACTTACTCGATACGTGAAACTGTATCGATAATTGGTCACATCACTAATTGGCGCTATCTCGTCATTAATTAAGCAAGTTTTCGATATCAATTAGTAAACAATTGCCGTTCACTATTAAATTGGGACTTATTGGCACCGGTTATCGATTTGTTCGCAGCACGACTAACATTTTCGAGGTTTTTACCGATATCTCTTTAGTAAATACTGACCGATTGTGATAAAAGTTTCACCAAATACGATTACAAAAACGTAAATATTTGTCTTTCTGTATTTCTGTTCCAAATAACAAAAGAGATATATAGATAGCCGCAAAGTCGACTTATCTCATTAGAAAAATTGCTTAATGAATGATTAGAAAAATACTTGTAATAAAATAGCACGCCAGACATTTGTCAAATCATCTTTTTTTAAATTAAATAGGTGAATTGGTAATCTGATGATAAATGGTCACCATCGTTCTAGACATTGGCGCTGTTAGAATCATTAACTATTCCTTACAACACCAAGGCGCCACCAACCACGTGCTAATTTTAAATTTTTTTAGAACAAGTCTTAATAAGTTTTTGCGTAAAACCCATGTTTATAAGTTGCGGTACTTACATATCTGAATAAAACATTTAGATTTGATTTGTTAAGAATATTATATATAGTATTCATTAATTGTTAATTTATATATATATATATATATATGTAGATGTATTGAATCAATTTGATTACAAAACGATGATGACAATAATCCAAGTGACGTGTGTCACAGCTGCCAGTCCGTCTCGTTTATTGAAAAAGGTTGTTAAAATTAAATGCAATATTCATATCCCTCTCCGCATATTTTGATATATCCGTCAGAATATGTCATTACGTGTTTTTTTGCTATGCTGTAATTAATTTGTTATTCCAAGCGATTTCGAAGCCGGTTCTTCTCAGGGCTGGGTATTTCTTTTCCGAACCGGTGGTAGTTTCTAAATTGACTATCAATAAGAAAGTGTAATACTTCAATATTGAATAAAGTATTTTGAATTTTAATTTGAATTTTTAATTTGATTTTTTTTAATGCCTATTAGAAAAGAAACTATTACCAATATATGTATCTAATACACAACAGACGATATGAGACGTTTTCGAGTATGTTTTAGAATGTAACATTATTATATAAGTAGCTTGTACATTTTTTATATTTTAATATTATGGTAGTATATGAATACTGCTTGAGTCTGAATTTCCCGATATATACAACTTTGGTGTCTTCAAATCTAGAGTTAACAGGTATATAAGCAAGCGTGCTACATCGTAGACCGTGACGATGCTTAACATCAGGCAAGACAACGCTAGCCTATAACGGGTAAAAAAATACCTCATAGCTTAAAAAAAACATTTATTATATGTTTGTGTTTACTATTTAAGTCAATAACTTTTTACTCCAATTTCAAATAAAGTTATACTATTTTTGTAATAGCAATTCCGTTATTGGTTGATATAGTACACTATTAATCATGAGGATATGCTTATAAGGGATGATTTTAATAGAAAAATGCCATCCCTGAATATCTTTTCTCGAATGTTACCAAAATCATAGCGGGATATTGGACGTCGATTTTCGTTTTATGCATGACCAAACTCAAGAGATAATAGAGAACTAGATGTGGCTCGTGTAAATAAAAAATATAGCTGGCAAGTCACAGCTAACAGATGCAAAATATAGAAATTGATGGTTATTGAGTGAATACCAATCAATAAATATGATATATAATATAATTAAAAACCTTGAGTTTGGTTGGGGAAATAATTATATTTTTCTTATTTTTATGAAAAATTCACCCACAAGGGAATAGAAAGCGGTGGCGGAGATTTAGGCATAAGAGAGCGTCATGCCGTATGACGTCACGGCATACGAGTTGGTCTATATATTATGTTTCATATGAAAAAAACACTACGGGTATTACGCACCATTCTATTCAACCATTAACTATTTATTCCGTCATAAAGCTTACACATTATTTTATTAAATACAGAAACATATAAAATACATAATTACATGATATATAACAACGACCTTAACGCCACTTGACAGCATTTTTTTTTTAAACAGATTGTAATCTGTTTCAACGCGAGTTGTAAATTGTTGGGGCAACGTGTTGTAAACGCGTTTCAACATTCACGTCATCAGCTTAGTAACAGACGGCCTAACTTATAAAGGTATAGCAGGTGATTAGTTAAATAATGTCCTCTTCTTTCAAATGAAAAATTAATATTGACAGAAAGAGATAAGTGCAATTAGTGAGGCCGGGGATATTTAAAACTTTTGCAATCTTAAAAAGAAACGTTGTCACATCCAGTTGTTTTGTATATCGAGTATCAACAACTCAATAAATGTGACTGACGTTGACACTAACCTTTGATTCCAATATGACTTGAGCTGACACCGTTGCAATTAGGGTACCGTTGTGTGATACAGAAAACCATACGTTGAAACTTTTGGAATATTTCTAACCGTACCATTCGAGTCATTAAAACGTCAATATGCGATGTAAATGTCACAGGCTTCTGACCTCTTGCGCTTTTGTTATCTCCAATCCTGACACAAACTGTACGCTTAAAAAGGGATTGCTATTATGTTAAAAATAAATTGACAGAGAATAGGTGGTATAAATTCCAATCCTTCAAAACGGTCCGTTGCTGATAACACGACAATTTATCCAAAGTTACAGGTTCAAACCCGAGCTGACGTCACTGTATTTTCATGTTCATATTTGTGTTTATAAATATAAATAAGCATCTCATGCTTTGTGGAAAAAAAACATCGTTCGGGAATTTGATGAAAATGTGACAATTTTTTCCACTGTTCCACTAATTTGCGATAAGCCTGCTTGATGGAATACCTCAAGAGAAAAACACTTGCTTGGCAAGTGGATTTTACAAACAAAAGCCTTCTATATTTTAACTTAACGGACTAATCAACGCGTTTATTGCTCACTTGATCATAACTAATTTGTCTGCACAACAGAAAGGTATCCATAAAGGGCGGCATTGCAATATCCAGCTACGAAACACAGCGAGGCATGGCTTTGTACCACGTTACGAACGAAGTCGATGAACAAGAATGATTCTCGCTAATACGTCCAAAGCATTGGCTATTGCGGTCTGCATGTGCTTTACCTTATATTTGAGCAAATCGAACGTGTGTCGTGTCCATGAGATGTTTGTTAGTTGGTGTCCTTCCTAACATTATAAGGAGAGATTTGATGTATTGTATGTTTGTTTGTAATGGATAAACTCAAAAACTACCAAACCGATTTGAAAAATTCTTTCAGAATAGATAACTACATTATCAGTTAGTGATATAGGCTATTTTCTGACAAGAAGTTATATAACAACAGTTCCACAAAGATTGTATCCAAACTAATACCATAAATGCGAAAGTGAATTTCTTCCTTACACGTTCACGTCTTAACTTTTCAACCAATCATCATGAAATTTTACATACACGTTCTCAGGGGTATATTAATTGACATAGTTAAGACTTGCCGCCCCCCTCACTAAAAACTCAACAGAAACTATATCACTCAAAATTGAAAATATGTTATATTCAAACAGATTTTTAAAAGTACTTATGAATCGTCAAACGCTACCACCGGTTCGGAATGTGGAACCGGCAAGAAACTCAGTAGTTAATCTTTTCTTTTACAGTAACGGCCTGTGAACGTCCCTCTGCTGGGCTAAGGCCTATTCTCATTTTTTTGGAGGAGAAGGTTTGGAGCTTATTCCACCACGCTGCTCCAATGCGGGTTGGTGGAATACACATGTGACAGAATTTCAGTAAAATTAGACACCTGCAGGTTTCCTCACGATGTTTTCCTTCACCGTTAAGCACGAGATGAATTATAATCACAAATTAAGCATATGAAATCTCGGCTTTTTCTTTTACAAAAATACAAACTTGTATCAGTTACACACAATTAGTTCCTGCATGACGAAAGTACTAAAGTAACAAGTGTTTGAGAGGATTCAAACACTATGCGAAATATTCTTTATTCAAGTACGCTCTTATAAGTAAGCGAATAATGGAAATGACATTTTTTAAGCAATTACTAATGCTATTTACTCCTATTTCTCCTACTGTAGCATTATAAGATTAAATTATATGTAAATATTCTACTGAAACCGGTAAGAAACTGAGTACGTTAAACATTTCAAATGATATATTTAAATATAAGTATTATTTACGCTTGGAGTTAAATATTATATTACGAATGTTCTAGTTATTATAATTAAACGAGCATCTTAAGCACCCGCCGAAATGAAAAGGAGAAACGCCAGGCAGACAGCCTCACCATCATAATTAACTGCAGTTAATGAAAAGAGCTCGATTCGAGCAAAAAATTAAGGCTTATTTAGCGGTCTTCTAAAAACTCTCTTTAACAGCAATTACAGTGTATTCTTCGTTTTTCCACAATGAAAAACAAAGTTCCCGCCCTATTTTTAGTTTGGGTCCATTTTGAAATTAAACAAACTACCGGAACGCGATTCGGAGCTTTTAAGCTGATAATGGCGGTAAACTTTTAGTTTGGAAATTCGAGTCGTAAAGCCTTCGCTCACAAACGTTCCGTAAACTTCCAACTCGAAATTAGCTCATAGCTCATTAAAAATAAGAATTATTTTTGTTTGACCCGGAAACAGTGATGGTATTATGTTTGTAATTTCATTGAGAGGAGACCAACTCTTATTTATATTACAGACAAATCTAGATTAGTTAACAGCTCATTGGTGGTTGGAAGTTTTTATCCAAGTAGTTGGATTGGTGGATGAATATCCTTATCACCATTATTGTGGTACCTATAATATTACTTTTATATTTACATAGTGGTAGAGTTTTGTGCAAATCCGGCTGGGTAGATACCACTCATTTTATTCTACTGCCAAATAGCAATAGTAATATTGTTGTGGTCCGATTGGAAGGGTGGGTAAGCCAGTGAAACATCAGACACAAGCCATTACATCTCAGTTCCCAAAGTTGGTGACGCATTGCCGATGGAAGGAATCGTTAATATTTCTTATGGCACCAATCAGGTCGATATGCCCGTCGCCCTATATTATAAAAAACACATAAATATTAATTAGTGTTTTTTAATTAATTACTTTATCAGATATCTCTATTTATATAATATTTGTTAAGCACTTCTGAAAGAATATTAAATATATCTATCACTTATAAAAACGAATACAATATTATTAACGATTCGAAAAATATTTTAAGCTGTTATATCAAAAGGCATTTCGGATGTCCAGATTAAAATTGACTGAAAATCGATGACGTCATGACCACTCGATATCAGGTTGATAGGGAAACATTTTTTTTTTTCGTCATGACACATGTCGGACGCACGGTTGAAAAACGCTGAACTTTAATTGTCGACGTTGATTTTATGATATTATGAATTATTGTTATTGTGACAGACACACATATATGCAAATGGATTCAAATATATCTAAGATTTTACTTTTATAATTAGATTTAATTTTATTATTACAAACATATTATAAAAGAACAAGAAGACACATAGTACAGGAAGGCAGCCTTATAACTTACAGTGAACTCTTCCAGGCAGCGTCTACAATAAGAAATATATTTTTGGTTTTTTAGCCAAGGTATAATTAAAATGTATTAAATATATATATTTTTTTTACGTATAGCAATTTAAGTAGAATCAGCTATTATTATTATTATTTTTTTATTGTATAGATTAGTGGACGAGCATATGAGCCACCTGGTTTGTATATTTCCTTAAAAAAAAACAATATCGCCACTGCGCCACGAACCTTGGGAACTAAGATGTTATGTCCCTTGTGCCTGTAATTACACTGGCTCACTCACCCTTCAAACCACACAACAATACAAAGTACTGTTGTTTTGCGGTAGAATATCTGATGAGTGGGTGGTACCTACCCAGACGAGCTTGCACAAAGCTCTACCACCGAGTGAAGTGTTTTGATACTTGATTTGAAAAATTGCAATATAAATACTTTTACAATATATTTTCAATGTTAGCAATATTGTAAGTAATTTCATATTGTTTCGTATTTTTATTTATTTTACAATAGTTCGTTATAGTATTTCAACAAAATTTCATACTTTACAAAGACGCTAAGATGCTAAATGAATACCCTCAACGTCTGATACATTGGGGTATTTGAACCCGTGACTTTGGATGAGACTTGTTAATAATTAAATGACAAAAAAAAATTGTTCACAAAATGTATTAATTATTGCTCAAAGTTCATTATTTCAATTCAGAGATTTTATAATAATTGCCGCTCTTGCTTAGGCTCTCATTTAAGTCGAACTGATGATAAATAAATTAAATATGCACATACCTTTTTCCCCTTTGATCTCTTGGTTACCCCTGAACCACACTATCTTGGCAGCTGGCTTGGCATTCTTGACTTGGCACTCGAGGACCACGTCTTCCCCTTCTTTCACTTCAAGCTTTGAGTTGTGCGGATGGTTGACTATTTCTACCGCATTCGGGGGAGCTGTAACAAACAAAAACAAAACATACAATATGTGTAGTGAATACTGAGGAGCCGAGAAATACTTAACCCAGTGATTGGAATAGATTCCAAACCGAATATTAAGGATTGGAACAGCGTTATGTAAAGGCTCCAAACAAACATTTCTAATTAACAAATTAAATAAAATTACAATTCTCAATTTTGTTATATTTTATTATTAAATTTTGTTTACTTATAATTAATCACCACATTTAGCTATTTTATTATTGAATTAAGTTTTTTTTATATATTTAGCGTACATGATTACTTTGTTCACAACTTCTAGCTTAACTTCAACTTAGAATAGCTTAATACAAGTTTATTCGTACATGGTAAAGCTCGTGTATATTAATTAGGACATATCATGGGAATTATATTTAATACCTAACAAGTAAATTATCTGAAGCTAAAATAATCTACTATTGGAGATTATTTTAGAGAATTCTTGATATATTTCACACTAGTTTTCGGCCGCGGCTTCATCCGCACTTTAGAAAGAGGGGGTAGGTATTATATAAATAAGTCACCTATGTCCTTCCTTGGGGTTCCAGCTTGCTTCTTACAAAATTTTATTAGAATCGGTTCAGGCGCTTAGCTATTAAAGCGTGACAGACAGACAGACTTATTTTGCGCATTTATAATATTGGTATAAGATTTGTTATTTAATAAGCCATTTGCTCTGTTCATATTAACAAATTAAGTTTATTTATTTTTCTTATTGTATTAGGTAAGCAGACTATCGCCACTCATAGACTTTGTTATTGTATATTTTAAATAGAGATTATTTATAAAAAAAAAAGTAAGTTTGATAAACATTTTACAGTCAGATTAAATTAATAAGGAATTCAAAATATAAATCTAAGGAACATACAGACGCCGAATAACCATTACAAAAGGTCTACTCAAATCTGAGCTTGAAATTTCACTTATAGCGAAAAAACATTTATAAAAGTAAAAATTCAGAACAGGCAAATGGAAATTCAATAAAATGTTAAGCAAAGAAAATCATAGACGTCACGTCGCTATATAATGTCTATTGGTTTGGGCCTTCCGGTTAATAAAACATATATTCAATACAAAGCGTCAAGCCCTAGAAATCTAAACCAGGACATATAGTTGCCACGATATTGATATCACAAACTCATGGAGCCCGTTTATATGTTAACGTAACGACATGTACCAGTATGGATTATTTTGTGCAATATGGCAATCAGTATGGCAATTTTGTGACTGATTTACTGAATTAATTTTGTTATTGAGTTACCGCCTTATTCATAAACTTTATTTAACTGGTGATTAGTTAAACAATATTTTGTCTTCTTCTTTCGTATGTCAAATCAATAATGACAGAAAGAGACAAATCAGTGTTTAGCTAAACAGTAACTAAGCAACGTTTATGAATAAGGCCGTTAATATATAATTCAACCCGCCCTAAAAATTATATCAATATTTTATCAATGAATTTACGTGGGCTTCATAAGTCTTGTATCGAAAGCTTCACACATAATATATACATTTACTTCGTTGATTTTTTTAAAAAAGATACTGACAAGAGCCCTTCATAGTTGTGAGAAAATGTTGTTTTCTCAATAATTGAACTCGTTGCAACTCATTTTAACATACGTAAATTTCAAAAAACGCACATCTTTCGATACATTGATCGAAAATGTTGACTGCTTGCATACACATGATACTTGTGATTCTATGGAATGAAAAATTAAAAAGCAGCTAAAACATTTTACTGTCACAAAGATTCACGATAAGTTGAAGTTATTGTTAGTTTTAAAGCAAATGTATAAAATAAATAAATCAACAGTACATTGCCTAGCGGAATTAAAGTCACAGAATACTGATCTTGAGCTGTGGTCATCTTCTAAGGTGACCTTCGAAATCATTATTGACAAATGAGATAACTAAACATATCTAAAAACTTACAAATTAAGAAAAATCTCATATGAAACATGCTTCTCCGCTTAACATGTAAAGAAGTCTCATTGATTTATTCATTTATCGCAACGACACAATATAAACGGGTCCTAGAAATATGGGTTGCGGTACGCCACTCGTATTGTATACACGAAGTGGTTTTTTTTTACATTGTAATATTGCAGTCGTGATGTATGATTCGATTCTAGCGATATTAAATTCCAATATTATTTATTAGACGTACAGTAACAAAAGTTTAAGCATTCAATCGGTTACGAATTTACTTGTGTATTTCAGATTTTGCTATTATATAGCGTCAGATATGTTAAAAAAAGAATACTCTTTAATAATCTGTCAGTTTCCCATTGCTGGGCAAATGTAAGGAGGCTCTCATGTCCCTTTACCGATTTAGTATCCTCTACTGTAGACTCTACTGTAAAAATAGTTGGTGTTTAATATTAGATGATATATGTATAATATATGAAGTCGAGAGCCCAGTGGTTTGAACGCGTGATCTGTGAATCTTAACCGATGATCGTAGATTCAAACCCGGGCGAGCACCACTGCGTGCTTGACGAAGGGAACCATCGTGAGGAAACCCGCATGTGTCTAATTTTATTGAAATTCTGCCACATGTGAATTCCACTAACCCGCATTGGAGCAGCTTGGTGGAATAAGCTTCAAAACCTGCTCCTCAAAAAAGAAAGGAGGCATTAGCCCAGCAATGGACATTCACAGGCTGTTACTGTTACTGTATGTATTATTATGTAAATATATCTTTCCACGTATATAATAAACATTTTATAACCATTGTTTTATAATATCCATGGTTATATCGAAATAAAAAAAAAACAAGGTCAGCAATATATTATATCAATATTCTTTGACCCCTGTTGGGAGTGAAATACCCCCAAAAGTTTCCAGTGATACAAACACAGTGGTGATATATGTCAAACCAACCAAAATATGCCACACGACAAATCCTACATTAAACACTCACATCACAGATAGCGGACAGATAGATACCGTTATTTTCATATACAACAATACTTCATTTCATTTCGATTCAAGGGGAGGCCAGGTAGGCGGAAAATCGAAATAATGGGATCGTAAATTCGAGTATTAAGACAATATCTGGTTAAAGTATGAGTGAATTCGACTTTGCAATTTCGCGTTCTCGGTCCCAATTTTAAGTAACACAAGTTTATATTATGCTGTTATCTTTTGTTTATCATTATTAGAAACAGGCGTAACTTCGAGGTTTTGCTCACAGATATTGCCTTTAAAAAATATAAGTCAATTTTTACAGTTATCTCATATATTATGTAACGTGCGCTTGTTATTACACTGGCTCACTCACCGTTTAAATTGGTATACAGCGATGCGAAGTTTTAGTGTACAGTGATAGTACAAATGATAATTAAAATTACTCTTTTTATTTTTAATAAATAATAATAAATTTAGGCAGACACAGGTGATAACGTAATACGGCAATATTCTAGTATAGGATATACGGGGGTCTTATGGCAGAACATAAAAAAAAAAAAAACATAAAGTAGGTCTAAAGCTATAACGTAAAATAATAATTATAAAATAAAATAGAAATAAATTTCAAAATAACATATGAATACATATAACTAAATCGATAAATATATAGCGATATTAACTTAGACACAAATATTTAATTGTAAGACGATAAGCACTAGAATAATATTCGATAATATCTAAGACTGCCATCGTCAACAACGATAAAAATCATTGAATGGTGTTATCTTTGTGACGTCATACATTATATATGTGAAAGAAACTCAGCGGGGTGATTGTTATATGTCATTTTTTAAATAAATAAAAATACGTGTCGTCGCTTAGTTCATGTAATACTTGAATTATGAGATAATATTAGATTTTTATTTATTTATATAGATTATTAGATTTTTATTTATTTATATAGATTATTAGATTTTTATTTATTTATATAGATTATTATATTGTATACACGCTATATGATATAATATATCACGCAATACATTACATATAAAGTGCTAGAAGAAAAAGGACTAAAGTCATTAAGAAAGTTTACTCAAAGTGTAGTCGGTTAATGTTGACCGAATACCGTTTTACCGAAAACCCGAGATTAATTCGTGTTTGCCGCGTTGTACTTAGCTATGACAATGGGGTTTACGTGTGGTATTATTGATAAGCGCCAGCGTTTTGATCTCCTTTGAGCGATATGAGAGTGAATCTTCAAGTAATGTAACGTTTTCATATGAAATGATTCAAGTGAAATGATTTTGACGAATGTTAACGCTATATTAATCAATTTAGATAGCTTACTTAAAAGTAATTTTACATGTGGCCGTGGTTTTTGAAGACCAGCCTGGATAATATAAATATAAAATAGTTCCTTTACTTCAATACCTAAATAATGATGTCAATAAAATAGTAGTTGGTAGCCATATGAGTCCCTTCTCCCACCGAAATGAACATAAAACTTATTAAATAATTGTATAATATCATTAAGCTTTTGAAAATAACAATTAACCTTAGTTGGAAGAAAATTATCCACAACAATCTAGACTATTTCTTTTCGAATATTATTTAGTCGCTTCCGCTAAAACTACAATAGTTTCATAATAAAAACGCTACCGCTTATAATTAAATACCTAGGTAACAGGATATTGCTGTCTAGCGACCAACGGTTCTGCTCCCCTGGTTCCACACAAAGGTGGGAAGTTCAGCTTTGTTGCGGCCAGTGGTTGTCAACGCTAGGTCATTACTGCTTTTTGGTGTTTCTTTTTGTATTTATAGTTGGTTTTTGTTACCTTTTTTTTTTCCTCATTACGAGAAATGATATTCCGTCGTTTGTAGCAGATTGGAAAATTTCCGGTGAAATATTTTCTCTTAAATATTAAATGTGGGCGAAACTCAAAGTTACTTCTATTTTAATTTTGGATTTTTAACATTTTTATATTTTCGTTTTGTCATTTATTTTAAACTCGCAATTTTATATTTATACATTATTAAATAGTTGTGTACTGTTAAAACATATAGATATTATATACGGAAATAAAAATGAATTTAGCAATTAATTGGACACTTAAAACAACTAAATTGAATGTACTGAGCAATTTAATATTTAAGTTAAAATAATACATTGCAATTATATAGTATACGCATAACAAGGGTGAGCGGCGGTGGAGTGGGGGTATGACGACACAAGAGAGCGTCATGCCGTTTGACGTCACGGCATACTGATCGGTCATAGCATAAGACCCACCAACATACATTTAAAAAAAAAAACAATAAAATATCTAATGATTCACCAATAAATAGAAAAATGTACATTTATAAATAAAATCAGAGGGAATTAGAGAGTGGGAGGTACGTCTATAGGCCTTTTCTTCCATTCTATTATAGTCAAGGTGTGTATTATTAAAAAAATAATCTAAGTTAAATTTATATTATTTTATAGTATTAAAATAAAGTATTTTAAGGATTTATCGTGAATCGAAATAAAATGTGCCAATGTGTGTGTGTGTATGTGTTTCCTTGCTTAAGTACCTACAAAGGTACGTTGAAACGACCTGCAGACCTTGACCAAACCTCAAGGCTTTGCACCTGGGACGACTATTCATCTGCTTAAGGTGTGTTTGGAAGGAAAACGTCGTAAGAAAACTCGCTTATGTTCTGTGACTACAGTAGCTTCGAAGTTTAACAGGAGAGAGGACCTATGCCCAGAAGAGATTTTCATACCGTGTCGGTAGACTCATTATTGTACCTTAAGGTATAACGTAGGGCTTATTTGACTGAGAGTTGCGTCATTTTACTTTATTCATTTGTAAATAGCCAAATTTATAATTGTGAATCTGATTAACTAATAAAACTCAATATACAACCTGACAATCACATTTTATATCATAACGGCGTACGGGATTTAATCAATACCAATAATTGATCAAATAACGTTTATACGTTTTGCAATATTTTATTCCGAATTTTCACCAACTTTCAAAACACAGTTCAGCGTTTAACAATCTGTATCAAAGAAAAAAAATTCAGATAAAACCAATAACATTACCTAAACACTTTCTTCTACCTTATTCCAAACTTCCAAAGGAAAACCAAACACGAGAACGCCATGAGCAAATCCACAATGTGTACAGCGTTTATGTAAAAGAAAAATCAACCGTATACTAATATACACAAGATCTATATGCTCTTCGAGTTCAGAACTTTGCTCCGAGGCAAGTCTTCGAATTACACATTCAAGTCGAATATCTGAGAAAGTTTTATTCGTTCGAAAAACAAAAACTAAGGAAAGTGTTAATAAAGTACTTTAAGGATCTCTCGTGAATCGAAATCAAATGTGCCAATGTGTGTGTGTGTATGTGTTTAATTATATACTAAACGACGTCAATGTATTTGTCTTTGTGTGAATGTGATTCTGTTTGTTATGCTTAACTGCTCAACCGATTATCATGAAATTCAGCATACACACCGGTTATCACAGTAACACAGATACAGCTCTCTGACAGACAGACTGACACATAAGTAGGATAACCTTTCCACCTTTTTGGATAATAAATACCTTTAATATCAATTATATTAATAATTCTTATATAGAGTAATATTTGCGTCAGAAACGTTTCACCGAATCGTTACACAAGCGTTGCAATCACAATATTTTTTTTCAAACATACAAACATGCTTTCTCTTTTCAAATAATTTATAATAATGAACTTTGATTTGAGAAAATTAAAGCGTGACATCTTTTGAAACTAAATATGAATTTCACATAATGTCGATCTCAAAGGCGAGATAACAAAAGACAAAAGGGTCCCGTGCAGACGGGGAAGTGGCAAAGAGATGTAATTAGAAATAGTATATAATGAGAAGCGGTTACATTCATAGCCTTAAGCGAGTGATATAGCGTTTTAGAAATATGACTTTATTTTTAAATTAATATCAAATTTACAAAATAAATTAGAAATATTTTGTTTTTTAAATGGATACGTTATTATCATCCATTTGTGTTTCTTTTTCATAATGAAAAATCTTTCTTCAATAGAGAAGGGGTATACGTTACTTATAGATAGTCATAAATTTATCATCGAATAAGCACCTCAGACCTGAGAAGAACCGGCGAAAAAAAAAATCCGTAAGGTTTACGGATTTTTTTTTTATATCTCATCCATGTTACATATCAATCAAATATATTACGATATTAATAACAATAAGCTTATTAAAAAAAATCTATAATTAATAAATGTCATATGACAATAGTTATTTTAAAAACTATAGCCCGTTATATCTGGTTTGAAAAATTATGTTTATGGATGCCCTTATAAGCCATATTTTCGCCATGCTATGCCATGGTTTCATCATCCTTTTGAATCAAGGAACTCCCTGGGAGACAAATCTACAAAATGGCGTGTCAACGATCGGTAGACAACATTACAGGAGCGGGATACGAAATAATTTTATCAGAGGACCTTATAGCGAGTTCAGCGTTTCAAATAATATTAATTAATAATAAAAATCCATAAAAAGCCATATTGAAATATCAATATATTTTAAAACAAAAACGTTATATTATTTCTTAATTGACTTGAATCATATCAATATTAGAGATTCAGAACATATTAAATTCGAATACGCGATAAAACGAACAGACGTATATTCATTTATGTTACTAAAGTTTACTAACTTTAACAATTCAAAAACGCTTCCGCGCTCACAGTGATCCGACTCAATCGAACTAAAAACACTCCTGACCGTGAGAAAAGGTAATTATTGACTTTTTCTCTCTTTCACTCCGCCCTGAGGCCTGTCGAACTGAGATAAGGACGCCCTAATTAAAACGTGGCTCCCAATTTACGCCAACTTTTATTTAAGAACTCGCTGCCAGTGTTTGGCGCTGAGAATTCTTACGTTCCGATATTCTTAAAGTTCACATAATATAATTTTTAACACGATGACTTATAAGTAATTTTAGTGATTCTTTGTTGGTATATTTTTGAAAGGTTATGAAGTTGAAGGTTACTAGGTGGTAGAGATTTGTGCAAGCTCGCCTGGTTAGGTACCACCGACTCATCAGATATTCTACCGCAAAACAGCAGTACTAGCTATTTGTGTGTTCCGGTTTGAAGGGTTAGTGAGCCAGTGTAATTACAGGCACAAGGGACATAACATCGTAGGTAACAAGGTTGGGGGCGCAAAAAAAAAATCTATCCGAAATATGGTTTGTGACTCTCATACTATCATTCTAACGCCAGACAGTATAACTATGTGTTATGTTCAATGTTCATGAAGGGTAATAACACTAGCTCACTCACTAGTATTATTACGGGGATATGTCGTAGATCTCATGGTTCACGGCGTTTCGAAGGATTTAGAAGTGGTTTAAAGTGGCAGTCCGTATAAGCGAAGATATTAGGTATCACCAGCTTTTATATAACTTTCTAAAATATATAGAGTTTATTAAGAATATGCGTATTTTTATAGACAACGAAATCCTTTTTTATATATACTTTTAAATTTAAAGAATTATCTTTCAATTTCATAATTACATGAACATTTTATTTATGTGCGCGTCGGTATGTGTGTTAAACTAATGTAAATTTTCTATAAATAATAATTTATTATGTTGACTCTACTTACATCGATATACTTACAAAGTCATATTACTCAGAGATTAACTTTTCATTGTAACATTTGATCATATTAAATATTCCTTAAAGTCATTATTGGTTAATACATAATATTAAAATATTTATAGTATCAATTCCAGGATTCCAAAAAGCATGTCCCACTGTGCCCTGTTCTCCTTTTTGAGCGGTTTTGAGCTTACTCCACCACACCTGTTCTGGTAGGGGTTGGTGGGACACACAAATTTTCGTCTGCCAACGACTTCACCGAACGAGATGAAATACAAATAGTTTGAACTCTGAATCATCGGTTAAGAATTTAAGTCATTTAACCACTGAATCTTAACCGATGATCGTGGGTTCAAACCCGGGCAAACACCACTGAATTTCAAGTGCTTAATTTGTGATTATAATTCATCTCATGCTAGACGGTGATGGAAAACATCGTGGGGATACCTGCATGTGTCAAATTTCGCTGAAATTCTGACACATGTGTATTCCATCAACCCGCATTGGAGCAGCGTGGTGGAATAAGCTCCAAATAACTTTGACCTCAAAGGAGGAGAAGAGGCTTTAGCATAGCAGGACATTCACAGGCTGTTATTAATATACTAAAACCACCGAATCATCACGGCAATCAATCTGATTAATAATTGAACACCCTATATATTACTTTGGGTTTTCACCACAAAAAGCGACCTACGTTCCTGTCAACATTCTTTGCAAAACGTCAACGGACCGGGATAGGATTTACCAAAACGTTTATACCCTGACCACTATTAAGTCATGTGACCACTGAAAACGAAGCGATATATTTTTATTAAAATCACAGGAAACTAAACAATAAATCTCTTAAGATATATTATCTGAATATACTTTGTCAAATACGTTATGTCGGAATATTAGCCTAAAAAGTCTTTTTTTTTTAATTTGTGCATTTAAAAATTATATCTGTTACAGTAATTAGTATTGGCTATTATAATTTGAGAATTCAAAGTTAAAAAAATACTGAATGTCCATATAACTTTGAGCTGATATTAACAAACACGAAAAAAATTGTCATTGAACGCTTTTAGAATGCTTTTACTTTATAGAGTATTAAGCCGTACCTACATGTCGATAAAATTCATACAACGTCAAATTTCCAAAAATCGTTTCTTATCGGATGCCTATGTTTCAAATCTCCAGACTTAGTTTTAACTGATCGTTGATAGTCAGATAGGACAAACTATTTAAGAAGTATAGATGAAAAATATAACTTAACACATTTTTGTCTGCTTTTCAACTGCGTTGTATAGCACTAAACAAACAGTGGACGGTCAGCAGAAGGCTTACAATGGGAGCCTCGACAAACAGTCGGCGTAAACATAGCGAAATGAGCGCCTGAAAATTTGACGCCGTTGCCGCTTTAGTGGCATTTGTTCAGCTAACTCGGACCCCTGGTTCTACTTCTAAAAAAATTATATTCATAGGGACTGCCGATAGAAGTGATATGACTTACTCCAAGTATGTTCTATCTCCTTCTTATTATATAGCTTCTTTCAGACAAACACATTATATCGCTAACTCGTATTCGTCAATTTCAATACAAGACATTATACATGTAAACATATTTACTGTATACAGAGTTATTTGTAACGACCCAGCAACCTCGCAGGACTAGATAGCTAACACCATGAAGCAACAACTTTTGTTCTACGACTTTTGATAATTTGTTAGATTTGGTTTTCAAACAAAAATACGTATTAATTTAATTTAGTATGACAAAAACTTGTAAAATCATTATTTTTTCATGTATTGAGTTATGTCCGATGTCGTAGAACAAAAGTTGTTGCTTATGGTGTTAGCTATCTAGTCCTGCGACGTTGCTGGGTCGTTAAAAATAATCCTGTATAACTTAGTAAAAAATATTGTAAATAATAAGTTGAAATTAAAACATTACAAGTTAGAATTGATAAATAAAGAAATAAAGTTAATAAATTTTCTTTCACATCGTACAGTTGAAGATTTAAGGTCTTTAGTAACTTAAATATTGTGCGTTAGTATTTCTAATTTGTGTCAGCAGTTTATCGTTAGGAAAAACTGTTCATGCTTAAAGAGGTTTTAAGATAAATAGCAGAGAAGCGTTTCGAATTTCGAATGCTTCTTGTTAACTAAACGTTCAACCAATCTATTAACGTTATCGTATTATAAGTTTTTAATGGAAAATTTTAAGTAACATTATTCAAATACCGCTACGAACAAATAATAGGAAACGCTTAACAAACACTAGTGTATTTCAGGAATGCACTATAAAACTAATTGTTACCGTGTTAGTTTACAGGACAGACGGGACTTAATGAAATTCTTGTTTTAAGTTTCTGTTTCTGCAACGTTTCAAGTGAAACAGAAAATATTTGCTGTTGGATTGGAGCGTGTGAATGGTATTTTAGAATCATAGTCATTTTAGAAGGCATACACGCAAGTACATTTTAATATAGTCAAAGTAACACTCGGTTTATACACATGTGTTTAATGTAGCTGTTGAGAAATTAAAAAAAGAACGTAACTAAATGTCAGTCGTGATGGACCAGTGGCTAAGTCTGCCGAATCTTAACCGATGATCGTGGGTTCAAACCCAGAAAAGTACTTCTGTGTTATCACCTACGTGAGTTTGTAATATTGAAACGCTTGGACTTTGGAGTAATAGTGCAAAAACTTTCATCAAAATTATTACAACCCGTCTTATTGCCTCTACTGGTGACGGGAGGGCTGGTTCATTTTTTGGTTTAAATTGCGATTCAAAGGGGAAAGGCTGCTAGCATTCTTGCCACAATTCCACGCGTTCACGACTTGTACAGTAGCTATTTCCCATCATGCCATTAACTCAGACAATGTCATATTGTAATTTAAAATCCTCGTGACGAATTAAAGGAACCCATGAACGAACATACGCGAGGAATTTCATTCGTTCAAGAATGAAATGATGTAATTAAATATTTCTCGTTCGTTTTTCGTTGATGTTTATATTTAATTGTGTTTTTATTAACATTATTTAATAATGCGCGTCGCTAGCAACTTCATTTATTTTCATGCATATATTGGAATATAATTTTTGAATATTTCCTGGAATCCAACTTCATTTTAATATTATATTATTAAATAATTAATTGACATTTAACATTTACGTTGTTAATTGTTCCTTGGAAGTAGGACGTACAAACCCGTCTGGGTAGGTACCACTTATCTATTCCACCGTCAAAAAGCATGAAGTGGAATCAGTTCCAAACATACTTATTTTTTATTTGGATAATAAAGATAATTGAATTTGGAATATTTCGGAACAATGTAAAAGCATTCCAGCGCGATTGGAAAATTCTAGATACATACCATCTCACAACTCTCCCCTAACTTACTCCCTTCAAACAGAAGGGATAATCTCCTTCATTTCAATTCAGTTTCGAAAGTTTTTTTGGACATATCCTTAATACCTTCACAGATTGTAAACAGATTTTCATTTCATTTTAATTAATCCGTTTTAAAAATTCCATTAATTTCAATCAAGCCGTTATTAAACGATATTTTCAACTAAATCTTTCAAGTGAACCTGTTAGTATCTAAATCAAAATAAGAAAAAGACAAAATTTTAACATACAAATTAAAAGCATAAAATAAGACACGTTAAAATAAAAATCAACACAAAATGATGATTTAAATAGGTTTTCACAAAAACTGCCACCGGTTTGTAAATGAGTATAAAAAATATCTTACCCAATAAAAATATCGCTGTTAACAGCGCTATATATCTAGTGGACGGTCAGGATCTTTATAGAGTAACTAACGACGCATTCAAGCATCTTTGCCAAGAGTCGCAGATATGCATCAAACATAATAGTGTATTCTTGGCAGCATCCAGCGATGTATTGTTTAATTTTTAGTTCTAGATCCATCCTTGGACTGGCTTAAGTATTGATTTTCTTAAGGCCTCAGTAAATTTACTTGTATCTGATGTTTTGGCTTATGCCTTATCTACTCTTGATATCTCTTATCTAACAGTATTCAGTCGATCAGTCCCATTAGAAGTACATAATCTAGACTATTGTTTGATGAAATTTTTATTGTATTTATTTCAAAATTTTGTTTTTTTTTTATTTGTATATCAAAGCGTATGTGGTTTTAGAAGTTTATATAACCACACATATTTGTGTGTCGTGTTTTTTTATGAAAGTGCATATCTTAGATATATACTCGGTGGTAAGGCTTTTTGCAAGCTCTTTATTTTTAAAGAAATATACAATGTCACTTTCTACGGGCGGTGGTGACCACTTACTATCAGGTGGCCCATATGCTCGTCTGCCTACCTATACTATATAAAAAAATGGATATATATATAATGATTTTGAATCAATATTATGATATATGAAATTTTATAAAGAACAATGGATTAAATTTTTATTATATATGACATGTATATATAAATAAATAAAATTAATAAAAGCACTTTTTTAACTAGAAGCCACAAAGGCTTATATTTCGGATAAGGTTAAGGAATTTCGTCAAAAGTTTAATGCTTGCTTTAAATAAAATAATTAACAGCGTAAAAAAATAACAACTTTTGATATATTAGGCTATACGCTTCTATGAGGTCAAGTATTAAAATTGTCGGTTGTGCTATAACGCTCTATTTCCATGCGTATTTTAATTTAATTCTTATATTTAATATTTAATAGATGGTAAGTATTTATGGAAGCCGGCTAGGTAGGTGATGATGATGATGACCACCAAACAGAAATTATTAATGAATGAGTGAGCAAGTCTAATAGGCACAAAGGAGACAATATCATAGTTCTCAAAGTTGGTGGCGCGTTCGTATTCTCACGGTGCGAATGTCTATAGGCAGTGGTGACCATTTGGCCCAAATATCTGAGAAACCAAAAAAAGATTATTTTTTTTGTTATATTTTCGAATAGATGTAATTTTAGTTATCATATAAATGTGAGGCTTTTTCAATGGAATCGATCGTCAATTCTTCAATGTTTGCGATCCTGGTTCCCCGGGGCATCGTATGTAACTCGATTGTCCATGAAAAAGCCAACACGAATGTCATATATGACTAGATGCGATTCGAACTTTCAACACAAATTCAAAAGGTTATCAATATATAATACAAGTGCGATGATTTGTCCGTTTATAAACAATTTTTTCATGTTTCTATTAGTAGGGTTTGTAAAAATCTGTCAGAGTACGTATATATATATATCTATGTATATATAATATTTCATTAGTTATTATATCACCAAACTTTAATCGAATAATTGAATCAATGTTTTCCTGATTGTTTCTGTTGGTGCCATTGTCAACCAGGTTTAGCCAACTATGAAGAATAGGCAAATTAAAAACAAATCGGTAGACAGAACAGAGGAGAAAAAGTTACTGAATTTTGCTCGGTCTATTTAAATATAGATCGTCTCATTGGTTTGGTGGCTTGACATTGGGTGCAGATACCGAGGTCCTAGCTACAAATACCGGTCCGGTCTATTAAAAGTTTATCAGTCCTGTCAGATTTGCCGAGCTATCAGATTATGAGATTACACTTACATCATCATCATATGCGGAAAATGTCCATTGTTGGACAAGGTCTTCCCCCAAGGATTTCCATGAAAGCCGGGTCCATCCATCCATATCATCTGGGCGAATGTTCAGTCTTCCTTGAGATAGGCCATGGACGAAGCCGTGAAAGACGGAACTTTTTTTTAAAAATCATTATTAATTTTGTCACATCCAGTTATACTATGACTTGTCTCTATTATATGGTATTGATTAGAGTTCTCAGTCTGTCTGACAACGGTCACGCGATTCGATTCACGATTATATACTAGTTGTCAGTTGTGGTTTTACTTGATTATACACACAAACAAATACATAATATGTATCAACGTAACGCACACAAATATAATCTTCCTACGCATTCATACACACCCACACACATGCGTGTATCAAAAGTACACACACAAGTGTAAATTTAATACACACACTTAAATTTTTAATACGCACATCGATATAATACGATTTCAGTTTTATGATTTATTTGTCATTGATAAATTGAAACCGTGTTTATTTATTTTTTATACATTAATATCATCTTGTATAGTAATAATGAATCAATCATGATGGGTATACGTATTCATTGAATATATACGACGTATGCTGTCATGGAAAATATTCAAGTAGGTGCGTCCTCGTCTTCAGTTACATTGGTTTCGTTATTGTGATTTGCCTTGCCATTCAGACATATTGGGAGTGTTCTCGCTACTATTTTGTATAGTCATGATATAATGTATAGTATAGTGTTCCATTTTTTCATAATAATCCATTAATATTATAATATGAATGTTAATTTTGAATGGTATGCTTAAAATATATAATTCAAATGAACGTAAACGTTTTAAATACATTTTTTTTTAACAATATGACCTAAAGATGATATGCAGACATTATGAAACCTACTCAAAGATTTTGAGTTCGAGCCTGTCAATGATTCCCTGATTTGTTTAAATCATCTCATGTGAAAACATGTGAAAACTGTGTGTCAGATGAAAATGACATACGCCGCGCCACCAATTGGATAAGTTTGTTCTAGTAAACTCCAAACATTTCAGAGAGAGAAAGCCTTTACTTCTTTTATTTTTTATAATACTAATTTAAAAATTATACTAAATATAATAGACAAAGTGTTTTAAATATTTGGACTTCAAGCTTGTCGAAGGTTCTATTTTAATTATGTGTAAATTCATAATTATATTAGAGCGAAAACTATTATTCTTACTTTAAAAAACGAGTGAGATATTTCGTATAATAGCTATGTTTTGCTTTAAAAAAATATCAAGGAAACGCTTCACAGAAATCAGACCATAAAATTTTAATCTTAAAGCGGACCAATTAGTTCGAAAATCTATTCCGGATAGTCTAACTATCCAGGTATCCATTAAATATCAATTTCAAAACAGAGGAAGAAAAAAATTGGTGTCGTGCCGTAGTTTAGAGCCGTTAGAGATATATACCGTTGGAGTGAAGCCAGATTTTGTAACGAATGCATTGTGTCCCAATGAGACTGCAATAGTATGATTCAAGTTAGGACAATTTACATATTAATATGATATGAAATTGGTGCAATGGTCAGACATACTTCTAGTTTCTAGACTGTCACGGAATTTGTTGCAATGTTGTCTGGCTTCGCTGATAACGCTGCGTGAGGGTCACTGGTACATTTTCTATTGCAGTTAAGTCTTTATTTTTTTTATCATAGGTACGGGCTGGCAATATTTCCACCTGATGATTAGTGATAGACACCGCCTATAGACATCATCGTCAATGCACCACGAACCTTTAGAACTAAGTTTAATTTTGGATCAATGATTTTTTCTAAGTTAGGAGAGATTTCAATGATAATAATAAGGTCCTCCAGACCGATTTCGGTCACGGCGGCCAATCTCAAGGGAGATTAGCCAACTGCGCAGGACATATTATAGTGCACAAGTGTGTGCGCAAACACAGGTGCACTCTCTTTTCCTTAGCTCTCATAATCCGATGGGACGGCAATCCGACACGACCGGAAAGAGTTCAGGCGCAGGACCAACGGCTTAACGTGCTTTCCGAGGCACGGGAGTGTACACACTTCCAACTTCCAGACTCCGGGCTGCTACTGAGAATTTTCTGACAGAAAAACCCAATAACTATTTATTGGCCCGACCTGGGAATTGAACCCAGGACCACCGGGTCTGCGGCCTTATATCTAGCCACTAGACCAACGAGGCAGTCTTTTCAATGATATCTACATTATAAATATATATTACATAAAATGGGAACAGATAATTAGAATTTAACATAATTATGGTTAATTTGTAACTCGACTATACAATGAAATGGTTATCATATTGCTGTAATGACAAACCCAAAATAACATAAAATAAGTTTTGACTTTGAAATGAATGATCAAGAATTTTGAATACTAAAATCATAGTATACAGAGTCCCATGTAAAGTACAGACGCAAGTAAAGTAATTGAATCATTTAACGGTGAGAACTTGCACTTTATACCATTCGGAGTAGGCTGGGCGAGATTGTACGGGAAGCGTTAAATCATGAAGCATTCGAGCGAGATAACAAATCACATAGATCGTTTTAGAAAGAGATAGACATATGCCTAAAAAGTACAGTCGCGAGTAATCTGATTGAAGCACTTAACGATTAGATCTAGCACTTAGTACCGGGAGGAGGCTGGACGCAATTGTACACGATGCATTTAA
Source organism: Nymphalis polychloros (assembly GCA_905220585.2). Lineage (NCBI taxonomy): Eukaryota > Metazoa > Arthropoda > Insecta > Lepidoptera > Nymphalidae > Nymphalis > Nymphalis polychloros. The sequence continues at coordinate 7,514,808 of HG992267.1, forward strand.
ATAGCAGCCGTTCGAGCGAGATGACCTATTATACAGATCCTGTGTTAGATAGAGATGGGAATATAAAAAGTAGTCTCGGCAATCGGCTTGCAAGCAATGATTTCAGCTCGTGAGATTTTAACGCCTAGCTGTATTCTAGATTTGTCGTTTTTACGTGACTGTACTGGAAGATTAATTAAGATGGCTTTGTCGGTTATTCTAGTTATCGAAAAAGCTATATCAATATTTAAAAAGCTGATGTCTCTGTTAAAAATTTTACACTTTAAGCTTTCGTGGCGTATAATAGAATTTATTTTATATATTTTATTGAGATATTTATTAGAAATTTGCTATAAAATATTATTTAAACGAGTAAGAACATTCTAGAATAAAATGCATTCTCGTACCATATCTCTAAAAGATTATTTAAAAACTTCAATTTTATGAAAATTATTACTTAAAATAAATAACTCCAATCTTGAATTATTTTTACATTTATATTTATATAAAATTCATTAATTTAAAAAAAAAATACGGATCGTAACAATGACGTAATGGTCGATTCCAAGTGCTATCGTCATAAATGTCGTGAACGTTAACCAGTAAATAAAATATGGTAATTATAAGCAGAAGGCAATTTTTTCCATAACTTGATATAATATTACGAGTTAGTTCGTTCGAAATACAAAAAAGGTGTCTTATCTTGATTAAATAAGGATTGATAGAATTTCCCTATGGTATTTCACAGAGGATTGGAGGCCTTTACTAAAACTGCAAAAAAAAATCTGAATATCATCACAAAATTATCAATGTAATAAAATTTATCTCCAAATATCATGTAAGTCGGAAGAGGATATTAAACCAAGCCAAAGTCTTAAGTAGATAAGTTTTTATAAAAGAGAGAAATGATAGTGAGAAAATGGAGTGCACCTACATTATCTTGAGAACTATGATGTCACCAGCGCAATTGGATATTCTCCATTAAGAAATTCAATCGTAACCAACATTGGTCGGGAAGACAAATCATTACCATCATCCTATAAAAATGATCCAGGCAAAATTTACCATCAAAAAGCTACAATTAAATCCAGTGAATCGTTAAAAATAATATAAAATAACTTTAGAATAATCTTCCTGTTTTCTAGAAAAGCTATTATACAAAATAAAAGAAACCTGAAGCTAAATCTAAGTGGTATTATGACTGACGAGACAAAAACAATTGTTTTAATAAAACAATCATCAATTGTTTCCACATTAATTGAACAACAATAAAACTTCCCCGTAATTAAAAAAAAATACGCCATAAAAAGGGAGCTATAAAGAGAGGGTCTGAACAATTAGCGCTGAACCAAATGTCGCTTCATGGACGAGAATGGTCTAAGTAATGGGATGATTGATAGCATTCTAATGCCTTATAAAATTCTACAGCGATAATAAAAATTGAAGATACTGATACTATTATCCTGTAAAAACTTACTTCATTACTCATCTATGAAATGTCCAAAACTTATGGTGATATATTATTTTGACGTGTAATCTTGAAATGTTATAATTATTATAGTCAATGCCACATCATTTTCTGACATTTCTCGATTTCAGCGGTGAGTTACGAGTTTGCTTTTTTTTATAGTATAGGTAGGCGGACCAGCATATGGGCCACTTGATGGTAAGTGGTCAACGCCCATAGACATTGGCATTGTATATTCATTCTTCTTCGTGTGCTTCATTACTGAAGGTCGTGCTTGTCCTGAAATGCTTTCAACGATGTGTTGACTAGATTCCTCCATACCACTCTGTCCTCGGCTTGTCTCAGGGCAGTCGGAATATTGTTATATACCGTTAATAATACCGTTATATTTTTAATCAGGTCGGACCAACGGGTAGGTAATCGACCGCGTGATCTTTTGCCTTCGACCTTCCCTACTACAACCAGTTTATCCAGATTGTCTGGTTGTCTCCGGGCAATATGACCAAAATAACTTAGGACTCGTTGGTAGCATATAGTGGATAGTATGGTATTGTACATTTCTTTAAAAAAAAACATCGCCAATGCGCGACCAACATTGGTGTCTTACGCTATTTTGACGCGTGTGTTCTTTAATTCTAATAATTATTATATTCAATTTTGGATATCACTCCATGACATTTACGATTGAGTTTCTTCTGATAGCTCAACAGTCCACCTTCTATCTGTAGAGTAAACTAAGACGCAGAAGTGTATTTTATAAATGCTCTAGACGATACAAAAACGAATCAAATTGTCATACTTTGTAAAGTTTACATATAAATAAATATATGTACTTTAAATTTAACATAAGCTTATACAATATGACAATTAGTTCAAAATCAAATATTTCCATCAATTTACATTTTTAGGATAATTTAAATTAAATTTATATAATAAAATGAAATATTATTTAATTAAATTATCTAGACTCTTATATATTATACCATGCAACAAATCACAGGGACCCTTTACACTAAGTGACACATTCGTTCATATTTCGACTACTCTATTGCATGCTATTAAGGCTTAAAATCGTCTAACTCAGCTACAGATATTTTTTCCGTTGAGATGTCAAATGCAATTACCATTAGACTGAAGTAACATCATCGTTGTTTACTTCAGTTAGGTTAAATTTAGTTTGATTTTTTTTTTTAAGATTAAAGGACTACATTTTTTTTATTTATTTAATAAAATTTTGAAAATGACTGACTGACATAACACTCACAGTCTAAACAGAGACAGGATGAAATTTTTCATAGAAATTCCTTATGAAATTTAGTGAGCTAAGGGTTTTTTTTTAAATTCATCTTCTAAGGGGGTTATATAAAGATGAAATTTTATATGGAAATTGGTCAGTTTTCTTCTGTACATAAATAAATGCGAGCAATAACGTACGTATAAATAAACTGGATTTTTCGAAGGCTATGTATCTGACACCACTTGTTATATATTTTAATTTAAGGCGAATGATAAAATGTCATTACTTTTAAGAGAAACAAACATAGACTTATTCGATATGAATATCATCTATACTATGTAATAACTCAAATTAAAACTATTGTACGCGTATCAACAAAGCACTAGAATTAAAATTGTCTGCACGTGAGTGATACAAATTTATACTAATATTATAAATGAGAAAGTAAGTCTGTCTGTTAAGCTTTTTTTTATAGAATAGGTAGGCGGACGAACTATCTGATGGTAAGTGTTCACCAACGCCCATAGACATTGGCATTGTATGAGATGTTAGCCATCGCTTACATCGCCAATGCGCCACTAACCTTGGGAACTAAGATGTAATTACACTGGCTCACTCACCCTTCAAACCGGAACACCATATTACCAAGTACTGCTGTTTTGCGGTAGAATATCTGATGAGTGGGTGGTACCTACCCAGACGAACTTCCAGGCACTACCACCAAGTAAAGCTTTCACGCTTTGAAATACTGAATTTCATGAAATTTGATATGAAGCAAGGTTGTACCTCGAAGAAGGATATAGGCAAGATTTTTATAACAATCGTTCCCCCAACACAGTAGTCTTCAAATACATTTTCATATTGCAATTTATCTAGTCATAATATTCCTAGTTTGTCCACTACTATATTATGTTTTAACAGTAAATAATTGATACATATTATTACTAAGCTACATATATAGAAGCAACATTGCACGGACCAGCGGTTCCGCAAAGGTTTAATGCCATATGCATCATAGTTTGAGCGAGATAATCTTAATTACATAGCCAGTCAGATATAGTCCAGGAATTCTGTTTAAAGTTATTATTCGCTAAAAGTGTCTCTATATATATATTGCAGTATACAAGTATATTTTTAACTAGTCGTTAAAGTGGCATATGTTCGAAATTTGAAATTAATTTTATTTCTTTTTTTTTTAATTTAAGGTTACGACATTTTTATTACAGCTGGTGTCCATGAAATAAACAATATATTTAATATATATCTTTAATAGCTTTTTTAATGTTTAAAATAAATTTGTTTTTATTTTTATTGTATTGTAGCTTGCTTACACTGTGATAGGTATTTTGTGTCTCTTTATATTTCATTGTGAAGTTATTTAATTTTATTATTACAGGAAAAAAATGCCTAATAATGATAGATACATTAATTTAACCTAACACGATGTATGTCGTGTTCCAGGTAAATGGAAGACTATTTAGTTATATACTCTCTATATATATATATATATATATATATTAAAAAAATATGGAATTTAATATATATATATATATATATATATATATATATATATATATATATATATATATTCCATATTTTTTTAAATTGTGTTAACTTTATTACTCTTATAACAAATGTTTAGATATCAGCTTCGAATTTAAAGTGTAAAGATGTGTGCATGCAGAAACTTAAGATATTTTTTTTCTCTTTTGCTCATTGTTCGTTTTTGTTTTGTTTTTTCACTTTTCTTTTCGTAGCAAGCAATAGTAAGTAATGGCTTAATTAGCATGTAATGTTTTCTTTTAAATGATTTAACATAATCTGTGGATATATTATAATTGTATGTATGTAAGAATGACCAGTGTAAAAATTGCCAGGAAACCTAATTAATAAATAAATATATAAATCATTGACTATGTACATATATTGGTCGACTTTTCGGTCGATAAATAAATCACAAAATATCTATGAATTAATATTTTGTGCTGGCCTTTTATTTTATTTATTGAATGTCAACCGGTTTATAAATAATTTGTATGTTTATATTGTATACATTTAGTGATTATTTATTTTTATAACATTTATTTTATATGAATTTTCAGTAATGTTTGTTTGATAAATACTTATAAAAATGTTCTATTTTCAAATTTAAAAAACACACATATTTATAGTAACTATCATCGATCTGTAAAATACACAAACAATTTCTTAATTCATAATAATGATGTACAAAAGTTTGATTTTTCGTTAGGGAATATTTATTACTGGCAAGATATATAATTTTAAATTTTATTAAATACATTTTTTTTGTGAATGTACTGTTCAGAATAATACAATTATATCTCATACCGAAAGCGCAGTCTCGTACTTACCTGTAAAAGAAAGAAAAAAAGTTGAATAACTGTGAAATAACTTATATCAAACGATATACAAAATTTCAATGCATTGCAGCTTCTGTTTGTTTTATACTCTGTATTGCGGAACTGGAATTGGAAATCGTAGAAATGGCATAATTTTATGGCATAATGACAGGCACAGGGGACATAACATCTTAGTTCCCAAGGTTGGTGGCGCATTGGCGATGCAAGCGATGATTAACATTTCTTACAATGCCATTGTCTATGGGAGTTGTTGACCACTTACCATTAGGTGGCCTATATGCTCGTCCGCCTACCAATACAATAAAAAAAGAAAAAATATATATTTACCACACTTACCATATTACCACAGTACACCATAAAATGTTTTAAAACAATATTGAAAATTAACTAAAACTATTAATAACATATAATAGAAATTGTTACGATTATTGATTTACGGGTGTGTGATATTTATTGTATGGATCTAATATCCGAGGTAAGTAAGGTTTTACTTGGTGTTACGGCTGGTACCATCCACTCACAATTGTTCAACCGTCAAACATGTATAAATATAAGCTAAGCATTGTGTTACAGTTTGAAGGGTGAGTGAGGCAGTGTAACTGCAGGTACAAGTGATGTATCTCAGTTCCCATGGTTGGTGGCGCATTAAGGGTGTATAAGGTGTATTACAATGTGTGGGTTTGTATGTATGTGCTGCATTCGTATATCATATATAATAGAAAGTGCTTTATTTTACACCAGAAGAGTTACAGAAATATAGAGTTATAAACGCAAGAAAAAACAAATAACGGTATGTACAAGAAGCTGTCTTATCGCTAAGAAAGCGTTCTTCTTCAGACATCCTTTGGGACAAAAAAGCTTAATTAACAAATACAATTTTACTAACATTCCTTCATCTCTAACGTTGTCAAATATCTGTTATTTAATATATAATACGAAAATAAGTCAAACTGTGACACCTCTGTTTTTTATTGTTTTATACTGTTGATACCATTTCTAATTTTATTCGTTCTATTATCGATGAAATGAAACAGGGATGCGTAGCGTCTCGTGTGGTAAGTGAACTGTGCAGGGTCAGCAGGGGTCAAACCGGAATATGCGATATTTAGATAATATTATATCGATTTTGTATTCGGCGTGACGTCACTGTTTGTTATTCGTAAAAAGTTTTTATGGGACATGTAATATAATATTATGATCATTAGCGAATGTGAAAGTTGGAGGATTTTGAGGGCAACGTTTTGATGTAACGTTTCAAATGAAATGAAAACTTATTGAAGTTTCATTTACTAACGCCACTACTACTACTACTACTTACTAAGTGGTCACTAACGCCGATAGACATGGGCATTGTAAGAAATGTTAACCATCTCTTACATCGTTAACGCGCCACCAACTTTGGGAACTAAGATGTTATGTCCCTTGTGCCTGTAATTACACTGGCTCACTCACCCTTCAAACGGGAACACAACAATAGCAAGTACCGCTATTTTGCAGTAGAATATTTGATGAGCTTGCACAAAGCTCTACCACCAATAAAAAAATACATAATTCCACGCGTCCTTATTAACAAATTATAAAGATTTAAACGCAAATTGGATACTTAATGTAAACGCACACATACAATATTCAGACTCCAGACCGAACACACATACGCGTTTAAAAATAATTTTCCGACCGACATTGCCGCTTCGTTCATTCTAATTATACCTTTTCAATGAAATGCTTATGAAATGTGAAAATAATTTCTCGAATAAATATTCTCTTTGGGATAAACTTGTATTTTTTTTTATACGGCGGTTTTTTTTTTTTTTATTAACTCCGTGAAGCTTGTATTAAGGAAATATTCGCGTCTTATATAAATTTGTTTTGACTAATTTACTTGATTGTGTCATTTGAAATGCAAGATTCTCGCATGTAATCAGTTAACTCACATTCATATATACATATAGACATTCATATATAGATTACAGTAACAGTCTGTGACTAATGTTTCCTCTCCTTTTTTTAGGAGAAGTTTCGTAGCTTATCCTCCACGCTACTCCAATATGTTGGCAGAACTTCAGTGATATTTGACACATCACCGTCACGCACGAGTATATTATAAACACAAATTAAGCACATGAAAATTTAGTGGTGCTAGCCCGGGTTTGAATCCACGATCATCGGTTAAGATTCACGCGTTCTAAGCACCGGGCCATCTCAGCTACAGATATATATGTAAATGTTAATATATTTTTCAAACACAAACGTACGCGCATATCATAAACAGCAAAATTGCATCACAGCAGTGATATTCTGTAAGAAGTTCTATCATTCTTTACTTCATTACTCACTGAAATGTTGACAACCGATTTATGGTGATACACTATTTTGATGCGTGTGTTCTTGAAATTTTATAACCATTATGGTCAATATTGCATAACATTATCTGTCATTTCACGACCGTTTTCTGCGGTGAGTTTCGAGTTTGTTCTTACAGCTACGCCCTACATTAAAAATCCATAACAATTTTTAATGAAAAATAAAAAAAATGACCTATAATGTTTGAAAATAGAACAATATCATAATTACTAACAGGCAAATGTAATCTTGTAAACAGCCAAGAACTATATTTTTTTTTATATAAAATTTAATTCAATAAAGTAGACTACTGTAAATGTCAAATGGAATGGAGGAGTGAGATAATTCAGTGTTTAACTAAATCACTATACAAAGCTTGTAAGTTAGACTGAAAGAGTAAGGCATCTTAAAATCCGAAGACCTTGTTTCCGAACGAAATCTCAATTTTAAATACATAACTGAAACCGAGGTTTAATTAAGAGTTAATTGAATCCTCTAATTAGGGCTGTGTAAGGATGCGTAAATAAGTAATCCAGTCGAAGTAATCCCAGTGGATCGCTTCGACAGAGGGTAATTCACTTTAAAGTTTTAACTCACTCCGATTTGGTGTATTTTTGTAAATAGCAGCAATTTCATCTGGTCATTATGGACAACCGCTAATCAGCAATGCGTTGTCTTACAGTTTGAAGAGTGAGCTAGTGTAACTATAGGTACAAAGGATATAACATCTTAGATCCGTAAGTTAGTGGTGCAATGACGATGTTAGTGATGGTATATATTTCCTACATAGTGAATGTCTATGGGCGATGATGACAATCAAGTGGCCTATTTGTTAGTCCATCTACTTTTGATAAAAAATACTTGATAATAATCTTGTTAATGGTATAGAATAAAAGGTAATTATTTGTATAGTAATTGTTACTAAATGTTTTATTTTTGACAAAGAACTGATGAGAGTAACAGAGAAAAATTAAATGAAACGATAATCCTTTTCTAGGAAAGAGCCCACAAATAATAAGCTAAAAGAAGTGATTTAGTAGTTTCTAAGATAATTCCTAATAAATATTCTATTAAGCAAATTAATACATTACACTTTTATAAAGAAATAGATAAAAGATAAAGTTATCGTTTAATTTCAGTCTCACCACGGCGTTGTTTTGAAGTTAAACTTTTGCAAAATTAATTCCAAACGAGTTTCTTTGACAGTGTAGTCAATTGAATTATAAAAAAAAAAAAAAAACAAAATATTTTAATTATTACGACCCCGTAACGAAAACCAGGGATATTTTTATAATTACATTCAAACAAAGGCTGGGATAATATCATTACGTTTTATTTGATGCGATTTCTTGTGTAGTTTTTATTATATTTTTAATTGTATTCAATTAGGTTAAACGAAAGTTTATCTTATATTTTATAACACAAAGTCTATATTCGGATGTCGTTGCCGATGAATTTCTCAGGAAAAGTATAGTAATAACCCAAGTAAAGGTATCTTACAAGGTTGGTAGATAAACACATTGAGAAATTACGTTACGGCAAATCCGCCTTTATTCGATGATATTTAAGAGGGAATTTAGCGTGTGCATATAGTGTATTGAAATACCGAAGAAAAACAAATCCTCGTGACAGTAACAGGGAATGTTACTTGCCTTCGTAACATTTTTCTTGAAATAATACAGAGAATACTTTTTAAGGGTGCACACTTTGTGGGGAGATAAGCGGATTATAAAAAAATGTCGAGTAATAATATAGTCTCTATAACATGTAAAAGGACGGTGAACTTTAGAGTGTTAACATTTTTAATTCATCTTTTCATTTGGTGATAGGTAAGATTTTTAAGGGTAATTCGATAGACATTTCAATTCGTGTTTTGATCTTTTTCTAATTCTAAGCTGATTTACACTATGTGACTAAGTTTATAAGTTCGATTCGGTATTAATTTAAAGCTGTTGCATGAACAAACTGAATTACAATGTATCAAAAGTTTATATGACTATTCAGATTTGGATAAATAACGTCATGGGCTATTCACTTATTAATACTTGATGAGTAAATAACAGGTTAACTTTAAGCTCTATTTCCTTACCATATTAACCATCCGTCATATCTTAAAAATTTACTGACGCGTGTCATAGCACAAATTATATAACACTGAGTGTAATTGCTGCATCTCAATTTTGGAGTGTCATATAGCGGTTGTCTTAATCTACTTTAAGATGATCAGCAATTATCTTAAAGTGATTAAAGATTTATGGTCGTGATCAAAGATATTAACGACACGTAAAGGAAGCCTTCTACCATATAGTCCACTGATACAAAATTATAAATTAAAGAACGAAACATTAAACCTTTAAAAAAAGCCAACTATAAAATATAGTCATCTGAACGCGGCAATGTACAGAGAAATTGAGATTAGATTAAACTAAATATTTTCCTACATTTCAAATCGCTTGACGCTAAGCTTATCGCTCCTCTTGTCAATATGCACTAATACTAATCGTTACCCCGTTCTGAAAACATAATCATATGTCATATTTATCTATGCGGTCGGCCCAGCTAGTTATGGTCTACGTATTTATTCCCCCAAGAGGGTTCTGTACAAAAGGTCCAAATGGATACCCATAAAAGGAAGTATTTTCTGACATTTAATTACTCACGAAAAACTTTTTATATTTTCAAAGAATTTTGACTTAGACCAGGATTAAATGGTTATTTTTTATTTTATTACATGATATTTCAAGACAATTGCGTATAGCTCAGGTAGGCTTGGAGCTCTAAGAAGTATTAACTACCATTCTTCCTATATCAAATAATATAACCAACTTTAAAGCATTCTAAAGCGAGTTTCACTCCATTTTGATTATTAATTGATACCTTAAATGAAATAAACAAATTAAAACTAATTATTTGTTTAATATTAATGCTCTAAAACCTCTGGCATAAAGCTAGACAAGCTTAGGGGAGCTAGACAGACTTTAAAAAATAATAATTTATAAGATTTTTATAATATTAATTTATAATATTTTAAATATATAAAATATTTAATTATAATTAAAAGTGACACGAATAGAAGTCCATGCTCTAGTCGAATGTAATTCCTTTTTTTTTTAAATCGTTTCCCAAGACATACGATCCCAAGGCATGGAATGACACAATATCATACATTCCGCTGATTCAGCTAGCTATTAAACATTACGATTTTTGGTGTATAAATGCTACAAATACGTTTGTTTCAAAATAAAATAACCATCGAATTACACAAACGATACATAGCAGTTTAAAACAATATCGCGTTATTCATAATATGAGTGTTTACTTTGACAATTTGAACAGGTATTCAGAAACATAACGGTGACTGGCTCGCTTTATCTAACGTATATCGAACGAATACATTTTAGTTAACAAAATACAAATGATATTTAATTAAAATGTTTGAATCATTAAATTTATCGGCACTTACTTTGTTCTGACTGGCGAACTGTACTCGGTGGTAGAGCTTTGTGCAAGCTCGTCTGGGTAGATACCACCCACTCATCAGATATTCTACCGCAAAACAGCAGTACTTCGTATTGTTGTGTTCCGGTTTGAAGGGCGAGTGAGCCAGTGTAATAATAGGCGCAAGGGACATAACATCTTAGTTCCCAATGTTGGTGGCGTATTGGCGATGTAAGCATTAGTAACATTTCTTACAAAGCCATTGTCTATGGGCGTTGGTGACCGACCACCATCAGGTGGCCCATATCTGCCAACTGATGGTGGTCGGTGGTCGGTGGTGGATAGTGGTATGTCCGTCCACCTTCCTATATAATAAAAAATAATAATAAATAAATAATACAGCTCATGATAAATCACCATCGCACATAGTCTATAAAGCATCATTTACGTCGTCAGTGCGCCACCAATCTTGGAAACCAAGATGTTGTGTCTCTTGTGCCTGTTACATAGGCTCATTAGCCCTTCAAACCGTAACATAACAGCACTAAGCAAGATGAGCGAGTGGTACCTACTCAGACGGGCTCGCACAAAGCTACTACTATACTAGTAATAAATACAGGAAATTAAAGTGATCAAAATTCCATTCAAACATATAATTCCAATCATTTAGTTAAATTTATCCAAGTAATAAATAACAGTAGTAACGCAAAGTATAAATTAAACGGTAAATAAATTATTCTAGCCTTTTTTAATGAAAGTCACCATCTGAATACGAAATCAATGTTGCCATGTTTAAAAACGATTTCTCTTTCCTTCGTTTTCTAAATCATGTTTCAGTTATTCATTAGTCTGTTCCGCTAATTGATACTTAATTTAAATAAAATTATTATATAATAAGTTATATTTGAAATAATTCAATTCTTGAAGAAGCTGTTTATCTAATTCTAACATTTCTAAAATAAAAGTAGACTCATTATGTTTTTAAGTAAGATAATAATTTGTTATCCTAATTATATTTATGGAATTAATAATTATTATTAAATTTTGTTTTCTGTGTTTTGTTTTGTTAATAGATATGGGTGTATATTTAGATATGTTTTACATTATTTCGCCCGGATTTCCGTTAGAGATTTTCGTCTGAGTAACAGTTGACTCGTGACCGCAACAGTTGCGAGTCTGTCACACAGATAGAATAACGGAAGAATATTATCGGTTAAGATCTGAACATAATGTACATTATTCTAAGTCTTAATAAATAATATACGTCATCATAACTAGGATTAGTTAAATGTATAGGATTTCTTAAAGTTTCACGATAACCATTTGAGTGTTGAATATTTTATTAATGTATAAAAAAATGTTTTTATAGCATAGGTAGGCAGACGAGCATATAGACGACCTGATGGTAAGTGGTCACCAACGCTCACAGACATTGGTATTGTAAGGGATGTTAACCATCACATACATCGCCAATGCGCCACCTTGGGAACTAAGATGTTATGTCCCTTGCACCTATTATTACACTGGCTCACTCACCCTTCAAACCGGAACACAACAATACCAAGAACTGCTGTTTTGCGGTAGAATATCTGATGAGTGGGTGGTACCTACCCAGACGAGCTTGCACAAAGCTCTACCACCATGTAAATGTAACTCGTCATCAATTTTTTGTTATAATTTCTATCATGAAAATAAGTAGATAAATAGAAATGTAAATAGAATGTTTGAAATTAAAAAGAGTAATGAGCTATTGAACATCAATACTTCTTAATATTCAAACAACGTTTCTTTTATAATATAAAATAAAGTGCTTTTCGCTTCGACGAAACATCATAAGATGTAATTTTTCATAATAATCTTAAGACAAGTAATTACTTTCAGAGCCGCAGAATGGCTCGGTCGGTTAATTTTGAAGCCCTATTTATAATGGAATTTAAACCTTTTACAGCAAAGAAGCAAGGAAATGCTATTGCTTTTAAAACTATGGAAGTTCATTGAATATTAAAAGCGTTATATAAATTTGTAACCTAGATGTAATTGATGAAAATAATGTAAAGTTTATATATTAAGTACTAGCTGTGCCCGCGGTTTCACCCGCGTATAATTAATAAAAATATAATGAATAAAAATCAGCCTAGAACCTTCCTCGATAAAAGGACTATACAACACAAAAATAATTTTAAATTCGAACCAGTAGTTCCTGAGATTAGCCGGATCAAACAAACAAACTCTTCAGCTTTATATATTAGTATAGATATTAATTCTATAGGTATTTGACAAACAAAACGTCACAACACGTCATTAAAAAAACACAAGTTACTCAGAAAGTTAGTGGAGTTGGTCATTATTATTGTTAGAACGTATTAATTCTTAAAATCGTGAGGACTGCATGTCTCAATTTTACACTATGTGTAACAACCCGTGTTAGAACAGCAAAGCAGCTGGAAACGTTCTTCTCAAAAAAAAAAAATAGGTGTTTATCCAGCTGTTGAGCATTTACCACTTAAAGATCTAAATAACTAAAAAAATTAACTTATTCATTGCGAGAGATCTAGTGCTGTTTTTTTAGTTCAAAAAATACATTTAATATACTGTTTTCTTTCCGATACTTTCAGAATATTCTGTTCGAATTGATTTGTAAGGGTTATTGAATTTAATCATTCATTCGAAGACGGTTTTTTTTTCAAATGTTTTATGATAGCGAGATGTACTTTCTATTTTATCTCATTTTCAATTCTATTTTCCATTTGATTAAACACGATGCGGGTAAGGTTTTAGTATCGATACTGAGAAACATTTCATAAAGATTTCTAAATGATTTTTATTAGTGAAAAATTTTAATTTCTCGGAAGTATTGTTGGATATAATCTAAACATGGAATTATATTTTGGAATAAAACAGATCGAAAGACAAACAAACACTAAGCGAAAAATAAATGCTATGTAATCAGCGATCGTGTGTTTTTTTAAATAATCAATATTGGGCAATTAATTATATTTCTATTTACCTAATCTAATGATGCTGTAAACATAAGTCAACAGATGTCAGAATTGTACCTTTGACTTTTATATCTGTAGGCAGCCAAACCATTGCGATATTATATAGACCATTTCATTTTATTCATCATAACTTAAATAAAAAAATAAATCCTTTCAATCACTACAATATAAGGTTACATTATTAATGCTAAGCCTATTCACAAGTATCGCTTCAAGTGCTTATTCAATAACAAGCAGCAATTACGTTTCAAAAAGATTTCCAGTATTCATACGAACATGAAATTTTAAATCCTCTAAATTCTGGTTAAATTATCCGACGCTTTAAAAACGTTTCGTTCAGAATCTTGGGGAGCGGGCGATGCTGAAAGTATTTTAAATAAGCCTTCTATTTATAATTTGTTGGGTTCTTATTCATCTAGATTAAACCCAGCCGCGCTGTAACGCGAAAATTTATTAATTTCATTAAGTTCCCTACTGCGCGATGTTTTCTGATTGTGAACAAATCCTTTTACTTTGTATGATAAATTGCGTCACTTGTCTGTTTGGTTAGGGAATTAATTTATTAGAAAATTTCGAATTTGCTTCGGTTTAATTGTTTATATGAATTGAGTTAAAAACAATAAACTCTCGTGTAAGAGGTTTAACATTATTTAAAGGTATTGTACTTAAATTGGTCTTTGTATTGTTTACAAGCATTAAATTTGTGCAAAATTTCTCCTCAACCAGAATTGTAAGTCAGTTCCAGTTTACAAGTCACCTGAAATATTTTATATAATTTAAGACAATAAGGGCTATATTTGAGTAACATTACAAAATTCAACTAAAGTCGTTTACTAATTAAAATTGATTATTTTGATATATAATGTATATCTTATTTATTTAATAAATACTATTGTACGTTTGGTTAGCTTTGTAATCTTGTTTCACAGCTCATACAGTAAATATGATTGGCATACGGCAAAATTCTTAATTGATTTTGTATTTCACCTGGAAAAATTATCCTATTTTAGTTTTTAATTTGTTAAAGAAAATCGTCATTTTATAACTTACGTCATTTTAATAGCACAGCAATTTTTCGTTAAACACTTTCACTTATTTGTTCTTTTACTGAAAGCGTAAAATTTTACCACGAAAATTTAGCCGGATCTTATAAGGATTCTCTTACAAATTTTTCTCAAAGAAATATTTAATAGAGACACCTTGTCAAAACATTAGCTGGGCGCAGGTCGGGTAACTTTCAACTAAGGGTCGGGGGTGATTTATAAAGATAGCCTTAAGGGTTGTTGGGAAATCTTTGCGATAAAATTTTAAGGACGATGTAAGAGTAAGTAGAGAAACACTGTTAATTATAAATAAGATATTCCTCGGGGTACAGGTAGATAAGATATTTTCGATGATAAATATCACTAGAAATGTTTATTAAAACGAAAAATGTGATGTCTTTAAAGCAGTTGATGCTGGTGTTGATTTTGTAGAACTCGAATCAGATGTGAATGAAACAACACTCAATTGTAAATGACACAAAATACAACATAAAACGACGTAAGCCCCGGTCCTTCGTAAAATGAAACAATTTTCAACCAGCGTTAAAATTTCTGAAAGACCTGCTCTTTTGTTCTTTCGCGAAATAGAAATTACAGGGCAAGCTTAGATAAATTTGTATTGGACTCAACGTTTCTGAGAAAATAACAAAAGAACTATTCACAACTCAACAAGCTTAGGTCTCGATGAAATCATTTCATGTAGTTCTATTCAGCTTACCGTTATTGAAATTGTTTATCATTTAATAAAAAAATATTCACTATCGGAATCATATTTTAATAACATGTTCAATTTTTATTCATTTCAATCTAATAGAGCACGAAAGTAAATAACAATATTTATCTATGAAGCAAATCATTATGCTGAAACGATTCAAAGATAATAAAGAAATTTGTACGCTGAACTTATCGAAAGAGATAAAAATGTATCAACGTATATTTAAAAGAACAGATTTCCGTCCAAAAAGATTCATCAGATAGAAAATTCAAAACCCCTAAAGCTAGATATGGATCTGGTACATAATGGACAAAGTTGTATACTTTGCTTCAACTTTATATCTCTCAGTAATAACTCGCGGTCGTAATTTTATGTGGATATATTTATATGGATGATTTAATGGTTATTTCTTGAGGTTTTTTTAACTTCGCATATCAATCATTAAGATGGTATATCAGTTTGACTATTACATTTTGGAAATTATTCCGAATTTTATCTTGGAATTATTTTATTTGAAGTGTTTCTAAAGACTACATTAAGTATTATATGGCCAGTTTTATCATCGTAATTACATATAGTAAGTATATTAAATGAAATGCTAAATAAATGATAACGATTTTATATTAGTTATGAAAACATTTTAAATTTAGAAGAATATAACTTATTTTAAATCGTGTAACATTCCATGAAAAGAATTTAATCAAATCTTTGTATTCTAACTATGTAATTTACATCATACATAAGCTGAAATCAGCGACAACAAAACGACACTCTACTTCATTAAAACCATCCAACACACCAACACAGTGAACTGGTACGTTAAACAAATGTCGCTTCTATGTTTCTAACATAGATACCAAAATCGCTTAACGTAATCTTTAACACATTACACTTGTGTGTCGCAGTGCAGAACATCCCTATTTTAATGCAAAACACGAACTCAAACCTCGTTAAAGGCGAGATCGGTTTGGAACCACAGCCATATGTTATACGGAACCCGGGTTGAATCTGTACGTTTTCTTTGCGGCCTAATATATTCACCAATCGCAGTGAATAAATCAGAGAACGCTAAGAGTCTTACATGTTAGAGAGAGAAATCTTCACGGTTTAAAAACGTGTTAAATATTATCTAGTATTTTCTTTCGATTTTTCATTGTTTTCGTTAGTTTAGTTCTTAAATAATGTTTTATTGACGAGTAACCCGAAAGATTTATAATGCTGCCAATTTTAATAGTCGCAATCATTTATATAAATAGATATAATAAATTTGTGGATATTCGTAAAAAAGTAATACGCCTGTACACCACACCTGAGCAAAGATCGGTGTACTATTGAAAATATTAGGAGCGAATACCACCACATAACTTTAATGTGGGTTGGTATTTACACGTGTGGTGGATTTGCATCTGATACATACAGTTTCCTTCTTAGAAAGACATAGATAAACAAATTAAGCACGTTAAACTCAGTGATGCTTGCCCGGGTGTAAGCCTTAGTATTTGGTTAAGTTTCATGTTGTCTAGCCTCTGACCTATATCTATTTATTTTATTATATATATCATTTGCAGCTTCTCTCTGCTCTTATAATAATAAGTCATAATTATTTTTTTCTGTTTCAGTAATAACACCTTCAAAAACAAAAACATAAAAATCTTATCTAAATACAAAATTTGAACAAAAAGTTGAAGCCATTTACGAGATATGCGAAATAAATTGTTAAATGTATATACTAAAATTGCTCATTTAATTTTATAAGATTCGTAGAAGCATCTTAACTAAAAACATTACAATCTCGACCACATAAAGTTGTAAGTATATACAATTGTAATTCTTGGAATAGACGTTTCAGAATTCACATAAGGTGTGAATAACAAGACAAGGCTATTTATACAATTTAAGGTAAAAATCTCTTCGTTCGTGTAGCTACGCCCTAAAGCTATGATAATGGTCTATACCGGCTGTCCCAATTTTATTACATTTACACTTTTTGTCACCTTCTTCGTATCCTGAATTATTCGATGTCTGATGGTTTTTCGTCCCTTGAGTAATCTCTGATTTGCGTAAGAATATATTTATCAAAATTATTTCAGAGTAAGCGTTTTAAATCGAATATTACGTAGATTTTATTGAATAATACAAATTGAATAAACTCAGAGATTTAATATAAATGTATTCATAGAATTAGGGCTCTCTAGTAATACAATATTTTACAAGACAAATTTTGGTGACTCTTGAACATTGTTAATACAAAGAAATTTACATAAAAAACAATCCATCACAATAATTGTAAATTCTAAATAACTTGTACGTGAATTTAAAAAAAAGGATGTGTAATGCAATTCAATTTTTAATATTTAAAATATAAAATATGTTTGTTTAAAGAATACACACAGGGAGTAACTACCCTTAGATAAATATGAATTTGTAGATATGTAGTTAAATAAATTTATTATACTCATCTACTATATTAAATTTTTACTATTTATATACTTAGCGTGATTGAGTAACTAAATTTAAAACATAGCATAGTTTCGCATTAATAATATTACCAAAATAATAATTTTGTAATATAACTTATATTGTATGTGGTGTTATTCAATTCTCAAAATCAGTATTTACTTTGCTAGATAAAAGCCTTTTAAAGAATAAGTATGCCTTTGATACTTATTTCCCTTAGTTTTTTTACCTGTTTTATTTCTGGTACATATAATAAAGCGTTAAATAATGGATTTCCAATAACGAAGAAAAATATATGTGTATTGTTCATCGATGAGTGAATTTGTTTGTAGTCCGTTGTGGTTTCTACTGAAAGTGTTTATGGCTGCTAGAATTGCAGCGTGGAAAATATACGAGCGAACGTTGATGCAAACATGGGAATATATCCGTCGTTTTAAAAATATATAGACTGTTATTTTCAGAAAGTTGGATTTCTAATTAGTATTACACGAACGTTTCGCGGTTGAAATTGTTTTATTACAATATATATTTCAGTAACAAAATGTCTCATTCGACTAACTGCTATCTGCACTTGAATTCATTTAAGCTTTCCAACAGTTTAACTTGGAAACCTACCAAGGATTTAGGGCTCCGAATAAAACTAGTGAATCTCGACTAAAATGGTTTTCTTAATTCTTTTTAGATAGTATATTACAATTGCCGCATTGCGGGGTAACTTTCAACTTTATCACATCCATGGTTTCTAGGTATTCGTTACGGCATTCTATATAAATTTCGTTAGTTTGTTGAAGAATTCCTTAATTGGATACGTTTGGTCATGACACTACCGTTCGAGCGCAAGCTTCAACTTTTCGAAGCAAAAGCCCCAAATTAACTGACTCGGAGATTGAAGTCTGTGAATGTAGTGAAAACTTGGGAAAATTTATCTTCCCCCGGAAAGTTGAATTGAGCACTTATAGATGGCCTCCATTTGAATTTGTGGGTGCGTTAAACTTATCTGACACGGCCGGAATTATAATTATTGAAGTCATTTCTGCGATTGGAACAGGTCGAGTTCTTTATAGATTTATTTCGATCTAAATTGGATTACGTGTAACATATTTCTTGAAATTTTTTAATGTGAGAAATGTATTCCATTTATATTCGTAAAATTATATAGAAATTACCAGATGTTAAGCGAAAACAATGTCTTATAATACGAAGCATCTTCACGGTTCAGATAAAAATATTTTGATAGGAAATATTCGGAAACTCTGCCAGAAACATTGCGAACAGTTAAAGAGATAACTTTGATAAATTAACTTATCGAGTTGCTATATTAAACAAAGTTTGTTGCCAGTAAGTGTATAAGTTCTTATTCGGTTAAGCCTGATATGTTCGCACCGTTAGCATCTATCAAAAGATTTTTACTAAGCCGAAAGGGATAAATTCGTCTCGGTTTCCGACAGCCGAAGATTGATTGCGTACTAGAAGTGGATAAGAAATATACAGGCCTGTAAACATTGAAGGCCAAATGAACAGATGCTATGATATATCACTTCGACAATTCTTGTTATTACAATTGGTTATATTTAATAAAATCCAATACTGCAGACAAAACATCATAGATTTGATTGATGTAAATCATTAACTGGATTATAATTGGGTCAAAACTTAATTCAATACATTTTAATTAATTCACTGTAATGACAAACAACGAAAACATGACTTTTATATTCTTTGCATAAGTTTCAACGTATGTGTATCTGAGGAGCGCTAAGCTAAACGACAACGGAAATCCGGTCGAAATCCTCTCAGTGCTTTCTACGAAAATCCTATTCGGACAGATGAAATTTTCTAGATTTTTTTGTTTTACGTATTGCTTATTCGATAAACGTAATACCAATTGCATTCCTTTCACGTGTATTAGAACTTTATAATGTTAATTTATATGACACTTTATGGTAAAATTTGTGTACATAGTGTGAGTTTATTCATTGGATTTTTGGTTGATTTTTTTACACTCAAGAATGAAATGAAATGCCTGCTCTGCTTAATTATTACACCACACTTGCTTTAATGTGATTGAATTGTTAGTGGATTCACATATGACTATTTGTCAATTTATGTGTCAATTTTGTTCGTCTCATACACTTTTTGTGATATTTTACTTCTCTGCCGAGCACGAGCTCAAGGTTTTTGGCTGGTTTTGAACCTACAACCTTCTATTAAGATCGTGGTCTATCTCAATCTTGAAGTTTCCTGAGTTGTGGAGACTTACGGTAAGCGGCTTAAAACTCCTCAGTGCTGATCTCATGGCAATGTTTGACATTATACTGACATTGCCAAATAGTCTTAAATGAGAAAATTATTTCACCTTTTCAATGGATAGGAATCAGGGTCGCATTCGATGTGATAACAAAATGAAATTCTAAACGAGGATCCAATATTAAAGTAGGTAAAATACCTGCCGAATAACTCAAGGGACGCATCGGGAATATTTGAAAAGGGGGAGTTAGGGGGTTCACGACTCTTTATTTGACATTACAGGGGGGTAATGTTACTGAAATGTTGAAAATTTTATCCCGAACTGAAACTGTGGTCGAAGTTTTAAGGTTATTGGCTGAATGTAAACGCTACTCTCGCTATCATCACTTTTAACTGACAAACAAAGGGGTAAATTTGAAAGAACAAATAATCGAATAACTATATGGTTAACTTTTGAATTGTTTAAGAATAAGCCGTGCCTTGAATTGTTACGTGGAGTTTGAACTTAGTTGATTCTTTCTTTCAAACGATACCAAGAGTTTCTTTTTTCAGCATAAAAAGTAGTTTTGGACTAATAGTTAAATAATTACTATTAAACTTATGCATTTTTTTATTGATGGAATCATATATGTGTAAGTGCAGTAAATGATACTCTGAGGAATAGTTAAGTTAAAATATTAACAAAAATATTTCACCCCGTCTTATTGCCTCTATTGGTGACAGGAGGGCTGGTTCATTTCTCGCCCAGAGAATCGGAATTGCGATTCAAAGGGAAATGCTATGTTTGTACAGTAACTAATTTTTATTTGTAGTTATTTAAGGCCTTAATGTAAATATTATCTTGAAATTAAAATAAAGTCACAATAAAAAAAACAAAAGTTACTTTTATACTTAGTGGTAGGATTTTGTAAGACCGTGTAGATAGGTACTACCGACTCATCACATAATAATATGGTACTTACCGCAAAACAGTAATACTAAGTGTTGTTCTGTTCCAGTTTAAAATGAGAGTGAGCTAGTGTAACAGGCACAATGATCCCGCATTGACGATATAAGAAATGGTTAATAATTCTTAAATATATTTCTGTCTTCTATTTCTGTCACGGCAAGTATTTTCCATATTATTTTCCACCAAAAGACCCGTTATTCATTTAACACAGACAGTTTTAAAATAGACTTTTATGGGGTCTATTTATTTAGCATGATTTTATCTTTCAATCATGTCAGATTAGGTTTTTTTTTCGGATTCTTCGAAAGTTTGCCGAGAAAATTACTTTTATGTTTTTTTTTGTTAGTAAATATCGAGTTTAAAGTTTCAGCGATTAATTCTCTTTTATCCTTTGATGAAATTTGAAAGCGTCGGCGGCTGTATTTTTTCTTTTAAATCTTTTCTAATTTGTTGTTTATTTTTTCTATTTTTATTTTCTTTTCTGGAATCGGTTTTCGAAGTATTTGCTTCTAATTATTTGTCTTCTGGTACGTTTTTATCGAGTAATGTTTTGGTGGGTTCTTTTGGAAAAATTCGATCTATTCTTACAAGAATAAAATTAATAAGCTATTGTTTTCTTCTTGTTTTCTTTCAATGATTTATATATCTCTTTTATCTGCATCTCGTATATCATTCTTAAGGGAAACTGGAGCTTTGGGTTACATATCAGGAAAAACTTGGAACAAAAACATCGTACTTATTATGAAGAATATGTGTCTTCAGAGAAAATGATAAAATCTATCATGTTCATTATCTTATAATTAAATCTCAATTAATATTGAATATTATTAAGAATCTCTGTGACGTTTCTTATTTAATTTATTGGATTTTTTAATTAGTTGCTATTAGTGTAGTAATAATATAATATAATAATATTCTTTATTCAAGTAACTAGTGACTCATTATGGTTAATAAACAATATTTCTTACAGACTAGGTTAGTTGAAATTTTTTTTTTTTTTTAATGTTTCCATACTCCCGAGTCACCGCTGTACCATTCCGTTTGCAATGGCACAGCAACGATTCATGTATATGCAATCCAGTCTATTATCCATCATCCATCTAATAAACATTATTTTTTGTTAAATTAATTTATTTTATTCAGGAAAATATTAACGTTAAAGCATATATTTTGATACTACTGAACCAGGTGTTACAGGGATGTTGTTCAAAAATTATAATCAATCAAAAAAACCAATAGTTCATTCGATTGGACTCACGAGAACACTTGAACAGGATTGAATTAAATGTAAATATACGAATTTTATTAAAACATATTTTATAAAAATATTAATTTTAGTTTTTTATGAAACTGCTGTTATTATCATTATCTTCGATAAGATATTTAATTCTTACTTAATATTACTAAATAAGATTTGAATCATTCTTTCATATAACAGTAACAGTCTGTGAATGTCCCACTGCTGAGCTAAGGCCTCTTCTCCTCTTTTTGAGAAGAAGGTTTGGAGCTTATTCCACCACGTTGCTCCAATGCGGGTTGGTGGAATACACATGTGACAGAATTTCAATGAAATTGACAAATGTAGATATTTTCCTTCACCGTCAAGCACGAGATGAATTATTATCATAAATTAAGCACATGAAATTCAGTGGTGCTTGCCCGGGCTTGAACCCACGATTATCGGTTAAGATTCACGCGTTCTTACCACTGGGCCATCTCGGCTTTCATATAAATAAATACTATATTATAATGATCATCACGTTAAGCTATCTCTACACGTTCCCGGGGCTAATATATCTTAGAGCACGCCTCGCGTCTTTTTCCTTATGTTTTCAAATACATATATTGTAATATCTCTGAAAGTGCTAGTATTTCATTCGTTTAAGGGATATTGCGGATTCCCATTTAACTTTAAATAAGAAATCTTATTAAAAGATTTTAAATGACATTATTAAGCCTGTGTAAGTACTACTATATATATGTATGTAAAACGTACATAAACTATTATATATATGTATGTAAAACGTACATAAACCTCATACATATATGCAATAAAGACAAAAAATACAGAAAAGTATTTTAGGCAACTGATATCTATACTAATATATAAAGCTGAAGAGTTTGTTCGTTTGATCCGGCTAATCTCAGGAACTACGGGTTCGAATTTAAAAATTATTTTTGTGTTGTATAGTCCTTTTATCGAGGAAGGTTCTAGGCTGATTTTTATTAATTATACGCGGGTGAAACTGCGGGCACAGCTAGTAAATGATATAAGTGACAATGACAGATGTACTATAGGATTATTATTATTATTATTATTTTATTATGTATATGTATGTATAGCTGTTTGGTAAAAAAAAACAATCAAATAACTAAATTACTTTGAGCATTACATAAGAATACTTACATCTTTGATCGTTATACTGTTTAATATTAATAATTAAAAAAAAAAACTTTATTTCAGATATTTCATTTTATTTTTAATATTAATGTAATTAATTAGGAAGTAATAAAGAAAAAGTGTTACTATATCTAACATCAGACTTAGGTCGGTAACCGCTGAGCTAAACGGCCGATTACTTGGACATATAACTATCAATTGACCAAATAATGTTTGAGCCACACCATACTAGGAGACAAGAGCGGTCATGTGTGGAGCTCCATTATATTAATTGCATGGTGGAAGCCAAATTGTGACGTCTATATAATAGATGCGGTGTTGTATCAGCACCACGTGTAGGGTTAGACTAATTTATGTAACTTAGAGAATAATGTAGCGCTGGTTAGTTTTATTAGTCGATTTTAGAACGTAAATATACAATAATTTAGGGGTTGGGTTCTGTGTAGTACCACCTATTCATCATGTCATATTCAACAGACAAACAGCAATACATAGAATTGTGTTCCAGTTTGAAATGTGAACGAGCCAGTGTAACAACAGTCATAAGATACGTAACATCTCAGTTCCTAAGCCATCATCATCATCAATTAAGGATTATTTAGGACTTTTAAATTATGACGCAAGCCAAACCACGGGTAAAAGTCTAGTATGTTATAATACATACGGTAAATAACGAAAAGTTTCTCACCAATTTATGCATAATACTGTCCCTGTTTACATTCCATTCTGTGTGTTTGTTTGTCTAAGAAATTAGTGACGGTTAACATGAGTGTTTATTAAAGTAATATAATGGGTACTCATAACTTGTAAAATGTTGTACATTGAAATTACGGTTTGATAAATATAATCCACATATACATTATACATAATTAGACATATATAACGAAATAGTTAATGGAACGTTTTAATATATCTGTTTTGGAAATTGAATAAACAGGTTTATAATATACGGCAGGCGGACAGGCTAGCGGGCCACCTGATGGTAAGTGACCCATACACATTGGCAATACGCTACTAACTTTGATCTACGGTCCTTGGCCGTGAAAAAAATTCGCTATAGTCCGCTATAATTAACAATTTCTTTTACCTGTCTGTAAAAATAATAAAACTGCTAGATCGATTTTGAAGAAACTTTGCATGGTTATAGGTTCTATCTCATGCATATCACTTTCAGACGTTTCTCGATCGTGCGCTGCAGTTAGTTTCGAGTTTATTCAAACAGAAAAGTTCTATCAGTACACACACATTATAACTTAGTTCAGCGACAGTGGAATTTATCATTTTGCACGTATATATTTCTTAAATATTATATACTTCATATGGCCTTGTATGTAAAGGGAAATTTGATCTTATGTGTCAAAATATATAATCATATAATCTATGTACCTGTCATAACGTACGGTGCTATATCGTTTGTGCTATACAAAATAATCCCTAATTCCTTATAAAAGTGTTATTGGAAGTGACTTTTTATTTCATGTTGTTTAATAAGTATTAAAGTATATTTGTGCTTGTTTTTAATAATATACAAAGACACAGTATAATAAAAATATTTAAAATACTAAAACAATCACAGTAATTACATTGAAGTGCATACTATTTGAAGAGAACGCGTAAGTACGCGATATACGCGGCGCTTACGACTTTTTGGGCGCGAGCTATTATCGAAGAGCAAGGTAAATTGAATACGCTGTGTTAACTTATTAAAGCTTACCTACATTTATTTAAAAGCGAATAGAATGGAGTGTAAACATTGCTCATGCTTATTGAAAGTTGAAGAATCTATTAAATGTACTGCTTGCTTAAATATATATCATCATGGCTGCGTGGGAATTTCGCTTGCAGATTTTAAAAAGATTCTACCAATGAATAAAGCTAAATGGAAATGTCCAAGTTGTAAACAGACCAAAAAAAATAATAATATAAGTCCCATTACACCTAATGTCGCCAACGAAACCAATTTAGATCTTGCACAGCCCTATTCGACCTTGAATACTAAATCTATAATAGACCACTTTGATGAACGTTTCACTCATTTAAATTCATCTATTGAATCATTTAAAAGTTTTATAACCAATGAGTTTAAAAAAGTTACCGAAACTGTAAACGAATGGACAAAAAAAATTAAGCTCGTTGAATCATCAATTGATATGGTCATGGATCAAGTTAATAATTTTGACAAGGAAGTTACAAAAATACATAACATCGAATTGGAGTTAAATGAGCTAAAGAATTCTATGAAAGATTTAAAAGATAGCCATTACAAGAATGAACAATGGGTTCGACGTTCAAATATCCAAATTAGTGGAGTTCCCCAAAAGAAAGGCGAAAACCTTATACAGTTAATAAAAGTGCTCGCTGATAAGTGCAATTTCCCTTTGAACCCGGTTACTGACATAGACTTTATCACAAGAGTAGCGACTAAGAATGATTCCAATGACATCAGGCCTAAACCAATTATTTTAAAAATGCAAGCTCGTTACAAAAAAGACGATTTTTTGTCATTGCTTCGAAAATTAAAAACTATAAGAGCTTGCGATATAGGATTTTCAGGAATGCAAAATCAAATTTACGTTAATGATCACCTTTCTACTCGCAATAAAAGTTTATTCAATGAGGCAAAGCGAAAGTCAAAGGAAAAGGGTTATTTGTTTTGTTGGGTACGTAACTGCACGATTATGGTTAGACGCACAGAAAGCTCGCCTGTCCTGCACATCACTTCTGAAGATTGTTTAAAAAAAATCGTATAAGTGCGAAATTGTTTTATTTAAAACATAAGTTTCAAGTGTCTAATTTTATTTTGTTAGTATTTTTTCATAACTTTACTTTTTTAGTTAATGTCCATTTTCATGACTTTTTTAGTTATTATTTTATTGTTAGTGTTGTATATTCTTTTATGATTTTATTCGTTTTATCTAAGCAGCGTTCATTGCGGGAATCATTTATTTATGACTTATTAGAAATAGAAACTATGAAGGAATTTTTATTACAGATATGTAATATATACAATTATTATTTGTGTTTTAAGTATTCAACATGTTCTTAAATATTTTTTATCAAAACGTCCGAGGTTTACGGACTAAAACTAATCAATTTTATAAAAACGTGCTTAATTGCGATTATGACATTATTTGCCTAACAGAAACTTGGCTTTTACCTGGAATCTTTGACAGTGAATTATTTGATGCTCGATATAATGTTTATCGTAACGACCGTGATTACGAGCAGTTAGAAATGACAAAGGGAGGTGGTACTCTGATAGCGGTCCGTCGCGAAATTGATGTTGATGTGAGAAATGTTCAGTTGCCTAATTTTCCTAGTGCTGAAGTCACTTATATAAAAATTATAACTAAACGCGGTATTATTAGGAAAATTCTGCATCTTTTTTGTTGTTACTTTCCACAGAATAATTCTCAAACGGATTCACAGCTTAATTTTTTTGAATTTATATCTGATTTGATTATAGAAAATTCACAAGATGATATAATTATTACAGGTGATTTTAATATACGAGATGCTGTTTGGTCATTAAATAATAATAATTCAATTTATATCTTAAATCCCTCGGAATGTCTCCTTGTACATCAAATATTTGTTTTTATGAATTTTACTGGATTACAACAATTAAATTATATTCTTAACTTAAATAACAGGCTCTTAGACTTAGTACTTTCCAATCTGAATTGTAACATATCTCGTGTGGACCCTTTATCAGAACCTGAAGATGAACATCATCCTTCCCTTTGTATTAAAGTTGATATGAATACCATTGAGCGAAATTTAAATCCAGCTATTCGTGTTGTACGTCGCTTTCACAGCGCTGATTATGATAAAATTAATTTTGAATTAGCTAAAGTTAACTGGCAACACGAATTTAAAAACAAAGATATTAGTCAGGCAGTTGATACGTTCTATCTTATCGTAAATCACATTATAGAGACATTTGTCCCGTCTAAGTGTATAAATGAGATCAATAAATATCCACGCTGGTTTACGCGACCCTTGATAAAATTAATTAATAAAAAATTAAAATTCCACAAAAAATGGAAAATTTATGGCCAACAAAACGATTATAACAAGTTCTCTGAATTACGACTACAATCAAAAAAATTAGAAGGAACGTGTTATAATGAGTTTCTGGAACGAGCAGAGAATAATATTCGTTTTAGCTCAAAACAGTTTTGGTCCTATATAAAGACTAAAAAAGGTCATACATCTGTACCTAATGTAATGTATTTTAACTCTCAAGTTGGATACAATGGACACGATATAGCAAATATGTTTAATTCTTATTTTCATTCAGTTTTTGAGGATAATAGTGGAAATCAAACAATGGATCACTATTCTACTAGCGCAAATCAGACTATCATCAGCTCTATCGAGATTGTTGACAAAAAAGTAGAACGATATTTATCGAACATAGATACATCCAAGGGTTATGGTCCAGATGGAATACATCCCATTTTCTTAAAAAACTGCAGTAAAGTGTTA
Organism: Nymphalis polychloros; assembly: GCA_905220585.2. Lineage (NCBI taxonomy): Eukaryota > Metazoa > Arthropoda > Insecta > Lepidoptera > Nymphalidae > Nymphalis > Nymphalis polychloros. Next base: position 7,542,956 of record HG992267.1, read on the forward strand.
TGTGTGCCTTTAACAATGCTTTTCAAAAAATCATTGGACAACGGATTATTACCAACTATTTGGAAAAAATCTTTAATTACGCCGATTTATAAGTCTGGAAATAAAAACGATATAAAAAACTATCGCGGTATTTCTAAATTGTCAGTTATTCCAAAACTTTTTGAAAAGATTGTCTATGATACGATATTTCCATTATTAAGGCCTCTACTTACCTGTAACCAACATGGTTTTATTAATAAGCGATCCACTGAGTCCAATCTGTGTGAGTTCTTGCATACAGTATTGAGTGCTATGGAAGTTGGTTTCCAGGTAGATGTCGTATACACTGATTACTCGAAAGCATTTGATAAGATATCGCACAATTTGTTATTACAAAAACTTAACAACATCGGTATACATGGTGACCTTCTACGTTGGCTTACATCTTATCTCCGCGAAAGATCTCAAGCCGTTGCTATTAAAGGATATACGTCTAGTTTTATTCCTGTAACATCGGGTGTACCACAAGGTTCTCACCTTGGCCCTTTACTTTTTAACATTTTTATTAATGACGTAACTAATTGTTTCAAAAATTCTCAAGTTTTATTATACGCTGATGACACTAAAATTTTTAAGATAATAAAAAATAATCAAGACTGTTTTCATTTACAAGAGGATTTAAATAAATTAGGACAATATTGCATTGCTAATAATTTGCAGCTTAATGTTGACAAGTGCTGTGTAATTACATTTTCGAGAAAAAAAGAACAAATAATTTTTGACTATTCCATATTTAATACTAAATTAAAAAGGGTAACCGAGGTGAGAGACCTTGGGGTACAACTAGACAACAAACTCATATTCGATAAGCATATTGAGGAAATAGTGATGTAGTCGTATAAAATGCTTGGATTTATCTTTCGGCAAGGGGCAGATTTTAAAAATATTCATACCTTTGTAATTTTGTACAATGCTTTCGTTAGATCACATTTAGAGTATGCGTCAACTGTTTGGAATCCACAATATGCAAAATATGTCAACTTAATTGAAAATATACAAAACAAATTTATCAGGAGGTTGCGATACAAATTTACTTTTCCTGACTCTGTTTTTATGCCACTTGAAGAACGTAGAGAACAAAGAGACCAAATGTTTCTTTACAAAATATTAAATAATTTAATTGATTCTCCATATCTGCTCAGTAAGATTTTATTTAAATGTCCTCGTTTTAACGCTCGCTCTCAGGATACTTTTTCAATACCCATTTATAAAACTAATTATTTCAAAAATTCTTTTATTCTAAGATCTTGTAATAGTCATAATAGAAAATACAACCACATTGATCTGTTTAAAAATAGTTTAAGTAAATTTTATAATCTTGTGAAAAATACTTATTAGTAATTAACCATAACCATATTTACGTTAAAATTTTACTTTGTCATAAATAGTTATATTTTATGTAACATCAAAATTAGTCCACTTCCCTGTTAAAACAGTAGTGGAAACTTAACTGGCATAAGTGTTAAAATATGATTATTATATTAAGTTGTAATATACGATATGCTGTATGTTTCCCTAATAAATAAATAAATAAATAAATAAATAAATAAAAATTAACGTAATGGAAATTAAGATAATTACTTGTTATCAAACACCTCGCAAATAACGCGTAAATTAACCATGTTTAAGAAAATAGTATCTTTTGTTACCAAATATTTTAGACTAAAATCTAGACAACGAAATATCTCGCCTCGCGAACATCTCTTTGTACGAGCCGCGTGAATTTAGACGTTTCAAGGAATTTCGAGCAAGGACAAGTTAAAATAGATAACGAAGCAAAATATGAACACTGGAGCTTGTATAATAGAAACTTTATATAACAATATATTATGTATATAAAGCCAGCTGGTGACGTACATACATAATATACCTATAATATGGTTAATTTGGAAGACCGTACTACTTCTGGATGTTCAATGTAATTCAATAAAATAACACACAAATCGAAACCATAAATAACGGACTGCTATCAAAATAGTCATAAATTACAGCATTTAATATATAAAAATAGTCCATTTCGAAATAGGATTGGTCAAATCAGAAAAAGGGTGGGAATCAGAAAACGCAACCGACATCAAATTATCGTAGCGAAAATTTTATGATTGTAAACACGACTAAGCCAAAGTTGCCACGTCGTAAAATTTATCGGTATACCCGTAAATCTTGAATATAAAATGGCAACCTTTCCACTGGAATCGAGTTTTACCACTTTTCGTTAATTCGTATTTTTAGGTTATCAATATTGTAAGTGTCAAATTGGGCGAAAACGTTGTTGATGACTTCACTTAAAATCTTTTAGGGTAATATTTAACCTTAATTTAATATATTTTACTTCTTAAATGAAGTTGATATAAGAAAAACAAAATGACATAGCTATATAAGAAGAATAGAGTAGTGACTATGAAGTCAGTCTGAGTCGAGGTCACTTCAGCTACCGAGGTCAAGTCCGCTTAGACCCAGAGTAATTAAAATTTCCTTATGATTAGTACTTGCCCGTTAAATAATACATCAAAATTAGAACTACGTAATTTATTTCACAATATCCATCAACAGATGGCGCTACAGTACAAAAGTTGCACTAACGCCATCTCTAATCATAATAAGGAAAAGTCAGATTTGAAATAAAAAAAATATTTCTACACCAAATATAGAATCTTAAAAACACAAAAGTGGAAAGTTATCGCGAAGTTCCTGTAAGCCATGTATTGATTGATAGATCGGTGTTTCTTTCAAAGTTTTGATGTAAGGCGCTTTTGTTCAAAATCTTTATTTGTGCGAGACACACAGAGTTATTGAACAAGATGCTTAAGGCTCGCTATGCTTGTCCATTGACGTATTTTTTGGATGCATCATCACAGTTTTCAACGTGGTTTGCTGGACATATGTATATGGAAAAATTACTTTAGATGCATGCATACAGAACCACTCATCAGATATTTATACTGCCAACCAGCAATTCTTAGTATTTTTATAAATTAGTATTTCTTACAAATCCAATGTCTCACCACTACCCATCAGGTGGCTTATTTACCCATTCGCCTTTTTTGTTATTGTATAGGTAGGCGGACTAGCATATGGGCTACCTGATGGTAAGTGGTCACCAACGACAATGGCATTGTAATAGATGTTAACCATCGCTTACATCGCCAATGCGTCACCAACCTTGGAAACTAAGATGTTATGTCCCTTGTGCTTGTAATTACACTGGCTCACTCACCCTTCTAACCGGAACACAACAATACAAAGTACTGCTGTTTTGCAGTAGAATTTCTGATAAGTGGATGGTACCTAAGCAGACGAGCTTGCACAAAGCTCTACCACAGCGTACCTATTCGCCTATTTTATAAAAAAACGCTTTTATCAATCATGAGATAAATAATAAGCATATGAAATGTCGGTACTTATGTTTACAAATTTGCTTGTACGTTGAACCGAGAAATAATTAAGAGATTAAATAAGATTTATATATTACACAGCCGAGATGACCCAGTGGTAAGAACGCGTGAATCTTAACCGATGATCGTGGGTTCAAACCCGAGCAAGCACCACTGAATTTTCACGTACTTAATTTCTGTTTATAATTCATCTCGTCCTTGGTGGTGAAGGCAACCATCGTGAGGAAACCTGCATGTGTCAAATTTCACTGAAATTCTGTCACATGTGTATTCCACCAACCCGAATTGGAGCAGCGTGGTGGAATAAGCTCGAAACCTTCTTCTCAAAAAAGGAAAAGAGGCCTAAGCCCAGCAGTGGGACCTACACAGGCTGTTACTGTTATATATTACAGTCTAGTAGGTACATATTGTAAACAAAATAATTGGTTTAGATGAAACGCGTGTGACGCGCACCTTGAATTTCTCGAGGGACTTAAAGTTGGAAACTAAAACTCAGTTCGATACCAACCTTTCATTATTGAATAAGCCCCGATCAAACACTTTAACATATACGATAGCTTTACAAGTTGCGATTAACTTCCACTAAAAAAAGTTGGTTTAAAGTAAAATACGAAACCGTTGTTCCGATAGATTCCTTATCCAGCTACACAGTAGAAGAAATTGTTTGGGAAAAACTTCGGTAACTAAAAAAAAAAAGCCGGTTGGCGTGGTTGGTAGACTTTCGCGCCGCAGGTCGTGGGTGCAATTCCCATCCAGGACAGACATCTGTGTGAATAGACATGTCTGTTTGTTCTGAGTCTGGGTGTAATTATCTATATAAGTATGTATGTACGAAAGAAAAGTAGTATATGTAGTATATTAGTTGTCTGGTTTCCATAGTACAAGCTCTGCTTAGTTTGGGAACAGATCGCCGTGTGTGAATAATGTCTCAGGATATTATGTTATCATTATCTAATCAAAAAGTCAACAATATTGAATTGTCATTTTACAATATTAAATTTAATGTAAAGCTACCGATAACAACGGAAAGGTAACCAAATTAACTAAGCAGTAATTATATTTGTTCGTCAATCTAAGTGGCCGTGTGTTTCTCGGGTCAAATCATCAATCTTCGAGCCCGTTGTTTGTTATAAACTTTTTCGAGGATCCAACTTTCGGGATGAATTGGGAATTGTATAATCAATATTGATTTTAATAAAATTTTCCCTAATATAAGCGCGATGAGATTTTGAAACAAGACATATTTAAAAAGACATTTCTGTGTTATATTTTACTAGCCGTACCTACTACGGGTAAAATTCATAAAAAGTTACCTGTCCCACGGGGAAGTCCTGTTGTTCAGTATTGTATACGTTGCTTAGCGGACGTTTAGCTGAACAGAGACTTCGCTCTTTCTGTCATTATTGATTCGACATTTGAAAGAAGAAGACACAGCATTGTTTAACTAATCGCACGCTAAACGTTTGTCATACTAAATGAAACTATACGAAAAGTTCTGATGAATATTTTTTTTTGCCTATTTAACTAAAGGACTTTTGTCCTACACAGTCACGTCAATCTTATTATCCCTTGTACCTTTTTTAACATTACCTTTTATTTATTGCTATTAGATGAAATTGTAGGAGCATCCTAACAGATTCAGATAAATGATCTGATAGAATGCTCTGAACTCATCCAACATCGAACAAACATACTTTTAAATTAGTTGATAATAACTTAAAATTATAATAATTAAAAACTTCAAAGCTAATAGGAGCAATTTCCGACGACTTTTTAAACAGAGGTGCGATCTCGCAGGAGACACATTTCGAGCAAATGTAAATTCTAAACCCTCCCATGTCCCGTAAAAAGGTCTCCCCTGTTAACCCCGATACCGACAAGGTCAGAGGGTGAACGACGTTTGGATAAAAACAACCATTTAAATTCTTTGTTCACCCCTCGTGACATATTCTATAAACAAATGCATCTTTGATATAAACCTGATGAAATTAGCTTTCGAAATATCTGAATTGTATCGCTCTAATTGGACTTATTACTTGTCCGTGAAAATGTAAAAGCAGACCCAGAAAGGACTCAAATTTTAATAAAGTAATATTTAAGCATTGGATAGAATTGTTTTAAGAGAACGCAGATTCTACTCCTGAAGCTTAGTGTTTATCATACGAATCAAATCATTCAATTGGATAGACTAATAAGATTTCATTTTAAATTGTCAATGATAAAACAATCCAGACACAATTACACTTTTCCCCAATTAAGCAACATAACTATGTCAACTATATATATTTAATTATTTATTTCTCTACCGGTGACAGGGCTGAATTTTACGCCCAGAGAATCAGAATTGCAATTCAAAGGGGAAATGCTGCTAGCATTCTTGTCATCATTCCACGCGGTCATGACTTGTACAGTAGCTATTTTTATCTGTATATATTTAAGGCTTTTTATATAAATTGTTCTTTATGTTTGTCACAATTGTTTCAATTAAAAGCAGTCAAAACTGCGAAGCTACATATAAAATAATATGTGATACTTAAACCTTCTATGAAACGCGCTGAGTATACCGGTAAAAGTTTTTTGTATTGATTGAGTTGGTTTGGCATTACGTAGAAAGAAAACGTTTCCACATCTATTAATATAGATAGATTATATATAATAACAGCCTATGGTTGTCCCACTGCTGGGCTAAGAACTCCTCTCCGTCTGAGGATTGGAGATTATCCCACCACGCTGATCTAAGGCGGATTAATAGATACAGATGTTGCGGAATGATATTAATCTCATTAAAATTCAGTACCTTGCTTGGGTTTGAACCCACGATCTATACGATCTCTGGTTAAAATTCACGTGTTCTAAATCTGGTCCGCTGCTTTAATATCGACTTATATTGACTACACACTTTATCTTCTAATATGATTCATAATATTATTATTTATTACATATATAGATGAATTCCACGAAGGATGTATTGACTTAGCGGAAACAGAAACTTGCTATTACACGTTTACCTCTCATGTTTATATAATGTTTGTCACTGTTTCTATATATAATCAATAATATTACATATTTGTCAAAGGCGGAATGTTTGTTCATTGTAGTATTACACTACCAGTAACAGCCTGTGAATGTCTCACTGCTGGGCTAAAGCCTCCTCTCCTTTTTTTGAGGAGAAGGTTTGGAGCTTATTCCACCACGCTACTCCAATGCGGGTTGGTGGAATTCACATGTGGTAGAATTAGGTTTTCTCACGATGTTTTCCTTCACCGTCAAGCACGAGATGAATTATAAATACAAATTAAGCGCATGAAAATTCAGTGGTGCTCGCCCGGGCTTGAACCCATGATCATCGGTGAAGATTCACGCGTTCTAACCACTGGGCCACCTCGACATTACACTACTTATTATTAAAATTGGTAGGTTGTCAAATACCTTATGGTAAATGATCACCCCTGCCTAATATCTAGTCACTGTAAGAAATTTTAACCGTTCCTTAAATACGCCATCAACCTAAGGATTAAGGTGTTATGTACCTTGTGGTAAGTTATACTGGCGTGCCTTTCAAACCAGAACATAACAATAATGTATTGTTTGGTAGAATATGCGATGAGTACGTGGTATCTATTCAGGTTTGCACTAAGTCCTACCACCGAGTACACTTAGTTATTGCTCGTCAACAATCTACTACAAGTTCAGAATGAAACGAGTTAAATCTGAGAGGAACCAGCGAACGAAAATCAGCAAGATTTTCTTTTATTTTCTTAAATATTCGTTGCTTACATGTATTTAAATGGTATCTGTATACAAACATAAAAACAAACATTAATATGTAATAATAATGGTCTTCCTGACTGATTTCGGCCACGGCGGCCAACCTCAAGGGAGATTAGCCAACTGAGCAGGAAATATTATATTGCTCAAGTGTGTGCGCAAACATAGGTACACTCTCTATTCCCTAACTCTCATAACCCGATAGGACGGCAATCGGACACGACTGGAAAGAGTTCACGCGCAGGATCGACGGTTTTACGTGCTTTCCGAGGCACGGGAATGTACAAACTTCCAACTTGAAGACTCCGGGCTGCTACTGAGAATTTTTCGACAGAGAATCTCAATGATATTATACATATTGGCCCGTTCTGGGATTTGAACCCAGGACCACCGTGTCTGCGGCCTTACATGTAGCCACTAGGCCAACGAGGCAGTCTATATTAATATGTACATTGCTAATATCTGTATTATATCAATTAGGCATAAAAATTGTATTAGAAGTGGAGACGACAATAGCTGAAGGGATCTGGATTGAACCTACGACTCTTACATCGTTAGGCGTCACTTAATCCGCTATTGACGCTTCCATTAAGATCAATATATCCTAAAATTAGCACATATCTATGTTAAAAATTATCAATATTAATTAACTAAATATTCAAACTAGCGTGACAATGTCATAAATCATAAGACGAGACACGTCGTGACATGGAGTTCACAATTAGATAATTAGCAATGTTTTTAAGTTAATTAGTCTTGTTAATTATTAACTTGGAACACGTTAAGTTGTGGATCTCATATTATTACTATATATTATAAAACAAAGTACCTAACCCGTCTATCTGTATGTACGTGATAAACTCAAAAATTGTCGAATGGATTTTGATACGGTTTTCACCAACGGACTGAGTGATTCATGATGAAGGCTTAAAAGGTGTATAATTCATTAGGGTTTTTTTGTAAACTGCCTCAAACATGACGGTTAATTACGGCACACGAAGCATTACTGGTGTATTTTGTCAGCTGTACTAGACACACTTACACATTTATAATATTAATATAGATTTTATATTTATCGCAAAGTGTACAAAAGCTTAAAATGCATAAAATATTCTAGACTCGCCATTGTTTAACAGAATTGAACGCGCTATAGTTTTAATGATTATTTTTTTCAAACTATTGAATCATGACGGCTCAGTCGTTAAAAATAGTAACGTTATTTTGTATCAACCTTGATTGGATTGGTAGTAAATTCAATTACGTTAATTTTTCAGTATAATCCCTTGAATAGCATTTGTAGGATTCCATAAATCTGGTTATATTTGTTACAAAGTTTTATTTATTTACTGTATCTCTATGTACATAGTTTGAATGTAGATCATAATATAACTGGGACAACACATAATGTTACACACGCATACATACTTGGTGGTAGAGCTTTGTGCAAGCTCGTCTGGGTAGGTACCACCCACTCATCAGATATTCTACCGCAAAACAGTAGTAATTGGTATTGTTCTGTTCCGGTTTGAAGGGTGACTGAGCCAGTGTAATTACAGGCACAAGAGACATAACATCTCGGTTCCCAAAATTGGTGGCGCATTGGCGATGTGTTTTTTTTTTTTTAAAGAAATGTAAATGCCAATGTCTATGGGACACACGTTGGTGACCACTTACCATCAGTTGGCTCATATGCTCGTCCGCCTACCTATACTATAAAAAAAACCTATGAAATACTTTTGTGAAATAGCAATCAAAAATATTCTTTGTTATAATGTATTAATATGAAATTGTAGGTGTACTTTTAAAAGGTTTGTTAACTTATTATAAAGAAAAATATGTTAGATGTAAAAAAGTGGCATGCATTTGGAGTTGAAGCTTGCTTCATACCAAGTTTCATCAAAATCGGTTCAATAGTTCACCTGTGAAAACGTAACAGACATATATACTTACGTTCGTATTTTAATATTAGTATAGATTCCATGTCAGTATTATAAGATTCGCTGACGTCAGAGCTAATACATGACTTCGAATCCAATTATCATAGTACACATTGATTTGATTTTTATTTAATATTTTGTTACATGTATCCGAAATAAAATAGATAGAAAAAAGATTGAAAAAGATAGATAAGTATAAAACAGATGTTTAGTAAACACATTTTATTTTGCCCGGAATCTGAACGTTGGAAGTGTTGTACACCCCTCGTTCAGGAGGACATCATCATGAAATGCCGAATATTTTATAAACTATGTATATGAACATCAAATATTTAATCCACGCCAGAACATACCTGATCTTTTATAGATTTCTTAAACATAACTTTCACATATTCTCGAAATATGAAGAAGAAAAAATCCAATCTTTTAAGAAAATTATATCTCCCTACGAGGAACGCTTAATAATTTAGCTCGTAGAAAATGGATCTTCATTTTTTTCTCCTCCCGTATCACGAGGTTCTCTCTTGATAAACTTTGACATTGATGGTTCTTTCATTTTCGTCGTTCTGCGTTTTTTTTTCCGTAAAAATTCCTATACATAACGTAGATTCCGCTGAGATTCGTTAAATTAACATTTCGTTTTTTTATTACATTCTTTACAAATACAAGACGGAAACGATGGGCTGATGGTACAGTTAGAAGTCGTTATTTTAAAATATCATGGATTCAAAACCTGTTAAGTACTGTAATATCTGACAATCAATATCTGACAAGATTAATAATAATAATAATGTACTCGTAAAATGTGTATTAAAATTTACCTATTCAAACTTTTACCTTTAGTAAAAATATATTTAAAATCGTTTTAATAGCAAACGTGAAAACTTGTGTTATATAGAGCTCGGATAAGTTTCCAAGATTGCTAACACACGCCAGCCTTGCTCAGGAGAATTAATTTAATCAAAAATTAATCAATTACTGACAATACGGCGTGAAAACAAAGCGAAGCGATTTCGTTTTTTTTTTAATTATTAGTTTTTAGTTTATATCAGCAATTATGCTTTGTAAAATATATATGTTCAAATTATAATTTGTATTAAGAAGTTTTAATGGACGATCATTGGATTAAATCAAAACAAGTCCAGTAAGATTGAACATGTATTTATAATTCATCTCGTGCTTGGTGTCTAGTAAAAATATTGCCAGGAAACCTGATCGTGTGTACATATTTTTGGTAATAAAACGATCGCTAAGAGGACATAAGAAATAAAATTATCAAATTATTATTATTTTTTATTTATGTTACCAGTAGGCGAACGAACAAATGGACCATCTGATGGTGAGAGTTCACGATAGACATTGGCATGATAAGAAATATTAGCCATGCCTTACATCGCCAATGCCCCACCAACCTTGGGGACTAAGATGTTATGTCCCTTGTAGTTCCACTCACAATTTAAGCCGGAACACAACAATACAAAGTACTGCTGTTATAATCTAATTACTATATAACGATATAGTTACATAAGATATCGCATATATGAGCTGAGATCGTTATAAAAAAGAGACACCGTTACAATCGAATATCAATCCATTCGATTCAAACGCGATACCAACTAAATAGTCGCTGACATGCAATGCTCGGATTTCAGTAATTGTTATCGATTTTATTTCGTCTAGCTGAAGTACTGTCGACGAGACAAGTGTTCTATGTTTTTATTTAATTTAATTTTTTATTTTAACTCTGTCACCACTTAAGTTCATGATGAACATTAGTGCTAGTAATTATTATTAGTTTTCGTCTAGCTGAAGTACTGTCGACGAGACAAGTGTTTTATGTTTTTATTTTTTATTTAAAATATATAAATATTTTAAGGCAGTAACAACTTCAGTTGGTGATAAATATTAGTGCTAGCTATATTGAAATGTCTTGTCAGTACATAACATGCGGCCTTTTTTTTTTTTTTATCTCTGGAAAAACGCCTTGACGCGTTTCCCCCACATGAAGTGGGGGGGGGGGTATGTGGGGCTCACAGGCACTGAGCGCCGGAATACCCACTAAAAAACCAGCGGTATCCTCTCCGTCTGGTCGGGGGGCGCCACGGGATCGCTTGCGCAAGCTACCGTGAATGCCTGAACGGCCTACATATCATTATACCATTACACAATATACGGTTAAGATATAAAAGTATGTAAGGGTAATTTGGGAGTACGTGACTTCGTTAAAAATGTTAATTTAGCACTTGACTGTAACCATTACTTTGAAGGAGACAATCGTATTATACTCCCACCCTTTTCAAGAGGGCACGTCTGTGTACAATTGATACAGCAATAAGTGAACTATTTGATAAGCTATATAATATTTACCGATAAAATCTATATAACCTAATAAGCAACGACTTGTCTGATTAATGTCATATTTACATAATGTACATATATATACATTTGTGTGCATGAACACATCTGTTTGACTTGAGTCTGAGTGTAATTATCTATATAAGTATGTATTTACAAAAGAAAAGTAGTATATGTAAGTATATCAGTTGTCTGGTTTCCATAGTACAAGCTCTGCTTAGTTTGGGATCAGATGGCCGTGTGTGAATAATGTCCCAGGATATTATTATTATATTATTATTATTATTATTATAAACGTATATGTGCTTTATCGAGACAACAGAGTTATTCTGAGAACCAATGGATGGTGTTTAAATAGATCCAATATCGGGTATGATTTTCGTTTTATCGTTTTCATATTTATTGAAAGAAATGTAGGAAGCTGCTTGATAAGAGGTTACCGCCAGATATGTACATAAGTGCTGTGATTAATATTAACAATCACATCGTCATTACACAACTAAGCTTGGGAATTGAGATGTAAAGTACCATGTGTCTGTTTTTTAACTGAATCACCCTTTAAACTGCAACACAACAATATCAAATATTGCTGCTTGGTGCTAGAATAGAATGCAAGTCCCCTCAACGGACGGACACCAAGTAAGTCCGTCTTTTGTTGTAATTATTAGATATTCGTGTTTATGGGTCAATTATTATTTAAAACAAAGTGTAGAGTCATCATGGCCATGGAATTCTTTAAATATGTATATTTGATATAATTTGTGTTAGATACGATTTTATTATCATTTACAGTAACGACCTGTCAATGTCCCACTGCTGGGCTAAGGCCTCCTCTCCTCTTTTGTGGAGATCTTTTGGAGTTTATCCCACCACGCTCCAATGCGGGTTGGTGGAATACACATGTGGTAGAATTTCAGTTAAATTAGACACATGAGGTGAAATATAATTACAAATTAAGCACATGAAAATTCAGTGGTTCTTACTCGGGTTTGAACCCACGACCATCGGTTAAGATTCACGCGTTCTCACCACTGGGCCATCGCGGCTCATATCATTTATATAATATAAAATAACACACCATTATATTATATGAATATCAATGTATCAAAGTATTAAAATAAATATTCATATATATAATAAATAGAAACGTATCCGAGGCGTAAAGTAAAATATTTGTGTTATGAAAAATTCAAGACGTCGCATTTAAAATGCATTTTTTTTTTAAATAAAATAGTTTGCAAACTGAGCTTTTGAACAAAATGGCGTGTTTAAATAAACGACGGGGAGTGACTCTCGGCTGTGATTCTTATTAATATTAGACTGTCACTGTGACATCGTTCGTATTGAATATTATTTTAAAAAGAAAATTTATTTGAAATAATAATAATATCTTGGGTCATTATTCACACAAGGCCTTCTGATCCCAAACTAAGCAGAACTTGTAGTATGGAAACCAGACAACTGATATACTACATATACTACTTTTCTTTTGTAAATATATACTTATATAGACAATTACACCCAGACTCAGAACACACAGACATGTTCATGCATACAAATGTCTGTCCGGGGTAGTAATCGAACCCACGACCTGCGGATTCAAAGGAAAGGTCTTAGCAACCACGCCAACCGGCTCGTCACATTATTTAAATTCTATAACTAACAAAATGTCGTAAATCAAGGCAAAAGTGTATTTATAGCTTGAAACGATTTCCAACGTGTTGTTTCAATTACATGCACATGTCGCTGAATTATACACCACATGCAGTTTTCCATTCCACCAATTTTTGTTTTTTTTATTCATCTCGTGCTTGCTTGGTGTAAGTGAAGTGGCGGATGAAAATCTGCGTACCTATCAACATGCTAAATCTAACTACGCAGGAAATTATAGTAAGTTGAGTAGGTGTTCTACATATTAATGAGATATTGAGTAAAATAAAGTAGTCTGCAAATGGCCCAGTGCTGGGCACAGGCCACCTCTCTCGAAGCATCAAGCTGAGCAACACATTACATTCGATATAGGCCGGCTTACTTACGATGAACGCCTTCATGAGATGAATTTCAAACATACTCGTTTTACAGAAAGGGGAAGGCAATCGAAAAAAAAAAAAAGTTAACCTATATGCTTCCCACGGGCTGAACTTTGTTTTATACTAAATTTCATCAAAATGGATTCATTTGTTTAGCCATGTAACCGAATTTATAATATTAGTGAAGATAAAAGCACATTAAAATAATGGCGTGAGATTGATCCAGCAACCACTAACTAAAGCCTTAGGTCGAGTATTAATATTGAAACTAAAATATGAAATTGGTAGTATTTTTTAACATGACACTCGCATGTAAACATAGTTCCAAATTTCACGTGAAATTCAGTAAAAATTTCTAGATTTTTTAAATTGATTTTAAAAAATCTGATTTGTTTTTTATGTATATCGAAACACAATTTTCTTATCAAAATATTCTCACTTTTATAGCCTTAGGGTGACTTGATATATCAGGGAGAAGTACTTAAATTGAACATCCTGTAGAATTTTTTTAATGAAACATAGTGGATTATTTTGAAAGATAAAACAATCAAATGATCTGAATATATATCTATACAATACAATTATCACATATTAATTACTAAAATTAAAGCATGGAAAAAAAACATTCATTAAGTCCGACATGTAATAAGTTATTAATACATACCTCATACAAAAGTGTAGTAACTGACCAAAATACAATTTCAAAAAATTTTGAAATAACATTTATTTCTTTATCTTTAATTGGTGATAGGACTTTGTGCAAGCCCCTCTGGGTAGGTACCACCCTCTTAGCACATATTCTACAGTTAATTAGCAATATTTAATATTGTTCCGGTTTGAAGGGTGACCCAATCTCCCTGCAGGCACAAGGTACATAACATCATAGTTCCCAAAGTTGGTGGCATTGGCGATGTACGGAATGGTTTATGTTCCTTACATCGCCAATGTCTATAGACAATAGTAACCTTATCAGGTGGCCCATGGCAGGCAGACTGGTATCTGGCTGCCTATTTCACAAAAAAATATTAATGATAAGGACAATGTGCAAATAGAACCATGGTAAATATTTTTATAGCCAATATTAAGGCACATTTAGGATATAAAAATAAAACATTTCGTTCGAATTTACTTAAATATTTCTAGCAAGATTCAAAAGACAATCACCATAAAATGATCGCGTTAACAATACATAATAATCTAACATTCAATACTCATATGGTACTGTCAAGTTATATAATTTTATCCAACATTATGAGAGAGATATATATAGAGCTGTAAGTGTGAAAGAGATAGTGGATTCACGTTCATATTGTCATGGCAATATCCGAGATTAAAAGTAACGCCTCGACTGCCAGCGAAAATTCAGGTATCGTCGTGGATAAAAGTGCTTTTCCATTTTTTTCCCTCTCGCGCCGCTACCTCTATTGTATTTTGTATAATGGGGTGTTTTTTTTAAGCATTTCAAGGCGTTTAAGTGGCGAAATTGTTCATAATTAGGTGTTTCATTTGCAACAACACTATATTGTGTGTAACTTGTATTGAATAAAAATGTTTTTATAAAAATGATCCTCCTTTACAACGGTTGCTTCAAAAAACGATACACACACACTCACACACTTATTTTTATCTATAATAATATTATAAATACGTCTAACTAAACTAACTTTGTCTGTCTGTGAAACTTTCACAACTAATACGCTGAACCAATTTTGATGAAATTCTGTATGAAGCTAGCTTGAATACCAAGAATTCTCGATAGAAGCTTACGAAAACTACATTTTTGTATAAGTAACCGGTATTCATTATAAAGTCTCTTTTAATGTCCTTGTAAACTCTTACCCGATACGATTTATTTGGTGGAAGTGCTTTGTGCAAGCTCGTCTGGGTAGGTTCCACAAGGCTTTACACATACATATGAAAAATTATTAAGTCAATCGAAGCAAGCTAAACGGTAGGCACGAATAACAAATGAAGATTTGTTTATATAACTTTTAAGATTTTTATACACATGTAAAAATATACATATATTTAAACACATTTCTCTCACACACACATAATACCATATAAACATGACATATAAACATACATAATATATAACTAAAATATCATAAATATTATATACACACATTACCTACACATTAAACCTACAACTTAAAAATATACATCATGCCTATATATAGCATTTTAGTGAACACAACGTTAGCGCGATTTAGGAAGTTTATCTGTCAAGCTGTTGGTTTATTTTATGCACAACTTCACATAGTATTATTTAAGGCTCAGTGTAATTTAAAAGCCTGTATAGATATAAAGTGTATTTAAATTATAATAGCTGTTTCGTTGTCTTGTAGAGAAATGGAAGTTTATATAGTTATTTTTCATAGCTTACGGAGGCGAACGAGCATATGGGTCACCTGATGGTAAGTTATCACCAAAGCCCAAAAAAATATACATTGGCATTGTAAGAGATGTTCAACATCGCTTACATCGCCAATCCGCCACCAGCCATCGGAAATAAGATATGATGTCCCTTGTGCCAGTAGTTACACTGGCTCACTCACCCTTCAAACCGGAATACAACAATACCAAGTACTGCTGTTTTGCGGTAGAATATCCGATGAGTGGGCGGTACCTACCCAGACGAGCTTGCACGAAGCTCTACCACCAAGTAAAATCACGCATCAATATTCTATATAAAACTTCACCGAAACTCGCAAAACAGTCACAGATTATTTTAATTCATTTTTATATTTATATATGAATGGGTTCGAATTTAATGAACGAATCAACTACCCATTCCTTGTTCGAAATTCAATTTACTCGTCCTTTTAAAAAGTTACCGAATAAACACGTAGTTCAAGTTAATTATTGTTACACGCGTCATATTTTTAAATTCGTTTTCGATTTTTGAAATCGTCGATATTTTTTTCGTTGACTGATTGGCTGAGAACACGAGACAGTGAGCATTTAATTATTTTTTTTTTAGAAACCTTGTCTCGTCGAATGTACGAAAATTTTCGATTCCAGACTTCCTGAAAAATCTAGCGCGTTTGCGTGAGCTAGGCTCTCTGTGTCTAGAATATATTTCGACGCTGCTATGTCACGAAAAAATCATCTTAACACAGACATCCGAAATGTTTGCTTAAATAATTCTTTTAAAAACGCAAATGTTTAATGTTTGCGAGCAAATGCAAATTAATAGTCCTCATTATTTAATTTAAAAAAAATATATATGTAGGTGATAAAGATAATTTAGTTTCTATTGATTGATTTTCATACAAGACGTTATATAATATAAATATAGTTAACTATGAAATATGAATATAATTAACTATGTATTTATTAGTTAAATTTAATTAAGAGTAACTACAAAGAGTCTGACCGTTTCTGCAGAATCTATCAATGAACCTATCTAACACGTACTTAAAAGAGCCTACTTAATCAAAACAGCTTGAATTTCTTTACGTATTAATATAATTTTCATAATTATTTAATATGTGAAAATTAATTAAGAATATTGACGTAATTATAACTTGTTATGTTCTTATAACATAAAAGATGTATTATAATAACACGCTATCTCATATGATGCTTTAAACTAATTAAATATGTATGTACCAAGAATTTGATGTAAATATGTATAATAACATACAATATTACGTAAGATATTTATTATTATATATATAAATAATTATTTACATAATTCAATTGTTTATAGTTGAAGTTTTGTGCTTTTTTTATTGTATAAGTAGGTGGACGAGCATATGGGCCACCTGATGGTAAGTGGTCACCAACGCCCATAGACATTGGCATTGTAAGAGATGTTAACAATCGTTTACTTCGCTAATGCGCTATCAACCTTGGGAACTAAGATGTTATGTCCCTTGTGCCTGTAATTACACTGGCTCACTCACACTTCAAACTTTGTGGTAGAATATCTGATGAGTGGGTGGTACCTACCCAGACGAGCTTGCACAAAGCTCTACCACCGAGTAGAACTAATAATTTTATTGCCGGTTCGTATCAGTTGAATCTATTTACTGTCTTAAATTTTTAAGATAAGACATATTTGAATATAAGATATATTTATGTACTTTTTAACAGATCTATTTCCATCTTGTATTATACCTAATATTGGCACAATATTGTCCGCACGAATGAAAGCCGTCAAGTGGTTATTGAATTGAATAACGTATCGTTATATGTACGAATCCATATTGTTATATAGATTTGTGTATTTTTATACATACAATAGATACGTGGGCAAGTTTCCACTACTGGCCTATCTAGGCTCATGATATGTTATGTAATGAAATCTTTATAAATGTCATCATGTCATGTCATATTTTATGAACCTTTGATTCGTATTTTTCAAAGTACATAATATAATACCCACGCATCGTTTTACCAAACAGATCATTGCTGTATAACGGGTAATTATTTTGACGTACTTAAAGACGTTATCATTCAATATATATATATATATATATATATAACATTATTTATTTAAAATAAATTGGCTAATCGGCAAATGGGCCACTATCGTCCATAGATATTGGCTATGTGATTAACAGTAACAATCCCTTGGTAATATGGTGTTATCTCCCTTGTGCATATCAACATCAAAATATATGTACAGTGTACATATTAGATGATTTTAATATTTAAAGCAGGTCCTTTGTTATAACAGATAGCGTCAGGATTAAGGCAGAACTCAGAGTATCAAGAATTACGCCCTGCAGTCGGGCATAGTTAATTGGCTAAGCATATACCCGAGGGATGTAAGTTCAAATCAAATTTCAATCTATTAACACTATTTTGAAGTGATATAATATGTATATGTCATTAAAATAAATCAATTACAAATATACTATCAATATTCATTTGTAATTACAATTACGCGTGTATTGTAGAATTGAAATACACGTCATAATTGGGAAATGAACCCGTTACTACAACCGTTTATAAGCACAAAGCAAACTAGTTATAATGCCCGCTAACTTTCCCTTACATAAATCTCGGACTTACAAAGGAAAACACCGTTCGAGTAATACGTCAGGTAGTGACAACCCCCTTTCCCCCTGTGATGAATGTCCGACATTACGACGAAGATATCGCCAGTAATAAATATTATTAATAACGTATTACATTTCTTTGTTATATTATTCAATTACTTTTATTGCTGAGGCAATTCGTGGCGGCTTTTTGAATAATTTATGTATGAAATATAAAATTCCCTTTTTTAAATTAAATGAAGTGACGAAACGGTCCAGTGGTTAGAACATGTGTTATATGGTAGTAAATTTTACCTCGTTGTTCATCGGTTGAGGAAAATCTCGTGAGGAAACCTGTATCCTTAATCCCCAGGATGGGAGCATGGGAGCAATATGGAATAAACTCCAAAGACTGTCACTTTTTTACTTTAAGATTATTATAGTTTAGATTAACAATTTAAATGTCCATAATTGATGAACAGAACAATACAAGCGTTAGAAGGTATTAACGTACTTCTTAAGTCAAGTTACAACCAAACCAGGATTCGATTATTCGGTTATGTGACGCTTCTGTGATGATGGAATTATCACACGAAAATATGACGGTATTATATGTGATCTTCATATAGATAAGCCTGAAAGCGAAGCGTTACCAAAATTCGATCCAGTCTCAATACAACAACGGAAAAGTAACAGCTTGTGAATATCCCACTGCTGGGCTAAGGCCTCTTCTCCTCTTTTGAGGAGAAGGTTTTGGAGCTTATTCCACCACGC
Source organism: Nymphalis polychloros (assembly GCA_905220585.2). Classification (NCBI taxonomy): domain Eukaryota; kingdom Metazoa; phylum Arthropoda; class Insecta; order Lepidoptera; family Nymphalidae; genus Nymphalis; species Nymphalis polychloros. The sequence continues at coordinate 7,562,245 of HG992267.1, forward strand.
TGCTCCAATGCGGATTGATGGAATACACATGTGACAGAATTTCAGTGAAATTTGACACATGCAGGTTTCCTCACGATGTTTTTCTTCACCGTCAAGCACGAGATGAATTATAATCACAAATTAAGCACATGAAATTCAGTGGTGCTTGACCGGGTTTGAACCCACGATTATCGGTTAAGATTCACGCATTCTTACCACTAGGCCATCTCGGCTTTTTTTAACAACAACGGAAACCTAAAGCTTAATACAACAAGATTCGATCAAATTCAACAACGATTCAGAGTTGATTAATTTTGCTTTTCCATTTGCGTGAAAAAATCTCCATATGATGTACATGTATAACAAATAACTTTACAAATTTCAGACTTTGAAATACCAAAAAAAAATCCAAGTAAAGCCAATCTATTTGAACGTGTAAGCCAACGAACCCTCGTTTCTAAATAAAATATTGAGGTAGGAATATTTTTTAAATGAACACACGCCAGGTGCTCTTGACGTCAATTCAGTGGCTCAATAGATTTTACATGACGTAGAAAATATCTAAATTTCTATCATCACCTCCTCAATAACAAGGATAAACTATTTTAGCCGAGGCGTAAATCCCTGGGCTAAGGTGGTCTGGCGAATAGAAAATATGATTTTATCCAAAGATTACATTGGTTTCAATTCCGGGAAATACCGATTAGTTTTCATTTCATTTTATAAGGTAGGCAGACCAGTCCTGATGGTAGGTGATCAACTCTACATAGACATTAGTGCTTTTATAAATATTAACCACTCATACTACAGGTATGTTGCCCAGCAGTGGGATTTTTAAGTGTTGTCTACCCATATATCCACTTAAATGGTTACAATAAAAATATTTCCTTTTGTTATTTTTTAACCAATGAGGTTTTAAAAGTATTTTCCAAACGATATATTCATCCGCATCGTTCTAATGCATCGTACGACACGCCGAGCGAATATTTTCACGCGTTTTTTTTTTTTTATATTTCACAATATTTCTAGAATGTTCTGTAAAAGCCAATATTTATCTACAAAAACTTTCGAAATTAATACCTTATTTCTTTATATAATGATTAACGGTATTAGTTATAAACGTGAGTAGTTAAGCAATGCTGTGTATTCTTCTATAAGAGAGAAATCAGTGTTTATCTAAACAGTCGCTAAGCAACGTTTATAAGTAATTTTAGTTTTTTTTTTTGTTTATTTTATAAAGCTACGTATAATTCATCACAATTTTTTTTTTTTGAAGTGATAACCTCTTATGGCAGGGTTCCGCTTCGTAACGTAACGCGTTACGGCGCCACTATTACCGACGCGGACTGCTTTACCTGAGAGTTACCAACGTAACGCCATCTAGCGTATACAGATAGTACTTATAATAATTTAGCAACTCTCAAGTACAAATTTAAATTATATTATATATATTATAATTAATAATAAATATTATCACTTCTGTTGAGCGTCCCGAGACTCACACGTTTTTTTTTAAATTGTGCATTTATCCCAGTATATTTTATTAGTTGTACATTATATACACATCCTAACGAATATTATAAATGCGAAAATGAGTTTGTTTGTTTGTTACGCTTCCAGGCCTAAACCACTACAATGATTTTAAAAATTCTTTCACCAACAGATAGCTACATTACTAGCGAGTAACATTCGACATATTTCGTCCCCGTAATCCCACGGGAACGAGAACTACGCGGGTGAAACCGCGGGCAATACGCTAGTATTATTCATAACAAATTACGAAGATAACAAAAAAGATATTTACGTATCCTACGTTATTAAAGTTAAAAATACGTAGCGAAGTTTTCAAGAATAACAGATGAATTTCTCGACTCTCGATAGAATCAGTATGTTGAAGCGGTGGTGCCTTCATGGTTAATTAACGATAGGCTTGAAACATGACAATACAATCCTACTTATAAAACTTACTCGAATCATATTTCTTTTGTTCCTTATTGTCATTATAGCAATACGAGCTATCAAATATGTTTTTTATTTATTCAAGGTATATGTATTATGGATGGTAAGTGGTCACCATTATATATATTACTCTTAAACATGAGGGAATATATAAGCCTCACTTTTTTCCCCGTTTGTCCTTTTTTTTTTTTTTTTTTTCGCTGGAAAAACGCTTTACGCGTTTCCCCCACATGAAGTGGGGGGGTATGTGGGGCTCGCCGGCACTGAAGGCGCCGGAATACCCACTAAAAACCAGCGGTATCCTCTCCATCTGGTCGGAGGGCGCCACGGGATCGCTTGCGCATGCTACCGAGACGCCCCGACGGTCGGCCCGCCTCTGCGGGCCTCCATTTCTAGGGAGGTTCCCGGATACGGGGAGCCCACCTAGCCCAAGCGGCTATTACGGCGGGGGGAGAAGGTGCGCATAGCGCAGACGCCTTCTCCCCGGTCTTCTTCGGTGGATTGAAACAGCGGAGGCAACCTCCTCGCGCTGCCGCTCCGCGGCCTGCTCTGCGACATGACACTCTCGCAGAAGGAGACCATTTCCAACCAGCATCTACCCGCGGGCACATAGGAGCCTTTTTTCACGCAGTGGAAACCTTCAAAAAGGTACCCGGCCCCTTTAGGGGGAGGATTCGGGTCATGTGGGATTCTTACCCACTAAAACCACTGCGATGGCCGTCTTTGGCACGGATTGGAGAGGTTGCAGGATCGTGTTGATATAACGTATCCGCGGCCCCTCCCGTTCTCTGCTCCACTTGTGACTCGGCGGAGCATAGGGCCTGATTCAAAAGGGCCCCCACAAATGATTGTTTTATCTCAAAAAAAAAAAAAACTTTGATTATAATAAAAAGGATCTTTCCCATCGGGGCCTGAAAAGACTAATGCCGTTGTGTATGCGCAAACACAAGCACGAGTTTGATTTCCTCACTTATAACTCGATAACAGCAATATGACACAACCGGAAACGGATCAGGCGCAGGATAGATTTACGGAATTTTCGAATGCTAACCTGAACTTTTGGCTGCTACTGAGATATTTCGAAGGGACTTCAGGTCAAGCCTGGGGTTCAAACCTCATTACCCACAGTATAATATACAGCACAAAGAGCAAGAAACAAAATTAAATATCGTCAGCCATTATTTCATTTTATGTTTTCGTCCGTATTTTCTGTGGTATATAGAAAGAGGATATAATAAAACATGTATGTTTTTATGTTCCATATATCGCCCTATACAATTCAGTTGAGGATGTTAAAACGTATATTAAGGCGTAATTTTCTTTTTATTCGCCATAAAACGTAACAGCCGTTTCTTTCTAACGTGTGAGAATTATTCTTTTGTAAATATATACCATGTTTTTCGTGGATCGCGTCTCGTGTGATTGATGGTGAGTTTTTGAGTAATACAAATTTATATACACTATATTTTGTATATAATAGGGTATACCAAAATATATATGTATATAAAGAAACAGTACAGTACAGCAGCAGCCCGTGAATGTCCCACTGCTGGGCTAAGATTCACGCGTTCTTACCACTGAGTCATCTCGGCATATAAAGAAAATTTCATTTATACTGTTATGTAAAACATTGGTTCTCAAATCAACGTTAAACACTTTTTAAGTTAATTGTATTATATATACATAGCAGAGATTGACTGTGTAACCACCATCCCGTATTGGAACTGCGTCTTGGAATTATCTCTAAGCCAGGAGCTGTTATTATATTGATATTACACTTATAATATTAAAAATTTATTATGAATCGAATTAAAATAAAAAATTATAAGTGATACAAAATTTATTTTTCAAACAGCAATAAAACAGCTCGGAACACAAAGCAGCATAATTAATTTCCTTTTAGAAGTGTATAATTCGTACGTAGTCGCTTACAATAAGGTACGGAACATAATATTTCATTTTCGGAGTGGCGAGGTGACAGAAACATTAGACTTTTGAGATAAAATTATAATGCCCTTTCATGGAATTCACTTGATATTTTTTCCAATTCTGCGATTTAAAAGACACGAAAATGTTTTATTTTTTTAGTGTAGTAGAAACATTAAATTTTTGTCACGTCAACAGTTTAAAAAAAGCGTAATTTATGGTATAAAATGTATGTACGATTGTTTGGTATTTTTTGTTTCGATGAGTCCTTACAAAATCCATATCCTCTACTTTATTAAGACAACAGCAGACTTCTTTAGCGAAATGATAATTAGTGTCGATTTTATATATATTTATATAAGTTATTTTTTTCTCGTTACTACGCTAGCACGCTACTGAGCTAATCTTCAGCTCTTAATCTCCATCCGCTCCAGCCATTTTGCGTATATCGTCACTCCACCTAGCCGGAGGGCGTCCTATAGTACGTTTGCCAAAGCGTGGTTTCCAATCCAGAAAACATCTACTCCAACGGTTGTCGGTTCTGCGCCATGTGTGTCCAGCCCACTGCCACTTCAGCTTACTAATCATTTGGACTATGTAGATAACTATGGTTCTCTGTCAGATCACCACACTTGGGAATCGATCCTTCAGATAAGCTCCGATGATTGGAGAGGCCTATGTCCAGCAGTGGGCGACATAGGGATGATGATGTTGATGAATCACATATGCGATTAGTATGTATTTCTGATCATTCAAATACTTTGAATTAAAATGATCGTTCGATGTCGTGCAATATTTTAATTAGGGTTATTTATAGCAGTTGTGTAATTAATATTAATGAATAATCTTTGTATGTAATATAAGAAACCTGTTATTATTACATGCAGTGTGTGTAACGGATGTGACGTAGTACCTATTTAATTATCAAATACGATCCCTATATATGTTTATGTTAAAGGTCGGACGATGACCAAATGGGACACCTGACCGTCAGTGGTCACCACTGCTCATAGACTATGGCTATGTAAGAAATAATAACCATTCCTTAAATCGCCAATGCGCCACAAACCTTGCGAACTAAGATGTTATGTCCTTTGTGCCTGTACCTTACACTGGCACTCTCACCCTTCAAGCCGGAACGCAACAATCTTAACTATTGTATGTTCTACAATCAAAATTGGAATTTTTCATGTATTGGAATATTTTATTTTTAAATAAATGATAGCTTATAATCTGTTATCAGTATATGTACTTGATAAAATACAATAAAGGAAGGTGCAGGCGCGCCTACACAAATACCACAATAGTGTATGAACTTAGACGCTAATAGCGTAACTACCAAGCGATATATTAATAATATCCCTTTTTCCTATTATTCTTCATTTAATGCAGAATATAGTTCCACTCCGACGTGCCCTCCGAAATCCCTCGAGGAGGGAGGAGTGAAATTGAACAATCATATAGCCCTTTAACTTTTTATGTTCCGTTAAATATATCGCCTTTTTAACTCGACTACGCCGAAATTAAAGCAGGTAAAGTGTTTGTTATATATGATATTAGCGAAGAATTTTATAATAAATAAAACTTGATAACAACACGTTAGCGCGATTTCATACACACAACGCCATCTATTAGCAGAACTAGGAATTAATTATATATGAAAAATAAAACATTTCGTATTTTTTTTTTTATTTGACTAAGTTTTATGAAAACACAATAAAACACATGGAACATTTGCACCTTAAGTTAATAGTCAAGAAGCTTGACGTCATACTGAAAGCTTCCATGACATATGCGGAATCACCGACCCAGATTTATTTACGTTGAACGCTGTCGAACTGTGACGTGTAGACAAATCTTTTGGGGATATCTAGATATATCTAGAAAAATCCGCAGAGCTAAAATGATTACTGTTTTGGTAACAGTCATGTAAAAGTCCCCATGGTGGATATCCAATTTACAGATAGTATAAAAAATAATTAACTTGTAAGAACTTGTAAAACGCTACTGCGATATTGACTATCACATCTTATCTTCACACATTTTTATGAAATAGGTAGGTGAACTACATGAGCTACCTGATGGTAAGTGGTCGCCACCGTTAATAGACTACGTAACATATACCAGTAGCAGCGAGAACTAGACCGAGGGATGCATCCATTTAGTATAGCATTTAACCGCAGTATTAAAAACTGAAGATAAAGGCTTAAGTATATATAATTCATTGCTAGTAAATAAATAAAAGTATTTTTCTCGAAAATTCGAATACATTTGAATTCGTATTGTCATTACTATAGAAATTTATCGTAGTGTCTATGTAACTGAACGCATCATCAATTCCTTCTTCACAATGGCGAATATGTATCTTGCGCGATACAATTGCTATCTCTAAATTCAGTTAAATTTCAAACTCTATCTCCTACACAGTAAGAGCTATAATGCGTATTTCTTTACGGTCCCGTGGTTAATGTAAACATTTTCTTAAATGCAGCCGTTGTGTCATTTGTAAACACTGTAATGTGTTATGACTGAGATAATATTCATTGCGTTTTTTCATTTAATTTTTACTGACTTTCAAACATTATGAAGCAAACATAGTTCCCCTTATCTAGTCGCACTAGCTGTACCATTGTTTCACCCGCGTATAATTAATAAAAATATAATAAATAAAAATAAGCCTAGAACCTTCCTCGATAAAAGGACTATCCAACACAAAAATATTTTTAAATTCGAACCAGTAGTTCCTGAGATTATCCGGATCAAACAAACAAACTCTTCAGCTTTATATGTTAGTATAGATATAGTTTACAAGGAATAATAATAATATCCTGGCACATTATTCACGCAAGGTCATCTGATCCAAAAACTAAGCAGAGCGCGTACTATGGAAACCAGACAACTGATATACTACATTTGCTACTTTTCTTTTGTAAATACATACTTATATAGATAATTACACCCAGATTCAGGGCAAACAGATATATTCATGCACACAAATGTCTGTCCTGGGTGGGAATCGAACCCACGACCTGCGGCACGAAAGGCAGGTATCTACTAACTATGCAACCGGCTCATCAAATTAGAAGGAGAGATCAGATCTTATGAAATGCTCAGTTCAATAAGCCGTTCATCTTTACGTAGTCCATTTAATTTTGATTCCGATACAATTTATAGCTAACCACCGATTTTAATTTATAACTCTAATGTATACAGCCGTAATATTATAATTAGGTACGTATTCAGTTATAAAACATTTGTTAATAAATTCAAAGTTCTACATACATATATTGCTATTCTTAGAACCTAGAATATACTCAAAATTAAAATGCCCAATAGAAACATAACGAAAATAATAATATTTGTTAACGCAAAAACGGAAAGTATTTATAACTGCAATTATGTTTAATAATACATATATAATGGACAATAATAAATACATACTGACTTCAAAATTAACTAGCTTATAACAGTTTAATATGAAATAAAAATAAAATTGTAATATAAGCTAGAAATTAAGCTAGAAATTAAGCCTATAATTCCTTATTATATAATAGAAGGTACCTCAGAACAAGACATAACAAAGACAGAGGTCCATTAAATTCGGACTTAATAGACCGATGGATTCAATGCCAAGATTCCATTTCATATCTTCAAAGCGAGCAAACGATTAATTCATCCTTTGTAATCAGGAACAGAAGACGGTAATTATAAACAGTTGTTTGATTTTCTTCTCTGAAGTTCAAAGTACGCTTCATATTTAATTTCTGAACTATTCAAGAATAAATTCAAAACTCATTCGTTATGAAAGTAATGATTTGAATTGCAATTTTTTTTTCTTGGTTCATAAATGTTTTTTATTTCTGTAAGTCTTCTCTAAAGGATGGGATTAGAAGTGTTTCCATCACAATCACAATCATCCTATGATTAGATTCGATATTTAGCTTTACGTCAGGGCAGGGAATTTTCAAAACTACTATGCGATAACCTTCATTGTGCTACTTCTGTTATTGCATTGTAGTATTTTAATTTAATTTACTTCATTATGTTCCACAAAACTTTTGATTTGATAGTTTTGAAGTATGTTTTAAGATAACTATAATTTATCAGATAAAAATAATATCTAGAATTTTTTGTAGTATAGTGAATAAATGTATTTTGTTTACTCTTATATAACGTTGTTAACAGAGATTAATATCATAAGAACATTTCATGAAAATTCATTCATTTGACGGCAAAAGACCTGGAGAATTGTTAGTTTCCTAGAAACGGGAGCAGGCCCTTTTGTGTAACGTTACAAGCGAAGCATAGGCCCCGTCCCCGTGAAATGGCATTAAGGGAGGGAGCCGTGGCGGAAAACGCTGAACGGGCAAGTGGGAATATAACTCTTTTATTCCAAATTATGTGTGCCATTTGCTGTACCTCGTTGTTTCCGGTTCTCATCAAGTTTGAGGTATTACCTTTTCCGAACCGGTAGCTTTTTAATGATCAATATTTATGTATATATCTATGTTGAATTATAATTTTGACTTATATGAATTTAAGAGAAATAGTACAAAAGTTTCCACATTCCGTTTCGCATCCACGGAGGACAGGATAGTTCGTTCTCGCACTGAGAACCAACATTGCAATTCAACGGGGAAATGCTGCTAGCATTCTTGCACCATTCTACGCAGTCTTGTTTTATAAACTTATTACATTCAAATCTTATTTAATATGTATATTATTATTATTATATTTGCGTGGTTCTGATAGAGTAGAATAAAGGCACACCATCTCAAGCTGTTGGTGTCGTAAGAATTGACTTAGGGATTTTTTTGTTGATCGTATCCATAAAATAAGCCAGAAAAATTTACTAATATTATGAAGACGGAAAATACTCCAGTTAAAGCTTTCTCAACTAAGGTAGACGTCAGCCAAGATTTTAGATACTACTGCAACCTAAATAATCATATTATATTTATAAGGGCAAGTGGATGATTTTATCAAATCACTTGTTTCTATTATTATTATATTAAAGAAATCTATAATAAGTGAAAACATTGATATTATCCACCTATCAAGAACAAAGAAAACAATTTAAAAACGATATATACTTTCGCCTGTATCGATGACATGTAAGACAATTGTAGTGTTATATATATACATATAATGTTATATTATTTATGTGAAGATCTAATATAATAATCGTTATTTACAAAATTATATCATTTATGTTAAAAATTAGGCATTTTAGGCTTAATTTAACCAAAAATTTCACATTATGTGAGCATCTATATAAGAATTCGTTATGATGAAAAATGGAAATATTAAATTTTATTTAATATATTTCTTACAAAAAGATACATGAAATGTCAATGTGCATATGATATATATGCCACAGCATTAAATAAATAAGACAGTTGTTAAATTATCTTAAAAATATAATTTAGCAGAAATAACAGTTATAAAAAAAGGTATAACAAACTCTTATCATAAAAGCAATGAATATATAGAATATTTACTAAAAACGAATGTAAAGATTAATGACGTTGTTAAAGAACATTCATTTCATGCATAAATACTAATCTAAATTCAGAGATAAGGATAGCGAACCAACTAACATAAATATAGATGAAGACAAATTCAAATATCGAGATCACGATGAGACAAGCGAACAGTTAGTTCACTGTGTAACGGCTGTCATGGGAAAATAAGACAATGTAAGTTATTCATGCGTGGGAGTTAAATTTCTAATAGCATTGGATGGTATACTAATGAGATAAAGTATTCCATATATCCATACAAGTACATGAAAAAACATTACAATAAAATTATGTTTATTATTATAATATATATTAAATCAAAAGAGGCAAATTCAATAATTTCATTCGTTAAGATTTTTTTTTTTTTATATTAAGAAACGTGATATTAATATTTCAATTTAGAGCGTTTGAATCTTTCTATGACTTCATAAAATTTGTTATTGGCTAAACATATATCTCTTTCGTAGACTATTAAAAATTAATATGACGTAGAATGAGATATATTTCTATTCATTTGGTGAAATAATAACAGCTAAATTTTATAAGAGACTAGCGCTTTACCAATGGCTTCGTTCGCGTTCTTAATCAGATTCTTCAAAAATACTTTAGGGGTTAAATTTTCAAAATTTCTTCTTAGTGCTAACCTACTGTGTAAAACCCACAAATTTTCATGCTGCTTGCACCATTAGTTTGGGCAGTGCGTTGATATGTCAGTTATCATTTTATATCAAATATTTGGATGAGCAATATCATGTAGATATTTTTTAAATTGAATTTATACCTTATGGTAACTGGTCATCAACGCCCATAGACAATGGCACTGTAAGAAATATTAACCATCATTTACATAGCCAATGCGCCACCAACCTTGGGAACTAAGATGTTATGTCCCTTGTGCCTGTAATTACACTGGCTCACTCACCCTTCAAACCGGAACACAACAATACAAAGTACTGCTGTTTTGCGGTAGAAGATCTAGCATATTTTATTCAAATAAATGAGAAAGCATATATATGGAAGCTCAATTATCCATTAAAAATATTCGAGTCATGAAAAGCGAAATTATTTATACCTTCCACAACTTCTTACCATATTTCATCTCATATTTTGGAATAAATATTCATAAAGATTCTAGTTCGTAACTTTTATAAAGATTTGGCGAGTGATTTATAAAACTCACCTTGTTATTTCTTCTACGTTTTCAATTTATTAGGAAATTAGAATTTTTACTAGAAAAGCTAACATAATCACTCAGGCGTACCTTTTCTGCTAGGTATTGTCTAGCTTTGTCTGGGACCTAAGGGAAATCTAACAGACAGTGTAATGCGCTGAGCACACGTTAGGAAATGTATAAAGTAAGACATTTATATTAAAAACTCGCTTGAAATTGTAAAAAAGGTTTGAATGTTTAAATTCATTTAAGTTGGCATTGCAGGATATATTCGTAAATAAAGGTAGAACGACGTGTTCGATAAACATGATTAGTCTTCACTGCTAGCTTAAAATGCTGCAAATCCCGAGGTCCTCGATTTGATAAAAATATATTAGGATTTTTGTCAATTAATTCTTAAATGCGCCTTATTCTGTCCGGTAATATTGAATTTGACATCCCATCGGATTACGAGAGTGAGGGAGAGAGTAGAAAGTGCACTTGTGTTCATGTACACACATTAGCATTTCGATATCTTCTGCGCAGTGGTTCCTCCAGACCGATTTTGGCCACGGCGGCCAATCTCAAGAGAGATTAGCCAACTGTGCAGGAGATATTATAGTGCACCAGTGTGTGCGCAAACAGAGGTGCGCTCTCTTTTCCTTAGCTCTCATAATCCGATGGGACGGCAATCCGACACGACCGGAAAGAGTTCAGGCGCAGGACCAACGGTTTAACGTGCTTTCCGAGGCATGGGAGTGTACACACTTCCAACTTCCAGACTCCGGGTTGCTACTGAGAATTTTCTGACAGAAAAACCCAATAACTATTTACTGGCCCGACCTGGGAATTGAACCCAGGACCACCGGCTCTGCGGCTTTATATCTAGCCACTAGACCAACGAGGTAGTCGAAAATGTTATATAAAGAAACAATGACACTATGGAAACGAAATAAGCACCGTATTTTGTTATCTAAACATAAAACGAATCGAATACATAAGGTTTGTTTTATAATTGTCAAAAAAGAAAACAACACAAGTGCAGTTCCATCTGTGAGAAGCTTCAAGTTGAATCAAGGTACTGTTCAAGTTATAGAGGCAATTTAGAAGAACTTTCGAAAGACACATTCTAAACTTGAAATAACTACGACTGCGGTGGAACTGTACTGAATACACTATTTCTTTATCAAGGAGTAAATATAAACTAATGCGGAATAAAAAATAAAACTTGGCAAGAGTAATTAATTTAATAGAGGTTGAATTTAAGAGATCACTCTGTAAGCCTTTGCATACTTTATGATTTTCCTGTTTTTCTTTTATATATTATTTGTAAATTGTGTGTTAATACAATTTTAAACTATTTCAATATTACAACTAACGTTTGTGATTGACCTTTTTCATTACTTTAATTTGTCGAACGGTAATTTTTTAATATAATATAAAATAATAACAATTAAACAAATTTATTTAAGAAAATTTTGCTAAAGGAAAACTCAATAAATGCCATTTTAAATTGGTAAAGTAATTATGATTGTCTGTTTTGTCACCGATTATGATAATAACAGAATTGACAAATCGTTATAAAGTTTCCAAAAACAATGATATAATCTGACCCAGAAACCAACTGCTTACATTGTCTATTGCATCAAAGGAAATTATCCGGTATTTTGCGGAGTTGTCAGGACTCGCATAAAATATGGCGATGGATTCCCCTCAAAGGGTTTAATGCTGTTTGAAGTTATCAACAATAATAGCGGAGGCGGAACGCTTGGAGATTTCGAGGATTAGAAATATAAACGGTTACGTACACATTGTTGTTATTTTTAGGCTTATATTTCATTCTATGTGTGAAAGATTTGAGCCTATTTTTCACGTAAGTGATAATGTCTATCTTCTAAGTAATTGATCAGTAAAAACGGTTTTTTTATGTACATTTCTGATCAAGATAAATTAAATACGATTGGATAGTCAAGATCGTTTACTCTTTACATACATTAACACAAATACAACTAAAAGTTTAAGCGCTGCAATATCTTTAGAACAATATTAAAATATAAAAGAAAATTAAAATTATTATATATATTGTGATAATTCAGGTATAATAATGAAATCAACAAATATTATAAATTCTACTAATTTTCAAAATTGATAAGATTTAATTGCTAAATGAAATCAGTAACAAATACACGTGTCCTATTGTATTGTAGTTGCGTGTACGTGTATAGTAACAGTAATCTTAAAACGCCTATTATTCAAAGCAATAATATTACGTGCAGTTGTTTAGTACTCTTAAAACATCTACTATTCAAAGTAATAATATCATAACAGTTTTAACATAATAACATCAAGATAATGAAAGTTATGGAGCACACTAAAATATGGATAAATTTAATGTTCGTCTCAGTTAACGCAAATTAGGTTGGGACCCTTCAAACTCTTAAACTATTCCAGTTCTCGACCCGTGAAATTCTCCAAAACTATATTATATTAACTTTGGCACTGTGTCTTTGTTGGAAAACGTCTGTGGTTCTCCTGAGAATGATACTTCAGTTATATGTATTTGTGAACTTTGACGTATGATACTCTTGATGAGAAGATGATCAGATCACACAATCATTTATAATCTAATTCATCTTCAACGTAAACACAGTGTATTGGTGCTTGAGATTTCTGAACGAACCTTTTCGACGCTGGTAAATTCTTGCATGAATTTCCACGGATTTACGGGGGGTGTGTTGCAATCCTAGCCGAGAGTTGGACTAACCGGTACAAACCAGTTTCTGTCCTAAAATGTTAGCGTATGCTATCGTAGCATGTGCAGGCCTAAACATATCTTGTAATAAGACTCAAGGTCCCTTAACCCTTCTTCATTTTAACTCGATGAGGTGAACCTCCACTAATTTTTTTACAAAACAAAGGAAATCATTCTATTATAAAATAATAATAATAATAACGTTTATTTCTCTTCACAAAAACAGACCTTAAATAATGAATAGGTGGTAATTTGTACATACGATATACCATTATAGTCTAAAATGTGTGAAGAGCTGGTGTCTGAGTTAGGCATTAGAATGTCTGTATTACAGATCACCAGGTCTCCACTCCACGGAAAAACGAGAGCATTACTTTCACATCTTTGATTAAACAGTTTTGGAACATGTCTAATATAATAGGTTAATAATTTAACAATATTGTAATTGTGTTAGAGAAAATATAAATATTTAAAAAAGGTAAAATAAAATAAACAATAAGATTTTATTAATTAATTTATAAAATTTTATAAGGAATATTAATTATGAAAGATGATAATGAAAATAATATAAATTACGAAAAAGTAAAGTAATCGATTTTTCCATATTATTTTGTGTATTTTTTAACAATCAGTAAATGTAATAAGTAATAAAGTAATATATCGAAAAGTCAAAAGAAGGGAGTGATGAGTATCTTATTTTGATTCGCTTTACATTAACAAATAATATAAATAAAAAAAAAAACAGACAACAGAAGCTTTACATGATGATAATGTGCAGGGTACTTCATTGCTTATGCCTTAAAATATTAGTATATTTTTGACTTAGTAACTAATAGTCTTATGCCAGAAGATTGGCACATTCTTTGACAAAATAATAAATATTGATTGAATATATGAACATAAAATTAAATTTTAACGAATAACTGCTTTGCTAACTTCAATAGTTTTTGGAGTGTAAAACAAGAACCTCACTGTCCGAGCGCCTTTGACGCCAACTTTAAAACTATTTCAATTAAAATTTCAAACTTATACAGAATTATGTTCTGTATTATTAAGTTTGAAATCTAATTATATTATGTGTAATGGAAATTGTTTTTAACAACATTTTGTTAATATTAAATTCGTCATTCTTTAATTAAATAATTAACGTTCCAAAAGATCTCATTTTATTGGATTTAAGATGTATTGTAAAAAAACAACGCAAAATGTTTGCCATTCAAGTTTGGTGCAATACTAATAAAAATCCAAATCTAGAATGGCAATTATTTACTTCAATTATTAAGTAAAATATTTGCAATAAAAAAACCCACACCTCACTTATATTAAGATTTTATATTAAAAAAAAATATTAGCGCGATTTAATTGTTATTCAACACCATTACTTGACCAAGAGATTAAGCGAAAGAAAAAACCATTCAAATTAAAATATTTTAAAAATGCAAACCAAATTAACGAACTAAGCGAGCGCTAATAAAATTTCGCCTATTTAAAACTGGACTTACACAGTTTATTTTAAACTAGCCTATATAGGCCTAAAAAACACAACCAAGGGCGTCGGCTAATGTGTCTAAAAATTTTCATTTTGAGAACACGAAATACCGTTTAGACAATTATTTGCCTAGTAACTCAAATTGACCTACTTTATTCTCGTTTCACTTACATTAAGCGCGGCTTTTTTCTTTCATCCACTGAAACATTTGGTCTAGAAACAGGAGGAATTATTAATCTGTTTTTCATTACAGCTTTGATGTCTTCCATTATTCTCTTGTAGCATTCGATGCATGCTTTTTATTTAATAAGTAGTAATGTAAATGAAAATCATTAAGAACCTTGAGAGTCATTATTAAAGTTCGTTTTGAAATAGCAGATAACGCTTTGTGGCATTACTGCCAAACACCAATATCATGACGTATAGTTGTATTCTGGTTTAAAAGACGAGTGAGACAGTGTAATCTTCTCTTGATCTCTTACACCAGTACTTTACTGCCAAGGTTGGTGGTATTGGTAGTGAAAGGAGTGGTTTAGGCTTCAAACCGTGATAGTTTTACTGGAAATAATAATTATTATTATAAGTCGATTTCGCAGAATGAATAAACAAGTATCAAAAAAAAAAGTAATTTATTCTACGCTATAAAATATATCAACCCAACAGATTTATATAAACATACAATTCTTAATACACATATGTTTTCCGATCCATCTTTTTTTAAACATAAAAAAGAAATAGAAAATTGTAATATTTATTAAAAAAAACACAAATTATTTAATAAATTTATTATTAATTGTTTGAATTATAATTATATAAGTTTCATCGGTATTAAGAAAATTAGGTTAATGACGATAAGATTATTGTATGAATTCCCAAATCATCCCCAAGTATTATCCGTGGTCGCGACTTGTTTATCCAATCCCAGAGCACTACGTTTGATATAATTTACTACGCCTTTGTTATTATTGGTCGGTTATTCTGTTGATTTGTTTAGTCTTTTATGTCGACTCTATTGTGTGACAATTTATATTTATTTATTCTTTTTATATTCTGTTATATAGAATTGGCACACTGTATATTTTACGTTTGTAACGTCACGAATAAGTAAAGAGTACAAAATATATACCTCTTATATACGACTAGCTGTGCCCGCGGTTTCACCCGCGTATAATTAACAAAAATATGTATAATAGATAAAAAATCAGCCTAGAACCTTCCTCGATAAAGGGACTATATAACACAAAAATATTTTTTAAATTCGAACCAGCATTTCCTGAGATTAGCCGGATCAAACAAACAAACTCCTCAGCTTTATATATTAGTATAGTATAGATAATCTTTTAATTTGATAATGAATACATTTTTGTAAAAACCACCTGGGAAAAAGTATATTTTATTTAGATATTAAAATGGTGCAAAATCGTGATGGCCTGTAATACATTTTTGAACAATACATTCAGTCTTAAATAATTATATCATATTTCTTTGGATGTATAATTTTTATCACAATACTCAATAAAAAGACAAAGAGAAAAACAATTTCGTTTTTATCCAATAACGTCCTCTGTTTCTTGTTTTTTTTAGTATAGATTACGCAAGCTGCTTTCCAATTGCGATAATTATATTGACGCTGGGACGTTAAGTCTTCCAAAAATAGATACGCCACATATATATATTTCCATATAACAACTAAACTTGTTAATTAAAGCCTTTAAAGATATACTAGAATGTAACAATTCTAATGCGACGGAGCATCTTGGTAATGGTATTTCCTTTCTAGTGTTGTGGAATTTACACTCAATTATCAACCTTATGTAATAGGAATAGGAGCAGAATTTGAACAAAGCGGAGTATTAAGCAATTCGTTTAAAGTATTGTATGTTTTAAAACTAAATTGTAAAAGGTACGAGTCGAAGTCAATACACTAGGAAAGTTGAAATTCATGCTTAACACTTATTTAACTAATAATTTCCAACATAAAAAAGATATGAATCGCTTGGGATTTCAATTGCAATCCTTGGTATTGGAGTTTGGATCTATTTCACTACAATGTTACACTACGTTTGATAATTAAGTATGTATGTATATATGACACGACTTTTATGTCGAACATACTCGGTGGTAGAATTTGTGCAAGTTCGTCTGGGTAGGTACCACCCACTCATCAGATATTATACCGCAAACCAGCAGTACTTTGTATTGTTGTGTTCCGGTTTGAAGGGTGAGTGAGCCAGTGTAATTACAAGCAAAAAAATAAAAAAATAACATGTTCAAATGATTATAAAGATTTCAGTCTTTCAAAGCTGATCAATAAATAAATTATAAATACAAATTAAGCACATATATATCGGAAGTGTTTGCTCCCATTTTAACTTATCTTGGTGAAAATTCACGTTTCCCGATCGATAATATTTAAATAAATAATTATTACATAAATATCGATTATCGGTATGAGATTGTGTAGTGTCGTTAATTATGTTTTGTACGAAGTATAAAATGCTGATTAAATGCTCGTGAAAGCTTTTTTAAATCAAGTATTTTTTCAATGACATGAGGAATGAGTTTAATAAACGTCATATTATACTCAACTTTAACCACAAAACAAGGCACATTATAAAATATAAAAACTTCATTCTAGTAAACAAACTATCTTTACACAGACCCTAGCCCATTCTACCTAAAGTTTTGAACAAGCAAGCTTTTGTTAAAAGTTTCAACTTTAAAAAGAAAGCCGAGTTTTCGTGTCACAGGAGAGAAGTTTCGTCTTTGGTAGTAAGAAATTAACCTCTTTAAGGCGTTGACAATACTACTGCGTTTGTTCCGTACTTTTACATCGAGTTTGTTACTATTTTTTTTTTACTTGTAGTTAATATCCACCAGTTGCTCGGTAAAATAAGTTTTGTATGGTGAAAGAGATTTTCGAAAAGAATCTCTTAAGATTAAATTGCATGAAATTAAAAAAAAATGGTTTTTCAATAGTTTCAACAGCTGTTGTCTCGAAATTAATATTATATAATGGCTGTACTTTAAAATATTGTGGCTAAAGGATTAAACACAGAAAACAGTGTTGCAATATAAATTTACAAGAGAAGTTTCCTTACGTTTTAAGATTACATTTATTGACAACTAAAGAGATTAGACGAATCATTTGACGTGCTTACAGGTTTATATCATCAGAAATTTTTAGAAGACGAAAACCGACCTATTTAGGCAATGACGACGACCAAATATTCTTTGTGATTTAGCCTCAACAAATGAAAATATAAACTGCTTACAATCGATGTTCAATTTAAATACAGTAGTGCTGTAATGGCCCGTAATATCCTTTTATTGGGTAAGTACCTTCACTCCTGTTTAGGAGATTTGTAGTGCATTCAACCACGCTAGTTTAGCTTCAGTTATATAGCTTTTTCTCCTCTTTTATTAACTGGTTTATTCTCTCATTTCATCATCTCATTCATTGTATTATTTGTTATATATCTATGTATTTTTATTCTTGTGTTTGTATCCTCACGCTTTAATTTCTTTTAATAATAATAAAAATAATAATAAATCATTTATTTCGACCAACAAGGTTCATATATACATTACATATATTATATTATATTAAATTAAATCAAATCAAATTTAATTAAAGTCAAATCAAATTTTTAATGTTTTGGTAGTCGGTAGTAGTATTTGAATGTTCCTGCATGTTTATTACCAGGCAGGATCACAATCTACGTTTCAAGATTAGAATGATGGCATTTGCGATATAAATATTGATTTGCATTTGACGTCGGCGAAGATGAATTCTTCTTTGATTCATAATGTGCGCAAGTTGATGTCCTTGATGATGGAATTCTGGACTCCTTAGTTGGTCTATCGTATGTATTTAGAGGTTTCAGTGCGGATCAGCTGTAGGTTATTCTGTGACTTGAAACTCATCACAGAAAACGGTCGTGAAATATCAGAAATATATATGTGACATTGATCATAATAATCATAACATTTGAAGAATGCATCAGAATAGAATATTACAAGTCGGTTGTCATTACTCATGTGAATAATGAACAGAGTTCTTATAGAATAGCACTGTTGATACACTTGTGTCAGAATTATATAAGATACATAAAGTTGAAGCCGAGGTGGCCCAATGGTTAGAACGCGTGAATATTAACCGATGATCGTGGGTTCAAACCCGGGCAAGCACCACTGAGTTTTCACGTTAATTTCTGTTTATAATTCATCTCGTGTTTGGCGGTGAAGGAAATCTTTGTGAGGAAACCTGCATGTCTTATTTCACTGAAATTCTGCCACATGTGTATTCCATCAAGCCGCATTGGAGCAGCGTGGTGGAACAAGCTCCAACCATTCTCAATAAAAAGGAGAGGAGGCCCAGCAGTGGGACATCGAGATAGATTATAAATATAAATTAAGAATGTAAAATTTCAAAGAATGAATCTCAATACTTGTTAAATTCGAATAGACAGAACTGAAAGGTAGTATGAAGTCATTCTTCACTCTTTAATACCCGTTCCAATCAACCCTTCCATCTCTTTGTATTTCTCGAAACCAACCCCTTGCGATGTTTTCAACCCCCGAGCGATTTTATAAATATTTAAAAAAGGTACATACAGTAACTTAGGAAGGAACTCTGCAATTTTTATGATACGATTGTGTGAGGGAGACTGTTATGGTTACGTATTCGCATCGGAAAGAGAGGGCAGATAGTGAGATAGAAAACAGGGAAGACTGTAAAAGTTCATTGTTATAGGATGATTTAGAATTAAGATGGAGGTCTGTTGAAAATTTTGTACAAGATATTTTTTTTTAATAATTGTTCCTTTAACGGTTTTGAATTTTGTGGCACAATTTCTAAAATTATAAATAGAAAAAAAATCTATCGACTTCTAGTACAGTTGTATTTTGTTATATATACATATATTTAAATACTTTTTTTAATGAGAAGCATAAGTATGTCTTCACCGTCTATTGATATTGGTACTGAAAGGAATATAAGCCATTCCTTATATATTATACATCCCAATAAATATACTCCCAAAATTGGTTGATACCAATATTGGGAACCATTTTATGCTTGTGATCGGGTTCACTAACTTAAATCACACACATAAATACTAAGTATTGTTGTTTGGCTGTATATATGTGGTGAGTGGTGGTACCACTACTTAGTAAAATATATTTATACATACACTTCTCATTCTGCTTGTGTAAAGCGAATTTTGATAGTGCTTTTTTTCAATCTAAATGTTATTTTAGTATCAAGGATAGCTGAACACATAAAAATGTGAGAAACACAAGTTCAATCATAGACCTTCAAAACGACCCTATACCATACCCCCATAATTATAAAAAAATAGTACAATAATATCTCAATATTAACAACTTAACGCAATCACAAATAATAATACTTATCTTTATACAAGTTAACTTTTAACGGCTACAGCTGTGAATATTCAAATCACTTCTTGAGAATACTTGACGGTTAAACTTTCAAACAGTTCACAGTGCGAATGTGGCCTTTATTTGCGTTCATTTTACTTTAAAAAGAAATACTGGCGAAAGTATTTGTGATAGACTATCTGGTTCGCTCGGTTTCACGTCACTGCTACGGCTGTGTAGCTCGTAGCAACTTATATATTAATTTGTCAATAAAAAGCCTATGTAATGCGTGAAGATTTATTCCAATCGAATCGCTAGATCATGAGATTAGAGTCTTCTTTACATAATAGTATGTACATATATAAAAATGACTGATTGGCTGACTGATATATCAACACACGGAGCAAACTGCTGGGGGATAGTACAACGAGAATTTATATACGGGTTCTAAGGGAGGATTTAAAAAAATGTAAACTCTAAGAGATAAAGGGGATGAAAAATTGTTCTAACATTAATCATTTTTGAGATTAATAGCCTTTTTTATTGTATAGGTAGACGGATGAGCATATGGGCCACCTGATGGTAAGTGTTCACCAACGCCCATAGACATTGCGTTGTAAGAAATGTTAACCATCGCTTACATTACCAATGCGCCACCAACCTTGGGAACTAAGATGTTATGTCCCTTGTGCCTGTAATTACACTGGCTCACTCCCCCATTAAACCAGAACACAACAATACAAAGTACTGCTGTTTTGCGGTAGAATATGAGTGGTACCTACCCAGACGAGCTTGCACAAAGCTCTACCACCGAGTCTTCGATACCGTTTTACCAATTTACCATATATTATTCTTCACAGTCCACTTTTCTACCGGTAGATGGCGTTGCATCACACATTTAGCAACCATAACAATTGTTACAGACTGGACAGAGTCTAGGTTGCTTTGGCTCACATTATATATACATATATATAAGAAACGCATTTCGAAACGCAATATTTGTAAGGGTTTGAAGAAATATATCAGCCTCTATTGCTTATTGGATACGGAACTAGCGAATTTGAATAAAAGGTTGTCGTAAAATGGTCGCCATCCTATTATTGCGGGTCGTAGGGTTGGGACGTGTGACGTTTATCGATAGTTTTATACGTTTTTTTTTTTATGTACACATTTGCATGTTTTTGTTTTCGTTGTAATGAGATTGTATTTATTTGTACCTATATATATTAAACAGTTCTAATGTATATTTATTTCGCAGTACATTTCTTAATGTTTAACCGTTTTTGAGGACATTTCATTTAATATTATTAAATATATTTTATAATATAATATTATTATATATATATTTTATATATATTTCATAATATAATATTCTTATTATATATATTTTATAATATAATATTCTGGGACTTTATGCACTCAAGTCCATCTGATCTCAAACTAAGCAGACCTCGTACTGTGGAAACCAGACAACTGATATCCATACTTATATAGATAATTACACCTAGACTCAGGACAAACAGACATGTACATGCACAAAAATGTGTTGTTCCTGAATTCATAAATATATTTCTTTTAAGGAGAAGAAAACGGTTTGAAGCATATTTCGAACCGCTTCAGTCCAGATCATCAGTTAGCGCAATGCGATTTGAGAGTTCGAAACAGAAGGATTCTATTGTTCAGACATACATACACATCTTCACACACTCACACATACAATAATTTTAAGCAGTGCATACTATTTTATTACGTCGACTAAATTACACTAACTTTAATATATCGAAACGAAAGATCTTCATAGAAGTCAATTCTATATCGCGTACTGAAATCGTAATGATTATATAAACAAAAGCAATATCGATACGCAGACACATCCCTCAAAAACCTATCAAGGCAACCCTTCAACCGCCATAAACCGAGATCCTAGACATATCTGACCCGTTTCATTCATCTGGGGTTAAGCTCTCATATAAAAACTTTCTTTACACGTTCTTCGGAACAAGATTTTGCGCTTAGGTAATGTCTATTAAATATTTTTTTTCATTATCGTTTGACTAACGCTTTGCTTGTGTTTTCGTTCGGGAATTGGTTAAATTATCGACATGTTTATATACCAAGAGATGTAACAGCTGGATACATTAAATAAGGCAATTCAATGTTATCGCCATATAAAAAAAGATGCTTGTCTAGTATATATCTCTCTAGGATATATATTTCTAATTATAATATATGTTACAAATAATTATGCTACGGTCAATCCTTAGATTGTCTGGTTGAAATTACTTTGAAGCAATAAGATCAAGCAGCTGAAAATATATTGTAATATTGCAATTCTCGTTTTACAATTATATATTTTACTATAATTTACCCGCGGCTTCGTTCGCGTCATAATTCAGAACTGATACCAAATTCTATAGCTTCATCTTCAAACATAAAGAATTTTCGTGCAAATATCAAATCCTTAGTGCTAGCCTACTGTGTAAAAGGAACCCGTATGAAAATTTTCATGATGAATCAGTAGTTTGAGCTGTACGTTGATAAGTCAGTCAGATATCCTTTATATATATACTATATATGTATATGTAGGCGATTGTAAACATTTTTTTTTATTGTATAAGTAAGTGGACGTGCATATGAGCCACCTAATGGTAAGTGGTCACCAACGCCCATAGACATTGGCATTGCAAGAAATGTTAATCATCGCTTACATCGCCAATGCGCCACCAACCTTGGGAACTAAGATGTAAGGTCCCTTGTGCCTGTAATCACACTGGCCCCTCACCCTTCAAACCGGAACACAACAATACAAAGTACTGCTGTTTTGCGGTAGAATATCTGATGAGGGGGTGGTACCTACCCAGACGATCTTGCACAAAGCTCTACCACCGAATAGACAACAAGACAAGTAGAGTAACATAATATAAGTTCTAAAAAAACATAAAACTTAATATAAAGTACTTACATATAACAGTCAGCGACGCGTTCGCTCTTATTACTTTGTGCATCTGTGCTGGACCGACTTGACACTGATATTCGGCGTCGTCCTCCAGAGTGACGTTGACGATACGCAAATTGTATACACCGTGGCGTCTGTCCCCGAACATTGTAAAACGTGGGTATCCTGGTATCACTGATGAGAACCCTGGGGAAAAAGAAATTGATTAATATTACTGGTAATTACATTTTACAGGGTGTTAAGACTATCCACTCACTCACTCATATACATATTCTAACGCTGGATGGTTGATTCCGCTATCTTTATTTAAGATTTACCTGGTCTAACCACTGAGCCATTGTGGCAGGACATAGAATAATTATATAATAATTAATTATTGAATATTATTTACTAATTTGTTAAACAGCAATACAATATATTGTCTACGCCAAACACCGATAATAAGTAGGTATTGAATTATGAGCGAGCGAGATAGAATTACTAAATTAAACACAATAGACTGAGAAAGAACTAAGACGAGAAAAAACTCTTGTTTCTTTTCTCGCTAACACCACACTGGCAAAGATTCCTCTCAATTACAGTAATTAGTGGGAAGATGGGATTATTCGGAGAGTTTAATTTCGTTAAGCTTAATTATCGCAATTCTGTTGAGATATCTTGTCAATCAAGAAATTACGTCTGTTTTAAATTCTAGGTTCGATTACCGATTAGGTCAATTTAAAACTTTTGTTTAATTAATTTTGGTGCTTCATTTATTTATTTAATCGAATGAGCTTCGATTCACTTTTTAAATCTTGCTATATATTTGATGGGATTTTTTTCTGATGAATAACTTAAGATATTGAAGAATCTTAAGTTTCCAAGTATTTATTATCTGTCTTTTAAATACCATTAACGTCTAGGTCGATGACTTTATTTTTATTCGTATATTATATGCTATGTTCTATATGTATACAACTTGCTTCTACATAAGCCCGCGTATGTTCGGTTTAGGAGTTAAATGTGAAAGCATAACAAACAAACACAAATTCGCATTTAGGATAACCCGGTGGATATAGCCTTGTCTTTATAAACATTTTTTTTTATGTAAGAGGGGGCAAACGAATGCGAAGCTCACCTAATCGAAAGTGGCTACCATCGCCCACCTGCAGCACCCGAGGGCTTGCAGGTGCCTTGCCGGCTTTTAAGGAATGAGCACGTTGAACGAGTGTATATTTATATTTATTTACCTATTTATATATAATGGGTTATCTATATACATTTAGTGACAGGTGAGGTTTCAATAATAAATGTGTGGGAATAAATAAAGCGAATTTAAACAAAATGAGAATGATATTTTAAGCGTCAAAAACGTTTACGATCCTAGCGATGTATTTTCAAGCTTCAATTTTGACCTTTTGGGCTTGTCGTCTACACTCATTACACAAGCGAATACCTAATTATAATTGTAAATAGAATTATTAGTAACACCTTAAAATTGGGCATCGCTATTATTACAAAAATAATCTCCGTGCTAAAATACACATTTATATGAAACTGTATATAAGTTGAGCAATAAAACACATCGAACTCGCAATCTTCACAAGACATTCTAACCACTGAGCTATTTCGGCACCATATCCACCAATAATTTATAATGAAAATTGTCCGTTCATGTACATCTTCAAAAGCTCTAACTTTCATCTTATTTCTCCAGAAGGTTCCATTCGTGTTATCGCAACTCTTAAACTACGGTGCTAAATTATTCATTCACTCCATTAAAGATTTTATGGTTATCACTGAGACGCAATTACATAGTTACCGGTGATTTTTATTCCGTTACGCAATTAATTTTCATGTTTGGCAGATTCTAAGAATTGATTGAGAATATACAGATGTACATTAATGTTTACGAGAATTATTGTATATACTTCGTGTTTTTCTATGTTGCCATTATTCTATATTTTCTTTAATTATTATCAATAATTAGTAATTATAGATTTCTAAGATAAGGTTTATATTAAGCAAGACAATGTTTTTCACAAAATATTTGACAAAATTGGATTTGACTAATTATTAAATTAAATTCGAATTCATTCTTAATTCAATCTTTACAACTTTTATATAAATAATAATAGACTTATCTTCTTATTATTATATGTTGAAAAATTATGACATAAAAAAAATAAAAACATAGAAACTAAAAATTTAAAAATCGAATACAATAAAGACATCGTGTACTTTCAATTTAAACTTTGAAAGATTCATGCAAAACAAATACAGAGAAAAGTTCTAACAACATACATGTAGAGAAAATTCTTTACTGTAAATGAAAATCGTAGATAGTTTAAAAACGATGTCCCCTGACCCGAAGTCCCGTTTATTATAAAAGGCTGCAACGGTCAACGTAATCTGGTCCTGGTCTACTATTTAGCTCCAACTTTTTTGCCAGATGAATTAAACTACGCCAACTAAAAGTTACATTTGTCCACGCATCGTTGCTCGGCAGTCTGGACGCAGCACATAACCGCAAAATGCAACCAATGCTTTTTTTTAAACTGACTTTGTACTCTACATACCTGTAACATGAAGTGGCATGAATACGGTATGAAGTTTTCGAAATATCAGAGCCTTTTATAAGGCTTCGTAATTGCGATGAGTAGAAATCTTTTTAAACATTCATCATGATATGCCTATGCATATTCTGAAGGAATACTGTAAATATTAATTCGATAAATACAACTTTGAATAGACTTCAAATAACTTAGTTTTGTACATGCCCACCTGGGTAGATATCATCACTTATTCTACCGCTAAACATCACTTATTATGCCACAAGGGACCATCTTGCTTTGCATGGTTGGTCGAATTGGCGACGAAAGGTATGTTTGATATATCCTACAACGCCAATGACTAAGCAGTTGGTGACCAATTACTATCAAATAAGGATAAGGTCCCCCAGACCGATTTCGGCCACGGCGGCCAATCTCAAGAGAGATTAGCCAACTGCGCAGGAGATATTATAGTGCACAAGTGTGTGCGCAAACACAGGTGCACTCTCTTTTCCTTAGCTCTCATAATCCGATGGGACGGCAATCCGACACGACCGGAAAGAGTTCAGGCGCAGGACCAACGGCTTAACGTGCTTTCCGAGGCACGGGAGTGTACACACTTCCAACTTCCAGGCCGCTACTGAGAATTTTCTGACAGAAAAACCCAATAACTATATTGGCCCGACCTGGGAATTGAACCCAGATTGAATATCAAATGATCAATTTGTCCGCCTGTCTTTCATAAGTAAATAAAAAAAACTGATTTAACTATGGTTATGATTTATATTAAACCCACCCAAGACTTGAATATGCATGTTATCAATGTTAGAGTATGTAAGCTAATAACATTATTGTAGGAACTAAAGCAATCCAAACTATGTCGCTACGTAGATGTCGATATTTGGAGTGTAATTATAACAAAATCAAAGATCAAAAAATCGGAATTGCGATTCAAATGCTGCAAGTATTCTTGCAACCATTCCACACGGTTACGATTTGTACCGTAACTAATTTTATTTTTTATTTGTATTTATAAAAAAAAAATTACGAAAATATTACTCAACGTAATTTATATGATTTAATAATTCGCCGGCTCTTGTATATAACGTAAGTAATTATATAATTATTTTCAAGCTTTTTTCTCCTCTTATGTATCATAGAATGTAGTATTTTAATAAATAAAAGCTTATTTATGAACGTTACTTAGCGGATGTTTAGTTAAACAGCCATTTCACTCATTCTGTCATTATTGGTTTGATATTCGAAAGAAGAAGATAGCATTATTTTATTAATGACCTCCTAAGGTTCATAAGTAAGTATAAGTTTAGTTCGATACGATAATTATCATATTACTTATATAAATTTTTAAAGGACACATAATATATTTTTAAATAGATCAATTATAATCATCAATCTATTATCTATCAAAGTGATCTCATTTATCTCAGCATAGTCACTGATTATCGATTTATTACCATATATAAATATTAAAAAGCTCTCATAATAACTCACCGTACTAATATATGCCACGATTTCACGATAAAAAACAAAAAGCTTTTAAGACAAGGGAAATTAAAAAAAATGTTTGGAATTGGAATATGTAAATTTTAAACAGAAAAACTTTATCCACATTTCTAATTGCTTGATCACTTAATAGGGTTTTTTATGATGTCTATAATAGTAAGATGGTTTATAAATAGCTAATTCAAGGATCACTAAGCACCAAATCATATGAAGATAATTTATCAAGAGGCTATAAATGTAGCGGTTGACGATATTATTCCATTCCAGTATGAGAAATTACACTTATCTCCGATGTATAGTGGGTCGAGTGTTACCCACTTATCTTGTACTGACCGCATCACTTGTGTCATCTATAAGTGCAAGGATGCTGCCAAACGATGAGCCAAAATTGCCCGCTAAGTGTTGCCATTGTAACAAATATAAGTTGAATTTAATTGATTAAAATGCGTTAAGCGAACTAAAATAAATTGGGTGTATTAACTTTTTTTTTATTATTTTACAATATTGTATTGTCCAAAAACGGGGGGAGATACCTCCCCGTATATTCGCATTTAAAAACGAATATAATTTGACAAGAATTTACATCTGAATTTTGTTACATTAAAGCAGACTTGAACAGAAATTGGATTTCTGAATCTTTAAATCTATATGACAATTAGATAGATACGACTTATTATTAAAAAGAAACATTCTATAGGCAAAGATTTCTGTTTTCTAATCCGCTTTCGCGAATAATTTGGGCTACACCCATTGAAATGTGTATGTATATTCCGTGACTCCATCTACAGAATGTCTCAATCAATCGCTTCAATGTTCAACGTCGTTTATTTATATAGCCATTGTCTCTCTGATTGGGATGCCTAGTCAAATTCAAATAGGTTCGTTTTCTTTGTTAGGAAATCGATCTTTTTGATTGGGGCTTAGGCGTTTTCGTGAAAGAATTTCGTTGTTTTCTAAAGGAATTCTGATGAAAGTTTTTGATACCTTAAAAGTACATTCGATTTTGTGATTTAAGGTAAGGATTGCGAAGGTTAATCTGTAGATACATTTTATAGCATTCTGATACGGTTTTGTTAAGGGAATTTATTGATGTATCATAAATAAGTTTTGGTACTGTCGATAGATAAATGGGATTACTTTCGGCTAATTGGACATTTTAGAAGCTTGATTGCTGTTTAAAAGTTGGACTCAAGCTACTTTTTAAAAAACCTTACGACTTTTCGAAAATGTTTTCATTTGCCATTCTTACTGTACAGTATTGAGAAGGGTTAATTAAGAGTTGGTAATAAATTAATTAAAAAGTTTGAACAATTCAAACGCATTAAATGCTTTGTTGGTAAGACAATCAAATACCAAGGTTTCAACTACAATAAATAAATATGGATTTATTCACCCTCCTAAATGATCCCCTGAAGTGGAATAAGCTTGGAAATTTCATTAATAGAACAGAAGAGATATATTAATAATGCGATATTTAATTAAAATTTCATACATTAATTTCGTTCAAATCTAGCGAGCTTGGTAAAAGGGCGAATTCGTGAATGAGGTCTAACCTTTCAAATAGTCTAAGTATATTGATTTACTATTGTAAGTATAGTACGAATGAAATATGAAGTAATCCTTCTTTTAATATAATATTTCAATGTTGAAGGTTATTGGACAATTATATATTATATAATATATATTATGATATATAATGAAATAGATTAATTTTAACATTAATTGATCAAAAATTTGGGCAATGTCATTTTTGTCTTATATACTAGAATACTAATTTGGATGTAAATAACGCAAGTCTTTTGAACAACTAAGATATATGATTGATAGAACATTTTGTTATATATCAACTATTGCAAATAGAAATAAGAAATAAAACTTGACTTCCATGATTAATTTATGATATTTTAATACATTTATGTGTATTTATTAATTTTCCGGAAGCAGGATAATGTTCCGATTATTAATCCTTTTCATTAAATAATCAGATATGAGCTAAAGTTAAGACAAAGTTTCAACGAAGATTTTCAAAAAATAATTTCTTTAAGCATCAAAACGAGATTAAGCTATACTTAATGTTTCGCCGATGCCTTGCCAAATCACCAAAAAAGAACCATCTTTTTAAGGCACTTTTTATCTCCGGGAGATATCTTCAGTTATTTTTTTATCTTTTGACCAACGTCACTCGTTAAAGCTTTTGACACTTCATTAATCAAAACTCCTCCCCATCTATTTTTCCTCTTTAAGAATTTACGTTTAATTGTTTAATTCAGAAAAGCCTTATCTGACTCTCAATGACCTTTACGACCTTAATTTGAATCTTAACAAAAAGCCTTCTACTAGAGATGAAATCTTTATTATTGTTTGATTATTTGACGTGGGATAGCTTTGTATAATATGGATAAATCTAAATATTTTTTTTTAAAGTTTAAGAATTTAACAAACCAAAATGAAGGCAAAGGTAACTATGACACACGGGTACTATATGATGAGATAGATATGACAAGAATAAACGAAAAGCTCAAGAATTTATGGATGATTATAATTATGATTTTTATTTATTGAATAAATATATATTATAAAGAATATATATGATAGTAACTACAATAGTATTAAACTGTGTCGTAGCTACTAATTTATTAATTTGTTCAAAGTAAACAATAACAAAATTAACAAATATATAAAATTGACAAAAAACATTTTTGAAAACTGTTTATGATAATAATTCTAAATCAAACATAGTATTTATAAAAAAAAAAACTGTATGAAATAAATATATACGTAAATATGTTTTATAAAGTATAAAATAAGGAAGGGATGGAGTAGGAAGGAAATATAAGTTAGGTCAATGTTATATTGATCGTTTATGTAATGACTCAGTCTCATCATAGTCTGATTTGAGAGGTCAGTTGGTCATTTGCGGTTTACATTGGTAAGTCGTAAGTGAGTAAATATTGATCTTATTTATTCTGTTGTATATTAATCTAGCAAATTTAACTACCTCAATCAACCTTTACAGAACACATAGACAGTGATTCATTCAATATTTTGTGCTGTTAAATAATTATTATTAATGCAAGAATCTTACCCAAAGCGAATCCATCCTTAGCCCATTGCACCTGTCCAGCTAAATTTGCCACAGCACACTCTAATACCGCTTCTGAACCTTCTTGTACTCGAAGGCTTTTTGGTGGTACTCGAAAATATTGCTGTTGAAAGCAGTTGATTGTCGTGAGTGCTGGAACAAAAAAAATACATTTAATAAACTAATAAAAAAATAATCAAAATAATCAAGAATATTTCTTAAATAACGATTAAAATAACTTTGACGATGAATTCATTTACTTTTTTTCGTTTAAGACGAGAATTTATAATAAGAACGGTAGCTTAAATTAATTTTTATTACGTAAGAAAAACCATCGTGGAATGATGGCAATAATCTTTAGATCGCTATGTTGAGACTCCGAAGCAAAAAATGACTCAGACTTCCTGACACCAAAGGAAGTAGCCAGACGAGATATTAATAAATCTTAATGATTAGTTCAACGACAGTCATTAATGCTACATAATAGACTACTAAAGCTATATAAGCTAAAGAGCAATTGACAGATTTAGATTTTTAAAGAAGAATTAGATTAAAACAAAATGCGAAAGTAAGTAGTAGGTGCAATCTCATTATGAATTAACCACTGAAACGATAGTAATGAAATTAAATATAGAGGTAATGCAGCTCCTGGCTGAGGACGTAGACATATTAATAATGGAAGTTACTGGAAAAATAAATTTGATATGGATGCGAGAACCAATAAAACGAATATGACAAAGAATAGCAATCATTAGTGCACCTAAAAGTAAATATTTGAGTCATTATACTCGTATAGTAATGAATTTATTCAAAGGTTTCCAATGATAAAAACGCTTGAACCTATTAATAGTTAACGAGCTCCAACCAGATGTTTCACAAAGGCATAGATAATGAGTTTATGGTGAACAATTGAAAATCTGCCCTCAGGGACCGACCGACATATATTCAACATTGATTAGATTGAGAGGCAGGAAATATTCGTTTTCAACGATTCGACATTATTATTTCTCGTGAGAAAAAAAAATTAGATGAGATTTGAAAATTGATCGACTTTCCTCCTAAAATATCGAAAGAATGTAACGAATTGAGTATCTCTCTCTAAATATACAAAACGATTTTAGTTTTTGTATTGACTTCGTGATCATAATATTGCTTGTATAAGTTATGACAGTATAATAGTATAATATTAATCAGTCATCAATTGAGTCTGATATAGAATCAAATATTATTATTTCTGAGTTCACACTGAGCTATTTAAATAACGGGGCGAAGCCTGCATGTGTTATATATAATACATTCTGCTACAAATACAATCCACCATTTCGCAGTGGGGTAGCTTGAACTTCAAACCATTTTAATATAAGATATTTTCCCAGTTTTGGGCGTGTACGGTCACTTTTATTCTATGGTATTTGATTCCTAATAGAAATTAATAAAAAATGGACTTTTAAAATTCTCAGTAGCTATATTTTTTAAGAGTGAGTGAGCCAGTGTATCTTCACGGCCAAGGGACATAACATCTTAGTTTCCAAGGTTGGTGACGTAGGTGATATAAGGAACGCCTAATATTTCTTTCAACGGTTAATATTCGTCCATGGTAACCACTTGCTCTCAGATGGCCAATTTGCCCGTCAGCCAAGCTTTTGCCATATCGGTCTCTTTGTGAATATAGTGTTATTTTTTCCTTTAGTGAAAAATATTTCTAAAAAAAATCGTTTCGCTCCTAACATAATTCCGTGCATATTTATATGAGCGTTAGTTACGTGTGCCTCTCACGTTTTCTTTTGAGAGCTCTTAGCTCACATGAGGGGTCGTACGTTCTGCATAGTCTTGTTTTATGTAGCATAGCTACACGTTTCTTTATTTAATTTGGGGTGAAATTTATTTTCGATAAAATATATCGTTATATTGAAACATTCAATTTTTTCTTATTAGCAAACTTTAACATGTTTTTGTTGAGTCTATAAATCTGTCTTTTAAGTAAATAAAATATATTATAAATCAAAGTTATTTCAAAATGATACATTATTCTAAAAATACTTTATTTAAAACAACATCAAAAGAAAGACACAAAGAAATGCAAAGGGATCTTAAAAAGAGACAAAATACGGAAGAAACGAAAGTACTGTCAAAGTTGTATTTGTGAATAGAAATTTTAAAGAAAAAGTAAGATATCCTTATCAAAGCGAGTAAGACAAAAGGCACCATAAGGGAGCGAACGAGACAAAAAGCGTGATTTCTCGAAGGAGAGACAAAGAACACTTCATCGGCTAATACGATACGAGCAAGTGGGCGCCGAGTGTTCTTATAAGGCGACGCGACAAACTCTACAGAGGTGAACGCTCCTGGCGGTTTTTGTGGCACAAATCAGAAGATTAAAAAAAAACATTTCCATTTTCAAAACGGTTCACTGATATGATAATATTTGTCGTGAATTAAGATTAGATGTCAAACTCGGCTCCAGATTGTGGTTTTGCGTTTTGTTGTGAAAGATAGCTTAAGGAAACGACAGAAGAAATTCGAAAACTGCCAAATACGAGAATTTTTTTTTTTGAGTTTTCAGAAATTTATTGGAGCCGTTTTTATTTTTAGTAGTTTTATATTCAAATGATATATTCTAAATCAAAATACAATGTATTAAAAAAGACTCTTAAAAGCAAAATCTTTCGAATCATAATACAAGATTAGATTTAATGTAAAGCGAGTTCGGAATGTAATTTCTATCGAAAAGTACCAACAAGAACTCGATAACTGTTTATCATTATATACAATTAAATGCATGTATCCTGTAAAATAAAAGAAACACTAACTCCGAGCTCTCTATCATTCGAGAGGAATGTGATTTGGATAATCATACCAACTAGTAACAGGAGCAACAACAATAATGTTATAATAATAGCTTAAGTTACCCCCTAAGGCTAGTTAGTAGTAGGAGATGCCCTAACAAGATGAACGCCTAATTTACCCAAATAGCAGACCAATCTATTGCTAGTTTACTCAAATTAATTTTGAACGTAAAGTTTTTTTTTAAATATAAATAGGTAGACGAGCAATGGGCCATCTGATGGTGTCGATTAGTGCTGTAAGAAATATGAACTATTCCTTAAATTGTTAATGTCTTGGGAACTATGATGCTAGGCCTTGGAGTTACAGTAGCTCGCTCACCCTTACAACCTGAACATAACGATAAGTATTGCTGTAAGGCAGTAGAATATGTGATCAGTGCTTGCAAAAAGCCCTAACCACCAAGTAGCTTCTGAATATATCCTAATTGTTACACATTACAATGTTGCTTCATTAAGAATTTGAAAAGAGCTACTTCGTGTTTCTGGGTAAGTTTTCTTTGAAAGCAATAACGCAATAAAGAATAACATACAGCGGTTTCCAATTTCAAGTTACAATATTGCGACACGCGTTAAATTACTTAATAGTTAAACAAAAACGTATTTCTTATGTAAATTTGATTATTAAATAACGCAAATTTTATTCTTACATGTCAAACTAATTGGTACTAAAAATACATTAAATCTATTATGAAAATTGAAAGATGATTATATTAATATATAGGTAAGTTTTATTGATAGTTATAATTTTTGTACTTTTGTAATTGTGTCAAAAAGTGTTATGCGACATTGACTATGATAATTATAATATTTAAAGGTTATAAGGATCAGAATAGCGTATCAAAGTTAGTTGATTTTCGACATTTTTCATAGTGAGTTCTAAGAGAATACCCCATTGTCTATACCTGTATAATAATTAATATAGTCATTGTTAATGCTTGCGATTCAAGGAGTTATTGATAACAGTAGAAAGGCATATTGGTAAATAGACTTCTAGATAAAACTGGGTAATTTATTTCTGTCCTTACATTATAAATATATAAAGGATATATATAAATTATTATTTTAATTATTGTTTAAGCAGGACCGAACGTAAAATTACAATAACACAGATTCGGTCTTACAACAGGAAACCAGATGTATAAAATATTGTTTTTATGGTGTCAAATAACATCAGCATCAATGACTGCTGAGCTGAGGTCTCTAAATGAAGGTTGAGGTCATCGCTGCTTAAACCAAACGTGAATTGCATTGCACACATTCAGACTTCCTCACGATGTTTTCCTTCGTAGCACGAAATCCTTACCAATATAAAAAGTGTAAAAATGAGTCTATTTGTTTGTTACGCTTTCATGTCTTAACTACTAAACAGATTACGAAATTTCGCATACACATTGTCTGAGGTACAGAAATGGATAGAATGTACCTATCAAGCGTGCGGAATAATGAATGATAAAAACATATTAAGTAAACGAAAATGAATTTGCAATCTTTGATCTAAGCCACTGGACTATCTTTGCAAAAACTTACCAAGTTCTAGGACGAAAAGGTCTATTCTCTTATTTTTATGACGATTTATATCACATTTTATTATAATCACAAATGGAGAAAGTTTTAATACCGATTCTATAACTAAACTTGATATATAGCTATCTCGTTTTTTCATGGTCTTATTAAAAAGGATAGCTTTAGTTCTACCAGCTTCGAGTTTGGAATTAGTTCATTCATAATACAACATGAACCTTACCGAGGTTTGCATATTTATATCTCTGACCGTTTCATAAGTCCGCTGTCGCTTGTAAATTATGGCACGTGTAAAGCATAGTTTACACTGTCAGCCTTAAGCACAGGATTCACATGCGAGCACGCTTAAATTAACTAGTCTGTTTGTTATTTCAATTGTCACTTGTGTGCACTAGCTTTTACACGCGACTTGGTGTTTGTAGACAACAAGCACGTTTTAAGGTGTGATTTTTTTTTGTACGTAGAATTCGAAGGCATTTTTTTATGTTATTCAATAAAATTTATTTACCGTATTAATATTTAATTTTGTAAAAAAAAAACCTAATTTAAGTGGTGGTGTTTGAAATGGTTAAGATTTCTTACAGCGCCAATGTCTATCATGAATACTGGACTATCAGGAGGCCCATACGCCCGCTTGCGTATTAAAAAAAATGAAATATTACGTAGATTGAAATTTTGTGAACGTAGCCGTGAAAACTCGAATCAATTCCAGTCGTGTGAGTCGTCAGCACTTAGGGATGGCAAACTAATTGGTATATAAATACATAATATGAGTTGATATATATAATGTTATTTTATAAGCTTGTTTTTTATATAAGCTTATATATATATATATATATATATATATATATATTGAGAATGTAGTCGAATTTGAGTCGATTAAATTTCGATTTTAAAACGTTTCTGACGCGAAGAGGTTACACACTACGGTTAAAAAATAGAAAAGGTATTTTTTTTTATTTAAAAGGGTTTATTATATTAACAACAAGAGACGACTTAAAAAAACTCTTTGTAAAAACCTTTTTAAAAAGAAATGTACAAGCAAACCGTAACATTCCAAATTTAAAATTCCCACATTTCCCTCACCCTGTACTCTTATACCCCACCCTAACCAGTATCGATCTGATCCCAACACTAGCCAGCAAAATTCCTAATAACTTACCATTTAAGCTGAAGCGACCGCGTCGTTCTAAATTCAAAAGCAATAAGTGGTCGTACCGATCCCAGCGATCGACGCTACACATCACTATATAAGCTTGAAACATTGAAATATGAACTCTAATCACAAAACTTTAGAGTTCAAATTAGTTTTATTCGTAACTATTGTAATTGTCAAGTTCCTTGATAATGATGAGTTTCTGGTTTTCATAATGAGTGCTATGTCGATAATCTTGTTATAAGAACGGAATGCATTGGGTGTTTTTCGTGTCAATCCTGTTCGTTGAAAATGTTAGGTTGTTTATAATGTACGCTAGTTGGATGTTTTATAAATTGTTATCATTACACTCGCATTTACGTGTAGTTAACCGCCATTTTGTAATATGTAGTAAAATATTTTCTATTATTGAGTTCCAATGTGTACTGTAATTACAGGATGTGGCCTCAGGTGTTGGTTGCCAATTTATTGGTAACGTCATTTACCAATTATCCAAGTCATGATTGATCATTTACAATGACATTAAATGTAATATATGCTATTAAATATATAAGTGAATTTAATTATTGAATTAAAATATTCTCTTACGAGTTTAGATTTAATGTTAAGTTACTAAGAACCAGCAAGAATTTGTTTAACACTTTCATCAAACGTATATATATGAAATACTTATATACAATTAAATTTATGTATCCTGTATATAAATCAATGAAATTCTACCATCAACCCGCATTGGAGCAGAGTGATGGAACATGTTGGTAGATACTTGCCTTTCGCGCCCCAGGTCGTAGGTTCGATTCCCACCCAGAACAGACATTTGTGTGCATGAACATGTCTGTTTGTCCTGAGTCTGGGTGTAATTATCTATATCATATAAGTATGTATTTACAAAAGAAAAGTAGTATATGTAGTATATCAGTTATCTGGTTTCCATAGGACGAGCTCTGCTTAGTTTGGGATCAGAATATGGCCTTGAGTTAATAATGTCCAAGGATATTATTATTATGCTCCAAGCCTCTCTTTTGATAGTTACATGTACTTTGGATATATATGTAATTATATTATATATAGTGTTCTCCAAACAACCGTCAAGTTTTTCAAACCAATTATCGTACGTATATAAGAAAAGTTTATATATTAGGCGCGAAACTTGAGATTTTTCTCGAGTCGAGAAAAATGAATTGATCTTTAGAAAAATACGAAAGGTCGAGATGACGCCGTAAACTTTATTTTCGGAAAGAAAAAGTCGGCAAAACATCGGATGTAAGTTAATAACTGTTTTCATTGTCGTATCGCGTACGACATTATGAATTAATACTTAAAATGACAAAAACAAAAATGTTTTTGATATGTAAATATCTTAGTGTTCGGTAAGCTCGGAATTCGAGCGTCAGATGACGTTAGATTTTGAGCGTTAGATGATGTCAACGTAATAATTGTTATTGTAAGTGCGTTAGTGTGTGCGTGTGATCGGTATATTTCACATGTTCACAATGTAATTTGGCACTCACACCGTTTCTTTAGTTACTAGTAGTTATATTTCATTAATAATTACAATATAAACATGATGTAACTGATTGTGACGTACCATCACTTACACGTACCATCACTCACGGGCTTACTTCAGCTAACATTAAATAGTACATTTTCTATTACCGCACACCATTCGTTCTTAAGGCTTTGATCTAGCTTGCTATGAGAGTGAGCCAGTGTATGACTCGGTGAGGACAACATTTTACGAGCCCAACGTCAGTGCATTAACAGTGTAAGGTATACTGTTGGCAGAATCGAAATCTATATTAATGATGATAAAAATGTCCTGACCGATTTCGGTCACGGCGGTCAATCTCAAGAGAGATTAGCCAACTGCGCAGGAGATATTATAGGTGCAATCTCTTTTCCTTAGCTCTCATAATCCGATGGGATGGCAATCCGACACGATCGGAAAGAATTCAGGCGCAGGACCAACAACTTAACGTGCTTTCCGAGGTACGGAAGTGTACACACTTGCAACTTCCAGACTCCGGGCTGCTACTGAGAATTTTCTGACAGATAAACCCAATAACAATTTATTGGCCCGACCTCGGCATTGAACTCAGGACCACTGGGTCTGCGGCCTTATGTCTAGCCACTAGACCAACGAAGCAATGATAATAATGATAATAACAATATAGTAATACAAAGTCTAGAAATATAAAGAGTAGTATGTAAATAATATATTCGCTACAGCACCGTAATTGAAATTCATGTTTTTAAAGTTAACTAAAAGTTCGTATACACCCCACGACACGAGCACGACAAAATCCTCCCATCATAATAACACTTCAACACAAGCAGCTTCTTTCAGTGTCAAATAAAATGAAATCTTTGCCTAGCAGTGATATCAAAACAAATATCAAATGTTAATAAGTTATTTAAAGTCGTGTCGGATGACGTATAAGCGATGTCGTATGGGTTCAATGGACACAGTGCAGGAATATAGCGAGCGGCGCAACTTTTTCAGTATTTAGTCTCGTCGGGAGTTTTTTAAGTCAATTACGTTGACATCGCTGATATTGATTAGGAAATGTTAAGCGTGAAATTGATATTGTGTTACGGTTCCGTACATTTTTCAATTAATATTTTGATTTATATTTTATATGATAAATTTAATGGCCGTGTTCAACTTTTGTTCATTGTCGGATTTAGTATTTTCAAAAATTGTGTTCGAAAGCGATTCTGATCGCGGTTATTTAAATAAGTAAAAAAGTTTTGTAAGTTTATGTATGCGGCATGATAATTAAGGATTTATAAAAAAAAATTAATACATTGGAGTAAATCATGACGGCCCAGTGGTTAGAACTCGTAGTTCTTAATCGAAAATTGCAAGTTAAAACCTGGACAGGTCCCATTGAGTTTTGACGCGCGATGATGAAGCAAACTATCTTATAGAGACTTGCATATTGTCGAATGAAATCATGAGCCTTGAATTAAAACTATAAACCAATAAACCCATTTGGGTTTGTCAACAAATGATCATAAATAAAAGGAAGTAACGACCTATGAATGTCCCACTGCTGGGTTAAGGCCTTTTTATTTTTGAGGAGGAAATTTAGAGCTCATACCACCACGCTGCTCCAATGTTGGTTCGTGGAAAACACATGTGGCAGAATTTCATTGAAATTAGACACATGTTGGTTTCCTCACGATATTTTCACCGTCAAGCACGAGATGAATTATAAACACAATTAGATCATAATTAGATTGATGAAAAACGTTTATATTTCAACATTACGGAATCCTAACGATATTAAAAAGAAGTAATGAGATAGACGTCTAAGTTGCCGACCTCAAATTTGAAGTTGAGATTTGTTCGTCGAAATCTGAGTTTGATTGAATCTTTATATATATCATAAACGTGTTTGTTTGTTTTTACGCACTAATCTGAGAATCTTTCATTAGAGGTTATATTTATACTAATATTATAAATTCGAAGGAACTGTCTGTATGTTACACTTTCACGGCTAAGCAGGTGAAACGATTTTAATGAAACTTTTGTATGGAGCAAGTTTGGACCCTGAGATGCAAGGAATGGTTAATGTTTCTTACGGCGCTAGTTTTAACGGCAATTGTGACCTGATGCCCTTCATATATTCTCCTTCCTCCAGCTAGTCAGTTATAAATGCCGGAAAACATTTTTTTCTTAATAAGAATGTTTTTTTAGATGTTATGTAGACGAAAAAGGAATCTCTATCACATTCCATGACATCTTTACCAAATTTAATTGGATTTCTTCAAGCCTTTAGAGTGCGGTTGAAGGACAAACATCTATGGAGGCATTTATAATATCAATGTGTTATACAAAATTGGACTCTATCTATGCATGAAAAAGGTTTCTATTCGGTAATATTCAATCCATTTTTTACCAAATATATGTACCAAATATAATAGTATATATATAAATATAAGTTCAAACATATAGTAGACATACATTTTCCTATTCTTGAGCAGAATCGAGTGCAAAAATATCATTTTATCGTAAACGGTTCGATGTTCATTTATTTTTAAAAGGGTTCCTTAATGAGACAATGTACAGAGAGTACAAAATAAACGTTCATTCATTGTGAATGATGAATGAGGGTTCAGGCATGATATTGTTCTTTTACTCAGATCACTGTTATATAATCATATGTTTCACAACAATGTACATATCTCACTAATCGTCTCGTCTTAAGATGTTTTGGATGATATTCTAAAATGCTGTTCCAGTACCGATTGGTGGTACAACTTCATCTGACTCAGTTATCCTCACGAAGTTTTATATCAATGTTGCGACCGATGTGAATGTTTTTTTATAGAATAGGTAGGTGAACGAGCATATGGGCCACCTGATGGTAAGTGGTCACCAACGCCCATAGACATTAGCCTTGTAAGAAATGTTAACCATCGCTTACATCGCCAATGCGCCACCAACATTGGGATGTAAGATCTTCTGTCCCTTATCCCTGTAATTACTCTCACCCTTCAAACCGAAACACAACAATACCAAGTACTGCAGTTGTGCGGTAGAATATCTGATGAGTGGGTGGTATCTACCCAGACGAGCTTGCACAAAGTCCTATATGTGAATGATATAATTAAGCACTTGCGACAATCTGCGATTGGTTATCCACACTATCCACTGATCCATTGGCCCATTATTTTAAAGTATACTTCGTCAGGAAAACAACATATGTCAGCAGTAATTCAACAAGCACAATCGTTTAATTAAAACTTGGTAAAATAATTGATTTACATTTGCAATTAAATGGACGCGATAATAAAACAATTAACTAAGAGATTAAACGTTCGTTCATCGAATGATTAAAGGTCAGGAATGATAAAATTTCGTTCATTTTTTTTAATAACTCGGAATCTACTTAAAAAACATGTATTTAAAACAACTAGTGTTCGACGATTATGAATGAATTCTATCAAGTGCGCTAAACGCTAACACGAACGCTATTAAAAAAATATAAATCTTTTTTTTTTAAACATCTGACATAAAAAAGATAAGAAAAACAGATAAGCAAAAATGCACTGAACTGTTTTATCTTTGCCTGTTTTCATATAGACCCTTGCCTCGTTAGTGTAGTAGCTAAATATGAGGCAGTAGAATCCAATATTCTGGCTTCAAATCCCAGGTTAGAGAAACCTCCAAAATCTGCCATTTTAACGTACATAATGCCTAATTGAACTATTTTATATATGTATGTATATACAAAATAATTTAATTTTTTTTTCAATTAAAATTGGTGGTTTTGATTATTCGGTAGCTTAACATATTCAAAAGTTATTAAAAATCACAGATAGACACGCCAATTTTATTTATCTGTATAGTTTTATGAATAGATCGAATAACAAGTCCTGTTTTGAAAGCACAATAGAAACAATGTCCCGTTTCAATCAATACGCGATTATATAATCTGAAATGATGTCGAAACAGCTTACGTGGGTGGCGAGATAAGGCAAACGAAAATGACACAGATCAACATAAGATTGATGCGACCTTTTCAACCCTTAAAGGGTCAGAAGTTCAACTATCAACTTACAGCCACAAGTATTTAATTTAAAGTTACCCCGATTTCGACATTTGTATTTTTGTTTATTTATTTCGTGAGATACTTAGATAGCTCATTAAGACGTTCCATACGTATTTTGATGTGTTGAAAATTTAACTTCAATGAACACTTATTTATGATTATAATTCATCTCGTGCTTGACGGTGAAGGAAAACATCGTGAGAAAATCTGCACGTGTCAAATTTCACTGAAAACTGTCACACGTATAGTCCACCAACCCGCATTGGAGCAGCGTGGTGGAATTAGCTCGAAAACTTCTCCTCAAAAAAAAGAAGAGGAGATGAGGGCTTAGCCCAGCAGTGGGACATTCACAGGCTGCTACTGTACTTACTGAACACTTGATATGTATTTATTAAAAAAATAAATGAATAAGGTTTTCAGAGCGGTTATATCAAATTCAATATAATGTATTTTTAAGTTTTTTTACCGATAGCATCTATACATTATAAATGCGTTGGTCTGTTTGTCTGTTACGCTATCATGGCTAATCTATTGAACCGGTTTTGATGAAATTTGATATAAAGCAAGCTTAGACCCTAAGGAAGGACATATGCTCTTTTTATACCTTACATCAAACCCACTCTCTTTATAAACAGGCTAAGCTGGAAGCGAAAACTAGTTACTAATAATACTTCGATATACCGTATAGTGTTTTGTTTTTTAATATTTTAATTTGGTGACCAACGCTTTAGTTTGAGTATAAATCAAACTTCAAATAACTTGACGTATAAAAGTCATTGTAGATATTATCTCGACTGCCTCGTTGGTCTAGTGGCTAGATATAGTAGCCGCAGACCCGGTGGTTCTGGGTTCAATTCCCAGGTCGGGCCAATAAATAGTTATTGGGTTTTTCTGTCAGAAAATTCTCAGTAGCAGCCCGGAGTCTGGAAGTTGGAAGTGTGTACAATCCCGTGCCTCGGAAAGCACGTTAGGCCGTTGGTCCTGCGCCTGAACTCTTTCCGATCGTGTCGGATTGCCGTCCCATCGGATTATAAGAGCTGAGGAAAACAGAGTGCACCCGTGTTTGCGCACACACTTGTGCACTATAATATCTCCTGCGCAGTTGGCTAATCTCTCTTGAGATTGGCCGCTGTGGCCGAAATCGGTCTGGAGGGCCTTAGATATTGTGAAGTGATGCTACTTAAGTAATAAAAACAATTATATCATAACAGCTAATAATAAAATTCATTCAAAGTTACCCTCTAATTCCACACCCTTAAAATTTACAAAAATACTGACTGCGAATGCTTACGTCATAAATCTATGTGCAAAATTTCAGCTTTCTAGACTTAGTAGTTTTGGTTGTGCATTGATGGTCAATTAGAAAATACGATTTAATTTGTATAGCTATCAAAAAAAGCTAGACTATAAATTTTATGTTTCAAAACGATGTTTTTACATAGTATACAACACTAAATGGGTCGCGTGACATAGTAGGGCGGAAAATTGAATCGTTCTGTTTTTTTTTTATTTCATTATTACAGGTATACAACACAAAGATGCCACCCGATGGTAAGTGGTCACCGTCGCGGTTAAAGCCGCGGGATCAGTAATTACTACATTTGAAGAAAAATACATAGGACTTGTATGGCACAAATTTGTGCACTATATGCCCGTGCGTTTGTCTAGTCTCTCTTGAGAATGGCTGGGGTCATAATCAGTTGGACATCATTATGTATTGATTTTTATATAATTTATTCCCTATAAGCCTTTTATAATTGGTTACGTTATATATCTATTTACTCTATCGTAAGCTGTCACAATTTATAGTGTTATTATAAAATGTATAGTATTAATGCTGTGCATACTTGTAAGTTAAATTTATATAGAATATTTGTTAATAATTATGTATAATATATATCTTGTCACTATGTCAATTTCCACACATAAATTATTAAAGAAACGAATTCAGATAAGATAGATAAGTAAAAATTTTTTTTTTTTTTTATGGTTTGTTTTTTGTTATTAAGAGAAATTCTAAAAATTCAATTTCGAAAACAGTACCTACACCTTTAGGTCTACGCGTCGAGTGCATTAATACTGGAATTAGTGGATGACTGATGGAAATCCCTGGCCTGGTTTCCGCGGGATTTATTTAAGTATGATTGAATGGAGCTTCAATATAAACTGTTTGTTGATTTACTTTTAAATAGTTTATGTATTTTACAATAGGTCACGTGGTTCTTCAAAGATGGTCAATTAATTACGAGGTCATGAGAAAATTGATACGAATAATGGAACAATAGATGGTAAATCGTCTG
This sequence comes from Nymphalis polychloros, assembly GCA_905220585.2. NCBI lineage: Eukaryota > Metazoa > Arthropoda > Insecta > Lepidoptera > Nymphalidae > Nymphalis > Nymphalis polychloros. Next base: position 7,605,884 of record HG992267.1, read on the forward strand.
TTCATCGCTAAGGTGGTACGTCCTTTGTGTAATAACACTGGCTCACTAACTCTTCAAAAACAAACAGAAAGTAATACAAAGTACTGTGATAGAGTTTTATTCATTAATAAGTTGATCACCACACAGAGTCTTTAATTTTTTAAATAGATAGATTGTTAAACGAATATACCTGATATAAAATATTGACTAACGATTTTGGCACTGTTAGAAATATTAACCATCTCTTACATTATCTAAGACGTTATGTCTTATGTCTGTAGCTACACTGGCTCACTCACTTACAAGCAAAAACAAAATTGGACGGTATTTTTCCAGGCGGACTTGCAGAAAGCCGTTTCACCGATGGAGTTACGTGTAATATGCGATTTGAATCGAGAATATTCTAGAATACAAACTCTACCAACAATCATCACAGTACATAACGCAATACAATATAAACACTTTGAAATATTTATTAATATACATTGTCTCAGAAAGAATGTTCATGAATTTAAAAATAAAATATTATAAAAACAACATTCATTATAATAAAATATTATTTTTGTAAGCTGAGGTGCTTGAAAGCTTAAAAAAGAAAACATATTTACGAAAGAATAGCGAGCTTTTGTTTCGAATTTGCACTTGAATGCATTGGTAATAACTTTAAAAGCCTTCTACCCCTAGCTTCAAGACCTGAACCACTTGACGACAACAATCGTTGCGTTGTTTTAAATCGTTCATGATTTTGTAATTAAGGGGTTCTGTACAAAATAAATATTTGCAAAACACTCGTGTGTAACAATGATTTTAATTCATGACTATTTAAATAGTGCTTAATGTATATTTACGTAATATAAGTTTAATACGCGACTTATGAATACATCATAAGCAATATTGTAATGTTGATTTTCGAATTTTTCTTCAAACTGTTCGTGATGAATTGATATGGATATACCAGGTTAATTTTAAGTGAAGATCGAAAGTTCGATTCCGGGCCCGTACTACTAAAATATCATATTTTAATTTTGTTTATTAAGTTTCAAGAAATATATTTATTGCACATAAAGGAAATAATAATATTTTGAGAAAATCTGCACCTGTTAGATTGATTGCTACACTATGAATGGTGAGTTTAGCTCTAATGCTTCTCCCTAACAGGCAAGGAAGCCTTTTTAGCACCGATATGTTTAATCACTTTTATTAAATTTACTTTATTTGAGTACTTATAGACTTTTGATTCGTCATTTTACTATTTTTTTTATGTCATAGGTAGGCGGACGATCATATGGGCCACCTGATGGTAAGTCAACGCCCATAGACATTGGCATTGTAAGAGATGTTAACCATCGCTTACATCACCAATGCGCCACCAACCTTGGGATCTAAGATGTTATATCCCTTGTACCTGTAATTACGCTGACTCACTCACCCTTCAAACCGGAACACAACAATACAAAGTATTGCTGTTTTGCGGTAGAATATCTGATGAGTGGGTGATACCTACCCAGGCAAGCTTGCACAAAGCTCTACCACCGAGTATTTATTTTAAAATAAAGCTAGCACTGATAAATATTTTTAAATTCTACCGAGAAGAACCGGTAAGATACTCAGTACTTACTTTTTTAACAATAAAAAAATTACATATAAAAATCATATACAATTATTATACATATATATACATATATCGTGTATGAACATCAACGAATACTAAATCCAAGCTCGACTAACAGTTATATATATTATATTATATTCACTTATCTTGGACTAGTGTTAGACCACAGATTTAATTGGGATAAACATATTGAAAACATATGCAACAAACTAAGGACATTTATGGCAAAATTATATTTAGCAAAAGACAAACTAACTTTTAAAACTGCACTACTCTTATACAATACTCTTATGGATAGTGTTATATCATATGGCCTCAGTGTATATGGAAGGACATTCAAAACCCACCTAGACAAATTACACAATTTACAAAAGAGAACACTAAAAATTATAATGCCTACAAAAGTAAAAGATAAATTCAAACAAAACGACAGTGAAAAAATGTTCGAATACTGTAAATTACTGTCAGTACACAAAAAAATCAAACATGCACTCCTTTGTCAAAATTATTTCGATTATAACAAAAACTTAATAACACATAAAATCACAACAAGGGCTATAACAAGACACAAACTAATCACATTTAAAGCAAACAACATTTATGGAAAACGAACTACAGATTATCTCCTACCAAAACTGATTAATGAACTACCATCAAATTTTAAATCAAAATTAACAAAATATAATATTAAATATAAACTCAAACAACATTTACTAAAAATTAAATAACATAACGAAAAATACTATTATAATAATCATTAATAATAATAATATTGTTAATTAATATTTAGGTTCTTTTTTATGCTTTATTTATTGAAAGCTCACCTGTTATGATAATATTATCTTGTTTTTGTCTAGAAGTTTATATTTTAGTTTAGTTTTATGTTTGTTAGTTTAAGCAACACCCAAACAAGCTGACAAGGCTTATGGGTGCCAAGTATAAAAATAAATAGTAATATTTCATTATTAATAAATAAATAAATAAATAAATCCTGAACAATATGATAAACCTTATTTATTAAATGAAAAAAAAAAACAATTTACGTGTGTGCATCATAATTATATATAGAGAAATACCTAAACATTATGTGTAATTATAATATTAATGTAATTATAATTATAATATTGGGAAATACCAAAACGATTTTTATAAAAATTGTATTCTGTAAATGAAATATTTCAATTAAATCTTGCGACTTCGGCTATTATTTTTATATAAAAGAAATACCAATTTAAAATTTAACAAACGTTTTTTTTTTAGTAATATTTACTCATGAATATGCGTCAATTTGTATTGTTATATAATACGCGCGATATATATCTATCTCTTTCTAACATCAGCAATTCAACATCCGAAAGAAGAACATCATTTTATATATAACCGCTACAAAACATAATAACTATTACATATAATTCTTTATAAAAATATTTAACGATTAGAATTGTTAACAAAAAAAAATTAATCAATTTAAATAATTAAGATAACATTCCCGAAGTTCCGTTAATTACATTTATCTTAATACGAAAAAAAGCTCAAATCATCGACTGAATCGTTTAATTTCACTATACATAAAAGATAAGATGTCAGTGTGTCTATAAATTTATCTTAATTGAAATTCACATACACTAAAATATGTGAAACTAGTAAAATAATGATTAGTATACCGGCTTCAGCATAAGAAATTATGTTAACAAATTAATATAAAATAATATTTATGCTATTCTATTATATTTTTTTCGTTTGGGATATTTTATTATAATCTTTGACTCATTAAAAATTTAGATTTTTCGATATACTAATTCAGAGCTCATTTCGTACGTGTGCATTCTGCGACAGTTTGTGGTCGACTAAACGAAATAGCGCGCGCGGTGCATTACGGGTTCAAGTGTCGCCATTGGTCGACTGCAACAGCGAACGCGTCAATGGAAGCCGCTGGCCAATAGCGACGGCAGCTACCTCTGTCCTCATTAAAAAGTATTGAAACCAAAAACGTGAAAAAAGTTCAATAAATCACCAATATACCCATTTTGCCCTTTAGTTAAGATTAGCACGACAAATAGTTCGAGAGATCAAGATTGAACCTGCGACCTTTACTATCCCGCCCATGCACCGTTGTCATCATTATTTGTAAAAAGAAATAGGTGTAGACAAGATAATAAGTGCTTTGTTTCACAGATGAAAAGTCACTGGGAAAATCACAGTTAATTGTAAATTGTGTTTTGTATTGAGCCTAGTTGTTTCTTTAAGGTTTTATACCTTATGACTGCCTTACTTGTCTAGTGGCTAGATATTAAGTCCGTACATTTCGAGGTCCTGAGTTTGAGCCCCGGAACGGACGCATAAAATTTCTTAGTTTTCTCCAAGTTCAAAAGGTGAGTACAAAACGCTCCTGTGCCTAAACTCTTTCTGGTCATGGCCGATGCCGTCCTATCAGAGCGAATTTAGAATGTGAACATTATTGCACAATAATATCAACTGCAGAGTTGGTTAGTTCTCGAGGTTAACTGCCATTTTTTATGTACTTACTAGTTTCCGCCCGGTTTCTACCGCACGTGAGGGGGCAAGGTGACAAATATGTCCCTTATGTCCATTTCTGTCTCCCTGACTATGTGTATACTATGACGATTGGTTGCGTTTGGATTTTTTATTTTTTTTTTATTTTATAGGTTGGCGGGCGAGGATATGAGCCACCTGATGGTAAGTGGTCACCAACGCCCATAGACATTGGCAGTGTAAGAAATGTTAACCATCGCTCACATTGCCAATGCGCCACCAACCTTGGGAACTAAGATGTTATGTCCCTTGTGCCTGTAATTACACTGGCTCACTCACCCTTCAAACCGGAACACAACAGTACCAAGTACTGCTGTTTTGCGGTAGAATATCTGATGAGTGGGTGGTACCTACACAGACAAGCTTGCACAAAGCTCTACCACCAAGTAAAAGCATTTATAATATTGGTAACAATAGACAAGACTACTTTAAAAATTATTTGTTTTAAAAAAAAAGAATATTATATTTTAAAATTCTTAAATACAATTAATATTATTTTCACCATTTCTCACCATCATTATTTTAACAGCACATATGTAATAATTATCTTTATATATTTATATATTTAAACATGTACATAAGAAATTTAATCATTCAACTTACCACATAATATGGCGACGGCAAATCCTAATTTTGAACACATTTTCGTTAACTTCACAGCACATAGCGTTCAAACTAATAACCTGTCAAAATCACCTCCACATACTTGTCACTAAACTGTCAAAATCACTAAACGGTTAAAAACAATCTTTGGCAACAGTACACTATCACATTCACCGAGTTCAACGCATTTCGTTCTTTGAGAATTGTGATCACGGAATTTTCTGAAAGAAAGAAGAAAAATACATTAGTTTTTTTGTTAGTTTGCAATATAAATTTAACATAGTTCTTTAATAAATATAATTTTCTTTAAATATTTTCTTTATACTTTTTTGTCAACACTAAATGTCTTACAGTATAATATATTATACTATAATAAAATTATTAACAACCAAAGCAAATCAACTTAAAGCATAAAAGATTTGGGCATAGCATGGCGTATCGTGACGGTTGGCTATAAAAATTTAAGGCTATATCGATTTTATAGGCAAATCGTAAAGTATTAAATCTCATTTTTCCATCTTGGACAAAATCGTAAAATTTTAACCGCTGTAACAAATGAAGTTTTTATTTATATTTTAGTGTAAAATCATTCATTGAAAGGTGTAATTCTATATTATATTTACTCCGTTACTTCCATTCAAATATTATTTATGATTAATTGAAAATTAATAACAGGTTTAAGAACACAACTTGGTTCCAATGTTGGCGGAGCATTGGCAAGTTGACCAATACGTCTAACACAAGAGACGCACAAAATATTTAGCTAAATATTTTTGAATATATCCAAGTTTATGGCATCGCGGGAGCATAATAGAGTTACTAATAAGCAACTTAGTGTAACTCAATCGCTCATTTATTTAGCTATTAAACAAAATAAAATAATTATTTTGATGATAAAATTTAAGAAAAACGTCTGCCTTGTCACAGTGTTGTGTAGATATAGTGGAATAAAGAAACTCACATACATAAATACATACATACATACACCCTGAGAAGATTACTCTTTATTGCTCGGTCGTGTGATAATCCTTGATTCATTTAACATTTTTAAATAGATTCATGTTAATTTTGTTCCAATAGTCTATGCATTTAATGTTGGTCAAGAAATATTGAATGGTCTGACGTCAATAGCGAGTCCCACTCGAAACATTAAGTGTTTCTTAAAAAAAAAACTTGAATCAGCTTGCGACATAGCTCTTTAGCCTACGCGTAGCCTAGTTAAAGTTTTAGTTTGGTATAAGCGAGAGAAAAAATACCTTAAATTATTAATAATAATGTATGTATGTAATGTAACTCTGTATCAATATGATGCTGATAGTGAGGTCCTGACCTATTTCGAAAATGGCTGCCAATCTCAAGAGAGATTAATCTATAGCCTGATATTGCAGTGCACAAACACAGCATGCGCAAACACAGGTTCACTCCCTCACTCTCATAATCTATTGAGATGGTAATCAGACACGACCGGAAAGAGTTCAAGCACAGGACCAGCTTTATGTGCTTTCCGAGGTATGGGAATGTCCGCATTTCCAATTTCCATACTCTGGAATGCTACTGAGTCTAAGACAGAAAAACCCAATAAAATTTTATTGGCCAATCTAGCGATCTGCGGCCTTATCCAATCTATCCACTAGATATAAGACCGCTAGTAATTTGTAAGTCAATTTGAAATTTCCACAGAAAAATTATTCACATTGTATTGCCATTAAGGTGCAAAATTCAATGCAATGATTGGCTGAAATGTTATCAATCTCAATGCCTATTGGTCAAATTTGAATTTCTGACGTATAAAAATTTCGGCCTTAGCTTGCGTGGCTTTTAATATTCATATTTAAAAACGCGTTATTTATAAAACTTGCACCAAACAATCGTGTAGGTTGGGAATAACATTTGAGAGGCAATTATTTTGTCTCTGCATCTGTCTGTGCGTTTATTTAAGGCTTTGTGGTGAAATTTCGTTGGTGTTTTTCCGTGTTTGTAGAATGTGTTAGATTCACTGCCCACTTGTGTTTGTTTTAACTTAAAATGTTATCTATTTCAATGTTATTGATATATTGTAATATTAATTATGACTTTTTATTCCGTACAATATTATATTTTATTGTTTTATACCTTCATTATAAAGAGAACAGATTTGATTTATTTTAATGAATAAACTCTAAAACTATTTAAACGATTTGAAAATTCTTTTACCTAAATAAAATAGGGCAGGCAATATTGTAATAATATTTTCAATTTTTTTTTTTAAATCTAAATTGCAATAATATTCCCCAAAGTATTGAATTATCAATTTTTTCCGATAAAAGTCATACCTTATTTGCCGTCATGTCAGGTATGTCATTTAACAGTCTTCAAGTGACATTTAATTTTGACAGCCGCATTGAGAAATACAATTTTGACTCTCATCAATCGGAATAATTGAATTGCTTTGCAAGCTCGAAACAGGAATTAGAATAAAGGATTGAGGACCGTTGCTTGCCAAATGGTTTAAAAAAATATAATAAATTGCATAATACTCAATAAATGCTATTATTATGACACAGTTACGATAACAACTATTGAAAATCGTGAAATCTGAATGACGTCACGTCAATGGTAATTAAAATTTGAAATTCGAAGATCTGGATAATTTTCGAACGTAATTAAGGACCGAACGAGTTATTTGATGCCTTGGACAACGGTCAGGCGATTTTATTAATTACACGTTTGCAATAATGAACAGTATTGCCTGATCATTTATTTTTGTTATTACGTTCTTTAATAATATAAGTATGAATTTTCACACTAACAATTACCACAATCAAAATATACATTACTCGAGTAAACTTTTATCAGTATTTTTTAATAATAATTTTACAAAATTTTAATTTTAATACACTACCGGTTTTCAATGTTCAGAGAGTACAAGATTCTTCCAAGAAAGAAAGAGACACAGTAGTGAAAGTTTTTCAATTAAAATACATAGATATCAATCAAATACAATTTTTATATAATATAGTGTTGAGCAATATTTCTTGTGTATTAATGGTATTTTTTTCACAAGAATACAAATTATTAAATGGCAATTTTATTTATATTATATTTACTCGGTGGTAGGGCTTTGCGCAAGTCTGGGTACCACCCACTGATCAGATATTTTACCGCAAAACAGCATTACTTTGTATTGTTGTGTTCCGGTTCGAAGGGTGTGCCAGTGTAATTACAGGCACAAGGGACATAACATCTCAGTTCCTAAGGTTGGTGGCACATTGACGATGTAAGCGATGGTTAAGATTTCTTACAATATAATTATCTATGGGCGTTGGTGACTACTTACCATCAGGTGGCCTACATGCTCGTCCGCCTACATATACAATAAAAAAAAAATATCAATGTTATTTATTCGACAAGCGTTAAAAATACAATTTACAAATTTAAGACAATATAAAGCTTATAAGCAACATGAAAATTGCATAAAATTTACAGCCTCATTATTAAAATATAAATTATGTGTGATAAATTTTATTATCTAGCAACATTTAACGTTTAGAAACTCAATATTGTGGTAAACTAAGAACACGAGTGTATCGTTTTATGTGTTAATAAAACTATAATAAACCGTTAGTGTCATTTCTGTTTTATTTTAATTTATTACAAAAGTTATATTGAGTTTAGAATATGAAAAGCAACGGCGAAGTTTCAAAATTATATTTCGTCTGTGTCACATTTAATAATTAACCGTATCTTGAGGTTTCTGAACTGGCTGTGTTTATTTCGTAAAGGCGACTTTAAATACATACTCGGTGGTTGAGCTTCGTGCAAGCTCGCCTGGGTAGGTACCACAAACTTATTAAAAATCCTACCGCAAAGCAGCAGTACTTTGTATTGTTGTGTTCCGGTTTGAAGGGTGAGTGAGCCAGTGTAATTACAGGCACAAGGGACATAACATCTTAGTTTCCAAGGTTAGTGGCACATTGGCGATGTAAGATGTTAACATTTTTTACAATGCCATTGTCTATGGGCCCTTACCATCAGGTGGGCCCATAGACAATTAGATTAGTATAAATAATAATAATATCCTGGGACATTATTCAAACAAGGCCATCTGATCCCAAACTAAGTAGAGCTTGTACTATGGAAACCAGACAACTGATATACTACATATACTACTTTTCTTTTGTAAATACATACTTATATAGATAATTACACCCAGACTCAGGACAAACAGACATGATCATACACACAAATGTCTATCCTGGGTGGGAATCGTTCCCGCGACTTGCAGCGCGAAAGGCAATTATGTACCAACCACGCCAACCGGATCGTCCAAATAATTCTTCTAAATCATTTTTTATGTCATAAAGGAGTATAATAAAATGATTTTGATTGATCTTAATTTTAACAAGTATAATAACTACCGCTGTAATCCAGTGTAGTACTATAACCCGCTAAGTTTCTTTTCCCGGTTCTTCTCATGTCTGAGGTGATTATTTCCGACCCGTGGTATATTTATGACAATCAATAAGCAGGTGTAACACTTCCATGTTGAATAAAGATATTTGATTTTGATTATGACTAGAAGAGGTAAACAAAAGTTTGGTAGTAACAATGCTTATTATGTTCAAGAACGAAGGAGAAGTAATGAGTGTCTCCCCAGACGATATACAAGTATTTACAACATAATATAAAACCACATTTCGCAATAAAATACCACATGGGATCGTGAGAAACGTCACACATGGTCAACGAATGTTTCTCTTTAATAATGTGTGTTTTTTTATTATTTCAATGTCGATCGGTGGCCGGTCCGTATTTTTTTCAAGAAAATTATACATTGTTAACCTTTAATGTCGAAGATGAAAGAGGTTTAATGTATTTTTTATCGATTTCTATTAGTTTTCGTAATAGCTCGAGTCGTTTTGTATAGAGAACTAGTGGCTTTGATCGTGTAGTAATTCAGAATTGCTGGATATGAATTCCCAAGCTCTTTAAAAAAATGAATGATATTCATACAAACTTTTTTTTATAGCATAGGTAGGCGGACGAGCATATGGGCCAACTGATGGTAAGTGGTCACACTTACCATCATATGCTCGTAGATATTGGCATTGTAAGAGATGATAACCATCGTCAAATGTCATATTGATATGCGACAATGGTTTTAATAATACGGATCAAAATAGTTTATCATCGTAAGTTGGTTTGCAACATTCGACTGAACTTTTTTTTATAACATAGCTAGCCGGACGTGCATGTGGACCCCCTGATGGTAAGTGATCACCAACACACATAGACATTGGCATTGTAAGAAATGTTAACCATCGCTTACATCGCGAATGCGCCAACCAACCTTGGGAACTAAGATGTTGTCTCTTGTGCCTGTAATTACACTGGCCCACTCACCCTTCAAACCGGAACACAACAATAACAAATACTGTTGTTTTGTTATTGTTCTAACATTCAATAACAAATACTGTTGTTTTGTTATTGTTCTAGAAGAATCGGTAGAATATCTGATCAGTGGGTGGTACCTATCCAGACGAGCTTGCACAAAGCTCTACCACCAAGTAGACTACATCACTGAATGTTATTTCACTACCTTAAGGGTCAAATACTGTGTAAAAGATACCAGTACGCAATTTTTTATGGTATCCCAGTGGTTTGTACTGTGCCTTGATATGTCAGTCAATCAGTCTCTTATAATAAATATAGATTAAATACAAAGATTTTTCGTTCTTAAGATGTTTTTCTTCGGTATGTGTGAGTTAATTTCGTATATGTCCTATTATTAGTGCTAACGTTATTTTCATTAGATGTATCTAGCCTTGGTGGGTAGACATTGGGACTGTACGAAATATTAACCATAACTTGAATCGTTTAATTAAGACGTTATGTCACTTTGCCTGTACACTGTCTCACCCTTACAACCGGAAGACATCAATGCTACGTGTTGCAGTTTGGTGGTAGAATACCTGATTGGGTGCTGCCCACCAAAACGGCCTTGCTCAATGTACTAATAAATAAATAAGCCTTTATTGCTGTTTTAAATTTACAAACTAAGTATAATAAGTTTAATATGACAGACGATCGGTTACATCCACAGCTTGTCCTTCGACATAGGCCACCTCTAGAATTTTCCATATATCTCTTTCTCTAGCCACTCTCATCCACTCTGGGCCAGCCACTTTTTTTAGGTCATCTTCCCAACGTTTAATTTGTCCTCCTCTGCTTCTTTTCCCATCTTTGGGATACCACTCTATTACCATTCTAGTCCATTTCTTGTTTGTCTCTCTTAACATATGTCCTTTCCATTTCCATTTTAAGGTATTACATGTGTTTTTTGCGTTTTTAAATTTAGTTTTTAAATTTAGTTATGCTCAATGTACTATCAAGTATCAAATAAGTGTAGCAAATATCAAAATTTTAAAACAGTATAACAATGAAACATTTAAATATGATTTTAAATAAATACTCTTTGAGTGTGTTTACGTATTTTATCTATGCGTAAAGATACATGGTAACAGTTTACAGTACACGTGTGGCCAACGCGGGAGTCTGCGTTGGGGAGATTAATTTTATCTCTTAGCATTCAGTATTGGCACAATTGCTTTATTTATATTTAATTTTATATGTGATATATATAATATAACCAAGATGGATCTCGTCTGTGGCTTCACGGCTTGGGGAAGTAGATGTTAGGTAGCGATCTCAAGGCGCCCCTGAACAGACGGAGAGGATACCGCTGGTTTTTTAGTGGTTATTCCGGCGACTTCAGTGCAGGTGCAGTTTCCCCCACATACCCACCACATAACACCCACTTCATGTGGGGGAAACGCGTACACGCGTTTTTCCAATTCGTGAAATTATTATTGTACCTCAATTCGACTTTACAATTAAACTCCCATTGACCCAGAATATTATTAACGTTAAAAATTATACTAGAGCTTTATACAATAACGTCTCTTGGGTATAAATTACTACAAACCACTATAATTTTATGTTCATAATCTGATAAAAGAGCAGAACAAATCAATTTTAAATAATTAGGTGTTGCGTTATATTTGTATAAATATTTCTAATATTTCATAAATAAATATGGCGGCAAATAGTTTGTTCTTATGAATTTAAATAAAGAACATTTTTTTTCCATTTGGTCTATAACATTAAACAGATTTAGTTGGGGTCAAAAAGTTTAAAACGTTTGTATTGAAATATAAATTGTTTTCATGTGGGCACGATATCTAAAAGCCGTAAAAAATGGTTTCCGACGCTGTTTGCTTCTTTCAAACATAAAATGTGCGCAGAAATTTTTGGCGCCATCGAGTAGGACGAAACCCTTTAGTTGACATTAAACAAATGCCTTCGCAGTCGCAGTTGACGTCACCCTTTTTTTTAAATGGCAAATTTTAAACACTAAACAGCCTAATATTCGATGTCAATAATAAATGACACATGTCAAAAATTTTAAAGTTTTTATGTAGTAACAAAAAATATACCATTTTTTTAATGACTGTTTAATATTTAATTAACAATTGTATTTTATTGTAACTTGTATTGTATTGTATTGTGTTGTAACTTGTATTGTATTGTATTGTAACTGTCATTTAAAATGCCACTGACACATTATTGGCATATATTTTTTTTAATTAACGTTAAACAGCGAAATCCATACGTTTTGATAAATCTATTATTAAAAAATATCGAGTAACACTATTATCATCTGGTTAGGACCAACGCATGTGCACGTGCGACGTTAGCGACATGTGGCCTGTTTTTTTTTTAAGGAAATAATCTATAATTTGTTCTGTCCACGTCTAGTTATGTCTAAAAATGGACGCAACATTTGGCACCCATTTTAATTCATATAAATAAAAAAAATTTACTGTCCTGACAATTACGTAAGCATCGAATCGATTATATATAGATAGGTAGTCGAAAAAAATAACTTACTCTGGGGACAATGTTTTTACTTTCCCAATAATCTAGTTTATAATGTTGTAAAGGGAAGCCATTGTTAATAATATATAGCAGATATATAACATATAAATGGGATAGATTTAATATATATAAGATAAAATGAAGAATCAAAAGTTCTTGTTAAAACCTTCTTGATATATTGATTTTTTAATAAGGAGTTGAGATCTGCTCTGCAGTGTGTTATTAAAAAAACGGCTGTTTTAAATCCTAGCCATCTACAGCGGTGCCCATTTGATTGCCTATGTAATTTAACAATAATATTTCAACAATTTACATTATTACTAACAGGAAGTAAAGTTTTAATTATAATTAAAAGTATACACGTTCCGTATTAGATACTAAATTGGGAACAATTAATGTTTATATTAATTGGAAGAACATTACCATAAATAAAACCAATGGTCACTTCCGATGTTAAGCTTTCACCATTCGAATAATCTAATATAAAAACTAGAAACCATATTAAAAACCGCATTAAACCCGCAATAATATCGTGGGAAACCAAGACGCATGCTCGTTTGCAAGATTAAAAACAAGAGACAAGCCGATTCAAACCGGTTCAAACTTGCAGGATGCCAGCATCCGTTGTGCACTTCACTCGGGTATAGATTACAATTACATCTATATTGGTTATATTTTGATCAACAATTTATGCAACCAATTTATTTTGTAAATAAAAAAAACCGTGTGCGTCTCGGGTAATATTTATTATTAATTATAATATATTAAATATAATTTAAATTAGTACTTGAGAGTTGCTAAATTATTATAAGTACTGTCTGTATACACTAGATGGCGTTAGGTTGGTAACTCTCGGGTAAAGCAGTCCGCGTCGGTAATGGTGGCGCCGTAACGCGTTACGTTACGAAACGGTTTACTCTCCCATAAGAAGTTATCACTTCAATAACATTTCCGAACATTTAAGAATAATGCACCGATTCTAAACTAAGTAGGAACCGGTATCAATTCTAAGCTAAACACATCGAGTATTGCTGTTTGGCGATAGAATATAATAATATCCTGGGACATTATTCACACAAAGCTATCTGATCCCAAACTAACCAGAGTTTGTACTATGGAAACCAGACAACTGATATACTACATATACTACTTTTCTTTTGTATATACACACATATAGATATTTACACCCAGACTTAGGACAAACAGCCATGTTCATGCACACAAATGTCTGTTCTTGGTGGGAATCGAACTCACGTCATAATTTATCGGTAAATAACATAATTATGAAGGTAAACGTCACTACAGGATATTTACAAATATAAAGTTACAGTACATAATGACAACGGTAAATATATTATTTTGATATACTGGCTCACTCATCCTTCGAACCAGCTACAACACAAAGATTTGTCATATTCATATTAATATATGCAACACACTACTATCAAATCTGATTCGGTCTTATATATTTATATGTGTTTATATGTTTTTTTTAATATAAGTATTTATATTATTGTATTTACGCTATCCCTACCCTTCAGATGCTTGCTTTTTTATATATTGCATTTTCTGTTATATTTAAATATTTTTATGTAATAAAACTGTAGTTACCTTTCGTACTGTTTATTTATAAGCAATAATTATTTCTCTTAATATTTCAAGAACTTACTGCTTATTATTTATTAAATAAATGTTATTACTAAGGTCGAGATGACCCAGTGGTGAGAACGCGTGAATCTTAACCGATGATCGTGGGTTCCAACCCCGGGTAAGCACCACTGAATTTCATGTGCTTAATTTGTGATTATAATTCATGTCGTGCTTGATGGTGAAGGAAAACATCGCGAGGAAACCTGTATGTGTCAAATTTCACTGAAATTCTGTCACATGTCTACTCCACCAAACCGCATTGCAGCAGCATGGTGGAATAAGCTCCAAAACCTTCTTCTCAAAGGCAGAGAAGAGGCCTTAGTCCAGCAGTGGGACATTCACAGACTGTTACTTACTTTTATTATTATTATTATAATAAATGTTTAAAAAATGCTGTCCTTTTCTTTCTAATGTCAAATCAATGATAACAGAAAAAGATAAATCAGTATTTAGCTAAATACCCGCGAACGTTTATATACCGTTAGTACCTACTCATACTACTAATTAGCTTTGTGGGTAGCTGTGACAATAACTTTCGTAACATGCCATGGCATTAATTAATCCACAGATAAAATTAATCATGAAATTGGATATGTTATTTTTGACAGAACACATTGCGTGATAATGAAACGCCCCTTGTATCATTTTAAATGTTAGAAATCACTAATAATTGAACTTGTAATAAAGCATTTGAATATGAGTCATATATTGTCAACGTACTTCAACGGATGTCTACTTCAATAAAATCTATTGTATTCGCTTATATAACAAAGACGACGTTACTTATGTACGGTTTGATCTAGAACTAGTTTTACATGTTTAGTTTTGCTTGTTAGAAGTTACAAGTATATTCGACAAAAGTATAATTTGATTTTAATGATATCTCTTCTCAAGTTCAAACCCATATCCGTATTCAATTTGATCATAATTGGTCTAGCGGTTTCGTTAATAAAACTTAATATGTGTAGTAATTTTTCGAAATGCAATCAACGAATAATATATAGGAATATAACAACCGCAGACAGACATATAAGACCTTACGATAAACTTAACTGGCCATACAAATTTAATTTTCTATTTAAAAAAAAATCTTTTAAATTTCATTTGACATTTAAAAATTGACTTCCATCTCATCCATTCATTGGAATACCTCAGCTTCCGGCGACAAATAGCCTAAGTGTACTTAAATATACTAGAAACATTATGTATTAAATAAATTTAATACATGACTTCATTCATATTTAAATATATATTCTAACGACGTTACGTCATTATAATATTTAATTTGTAACCAGTTTTTCGTTTAATTTGTGATGAGACTGATAAAAAGTTAAGAAACTATTAGCTTCACACACACATTCACACACATTTAAGGCTTTTGGTTTTATTAAATATTTAATTTAACATATCTATAGAAATAAGTGAAATTAAAGTGTTTGCCTGTGAGAACGTCTTCTTAAGTTAACAAATTCTGTCGTGATTTTGAAGTCGCTAACAGGCGGGAAAACAAAGACAGTGGGACACCACGGCTGGGCTAAAGCCCTTTCAATCCTCACGATGTTTTACTTCATCGCATTGTACATACAAATTAGACACAAGACTTAGTTACTTAACTGGATTTGAATTCGTAAACTTCTGGTAAGATTCACGAGTTCTAACCACTGGACCATATCGATGCAATAAATGGATTAAAACATTATTATTATTTTTTAAATGTCACATAAAATCTTTAATCTTTAAATAATTTTATATCAGTGTACGGAACCACAGACAGCTACTTAGGGAACTCTAATTCGACTTGATGCCACGTAAAGCTTCATTAATTCCGGCGTTACTAAGTCTTCAATCACTGCTGTTCTTTCAATAAAAAAATTTAAAGCTTAACCTATTAGTGATGTTGTCCTCTTGACCGATTTCGGCCACGGAACCAATCTCAAGTAAAATTAGCCAACTGTGCATGATATATTATAGTGCACAAGTGTGTGCGCAAACACAGATGCACTCTCTATTCCCTTTCATAATCCGATAGGAAGGCAAATCTGACACAACCGGAAAGAATTCAGGCATAGCATCAACGTCTCCACGTGCTTTCCGTGGCACGGGATATTCACTTCCGACTTCCACAATACTGAGAGTTTTCGAAAACCCAATAACTTTTTATTTGTCCGACCTGGGGTTTGTACTACGCTTTGCCCGTTAATGATGTTTTTTCATAAAGTAGTTTTCTAATGGTTAAATCATTATCAAAATCGATTCACTTGTTTCAGATCTTATATATAACAAACAAACGAATGTATCCTCTTTCTATTATATAGTTTAGACCAGACTATCATATTATTTAACAATGCTATTTTCTATTTATAAGATGTAAATATTCGCTTATATAAATATCCGATCTATTCGCGCGTTTAAACGACACTAATACTTAAAATGTAAGATATAGAATTCAAATTTGAAAGAAATTAATATTATTATCTCACTGTCCCACATATGAAACAATAGTAAAAAATTAATACACATACTTAATTAAAATATAATTTATAAATTTACTCCTCAACTTGTGTGGCTGCATCTTTATTTAACTTAGAAAGCCTTTTCAATAGATATATCAATTTTATTCTACCACTAATCGATAGTAACTCGTATTGTGTTACGGTCTGAAGGGACGAGTGAGCCAGTGTTATTAAACAAGGGACGATATCTAAGATGAATCTCGACTTACGGACTATTTAAGGAATACAGAATTACTAACTTATATAACTCCACCTTTCTTTCTTTATTTTTTTTTTTATTGTCTTTCTTTATATATTTTAAAATACTTTTTGTCCATGTTTGCTTTTTTGCTATTTTAACGTATTGTTTACTATAGAAAACTTTACTAATTTATGTATTCGTTATATTCATTTAAGTTATTGTAATATTAAACTGTTTATTTCTCGAAATATATATGTAAATAAATATCAAAATATGTGTCAGATTTTCATCCGACTCCGGCAAGTTTATTTCACCGAGCGCGAGAAGAATATTGTGCTTGCTTGGATTTTAAATCGTAAGATTCATCTTAGTAGATGATATATCATAAAACATCCATTTGTGTGAAAAAAATGGACGAACAGACAACATTTGCGGAAATATATACAATTATAATATTGATAATTTTCACGATATTATGACGAAGTTACATTCAAAGAGACAATCTCACACGATCGTTATTGTCATATACATATAATTATATATTTTTGGATTGAATTTATTGCAATTGATACAATGAAATCAAAATATTATATCTTATTTAAATAGGATTCTAAGTATTTATCAAAACGTTATTTACAAGACGTATATAACAGGCATCAGTGTAGATCACATTCAAAAACATTTAAGACGATACATACTCTTTCAAAACGAATAATACATAACTGATACATAAATTAATTATATATAAGACAATTTTATATATTAAAAATATAAACAAGCCCTATTTACACGCCTTTTTGTTATATACGTTGTAAGTAATGTTTACTTAGTTATGAATTTTAAAACTACCTACATTATATGTTAATATTACAGTTATAGTAATAAATCTTAAATTTTCTGTCTGAAAATAAATTGATCTAGAATTAAAATAAATAATATATTTATAGTAAAATTGTTTTGAAGTTATTTATATACTATTAGGTATATATTTATAGTTTACCCTAGAAGCCTTGATACACCTTCTATAAGCCATTTTAAGCAAAATGTTTTTATTTTAAAATTCAAAAAAGAATCGGTCTTACTAAAATATTATTTAGAACTACATTTATTTTGCCAACAATGAAATCTATGTATAAATAGTGTATATAATAATTACAATTAATGTATACTATTTTTTATATAATCTGAATATATTATATCCATGCCCAAATCATTAAAAACTTCAATCGAATTTCAAATATTAACGGCAGCATACCAACGACATTTAACGCTTATATAAAATTAATATTTATAACGTCCAACAAATTAATTAAAACAGGTTAAAGAACTCAAAAAACATGTCGGATAAGATATATAAAAAAAAAACATTACTCCCACGGCGAACCGGCGTCCAGAAAAAACCGGTCACAAGTAGTCCATTGATAAATTTTCACACACAATTCACTATAACACTGTAATCCTAAAAGAATCGAACGCGCGTCTGATACTTTTGATTGTTGAGCCACAGGTGTCGGCTGCGCGGCGTATAACACGTCCGAACGCGACGGCGGCTCGGAGCTGAGTGCTCTGCGTAGGGGTGGGGTGGGGTAGCGGGGCACGGGGGGATGGGGGTTGATCAGTAAAGCCCGGGGAGCCTGCGTATCTCATTCGCGTAGCGTCTTGCGTGCGTTGTAACGTGTTCGGCTTCTGTTGCGTTCGATTTTCGAATTGGATTTTAATTTTAACCGATGATGCTCCGTCGTGCTTATACAAGCTTGATTTTTTTTAGAGTATAGATGAATGAATGAGTCTTGATACACGTTAACATAGTAACATAGCATACGTTGAATTATTAGCGATGTTATTAACTGTTTTTAATTTGTTTTGCTTTTTATCACCACCCATCTGTATTCTGATATGTTATATAGTAATACATTTTCATTTATTCGTTATATTTATTAATTGTACTTAATTCAAACAATGACCACGCGATCGTTTAAATTATCACATATTTTAATTATCAAACATATATTATCAAAACATAAATTTATATTATTTTGACATTAAAATATAATTAAATTTTTTTTTCACAACAACTTACTTTTTATGAATATTATATAACATGTATCTACATATGTAGGTATATATGTATATTTATTATATTTAATTTAATTATTATTTCGTGGCAGCAACACAATCAAAACTTTTGGAATTTTTGGAAGCAAATTCTTTGCTGTTATTAATTTTAAATAATTAAATTAATTCAATCACCGATACATTTACGTATTGTAACAAAATATTTTATATTTTTGTGTTTCAAAATTTTTTATTTCTGTGATTTAATTTTTATAAATTCAAAAGTATTTTACGTAGTATTTGGGTTGTTAAAATATTACATTCATGGATATAACGTGGTTGGGTTTAGATATCGTTGATTTGAGTTGATTTGTATGGAATTCTAATTATTATCACAGGACGGCGCAGTTTTCACAACAAAACGCAGTTACCATGAACGCTATCAGTGAAAAGACTCAAACTGGGTAGACTTTTATAGATATTTGAAGATTATTTTACGATAATAAGAGCAATCAACCAGGAGACAACTGAACATCCAAACTTCATCAAATCGCCACCGACACCAACCGAAGACAGCACAGGTGCGCTCCAAAAGGCCAATAAAAAAATACAAAAAAAAAATCCCTAACATCATAAAATAATTTATAGCAAAACCAACCTTATTACCGGGCAATAAAGTTTTTATACTGTCAAAAATAATCTATCCACTCGAAATATCGTCATAGGATAATAACCCTTATCAGCGTGATCCAAGAATCCGATTTGCTTATCATTATTTTTGTACGTTTTTTCGAACTAGAACGAAAAAAAAAAACAAGTTGCCCGTGAGAAAAAGTGCTACCATAGTGTGTTCCTAAACATTTCTAAGTTTATATAAACATTGATGTGTCTTTTTACAGTGTTATTACGTTTTATGTTTGTATGTAAGCAATAAATCCTAAACACATCCTTTTTGAAAAGATAATATCTTGTACGATTATATATATGTATTTCTCGGTGGTAGAGCTTGGTGCAAGCTCGTCTGGGTAGGTATCACCCACTCATCAGATATTCTTCCGCAAAACTGCAATACTTGTTACTGTTGTGTTCCGGTTTGAAGGGTGAGTGAGCCAGTGTAATTACAGGCACAAGGGACATAACATCTTAGTTCCCAAGGTTGGTGGCGGCGTGGCGATGTTGTTTTTTTTAAGAAATAGTCAAAGCACTGTCCATTCTTGATCACTTACCATCAGGTGGCCCATATACGTCCACTAACCTATACTATAAAAAAATCTTACAAAGTCTAATATATATGTATATATGAATACACAGAAAAATTCCGAAATCGTCGTTTCATTCAATCGTTTTTTTTTTGTATTAATTGTGTTGTTAATTAACTGACATCTTAATTGGTTTTTTATTATTTTTTTGTCTGCGATTCAAGTATATTATATAATGTTTATGTATCAATAAAAAAATAGTCTAAACGAGTTATTAATAAGATCAGTCGTCGTCTATTCATTATCACACCATTCACATAACATTTACGGATTAAACGCAACACAGACGCACACACACATACACAACACATACAATAATATTACAAAGCAATCTAAAAGTAGTTAGACTAGATAGCTTAGTGGTTTGAACGCATGAATGAACCGATGATTGTGGGCTCAAACCCAGGCGAGTACTGACTTTTCGTGTGCTTAATTTGTGTTTATAAGGCATTTCGTGCTTGTGTCTAATGTCTGCCACATGTGTATTTTAAATTGCCTCCTGAAAAGTGAGAGGAGAACTTAGCCCAGCGGTGGGACATCTATGGGCTGTTACTTTCAGATTGATTTATAAGTACACAAGTAATTTAAATGTGCCAATTGTAACGCATAAATCGAACACTAGTAGGACCCTTCTAAAGGTAAAAGTTAGATTTAACGCCAGCCTTTATTAAAGATCATAAGATAGATTTAAAATACTTTTACTATATTTTATTAAATAAAAAACATAATAATATAATGTAGTACATGATATATTTCAGAGTATATAACACAGGTTATTTAAATAACCCATGAAGGATAGTGAGTTCCAGTCCCCAAATAAATTAAAAGCAAAACTAAATTTTTTAGTAAATGCTACTTAAATGCTTTAGTAAATAATATAGGATTTTTCGAATGTTAAGTTAGCCTATTGATATATATTTTGTTACAATATTTTTATATAAGCAATAATATAATGTTTTTCTTAAATCACAGATAAAATTGTTAAAAGTTATGTTACATTTATTGAAATTATAAATAAATTATTATTATTATATATAATACATAATTATTAACATAGACTTAAATATATACAAATAAAAATTAAAAATAATTACTGTACAAATCGTGACCGCATGGAATGGTGGCAAGACTGTTAGCATCATTTCCCCTTTATGTACATAGCTCCGTGAAATTTTAATACTTGTAAAAACAACAAATCCAACGATTGATATTTATTTATAAAAGTTATGAATCAAATTTATATTTGAAAACTTGTTCAAAGTCATTAATTGAATATTTTGTGAGGTTATCTACCTATGCTAATAAAAATAAGTCGATTGATACATAATTATAATAATCTGAATGTGAATTTGACATAAGATATGTAAGATATATATGTATGTATTATATAACTTGTGGTTTAGTAGCTAGATATAGATTATAAGGCTGCAATTCCTGAGGTCCGGGATTCAAGACTCAGATCATTCCAATAACAAAGCAAACGTTGCCGTATATAAACTTTTGCACATAAAACCTTCGGAAAGTTATCTGTTTTTTTACCCACTAACATTGATGCGATGGCTGTCTTCGGCATGGATCGGAGAGGCTGCTGGATTGGGTCCATATAACGCATACGCAGCCTCTCCCGTGCCGTGCTCTGCTCTGCTGAGTTCTAATCACAGGGCGACGACATTAACAAATTATTTTATAGTTAACCATGGAACTTATACTACGAAGAAGTACATGAAGTATTAAATCTTATCTTAAAGTTTCAATCTTGCACAAATTTGTTTATTTTAATATCGTCTGTGTAGTTCGGTACTCTCCGAGGTTCTGTGACCAAAATTCTGTTTCAAGAGTATCTTCCTTCGCATATGTGTATGTATGTTTGTTGGGAAAATATTTGCAAGCGATTTAATACCTTCTTTGCTTGTCTTTATTTAGATAATTTATAAGAAGCTTTAATATTAATAATATTGAAATAAGACGTTTATCAAACAACGGAAAGAGGTACTTTACTTATATTGAGTTCACAACAATAGCAGATCAAACTAAGTTAACATAAACAATGCCTTTATATTGCGTTATGAAATTACCGGTTCTCATAGAAACGGTTGCGGAATTAATAAAGACAGCCAATAACAAAAAGTTACTCGTATCCCACAGTTGGGCTAAGGGAGTTGGGCTAAGCTGGGGAGAAGGCTTGGAGCTTTTCCGCCACGCTCCAATGTTGATGATATGTGGAAGTGTTTCATCCGAAGCTTGTAGGTTTGCACATTTAATTATAACCAATGATTGGGGACGTAAAAATTGAGAAGTTTTTGCCCATATTCGAAGCTGTAATCTTAGGCATTCTAATCACTAGGCCATCCGACTCAGACGGGACCTTCGTAGGCCTCAACAGGTTTTGGCAATCCAAAAAAATACTTACCACTTTTTCGTGATCATTTGTAATTTAAACAGATATAAGTTAAATAAAAAAAATTAATATAAAAGCCGAGATGGCCAGAACGCGTGAATCTTAGCCGATGATCATGTGCTTAATTTGTGATTTATAATTCATCTCGTGGTTGAAGGAAAACATCGTGAGGAAACCTGCATTTGTCAAATTTTACTGAAATTCTGTCACATGTGTATTCCAGCAACATACAACATAGCCCAGCAGTGGGACATTCATAGGCTTTCAGCTGTGGCTGTCATACTGTAAGTTAAATTTTAGTCCCACAAAGATTCAGATATTTATTTCTAATCCACCAATAGCATACATTATATTTAACACAAATGATATATAAAAAGTTGTAGCATATTAAATACTATTCCACTTACAGATGAACATAACATGTGCAACATTGCAACATGCGACGTTGTATGGATTTTTTTCATAAGTAATACATTTATCTAATTATTATAGAGATGAAGAACTTGTTTGAGCGCATTAATCTCAGAATGCACTAGTCAGATTTGAAAAAAAGAAACAAGTTTTGTGTTAGGAAGCCCGTTTATTGAGAAATGTTGAACTGCATATATTATATATATTACATAACATCACACTACATGGGGGTAGAGTAGGTACTTCAGGCACAAGGGACATAACATCTTAGTTACCAAGATCGGTGGTCCATTGACGATGTAAGGAATGATTAATATTTCTTACAGACCTATAGTCTATGGGCTATGGTGGCCATACCATCAAAAAGCCCCTCCGATTTATTTAAAAAAAAAAAATTATGTACAAATCATTTATTTAAAAAGAATTATATACTACCAGCTCAGAGTCTGTTTTATTATTATGTACATATAAAACCTATTACGCACATACTACACATATTACACTTCCCTAACACCTAATTAATTTAAAAAAAAAAAAACAACAAACAAAAATAAGCTACTATTACTCAACAACAATTTTTTTATAACAAAAAAACTAAATCGATATAATGACACGAGTCATTTTACGCGCCAACAGAAATAACGTTGAAATGACAAGTTAGTGAAGTTTATTCGAATTTGGTTCCGTATGTAAATCAAAATTGACTTCAAATACTATTTAACTTATAAAATTGGGTATTGAAGCCTTGGGTTCAAGGCACGGATCGAGTAAATTAAACGTAATAACAGTTTTTTTCAGACAAGTTCTCCATATCAGCGCCAAATTTGAAATTGATATTAAACTGTGCCTGGAAATTCACTTTCCTGGATTTGCCTTTCCCATAGCGAGAGTGTATGTTTGTGCGCACGCTCTTGGCTAGCTACTCTCCATTAAAAATGGCCGCCATGATCAAAATCCATCAGTTATAACTAATAAATATTATTATAATTTTAAAGTAAATAGATTCGTTTTTAGCTAGGAGATTTACAAGAATTGTTTATCCCTGTTCAAAAGTCATGTAATTAAAGTTTTACCAAATAAATGAATACAATTTGTATTGGTACATATTGAACCAATTAGTTTGGCTCCAATAGTTTGGAAACCAAAGGCTGTATATCTTAGTATAGAGGGTCATCTTTGCTGAAGTATAAGTCATGTTTATAGTATTTCGTTAGTAAAAAGGATTGAAATTCGATCACGGTACCTTAAAACCGAAGAAATAACCGATGCACTCGTGTCGGCTTGCGCGGGCGCAGGTGTACCGCAGGTGTATATCTGTCTCGCTCGCACACCGGATTCGAAAAAAGAACCCTCTACTCGTAACCCACTTAAACGTTCAAAATAAAGATTTCAATGAATAACGGAGTTTTCCGTTTAAACTTATGAATTGGAATTATTTCTTTTGATTTTTTTTTCTTTATGTCGTTGAATAAGTATTTTGACGTATTGTGTATGAATAATGATCTTAAATTACGTAATTATTGTATAATCAGTAAGATCATCAGCCTAATTGTCATGCAGTGTCTTGTTCATTCGAAATGTGGTAACTGATAGTTGGAATAATTAAATTTGTACTGTAAAATAAACAGATGTGAGTACGTAACCGGAGGTGCACATCCTATTCAACGTCATAGTCTAATGGGGCGACACTCCAACAAGTGTAGGAAAGATCACCGAATGTCAATATATCTGTGGCAAGAAAGTAAGAGAAGACAACGCCCTAATTTCCCGCGAGCTGATAAGATTTTTTTTTAATAAATATCTAATAAAACAAACGATCCAATTTTCGAAGGCGTGATTTTTTTTTTTTTAATATATAAGCTAGCGCTTGTCTGTTATCACACCTGATGGAAAGTGATGATACAGCCTAAGGTGGAGCGCACTTGCCTAGAAGGTGCCTATTCACTCTAGACTTGAAGGTCGGAAGAGTAGGTATTCCAGACCTTAGCGGTGCGTATCAGAAACAAGGAAGCAAATCGTTTCGTACGTGTTTTAAGAACATCAACTACGTACGGGTGCAGATCTTTTCGATGCCTCGCAGTTCAGTGGTAAAAAGGTGAAGGGGGAACCAAATCAAACAGTTCCTGAGCACACTCTCCGAAATATATCCTGTAGAATACCGACAGACAGGCAACCGTACGACGGTGTTCCAAGCTCATATGATCAACTAAACATATCAAATAAATAAATATTTATATCGTGACCATATGACTAAAACAACTTCGTTATTATAAAAATGAATAAAAATAATTAAGATGACGCAAAAATAAAATATACCACATTAACATATAAATGTGTTATCGAAGTTTGCGTAAGAAAACTAACAGTCACCCTACCGTTTTTATAATATAGGCAGATGGACAACTGGGCCACTTGATGGTAAGTCGTCTTCACCGTCCATATACATTGGTGCTGGAAGAAATTTTTAATATACCTTAGATCGCCACCAACCCAAGATCAGATTACTATTTGCTATACTATACTATTATTATTATTATACTATACTATATTATACTATTAGTATTGTAATGCTGTTTGGCGATAGAATATCTGATGAGTGGATTGTATCTACCCAGACGGGCACAAAGCCCTACCAAGTGACATTATCAATAAATACAACTTATCAGTTGGACAAAAAGAAATCAAAGTATGATACAGAAAATTAATGAAACGTATAAACGAAACTATTTATAGAGGAACAAACAAAACTTTGTGAAATATTTTTTTTAAAAATCGGGATTATTCCGATACATTTTACCAAAGAGCATTTATTATATGGAACGTTGTGAAGGAGATATCGAAATAATAAAAATATCAGACTTCCAGTTCGGATAGCGATCTCTATTAAAAACTAAAATGTGGATGTATTGTGGATATTTTTTTACTTCGATCTAAGCTCTTAGCTTGATTCGTAGTTTAATTGTTTCAATATTTTCTAAAACAAATAAAATATAAATTGATAGTTTCCGCCCGCGGCTTCGCCTAGGGTTGAGGGGGGGGGGAGGTCTTAGGTATTCTATATACTTCTGTACCCTTGGCAATATATTTGCAAAATTTCATAATGATCTAATAAGTTAAGACGTGAAAGCGTAACATACAAACAAACTCACTTTCAATTTATAATATAAGGATAACGTATTCATAGAATTATAAATAAATACTAATTAATTGTTAAGTTTCAGTAAAAATACAAATCCTCGGTATCCTGTCATAATTGGTGATATGTTTCCACTGGGCCATTGCTACTCTCAATGTCATTATTTATATTTGAATGCTTGTATATTTTAGGTGTAAAAATGTCTATGTCCTTTCTTGGTTTTCAAGCTTGCTTCACACCAAATTTCATCAAAATCGATTCAGTAGTTTAGCTGTGTAAGTGTAACAGACAGACAGGTTTACTTTCGCATTTATATTAGTATTGATTGTAAACTATACTCAAGGACTGTAACACTGTCGATATAAAACAATTCTTACACCGGCCGAACTCTACGATCTCATGATAATCTTATCCTTAAAATTCCTTCTCACTCTTCTTCCTTCTATACTAATTCCTTCTCCATCAAAGCAGTTCGCCTATGGAATTCCTTACCACTTTACTTAAGACGACCCCAATCTATATACACTTTTAAAATCCGACTCAAGGCATATTATTTATCTTCCTAAATTCCTATGGGGTGTTTTATCAACTGCCGCACTTTATTGCTATTTATTATTATAATTATCTTAATTACTTATTTTTATACATTATATATTTTTGTTTATGTATGTATATGTGTCTGTATATAAATATGTTAACTTATATATATATATATATTATACTATGCATTAATATTTATTATACATATTTATTTAAAAGTAAAAGTTTTTGTACACCTTACCGCTTTATTTTTTTCATGTCCTTTACCCAAAGGTTGTCTCGCAAGGGAAGAGATCGCTCTTTTAGCGATAAGACCGCCTTTGTACATTCATACATTTCTATATATTTAAATAGTGCTTATAACTGTATTTCTGTAAACTTGTATGTGTTGTACAATAAAGCATATTCCATTCTATTCTTACACCGCCTCTGAATGATTCACTTAGTGGTAGGGCTTTGTGTAAGCCCATCTGGGTGGTTACCACCTACTTACTTACTTATGATACAGGCCTCCTAGTGTGGGTACCAACGGATTCATTCACATATTTGAAAATATGGTTTTTTGGTAAATAAAGATTTTTCTTTTTTTTTCACCTATCAGTATTTTATCGCCAAACAGCAATAAATGGTATTGTTGTATGCTATATAGTTGGACAACGTAAGAACAACATGGAGATAGCGTAATAACAAGCTCAAAGGACGTAACAGCTCCCATAGGTTTTTAGCTCCTTGGTGTTGCAGAGAATGGTTAACATTTTACCAAGGTCTATGTACGGTGCTGACCATTGAGCATCTGGTGGCCCATCTACCCGATTATAAAGATAAAAGAATTATAATAATTAATACATGCTAGCATCTTTTTAACATTAGAAATATCCCCATACTTGACGTGATAAATTTTAATTAATATCATAAAAGAAACGTATTCCCTATAAAATCGTCCATCAGATAACTTGAAGGTCCGAAAGACAATTGTTAAACAAAAGACGATAAAAACACTCCCACGCACCGCGGTGACCCCACTTGTGTCATGACTCACGTCATGGTTCAGGAGTCTGGCTTGAGTAAGCCGAATATGTGCATCCTATTGAATTACTTGAATTCCATATAAATTTGTATAATTGCTATTGCGTTATGCACATTTAGGAAAACAAAAAATCCAATTTATATGTCG
This sequence comes from Nymphalis polychloros, assembly GCA_905220585.2. Lineage (NCBI taxonomy): Eukaryota > Metazoa > Arthropoda > Insecta > Lepidoptera > Nymphalidae > Nymphalis > Nymphalis polychloros. Next base: position 7,633,865 of record HG992267.1, read on the forward strand.
AAAACATTTTTTTATTTTAAAAAAGACTGTAAGTGGTTACCATTATTACCATTGACAGTGTAAGAAATAGTTTTTTTTTATAGTTTAGGTAGGCGGACGAGTTTATGGGCAACCTGATGGTAAGTGGTTACCAACGCCCATAGACAGAGGTACATTTCTTTAAAAAAAACATTGCCAACCCTGGGAACTAAAATGTCCCTTGTGCTTGTAATTACACTGGCTCACTCGCCCTTTAAACCGGAACACAACAATACCAAGTACAGCTGTTTTGCGGTAGAATATCTGACGAGTGGGTGGTAGCTACCCAGACGAGCTCGCACAAAGCTCTACCACCGAGTAAATCCGCTGTTAAAAGATGTACGACAACTAAGATGTGTCCTTTGCCTTATTTGCCAGCACATGCTCACTCACAATAGAATTCTAAGTGCTAATTGTTTGGCGGTACAATCAGTGGTGAATGGGTGGTACCTACCCGGCCAGGCCTGCACGAAAGACCTATCGGTGAACTAAAACACGAGCGCTTCGCTGCAAGTAGTTTCACTTTAAAAAGTAAATTCAAATTTATTTCTCAGAGTAAAAGCGGTATCAAGTTAAATTTATCTTCTTATTTGAACTTAGGGTAATAATACTAATCGTCCGACGCTGAGCTGAGATCCTCTCCTATTGAGGAGGTTTGAAGTTTATCCCGCTGCTCCAATGCAACCTGCATTGGTGGATATAGATGTGATTATCATTAACGCAGGTAGATTTCGACGATTTCCAATTTCAAAAAGATAAATTTAACACATATTTACTCGTGCTGCTCGATTGAAACTTAAACGACGTTCTAGAATCTTCCAAGGATGAATATCGCAAGGGCGATTTTAATGTAAATTAATTTTCCCACGAGTTATTCTATAAAAACCCGAAAGCGTCATTTAACACCATTTGCATGAGATCGTTGCGGTCGATTGGATCGTAAGTAAGTCCGTATATCATATTATATATTCGCGTTTTTTAACTATTGCAAAATGTTTTATAATTATTATGTAAGCAACATATAGAGAACTCTAGGGAACTATTAATATATAAACAATATGAGCGGCTCGACGTCTCTTTGAACTTAGGACTTTTGCACCGATGTCATTAAGGGTTACAATAGGTGGACTTCAACGGAATGTTAAGCCTGATACCGAAGCTGGGGAAAGTTTGCGATAACACCACCATTTTGCTCGTATTTAATTTTTATTTTTAATTAATCTCGCATGATGGAAATACTAGAAAGGAGATAATGCTAAAAGGAGGATGAAATTCTACCACATTCATATCCACTATCCTGCACTGGAACAACATGTTGGAATATGCATCAAACGTCTTCCTTAAGAAGTCACAACGTTCAAGGCACGAGATTAAATCGGAACGATTCTTCCTCGTTAGACCTTAAGCTTTGTAGAAGATTTTGTCTTAAGAAATTCTGCGATAGTTACGTAATGTTTTGACTCCACCATCCACTTATTACCTTTGAACCACAACGATTAGAGTTGTAATATCATCAACGGTCAATTAATTGAATACTAGAGAACTATCAGCCTTAGTTCCCAGGAAGTCTAAACGAAGCCTTTATAATGGGAAATACATTACTCATTACTTAGTCATTACGCCTTTACCAGTAATTTAGACGGACAATTGAAATATCCACTATGAATAGACCTTTAGAGTCCTTTGAAAAGCTTGCAACAAATGTTATATTATTAATTCTTCCGTTCTACGCGCGTTTATTGAAATCGGAAGTATCATTCATGAATGAAACAAAATGGCGCCGGTGCGGATTAATTACTCTGTCAACTAATTTCATATATGTCAATATTTGCTTTTAAGCTATTTATATTCGCGGTTAGCTTCAAATTAACTATGTCGGTAACTGGACTATGCTTATTATTAAAGTATTGTGATATAGGACAGTAGATATTTGAGAATAAGAGAACATTTAGTCAGGACAAACAAACATTGCTGGCATAAAATCAAAACAAATGAATGGAATAATCTATGTATAAACAATAGGAAATTAAACATTAACTAATGAATATAAGAAAACAAAAAAGGATATATAGTAAAATTACAAAAAATAATAACAAATTTTTCAGTTTTTTCAAATGCAGGTTGACACTTAAGTTACTATCATAATGTTACACTTTGACTATTTGTTATAAAAGGTTTCTTCAACAGTACTATGCTTATAACAATACAATGAAGCGAATGTTTTCTTACTATTATATGTAGACACATTCATACCTGATGTTAGATACTGACAAAGTGTAAGATGGCATGGGCTTGCCTATAAGAGAGTCCTGATGGAATGAACGAAACGGATGGATGAAATTCGCGTTTTTTATTTTAAATTAATGTAAGTAGCTTGGATAGCTCGATGTCTGGTCATTCTAGCTAGATTATTAGAATACCCCGTAAGAAAGGTTGGCCAGTCATTTTATAACGCCATTGCACCACCAAACTTTGCAACTAAGATGTTATGTCCCCGTGCCTGTTATACTGACTCACCCTTTACAGCCCAATAATACTAAGTATTTTAAATGAAAACGCTTCGTGCAAATAGGAGATTAAAATACTAAGCAATATTCGATTGAACAATTCCGTATTGTATTACGTAACTAAGTTAAAAATAGTAAAAATCTTGAATATTATAGGCGTTAATGTAAGACAAGTAACCGTGTAATTATAATGTTCCCACGGTGTATGAATGAGATTGTTCATAGGTTCGAATCCATGCAGTGGTTAGCCGTCTTCACTTATAAATATACAGAGTGCTTGAATTTTTATATCATTGAATACATTACTACACAGACGTTTTATTCTATGAATTATTTTGTAAATATAATTGTTACATTCGTGTATGTTCGATATTCGATACACATACATTTTAATATAATATCAAATTCATAATAAATGCTTATTAAATATTTAATTAATTCTTGAATTCTAATTATGTACTCAACATCAAAACAAAAGGAACATTTAAGATCGGTCACACGTACACAGACATCATACGCACACATACATAAAAAACATCATACTGACAAACCAACTTGTAAATTAAAAATATTTAAAAATCGAATGCATTTAAAATATCAAAATTGGAATCCATTAATAACATCCACGTACAAAATACTTCATGTACAGACACACTATTTTGTTGTATATAGATTTGGTTTAATGGTCAAATGTGATTTGAATATTGGAACTGGATTAGTGTCGCATTCCTACCGATCGATGTTTGACTAATTAACATGTGTGTAATATGTACTTGTGTTTGTAAGTGCCTCGATAGTTGTTTTGTATATACAGCCACTGGACACGGACATAGGTCTTGGGTTCGATTTCTGGGTCTTATGATAAATATATTGTGAAAATATATTCTTTTTTTTTATTTATTTATTTATACTTTATTGTACACCACAACAATTTTTTCTTTACAATAACTTAGACAGCCTATATAAAAGTAGCATACAATTTTGGCGACCTTATCGCTACATAGCGATCTCTTCCAGGCAACCAACGGTGTAAGGAATAACCCATAGGATATGAGGTAGGTGGTGCAGTAATAACAAAATAAAATAACATTATAATAATAATCTATACCAAAAACAAACTAATAAATACATGTCAATATAAATAAAAATACACATTTAATATATCTAAATATAAATTATATTATCAATACATACTAAAATTACAAGTATATAATATAAATATATACAATAAATACGATACTAAAAACGATAAGTCCTCAAACAACACGAGACAAGAAAGAAAAATAATCCAAAAAAAGAATAAAAAATAAAAGAAAATTATTGTTTATAAGGTACTTGAGACAAAAAGTGATCTTTTACAAGTTGTTTATTCTTAATAGGTAAGTATTTTTAAATTTCGAATTTAAATTTCAATTAAACATTTGTTATAATTATGTAACTTAACTGCCTGGTTGGTCTAATCGTTAGCTTAAGGAAGATCGTGGTCCTAAGTTCAAACTCTATAACCGGCAATTGGATATTTCTTTCATTCATCATTAATATTCTAAAGTTTGGAGGTTGACAGTCTTAACTCTCTCCGGTCTCGGATTGCCACTCCATCAGATTCTTAAAGTGAGAGCGCAATTTTTCGTTCATTTGTGCACTAAAACATTTCCTGTGCAGCTGGATAGTCCTCTCCAAGTAGAATATCTATCAACTAATCACGTACAAATTTTAATAAGGACTATATAACACTTACATTTTCATAAAGAAAACAATATATTATATAGGAATTAAAAAAAAAAAAAACGTCTTGATACATTTCGAGCCACCTGTATAATGTTATCTCGGTAACCCCAGCCGTTACAGTCAATGGTTACTGTGTGACCCTCCCACGGTTGATGTAGTGACTTAGGGACTGACCAGAAGGCTGAGGTATAAAAATTAATAAACTTTCTTAATAGGCCTATTGCGGGTTTAAGATGTGACTCTTATCTTAGAGGGGAAAGAAGTTCCAAAAAACATTCGAATCCATAATTAATTTTATTAATATTCAAAATCAAAATATTAAGATAAGCTCTTATGATTAGTTTTGAATCGATTAATATAAACATAGAACTTAGTAGATTTTCTTTTCTAATATAATAAAATTATTATTTAACCAGTATAATGATTAATGACGAATTCAAACTCTATATAGTTATCGTCCTTAATCGCGTTATTCATTATCGAGAGTGTACACTCTTTCAACCTTCTAGTTGCTATTGAGAATCTTACGAAAGAAAAATTCATTAACATTTCATTTTAAGATCTTATATTAATACATAATGTACTGTTATCTTTAATTTCATGTCGAAATTCAATAGAAATACTTAAGCGGCTTTATGGCCCAATGTACCGGCCTAGGGGCCCCGCCAGCAGAGGTGCCTCAGCTAAAAATAATGTTATTTTACACTAACCGCTTGAGATTGGGGGGCCTCAAATTTAAAATTGCCTAGGGATCTTGGATCTGTAAGTTCAGCAGTGTACTTAATTCAAGTACTCGTATATACTTGTGAAAAAATAATAATTTATAGTACTTATATAAATTATGTATTTTTTTATATTATAGGTAGGCGGACGAGGATATGGGCCACCTGATGGTAAGTGGTCACCAACGCCCATAAACAATGGCAATGTAAGAAATGTTAACCATCGCTTGCAATCGCCAATGCGCCACCAATTTTGGCAACTAAGATGTTATGTACCTTGTGCCTGTAATTACACTAGCTCACTCACCCTTCAAACCGGAACATAGTAATACAAAGTATTACTATTTTGCGGTAGAATATCTGCTGTGTGGGTGGTACCTACCCAGACGAGCTTGCACAAAGCTCTACCACCGAGTATCTATTTGATTTAATTAAATTATGTATATATATATGTTAATCGACTGTATCTGGTATTTAAATCGTGTGAAGGCTATTATCACACACTTTCATTACATAATATGTTTTTTTCTGTTATCCAGAAAAAAAATCTATTGTTCCATATTTAAAAGGGAAACCTGTAATTTTAAGTGCATTGTATATCATTAAAACAATACTTATTAAAAAATATATATTGCATTTATTATATTATATTCTAATATGTAACAGCATATAACATTAAGCCCTTAAAAATCCAATAATTTACTTTTATTACATCATAAACGTTTCACGTAAATGTTGCATAGAAAACGTTGCACTCAAATTTGACCTTAAAAAATATTGACATACATACATTCTTATGTATAAACTATATAACGATATTTCACTTATTATTTACTTAAACATCCACACAAAAACCCTTCAAGAATACGAAAAGATAATAAAACTCAACAGTTACAGATGCCATTTTTAAAAGCGTCTTAATGTTTGACAGGCAAAAAAATACCTAACCGTGACATGAAATGCGTTATCCATTGGTTCATTTCTATTGAAATATATTAAAATATTGTATGGAATACAGCAATGGAACTTACATTGCTGTGAAATGCCCTTAGTATTAAAAAACGCCTTAACGTTTACTCAAAACGTAGCAGGTGGTAAAACAACAACGTGCATTAAAAATATACACATTGTATACAGAAAAATATTATATTATAATCAGTTAAAATAATAAGTAATAAGACGATTTAGTAGTTGAGCCGTTAAAAAAAAAACAAATTCACTTTCATTTATTTAATATTAGTAAACTATTTACTTAATTAGTGCGGGTTGGTGAACACGTGTACCAGATCCGACACGTGCGAATTACCTCACGATGTTTTTCCTTTACAGCGGAGCATGAGATGAATTATAAACACATATTATTATATTGAAACAAATTCTGACACAAGGACAATGTCAACCAGTGTTGAATAAGCCTTGGGCTTCTTCTCTTTAAAAATATATATTTATATTTCGTCGTAAATATATAATGTAATTTAGTTTTAGAAACTCTTATAGGAGAATTAAATCTTAAATAAACCTAATATGTTCTAATGGACAACATTGTATAAGGATTAATACTCTATTTAATTAATCGACGAGCCAGTTGGCTTACTTGCCTTTCGCACCGCAGGTCGTGGGTTCGATTCCCACCCATACCAATAGTAACATGACGATTCCAAAGTGCTTTTATGACGTCACTTGAATAAAGATTGTTTTGATTTTGGTTGCGAAAAGCAGACTCTTTACATGATGTAAAAATAAGTCTGCGATATAAATTGTCTGCCAAAAATGGGTCCAATTTTTTAAAATATGAGTATTGTTTTTTTTTTAAATCTAAAGTTATGTAATTTCTATTTGTTTACTTTAAAATGTCCTGTAGTGTAATATAACCGGTGGCGTTGTATTGTTCGCACCTGACGGCTGAGCCCGTTTTGAGGGTATTGTTACGAATTCCGCGTGCCATAACGTGAAGAGCGGAATTACTTAAAAATAATGATTATATTTGAATGTATTCTCAGAGAAATACTTTCTTCACGAAATAAAAAAAAATGTTTCCGCCCGGGATCGAACCGGGGACCTTGTGCGTGTGAAGCACACGTGATAACCGCTACACTACGGAAACTATGTTACAGGGGTTGAAAAACAGATAAAAATTACAAAACAAATATATGTACTCGAGAACTTTAACACTCTGAAGACCGATTCGAGTGAGTATTCATTTATTTATTTGAGACACCATTGACATATTCGCAGAAATATAGTAATGAAAAAATAATAGATTATAGCCATGTTATATACCACTGAAGGTATTATATATACTACTATATAAATCTATTGGTTCTGTCTGTACATTTTTTTTTCACCTAATTTTGTGATAAATAATCGTTTTATGATGCAGTGATTCACATTATACTATTTTTTTTTTTTTGTCTGTTTGTCTGTGTCTGTGTGTCTTCTTATAGCTCAAGAACGGATTGACCAATCTTGATGAAAATAGGTACACACAAAGAACATGTCATGGCGCAAACCTTACGATATTTTATTAAAATTAATTTCAAATCGTTAATTACGTATTTCTTTACCAGTCGCCATATGTGTGTGCGTGTGTGTGTGTATGTATGTGTGCGTGTGTGTGTGTGTATGTGTGTGTACGTGTGTGTTATTATAATAAAATAATTAATTATATTTTTATTAATTATACGCGGGTGAAGCCTCGGGTCACAGCTAGTATATAGTATATAAGTATGCATTTAATTTATATATAAATATACTAAATTTAAATATTCAACATTGTTGAATCGATCCACTAATGTCACTTACTTATTTTTTTTTAAATATTATTGGTAGTTATACACGATGGTAGGATTTTGTCCAAATTCATCTGGGTAGGTACTTTGGTACCTAGTTTCTTCATTCCACCAAAAGTTTTAAACACGTAAACATATTTGGATGAACCAAAACACCGTTAGAATCCTTACATCATCAGTGAAACTGGCTATAAATTCATTCATTCAGAGGAATCATATTTCTTTTTTAATTATTATGTTATTTTATTATTTTATTTTTAAATATGTGTTCTGAAATGACAATGCCTTATTCGTATTCTTTGTAGATATCCATTATATATTATATTATATATTGATATCCATTATACATTACTCGGTGGTAGAGCTTTGAGCAAGCTTGTTTGGGTAGGTACCACCCACTCATCAGATATTCTACCGCAAAACAGCAGTACTTGTTATTGTTGTATTCCCATTTGAAGGGTGATTGAGCCAGTATAATTACAGGCACAAGGGACATAACATCTTAGTTTCCAAGGTTGGTGGCGCGTTGGTGATGTAAACGATGGTTAACATTTCTTACACTTGCAATGTCTAAGAGCGTCGGTGTCACAATATCTATGGGCGGTTGTAATAACTTACCATCAGATAATCTTTTCCCAGTCTGCATATTGTGCATACAATTTCAGGCAAATTACACGAAACTTTAACGAATTATAACCTAAATCTTTCGCAAGAAGAACTTTTCACATTGGTGAAAACCCGTATAAAATCCATTCGGTATTTTTTTAATTTACCGCTTTCAGACAGAAGGACATTGTTGTAAAGCATTTAAAAACTCAATAGAAAATCTCCGTCAAAGTTTCATCTAATCTAATTAAGCATTTTTGGTTCTTTTATAAATATGATGCTTGTATTTTGAGGAAGTACCTAGTTTGGCAGGTTACAGCTTACTCAAGCATGTAACCTACTAAGTGTAATTAGCATTCCATCAATCTGACGTAACAAGTGATTATTTACAGTTCAGTCGTGTAGTATTCGCTTTGTTACTTAATTCTTCGTCAGCGTTCCTGATTAGTTCTTGCTTTAATGTATTCTGTTTCCAATCTGCAACTGGTTCTAGAGCTTCTTTAAGGTAAAGCATATGATGGAAATGTACGCTATTTTTGTCTTGTTGAGAATATCATCGTTGGTATACTGCCTCGTTGGTCTAGTGGGATATAAGGTCGCAAACCCGGTGGTGCTGGGTTCAATTCCCAGGACAGGCCATTAAATAGTTATTGGATATTTCTGTCAGAAAATTCTCAGTAGCAGCCCGGAGTCTGGAAGTTGGAAGTGTGCCTATGGGGAAGCCCATATATTTAGGTACCACCCAAAACGTGGCCTGCATAAAATATGGACAATTTTTTTTTATGTTAGTGGGATTCTGGATTCCTGTGCCGATTGCTTTCAATATAAATTGTTATATGAAAATTTCTAAACAATTAAATGGTTTCAAAATAAATCAAAATTGCACATCAAATTTAACGGGTCTATATTTTATATAAATATCTTCATCCCGTTTAATATTTATTATTATCACTATATTGACTAACCCATCTTACTATATATATGACGCGTATAAATGTCCTCGGAACATATAAATTCAATGATATTATACCAATAACAATATACGAATTCAAATGGTCACACTTGTACCGAACAAATGTTTCTCGTATATCATTTGAAATTAATATCACTCGTTTTGTTAAATTACTCGTTATTCAAATGAAAATACACTTTGAATATATTTTGGATTATGAAATATTTGTAAACTATTTTACGCGGCTTCATCTGTGTTGTAGGGGCAAGTAGGGGGAGGGGGGGTCAACAGGATACTCGATGTCTTTTTTTATGTTATAGGTAGGCGGAAGAAAATATGGGCAAACTGATGGTAAGTGGTTTATTGACATTGGCGATGTTATACATAATAACCATTCTCACATCGCTAATGCGCCACCAACCTTGGGAACTGATATGTAATTTCCCTTGTGTTACAGACACACACTGGCTCACTCACCCTTCAAACCGGAACGTGAAGTAGTTCTGCTTAGCGCCCTTTTCTGACAACGTGTATTGAATAGCCGATCGCGACTTAAAGTCCAACATTGACTTTATTTTTTTAATTAAAATTTCAATGTTACAAAACTTACAAAGCAAGCTTTGCGAGCATCAATAGAGTAATGGTTTACTAGCCGCCTAGCAATGTTAAAGACGCAGGTTCGATCTGGTCCCCAAGGGCTATGGTTATACCCACTCCTTAAGCTTTAAGAAATAGGATTATTAGTAAATCCTTAAAACAGTGATTACTATTATTCTTCTTTTATTATAACAGACTTAACGTGGCCAGACTGGATTTGTATTATTTATGCTTAATGTATAACAAATTAAATTAAAACAAATGTGAAAGACAGAAATTAAACTATTGACAGCGTTACTTATAAATTTTGCTTAGCGGCTGATTAGTTTAACATTGATATCTCTTTCTGTCATTATTGATTTGTCATCCGAAAGAAGAAGACACAGCATTGTTCAACTGATCACCCGCCAAGCAACGTTTATAATTAAGGCCGTTACTGTCTAACTGTAATTTAATTATATTATAACATTTATAATCTAACTATATATATATAATGACACAAGCACTTCGCCCACGAATTCGTCCGCGAAAATTCAAAAACTATTATTTAACGTAAATTAATATTTGGTAATAGATTAAACGTAGGACAGTCAAAGTTTGTTCAAACTTTTTTCTTACTGAGAGAATTTTATAGCCGTCATAACTTCTAAATGAAAAGTCCGATCCGGATCATTTAAAGTGTTATTTACATGTATATAATCATCCTTAATTATCAAAGCATTTAAATGGATAAGAATTAATAATATCATGATACATATGTCATCTCTATTCGATTCCGTCATATTTGAACTTAATAATTTAAACAAAAACTGTTATTGTGGCTTAACTATAATAGTTAGGCATATAATATCGAGGATTTTTTTGTGAGCAATCATGAGTACTATTAATATATAGAACATGTTTTTATATACCGTCAATAGTTTTCGCAGCGCACGCTAAATAATGACTTTTATAGGAAACAATTTGATACCTTGAGTTCCATTTTAGGTAGAGATCTCTAATTTTTTTGAAAATATAATGTAGCCTATGTTACTCGGTAAAGATTTATCTTTCTAATGGTGAAATAATTTTAAAAGTCGGTCCAGTAGTTTTTGAGTTAAATCGTTACAAACAAACAAAAAAATCTTTCCTCTTTATAATATTAGTATAGATAAATAGTATTTATGGTATTTGTAAAGCATATACTTAGTGGTAAGGTTTTATGCATGCGCTTCGGGATGGGTACCAACTTACTTACCATATATTAAGAGTAATAGTTACCATTGCAATGTGCCAGTTTGAAGTGTGAAGGCCTTCTAACTTCATATAACTACAGTATAAAGACATAACATCTTAGTTCCCGAGGTTGGTAGAGCTTATATTTCTTACAGCGCCATTGTTTCAGCGGTAACAACCACTTACCATCAAGTGGGTCATTTGCACGCCTACTTATTTTATAAGAAAAAGCAAGCCAGAAGAAAAAGCGCTGCCAAGTTGCTCCATCTGCGTGAGCATATGTACATATATGCACAAACTGAACTCCATGCGGGCGTAGTCGTAGGCTGAGCTAGTATAAAATATAAGCTTATTTTACTTGAATAATAATATAATGCTGATGTGATATAATATTTAGGGTACTGATGGTTGGGCTTTGTGCAAGCTCGTCTGGGTAGGTACCACCCACTAATCAGATATTCTACCGCAAAAACAGTACTTGGTATTGTTGTGTTCCGGTTTGGAGGGTGAGTGAGCCAGTGTTATTACAGACACAAAGGACATAATATCATAGGTCCCAAGATTGCTGGCGAATTGGCTATGTAAGCGATGGTTAACATTTCTTACAATGCCAATGTCTATGGGCGTTGGTGACCACTCACGATCAGGTGGCTTATATTCTCGTCCACCTACCTGTTCAATAAAAAATATTATATATATAAATAGATTTTTTGAAAACAATTTGGAATGCTTGTTTCAAAAGATTTTGCCTATTTTCCCCTCCAATTAAGCCTATAAAGCTTGTGTACGGAGTCAGTTGGAGGTAATTGAGTGAGACGGTCGTGTCATTAACTAATTACCTGCGCGAAATAAAAGTAAAGAAAGAAAAACAAACACCGGCCCGGCGGACGCCTATTGTGCGACCCGACCGGTCCTTATCAGTTGCAGAGTTGATGGCGGTATGCGAAACTGAACCAGTAAAAATGAGTGATTCTGAATTAAATCTAAAGAGTCCTGAGGCAAGTTTTTATTGTACGAGTCTTACAAAAGAAATAATGGTTGATAAACAGATTAATATGAGTGATGAGTTAGAAGATTTAAACTTGCAACATACAAGTATTAAATTTAGAAGAGAGGATAATTTACAAAATGAAAGACAGAGAAGTAAGAGAGAGCGGGAAGAAGAACTGGAGAATGATACACAAGGTTTTGAAACTATATGTAGTCTAAAAGAAAAGAAACGTTTCAAAGTACAAGAAGAAGTAGATATTTATATTTTTTGTAAAGACAAAATTCATAAGCAATTTGCTTTAGCCAGATTATTTAAAGAAGAAGGAATAATTGGGATAAATAAGATTAAATATTTAAGTCCTTATAAGATAAGAGTTACAGCTAAAGATGAAATGGTAGCAAGCAAAATATTATCCTGTAAAAGATTTAATGACATGGATTGGCGAGTTCAAAGAGCTATGGATGTTAATGTGTCGTATGGAGTCATAAAAGGTGTTGATTTGGATCTTGGCGATGAAGATATTTTGAAAAGTATAACGTGTTTAGAACCAAGTGTTATGATAGGTGCTAAACGTCTTAAAAAACGAGATGTCAACGGGAAATGGATTCCCTGTGATGTTGCAAGATTAGCGTTTAAAGGAACAGTTGTTCCAGCACACGTCTTTGTGGATCAGCTTAGAATCGCTGTAGAACCTTATATTTTTCCAGTTTCCCAATGCTCTCGGTGTTGGAAGTTGGGTCATACATCTCGATATTGTTCTTCCAAAGATATTATTTGTCCAAAATGCGGTGGACCACACGAAAATTGCACCACTAAGGAATTTAAATGCGTTAATTGCTCACAAAACCACATGTCTCTCGAAAAAATGAAGTGCCCGATTTTTTTAAAAGAAAAGAAAGTGCGTGAAATTATGTCAGAGTTTAGATGTTCCTACAGAACAGCACTGACAATGTATGTCAAGCCTGAAAACGTAATTCAACATACCAAAAAGACGGAAATAGACATACCAAAAGGTACATCTTCTACCCCATGGTCCTTTAAAACAGAAGTAATACAAGAGGCTAAAAAAGAAGTTATAAAGGATAATGTTATCAGACACAGAGAGAAGAAGGAAAAGAAAGACCAGAAAGAGAAGAAATCGAGGAAGAATGTATCGAGTCAAAATAATATGGAGAATTGTTGGTGGTCTTCCAATTCAGATTCTGAGCAAAGCTTAAATAATTTTGTTAACCAGGAGAATAAAAAAAGTAGACGTAAATTAAAAGTGATTCCAGAACGTGAGGTAACTTTTAGCGAGCTAGTAGGAAGATTAAAAGAGGTAATTTTTAATAGGGGTATAAGTGTCAAAGAAAAAGTTGCACAAGTAATTAAACTATGTTTAGAATGGTTAACTTTAGTTGTTTTTGAAAATTTAAGTGAATGGCCGTTATTGAAGATCTTATTTGAATATTTTAGTAAAATTTAAGTCATTAATTAATATTAAAATTGCACAATGGAACGCGCAAAGCTTAAGACCTAAGTTAGTAGCTTTTGAAAATTTTCTGCTTCAAAATAAGATCCACATTGCTACCCTGAGCGAAACCTGGTTAGAAAGAGAAAGTTTTTTAAAAATTTCTAATTATAATATTTATAGGCGAGATCGTAGTGATAGTTATGGAGGCGTTGCCATCATACTGCATAAAACCATCCAAGCTCATATTGGTAGCATAATAAACATCGGTTTAAATGAAAATAATGAGGGTATTGAGTTATTACATATAAAAATATTAAATTGCGATGTGATTGAAAATATTATATCTGTCTATTGCCCTCCTTCGGCTCATACTTGTTTACAAAATTGGCAAAACCTGTTTTCATTGTTTTCTAAAAAAACCATCATATTGGGTGATTTTAACGGTCACCACACTAATTGGTCCAGAAAGATTGATAACAGAGGTTCTCAAATTTTTGATGCTCTTCTAGATAGTTCTTTTGTATCATTAAATAATAGTACACCAAGTCGTATAAAATTAGTTAATGGGGTATTGCAACAGTCGTCACCTGATATCACCTTTGTATCGACAGATATTGCACTCAAGTTTAACTGGAATGTCACAAACGAAACATTAGGCAGCGACCATAGAATAATTGTTTTGTCTACTTTTTTAGGAAAATTTAAACCTTCTATATTAAAACGAAACTTTAAAAACGCTGATTGGTACTCTTATACTAACTTGTTAGAAAATTTATTTTATAGTAATTTTCCCGAGCAGAATAACTTACAGTCGGCTTACGATTTATTTGTTGAAAATTTAAACTTAGCCGCCGATATTCACATTCCATATATTAAAATAAGTCAAAATCCGTGTAGTAATTTTGTTCCTAAATCTTACTGGACGTCAGATTTATCAAAGTAGTAGCAGAACGTCGACTAGCATTAGCTAATATGCGAAGAAACCCTATTCCAGCAAACTTAGAGATATTAAAGACAAAAATTAGTGTGGCGCAAAACCGTATACGAAAGGCTAGCTTTGAAGATAGGCAGAAATTTTGGTCTTCGGTAGACCACACAGTTTCATCAGGGAGTATGTGGGGCAAAATGAAAATGATCAAAGGATATAGAGGGCCAGGGCGCCAAATACCTAAACGGTTGATTAGTGAATTATTATTAAGTCTTACACCCGACTATGTCTCTCCGAAACCACCCTTATTCTTAAACAATAAATCAGTTTTAAATGAACCCATTACTATGTCAGAGTTGTCGCAGTGCCTAAAACAAGCCAAAAATACCTCGCCTGGCTATGATGCTATCCCGTATTGTATGTTAAGAAACTTACCGAAAAATGGAAAAGAAATATTATTGAAACTATTTAATAATTTTTTTGCAGCTGGTTTCATCCCCAACCAGTGGAGGGATATTAGTATTGTAGCAATCCCCAAACCGGGTAGGGAGGTCAATTCCATATCATCTTTGCGCCCTATTTCAATGATGTCTTGCATTTGTAAACTTTTTCATAGCATTATTAATAAACGATTAGAATGGTTTTGTGAACAAAAAGATCTCTTTTCAAGGAATACTACAGGTTTTAGAAAAGGACACTCTACATACGATAATCTAGCCTCATTAGTAACTAACATACAGATTGGGTTCTCTGACAACAAGTGCACAGTAGGATGTTTTCTGGACATAGATAATGCTTATAATAATGTTGACATCTCATCGTTGCTTAAAATAATGAATAATTTAGGAATTGGAATTAAAATATGCACATATTTATGGAATTTTCTTATAGAAAGATGGCTTACTATAGAAATAAATGATGATATTTTATGTCGTTCTACAGGCCGCGGCTTAGCGCAAGGTGATCCGATTTCACCACTCCTTTTTAATTTAGCTACATCACATGTCTCTAAATATATTAATAACGTGTTTTTATCCCAATATGCAGACGATTTTGTTCTATATGCGACCGATATAAATACAGGGGCTTGTAGACATAATCTACAAATAGCATTAAATACCTTATCACAATTACTTTCAAATCTGGGCTTAGAAATATCTCCTTTTAAAAGTAAAGTGTGCATTTTTAAAAGAGGGTATAAACGGGAATCGATACACCTAACTTTAGGAAATCAAACCTTACAATTAGTGGATAATGTTAGATATTTAGGGATGTGGTTAGATAGGTCGTTGAAATGGTCGAAACACACTAAAGAAATTATAGAAGGTGTCACAAAATTCTTAAATATTTTAAAAATTTTAGTAGGATCGGGGTGGGGAATACACCCCTGTCATTTGCGTAGTTTGTACTTATCTATTATTAGAAGTAGGTTAGATTATGGTAGTTTTCTTTACGATTCTTGTAGTAAGGCTCTTTTGAAGAAGCTTGATGTGATACAGAACCAATGTATGCGAATTATAGGTGGTTTTATTAGAACTACAGCCATTCACGTTATGGAATGCGAATTAAGCTTACCGCCTTTAAGTATCCGTAGAAAATATTTAGCAGGAAAGTATTTATTAAAATGTAAATCGTTAAGTAATAAAGATATATGTAATTTATTAGATAATTTAGAAAATCGAATCGATAATAGCTATTGGCTGCACAAAAAGAAGCCCCTTCTCCTACAATTACATCAAGTTTTAAAAAATAAAAATGTTTATGTTAACAAATTAGAAATGTTTTCTCTTCGGACTTGGGTGAGTAATATGGATCTTGATACGGCTATTCAACCAAACATTGATTTTATAGATAAACCAAAATGTAATTATAGCAATACTTTATTAAGCAATATGTGTAATCATTTCATACTAGAGCGCTATGACAAATTTTATAAAATCTTTACAGACGGTTCTAAGGATCAATCAGGCGTAGGTGCTGCTTTTTATGACATCCAGAACCATAGTCAGGTATCTTTCAAAATTTCACCAAATATATCAATAATGCGTGCGGAACTAATTGCTATAGCAGAAGCTTTATCGTATGTTGCTGACATTCCGTGCCAAGATATAGTTATTTTGTCGGACTCAAAAAGCGCAATACAACATGTGGCTCGGTGTGCCTCGACAGTTCGAGGATTTCCGATAGCCTATTCCGTCATGCAATCTATGTATGAAATGATTGCACAAAATAGAAAAGTCATACTGCAGTGGATACCTTCACATTCCGGCATTCCAGGGAATGAAAAAGTCGACGCCTTAGCTCGAAACGCAACTACAGAAGGAATAGAGATCGACTGTGTACCATATTTTTCAGAAATACTAGGTTCCGTGAAGGATATATGTTGGAAGGAATGGAAACAGTATTTCGACGAAAGAGCCTTAAGTAAAGGAATATGGTACAAAACTATTCAGCCTACCTTATCACGGGCTCCCTGGTTTGCCAACAGCGGTTTGAGTAGACAAGATATTGTCACAGCACATAGGCTCCGATCCGGACACATTCCATTGAACAGAATCGGTTTCCTGATGAAGAAAATTGAGTCGCCAGTGTGCACAGAATGCAACCGAGTAGAGGATACCTATCATGTATTAGTGGAATGTGTGCGGATTGAAGCTGAAAGAGTCCTCTTTTTTATGCAATATCCGGGATATAATTTGAATAATGTGGGGGTATTCAACAGTATACTGGCCTTACCAACTTCTGAAGAGGCCAGGAAAATTTATAAAATAGTTTTATGTTATTTAAAGCGACGTAGTTGATTGGTAGGAACGATGGAGGTGACGTGGTCACTTTGTGACAAAACCTCCGGTTTAATTAAATAAAAAAAAAAAAAAAAAAAAAAAAAAAAAAAGCTTGTGTACGACGATTAACCAAGAATCAGTATTGGTAACAGCCTGTGAATGTCCCACTACTGGGCTAAGGACTCTTCTCCTCTTTTGAGGAGAAGGTAAGGAACTTATTCCACCACGCTGCTCCAATGCGGGTTAGTGGAATACATATGTGGCAGAATTTCAATGAAATTTGACATATGCAGGTTTCCTCACGATATTTTCCTTCACCGTCAAGCACGAGATGAATTATAATCACAAATTAAGCACATGAAATTCAGTGGTGCTTATCCGGGTTTGAATCCACGATCATCAGTTAAGATTTAATTTGTAATTTTCACATAGCTCGTAACCACTGAGCTATTGAGGTCTTTTATATTTGTTACATACGTTTCTATTTAAAGTTTTACTTTACATATCACTGATATTGTTATTTTTTCATTTAAATTCAGTATATATTTAATATATTCATTTTAATTCAGATAACTATTAACTTTCGCCTCACAGGACTAATTAATAATTCAATTAACGGCACGCCTATTTATTGTTATAATTTATGTTAAACACCAGTTCAATCCGGTTGTAACTCACGTTATTATCCGGTTTAATGCAGTTACAACCGGTTAGCGATGTCCCCTACGGCTCAATATGCTCTGTTATTAATTTGCATTGCTTTGATTAAGGGTTAATTAATATTTTGTAATTATTTAGTTATTTATGTGACTTTATATTTTGATGAGATTATATTACTATTTATGTAATTAATTTTAATACACTGAATTTCACAGTTTCATAAGCAACGTATTGTTTTCCTAATGTTCGGAAAAAATTAGGTGATATTTTTATATTAAGACTTCGATAGCTTCGATGAAACTTTTGTTGTTTCGAACACGAAGGTATCTGACCCCGAAAAAATCAATTTTCTTTGTGTTTGTCTTTTATTGATTTATTTATACTTTATTGTACACAACAGATTTTATTTACAAAAACTTAGCCTAAATAAAAGTAGCGTACAATTTTGGCGACATTATCGCTACATAGCGATCTCTTTCAGGCAACCAACGGTGTAAGGAATTACCCATAGGAAATGAGGTAGGTGGTGCACTAATATCAAAATATAATATATCTATATATAAATTATGTTGACAATATATATTAAAATTACATATAATATATTATATATGATACATATATAATATATTATATGTCCCTTCAATATCAGAAGAATATTTAGAACCTTACTCTGTGTGTGCGAAGACGGGACTGGTAAACAGTTATGAATAAAAATGCATTCTCTTTTATCTTCTTTGTTAAAGTTGAGTTGAAACTCTCATTTAAGTAAAGTAGTATTATAACTTTGTCGGAATACTTGTAAAAAGTTATATAACAATAGTATTGCTCTAAAATTATAATGGGAAGATGTGTTCAATTATTATAAAGTGGTATGTAATGTGGCTATATCATTTACTGATTATATTTTTAACGTGTTTCATTTAATACGCGAATTTCTTTGTTTCTTCTCGGTAGAGGCTGTTTTCCGAAACTGTGGTTTAAAATAGTGACGATTCAAAAACACTCTATTTTAAAGAACACTTGAATAAATATATTTTATTTGATACCATTATATGTTTTCTTAATATTTACAGGGTTATTTGTAACACACCAGTAACCTCGCAGGACTAGATAGCTAACACTATAAGCAACAACTTTTGTTATATATATAAGGTCCTCCAGACCGATTTCGGCCACGGCGGCCAATCTCAAGAGAGATTAGCCAACTGCGCAGGACATATTATAGTGCACAAGTGTGTGCGCAAACACAGGTGCACTCTCTTTTCCTTAGCTCTCATAATCCGATGGGACGGCAATCCAACACGACCGGAAAGAGTTCAGGCGCAGGACCAACGGCTTAACGTGCTTTCCGAGGCACGGGAGTGTACACACTTCCAACTTCCAGACTCCGGGCTGCTACTGAGAATTTTCTGACAGAAAACCCCAATAACTATTTTTTGGCCCGACCTGGGAATTGAACCCAGGACCACCGGGTCTGCGGCCTTATATCTAGCCACTAGACCAACGAGGCAGTCAGTTTTGTTATATATATATATGTATAAAAGAATAACTGGCTAAGTGACATATAAACGCACATCCCAAGCTACTGGGAGCTAGCGCCATGAAAATTTGCGAGTTCGTTTTACATAGCAGGTTAGTACCAATGAAGGGTTTTTAAAAATTTTACCCCTAAGGGAATGAAAGCTTTTATGAAAAGCTTTCATCTATACTACTATATAAATCTATTGGCTCTGCCTGTAATTTTTTTTTCACCTAATTTTGTGACAAATCATCGTTTTATGATGCAGTGATTTACATTTTACTATTTTTTTCATTTTTGTCTGTCTGTTTGTCTGTTTGTATATCTTGTTATAACTCAAGAACGGCTTGACCAATCTTGATGAAAATTGGTACACACAAATAACATGTGATGGTGCAAATGATAGGCCATATATAAGATCGGTAAACCTAACGGTATCTTATGAAAATTAATTTCAAATCGTTAATTACGTATTTCTTTACCAGTAGCCATGTGTGTGTGTGTGTATGTGTGTGTGTGTGTGTGTGTGTGTGTTATTATAGTAATAAAATAATTTATTATATTGTTATTAATTATACGCGGGTGAAGCCGCGGGGCACAGCTAGTTTCTTAATAAAGCTATGTAAATGTGTATATAGCAATTCTGACGCGAGCGAACCCGCGGGAAGTGCTAGTAAAGTAAATTCTATTATATGCTAAGTTTAGTAATGATAATTCTAAACATACTCAGCTACGTACGAGCAAACCACAGCGATGTTATTTATTGATCTATTTCGTATTTAATTACCGCAAAACTGTTCACGCAGACCGCCATTTGTATTGCTTTTTGAAGATTTAATGATTAAACCTTATTATGAATAAACATACATACCTTATCACCCTGTTAATACACATGTGGCAGAATTTCAGTGAAATTTGACACATGCAGGCTTCCTCACGATGTTTTCCTTCACCGTCAACCACGAGATGAATTATATTAAATCACAAATTAAGCACATGAAATTCAGTGGTGCTTCCCTGGGTTTGAACTCACGATCATCGGTTAAGACTCACGCGTTCTTACCCCTGGGCCATCTCGGCTTTTGATTTTAATGAACAGTCAGTCAGTTTTTTTTACAATATTAATTTCATTATGCGCTTTGAGTAAGTTTTCAAGGACGAATTTGAGTGCAACGACATTGGTGTAACGTTCGTGTGAAAATTATTTTTATTTTTTATTTATTTATTTTGAAAACAGACGGTAGTATCGCATAGAAAAGAATAAAAAACATTACTAAAACTTAACCAATAATTGTTTCCAATATTACATTAGAAGGAGAGAGAGAGATAGAGAGAGAAAGAGACTAGATTATAATAAATTAATTATGATATAATCACTTAAATAAAACTAAATAAGTAATAAAATTTATATTCTTTTCAAGGACTTTTATACTGGACCTTAGGTATTAATTATGTATTTTTTTTCAGCTAAATGTGCATCTATATGTAAAATATTTTTTTTATATGCGACTTGTTTGTTGTTTCATTCATGCAAAACCTAACATCATCCACATTGAAATGCGAGTGAGCAGTATTTTAAGTAACAATAAAACTGTATGAAGATGTCTCCTGGCAAACAAGTCCAAACTAATAAATACATATATATATAAAATACATATATAATATATCTATATATAAATTATATTATCAATACATATTAAAATTACAAGTATAATATATAATATATTATGTCTATATAATATATTATATGTCTTTTGATATCATTTCGAATCTTACTCTGTGTGTGCGAAGAAGTAACAATAAAACTGTATGAAGATGTCTCCTGGCAAACAAGTCCAAACTATAGAAAATATATTAGAGAACAACAGTATATATACAAAAATAGGTGCACTCAAATCAAATCAAAATATGCTTAATTCAAGTAGGCTCATATAGGCTTTTGAATTCGTAAGTTCCGATTTGAAGGATGAGTGAACCAGCGTAATTACAGGCATAAAAGATAACATCTTAGTTCCTAAGCTTGGTGGCGTATTGGCGATGTAAGCTTACAGTGCCAATGTATATGGGCATTGGTGACCACTTACCATCAGGTGGCTCATATGCTCGTCCGCCTACCTATTCTGTGAAAAAATTGTAGATTCTACCTAGTAGAACCGGCTAGAAAGTCAGTAGTTACTCTTTTCCCTCATTTTAGTTACAAGTCTATAAAATAAAATAAATTTCTTATAGATAATGGAAATCAAAAAATTCTAACTTCACATTTACTTATCTATACTAATATTTAAGCTGAAGAGTTTGTTTGTTTGATCCGGCTAATCTTAGGAACTACTGATTCGAATTTAAAAAATCTTTTTGTGTTGTATAGTCCTTTTATCCAGGAAGGTTCTAGGCTGATTTTTATTCATTTTTTTTAAATTAATTATACGCGGGTGAAGCCTCGGGCACAGCCAGTCATTTATATAGTTTGTGTTTAGTAATAAAGCCTTACTTATCAATTATTTTATTTACATTAATCTTTTATGGGCCAAAATATACAGTTTAGTCCTCACGGAGTCCAATGTCCCGGTAATCGGATATGACTGGAGGCGGATTAGACGCCAGAATGTAGTCACGTTTTCCCTAATTTAAATGTTGTTTTTAAAAGCATGTAAATATCTTGTCCTTTTTAAGATAAGGTTTGGGGCCTATTCCACCACGCTGCTCGGGTGTGGGTTAATGGAATACAAATCTGACAACTGGTCTAACTCATGCAGGTTCAAACACGAGATGAATTTTAAAAACAAATTCAGCACAAATAACTTGTAATCTTCAGTTAAGATTCCCGTGTTCTAGCCTGTCTGATCTGGAATTCAAACCTCGAACCTCTAGATCTGCAGCCAAACACATAAAAAGTAAATGAAAATTAATAGACAAATTACATAGAAGTTTAATTTTACAGACAGATTCAGTAAAGAATACTATATAAATTAAATAAACAAGGCCAAGAAAGAAAAAATAATAGATTTTATCGCATGCAATTAACCATTGCCTCCAGGGAAATCCCCTAAATGGTACATTAATTAATGGACCAGTTAATGGGTCGTCCGCCATCTTGCCAGACCTCATAAATTTATTAATTAACTTGGAAGAAGTGTTTCTCCAATACTTTTCTTGTTATCTTCATTTTGGGTAATTTTAGTGACTATCTTACCCTTTAAGATATTACCATAAAAACCCTTATAGTGCAATGGTAAAAACCGTCGGCGGAAAATGCTAGAATGATATTATTGCTTTGAAAATTAAGCGAGACCGTTTTACAGGCACGAAGAATATGTGGCTTATATGTACATTGCCAGATTCTATACGAATGGATTACCTGATGGTAAATGGTCACAAAATCGATTGCAAGTTAGCCATCCTAAAATGAATAAATAACGAACACATTATTTTTTTTACTTATTAGAGATTTTTTTGTGTATCGGAAGTTATTTAAATTTACTAAATGGTTAATAAGGTGTCCATATACCTCGTTGACAGCCATTTATTTTATTTCATAATTTATATTCTAGTTGCTCTGCGCGGTTTCGCCGTTAAATCCTGCTCCGCCCCGTGGGTTGAAGCTTGATTTTATGCTACAACCTTCCTCAAGAATCGGAATAACAAATGCAAAAAATTATATGGAAGTAGTTCTTGAGATAAGCGCGTACAAACAGCACCACAAATTATGTATATAATATGTCATATTTTTTTTATTACAGTATAAATAAAAACATATATATCATTAAGAGTTTTGTATAGTTTAAAATAAGATGTGTAACGGAAATGAAGAGATCTTATCTCATAAACAAGATACAGTTCTTATATCTGATTCGAAGCTTACGAAATCAAGTTTCATATATATGTATATACAATATCTGAGATGATATGTCTGTGATTTTAATAAATTCACTGCGTTACACACACAGTTACTGAAACGGTAACAACGATTTTTTTTTATTTATAAAGTAAAAGGTTTCAATATCTAAAGCTGCTACTACCTAATAATTTAATTATTATATATATAAGGTCCTCCAGACTGATTTCGGCCACGGCGGCCAATCTCAAGAGAGATTAGCCAACTGCGCAGGAGATATTATAGTGCACAAGTGTGTGCGCAAACACAGGTGCACTCACTATTCCCTAGCTCTCATAATCCGATGGGACGGCAATCCGACACGACCGGAAAGAGTTCAGGCGCAGGACCAACGGCTTAACGTGCTTTCAGAGGCACGGGAGTGTACATACTTCCAACTTCTAGACTGCGGGCTGCTACTGAGAATTTCCTGACAGAAAAACCCAATAACTATTTACTGGCCCGACTTGAGAATTGAAACCAGGACCACCGGATCTGCGGCCTTATATCTAACCACTAGACCAACGAGGTAGTCAATATATATATATTATAGACATGATATACGTTAAAATGGGAGATTTCGCTTACGCTGGCGAAGCTAAAGGATGTGCCAGTAGAAAATGTATTTAAAGGAATGTGCATTTGATATAATTTTAATGTATGTATTTTCGAAACACATTAGATAGTTCCCCATTTATGGGTAAAAGCTCCCCTCTTCTTAAGGAAAAGGGAAGGGAGCGGTTTTTAAACGCGCTTAGCAGATCTTTAGATTATATACAAACAAACTTTTCAGTTTTATATAAAAGTATACACGGATTGAAAGGAAATGGAAAATAAATTCTATATATTATAGGAAAGTAAGGAAGAAAATGGATAATTCTCCCTTGAGATACTTGCAACACAATGAAACAGCCAATGTGTCTATCGACTGTGGTGACCACTTACCATTAGGTCCCCACCTTCCCACCCACCGTAGGTATATAGGTAAACACCCAAAGGATCAGCGTATGTTGGATTTATTTTGTTATGTATACTTATAATTGATACACATAATATCAGAAATTGTGTTATTGTGTACTATGTATGTTGTTAGTGTGCTTATAAAAAAAACCAATAAAGTTCTAATTACTATTAATGGAAACATTTTCTGAAACTGAATGGCTTATAAAACGCTCATTAAACTCGTCGACAGCATCTATTTAGTTTTAAAACTTTGATAATGTCATTAAGAGAGCCTTAGATTTATCTAATGATACTCAGACGCATACAACGATCCTGTGTCGTATAAACGAAGTTACGCACTCTAAATAAAGATGATTGTGCTTAATAAAATGTTGGTGGTAGGTACTAATTCGAATTGCATGTTTACCGCCACTTATTAATTTGGTAACTCTAAGAATACATAGTGATTAGTGGTCAAAAACGAATCAAATTTCAAAATAGTATTATAAATCAGCCAATGGCTATAAAAAAAAAAGAAATAAGAATTATTTTAGATGCAAAGAATTAACAACATATTAATTTTATTCATGCAAAAGTAGCTTTGTCTGTCTGTTATGGTTTTACGGCTAAAAGACATGATGATGATGATAAGAAGCAAGCTTGTATCCCAAGAGAGGATATAGGTTACTTTCTTAAAACTAATACCTGTCCTCATCCTAAAACACGGGTGACGCCGCGGGCGAAAACTGACGTGACAAATTTTTATACACATTTAACTCATTAGACATATATATATATATATATATATATATATATGCATATTGGGTCAACAGCTTAGAACGCGCGTTATCAATAAAATAGCAAACATTTTCAATCCAAAAATGTAATAGTTGGAAACTTGTAAAAGGAAAAACCAATTCTTTCGTCATCAAACATTTAATTATTGTAATCATCTACTATTAAGTCATATTCAAAGTAAAGGTTTCCTTAAAATCAGCGGTATTATCTAGTACAGATAATTTCAAGATTTTTAATAATAAATTTGACACTACTCAAGTTCAAGATAAAATTTATTTTAATTGCTCAATTAAAATGGTCACTCGAATTATTGAATAATTATTTACATACCAATGTAATGTAATTAGATTAAATAAAATTTGAAAATACTAAGGCTGGCGAAACAAAAATAAAATCCGTTAACAAACAGAGGTGAATTGACGTTTTGTTCTTTTATAAATATTTGATTTGTCCTATATATAAATATTTGAGATTATACATATGTATATGAAGATGTAACGCCTGACGGACTTTTGGTTATGTCTTAATTAATATATTTGTCATTAGTGAAGCTACTTAATTGGTGTTTTAGTGTGTTGTGAAATTTTATTTTAGCGAACTGTGAAGCTGTTTGTATCGAATGAAAATAAGAGAAATGCATGATAAAGTTGAACAAATTGAAATTCTTGTCGTTTAATATAAAACTTGAAGCTTATATCGTATTAATGTTATGGAACTCGAATGTATCGGGAACCTGTTTACAGAAATATAACAAAATCAAAACACGATTACACTTCCGTAGCCCGAATATACTTTATATAAATATATGTATGTGTGTATCACATCTGTTCGTCTGCTACACCTGCGGCTATCGACCTGTCGCTTTTTACTCCTAAACCG
The DNA here is from genome assembly GCA_905220585.2 of Nymphalis polychloros. NCBI lineage: Eukaryota > Metazoa > Arthropoda > Insecta > Lepidoptera > Nymphalidae > Nymphalis > Nymphalis polychloros. The sequence goes on from HG992267.1 coordinate 7,659,823, forward strand.
GTCGTAATGACGCTTGGATGGTAACATGCAATGATGTGTTTATTTTAATTTTTTTCAAATATATTTTATACTCTGTCTACCGTCCAGTGAAAAGGTCTTACATGAGCTATATATTGAAAGATGCAGGTTCAAATGCGTGAGATGATAAATATGAATTCTTCATTTGGTTTCATAACGAACGAATCATAGAAAGGGGTGGTGAAGCAAATTTTCCAAGGGAAGCCTGGAAGGTTGCCATCCCATCGGTTATGAGTGTGCATATGACTTGGTTGCATAAACACCAGTGTATGGAATGCCGTTGTGATCAAAATCAGTAAGGAGCGTCCTACTTTTTAGGGCTGACCTCTGGAAGATAATGTATGATTTTTTTTTTATATATATAGTATAGATTAGTGGACGAGCATGTGGGCCACCTGATGGTAAGTGGTTACCAACGCCAATAAACAGTGGTTTATATATTTCTTAAAAAAAAAAAACATCACCACTGCGCCACCAACCTTGGGAACTAAGATGTTATGTCCCTTGTGCCTGTAATTACACTGGCACACTCACCCTTCAAACCGGAACACAACAACACAAAGTACTGCTGTTTTGCGGTACAATACCTGTTGAGTGGGTGGTACCTACCCAGACGAGCTTGTGCAAAGCTCTACCACCGAGTAAAACGTGTGTGTTTGTGAATTTGTGAAGTCGAAAAATTGTGATTGTATTAATGCCTATATACATACTGCCTGGGTAGGTACCACTTTTTCACCAGTTATTTTGCAGACAGCAATTATTACCTTGTGTTTGTTCCGGTTTGAAAGGTGAGCCAGTGCAACTACAGGCATGAGAGACATGACATCTTATTTCGTGAGGTTGGTGGTATTGACGATGTAAGGGATGGTTATTATTACTTACCATGAAGTGGTGAAAATTTACCATCTGCCTAGCTATTCTATTTAAAAATAATATTTATATCGTGGGAAGAATTCAACGCTGGTACACTCCCGCATAACACTATCCAGTAACTCGCTTCACCGGACGTAGGATGGTATTTTTTTTCGTTTTGCGACATCAATGCCTTGTCTATTCGTTATCTTTCTGATAGATAGTAAATAGTGTGGATGAATATTATTTTTATATGTTTTAGCTTTTAACCTTTGAATTTAACATATTTATAAATTTTATCTTAATGAACATAGTAAATGTTTGTTATTTTGTATGCATTATATATATAATTAATGGTTTATTATTATTGTAATGTAATTGTTGGGAAAAATAGAGTTTCTAGTCGGTTCTTCCTGGTTTGACTTTAAATCGGAACCGGAAGCACTTTACTCGCAGCTTTGCTCGCTTCATAATTGCTAAATACCAATTTCCATATTGCTTTGAAAATTTATATTTTAGCGATCATGAAATGAAATGAAACATGACTTATTTGAACGACCCTAACCGTGGACCGAATGGAAATGCTGGGCCTGAGGGTCTCCATATCCAAAACGGAGACTCGTGGGGGGGGCCTCCTCTTCCACGGTCCACGGAGGGCCCCCCCACGAGGGGCGAGTATCACCGTTCACGGGACGGTGATACCCCTACGGGTATCACCCTCCTACCACGAGTGTGGTGCGCCGCTAGAAACGGCGCACTACACCCTGACGGAGTGTGCTGCGTGGGGGCCTCAGAGGCATTCTTTGGCGACGATAGTCGGCGGAGATCTCTCGCTGCCGAGCGTGATTGATGCCATGCTCAACAGCGAGAGGTGCTGGTTGGAAATGGTCTGCGAGAGTGTCATGTCGCAGAAGGAGGCCGCGGAGCGACAGCGTGAGGGAAGTGCCTCCGCTGATTCGATCCGTCAAAGACGACCGGGGAGGAGACGTAGGCGCTATGCGCACCTTCTCCCCCCGCCTTAGTTTAACCCACTTAGCCGCCTGGGCTAAGTGGGTTCCCTGTAACCGGGAACCCCCTTAGAAATGGAGACCCGCATAGACGGGCCGACCGTCGGGGCGTCATGGTAGCATGCGCGCGCGATCCCGTGGCGCCTCCTAACCAGACGGAGAGGATACCGCTGGATTTTTAGTGGGTAGTCCAGCGCCTTCAGTGCCAGTGAGCCCCACATACCCCCCCACTTCATGTGGGGGAAACGCGTAAATGCTTCTTTCCAGCGAAAAAAAAAAACCTTACTTATTTGTTAAAAATCGCACCTTAACCTAAATGTACATAGTCGCACAATAGTCACATCACAACAAAAGTCTACAAAATAGTGTAAAGATTGGCCAGTGTTCGTCCACTGCTGGCCATTGATACACCACTGAGCCCAATCTTCGGCGTTTACGTACATTTTAATACGAATTTTTATTTAAGATCTTATCTTGGAGTTGTTTGAACTTTTAATTCATCTAGTTTATCGTATCATTCATTACACCGATGTTGCAAATTTAGAAAAAAATTAAAAAATATTATTATCTTAAATTATTACAGGCACAAGGGTCATAACATCTTAGTTCCCAAGGTTGGTGGCGCATTGGCGATGTAAGCGATAGTTAACATCTTTTACAATGCAAATGTCTATGAGCGTTGGTGACCACTTACCATCAGGTGGCCCATATTCTGCCTACCTATAATATAAAAAAATAAAAAAATCAGCTTGACCTCTCTGATCGGGTCTGGTTATCGTCATCATATTATCTGTGTTTGCACATACTTGTGTACTTTATTATCTTGCACCGATGGCTAGTCATCAATATTTAATTAAACCATAAGTATTGATTATGATAAAATTCTAAAAAATTTTTTTTATGTTATTGGTAGGCGTAGATATTGGCGATGTAAGAAATGTTAACCATTCCTTACATCGCCAATGCGCCACCAACCTTGGGAACGAATATTTCATGTCCCTAGTGCCTGTAGTTACACTGGCTCACTCATCCTTTAAACCGTAACCCAACAATACTAGGTATTGCTGTTGTATTGAGTTGGTGGTACCTCCCCAGACGGGCTTCCACAAAGCCCTACCACCTAGTAACATTGATAGCCTCCTGGTTGTGAGAATATAGTTAATTTTAACCATAAATCAAAAATCTATTAACTTAAACATGAGAAGTAATTTAAACATTTATACTAGACTAATTAAACTTTATTAAGCAAATAAGGCTTGAAGCGTTGCAATTCAAAATCTAATGGTTGAGCAATATTATGGAATGCACTGCTTTTAAATGAACTAAAATATGCATACATTCTGTTTTTGGTGAAATTTATTTCGGCATACAGAAACATTTAGATATTACCTGTCTATAATTAACTGTCGCTTTGATATACGACATGCAATTAATCTAAATGTAAGCTAATATTATAAATGCGTAAGTAATTCCGTTTGTTACGGCTAAACCACTGGATTGATTTGATGATAATTAATATGAAGTTTGAAACCTAAGGAAAAACATAAGTTACTTTTTTTATAACACCCCCGACACGCAGATGAAATCACGGGCGAGAACTAGTTTGTAGAATAAGTATTTTATTTTTAATTTTTATAATTATATATCGACACTAAATATATTATAAACGTGAGCGGTGGCGGAGAGGTCGTGGTCGTGTGACGTCATGTCGTCTGCCGTAATGGCATACGATTCGGTCTTGCCCCTAGGGTGTGCCAATACATGTTTCACATAAAAATAGAAAGAGACAGTAATAAAGAGAAAGAGAGGAAAGCTTAGCGTAGGCATAACGCTTTTTCGTTATGCGAATGTTGCTGGCATTTCACTCTACTGTATTTCACGTCGAAGAACTTCGTTCCAATACTCATTCGTAACTGACTTTGTGCAAGCTCGTCTCGGAGGTACCACCCACTCATCAGATATTCTACCGCAAAACAGCAGTACCTGGTATTGTTGTGTTCCGGTTTGACAGGTGAGTGAGCCAGTGTAATTACAGGCACAAGGAATATAACATCTTAGCTCCCAAAATTGGTGGCGTATTGGCGATGTAAGCGATGGTTAACATTTCTTACAATGCCAATGTCTATGTGCGTTGGTGATCACTTACCATCAGGGGGTCCACATGCTCGTCCGGCTAGCTATGTTATAAAAAAAAAGTTCAGTCGAATGTTGCAAACCGACTTACGATGATAAACTATTTTGATCCGTATATCATTTAAATGTTATAATTATTAAAACCATTGTCGCATATCACTATATGACATGTTACGATCGTGTTTGTGATCGTGAGTTTTGAGTTACAGAATAGTTCTGAAGCGAAATAATTACAGATATTTATATAGATGTATAAAGATTACCATAGCTTTTAAGGAATTTCTAATATTTCTATTTACCCCGTCTATAAGGGTACAGCTTGAGGTAGGATTAGGGACGACAATAGGTCAAGATCCAGGATCGAACCTGCGACTTTTGCATTTCTAGGTGGCCTGTAGACCATTGCGCAGTTGACGCATTTTAAAAATGGTCATTGCAAGTACTCTATAAAAAAATATATATATATATTTCAAAGTGCAGAGTTAAGGTTCTTATTTATCCTGATACTGTTTTAATATATATATAATATACAAAATACCAAGAACTGATATATTTCTAAACCGTTACGTAAGAAAGCAGTTGTTTTCGTGATAAAAAGCTCTGTAAAAACGTTGATCATTCCAGAATGACTTATAAACCTGTAGTTGGAGCTCTTATCTATAGTCCTGACCGCTTTTGATAGTCGCTATTTATTGTGTGGTTGTTAATATTTCGTCTAATTTCAAGGATTACGTTACGCAGATAAAATCTATAACATTTTTTTTAGTTGAGAAGTAAGGTTTGTAAATCGAACTGGAGACTTTATACGTGTAAACAACTATCTCATTGGTTAGTGGTTTTTATCAGGAAAAATGTTTTACAATTTATAGAAATTAATTAATTTATTTGTAAAAGAACACTTACAACATACTTATAAAGCATTGAAAGAAAAAAATGAACTTATAAAACAATAATAGTGTATCTAATATGCATGTCAATTACAATTGTCCATAGCACTTCCAGATTCATTCTAATCAAATTAAATTAAAATTAAAAGTAACAAAAAATAGTAAGAAATTAATTAAAAATGGCGGCAGTTCCAAATTGAATTGTTAAAATAATTCAAAATGGGGGCAGTTTAATTTTTTAAATACAGATTAAAATTCAGTTACTATGTAATTTGGAATATTTAAGCGTTGCAGTTACAGAATGAAATGATTCCAAGAAAGATTTTAATTGTTTAAAGAAAATTATAATGGCTACATTTTATTTTTAGAATTAATTCCAGTATTATATAAGACGTTAAAATATTGAAGATTATAATATCAGGTCACTTCATCTAGATGATGAATTTTTTTAATTAACCCATGGTAATAATTTAACTGTCACGAATTTAATGTTATCCTCTATCTTGTTCCTGGATATTTAATTGAAATAAAGGTCAAACATTTAATATTTCAGTTATGCACTTTTAGTACACATATACGCACTAACCCCTTCTAATATTATAAGTGAGAAAGTAAGATTGTGTTTGTTTGTTACACTTTAACGTCTTAAATACTCATATCATGAAGCTTATTCCTGTTCTCAGGGATACAGAGAAGGATATAGGATACCTAACATGGTGATTTCTCCTAAATCACACGCGGTGTAAGCCGTAGGCGAATACTAGTCATTAATATTGTTGTTTTTTTTTTCTGTAGGATTTGTAAAATAATATTATATACAAAATAAAAGCACCGAAATGTTATCACTAACAGCCTGTGAATGTCCCACTGCTGGGCTAAGGCATCTTTTCTTCTAGCTTTTACTTCCACGCTGCTCCAATGCGGGTTGGTGCAATACACTTGTGACAGAATTTCAGTGAAATTTGACACATGCAGGTTTCCTCACGATGTTTTCCTTCGCCGTCACGTCACGAGATGAATTATAATCACAAATTAAGCGCATGAAATTCAGTGGTGCTAGCCCGGGTTTGAACCCACAATCATCGGTTAAGATTCATGCGTTCTTACCACTGGGTCATCCCGGCTTCTTATGAGTAAATAACTACTGAGATTCTAATTGGTTCTTTGAAGTAGAATCTACATCTTTAATAATATAATGTTAAAAGGTGCTTGTAAGATAGAGTCTTCTTAGAAGTAGAAATTTTACTTAAGTATATTTTGACTCATCAAAATAATTTTAAAGCTATTACAAATAAATTGATGCCGTAATGGCTCAGAGCTCAAACCTGGGCAAGCACTTTTAATTTTCATATGCTTAATATCTGCTTATAAATTGAAATAAAAATATCATGGTGTAAATTCCCCAACCCGCATCGGAATAACGTGGTGGATGTGATTGGAATAGCTCCAACATTATCCTCGAAACGATGAAGAGGTATTCACCCAGCATTGAGACATTTACTATTATTACTACGTACTAATTATAATATAAAACACTTATAAATAAATTAGATTATAATATGTTCAGTTGTCAAAGACATAATACTAATCTGTTGAAAGTGGTTAAGACTAGACTATAACTAGAGCGTCGATTAGACCCGATTGTATCCAGTTTGCTATCATTACCTTATGCAGACAACATCACATATTTGAAATAAAAGCTTTACTTATCGGTAAAGACGACGCTATGCAATTTATTGTATAGATTTATTTATAATGTACAAAAAATTGTTTAGTTAATGTTGGATTTGGAAATTAACTCGAAAACATGCTGATTATTTTCCTCATTAAAATTTCCTTCTGAGTGGATAACACCCATTTATCTACCGCCGATTAATAATTAAATGAAATAAAAAAATGGTAATACTTTTTTGTGTGTATTTTAAAAAAATGTTAATTATGAAAATATTTTGAAATTAAAAACCTTCCATTTTAATTTCACTTAGCTCCACAGTTACTGTACTTAAGATATCCTACTCTCTTTTAGTAGGTTAAAATAATTTTGTTCTCATCTTAAGCTTCAGTATTTCACTCGCTCAGATAAATACACCTAATCTATGTTAAAATCTGTCAAAAGGCGATATTTAACGTTCGAAATGTTTAAGAAAAAATATATTTAAATAAAATGGACATGTCAGGTGAGTCTAATTATTATCAGTACGACATCAAAATCTACCTTGTAATATGGCAATTTAAACATGCCAACATGAATGAAATATATTTAAATTTATTAAGCCAATACTTTTCAAAACAGTAGACATTATGTGATAATTGTGAAAGATGAACGAATATACGCAATAAAGTTTTGTTTGAACGTGCGTCGCTTTTCAACATTTCATTAGTCAGATACGAACACCCTTGCAGGCCATGGTCGCGAAACGTCAGAGAGTGATAAGCGATATTTACTATAACAATTAAAACATTTAAAAGATACACGGATCAAAATAGCGTATCAACGTGAGTCGCTTTTCATCAATTCACGAGTAAGATATGAACTGAGTTCCTGTAGCATAGCACTGCAGAAGAAGATCGTGAATTACTAGAACGTAATGTGCAATATTTACTATAACAATTAAAACATTTAAAGGATACAAGGATCAAAATAGCGTGTCAAAGTCGGTATTCAATATTCACGAGTATGTTTACAGAACAGCATTGCTGGACATCATCATAATACTGTTAATATATTTTCGAAGAAATATATTTGAAGGTTATATTCATATATACTTACCATTAATTAATAAGTAATTATACTCATCAACGTTCACGTGAATCCACGGTGATGGGTATCATATGTATCTCACATAAATATCAACTAATTAGTAATTCTTTTGTAAGGCATTTCGCTTTAAGCAATTTTGATCCCAGAAAACGTTCAAATGTGTTCAATGGTATAAAATATGGCTTAGAAAAATTTATGTTTAAGAATATTATAAAAGTAATTATAGATATTGAATAGTTAAAAAAACTTGGAAGCCTCAAAATGCTCTCTACTCTCTTGTGTGTTGATATATATTGTTATATTAAATATATATCTAATATACTAAGGAAACGCTTATAATATATTTTTTATTTAAATTTACTCCTTATTAATTCAATAGTTCTTTCATAACGATTAATTTCGATGCTTAACAATCTGCCGGGCGCCGCATGACGGTCACATTTTTACGTATATATATATATTTTTTTATTTACCATTGAAAATGCAATTGCATTATGTAACATTATATATTTTATAAATCCTAGGAATTCAACACTTCACGTCAATTTGGCGTCGGAAGCGGAAGTCGCCATTTTCCCGCCGAAAAGCGTAATTTTTTCGCCAACGCTTAAGCCGTCATGGCGGCACTTCCGGTGGATTTCCTGTGACGTCACGTGTTGACGTCCGCCCTGGGGTATAAAATAATAATTTCGTTTAATTGAATGAATACAATTTGCTTTAATAGGTCAAGAAATATTATTACCATATGTATATATGTAAATATTATAACATTCAGTTTCATATTAAGTGAATATTTAACCTGAAAATGTGGTTACAAACAATAAATAGTTGAACGAGTTGCTGGTATTTTGTATGCCTTGGTTTGTTATTAACAAATAGCGCGTAATATCGTTCGTCGTTTGTAAAATCTAAGCGAGTATTCATCTCTATTCATAATTAATCTCGTGAACATCAATGAAGGAAAAGATCCACCAACGGCTTTTGGAAATTTATATGACGTCAAGTCGAAGCAACTGAAAACTTCAGATGAAATAGAGGGACCCTCTACAGCGTGCTGTGCGTGAACTTTACTGCAAACTACGTAACTCTTACCACCACCACCACCACCACCACCAAGTGAATTTGCTTATTATGGTATTAAAAGTGAGTGCTCTACAGTATATTTATAAGCGCATGGGGCTTAATAAATTATAATCTACAGATATAAGTTAATCAAATATTTCGATATTGCTACATTTCTCACAATGCCAATGTTTTTTTAATCCTTATCTGCCCAAATAGTTGTATTTATTTATTTAGTTAAAGATCTCCAATAAAGGATACACACTTACAAGTACATTGATTTGTTGAATAATAATGTAACATATGTGTGCTCTATCAATTACAGGAGACCACAGCAAGAGCATAAAGTGATGACTAAACAGAATTAAAAATTATTGTATAGATATTTAATCTATATAAAGAAAGAAAGGAATGTGGTACACAGTAAATTAATAATTTAGGAACTATAAAAAAGGTAAACAATGGAAGTTAAGCCTATGTTGAGCAAAATGGGAGTTAAGTACCTATTACATAACAAAATATAAAATGTATATGAATAGTAATAAGAATTAAAATAACGAAAATATATTAATAAAATTTAAAAAAGAGAATACATTTTTAAATAATAATAAAAGTTAATACGAAAAATAAATAAAAAAAATTTTAAAAAGGATTCTCCTTACTAAGGCCAAAATAATCAAATCCCTAGATAGTAATAAATATTTATTGAAATGAGTGTCAAAAATATAATCGGTCCATATAGTCGTTAAAGATATGTTCGATTTAACTCCAGTTTAACTAATTCATGATTTGATATAGCATGATGTCACAGTGATGCCTGTGAACAAGCTGACGGCTTAAAACGTAATTGAAACCAAACCGCACAAAACAGCTGATTTTTTTTGTCATTCACACGTCCCGATACGGTGAGGGAATTCGAAAAATTTCAATCTCCCGTCAGTCAATCGGATTTTCCAGAAGCGTACGTTACAATCGTACTCGAATATTTTCGCTAAACACGTTCTTTTATTCTACTTTTGTCGTGTTAAAGGTAAAATAATAGAAAATATATTTTGGGATACAATTTAATTTCTTCTTCTTCTATGGGCCACCTGATGGTAAGTGGTCACCAACACCCATAAACAATGGCATTGTAAGAAATGTCTAACATCGCTTACATTGCCAATGCGCCATCAACCTTGGGAACTAAGATTTTATGTCCCTTGTGCCTGTAATTACACTGGCTCACCGCCCTTCAAACCGGAACACAATAATACAAAGTACTGCTGTTTTGCGATAGAATATTTGATGAGTGGGTGGTACCTACGCAGATGAACTTGCACAAAGCTCAACCACCGAGTAATTTAATCAAATGTCTGGAACTTAAATGTGTAGTATGCACAAATTTAAGTTCCAGACTTGCCCTTGCCTTAGGAATTGATCACCTTCTTTACATGTAAAATATTAGTCTGTATCAATTCAATTAAAAACTTCATTTTTGACTAAGTGATCTAGTGAAAATATATGCTCAGGTACCAAATAATTTTGCAAAGACATTTACAATACGAAGCCCTTATGCGAAAATTATAGATGGCCGATGACGAGATTTCTTTCATGTATTTTATTAATACATAAAACAACAAACATTCAAACAAAGATATTAAAAAGGTACTGAACGCTGGTAATATTTTTACGCTGATCTGTCACTTTGTACAGTCGAATGACCGATGCAAAAAGATTCTTTATCACATAAACATGCACAATTAAATATATAAAATATTATAATTGTAACAATTTAACCACAAATGTTCCATAATGAGTACCAATTATAAAGTTTTCTGCAAGTCCGTCCGGATTTGCACCAACAACTGATCCGATGTTCTACCTCTATACATAAATCCTCTACATAACCGTATTCCAGTTTCAATAGTGAGTGAGCCAGTGTAATTGCAGCACATTAACGATATAAGGAGTGGTTTATACTTCTTATTGTACGATCAGGTCGACAATTTGCTACTAAAATAAAAATCATATACTCCGTAGATTCATGAATAAAAATAGGACACATGATCTCGTGCTCGGGATGAAAGAAAACATCACCAGAAAACCTGAATCTATCGGATAATGTACCACTAGTAAATCCACCACCCGCATTGGAGCACCTTGATAAAATTACCTGCAAATCTTTTCAAGAGGAGAGGTTGTCTTAGACCAGCAGTGAGACAGTTACACGTTCTTATTATTTACTTCAATCTATATAATCTAGGTGATTATTCACAACATTTAATTAAATTATTCAACGAAACATACAAGTATTCACAACTCAATATAAAGTGAAATTCATTTGTCACACGAAGTTTAAAAGCCGAACAATCCGATGTAACCGGAAGTCCGCGCCGGTCGCAATGCGATCAGATTGGCTGTCGACTTGCTTTGTGCTTAGTTTGGTTTTATAGTGCTCAATTTTATTTTACTGTGCTTGGTTTTTATTTGAGCTCTATTCACTTTTTTGTTAAATTTAAGATCTTAAATGTGATTTTAATAATAAAATAAATGCATATATATTTCATTTTAACTTACTTTAATCTTTATAAAGGCTTTGCTTAATACAATAAATTGGAATATATACTTTTTATGAATATATGCAAAAGTTGTGTGTTTGTTTCGCCTAGATTATTTTATTGACTCTCTCATTGGTGTGTTGGTTAGCTTTTAAGGCAGAAGAAACCAAGGTCTAGGGTTCAACGCCAATTGTTTTCCTTTTCCATTAAGAAATTCTGTCCTTTTGAGGACCAACACACTGCACTCATAACCCTATGATTATGAGTGTAAAGTGTGTTGGCACTCTTACTTGTACTGTGGACATCAATTGAATAAAGGTTGGTTTTTTTTAAATTAAATAAAAGTTAAAATTATCGCCTTGTTTGATGTCTATATGATTGGTATAATTATTGACAGCAGTAGCATATTTCAATTGTTGATATTGCTTTGATATTAAAAGTCTAAGATATCATTAAAAATATCATTTTCAATAAATATAATGTCAGCTAAGAAATGTGTTCTATGAAAATTCTTACTTGAAATATTTCTATGACAGATCATCTGTCAATGGGATTTTAAAAGCCGGATAAACTGACGAAGCCGGATATCCGGACCGGTGTATAGCGATTTGAGCTCTGTATTCCGCTATTCCATACACACAGATATATAACGAGAGGGATGCTGCAGATGAACACGAGATACAACTTTGCAATCTCAATCAATATTCGCGGAAATATTAGAAAATGTTTCTGTTGATTATAATTTTATTTCAGCTAGCTTTTCTCAAAACAAAACAAACGATTAATGATCCCTTAACATCTTCATCAGGTTATCTAGATATTAACAAATTATTAAATAGTGATCCGATTTAATATAAAAAAAAACATTCACTTGCCACCACTCAGTCACAATTTGTACAGGAACTGTTTTTAATTTTTATTTGTTTATATTAAAGGCTTTAATGTAAATAATAATAATAATAAGCTATATCCTATTAAAAATAATTTTCGATCGATTTTCTAGCTTTCTATACAAAATCAAAATTGAAATATGATTTATTTAAGTACGCTTATAAGTAATTTAAATCGTACTTTTACAGAATGCTAACTTTGTTTTTTTTATGAAGAGGCTAACGGGCAGGAGGCTAACCTGATGCAAAGCGACTACCACCGTCAATGGACTTCGACATACCCATAATCGTCCTACCTATACTATAAAAAAAAATCTTCCAGCCAGGACAAAAGAAGTTGAAGAAATTATAAAATATCTAATAAATATATTTATAAATAGGCAAACACAAAACAGTTCTGTATCTTTTTCTTATATCTGTCAAACGAGTTTATTTTTTTATTATTATTATTTGTATGTATATATAATGCACTCGCCCGTAATGTCCTGCTAGCATCTTAATACAGGGTTGTCTGGAAGAGATCACTACTTGAGTGATAAGACCGCCCCTTGCGTGCATCATCCTTCCTTAGCTTTTATTTTTTTATTATTATTATTATTTTTTTCTTTTTATTTGTTTTGTTTTGTTTTTTTTTCTTTGTGAGTGTGCAATAAAGTTATTTATTATTATTATTATTATTTTTGTTTAGTATTTTTAGTGACAACGATATTTTTTTGCAAATAAAAGCTTTCTATTTAAAAAGTAAAAAAAACACAATAATTTATATGGGCATGGTGCATGGGCATTGTAAGAAATATTAACCATTCCTTACATTGGCGATCCGTCACCGTCCTTGGGGTTAAGATGTGATGTCCCTTAAGCCTGTTGCACTGGCTCACCCACCCTTCAAAGAGAAACACAACAAGACTAAGTATTCCTGTTTGGCAGTAGAATATCTCATGAGTGGATGGTATCTATCCAGCGGGGCTTGCTTAAAGTCCTACCATTAAGAAATGATTATGGTCGAAATTAAAACCACAGGGCGAACATTACTTATTATATAAAAAAAAAAAAACAAAACACAAATTGGTGGTCATTGTTTCCGCCCGGGATCGAACCGGGGACCTTGTGCGTGTGAAGCACACGTGATAACCGCTACACTACGGAAACGTTGAAGATTCGACTCAAAGTTTTTATATCATACCTAAATTTAAGCCATTACCCATAAATTGTTTAATGGGTGATTAATTAAAGAATTTGCCTTGACTAAGTGACTGTCTCGTTGGTCTAGTTGCTAGATATAAGGCCGCAGACCCGGTGGTCCTAGGTTCAATTCCTAGGTCGGGCTAATAAATAATTATTGGGTTTTTCTCTCCGAGAAATTCTCAGTAGCAATCTGGTATCTGGAAGACGGAAGTGGGAACATTCCCGTGTCTCAGAAAGCTCGTTAAGCCGTTGGTCCTGCGCCTGAAATCTTTCCCGTCATGTCAGATTGCCGTCTCATCGGATTATGAGAGCTAGGGAAAGGAGAGTGCACCTGTGTTTGCGCACACACTTGTGCACTATAATATCTCCTGCGTAGTTGGCCAATCTCTCTTGAGATAAGCCGCAATGGCCGAAATCGGTCTGGAGGACATTATTATTATTAATTAAAGAATGTTGTACCTAGTTATTATAAACCAATCAAATCAAAATCCTTTAGTTATACAGAAGCATTACTCTTACTTATTGTTTGTCAAATAAGAAACTATCACTGGGTTCGAGAAGAAATACCCTGACTGAGAAGAACCAGCAAAAAAATCTCAGCGGTATTTTTTGTTTCTTTTTGTCATGTCAACCAAACACGATATGTTTTACTGCTATATGTAGATATGTACTATAATATATATGTACATAAACGTTAAGTACATAATAAGAACACGCAATGAACGGTTAAGATTAATTAGCCACTAGAACATCTTGACTTTGATATCAAAATATTTAATTAAACTTTTGCAATCTATACAAAAAAATAAAATTGAAGTGTCTGTTTGTGATTTCAAAATAACTACATATCTCTTTTTTAAATGAACATGGCTTCTTTGCGTTAACAATATCAAAACAAACATTTTATTTTAGGTATCTAATCGAAATAGCTATTATATACGTTAAATGGATTTTTAGAGATGTTCTTGACAAACTGAATTTCACGCCAGCGTAGCCGCTAGCTAATAATACTCAGGGTATGATAAAATACATACCCAAAGTCGGAAACTTGAGCTTGTGAATTACCTTATCATGAACAAAGCTAAGAAGTCCAGCCTTCACGAGTCAGCTTCATTATTCCGAGTCTAGATTTCAATGAAGCACTAACTTTGGCGGCAATCCGTCCTCAGGACAAAGACGTAGATAGATAGAATTTATTACTTTACGAACTTTCTAGAAATGTTACTTACGTCAGTTTGCAAGTACCTCCTTCCGAAATGACTGACTCTCTCGTCAATGTAGCTTTTGAGGCTGCGAATCCCGTGGGTCTGGGTTCAATTCCCAGCGAATAAAGTAAGGTTTTTCTTAAAATAAATTCTCATTAGCGCTGCGGTTTCTGAAAGTTGGCAGTGCTGAAGCTACCGTTGCTCCTACGCTTAAAATCTGTCCGGTACGTTGCCGGTCGTTGCCGATTATGAGTGTGAGGGAATAACGAGTGCATGTGTTTGCGCATATATTTATGCTCTATAATAATTCCTGCGCACTCTATTTTCCTTTAAGATTTGTCACTATGACAGAAATCAAGAGAAACTCGTCAATATAATTGTTTATATCTTATTAACGTACTAACCTATCAACGGTTTTTAATCTGAATTGCAATTGGTTGATGACGTCACAGGCGACCAATGAGCGTCCAGTATTCATCATGTGATTAGTAAATCCGACTTTATTCACCGTTTTAAAAGATACCCTAGTATTATGAAGTAAATTAATTATTTCCTACATTATACACAATAGTCTTATATAAAATGTAACAATACTTAACATGAAGACGATTCTTCAAATACATTTGAGTTTTTTCATTCCACCAAAAGTTTTAAACGCGTAAACATATTTGGATGAACCAAAACACCGTTAGAAACCTTACATCATCA
Source organism: Nymphalis polychloros (assembly GCA_905220585.2). Lineage (NCBI taxonomy): Eukaryota > Metazoa > Arthropoda > Insecta > Lepidoptera > Nymphalidae > Nymphalis > Nymphalis polychloros. The sequence goes on from HG992267.1 coordinate 7,675,071, forward strand.
GTGAAACTGGCTATAAATTCATTCATTCAGAGCAATCGTATTTCTTTTTTAATTATTATGTTATTTTATTATTTTATTTTTAAATATGTGTTCTGAAATGACAATGCCTTATTCGTATTCTTTGTAGATATCCATTATATATTATATTATATATTGATATCCATTATACATTACTCGGTGGTAGAGCTTTGTGCAAGCTTATTTGGGTAGTTACCACCCACTCATCAGTTATTCTACCGCAAAACAGCAGTACTTTGTATTGTTGTGTTCAGTTTGAAAGATGAGTGAGCCAGTGTAATAGGCACAAGGGATATAACATTTTAGTTCCCCAGGTCGGTGGCGCATTGGCGATGTAAGCGATGGTTAACATCTCTTACAATGTCTTCGGGCGTTGGTGACCACTTACCATCAGGAGGCCCATATGGTCGTATTCGCCTTCCTATGCCATAAAAAAAATAATCATTTCACAAATATTAATAAACGAAAATGTTTCTTGTATTATTATTTTAAGAGCAAAAACCATATTCTTATTATTAAAATAAAAGTAAGCAAACGAATACCTAATTTATATTATCAGTAACAGCCTGTGAATGTCCCACTGCTGGGCTAAGGCCTCTTCACCTCTTTTTTGAGGAGACGGTTTGGAGCTTATTCCACCACGCTCCTCCAATGCGGGTTGAATACACATGTGACAGAACTTCAGGGAAATTTGGCACATGCAGGTTTCCTCACAAAGCACAAGATGAATTATAATCACAAATTGACCACATGAAATTCAGTGGAGCTCGCCCGGGTTTGAACCCACGATCATCGGTTAAGATTCATGCGTTCTTACCACTGGGCCATCTCGGCTTCTTATTTATATTATATAACAGTTTAAATATACCTTGGACTTGCTCCTTGAGAAGTGTGTCAAATTATAAATAGGACAGAGTTCAATACCCGATACAGGAAATCACTTTAGGGTCCCAAACAATAGTCGACGCAAGAAACTATAGCAAATTAATTTAGGCGTTATATCGTAACAAAGAAACTAAAAACATTTACTTACGTTCCAGTAATTGTTATTTTCAAATAATATTGGGATTCGATTCTCGGGTAGGAACGATAATGGTTTTATCTGTTGAGTAATTCAAGAAGGTGCCTAGCACGTTAAGCGAAATCTCATCTTAACTCATTTTATGAATGAGATTTAAGAGTGTAGCCATTTTTCTTGGTAGAAGGGCTATGTGCAAGCCCGTCTAAGTAGGTACAACCCATTCATCACATTTTCCACTAAGCTGTATTAGTATTATTCCGGTTTGAAGGCTGAGTGAAACAGTGTACAGAAGAGACTAACTTCATGGTTCCAAAGGTCGGTTGTGATGGTCGATTTGATTAAAATGCAAAAAAAATTATATGTAGTTTATATTCTTAAGTTGTTTTAAAATCGAGTAAGAAAACAAACGTTTCAAAACATTTATTGTCAATGAATTTCCGCTCATGGCTTTATGGTGCATGTGATGAGGAGAGGTGTTAGTGACCCTATGCTGTCTTGTGGACCCCTGACAACATGTATACAACATACATGCATGTTTTTCATGATGATGGTAAGTGGTTACCAACGCCCATAGACAATGGCATTGTAAGAAATGTTAACCATCGCTTATATCGCCAATGCGCCACCAACTATGGGAACTAAAATGTTGTCCCTTGTGCCTGTAATTCCAATGGCTCTCTCACCCTTCTAACCGGAACACAGAAATACAAAGTACTACTGTTTTGACGTAGAGTATCGGATGAGTGGGTGGTACCAACCCAGACGACCACTCACAAAGCTCTACCACCGTGTAAAAAAAAATCGAGTAAAAATATAAAGACCAATTAGCTAATTTCAAGATATGTTATTTAATACAACTGTTTTATTTTAATGATCACCTAATTATAAAATACGACGAATAGAAAAAACTACAATGTCACATCTAGGCGCGTGGAGAACAGGTGGGACACCACCTGCGAGGCAGGTGGGGTTTGGTTCACCTTTACTGTTCAACTGTAGGTTATGGTCATAACCTTTATATCAAGGCTTTTTGTAACATTGAAATGAACACGTTTGATGCATTGAAGGACGTCATTACTTGGTGCTAATTTTGATGTAATTTTAATAAATTCATGTTTTGACTGTATTGACAAATGGCGATGTCTTTTTAATACTGTTATCACAACAGTACAGTACAGTAACAGCCTGTGAATGTCCCACTGCTGGGCTAAGGCCTCTTTTCATTTTTTGAGGAGAACATTTGGAACTTATTCCACCACGCTGCTCCAATGCGGGTTGGTGGAATACGCATGTGACAGAATTTTAGTGAAAATTGATGCACGAGATGAATTATAATTACAAATTAAGCACATTAAATTCAGTGGTGCTTGCCTAGGTTTAAACCCACGATCATCGCGATCAAGATCCACGCGTTCTTACCACTGGGCCATTTCAGCTTTTGTACCACAAAATATATTTTTTTTAGTTGTATTGTGATAGGTCGGTATTGAGCGAGCCCTTGAAGAGAGATCCAAGACTGAAGCACAGCATGGGAGGAGTCATGGATGCGTAACATCTTGTAACTGTAACCGTCTAGTAGACTGTCAGTAGACTACAAGTTAAGTTTTTCCAAATTATGTTTTTGTTCCGTTTGCAGTTGAAACGCTTGGACCTTGGAGTAATAGTGCAAAAACTTTCATCAAAAATATGACACCATGGCTTCATGTCTCAACTGGTGACAGGACGACTGGTTCATTTTTCGCCCAGAGAATTGGAATTGCGCTTCAATGTAGAAATGCTGCTAGCATTCTTGCCACCATTCCACGTGGTCACGATTTGTACAGTGACTATTTTAATTTTTATTTGTATTTATTTTTAAGGATTTAATGTAAATAAATGTTTTATGTATTAAAAAAATGGAATGCAGGTAGACTATACGTAGTAAGCATTTAGGTTTCATTCGGTTATGAAACGCTTTGTCTGTAAATAAAAGGATATGAGGACACCAGTAAATACAACAACCACATGTATAGATGCATTTCGGTTTGAAGGTTGAGTTAGCCAGTGTAATTAGACACAGGGGACATAACATTTTAGATGACATGCATATTGAATAGACGATGCATTGCTGATATCAGCACCAATCTTCATCGGTGAAGCAAACCATTGACTATGAATTGATTGTCAGTATAGATGACCACTAATGGCCAGTGGGCCATTAGTAATAAAAACGACGACGAAAAACGAAACATGCAACTTAACAAACATAATCTACGTTCGGTGTAATACTATTATCGTCAAAACGATCTGTTAACATGTAAACAGAACAAACAAACGGACTCATTTAAACATTAATGCTACAATTAGCGATGACGATAATCACCTATTGATATTAACAATTCGCGTTGACTTTACACAAATGATACATTAATCTGTTACAATTGTTGTTCAATTATGAAATATATCGGAAACAACAAAATAGATAATTTAACTTAAGGTCTAATAATATATACAAATAAATTAAATTGTAGTATCTGTATGTGATTTCAAAATAACTGGCATTTTAAGTTAATATTTGCAAGTTACCAAAACCAAGACAACTATTTTAATTGTTTTAAGACTATCGCTGTTACTTAGAAGTTTAAATGTTTTATATATTAAATAATTGAAGTGGACAATATGTACGTTAAAATTACAGATTTTGAAGGATTTTCGGCACAAATTAAATTCAACACTAGCGAAGCCTTATGTTATACAAGTAGTAAATTAAAATCAATGTGTCTTTCTTTGCATGTCCTTTAACATAAAAGTTTAATGTAGACCCTTTATCTTACCTTGTTATATATATGTGTGTGTATTCTAATACATATAACACCCCACTTATTGCATTAATTCACAAGAGTGTTGCATTCATCCACCAAAACCTGACGTGGAAATGACCGTAGCATTCTTGCTACCATTCCAGACGGCCTCGATTTGTACAGTAAGTAGTTTTAATTTATAATAAATATGTAAATTTTAATTAAGTTCTCAATATATATTTTTTAATGTAAATATATTTGAAAGTTAAGATTTATATTATGTAGACAAATTTAATAAAGGGCATTAAAACGATGACATTTCGACTTTAACGACTTAATTTTCCTGTTTATGATAATTAGTTTTATTTATTTCGTGAAATTAACATATATACATATATATATACTTATATTACACACAGATAACAGAGCTGAGTTTCTTTCGCCGGTACGTCTCAGGTCTGAGGTGTTTATTTCCGAACCGGTGGTAGATTTATGACAATCAATAAATAAATGTATCGCTTCTACATTAAATAAACTCTAGAGAGTTTATATACTTTCGAAATAGTGGCTTTTTTATTTGGTGGTAGAACTTTGGCGTTCGTCTGGGTAGGTACCACCCATTCATCAGATATTCTACCGCAAAACAGCAGTACCTGGTATTGTTGTATTCCGGTTTGAAGGATGAGTGAACCAGTGTAATCACAGGCACAAGGGATATAACATCTTAGTTCCCAAGGTTGGTGGCGCATTGGTGATGAGCGTTGGTGGCCACTTATCATAAGGTGGCCCATATGTACGTCCGCCTACCTAGGATAGATATAAAAAATCTTTTATATCTTAATAGCATAACACGGCAGGCTTTATGCCGTCTATATATATCGGTAGGCGGACACAAATGGATTACCTGAAGGAAAGTGATCACCATCGCCCAAACATTGGTGCTGTAAGAAATATGAACAGTATCTTACATCGCCAATGCACCAACAACCTTGGGAACTAAGGTGTTTTGTATCGTATAGTAACGTAGTTACACTTGCTCAGTTTAATTATACGCTGCAGTCATACATCTTACAGGTGTTAGCTTCCATAGCGTATAAATGATGAATGCCTTCAGTGTCAATGTCAATGAGTACAAGTGTCCACATACCATCAGCTGAGCTATTTACAAATAGGAAAAAATACTGTGTTTTCATTAATAATGTATAACAATTATTTCATAGATTTTTTTTTAATTTTGTATTTAAATACAATACAGTTAACTTCAATACTATATCGTTGAGCTGCACCTTACGTATTGTCTGTATATGGATCGATGCGCGTGCGCACCTGTCGCGGCGCGTGCTGGAAGCTGGGGTGGTGTGGTGTAAGGTAAAAGAGACACAGCTTAAAATTTGTTTTATACATTTAAAAAAAAAAAAAAAAATTTATAGCGTTTGTAACATTTTTTTTTAATATTTATTTTCTTGAAAATAACAGAAGTGATGTTCTGTAACAACTCACTTTATTAGTCAACCATGAAATGTTGACTTAAGTCAGTTGATTTATGTTAATATACTACTTTTGTGATGATGATTTTTAACGCAATAAATTTTGAAAAACTTATTTTATAACAGGTGACTGTATAGTTCCTATACATTGGTATAATAATATAATATTATTCACACACGGCCATCTGATCCCAAACTAAGCAGAGCTTGTACTATGGAAACCAGACAACTGATACTTACATATACTACTTTTCTTTTATAAATACATTCTTATATAGATAATTACACCTAGTTTCAGGACAAACAGACATGTCCATGCACACAAATGTCTGTCCTGGGTGGGAATTGAACCCACGACCTGCGGCGTGAAAGGCAAGTACCTTACCAACCTCACCAACCGGCTCGTCCTTTAGTACATTATTGTATATATATAAGAATTCTATTCGAAAGCGTGTATAACAATAAGCTTTTGCCGTCACCAAACGGTATCAAATATCACCACCCCATCTCATCCCGTCGGGTGGCGTAAACATTGGCGTCTTAACAATGAAGTAATGGAACTCCTATTAAATCACTATCAACATATTCGTATCATTAAACTATAAGGGTCCTAAATGTTTTATCATTTTGATTTATTGTACTACTAGATTACACAGGCTTAGTAAGTCTTTTATGGGACAATGTATACGCTTTTACAACAGGATCCCAAAAAGCATTCGAAAATATTCGATTGTGAAATTTAAAAGAACTGTTAAGGAGCGCAAATGGATATTACACAACCAATGACTTCTTAGATGATTGCACACCTTGGGAATGAAACGATCGCCTCCAGGGTATTTCAAATAAAAAAAAACTGTTATGGTATAAATTGCCTGTATTGTAAAGATGAGATATAAAAAAAAACCCACTGAGTTTCTTACGTCGATTCTTCTCAGGTCTGAGGTGTTTATTTCCGAACCGGTGGTAGATTTATGTATACGGTGGTAGATTTATGTATATAGTGTAACGCTTGAATATTGAATAAAGATTTTTGACCTGACTTTTGACTTGACTTGTACGTCCAGCCATAATAAAATACGATGGAAAAATAATATTAAAGGTGAATATAAGTTTTAAAGTTTGTCTAGAGTCTAGACTAAAGAACAAAAATAGATTAAATACAGATTGTATTATACTTTGAGTTTAGGTAACGGACCTTTTTATCTGATATCTTTATCTTTAATATAAAACAAAGCCAAGCTGACGTGTAACCTTTAAACAATCATTCCAAAGTATGTACTTATGTAAATTTATTAAAGTAAATATTTTCGATGAGCAGGTTGGCGTGGTTGGTAGATATTTGACTTTCTTGTCGCAGGTCGCGGCTTCAATTCCCACCCAGGACAGACATTTGTGTGCAAGAACATGTCTGTTTGTCCTGAGTTAGATAGTTAGTTTGGGATCAGATGGCCTTGTGTGAATAATGTCCCATATTATATTACTATGATTATTAAATGTTATATGATATAAGGAACTAGTCTTCGTCCGTATTTATTATAAGGGAGGAGTTGTTGGGGTTGGGGGTAGGGGTTGTATTAAAAAGTAGCCTATATCCTTCAGGGAGTCCAAACTTGCGTCAGACAGAATTACTTTCGCATCTATAATGTTAAGTATAGATTAATTTTAGTTAATTATAATAAACAATATTCCTATACCTTTAATGATCTCACTTGAGTATATAATGGTTATCTTATGTGATTACATGTATGTTTTGTCTTTGTCTAATTTGAGTGATTGTGTAGCTAAATTGCTATCGGTGGAAACTTAGATGATAGTATGTATTGTTGTATATTATTATGTTATATGTCATCTGATTGTATGTTTCTCGGCTCAGATGTTAGAAGTGAATCTTAATCGAGGACTGTTCAGATTCGGGCACCATTCAATTTTCAAGTAGTTAATTTAAACTAAAGCATCATGATTTTAATTAAAATAAAAAAACATATTGACGCGCCTCACTCTTTGTTACCAATGGCGACAGTTAACGTTTGCAATGTAAGCCATAATAATTTGATAATGATGACCTCCTGAGAGATTTTTTATGACATAAGTAGGCGGGACACACACCGAATTGCGAGACATTGACTTTTGATGATCCAACCATTTTCACAATATTACACTTATTATACAATATTACATCCACAATTCGGAAATAAAAAGCTTGAATTGAGGCGGGACGAGCATATGGGCCACCTGATGATAAGTGGTCCCTAAAGCCCATAGACATTGGCGTTGTAAGAGATGTTAACCATCGCTTGCATCGCCAATGCGCCACCAACCTTGGGAACTGAGATGTCCCTTAGGCCTGTAATTACACTGCAAACCGGAACACAACAATACCAAGTACTGCTGTTTTGCGGTAGAATATTTGATGAGTGGGTGGTACCTACCCAGACGAGTTTGCACAAAGCTCTACCACCAAGACCACGGCTGTCAATATCATATTATAGTGCACTAGTGTGTGCAAAAACATATGCACGCTCTATTCCTTAACTCTCATAATCCGATGGGCGACACATGAGCGAAAATATTTACGGTTCAGGTCAAACGGCTTTACGTGCTTTCCGAGGCACAGAAGAGTATAATCTTCCAATTTCTATACTCCGGGCTACTACTAAGAGTCTTCGACAAAACTTTTTAGTGGCCCGACCAAGAGTTTGAAGCCAGGACCTCGGGATCTGATCGGCCTTATATCTGGGCACTAGATCAAATATGCAGTGAATTGTTACAGTTTAAAAGTCACGGGGAATAATTTATTAAACTTTATCTTTATTTAAGTTAAAAGATATTCGTTTAGAAATCGCTCAGAACTCGTATCATGCTCGTCAAATGTTGCACGTTTGGTAAAAACTTATAATTACCTATAATGTCACCTGTTTGCTATTTTATAAGTAGCAGCTTTCCGCCTATTTTAAATTCTTCGACAGCATATATACGTATAATTAAAGATGAGCCTGTGTTTCTAGTTATGGTGACTCAGCGGCTGGAATTTGTGCCTTAACCGCGAGTCGCGTGCACAAATCCTAACAGAAAGAGTACTGTTTATTTATTGTTCTTCGTGGAACCCCTCAGCGTATCATAATTTAGATCTTATCATTACAAACTGATGACAAATGATTATTTATTAAAATGATACTAATGTTAAAGTTGGGTTGTACTCCATAGCGACTTTTTGATTGACTCATTTGAATCAATTAAAAAGATTAATAAAAGTAAAGTAAAAAAAAGTAACAGCCTGTTACAGCACAGGCTAAGGCCTCTTCTCCTGTTTTGAGAAGAAGGTTTTGGAGATTATTCCACCACGCTGCTCCAATGCGGATTGGTGGAATACACATGTGACAGAATTTCAGTGAAATTTGACACATGCAGGTTTCCTCACGATGTTTTCCTACACCGTCAAGCACGAGATGAATTATAATCACAAATTAAGCGCATGGAATTCAGAGGTGCTTGCCCAGGTTTGAACCCACGATCATAGGTTAAGATTCACGCGTTCCTACCACTGGGCCATCTCGGCAAGATTAATAATAATAAAAAATAAAAATACTTGTGACTCTTAGCGTATTTGTAATATTAAGAAAATTACTTGTTTAATTTTCGTCATAGTGGGACTTTTATTTTAAGCGCAAACTCGAAAATCAACGCAGAAAAATATCGATAAATATCAGACGGTGAAATGCGATATTATAATCATAGTATTTCAGGAATACACGCACTAAAATAGTATTTCACCATGAGTCAGTTTTCAACGTTTCACGGAGTCTTCATAACTATCGATTAAAAGCAGCAAGAAATTCTTGTACAGTGTGATACCACAAAGCATTTACAGAATAAACTTATAATATATATTGGAGTTATTATGTTTAATATGAATTATTTCGCCACACCGTACGCACTACTACGCATAGACTGTATATATACATATACCATCGTATAGCGAGGCGATGATCGCCACGCCAACAATCAGTTTAACCCGCGGCTATAGATGTTTCAAAACAAAATTAATAAACTAATGAAATAGAAACAAAAAATAACTTATCGCTAATTTAGTAAAGAGATAAAAAAAATCTTAATTGCTTTAATGGATACGTTTGAAAATCGATATTATCGTAATTCAGTGTTTGTTCTAACCTTTTATTACTACTGCTAAAATCTATAAAATTATATTTAATTAAAAACATAAAAACTGGAATCACTTACAATTAAAACTAACGCATATTTTAAGGAAAGTTATATTAATTCAATAAAATCAGATTAATTACTTTGAACAGTAATAAAATAAATTGCGATATCAAAAACATTTAATTGACCACCGTTGCTGCTTGTCTTATTGCACCTGTTGGTGGTCTGCTGGTGGACAGATGTTTTGTGTTTAGTAACAGCAGTTGTGGTAGCTATCAGACTATAGCAAAGAATAGCGTCGAGTTTTAGAGAGTTCTCGAAACCCTGTTCCTCCTCTGACCTTAATTTGTGTTTATAATTCATCTCGTGCTCGGTAGTGCAGTGCAATCCAATTTGGAACAGTGTGATGGACTAGACTCCTAACTTTCTCAAATGGAGACGTGCCCAGAAGTACGACATTATCAGACTATTACTTTAGTTTAGGTGAAGGTTCTAAATATTTGTATTTTTTCAAAGTCAGATTGGTAGCTTCGGAAATTGCATTCTACATTCAAAGTAGCCTAGACGCTTTATGAGTGCTGAACGATAAGAGCATTTGCTCACCTTAATGGATAACATTTTGACAACTGATTAAGATGAATACAATAATTTTCATTGTTGTTTTATTTGTAAGTGGATTCTATAACAAGAATGATTCCTTTTAAAACAGTTTTATAAGGCATTTATTTATATCCTATTCATAGATTCGTTTCAAATGTTGTTTTTTTGTGATATAACCACATTATACGTATTTTCCTTCTCAAAAGCTCAGAGACTACTCCAGTTAATTGGAATCCCATCGACTTTTGTTACTGCCGTTTTTTTCAAGTCTTTAATTAGCTCGCGAGAGAGCTAACTCTCTGTCTCTTTCTAGACAATTTGTAGGCAAATTAATGAAATGGTAACTTGAAGTGGAACTAATGATAAGTTAATTTGATTGTCCGAAAATATAATATAGAAGTCGAATTACATTAAAAAAGTAAAAAAACTGACATACATAAAAAATACACTTTTTTACTTAAATATATACTGGAAAAATAAAACCAATTATTATCAACCTATATATATAATAAATTAAAAATACATATCACTCAAGAATATGTGTTAAAAAAAGATAAAATTTATAATTAACTTACTTATTTTTTTAATTTACTAAAATGTGACGTCACATCGATCGTTAAGCGGCACGCCTTTGAAAGGAGAATAGCGAACTGTGTGTCCAAAAATAGGTGCACTTTTTAATCCCTCACTCTCCTACTCCAATAGGATGACAAACCTACTGGATCGAAGAATATTAAGGCGCAGGCAGTGTTAACAATGCTGAGACGGTATACGCAAGCGATTCCGTTATGTCTCCCGAAAGAGTGGGTAACGCTGGTTTCTTGATTGTCAGACCTACATCATGTGGGTAAGTGTTAACACTGTCAACTTCCAAACTTCAGGCTATTACTGAAATTTTCTCGGCAGAAAAAGTCAACTTCTTTTTATTGGGCCAACGGCTTAAACCAGGGTTCTCGATATCTGATACTTGACCAGTAGTGCTATTCTGTAAGTACTCATTTCTCACCCGCGAAATGACCACAGCCGACTTGGTGACAACCTGCATGTGACAAATTTCACTGAAATTCTGTCACATGTGTATTCCACCAATCCGCATTGGAGCAGCGTGCTGGAATAAGCTCCTTAAACCTTCTTTTCAAAAGAGGAGAAGAGGCCTTAGCCCTGCAGTGGGACATTCACAGGCTGTTACTTACAGCTGCATGCAGCTACTAAAATGTATCGTTAACACCAAAAGCGTTCGGAATTCCAGCTCAATTGGTTGTGATTTTTAATACAGTTGCAGGATTTGTACCACTTACAGGCTAAATTGAATAAAAAAACTTGTAAAAACGTAAACATTAAATTAATTAGTAATGAAAGTAGGTTAATTCCCTCCATAGCATTCGTCATATAGGGCACGCATGTTAGATTTGAATTAACGTTAAAACTAGTTTAATTTTTATTGAATCATTCCGACACATAATGTCAAATGTTATATATGTATTTCATGCGCTGCATGATTTAATTTTCGAACATGATTTTACGACCATTATTGCACTGAAGACAGCGAAGACGCGTTAGGGCCTCTGGTGATGAGGGTACAAGATATTACCGAGAAAATTCTAGACTTATACTAAAATGATGATCTACATATAATAAAGATGACTCAATCATGAAATGTAATGATATTCATTTCTCTCAACACAATTATCAATATAAAAACGTTTTACAAAGTACACAATCCTTTGTGAGTTTAACTATTTTACAGATTACCACGTACCCACTCACACGGACTAATCTAGTGGTAGTAATTATTATTGACTAAAATTGAATTATGGACAGACGAGTCCGATATCATTGAGACCAGATTAAGAATACCGAAACCAATAAAAAAAATAATCACAACCATGGAAAACAAGTGCCACAGAATTTTCTTGGTTAATGTAGAAGTCATCAATAAAATCCAAAAGAACTGCACATCTGTGGAGATATAATTATTCAGAGCTGCTTCACTGTTGTAAGCATTCTGAATAGTCATATCTTCACAGAATAATTTAATTATTATGTATCCAGTATGAAAATCAACGAATGTTAACCCCATGCTTATCAATATGTTAAATAATATGGTAAGCGGCACATTGATAGCATCAATTTACAATTCCCTGGATATCTCTTCTCTCTTCTGCCATTTATACACAGCATATATAACGACTGCCTCGTTGGTCTAGTGGCTAGATATAAGCCCGCAGACCCGGTGGTCCTGGGTTCAATTCCCAGGTCGGGCCAATAAATGGTTATTTGGTTTTTCCGTCAGAAAATTCTCAGTAGCCCGGATTCTGGAAGTTGGAAGTGCGTATACTCCCGTACCTCGGAAAGCACGTTAAGCCGTTGGTCCTGCGCCTGAACTCTTTCCGGTCGTGTCGGATTGACGTCCCATCGGATTATGAGAGCTAAGGAAAAGAGAGTGCACCTGTGCTTGCGTACATACTTGTGCGCTATAATATATCCTGCGCAGTTGGCTAATCTCTCTTGAAATCGGTCTGGAGGACCTTATATATATATGTACGTTCCTGAGTAAATAAATAAGAAAAACACATAAAAATCTTTATTTGTATTTAAAATATGATTTCTGACGTTCCTTCAATATTTTTTTGCTATTTTTCTTTGCTAATTGAAAGGGTATTATATTATCATAACAGCCGAGATGGCCCAGTGGTAAGAACGGGTGAATCTTAACCAATGACCGAGTATTCAAACCCGGACAAGAACCACTGAATTTTATGTGCAAAATTTGTGATTATAATTCATCGTGAGGAAACCTGAATGTGTCAAATTCTGTCACATGTGTATTCCACCAACTCGAATTGGAGCAGCGTGGTGGAATAAGCTCCCAAACCTTCCCCTCAAAAGAGGAGAAGAGGCCATAGTCCAGCAGTGAGACATTCACAGGCTGTTACAATATACTCTATTATGTCATACACAATCAATTCCTGTAAAAAATTCAAAGTCAATTGGAATGAGAGAAAATATATTTGATCTTTTTGTGTACAACTTTTTTATTGTTATTATTATCTGGGTCATACAATATGAGGATAAAATTTATCGCGCTGCAGTAAACATGTTGTGTCCAATTAATTTCTATGGACGAACGAACGGTGCTTCCTGACGTCCTTTTGTGTGGTCTCGGTATGTGCTGGCTTTGTACACGGTTTTTTTTAAAAATTTAAATTAGTTTTCGATTATTGTTTTTCATTCAAGATCTTTGTGTGGGTTAAATAATTAAACACACTGAGATTAATTAATAATATCCGCTTAATGGTATTTCTAATCAATAGAAATAAGGCTAGACTTATGAAAGGTTTGATGTTTACACCAATATTGTTATTTTGTTTTTTTTTGTCTTAAATTCGAAGTTTAAAAAAAATATAACATTTCATTTTTAAAATTAACCTAAAATTGGTGCCGCTTTTTGGAACTTCTGTCAATTTAAGCAAACGGCTGTAAATTCTCCACTTAAATTTCAATACTAATATTATTCGTCGTCAATTCTCAAATGAAACACCACGAATAAATTACAGAGTTACAGTAATTACAACGAAAACATTAATTAGCGCCCAATCATAGTCGACATTGGGGTTCTAATCAAAGGGCCCGCTTCATTAAGTATCATTACAAGATCAATATTTACATAAACACGTATAATATTCAAATCGTGAGCCTCATTACTCGTTCAAGAACTGTGGTACGAGTGTCGCCGAAAAAATCGATAGATTTACAGATTTTCGAACCAGGGAAGCATATCATATAGGTTTCCATCTATATGAAGCTTTATTTTATTTTATTCTATGCTTTTTTATAGCATATGTAGTTGAACGAGCATATGGGCTACCTGATGGTAAGTGGTCACCAACGCCGATAGACATTGGCATCGTAAAGAGATGTTAACCATCGTTACATCGCCAATGCGCCACCAACCTTGGGAGCTAAGGTATTATGCCCCTTGTGCCTGTAATTACACTGGCTCAGTCACCCTTCAAACCGGGACACAACAACACTAAGTACTGCTGTTGTATTCCGTTCCATTCCGTCTAAAAATATTTATACCCCCAAATAAACTGACTGGTAGAGAATTATTTCAGCTTTAAGCATGTCTTTTATGCAATTTATCATTAGTTGATTTTCGCATAATTTTGTTAGTGTTTGCTATTATTATCATCACCTTCAAACGTGGTATACGTTTTAGATTTTTGTATACGTTCACAATTGAAACTACAACATCGCTTGCATAAATACTGTGGCCATCATAGGACGCCCGGCAGATGTGATGTTTCAGAAATAAAACTAACGGTATTTGTAAAGTTTATAATTAAAGAAGACCAATACATACTTATAAATAAAAAACATAGTATCGTTAATGAAATAAATATATTTTCCTAATTATTACAATAATAACTATCAAGGGAGTAGAAAGCAGTAGCGGAGAATGAAACATAAAAGAGCATCACTCCGCTTGCCGTCACGGCATACGAGTCAAACTTACTCCCAAGGCGTGCAAATATCTATCACATTAAAACGCTACCAAAAATTTGACAATTGTACTGAAACTATTCAAAATCTTGTACCATACACCGGAAGCCAGGATATCAGCCGATAATATTCCCCAATAGATAAATATAGTGTCTAATTAATGTTGATTCTTGTTGTATTAGCTTAGTAATCTTTGATCGCTTAGCAAGCTACGCCTTTGAATATAAATGATTGCTTTTATATAATTATTATATTATAATGAGATGTATGGTTTATTGGATCAGATTATTTTTAGTAATATTATAAATGCGAAAGTGATTTGGTTTGTTACGTTATCACTTCGTAACTCAACAAATTTTGCATGCGTTGTCTGGGGGTAAAAAGAACATAGAGTATCTAACTGTCTAATACTTACTCGCACACGGTGAAAGCCGTGGACGGAATCTTTTATTATTATAAATGCAACTCTGTATGTTGGTTTGTTATCACGACTAAGCTACAAAATTGCTTAAAATGAAACATTACAAGTGTAGCTTAAGACCTGGAAAAAGACATAAGTATATGTCTATATACCAATGAATCTATGAGAAAAATTAAGGTAACGCTGTTGAGCCAGTAGGCCAGTGGGCCATATTTGTCTAACTAACACTAAGATACACTAGCTCAATTATTTTACCAATTAACAGCAATTATTTGTATTGCTGTGTTTTAGCTTGAAAGGTGAATGAACCGCTGTAGTTTCCTGCACAAGGTATATAACATAGTAGTTTCAATAAAAACTCTTTTATTGTTCTTAAATTACTCTTAAAATGTCTTTGCACTGCACTTAGAAATTTATTATTCTAAGAAGTTCTCGCGAACCAAAATATTCTATTAAAATCTGGTATAGTTGATTATGTCCTGAAATACAATACAATGTTCATTCTTAATTAAAATCGTTGTCAAATTCTAAAACTGGTATCTGTATTAAATAAAAAGTAATACCGTCTCTATCGCTCTCACAAGAAACCCAATTCCTTGTTTCACTTACACAAGTCACATGACATTTTTTTTTTAATAGCTTTATCGTCTGTGGTCCTTTTTTTTATTTGAAATTCGATCAACTTTTTTTTGCTTATCTATGAACGGCTGTTATGTTACGGATGATTACGCAAATATTTTAAATACACATATATTTGTTTATACATATAAATGTTTTGATCGTCTTCAAAGCGGTAAGTTTTCTTAATAAATATAATTATAATTCACATCGTACAGTAGTCAGTGTAACTATTAAGCTTATTACCGGTTCTTTGAAGTACAACATTTCAAAACGGTGGTCCAAGCGTTTCACCTTTTTTAATGATGATTTAAAATTTTAATAAGAGTGTATGTACTTGAATAAATTGATTTTGATTTGATTTTAATAAAAAATACTTATGATATTGTTGCAATATTTATTTATTTATTTATTTATATTATATGTTCTAAATAAATACGATGAATGCATCTTCCTTATGTACACAATATATGAAACCGGTTTAGGTGTTAAACATAAGAGATTTTTTTGAATGTATGTACAGAAAAAAACATTATATATTTAATACCTAGGCTGACACCAAAATGGACCACTTGATAGTTAGTTGTTACCACCGCTCATTGAAACTGGTGGTGTAATAAACGTTATCCTTTCCTGGCATTTTGGAGCCCCTTTGTATATTCCTTGTAATTGTTATTATACTAGCTCACTCAGTGCTGTTTAGCGGTAAAATGACCAAACGAATGATAAAAAGCAAGCTTACCTCTCTGTGAAGAAAAATGATATAATTATATATCCTTGGACATTATTCACACACGGCCATCTGATCCCAAACTAAGCAGAGCTCGTACTATGGAAATCAGACTACTGATATACTTACATATACTACTTCTCTTTTATAAATACATACTTATTTAGATAATTAAACTCAGACTCCGGACAATCAGACATGTTCATGCACACAATTGTCTGTCCTGGGTGGGAATCGGGGAACCTGCGGCGTGAAAGGCAAGTATTTTACCAACCACGCCAACCGGCTCGTCAAATGGTAGTTAAATAATGAAAATAAAAATTTTTTTGCACAAGCAAAGAGTTATATTCCTTCCATTTCCTTATATTAACATTTATAACAGAGAAAGAGCAGCCATCTTGTAAAATGTCTATTACCATAATAACAATCTTAAATTGTATCTACAACATAACTAATTCGAAAGCAATAAAAGTTGCAAATATAATCTAATGAGATAAATCGTTTTAAGTTAAATTTTAATAACAACATTTACAATTAAATGACACTTACACATTCACAATAAAAAAAACAACATTAAAAGACGCCATTTTTTATCGATTTGATTGACATAATATAGAAAAGATTTGCGTCACTACCGAGGTCTATTCAAATTAACGATGAATGCATAAGTTAATGATTTAATTGTTTACTTAAATTTAGAACTAGATGAAATTTTGGCTGTAATTAATATGTACAAAGGTTTAATATTTCAAATTTGTTAGGAATATTTTAAAAAAAGTATATAAAACTAAATAAGTGGGTTGAAATCCCAGGTCGGGCCAATAAAATGTTATTGAGATTTTCTGACGAAATTTTTTAGTAGCAGTCTGGAGTCTGGATGTTGTTAGTGTGTACGCTCCCGCGCCTCGGAAAGCACGTAAAGCCGTTGGTCCTGCGCCTGAACTTTTTCAGGTCGTGTCGGATTGCCGTCCCATCGGGTTATGAGAGTTAGGGAATAGAGAGTGCACCTGTGTTTGTGCACACACTGGTGCACTATAATTTATGTTCTGCGCAGTTGGCTAATCTCTCTTGAGATTGGCCGCCGTGGCCGAAATCGGTCTGGAGGACTATTGTTATTATTACCTACTAAATAATTTATTTTGAATGAATACAGAAGAATTTTTTTCATAACAATATAGGACTGTACAAAGCATGACCGCGTGGATGGCAAGAATGCTAGCAGCTTTTCATCTTTGTGTAGCAATTCCGATCCGCAAGGCGAGAAATTAACCAGCCATCATGTTACCAGTAAGTAACGAGGTGTTACATTTTTAATAAAATTCTAAATTAAAAAATAAATTAATTAATAAATCCACATGGGAATTTTCGATTACATATACTAGCATAAAGCATTAGGATTTTTTTAACATCAATAAAGTGCAATTCCTTCAACGGAAACTTCAATCTTAAGTAATTATTCCATATTTTATTTCCTCATTATTCACTCAATCTCGTATAAATTCAGGGTCAAGGTCCTACAGATCGAATGCTACCAAATTAAAGACATATTCAACTCTATATATCGAGTTATTATTTTATTCATATCACATTTAATAACATTACATATTGTCTAAAGAAGACATTTCATTGATAATGATTATTGGTTGCCAGTATTGTGATAACAGTATTATAGATAGATAGACGCACGAGCAGATGGGCCATCTGATGGTGAGTTGTCAGCAACGTCCTTAGACATTGGCAGTGTAAGAAATGTTAACCATCGGTTACAGCACCAATACGCCATTATTGGGAGCTAAGATGTGCCTTTAATTAGACTGGCTTGCTCACCCTTCAAACCAGAATACAACAATACCAAGTACAGCTTTTTTGCGGTAGAATATCTGATGAGTGGGTGATACCTACCCAGACGAGCTTGCACAAAGCTCTGCCACCAAGCGAAATATAATTCCGGCAAATTAGAAGAGAGCCTTCGCATCTCGGCAAGTGGAGTCACGTAAACAGCTTACACATATATGGAAACCAATATACCCGCAAGTTTTACCAAAGTGGGTAAATGTTAAGCAGGCGGATTGCGTTAAAATCTACCCACCCGACTAGAAATAATAGATTAAATAAAGATTAGAAATAATAAAAATTTGTATAATAATTAAAGTGATATTACTAAAACATTGATGAAATCATACGCAATAAACCGGTACATTGAAAAAGGTGTTCGATATTCAACGAATGCTGAAAATCGAAAACATTTAACAAAAAAAAAAGAATCATTTACACTTGAATTTGGAACAATTAAAAACTCATTTCAGCGGAAGGAACGATTGCCGCCATTTAAAAGTTGAATTTCACTTCAATATTTTTAATCTGTGTAAAATATTGGCATAAAAACTGGCGGGTAATAAAATATTCACATTTAAAACAGAAACATTTAATCATAATGTAACGTATGATTTAAATTTAAAAAAAAAGTATTGAATTATTAATAATTTATTTCTTCTTTTTCAGTATGTGATTTAGAATTATTGATAATTTTGATTCCTTGTTTTATTACTTAATTTATCTATCCTTACTCGAGGCGAAGGTAGAATGACATTCTGACCTGTAATTAATATTTTATTAGTCATTTGAATTTGCGGGTTTAAAAATAAAAATCATGTCTGAATATATGAAATATATTTTTTATTTTTGTGCATGATATAATACAAGTCTATTGACACTATTTTTTAATAAATTTGTATTTTTGTATACATAGTAAAATTTAAATTTAGATTATTGGAATGTGGTTAGTATTATAGTACATTATATAATATATTTTATTTCGGTAATTTAAATGATTCAATGATGAGTTCCCTGTATGTTTGAATGTGCGTAATTTTAAAACACTACACGAGGAAGACTTGTTTATATACAGGACTTAGATTATAATAAAGTAAGGTTTCAATAATAATTTATAATTAATAAATGGTAGATCTAATGGTAGCTTTCTCGTTTATTAATCTATGTCTATGTATATCGCTGACAAATAAACTATAAGTAAAGTTTTCTCATAATATGCTGCAGTTCTCAGATCATGTACAAGTATATTCTATAATATTATAAATTATATTAGTGCACTCGTTATTAATAATATTTGTTGCTTTATTTTCAATTTTTAAATGAAACAAAGTTAACAATACTAGTGAAAAATGCATGCTGTGGTCGTCTCAAAGAGTCGCTCGCACTCTTTATATTAAGTCTGAATATGTTATTTAATAGTTTTATTATTACATGTAGTGACTGCTGATGATCCTTAATAAATAAATATATTCATAAACATAGAAATAATTCACCACAGATTATAGAGTTATGAATTTAACGCCATAAAGAACTTGCTAGATATAATCATATGCGGTTTCAACCCTTATACAAACTGTTTCGTATCATATATCTACTTAAATTTAAATTACAATGACTTGTTAATTTATGAGGGATCATTGTGATAGTTTACGCATAGGTCCGCGTCTGGACGTACCTTTTGTTTCGATCCCTGCATTGCGGCCGTCATTGTTTCTAAATCGCGCTAATGAAGTTTTCTGTTTAATTTGCTATATAATGTGAGAAAACCAATTGAGAATTGCATACACAAATAGCTTATCTAAATAAATGCATATATAAAATAGGTACTAATAGCTAAGTGGCTGTGATGGGAGAAAAACAGCTATATCACAAATTTGCGGGGCGAAAATTTCAATCCAAAAAAAAAAAACTGTATAATATATATAATATATTGGTAATTAATTAACAATTAAATAAGAAGGTCACACCTATCTACATAGCTTATTTATATATAATTTAATAACAGTTGCCCTCTGAAATATCTCGTTAATATGCTTGCCTTGCTTTTGAGCTAATCTGTTAGAACAAATTGTAACTCGATGCAGAACTCAATTGTGAAATAATAGAAAGTTGTAAATGCTCTAACTTAAATAATTATAATATTTAAAGGGTATCGTGAATTAAAGTTTTTAAAATAACAACCACAGAAATCAAGTGGAACCTTGAATGACAAATTTGTTTTGTACAGACCAGCCTAAAATGTTGAAATGTTTCATTCTTTATCATATTTCAACTTCTTAAATAAATTTAATGTATTGCTTCTCAATAATCACACAGAGTAAAATCCTCCCCTATATATAACTTATCAATATGAAATTGCCCTTTAAGTAAATACTTAACTAAATTCAATTAGGTACTAACTTTTATAATTTCTATCTATTCATAAAGATTCTTTGAGATCAGTCAAAAATATCTACAAATAATTCAAACACAACAAGGGGTTTTTATTCGTTATCAGAATCATTAGTTTTAATAACAATTTCATTATTCGTATCACTTTTTAATTTCTGCAATAATTTCATAACTTCTATCCTAAATTCTATTTTAGCGCTATCAGTTAATGTCTTAACACTTGGTGTTATCGATGTGAAGAATGCTCTGTCTTCATCTTCCTCACGATTTATCATTTTACTAAAAATGTTAACAATTGTATCATTTTCACTACCATCTAAATATTCCTTCAATTCGTGTCTAGATTTCTTCGCTTGTGGTTCATTAACATCAACATTTTTTTTTTTTTTTTTTTTTATATCATAGGTTGGCGGACGAGCATATGGGCCACCTGATGGTAAGTGGTCACCAACGCCCATAGACATTGGCAGTATAAGAAATGTTGACCATCGCTTACACCACCAATGCGCCACCAACCTTGGGAACTAAGATGTTCTGTCCCTTGTGCCTGTAATTACACTGGCTCACTCACCCTTCAAACCGGAACACAACAGTACCAAGTACTGCTATTTTGCGGTTGAATATCTGATGAGTGGGTGGTACCTACCCAGACGAGCTTGCACAAAGCTCTACCACCAAGTAATCTACAAATGAGGATTCATTCAACCATATCTCAGGTTCACCATCCATGGATTGTTCTTCTAAATAATCTTGAGCATCTTGTCTGTCACCCAAAATTACTGGATCTAAGAATGACATAGCCTGCGAATAAATATACGGTCTTCTCTTTGGACCTCTTATTGATTTCACGTAAGCATCTCTAATGTTGAACCATTTTTTAGATATTTGTTGACCTGAAAATTTAAAGTTTTGGACAAAATTCAACTAAAACTTTGTACTAAATAGACGAGTTTGGTTCTTAATATTTTAATTAAATATCTTTAATGTCTGTTAAAATTAATTACGATAAAAGGTCTATTTCAAAGTTATCAATTGGCTAAATATCATCACTCAATATGATCAATTCAACTTCGAAACATAATTTGAAAGAATAAGGTTATTCTAACAGTGGGACTCTAATGGGCATTACAAATAGGTGTTCATGCCTTTTCCCCAATTATGATGAAGCATTTAGATTCAAAATTCAAAAATCTTTATTCAATGTAGAAGTGTTAGACTTTGTTATCAATTGTCATAAATCTACCACCGGTTCGGAAATAAACACCTCAGACCTGAGAAGAACCGGCGAAAGAAACTCTGCGGGATTTTTTTTTAGCTTATTCTTTACAATTATAGTTGATTTACACAATGACATAATAATATTTTTATTTATTTGTAATAGCCTGGAAGCGATCATTTCATTCCCAAGATGTGCAATCATCTAAAAAGTCATTGATTATGTAATATCCTTTACACACAAGCGTTCCTTAACAATTCTTTTATTATTATATTATTATTTTTGAACGCTTTCTAGGATCCTGTTGTAAAAGCGTATACATTGTCCCATAAAAGACTTACTAACTCTGTGTAATCTAATAATAGTGGTTGTAAGCTTATACTTGTTCCTGGTGTTAAGAGTATGTACGTCACAATTTCTGGGAAGCTTAATAGACTATTCTTTATCACGGCTTACTTGTGGTTGTCTCAAATTTTGTAAGAGCTTATTTTACAGCTATTTCAGCGGTAAACATGAATACTTCGATATGTTCCAGCTTGAATTAAATTTAATATCTATGGGTCGAAAAATAAATGTAACGGCTTACTGTCAGGTGCCTTCTGGATAAAAAAATAACTTTCTATATTTAAATTTCCGTTGGTAATTAATTCGATAAATTTGTTACCTTAGTTCAGTTTTAGTAACTACAATATAACGCTTAGCTTCCTCTCGATAAATTCTTACATAGTTTAAGGTAAACTCTATTGAGTCTCATCTGAATGATTTGCCAATTTAAACCAGCTTGACAAGTACTGGCTTCCCTCGAGGTAGCTGATCCCAATAACAATATATAATAATATATAAGAATAACTGACTAACTGACTGACATACCAACGCACAGCCCAAACTACTGAAGATAAGCACCATAAAAAATTGCATACTGGTTTCTTTTATAGTAAGTTGGTACTGAGACCGGTTTTTGAAAATTTCAGATAGTGATAAAAGGGATGACGAATACTGGTATGAAAATCTTCATTTTTCAAGAATGAGCTATGGAAATTCGTTTTTAATAAAACTATTCTAAATTATGAAGCGAGCGAAGCTGCAGAAAAATCGCTATTATATAATTAATGAAATTTTACAAACCAATACGCATTTTCTGTCCTTCCTTCAAATCGTCGAAAGTTGGATACAATTCCTTGTATATTTCGTACCAGGCTTTCTCTCTGCAGAATTTATCTCTATAACTAGGATCCATTCTATCCCATATACATGACTTGTCCTTAATTAGAAATATCATTCGCTCCGTTGATATAGCTAATTTAACTGCTTCTAAAATTAAAATAATATTTCAGACGAATTCGGGCTACGCAGTTTTCAAAGGAAATTACGAAACAAATTAATTCGTTTATCATTTGAATTTTATATTCAGTTTATCAGAGCTAAGTACTTTTTCTTTTATGTTTTAATTGAAATATAATTATGTACATTATGATGATATGACTTTACGTTGATTAGTTTATATCCGCTTTGCTTAGCGGCTGTTAAGTTAAACAGAGATTTCGCTTTTTCTGTCGTTATTGATTTGACATTCAAAAGAACGAGACAGCATTATTTAGCTCATTCTTTAAGAAACGTTTATATGCCGTTAATTAAGAGAGATTAAATGTGTTATACCTAAATACCAAATTTCTTGGAAGCTTATTATGTATTTTATATATTCAATTGGATGGCATATAAAACCCTGGAAAATAATAGAAAAGTTATGATCACGGCTTAAAACAGAATAAAATATATAAGGTATCATGTATCATTAATATATTATAAAAGAAATTACAAGAAAATAATGTAATAACAAAGCAAATACTAATTAACGCTCAGCAAGGCCAAGGGGCGAATTGACAGAAATACACACGTCTTACTGACTAGCCGTTCGTGCGGTATAAATTGAATTGTAGTATTGTTTTTTATGTACTTAATTAACTTGTATGATATACAATTAGATATTTTTGATTTATGATTAAATAAATTACAGTTTAATATAACAGAATAATCGCTTTGTCAGTGTAAAGTATATATGCATCTTTGTATGTGACGTCACAAGAAATAATGAATTAAGAGAGCTGGCTTACTTAGCCCAAAATTAAGACGTATTTCAAGGTACCGTTTCAAGTCTGCTTCATCAAAATCAGTCTTTTAGAGTTATTGCAACATAAAGTTCTCGTACGCATCTATGTTGTCCACTATTTTAGACTTATCATAACGACTAAATAAAATATAAAAGAAGTTACCAAAATCAAAGCAATCGCAGCTACCTCATTTTTTGTATGTATAATTAAAATAGGCATTAAATTGAATTATACATACCAACCTTATGTACTAAGATTTAATGTCCCTTGTGGCCTTAGTTACACTGGCGCACTTACGATTCAAACCGTAACGCAACAATACTTATTGCTGTTTGGCGGTAGAATAACTAATGATTGAGTGGTAACTACCCAGAGTTTGGTAGGTCTTGTGCAAGCCCGCACAAGACCTACCAAATGAAATTATCTGCCATATACTATATACTAAAATTATCTTCGAATCGCGCTGCATCTTGTAGTATATGCTTTATGTATACTACGCTTTATATCTACTTTTAAGACTCGTCTACGTGAGAACATATTGTCAGAAAGTCCCTAGTTCTCACGACATCTATAATGCACTATTATTTTTATGTTTAGTATATAGATAATTTAGATCGATATTAATTTTGTAGATACTGTATGTGTATGTATATGATTATTTATTATATAGTTTTATATATAAGTATGTATATTTTTATGTACCATTAATTATTAATTACAGCCTTCATGGGTTTCTGTTTGACCTAAAGGTTGGCAGTGAATGCCTTCAGGCATTAACTCCGCCTTTTGTCCCACTTACTTAATGGTGGTCAATAAAGCCTTTAAATAAATAAATAAAATATATTTTGAGTTAGGTAATAAGGGTAAGGTCCTTTGATGGGAAAACTTCTCCAGAGGATTAAATCGCTCTTAGTTATGGAATATTAATATGTAAAATTATAGAGTAAGTTACTAACAAATTTAATTTAATTTTATCATATAATGGACGACTGTCGTCGGTTGTCTGATTTTATAATAATAAATAATAATAATAATACAAAAACTACCCTCCTCCTCCTCATTTATCAATATATATTATATAATAAGTCTTATATTTTAATTAAACACATATGTATAGTCTATTCCAATCGAAGAAGGAGTCAAGATAAACTAACCTTGGTTCTGCATATTCCATGCGAGGCATAGGAAGGCGTACAAGCTTATGGGCCACCTGATGGTAAGTTGTCACCAACGCCCATAGATATTGGGATACTAAGAGATGTTAACCGTCGGTTACATCGCCAATGCGTCACCAACCTTGGGAACTAAGATGTTATGTCCCTTGTGCCTGTAATTACACTAGCTCACTCACCCTTCAAATCGAAACACAACAATAGCAAGTATTGCTGTTTTGCGGTAGAATATCTGATGAGTGGGTGGTACCTACCTAGACGAGTTCGCACAAAGCCACCAAGTAAAACTAGTTACGTCGACTTTAATTTTACTACCAAAGTTTTGTCAACAATTTCGCTGACATTTAGGGCGCCGTTTCTTCGCGAATCCATAATGAAAATCATAGATTATTCAAGATCTCGACTAATTATATCGCGTCAATTCAATGTCGAAGTTGTTTATCTGTCTTGACTCCTCTGTTGGTTGGAGCAGGCTATACATACAAATTATAATTGCGTAATTATCGCGAAGAGCAATCTCTTTAACCGTAAATATGCTTGTTTTCTTATGCTTTTTCACAAACATCTAATCTGTACTACTGATCCACATTACGAAATGAATACAAAGTTATTTTCAAGTGGAAAATATTAAAGATTAGAAGTTTTTTTTTAGTAATAGTAACAGCCTGTGAATATCCCACTGCGGGGCTAAGACCTCCTCTCCTTTTTTGAGAAGAAGGATTTGGAGCTTAATTCACCACGACGTGCAGTGACATTAGACACATGCAGGTTTCGTGACGATGTTTTCCTTCACCGTCAAGCACGATGTGAATTATGAACACTAATTAAGCACATTAAAACGCAGTGCGGGTTTTAAACTACGATCATCGGTTAAGATTCAGGCGTTTTAACCACTCGGCTATATTTTTTTTTTAATAAGCAATAATATTGACGTACAATTACTTTCATACAAAAATAAGTATTAATTTAATTTCCCGCTTGAACGTTTATAGGTCTACGCGCATCGCAAAGATCGACACGTCGCGTCGTCGTTTCGTTTATGAATGAAATATAGACCTACAAATGTCACGACAGTACGACAAAAACTTGTAAAATAATTTTTTTGTCATGTATTGAGTTATGTCCGAACTCGTAAAACAAAAATTGTTGCTTATGGTGTTAGCTATCTAGTCCTACGAGGTTTCTGGGTCGTTACAAATAACCCTGTATATTCTGTGTAGTTTGTTAGAAAAAACGAATGTAAATGATATGAATATAATATATTCAAAAATACATTGCTATTATTAACAAAAAAAAAAACAATCAGAAAATTATATCAATAGAAGTGTATAAATAACAAAAAATATGACTTTATCTTGAAACTATAGGATGTTATGACGTAAGAGCTTCATGCCAATCGAATAAGTAATTTTAACGTTCGAGTGAGCAAACAGTTAAACGAAACCTTGCTTTTTATTATATGAATGCTTTAATTACTTGAGCAATATAGGTACACGATATGGCAACATTTTTTTAATAAAGAACCCTAAAAGAACCGCGGCTGAGTCACATAATACATTACTATATTAAAAAAAAAAATACTGCTACAAATTTTACATCCAATAGCAGCTAATATTACGGTACTTATAATATTTTTTCAAAAAATAATATAATCTGCCTCTAATTTGACATATAAGGCTACTTTGAATATAATTATTTATTTCAGTGTAAATATAAGCCTTAATATTACAATTATACGGTTCAATTTGAATCGTAAGGCAACATCTTTTTAACTCTGAATAATGAAAACGTAACTTCGAAGCGAAATGGGTAACATTAACAATATCATATTAAAAGTAAATAGAAATATGTACGACATAATATGATTCAACATCAATTATATTCACATAAACAAAACATAAGTAATATTACCTTCCGACATTTTAAATTCACCGCCAAAACAAAATGGCCGTCACTCAAAATGGAAATAAACACATTTATCTTCACGATTACATTAAAAATTATACAATATAATTAAGAAATAAATTTTAAAATGTTTTTAAAATACGCGTATAGCCCTCTCAAACGATTCTAGGAAACTGCTACCGGATCGGCTCCGGACAACTCGGCACAAGTACGGCAACGGCGCGTATAACCCGTGCAATGAAAAATACACGTTTTCAAACGATATTCGCTCTTATGTCCTAGGTTCACGGAATATTATAACACCTTCGGTCTTTGTCGGATTATATCCTGTTGTTCTGACACGGAATGCGTTCGAATCTAGTCTGTACCGGATTGGGTTTTTAATGCGAATGAATATTACGTTGCTTTTTATTGAAACATTTTTTTTAATTTTAAAAGGATTTTATACTTCGTTCGGAATTTAGATAGATTAAAAACTATGCATTGTTGTGTGTTGATAATGATGAATGTATTTATATATTGTAATAGTAGTTTGTATTTTCTTGTATCATAAAATATTATTACTTATGTGTGACCTTTAAATACATAAATATTAAATCGAGTTAGATAGAGGCTTTTTACATTATAAATAATATCTCATTTTAATAAGCTGAGATGGCCCAGTGGTAAGAACGCGTGAATCTTAACCGATGATCATGGATTCAAACTCGGGCAAGCACCACTGAATTTCATGTGTTTGATTTGTGACTTCACCGTCAATCACGAGATGAATTATTCATCTCGTGATTGACGGTGAAGTAAAACATCGTGAGGTAACCGGCATATGTTGAATTTCACTGAAATTCTGCCGCATGTGTATACCACCAACCCGCATTGAAGCAGCGTGGTTGAATAACCCAGCAGTGGAACATTCACAGGCTGAGACCAAATATGAAAACAGAAATGGCTTGTTTGTACGCCATCATATCAAGGGTCGATTTTGATGTAACTTTTCACAGCAATTTAGAATCAATTAGTAAAGATAAATCAATTAGTAAGTTTTGACTATTTCATGTTAAAGTTCACACTGTAACAACAGATAAGTAAACATACATACAATCGGTATTGAGCCAGGCGATCTCCGAGTCCATGATCAGTACTACGACACGCCCTTTCTTAACACCTCGTAATATCTCCGATGATATTGGTCCAAATTGGAATATGTAAGAGGCAAATTTTATGAACGGATAACGCCTAAAATTAACATGTAATTTATTTACATGAAAGAATACTTTGCGGCGAGAGTAATGGAGCTAAAGACGCATTAATATAACTTATTGAATTTACTAGGATATACATAATATGTCAATACAGTGGTATTTATTAATTTATTACGGATCACCAACAGAAGATTCATTATTACAAGACATCACACACATTATACTCAAAATTATTTCTAAATGATCTTCCAATTACTGATAATCTCATCATACATAATTTAACAGTGATATATAGTTTAAATGTTAATTTAAGTTAAAGAAAAAAGAACAAGTCAAAATACTATTTGGTATTCTGGTATAAATTACTGATTTTTTTTTTCAAAAAGAATATTTATAATATAAATTATGAATTCAATAATTTCTGTTATAAGGAAAATGCCAATTCCTATTTATACCTCCAATTAACCTTAAAGACTGTGGTAGAAGTGGGAACGACAGTAGCTCAAGAGTCAGGATCGATCCTACGACTTTTAGATTGCCAGGCAGCCCGTAAGCCATTGCGGTTCACTTGAAAACACCTATCTGAATAGGTTATCTCATACTATGTAAACTATAATATTTAATATCAATATAAATAAAACGTGTTTCATAAAATCTATGGCCATTCTAAGTCAACAGCCTTTCATTACGTTACAGCATTATGTAGAGCCTTATAATTTATTTATTTATATAAATAGTAGGGCCAAATCTGTGCCAATACAATGGGAAAATGCTAAGAACTATTTAATGTGTTGAAAAGGGGTGATCTTATGTAAATTTTCAAATAAGACCAAGGTGACTAATGGGCCGCTTAATGGTAAGTGGTCACCACTGCTCATATACATTGGCACTGTAAGAAATATTAACCAATCCTAAATCGCCAATGCGCCGCCTTGTGAACTAAGTCGCTCACACTTCAAACCAGAACACAAAAATACTATTGATGTTTGCTGGTGGAAATTGACTGTGATGAATGGGTAGTATCCAGACAAACTTGCAAAAATCCTACGCCCGAGTACCCTTTTTTTTGCCCGAGCATATGGGCCACCTGATGGTAAGTGGTCACAAACGCCCATAGACGTTGACATTGTAAAAAATGTTAACCACCGCTTATATCGCCAATGCGCCACCAACCTTGGGAACTAAGATGTTATGTCCCTTGTGCCTGTAATTACACTGGCTCACTCACCCTTCAAACCGGAACACAACAGTACCAAGTACTGCTGTTTTGCGGTAGAACATCTGATGAGTAGGTGGTACCTACCCAGACGAGCTTGCATTAAGCTCTACCACCAAGTAAAATTTAATAATTAAATTTAGGTTTAGGTGCTTTTTTGGTGTATCCAAATAAAAATATTGTGTCAATAATGATCTTATTATCACTTTATAACAACTGACATAAATCTCAATCACTCTTTTCATTGTGAAATCTTAATGAAAATTATATAACAATTATATATCCTGCAAAATTAACGAATGTTGAAACACTTTTTAATCATACATATATGAATATAATATTATTCTGTTATGTAAGTCTTTATTAATTATTGTAATATGTTTATAATGCAACCTAGCATGTTTTGTACTCGAAACTCGCACGTTATGAACTGAGAGACTAAATCCTATGACCAAGATATAGTGGCTTATCTTGCCCTCACCGCCCTCATAGCTCACTCACCGTTCAAACCGTAACACAACAATACCAAGTACTGCTGTTTTGTGGTAGAATATCTGAGGTGCCAGTGGTACCTACGACGAGCTTGCACAAAGCTCTACCACCAGGTACTCGTACTAACCTAAAACGTATCAATATAAATTGACAATATTTGTTCACATTTTGTAACTATTATGACGAATGTCATTGGATTATTAGATACGACTAACTTTGATATGACATAAGTCAAACCTCTTTTTAAGTTGAAACGTTACGAAATGTCAAATTTGAACTTTAAAATACTGTCGCGTTCAAAATAATAAAAGGGTGACTTTCTCGCTCATTTATTATTTTGCATTACGTTATACCGTTACAAAATAATTAAGTGAAACAGATTTGATATATTATGTTAACTATGTAAGTTTTGCTGACATATTATATTGCTGATTAATACAAAATTCTACATAACCGTGCCTTTATATAAAATATTTATTACTATGTAACGACAAAGGAAAATCAATTTTATATGTATGAGAATAAAGCATAAAATTACTTAACAATTTACAGAATAACTTCAAAACATTGATAGGTTTAAGCGTAACGTATGACACAGGCGTGTGTCAAACGTCTTTGAAATTCATACATGCGAATAAAATACACTATTCATATATCAGGACACAGGAAAATCGCTCTTAATACTTTATGTATAAGGTTCAGATTATGATAAATGTGGTTTCATAGTAAATATAGTTTGGTACATCGAATATTGTAGAAGTCGACGCACCAAAGCTTTGAACCAACATTTCATAGACTATTTAATGAATAGATGTTTTTTTTTATAATCTAGGTTGGTGGACAGGCAAATTGGCCACCTGATGGTAAGTGGTCGCCACCGCCCATAAACATGGCACTGTAAGAATTATTTAGTCTTCCTTTCATCACCAATGCGCCACCAACCTTGGAATCTAAGATGATATGTCTCTTTACTTGTTTTTTTCTGGTTCATATTATGTTTATAATTAACTGTTATAATAAAGGGATAAGGTACTTGGATTATTCTACCGTCAAATAGCAGTACTTAATAACATTATTAAATAATTTAAATTTCATTATTAATTTAATTTAATAAATTAATTAGTTTCCGTGGTTGGTGGCGCATTGGAAATGTAAGCGATGATTAACATCTCTTACAATACCAATGTCTAAGGGCGTTGGTGACCACTTACCATCATGTGGACCATATGCTCGTCTGCCTACCTATGTTATAAAAAATATGATCTGATGATCGTGTTTTATATACGTTTTCGACATATATTAGACAAAACTATGAATATGAAAATACGAATTCTCCATAATGGAGCCTCAGTATGTATGGAGAAAAGATAAAAATCAACGCAGTGTAACATAACGGCCTTTGCTTCAGTAGTGGGATATTGCTTACTTTCAATTTACTAATCTTAACTTCACTGATGGTAGGGTTTTATGCGTTGGTACCAACCCACAGCGCAACAGCAATATCTTGTATTTCTATATACCAGGTTACCGGATGAGTGAACCGGTGTAATTATAGATTCAAGGGATATAATTATCCCGTAACTAGTGGATCAGACAATATTTTAACGAAAAATAGCAGTACTTTGTACTGTTGTGTTCCGGTTTGAAGCGTGAGTGAGCCAGTGTAATTACAGGCACAAGGGACATAACATCTTAGTTTCCAAGGTTGGTGGCGCATTGGCGATGTGACCGATGGTTAAAATTTCTTACAATGCCATTGTCTATGGGCATTAGTGACCACTTACCATAAGGTGACCCATATGCTCGTCCACCTTCCTACGCAATAAAAAATAAATAAATGTATTACTGTCAACGATATCAATGTTTATGGGTGAAAAATTGAATAAAGAAAAATATTATTCAAAGACTCAACAGTTAATAACAATTAATAAGTCAATAACTCTTGCATATTGAACTAGTCAATCGTCCCGGCTTCGCACGGTTGGATAAAAAGAAAAATGTGTTTTGTATAGGATTTGTGTAAAATCCGTTCTTAGTAACCGTCTACGTCGGTGAAGGAGTAACTGTGACAAATTTCAAGTCAAACTATCAGTTTCAGAAATCTTGTGAAGAGTGATATTTGGTTGTACCATCTGGCATTTTTAATCTATGATACAAGAAAACGGAAGAGCCGCATAAAGGCTAAAGAGTTAGGGTGATCTGACACTTGAAAACTTTTACGCAGTCTAGATTTCAGATTAGTAGCTATGTATCATAAGTTCGGATTTACACACTCTTTTAATAGTTTTTTTGTTCTTTTTTACCGTCTGGGGTGTGGGTTTTTTAATTTTCTATACATCGTTGAGCTTTATATGGAAATGTGTATCAATAAAAGGCTATATTTCTGCCTCCATAATCAGAATGTTTTAAATATTTTCATGCTCTTGTGTTTCCCTTGTTATGTTGATAACGCAAATATAATTAGAAATCTAGTTTTATATTATTCTAGTATTCATCATTGGCTTTGCACGCGGGGAAGAAGAATGGGTATTAGGTAAAATGTCGGGCTCAAGTTTGCATTCATTCATACCAAATTGTATCAAAAACGGTTCAGTGGCTTACCATTGAAATCGTAATATTATATTATATACGGTTATAATATTAAATAATTAAAAGTAGATAAATGAAGAAATTAAACTGTTAAGGGTTAAATACATTTAAAAATACGCAAAACAGCAGTACTTGCTATTGTTGTGTTCCGGTTTGAAGGATGAAGCCAGTGTAATTACAGGCATGACATAACATCTTAGTTCCCAAGGTTGGTGGCGCATTGGTGATGTAAGCGATGGTTAACATCTCTTACATTGCCAATGTCTATGGGCGTTGGTAACCACTTACAATGAGGCGGCCCATGTGCAATAAAAAAAAATATCGGGTATTTACGCGCGCTCTCAAAGTAAAAGATCCAAGCCAAAATCTTTATTCGATTTGGAAGCACTTGCTTACGAATTATCAGAAATACTTTAATCGATTCAAAAATTAATGGTACTAGCATAAAAAGAAATTCACTTGCATTGATTATAATTTTAAATAATTTTGCTAACAATAAAATAACTTTATATAAGGTCCTCCAGATTGATTTCGGCCACGGCGGCCAATCTCAAGAGAGATTAGCCAACTGCGCAGGACATATTATAGTGCACAAGTGTGTGCGCAAACACAGGTGCACTCTCTTTTCCTTAGCTCTCATAATCCGATGGGACGGCAATCCGACACGACCGGAAAGAGTTCAGGCGCAGGACCAACGGCTTAACGTGCTTTCCGAGGCACAGGAGTGTACACACTTCCAACTTCCAGACTCCGGGCTGCTACTGAGAATTTTCTGACAGAAAAACCCAATAACAATTTATTGGCCCGACCTGGGAATTGAACTTTATATATTTATATAATTTAAAACAACTTGGAAGGTCACATGGATCACTTCATTCCCAAGATCAACTAACAAGTTGCTGTCTTATATGTTTCTTAGTAAGTATTTAACAATAAGTGGTCACCATTGCCCATAAATATTGTCATTTTAACAAATATTAACCATCGATTACATTTCCAATGCATCACCAAGCTTAAGAAAGATGTTTAATTTATTGTACCTGTTACACTGGCTCACTCACCGCTTAAACCGAAACAACAATATCAGAAATTACTGCTCCGAGTTTTTTCTAATAGATATCAGATTTTTATAACATAAATTATTTCCAAGAAATAAACTTAAAACAAGCATGAACCGAATGGCATCCGAATAAAAATACAATAACATTCTTAACTTGTCCGCTTTACACTCGAGGAATGCGTAGCCAACCGAGACTGGAATCACTTATCATAGTTATGAACAAAAAGCTACGAGCTACTCTTTAAAGGAGTAGAAATGATAAAAAATGTTCAGAGGTAAAGTAAATTACCAGCTGTACATTCCAATGCTGGACTAAGATCCTCTTGAAGAGAATATTTTGAGGTAACCCCACCATATTATACTGGTTGGCATAGCACATCCAATTTTTCTCGAGGTGTTCAATTTCTTCGCTGGTTTGACAAGAAAAATCGAATCATTTCGGTTCTTCTAGGTAGAATCTACAAACCGGTAAAACTTTAATAATCTTTATTCTTAATAGAAGTGTCACTCATGTTTATTGATTGTCAAAAACCATCAACTATCACCGTTCCGGAAATAAACACCTCCAATCTCAGAAGAACCGGCGAAAGAAACTCAGATATTATACATCATAAATTTTACAATTACAGATTTTATACAATAACAAAATTATATTTAAAAAATATATATTAACAACAGCCTACTCGAATAAAACTATATTTTACTGAACGACTGATAAATCGATTTAGTAGTTTTGTATAAAAACATAACAGACAAACAAACTTTTCTCTCTATTATATAACTATGATAGAAACAGTTGCAAATTTATATCAAAGGTTTTCTCCCCACTATTTACCAAGCCCGCGTGAATGTCATTATTTATTACTGGCATTATTTTGATATATGTCCCAATACGTTCCGGCAGCCGCCATTTTGTATTGGCGACATTTGATAGGAATTCGAATGTTACATAATTTTTTTCGTTAATATATAAAGTTTACTTGGTGGTAGGGTGTGAACAAGCCCGCCTGGGTACCACACGCTAATCAGATATTCTATCGCTAAATAGCTATAAGTATTATTGTGTTCTGGTTTGAAGCGTGAGTGAGTCAGTGTCACTACAGGCCCAAGGGATGTAACAACTTAGTTCCCTAGGTTGCTGGGATATTGGTGATGAAGGGGTGGTTAATGTTTCTTATAATGCCAATATCTGGACAGTGATGACCACATATCGTCAGGTGGCTAATTTGGCAGTCTGCCTAGCTATTAAAATAAAAAAAAAAACACTGTTAGACAAAGACCTCTCGTTTTATCGAGTTTATTTCACTATGTTAATGGTGAGTGATCACTCAAAGAACCTTTATCTTCTATTCTTTATTCTCTATCTAACTAAGATCACGGTTCAAACCGGCAAGCACCAAGGATTTCAGATTCACCTCGTACTCTACGCCGATAGAAACCATCGTTAGGACAGAAAAGTCCATCAATAGCCTTGTATGTCCGCCAAGCTTCATTGGAGTAGCGTTCTCTTTAAGAAAAAAAAAACCCTTAGCCCAACAGTGGGATATTAAGTCTCTCACTATTTTACTATTAGTATGTAAGTCTTATCAAGCTATCCTTCCGATCGCTCTTAAAATCGCGTCCTTTGTCTACTGTCTAGTCGCTAAATAAATATTTATCAGTGAAGGCGAATGAATAAAAATGTAATAGTTTTTCTTGGTTGTCGGCGACAAACGGACATACGGACTGAATTGAGCAGTTACGGGACAAGTTGCTCTTAGCTAGGGTGACTATGTATTAAGTTAGTTAATAAATATTTAGATATTATTACTACTACCGCTACACAGCAATACTTAGTATTGTTACGTTCCGGTTTGAATTGTGAGTGAGTCAGTGTAACTACGAGTAAAGGGACATAACATCTTACGACGTAAGGAATGGTTAATATTTCTTAGATCGCCAATCTCTATGAGCAGTGATGACCACTTATAATGGTGGTGACCATTAGGTGGTCCATTTGCACGTCAACCTACTACAGCATACCAGCATAAAAATAAATAATTATTATAAAAAATTAAGGATACATTTCACGAACATTTCAAGACAATTATTGTTATTATAATATGTGATTGAACAACAAAATATGATTATATTGATTTTTAAATCTAGTAATCAGCGTTAAAGTGATTCCTTTACTATCAATTAAACTTAATTCTTTACCTTAAATAGGTGGATGGTATGTGGTCATCACCGTTCAAATACATCGGAAGAAATACCTATCAATTGTATCACCCTTGTGTCTGATGAACTTTTGAGTTTCACTTGGAACATTTGTATGAATATAGCTTACTTGGTCATCAAACGATAACGATGTAACTAAGTAAAAAAAATATAAAAGTTGTCCCATATAATATGAAAATTTGATGGTCACACCATTGCAAGGCACACTAGCAAGGAGATGGAAAAATAACGTAGTTTAAACTGCGAACCCTGTATAAACAAATGCCTCGCTGGCTCTATGCCTGTGTTTTAAAACATTTTATTCTAGGATATAGTTTTTTTTTTAATTTAATATATATATTTTATGTCATTTAGAAATTGACACCGCGTATTATATTGCAAAAATAAAATTGTCAAAATTTAAATTTAGAATCGTTTTTCGGCCTGTACTTCCCCGATTTAAAGAAAACGAAACTACAACCGCTGTAAGTCAGCGTCACAGCATATGAATCAATCCTATCCTCAAGTCGTGAATAGAGATTAGATATTGTACATACTCAGTTCCTTGGTAACGTATGTTCTAAATTGAAATCCACAAAGTTGGACTTACACAAAGCCTTCTTTAAAGTAGCTTGGCATCAATTCCAACACAAAAATTATTTTATAAATATAATTAATATAATAAATCAGATTGTGGATACTCATTCAAATGAATGAAATCAACTTCCATATTGAAACAGAGCATGATAATATTCAATTCATCGAATACATTGTCTACAAGATATATATTTATATACTTTATTATATCCTATAAAAACTCATAAAAATTTTATGTAATAAAAGCTGAGAGAACAACAAAAATCAATCGCTTTCATTAAAACAATGGATTTTGATTTAACAAACTCCTTTATTATATAGACATGGGGGTGGTTTAAGTTGGGGAATAGAAGCGATTTTAATTTATACTCTAGTAATTTTTTAATTGTTCTTTTTTATCACCACCGCTCAGTATTCGATATTCGAAAATAATCATTATGTAAAAATATGTGTTTATATTTCAAAGCCCCAATACCAGACAAAAAAAAAGAAAATAGTTCACCACACAGCATGTGTACCACACATTACAAATAAGAACTTTTTCGTGTTAATATTATTTTGTATACCAGTCTCAATTTTAAAATCTTTACGATATAATAGGTATCAACACATTGCCAATGCGCCACCAACCTTTGGAACTAAGATGTTATGTCCCTTGTGCCTGTAATAAGACTGGCTGGCAAACCGGAACACAACAATACCAAGTACTGCTGTTTTGCGGTAGAATATCTGATGAGTGGGTGGTACCCAGACGAGCTGGCACAAAGATCTACCAGTCAATGTTTGTAAGTTATAATATAAAACTGCCAAACGCTTATGACTTGATCGATGAAAACTTGTAAACTCAGAGCTCAGCAATCCAACGCGAATCATTGTTCTCGGTTCCTATTATTTATTGAATGCTTTTCAGGCAATTAGCCGGGCGGATGTGATATGGTTGCTTGGTAACTTCTGGATATGTGCTGTCTGATTTAGAATGTCTTAGTGTTTTTGGGGTATTTATGAACATTGTTCTTCTGACTGTGTTCTGTAAATCCTAGTTGAATATAGAGCAATTTGGCAATGCAATGAAACTAAATGTGAAGTGAAATTAATACTAGAAATAAATATAAAATTTTCATTCCAAGATATCGTCTTAATAAAGATAATGAATCGTTTTTAGATGTAATAATGTCCACCTGACCGATGTTGGTCACGGCGGCCAATCACAAGAGAGACTAGCCAACTTCGCAGGAGATATCATAGTGTACAAGTATGTACGTAAACACAGGAACACTCTCTATTCCCTAGTTCTCATAATTCGATGGGACGGCAAACCGACACGACCGGAAATATTTCAGGCGCAGGACCAACGGCTTTAGGTGCTTTCTGAGGCACGGGATTGTACACACTTCCAACTTCCAGACTCCGGATTGCTACTGAGAATTTTCTGTCAGAAAAATCCAATAACTTTTTATTGGACCGACCTGAGAATTGAACCCAGGACCTCCAGGTCAGCGGCCTTATATCTAGCCACTAGACCAACGAGGTAGCTTTAGATATATACGTATTTTCAATAAAATTCTGCAGTCTATAATTTAGTCGCTTCATTTAGTTGTTAAATGTTGTGTCATTAGGAAAGCTTTTTTCTTTTTCTGAATATATAAATGACAATCATGTTTGGAATTTATACGAATTCGTACTTTTTTTAAAAGAATAGCTTCCGAGTTTCTTTCTGGTTCTTCTCGATATCCACATTCTGAACCGGTAAGGGCATCGAATGAAACATTTGTAAGGTGAGGTACACGTTTAGAAATACGAGGAAGAAATATAAGAAAATAACATTAAGCTTATTTATGAAAAACTTCAGTGACATTTTATCAAAAGAAATGTACAAATTGATTCGCTATACAATACTGATGTATCTAATATCTTCTTATTGCGCAGTAATTTCTATTATTTCCATATTGCGAAGTGGTACTAAATATGAGTTAATAATAAACATTTGATGTGGATATTTTGAGATCTAACTTCGACGTAACTTTCTTGAATATGATAAATCCATTCGATTTGGATTATTTATATTCTTATATTTAATATTAGTCAAAATTAAACTTCTATTATATAAAATAAGCTTAAAGACCATAGACACTAATACTGCGCGCGTAAGACCAGTCCGTATGCCGTGACGGCTGATGGCATAACGCTCTCTTATGCCGTATTGAGCCCTCGGCGTCGCTCCCACTCCTTTGTGTGTGCACTGTACGTATATTTTTAAATAATAACATAATTTTTATGTTGTAGAAACTCTAATATTTTATTTATTTTTCTCGGCTTTGTGCAAGCTGGTCTGGGTAGGTACCACCCACTCATTCCATCCGATGTCTCATTATTATGCTCGTCCGCCTACATTTTTTTTTTGACGCTGGGAAAAACCATTTTACCTTTATATACCCCCCCCCGGGATGTAAGGGAGCACACCTACATCTAACTGCTCCAAGCCAACCTCACCTGCACGTGGTGCATCCTGCCGGTCAACAAACGAGGCTCTGGCGACCGACTAATGGCGGTATAACCATTTGATAAAGGCGTAGCTAAATGCCGCAGACTGGTGACGGGCAGCAGCTTCACCTGTATCAAAAGCTACGCTCTGCGATCACCAACCCGCCTGCCCAGCGTGGTGATTATGGGCAAAAACCTCAATGGCACACACGCAAGCGCAACGGCCCCTAGTTCCCGGTGGCCCCGCTGTTCCTGGCCAAGGCGGCGGTCATGGTAAGGGCGGGGCAGGGGGTGCTAAGAATCCCCGGGTTACGGTAGGCCGCCAACACCGACTGACTCTGGCTACGTATAACGGACGCACGCTACGGCTCGACGAACACCTGGTACAGCTCGAAGAAGAGCTGAGGAACATAAGATGGCATGTTTTGGGTTTATGTGAAATCCGAAGAAAGGGGGAGGATACCATAACCTTAGAATCTGGCCATCTTATGTACTTCAGAGAGGGAGACCAACCATCCCATGGTGGCGTCGGCTTCTTGGTCCACAAGGCTCTCTCTGACAACGTCTTAGAAATCTCCAGTGTGTCGGCAAGGGTAGCATATCTTGTGATCAGACTCACCAAGAGGTATAGCCTCAAGGTTATCCAAGTATATGCACCGACTTCGACACACTCGGATGATGAAGTGGAAGAAATGTATGAAGACATTTCGAAGGCATTGCACACCAACCAAAATGCCCACTTCAACGTTGTCATGGGGGACTTCAACGCTAAAGTGGGAGTACATACTAGCAGCGAAACGGTAGTAGGACAACACGGATTTGGAAGCAGGAATCATAGGGGGCAAATGCTTGTCAACTTTCTTGAGAAAGAGGGGCTATTCTTGATGAACTCTTTCTTTAAGAAACAGCCTCAACGGAAGTGGACGTGGCGAAGCCCTGACGCTATGATTAGAAACGAGATTGACTTCATCATGACGGACAAGAAGCAAATATTTAGAGATGTCTCTGTGATCACAAGGTTTAATACTGGAAGTGATCACCGACTTGTACGAGGCACTCTAAATATTGACTATAAGCTCGAGCGCGCTCGTCTGATGAGGTCAACGCTCCGACCAAATCTGCTCCAACCGGTTCAGTCGACGTTGACATCGACCAGAAGCTCGAACAAGTGGTGGGTATTCTTAGGGAAGAAGGGACGAAATTCTATCAAGCGCAAAATGCCGGCAAGAGGTCCAAGCTTTCGACAGAGTCTCTAGAGCTAATGCGAAAACGACGTGAAAACCCAACAGTCACTTCGTCAGATCTGAATAAGCAAATACATAAGCTGATAAGACGTGACCTCCGAAACTCCAATACGCGCTCTATAAAAGAAGCGATCGAGCGAAACCGGGGGTCAAAAGTCTTCGTCCAACAGCTAGGCCGAAGCCATCTGACGAAGTTGACCACTTCAAAGGGAAAAGTCGTCGCTTCTAAGCTCGAGATTTTGAAGGAAGTGCAGGACTTCTACGGTAAACTTTACACATCAGAAGCGTCTCGTCCCCAACCCGACCCTAGAGATCCTAGAGCCACCCTAACCTACTTCACAGAAGAGCTGCCAGAAGTCAGCCAAGACGAAATCGTGATGGCTTTGGGACAGCTAAAAAATGGAAAAGCCCCTGGGGAAGATGGAATTACGACGGAGCTGTTAAAAGCAGCTGGAAAACCTCTACTAGCGCAGCTCCAACGCATATTCAACTCTGTCATCTCTTCGGGGAGAACTCCAAAGGCATGGAGCAAGAGTATTGTCGTGTTGTTCTTCAAAAAAGGTGACAAAACCTTATTGAAGAACTACCGACCTATTTCCCTCTTGAGCCATGTCTATAAGCTGTTTTCCAGGGTCATCACGAATCGTCTCGCGCGTAGACTTGACGAGTTTCAGCCCCCAGAACAGGCCGGGTTTCGAAGAGGATACGGAACCATAGACCACATTCACACAGTGCGGCAGATTATACAGAAGACGGAGGAGTATAATCAGCCCCTGTGCTTAGCATTTGTGG
This sequence comes from Nymphalis polychloros, assembly GCA_905220585.2. NCBI lineage: Eukaryota > Metazoa > Arthropoda > Insecta > Lepidoptera > Nymphalidae > Nymphalis > Nymphalis polychloros. The sequence continues at coordinate 7,715,907 of HG992267.1, forward strand.
ACTATGAGAAGGCTTTTGACTCTATTGAGACCTGGTCTGTTCTGGAGTCCTTACAACGGTGCCAAATCGATTGGCGATATATCCAAGTGCTGAAAGGTCTTCATGATGCTGCTATTATGACCGTCCAAGTACAGAATCAGCAATCTGACCCCATCCTCTTGCATCGAGGAGTGAGACAAGGGGATGTCATCTCCCCGAAATTGTTCACTAATGCATTAGAGGATATGTTCAAGACGCTGCACTGGGAAGGGCGGGGCATAAACATAAACGGCGAGTACCTTTCACACTTGAGATTTGCGGACGATATTGTCATCGTGGCAGAAACCGTGCAGGACATGCAGTATATGCTGAGCAGCCTGGCTGATTCTTCTGCTCGAGTTGGTCTCCGGATGAACTTGGACAAAACCAAGATAATGTTCAATGGACACGTTGATCCGGAACCAATAGTTCTTAACGGAGTTCCTCTCGAAGTTGTTCAGGAATATGTGTACCTTGGGCAAACTTTGCAGTTGGGTCGAAACAACTTCGAGAGGGAGTCACGCAGAAGAGTACAGTTGGGCTGGGCAGCGTATAGGAAACTTGGTCAAGTCTTTTCGTCACGGATACCACAATGCTTGAAGACAAAAGTCTTCAACGAGTGCGTCCTACCAGTTATGACCTACGGAGCCGAGACATGGACACTGACCGTGCGTTTGGTCCACCATTTTAAGGTCGCTCAGCGAGCGATGGAGAGGGCTATGCTCGGAGTTTCTCTGAAGGATCGAATCCCAAACACGGTGATCCGACAGAGAACCAAAGTTATCGACATAGCCCAAAGAATTAGCAAGCTGAAATGGCAGTGGGCTGGACACATGTGTCGCAGAACCGACAACCGTTGGTGTAGACGTGTTCTGGAGTGGAGACCACGTTTCGGCAAACGTAGCGTAGGGCGCCCTTCGGCTAGGTGGAGTGACGATATACGCAAAGTGGCTGGCAGCGGATGGATTTTGAGAGCTGAAGATCGAGCTCAGTGGCGTGCCATTGGAGAGGCCTATGTCCAACAGTGGACGACGAAAGGCTGATGATGATACCCCCCCCCCCACGGGAACAGTGGGGGGGGGGTATATAAAGGAAAATAAGGATTTTATCCCGTGCATTTTTTAATCAATAAGATATAAACATTCGTCCATATAGTACAGTGTATGTGTGTTCGGTACAGGGCGTATAATAATAATGCATAAAGTAAAGTACAACATGCTCTACATATTTTTTCATTTATTGGAACAAAGTTCTTTTACTACTGCACAGTAGAGTGACCTGGCAGAAATTGTCATGTAACAAAAAAGCGTTGTCCTCCAAGCGACCTTTCCCCTCTTTCTTTCTTACTGATTCTTTCTATTCTAGCGGTGGTATGTGTATGTATGTGTAAGTGTGCAAATTTTCAGATTTGACAATTAGGATTGTGTGCGGCCAATGAGATAACCTTAATTCTATACAAATGTAAATTATATTTATATTCTCTTTTTTTAACTTATAATTCGCTATTTTATATTTAATTTTGAATAAATTACTATTTTCCTAAAGTATTAAATGAAATTTATCAATTTTAATTCTTACTTTACATTTTTGCATTGGAAACATAATAAAAATAACATAAAATATACACATGTGAAAGGGAGAGTTGATTAAGAAGGCCAACGCTTTTTGATGTGATACAAAAGTAAGAACAACTTCCTCCTTTTTCTTTCGCTTTTTCTTTTTCGCTAAATGCATTTACGCTTTTCCCTCACATGAAGTGGGTGTATGTGGGGCTCGCCAGCGCTGAAGGTGTCGGATTACCCACTAAAAAACCAGCGATATCCTGGTCTCCGTCTGGTCGGGGGGCGTCACGAGATCGCTTGCGCGTGCTAACGTGACGCCCCTGGGTTCCCGGATACAGGGAACCCACTTAGCCCCGGTGGCTGTTAAGTTGCGCATAGCGCCAAGGCCTTCTCCCCGGTCTTCTTCAAAGGATCGAATCAGCAGAGGCATTTTCCTCGCGTTGCCGCTTCGCGGCCTCCTTTTGCGACATGAAACTCTCGCAGAAGGAGACCATTTCCAATCAGCACCATACGTGCTACATGCATGATGCTGGTTGCAGCATGGCGTTAATCACGCTCGGCAGCGAGAGGTCTCCACCGACTATCGCCGCCAGGGTATGCCTCTGAGGCCCCACGCAGCACACTTCGATGAATAATTTCCTCCTGAACGATTTCAAGAAAGATTTGCCAACTACGCAGGACATATTATAGTGCAAAAGTGTGTGCGTAAACAAAGGTGCACTTTCATAATCCGATAGGACGGTAAACCAACACGGACGGTAAAAGTTTAGGTAAGAGGCACGACCGACGGCTTTTCGTGCCCGTCGTGGCACGGGAGAGTGACTAATATACAGAAATAATATTTCTGTAGATTTGTACATTTAAAAACACGTTTTAAGTTAAAAAAAAATAGCGCAAAGAACTTCATTCCTCCCGGGGGTCCCCCGATCGCACATTTTTTATCATATTTTTAGGTTCTGTCTACGGTTTCTATGTGCACATGCTCATCGTACAATGGCCCCACACTATGATATAGACCTTTTTGAAAAAGTTGGCCCGTTATTTGTTTTGTTTTTATTATAATAGGTCTAACGCATGTACACACACATTTTTGTTATTTAACTTACCTTTCACAATATTTTTCCTTAAGAATAATACAATAGAAATACTCTTAATATTAATTATTAATAATAATAATAATTACAGCAGTGCAAATTTATAATAAATTTAGTTGAGAATTACACGGAAATCATAAAATGATAATTGTAAACGTCATTACTGCGATCGATGTACAAACAATAAGAATGGCCGATTTTTTTCCGAAATGATTTTGTAAGAAATGAGATGCAGTTTATTGCAAGAGAGAAAGGAGAACGCTCTCATCCCTACTCCGTGCTGCTTACATGGTGAGAAGTGACACCAATAGACCCCTGACGGGGATAACTGATCAAGTGTTAATTGATCCAGTTATCGACCGTGGTTGAAAATGATTGAATTACAAATATCACTATTAAAAAATTGGGGTTGATGGTAGAAGGGTGAAAATTTAGTGTTGTATGTATTTTTTAATGCCACATAATAAACAAATAAAAATAAAATGTATTACACAAAAAAAAAAAAAAAAAATTGGGTTGAGCCTCTCTTAACACTTAAGGGTATAAAAATTAGTTATAAACCTTTTCTCATATCTACAGAATATACATATAAAATTTCATCAAAATCGGTCAAGCCGTTTCAGAGGAGTATAAACACTAAAACTGTGACACGAGATTTTTATATATATAGACGAGATTTTTATATATATAAGAGATGTATAATGCCTGTAATATAATCGTCATTGAAAAAAAGCCTAACATGTTTTTTTTTAAGTTTTCGTCGCAAATAAAACATACCTTTTAAAATATATTTGTATACTATTATGAAGAACTTACTTATTGCATTCAATTAATATACATAATATTATTTATTTAAAGTCAAACGATACAATACAACATTGTAAATCGTAAAATTCAATGAACCGACCTGATATTTCCTTTTCGTCTAAGTGAACGCTTACATAAAACTTGCGATACGTTTCCGTAATCCGATGTTCCACGAATTAACATCAAGAGAATGTTCTAGAAGTTACCTATATCAAACTATATATAATGTTATTACGTGAAACGATAGCTTGAAAAACTTCATCGTTTTTTATTGTATATGAAAACGAACGAGTATATGAGCCATCTGATGGGAAGTGGTCACTAACACCCTAAGATAATGGCATTGTATAAAATGTTAACCATTGCTTACATCGCCAATGTGCCACCAGCCTTGGGAACTAAGATGTTATTTCCCTTGTGCCTGTAATTACACTGGCTCACTCACCTGTCAAACCGTAACACAACAATACAAAGTATTGCTGTTTTGCGGTAGAATATCTGATGAGTAGGTGGTACCTACCCAGACGAGCATTTCAGCTTGATTAAAGTAAATCCGCTGTTGCAGAAGGTAGGAGAAAGAAAACATGTATGTTTTCTTCTTATTCTAATCTATTTACTCTTATCATATAGTGTGGCCTTTTGACAGTTTGTCTTGTGGCAGATACCGAAGCCCAGGTCCAATACGCAATTTAAAAAAAGTTGTACTATTTATCATCAGACATCATATTTATTCAGGGTTGATGTGGTGTGTTTTATTACTTCTGCACATATTAATAGGGCCTCCCTCAAGGTGTGTACGTCCGTAACATCCAGTCAGGTCTCGCCACCTTTTTCATCGGTTCACTTAGCTAGTTACGCTGCATTTGTCACTAAATTGTCATTCACAATCTAGGACTCGTTTGCCCAAATGATCATATTATGTTTTTCAACATATGTGACCAGCCTATTACTACTACAGTCTCCTAATAGTGTCTTATAGGAAGCAGAATTGAATGAATATTAACATATTTGTTAGTTTTTTTCTTAAATTGGTAGCTTGAGACGCCCCAGTTCCCCGATCAAATTATGTCGTCCCGTCATAAATCTCGTATCTTCAATGGACACAGATAAACAGAATATAGAATGTGACTCGAAAAGTACCAATTTCGGGCACTTTGTCTTCAGACTTTGTGATTTGCCCTGAAACTTTCATGAACTCTGTAAATAGTGGAATTGGCAGACATATTGATTTTCTATTTAGGCACGTATGCCAATTTCTTCAGAAGACAACCGGTGCAATAGTTCAATGTTTTAGCTAAGCTGTTAAAAATGCTTCTAGCTCAGCGTTATTTAAAAAGATTGGATGGATACTCCCATACATCAACAATAAATATATATTAATTCAAATTTAAATTTCTGAGAAGAACCGGCGAAAGAAACTCAACGGGGATTTATCACCAGTAATTACTTATTTTTTTTAATAAAAGAAACAAATAGCCAGGAGGCGATCACTTGATTCCAAAGGCGATGATGATGCTATCATATCATGAATTCACTAAATATTTTTTCCATTACATGCTTTCTGGGATCATTTGTGAGACCATGGTAAATAACACTATACTCTTTTGTTTACCATACCATGGTATAGTTGCTGATTCTACTCTATGCAGTCGAGTTACAGGTTTGATTAGTATGTGTATGTTTCTTGTATCAATGTTATGAGTTTTTAGAAATTCTTAATTTATTAAAACTTCTATTTCTCAACGTTTGATTTGATTTTATTTGATTAGTTTTCAAATAGCAAATCACAAATAGTTCAAAATTGTTGTTACCAAGCGCCTATTCGTTCGAAGCACAACTACTAAGTAGCGTCGAAATTCCTGATCGCAAATTGACGTTGATTGATGGTGAAGTAAATAGCAAATTACTAACCGATATGTTGGCTGAAACTTATTGGATGAAATACGCTCAAATTACTGAATGATCACTGTCGTTGGAGATTCGGGGACCAACGATCACATTAACTTCCACGTTTCTGGTTGAAATATATTTGTTTATGTTTCGTCAAAACTTGGTCGTAGTTTTTTTTACTCAAAAGTGCATCTGATGAGATAGTTGGCCGTAAATGTGTCTTTGTTGATATTTTAACGTCGTAGTAATTAAAGACTTTTTCAACGAATGGTTGAGGATTTTTAAATTGCTCACTTTAACTTCAAAAAATATATTCCTTAATTTTGTATTTTAATTAATACTAGCGACCCGACCTGGCTTCGCCCGGGTAGCAGCTCTTGTCGTAGTATTGTATCAGCTTTTAGCCACAGTGGGTGACAACGGGGTCGCGGGGGCGCGCGGGCGGTTGCATCACGCGTTAGTATGATTGGTGTGGGACCGCTTGAATTTATTTAGTGCGCGATAGTTTTAATTTTACGATAACTCCTAAGATATTAATTTAAATTGGGTAGTGTAAAGGGCAATTATAATATACATGAAATGCTTAAAGTAAATAACGTAATTAATTTGATAAGGATTAATATCATATCCGGTTTTATAGCTTTCCAATTATCACATTGTTATGTAACCATTTTTTTAATCATTAAAGTGGGAATAGTTAGCTATCCTTAAAAGATAGATATATGCCATCGCGGACTTTTCTATAAATCGATGAAAGTGGAACAATTTCACCGTATATTATTTTGTTAGATTCCAAAAGGATTTTACAGCGTTTTCGATTAAAGCTCCCAATCGGCTCGTTTTTTTTCCGACTTCTTCAACAATATTATCGTCATATTTCAAAAAATTTACAGAATACATTAATGAATCAAACACGTAAACCTTTCCTTTGAATCACTTTGTCCATTGGTGAAAACCGTATGAAAATCCGTTCAGTAGTTCTTTAGATTATCGCGTTCATACAGACAGGTATACGCCGTAGGGGACTTTGTTTTATAATATGTATTGATATATTATAAATACAATATTTTATCTCTGTATTTGACCACGAACCACGAAGGACTACATTGGTGCTTGTCTGAGCTTTTATAAACTTACTTTTAGTCAAATCGTTATTAAATTAATAAAAAATAATTTACTTTTAACAATCTTGAAATACATCATTATAACATAATGGATAATCAATTTTATAAGAAACATCAACCAGCTCAGTTGCTAGTTCGTCAGATTGTTAACCTAAATATTCCAAGTTCATACACCGGATTCAAATAACTTGGATCAGAAATCGATGTCGTCACGTTATAAGCCAGGCCTTGCATATGTATCGTACATGTATATAAAAGTGGATGTTGGTATAATATTTAAACAAAAATATGATATTAAAAAATATTATTTAACAGAGGGTATAATTCAACACTTCACTAGCTATATAAGGATATGGTATTTACGCAGGACCATCCTCATCGTATATTCTACTGTCAAACAGCAATACTTAGTAGATTAGTATTGTTGTGCTACATTTGTTTGTGCTGTGTAAAAGGTGAATGAGCTATAACTATAGGCCCAGGGGATATGACATCTTAGTTCCCAATGTTGGTAACGTATTGATGATGTAACGAATACTGACAGTGCCAGTGTCTACGGGCGATGGTATGCACGTACCACCAGTGAGCCCATTTGCCAGTACTACCCATTTTATAAAACTACTTTGTTCTAACTCCTCAAGCATGATAATTGGTATATTTTATCACGTTATTACAAAATACGCTTCGCAATGTATATTACATACTACATTATCTACAAACAATATTATTTCGCTGCAGATTTACTCATGGGTAATGCCAATCACTGCCCACAATTGGTCATTCCTCAATGTTCCCTTACTCACATATTAATGGGAGAGAGAGAATTAGTTTAATTAACGAAACGTCTACCTTGATACTTTTTCATAACATTTTTTTTTTATTTTATTTTATAGGCAGACGAGCGGCCCATATGCCACCTGATGGTAAGTCGTCATCAATGCCTATAGACAATGGCATTGTAAGAAATGTTAACCATCGCTTATATCGCCAATGCGCCATCAACCTTGGGAACTAAGATGTTATGTCCCTTGTGCCTGTAATTACAGTGGCTCACTCACCCTTCAAACCGGAACACAACGATACTAAGTACTGCTGTTTTGCGGTAGAATATCTGATGAGTGGGTGGTACCTACCCAGACGAGCTTGCACAAAGCTCTACCACCAAGTAAATTAATTATTTGACTTAATTGAAAAATAATTCGTTTTATTATTTCGATTTTACAATCATTTACATGTAATAAGTTTGTTTGATTGTTTGTTACGTTTTCACACCTAAAACACTAAAACGATTTAAAAAAAATCTTTCACCAATGTGCTTACATTATCAGCGAGTAACATAGGCTACATTTTGTCCCCGTATTCCCACGGGAACGGGAACTACGCGGGTGAAACCGCGGGCAAAACGCTAGTACAGTCTATGTACAAAGACGTAAATGTGATTTACTAAAAATTATTATAAGACTGTATAAGTATTTATATTTTCATATTTTCTATATATTTTAATTATTATATATACTACAGTGCACTATTTTGCCCGCTACATCACCCTGTCACTCACCTCCATAGGTTGACTGGAAGAAATCTCTTTTAGAGATAAGTCCACCTTTGCCTGTACATATATTACTGTACCATCATTGTAACATATTTTAGTGCAATAAAGAATATAATAATAATAAAAACACTATTTGTATTAGAAGATGTTTCTCACTTGTTATTGACATGTGTTCGTAACTTCAGTTTGAGAGAATCACTAAAATATGAACGTAATTAAAATTTTATGAATATCGGTGCTTTTAATTCTTTTCTTAGTAAACCTTCGAGTATTTCGGCTTTTAAAATATATGAATTTGTTAATGATTCTCTTAAACTAAATTAGTCTAAGCATTTTTACCATTTTTGATTTAATGTAGCATGTAACGATGGGGCCGACATATAGGCTGCCTATAAAGGTCCCTTAAAAATACGAGAATAAAAAAAAAAACTTATTCATTTTCAACTAGCAATTCATATCCGTCATTCCACAAGTTGAATAAAGACAAGAATAGGATAATCCTTAATTTGTAAATAAGAAGACTGACCCCCGTCAGGAACGAAGTTCTTTGCGATATTGTTTCGTCAAACCGCCTTTTAATATGTAGATTTTAATTGATTATATTACTGCATTTTTGTCACACCTAAATCATCTAAGCCTTCTTTATATCGACCTCCTAAATTCGAACGCTATGTTGTAGCACTTGGTAGGCACAGTATGATCGCTATTTCGTTATATGACGTGACCTTGCCGCGTAAAAGAACTTCGTTCCAAAATAAAATTTGATTATATTAAAATTAATTGTACAAACAAATTCTTATTCATCGTTTCGCTTTGCAAGTACATCGCTTATCAAAGAAAGTGTTTCATTGTAGCTCCCCTCTTTTATCATAACCAAAGTCCCAAGGGGGAGGCTCCCCCTAAACCAAAGGGTGAATATATGTTGCTTAGCAAATGGTTGTTGTCAGTCGTGATAAGTTAAATTGCTTGTAAGGCGTTTAATTACAAATCCTTCTTACGCGACTTCCCGCTCTTTTGTGTTTTAATCTTACAAGTTCGTGTTAGGGTGCGTTCTGAACGCGAGATATTATTCCTTAAGACTGGCAATGTGCAGTGTTGCAGGTGTCCATGGACTTTCGTAGTCACTTTCCATTAAGTGAGTTTGCTGTCGGCTTGGCTTTCTATTACATATAAAAAATCTATACTACTATATAAATCTATTGGCTCTGTCTGTACATATTTTTTTTACATAATTTTGTGATAAATAATCGTTTTATGATGCAGTGATTCACATTATACAATTTTTTTAACCCTACGGTATTTTATGAAAATTAATTTTAAATCGTTAATTACGTATTTCTTTACCAGTAGCCATATGTGTGTGTGTGTGTGTGTGTGTGTGTGTGTGTATTTTTATTAATTATACGCGGGTGAAGCTCCGGGGCACAGCTAGTATACTATATTATTGTACACACTACATTTATAAAGGAAATACAGACGTCCTTGTCAAAGACACGTTTGTCAATTTTATAATCTTAGTGTTAAAATTTTGTATAATAGATATTTGTATAAAATTGAAATCATAATCAAAGTGTACTTTGTTAAAGTAAGCTCTTTTATTCTAAGCGCTATTAATCAATGAATAATAATAAAAATAAATGAGACCTCTATGTGTCTATCTAATATCAGTATCCACTAATCCGTTTTAGAGTTGTTTGAATTAGTTGGAAAAGTTCTTAAAAGGAGAGGAAGTTTTAGACTTTCATTGGTAAATCTTGTTTTTTTTTAATAATAATTGTTTCATATTTTTAAATATTTCTTTCGCTTCGCTTCGTATCGTTCCTAGTCGAGACTCATCACATTATTACTGCTTATCCTCAAAGCGAATGTTGTCATTTAGCTCAGTGTAATTAAACTGTGAATTTAACTGAGCTGTATACTTTTGTTCGGAGACTGATTCAGATTATGTCACGATTCTTGCTTTTATAACACTTTTATACGATACGATTTATCGTCTCGAATGTAAAAATATTTTTTAATTTATATAAGACATTTAATATATTATATTGTTTGTTACAATATATAGGTTGGTTACACTTGATATAAAATATCTTGTCTACCACTTACCATCAGGTGGAGGGGAGTTGCCTCCCGGCAATTATAAACAGACAGACAGAATGGCTGCCGCATTTATATTATTAGTATAGATCACCTGTAAATTTCATTAAATTTCTTGTTTCCAATCTGATAAATATTATTTCTAATAATAATTGTGAAGCTTAGTTCGATCAAGTTCAATGCCCTCTTAGGCAATTTCCATAATAGCTTATAGTGATTTGATTATTTTAATTTATAACATACATGGTTTACGGGAAGGCTTTGTATAAAGCAGTCACATCTAAAGTTATTAATATTGTAGTTCGTACTTGTTTGAAGAGGAAGTTCTGTCTTTGGTGTTTCTTGCAGGCGCTTCAGAGAATACATTAAGGCTGACCGGCTTTTCCAAATCACTCGTATATTATTGCGTTATATTATTGTGATTATTATTTATTAATTTATATATTAGTACATACAAATAAAAATTAAAAATACTTACAGTACAAATCGTGACCACGTGGAATGGTGGCAAAAATGGTAAGCATCTGGGCGAAAAATTAAACAGTCCTCCTGTCACCAGGTGAGGCAATAAGCCAGGGTGTAATATTTTTGAACAATCTTTTGGCAATTTTACTCCAAGATCCAAGCGTTTCAAACGCTTGTATGAACGAAACAAAAACATAATTTGAAATAAGAGACGAATTTAATTTAAATTTAACAATTTTTATTTAAGGCTTTAATGTAAATATATTAGTTGACTTGAAGTGCTACGCGTTTTGGTGGTAAGACCGACTATTAAGACTTTTAGTTGGTAGTAGCACCTTGTTTAAGCTCGTCTGGATAGGTACCACTAAGCAGTAATAAGTATTGTTCTGTCTCGGTTAGGAGTGAGCTAGCTAATATTAAAAAAAATACCAAGGCTGCCAACATTGGTGATGTAAGCAATATTTAATATTTTTTATATCGCCAATGTCTTTGGACGGCGGTGACCACTTAATATCATGTAGTAACAGCCTGTGAATGTCCCACTGCTGGGCTAAGGCCTCTTCTCCTCTTTTTGAGGAGAAGGTTTGGAGCTTATTCCACCATGCTGCTCCAATGCGGGTTGGTGGAATACACATGTGACAGAATTTCAGGGAAATTTGACACATGCAGGTTTCCTCACGATGTTTTCCTTCACCGTTAGCACGAGATGAATTATAATCACAAATTAAGCACTTGAAATTCAGTGGTGCTTGCCCGGGTTTGAACCCACGATCATCGGTTAAGATTCACGCGTTCTTACCACTGGGCCATCTCGGCATCTATCATAAATAATATCATGTATTATATTATATTAAAAAAATAAAAATAGAGATTAAAAATAGTTACTAAATAAAGATTAAAAATTGTATAACTCATGGAATGGTGACGAAAATGCTAACAGGATATCAAATCAAATGAGGTCAGCAATGGGACAATAACAATAATAATCATTTTAATTTTTATTTATTTTAAGAAATTATGATTTCGATTGAAATATATTCTATTTTTAAATAACTTAATAATCTTTATAAATAAATAAAACTGAAGTGTCTGTCTGAGATTTAAAAAAGTCCCTTTTTTGTAAATGAATTATTCTCATCTATCTGTCACTCTGTTTTGTCCGGGGCAATCTTCGAAACGGCTAAAAATGATAATCGCATTACAAGGATTATACCAAGGCACCGTTTAGTTTTTATTTCATCAAAATCGATTGATTCTATCAAGAGTTATAATAAGTTGAATTTCACGTACATTTTTGTAGTCCAATATTTTAGCCTTACAGTTGAAGGTTAAAAATATTTAACGCTGGCGAAGCCGCGGGTTCAGCTAGTATGATTATATAATGAAAATAATAGGCGACAAGTTTGGAACTATATTCCAGGATATGGTGTTCTACAAAGCAACATCTAGGTCAATTTAATACCGGGAAATTAATGATTCCAGCTCGCTTCAATATAAATATTTGAACAACGTTCCTATTATATATAATAAAATACTTGATATATTATTATAGGTGATGAATCTTTCTACTAAAATTGATATGGAAAAATATTTTTTCTGAATCGCGCTAACGTTTGGTTGAACCCGATACATATAGGGTCTCGATTTTTAAAATAAGCAATTGGCGTTAATGCAACGTTATTTCATTTCAATCAGCACGTTGTAGATATGGTGAAAATCCGAAACGTTTCTCAGATCGTCAGTGTACAATATAATTCCTAATGGTAAGAGTCACCAATATCCATACACTGCAGAAGTGTAAAACCTATTCAATAACCAGTCAGTGTACCACCAACATTGGTAGCAGCTCTCATTCAGTGTGGACTCTTTCTGATTGGCCATAGCAACTAACAAGTACGAGCTTTGGGGTTTCCCCGAATACCCGGGAATTCCGTCAATTGCTTTGGCCTGTAATTAAGCCTATTAATAGTTCGATCAATGAAATAGTTGGTATTAACATTAATAAACCAATGATAATAAAAACGCAATGAATAATTGTTAGTTCCATTGATTTTAATCTCGAAGAAGTTAGTCGCATTAATAAAGTGCGGTGATCCCTGGAAGTGGACCTGCCCACTGGTTAAGTGTTGAGAAATGAAATCAGTATTTAAGTACCAAATCATTTATTTATTATTTTATCAACTCATAGCAAGAAGAAACTACTAAGTCACATGACGGGAGTTTTCTTGAACGGGACGATTAAATAGTACTTTTAATCTTCATAAGTAGAATATCTGATGAGTGTGTGGTACCTACCCATACGAGCTTGCACAAAGCTTTAGCTTCAAGTCAATTTATTGATTAAATTTTAATTAAATATACCGATTTATCAATCAATGTATCGATTAGAATAATTTTGTTCGATAATTATATTTACTGATACAACGATCATGTTGTTGGTGATCGCATTCATCGCATACTGTTTGAAAATTGTCGTCGGTATATTTATTGTCCACAGAAGATGAATAACAACGGAAGTTCCATAAGAACATTTCATTATTATATAAAATAAAAAGGAGGGCAGACCTGATGTTAAATGGGAAATTGAAATTAATTATTTCCTGTATGTAAATCAAAGAAACTATAAAAATGTCACTAAACTTCTCCAAAAAAGACACTTTCGCCTTATTTACTACACAGTATTTATAGTTACTTATTAATCATTAAATAAATTTTATATAAATTATCTACTTTTTGTATACATTTTATATATTATTACTTGCTGTTAGGTTAAGGCTTCGTGGTAGCCCGTCTGGTTAGGGTACCACCCATTCTATCGTCAAACCGCAATACTTAGTATTGTGTTCCGCTTTAAAGGGTGAGTAAGTCATTGAACTAAAGGATTAATGGACGTAACATATAAGTCCAAGGCTCGTAGTGCATTTACGATTCAAGTAATACTTAAGATTTTAGCACCGATGTCTGGGTTATGCTAAATATATTTTTTTTAAAAGTGTTATTTTGTCGGGTTGTTGATAAAAAAAACGATTAAAACGAAGACTATGAACAAATAAATAATTACTACTTTTTTTTTATTTGTCATCGTGCTTAATTCGAAATTATCATACCATTTCCATTTACCTGTGTTCTTAGCTCATAATCAATTATCGAGCTTTAAAGTTCTAAGCTTATCAAGTTAACGCCTATAAATCAATAAGGCTTGTCATTGTTAATACTTCCTCAGTTTATAAGACCACTTCGTTTGACGTATGTATCGTTAATGTAGTCTAGGAGACGGCTGACATTTCAGTTAATGTTTAAAGTATCATGTATGGTAAATTGTTTACAATTTTCAATATAATAAAAAATATAATCAAATATAATCGATCCATAAAACCTCATTTTTTAAATCTAGTAACAAAAAAAGTGATCTGTAAATGTGTCCATAATGTTATAATCCTTTATAGTGATGATGTTCTCCTAAACGGCTTTGGCCACGGCTGCAACTTTTATGAGAGAGTAGGCAACCAAATGCGCAGGAGATATTATAGTGCACAAGTGTGTGCGCAAACACAGGTGCACTCCCCATTCCCTTATTCTCATAACTCCTCCCCCACGATTTCGGGCGAAACTGCGAACGTGAACTAATTATTATTATTATATATATTATTAAATATTTCTGCGAACTTCCTTAATATTAAATCTTTATAAATGTTTCCGTGGAGTTCACAAAGTTGAGCATGTCACTATTATTTATAAAATAATTCTATTATAATTTAAATCAAGTTACAACTGCGATACATAATAAACTCAACATTAAAAGGAAATGTCCATAAAAATGTGTACAAAATGTCCGTATGTTTGTTCGCTTAGTTATTTACTCTTAATCACAGACAGAACAAATAGCGTATGACGAAAAACCCAGATTAAATATTATGTGAACAAAGCCTCTATCACTAACTATCTTCCAGGTAACTTCTATTAAGGTTAACGGTGTTCGTTCAGTCATAATGTTACATATTTCTTTTAAACTCGATGATATAAACTGATGCAGTTTTATGCGTCACTTCATACGAAACTGTCTGATTTACTCTTAAAAAGAATTAAAAGAGCTTATACTATGTTTGCCCAAGGTTTGGCCATAATGTTGGTGACGCACATGTGACAGATTTTCATCCAACACATGCAGGTTTTCTCGCGTCGTCTTCCTTCACAGCTAAATTATAAACACCAATTAAACTTGATAAGATTCAGATTAACTAGACTCTGGGCTTCCTCGACTAATAATTTTTTTTTTTTTTTTTTATTGTATTGTATGGCGGACGAGCTTGTGGGCCACCTGATGGTAAGTAGTCACCAACGCCCATAGACAATGGCATTGTAAGAAATGTTAACCATCGCTTACATCGCCAATGCGCCACCAAACTTGTGAACTAAGATGTTATGTCCCTTGTGCCTGTAATTACACTGGCTCACTCACCCTTCAAACCGGAACACAACAATACTAAGTACTGCTGTTTTGCGGTAGAATATCTGATGAGCGGGTGGTACCTACCCAGACGAGCTTGCACAAAGCTCTACCACCGAGTAAATATGTCATAATATAAGCATTTGTTATATAAATAGACAAGTTTATCCGATATGGAAGTCCCAGACGAAATCGTATTGCAAATATTAAAGCCAACAGAGCAATGAGACAGCGAGTTCATTAAACTCTCTGTCTGTAGTTCTGAATAACAATTAATTGTATGAAAATATATTTGACACTTTTTATGACAAACGTTATGTTATGTTATGTTTTATGACAAATGTAGGTACAACATTTGTTAGATACTACCCCACTGATCACGTGTTCTACCTCTAAGCAGCAATACTTATTATTGGTGTTCCGGTTTGAAGGTTGAGTAAGCCAGTGTAACTACAGACAAAAGGGATTTAGTAACTTATTTCTATATAAGATAGGATATGCTGTTTATTATAAATATAATAATAATATCCTGGGACATTATTCACACGCGGCCATCTGATCCCAAAATGAGCAGAGCTCGTACATATACTACTTTTCTTTTGTATATACATACTTATATAGATAATTACACCGAGACTCAGAACAAACATACATGTTCATGCACACAAACGTCTGTCCTGGGTGGGAATCGAATCCACGACCTGCGGCCCGAAAGGCAGGTATCTACCAACCACGCCAACCGGCTCGTCAAATATATAACGCTGTTATTAATTAAATATCTAATTCATTAAAGTTTCAGACTTAAAAGAGAAATGATAAGACCCTCCTTATTTTTCTTTTTTATAAATTGAACTATTTATATTTATTTTAATTTGTTACACTCTTACGTCACAACTCAACAAAAGAACACAGGATAACCTAATCTCCGCCCTCCTGTTTTATGATAGTGGACGATACCTTGCCCCAAGAACTCAATACATACTATATTAAAACTAATTTTTTTCCAGCCTTTTGCCGTCCACCGCTAGATGAAAGCCTCCCCCATAGAACCGCAACCATCCCAATTTTGATAAGCAAATGTCACTAAATACGTATATAGTGGGTAGTTTTTAATACAATTGAACAAACAGTAGTGCTCGCCTGAAATTGTACCACCGGTCTTAATGATCATATCACATCACGTAATCATATTATCACGTCTCGATATTTTACACATATCAATTGTATAAGACAATTTTGTTATATGATTTTGGCTTAAAAAACTAATTTAACTTCATGAAAACATTAGACTAGGATTTATAGTTTTTTCTTAACACAAATTAGGCTCCTGTAATAAAAAAAAAACAAGAATTATAATATATATTATAAGTATAATTACAAGATTTGCAAGCACGAGTAATAAATACTAATAGCAAAAAGAAGCTTTTCGTTGCTTGGTTTTGAAATACAAAAAAACGATGACTTCGTATAGCCTTACTCCATATCACTTAACAATCATAATCATGTTAACGCTCTGTTGTCATGTTATAACACGCTTGCCAAAAACCGCCGCTAAATTGCCTTTTCAGAATGAATTACCTTTTCCCGCGTATACACTATTTAAATTAATTATTCATGTACGTGTAAATCATGTTTTGATTACGCTAATTACTCTGTGGTAATCCTACGTCATGTCCGATGTGCGAAATTGTAAGAATTTACAATCCCTTGCATTCGCCAATGCACCAACCTTGGGAACTAAGATGTTATGTCCCTTGAACACATGCTGTTGTTACAAAAACATTGATAGAAAAAATCCACGTGAACCAATAAATTCTATGCAAGTAGCAACTATATGAGGTACCTTAATTTACAAGGGTAGTGTAAATAAATGTGCAGCTGTGCACTCTCTAGCCATTCCTCATTCGTAGTTGAAAAGGACGGCAATCCGACGCAACTGGTGAGAAATAAGACGCTGGACGACTAAAGACCAGGGCGAGGAAAGACTCGCTTGCCGCGAATTTTCTTACACGTTTTTTATTTAAGTATTTAAAACCAAAATCCTATTACAAAATTGTTTTAAACAATAGAAACGTTAGAAATATTAACATGTACTATGATATCAGGGCGGTAAAAACTCCAAGCTCCTTTATAAAATAAGTATTTTCCCAATACATTGCTTTTATAAAACATTTTACCAGATATTTATATTTATTTAATACATTCATTATAACAAAAATACGAAATACAACAACAGTACACTTCATTCCAGAAAAATTCTCGAAGAATACAGAGCTCGAGACAATTTTATTTTAGCATCAAATAAAAACATAATTTCTGCATCGACAAAGGCGGTCCTGGAATGGCAAAGCCCTCCAGGAAGTGAAGAAACAAGACTAAAACGGAAGCTAGCTCTTGGCCTATTAAAAACAATCGGTGCGATCTGGAATCACCTATTGTTTGCTTTCCTTTACAAATCGATTGGTAATTTCAGTTTTCTTTTGTATAATGGAATGGTTTTCTTTATCACGTGCGATAAAATGCTTTCTATGACTTTGGCTGTTCAATTTTCATGTGTAATATCTATTGGAGTCGTGGGCAAGACCGATTCGTACGCCGCGACGGTAAACAGCATTACGCACTTATATGTCGTCACATCCCTTCTCCTCCGCCTATAAACTATATACTTCCTTGCTACACATTTTTATAATAATAAGGATATTAATTATTTTATAATCTATATACCAATATGAAGCCTCAATAGGTTGTATAGAGAAGTGAAAGTTGAGTTGAGTGTTCGATTGTGAACTTTAAGCTTATCATCAAGGAGTGTGATAATCTTTAAACATGGATACTCTTCATCGTTTGCATTTATGGATGTCATTAAATTACCCCACTCTAAATTCAATGGGATGGCAATCCGACCGAAAAGATCAGATGTAGGACTATCGGCTAAATGTACTTTCCAAGGTACAAATAAATTGAATAGCCAAGCCACCAAGTCAAGTAATTTTAATGTGCTTAATTTTCTTGGTAGGGCTTTGTGCAAGCCCATCTAGGTAGGTACCACCAAATCAACAGGTATTCTACCCGCAAATAGCAATACTTAGACGGTTGAGTGAGCCAGTGTAACTATAGACACAAGGGACATAAAACATTTTAGTTTCCATGGTTGAAGGCGCATTGGCGATGTAAGGAATGGTTAATACTGCATACAGACCATTTGCCAGTCTGCCTTCCTAATACAATACAAAAAAATTATAAGATCTTTAAAATTGATTGTCGATCTGTGTCACCGAATAAATGAAGCAGTGTAAATTTTATTATTGCAAGTTGAATTGACTTCATAAAACTGTACATAACAGCTTAAGTTTAAAATAATACCATTGTTTCTATTGTAAATTGCGCTGTTGTCTGTTCATATGCTTCGAAGTAGTTTGCAAGTTAATCAAAACTGTTACCTTGAGCTGGTAAATCAATTCCCCGTTGAGATGCAAGGATTTAGCAAATACATAGTTCGTTATGGTCCATTACATTTGCAAATGAATACGTAACGTGCTTATGATTAAAGTCATTAATAGATAAGGCGTTTTATTATATACTATTAGTTGTAGTTAATTTCGTCAACAATCCTGACATTTATTTATTCAAGTCTTTATTGCACACAATTTATAAACAATATAAAAGAAGTACATGTAGATCATAAAATATACAAATCTCTTATAGTGATCTCTTCCAAGCAATCTATTAACTTACCTACAACTTACAATCAATTAAGAAAAGTTTATACGTGTAAAATAACTGGAAACTTAAGAAAAATATGTAAACTTACATACTTTTATATATATTTCGGAGGAAGCTATGAGTCGGGTTGATTGATGTTTACATACAATATTATTTGTTTACATTTTAATTACTTTAAGAATTCTTGATTTGTTACATTTTTCTAGAAGTTAAAAACCTTAATCATTTAATAAAAGTTATGAATATTGTATTTCACGTAACCACCAATCAGAGCAAGGCTTGTGCCTGTGGGGTCGAGGTGCCATCTTGACTTTGGAGAGGTATACAGTTTGTGTGATACATTCGGAGGAAAGCAACGGATCGAGTTGGTTCGTTAAAGTGGATTCGTCTGTTAAAGTCGGATCGGTGCCCTGAACCCGCTGCTCGGTGTTGTTACTCGTTAAAGCGTTAATTAATTTATTTTGTTAATTAAAATACTGTGAAACCTTGATAGTTGTGTTTGTGCTTGTTCTTTACCCTGATGACGCCCACTAAGCCCGCAGCCACTAATGACGATATCAACGATTACAATACTTCTCCGACACATACTAATACACAAAAACATATATAACTAACCATACAGGTACAATAATATAACATAAAATAAATATCATTAGTGCCTCGGAAAGCACGTGAAGCCGTTGGTCCTGCACCTGAAGTCTTTCCGGTCATGTCAGATTTCCGTCCCATCGGGTTATGAGGGTCAGGGAATAGAGAGTCCATCTGTGTTTGCGCACACAATTGTGCACTATAATATCTCCTGCGCAGTTGGCTAATCGCTCTGGCCGCCGTGGCCGAAATCGGTCAGGTGGACCATTATTCCATTATCATCCATAAAGTCATCAATTGTATAATAAACTTTTGCACAGAAGTGTTCCTTTACAGTTTTTTTAAATTGTAACTGAGGCATTTTGAACGCTTTGTGGGATTCTGAGAAAGAGTTACTGCCACTATGCAGTCAAGTAACGGGAGTAATTAATTAAAAATAATATATATGTTTCCTCAGTTTTTGTATGTCATACTGCCCAACTGTTTATTTTAATGTATATTTTATATACGTACTCATATATCGTTCTACCAACGGCTTCGAGTAGGGCCGCCAAGAAATTCAGTCCAGAGTGGGTAAGCGTTGTAATAAGCTAAAAAGTTTGTCACGTTATTGAGAAATAAAAAAATATAACAAAAAACACATTATATAACTTATAAAACCTTTGGATTCACCAGCGTCTATTTCAATGTGATGTAAATCATTTAAAATCTGCTTTTTTAAATGACCCGCATTGGAGCAGCGTGGTGGAGTAAGCTCCAAACCTTCTCCTCAAAAGAGGAGAAGAGGCCTTAGCTCAGCAGTGGGACATTCACAGGCTGTTACTGTACTGCTTTTTTAATGTACCTATTTGATTATTACATTATTATTATTTTTATCGATAATTTTAAAAGTCGTCAAAAGCAATCAAACTAATAAAAAATCGGCCTACACACAAAGGAGAAACGGAAAAAGGTACTGAGAAGACCTACTGTATTTTAATATACTTCATTATTCGTATTTATAATTAATCTCAAAGAGCTGAAGCCATAACCGGATTACTGGAAGGAACACGTAAACTTTTTATTAAATTATTAGAAAAAAATATATGTTTCAACACTGAATTTCACGGCGGTCCTCGGAATCTACACTCGAAACCGCTGGTAGAGCTCGACGATTCGAGCAAGTATATAAAATATAGATAAAAATTAACTATTTGATAATTATATAAACATAAACTTTAATTAAAATTGAAATGGCTTAAACTGTAGCCGTTATAATTATATTAAGAATTATTTGCAAATAAAAAATCCACAGTCCACACCACACAACTCAAATAAAAAGTTAGACGGTACAGGAAAGTGTTAAACTTAGATAACTTGTTGTTGAGGAGTTAGTCATTCTTTCAATAGCCAGCTGTTACATTGAGAATAGAATTGAAAGCAAAGTTATGTTTACTTAAGTTATTTATTATATTATAATGAGAATTATTTAGTTGAAGAACTTAATATTTATATTCAAACGGTGATGGTACGTCAATAGTGTTTTATTCGGGTTTAAAGAGTAATAAAATACCCCAACCAAGCACCACTGCTGGTCTAAAGGATTATCAGGGGAAAGCTTTGTTTGATTCCACTACGCTGCTCCATTGTGGGATACACTTGAGCCAGATTTTTAACTGACACATACAAGTTTTTGCATATTTTTTTTCATCGCTAAACCAGAATGAAATTATAAATACAAATTAAGTACAGATATGTGGGGCATGCTCGGGTTTCTTCCTGCAATCTTCGTTCGAGATTCACGAATTCTAACCACTAGGCCATTCCGGCTCCAAACAGTGGGTGGACCAGTGTTATTACAGGCAAACGGGATATGACGTTCATATTTTTTTATAAGGTAGGCAGACTGACCTTATTACATCGCCAACGTGCCAATCTTGGGAACGAAGATGTTATGTCCCTTGTGCCAATAGTACGCACTCACTCTTTAAACTGTAACGCGACAATACTGAGTATTGTTACTTGGCGCTAGAATACATGATGAGACGTCACTATACAGACGGACTTGCACAAATCCTTAATACCTTATTTATTGAAAATATTTATTGGCTAAATCTTTCTTTACCTCTCAACCTTCTCAGGCTTTATAAAAAACTTGCAAAGCGAAGATAATAATTCATTAAAAATTATGAACTGGTTCACATTAGAAGCGTAACATAAAGGATAACCTAAAACACAGTCGTTCGAAGACGTTGCGTCCCTCTTGATTGGGATACATTCTCTCAAGAAAAACATAGAGCTTATAATGTTATAGACATGTCCAAGTTAAAATATATTATTTTTGTGTAATAATAACTAGAAGCTCAATGTCAAAATTCAACAGTAACTCATTGTAACATCATAACGTTGTAGTTTATAAGGAAGAGAGAGACAGCAATAATGTAAGGGATAGCGAACGAAGCAAAAATAGCCATGAAGGAAGTTATGGCATAGTAAGCGAATAAACGATAGCTAAGCTAGTTAAAACTCTGAGTAGGTGTTCATGGTAGATATATATAGATTAACTATCATAATACACGTTCAATAACACATGAAAAGCATCATCAAAAATGGTCCGAGTTTGAAATATTTGAACCAAGTATAAGCTCAAAGTTAACAGGAGCAAAACAGTAAAAGATTCAAAAAAACATTATTATTATTATAAGAACAAATTCAAGCATTAAATTAATGCTTGGATTTGTTCTTGCCACTTCTAACTCCTTCTAAAGCCTACAATCTGGATAAAATGGTTATCATTATATTAACGACATCGTATGGGTACCGTGCGGGACATTCACGTGATGTCAGCCATTTTCTAGCATTATGATCCTAATGCGACACTTAGAATACACGCTGTTATTAAATTTCTGTTGTATATTAAGCTAGCGTCCCATTCTGACTTCACACGGGTAAATTTCCTTGTACAGTTAACCACAAAAGTTTTATACATCATAGTAATCTACATACAATACAAGTAGTAGTAACAGCCGAACAGAAGGTTTTGGAGCTTATTCCACCACGCTGCTCCAATGCGGATTGGTGGAATACACATGTGACAGAATTTCAGTGAAATTTGACACATGCAGGTTTCCTCACTATGTTTTCCTTCACCGTCAAGCACGAGATGAATTATAATCACAAATTAAGCAGATGAAATTCAGTGGTGCTTGCCCGGGTTTGAACCCACGATCATCGGTTAAGATTCACGCGTTCTTACCACTGGGCCATCTCGGCTTCACACAATACATAAACAACTGTTATTAATAGTTGTGTTGTAATTTTATATTTATTTATATGGAAGATCTTTGAATTATGTTAATAAAATATATAGTTGTTACATTTAATATATGTATTTTGATAGCTGATTGTACTTTTTTCTTTTAATTTTTTATGTATTTCTAAATACTCTTTATATTGTTTGTTGACCGACTGCCTCGTTGGTCTAATGGATAATAAAAGGCCGCAGACCCGGAGATCCTGGGTTCAATTCCCGGGTCGGGCCAATAAAAACCTATTGGATTTTTCTGTCAAAACAATCCCGTGTATCGGAAAGCACGTTGGTCCTACGCCTGAACTCTTTCCGGTCGTGTCGGATTGCCGTCCCATCGGATTATGAGAGCTAAGGAAAAGAGAGTGCACCTGTGTTTGAGCACACGCTTGTGCACTATAATATCTCCTGCGTAGTTGTCTAATCTCTCTTGAGATTGGCCAACTGCGCCAACTGTGCTGACCTTATTACTGTGGGTAACCTTAGTTAAACAATGGAATTTGAACCTAGACTCTCTTTATGGGCAGCCTTATCAGCTAGCCACTAGACTAGTTGGTATTACATGCAAGAAATATACATAATATTATAGTAACAGCCTATAAATGTCCCACGGCTGGGCTAAGGCCTCCTCTCCTTTTTTAAGGAGAAGGTTTGGAGCTTATTCCACCACGCTGCTGCAACATGTGCAGCTCACACATGTGTCAGAATTTCAGTTTTTCCTTCACCGTCAAGCACGAAATGAATAATTATAAATACAAATTAATCAAAATTCAATGGTGCTTGTCCGGGCTTGAACCCACGATCGTCGGTTAAGATTCATGCGTTCAAACCACTAGGCCATCTCGGCGTTTACATTATATGTTGACATACAAATAAATGTGTTTTCATTTAATATTCTTAAGCTACAGAACCCAGACATTTACGTTACCTTACATATCTGAATAAATTATTACCTAACTGATAGCACAGCAGCCTTAAAGTCAAGGTCATTTGATGATACTTTCACTACCAAGGCAAAACCAGAGTTCTAGTATTACGTTTCTTGCATAATAGGTGGTAATATTCCACTAGCTCACTCATTGTTGTTCTATTTCTGCTGGCACCATTTCCTTGTTGATTTTTCAGATCTGAAAATTAAAAAGTAGGTTTTTGTTTTTATTTCCCTCACTGCATGAATTGATTTTATAAAATTAGATTCGAGCTGTTTCAGCTCGAATCTAATTTTAGTTAGTTTTCTGGTTAGTGTAAGAGCAAGAGAGGGACTTGACAAGAGCATGACCACAAGTAGGGTGGAAGAAAATCCAGCTGCAATAGCATTTCCAATGTTGTTTTGCATTAGACGTCCAGCTGTAAAAATCTGACAATTCTACACAAAGCTTTCAAACACACCGTCCCCTTATATAAATCAAATAAACGCTTGTCATCCATTTGGTCTTTATCAGCTTAACAGATTACAGTACTTCTGAAGTTCGGAACCTATATATCATGTATATGAAGTTAGTGAAAGGCTTAACCATTTCACCGCGGATTCCAAAATAATAAAACGAAATAGCAAATGCGATGCTCCTTTACACCGTTGGATAAAACTGTAATGGAAGTAAGCACTTCCGCTCTGACTGTATTCGCGCAGGCAACGCCGCGCGCAACAGCTATGTTTTACCTGCGGGGGTCCGTGCTCTTTGTGAGATAAGTGCTCGGTTGTGCTAGGGCTGTCACTGCTCGACATAATAAATCATTATTGAAACTATCCACAGTTTTAATAAAATTGAAATAAAGCTGCCATTCATTAAAATTAAACCTCTTTTAAGTAAAATTTACTCTTTACTGATGAAATAGCATAGTAAACTAGTACTAGTAACAATAAAACTATAATTAGTAACGCTTTTGTGATGTCATGTCATGTCTACTGTATGTTAATCTTTAAACTTCATTTCGTTATGAACATGTGGGTGGGTTCGATTCCCACCCAGGGCAGACATTTGTGTGCATGAACATGTCTGTTTGTCCTGAGTCTGGGTGTAATTATCTATATAAGTATTTATTTACAAAAGAAAAGTAGTCTATGTAAGTATATCAGTTGTCTGGTTTCCATAGTACAAGCTCTGCTTAGTTTGGGATCAGATGGCTTTGTGTGAATAAAGTCCCAGGATATTATTATTATTATTTTATAGTGTAGGACGAGGAAATCACCAATGCGCTACCAACCTCTGGTAGACTAAGACAACTAAGATGTTATATCCCTTATCCCTGTAATGACATTGTCTCACGTCACTCGTTCCCAATTAGTATACACAAATACTCACTCATCACATTCGTTTCCACGGTTGGTGGCACATTGGCAATGTAAGTTATTTTTATGTTATAGGTGGACGAACATATACCACCTGATAGTAAGTTATCACCATATCTCATAGACATTGGTAGTTTAAAAAATATTAACAGTCCCTCAAATTGCCAATACACCACCAACCTTGGTACTTACTCATTACTGATAGCCGGTACATTATATGAGTGTGTGGTACTTGCATAGACGGGCTTGCATGATTACTTTACTATTAGAAAGCGTTCAAAATGGCTTTGTTGCTAAATTTAACAAATTGTAAAGGAAAATAATTATACAATTAGTGGATTATTTATGGATAATTAATATCACACCTTGGGATACAACGATCGCCTCCTGGCTGTTTCTTCTTACACAGTAAATGTGTACACAATTAAAAAAAAAAAACCGCTGAGTTTATTTCGATGGTTCTTCTCGGATTATTTCTTTTTCGAACCGGTGGTAATACTAATTTGACAATCAATAAGCAACAGGCTCTTATGACGTCATGTCCTTTCTCCACCCTCTACCTTGTGTGTTTGTGGCCCGTATACTATATATTTCGTTGATTATAATAAAAATATTACAATAATTAAAGAAACAGCTTTTTATTTTATGAACTTAATAAATTATTTCAATAAATATGATTCTGATTGAATAACATAAGCCGACCGTTCTGCGTAGGTCACAATTTTTGTTGATATAAAAAAAAAACATACAACCCAAAAAGTAATACGATAAAAAATCCACATCGTCAACCCTGGCTCCACAAAGCGCTGTTCCGACTCGACCCGACGCTGTTTCCTTCCTACACAACTATAAGGGATTGTAATTTTCGTAATTTTTTATACTTTACTCGCTGTACTTACCTGCGAGGTCTAGACTAGAATTTTTATATAGAAATTGTGTTTTATAGAACTAAACTACTTGATACAAATACTTGGAATACAGGTCACTTCGTAGTATATATCTTTCTTCCATTAAATGTGTGTGTGTTTAAATTTTGCAAGTGTGCATTTTTTTTTATTAAGTCTGATTTTTTTCTTGTGTTAATCCTATCAAAACTTCAGAGCAGTTGGGCTATTCTATATGAAAAACTCGAAAGTCACCGCAGAAAATGGTCGTGAAATGTCTAAAAGATTGCCATGATATGCAACATTGACCATAGTAATCATAACATTTCAAGAATACACGCATCAAAATACGTACTATATTACTACTATACCATACTTTGTGGTAGGGTTTTATGCGAGCTCGTACTACCCACTCATCAGATATTCTACCGCAAAACAGCAGCACTTGCTATTGTTGTGTTCCGGTTTGAAGGATGAGTGAGCCAGTGTAATTACAGGCACAAGGGACCTAACATCTTAGTACCCAAGGATGGTGGCGCATTGGAGATGTAAGCGTTGGTTAACATCTCTTACAATGCCAATGTCTTTGGGCGTTGGTGACCACATACCATCGGGTAGCCCATATGCTTGTCCGCCTTCCTATGCAATAAAAAAAAGTCCGACTGCAGTGTGTTCTTACAGATCCCACTGCAGTTCGGGCCATACTTATAAGCGATGTTTAGCGTTTGATTAGATAAGCAATGCTGCGTCTTCTTCTTACGAATGTCAAATCAATAAGACCATTTGGTTTCAGAAACTCTCATTTAACAAATAAGTAAAATACAATCTTAATGCTATTATTAAATTATAAAAAAAATATTAAACTTGAATAAATGCTTTATTAATAATCAGGTTCTCAATAACACTTAATTTCATTAATTGTGAATTCATGATAATGTAAGTACTCATATCGTCATATTACTATCTATAATAATAATAATAATAATGTCCTCCTGACCGATTTCGGCCACGGCGACCAATCTCAAGAGAGATTAGCTAACTGCGCAGGAGATATAGTGCACAAGTGTGTTCGCAAACACAGGTGCACTCTCTTTTCCTAAGTTCTCATAATCGATGGGAGGGCAATCCGATACGACCGGAAAGAGTTCAGGCGCAGGACCAACAGCTTCACGTGCTTTCCGAGGCACGGGATTGTACACACTTCCAACTTCCAGACTCTGGGCTGCCACTGAGAATTTTCTGCGAGAAAAACCCAATAGCGGCCTTATATCTAGCCACTAGACCAACGAGGTAGTCCAATCTATATATACTCGTATAAAAGAATAAATGACTGACTGACATAACAACGTCAGTAAAACGACTAAAGCTAGCACCATGAAAGTTTGCATACGGGTTCTTTTTACACAGTAAGCTAGGACTAAGGAAGGATTTTTGAACATTTAACCCCTAAGGTTACAAAGAGTATGAAAGTTTGTACGATATTTTTTCGTTTTTGAAGAAAGAGCTATGAAAATAGGTATTTAGCAAGTCTGAAGTATGGCTGCGGATGTAGTGTTACATAATGCCTTTTTAATTTACTTACTGAGCTAATAAAATAATATAATAACATTTTACGATAATTGATTTATTATCAATCTTTTAGATTGTAACGTGCAATTTTGAATATTCTACTTACAAGAAACTCAGTTGTTACTGTTTTTGTACAAATAAATTACTATTTTTTTCATTATGGGAACGCTCATGGGTTTGAGAGAAGGTAGGTTGGTGGATTGATGATAAACGAATTGTTAATTCTATTCAGATAAAAAAATATTTTGATATAATTTGATAACTATGGAATTATTCACAATTCAGCTTGGCTGGTAAGCATGACCTGATTCTTTACTGGTGGTAGTGCTTTGTGCAAGCTCATCTGGGTAGGTACCACCCACTCACCCACCCAAGGCACAAGGGACATAACATCTTAGTTCCCAAGGTTGCCGCATTGGCGATGTACGGAATCGTTAACATTTCTTACAATGCCAATGTCTATGACGGTAAGTGACCACTTACCGTCAGAAGACCCAAATACATCTTAACTGTTCTATAAAAAAAAATCTGCTGGCGTCTGGAAAAACTCCTCAAAGATCTACAGCAAGTCACACGATAGATCAATTTAAATAATTGTTACGTAAATAATTTTGGCGTATATTGTAAATTTCCATCTCCAAGGCGGTTAATCCCATGTCTCTTATGAAAATTTTGAGGGCAAATTCTAATGGCCTCAAAACAATATAACTTCTACTTACTAAGCCTATAACAATGGAGCTTGCACTCATGTATAGGCACATTCTGGTAAGGGTTGGTTAATGTATGCCCTTCGAGATTCATAAGATAATGCCAAGATTTTGGGAGCGTTAGCAGAAAAAATTATTTGAGTAAAATTACTAACGTGATTATATGGCTGTATCTTTGTTAAATTTAATAAATAAATTGTATGAAGAAGTATGAACCTGTAAATAACCCACAGTTGGAAGTTTTGGGGTTTCGACTATGTTGCTTAAATGCGTATTGTTGGATAATATGTATAGATTATTTGTTTTTGTTTTCTTGCAATAATTTCCTAAAATAACGAACACAAACTGAAATTATAAAAATATAATAAGGTCGTCCAGACCGATTTCGGTCACGGCGGCCAATCTCAAGGGAGATTAGCCAACTGCGCAGGACATATTATAGTGCACAAGTGTGTGCGCAAACACAGGTGGACTCTCTTTTCCTTAGCTCTCATAATCCGATGGGACGGCAATCCGACACGACCGGAAAGAGTTCAGGCGCAGGACCAACGGCTTAACGTGCTTTCCGAGGCACGGGAGTGTACACACTTCCAACTTCCAGACTCCGGGCTGCTACTGAGAATTTTCTGACAGAAAAACCCAATATTACTTTATAACTATTTATTGGCCCGACCTGGGAATTGAATCCAGGACCACCGGGTCTGCGGCCTTATATCTAGCCACTAGACCAACGAGGCAGTCGATAAAAATATATACATATATTAAATACATGAAAACTAATGTGGACGTGGATTTTAATGCTATAGAACACAATGCTGGCTATTACATTACGGAATTTGTTGTAAAAAATGTACAAAAGTAAATCAGATACAACAAAATTACGCATAGGTTATTTAAATAACCCATGAAGGATAGTGAGTTCCAGTCGCCAAATAAATTAAAAGCAAAACTAAAATTTTTAGTAAATGCGACTTAAATGCTTTAGTAAATAATATAGGATTATTTGAATGTTAAGTTAGCCTATTGATATATATTTTGTTACAATATTTTTATATAAGCAATAATAGAATGCTTTTCTTAAATCACAGATAAAATTGTTAATAGTTATGCACATTTATTGAAATTATAAATAAATTATTATTATTATTAAATAAAATTTGTACAACGAAAAGAATTATTAAATTTCCTTAAGAAATTCCTGTTCTGTTGACGCTACTAAGCCGCAGGGCGGGTAATTTATAGCTCGTTTTTGGCAGATGTCCGTACTTTGTAAGCTGTTGTCTGTTATGTTCTAATTTAACATAATACTGAAGGCTACATGGCTCAAAATTCACTTCTTATTTAGAAGTTGCAGGTTCGATCCTGATTTGTAAATAGATTGAATAATTATATAGTTAATATTATCTATACTAATGATATCGTCCTGACCGATTTTGACCAATCTCATGACTAGCCTCCTGCGCAGTACATAATTATTATAGTGCACAAGTGTGCAAAAACACAGGTGTATGGTCTGGTCATGGAACAGTAAATCTAACACGACCGGAAAGATTTCAGGTTTTACGTCCTTTCCGAGGCATGGCAGGGTTCCGATTTGGATGAAATTTGGTACAAAGCAAGCTTGAACAGCAAGGAAAGACATACCCCGGAGACACCGGGCGAAGTTACGGGTGAAAACTATATGCATAATTTAGTCGATAACAATTTGGTTATGAAAATAAAATTATTTAGTTATATAGTTTTTGAGGCACGAAACTCGGGGTCACCTTATAGGCTAGACCAAATAACATTTTATTGACCCGACTTTGGTTTAAACCTGGAACCTCGAGTTCAACAGCCGTACGAGATAGTAAACCAACGAGGAAAAATAAACAAGAATCGAGCATATAATCTGTGCCAATATTATGAATAAAAAAACAAAGAATATTCTGGAATATTTCCCGTTTTAACATAGCTTAAATATCAATTTTCTAAAAAGCCTTTTTGATTACTAAATTTAAAAAGAACAAAATTGTTAACAGGTTAAAAGAAAAACAAAATGCCTGTCTATTTAAAAGTCGCCCATTTCAAATCCTTTCTCTAAAAATAAATCAAGTGTATCGATGGGACCACGTTCACACTGTAAATGGTGTTTCAGACGAGACAACAAACGCTGAGACCAAAATAAAAGAATGATAAAAATGATTTATTTGTTCAACAACATTGATATGAATTCTTTTAGGTCTTATATATTTTACTAAGAAAATTTATTACAGAATTATTTCCATTAAACCTTTAAATATATACTGTTAGCATTTAGAGGCGAAGTGAAGTGATTTTGCTGTTTGCCGTGCTTTTTTATACACTCGACCATGTTGATTACTCAGGTGGGGAAGAGACCGCTAACAATACAAATAAAAATAAAAATTGGCTACGATTGCGTGGTGCCATGGTGGCTTGATAATAATATATTAATACCAGAGTTATTTTAATTTTTTAATTCAAAATCACTTGAAAAGTTACGTTGGTTGAGAAACCAGAGGATTCATCTTATATCTAGTAATATTTTAAATATGAAAATATGAAAATTTGTGATTATATCTTTATATTTATATTATATTTTAATATGAAATTGATGTTTAGAATTATTATTATAGAATTGTATATGATATAATACGTTAATTTTACTTTAAAAACTTGTATACATGAATTCATTTTCATTAAAGGATAAGAAAACTAAACGCATATCATGTATTTTCTTGTCATTTTTACTTTATTCTCTATTATAGATCTATTATAGATAAATCTAAGCTCAGATAAGAACAACTCTATTTTCATATGCTTAACAACGGCAGTGAAGAAAACATGTCTTAATCCCTATGTGTCTGAAAAAATAATATTATAATTTACATTATATGTTATAAATGTGGATAACAAATTATAAATCAGTTAAAGTTTCTCCAGCGTTCTGTTCAAACAGATTGCAGTGGAATAATTCCAGGCCGTTACGCACGTGTTTGGAAGAGATCACCTTAGCAATAATGCCACTTCAATGTATAGCTCGAATACTTTTATTAATATTTCTATTATAGTTTTTAATGAACACTTAATATTATTATAGTCTTGTGAAAGAATCACGTCAACATCATATATAAATTTGGGACAATTTAATTTAGCTACATAATAATAAATACATACATAACTAAATAAAAAAATATTAATTATTATTAATTTAAATTAAATAATAAAACGTTTTGCATTACAATCGCGTGCAATCTGAAGGCTCCTTTAAACTAGTATAGGTCAAGGACCAACCGGTAGCACAACAGGTTTGGTTCGCGTGCCCGAACTTAACCGAAGTCAACCGAAGCTTTTCGATCAAGTGAGACACGTGGCTTGATCGCTTAACAATACAAGCGACTCGATTGACTTTACATTGAACTTTATTCAATAAATTAATTAAGTAAATTATCTAATAATTATACATTTATATGTTTATAATATAAAGTATTTTACTTGGTGGGCTATGTGCAAGCTCGTCTGGGTAGGTACCACCCACTCATTAGATATTCTACCGCAAAACAGCAGTACTTATTGCTGCGTTCCGGTTTGAAGGGTGATGGAGTCGACGCAATAACAGACGCATTATATTTTTTGTTATATATAAATAAAACAAAAAAATTTGTAAAATACTCGGATTTAAAAGACAGTGGCGATATAAACAATGTTAACGTATACAAAAATTATATATTAAGAGTCAATGCCTTACCAGACATTTGGTCTACTTTAATTTCAGAATGAATTATATAAATTTATTTGAAAGTAAGATTCCTATGGGTGGCACCACCTCAAAACTCTCACTACGGTTCTACGCAGTTAATCTTGAACATCTAGTCTAAGATAAGTTTTAAGATCGTGAGAAAAAAATCTCTCCAATAAAAAAGACTAAAAAATTAAAACCTAACTTGTTTTTTTTTATTACTCCAGTCGTGGGAACAGTGTTACAGGTATATAGATTCAATATCAATGACATCACAACGTTAAGCATTGCTGGTGCGTTCACTCTTATACACTGAGGAATAAAGGTTATTTTTCAATGATCTTAAAGTTCA
This sequence comes from Nymphalis polychloros, assembly GCA_905220585.2. Lineage (NCBI taxonomy): Eukaryota > Metazoa > Arthropoda > Insecta > Lepidoptera > Nymphalidae > Nymphalis > Nymphalis polychloros. The sequence continues at coordinate 7,748,101 of HG992267.1, forward strand.
TTTGCATGATGCAAATAAACCTTCTTAGAATAAATTCTCGACATCCGTTCGAAGATCTTTACTGTATAGAATATTGAATATGCAAAATTTGTCGAAAGTAATATTTGAGTCTCTATAAAAAAACACTGCAAAGAACATTTGTTCCTTTAAAAATCTTCTACGTTATAATTGAAAATTTCGAAACAAAGCGGCGTAATAGTACCCTAATCAGTGTAAAATAAAAAGCGCCATTCATTCAGCTTTAAATATAATAATATTATAAATGCGAAAGTTAGTTTTTTTATTACGTTTTGACGTCTTACCTAGTCAACTGATCATCATGAAATGCATTTTGTCAGGAGTACAAAAATATGGGGTAGGTTGGGTACCTAACATCTACCTATCACACACAGCTTAAACCGCGGTCGCAGGTCTAGTTTTTAATATGTTTCTAATGGGACATTTAAATCAACAATTCTGGCATATAAAAATGCTATTTTTTTTTTTGTACAAATGTGGAAGATATAAGTTTAAGAACTTCAAAAATTACACTGTTTCTAATTTAATAGCTGTTATGTTTGGAGCCGGTTGGCGTGATTGGTAGATATGTGACTTTATCGTGCCTTTCGCGCCGCAGGTCGTGGGTTCGATTCCCACCCAAGACAGACATATATAAGTATATCAGTTGTCTGGTTTCCATAGTACAAGCTCTGCTTAGTTTGGGATCAGATAGCCGTGTGTGAATAATGTCCCAGGTCCCAGGATATAGTCTATATTAATAAAAAAAGTGACTATATTAGATGTAGAGCTTTGTGCAAGCTCGTCCGGGTAGGTACCACCCACTCATCAGATATTCTACCGCGAAACAGCAGTACTTGGTATTGTTGTGTTCCGGTTTGAAGGGTGAGTGATCCAGTGTAATTAGAGGCACAATGGACATAACATCTTAGTTCCCAAGGTTGGTGGCGCATTGGCGATGTAAGCGATGGTTAAAATTTCTTACAATGCCATTGTCTATGGGCGTTGGTGATTACTTACCATCAGGTGGCCCATATGCTTGTCCGCCTACCTATACAATAAAAAAAGATATCATAAAATTAATCACAATAAAACAAACTCGTGTAAAATAGCATGATAACATAATTCTACAGAAAAATATATTAATAATTTATTATTATTCTGTATATAAAACTCACCTGACAGATATGTTTCTTAAAAATTTCATCTCCATATAAACCAGGATGTTACACGAAATATCAAATTAATAAACAAACACACATTTTATAGACATTACATGTTCATATGTAATAAAATTCAAACCAAACATTATGGGTGGTCTGAGACATGTGGTTTTCATAATATTTATTCCTAGAACAAAGTGTTAAGTTTATTATCTTAACCGATTACGATATTAAAGAGAGTTAAAGCTTTAACATGTTTTACGTATTAGACATACCAATAATTATATTCTCGAAGGTTCGGTTGGCGTGATGGTAGATACTTGCCTTTCGCGCCGCAGCTCAGGTCCTGGTTTCGATTCCCACTCAGCCGAGACATTTGTGTACATAAACATTTTTGTTTGTCCTGAGTCTGGGTGTAATTATCTATTGTATATAAGTATGTATTTACAAAAGAAAAGTAATATATGTAGTATAAAAGTTGTCTGGTTTCCATACTATAAGCTCTGCTTAGTTCGGGATCAGATGGCCCTGTGTGTGTATAATGTCCCGGGATATAGATTAATAATATTATTATTCTACAGCGAAACAGCAACTCTTAGTATTTTTCCGGTTGGAAGGGCGAGTGAGCCAGTGTAACTATAAGAGACGTAACATTATAGTATCAATGGATGGTAGCGCCAGCGCGACGATGGAAGGGATAGTTAATATTTCTTACAGTTTCCAAAGAGCGATGGTGGCCACTTACCATCAGGTGGCCTATTCGTGTTCTGTTGATATACGGTTACATTACATACACATTTAAAAAAACCTAATTAAGTTAATTATTAGTTTGTATTGTATTTTATATTATTTTTTTAATTATCTTGTTTCAACTACCATTCAAATTTTATTGTTATAAGAAGTTAGAAAACTTTGAATATGTTAAGAACAATATACTGTTTATAACGGTAAGTTTATACAAATCCTGAAAGTTACAAGATTAAAATAAAAGAACTACCGTCATTTTAAAATGTAAATTCTATTTTGCAGAACCGAGAGTCAATTACATATAAGTAAAGTATCAGCCTGTGAATGTCCCACTGCTGCGCTACGGCAACCTCTGCTGTTTCGAGAAGAATTTTTGGAGCTTATTCCACCACACTGCTCCAATGCGGTCTGGTGGAATACACATGTGGCAGAATTTCAGTGAAATTATACACATGCAGGTTTCCTCAAGATGTTTTCCTTCGCCGTCAAGTACGAAATGAATTATAAACACAAATTAAGTACATGAGAATTCAGTGGTGCTTACCCGGCTTTCAACCCACGGTCATCGGTTAAGATTGAGCCATCTTGGATTTTTAATTACATATACTTTTTCATAAATCAAATTATATAAGAAAGTATGTCAATTAATTAATTACAATTCATTATTAATTACTCTAATAGATTCGGTCACTTTTATATAAATAATAATAATAATAATTTATTCAAGCATCATATTATATCATCAACAAGATGTGAACAATAGTAACCTATAAAGCTATAGTGTAACACTGTGGTGCAGTTAAATACACAGTTACATGTACAGTGGGCGTTTAGCAAAGGCTGTCTATGAAATGAATAATTCCACTAACTCTCCATTTAAGCTTTGAGTTTGGTGTAGGAGTGGCCACAATAGCCTAAGAGGTCAGGGATAAACCTACGACTTTTACATCGCTTGCTTGCCAGTTAACTGTTTCACTATATGATTATTAGTTTCATTGAATAGACTTAGGGGGGAGGGGGGGATTTCTACCCTATGACCCTATGTGTCTCTGTACCCCTGACAACGTGTTAAACAGCAAGCAATTAAATTACGCTAACTTATAAATCGTTGGTGTCGAATTATACAGCGTGTAACAAAATTCGTGTCCGACCCGTGAAGTGGTTATTAGGTATCGTGTGTCGGTTCTATTTATGTAATAATTTTTAAAATACTAATCAATGAACTTACTTAACAAAATAGATTAATTGTGTTAAACGACACTGTTGGTGGTAAAAACGTGAACTACTGAGGTCATGACCTCGTGTCTCAGCTACCCGATAGGTAAGAGCTATGAGTATTGAGCGCTATTGCCCGCACCTGTGTTGCATAGTAATTTTCGTCATTTAATTTAAAAAAAAAATCCGGGGTAAATTATTTGCTTAGTATTTTAAAAATGATTACCTAAATAGAACCGACACACAATATCTAATAACCACTTCACGGGTCGGACACGAATTTTCTTACAGGCTGTATAATTCGACACTAACAATTTATACTGCGCTAACTCGGATTTAAGGGGAAATTCGTTTTTTTATGCCAAGTTGCTTAAAATAATTTCTTTTATATGTATTAAAAAAATCGTAGAGAGAAAAGCCAAAAATAACGAAATTATAAATCTTATATAACGCTAACTAAAGGTGCTTTTTGAAATCACTCGATTTAAATTACGCTAACTTATAGTTAGCGTAAGCCTAAAATTCGAGTTATTGGTGTCGAATTGATCACGTGCTCGATTAAGGTTACGTGATGAAACCTACACGTGTTGGATATGTGCCATATGTTTCTCCACCCAACCAGCATTCCAGCGTGGTGGAATAAGTTCTTAACCTTCTCAAAAATTAAAGGAAGTATTAGGCCCAGCAGTGGGGTATTTACAGGCTGTTACTTTACTGTATTCAGTAATGTCCAGTTATTATATTTAATTTGCGAAACGTTTTGCTTACGAATGGTAGATTTTACGGAGCGTTAACGTATGTGACGTAAAAGTTATGGCAACGACTTTAACAGCGCGTTACTCTTAGCTCAAAAACGATCGGTTACTGATGTACAATAACGATTCCTCACAAAATAGGCACCGGGCATACAAAAATTAACGCTTCAATAACTCTAATACCGCCAAGAAATCAACCTAGCAAAAGCATTCCTGAAGAGGGTTGACGTAAGACAGGCAGCCTGCCGTAAAAATATACCCAAGCCTTTATCATCCGGTGTATTAAAACACTTTGCCAATAAGTGTGAAGCAATAATGATTTATGACGTAAATAAATGTCATGGCCTGATGGCAGATACTGGAATATTTGTTGATTCATCCATCTGTATATAAAAAGACAAAGAAAAAAAAGTTTAGTAACTTTTTAAACTACGTTTTTCAAGCGAATTTCTTTTTTTTTGTTTGACAGCTATTAGCCAGCGCAAACACAGGTGCACTCTCTTTTCCTTAGCTCTCATAATAAATTGAACCCAGGACCACCGGATCTGCGGCCTTATATCTAGCCACTAGACCAACGACACAAAATAGTAATTACAATTATATGTCCCAATGCATTATCGTATAAGAACCAATTGTTCCTCTTTTGTTTCTGTCAATTTTAAAATTACAATATCATGATCTAAATTTATTTATAAAAATACTTCAAACCAAGAAGTATCTATTACATTAATAAAAATATTTTATTAAATATAATTCAATAACTGTGAGAATTTATAAATTCTATAATGATTCTTTATCATTAATTATTTACAAATATGTTATGAATAAGTTAATTAATATAATAGGCTTATACACCTCACGCCCCCCACAACACACTAACTACACCTATTAATTACTGCTTAGTAATAATTCATTATATATTTTCAAATCAAATTAAGACCAGGTTGGATAAAATATTCCTTAAATAAAAATTTGAAAGTTGCATTCAAATGACAAGGTTATCGTTATAAAGTTCTGTTATTTTTTTTTAAGTATAATAAGAATATTAATAATGATTATTTTCAGGTAAATATTATGTTAGGGCCCATTCCTACCGTAACATCAATACTGAAAGGGGTAAGGATCGAACTTGAATCCTTTACATCGCTACTTGGCTCGTTTACTAAAGAGGAATGTAAGGAGGACATAAAGAGGACAATAATATTATTATACTAGCTGTTGCCCGCAGCTTCGCTCGCGCGTGTTCTTTATCTATACTAATATTATAAATAAGTAAAAATAGATTTTTTGTATGTTTGTTTGTAGCGAATAAACTAAAAAAACTGCTGTACTGTTTTTAAAAACCTTTTTTACCTACAGAAAGATACGTTATCAGCGAGTAATTAGCTGCCCGTCCCGACTTCGTACGGGTAAAATAAGGATTTTATCTCGTACATTTTTTAATCAATAAGATATAAACATTTACCAATCGATGTATTCGCCCATCCAGTATAGTGTATGTGTGTTCAGTACAGGGCATATAATAATCCTACTTCCTACTAATATAATAAACTCGAAAGTTTGTATGGATGTATGGACGTTTGTTACTCTTTCACGCATAAACTACTGAATGGATTTTAATGAAACTTTACAATAATATAAGCTTAGGGAATACCAATTAAGTGGTACATATGGCAATAATGGAATATGTTTTCTTTATCCAAACATCACTAACATAGTGAAGTTCGTATATTTCTCCCTAAGAGATATTGATATAAGATATTGCGTATTTTGAATTTCATTATTTGCACCCAACTCTTCAAACAAAAATAAAAGTTTCTAAAAACTTTGAAATTCATGTTTATTAATTCAATCAAAAAACTCAAATAGTATATTTCTATTTTTTTTAATTTTTATACTAATGATTTTACCCCGTTTTCCCGTTTGGAGTTAAATTTCTAAAAACGACGAAATACGCATGCATAGCTTTAATACTAAATATCATTCTTCTTACACCAAAAGTGACGGAATCCCCATACAAACTTTCAACCCCTTTTTTACCCTCTTAGATTTAGATTTTCAAAAACGCTGAAATACATTTTTATTTATTTTTAAGCTTGTTCCTTAAATTTCATGCTTCTAACTTTAAAAATGACGGGTTTCTAAGCAATCGTTCAACTCTTTAGGGGTAGAATTTCCAAAAATCCTACCTTAGTGGGTGTTGTAAAATGTATCAACTGCCAAAATTTCAAGTTTCTAACCCCCGCAGTATAGGCTCTGCGTTAATGAATCAGTTAGGAAGAGTAATAATATTATGTGTATAGATATCAAATATATACGTATTTTTTATAACTTTTGATAGACTCAACTAATTTTGATGAAATAAAGCCTAAACGGAATCTTGAAATAGTTCTTATAATAATTCGGTTATTTCAATTTTTAGACGATTGAAAGATTAGACTGGACATACAGACATGTAGACAGTAAAAAAACTAAAAAAAAATGATTGCTTTGGTTTTGGTAAATCGTAAATAGCCATATACCCTTTAAAACAGGCAGTTATTTTGAAATAACAGACAGAAACTTCAATTTTATTTATATTTATGGATAATTTATTAATTAATTCGTTTTTGTTATAGATTTATGTTATTTTATGTGTACAATATAAAGTATAAAGTAAAGGAAAAGTTTCTTCTGTCAGAGACTAAATAAAATCAGACTTAACCAAGGCTACTAATTTAAGTAAACAAAAAAAGGGAATTAAAACAAATGTTGTCCATTGAACTTGACACATATCTGAATAAGCTGCTTAAGCGGCCATTTTATGTAGAAAAAGTATATAATATACAAACAAAAGCAGCTATATAACAATTTTAATTAAAGTTTCAAAAGCAGTTATTTGACCGCTCTGGTAGGTTGTGTTCATTAATTATTTTTAAAAATGAAATGACACTTATAGCATATATATATATATATATATATATATATATATATATATATATACATACATTAGCTAAGTTTCCACCAACAATAATTACACAATCATTAAAATAAACAAAACACATAAAATCAAACAGCTAAACCATCATAATCAGTAAAGGTGTAGTAAGATATATATTTTTTTATAATCAAATATAATTAATTACTTAATGAAAACACAAATTTAACAAAAACAAAATATAAATGAAATCACATAGCTTAAGCATTATTACATTGAGTAAGGCCAATAAAATGCAGTAAATAAATGATATATATATTATTTATATATTTTTTAACCAAATACAATTAAAAGGCAAGCAAGAATATGACTACAAAATTTATAACAAACTAAAATATTGAATATTAAGATGGGTTGGTACATTCATTTTATATAAATTAATACATTATTATTTTTATCTTATTTATGTTATTTTTGCAGTGATTTTTTTTTAAATATATAATATCAATATCTGAGTACACTTAATTATATATTATATGCTCGCACAGATCTACTTCTTCCTATTCATGATTATGCTGTCGCAAGCTTGATGTAGCCAAAGACCAATTGAATTAAGCTGAGAGATTACAAAATACTTTTATTCGGTTTATATTGGGATGAGGCAAATATAACCAGGTTTCACAATTTTGTTCTCTTCTTAATTAGTTGCCCATCTGACTTCGTAGGAATATGCACGTCTTCTCTATTCTGTACTGTGTGTTGTTTAACCCTTTTACTCCCCCTTCATCACTTGATATTCATTCGATGATGACGGTGATGACTATGTCTCAGTGCTTTTATTTATGTGCTCCGTATTTTGTTGTTCGATCACTACTATTTTAGCTATCTCTATAGCTTTCTTTAGTGACAGATCAGACCGTTGTAATAATCTTTGATGTTTGGCGAGCTACTCTAACACATATTCGCTGTAAATTTATCACTGACCAATGACTATTAATTCAACGAAATCGCATTTTAAACTGTAATTTTCTAGACTCGTAATAAAGTTGGTTATATTTTCGTGTTTGCTTTGTTTTCTCATAAAAAATACATGTCAGGCCATAGTTAAATTTTTCCTCGGTTCGAAATACTTGTTACATTTATTAATGAGGTCTTCTCAAGTAATTTATGTTATTTTAATGTTGAATGAATTGAATATTTCGACACCTTTTCCACCAATCGAGTGTAACAAAATTGCTATTTTTCTCTATTTACACTTCTTATATATAACCAGTGGCTAATACTCCTTATATATATCCAGTGGCTAATAAATATAGTTCAAAATATGGTTGCCATTTTTCCACGTTAAATTGTTATTTATTTCGTTGTATAGAAAAAACTTCGGGAAGTAAGTTTGAATTTTTATCATCCGTTTTAAAACTTTTGTCAGGAAACACGAATTTAGGACAAAATTATACCTATTTAAAGTTTTAAGAAGTGATATACCACGTTGATGTTTAAAGTAACCACTTCTAAAACCATCTATTATTGTTACAGTTGTTTTTAGGCTTTGTTTGTACACCTATATACTATTCACGTATTAATTATTGTCACTGAGTTAACTGACTTGCTCACATGCAGACTTACGGCGTACTGTTATGAAAGATATAAGATGAGATCATAAAGATACACACAATATATATGCAATATTAGTTTTTATGCAAAAACAACACACGAAGCTACTGAAAACACGAAATTGTTAACAAAACTGTTTGATTTTGACAACTAACCGCGCGCGTACTTTTCCTACAGATAATAATTTATTGATTTTTAGTAGGGATACTAAACTTATAATAAATAAATAAAGAGATTAAAAATTATAGGACAAAATATAGGATAAATCATAAGCAAAAGTGTAAATTACATGTAATATTTAATCTCTTTTCAGTTTGACCATAACCATTTTTTAATAAATGTTCTACGTGTATCTTAAAATTGACATAACTTTATTATTTATGAACCGATTGAAATAAAACAAACACTAAATGTTAAGTGAAGTTAGCCACAATACATTAGTGAAAACCGCACTCAAATCCGTTAAGCCGTTTTTAAGATTAGCGTGCACAAACGCACAGACAAACAGACAAACAGACAAAAAATTTATTAATCATTGTTTTAGGTTCTATTGTGTTTATAATGACCCCCGATAAAAGTTTTACTCATTTATCTTCCATGTACAGACATCGACCAGTTACAGATTTATTATATGTATAGATAATTGTCTCCAATCTCTAAAACTTTCAATTAGTGTTTTTAATGAGAAAAATTATTTTAGTAAAATTCCTAAAAATCCACAGCAATGGTTGGTGGTCAACCATCACATGTAGGCTTACCACTGAACCTGATATTAATCACCCAAATTTTATGCTTGCTCAGATTTGAACGAGTAATCTTCGGTTAAGACTCACATGTCAATCATCCGGCCATATTCGAAATCGTTAGCATTAATTAACAAATATTATAAATTAAATTAAACACTTTTTATTAATAAACATCGTCAATTACTCATTAAGTTTAATCAAAACCTTAATTACATAATATTCATCTAAAATCTTCAAACATGGGAAATGAATTTGTAAACGGAAGTAGAAAATACGATTACGACACATAACTGTTAAAATAAAAAGCTACGTAGGCGCCGTATTAGTTGACACATTTATTTTCTCTAACGGTATATAATGGCCAACTAATTATAATTTAATTAATACATAACATTTGATAGTCGAGTTGAACGACGTACACACATCGTATATATAAATAGATTATAGAGAGATCGATTATAAGCGACAGTTCCCATGGTCTGATTACGTAGGGAAGTGTATCAATATGCGTTTCGATTTATTGAAAACGCTATAAGTTAGAAGAACTAGGAGCTTGAAAAACACCGACTCTCAGCAGAAGAAATTTTTTTCTTATTAGGTTTAGAAGGAACGACTTATAGAATATAAGCGAGACACATGTGTCTAGTATACTGACAATTCTAGGGTGTCTGTGAATTAAAACATCAACATTCCCACATTAGTGGAGTAAGCTCGCCATCTTCTCCTCAAAATGGTGGTATTTTATGGCCATATCAGTAGTTTGAACAGAAGACCTCGTGATTTGCATCTGGATGAAGTCACGGCACATTACAAAACTGTGTCAATTGTGAATTACAATACAAAAGTAATAAATATAGTTAATTACATTATGTAAGGATAAATAAATAAATGCATTATGTAAGAGTCGAGAGGCTTAATGGCACCGTGGGTGGACCATATTACCGAATATTGCGGTTCGAATTTCGAAAATAATACTATTTATGTAATCCTCTCAATTTATATTTCTCTGACAATTTTTCAAATCTCTCTCCACATCATCCGATCTTTCTATAAAAGATAAATACTCAGGAAATGCTTTCTATTTATTTTGAAAATAATAAGTCCCTTATTGAAAATAACTTATATTAGTAAAATAGCATCAAACATAAACTTATTATTATACAATATTAAAACTAACTTTTAGAAAAGTGAAACAGTATAAGGGATTTCAAACTATCACATACTTATGTAGGCTTCCTCATGATATTATCTATTAGCGGTATAGATTTTGCGTATAATGCTTTTGCGATTTTAACATTTCAGATTTCTCTTCAAAATAAATTAAATTAAATTTGAATATATGGATAAAAAGTTATATGAAAAATTTATTTCTCTCATCATATTGAGCTCATCATCAATTTACTAAATCATATTTAAAAAAAAAACAACTTACAAATTTATATATTTATATATTATTTCTATTTATTATTTAACACATTATATATGATGCAAATAAGCCAGTAAAAATACTTATTAACTAGCGATATATTCCTAACTTCCTTTGGGTTACTTAGTTACTGATGAATGTTTATATAAATATCAAGAAAAATGTAAATAATATTCATATTAATATAATACAAAAAAAAATGTGCGGTTATGGGACCCCCGTCAGTAGTTCTGTGCGATATTTTTTTGACTCAAACCGTGTTTTAAATGTAGATTTTAATTGATTATATAACTGTACCTCCTTTATATCGAACGCATCACATTTTGTAGTATTTGGTAGGCACAGTATGAACGCTATTTCGTTATATGACGTAAGCCGCGTAAAAGAACTTTGTTCAAAAAGATACATTTGAAATGATTTATAAAAAAATACATTGCCACAGATTAAAAACCCGATATAATTCAGTTACAATCGTATCAAATTATTCGAAAATACACTAACATGAGATTTTTCAACACAAACCGCAACCCGCTACTCAACCTATTAAATGACGTGACGTAACCGCATATAAGCAGGTTAAGAGTTTCACATTACACGTAAACCACCCACATATGTGACAATGGCTGACATTACCCAAAATGGCGACTAATCGGTATTTATTAGGTAACTAGCTTTCTATAAAGCTATGCTAAACAAACAAATATGATTCCTAATTTACGCTGCGACCTGCGGCACACGTGTGTGTGTGGGGGGATGCTTTAGGAAAGTTTAGACGTGAAAGCGGAACAAACCAACTCACTTTCGTATTTATAATATTAAGTAAGGATGAATTAATAATTTAAAAATCATATGCCTTAAAATGACTTCTTTTCAAGTCGTAATAGCCTATGAATGTCCCATTTAATTTTTAGATATAGTTTCACCATGCTCCTCCATTCATGATTGGTGGGTTTTTATGTGACAGAATATCATCCGGAAGCAGGCCAGCAACGAGAATAAATATAAACACAAATTGAGCGCATGACAGATTTGTTACGTTTGGCAGGATTTGAACCAACATACTGGTCAACGCTGGTTTCGTCACGCGAACTTTGACGGCTAATTTTGTGTTATCAATCTACCCTCATGAATCGCAGTTATGTGTCAATTTGCCTCAGATTTCTTGTGATACGGTAATAGTCATAACTAGTACTACGGTAATAAAAACAAACATTCGCGCTTAAAAAGTCATAAAACTATTTGTCAGTTCAGTTCAGTAACAGCCTGTGAATATCCCACTGCTGGGCTAAGGCCTCTTCTCGTCTTTTGAGGAGAAGGTTTGGAGCTTATTCCAGCACGCTGCTCCAATGCGGGTTGGTGGAATACACATGTGACAGAATTTCAGTGAAATTTGACACACGCAGGTTTCCTCACGATGTTTTCCTTCACCGTCGAGCACGAGATGAATTATAATCACAAATTAAGCACATGAAATTCAGTGGTGCTTGCCCGAGTTTGAACCCACGATCGTCGGTTAAGTTACGTTCTTACCATTTGACCATCTCGGCTTCATTTGTCAGTGGATTTTGATTATATATTTGTATATTAACTTTGTTTACAAGTCGAGAGAGCGGAATAATAATCTCGAATGTTCTTGTTGTTTGTGGAAAACTTACGTTAAAAAACAATGACGAAATTTTACGAAACTGAATCTGAAAGAAACCTATGAAAACATGATTTTTTTTATGTGAAAAAAACATTTACAGTTCACATTCTATCAAAATCTGGAACGAAATAAAAATTATTAACTACTACACAGATTTCAGCTGGGTTATACAAAATTTTACTGCTTTTAATATGAATGGGATAGCCGAGATCACTATAATATAAACAATATGGCGTACGTGTGCATTTTTAGTTCCTAGCTAAATTATTTAGCCCTAATACAATCATGTTATTTAATTCTTAATATCTTCTTCTTTAGGTAATTAATATATTATTTTTTAAATTATTATTTTTGTTAACTTGTAATGTTGATATATTTTACAATACATATAATTAAGGAGATATACGATTTATATAACCTTATGTTAAATACTCATTTGTATTTATTAGTGTACTTCTTGTTGGTGTTGATATCATAATAAATAAATAAATAAATGAGCAGTGCTTGCCACCGTTGCATATAAAATTATGGCCGATAAAAACCTTCAATAAGAAAAACTACCCAAAAAAGTGATTGGAATAGCGAAAGTGAGTTAATTTTAATGCTTCCTCATCTTAACTTCTTCTTAAGAGTGACATCTGCTATCGCAAGCAACCGGATAGGGGGTGGCACATATCCATACACGCGGTTGAAGCCACGGGCGGAAGCATCGATATACCATCAACATCGTTTTTTTTTATAGTATAGTAAGGTGGACGAGCGCATAGGCCACCTGATAGTAAGTGGTCAGAAAGACCTATAGACTTACATCGCCAATGCGCCACCAATCTTGGGAACTAAGATGTTATGTCCCTTGTGCCTGTAATTACATTGGCTTACTCATCCTTCAAATCGGAATACAACAATACCAAGTACTGCTGTTTTGCGGTAGAATATTATTGGATGTGTGGGTGGTACCTACCCAGGTGAACTTGCACAAAGCTCTACCATCAGTTATGCATAAAATAAATAGATTGACTAGCAAATGGTGACTGCTAGTCACAATTTAGGCCGCCTATCTATTTTATTAATGTAATAATGTGGTCAAAATAATTATACATACAATTGTACAAGTATACGATTGAACACAATGTAACTTGCCAAATAAAAAATAATTCAGTACGTAATTTAAACAATATTTTGCACTGGATTTTATCTCGAAAACTGGCTCATCTCCTCCATACGTTTATTGTCTTTACGTAGTTAGCGAACTTTGCATAATAGCGTAAGTTTTATGTGTCTTGCCAGCGGGCAGCCTTCTGTAGGGTGACAAGGGTTTGTGCAATATTATGGGAAGTCTCAATATGTTTGTTATTTCCACATAAATTCTCGTGCGAAACTTGACACCTACGCCATTTGTAAAAAATGGCGTTCTAAATGTATTCGTTTTTAATTACGTCGATAATTTTATAATATTCAGTGCAACATAAAGCATATATTACTGTTGATTCATTAAAAGTTGCTATAGCTTAGCACGTTAAGCCGTTGGTCCTGCGTCTTTCCGGTCGTGTCGGATTGCCGTCCCATCGGGTTATAAGAGTAAGGAAATAGAGAGTGCACCTGTGTTTGCGCACACACTTGTGCACTATAATATGTCCTGCGCAGTTGGTCGGGCTGGAGGACCATTATTATTAGTTAATATGAGATAGTAATATTTCTTTTAGTACGCTGATCATTATTAAATACTATTATCATTATACAAAATCCTTTTATATTTCATTCGACATTACTAATCCATGTGAACGTCATAAGCTCACTTAATTGCTTGTAACGATCATAATGAATAAGGATTTGCGATTAAATTAAATAATTCGTTTTAAATATTCGGTTATAATATATAATTCCAATATACGAATTTAACTACTTTATTATTGTTTATAATGGTAACTATATTGTTATTCTGTGTGGATATATTTTTATGGACACATAGCTACACATAGCTTTTATATCGATAAGTAATTTAACTACGACAGCTGTCAATTTCGAGGTCAGCACGTGACATCTCAATTTTGCAGGATTATGTCAAAAAGACAACTGTCATTGTCATGTCATGCCATTTTGAGCTTACCTGTCAGTTTCGACTTGTAGGGTTATATTGAAAAGATCACATCATGGTCACCCCTTTCGCAGCTTTGTTCAAACTATAAGCGGACAGATAAACATAACGCTAGAGCTAGTCATTACAGCGTGGTCTAGATAGCTTCCTTACATAGTAACCTAATTTGCTTTTTGGGTGACAGATTTTTGATTACGGTGAATATTCATATTATGAAGATTTGTGAATAGTTTTTATATTAACGAATTACAAAATTTTAAGCTCATATTGTTTTTTATAATACATAAGATTTATTGTACTGTACATGATCATGTAAATGATATAAGAGTTTGGTGTTAGTCGTTCATACAGGATATAGAAATATAATTTTAAATACATATACATGTTTATTAAATTTTTTTGATAAGTGACTTGCCGGTTCATCTCCGTAGAATCCACATCTCGAACCAGTGGTAGCGTTATATTATAAATAAATTTATTTAATGGCGATTCAAAAGAGCGAGAGTGCCTTGTGAGGGCCTTCTTGAATAACGTATATTTTGACTTAGACTTAGAAGGGGGTGGGTGGTTTATATTATGATTCACATACGTACATGAATTTAATGTAATTAGAAATTGCATTTATATATAAAAAAAAACATAAGTTAGGCGTTGTAAGATAAAATTGATTTAAAATACTCGCATTACTTATGGTCAATAAAACAAGCAATACTTAGTTATTATTTTATTGAGACCATATTATAAAAAAAATGCATAGGAACGAAGTTCCTTATTATGAAAATATTAATTTCAAGTTCTATTCGAGGTATAAAGAAAATAATTATTCGGGTATAAATTTTATATTATAATTTTTTTATCGATAAAAATCAAAAAAACTACTTTACAAAATTATCTTAACACCTTTATTTTGTTTACAATTATTTATAAAAAAATATATAATAATAATAATATACAAAGAAACAGCTATTTACATGAATAATAATAATTAAGACTTATCATGTTCTATCATAGAAACCAAAGCTTTAAATATATTAAATAACAGTCATCCCGTAGATTATATATTAGACATTGTATCCGAACCGGTGGTAGTTTCTAAATTGACTATCAATAAGAAAGTGTAATACTTCAGTATTGAATAAAGTATTTTGAATTTGAATTAGTATATGGTAAGTGGTCACCAACGCCCATAGACATTGGCAGTGTAAGAAATGTTAACCACCGCTTACATTGCCAATGCGCCACCAACCTTGGGAACTACGATGTTATGTCCCTTGTGCCTGTAATTACACTGGCTCATTCACCCTTCAAACCGGAACACAACAGTACAAAGTACTGCTGTTTTGCGGTGGAATATCTGATGAGTGGGTGATACCTACCCAGACGAGCTAAAATATATTCATAGACTCTACATAAAAATTATACGCTTTTTTTAACGTTACGGACGATTTTTGCCGGCTAACGAACTTAAAAAAAAAAAAAAAAATATGTGTGTACAATATTAAAGAAGACTATTATACATTGGAACAATTAACAATAATCATTTCCATATCTATCGGGTTCCGAAATCCAATAATATCGTTCTACAATCTGCGACAAAATATTCAAAATAGAATTATTAACTCGCATAAAGCCTTGGCCAGCTATGATGTAACTTTGCAGAGCGTGTAGTCGCCGCAAAGCCGACCCCTGACCGCGTCCCGTATATGATACTGGACCTTTTCACCTCGAATTATAGCAAATGGAAGGAGCCCTCTAGTAGAATTTATATAAATATATAATTGAAGTGTCTGTCTGTGCTTTCAATTTTTTATTAAGTTAGTAATGACTTTTTTTTAGACTACCGTTGCTATCTAATCGCTAAAATATTTTAAAATCATAATTCACATAGGTATTATATTTGTTATAATGGCAGATTTTGAAAATTATTAAAGTGGCGTATTTACAGTGTAAGGTATGCGGTAATATTTCTAACACTGGTACAGTCTTTGAGTGGTGGTGACCATTTACCATCAGGTGGCCCACTTGCCCTAGCTATTTTATGAAAACAATGTAAAGGTATATAAAATATGGCGAATAAAGTGTACGAACGACTATTAGTAAGTTGTATTAATTAGATTCCGCTCGGGGCTTCGCCTGCCTTTTAGGGAAGAGGTGTCAGGTGGTTCAATCTAAGTTCACACCAAATTTCATCAAAATTGGTTCCTGGCTTATCCGTGAAAGCGTAACAGACAGACAGAGTTACTTGTATAATATAAAGTTCAGATAAACAGATCGCATCCAGTGATTGTACATCCATCACACCCCAAAATACAATGTTGGCTAATTTCACCCTTATTCGATGTAGTTTCCATGAAATTAAATTTTGGTTTTCTGCTAACCTTTTATAATAGTATTACGGATTTAGTTGGCTTTGATCCCGTTACAATACACGACTCGCCCGAGTTATGCTTCGTAGCGTTTTTTTTAATAACATTAGAAATCGTTTTATTATTGAAGAAATGAATTAAGGACATTTAAGTATGTGGAGTTTCTGAAGGTTCGAATGTATAAAAACATTATTACGCGTGTCATATAAGAGATATAATGTTCTTTTTTTTTCTTGGACTGATACCTCTTTTTCTATTGGCAAGAAATATTTGCGTTTTTTTATCTATACTACTATATAAATCTATTTGTTCTGTCTGTAATCTTTTATTTTTCACCTAATTTTGTGATAAATAATCGTTTTATGATGCAGTAATTCACATTATACTATTTTTTTCATTTTTGTCTGTCTGTATGTCTGTCTGTGCGTGCGTGCGTGCGTGCGTGCTTGCGTGCGAGTGTGTGCGTGCGCGCGTGTGTGTTATTATAGTAATAAAATAATTTATTATATTTTAATTAATTATACGCGGGTGAAGCCGCGGGGCACAGCTAGTATTATATTAAATAAATTATTCTGATGGTATATAGTTACCACTGCTTATTGACGCCGTAAAATATTAGGTCCTTACAAATGAAATTAGCGTTATGTCGTACTGAGTACTTTGATCTGAAATATCTCCTCTTTGGTTAAGAATTCCAAATTCAAATTTATAAATTCATTTAGCTGGTACATTTGAGATTTGAAAACAGTCATTCATTTGTTTTTTCCTCATTATTTTTTTCTTTGGCGTCGCTTATTACCGCACAATGGAAAACATGAAATATCGGTATATTTACGAGTACGAGTTCTGCCGTGGCCCCAGTGCTGCAGAAACAGCTCGAAGGATTAATTATATGTACGGCGCTGGTGTCGCAAAGGAAAGCACGGTACGTTTTTGGTTTCAACATTTTCGTTCTGGATATTTCGACCTTCAGAACCAACCCCGTGGACGGCCGAAGACCAAAGTGGAAAATGAAGAATTAAAGGCTATTGTGGAAGTGGATCCATCCCAAACCACTTCAGAGATAGCTGCAGGCTTCGGGGTAAGCGATAAAACTGTATTAATCCACTTGAAGCAAATCGGGAAACTAAAAAAATTTGAACGATGGGTACCTCATGAATTGAGTGAATTGAACTTGCAAACACGCGTCGACTGCTGTGTTACTTTGCTCAACCGACACAATAATGAAGGCATTTTAAATCGAATCAAACTTGTGATGAAAAGTGGATACTGTACGATAATCGGAAGCGCTCGTTGCAATGGCTGACCCTGGAGACCCAGCCAAATCCTGCCCTAAACGAAAATTGACTCAGCAAAAGTTACTTGTAAGTGTTTGTTGGACTAGCGCCGGTGTCGTTCACTACAGCTTTCTAAAATCTGGCCAAACGATTACGGCAGATATCTATTGTCAGCAACTCCAAACCATGAAGGAAGAACTAGCTGCTAAACAACCGAGATTGGTCAATCACTCTAGGCCACTGCTGCTTCACGACAACGCAAGACCACACACTGCACAACAAACAACCACTAAGTTAGATGAGCTACAATTGGAATGTATGCGACATCCACCGTACTAACCGGACTTTGCTCCAACAGATTACCATTTTTTCCAAAGTGCATAAATAACAACGGTGCATACTTTGATTAATTAAATATATTTTACAAAAAAATTAACTATATATTAAATATATAAATATAATAAAATCACCCTTATATCACTAATGCGTTACCTTAGGAACTAAAGCGTTTTTTCATTGGTTCTTGAGTTACTGACTCACTCACTCCTCCAACTGGAACACAATACTGAGTATAGCTATTTGGCGGTAGAATGCTTGCTGAGTGGGTGGTATCTACCCAGACGGGCTTGCACGAAGCCCTACCACCTTTTCCAAACATATGATCGATTAGAAACAAATGCGGATTAGTTAAAATATATGTGTCAATTTTAATGATATAATTTTAAAGTATAAAAAATAAATTGAATTTAAAGGAATGACGCGAATAATTTGTTTATATTTTATTATAATTATTGTATCGATACTTTATTTTATTTTCCAGTAACAATTAAGATTAATTTTAATAATTCACTTACATGCCAAGCCATGAACTTCTGGATCCCAGCCCACTCATTGTTAACAATGTTTATTAAAAAAGTATTTTTGTCAGAATAATTTATAAATCCTTTCGCTTTAGTTGCTTATCAACAAAGTCCTTAAGAAGTCAAGTGTATGAATTCGAATTTTATAGTCAGCTACAAAAAATACTTTGTGCCTTTTTATACATTTGTAAAGATTTTATAAAATACAATACACTCATATTTACGATTAGCTTTCAGCCACCAGTTTTGTTTGTAAAGTAAATATAACAGGCAATTGATAGATATAATATGTATCTTACTTAATTTATGCTTTATTGTTTTTTTTTATACTTCCCGGAGGGCAAATGTCTCTGCTCCACCTGATAGTAACTGGTAGTAGAGTCCAAACGCAACGACGGCTAGTACAGTCGGGAAGAATGATCTGCACTAGCCGCCCCCGCCCTGCCGGCCCGCAAGATGCCTCTTCACGCCTCGTTTGAAGGAACCCAGGTCATAAGAGGAGGGGAACACGTGAGCTCGTAAAGAATTCCATTTTCTAGAGGTACGACAAAGAAAATGCGCGATGGAATTGGTGTCACAGGTAGCCAGCACGCGTAGACTTGTGAAGGAAAGGGGAAGCAGGAATGGGGGAGAATTATTCCTCAGCACTCGCCATGATACAGTAACAGTATTGTACACCAAAAAGCTTAAAAAAAAAACGTGTTTGTCTCCGGACGCTCGACAGAAGTGATAATATTTAACACACAGAACACTCGACAGAAGTGATTATAATATATTAAATATAATTTAAATTAGTACTTGAGAGTTGCTTAATTATTATAAATACTATCTGTATACGCTAGATGGCGTTAGGTTGGTAACCCTCAGGTAAAGCAGTCCGCGTCGGTATTAGTGGCACCGTAACGCGTTACGTTACGAAGCGGTTTACCCTCCCATAAGAAGTTATCACTTCAAAAATACAAAACATGCATACAACTTTGGCGACCTTATCGCTACATAGCGATCTCTTCCAGCCAACCAAAGGTGTAAGGAATTGCTCATAGGATATGAGGTAGGTGGTGCAAATAATAAAAGTAAATAAAATAGCATATATCTATAACAAAAGCAAACTGATAAATAAATGTCAATATAAATGTATAATAATAATATAATATCCTCCAAACCGATTTCGGTCACGGCGGCCAATCTTAAGAGAGGTTAGCCAACTGCGCAGGAGATATTATAGTGCACAAGTGTGTGCGCTAACACAGGTGCACTCTCCATTTCCTAACTCTCTTAATCCGATGGGTCGGCAATCCGACACGACCGGAAAGAGTTTAGGCGCAGGACCAACGGCTTTACATGCTTTCCGAGGTACGGGTACGTACACACTTCCAACTTCCAGTCTCCGGGCTGCTACTGAGAATTTTCTGACAGAAAAACCCAATAACTATTTATTGGCCCGACTTGGGAATTGAAACCAGGGCCACCGGGTCTGCGGCCTTATATCTAGCCACTAGACCAACGAGGCAGTCATAAATATATACTCTATAATCAATATATACTAAAATTTGAAGTATATAATATGAATACAATATACAGTAGATACGATAGCAAATACGATGTTAGTAGAACTATGCTATTAAAAAATCAATCTTTTGATAGGGCGAACGCTAACAGCTCACTGCTGAAAACGATCGTGAATTAGCAGATAGTGTTAATTAATATCAATATATAAATCTATTGGTTCTGTCTATACATTTTTTTTACCTAATTTTGTGATAAATAACTGTTTTATGATGCAGCGATTCACATTATACTATTTTTTTCATTTTTGTCAGTCTGTCTGTCGGTATGTCTTCTTATTACTCAAGAACAGCTTGACTAATCTTGATGAAAATCGGTACACACAAATAACATGTGATGGCGCGAATGTTAAGCCATATATAGGATCGGTAAACCCTACGGTATCTTATGAAAATTAATTTCAAATCGTTAATTACGTGTTTCTTTACCAGTAGCCATATGTGTGTGTGTGTGTGTGTGTGTGTGTATGTGTTATATTTTTATAAATTATACGCGGGTGAAGCCACAGCTAGTCGACTATAATAATTATAACATTTAACACAAACACGCGTGAAAATATCAATAAAAGTCAATTTTCAATCTTTTAAAAATGACATACGAACTGAATGCTAGAATAGCTTACCCGTGGACCCGACATCTTAGAAGAATATAGTCCAGGTGAGTAGTTCCAGATTGTTTTACAGAATTTAACTTATCTGAACTTGGACATTAACTTTGCTTTAACCACATAATGTCGATCTGTGTGAGATATTATTTATTAGTAATTAGTTTGGCCTAGTGCTTAGAACGCGTGATTCTTAACCGATTATTGTGGGTTCAAACTCGGACAAGCACCACAGATTTTTGATGTGCTTAATTTGTGCTCATAATTCATTTTATGTTTCACGATACAGAAAAGCATCGCGACGAACTGAAATTCCGCCTCATGTATATTCCACCAACCAACATTCAATGCAAGCAGCGTCGTGGAAGCTCCAAACCTTCTCCTCAAAAAAGTAGATGAGGTCTTAGCCCAGCAGTGGGACATTCACAGGCTATTACTTTAATTAGTTTGGAATTTAGTATTCTACATAGAATACTGGAAGCCAATTTACTAGAATATATAAAGCTTGAGGTAAATAATATTAAAATTTATTATATTTTTCATATAAATATAAACATATTTCTCCAAAACAAACATAAATAATATTGAAACGGCCATACTTCAAACAATATTTCCAGTAGAAGCCAAAATCTAAATCATTGAGCCGGCCATTTTGCGAAACGGTCGAACCGATCCATTGTTAATGGCCCACCCAGGAACAATTAAAATAGTCTACATCCTCTGATTCACTGCAACGTCAGTAATTAGCAAAATTTTTTGGCTTAGATGTCTTTGATGTCGTTTAACAAAAATATTAGTTATATATGAGAATTGAGTATTGGTTGCCTATTGCGTCATGCACGACCGACCAATGACCATTCAAATGAATTTATATATACAAACGCTTCTTACGCATACATTCAAGTAAGTTACGTGTGTATGTGTGTGTTCGTGTGTTTGATTAATCATTGAGATTGCAAAAAATGTATTGGCACTGCTTTAATTGCTTTTTTTTATAATAAAGGTAGGCGGACGAGCATTTGGGCCACCTGATGGTAAGTGGTCACCAACGCCCATAGGCATTGGCATTGTAAGAGATGTTAACCATCGCTTAATTCACCAATGCGGCACCAACCTTGGGAACTAAGATGTCCCTTGTTCCTGTAATTACACTGGCTCACTCACCCTTCAAACCGGAACACAACAATACCAAGTACTGCTGTTTTCCGATAGAATATCTGATGAGTGGGTGGTACCTCCCCAGACGAGCTTGCACAAAGCTCTACCACCAAGTATAATATAATATATCGTATTTTTATTTCCTTTTATTATAGTTGATTACATATGTATTCATCCACACCGACAATGCACCGTCAACTTTGAAAACGAAGATGTTATCGTGTATCAAATAATTTGGATGAGGTCAATAAAACACAGCATCTCGTTGAAGCGATTAAAACAGGTCATACAAAGTTCCTTACCTACCGAAGTTTATCAGCATACTCTACAGATGTTATGCGTCAATGTAACTCACCCACCCTCCAAAGAGTACAACAATACTAAACGTTGATGTTTCGCGGTAGAATATATAATGACTGGGTGGGTACCCAGGCACAAAGCCGCCATTAGGTAACAAGTAAAATTACTGATACTTGAACTAATTTAGGGTAGTACCAACCCCCAAAACCTTACAATATAAGTTCAAAGATTCAGAGACAAAGTTACTTACACGAAAACAACACGACATAAAGTTAAATATAATAATGGTCGCCATTTACGTTAGTACTCAGCTAACGAAATATCAAGAAGTTTCTTATGTTGCATCAGTATTAGCGTGAGAGTGTTAGTTGAGCTTACATTTTTATATTAGGTTGTAATTTGTTAAAAAATTGTGATCCTTCAAACGTTATATCTTGCTTGCATACTTAGTTCTTATTTTTGGGAGAACTAGTATAGTAGGTAGGTAGGTAATCTATAATATCATGCTTATCATTTAATTAAAATCAAAATAACATTTTGATAAGCTGCCTAAATGTATAATTAAATCTAAATATTTGATCCAAAACGTCACCGTCTCCAAGAATTAATTAGACATTAATTAATAACCTTTAATATTTACCAAATAATAATTACCTACTAACTTTCAATTTAACCCTAAACTCATCGAAGTACACTGGGGACAGAATTAAGGTTATAATAACAATTATAGAACTATGTTATAAGCAAGTTTGGTAAGGTCAGGGGTTAGGTGTCGATTTTAAGGATTTAACACACTTGTGTGTAGAAGCGAAGCGATAAAAAGTAAAGTAACAGCCTGATAATGTCCCACTGCTGAGCTAATGCCTCCTCTCCTTCTTTTGAGGAGAAGGTTTGGAGCTCATTCCACCACGCCGCTACGATACTGCACGAAATGATAACATAAAAAAAAAAATCGAAATATAAATACTTTGTTAAATTTTGAAGTATTACACTTTCTTATTATTGATTGTTAAACGAGTAACTATCAGCGCTTCGGAAAAGAAACACCCAGCCCTGAGAAGAATCTTGGAATGATCGCATCTAAACCGCTTAATATATTTGCAAATAGTATGTTTTTTTAAATCATACTATATTTTCTTAGCCGTGTCTTCTTAGGTCTGAGGTTTCTTTCCGAAAATATGGTATGGTTTTAACTCGGTGGTAGAGCTTTGTGCAAGCTCGTCTGGGTAGGTACCACCCACTCATCAGATATTGTTGTGTTCCGGTTTGAAGGGCGAGTGAGCCAGTTTAATTACAGGCACAAGGGACATAACATCTTAGTTCCCAAGGTTGATTGGCGCATTGAAAGAAAGAAGAAAGAATGGTTAACATTTCTTACAATGCCATTGTCTATGGGCGTTGGTGATCACTTACCATCAGGTGGGCCACATGCTCGTCCTCCTACCTATACAATAAAAAAAGACCAATTTTCTCCCGTGGCTTCAAATACTTTGAGTCCTTTGTGATTTAGAATTACTTCGTATCAAATTTAATCAAAATCAATTTAATTTTCTTTGATGATATAATCAGAAAATATGGATGTTCTGTTATTGCTCCTCCTGTAATTTGGCTCATTATATCTACCATGATTATCTTATTCTTCATAAATATTTGACTCACCAAACGTCATTAGCACAGTACATTCTGTTAATTCAAATTAACAAATCATTATAATATTTGTTTATATATCATTTGTCAAAATATATCATGCGATTAAACTGAAATTTCACTTCTCTTGAGTAGAAGGTATTGGAGTTTAACCTACCATGCTGACATGCATCAATGACACAATTTCCATCCAACTCAATCAGGTCTCCTTTCCTCACAAAGTTTTACCGACAATTAATAATAAGCTAGTGTAGTACGATTAATGTCATACCTTTGGGATAACTTGAGCACCAGTTCGCAAACAGGCCAATAATAAGCAATACATATTATCACCTCACAATGTTGGATCAAAGTTTGCAACACAAACACCAAGTTGGTCGCAAATCTAGTAATTAATTAAACTCGCCTAAGTTTTAGCTTGGGTCGAGTCAACCGCCTCGAGCTTAGTAGATTAACAGGATGGTCCTTCTTTGAACTCAAAGCGTTAAAATGGGGCTTTGAAAGTACACACGTATAATGAAATGCATAGCATGTCTTTGCTTTGATTTCTTTTTTAAATATACATGTAAATTTTTATCCAAGACGCACGTAAGTCCCAGGTTCGAACCTTGGGATCTCAATTCCCATCATAAACTTGGTTTATGAAGAGGGGTAAATTACTAAAATAATAGAAGTATATTAGTAAATTCCTTAAAATCTGGATTGCTATTATTATAAAAATTGTCAATTGAATTTTAATATTTAAATCGTTTCTTATTCTTTGATTAGAGAGTAGCATAAAAGAGGTCGAAGCGTTTTTTGGTGTGACAAAAATACAGTAATATAAACATATAAAATCTACATTTTAAAATACGTTTTGAGTCGAAAAAAATATCGCAAAGAATCTGCGTTCCTGACGGGGGTCCCCCGACCGCATATTTTTTTTAACAATAGAAAATATTATGGTGGTACTTTCCCAAGCGGGTTTGCACGAAGCTCTACCACCAAGTAAATTATACATTACAAGATTATATACATGATTAAATAATGGTGGAGTTAGTACTTGTCTCATGTATAAATCTAATTGTAATTTATTAACATACCTTTATTATAAATTGATAGATAAAAGTAACCACTAAGTCTATGACCGGTTCTTCCCGTTAGAATATATACTCCGAGTAAATGGACGATTCAAAAATACTTATTTATTTATCAGGGTTTCCAACAGCTTTTATATAACATAATTACATTACATTTGAATCGTAAATAAAGCCAAAACATGAATATACAAATATTTAAAGTAAAATTAATTTAATCCTAAATTAAATTTATAAATACAGAGAGAATATTATTATGACGTGTGAGTTGTGTGTGAGACCCGGTGGTCCTGGGTTCAATTCCAAGGTCGGGCCAATAATTATTGAGTTTTTCTGCCAGAAATTGTCAGTAGCAGCTCGGAGTCTGGAAGTTGGAAGTGTACACTTCCGTGCATCGGATAGCACGTTATGCAGTTGGTCCTGCGCCTGAACTCTTTCCGGTTGTGTCGAATTGCCGTCCCATCGGATTATGAGAGCTAGGGAAAAGAGAGTGCAACTGTGTTTGAGTTCACACTTGTGCACTATAATATCTGCTGTGCTCCTTATCTCTCTAGCGATTGTCTACCGTGGCTGAGGACATTATTATTATAGCAGTTGTGACATCATTAATAAAAATTTTTAATCATTGCATTCTAAACGCTGTATTTGATATATAATTGAATCAAGTACATTTAACCTATCCATTTTAATATTGTAGACTTCGTGTGTTATTTTGAACTTAATTATCTCAGGATCAAACAATTCGATCTGAATACAAACTCAGAAACTCGGTAGGTGATTATAATAAGCTAGCCTCTAGACAATAGCGGTAGTAAACTTGAATCGACATAATTAGTGCTATATTAATAAATAATGTTATCTAATTATCGTAGTAATATTTATCCTATTCTAAATTTAAGTTCCATGACTGAGGTGACATTAGGTCTGGACTAAGAGATCCAAGGCAGTTTGACCTCTGAGAAAATGATTGGAGTAAAAACGCTACAAATTTCAAGCATAAGGGAAATCTTAGGTTTCCAAGGTTAGTAGCGCATTGGCGATGTAAGCGATGGTTGACATTTCTAACAATGCCAATGTTGGTGACCACTTATCATCAGGCAGCCCATTTGCTCGTCCGCCTACCTATACTGTATAGATAAAAAAAATATATTTAGCTGGGCGAAGCCTCACAACTAGTCGAGGCTTACGTGCCTTATAATTAGGCCTAGGCATCCGAATAATCTGTAAGAACGAATTTCGTATGTCATTTGATAATTGAAAACTGACTCACAGTGTTATGCTATTTTGATCCTTGTATTCTTTAAGTAAGTAAGTTTTTTGAATTATGAAATCCCACTTTGAATGCTGGGCTAAGGCCCCTCTCCTCTTTTAAGAAGAACGTTTGGAGTTTATTCCACCACGCTGCTCCAATGCGGGTTGGTGAAATACACATGTAGGTTTCCTCACGATGTTTTCCTTCACCGCCAAGCACGAGATTAATTATAATCACAAATTAAGCATATGAAATTCAGTGGTGCTTGCCCGGGTTTGAACCCACCATCATCGGTTAAGATTCACGCGTTCTTACCACTGGGCCTTAATATTTAAAGGTAACCGAGATGGCCCAGTGGTAAGAACGCGTGAATCTTAACCGATGATGGTGGGTTCAAACCCGGGCAAGCACCACTGAATTTCATATGCTTAATTTGTGATTATAATTCATCTCGTGCTTGACGGTGAAGGAAAACATCGTGAGGAAACCTGCATGTGTCAAATTTCACTGAAATTCTGTCACATGTGTATTCCACCAACCCGCATTGGAGCAGCTTATTGGTGGAATAAGCTCCAAACCTTCTCCACAAAAAGGGGAGAAGAGGCCTTAGCCCAGCAGTGGGACATTCACAGGCTGTTACTGTAGATCCTCATTGTTTCAGGTGTATCAGTGTTTCCAACTGCACCATGTATAAAACGACGACGGAATAAACACATTATGTAATTAAGATTAAAATTAATTCAAAGTATTCCTTCGTTGAGCAAGGTGATCGCTTCCGTAATAAAATTCTTCAAACACGTTTAACTTTATCAATTAATATTAAATGTCACGTTTAAAAAAACCATTGATAAAAAATATGTAATCAATAAAATATGGTAAAAAATATTCGTTGATTTTTATGATATAGATTGCCTGCTTTACTTACTCACAGAGGCTGGTGTTGCCTACCTCAGAAAGTAAGATGTAATGACCCTTGTCTGTCGTTACAATGGGTATGACCCATTTTAAAACGAAACACAACAATACTAAGGATTGATGTTTGGTGGTAGAGTAGAATACATGACGAGCGGTACCTACCGTTAGATAAGTAACCTAAGCTACTAACATCAAAGAAGGTATTTAACACGTAAGCAAGCGAACAAAATTAGGTTGTAAGCAATATTAAATTCATTTCAAATTATTTCTTTATTCTATTTGCAGTTGAAGAACTTGGAGAAAAGAATTTTTTTAAAGATTCAACATCCCTTATTGCCTGCTCCGTGACAACAGATTCATTTTTCAAAGAAACTGAAATGCGACTCGAGAAATGGCGTCGGAATTCTTGTAGTTTCACGCTTTCAATTCTAAAGGAATTATTTTTTAATTTACATCTTTGTATCTTTAATTAAAATTTGATATAATAAAATCGTGCTGATACAGCACGTGATTCTGTTGCGATTTGAGCACTGATCTTTCATGTGCCTATAATGAAGGGAAATTTCTTGTATGTGTCGGATAAAATTCTGTCATATATGAAAGTTATCCACCACCACCCAATTGTCAATGCGTGGTAATATTTCAAGTCCGCTCTTCAATACTAAACGAGGCTTTTGCCGCACTTCGGCGTCTGCGACTTTTAGAACTTTCTTGGTACACATAACTTTTTTGGTCTATAATAAATTAGCACCTTGCCCTCTCTTAACGTAAATACAAATGTCCTTTTTCAAAAAACTACCATATGGGTTAAATTTTCAAAAAAATCGTAATCCTAACCCATGTACTGCGTGATAGGAATCCGTATGCAAATTTTCATGGTTCTAGCACCAGTAGTTTGATATGTCAGTCAGTTATAGGAGACTCATTGGTCCACACAAAAGTATTATTAAAAAAAAAGAAGCGCGCGAATTTTAACCGCCGCCATCTTGTTAGTGCTCATAAAGGTAAAGTAATTAATTCATTATTGGCAGTAATTGAGTGAGTGATTTACATCAATTTATATGATTTGGTGTTATATTTATGAATATACCAATTCGAGGTTCTTATAAAATCGGTTTTCACTTCTGGATGCTAAATATATATATATATATATATATATATATATATATATATATATATACCGTGCACAGTCTATACATTACATAACTATATTTATTACACCTTTGTAATTCAACCTTGAAAGCTGCAAATGCTTGCAATAAAGCTTAGGTACTTGCTCACTTTTTTGTCATAGTACGATGAGACGGTAATCCGACACGGCCGGAGAGGTTAAGCGCCGGGACAAAATGCTTTACGTGCTTCACAAACAAGCTCTGCCTGTCTGCTCTCTCTCTAGGTCTGTATAACATTAACAGCTAAGCAAACAAGACATTTGCACACCAACATTATAAGGTAAATTTGTTGTTAGTGGTAACCATGGTAACCAGAACTTACCACTATCGAATTGGTATTTCCAGTAGTGGTATATCTCGGTAAAAAAATCTTAATCAATTAAATACAGGTCGTTAAAAACACCTGTTCGATAAAATGAAATCGAACAAATCATGAATGAGTTGATGTAAAAAAAAATCTACTAAGAATGCAGAAAACCTGTCCGTCAATTCGTTGAGACCAGAATTAAGGGACTGATTATGTTACAAATTAATTTATTGAAGACGCATGAATGAAACGTGTGGCTGCATTTACACCGAAACGAATATATTAAGAGAAGAATGCTCTAGCTGTATCGTGTATTAATTACAATAAATTTACATATTTTATATTATTATATAAATGAACACTATTTTGCATACTCCTCTCTTCCATCCTCTCTCAAATATTATTAATCTGTTGTACGTAATAGGATATTTCTTAAATATTTAATACTTTTATTTAATTTAATACTTTATTGCACAACATAAAAATAACATAAGAGTAACAATAAATGCATAGTATGTATCGTATCTTTAAACAAAGTTATTTAGTATTATTAAAGTTCTATATAAAATAGATAAGTGGGTTGCATGCCTTGCCTGCTGGCTGCAGACTGTAGACCAAACAGATACAAAAACCATAACCATACTTTGGTTTAGAAAGGATCCCTATAACAGCAGCCTTAGAGCCGCAGAGCCGCAGAGCATGAGATCACTAATTAACAATGCTTGTCTAAATTCGAATAATTAAAAAAAGTTATATTTGAAAAAAGAACAATAATATTTATCAATCATTTTTATAAGAATCTTCAAATAACGGTGTAAATGCAGTCATCAAGATACCGCTCGTTTCCTTCCATTCACGGTTTCATACGTATCGAGTACCGACCGGTTATTATAACATATGGTACGAGTTATAAGCGAACGAACGAACGTACACAACAAAGGTGTCATATCCGCTACTTTATTAATAATTATTATGTTTATTGATCTTCGAAACACGATCGTAATTATCAATACCACCAACCACTTAAATAATTTTCATTTCTAGGCTAATTAGTACACATTTACTCGGTGCTAGAGCTTTGTGCAAGCTCGTCTGGGTAGGTACCATTCTCTCGTCAGATATTCTACCGCAAAACAGCAATACTTAGTATTGTCGTGTTCTAGTTTGAAGGGTGAGTGAGCCAGTGTAATAACAGGCACAAGATAGATAACATCTTAGTTACTAAGGATGGTGGCGCATTGGCGATGTAAGTGATGGTTAAGATCGCTTACATTGCCAATGTGTATGGGCGTTGACGACCACTTACCATCAGGTGGCCCATATACTCGTCCACCTACCTATGCTATAAAAAAAAAGATCATGAATGGGACGATTCGTCCTGGTAGAATCTACATTTCGAACCGGTGATATTAAGAAACTTAATAATTACTCTATTATTAATTAAATAACATAACTCTATGTTAATTAAATACAATTAAATTTATATACTAATATGACAGGTTATAAAAACATCGAGCCGAAACCTGGATTGTCGAAAGGAGAGGAGGCATCAGCCCAACAGTGGGATAGACAGATTGTTATTTGTAGAGCGTACGTGAGCGTCTTATGAATTAGGGCAGAGTCTACGATAATACGAGTTCTGGAACCTGTTTGTGTAATAAAACGATCCAGCTTCCGCTGCCTTGAGATTATGAACGAAACGTAAAATTCGAACTTATTATGTTCGAGTCAATTACGTGTATCCGTCAGTAGAACTACCAGTTTGATTTAAAAAAAACTCTACGGAATTTTATCAAAAATTGACCACATAGATTGTCCACACTGATAATTCTTATTTCATAATAAGTTCAAGTAACTGTATGTGGGTTTTTGTAGCAGAGCATCATCAGTATTCTTAAAATAATTTTCTTTACCGATATTATAAATACAATGAGGTTTATTAAGCTTTGAGTCGACTACTTAATAATAATGATATCCGGCGCCCAATCTCAAGAGAGATTAGGCAACTGCGCAAGAGATATTATTGTGCACAAGTGTGTGCGCAAACACAGGTACACTTTATGTTCTCTAACTCTCATAATCCAATGGGACGACAATCCCACACGACCGGAAAGAGTTCAGGCTCAGGACCAATGGTTTTACGTGCTTTCCGGTGCACGGGAACTGCTTAACCGGAACAGTGGTACAGAAAAGAAGATAGGACACCTTACACCCCCTCCCCCCACGTAGAAACTAGTTCATAATAAAGTCAATCAATAAAGATACACAAACTGCAAACACGCTTGTGGGGATTTGGTAAGGCACCATTTTACTAATGATTGGAATTTAATAAGTCTCGCCGAGCCAATTGTTACGATTTCATTCAATATACTGTACATCTATAAAATATAGATATGCTAGACTTTTCTTTGAGATTAAAGTTGAGCCTGAGCTTTTGTTTTATATAAATATATCTCTGATTATATTAAGGTAATGATAAAATCGTATGTCTTTATATACCTTCTATGTTTATACTGACTTTTAATTTTTAATCCCATCGAAATAGAATGCCATTTCGTATATACTTACAATGTTTTTTAATACATTATATTATATTATTATGTAATAAAAAAAATCAAACAAAATTAAGTATATATTAATACTAAATATATTCAATAGATCAGGATAAATTAAAATGATCATTTATATAAAAATCTGGTATTTCAAAAAGGTTATAGATATCATAAAGAAATTAATTAAATTCATTAAAATGTATTTTTTAATTATCTCTTTAAATTATTCTGCATCAAAAAGATTAACGTAAGATTATAATTATAGACTATTTATGGCGATTCTACATCGGAATATGGATTCTAGCGAGAGCCGGCAAGAAACTATGTATGTAGTTACTTTAAAAAAAAAAACTAAAAGTACTTTTTTATTTAATATCATAAAAGAAGATAATCTACTTGAGATCCAGCAATCATTCAATCCAGGTATTTTTGTCAGATATATATTCACATACAGATGTAATAGGCTACACTTGGCCTCTGAGGTCTCTGGTTGTAAGCTTAGGCTTAAATCAAGGGCTGCATACACGGTGTAATAACTGGCTCATACTATTTCTGCATTCAATTCCTACGTTTTAAAAATATGACTCACGTTGTACGAAACAGATTGATATTTGATAATATGCAAATAAAAGAAACTTTACCGATAGCTTTATTTTTAACTGTAAATGGCGATTCATAGGTGTTTATAAGTCACTTATGGTTTAGTTTTAAAGTTGTACTACCTTTACTTACTGAATAATTAAAGTCAATTTAAATTAGTAGTATAATGTTCTAGATATATTATTCTAGATTCTAGAATAATAATAACATAATATTTTATTTATAACAAGAATTTTATTCACGGTCTTGTATACAGGTATATCAACGGAGCCCAGTTTCAGTGGTGAGAGATTGGTGCGATTCTGTTACAACTTTTATTTCGCAGTAACGCTCGCTTTACGTCTTTATCATGATTATCATGCCTCTAGCGGCCGTTAATTGAACTGAACAGCATCATTAAGCCGACGTACCCCCACTACTGTTGTTGATAGACCTGTGTATACGACCGTGATTTTAATGTTGACATCTACCAACGCCATCTTTGTTCAATAGTTGTCAATATTAAAATCGACAGTTTTCTCAATAATATAACAGATGGCGCTAATATAGGATCCAATAATTAAATCAAACCAATTTTATGGAATTTATTAATTTTTGAATAGTTTAAATCAGAGGTTCCCAGACTTTTTTTTCTCATAGACCCCTTTCATAATTTAGCTGGTTCCGGTGGACCACCTGCAGCTACATTTCTACCATATTCCCAAAACTCGACCAAAATTGTGAAGATAAGATCTAACTATGGAAATTTGCGTTGCGGCTGAGTTCCAACCACGAATTAATATATATAAAAAAAGTGAAAATTGATTGTGCTGTGAGTGGATGTCAAAAAAGTAAAGTTGGCCAATCAAAAAAGTGATTCCATCCTGTTTTACAAGTAACAGTCATTGAGCTATTCAACAACGAATTTTCGTGGACCTCCGCTTATAAATTGTGAACCCACATTTTTTGTCACGCCAACGACCCTCGTCGAGTCTCCCGTGGAACCCTGGACCACTTTGGGAACTAAATGTTTAAATGATAATACCTCTATATCACGGTCGTATACACAGGTCTTGCAACTGAGTCCAATTTCAGTGGTGAGAGATGCAATACCATCCACTTGAGGTACTACGTCGCTGCTATCGAAGCTAATATTTTTCTCTCCCAAGTATTGTGTTATTTAATCATTGTTATATCGTTTTGTTGAGTTTTGCGGATTTTTTGTTATTTTTGTTTTGTTATTTAACTGTTTTGTTTGGATTTGAAAAAGTGTTCGGAATAATTATTACGCGAATTGTCATGCCTCTGGCGGCCGTAAATTGAACTTAATAGCGTCATTAGGTCAACGTACCCCATACTGAAGTTGCAAAACCTGTGTATACGACCGTGCTTTATATAATCTAAGACCATTTGCCCCGTCTTACAAAAAAAAAAAAATACAAGTCACACAGCGCCATCTTTGACAAAGTATAAGCAATATTGCCTGTCTATCGATAATAAAATACAATTTAGTTTCATAGATTTCTAACAGATGGTGCTGACACCATTATACTCTGAAGTTTATGAATATTCAAATATTCATAATTGAAATTTTATAGCGGCGAAGATGAATAAAAATATATTCAAAACGATCGTAACTATATACAGCCGTCCTCAACGGAGAGTTTAACGAAGAGGATACTTCAGTTACCGTACGAAAGACCAAATCATTTACGAACAGTACATTTTCAATCTTATTTTTAAATAGATAAGAACTACGTCGTATATCGTTACCAATTGTACCCTGTTTTACATTGCAAACATTGAAACGCTAAATTGTCGACGGTCATTAAAAAACCTACAATTTTATGGTCATAATAAAGATATTTTTTTTATTATTTCGTAGGTATTTTTAGCATATTCTAGTGTTTAATGATTTTAACGTTACAGATTACACAATAACTGTACCTAATGGAGAGTTTATACCAACTGTTCCAGGGTAGATTTTGATGACAAACATGAAGGTTTCCTTACGTCTTCCAACACCAAGAAATGAATTTAAAATAAATTAACCATATGAAAATTTAGTGGTGATTGGATTTGAATCCGGGATCGGCTGAGATTTACATTATTTATCCACTCACTTCCGTCAAGAAAAGCTTGTGTAAATAGTATGTACTTTATTGGCTATATAATCTATACTACTATATAAATCTGTTGGTTCTGTCTGTACATTTTTTTTCACCTAATTTTGTGATAAATAATCGTTTTATGATGCAGTGTTTCACATTATACTATTTTTATCATTTTTGTCTATCTGTCTGTCTGTATGTCTTCTTATAACTCAAGAACGGCTTGACCAATCTTGATGAAAATCGGTACACACAAAGAACATGTGATGGCGCAAATGTTAGGCCATATATAAGATCGGTAAAGCCTACGGTATCTTATGAAAATTAATTTCAAATCGTTAATTACGTATTTCTTTACCAGTAGCCATTTGTGTGTGAGTGTGTGTATGTGTGTGTGTTATATTTTTATTATACGCGGGTGAAGCCGCCTTGCACAGCTAGTTACCAATAACACTAATCCATTGGTAATTTTTTTATTTTTTGTTTTATTTTTAAATGCGACCGTAATTCAACACCACATATTATAAATAACCGCGTCTGTCTGTGTGTCGGTCTTGAAGTAATAAACTGAAATATATTTTGATAAGGTTTTCCGAATAGGGATGGAATGATTCACGAGGAAGGTATATTAACCATTAGGGTTTTGGTTGAAATATAAAAATGATTGTTGAAGATGTCGGAAAAAGTCATGTCGACTGGGATCTTTACATGCATGCGCGTAAAACTTATAATGTATTACGATATAAATCTTTTATGTAGACCCTTATTCTACCCGTGCGAAGCCGGATGGGTAACTAGGTGCTAATAAAGAAGAGATTATACATCAAAATGTATAAGATTTTTTTTTATTGTATAGGTAGTTGGACGAGCATTTGGGCCGTCTGATGGTAAGTGGTCACCAACGCCCATAGACAATGGCATTGTAAGAAATGTTAACCAGCGCTTACATCGCCAATGCGCCACCAACCTTGGGAACTAAGATGTTATGTCCCTTGTGCCTGTAATTACACTGGCTCACTCACTCTTCAAACTGGAACACTACAATACAAAGTACTGCTGTTTTGCGGTAGAATATCTGATGAGTGGGTGCTACCTACCCAGACGAGCTTGCATAAAGCTCAACCACAGAGAGCTCTACCTTTCATTCTTCATTTTTTTTTCGATTTCTTTGATAGGAAAATTGAAGTTTAGCTAGAATCCTTGTTATTATTATAACGTAAACTATGAATGTTTTATTTTAATTAATACGAACGCTTTACTCGCGGTTTCGGTCGCGTCATAATTCAGAATTATTTCATCAGAAATCAATTTCCATAGCACTTTCAAAAATAAACGATTTTCAAACTTTAATCCCCTTTACCTTAGGGATTACATTTTCAAAAACCTTTTCTCAGTGCTAGTTTACTGTGTATAAGGAAACCGTATGCTTTGCGTTGATATGTCAATCAGTTATTCTTTTATATAAAAGTAAAGTAACAGCCTGTGAATGTCCCACTGCTGGGCTAAGGCCTCTTCTCCTCTTTTGAGAAGACTTTGAAGGTTTTGCAACCTATTCCACCACGCTGCTCTAATACGGATTGGTGGAATACACATGTGAGAGTATTTCAGTGAAATTTGACACATGCTGGTTTCCTCACGATGTTTTCCTTCACTGTCAAGCACGAGCTGAATTATAATCACAAATTAAGCACATGAAATTCAGTGCTGCTTGCCCGGGTTTGAACCCACGATCATCGGTTAAGATTCACGCGTTCTTACCACTGGGCCATCACGTCGTTATCTATATTTATATTTCTCTTATCTTATCTTTCATATAGATATTTATATATTATCTTTCTGCACTGATACTTTATACAAACATTAACTGTGCCAACATCGTTTTACCATGACAGCATACGAGTCTGTCGCCAATAGATGTTTTTTTTCGTGCACATATACATAAGTAAATAACATAATAAAAAAAATATTTTTTAAGTTTGAAAATTAACGCGAATAACACCTCTGGTCGTAGATAGTATATAATGAGGGTCAAATATATATATTTTATGAGTTTAATCTTTCAAACGACATTATAAAGATTATCCTAATTTGGATAATTTTGGGTGTTTTATAGATAAACTTATGATATAATTCAAATGTAATGGATATTCTTTGATAAATGTTTGAAGATATTTTACAATATGATTTTTACTATGTTAATCTCCCATGGCTGGACTTGACGTCTTCTGTTGAGAAGGTTTTTTGTCCCAAGTTTCGTTAAGCAAATGAAAAATTATTAATGCTTGTCCAGGTTTGAACAAACAATCTTCAGTAAGCAGTAACACAGCCTATGAATGACCCACTGCTGGACTAAAGCCTCTTTTGAGGAGAAGGCTTGTAGCTTATTCCACCACGCTTCTCCAATGCGGGTTGGTGGAATACACATGCGACACAATTTCTGTGAAATTAGACACATGTAGGCTTCCTCACGATGTTTTCCTTCACCGACAAGCACGAGATGAATTATAATCACAAATTAAACACATGAAATTCAGTGGTGCTTGCCTGGGTTTAAACCCACGATCATCGGTTCAGATTCACGCATTCTTACCACTGGGCCATCTCTGCTTTTTTTTCAATACTCTGCTTACAATCTTCAGCTTAGTCAAAATGAACTTTGTTTTTTTTTATAATATAGGTAGGTACGGCCAGATGGGTGACCTGATGATAAATGCCCTACCGCCCATAAATATTAGCGTTGTTAGAAATATTAACCATTTCTTACAGCCTTACATAACGAGTACTTACGTTACCAACCTTGGGCACCAAGATGTTATGGCCCTTGTGCATGTAGCAACGCTCGTCACATATTCTATCGTCAAATTCAATACTTATATGTGACAAGTTGGTGATACCCAGACGGGCTTGCACAAAGCCCTTCCACCAAATGAATTACGTATTCTAGCCACTGGGCAAACTCGGCTCTTTATCTAAAATTATATATATATATATATATGTACATATAGACCACCCATTAATTTTGACAATTCGATTGATACCAAAACACATTAGTTTTATATAAAGCATCAATCAAACATAGCAGTCTCACAGCTGGTTTAAGGTTCTAAAGAGGAAATTAGTAGCTTTCCACCATGCTGGTCCAATCCGGTTGGTGAATACACATTATTTAGATTATTATCCATCACATGCATGCTTCTTCACGATTTTTTGGAACGAAGTTCTATTACGCGGCTTAAGTGAAATGGCAGTGACCCAAGGTCACGTCATATAACGAAATAGCGTACATACTGTGCTTACCAAATGCTACAATATGCGATGCGTTGGGCATTGAATTTAGGAGGTCGATATAAAGGAGGTTGAGGTGATTATTGGTGTGACAAAAATAAAATAAAGTAATCAATTAAAATCTACATTTTAAAAAACGGTTTAAGTCGAAAAAATATTGCACAGAATTTTGTTCCTGACGGGTCCCCCGAATGGTCATTTTTTTTTCCTTCAAGGACCATACGATGAATATAAACACAAGGCTCAGGTGTGAACGTGCAATTATCAGATTATGAGTTGATTTTTAGCAAAATGTAACAAGTCATACATTTGTTTAATCAATAAAATCTCGTAAACGAATTTCCTCGATCAGACTCCAGTGAGAGGCGACACAAAAAAGCCGACGCGTTAAATTCCAATTAGCAAATTAAATTCTAGTGGGAGAGAGCATTTTTCTGCACCGCTAATTCGCACTTGGAGCGTTTCGAAGTTCTCATTTTTTTGTTAATTTTTTTAGTCCGGAATTAAATATAGCGTATATACCATTACTCAACTCCAATTTTAAAAGTAGTATTTTTTTATCTGGGTGTGTATCTTCACAGCACTAGTTTTCGCCTGAGGCTTCGACCGTGTATTTGGGTTTTAGGGTTCTGGTGTTAGGTTTAAAAAAGTAGCCTTGGGATTCAAGCTATGAAGCTTGGTATGGACCAAGCTTCATCAAAATCGTTTCATTTAGCACAAAGTGTAAAGGCATACTTACTTTCGCGTTTATCATATTAATTTATTTAAGAATATGAACTCTAAGCTTCTTTACAAATTCTTGTAATCGATACAAATAAATAAAACTGGTCTGTCCGTCTGAGATTCCAAAGTAAATTACCCGAATCTTGTTGAAATTTATCAAGTTATTTATCTGAGTATTTAAAATATTGTAAACATTTTTAACGTTAATTATTCAAGGTATTTTAACGTTCATTACTTCAGTAATCTCTGCGTCGGACGTCGTCTTATTTTACGACAGACTCGGGAGTTGGGAGATCATCTCACGAAGGTTTTTATTCTAACATCTTGTCATTTTTATTTCCATTATTATCATGCTTGACTGCCTCGCTTCTCAATTGGCTAGCAAGAGGTACAGATCTCGGGTCCAGGGTTCAAACTCAGGGTCGGGCCAATGAAATGTTATTGGGATTTTCAGTCAAGTATAATACAATATAATAATGACAATTTTCATTAAAAAGTGCATGGGCAATACATCAGTAATTTCAGTTAAATTTGACACATGCAGGTTTCCTCACAATTCTTCACCGTCAAGCGCGAGATGAATTATAATCACAAATTAAGAACATGAAATTCAGTGGTGCTTGCCCGGGTTTGAACCCACGATCATCGGTTAAGATTCACGCAATCTTACCACTGGGCCATCTCGGCTATACATGATAGTGCACAATTAGTGAGATCAAGAGCTTTAAATTCTTTACGAGGTTAGTGAGTCAATTTTAGAAGAATTTATCATTCATGACTCTACCGAATTTACATGTGATTTACTTGTGTTTATAATTCACGAGATGCATTGACGGTGAAAGAAAGCATCGTGAGAAAACCTACATGTGTCTAATTTCGCTGAAAATCTGCCATACGTTTCCACCAAGCCGCATTAGAGTGGCATGATGGAATATGCTCCATGCCAACTCCTCAAAAGGAGAGAAGATCTCAGCCCAGCAATGGAACATTTACAGGCTGTTATTTTGATTTAAATTTTATTAGTATACCAAGATTAGATCTTATTTTTTTATTGCGACGTCTATATATGTATAATTTTATGTATAGATAAAAATACATTAAAAGCAATAAATAGAAACTTCGACCAAATGATTTTAACATAAAACCTAAATCAACTATTAATTATAACAATGATTCGAACCTGGGACATCATGATGCAGCCGTACGAGCCACTTTACCGATGAGGTAGACAAAAATATGCTAGTACATCTGAAATGTATGTATAGCACAAAAACAAAATCTAATAATAATATTTGTGGGGCGTCCTCGGTACATTGTTACAATTTCATCGCTTGTATTCGTAGGGTTGTCAAAAGTGCGGATTATTTATTTTAAGCATACAATATATTAATTATATGTTTGTTTTTTTTTATTATTTCCGTGATGAAACGGATGTTATACTTGGTGGAAGGAATTCGTGCAAGCCCGCTGGGTGGGTACCATCAGATATTTTACATACATATACCGAATGTCTCGTAAGGCTAGTGGCTAGCTTATAAGGTCGCAGAACCCGATGTCCAGGGATCAAACTCTGGGCTAGTAAAAAGTCATTGGGTTTTTTTGTCGAGAAATCCACAGTAATAGTCAGTGTCACACTTTCGTATATTGGAAGGCACGTAAAGGCAGATTTGACCGTCCACGACCCATCAAGCTTTTAATGCTCAAAATATAATATAAAATACAAAATGGCGACATATTTCAGAAAATCTCATTTTGATTTGTTGGAAATTCTGAAGGAGCAATGGAACGTTTAAGATCAAATAACTTGACTTATACCAAAAGCATTTTTCAGAGTAGGCACTTCCCATAATTGGCTGAATAATTGGCAATTGAAGGGGTGCCGGTTCAATTTTGTTTGACTCTTCATGCGATTTTAAAGATATTTTATTATTACTTAAGGGAATCGTCAAATGCCCTAATTTATTATGGTGTTAACATGGATCATAACTATGTTGAATGAGATACATTTAACTAATATTACTAAATAGTCGTTCCTACAGCAGCTCGAAGAAAAGTCAGTCAAGTCAAGTCGCACAAATCTATCTTTCACAGGAAAAAACAGAAAACTTTTATATATTCCAAAAAAAAAAAAAACTCTAATCAATAGTTCATCCTTATCGGAATTAATACTCACACTTATTAATTTTAACCTTTTATACATATTACATGATATTTAAAATAAAGCGTGTGCAGAAGACGAGAGTTGCATTTACTATAGTGTAATATATATTTATTTCTCATTAATAAAATAATATTACCGGATGTAACTTCAAAATTAGTAAAAGTCAGCTCGATCTAATTAAAAGTAAAAAAATATACTCATTCAATTTTTGACACTAAATTTTTCACTTGCCATTTAGTTACTAACATTAACGTTGAAAATATTAAGGATATTTACAGTCTTTACAACTGAGATAACATCTGGGTCAGTAAACAACTCGCAATTAAAAAAAAAACTTCTTCGTCGACGCGTATGGGAGTGCTAGGTGCGCTATGTACCCCTGATAAAGTGTATGAAAAATTTCATGATGGCGGAGACTTAAAAGCGTAAAATTAAAATGTCACTTTATGGATATAATGGTGTAACTTCGATAATAGCGTTCCTTGATATAAAATGATATATTATGATTAATTAAATTATACAGATTTATGTATATTATATATCTAAGGGGTTTTCCAATAGGGACGCTTGAACTTTGACAGCTGATTGCGGCCATGTTGTTTGAGTGACAGCTGTCAAATGCAGTGTGTTATATTCATTCCGTCCTCCCAAACCACCATGGCAGGTTACAGTGTCGAGCAGCACGTGCAAATCATAAAATTGTTTTATGAAAATGGGTCTTCAGTTCGAGCAACGTTCCGCGCACTTCGCCCGTTTTACGGTCGCGATGATCGTCCTGCCGAGTCGACTATCCGTCGATTGGTGGACAAATTCGAGTCAACCGGGTCAGTTAACAATCAGCCGGTTCCCGTGCGTCAACGTAACGCGAGATCTGCCGAGAATATCGCCGCTGTGCACGACAGTGTCCTCGAAAACCCGCGGCAGTCAATTCCGCGTCGCGCACAGGAACTCGGCCTTTCGCAGACGACAACTTGGCGAATTTTGCGTTGTGACTTGAGCCTGCACCCGTACAAGATCCAGCTGACCCAAGAGCTCAAGGTTAATGACCATAGACAGCGCCGTGTGTTCGCTGACTGGGCATTAGAGCAGTTGGAAGTTGACGCCGATTTTGGCAAAAAAATCATCTTCAGCGACGAGGCGCATTTTTGGATGAATGGCTATGTCAACAAGCAAAATTGCCGTATTTGGGACGAGACCAATCCACACGAGGTTCACCAAGTGGCAATGCACCCGCAGAAAGTGACTGTTTGGTGCGGATTTTGGGCCGGAGGCGTGATTGGTCCGTATTTTTTCGAAAACGATAATGGTGTGGCCGTCACCGTCAATGGTGAGCGATACCGGTCGATGATAACCAACTTCTTTTGGCCTGAAATCGAGAATATGGATCTGGACAACATGTGGTTTCAACAGGACGGCGCTACGTGCCACACAGCACACGCTACGATGGAAGTTCTGCACGAGCAATTTCTGGACATGGTCATCTCGCGCGGAGGCGACGTGAACTGGCCACCGAGATCGTGCGATTTGACCCCGCTGGACTTTTTCTTGTGGGGTTTTCTTAAGTCGCAGGTCTATGCCAACAAGCTGCAAACCACCGATGCCCTCAAAGTCAACATACGCCACGCCATCGATCAAATGCAGCCCGATTTGTGCGCCAGAGTCATCGAAAATTGGACCTTTCGTGTGCGCGCCACCAACCGAAGCCGTGGCGGTCATTTGAATGATGTCATATTCCATACATAATGGGGTCGATAGACCTTCCAAATAAAAAATTTCGCAAATATCTCTCCTACATGTATTTTTTTTTGCATTTCAAAGAACAAGCGCCCTTAATGGAAAACCCTATATATATGTACATATATTTATATTAATCTGAGTATTTCGTTCAGGATATTCTACCGCAAAACAGCAGTACTTTGTATTGTTGTGTTCCGGTTTGAAGGGTGAGTGAGCCAGTGTAATTACAGGCACAAGGGACATAACATCTTAGTTCCCAAGGTTGGTGGCGCATTGGCAATGTAAGTGATAGTTAACATTTCTTACAATGCCATTGTCTATGGGCGTTGGTGACCACTTACCATCAGGTGGCCCATACGCTCGTCCGCCAACCTATACAATAAAATAAAATAAATAAAATAAATAAATAAAGGATTTTTTTTTTTCTTTTATCGTAGAATAGGTAGGCGGACGGGCATATGGGCCTGATGGTAAGTGGCAACCAATACCCATAGACATTGGTATTGTAAGAAATGTTAACCATCGCTTACATCGCCAATACACCACCAACCTTGAAAATCAAGATGTTATGTCCCTTGTGCCTTTAATTACACTAGCTCACTCACCCTTCAAACCGGAACACAACAATACCAAGTACTGCTGCTTTGCAGTAGAATATCTGATGAGTGGATGGTACATTACACTGCACAAAGCCCTACCACCAGTTAAATTAAAGTATATAATTCGAATGACAACATTATTTAATTTTGCATATGACAACCCTATTGAGAATTAGGGCAATATTTTGTTTGGACAATAAGATATACGATTGAATGAACATACTGAATGAAAATTCTATTATTGTAACGATTACTTATTATAATTTACAAAAGTCCTTTCGTTTTAAGAGCGATTCGTAAGCCTGTGTTGGTACCACCCACTCAACAGTATTCTAATAACTGCCATAACTGGTTTGTTGGTAGTAGGTCCAAAGGGCCAGGGTTCAAGAAATTTTAATCTCTCACTCATAACTTGATGGGAGGGGAAAGACTTCAGTTGCAGTATCAGGCTTTACCTGCTTTCCGAGGCACGATAGTGGAAATTGATAAATTTGTTTTTTTTTTTAACTTGGTTGACAGATTGGCAAATGGCCTGATGGTAAGTAAACATTTGAACTAAGATGGCATGTGCCTTGTACCTGGAGTTACGTTTCAAGCTTGAAACCGGAACACAATAATACTAAGTAATGCTGTTTAGCGTAGAATATATATATGATGAGTTAGTACCTACCCTACCCTACCCTAGACGAGCTTGTACTTGGTGAGTGAGTGTAATTACAGGCACAAGGGACATAACATCTTAGTTCCCAACGTTGGTGGCGCATTGGCAATGTAAGCGATGGTTAACATTTCTTACACTGCCAATGTCTATGGACGTTGGTCACCACTTACCATTAGGTGGCCCAAATGCTCGTCCGCATACATATACAAAATATATATATATTTTGTAAATTAGAATAAATATTCCATAATTCCATTTGGGTTGCTGGAGCA
The DNA here is from genome assembly GCA_905220585.2 of Nymphalis polychloros. Classification (NCBI taxonomy): domain Eukaryota; kingdom Metazoa; phylum Arthropoda; class Insecta; order Lepidoptera; family Nymphalidae; genus Nymphalis; species Nymphalis polychloros. Next base: position 7,791,601 of record HG992267.1, read on the forward strand.
CTGGTTGTAAGAAATGATTTATATTTCTTACAGCGCGAATGTCTATGGGCATATGACTGATGATCACTCATCATCAGGTAGATTGATTTGCCAGCCTTATTTATTATCATTAATAAATAAATTATCTATGCTTAGCTATTATTGCTCTATGAATTCATAAAAAAACACATTTCCACAGTGTAAACTATACACACAGTGTAACTACCTATGATATAAAAAAAAAACCACCAAGCAAACTTCCAGACTCGGAAATACTGATAATTACTTGACATAAAAATCCAATATCCTTAATACGCTGAACGGAGCTTTGAACAAGTTACCTCGGGGCGCATAAGCAGTATACATTTATATAACATAGCGACAAAAAATTGAGTACTAAAGTAAACCCGACCTCGGAGATGCTTAAATTATTCATTTAAGGCGCAAGCCTCTAATTTCATTGTTTGCTTAGGATCTAGTTAAAATTTAGCTAAGCTAATTATTTGCAGGTAGTGGACTTTTTTTTTCTCATCCCTTGTTACGTATTTATTTTTGGTAACGTTAATGTATTTCAAAAAGAGAACATTATTTTTTTTGAAATAAATTAACGTATTTACTTTAAAAAAAAATGATTTATACATCTAAGCCTTCCTCACGTATCGCCCCATTCTTTAGTGAAAACCGTATCAAAATCAACGGAGATTTTTAGTTTATAGTGATCGGACATACAGACAGATTCGGTTAGGAACTTTGTTTTATAATACGTAGTGATAGAAGTAAATAAGATTATTTCATAGTGAAATAACAGAAAATCTTTTCTTAAAAGTAAAATGATATTCACGTGCGCTTTAAACAATAATTATGTATATATAATATGGGCGTCCGTCGACCACTAAAATTATATATATAATAAGGTCCTCCAGACCGATTTCGGCCACGGCGGCCAATCTCAAGAGAGATTAGCCAACTGCGCAGGAGATATTATAGTGCACAAGTGTGTGCGCAAACACAGGTGCACTCTCTTTTCCTTAGCTCTCATAAACCGATGGGACGGCAATCCGACACGACCGGAAAGAGTTCAGGCGCAGGACCAACGGCTTAACGTGCTTTCCGAGGCACAGGAGTGTTCATACTTCCACCTTCCAGACTCCGGGCTGCTACTGAGAATTTTTTTGACAGAAACACCCAATAACTATTTATTGGCCCGACGTGGGAATTGAACCCAGGACCACCGGGTCTGCAGCCTAATATCTAGCCACTAGACCAACGAGGCAGTCACCACTAAAATTAATCCATATATAAATTGTTTATTTTATGTAATGTGTATAATGTAAAATTTCATCTTAATTACAAATACATACGAAAATTTAATTCATACTTGTCACGTCATTAGTCTAAATTTAAAGCGGACGAGAATTAATCTCGTATTTATCTGTATAATATTACTAGTTCCCGCCCACGGCTTCACCCAGGTAAGGGACGAGTAGTATATATCCTATGCCCTTTTATTTATTTTTTTTTTATTTATTTTTTTTTATTTATTTTTTTTTTATTTTTTTTATTTTTTTTTTTGACGCTGGGAAAACGCATGACGCGTTTCCCCCCACGGGAACAGTGGGGGGGGTATGTGGGGCTCGCCATATGTCCAAGGCACCGAGTGTGCCCCGGTCATCGGAATACCCACTAAAAACCCAGCGGTACCCTTCCCGTCTTAACGGGAGCGCCACGGGATCGCTTGCGCATGCTACCGTGACGCTCCGAATATATCCTATGCCCTGTCATGTACCTTTGACAACTTGTTTGCAAAATTTCAAGATGATCAGTTGAGTAAAAAAGACGTAAAAGCATAACAAACGAATACTCGGTGGTAGAGCTTTGTGCAAGCTCGTCTGGGTAGATACCACCCACTCGTCAGATATTTTAGTTGTAATCATTATTATATAATAGTCATATTGTGATGTATGAAAGGTTAAATTAATATTAATTACATTATTTCTGGACTAATTATTATTGCTAGTATTTATTACTATAGAGATTATGAGGATCAACCTTGTTTTAGGAGCATAAATAATAATTCATTATGTTGTACATTTATCTATTTTATATAGGGTTACCCTCACAAAATATAATCTTAGTATATTTACTTCGTATTGGTAATAGTTATATTTTACATACAAATCACACTATATTAAGACAATATAACAGCCATACAACAATATAATACAATATAAAAATGATTATCGTACATTAGAAATACTCTCCGCTTGCCAGGGAACAACTCTATTGTTACACTTGTCCCCACTCTTTTATATCGGATAACGGATGAGTCAAATTAGTGTTTCAGTTAAATCATAACATTTATTTATATTTAACGTTATCGTATATTTGAGTTTATTTAATATATTAATATTACAAAGTATTTACCTACTTATTCAGTTAACTAAATTAATTGATATTGTTATATTTATATATCTATCACACTCATCAGATATTCTATCGCAAAGCAGCAGTACTTCGTATTGTTGTGTTCCGGTTTGAAGTGAGTGAGCCAGTTTAATTACAGGCACAAGGGACGTAACATCTTAGTTAGCATTGGTGATGTTTTTTTTTTTAAGAAATATATTATGTCACGTTGATGATTGATTATACTTAAAAAAAATAAAACTTTCGCATTATGATATCAGTAAGTACAAACACCTTCTAAGATATATATAAGTAGGTGATTGTCAGGTCCAAACAACAGCGCTATTAAAAAAAATTCAGCGCGCTAATTTAAAACCGCCGCCATCTTGTTAGTGCACAAAAAGGTGAAGTAATTAATTCATTATTGGCGCGACTTGTTATTTGTGATGTGTTCAAATGTTTTATTTGGATTTAAAGAGTAATTGAGTGAGTAATTTACATAAATTTATATGATATGGTGTTCTGTTTATGAATAGAGCAATTCGAGGTTCTTATAAAACCAGTTTTCACTTTTGGACACTAAATATATATATTGTATTTCAAACGTCAAACATAGTTATATACAAGTATTGTATGCAATTGTACATATCTATATTATAAGAGAAATTTACTTTTCTTCCTTTGGGATAATTCACCAGCTTCTTCTTTCCTTCTTCTCCCACTGTGCCATTTGTTTGTTGAAGAACAATTGTTCCTCTGATGCGGCTCCATATCGTCCATGATTTCCTTTGCTTAGTAGTTTTTTAAAGCATTACAAAAACGTCAATTTATAAGTGTAATTGATTTATAATCAAATTGATAATCATTCACAAAACGATATTAACCGAATTGTAATAGAACTTGAAAAACAGTTTAATCTGCACGGAGTGGGGAAGGGGGTCTTAGTAAAATTCCTCCGGTAGGGTCGGTACCCACTTTCCGAAGCTTTAATGGGCGAAATATCTTGAGCCGGGGTAACTTGGGGGTAGCGTTAGCAAAAAAAGATTTATATACATATAGTTTTTCTTATTGTTACCATTCTTCATAAGTTTATTAAATCCAAGAATAATACTAATTACTTGACAAACCTTATAGATATTTATCATCACTAGTTTTCAAGTGCAGTGAAAGAAAACATCGTGAGAAACCTGCCATTTTTGAACCCATTAACTCGAATTGTAGCAGCGTGGTATAACAAGCTCTAAGCTATATCGAGCAGATGCGGCCTAACTCCAGCAGTAGGATATTTATAAATTATGGCAACCCAATGAATTACGTGTAGTCAGTACTTAATGACCTTAATAATCCTGATACCTAAATGACATAGAGTAACATTTACATTCTGTAAATATCCCACTGCTAGGCTAAGGCATTTGTGAAGAAATTTTGAAGCTTATCCCGGCATGCGCTCCGACTAGATTGGTGCTTGTGTCTGTAGATACACTGGCTCACTTATATTGAATGAGAATAAATTGTGTGGCTGATGTCACTAAAAATAGTAAAAACTTGTTATCAATCGGTAACAAAATATACATTATTTAAGTTGAATTTTAAACAAGCACTTTTGAATCGTCATTTCACATAGTTCACAACCGAGAAGAACCGGTAAGAATTTCAATAGTTTGTATATAAATTTATATACTTACATGTCCTGCCAGAAAGACCACGCTTTTTGCTATCTTGTGTTTAGTAATATGTCTTATATATTTATATAAACTACAATGTTTTTTTAATTATTTTTTTTGCTGACCGTAGTCACCCTGTTTAAGTATTAGCACAGAAGATTGGCCCTAAGTCGCGCCATTTACGGACGATTCAGGACAATCGATACGTTTCGATACAGGGATGTATGTTAGCTACATACTTAGACTTTGCCTGTTTGAATAAAATTATTGTAAGAATAATATGTCTTTTTGTTATTTTTATTATTGCACTACTGACTTGGCATTTAAGGTTTTTGATGTGTTCATGTACCATTTAAATGAATTATAATAATTTATTTAACTTAAATACACTAATTTAATCTAATTAATCCCCATTCGGAGTGAAAAATATTATCTGCCTACATTGATAGCTGAAGTCAAGCCAACATTTAAGTTCTTCACTATCGAAAGCAAATACATTTTCGTGGACCCCGCTTACGAATTGGAACCCCCATTTTTTTGTCACGCCAACGTAGACCCCGTCGAGTCTCCCGTGGACCCCTGGGGATCCACCTGGACCACTGATCTCAATTGGCGCAAAACCAATGATCTCGGGCAGTGGTGACCACTTACCACCAGGTAGCCCATTTACCTGTCCGCCTACATAGTCTATATAAAAAAGATCTCTTCTAGACAACTTCTTATTAATAGTTCGGAAGGGTCATAAAAGGTACATATGGATCTAAGATAGATACATAGAATAATAATAATATAAATAAATACAAAACCAGTAAAACATATGTATATAAGTCAATTAGTTGAATATATATATTTAGTTATTTACATTGTCATTGCAGTAAATATATTAAATGTTAAAAAATTTACAGCCCTTCAATGGATAAGGCAAAGGGCTTCTGCCTTTGTAACATTTAGTTTCATGAAGCTCAGAACCAGATCTTTACATTTATTTTGTAAAATGACAATTCGAGAGCGCCTATTAGAGGCTTGAATAAATTATATTTTGATTTTTATATTAGCTTTCTCAAATTTTAACTTACCACGAATTACAAGAACTTATGCTGAAAAAGAATCTTGTGATTTTTTTTTATAAATAGGAAAGATGACGACCAGGTGTGTCATCTGGTGATAATGGTGACCATGGTCTATAAACATTGGCACTGTAAGAAATATTCACCATTCTTTACATCGTTAATGCGCCACCAACCTTAGGAACGAAGATGTAATGTCTCGTACCTGTAGTTACACTGGCTCACTCACCATTCAAACTGAAACACAAAAATATTAGGCATTCATATTTGGTGATTGATTTTTTTATGAGTGAGTGGTACCTAATCAGGCGGGCTTGCGCAACCACTACGCGATATTCGCGACACAAATTAACAATATTTTATTTAGATCCATACGTTTATATTTTTCAGCCGTTTTGAAGATTATTATGGAGAACACATAACAATTCTATTTACTTATATTCGAATTAAAACGCTTGGACTTTGGAGTAATAGCAAAATTTTCATCAAAAAATATTACACCCCGTCTTATTGCCTCTACTGGTGACAGGAGGTCTCGTTCATTTTTGCCTAGAGAATCGGAATTACGATTCAAAGGGAAAATGCTGCTAGCAATCTTTCCACCAATCCACGCGGTCACGATTTGTATTTATTTAAGGCTTTAATGAAAATAATTATGTAATTTATTATCAATACTTGTATAGATTAATCTCTTTCGAGTCAAATGCGAAATGTGAAGCGTTGTCATCAATCATATTAAGCCATTATGACTGTCATAATGTTAGTTTAAGCATTGTATAATATCACAAAAACCATCCACGTCATCCCTGTGAGATAGTAATTATGCCATCACAAAAACTACCCGAATAGTGTTGAGCACGCAACCAAAAGTTACCCTCACGCTACGGGATAATTTATATAAGGCTCCGTTTTAAGGATCGCCTTTATCAAAACATCAAGCTATAATCTGAATATTAAGGTGAAAAGCTTGTAAGGGGTCATACCTGATAGTCTTTTTATGTTTTTTTTTTTTTATAGTATAGGTAGGCGGACGAGCATATGGGCCACCTGATGACGCCCCATAAACGCTGGCATAGTACTTTTCTTTGAAAAAAAAACATTGCTAATGCACCAACTTTGGGAACTAAGATGTTATGTCCTTTGTGCCTGTAATTACACTGGCTCACTCACCCTTCAGACCGGAACACAACAATAGTAAGTACTGCTGTTTTGCGGTAGAATATCTGATGAGTGGGTACTACCTACCCAGACGAGCTTGCACAAAGCTCTACCACCAAGTATAACGATAGGTTATGGTCATACATGAAATATATATACCAATATTATAAACGCGAAAGTAGCACTGTCTGTCTGTCACGTTTACACGGCGAAGCCACTGAACTGAATTTGATGAAATTTGGTTCTTTAATCCAAAGGCCGGACATAAGCTACTTTTTAAATCTAATACTTACAAAACCATAATAATCTTCATTATCCTCAAAATACACATATTACGTCATAGTATAGACAATAAAATGGAAGGAAGGGAGACAAGCGACTTAACTAAAACTTGTTTTACTTGTCTCAGCATTTTCTTAGATTACAAAAGAACAATTCCCTTACAGTACATTTCAATGATAATTAATAGATTAACCTTGTAGTAGTACCTTGTGTGTGTGTGTGCTTGTGTGTGTTAGATGTGTCTATTGAGATTTTTTTTTTGTCTCCGTATTTAAACGTGATTGATTTAAGTGATTAATAACATTTCTATTGTAGGTAAATAAAGTAAGATAAATTGAAGACTTTAAATAATTCAATTTATTCAAATCATAACAAAGAAATAAAGTTTAAAATTTATTATAACTTCATTTATATATATATTTTAACTATCAGCCTTAAAATATCAATCAAGATCGTTGTAAGTAAGCCTGCCTATTTCGAAAGAAATTTTACCAGAATCGTGTCCCAATCCGCCATACCATACACACTACTCGTGTGGTGGAATTGCCATTATTATTCTACCACATGTGTCTTCCAATCCACAATAGAATTGATGAGCGCCAAACTCTCGTAAGGAAAGAGACGTTAGTCCAGTAGTGGAATATTGAGATAAACTTTATTTAAAAAAATACCTAGAATCTTTCTAGAAAAAATCATTAAATACATATTAAAAATGTAATGGATTAAACTTTGTTATAAATATATGTACATAAACAATATGCCTTTTGACAGAAACGGAACGTATGAACATCCGATATCACTTATGTATTATTCATGATGTATAATGACGTATTACGAATCTATAATTCAAACAAACACGAGTATCATAACACAACATATAAATGTATATATATATACAATTTCGTATTAGCGTTCTTCCCGACTTAACGTCGTATTAAGCCACCGATAGTTCCAATAGCCCAATCATGTACGGATCGATTAGCGATGTGAAGGTTGCAGATTCGATTTTGATCCCAGTAAATTTTTATTTAATTATTATTTTGGTTTTATTACGTTTTTACATAAGTAAATAACGTGTAGTATAAAATTAAAACTTGTACAGAGTAATGCAAAATCATTGAAAAGCAAACACAGTTTGCTGGAATTAAATTTCTGTAAATACCTCATTACACTTCAATAAAACAGCTGTTAACATCCGAAAGTAAGAACTTATAACTTAAATAATAAAATCAAACACCACATTACTTATCAAATCTATGGTACAGTTTTTTTTAATAAAAAGTAAAGAAAAGTAAATGTTTAATAGGTTTTACAATTTAATAGGTTAGTGACTAGTATTTATAATATTAGTACAGACAAGCACTTCGCCCGCGGCTTTATCCGCGAAAATTCTAAAACTATTATTTAACGTAAATTAGTATTTGGTAATAGATTAAACGTAGGACAGTCACAGTTTGTTCAAACTGTAACATTTTTCTTACTGAGAGAATTTTATACCCGTCATTATTTAAAGTGGAATTTACATGTAAATAATCATCCTTAATTATCAAAACATTTAAATGGATAAAGATTAATAATGCCATGATACATATGTCTATTGAACTTAATAATTAGAACTTAATAATCTTTTGTGAGCAATCCTGGGTACTTTTCGTATATAGAACACTTTTTTATATACCGTCAATAGTTTTCGCAGCGCGCGCCAAATAATGATATTTGTAGGTAACAATTTGATAACTTGAGTAACATTGTGCCATTTTAGGAAGAGATCTCAAATTGAAAATGTAATGTAGCCTATGTTACTTGGTAAAGATGTAGCTTTCTAATGCCTCGTTGGTCTAGTGGCTAGATATAAGGCCGCAGACCCGGTGGTCCTGGGTTTAATTCCCAGGTCGGGCCAATTTCGGTTGTTTTGTTGTTTGTGGGTTTTTCTGTCAGAAAATTCTCAGTAGCAGCCCGGAGTCTGGAAGTTGGAAGTGTGTACACTCCCGTGCCTCGGAAAGCACGTTAAGCCGTTGGTCCTGCGCCTGAACTCTTTCCGGTCGTGTCGGATTGCCGTACTATCGGATTATGAGAGCTAAGGAAAAGAGAGTGCACATGTGTTTGCGCACACACTTGTGCACTATAATATCTCCTACGCAGTTGGCTAATCTCTTGAGATTGGGCGCCGTGGCCGAAATCGATCTGGAGGACCTTAGCTTTCTAATGGCGAAAGAATTTTTAAAATCGGTCCAGTAGTTTTTGAGTTAAATCGTAACAAACAAACAAAAAATCAAATGTTACCTCTTTATAATATTAGTATAGATTATTCCATACTAACTCAATGACAAGATATCAATAATTGTCAAATTACCAAATTTCAAACCAAATCAACCCCACACCCGACATGGTGTCCGATATTATTAACATATAATATTTATGTAATTGAATAACTAATGAATTTCTTGCATCTCGTCTACATTCGGAACCGGGATTTTAAATATAAATAGAGCTTATACGGTACAGGATTATATAATTGACAGAATAGCATGAAGTTAGTATTCGTTGATGTTAATACGGGATACATAAATGAAATTGTATATGATTATTACATGTAGAGTACATTTTTGTGTTTGGTAGAGTAACTTTTGAGTTTCTTGCCGGTTAAATGGCCACATTCTGAACTGGTGGTAGGTTTATATTAAAATAAATTAGTAAATTAACGATTCAAAGGTGCTTGTGATACAGATGCGCTCTCTATTCCGTCACTCTCATAATCCGATAGGACGGCAAATCCGATATGAGCGGAAAGGGTTCAGGCGTAGGAACAACGGCTTCAAGTGATTTCCGAGGCACACAATACACTCTTCCAACTTCCAGACTCCGGGCATTTTCACTCCGGGACCCCGTTATTTTTTATTGCATCGACCTAAGGTATGAAACCAGGAATTCGGAATTTGCGGAATTATAGCTACTAGACCATCGAATTATTACAATGTTATTGTAATAAAGTGCTTATAACCACTTATCAGAAGGTCCATTTTACTTTGCTTTCTTCTAATTATCTCCATATATAAATAGACAAGAATAAGATAGACATAATAACAATAAGACAAGAAGCCGAGATGGCCCAAAGGTAAGAACGCGTGAATCTTAACCGATGATCGTGAGTTCAAACCCAGGCAAGCACCACTGAATTCCATGTGCTTAATTTGTGATTTATAATTCATCTTGTGGTTGACGGTGAAGGAAAACGTCGTGAGGAAACCTGCATACGTCAAATGTCACGAAAATTCTGTAACATGTGTATTCCACCAACCCGCATTGGAGCAGCGTGGTGGTATAAGCTCCAAAACCTTATCCTCAAAAAGAGGAAAAGAGGCCTTAGCCCAGCAGTGGGATTCACAGGCTGCTAATGTAATATAATAAATAGTCAAAGAAAAAACAGTTTAGTACACTCTTCTCATCTGTATGTCAAACGTATTCCATTTTTTTTTAATTATTTGGTAACTGTTGACGGACTTTAGTACAATTAATGAAAAAAAAAAATAAGAAACGATTTTTTTTCTTCTTAAATATACTCGACTTCAAATCCAAATTTAATACGATTTCACTAACAAAGCATGTGATTAAAAGGTAAAAAACAAATATTTTATTAAACAATTTGAAGTCGTTGCCAATTAAAACATAAAAATTACTATTATTAAAAATCCTTGGTTATTATAAGGGAGAGTATCTCTCTAGATAGTATTGTGATTTATATTTTTTCGTCGTAACAAGTCGTAATTGTTATTATTATTTTCTACGTAGTAGCGACTTGAAAATGTTCTAGAAAATGTTAAATATATTTTTTAAGTCGATTATTTATTCTCAAAAAAACTTTTTTTAACTTTTTTTGAACAGACTGCCTGTCGTATTCTGAGATTAGTATTTGGCGCTAATTAGTGGATGTAATTAATTATTTATACAGTGAACTGTACCAGAGGTTAATCCAATACGGATTTAACTCTCTTTCAACATAGTAAGTCAATTAAACTAGTACATCCGCCTTGAGAGATGCTTGGGGATGGCGCAAGTTATAGTATTCTGTGCCCAGTATATTATATAATTTACGATTTAATTTATTTAGGACAATTAATATCACTGACAGAGAGCATGCAGAAAGAAATTGAATGAATACCAGACCAGAATAATAACGGAATGGTACCCTAGAGAAAGTAAAAGAAGTAGAGGAAGACAGCCAAAGCGATGGGAAGACGATTTGAAGCAAGTAGCTGGGCCAGAATGGCTACGTACAGCAAAGGACAGAAACAAGTGGAAATCCTTAGAGGAAGCCTTTGTCGATAGACAAGCTGTTAAGAGGCTCCCCTCCTCCAAACCGAATGCCGAGAAAATGTTCTAGTTTAAGTTAATTTATAGTTTTCTTACCTATACTGTTATAATTTTTTTTAAGTAATGTCTGGACAAATAAGTTAAAATCTAACAGTAGTAAAGGCTTATTTTATTTTTATTTTATATATTATATAATAATAATATCCTGAGACATTATTCACAAAAGGCCATCTGATCCCAAATCTACAGAGCTCGAACAATGGAAACCAGACAACTGATATACTATAGAGTTTTCCAATAGGGACGCTTGAACTTTGACAGCTGATTGCGGCCATGTTGTTTGAGTGACAGCTGTCAAATGCAGTGTGTTATATTCATTCCGTCCTCCCAAACCACTATGGCAGGTTACAGTGTCGAGCAGCACGTGCAAATTATAAAATTGTTTTATGAAAATGGGTCTTCAGTTCGAGCAACGTTCCGCGCACTTCGCCCGTTTTACGGTCGCGATGATCGTCCTGCCGAGTCGACTATCCGTCGATTGGTGAATAAATTCGAGTCAACCGGGTCAGTTAACAATCAGCCGGTTCCCGTGCGTCAACGTAACGCGAGATCTGCCGAGAATATCGCCGCTGTGCGCGACAGTGTCCTCGAAAACCCGCGGCAGTCAATTCCGCGTCGCGCACAGGAACTCGGCCTTTCGCAGACGACAACTTGGCGAATTTTGCGTTGTGACTTGAGCCTGCACCCGTACAAGATCCAGCTGACCCAAGAGCTCAAGGTTAATGACCATAGACAGCGCCGTGTGTTCGCTGACTAGGCATTAGAGCAGTTGGAAGTTGACGCCGATTTTGGCAAAAAAATCATCTTCAGCGACGAGGCGCATTTTTGGATGAATGGCTATGTCAACAAGCAAAATTGCCGTATTTGGGACGAGACCAATCCACACCAGGTTCACCAAGTGGCAATGCACCCGCAGAAAGTGACTGTTTGGTGCGGATTTTGGGCCGGAGGCGTGATTGGTCCGTATTTTTTCGAAAACGATAATGGTGTGGCCGTCACCGTCAATGGTGAGCGATACCGGTCGATGATAAACAACTTCTTTTGGCCTGAAATCGAGAATATGGATCTGGACAACATGTGGTTTCAACAGGACGGCGCTACGTGCCACACAGCACACGCTACGATGGAAGTTCTGCACGAGCAATTTCTGGACATGGTCATCTCGCGCGGAGGCGACGTGAACTGGCCACCGAGATCGTGCGATTTGACCCCACTGGACTTTTTCTTGTGGGGTTTTCTTAAGTCGCAGGTCTATGCCAACAAGCCGCAAACCACCGATGCCCTCAAAGTCAACATACGCCACGCCATGTCATCCCAGAGTCATCGAAAATTGGACCTTTCGTGTGCGCGCCACCAACCGAAGCCGTGGCGGTCATTTGAATGATGTCATATTCCATACATAACGGGGTCGATAGACCTTCCAAATAAAAAAAAAATTTCGCAAATATTTCTCCTACATGTATTTTTTTTTGTATTTCAAAGATCAAGCGCTCTTAATGGAAAACCCTATACATATACTACTTTTCCTTTGTAAATACTTACTTATATAGACCCAGACTCAGGACAAACAGGCATGTTATGCACACAAATGTCTGTCTTGGGTGGGAATCGAACCCACGACCTGCGGCGCGAAAGGTAAGGAAAGGAAAGTATCTATCAACCACGCCAACCTGATGATCAAATATAAATCTATAAAATAAATAAACAGATATATCTTGTAAATAATAGCATGAGTATACTGGCAAATGGACTATCTGATGGTAAGTAAGCACCACCTGTAGATATTGGCATTGTAAATAATATTCAACATCCCTTACACAGTGATTACGCCACCAACTTTAGCTGCTAAGAAGTTATATCCCTTGGGCCTGTGTAATTACAGGCACTAGGGACATAACATATTAGTTCCCAAGGTTGGTGGCGCATTGGCGATGTAAGCGATGGTAACATCTCTTACAATTGTTGGTTAGTTGGTGACCACTTACCATCAGGTGGCCTTCCTAAGCAATAAAAAAAAATCACAGCTAGGGACTGACCAGGTAATGGCTGTCAGGGGCGCAACTTTAAGAGGGTGCATTAAGCAGATCCACAAGCAGTAGCTGTCATAAAACGAGTTTGTTTGTATTGTGTCATTTCATTAATTACACTAACTAAATAAAAAAGCCCAGATGGCCTAGTGGTTATAAGAGGCGAATCCTAGCCAATTATCATAGGTTCAAACCCGGGCTCCACTGATTTTTAATGTGCTTGATTCGTAATTAATCTCGTGCTTGTCGGAAAACATCGCGAGGAAACCTGCCTAAATTCACTAAATTTCTACCACATGGTATTCCACCAACCCGCATTTGACCACCTCTCCACCAAAAACCACTTTCTCCTCAAAAAACGAGGAGGACATTCACAGGCTTTTTTTTTTTTTTTTTATAGTTCCCGGGATGGCAAATGACTCTACTTCACCTGATGGTAAGTGATAGTAAAGTCCAAACGCGACGACGGCTAGTGCAGTCAGGAAGAATGACTTGCACTAGCCGCCCCCGCCTTGCCGGCCCGCAAGATGCCTCTTCACGCCTCGTTTGAAGGAACCCGGGTCATAAGAGGAGGGGAACACGTGTGCTGGTAACGAATTCCATGTTTTAGAGGTGCGACAAAGAAAAGAGTTGCCAAATTTCTTCGTGCGCGATGGAATTGATGTCACAGTTAGTCGGTGACATCGAGAGCCAGCACGCGTAGATTTGTGAAGGAAAGGGGAAGCAGGAATGAGGTTGAATAGCTCCTCTGAGCACTCGCCGTGATACAGTCGATAGAAAGCGCTCAGTGCCGCTATCTCTCGACGCAACTGTAAAGGCTCGAGGGTGTTGGCGACCTTTACGTCGCCAATAATGCGAACCGCACGTCGCTGCAACCGATCCAAGGCCTCCAGTAAGTACTTAGCGGAGCCATCCCAAAGGTGCGAGCAATATTCGACGCAGGACCGCACCTGTGTTTTATACAACAGGAGCAGTTGTTGTGGCGTGAAAAAACGCCGCACCTTGTTCAGGACTCCGAGTTTTCGTGAGGCTGTTTTTATAACAGCCTCGATGTGATCCTTTGGATTGAGGTCGCACCGAACGTCAATTCCCAGTATGGCGACTTTGCCTTGTATCTCCAGCGTAGTGCCACAGAGGGAAGGAGGAGGGGAAAATGGTGACTTTTTCGCTGTGAGAGCGCATACCTGTGTTTTCTTGGCGTTGAACTCAACAAGATTATCAGAGCCCCATTTGGCAATGAGTCCTAACGTCCTATCGAGTTCAACAACAAGATCCCTCCGTCTCTGCCCAGTTTCCGCCCGCCCAGCTCCTGCGCGTCCGTGGTATCCCCCGTGCACTGTACTATCATCTGCATAGCAATGTATGTTCCCGAGAGAGAGCATATCATTGATATGCAGAAGAAAGAGTGTGGGGGATAGCACAGACCCCTGGGGGACCCCAGCATTCACTACATGGAATTTTGAAGCGCAGCCATCAACTAAAACGCGAAGGCTACGCTTGTGTAGGAAGCTGGCAATCCAGGTGCAGAGCTGAGCAGGCAGACCGTATGCCGGCAGCTTGGAGAGAAGACTTCTGTGCCAGACCTTGTCAAAAGCCTTGGAGATATCGAGGCTGACAGCCAACGATTCCCCACGCTTGTCGATAGCTTCACCCCAGAGGTGTGTTACGTACGCTAGAAGATCACCTGTGGACCGTTTCGGTCGAAACCCGTATTGACGATCATTAATCAGACAGTGATCTTCTAGGTAATGGATCAGTTGGTTATTTAGAATCCGTTCCATCACCTTACAAAGTACTGAAGTGATAGCTATTGGCCGATAATTAGCCGGGTCTGACCGATCCCCTTTTTTGGGAACCGCTTGCACATTAGCCTCTCTCCAAGAATCCGGCACACGTCCTGTATAGAGAGACAGCTGGAACAGGCGCGTCAACACAGAAGACAGCTCCGCTGCACACTTCTTCAGCACTATGGCTGGTATTCCATCGGGACCACTAGCTTTCCGTACATCGAGTGATTGCAGCTCTGCACGCACATCGCGCTGCCTGATTTTGATGTCAGGCATCGTGTGGCCACATGAAGGTATTGAAGGTGGCTGTGCACTGCAATCATCGATCACAGAGTTGTCCGCAAAGAGTTTTGCCAGAAGATCGGCTTTCTCTTGCGGACTGTGAGCTAGCGATCCGTCCGGATTCCTGAGCGGTGGCAGCGAAGGTTGGCAGAAATTGTTTTGCACAGACTTGGTCAGACGCCAGAAGCTACGAGAGCCCCTAGGATACGAAACAAGGTCGTGACCAACCTGTACAATGCGCTGTGCATCCGCTCTCGTGTATGCCTTCCTACAGGACTTGGAGCTTTTGTTGTAGGTTGCTTTCAGTGAGTCAATGTTAGATGCCCCACTAACGCAGCCATTGATCCATGCGCGATATGCCGCCTGCTTAGATGACACAGCATCGGCACATTCGCGAGTGAACCAACGGTTACGCGTACCCTTACTGATGAGGTCTGAGTTAGGAATGTAGTATTCCATCCCCAACAGGATCTCATCAGCAATAGCAGCGGCGCTAGCTGTCGGGTCATTCTCACTAAAGCAACGTTCCCTCCAAGGGACTGACGCATAGTAATCGCGCAATCCGTCCCAATCTGCCGACTTATAGTGCCAAACACGACGTTTGCATACCGCTGGTGACGGCAGCTTGGCCTGTGGCACCTTGGTAGATATCAGGCAGTGATCCGAAGAACCAAGAGGAGCCCGAACCTCAACCTGATATTCCACCGGGTGAGTAGTCAGCAGAAGGTCCAGTAGAGAAGGCGCTTGCCCGTCAATATCTGGGATCCTGGTGGGCTGATCAACCAGTTGGGTCAAGTCTTGCGTGAGAGCGAAAGCATGAGCAGTCCTTCCAGCATGGTCAGTTTTGGGAGACTTCAACCATGACTCGTGGTGAGCATTAAAGTCCCCCAAAAACACCAGTTCCGCGTTAGGAAACTGCTCTTGTGCAGTATCTGCCACCCGACTAAGATGGTCAAATAGTCGGCTTGTCTCCAAGTCACCATTATGGGATCTGTAGAGGCACACGTAGACTCGACTCTGGCGAATCAGGTCCACACGTACCACCAACATGGAGAAGGAAGGGTCCTCCAAGCAGCGCAGACGGTGACAGCAAACATCCGTCCTGACGAACAAGCATACTCCGGCTTTCGCTTTGAAGGATTCTTCTAGCATGTAGCCGGGATAATTAAGGTAGCTGGTATCGACAGGACGGAGTATTTGAGTCTCCGTAAGAAACAACATTGCTGGCCGTGCTGTCTCAAGATGGTGGTGGACAGCATTGAGGTTAGCATGGAGTCCACGGATGTTACAGAACTCGACCTCAAACAGCGAAGGTATGGTGGGGGTGTGCACCGCTGATCGACCGTTATTTCCTGTATGCGCTCTCATTTGGGAAAGGAAAGGACGAGACGTGAAGCGAGCGACGCATTGCCACGATAGGGATGGTCAAAGTGTGGAGCTGTGTTTCCCCAGGAAGCTGCCAGAAGGGAAAATAAACTGACCCGCCGGACGGAAGGGCCCCCGAACCCTCCCGGTAGTGGCCGCCGGGACCCCACCGTCCGGTCACCAACCGGCACGACGGTCCACACCGAGATTATGCGTGGCCTGGTGGGGCAGCCTCGCGAGCTGGTTAAGAACGCTTGGGCCCCTGTACTATGCCACGGGCGGCCAGCGGAACAACCGTTTCTACGGGTCTCCCTGTCCGGCAGGTCAACATAATTTCCCCCGGCATTGGTTCAACACCAACTTCCACCGGACCACCACATATCACGGCGATGCGCGCTCGTGCACTGGCTGTACGCTGGCTGATCTCGAAACGCGACTGCGAACAGCCACTTCACGAGTTTTTCACCATGCGTACGGTGGTAACAAGCCAGGCGGATGAGAGTCATCCTACCACCAGATATTACTGTTTACTTTTTATATGAAAAAAAAAACACTTCAATTACTCCGCTTAAGCTTGAAACTTAGACCTAAGTAAGGGAGTGATTGACAATGAAATTTTAATGCCTTCCAGTAGGACTTCCAATCACTTAAGTCGTATCAGTCCATTAACATTTGTAACATACACAAGATCTTATATATGTACATAAACATCATACCTACTTAAATTTAAGGGGTAATACTTCTTATTTTACATTCTGCAAAAGTGGAAACATTACATATTTATTCCTTTAAAGATCAGAAGGGCTAATAAGAAGCCCACTAAAGTTGCTAAATTTGAATGATAAATATTAATGTAGATATACATAGATTCTTAAACATACATGGTGGTAGAGCTTTGTGCAAGCTCGTCTGGGTAGGTACCACCCACTCATTAGATATTCTACGGCAAAACAGCTGTAATTGTATTGTTGTGTTCCGGTTTGGTGGTTAACATTTCTTACAATGCCAATGTCTATGGGCATTGGTGATCATTTACCATCAGGAGGCCCATATGCTGGTCCACCTCCTTATGCTATAAAAAAAACGTCCAAGTTTAGTCGATATTTAAACTCATAGATACACAATGTCATATAATCAATTTTGTAACAGCCCGTGAATGTCCCACTGCTGGGCTATAGCCTTTTCTCATTTTTGGAGAAGAGTAGGTCTTAGCCCAGCAGTGAAGCTTATTCCACCACATTTCCTAACGATGTTTTCTTTTACCATCAAGCACGAGATGAATTTAAAACACATAAAAATTCAGTGGTGCTTGCCTGAATTTGAACCATCATCGGTTAAGACTCACGCGTTCTAACTATGCCTTCTCGGCTTTCAATAATAATTACATAATAGTGGTAACGCTTTGTACAAGCCCGTCTGGTAGGTACCACTTACTCATCAGATATTCTGCGCAATATTTAGTAGTGTTGTGTTCCGGTTCGAATGGTTAGTGAGCCAGAGGAATTACAGGCACAAGGGTCTTCTTAATTCCGAGAGTTGGTGGCGTATTGGAAATATAAGTAATAGTTAATATATGCACTTACTATATAACACATTTACGGATTTCCGGATTCGAACTCATGACTAAGATCCAATTCTATCCACTAAGCCAAATCGCTCAAATCACAATCACACCAGCAATACATCACGAAATATATATATGAACGACAGTATTGATACATAGTATCATATGTTTTTATAAATATTAAATCGTGCCAGCCAGCGACGATTGCGTTTTAAATATTTAAACGGATCCAATGCGCGAGATCATATTAGCTTTATATATTATAATAAATAAAAGAAAATATAATACGTCTGCTCAATGATATATGTTGCTTGAATTTTGTTGCATCGCAATATCGAGATGCCAATAAATTTATATATTTAAGACTCGATCAAATTATTAAGTACAAGCACTTCGCTCGCGACTTCGTCCGCGAAAATTTAAAAACTATTATTTAACGTAAATTTGTATTTGGTAATAGATTAATAATGTAGGACAGGTTACAGTTGGTTCAAACTGTGAAATTTTTCTTACTGAGAAAATTTTATACCCGTCATAATTTCTAAACGAAAAGTCCGATCCGCATCATTGAAAGTGGAATTTTGATGTAAATAATCATCATTAATTATCAAATAATTTAAATGCATAAGGATTTATAATATCATGATACATATATCACCTTTATTCGATTCCACGGTATTTGACCTTAATAATTTAAACAAAAACTGTTATTCTGGCTTAACTATAATAGTTAGACATATACCATCGCGGACGTTTTTGTGAGCAATCATGAGTACTATTAATATATAGAACGCTTTTTATATACCGTCAATAGTTTTCGCGGCGTACGCAACAAATAATGACTTTTATAGGCAACAATTTGATACCTTGGTTTACATTCTTCTTCTTCTTCATTCTTGGTTTTACATCCATTTTAGGTATATTACTCTGTAAAGATGTAGCTTTCTAATGGTTAAAGTATTTTTTAAATCGGTCCAGTAGTTTTCGAGTTAAATCGTAACAAACAAACAAACGAACAAAAAATCTAATCTTTCCTCTTTATAATATTAGTATAGATTAATGAAGAGTATCTGTAATTTTTTTGTTGGGCAATAATAATATCGTATATTTTTAATCTGGCAACAAGAACACTGACAGATGCTCTTAATGGCGGGAAATGGATTCACTTTTAGCTTTAGTAACAAGGACGTTGCCTAAAATATATATTAGGAATATTTTGTGATTTTGAATGTTATAAGGAATCATTAATTAATTACAATTTTTAAGTTACCTTAAAACAAATACTAGCACCTATGAAACTAAATACCTCCAGGTATGAGATATTTATCTGTGATAGATTTTTGACAATCAGTAAGTAATACTCAATCTGCCTCGTTGGTCTAGTGGCTACATGTAAGGTCACATACATGGTGGTCCCGGGTTCAATTCCTAGGTCGGGCCAATATTATTGAGATTTTCTGTCGAAAATTTTCATTAGCTGCCCGGAGTCTGGAAGTTGGAAGTGTGTACACTGCCGTGCCTCGGAAAGCGCGTAAAGCCGTTGGTCCTGCGCCCTAACTCTTTCCGGTCGTGTCGGATTGCCGTCCTATCGGGTTATGAGAGTAAGGGAATAGATAGTGCACCTGTTAGCGCACACACTTGTGCACTATAATAATATGTCCTGCGCAGTTGGCTAATCTTTCTTGAGATTGACCGCTGTGTGATGAAACCAGCAACCTGTCAAATTTCACTGAAATTCTGTCACATGTGTATTCCACCAATCCGCATTGGAGCAGCGTGGTGTAATAAGCTCCAAAACCTTCTTCTCAAAAGAGGAGAAGAGGCCTTAGCCCAGCAGTGGGACATTCACAGGCTGTTACTTTTTTTACTTTTGTAATATTGGTCCGATATCATGAAAGACTAAATGAAATGATGACAAAACCTTTTACGAGTTCCCAATTGGCTTAAAACAAAGCGAAACTAAGCTGATACGCAATTCCATTTGTATCATTTTTAAGCCTATCATAACGACGATACATGATTGTCAAAATGAAAATTGACATTGACAATTAGAAATCTGGTGTTGCAAATAAAAAAAAACTATACAGTAATATTTACATTTTGTAATTGAAATTCGATTTGTTCTTTTCAAAAAAGGAATGTCTTTGTGATTGAAAAGTAAAAATCACACCAATCAGTCACATTAAATCGCACGTTCCATTTTATAATTTTTTGAAATTCAAAAAGCGAAGCTCGACTGACCAATTAAAAATAAATTACGGGTGGTACAGAAAGCAGTTGCGTTAGGGCTGTCAATGATGCATCTCATACTTGAATTTTTAAATGTAATATTCATGTAATTTGCTAGTGAATTGTAAATTTGACTTGGAGCCGTTAGTTTTATATATAAACAGTAGTCTTATTATGTGACCAATGTTTATAAGTACTCGAGCTATTTTACATAATAACTTTTCATCGCTAAAACAAAATAACTTTTTTTTAATAAGATATCTTTAATATTGCATAAACATTCCTTAATAAAATTAAAGGGTTTTCGATCCGAAATTTAAAAAGTAAACGGAATTTGATTTCTAATATTGTATTTTTATCACCGGTTTTAACCTTAAGGTACCCTCAAAATGTGTACTTAAAATATATTGTGCATAAGCATGACCCTAAAGTTTTATTATATGTATAGACTGAGTAATACTGTACCAACGTCGTTTTCAACAAAGACTTCTCTGTAACGCGGCAGCCCTGTGAACCGTTTGCAAGTGCTAGAGAAAATTCAACGTGAAATATGCCGCGATGAAATTCTCACGTTCTAATTTCAAAAGATCTCTAGTACGAACGACGTTCATGAAATTCAAATTTAGAAATCGTGTTCGCTTTTTAAATCCAGGATTACTGGATGTAACCGAAATGTCAAACTAATCGGGCTTAATTCTTATTTCGATTCGAATTTCGAATGTGTTCGATTCGTTTTGTTGTTGTGTTTCAAAACAGCTTGGAGCGTTTTGTTTTCGTTTGGTATCTCAACACTTAGTACCTCAACAGGCGATATATTGGCGGGCATCCAACCCGACATGGCGGTCTCTAGAGGGGCAAACAAATACCTTTTTAACACATTGGGCTGAACCTAAATAAATATGAAAAAGGCATATTAATGTTTTGTTAAAAACCAACAGATTAATCAGCTTTCCAATTAGGTATTGTTTAGAAATATTAAACAAATTACAACTTTATTATATACATAGCAGTTAAATATAAGAACGTCCAGTATATTCCTTAATAAAATCGCATTATAACATTTTTGTTCTTCCTTTGTATTTAAATCAAATGATCAATTTCCTAAAAGATCATAGAAGGAAAAAATAATAAAGCCATTTTTGACAGTTAAGTAAATTTTATATTTCTTACAAAAAGTTTTTTTTTTTACTTTATTCAATATACATATTGTTAGCGTTTAAGTTTAATTTTAAAGTTATAAGGAAGAAGTACGATCAAGTCGAGCGACGGAGGCGAAGTGAAGTGATTCTGCTGTTTGCCGTGCCTTTTTATATACTCGACCATGTTGATTACTCTGGTGGGGAAGAGCTAACAATATGTATATTACTTACTTATTGGCACTGACACGAAGAATAAAATACTTTAAACTGAAAATAACTACGGATATAAACTCAAATTAACATAATTCTAGGTTTTTTTTATAAAATAGGGAGATGGATGTGTAGGTGCACCACCTAATAGTAAATGGATGCCTATGCCCATAGACATTAGCGCTGTAAGAAATATTAACCATATCTTACATCCTCAATGTCCCTCGTGCCAGTCGCTACACTGGCATACTCACCTTTCAAACTGGAACACAACACCCGAACGGACTTACACAAAAAGCCCTACCACCAAGTAAATATGTAACTATCTCGGAAAGTATTTTAATACAGTACAGTTTTAAAACATCCAAATCGGTCCAGCCCTTTCTGAAACATAAAAAACACATGGAGAACGCCAATCCTCATATTTTAAATTCGATTAAAAATAAATGCGAACAATAAAATAATATATAATTACAATAAAAATAAAATATGGCCGACACGGGACGCGAAGCAGATGTGAAACATCTCGATTGATGTCAATTGAAAGAAATTATATAGAAAATCAAATTAATAAATTAATATTGCGCGAAATAAATAAGAACTAGAGAATAATAAATATATTTCTTATTATTATAATAATATAAAACAAAGTGTGCGTTACATACAAGGGAGTAGAGTGGTGACGGAGAGGAGGCATGACAATATCAGACAGCGTCATGCCGTGTGACGTCACGTCATACGAGTCGATCTTACCCCTGAGCCGATACTAGATTTCACACCAAAAGGGTAATAAAAAAGTGCCCATTTTTTACTCCATTTAAATACATCTGGATAGATATCACTCACTCATCAACTACCGCTAAATAACAATATTTAGTATCGTTGTGTTTCAGTTGGAAGGGTGAGTGAGCCGGTGTACCAAGGTCAGTGGCGTTGGCGAAGTAAGGAAAGGATAATATTTTATACAGCCCCAATTAACACTTAATCATCGATCGCCATTTTTATAAACACTCTATTTACTCCCGCTATTAACAATTAAATAATAATAATAATTCATTTATTGAAAGCAACGCAGACTCAATTTGTTAGTTTACATCTACTTATTTATGTTAGTAAATTAAAAGCTAATATTATCAATTAAAATTAATTACATATTATATTCATTGCCGCGATGTATACATAAATAATGTCACAGCAATGACTCACGTACGTACAGTCCAGCCTACTCGCAATCATTTTAAGGATACTGTTGGTATTGTCTTGTAGCCTACGCACCAGGGAGCCGCATCTCTTTCGCATTATAGTAGAAAATCAATCAACCCGCGCTTCTGCGAACATCCCTGATGCACTACAAAAGCGTGGCAGCCCCATCAGCATCCTAAAAGCATTGTTATACTGAACACGGAGAGCATTGTAAGATTTTTGAGAGTATCTGGCCCACAGGTTGCATATGTAAAAAGTTGTACAGTAAGCTCTAAATAAAGTAATTTTAACATTACTTGAACAACGTGCAAGCCTACGATCCAACATATTTGCTCTCACTGACAACGCTCTCCGTTCCCTTTCAATGTCTGTATCGTCTTTAAGGCTGGGAGTTAAAATATGCCCAAGATATTTAAATTGTAACACTCTTTGAAGTGCAGTACCATTCAGTACAATGGATGGAACCTCGTTTGGCGCTTTATCTCCAGCCTCAAAGACCATAATTACACTTTTCTTGGCATTATAAGTCAATCCATGTCTTACCGCATAGGATTCACAGAGAGCCACCAGTTTGAGGCCACAAATTGACGCACTCAACAGCACCATATCATCGGCGTAGCTAATATTATAACAACATACCCCATCAATGAAACAGCCGACTCTAGTGCTGGTGAGTTCCTCAAGTAACTCATTAATATATAGATTAAAGAGCGTTGGTGAGCTTAATCCCCCTGCCTCACCCCGCACTCCAACCCATACGGACGTGATAAGACACCAACCCATCGCACGTATTGACCTGGTTTCCATACCAATACTTAAAAATATTAAAGTTTTATCATAATCTATTTAGATAATATCAAATGACGTTTCAAAAGAACATAAATTATATAATCGAAAGATTCATCACCTCCCTTTTATAATTTACATACAGACACGACCCGATTACAAATTTAGTATATGTAGATATTTATATATATATGTATATAGATAATTACATAATAATTCAAAGGAACCCCCAGGCAGTGGATGAAATCTAAAGGCACCGGCAAATGAGACTTTCATGATGTCTTCGCTCTGTCAGGTGCTAGCATAATGTGGAGACCACTTTTTATATAATACGTTTTATGGTTGGTTTAGCCTAGCCGATGGTTTAGCCTAGCTGCTTTTTAGGTTCAAGCCCCGGGTCGGGCCGGTAGAAATTTATTGGGTTTTTCATTGGTCCAGAATTATGATGAATTAATAGTGCATCTGTGTTTGTGCACATACTTGTGGCCTGCGTAGTTGAATAGACACTCTTGAGAATGGTCACCGAGTCCAAAATCTGTTTATAAATTAAATAAACGGTTCTCTTAACATAATTAAAGCACAAAATATGCCTACATAAATATGATATATATAAAAAATAGAAATAAGGGAAATGTATGTAGGGCTTCTTATAAATGAACCATTCACACTTCTCAAATTAGAACAACGCGTGTCAGGACTCCACGGGATTCACTACAATGTCCAATGGAATTCGATTCTACCAGCAGTTCGTAATGGACTGCCGATGGAATTGTACTTGAACTACTTATGCTGTTTAGTGTGACCGTGTTGCGCGATTATATTCGAATTAATGTTGAACGAACAGATCTGAGGTTGCTTTAGAATATGTTCAGAAATTGAATGAGGAACGTTCCATAATTGGAACACTATTTATTTATTCTTATTTTATTGTTTGAAGGGTGAGTGAGCCAGTGTAATTACAGGCACAAGGGACATAGCATCTTAGTTCCCAAGGTTGGTGTCGCATTGGTGATGTAAACGATGGTTTACATTTCTTACAATACCAATGTCTATGGGCGTTGGTGACTTACCATCAGGTAACCCATATGCACGTCTGCCTACAAATTCGATATAAAAAAAATTAGACGAAATCTTATTCCATGTTTGTTTGCATTTCTGTGACCGCGAGGAAGTATTATTAAAACATTAGAAAGACAAGAAAAATGTTTTTTTGACTCGAAGGGTGGTGTTTACACGTTCCCATTAGCTTCGACTTATTATTCTTATTTCGCTATTAGGGTTCCGTAGATAAATTATAAGATACCCGTGCCTGATGGAATATCCCATCGGAATTATTATTACACCCAACACATTATTAAGCCCAACGAATATTAAACATTGAAATGCGAATTTCTATACTTTATTCAAACATTTCATTACTTGGGTGAAGTATTTTCAAAAACACAATGTATTTTAGAAAAAGACACCGATTATCTTATTTCTAAATTTCAAAAATTACAATTTTTCATGCAATTTCTCGTCTTAGGTGATGAATTTTCAAAAAAGATTAACTATAAACTGTCTTTAACTCATTAACATAAGACTTCATACCTTCCATATTTCATACATTAGAAATAATGAATTTCCATACAATTTTAGCCCCATTTAACCCCTTTGAAAGATGATTTTTTAAACATACTTTCTTAGTGCTCGCCTTTATATTTTATTAAGTTTCTGTGCAAAAATTCATCCTATTAGACCTAGTGGTTCAAGCTGTGCGTGATATGTATTAATTATAATTTTTTATTAAGTATATAACACATTATTAGAGACCAGACTGACAGCTGTAGTCATTATATAATTACACTTATGAGTTTTATTGAGTAATTTTTAGTGTTATAGCCTGAAAAGGTACCACTGCTGGGCTAAGTCTACCGCCAAACATCCACTCCGTGTTCTTCCGGTTTGAACGGTGATTGAACCAGTGTATAGGCCATTAGATATTCCCAAAGTCGGTGGCGCATTAGCAATAAAAGGAATGAATATTTCTTACATTGCTTAAATCTTGATGGTGGTGATGACCACTTACCACCAGGTAATCAAAATCAATAAATAAACACTAATGCAACAACCGAATAGACACGTAAATATCAGATTTTTGACTAAAGATCTCGAAAACAAAATGGTACCTCGATAATGTGCGGTTTCACCATCACAGAGCGATTGATAAAACTAACAATCAATAGAATTCAATCCCAACGCATCAGATAAACGATATAGCAGGTTAGACGCGATGGGAAAAATGACGGTTTGTTGGTAATCACTTTACTGAGCCGAGTGTGATACGGTTCACATGTAGTGCAACTCAGCTTTTAAATAATTGAGGTTTTGTTTTTTTTTTTTCATTTTGTGGTTTAATTGGCTATATTCAGTCGTCTATACTATACGCATACATGCAATTGTTCGAAGTTCGAATTATAATCGTAATGTTATCCTTCGACACAAAGTCGATATAAATTGTAATCATTAAATGACAATATTTTAAAAACGTTACATAGTTTAGTTATTCTTGCTTGGATTTGAACCAGAGACCGGTGTTTAAAATCCTCGTCTATATTTATATTATATAGTAGTATATATAAGTCTTGTTAAAACATCCAATTATTCCGAAATTTGAAAATAGGAATTATTTGAAACTTCAAAATTCCACAATGTTTGAATCCCACAATACCATCCTAGGTCACAATTTAAGGGCCAATAAAACGAAACCGTCCGTAAAACGTCCCAAGACCCAATCGTCCGGAATAACACTCGATGCACTCCACTCTAGGGTTATAGAAAATCTATGCTTTTTATCCATTTAGGGTTTTTGGCGGTTAGTTGAGTTTTGGATGGATTTTAAAGTGAAAATTCAAGATTGAATGCAATGATTCATAATTATAATAATGTTATATACTTTTTTTATAGCTTAGGTAGGCGGACGAGCATATGGGCCACCAAGTGGTCACTAACGCCCATAGACATTGGCATTGTAAGAGATGTTAACCATCCCTAACATCGCCCATGCGCCACCAACCTTGGGAACTAAGATGTTATGTCCCATGAGTCTGTAATTACACTGGCTCACTCACCCTTCAAACCGGAACACAACGGTACCAAATACTGCTGTTTTGCGGTAGAATATCTGATGAGTGGGTGGCACCTACCCAGACGAGCTTGCACAAAGCTCTACCACCAAGCTACCATACTTTTAACATTTATGAAAACTACTTTGCATAATAAAATACCACATACATTTTACTTAAGGGCAGGACTTTGTGCAATAATAATTGTGGATAGGTACTACACACTCATCAAATATACTACCTTTTTTATAAGAGGCCGGCATTGCACCTGCAAGCCCTCGGATGATGCAGGTGTCCATGGGCAGTGGTGGTCAGTTTCCATCAGGTGAGCCTCCTGCTCGTTTGCATCCCCTCTTACATAAAAGAAAATAAATCTTCGAGCTGCTCTATATACATATATTTATATATATGTATGATAATGTTCTCTATATAATATAAATTTCATTTGTAGCTTTAATTTTTATTTAATAATTCAAAAGTACATGCATTACAGCAATGAATGAATAAAGCATATTTTGATTTTAATTAACTGCACTATCTACAGAATAGAAACCTTTTCACCACAGAGCGTTACACACAAAACATTGTACATAAATTCGATAGCCGAGATGGTCCCGTCGTAAGAACGCGTGAATCTTAACCGATGATCGTGGGCTCAAAACCAGACACCACTGAATTTCATGTGCTTAATTTGTGATTATAATACATCTCGTGCTTGACGGTTAAGGAGAACAAACCTGCATGTGTCAGACTTCACTGAAATTCTGTCATATGTATATATCACCAGCCCGCATTGGAGCAGTGTGGTGGAATAAGCTCCAAAACTTTCTTCTCAAAAGAGGAGACGAGGCGTTAGTCCAGCTGTGAGACATTCACAGGCTGTTAATTACTTACATAAATTCGACCTTTAAACTCATTGCGCTAGCTCATTACAGAATGATTAATAGTAAAGTCGGAACAAACAAACAGCTAACTCTCTATTTACAACATAATAGGAAGTATGATCATACGAACTCATTAAAACTAAACTATGGATAATGTTTGCATAAAGCGGCTTATCAAACAAGTTACCCCTACAATATCCGGTAAAGGAAATCCAATCACTGTCCGACCCATCACTTCCTGTGTCACGTGATCCCTTTTATATGCCCCTGTAGAAGGTGGGTTTATTTGCAGCCGATGAGGTTTTATTAAAATAATTATTTTTGCGTATTGCATTTAAGTATGCCGTTTTTTACCGACTTCAAAATAGATGGGTTCTTTATATACCTGTATGTTGTTTTATTTTTATTACTTACTGGTCTTCGCCATTTTAAGTAAGAGGGAGCGGGTACAAGGTATAACATAGAAGTTTCCTCGAGTTTCAAAAGTTTTTTATAGTATAAGTAGGCTGGGCATATGAGCCACCTGATAGTAAGTGGTCACCAACGCCCATAGACATTGTCATTGTAAGACCTATTAAGCATCGCTTACATCGCCAATGCGCCTACAGCCTTGGGAACTTAAATGTTATGTCCCTTGTGCCTGTAATTACACTGGCTGACTCACCCTTCAAACCGGAACACAACAGTACCAAGTACTCCTGTTTTGCGGTAGAATATCTGATGAGTGGGTGGTACCTACCCAGACGAGCTTGCACAAAGCTCTACCACCAGTGAATTACCATTACATGTAGTTATTACGATGATCTACATTGTCATAACGCCACTCGAACCATCACATCGTCGTCGTCCTAAGCATATTACGTCATTGACAACTAATCAGAAGTGACAATGACGTGATATGAGTGGAAAAAAACAATTGGATTTTACGAATTTGATCCAATATTTGACAGTTACCAAATCGTTTTAAAAACAAAGCGAAATATTTAAAAAAAAAACTGCTCCATTTGCGAGTTCTTGAATAAACACTAGAATAGCGGTCACTTATCATTTGATAAAATTGAATAGAATTGTTTTAGATAAGTGCACTGTGCAGTCCCCATAAAGCTTATCAGATGTCGTGTTTCTTGAAACAAAGGGACTGGGTTCAATGCCCGTCTGAAGACTTTCAGCTTGCGTTCATTCTTTAAACATAAAATTATTTTTATATCCAGCTACAGGTTCATGAAGATAATGTATTTCGTCTTTATGGGATAAAATTTCAAGACTTTTTTTAACTTAAATATTCCTTAATGGTTATTATTATAAATGCAAAAGTTATGGTCTGTCTGTCATTCATAAGCACTAATGCAACGATGTTTGTATTATTGTTTAAATGTGCGAAATTGTAACCGGTAGTTGGTACCCGCAAGACAGGCTTGCCCAGTGCGGGGCCACTGGATGTTTTGTGATAATGTTAATCTTTTGTGTTAATAACTTCTTTTGTTTTGTTTTTCTTATATGCAAAAAAGATATACTATTACTTAATATGCTACCGTGTATGAGGAGTACATACTTCAAATAACTATTTCTACCTTGGTGAGCTCATCAGCTGCTTAACGGGTGATTTATTCTCTGTTGATTAAATAATATAATAAGTCACTAAGAAAAGTTTATAAATAAAGTCGTAATAATTATTAAATTGTTAAATTGTAACTCTTTCTTCGCATTATTTGAATCCTAATACGCTTAGAATAATGAGAACGCTCGAATTTTAAAGTATGTTGACGCTAGTAAGTAAATTAATTACTAATATCATTTATACGCTGAATTTTATGTTGAATATGATAAAAGGAACTAAGTTATAAATAGTAAAATACATTTTTAGCAGCTAAATTATTACTCGTATTCATGTTTAATAATAACTTGATTTGTTAATGCATGGTGAAACCATGATTTGTCTCTTTCTGCCATTATTGATTTGACATTCGAAAGAGGGAGACAGCATTATTTAACTAGTCACCCGTGAAAGAACTTGTAATAAAGATTAATTTATATACCGGTCGGTAATATATAAGTAAATAAATAATATTACTTTGGCATAGCTTAGTAGCGGTAGTAATATTTTCATATATTCACTGGAAAATTCCAATTCTATTCGTTTTTATTGTACATTTTGTTGAAGAACAAAATTGCATTATATTTGTATTGGATTAAAAAATTAGCAGGAACTTTTGAACGTATTTAAAAAATACCAAGATTTCATGATAATATTAATCAAATTATATCAGAGATTTATGTGTAAAAAACAAGAAGCTTTGATTTCACAGAAAATACTAGAATATCTATCTTTTATAGATCAAAACATGATATTTTGAAAATTAATAATAATATTGCCGATGTATTATGTATTTTTACAGTCGAAGTAGAATTTTAATTATTACCATCTATTTTTTTTTAATTTAACTAAGTTCAATGATACATATTTATACATGCAATAATGCAAGTAATAATTATATAACAATTTAAATATATAATTATTACTAGATACATATAAGCGGGTTAGCTAAGGTAGTCATTACTCTGAGGAGGACGGCAGCCGGGATGGCCTCGAGCTGTACGCACTAGCGAGGAGTGCGGGTGGGGGCGAAATTACCTTCGCTCCCTGAGGAGAGCTCCGCCAAGCCACGAGCGGAGCAGAGCACGGGAGAAGCCGCGGATGCGTTATATCAACACGATCCCACAGCCTCTCCGATCCGTGCCGAGGACGGCAATCGCAGTGGTTTTAGTGGGTAAGAATCCCACATAACCCGGTTCCTCCCCCGAAGGGAGCCGAGAATGTTTTGAAGGTTTCGACTGTGTTAAAAAAAAAGTTAGTGATTACTACCAAGTTAGCACCTTAAGTTAGGCTCTTGTCTGGAGTTCTAGGATGCTGTACGACATAACCTGAGTCTAGAGCGGACACTGCTTTGTGAATAAATAAGACAGCCTCCAAGCTCAATCAGCATCGCTGTGATGCATATTACTATCAACCTATCTTGAAATCGCTAGTGTTATTTAAAAATAACGGATTTTCAAATAACAATAAATGTAATTTTTTTTTAATTTATTTATTCTTTGTTGTACACAATTTACAAATCCAAAAGATCAAGTATTACATATAACAGTATGCAAAGGCGGCCTTATCACTTACAGTGATCTCTTCCAGGCAGACCTCTATAATAAAAACATATTTTGTTGTTAGCCAGGAGAATTAATCGGGTGTGGTGTGTGAACAATTTATACATAACATTTATTGAATATTTATAAACTAAATAAAATATATAACATAACGACATACAAGTCCATACATACATATACTTACATAAAACATATATACTTATATAGGAAATAAATATTATCTAAGAGTATGTACTTTTATTTACATGAGTAAACATATATTACACAGGTCAGCTTAAATGTATTTAAATCTTCAGATCTTTAGGTCAAGTTTTCAAGTCCCGGCTTGGGTTTATCTGTCAAATAAATCTCGATAGCAGCTCGTAGTTTGAAAGTTGGAAGTGTTTTCTTTCCTGG
This sequence comes from Nymphalis polychloros, assembly GCA_905220585.2. NCBI lineage: Eukaryota > Metazoa > Arthropoda > Insecta > Lepidoptera > Nymphalidae > Nymphalis > Nymphalis polychloros. Next base: position 7,822,657 of record HG992267.1, read on the forward strand.
GCCTCGAGGACACGTAAGGCCGGTGCCACGTTTAAGCTGTTTCTGATCGTGTCGGTTTGTCATGTGGTATTGTGAGTGTGAATAGAGAGTAGAACTCTCTTACAAGCCAATGAGGCAAATCCGATAGAAGTGGAACTTACTGAAGGATAACACCTAAGATACACGTGTTGAATGAAAATCTATCACATGTGTCGTTAATCCACATAGGACTAGTGTGGTGGATAAGTCCAGCAGTGGGATTTACAGAATATTAGTAAATAAGACGAAATTATAATTACACCTTAACTCAACTGTTAACCTGCTCTATATATTAACGGAGATTCATAAATAAATACCAACCGGACGCACTTAGGAGTCGGGAATCTGTTCAGCGACACTGCTAATGATATTTCCTCTTGCGAGATGAAATGGACGGTGTCATGCAATAAACAACACGAAAAAGACAGTAAAAAAGTATTAAAATGCAACTTAGTGAGAGGTAGAGCTTTGTGCAAGGTCGTCTGGGTAGGTCCACCCGCTCATCGGAAGGGTGAGTGAGCCAGTGTAATTATAGGCACAAGGGACATAATGTCTTAGTTCCCAAGGTTGGTGGCACATTGGTAATGTATGCGATGGTTAACATTTGTTACAATGCCAATGTCTAAGGGCGTTGGTGACCACTTACTATCAGGTGGCCCATATGGTCGTCCGTCTACCTATCCTATAAAAAAACTTATACAGGACAGTTCAAAAAAGGAGTTTAATGATTACAGAATTCATGTATGTATGTACTGACACTATACATATGTATGTATGCGTATATGAATGTATGTATGTGATTATACATTCCATTATAACTTTTCAAAACCTGACAGATTTTAAATAATATAAATCGAAGTAAATTTTATTTTAAGCGCAATCTCCTAAACATCCGTCTTGTCGATGGATTTTGATGGGATTTTAATCATGACATCGGATGTTTATTTTAAAAGCCATTGCGAAATTCTGAAGCTTTCTAATTAATTCGTTAGCCACCTAGCTAACCAGTGGTTGCCCAGACATCTCCATACGTATGTCATTCAATATTACTTTAACAATATAATTGATGAGGAGCCGGTTGGCGTGGTTGGTAAGATACTTGCCTTTCACGCCGCAGGTCGTGGGTTCGATTCCCACCCAGGACAGACATTTGTGTGGATTAACATGTTTGTTTGTCCTGAGTCTGGGTGTAACTATCTATATAAGTACTTATTTACAAAAGAGAAGTAGTATATGTAAGTATATCAGTTGTCTGGTTTCCATAGCACAAGCTCTGCTTAGTTTGGGATTAGATGGCCTTGTGTTAATAATGTCAGGATATTATTATTTTAATATAATTATTCCTTCACTGAATTTAATAAATATAAAACTACTGCATAAAACCGTCCAGCCTAACCGTCCGTTGAGAAGCAAATGAATTCACTCACTCGCCCCCAGCGCATCCATTGTCTCTTATTATTTAATACCAGTTTTAAAATCGTCTCCTTATTTTACCATTATTCAGTTCTTTATTCTTATAAGCGGTAATTATTTGTGACGGTTTCATTATAATATCCTGGTTTAATATATACATACTTAAACGAAGCCTCGAATTTATAATTAAATTAATTAATTGTCAATTTAATTTAAATCTTTTTACTCTTAAAGTTCAGTAAATTATTGACCTGGAAACATCTAGAAATTACTAGATATATAGAGCAAGTATGTTCAGTGGATAAAACAGGTCGATTTTAAACAAAGATCGATCACACAAATATCCATATGCTGGAAAATCTGCATATATCGGATGGAATTGTTTTGTATAAAAACCTGCCGTTCGCCTCTATAAAAAAAGCCTTGTTTATCAAATAATGTTCTTAATTAGACTGTGAAATCAAATTTAACCATAAACTAATAGACTATCAATGGCACTTTTTTAGTTTCTGGTCCAGAAAGTGCACGATAGTCACTGTGCCTTCTTCACCAGTTTTCTTAATGTCTTTTGCTATCGTCAGTGTAATATTAAAAAAGTTGGTGAACGTATACTGAACAGATAAACAAACCGACAGACAAGAAAGAGGCTTAATAAAAACGTATTCAAAACTGCTTTCCACTTATACAGAAAAAATAGACCACTTTTCTGATGTATATATTTTCTATTTTAACCTTTGTAATACTAATATTAAATTAATTCACCCAAACATTTAAAGTAATTAATGAAAATTTCAGCTTCTCACCTAACGTGGCGTAATTTTCAAGACATGAACCAATGAAAAACAATGTGTTGTATATATGGCTGAAACGTGTTCATTGTAACTTGGATGAATACTGTTGTAACTTGGATGAATACGACCGCCAGCCTAATTCTCCAACGCTCGATATGAAAATACATAGTATCATCGTTTTTATATTTCAAGGCGAAGATCCCTTTAAAATATAACGCACATTCATCCTTAAACTTCTTATTAATATCTCATTACGATCAGGATAGCGATATCTGATATAATTAAATCAAAATAAAAAAATAAGCTTTATAATTCTTGTCACGAATGCTGAATAAACGAATGTAATCCATAAAAGTATCTCATAAAGTTAACTCGACGGCCTCTACTGATGATTACAAACGCATAGGGGAAACTGATGAAGAGGGCACAATGACGACATAGGATATTCTGTTCTGCAACATAAATGTCCAACAAAAATCCATAAAATAAATTAAATAATAAATGGCTACCAGTATTCTATTCAGAATAGAAATCCAAAAGACCACAAATAACAATAGTTCCAAAGAAGAAAACTTTCCTACAGCAATTGGGTAAATAAAGAAGTAAAATATTTAACAAATTTACTTTAGAATTAGGACAATATAACAATAATAATAATATCCTGGGACATTATTTACACAAGGCCATCTGATCACAAAACTAAGCGGAGCTCGTCCTATGGAAACCAGACAACTGATATACTTACTACCTCTTTTGTAAATACATACTTATATAGATGGCTGTCCTAGGTGGGAATGGAATCCACGACCTGCGGCCTGAAAGGCGTATCTTACCAACGACGCCAAGCGGCTCGTCAACAAGATATACACTCCATTTAAAATTGTATAGAGTCATCATTAATACTAAAACTTCATTTGTGATTGCCTGGAAATAAAATCCTATCATAAACAGACAAATAAAGCTGGCTGACTTGAGATTATTAGACTCCGAAATCATTTGACCGATCACAATAAAAATTAGGACAAACATGCTATACTATACATATATAACAGCAGTACTTGTTATTGTTGTGTTCCGGTTTGAAGGGTGAGTGAGCCGGTGCAATTACAGGGACATAACATCTTAGTTTCCAAGGTGGGTGGCGCATTGTAAGCTATGGTTAAGATTTCTTACACTGGCAATGTCTAAGTTCGTTGGTGACCACATACCATCAGGTGGCCCATATGCTCGTCCGCCTACCTATCCTATTAAAAATGAGTTTTGTCATGGAGAAGCTTTATACTATCAATTTAGTTGTAAACTTATTTCGTTATATCATTCTGCAGCACGTAATATATTCTTCGACCGATTGCCGTAATAATTGGTACAGGATAACGTCAGAAATATTTTTCTTGTTTGATATAAATACTTATTTTTATAGAATTCTTTCGAGATCTCAATTGGAGCTACTTTGGCGTCTTGCCAAATCAAAGTCCACGAACCCAAGAGAGCCACTGCATATAATATCTCTTTACTTATGCTGAAAAATCCTTATCTTAAGCCTAATTGGCTCAGAACTTGGACGCGATAGAGATTCCTGGTTATAGGTATGCGGTTTTATCGATATTTCTGCTAAAAATTAGAAAATCTATTCAATTATCTTTTTATCTTATTTTTAAACTTTGTTAAACGGATGCTAAGTTGGGATGTCTTTTTCTGTCGTTATTAATATGACATTTGAAAGAAGAAGATTAACATTGCTTAACTTAATTAATCACCTCTAAAATAACATAAAATACAGTTATGACTATATATATATAAGGTCCTTCAGAACGATTTCGGCCACGGCGGCCAATCTCAAGAGAGATTAGCCAACTGCGTAGGAGATATTATAGTGCACAAGTGTGTGCGCAAACACAGGTGCACTCACTTTTCCTTAGCTCTCATAATCCGATGGGATGGCAATCCGACAAGACCGGAAAGAGTTCAGACACAGGACCAACGGCTTAACGTGCTTTCCGAGGCACGGGAGTGTACACACTTCCACCTTCCAGACTCCGGGCTGCTACTGAGAATTTTCTGAGAGAAAAACCCAATAACTATTTATTGGCCCGACCTGGGAATTGAACCCAGGACCACCGGGTCTGCAGCCTAATATCTAGCCACTAGACCAACGAGGCAATATGACTATATACAGTTATGGCTATGATTAACTATCATAGTGGAAGTATAATTGAATTATATGAATAATTGAATTATACTTCCACTTTGACATTTATTCTTACAATGTATTCAAATTCACAATCGTTTATTTTATTTAACTTATTTTTAATATATTGACAAAAAACTGTGTTTAAACTTTTATCATATTGTCTCATTATTTTTGTTAATTTTATAATGTTTTATTTAATCAATTAACTTTTTATAATTATCGTTTTCTACAATGCTGACTTATATTTCAGTTTTCGTGTAATTTTAGAACACCTGTAAAAAAGTTTGCAATTACCAAATTATTTATTATGACCTTCGGTTTATTGTGTATTTTTATTGTACTACTTGTTGGTGTTGTCAAATAAATAAATAAATTACTATTTTTGTATATATGATCACTAATTGAAATTTCGAGATTCTTGGACCCAATTCTACTGATTTATAACGATTACGATACGTTTCTGATTCAATTCCAGTTCAACTTTAACTATTCTATATTTATTAGGATCGAAACCGAACCGATATGATGTTAACATATACCGTTGTGCTAAAACCAAAGTTTATTGTAAACTTTTATAACAATAGTATATAATTCAATTAAAGAACAGAAAAGTAGATAAACGGCATCGATAACGTTCCGATTCGATTTCGATAAAATGATAATTTGCTAGCAGAATTTGTCCCCTGCTCTGCGGTGAGCGTCGAGGTAGTTGTAACAGAGTAACTCTACATATGAGCTACATAAAAAGCTTTCTGAATAAATATTACATAGGGTCTACAGTCTAAGGGCATAAAATTAAGCAAAAAAATAAGTTGAAGAATGAAACCGACGACGCAAGTCCTTAGAAGTAACAATTTATAAAACAAAAAACATAATCTCTAATTTAGACTATTCAGCTACAATTTTAATATCTTTATAATAATGGAAATAAAAATGCCAAGATGTAAAAATGAAAGCCGTCGTGAGATGATCTCCCAACTCCCGAGTCTGTCGTAAAATAAGACGACATCCGACGCAGAGATTACTGAAGTAATGAACGTTAAAATACCTTAAATAATTTATTTGTTTAAACGTAAAATTTGTGATGTTTTAATTACGTCTTATATACTAGCTGTCCCTATTGACCTTGTGCGGGTAAAATAAGGATTATACATTGTAGATTTTTTTAAGCGATGAGATATATAAGCATTGGATAATCGATCTATTCGCTAGTACTAAGGGCTAAGGTACAAACCGCTCCGCATTATTACATGTGCTTAATTAAATATCTCGTAATATTTCTGTAATTAATATAAGCCGGTCGGCGTGGTACTTGCCTTTCGCGCCGCAGGTCGTGGGTTCGTTTCCCACCCAGGATCGATATTTGTGTGCATGAACATGTCTGTTTGTCCTGATTCTGGGTGTAATTATCTATATAAGTATGTATTTACAAAAGAAAAGTAGTATATGCAGTATATCAGTTGTCCATGGTACGAGCTCTGTTTGGTTTGTGATAATATGAAACATATGGAGTTTGTAACTTACAATAAAGTTTCATGAACATCAACTTAGAAATTATTTTTAATGTCCAATGTTTGTGATTCACTTAAGAATTTCATATTTCCTTGTGTGAATAATGTCCCAGGATATTATTAATATGATACAGTTAGGAGACTCCTTGGTCTATACAACAGCGTTGTAAAAAAAGAAAGAAGCGCGCTAATTGAAAACCGAAATTTTAAGCCATCTTGTTACTACACATAAAGGTAAAGTAATGAAATCATTATTGGCGCGATTTGTGATTTGTTCAAATGTGTTTTTTGGATTTAACGAGTAATTGAGTGAGTGATTTACATCAATTTATATGATTTGGTGTTCTATTTTTGAATAGACCAATTCGAGGTTTTTATAAAATTAGTTTTCACTTCTGGATGCACTGATGGAACATATATAACTAGCTGAGCCTCGCGGCTTCACCCGCGTATAATTAATAAAAATATAATAAATTATTTTATTACTCTTGTAGCATAATTATGTATTTTCATAAATATAAAAAAATATAAAAATTACAAAAAAATATGTTATTATAAAAAATAGGTAATTTGTAAAAATAAATAAATATAAAAAATATATTGTAAAATAATACACATATTTATTTGTATGTAAAGCGGTCACGCAAACATAATTATTAGTAGTTAATAAATAGATCGGCCGCTGCCCGGTCCCATTGTCTCGAACGACTACGTCACAGAGGGGCGGCGCTTGCGCCGCGCCGATGGACGATGCACCGGCCGATCGGGCAGACAGCTGTACGCTTACACGCTATTAACTCAATTCGAAATTCTAAGTAAATTGTATCCGCCGCGTCCTATTTTTATAATTTATAATTTGTAACTGTCTCTGTGTAACTCTGTGCCTCTTCTAAACTTATTCTTCTTCTTCTGACTTTTAGTGTGTGTGTGCTTGTGACTTTCAATAAACTGTCTTTTCTATCTATAAACTCTTTCTCTTCAACTTTTACTCGCTCAACACTCCTTCTTAATTGTACATACCACTACACTCTAATAACACACACGCGCGCGCGCACACACACACACACACATATATGGCTACTGGTAAAGAAATACGTGAGACATTTATGTGAGAGTTCCGGAGGCACGATTCCTACCCCCCCAATAAAATGAGTGCGCCAATTATAAGAAAACTACCCCAGGAGGGTACCATCTGCGATCGCAGTTTACAATCCCTTTCTAGACATCCATGCTTAGGACATACACCACCTGAGCAGGGATGCCCAGGCTTCCCTTCGAATTCGGGGGGGTGGATCTCTTGCAATTTTGCGCTCGAAAATGGTCGGGGCAAACGGAGCAGGCAACCACCCTCGCTGTGGACTTCTGCAATATAAAGGGACTGAATTTCAACTTAAACGCCGTCCACTTTCATCTTGAGACGGCGAAGCCGGCCTTGCTCTTTCTAACCGAGACTCAGATATCATCTCCGGCGGACACCTCATTCCTCTCCTACCCGGGGCACAAGTTGGAGCATTCCTTTGTACCACGGGCTGGGGTGTGTTTTTACGTCGGGGAGGATATCTGCTCTCGTCGCCTCGCCTATCTTGAAGGGACCTATCCATCTCTGGCTGCGCGTAGACTGCGATGATCATCCGCGAATCTATGCATGCCTGAATAGGTCCCATAGCGGTAATGTCGAAACTCGTTGACCGGCTCATTGACCGGCTCGTTGAGCACATCCAACGGGCAACAGATTCCGTGCTAAAGCAGATCCCATCCGCAGGGATGGTGATTCTTGGCGATTTCAACGCCCACCACACCGAATGGCTTGGATCACGTACCACCGATCATGCGGGGAGATCTGTGGTCGATTTTGTCTTGGCATATGATCTGACACAACTGGTTACCTCGCCAACGCGAATCCCGCATGTGGACGATCATACACCTTCCCTGCTAGACTAGATGATCCGGATGTCCTGGCTGACACAGTCGCTGATGTAGTGTTTCAGGGTATGGAACACTTCATTCCCTACTCTGCAATACCCATCGGCGGCAGATCCCGGCCCTGGTTTGGCCGCTTCTGCAAAACGGCGTCACGCCGAAAGGTAGAATGCTATCAAGCCTAGGCTGAAGCATCGGCATCTCGTGATGTAAATACCAGCGCACTTAAAAAGGAATACAACTCTGCCTTCAGGTCTTTCAAAAGCGTTATTGCCAAGGCAAAATCGGAGCATATTGGCAGGATTGGCGAGAGATTGGTGCGTCTTCCTTCGGGAACACGCGCATTTTAGTCTCTCGCTAAGGATGTCTTAGGGAATTTCTGTCAGCCCTCCCTTCCATCTCTGCACAGGAGCAATCACTCGTTGGCCCATACCGCGAAGGAGAAAGCCGACCTTTTGGGATCTCTTCGCGTCCAACTCGACTTTTGATGATCAAGGAAATACACCACCGACAATCTTGCGGTGTGACACCACGACGCCGGAAATTAAAGCACTTATTTCTTTGGAAATCCATAAGTCGAGTGGGCCCGATGGCGTTCCTCCGATCGTGATGCGTACTTGTGCTCCCGATTTGGCACCGGTCTTAACGCGTCTTTTCCGCCACTTCTACACATTAGGCGTAGTCCCGAATTCTTGGAAGACTGCTTTGGTGCACTCGATCCCTAAAAAAGACAATCGCTCTGATCCAACAAATTATATACCTATTGCTATCAACTCCTTGTTCTCCAAGATAATGGAGTCCATTACTAACTGCCAGCTCCTGCGGTACCTAGAGGAGTACCAGTTGATTAGCGACCGCTGGTACGGCTTCCGTCAGGGTCGCTCACCTGGTGATGTTCTAGTTCACTCACAGATGGGCTACAGCGGTTGAGTCCAAGGGGGAGGCATTAGCAGTCAGTCTGGACATAGCGAAAGCCTTCGGATCGGGTATGGCATAAGCCGCTTCTCTCGAAGCTGCCTTCCTACGGGCTTCCCGAAAATTTATGAAAGTGGATCACCAGCTTTTTGGCAGATCGGAGCATCAAGGTCGTTGTCGACGGTGCATGCTCTGACTTAAAATTCGTCAATTCTGGTGTCCCACAAGGCTGCATTCTTTCACCTACTCTGTTTCTTCTGCATATCAAAGATATGTTACAAATCAGTAACATTCATTGCTATGCGGATGACAGCACTGTAGACGTCCTTTACACCGGCCGTGCTAATATTTCTCGGGAACATGTCGACGAGTGTCGGAATAAACTTGTGTCTGAAGTCGAGACCTTGTTAACCAAGGTCGCAAAGCCGCAAATTCGGCCCCACATGGAGTACTGCCCTCAACTCTGGGTGGTCCCCAATACCAGCTTCTTCCTTTTGACCGCATTTAACGTAGAGCAGTTCGAATTGTCGACGATCAAGCTATTACCGACCGACTTGATCCTTTGGATTTGCGTAGAGATGTTGGGTCACTCTGCATCCTCTATCGCATATATCACGGAGAGTGCTCTGAGGAGTTGTTTGGTTTAGTCCCGGTCGCTGAATTTCACCATCGGACATCGCGCCAGAACGCAAAATTCCATCTTGAGCATCTCGATTTCTGGAAATCCACAACAGCGCGTTTTTAAGGCATTTCCTGCCTCGCACAACCACTCTGTGGAACCAGCTTTCGCCGGCGACTTTTCAAAACCGATATGACATTGCAACCTTCAAGAAGAAAGCGTACTCTTTTCTCAAAGGCTGGCAACGCACCTGCAAGTCCTCGGATGTTGCAGATCTCCATGGGCGGTGGTAGTAATTTTCCATCAGGTGAGACCCCTGCTCGTTTGCCCGCTCTAACATAAAAAAAGACAGACAGACAGCCAAAAATAAAGAAAAATAGTATAATGTGAATCACTGCATCAAAAAACGATTATTTATCACAAAATTAGATGAAAAAAAATGTACAGACAGAGCCAAAAGATTTATATAGTATAGATATAATAAAAAAGAAAAAAAATGTATTAAGTATTAAATTACTAGACTTGCAAAGAGTTAGCCAATATTTATATATATGAAGCGTTTCATACGAATATGTTATTTATTAATAAACTAAACTACAACCGACGATGTCTTTTTTTCCTTTTTTTCAACAGTAAAATAGTTACACTGTATATAAAACAACGCGAAAAGCTTTCACAGTTTTTTGTAGAACTTTTCATGAGAGACAATTCAAAATTATTTTCATGCAACTTTAACTATTCACGCAGCGCACGTTATGGAATCTCTTTTCTTTCTAGGTTCCTTGGACGGGCCAATGGGCCACCTGATGATAAATGGTCACCAACGTCGATAGAAATCGGCTCTATAAGAAATATTAACCACGTCTTACACTGTAGTTACACTGTCTCACTCAAAATACTAAATATTGCTGTTTGGCGGTAGAAAATCTAATATTTAAGTGGTATCTACCTAGACAGTCACAGTGAGCATGAAGTACAGGCACAAGGAATATAATATCCTAAGGATAGTTGAAAGTGTGTGCGAATACTTACATATCTATACTAATATTATAAAGAGGAACTGCCTCGTTGGTCTAGTGGCTAGATATAAGGCCGCAGACCCGGTGGTCCTGGGTTCAATTCCCAGGTCGGGCCAATATAGTTATTGGGTTTTTCTGTCAGAAAATTATCAGTAGCAGCCCGGAGTCTGGAAGTTGGAAGTGTGTACACTCCCGTGCCTCGGAAAGCACGTTAAGCCGTTGGTCCTGCGCCTGAACTCTTTCCGGTCGTGTCGGATTGCCGTCCCATCGGGTTATGAGAGATAAGGAAAATAGAGTGCACCTGTGTTTGCGCACACAAGTGTGTGTGCTATAATATGTCCTGCGCAGTTGGCTAATCTGTCTTGAGATTGGCCGCCGTGGCCAAAATCGGTCTGGAGGACCTTATAAAGAGGAAAGTTTTGAGTGTTTATTTGTTTGTTACGATTTAACACAAAAACTACTGGACCGATCATCGTTAGAAAGCTACTTCTTTAACGAGTAAGACAGGCTACATTATATTTTCTCTACCTAAAATGAGATCTCTACCTAAAATGGAACAATGTAACCCAAGGTATCAAATTGTCGCTTATAAAAGTCATTATTTGGCGTGCGCTGCGAAAACTATTGACGGTATATAAAAAAGTATTCTATATATTAATAGTACTCAAGATTGCTCACAAAAAAGTGCGCCATGGTATATACCTAACTATTATAATTAAGCCACAATAACAGTTTTTGTTTAAATTATTAAGTTCAATAGACATATGTATCATGGCATTATTAATCTTTATCCATTTAAATGGTTTGATAATTAAGGATGATTATTTACATGTAAATTCCACTTTAAATTATCCGGATCGGACTTTTCGTTTAAAAGTTATGACGGGTATAAAATTCTCTCAGTAAGAAAAATGTCACAGTTTGAACAAACTGTGACTGTCCTACGTTTAGTAAATACTAATTTACTTTAAACAATAGTTTTTAAATTTTTGCGGACGAAGTCGCGGACAAAGTGCTTGTGTTATATAAAAAGCGTGTACATTAATTTTCAGTTACTCTTTACTTGTAACTATGAGGTATGTATTTAAAGCGTAAAGTATTAAATTATAGGCCTAAAAATGAACTCGAAGTGCTCCATCTTGTTACTGAATTATAATCGACGAAACTGCTCTACTGGGTCACAGATATTGCACTACAATTTAGTAAATGGCACCTTTGGGGTTCATAAATATGCCAGTAGGTTCTAGGCATTTTGTTTTAGTCTGGATGGGAATGAACATGTGACCTTACCGTTTAATTTTGAATATACATTGTATAATGATATAAAAGCAGTCTGAAAGAAAAAAAAAAATATTATGTTGACAAATTAAAAAAAATGTTAAAAAAGGTCTCTAATTAACTCATTGATAAGTGGTTTGTTATTAGGGTTCCGTACCCACAGGGTAAAACGGGAACCCTAATACTGAAACTCCGCTGTCCGTCCTTCCGTCCATCCGTCTGTCCGTCTGTCACCAGGCTGTATCTCATGAACCGTGATAGTTAGACAGTTGAAATTTTCACAGATTATCTATTTCTGCCGCTATAACAACAAATACTAAAAACAGAACAACATACATGTCTTTTTTGCCGTTTTTATAGATAATGGTGCGGAGCCCTAAGTGCGCGAGTTCGACTCGCACTTGGCCGGGTTTTTTTTTATAGTTTGGCGGAATTGCAAATGGGCCACTTCAAAGTAGGTGGTCACAACCACCGCATAGACACTGACGATTTAAGATTTTTTTTTTTATTGATTTATTTCTTTCTTTACATATACAGAATTCCTCATGATGTTTTTCTTCACCTCCGAGCACGAGATGAATTATAAATAATCGGTCATCATTATTATTATTATAGCCATCTATCTCATATCAAATATTTCAAATTATTCACAATTTTAAAAGTGTTTGAAAATTCAACTGCATAACTTATTCCGTCGTATTACATTAATTTACTCGGTGGTAGAGCTTTGTGGAAGCTCGTCTGGGTAGATACCACCGACTCATCAGATATTCTGACCGCAAAACAGTAGTACTTTGTATTGTTGTGTTCCGGTTTGAATGGTGAGTGAGCCAGTGTAATTACAGGCACAAGGGGCATAACATCTTAGTTCTCAAGGTCGGTGGCGCATTGGCGACGCAAGCGGTGGTTAACATTTCTTACAATGCCATTGTCTATATGCGTTGATAACCACTTACCATCAGGCGGCCCATATGCTCGTCAGTCTACACAATAAAAATAAATTGCTATTTACATAAAGATAGGTAGATTGGTAAAGATAACGTGTTATATCTATATTGTATATGTTCAAACTCGATGCGAAGTCGCAAAAAGTCTTATATAAATAGTTTTATAAAAGTTAATAATTTGATCCGACCCTTGTCAACAGTCACGTATCGAAATACTTTTTTTTTATTCATTCAATTCAAATTCCTACAAATAATTCAAAATATTTTATTCAATATGAAGTATTACACTTTCTTATTGATAGTCAATCTAGAAACTACCACCGGTTCAGAAAAGAAACACCCAGCCCTGAGAAGAACCGGCGAAAGAAACTCAGCGGGTTGTTTTTTTTTTTGCATCATGTTCTGTCTAGAAAAAAAAATTGAAATAGCCATGCGGCGATCGTGTAATTCCCAAGGTGTGCTATCATCCATAAAATCATTAATTGTATAATAACCTTTAACACACAAGCGTTCTTTACAATTTTTACAAATTTACAATACTTATCTGAATCGCAAACATTGGACTTTAAAGATAATTTCTAAGTTTTTGAAACTTACAGTAAAGCCGAGATAGCTTAGTGGTTAGAATGCGTGAATCTTAACATATTATGTAAATTGATTGTCGAAAAAAAGTAACTACTGAGTTTCTTGATTCTTCTCTGAAGAATCTACATTCCAAACCAGTGGTAGCTTTGAATTTAATTCAATCTTGCAAAATGATTCAAGAATGGTCGCAAGATTCTTGAAAAAAAGTACATTTTGATTCCATTTAATTTGAATACCATTTTTCTATGTTACACAGCTGGTTCACGGAAGGCTATTATGTCGCTTAGTATCTAACTCTATCGTACAAGTAAATAAATGAGCAAACATTTCTATTAGTTCGTAAAAATCTGTAAGAACCAAGAAGATTATCTACTAAGTATATAATAAGGTAGATAATGAAATATGATTTGTTCCAAAGTTATTTACTTCACAATATAATTAGTTATCTGTATTTTTTTCTCCGTATTATTTTTTCAGATAAAATAATATTAAGAAAGCTCGAGTAGATAATTCCAAGTAATGTGATGTAGAAATAACATACAAGTATTATAAAAAAATCCTTTAACAAGGTTAAATTATAATAAGTAAGTAAATAATGGATTTCAAACAACAGTTCTCAAGTCTTTTTACGTTTGTTCGCGTACTTTTTTTTATTCGTAAACCGATTCTGATGCTTCAAAATACAAATTTTAAGTTATTTGTAGATATACCACCTGCTGGGCTCAGCCCGCATATGTTGGATGAAAATCTGCCTGGAGCAGTGTCGTGGAGTAAGCTCCAAAACTTCTCCTCAAAAGGAGGAATCAGATATTTTATGGCCAAACAGCAATGCTTAGTATTGTTGTGTTCTGATTAAAAGGGTGAGTGAACCAGTGTAACTGAAATAAGGGACACAACATTATAGTTCCCAAGAGTGGCGCATGGCGCATGCAAGGAATGTTTAATATGTCTTACATAGCCGATGTTTATAGGTAGTGAATATACCATCAGGTGGCCCATTTTGCTACGTCCACCTACCTAATTTATACAAAAAATATCAATATTTATATCAACCGTACCTGCTATTAAAAAGAAAAAAAAAATAATTATAATATTCGCATAATTTAAAAGAGCGTCACCCGAGACCCTCGCCAGCTAAAATTCGAATCCTTGGACTTAAAAAGTCAAGTAATTGGCGTTTTTTTTTTTTATCTCGTTAAGGATCACCGCCGGATTAGGTCGTACTAACTTAGTTTAAATTATACAAAATTACAGTAATATTATTTCAAGTGCCGTCTAAAATGACCTGTTATTAAAAATTGATGGTCTCCCTTTATATTTTTATGTGACATTAATGCGAGTCCTTGAGCTTGGGGTTGCCAGGCTTTTGAATATAAAAAAGCGGACTCCGTACATTTTGACCAACAACCGGACGTTATATTTTAAAAGTCAGACGTACTTTTAATTTTATTTTTTTTATAGTATATGTAGGTAGGTAAGCATATGGGCCAACTGATGGTAAGTGGTAAACAACGCCCATAGAAAGCATTGTACATTTCGTTAAAACAAAATCGCCATTGCGCCACCTACCTGAGATGATAAATTCATCCAATTAAAATTAAATCTTGTGTTAAGAGTGCAGGCAACCATAGCCAAGGATGAGATAGGACTGAATTTGTGATTTTTACTTCGTTAACCCGTAAATTATTGAACTACTGACACATCATTTTAATTCAATGTATATAAGAAAAAAGCTTAGTACCTTTTCTTTCACTGATTATCAAATAATTTTCTGCTTTCTTTATTCGATAACTATTGACAAGTTTTAGTGTTATCGTTATAAAAAATGAAATAAGGATTAGAAAAGTTAGAAACATGATAATTCATATAATATTTCCCTAAAATTTAAAAATATAGGACACGTCCGTGAAATGCATAAGAAGCCTGGTCACCATAATCGAGTTCATTTTGTCTTGTGTTTATAATTTTTGTCATTATCTGGTTTTATCTTTCATAATGGAAATTTTTAAAGTGGAAAACGCGTATTGTTTATTTTATGTGGGCAGTTTCATAATTCATCTTAATAAGGGACACCTATTTATCACTAGTAATGTATTGAAGGTACATTTTCAAGAACCAATATACAAATATAAATTGCTACAAGAAGAGATCATCCAGACCGATTTCGGCAACGGCGGACAATCTCAAGAGAAATTAGCTAACTGCGCAGGAGATATTATAGTGCACAATGTGTGCGTAAACACAGGTGCACTCTCTTTTCCTTAGCTCTCATAATTCGATGGGACGGCAATCCGACACGACCGGAAAGAGTTCAGGCGCAGGACCAACGGCTTAACGTGCTTTCCGAGGCACGGCAGTGTAGACACTTCCAACTTCCAGACTCCGGGCTGCTACTGAGAATTTTCTGACAGAAAGTTCGTCAGTACCAGGTACTTAGAGCAGACGTGTTATAATTCCTTTCCACTTTAAAATTCATTTTTTAATATATAAACCTACGTAAAATGTATTTAAATGCTGTTATTGTGATTTAAGTGTGTAACATATCCGATTTAAGGTCTAATTTAGACATAATTTCGCGATTTCTTTTTGTTTTTACGTAAAATAACTTAATTTTGAGTTGTGTGTGACTTTGAAGTGACCTTGCGTGTGTTATTTAAACAAAGGATCTTGATCAAGAGCTTTAACTCAGTAAGCTTACTTTACAAACCAGTTGACAAGTTTCGACCCACCAACTCAGTCGGAGCTGGCCCTGTGGTATAGGGGCTTGATTTTTACACCCTATCGTCGCAGTACGGTACAGGTTCAATCCCCAGCTGAACCGACAATTTTTCGTTTCTAAATTTATTTATTCTCATTAATATTGTAAGAATGAAATATTCGTGCTGCAATTTAACAACAGAAGGCGCCACTGTGAGGATGATTTGTACAAAATGTGGCAATAATTATCATTATAAATGCTTATATCCAACTGAGTCCGATGTGGTCCTACCTCACGATGTTAAAACTAAATGGGTTTGCCCGCAGTGCTCATTATCGATGCCAAGACAAACTAGAAAAGATAATACTCCAGTACGCGGTAATTACGGTTCAAAGATCCACGATAGTAACGAGAATATCACCGTGCGCAGGGGCGGTTCGTCAATGGTTGCATTCACACCAGAGACTAATGATGATTCTTTCTTGGATCAAGTTCGACTAATAATCTCTGCCGAAATCGCTGATTTAAAAACCGATTTTAAATTGTCTTTAACACCACTACAAAGCGAGCTAAAGGCATTAAAGGATGAATTCCTCAAAATAAAAGATAGTTTAGATTTTGTTAACGGTAAATTCGATGATTTCAGCAATAAAATAAATAAATGTGAATCTGACATTAAAATCCTGTCAAACAAGTGCTCAGAATTTGGCCAGCTTAAAACGGTAGTAGATTCAATACAGAAGGAAAATAATAACCGTGAACAGTGGGCAAGAAAATCGAATATTGAAATATATGGTCTACCAGAGAGAAAGGATGAAAACTTAATTTCCCTCTATAAACTGAACTGTGATACGGATATTGATTTCGTAACCAGAGTAGCTACCAAAAATAAAGAACATAAAAAAATTAAGCCCGTTATTATAAGGTTCCTTTGCCGTTGGAAGAAAGATGAGTTTTTAGCGAGAGTAAGAAAATTAAAACTAAAAGGCTGTGATATTGGATTTACTTCTAATAACAACTATATTTATTTCAATGATCACTTAACAAGTGCCAATAAAGCTCTCCTGCAATCAGTGAAAAAAGCGGCTAAAGAAAAGGGATACAGATTCGTGTGGGTTAAGAACTGTTCTATAATGGCGCGGCGTAATGACTCTAGCTCTGTATTGTATTTTACCGACTGTAATGATTTAAAAAAAATTGTTTAAGTGTTATTCTATTAATGCATAAGTGCCTAATTAGGATAATTTTTATTACATTTTATTTGCATGTTGATCGAGACGGTGATATTTATTTGTATTTATTATTTTATTATAAGGTTTGTGTTTGTTTACCATATTATTTTTTTAACCAATCGAGCTTACACTGGTGGACTTTGTTAATCAATGTAGAATTTATTTTTGGACATTTTAATGTATTCTTTAAGGGTCTTATGATTTTAATCTTAAACTGTGATTTTTATATCTTTATGTGTTATAATATTTTACCACGATCAATATGAATCTTAATATATTTTACCAAAATGTTCGTGGATTGCGAACTAAAACCAATGCTTTTTTTAGGAACTTAATACAGGAAGATTATGACATTATCTGTCTTAGTGAAACCTGGCTTCATAGTGATATTTTTAATGAGGAACTTTTCGACTCGCGCTACAGCGTATACAGAAGCGATAGAGACTACATTGCGCATGGTAGTAAAATGGGTGGTGGTGTTTTAATAGCTGTAAAATCTCACCTGTTAATAAGATCAACCGCCTCTCTTTCTCTGCTAAATTCTGCAGCTGATGTAGTTAAGGTTTCTATGCCTCTGTCTTTGGAGCCATCCTCTGCATTACTTCATATACACTGTTGTTATGCACCTCATGGTAAAAACCATTATGCAGCTTTGTGTGAATATTTTGAATTGGTTTCCAAAGACCTTCTATCTAATCCTAATGATATAATCCTAATTGTAGGCGATTTTAATGTTTCTACAGCGTCTTGGGTTCATGAAGGATTATTTATGAAATTATCAAACTGCTATGATGACGATATATTTATCAGTACTTTATATAATTTTCTTAATTTTAATAATCTTAAACAATTTAACTGCGTTCCTAATAAGGATGATAGGTATCTCGATTTAATTATTAGCAATAGTGAGTGTCAAATATCTAAAATTTCTCCGTTAGTAGCTGAAGATAATTATCATCCTGCTTTGAATGTAAGGATTAATGTTACCACATCGAAGATTCTTCGTAGTGCTAATCGCGTTATACGCTTATTTAGACAAGCGGATTATGAAGCTATTAACAAGGCTTTAGAAAATATTGATTGGTTAGACTTATTAAATGACACTAATATATCTTCTTCAGTTGATATATTTTATCAAACTATTAATACTGTTATCACAGACTTAATCCCGACAAAAACCATTAAATATGATAATAGATATCCATTTTGGTATTCCAAATCTTTAATTAAAGTCATAGCCGAAAAACTTAAGTATCATCGCAAATGGAAGTCATATGGCAGGTTATATGATTACGATACATTCAGTATATTACGTGAGCGTCAAAAGAGAGCACAAGTCACGTGTTACGACGATTATATTGCTGCATCCGAAAGAAAAATTAAAAGTAACAGTAGGTTTTTTTGGAGTTTTGTGAAGTCAAAACAGACAACGAATGGTATTCCCGATACCCTAACTTACGGAAGTAGGACTGTTAGTCGAGGCACTGATATATGCGACACCTTTAATGAATATTTCAGTTCGGTTTTCACCACGTCGAATGCTGGAGGTTCAAACAGTCACCCAAAAGCTTTGTCTTTTAATAGCTTAAATATAGGATCAATAAGCATTTCACTGCAAGCTGTTAAGAAATACCTCAAAAAGCTTGATGTTAATAAAGGCCATGGGCCAGATGGTTTGCCTCCTATATTTTTAAAGGAATGCTCTGAAACTCTTGCTATGCCCCTTTATTTATTTATTATTTAACAAATCCTTAAACTCGGGTGAAATGCCTGCGTTGTGGAAGCGCTCATACGTTGTTCCCATATTGAAGTCTGGTGACAAACACGTTGTCCAAAACTACAGGCCCATATCTAAGCTTTGTACAATAGCAAAACTCTTTGAAAAAATAATATATGATAGCATCTACCCTATGCTGAGACCTTTGATTATTAAAGAACAGCATGGCTTTATTGATAAAAGATCTACGGAAACTAATGTGACAGAATTAATCCACCGCGTCATAACCAGTATGGACAGGGGATACCAGGTAGACGTTGTGTGTACCGACTTCTCCAAAGCCTTCGATAAAATTTCACACTTCATTCTCGTTCGTAAATTGGAAGAGGTCGGTATACACGGTGATCTGCTTCGTTGGCTCTCTTCCTATTTATTAAATCGAAGTCAGGCGGTTGCGGTAAGAGGTTACTGCTCCTCATTTGTTCCGATTTCCTCAGGTGTTCCTCAGGGCTCTCACCTCGGACCATTACTATTCAATTTATTTATTAACGATGTCCAGAGCATCATCAAGCACTCGACTACACTTTTGTATGCTGATGATATGAAAATATTTCTCGAAGTTGAATCACAATCTGACTGTTTGTATCTACAAGAAGACCTCAATAGATTATTTCAATATTGCTGTGATAACCAGTTACTTCTTAACATTGATAAATGCAATGTAATATCTTTTTCGAGAAAACGAAAACCGATAGAATTCAGCTATCACTTAAATGGTATAAGTCTAAGACGGGTATCCGAGGTGAGAGATTTGGGGATATACCTCGACAGTAAACTCACATTTAATGCACATATCAACCATGCTGTTGCAAAGGCTTATCGGGTGCTTGGATTTGTACTCAGGATTGGCAAAGACTTCAGAGGCTTGGAAACTTTAATTATTTTATATAATGCATATGTTCGCTCAATTCTCGAGTATGGGTCCGTGATCTGGAATCCTCAATATAATATCTACACTGACAAGTTAGAGAAAGTTCAAAAAAAATTTGTTAAACACCTTGAGTTTAAAGTACAACAAAGTGCTTCCTATTCTTGTTCCTATAATTTATCACCTTTGGCCGACAGACGCATATTGAGAGATCAGGTTTTCTTATTTAAAGTTATAAGGAATCTAGTTGACTCCCCTTACCTTTTATACAACATAAATTTTAAATGTCCCAGACTAAGTTCTCGCCACCAGTGTCTATTTGATGTACCTACTACAAGAACCAAATTCACACAAAACAGTTTAATATTCCGATCTTGTAGGAACTATAACAAATACTTTTCTAGTGTTGACTTATTTGTAAGCTCACTAAATTATTTTAAAAAATTAATTAAAAATGTTTTAGATAATCTTAATTAGAGTTACTTTTAAAGAGGATGTAATTTGATGTGTTTTTATTAATTTATTATTGTTAACATTATTTTATTTTAATTAAATGCTTTTCTCTTCAGATTTTATATTAGGTTAGATTAGTTAATTAATATATTTAATTAAATTCATATCATTGTATTCAAATTGCTCTAATTCTGTATTATTTGTAAGTGGAAACTTAATTGGTATCTGTATTATCTTTTTCAATCATATATCTGTGTATTATGTTACTGTTTGTTTCCCAAATAAAATAAAATAAATAAATAAATAAAATAAATAGAAAAACCCAATAACTATTTATTGGCCCGACCTGAGAATTGAACCCAGGACCACCGGTTCTGCCACTAGACCAACGAGGCTGTCAAATTACTACAATAACGCTACAGTCAAACCCACCCCGTGGTTATTCTAACAAGCGTGAACTCACAACCATATCCATCAGGATTGCCGCTTATACTCACAGAAAATCTTTTTGTTTTACTGATGGTAGGAAACCGGCAATTGATCAACAGTAACCCTTTATTAAGCGATATTACTCGAGAGGTCCGTACGCCGCGACAGTCCGAGCACGAATGAACAAACATATGACCTACCCAACCAATGTTTCGATACCACGAAATTAGTTGTGAGTAATAATTTTATACTTTTCTTAAATAATCATGGAAATAGTTATTTGGCAGTTTCATTATCAAGATAGTTAAGAATATTTTAAAACTATTAATTAACCAAAAAGAGAATTTGAATAGTAATTTAGTAGTATTAACTGTTGTTGTTATCTGGAAACGGTTTTTCACCGATATATTCACTATTATTTGATGACCAATTTAGACCACAGCGGCCAATCTCAAGAGAGACTAACCAACTGCTCAGGCACATAGTGCACAAGTGTGTGCGCGAAGACAGGTATTTCTTCTTCTTTCTATTCCTTCACTCTCATTATCCGATGATACGGCAAATCTGACACGACCGGAAACAGTTCAAGCACATGACACCACCACAAACACAGGTGCTCTTTTCCTTAGCTCTCATAATCCGATGGGACGGCAATTCGACACGACCGGAAAGAGTTCAGGCGCATGACCAACGGCTTAACGTGCTTTCCGAGGCACGAGAATGTATACACCTCCATCTTCGAGACTCCAGGTTGCTACTGATTCTTCAACAGAAAATACAATACATTTATATCGGCCTTATTTAATCTGGGGTTCGAAACCAGGATACCGAATCTAGCCACCAATAAGACCAACAGTCGTTACAAGAGTGTGCTGACTGATTCAACCAATTTTTCTTGCATTCTGATTTTGTTAAGTCGCAATAACCGCGATAACACATCTCTACACGTGTTCCTCGGTCGTATAAATCACGCAGCAGGCCTTGATTTACTGCGCAATGCACTGTTTCACTTATTTGTCTGGTTCTCATTGTTCCGTTGAATGAAAATTTTACCAAATTTCAAAATAACAACGCTTTCGTAAAGTTGGACGTTGGATTTGGAGTTTGTTTTTTGTGTTATATTGTATTCGAGTTAATCCTACCATTAAAATATTATTAATTCTATTATAATTTGTATCATCAATTTATACAACATTTATTTATATTAAAGCCTTAAATAAATAAAAATAAAAATAGTTACTGTACAAATCGTGACCGCGTGGAATGGTGGCAAGAATGCCTGCAGCATTTCCCCTTTGAATCGCTATTCCGATTATCTGAGCGAAAAATGAACCAAAAAATTAGTTCTTGTATATATTATGAGACTAGCCTATTGGTGTGGTTGGTAAGATTCACGCCGCAGGTCGTGGGTTCGATTGCCACCCAGAACAGACATTTGTGTGCATGAACATGTCTGTTTGTCCTGAGTCTGGGTGTAATTATCTATATACATATGTATTTACAAAAGAAAAGTAGTATATCAGTTGTCTGGTTTCCATAGTACAAGCTCTGCTTAGTTTGGGATCAGATGGCTTTGTGTGAATAATGTCCCAGGATATTATTATAAAGCATGTTCAGTTGTAATGATATCGTTATCCTAACTAATGAAAATACAACATCTAATATGGCATTTTATGAAAAAATAATCGCACAAATATCATGAATACAAAAGGTTATTTGTGTTTTGAATATTTGTTAGTTCTTCAAGCTTTATCGCAGCCAAAATATGACATATTTTAACCTTGTTATCCAGTTTAACTGGACCTTCGATTATAACGTGGGCGAAGCCACGGGTGATTTGCTAGTTAATTCAAAATTCAAAAATCTTTATTCAATGTAGAAGTGTTACACTTGCTTATTGATTGTCATAAATCTACCACCGGATCGGAAATAAACACCTCAGACCTGAGAAGAACCGGCGAAAGAAACTCAGCGGGATGTTTTTTGACTCATCCTTAAAATAATAGACAATTTACACAATAATATTCTTATTTATTTGAAATGCCCTGGATAATAATTTAAATACGATTTTCAATGACAATATCAAACGTATAAACACGCATACAGTCCGCCCTTATTAATAAGAGTCAGAAATAACTTTAAAAAAAAAGTAACAGCCTGTGAATGTCCCACTGCAGATCTAAGGCCTCTGCTTTTTTTGAGGAGAAGGCTTGAAGCTTATTCCACCACGCTGCTCCAATGCGGGTTGGTGGAATACACATATGACAGAATTTGAGTAAAATTTGACTCATACAGGTCACCTCACGATGTTTTCCTGCACTGTCAAGCACGAGATGAATTATAAGCACAAATTAAGCACATGAAAATTCAGTGGTGCCTGCCCGGGTTTGAACCCACGATCGTCGGCTTAGATTCATGCGTGCTAGCCACTGGGCCATCTCGGCTATTGAAATTACTTAGTCAGAAACAATTAACAGTTACTTAATTATTACAAACAGTTTTTATTTAAAACAGAAAATAAAACTTCACTTTAAGATTATGTTCCATGTTTAAATAAAGTTAAAAAGTTGATATACACATGATATTTTCAACCCGTCGCGCGGTATAAATCACGCTGCGTGCCCGTTATTTATGACTACCGGCTTCACACGGCTGCGTTTGTTGATCTTTTGTTTAAAAAGATTCGACGATTAATCTCATGTTTCTAACGTTGATTAATATATGATTAATTAATTTAATAAAGCTAATTACGTAATAGACCAATACCGTTCATGATATAGCCAGATTTGTAAATTTTACGTTGGTTTTAGAGTCTGGCTATTATTATAGGATAAAAAAACATTATCCTTCTAGAATAACTCTCAATAATGTCTGGTGGTAGGGTTTTATGCTAGCTCGTCTGGGTACCACCCACTAATCAAATACTCTACCGCAAACCAGCAGTACTTGGTATTGTTGTGTTCCAGTTTGAAAGGTGAGTGAGCCAGTGTAATTACAGGCACAAGGAACATAATATCTTAGTTTCCAAAGTCGGTTGCGCATTATCGATGTAAGCGATGGTTAACATCTCTTACAATGCCAATGTCCATGGGCATCGGTGACTATTTGCCATCAGGTCGCCCATATGCTCGTCCGCCTAACTACACAATATTTTTTTTATTTAATATATAAATATTTACTACCATACGTAAAAGGTTTTTATGAATCAGTTTTCAATAAACGATGGAACAATTTTATTGAATATTTTTATACAGTATTTCATTATATTACACTCACGCTATCTTATATGTTGAATTTATTTTCGGGTCATTTCGTAAACGAAACATAATTAAGAGAATATATATAACATAATATGTTATTGTATTACAGAACGCATTATCTAATACAATAGAGTAACGATGTGGTACTGACCACCTGATATCACATTTACCGGTTATTAGGTAACAAGGGACATAGTAATGAATAGAATCGTCTAGTGTGAAATAATTTATAATAAGTATAAGACGAGACCTCTAAACATATCGTAGGTCTATCACGTATTTTGTTTAATGTTTCTATATGAAGAACCAGTCTTAGTTTTGCCATAAGATTGATGAGAAATTTGCAAATAATACAAGGAACTGATATTGTTTGCCATGGAATAAGCTCTAAACCTTATCCTCAAAAGAGGAGAAGAGGCCTTAGCCCAGCAGTGGGACATTCACAGGCTGATACTGTTGTTTGGTTACCGTATGTGCTTAGCTCTTCAAAATGTGTATGTTATAAGCTTGCTAGTAAATGATATCATCATCATCAACAATTTTTTGTCCACTGTTGGACATAGGTCTCTCCAATGGCAATGATATGGTAGATACAAAATTTTAAAAGTCTGACAGTCGGCAAGACTGTCAAGTGGGCCACCTAGTGGTCACCGAGACCCACAAACATCGGCACTGTAAGGAAAATTTACCATCCCATATACCATCAATGCGCCACCATGTACTAAGATATTACATCCTTGATACCTGTTACACTGGCATTCGCCCTTCAAACAACATGAGATGAGTGGTACCCAAACGGGCATAAAGTCCTACCACTACGTAAAGTTATAGTATTTGCTACGTGATGTTAGTTGCTTCGCGTGTCAATATAACAAGCATATTTAAACAACTGGCGACATGCTCGCGTCTCGACTACATTAAGCCAAGTAAATGCATTCCAACGAGGAAACACTCCTAGTATTCTCACGATCATTTACTCAGTTATTTACTCAGTCGATGTTAATGAATTTACTTTAATAGAGTCAATAGTAAATTTAACTGTTAAATTCGTAATTTTGCTCATCTTAACATATAATTTCGTCTGTATAAGATTTATTTTGTACATATTTGTATGTAAGTTTCTATTATAGTCTCTCTATCGATCTTGCATTGGCTTGTATGAAAGAAATGGGTATTTTTCTTTTATAAGTTGTCGGACCAGCATATGGGCCACCTGATGGTAAGTGGTCACCAACACCCATAAACAATGACATTGTAAGAAACGTTAACTATCGCTTACATCGCCAATGTGCCACCACCCTTGGGAATTAAGATGTTATATCCCTTGTGCTTGTAATTACACTGGCTCACTCACCATCTAAACTGGAACACGACAATACCAAGTACTGCCGTTTTGTGGTAGAATATCTGATGAGTGGGTGGTACCTAACCAGACGAGCTTGCACAAAGCTCTACCACCAAGTAACCGACCCTTTTACTACACGTTAATCTGTTCTCGGCATCTGTAATATGTGCTTGTAGTGAAGAATAAAATTTAAAAAAAGTCAATTCATTTTAAGCTTCTTAAATTTCTCGATATTATAAACATTTCACTTTTTGAAGCCGAGGTGGCCCAGTGGTAAGAACGCGTGAATCTTAACCGATGATCGTGGGTTCAAACCCAGGCAAGCACCACTGAATTTCATGTAATTAATTTGTCATTTCATGTACTTGATGTGTTTATAATTCATCTTGAGGAAACCTGCTTGTATCAAATTTCACTGAAATTCTGTCACATGTGTATTCCACCAACCCGCATTGTTGCAGCGTGGTGGAACAAGCTCCAATAATAATCAACTCATAAAGAAGAGAAGAGGCCTTAGCACAGCAGTGGTGCATTCACAGGCTGTTACTGTACTGTTCTGTAAAAACATTTAACTGACTCATATTGAGGTTCGACCCTGGAGCTCACGGTCTGGTCAAATAAGTCACAACACCAGTCTAGTATAAACGATATATATTTTATTCACAAGAGCGACTCCATAGTTTTCACTACTATACGCACTGCAGACAAAATTTAACCGACGATTACGAAAAGCGCTTATGAACTAAAACGTTCATCGGAGACCTAGTTTACTGTTTTGTTTAATCACGTGATGAATGTTATATTTTTTTATTATGTATATTACATAAGTATAATAACAGATTATATTTGTTGTAGTAACTCTTTGTTGAAGTACCTACCTAGTGGGATATGAGGTATCCCATGAGTAATTCCTTACACCGTTGATTACCTGGAAGATATCGCTATGTAGCGATAAGACCGTCAAAGTTGTATGCAATTTTTTTTTATTGTATAGCAAATAGGCCACCTGATGGCAAGTGGTCACCAACGCCCATAGACATGGCATTGTAAGAAATATTAACCATCAATAACAAGAACACAACAATAACAAGTACTGCTGTTTTGCGGTAGAATATCTGATGAGTGGGTGGTACCTACCCAGACGAGCTTGTACAAAGCTCTACCACCGAGGAAAGTTAGATTATATTCATTTAATGTTATGTAATTTTTGAAGTGTAGTGTTTAGGCGCGTTGCGCTGGTTTATCGTAGGGGATGGACTGGTGGCTTCGCGTCATCGACATACTAATGTTAATATAACGAAATCGTTGAAAGTTCAAATACTATCAGTATATAAACATATAAATAATATAATGCGTATTTGCTGTATTAATATTTTGTACAAGTTTGCGACATACTTTGTATTTTGATAAATAAAATGCTATATAGTAAAAGGGAATTGAATTTTTATATGGAATGCCAATAGATGTGCAAATTGGACAAATATATTTAACAGTTTCAAGTTTTCACTGCTATCGGCAGTCCGTATGACTGCCTGTTTTATTTTTCTCTGTGATTTACGATAAATTATAAAGTAAATTGTCGTTGAAATATCAAATTCACATGTTTAATGACTTATACTGGCTTTGTAATATTACACGTAGATTTATAGCTTAATTTGTAAATTATGTCATTTATATTAAAGTTGTAATTTAAGTATTAAATATTTTTTTAGACTCCTTAGATCAACATACAATGTATATTACGTAAGACGTAGATTTTATTGTCAAATAGATTTCGCTCGCCTCGTTAGCGTGTTGGGGGTGTTCGTTGGTCTTGAGTTTAAGATATGAAAACTCTCGGGGTCCAAGAAATTGTTTCAATAAATCAGCGATTAAAACGTAACAGACAGTCAGACTTACTTTGCATTTATAATATAAGTAAACATAACAGTGACGAGCATTTTCCTTCGAAACGAAGTGTGAAGAGGCATCTTGCGGGCTGGCAAGGCGGGGGCGGCTAGTGCAGATCATTCTTTCCGACTGTACTAGTTCTCGTCGCATTTGGACTCTACTACCACTTACCATCAGGTGGAGTAGACTCATTTGCCGTCTCGGGATATATATAAAAAAAGAATAAAGTCAGTCGATTAACATCTTCGTCTTGAAAACTAAGTTACAAAAAAGTTCGTAGTATGAGTATGCTAGTTAACTATATAGTTATTTACTTTTAGATTCCTTCCATATATATATAACGGGACGTCGAGAAGCCGGGCTCGAATCTAATAGCTGATTCGTGAATTCGTTAGTACGGGAATCCATGGTGGGCGTTATACTTCAGGAAACGTTAACATATGTGGACAGCATTGTTCTTTTGTTACAATTTTAATTATACAAACACTTATTACTTGAACAATTACGGATTACACAAATAGTTAGCGTGAGTGTAGTGAAATGTTTGTAATTTAGAACCAATGCGAATGATCACCGCGTACAACCGCTGTCCACCAGTCCATCATTGACATGACGTTCGCCGTGACAGACACAACTCCATTCGGTGTTATCCACTCTAATAAACTAAACAATAATTTACTAACGATGAAAATATACAAAATTAATTGATTTTCATTATTTAATATTGTCTCGCGCCGTTATATGTATATTTAGCTCGGTTTCGCAACTAACTTCTTAGTGTTAAATTTTTTAAAATAAAATATATAGGCGGACACATATGGGCCAGATGTTAAATGGTCATGTTCGTCTAATGACATTGGTGCTCTACTAAATTACTATTAAAGACACGTACCATTACATAATATTGTCAATATTCATGTCAGGTATATATACACATAACGTCACGTCAGATTTTATCTATCAATCCTAGATCTGGATAAAACATGTGAGATAGTTATTTTCAGATATTTTCTAACTTGTGACGTTCTGTCGCATTCAACGCGTTTTCCAGGGTTGAGCAAACGAAATGTATTAAAATAATTCCAATATAATCATTAAAATTTCCCTTTGTTCCAAATGAGTTGTTGTTGTCATAGCATTTCAATCAGTGTTTTATTGATTGACAGCTAAGCACGTTAAATGTTTTTCTTGCATAGCCTGCTGGTTGTGCAATTCAGCTGGTATTGGACGATGATGATCTTCTGTCCGATTTTGACCATGGGATTTGGCCAATCTCATGGGAGACTAGCCAACTCCACAAGATATACTATAGTGCAGAATTGATTCATTTTTATTTTTTATTTTGGTAAAAATAATTACTGTACAAATCGTGATCGAGTGCAATGGTGGCAGGAATGCCTGCAGCATTTCCCCTTTGAATCGCAATTCCGATTATCTGGGCGAAAAATGAACCAGCCCTCCTGTCGCCAGTAGAGGCAATAAGACGGGGTGTAATATTTTGGATGAATTTTTTTGCATTACTCAAAGGTTTTAACTGCAAACGGAACAAAAATATAATTTGGAATAAGAGACGAATATTTGTTACGTTTGTTCGCTTAATTAGTTATTTATGAGAAGAAGCGACATCGTTAATAAAGAAGAGGTGTTAAAGGAAATGGAACCTGTATCTCATAAATTCAAATGTTTATCTTTTCCCTTTTTAATTAGTTGTATAAATTATACATTATTAATTGTTATAAAACTCAATGACTGGTGACCAATTGATCACTATGCACTAAAATCGCTATCGTTCTACCTACATGGTGATGAAGCAACCCTGACACATGTCGATACATGCGACAAGACTTTAAAGTGAAGTCGTAAAACATATTTGAAAATATATTGAAACTGTCCCTCCTGTTTATACCGCCATTTTGATTAATATACTACATTTAAAAATGTTTCACATTACTATAACTATGTTATAAAGTAGCCTGATCATTGCCGGTTCAGCAAAGGCCACGGTCTCGTTTTAAGAACTGATAACTGATTCGAAAGAAAAGTATAGAGACCTAGCATGGAGACCACGAATTGGAAAAAGAAGCTTAGGATTCCCCCTAATAATTCAAATTCAAATTCAAAATACTTTATTCAATATTGAAGTATTACACTTTCTTGTTGATAGTCAATTTAGAAACTACCACCGGTTCGGAAAAGAAATACCCAGCCCTGAGAAGAACCGGCGAAAGAAACTCAACGGGATGAGTATTTTTTTTATTTTTTATTGTATCATGTAATGTTTACAAAAAAAAAACAAAAATTAAAATAGATTTTTTTTTATTTTTTTATTTAACGGTTGGCGGACGAGCATCTGGGCCACCTGATGGTAAGTGGTCACCAACGCCCATAGACAATGGCAGTGTAAGAAATGTTAACCATCGCTTACATTGCCAATGCGCTACCAACCTTCGGAACTAAGATGTTATGTCCCTTGTGCCTGTAATTACACTGGCTCACTCAGCCTTCAAACCGGAACACAACAGTACCAAGTACTGCTGTATTGCGGTAGAATATCTGATGAGTGGGTGGTACCTACCCAGACGAGCTTGCACAAAGCTCTACCACCAGGTAGGTATTAAGTAGATACCACAATATATCCATAAGAATTTTCATCAAAATCGATTCAGTTGTTTAACCGTAAAAGAGTAACATACAGACAGACCGAATTACAATCGCATTTATTATTACTTTATTAATAAAAAAGCATATAATTAATAATTGTCGTTTTGCACGATATATAATAATTCATTGTATTATAGTACCACACATATACATTAATCGGTAGCAAATAACTATTAAGTTTCTTATCAGTTCTTGATTGCTATGTATACGAGCTTGTACAAAGCTCGAAAACGACTCATCAAGAGATCTCCTAGTATGCGTCCGATTGATTCGAAATTTGTCACCGACGTAGACGCTCACTAAGAACGGATTTTACGCAAATCCTTTATAATTTATTTTTTCTGATTTACTCGCCCGAAGCCGGGGGACGATTAGCTAGTTATAAATAATAGTCACAATATAAAATTTTATAACAAACACGTCATCAATCAATCAGATAACTAATCGAACAATAGTAATGACATGACAAAGAGCTATACAGTAACATCCATAGAGTAATATTGTTATAGAGAAAGTATGCTGGTGGTAGGTCTATGAGCAAATAGAGTTTTGCGGTAGAGTATCTGATGAGTGGGTGGTACCTACCCAGACGAGCTTGCACAAAGCTCTACCACCGAGTAAATACTTATAAAATCGTTGGAAATGAATGATTATTATCAACGGACAGCCAAAACTACTGTTTACTGAGTTACACTGGCTCACTCACCCTTCAAACCGGAACACAACAGTACCAAGTACTGCTGTTTTGCGTTACAATATCTGATGAGTGGGTGGTACCTACCTAGACGAGCTTGCACAATGATCTACCACTGAGTAAATTCGTGTTTATAATATTGTAATGATTATTATGAATTAATTATTGCCTCGTATATATATAAGTAAATTCTTTACTCAAAGCTTTAATTTATAATTATTATTGTATATGTTGTTGATCCTAATTAAATAAATAAATATGAGTATGCATACATGTATTTAGATGACTAAATAAAACAGCCTCATTAAGTGATACAAGTGGCAAATCCCGTAGTTTTCAATTCTTATTCCAATGGCATTTTTTACCATAACATCGTACTCATATATTATAATATAAAAACAATCGATATCGTTTCACAATTAGTGGAGATATCCACAACAAAAGTACAAATAAAATAAATCGAAATAACGAACCATTCTGTAGTTGTAACTTGTAAATAAATAATAACATATTTTTCGCTAATTGAATCCACCAAATGCTACATGCTGTGTATTTTGTTTTGCTATTATTGAATTCGTGACAACGGATATAAATAATAAGAAGGTAAGCATTACGCTACTTATTTGCCATATTAGAGATACACTTATATTGAAAGCTGAGCGGTAAGATATAGGTCATATTTGCTCAGTGGTTATAGCACGTGGATCTTAATCTAAAATATTGGGTTCAATTCAGCCCCACTGAATTTTATTAAGCATGTGTTGTGTTTGTAATTCATCTCGTGCATATATTACAAAGCTGTTAATTAACATTTTTATAGTGGGAAATGAAACTGATCGCAGGCAATATTGGTCAGATGTGACGTCTCGTCACTGTGATTGTGATTCCGGCCTCTTGCTCAAAAGTTTGTTCGCTTTTTTACAGAAAAGGCAGGCAGACGTGCATTTTAATTCGCTTGCATCGCTAATGCGCCACCAACCTTGGGAACTAAGATGCTATGCCCCTTGTGCCTGTAGTTACACTGGCTCACTCACCCCTTCAAGCGGAACGCAACAATACTATATATTACTGTTTAGCGGTGGAATATCCGATGAGTGGGTGGTACCTACGAAAGCGAGCTTGCACAAAACCCTACCACCAAGAAACGTTTTATGAATAAGGTTATTAAGCATTTAAAAATGATGTTTACTCTATATTTATCTACTCTGTACCGTCGTGTGCCCGCTGTCACAGTTTGTCAACATGCCAACGCATGGAAGTGGATATATTCCAATGAACTTGATATTATTCTTAAGCAAATATTATTTACCTAAAGCGAAATTTAGGAGCGAGGTGCAATATGGAAATTTAATTTTCTTTAATGTGAACCACTATCGGCGCCCTTTGGGGGTAGAACCGACTCGTATGCCTTGTACCTCAAACGGCATCGGTCTCTGCTAGGTGAGAGCGTTGTACGCATACTATATATTTCCTTGATATATTATTGTGATAATAAGAAAAATATATGAATTTTATTAGAGTGAATTAAAACTATTAATTTTTTGACTCCACATTATTATATATTTATTTTTATTAATTTCTAGTTCCGTCCCGTGATAGAAACGCTTTTTTTATTATTTTCAAACTTTCATTGTAGCTGATTGGCCCAATTAGTAGTAAACATGGCTCTCTTTTCATTGATACATTTTTTTCGATAAAATATATAGGCGGACAAGCAAATGTACCACCAGATGGTAAGTGATCAACACTGCCCATTGATATAGGCACTGATAAAAATATTAACCATTGCCAATGCTTAGTGGTAGAGCTTAGTGCAAGCTCGTCTGGGTATGTACCACCCACTCATCAGATATTCTACCGCAAAACAGCAGTACTTGGTATTATTGTGTTCCGGTTTGAAGGGTGAGTGAGCCGATTGGTGATGTAAGCGATGGTTAACATCTCTTACAATGCCAATGTCTATGGGCGTTGGTGACCACTTACCACCAGGTGGCCTATAAGCTCGCCAGCCAAACTACGATATAAAAAAAAAGTATGATGGCTATACTAATTCAAATTCAAAATACTTTATTCAATATTGAAGTATTACACTTTCTTATTGATAGTCAATTTAGAAACCACCACCGGTTCGGATACAATGTCTAATATATTCCCATGGTTGGTGGCGCATTGGCGATGTAAGCGATGGTTAACATTTCTTACAAAGCCAATGCCTATGGGCGTTGGTGACCTATCTACCTATGCTATAAAAAAATGCACCACCAACCTTGGGAACTAAGATGTTATATCCTTTGTGCCTCTAGTTATAATGTCTCACCCATAACACTGGAACACAGCAATACGTAATTACTGTTTGGCGGTAGAATAACTGTTGAGTTGGTGGTACCTACACTTGCACAAAGCCCTATCTTCAAGTAAAAGATCATCACAATTTCATGCTAAATCTCGTGTTTACGATAAACGTAAAATAATCCTATTTGTAATAAATATAATTCGATTTTGTATATGTGAAAGTGTCATTAATATAGAGTGTCAATTGACATCGACACGCAAGTGTTCAATGGCGCGCTTCGACAGCCTCTATGTCATGTACGTGCAAGTCGATACAAAGGGAGATTGCGTGTCTTGCAATTTATTACGTCATCGGACACCGTTCGGGCAATATATGTTGAGGAATTGACACTCGTTACGTATTAGAATAATCATTTAAAAGACACCGAAGTTATTTTTAATCTACTCTACTAAATCAGGTAACGTGTATTAGCTAATGTCTAATTAAAATAATTACTAAACCAATATATATATAACTTATACCACAAGATGTAGTACGCTTCGGAGAAGGTTTGTTTTTTTTGTACATAATATTATTATATAGTAGAAATATAAATATAATTGATTAATTTATAAACATTAAAAATATTTCCGTGAAACAGAAATATCGCCCGAACAGGGACTTGAACCCTGGACCCTTGGATTAAAAGTCCAATGCTCTACCGACTGAGCTATCCGGGCTGTGAAATGTACTGGCTAATGTGGGGTAGGTTATGTAGTGTAATATTAAGGATTTTATTTTAAGAAATTATTAATAATCTTTTTACCCCTCCAATCAAGGGTAAAACTTGTGTTAGGAGAGGGGACTATTTCCCATGGGGTCAGGACTAGAACTGTGACTTTTACGTCACTATTAACTTCCAATTGACTGCCTCGTTGGTCTAGTGGCTAGATATAAGGCCGCAGACCCGGTGGTCCTGGTTTCAATTCCCAGGTCGGGCCAATATGGTTATTGGGTTTTCTGTCAGAAAATTCTCAGTAGCAGCCCGGAGTCTGGAAGTTGGAAGTGTGTACACTCCCGTGCCTCGGAAAGCACATTAAGCCGTTGGTCCTGCGCCTGAACTCTTTCCGGTCGTGTCGGATTGCCGTCCCATCGGATTATGAGAGCTAAGGAAAAGAGAGTGCACCTGTGTTTGCGCACACACTTGTGCACTATAATATATGTCCTGCGCAGTTGGCTATCTCTCTTGAGATTGGCCGCCGTGGCCGAAATCGGTCTGGAGGACCTTAACTTTCAATTAAATCACATTTATAGCAGGTTCAATCCCGCGCAAAACTTTACGAAGATGACTATAATATTAGTCCAGATTACGTAACCAAAATAGTGGTTACAAGACCTGGGTTCATTATGAGCTGGTTAGTATCGGTGATATAGTGAGGTGGCGTTATGCCAGCCAAGGAATTAATTGATCTGTTAAGACTTCATTAAGTTACTTTGATTAATAGCCGTGTGCTTGGATGGCAAATTTATTATGTTTGAGGAATTCTAAATTTGAATTAATCTTATTTAATTACAGTACGTAATCTATACTACTATATAAATATATTGGTTCTGTCTGTACATTTTTTTTTTCACCAAATTTTGTGATAAGTAATCGTTTTATGGTTCAGTGATTCACATTATACTATTTTTTTTCATTTTAGTCTGTCTGTCTGTTTGTCTTCTTATAACTCAAGAACGGCTTGACGAATCTTGATGAAAATTGGTACACACAAAGAACATGTGATGGTGCAAATGTTAGGCCATTTATAAGATCGGTAAACCCTACGATATCTTATGAAAATTAATTTCAAATCGTTAATTACGTATTTCTTTACCAGTAGCCATATATGTGTGTATGTGTTTGTGTGTGTGTGTGTGTGTGTGTGGGTTTGTGTGTGTTATTATAGTAACAAAATAATTTATTATATTTTTATTAATTAATAGCTGTGCGTATAATCACCATTACTGTTTTTGTATAAATTGTCTAAAGTGTGACCATCTTAAAGATATCGAAAAAGATAATGACGACTGAAAGCTTTATGTATTACGATATGAACGATTTTAGACGATTATTTGATCCGTGCGAAGCCGGGACGGGCAGCCAGTTCAAAAAAAAGTGAATTAAATTGTGAACACGTGAAAAATGTAAGTTTTAGATATATATAGTTAGGTGACACCTTGGTACATACAACAGCGTTATTAAAAAAAAAGAAGCGCGCTAATTTAAAACCGCCGCCATCTCGTTAGTGCACATAAAGGTAAACGAATTAATTCATTATTGGCACGACTTGTGATTTGTGATGTGTTCAAATGTGTTATTTGGATTTAAAGAGTAATTGAGTGAGTGATTTACATCAATTGATATAATTGCATGTTCCATTTATGAATAGACCAATTCGAGGTTCTTATAAAATCAGTTTTCACTTCTGAATGCTAAATATATTTTATATTATTGGAATCCTGTCATGTCTTCTACACCACTGAAGCTCTCTCGTTATACCAATAACGAATAAACGACGTCATTGCAAAGCTACGCGTGTTTCACGCTATTTATTTGTCGCAAACAATTCGATATATAGAAGATCAGGTATTAAATTATATAATTTTTTTTATTTTTTAATAGAGTCGATATGATCTGATTTTTAAATATTGCCAGTTCAAAACTGAGCGAGCATTATTTTACCTGACGTTTTGACCCTGGGAGTTACTTCATCTACCATAAACGATAAAACTTTATCCAACGCAGGAAGAAACAGAAAAAGTATGATCACGGTTAATATTTGTTTTATATTATTTATTTATCATAAAGAATATATTTGTAAAACTTACGGCATATTTCAAATTAAGATTAAGAACGGAGGCATTTTTGACATAATTATAGTACTAGGTGGTAAAGCTTTTTG
Source organism: Nymphalis polychloros (assembly GCA_905220585.2). Taxonomy (NCBI): domain Eukaryota; kingdom Metazoa; phylum Arthropoda; class Insecta; order Lepidoptera; family Nymphalidae; genus Nymphalis; species Nymphalis polychloros. Next base: position 7,858,388 of record HG992267.1, read on the forward strand.
TTAACATCTTCGTTCCCAAGGTTGGTGGTGCATTGGCACTGTTTCATATTTCTTACATCGCCAATATCTATCGAGCGGTAGTTATCACTTAAAATGTTGCCCGCCCGTCAACCTATAACATAATATATATAATCAATTTTAAAGTCAAGTGTAGTTATTTTGAGGTAAGGCCGACTCCTATGCCTTGACGAGAAAGGGTATGACGCCTTGCTATGCCGCCATCGGCAGAAATCCTTGTGCGTTCTGTGCACATGTGCTTCGTTGCTATTTATTATTGTAATAATAAGAAAAGACAATTTATTTTTATTACGTATCGAAAACTAATTTCACTCGATATATATTTATTGCTCTTTAATAATAAATTATTTTAATAGCCATAATTTTCAATGTTTCACATCTGTATGGATGTTATAGAACAAGCTCGAAACTCACCGCAGAAAAAAGTCGTTAAATGTTAGAAGCTGACATGCTATATTACATTTTATTTATTATAATACTAGCTATGCTCCGCGGCTTCACCCGCGTATAATTAATAAAAATATAATAAATTATTTTATTACTATAATAGCACACACACACACACATACACACACACACACACATGGCTACTGGTAAAGAAATACGTAATTAACGATTTGAAATTAATTTTCATAAAAGACCGTAGGGTTTACCTATCTTATAGATATATTAATAGTCTAACATTTGCGCCATCACATGTTCTTCGTGTGTACCAATTTTCATCAAGATTGGTCAAGCCGTTCTTGAGTTATAAGAAGACAGACAGACAAAAATGAAAAAATTAGTATTCTGTGAATCACTGCATCATAAAATGATTATATATCACAAAATTAGGTGGAAAAAAAAATTACAGGCAGAGATTTATATAGTAGTATAGATTATAACATTACTCGAAATAGTTTACTCGGTGGTAGAGCTTTGTGCAAGCTCGTCTGGGTAGGTACCACCCATTCATCAGATATTCTACCGCAAAACAGCAGTACTTTGTATTGTTGTGTTCCGGTTTGAAGGGTGAGTGAGCCAGTGTAATTACAGGCACAAGGGACATAACATCTTAATTCCCAAGGTTGGTGGCGCATTGGTGATGTAAGCGATGGTTAACATTTCTTACAATGCCATTGTCTATGGGCGTTGGTGACCATTTACCATCAGGTGGCCCACATGCTCGTCCGCCAATCTATACAATAAAAAAAAAAAAGAATAGTTTGTCATCATGAGTTGGATGTCAACATTTCACGGGTGAGTAATTAAGTGCATTCTTACAGAATAAACGGCAGTGACCGTTTAAAATAATTTGCATTAATAAATAATGTTTTAGCTGAATTTTCTTTCGATATTCGACGCAGTCTTAGCGAGCTTGTTTTAGTAAAAACTGATTCATTTCTGCAGTCGGATTATCGGGAAATCTTTTAACTTCGTTTTTCTTGAGTTTAAACTCGCGACCAACTTCCATCACAATAAATCACCTTGACGTTAAGTGTGGTCGATCGCGACGATATACTTATTCGTTTTTTGATGTATGTTTTTATTCATTACTAGCTTATACATGCAGCTTCGCCTGCGAGCGATGTTTTTTCTATATCATTGACGTGTATGCATCGATTATCATAATGGTTAAATATAATGATAGACATGAAAAAGTTTACTAGCTGGTAGAGCTTTGCGCAACCTAGTCTGGGTAGCTACCACTCACTCATCAGATATTCAACCGCAAAACAGCAGTACTTGGTACTGTTTGTAGAATAGGCTCATACAAGATACATAAATTTTGGATTGATAAAATAAGATTAACTAATGAATTTCTTACTTTCCTAATTGGAATCCACATTCTGCAAAATTGTAACATTACGATTGAAAAGTACTTGTAAATTGTACTTGCATGAACTTTGACTTTAATACTAGCACGAGATTAAACACACTTGAAGCACATGAAATCGGGGTTGCACACACACGCACAATTTTCTTACACATGTATACATTTATTATATAGATATATTTAAAAGAAAGTAGCATTTATTCACTCGTTGTCATATCAGCTACATTGCTATTCACACTTTCCTACTTTCAATTCTATTAAGAATCAGCCTCAAAGGTTTCCTGGAAGAGTTTCTGTAAGCGATAGCGCCTTTGAAAGCTTTCGTATTGTTGGTTCTATGCTTTGATGATTAGAGTATATACCGAGATGACATAGCGAATAGTTCACACACCATGCGAACATAAATACAAATTCAATAGTTTTATTGTATTTTATGTACTTTCATTTCATCTTGGTGGTAAAGGACTTTATCAGGAAAACAGTTAGTAATTGATTGTTTTTCCCAGCGGTGGATCTGCTATGAACGTTACAAACGGATAAATATTTGTCTAATTTAATAACCGTATACATAATAAACATTTATTGTATTTGAGCTAATTATGAATAGTTCAATAATTATTCAGAAATATATAAGGTCGGCCACGGCGGCCAATCTCAAGAGAGATTAGCTAACTGCGCAGGAGATATTATAGTGCACAAGTGTGTGCGCAAACACAGGTGCACTCTCTTTTCCTTAGCTCTCATAATCCGATGGGACAGCAATCCGGCACGACCGGAAAGAGTTCAGGCGCAGGACCAACGGTTTAACGTGCTTTCCACTGCACTTCCAACTTCCAGACTCCAGGCTGCTACTGAGAATTTTCTGACAGAAAAACCCAAAAACTATTTATTGGCCCAACCTGGGAAATAAACCCAGGACCACCGGGTCTGCGGCCTTATATAGCCACTAAACCAACGAGGCCGTCATTCAGAAATATAGGAAATATGTGACTTGTATGGTTTTGAGGATATGAACAAAATTAGGAGATTTATAGAAAATTGTTCTGTGGCTTAAGTTCTTTACGATTATATATAGGTAGGCCAATGGGCCAAATGATGGTAGGTGGTCACCACTGCCCATAGACATTGAATATCATGCAACGTCTTGTCTCTAACTGTCATCACAGTTATTATAATTACTAGGTACTTTTGATAATTGTCCAATAATGGCGTATACACATTTTTGACTTGAAATAATATGAAAGGATTATTGTGAAATATTTTTCCTTTAACTAAACATCGGTAAGAAGTACGAGCAAGTGTAACTTCACCGCAACATTGACAAGTGACTTGAAGCGTAACTTTTTCACTTTCATCCGTGTCGAGAGGTCGTACTCACTTCACTGTGTTGTTTTTATGGGAAATTAATAGCACCATAATTTTAGTGTAAACTTTCAGGACATATATTATATAAAAAATCGGTAGTGATTAAAAAAAAACAGGCAGTCATAGGGACTGCCGATAGAAGTTAAAAATTAAAACTGTTAAATATATTTGTCCAATTTCCACATCTATTGGCACTCCAAGTAATAATTCTAACCCTTTTTATTACATAGCTTTTTATTCATCAAAATAAACATTATGCCGCAAACTCAGTACAAAATATTAATACAGCTTAATTTAAATAAAAATGAGTTAAAATCCACAATAATAATAACAAGTACTGCTGTTTTGCGGTAGAATATCTGATGAGTGGGTGGTACCTACACAGACGAGCTTGCACAAAGCACTACCACCAGTAAAATATTATTTGTATATACAGTATGTGTACTCCTAGTATTAACATAAATTTCAAAAATTATTATCCTCATTAATTTCCACAATACTTAAATTATTTGTACTTTCAACGATTTCATTATATTAACATTAGGATATCGGTGACGCGAAACCACGAATCTATCAACGCAACGCGCCTAATGAAATTTCACGTCAAAAAATGTCCTAATAATATAATGTTTTTTATAATAGAAGAATTAATATTTTTATTTAACCCCTCAAACCAGGATCAAACTTATGAGTTTTACATCACTAGTCGTTCTATCGACATATTCGTATACCATTTCGACTTTTCACGACATTTAGTTAATACCAATTACTCAAATCGGCTATGGTCACCCTACGCTCAACAAACAGCATCAATCAATCCGGTAATGACGTCACAGGTCGTTCACATGCCTCTTTGTTTAAAGATCAGTAATAGTTGTGTATGACGTCAAGTATAAACGATTAGCTCTTGGTAAAAGTCTTCATGCTTCGTGGTTATATTATGTACATATAGCAACAGTAACAGCCTATGAATGTCCCACTGCTGGGCTAAGGCTTAAGGAAGGTTTGGAGCTTATTCCACCACGCTGCTCCAATACGTGTCGGTGAAATACACATGTGACAGAATTTCAGTGAAATTTAACACATGCAGGTTTCCTCACGATATTTTCCTTCGCTGTCAAGCACGAGATGAATTATAATCATTAAGCACATGCAAGTCAGAGGTGCTTGCCCGGGTTTGAACCCACGATCATCAGTTAATTTTCACGCGTTCTAACCACTGGGCCAACTCGGCTTTGAAACAATAACAGTTATATATAAATACATATGTATAAAAATAAGCAAACTACCAAATGGGCGCCCTGCTGATATTTGCTCACCGCTTATATACATTGGCACTATAGGATCCCTTACATCAATGCGCCACCAACAATGGGAAGTAAGATGTTATATCCCTGATGCCTATACACTAGCATACTCACCCTTTAAACCGGAATATGACAATACTAAGGTATTGCTTTTTGACGGTAGGTTATGTGATAAATGAGTACCTATTTAGATGAGCTTGCGTAAAGCTTTACCACCAAGTAGAAGCAATCGGGTTACTTCTGCGAACTTCGAGACAGAAAATTCCAATTTCTTTAACTGGTCTTTGCAGAAGGAATAAAGCCAAGACCTCTAGATCTACAGCTTAAGTAATCGGTCGAACGATTTAGAAGTTGACGTATTGTAACGCTATCTAGCGACGAAATATGATGAATTGGATTATATAAAAACCATCTCCATACATTTTCATGATAATCAAATTGTGGTGAATTGTATTAATCTCAATCAGATACCCCAATATTTTTATAGTATACAAGCGGCCTGCCCCGACGTCGTCCGTTTTGAACAATTATTTTTTACGCCAATAATGACTTTAATAGGAAAAAAAGTTACCTTGAGTTAAATTATAGCAAATTTCGTGAACTCTATTTTTTTTATAAAAGTTTATATATTACAAACAAACACACAAAAAAACAAATCTTTTCTCTTTATAATATTAGTATAGATAAAATGATAATATAAAAAAATCTTCCCGATTTATTACTGATTTAAGTGACTCATTTCCAATTCTATGAATAAGCGATTAAAAAACATATTTTAATAAAATCTTCATAAATGAAATGTCGTTCGTGGATATTAAAATCTTAATAAAGGTTTTAATAAGATTCTAATTAATTTTATAATCACGATTAATAGAAATGTATTATTTGAACCTAAACCAATTAAGTAAAATCTATTAATTGAGGTACATTTAATTTTAAAAACCTTTTTTTTTATGGCATAGGAAGGCGGACGAGCATATGGGCCACCTGATGGTAAGTGGTCATCAACGCCCATAGACATTGGCATTGTAAGAGATGTTAACCATCGCTTAGATCGCCGATGCGCCACTAACCTTGGTAACTAAGATGTTATGTCCCTTGTGCCTGTAATTACACTGGCTCACTCACCCTTCAAACCGGAACACAACAATACCAAGTACTGCTGTTTTGCGGTAGAATATCTGATGAGTGGGTGGTACCTATCCAGGCGAGCTTGCACAAAGCTCTACCACCTTGTTCACCTTGGTAGCATATTGGGTAGAATAGTATATTTATTTAGTTTATGGTGTCAAGACATTTGACGAAGTTCTAAATTTAATTTATATCATTATATCACTGGGTGAGCAAGTAAGACGTATACGTTTTTTTTTTTTCTAAACTATTATTACGTTCAGTACCAGCTTTCAATTGCCCCGTTGGCGCAGTTAACAATGAACCTGCCTTCGGGGTTGCGTGTTTATTTCCCGTCAAGAGTCTGGGTGTAAAATGTATATAAGTATTTATTATGTAACTATCAATCATTGACGAGCCGGTTGGCGTGGTTGGTAGATACTTGTCTTTCGCGCCGCAGGTCGTGGGTTCGATTCCCACCCAGGTCACACATTTGTGCGAATGAACATATCTGTTTGTCCTGATTCTGGGTGTGATTCTGGGTCTGATCTATGTAAGTATTTATTTACAAAAGAAAAGTTTAAACGTAGTAAGTCAGTTGTCTTCATTATTATTTATTTATAATACTTTACGTGTATATGAAATAAAGACTCTAATCGAAATTAAAAAGATTCAAAATGTTCATTTACAAACCCAGTACTCGTAATAATGTGCTCCGAAAGCCAATACGCTCAGTTTCATAAAACAATATCGTTACGAAATGAAAAATACAAATTCAAGCACAATTTCCTTATGAAAATATGATTTAAAACCGTATATCAATTTGAATCCCAATAGAGTGTCAAGGAATAATGATATCTTTGTTGGTTATTTAGACAAAATGGGTATACGTCAATTTTTAAAGATTTATTCTAATCCATATTTTTGTTCGGTAATACCAATTTAAGATTCTATGATCATATTTCTGATGAAACTCGTGGTCTTAGCTGATTGAGGGTTAAATTTTTTCGTGAGTATAATTCATCCCGTTAGTCTCGTTTTAGTATTACTCAAATTAGTAACGTATTTCAAGGTCACTTGCGTGAGTCCATAGGTATTGTTGCTGTAAGAAATATTAACTATTCCATACATTTCCAATGTGCCATCAACCTTAGTATCTAAGACATGTTCTTGTGTCTCTAGTTACACTGGTACGACATTAATAGGTATTGTTGTTTAGTGGAATAATATCTGAAAAATACATAGTACTTATCCAAGCTTGCATAAAGCCCTCCACCAAGAACAAAATACTGTCTGTGTTTTGTATCTCTTGAGCTACAACTTAAATCTCCAGCGTTGACTAGTCTATTGGGAATGGTCGTCTACTAATGTATCTGAAATCGTCCAAAAGGATTTTATCATTATTAACTTACAATAAAAAAGTCCAAATAATATTAGTTATTACGCATGTAAAATTCATTTCATAAATACACAAAATAATAGATAATAAAATAGCAAAAAACTCAATATCATGACTTACGCAACTTTGCTCGAGCACCGCAACGCTTATAGGACTCATTAAACAATATTTCCAACCGATTCATTACGAGACAATTCAAATTGCTTTTATTGTTACGAAAAACCTTATTTGAAATTCAACGATTCAGGAAAACCGTTTCATATGTATAATTTATAACACGAACTTTGTCCGCGACTTCGTTCGTGTAATGTAGATATTATTTTGATTTGAAACATATTGGCGCCCTTTGGGAGTAGGAACGACTTCTATGACGTGACGGCAAACATCATGACGCTCTTTTATGCCGACGTACCTTTTCCACATTCCATACTCCCTGATGTGAGGCTCGTAAACTTTTCGCTGCTGTTTAATTTAAAAAATAAGAAAATATATTTTTTAATATTTGTTTTTATTTATTTTAATTCTTTTTTTTTTGGTTTTATTAATTATAAATGCTTTCAAGAACCATTACGATATTTCAGATCTGTTGGTTGAATTTTTATTAGGTATGTTTTATTGTAATATATATATATATATATGTATTATTCAGCTGCTTTACCTGAAAATGACGTTTAGAGGGAGATCGGCAAAGTTGAATAATGCTGTCTCCTTCTTCCAAATGCCAAATCAATATTTTCAGAAAGATAGAAAGTGTTTGATACCTACGTATATAAATAAGGCTAATAATTATATATAATAATTTACTAACATTAATAATACATTTATATAGATGTATATGCATGTAGTATGCGCAAGCGATTCCGTGACGTACCTCAAAGAAACAGAGTTGGTATTCTAGTGCACGGACCGGTGAGTCATGTTATATAAAAACATAACCCGACACGTGGGCGAAGCCGCGAGGTAAAAACTAGTAACCTATAAAAATATATTTTAAATATTGAATATTGAATTAAATGTGAAATATTTATTCTTTTCAAAATACATTCCAAGAACACACAACATGACAAATTATTTTTATATATGTATTATGAGTAAAGATATACTTCAGAATTATGTATATGATTAAATTAATTCCATTGAATTTAAGAGAGATATTATTCCACTGTAATAAATATCGTGTTTTATATTATAAAAGCCAATATGGTGTAGTGGTTAGCACATGTGAATCTTAGCCAAAGTTAGTGGGTTCAAAACCAGGTTAACGTCATTGAGTTCATGTGATTCATTTGTGTATATAATTCATCACGTGCTCGTTAAAGGAGGTATTGTAAATAAATTCTGACACATGACATGACCTTCCATGTCTGTGACACCTTCAAGGGAGCAGTTTTTGTACTTACTCCTCAAGAGAAAAGCTAGCTCAGCCCCAGCAGTGAGACGTGTACATTACTATTATCTTCTTCTTAATAAAAAAATGTATGGTTGTCCTCTGTACGTCCTTAAGCTGTTATTCCGATTGTGGTGAAACTCTGGTAACGTGTTCTGCATATTCTATCATATGGATTTGGTAATAAAACAAGGTTGGCAATGAAATAAAAACTTTTTTTAAACTTCTATGTAGACCCTTATTCTACCCGTGCAAAGCCGGAGGCGAGTTACTTACTAAAAAAATTTTTAATTTTTATCATCATATTTCGTTGAAAATTTACAAAACCGCAGCGACACTAATCCTCCGAGAGAAATTCGTAAGAAAAATTCGAAGGCTATTTAACGTAATCACTCGTTAAGTAACTTTTTTAATTTACCAAAGTGGACATAATCCGGGGGAATTACGTCATCAATCTATCGTGACGTCATCATTTTAAGATTCCGAAAAGTTAAGTAGATTCACATAGCAATGAATGGTGAATAACTGAATGATTCTTTCATTTTTTTTATAGCATAGGTAGGCGGACTAGTGTATGGGCCACCTGATGATAAGTGGTCACCAACGCCCATAGACATTGGTACTGTAAGAGATGTTTACCACCGCTTACAATGCCAATGCGCAACCAACCTTGGGAACTAAAATCGTATGTCTCTTGTACCTGAAATTACACTGGCACACTCACCCTTCAAACTGGAATACAACAATACCAACTACTGCTGTTTTGCGATAGAATATCTGATGAGTGGGTGGTACCTACCTAGACGAGCTTGAACAAAGCCCTACCACCAAGTAATTAAAAAAAAAAAAAAAAAATTTTTTATTTTTATTTTATTTTATTTTATTTGGGAAACAAACAGTAACATAATACACAAATATATGATTGAAAAAGATAATACAGATACCAATTAAGTTTCCACTTACAAATAATACAGAATTAGAACAATTTGAATACAATGATAACAATTTGAATACAATGATAAAAATAAAAATAATCTTTTAATAATAATTAAGAAAAATCTTCTTTATCGACTGATACTGAGCAATTAATAATAAATAATTAATAAATTCTCAATTTTTACAAAGAAAAATAAATATTTTACTTAATAAATTTTCAAAGCTCACAAACGATGTTTATTATGTAAATCCTACTTCATATTTTATTTACTCAAAGAAATATTCAAATTGTAGTAATTTATTCAAACGTAGTACCGATAGTGGTATTTTTTGGGTTACGATGCTTTTTTCTCCGGGGCGACTGTTACGGCCGACACAATAGAAATACCCCTGATGAGGTTACATACGTTAGGAAGAGATGGATGCGGTTATATATATTTTTTCGAATTTAAATTAATTATTTATGTGATGACGTTCTCCTTTTGCTTTCAGCCGTGTTAGCTAGTTAACTTCGTCAGGTTATATTATAGAGCAAAAGTGCGGAGTACAATGGAGTTAACAGTAAGTGGTGAGGGCAAGTACTGGACTTTGACGCCTTGAAATTTGACCGTTGGGGTGAGGATTTTGGGAAAATTTTAAGTAGGTGTTGTGAAAAGATTAGTTTACAATATTGTTCTAGACTATATATCTAGCCAGCGAGATTCAAAAATAAGAAATGTTTAATTAGCTCCATCTATTGGTACCGGATTTTAAAATATGCACATAAATATTAAAAAATAGACTTGAAAACTTTTGGCTGGTTTGATCCCAGTATCTCGATATATGTGGCCTTTTTAGTTAGCCATTAAACCAACGTGGCATTCATATATTATATTGAATTATTACATATACTCACAATAAATGTAACGAAAAACTTGCGCCAATGTCACACACTGAATAGCGCGAGCGGTCAACCGCACTTGATGTTGATTTTGATGCATACTTTCCTTGATAATAAGAACCTAATGGTCTACTCACAGTCTGCACTACAACTGTCCTTCGGTTTGCAGTAGTCTGGTTTTGAACCCACAATCCTTAATAAATATACACCTGTTCAAACTAATTAAATATGATAAACCAAAATTTATTTGAAGTGCAAAAAAACCCATTTACTAATGTATAAAAATATGTTTCAATATTAAGTAATTTGATATATTAATGTCCTCCAGACCTTTTTCTGCCACGGCGGCCAATCTCAAGAGAGATTAGCCAACTGTGCAGGAGATATTATAGTACACAAGTGTGTCCGCAAACTCAGGTGCACTCACTATTCCCTAGCTCTCATAATCCGATGGGACGGCACTCCGACACGACCGGAAACAGTTCAGGCGCAGGACCAACGGTTTTAGGTGCTTTCCGAGGCACGGGAGTGTACACACTTCCAACTTCCAGACTCCGGGCTGCTACTGAGAATTTTCTGACAGAGAAACCCAATAACTATTTATTGGCCCGACCTGGGAATTGAACCCAGGTACACCGGGTCTGCGGCCTTATATTTAGCCACTAGATCAATGAGGCAGTCCTATTTGATATATTACAAACTATGTATAGTGTATATTAAATGTTAGAACGCTGTCTCGTGGTGGGCGCTAATGGCTGCGACACAGTCTAATGACTATATTTAGACGACATGACTAATGTAGATGGTAACAATCACATTTGTTTATGTTAACTATTTTATTTTTAAATAAATAAATAAAATATTATACCGCGTCCATAACATTTTATTCATTCAGCTTAAAGCCATTCATTAAGTCTGCAACAGTTTAATTCTAGTCAGGAGAAGTTAATGAGACGCCCGCCATCGCAGTTTTTAATTTTATACCCTCATTTCGTTCACGGCCGTTTGTTGTCCCTACCTTTATTGGACGACTTGCTCTATTATTGTTCATACTAATTAAACTGCATATTAATTACTATTTTAATTACTTTGATGGACTTTCGATGAATTATTTTAAAACATTTTTTTTTTAAATCGCTTCGTAAAAACGTAGGCTCGTAGCCTACGTTTTCAAATCAAGCGACGCGATTTCCTAATTTATATTATTTATGTGGTGGTAAGCTGGATATTCCATCGCTCTGTCTATGTAACTTGTATATGTGTGAGATGTGTGTGTAGTGGGTTGTATTTGTGTGCGAAAGGGCAATGTAAGTATATGTGTAAACTTGTACAACATACTTTGTGTTATAATATACTGTAATAATTTTAAAAAAACGTGTGCGTCTCGGGACGTCCGACCGAAGTGATAATATTTATTATTAATTATAATATATTAAATATAATTTAAATAGGTACTTGAGAGTTGCTAAATTATTATAAGTACTATGTGTGTACGCTAGATAGCGTTAGGTTGGTAACTCTCAGGTAAAGCAGTCCGCGTCGGTATTAGTGGCGCCGTAAAGCGTTACGTTACAAAGCGGTTTACCCTCCCATAAAAAGTTATCACTTCAAAAATATTTTTATTGTATTAACAAAACAATGACTTTTTTTATTTATTAACTACGTATATACTTATAATTTTTTTTTAAATTATAAGTTATTAGTTTCTGCATGCGGATTTGCCCGCGTGTGAGCAGGAGAGGTGTTTGGTTACCTGTCCTCTTCTATACACCTAACAAAGCATGCAAAATTTCATAAAACTAACTCGGATTTTAATAACTGGCAATTTCGATGTATCCAAACTGTGTTTTTTTTAAATTTATTAATTTCTGAACTGACCTGTTCTTTACAAGAAGCTCTGAACTCTAATAAATTGGCTGCCACACTTAATAAATAAGTTTACTTGTCAAACAATGATAAAGATTTAATAAATTAATAAGATTTTGATTAGAAAACTTTTGAATGGACAAAATATTTGTTCTTTTGTCTAGACATGCTTTAAACTTCGCAGATTAAAATGAGTTATGTATTTAATTGAATTAAATTAATATAAAAAATTATACCGCTTCTAATGGATTTTAAGTTAATTATATATTATTTATGATAGAATTGGTAAAAAACATTTAATTGGCGGTACCGTTCTCCTACTGTTAAGTTTTTTCTATAAATAAACATTAACGTCACTTGTCCATAGACATTGGCATTTGGATGTTATACCCCTTGTGCCTGTAATTACACTGGCTCACTCACCCCTCTAACTGGAACACAACAATACCAACTACTGCTATTTTGCGGTGGATTAATGGTTGGTACCTACCCAGACGAGTTTGCACAAAGCCTTTCCACCAAGTAAACTATTTTAATGTCTTTTCTTCGTCGTATTATATAATGTAACTCTAAGCACAGTAGTCAGTTATTCAAGACATACCCGACATAGCTTATAAACATTGCGAAGAACAAAACGATAGCGCGATTCAGAAAACATCACTCCATAGACAAATTTAGTACAATATTAATTACTTCTATATGTACAACAGATTATCCCTTAATTATTATTTGTCTTTCATATAAATAAACGATACCAAATAAACATTAGCTTCAAAGTATTAGTGCTTAACGTGAATGTCAAATTGTTGCCAAATACTCCGCCAGTTCGCTCTGCCAATAAAACAATTGCTATTTTACGCCAAATGTCTTTCGACATCATGAACAAGATAATTTTTTTAGGTTTTTCAAACTAAACAGTATTATCCTAAGATTACTGTTGACATAGATATGTATGCATTACCTCTTATAATGATATATGTGTATTTTAAATATTTTACTTTATGTGCTCTAACAAGATGGCGGTTGTTTTAAATTAGCGCGATTCTTTTTTTTAACAACGCTGGTGTATGCACCAAGGAATCTCCTAACTCTATTATAATTTTGGCAAGAGAAAATTTCAAGACTATAGTTGTAGGGGACTATAGCGAACAAGATCAGTGCGTACACGTACATACACTTTCTAGTTCTTAACTTCCATAGCCTACTAGTGAAAATCTTATACGGCCAATGAGATATTAGAAAAGAAATTGACAGAAAAAGCGCAGTATTTTTTTATCCGATCTGGGATTCGAACCCGTGGCTTTGGTTTATGTATCCTTATCAAACCGCATGACATTGATTTGTAATTAAATACACTATTTGGATTGTCATGTACTGATTTGAAGCTTCAGTGAGTTTAATGCCATGGGAGTTATCACGTGTTAATTCAAATTCCATAGTTAATATATATTACATTGTATACTAACCAATTATTAAATTTAAAGTTTATTCTGTAAAATAATGAACATGATAATTTAATATCCTATCCTGAGATACGTTCGAAATTAAATACAGTGACACTCGGTGTTAGAGCTTTGTGCAAGCTCGTCTGTGTAGGTACCACCCACTCATCAGATATTCTACCGCAAAACAGCAGTACTTGGTACTGTTGTGTTTCAGTTTAAAGGGTGAGTGAGCCAGTGTAATTACAGGCACAAGGGACATAATATCTTAGTTCCCAAGGTCGGTGGCGCATTGGTGATGTCAGCGATGGCTAAGATTTCTTACAATGCCAATGTCTATGAGCGTTGGTGATCACTTACCATCAGGTGGCCCATATGCGCGCCCGCCTACCTAAGCAATAAAAAAAAATCACCACCCTCACTGCTGGACATAGGTCTCTCCAATGGCACGCCACTAAGCTCGATCTTCAGCTCTCAATTTCCATTCGCTGCCTATTACGGGCAAAACCCCTTAATGGTTTCCCACCAACAAGTACATATTCTTGTATCTTATACACCAATAATGGAAGAAACTATTTAAAATATGGTAAAAATCCATCGTAAAATAAGGAAACAAATAGACAGACAGACATGCGACTTCATTGACTGTTGTCTATTTGTAGAACTACATTTATTTAGGTTACCGTTTCCTGTTCAATGCTATGAACTGCGCCAGCATCTCAATCACAATACTTGTCAATAAAAAATGGTCGCGTGTGGTGTTTTTTAAATTTTAGAATTTGGAATTCACAGCGTTTGGAAGCTGTCTACGTTATCAACAGATATGGGCGGGGATAGTGGCCGATGGCTTTTTATAAGAGACAACACCTTTAATGGAATATTAATATCAACGAAAATAGACCGAACTTTGAAAGCTCATACGTTTCGTATGTTCGCATTTTGATCGACATACAAGCATATAGTTTTGTTTGCGTTATGTGCGCTGTCCAAATATTCGAGCTTTAAGCTCTAATTTGTTTTTGAATACTATTTGTGTTTAACAAATTTCCTGTGTTGATTTTGTTTATGTTTTCGTCGTAGTTTCGAATTTCTAAATTACACTAGAGCCGAAGTGGCCCAGTGGTTAGAATTGATTCTTAACCGCCGCACCGGTTCAAGCCCAAGCAAGCACCGCTGAATATGCTTAATTTGTCTTCATCACGTGCTCAGTTAAGAAAAACATCGTGAGGAAAGCTGCATGTATTTAATTTAACCGAAATTCTGTCATGTGTATCCGCCACATGTTAATCCACCAAACCGCATCGGAGCAGCGTGGTGGAATAAGCTCCAAATCTTCTCTTTAAAGGAAGAGTATGCCTTAACCCAGCAATGGGACATTCATAGGCCTATACTTTTGGGTGTTTATTATTTTGGGAAAAAATTAACTTCGTTTTTTTTTTTAATTGTAACTTGAAAGCAAACGAATATTTATCTGTTGGTAAATGGAAAAATTGGTTCTTATCAATATTTGATAGTCAATCGCTTGAACGATTGAACGGATTAGATATAGATATGGTTTACACTGTGGAAATGTGTTTATGAGTTTATGAATACATAGAGCAATAATAGCTAAGCATAGATAATAATCTATTTATTAATGATAATAAATAAGGCTGGCAAATCAATCCACCTGATGATAAGTGATCATCAGTCATCACCGCCCATAGACATTCGCGCTCTAAGAAATATAAATCATTTCTTACAACTAATGCTCCAGCAACCCAAATGGAACTATGGAATATTTATTCTAATTTACAATTTTTTTTTTTGTTTATATCGCCAATGGCTTTGTAAGAAATGTTAACCATCGTTTACATCGCCAATGCGCCACCAACCCTGAGAACTAAGATGTTATGTCCCTTGTGCCTGTAATTACACTAGCTCGCTCACCATTCAAACCGGAACATAACGATACAAAATACTGCTATTTTGCGGTAGAATATCTGATGAGTGGGTGGTACCTACCCAGACGAGCTTGCACAAAGCTCTACCACCGAGTAACAATAAAATAAAATGACAATAATATTATAACAATAATCATTTATTATTGGCTATTCGTAGCAACTTAAATTCTTACGATAATATTATACATATAACCAATATTTATATGTAAATATACATATGTTGAATTACAGGAAAATGCTCCCGACAAACGTATTTGGACTAAAAAATGTAAATAAAAGGGCATACAGAATTCGGTTTCGTTCCTTTTCACCTGATTGCAGGATTACAGGGACTCCTCGAGTAATTTGATTGCAGCCTTCGTACGGACGTGTGTTTTGTACAATCAAATTTATTTATTTCTAAACGAACTGTGTACACATATTTGAATTGAATTAGGAATTTAATAATAACTATTTTCTTATATGGAAACATTTTTTCTACTATACACCTGGTAGTTGTGTTAGCTGGTACTCATAATTCATCATAATTTAGTGTATCTAGCAAATATTAGAAGGATTTGTTATATCGCATTTTATTTAGTGTGAATATGGAACCTCGTTCTAGAATAATCTTTTTTTTTTTATAATTCTATGTCATTGGCACCAATACTTAGTATTCTTGTTCAAGAATTTGGTTAGCAACAAATTTATAATGTTATAAATGGGTAATATTTGTTACAGTGCCCAAGTCTTTCTTCAGTGGTGCTTGCCCGGGTTTGAACTCACGATCATCGGTTAAGATTCACGCTGAATTTCATGTGCTTAATTTGTGATTATAATTCATCTCGTGCTTGACGGTGAAGGAAAACATCGTGAGGAAACCTGCATGTGTCAAATTTCACTGAAATTTTGTCACATGTGTATTCCACCAACTCGCATCGGAGCAGCGTGGTGGAATTAGCTCCAAAACCTTGTCCTCAAAAAGAGGAGAAGAGGCCTTAGCCCAGCAGTGGGACATTCACTGGCTGCTACTGCCCAAGTCTTTGGGAAGTGGACTATCTATAAAGTATCTTCATTTCTATCGAATTTCCAATTTAATTAGAACAAAATATAGATTCTTCTTAACTATGACATGGCATGTAAATGACCCACTGCTGGGCTAAAGGTGTCCTCTCATTTTTCAGATTTGGAGTTAACTCCACCACGCTGCTCCACATTTAGGTGATATGATCTGAAGTCTAAAGCTGGTCTAAACAAATGCACAACAAAGAATAACCAATTTGCTCGTTGAAAAGACAAAAATGTATGAAAATTTCTTTCTATAGGATGAAATGTATGTATGAAAATTCCTCCTAAAGGCTCTTTCAAGTCTTACGATCAAACAATATTCTACGCAAATGGTCACTTTGTCCTCTAATTCGTTTGACCGTCGATTGCCAATAAAAGAAGCGATGTTGGGCCGCTTCGACAATTATTTATGCTAGTTGTCTTATTTTAAATCTGATGGAAATGGTGCTTAAGCGTAACACTAATATTGTTCATAAAAGGCAGGTCTCGAGGGATATGAAATTTTAAAAAAAATGTTCGAAGTTTAAAAGAGCACTCTCGTGCCTCTGATAGCAGGTAATGGTCCAGATGTAATTTCTGGCAAATTCTATTTGCGAATTGATTTAAAAAACTCTTAAATCGTCTCTGTCTCTTAAATCTCATGAAATCCTTACGAACGCCCAACACAGTATCTTGTTATCATTTTAAGACAATTAAAATGCGTCACGCGTATATGACCAATATGTAAATATGTTCATTAGAACAATCCGTGACAAGGTTCATTAGTGACCGACGGACAGGTGTATATGTATATAGTGCTTCAAACTATACTCGTACCAATTATAATATACAAAACAAAACAAGAGTAAAGTGGTACTCATTGTTGATGAAAAGTGAAGTGATTGGAAATCAAATTGGACGCTGTTTGATATGTATTTGATCATGCGCGTTGGGGGATACCCATGTGACAGTATTACAATGAAATTGGACTCATGCAGACTTCCGATGTTTTCCTTCACCGACAAACACGAGAGAAATTATAAACGCACATAGGAGCAGCGTGGTGGGATAAGCTCCAACCCTTCTTCTAAAAGGAGAGTAAATGATCTGATGAGCTGTGGGACATTTACAGGCTGTTACTTTTACTTTTACTTTCATAGACAGACGTACACATACAGACACAAATACTATATTAAAAATATCTCGATCGTTGAAATCTTTTGCACTTATTTCAGCCTGAGTTTTTTTCTTATGAAATAGGTGGACGGGCAAATGGACTTGATGGTAAGTGGTCACCATCATCCATCATCTATTGGCGCTGTAAGAAATATTTACCACTCATCGCTAATACACCACCAACATTGGGAACTAAGATGTTATATCCAAGGTGTCTGCAATTACACTGGCTGACTCTCAATGCAAATTGGAACACGACAATACTGTTGCTGCTTACCACCTTAATACCTATTTACCACCAAGTCTGAAAGAGTGCTTGTAGCTTAAAGTTTGAAAAGGATATTCACTCAAAAAAATGTAACTGTCAAAAATAAATCGACATTCAGTTCATCTTACATTTCAAATGCAAATTTAATTTTAAAAAACGCTACGTTGCAATATCTTTAAACTAATACTCTAACTTAGTTTTAAACTTTAGTTTAACAAAGCGTTTAATTCATATCCATGTTTATTCATAGATTCCCATGACTTTTCGGTTTAAATTCGGCCGTTAGTAATTCCTTGTAATCATTACATGTTAGGAATTTCCACGTGTAGCGTTTGTTGCGATACAAAATAAATTGAGATAAACCTTATTTATTATACGCGTATTAATAAATATATAATAAATTATTTTATTACTATAATAACACACACTCTCACACATACACACACACACAGACTATGCTTTAAAATGATTTTCATAAGATACCGTAGGGCTTACCGATCTTATATATCCTAATATTTATTCATATAACATATTATAGTCTAACATTTGCGCCATCACATGTTCTTCGTGTGTACCAATTTTCATCAAGATTGGTCAAGCCGTTCTTGAGTTATAAGAAGACATACAGACAGACAGACAGACAAAAATGAAAAAAATAGTATAATGTGAATCACTGCATCATAAAACGATTATCACAAAATTAGGTGAAAAAAAAATGTTCAGACAGAACCAACAGATTTATAATATAGTAGTATAGATTAATGACTGTCCTGCGCAGTTGGCTAATCACTCTTGAGATTGGCGGCCGGGGCCGAAATCGGTCTGGCGGACTATTTATTTATTTTAACTTTATTAACAAGTTAACTTCGTTTATATGTAACATTAATAACGTTCCGTTTTAGGGTTGACTGGAAGAGCCCTTTAGCACTATATCAACCTTTGAATAAATTGTCAAATAAATAACGTTACTCATCTTTAGACACAACACTGCTATTCTGTAAGAACACACATTACTCACCCGTGAAATGTTGACAACCGACGTATCGTGATATACTATTTTTATGCGTGTGTTCTTGAAATGTTATAACTATTGTGGTCAATGTGGCATATCACTTTGTGACATAGTACAATCGTTTCCTGCGGTGAGTTCTAAGTAGTAGCCTCGCCCTTTTCCACTGCAACCACCGAGTCGCAAAAAAAAAAAAATAATTTAACCCACCATAGCACCCAATATTGAAAGAACTTTTCTTTATCATTTTCAATGATGAACTATATAAGTTACAGTACGAGAATTGTATAATAATTTACATTTAACATATAATAACTTCAAAATTATACTACAAAATAAAGTTCACCGCAGTAGACAACTATTTCGCGCTTAATTAGCATGCAGGCAGACTGACTTCATTAGCATAATACAACACACGTGACGTCACAGTTATTGTTAAACATTTATTTTATTAATGTGTTGTTAATTCGAGTTTTTAATATTATATGCAATTTAAGTAAAGAAACGGACTAAAAATTAACCACAAGATTAAAATTGCACCTTTTTTTTATTTACTATCTTTAAACGTTTTCTGAGATTTGTGTTTTTTAAGCATATACATTCGTCGTCACAAAAGACTTACTGAGTGGTATTATGTCACAACTTTAAAAAAATATCAATATATGTAAAGAATAACTGACTGACTGAGTGAAATATCAACGCACAGACCAAGAGGCTAGCGCCATGAAAAGCATATGAGTTCCTTTTAGATAGTTGGTTAGTACTAAGGAAATATTTTTGCATAGCACCGACGTCTCCTTCTTAGCCTTCTTCAGCGTAACATCATTACACTCTCGCAGAAGGAGACCATTTCCAACCAGCTACTCTCGCTGCTAAGCATGGCGTTAATCACGAGGTCTTCTCGTCTTCTGCTCTCGAAGGAAACACCAGTGAATACTTCCATAATTTTACCCACACAGATATACAGAGAAGAACATACTAGAAGCTCGAAAGATCGCGAAATATCAGAAAATAATATGCGACATTAACCAGCATAATTATAAATTTTAAAGGATATATACGCATCAAAATAGCGTATCACCATAAGTCGGTAACATTTCTCGAGTTGTATACGAAGTTACAGAATAGCACTGCAGGTTACAAATTGCACAAACTTTGTCCGGACAAACATCCTATTGAAGTTCCACCGAGATTACAATGAAGTCATCACTTTAATCAAACCATACCAAACAATACGCTTTATTCAAATAGGCTTTTACAAGCACTTTTCAAATATCATTTTAAAGAATTATATTAATGTAAAGCTACCAACAGCTGATAACGTCTTCGAAACATGGTAAAGAACCTGTGAACAGCGACGGGATATTTACTGGCTTTATAGTATCGGCTCATTTTGGAACGAAGTTTTTTTTATACGGCTTACAGTAGAGTGTTATGGCAGTGGCCCAAGGTCATTTCACATAGCGAAATAGCGTTTATACCATGCCTTTTTTTTTTTTTTTTATCGCTGGAAAAACGCCTTGACGCCTTTCCCCCACATGAAGTGGGGGGGTATGTGGGGCTCACAGGCACTAAGCGCCGGAATACCCACTAAAAAACCAGCGGTATCCTCTCCGTCTAGTCGGGGGGCGCCACGGGATCGCTTGCGCATGCTACCGTGACGCCCCGACGGTTGGCCCGGCTATGCGGGCCTCCATTTCTAAGGGGGTTCCCGGATACAGGGAGCCCCCTTAGCCCCGATGGCTATTAAGGTGGGGGGAGAAGGTGCGCATAGCGCCTACGCCTCCTCCCCGGTCTTCTTTGATGGATTGAATCAGCGGAGGCATTTTCCTCACGCTGCCGTTCCGCGGCCTCCTTCTGCGATATGACACTCTCGCAGAAGGAGACCATTTCCAACCAACATCTCTCGCTATCGAGCATGGCGTTAATAACGCTCGGCAGCGAGAGATCTCCGCCGACTATCGCCGCCAGGGAATGTCTCTGAGGTCCCCACGCAGCACACTCCGTCAGGGTGTGGTGCGCCGTGTCCAGTGACGCACCACACTCGTGGCAGGAGGGTGATACCTCCCGCCTCGCTATCCCGTGCAGGTACTTACCGAAGCACCCGTGTCCGGTAAGTACCTGCGTCAACCTGAACGAGAGCGTGCCTCGTTTTCTGTTGACCCAGCGACTCAAGTGGGGACGTATCGCATCCACTGTCGCCAGGCCCGCTGTGGGGGACCCCAGGTCCTCCTCCCATCGGGCTATCAGGACTTGCTGGGCTAAAGCCCTGATTCGCTCGACCTCTGCCGACCCTGGACGGCATTTTTTTTATACGGCTTACAGTAGAGTGTTATGGCAGTGACCCAAGGTCATTTCACATAGCGAAATAGCGTTTATACCATGCCTACCAAATGCTACAAAACGCTGTGTGCTGGGCGTTCAAGTTGAGTACTGCACGAGCGCTTCTGGAAGTTCTGATTGGTCCTAACCTATGTCGAGTTTTTGAGCGCCTAACCACGCCAAGCGATAGGACATGAACTGTATAGTGCGCCTACCATTTTATTATTAATTAAATTAAATACATAAATATAAGCAAACTCAATCAAAATAATTAATTTTATTTACAATACTTACCCAACCTTCTTAAAAATATAAAAACAAAAATACATATAAAGGTAATACAAAACCATATAAGGATCAATGGCGTAACGACTTAAGAGTTTGCACGCAAGTCCCGGGTTCGCAAGTTCACAGTTCGCAACCTTTTGTCACAATTCCCATTATAAACTTTATTTAATGTTTAATTGGCGGGGTAAATTATTAAAATATTAGTAAATTCATTAAAATTGTGATTGCTATTATTATAAAAAAATGTTGATTGAATTTAAAAATTTAAAACGTTTCTTAATCTTTCATTAGAGAGAGTTGCATAATGAAGGTTGAGGTTCTTTTTGGTGTGACAAAAAATACAGTAATATAATCAATTAAAATCTACATTTACACGGTTTGAGTCGAAAAAATATCTTAAAGAACTTTGTTCCTGGCGTATCCTGGGGACCCCCGACCGCACAGTTTTTTTTTATTATCGACTTCCAAACCTGTGTTTTGTTCTTAAACCGATTTTTATGATTCGTTTTTACATTGACTTCAGTATAGCTTCAAAGCCGTCAATTTAATTGGTATTTATCATTACGTTTTTAAACGAAAATACAGACAAATCTTTGAAATAAGTTTTTATCTTTATCTACCGTTAATAAATGCATTCACGCAAAAATCAACGAACTATTTATGTTTCAGAATAAGTAATTATGTATATACTACTATATAAATCTGTTGGCTCTGTCTGTACATTTTTTTTTCACCTAATTTTGTGATAAATAATCGATTTATGATGATTCGCATTATACAATTTTTTTCATTTTTGTCGGTCTGTCTGTCTGTCTGTCTGTCTGTCTGTATGTCTTCTTATAACTCAAGAACGGCTTGACCAATCTTGATGAAAATTGGTACACACAAAGAACATGTGCTGGCGCAAATGATAGGCCATATATAAGATCAGTAAGCCCTATGGTATCTTATGAAAATTAATTTAAAATTGTTAATTACGTATTGCTTTAGCAGTAGCCATATGTCTGTGTATGTGTGTGTGTGTGTGAGCGTGTGTGATCGTGTGGGTTATTATAGTAATAAACTAATTTATTATATTTTTATTAAATATACGCGGGTGAAGCCTCGCGGCACGGCTAGTATAAATCTCAAGAAGACAAAAAGCACCATTTCTACAACTTAAAGCCGAGAGGATAGAATTTAAAATGAGCTGTCAGCTAATGGTTAAAAAGTAGTGTTTATCTGGAAACATCTAGCTTTAGAATGCACTACAACAGTAGTAGTACTTATCTCTTGCAGAGAAAAGCCGGTTGAGAAATATTATAATGAGTCTTGCCGACCATTGAATTGAATAACAGCTTAATATTTTCAATATTATAATCTTATCTATTTTTCCTTATTTGTCTTTAAGTACATATATATTATTTGTGTATATATATGTTTGTTATGTCTGGGTAGGTACCACCAGATAGATACCACCATCAGATATTCTACCGCAAAACAGCAGTACTTGGTATTGTTGTGTTCCGGTTTGAAGGGTGAATGAGCCAGTGTAATTACAGGCACAAGGGACATAACATCTTAGTTCCCAAGGTTGGTGGCGCATTGGCGACGTAAGCGATGGTTAACACCTCTTACAATGCCAATGTCTATGGGCGTTGGTGACCACTTACCATCAGGTGGCCCATATGCTCGTCCGCCTTCCTATTCCATAAAAAAAGCAGTTAGGGCCCTTCTTTGTTGCCCAAGGGCCTCCAGATCTCTTAATCCGGCTCCGGAACACTTCTACGTCATAGACATCTTGATTCGGTATATGGGATATCCTCCCGGCGCAAAATCCCCATCATTACGATCCGGGTATCTTTCAGATAAGCACGCTGCATCTTAAACTGCATCAGTACGGTAGGTACTGGGTTATTGTGCTTAAGGTGAAAATTTGACAAAAATATCAACTATCACACAACACAAACATAAGGTCCTCCAGACCGATTTCGGCCACGGCGGCCAATCTCAAGAGAGATTAGCCAACTGCGTAGGAGATATTATAGTGCACAAGTGTGTGCGCAAACACAGGTGCACTCTCTTTTCCTTAGCTCTCATAATCCGATGGGACGGCAATCCGACACGACCGGAAAGAGTTCAGGCCAAACGGCTTAACGTGCTTTCCGAGGCACGGGAGTGTACACACTTCCAACTTCCAGACTCCGGGCTGCTACTGAGAATTTTCTGGCAGAAAAACCCAATAACTATTTATTGGCCCGACCTGGGAATTGAACCCAGGTCCACCGGGTCTGCGGCCTTATATCTAGCCACTAGACCAACGAGGCAGTCAACACAAACATATATACTTGTGGTACTAAGAAGGCTCTTTGTATTCGTGATGCGGTCGCCTGAACTTTATGAGTATTACAAGCATAATATGTACATACTAAGAGGGATATAAAAAAGTAATAATGTCGTTTCTGTATAATTTTTATATCTATCATTAGTTTCCGCCTGCGACTTCGTCCGCATGATGTGGCAAAACTTCAACGAATTTAGACACGTGCAGGTTTCCTCACGATGTTTTTCCTCATCGAGCACAAGATCTAATGATGATGCTTGCCCGGGCTTGAAACTACGCTCGTCGATTTATATTGACGCTTTCTAACCACTGGGCAATCTCAGCTCCTTTTGCTTACATTTTATTATTTGCGCCGTTTACTCTTTGACGTAGTTATTGACAAGAAGAGAATGTCATTTGGCATTATGTTCTACCTTTACATAATTTGTACAAATAAATGAATAACATTGCACCTGTACCCGTATTCTTTTTTATGGTGTCCCTTTTGATCAAGTTGCCTAGAAAGAAGCAATAAAATGTCCCTTGTACACGGTATTTAGTTTTACGGATTTTTCATATTCTTATCGTATATCTAGGACTAGGATAGCCCATCAAAATCATTTCAAATTGAATTGTTGTTAATTGCAGTATAATAGAAATATATTTTTAAAAAAATAAAAAAATGCCGAGATTGTCGAGTGGTAAGAACGCGTGAATCTTAACCTATAATCGTGGGTTCAAACCAGGGCAAGCACCACTGAATTTCATGTGCTCAATTTGTGATTATAATTCATCATGTGCTTGGCGGTGAAGGAAAACATCGTGAGGAAATCTGCATGTGTCAAATTTCACTGAAATTCTGTCACATGTGTATTCCACCAACACGCATTGAAGTAGCGTGGTGGAATAAGATCCAAACCTTCTACTCAAAAAAGAGGAGAAGAGGCCTTATCCCAGCAGTGGGACATTCATAGGCTGTTACTAGAAATTTATTTTTAACCTCCTCACAAACATGAATGTTTTAAAAAAATATTTTGTGTCTTTTTAATATTATAAATAGCAAGGGTTATATAAACCCTTTAATAAAGATTTTAAAGTGCAAAGTCATAATTACAAAAAAGAATAAATGATGTAGGAATTTATAATTCTTTGCCCACACTCTTTATAAATCCCAGCTTTTGAACAAGCTTTCGATATTATATAAGCTTATAAATTACCATCTGGTTAAAAGATTCCAACAGTTTTGTAAAAAAAAGGCGCGCGTTATTCAGAAACCACTTTTGTTGATAGACAGAAAGGTAACGCAACTAATTAATTATTATTTACGCGATGTGATTTGTTGCGTGTCAATGGATATATTTTTTTAAGAGTAGTTTGAATGAGTAATTCACATATTTTTTTATGATTTGGTGTTCAATTTAAATAAAGACTAATTAGATTTATTTTTTATAGATTTTCATAAAATCAGTTTCACGGATGCTTAATATTTATAAAAAATATTTAATAAGTCGTTACAGGTGAGACGCACTGATTAAAGTCCCTGGTCTTGAGCGACTGTGGGATCGACGATTCAAAAATATAACGTAACATCCCGTATACCGCCCGTCCCAAACGTATTCTTCTTGTAGCCAGGTAGATGTATTCCTGCACAATTTCGAGTGGATAGCCATTTACGACCACTGGTCTCGGGGATACATGTTGGTTGACCTTAATTTTGGTATTTTCAATGTTCATTTCGAGACCTCCGCTCCCCGAGATCGGGATGGTTGGCGTTCAATGTGGGAGACTTTCGTCCAGCAGTGGACAGCAAAAGGCTGAAAATTTTTTATTATAAATCGAAAGTAATTCTGTCTGTATGTTACGCTTTCACGGCAAAGCCACTGAAACGATTTTGATGAAATTTTGTATGAAGCAAGCCTAACTTTTTTACGATGAATACGACGATCCGACTGAGTAGAATAGTAAGCCTACATTAAAGTTGACATACTTCGAAACAGCGTTGTCAAAGCTCCCAATTATCATATTATAACAAAGCACTACTGATTTAAGTTATGTACTGAATACACTAAAAAACTAAAGTGAAAAATGAAAAAAGACTAACAGAACACAACAATGTTTTTTTAATCTTGTGTGCTTGTCTGTGTGTACATCCTAATCTTCAAAACTATGGAATAAATTTTCTTGAGATTTTCACAGGTATATTTTCAGCTTGGGTAACATTTAGCCTTTTTTTCATTGAAATCGGATGATAGTTAAAAATTTTATCGTCATTTAAAGATAATTTTAAATTCGTCTTTTACACTTATAAGAAAGTAGTAGAAACCGTGTGTCTGTTCATTGAAATTATCAAAAAACGGGCGATAATAAAAGAATAACAGAACATGAAAGGCATTTTTTGAAATAAAACTAACTTTGACGTGGATTAAATCGCAAACCAATTATTAACAAGTATCTAGATTAATTAGTGTGAAATACGAGTTTCAAAAAAACTCCACTAAATTTCTTTTGCCGGTTCTTCTCAGGTTGAAGTTGAGAGATTCATGACAATCAATGAACAAGTGTAACGCTTCTTTATTATTATTAATAAAAAAAAATGACTTTCACTTTGATGATACTTTATCGAAGGTATTTTAAAAATATTCGTGCCAGCAAAAAAATTCACGCACGATAGCGGCGCTGTTCGTGCCTCATACAAATTGATTTCGATAACAATACGAGTAATTTTTCACAAGTATTTCGCTTAAAATCAAAATATTCTTTATCCAAGAAGTTTTTTATAGTCATGATACAGGAGTACATTGAATATTTTATAACACACTCCGAATATGAGAATAATATATTGAACCGGCAAGAAGTTCATTTATATTTTTATAATATAGGTAGGTGGACTGACAAATGGACCACTTGGTGGTTAGAGATCGCTGCCCATAGACATAGGGCCACAAGAAACCAAACTTGATGTCTGAAGAACCAACTAAGATGTTATGCCCCTTCTTCTTAAAAGCCAAGATGGCCCAGTGGTAAAAATGCGTGAATCTTGACCGATGATCGTGGGTTCAAACCCGGGCAAACACCTCTGAATTTCATGTGTTTAATTTGTGATTATAATTCATCTCGTGCTTGACGGTGAAGGAAAACATCGTGAGTAAACTTGCATGTGCCTAATTTCACTGAAATGCTGCCACATGTGTATTCCACCAACCCACATTGGAGCAGCGTGGTGGAATAAGCTCCAAACCTTCTCCTCCAAAAGAGGAGAGGAGGCCTTAGCCCAGCAGTGGTACATTCACTGGTTGTTACTGTTGTGCTTAAAAATCACTGGCATACTAACCCTGAGTGGATACATAACAGTATTGAGTATTAAAATTTGGCAGTGAAATATACAATGAGGGGGCGAACCAACACAGATGGACTTGCACTATCACCTAGTGAATTATACAGAATTAAATTTATATAATGTCTTGTAACAACGAAAATGAAGTCCATGATCTTTAATAAAATCTTAACATACATACCCATTACATTATATTTACAAGTAAATACGTTATATACTCCTGTATGTACTTTGTTTCTGTCTTTGTAACGAAACTGCTTTTTTTTTATTTATATTTCTTCATATTTATTTATTGGTATTATGTAATAATAAATTAATACAATAATCATCATCATCAATATGTTTTATATCTACCGGGTTCAGTGGCGGTCACGTTTTTATATCATCGACTTATTCTTGTTATTATATACTAACACTTTACCCGTGACATCGCTCGTATCATAATCCAGAATTGCTATATACCAATTTCTCTTGGTATGAAGTAATACTGAAAGAGTTCGGGCTCAAGATCAACAGCTTTATGATTTTGCAGCAATGCTTTCCGGGATGGCACGGGAGTGCATTCACTTCCAACTTTCGACAGAAAATCCCCGTAACATATTTTTATTAAACCAACCTGGAGCTCGAATCCAGGACTTCAGGATATGCAGCGTTATCTTGGAAACAACTCATTACCAACTAGCCAATTTATCATCCCAAACAAAACATCACCTACATTACACCGTTATATGATTTCAATTCAAACGTTTACATCACGTTCTATTTATTTGATATATGCTTTTATTATAAAAAAGTGCTATGTACAGCCTGAGATGGAAACGTGAAAGGCTGTGCATGTCTGTAAAAAATAGGCAATCCAATATGAATGAGCAACGCGTATATCACAGTACAAGACAGACGCGAATGAGAGATGACGTCTCATTTACATCCTACGATACGATATATATAGCTAGCAAAATCCACGGCTTCGCCAGCGTAGAATTCAACTTCTGATGAAAATCCTATAAACTCTACCATTTTAATACGTAAGTGAAGTTACAGTTGTTGTGAGTTTGAGTCGAATTAACTAATTGTGATTAAATAAAAACTTAGAAGGCTTCTTATAATGTTATTTGCAAATGTCATTTTTATCCGCTTTTAAGATTATCCTGAACAAACAGACAAATTAGAGAAAAAGAAATAAAAAAAAAATTTTTTTTTTTGGTTTTGGTAACTCGCAAATAGCTATATTAAATAAAAAAGGGGCAGTTATTTTGAAAACATAGACAGACACTTATATATTTATTTTTCTAGATGTATAGAAAAGATTTCATAGTTATTTTTAACTTTGCCAATTAATGTATTTGTATTTGATTGACTGTATAATTAAAAAGGCGTAAAAGAGTAACTACTGAGTTTTTTACGGACTTGATTTATTATTCTTACTTTATAATAATACGATATCCTCCTGACCGATTTCGGTCACGGCAGCTGATCTCAAGTGAAATTAGCCAACTGCGCAGGACAGATTATATTGCACAAGTATATGCCAACACAGATGCACTCTGTATTACTTACTCTAATAATCCGATGGGACGACAGTTCGTCTGGAAAGAGTTCCAGAGCCAACATATTTATGTGTTTTCGAAGGCACGCGACGTGTACAGCTGTTATCAGTAACTGATTCTCTGGAATCTTCGACTAAAAACACCAATATATCCCATTACCTTCGGCTCTTTATTCAGTCACTAGACCTACGAGGTAATTGATGTATATAATAATATATAAATAATTCCAAATAGGAGTCTGCATTCAAATACGACACGACATGTCGTAACGTCTAAGCAAATTCCGACATTATGGAGATTAAAATTGTTTTTTCGCTGACAAGACGCTGACGGTCGCTGTTTTATAACAGTACTAGAAACAATCCGTATGTTTTCTTCGGATTAAAGATGAACAGCTAGATCGATGTTTATTTTATTAGATTTCATAGAATATAAATTGGAAATGGCATCAGTAAAACTAAGCCGAGAAATCTTCTATAATATTTAACATTATTTATTAAGACATGTTGAATAGAGTTGCATTGTATTTTTTCCACGTGTGAATCGATCAAGCCGTGTTCAAACAGCGTGGTGAAATAAGCTCTAAAACCTCCTACACAAGAGTGAGATGGCCTTTACCCAAAAGTATGACGCTTATAGGCTGTTACTCCACTTTTACCGCCTGTAAAACCAATTATTTTTAATGTAGTTAGTACTTAGGAACGACCCTTCTGAAATACATGTAACCTTTTTACTTTATTAAAATAAAAACATATACTGGATACAGGTGGTAGAGCTTTGTGCAGGCTCGTCTGGGTAGGTACCAGCCACTCATCAGATATTCTACCGCAAAACAGCAGTACTTTGTATCGTTGTGTTCCGGTTTGAAGGGTGAGTGAACCAGTGTAATTACTGGCACAAGGGACATAACATATTAGTTCCCAAGGTTGGTGGCGCATTGGCGATGTAAGCCATGGTTAACTCTTACAATGCCAATGTCTATGGGCGTTGGTGACCACTTAGCATCAAGTGGCCCTTACTCTCGTCCACCTACCTATACTATAAAAAATATAATTTCATAAGCTATGTGTAAATAAAATAAAAATCAATTACATGTGTATCCACCAATTCCGCATTAGAGCAGTGCTCCAAACCTTGAGACCTTAGCCCAGCTGTGGAACATTTACCAAATATTACTTTAATTTTTATATTTCTAAATCGACTTGGATAAAAATTGTTCAAACATTTAGATAACGTATTTGATTATATTTTCTTAATTACAAAATCATCAATAACTGGTTTGTAATTTTGTTGCTTATTTGGTAATTAAGAAAATATAATCAAATACGTTATCTAAATGTTTGAATTACATTAATAGTAATACAAAATGAAATAAACGGATTCCTTTATATAATAATCCTTCAAACGCTAGTATATAAATCTATTTTCAAATTAATGTCTACAGTAACTTCAAATGTATTTATAAAATATTCGGAACAGCATCACTAAATATAATTTATTACCGAATGAAAATTAATGTGTTTAAATAATACTCTAGTTACATTCGAATACTTACTATTATATGATTACATAGCCTTTATGTAGTATATATCTTTATTCACGTTGTCTTATTTATCTTTAACTAAAGTTTACAGTAGAAATTGGTTGGTTGGTCCTGCGGTCGGATTCGATCGGATTATGAGAGCTAAGGAAAAAGAGAGTGCACCTGTGTTTGCGCAAGCACTTGTGCACTATAATATCTCCTGCGCAATTGGGTAATCTCTCTTGAGATTAGCCGCCGTGGCCGAAATCGGTCTGGAGGACCTTACTTACTTACAGTAGAAATAACTTAAGTTACCATTTCATTCTTAATATGTTCTTAAGAATCCTAAGCTTATTTTAGACAATTTCTGACCTTCTTGGACACGAACTTAATACACTTAAATTTAAACTTAAACAAACTATTTTTTATTCCTAATCTATGGATACACATACATATATATACATGCACTATAAGCAAAAAAAATGTTATTATTATTTAATTTAACATCAATTAATCAGCAGTTCAATCATTTACCAATTTATCCTTTAAATCTATTCTGCATGACGGTAAGTGTAATTTTTAACCACCCTTACATCGCCCATACGCCACCAATTTAATATATACACTTGATCACTCAACCTTCAAACCGGAACACATAAAAACTATGTAATGCTATTAAGCGCTGGAATACGTGACGAGTGATACCTACCCAAAAAGGTTTTCCATGGCCTAACCAACATACTATAAATAATAAAGTGGTTTTTTTTTTAAGCAAACCTATAGTTCTGAAATCTACTCTACTCACAAGTGAATAGAAGTATTTACAGCATCATACTGTTTAATGTTCAACATCTGGCGTGGTAGCGGAACACCTGTATGAAACGATGGGTCTTCTCCTTATTAGCAGACTCGGATAACATATTAAATTGACAATTTACTGTCACAAATTAATAATAATTTACATTAAACAAAAAAAATAGTTTTAAATACTTTACTTATCTCTCTTGAGATTATATTGGCCGAAATTGACTAAGAGGTCATTATAATAAAAATAATAGTCTTCCAGATTTTAGCCACGGCAGCTAAGCAGGACATATTATAATGCACAAGTGTGTGCGCAAACACAGGTGCACTCTCTATTTCCTAACTCTCATAACCCGATGGGACCGGAAAGAGTTCAGGCGCAGGACCAACGGCTTTACGTGCTTTCTGAGGCACGGAAGTGTACACACTTCCAACTTCCAGACTCCGAGCGGCTACTTAGAATATTTGGCAGAAAATCTCAATAACATTTTATTAGCTCGACCTGGAATTTGAACCCAGGGCCACCGAGTCTGCGACCTTACATGAAGCCACTAGACCAACGAGGCAGCGTTATGAGTCGCTTATAAATATTAATACATTACATACAAATGATATCACTTTCATCAAAATCTAACTTCTGAGTATTTCATAGTATTTGACGTATGTATATGTTCGAGAATATCGGTGTAGGCTTATATGGAACAGAAATGACAGGTCGTTTGATATTCACGTGTACTTTATTTTCATAATGAATATAATGTATTGTTATTATATATTTCGATAACGTTCTCCTGAAAGATTCGGTAAACGTCAGTCGTACTCGACGCGGATTGGTTACCTATGTACGTGAATAAACGATCCATACATACGAAGTTCTTTTACGCGGCTTACGGTTTGAGTCGAAAAATTATCGCACAGAACTTCGTTCCTGACGGGGGTTCCCCGAACACAAAAATTTTCATTACTTACTCCGTCAAAAAAAATAGAAAATTACGCGGCAACACAGGTGCGGGTGACAGCGCTCGATAGCTCTTACCTACCTAGCTAAGACACGAGGTCATGAGCTCAGTCGTCCATGTGTTTACCACCAACAGTGTCGTTAAACACAATTAATCATTTTTTATGGGTAATTTTTTTGCTTACTATTTTGTAAATGATTACATAAATAGAACCAACTCACGATACTTAATAACCACTTCACGGGTCGGACGGGGTTTTTATTACACCCTGTATAAATCCGTATAGAACCATATCACGTGTGTACAGACTAAAGTAGACAACGAAAATTCTGCGATTTTTTTTGTGCCAAATAAATTCTCTGAATTTATCAGGAAGCCAAGAGATAAAGATGTCACTAATAATATAATTCGATATTACAAAAGTAGTTTTCGAGTGCGTGTTGGGGGAGTACAGGTTATGGTTAAGTAACCTATCCTTGCGTAACAGAGAGACAGTTTTTTTTTCGCATTTATAATATTAGTATAGTATAGTATTTATATTTATATGTAAACAAAATAGTATCACTGTAGTTTTGTATATATCAATAAAATATAAAATTCCTTACAAATTGACGTTGGAAAGAATTTTCCATCGGATCAGCTCCGACACACGTAGATTCAAACGTAATACAATTTATATACGTCAGTAACAGCCTGTGAATGTCCCACTGCTGGGCTAAGGCATCTTCTCCTCTTTTGAGGAGAAGGTTTTGGAGCTTATTCCACCAAGCTGCTCCAATGCGGTTTGGTGGAATACACATGTGACATAATTTCAATGAAAGACACATGCAGGTTTCCTAACGATATTTTCCTTCACCGTCAAGCACGAGATGAATTATAATCACAAATTAAGCACATGGAATTCAGTGGTGCTTGCCCGGGTTTGGACCCACGATCGTCGGTATTCACGCGTTCTTACCACTGGGCCAACATATCTATCATACTACATAGTACTTATATATTTATGTTAAGCCGTTAAGCCGTTGGTCCTGCGCCTGAACTCTTTCCGGTCGTGTCTGATTACCGTCCCATCGGATTATGAGAGCTAGGGAATAGTGAGTGCACCTGTGTTTGCGCACACACTTGGGCACTATAATATCTCCTGCGCAGTTGGCTAATCTCTCTTGAGATTGGCCGCCGGGGCCGAAATTAGTCTGGAGGACCTTATATGTTACGGAAACATAGCGATTAAAGGAAATATTTCAACGTAAAAGTCATATATTTTACAAGATTTTATTTAGCTTACACAGTGGCTTATGTAGGACTTCGTGTTCGCTCATCGGGGTAAACCATTCATGGTGCATTCTACTGCCAAATAGTCATACTAAGTACTTTTGTGTTCTAATATATAGAAGCGATATAACATCTAAGTTTCCAAGGTTGGTGGTGCATTGAAGATCTGAGGGATGGTTGATTTTTGGCAAATGACCTTCCTAGTTACTTACCAGGTAACTGCCTAAATATCTATAGAAATAAGAATTTTTTTTTTATTTTTTTATGACATAGGTAGTCGGATGAGCATATGGGCCACCTGATGGTAAATGGTCACCAACGCCCATAGACATTGGCATTGTAAGAGATGTTAACCATCGCTAACATCGCCAATGCGCCACCAAACTTGTAAACTAAGATGTTATGTCTCTCGTGCCTGTAATTACACTGTCTCACTCACCCTACAAACAACAATACCAAGTACTGCTGTTTTGCAGTAGAATATCTGATGAGTGGTTAGGAATTCAAAGGAATTTGACATACACTAATAAAAAAACTGGTAGTTTTTCTCCAAATTTAAATGAAAATAAACAGGAAGAAAAAAACATATCATCACATTGACGAGCCGGTTGGCGTGGTTGGTAAGATACTTACCTTTCACGCCGTAGTTCGTGGGGTCGATTCCCATCCAGGACAGACATTTGTGTGGACATGTTTGTTTGTCCTGAGTCTAGGTGTAATTATCTATATATGTATGTATTTACAAAAGAAAAAGTAGTATATGTAGGATATCAGTTGTCTGGTTTCCATAGTACAAGCTCTGCTTAGTGTGGGATCAGATGGCCGTGTGTGAATAATGTCCCAGGATATAATTATTATTATTATATCGGTACATAAATTATGGAGTTCTGAGGTAATAATCATAAAAATATCAATCGAATTGAGAATCAATTTATTAAAATCAGTTTCACTCAAACGATTGAGCTGATAACGTAAGCACACATTTTGTGCTCGTGAGAAAACAAACGATTGATTAAATTCTATTCGACATTAAAAAGAAGAAATTAGGATCAACTTATTTACGTTAAAATAGATATTCTTTTTGACATGCTTTTTTAATGTATTCCTAAAAGTAAAGTTTCATCCCATTAGTTATTACACATGTCGAATAATTCCATTCGATACATATATTACAGTAGTACAATCAATAAAAAAAACCGGACAAGTGCGAGTCCGACTCGCTCACCGAGGGTTCCGTGCAAATTTGTAGGTATCTATTTAGGGTAATGTTAAATTGCAAAATTTTAAATGAAATAAAGGTATAACAAACTGCTAGGTACTACATACACCAAAATTATTATTTACATACCTATACTTATAAAAGAGGGATAAGGTATTTGTTTCATTGAACTCTACCTCACCCGAAATTTTTGGGGTATGAACCCAGGACCTTCGCATTTGCGGCCTTATATCAAGCCACTAGAAAAACGAGGCGGTCAATAGTAAATATGGTCAAATTTCGAACATTTAATGAAAGCTAGTTTTAACAATCAGACAATCATTAATAACAAACATACATACACGATGTAAAAACATGAATAACTGAATATATACACTGGGGGTTCATGAAATGGCAGCAAGTGTTTGATGTTCTTTCATTTCAGGACACCTGCCCTGGTCCAGGGTATCCAGGCTTGAATTAGGGGCAAATAAATAGACGTAATTTGGTCATCGCTGACTCAGCTCAAACGGCCTACCTGGGAATAGTATAGGGACGTGACATATATGTTTAATTTTATCGATACAATAAATTTTGACTAAATTTTCTTTGCGAATCTGATTATGATTTTTCAACTATTATAAAAGAAGAAATTTCTGTAGTATTTTAATGTATAGGGTTTTCCAATAGGGACGCTTGAACTTTGACAGCTGATTGCGGCCATGTTGTTTGAGTGACAGCTGTCAAATGCAGTGTGTTATATTCATTCCGTCCTCCCAAACCACCATGGCAGGTTACAGTGTCGAGCAGCACGTGCAAATCATAAAATTGTTTTATGAAAATGGGTCTTCAGTTCGAGCAACGTTCCGCGCACTTCGCCCGTTTTACGGTCGCGATGATCGTCCTGGCGAGTCGACTATCCGTCGATTGGTGGACAAATTCGAGTCAACCGGGTCAGTTAACAATCAGCCGGTTCCCGTGCGTCAACGTAACGCGAGATCTGCCGAGAATATCGCCGCTGTGCGCGACAGTGTCCTCGAAAACCCGCGGCAGTCAATTCCGCGTCGCGCACAGGAACTCGGCCTTTCGCAGACGACAACTTGGCGAATTTTGCGTTGTGACTTGAGCCTGCACCCGTACAAGATCCAGCTGACCCAAGAGCTCAAGGTTAATGACCATAGACAGCGCCGTGTGTTCGCTGACTGGGCATTAGAGCAGTTGGAAGTTGACGCCGATTTTGGCAAAAAAATCATCTTCAGCGACGAGGCGCATTTTTGGATGAATGGCTATGTCAACAAGCAAAATTGCCGTATTTGGGACGAGACCAATCCACACGAGGTTCACCAAGTGGCAATGCACCCGCAGAAAGTGACTGTTTGGTGCGGATTTTGGGCCGGAGGCGTGATTGGTCCGTATTTTTTCGAAAACGATAATGGTGTGGCCGTCACCGTCAATGGTGAGCGATACCGGTCGATGATAACCAACTTCTTTTGGCCTGAAATCGAGAATATAGATCTGGACAACATGTGGTTTCAACAGGACGGCGCTACGTGCCACACAGCACACGCAAGTTCTGCACGATCAAGCGCCCTTAATGGAAAACCCTATATTAAATAGCTGTAATATATAATGAACATGTAATGTTAATATTTCTTGTATCATTGCAAGCAAAATGAAAATATTTTTTATTCCAATAAACTTTTACAAGTACTTATGAATCGTCAAACGCTACTACCGGTTCGGAATGTGGATTCTACCGAAGAGAACTGACATGAAACTCAGAAGTTACTCTTTTTTTTAATTACAAATTTGTTTCAATTGCATACACTAATTTCCTGCACGATCCAGCAAACATTCAAACTACGCATTTTTGTCAGACATGTATTCAGTAACAGAGTAATAGGCTTACGTAATAAGATTATTTTTATAGCTAATTGAAGCCTGATTTGTGGTAACTGAAGAATAGATTACGGAATTTTATTAAAAATGCGCATATCTAGCCCCAATAACATTCTAGTCTCAATAAGTCATAAAATATGTTAAATTGAACTTAACTTAATAATCTGTCAAAAAATATGAATGGAATAAGTTCAGTTGGAATTATCGATATTCAAAAACCATAAGCTGGAGCAGCGTGGTGGAATATGCTTTTAGCCTTCTCCAAAAGAAAGGTGGTCTTAGCCCAACAATGGAAACGTACAATGTGTTATGTTTTTATTATAATAGATTTTGTCGAGCACATTCCCTATGTTGAAATTGTAGATATTATATTCATTATTCCTTTCCACATTAAGATAAATAAAATATTATATCAATGTAAAACATTCAGCAATATTTACGAGCTGTTCACAGAAATAAAAAGAAAAACAATAATTATATAGAGCTAATGCAATTATATCGATAAATCTATCGACAATTCCAATCACTATCGTATACAAAGAGCCAATGATTTGTATCAAATGTTTTTTCTCGATTCCCAGTTCGTTTCGATTATACGACCTTATTGCTTCCTCGATTTTATACATCCTCTCGTGTAAAGGCAGCCGCTTAATGTTGACTTTTATTATATAACTTGCATTTAGAAATTTATTAATGTATCATAAATGTATTAATATTTAATGGCTTATCTTTATCTGCCCATGATTTTCGCTCTCAGATAAAATAAATTACATAGATGAAATATTCGTTTTTTTAAATAAGGCAGACAGGCTGGCATATGGCCATAGTCAATGTTGGGAACTAAGACGTTATGTCCGTTGTGCTTGTAGTTAAACTAAAAATCAGTGATTTGAACCCGCAATCACCGATGAAGAGACACGCGTTCTAGACACTGTGCGATCTAGTTTTTATTAGTAAGATTTATGACGCTACACTACAACGTAAGTAGTGTAATTTAATAATATTTTTTATGTAAAAAAAAAAATTGTTATACATAAAGATAATATTAATAAACTTAATTTACAGCGAGCTGAGATGTCCCAGTGGATAGAACAGTAAGATCTCAACCAATGGTCACAGATTACAATACGGGCAAACAGCAAAGGATTTACTATTGTTGTTTTACGTCGTTTGGAATCCTGGTACATGGTGATGAAATAAACTCCAAACTTTCGTTTAATCTCGGTTAAATAGTCACTCGATGTTTATAAAAATGATCTAATGTGCAGCGAGTCTTACTTTGCAAAGTGTTTTGTTGGTGAAATAACTTGACAACGCGTTTTGTCCTTGTAAATCAAATTTATTGTGCCAATAACTCGATACATTTGTTGCAATGAAAGTTTTATTATGTTTTCATTTTTTTTTTTATTTCTAGCAGTTGAATTGAAAATGGAGAGTTACAATTATTTTAAAGTTCTTGCAAGCGAAATATTTCCAATAAAGTTTAACAAGTCGTATACTACGTGTTACAGGTAGGTACATATACTTACATTATATTACACATACATACTTACATACATGACAAAACACCAGCGTATATTGTACAATACACATCGGGTCGCTTTCGTTTGACTTGGTGGAAGATCGGGATACCAAGTAACACGACATTTTTTTTATTTTTTAAATCCCAATCAAAGAAGTGTTAACGACATATAACAATTTTAGCATCGATATCATTGGCCGAAATTTAGAATCTGTGGTATTCAATATGGTTTTCACGAACAAAACTTTTCTTTTTTTTATATTCGACGAAGTTATTATTGGAAAAAAATTAAACTGTATATAAATCAAGTGGAATAGTATTCTTTTATTAATAAAGATATACTTAAAATGAATTGTTTGTTTAAAAAATGCAAGTCGTGAAAATGTATTTTTTTTTTTGTTCTATAGTTATGTGGACGAGCATATGGGCCACCTGATGGTAAGTGGTCACCAACGCCCATAGACAAAGGCATTGTAAGAAATGTTAACCATCGCTTACGTCGACAATTCGCCACCAACCTTGGGAGCTAAGATGTTATGTCCCTTGTGCATGTAATCACACTGGCTCACTCACCCTTCACACCGGAACATAACAATACAAAGTATTTCCGTTTTGCGGTAGAATATCTGATGTGTGAGTGGGTGGTACCTACTCAAACGAGCTTGCACAAAGTTCTACCACCCAGTGATGTTAGTGATCAGCACCAATCATACCAATTGGCACTCGAGATATTAACAATATATGATGAAGGGATGGCACCTACCCAGCTGGCCTAGCTCGAAACCCTTTTGGTTCCAGACTGTTTACGAAAAACACCTCAATATCTGCATCGCTTAATCAATAATCAACCGCCAGACAATAATATTTTACCAGCGTTAGTGACGTAATAAAACTGATAAAAAATTCACGCCCACACGGTCCCCTTTTAGTTGAATAAATAGTTACAATTCAATCAATTTCGAATCAGGGAGTTATTGAAAACAAACATTCAAAATTATTCAGTGCATACATACCCTTTGTCACAGCTGTGCTTCGTTTGCATTCGGAGAGTACTCGCTCCAGTTATTTCTCGTCAACTCGTCTGGGTAGGTTCTTTGTATTGTTGTGTTTCGGTTTGAAGGGTGAGTGAGCCAGTGTAATTACAGGCGGAAGGGACATAACATCATAGTTCCCAAGGTTGGTGGCGCATTGGCAATGTAAGCGATGGTTAACATCTCTTACAGTGCCAATGGGTGTGGGCGTTGGTGACCACTTACCATCAGGTGGCCCATACGCTCGTCCGCCTACCTACCTACCTATAATGTAAAAAAAAGTCATATAGCAACAAATATATAAAAAATATATATATATAATGTATATGGATCACCAGTTCGGAAATTAAACCAGACAGTATTATTCTAAATAACACGTAATTATTTATATTATTGTTATAATATTAGCAAATCCGGAATTTGAATAAAAACCAGTTGGTATAATATATTTATAGAAAGTAATAATAAGGTCCTCCAGACCGATTTCGGTCACGGCGGCCAATCTCAAGAGAGATTAGCCAACTGCGCAGGACATATTATAGTGCACAAGTGTGTGCGCAAACACAGATGCACTCTCTTCTCCTTAGCTCTCATAATCCGATGGGACGGCAATCCGACACGACCGGAAAAAGTTCAGGCGCAGGACCAACGGCTTAACGTGCTTTCCGAGGCACGGGAGTGTACACACTTCCAACTTCCAGACTCCGGGCTGCTACTGAGAATTTTCTGACAGAAAATCCCAATAACTATTTATTGGGATTTTTCCGACCTGGGAATTGAACCCAGGACCACCGGGTCTGCGGCCTTATATCTAGCCACTAGACCAACGAGGCAGTCAGTTATAGAAAGTAATATATATAGAACACCAGAATCTTAATCAAAGATTGTTGGT
This sequence comes from Nymphalis polychloros, assembly GCA_905220585.2. NCBI lineage: Eukaryota > Metazoa > Arthropoda > Insecta > Lepidoptera > Nymphalidae > Nymphalis > Nymphalis polychloros. Next base: position 7,898,228 of record HG992267.1, read on the forward strand.
TCAAACCCTGGCAAGTTAATAATTCATCTTATGATGATGATGATTCTCTCGATGATGAAGAAAAATATACTAATCATTGGAGCGGCGTGGTAGAATAAGCTTATAACCTACTCCTCAAACTAAGAACCCTTAGCCAAACAATGGGATTATCCCATAGAAATTAACCCACCCGATTTATCTACAAATATATTGAAACGAACCGAAGTGTTGATCGGACGTTGGTAATAAAAATCTTTGACAGTCCTCACGGGACACAAATCATATTAGGTGACCCGGGATCCGAGCTTTCACCGTGACGAGTTTTATAGAAATCCGTTCAATGGATTTTATATCTCGTGTATCTGAATATCTAGACTAAAAATAGACAACGTTAATTAGAGATTTTCACTAGTTTATACAGAGAATAAATATTAGAGGGCGGTGTTATGTTAAAAAGAAATGGTCGGAAGCTACCGCCAGGAAAGAAGTTCCTTGAGATATTTTTTCGACGAAAACCATGTTTTAAAGTGTAGATTTTAATTGATTATTTTACTGTATGTTTGGCACACCAAAAAGAGACTCACTTTATGCAACTCTCTCTCTAATTAAAGATTAAGAAACGATTTAAATTCTTGAATTCATACATTTTAAGGAATTTACTAATATTAGGAATTTTAGTAAAGTTTTATGATGGGAAGTGTGACAATAACCCAATTCTCGAACCTGGGACTTGCATGCGTTTTGTATTACCTTTATATTTTTCTTTTTGTATTTTTAAGAATAATTGTATTTTAAATAAAATTAATTATTATGATTGAGTTTTCTTATATTTAACTTCATTTAAAAAAAAACCTACAGTAGGCAGGCGCACACGTTCACGCTCTATCGTTTGGCGTGGTTTGGCGTTAAAAAATTCAGCGTAGGTCCTACCTGCAAAAGCGCTCGCTCAGTACTGATTTCGAACGCCCAACGCATCTCATTTTGTAGCATTTAGTAGACATAACGCTATTTCGTTATGCGACACATCCTAGTATTTCCGTCTACTGTAAGCTGCGTAAGAGAACTTCGTTCCAATAAGTAACCCATGTCCTTGAGGTTCAAGATTGTTTTATATCAAATCTCTTTGTAGACCCGTCAGGGTATGTACCTAGTCATAATTTACAACCAAGCAACAATAGTATTGTTGTGTTTCGGTCTAAATGATAAATAATCCAGTGTAACTACATAACGGATATAACATCTGAGTTAGTTATTACAATGAAAAGTAAGTTTTATAGGGGTTAAAACGACCCCATGCGCAGATAAGGGTTAAATACTCACATAAGTAAAATATATATAATAGCTTAGAAGTGGTTCTTTTTCAGTAAGTTGCAATTCTAGAACGCATACTAAATACGTTCATAAAACATGAATATAAATAAAATGTCTGATGAAGCGAAATGTTAAATTTCCTGCGCAGTTTAAACGATACAACATAATATGACAAACAACAAGAACCAAATTGAATATTATAATTTAAATAAGTTACCCGCAATGATTATCTACTGCATGATAAACAAAGCATTATACTGCAACTTTAACTGTCTTATTATCATACTCATATTAACTAACTTTTATTAATTTGTTTTTCTGAATTCACGCAAATATCTTACCTGTGGTAGGTCTTTGGATACCACCAACTCGTCAGATATTCTGCTGTTAAGCAGAAATAGGGATAGTATTGTTTGTTTTGGTTTGGTGAGTGAGACAGTGTAACTAAAGGCACAAGGGACATAACATCTTAGTTTCCAAGGTAGGTGGCGCATTGCCAATGTAAGGAATGGTTTTTATTTCTTACATCGCTGTTGTCTATGGACGGCGGTGATCACTTACCATCATTTGTTTCGCTTACACGTTTAAAACCGTGCACGGGATGTTTCCAGACTCCGGGTTAGTGAGAATCTATGACAGAAAAACCTTATAACTTTTCATAAGACCTGGACATCGAGATCTGCCTTATAACCACTATACACCAGAGGTTCTCAGACATTTTTTTTCTCATAGACCACTTTCAAAATTTAGCTGATTGCGGTGGAGCCTTGCAGCTACTTTTCTACCATATTCCCAAAACTCGAAAAAAAATGTGAAGATTAGATCTAACTATGTAAATTTGCGTTGTGGCTGAGTTCTAACCATGAATTAAAAATTATCGAAAAAAAAGTGAGAATCAATTGTGCTGTGAATGGATGTCAAAAAAGTAAAGTTGGCCAATCAAAAATGTGATTCCATCCAATTTAGACACGCCAACGTAGACCCCTGTCGACGCTCCCGTTGACCCCTGGGGGGCAACTGGACCACTTTGGGAACTAAGGCACTACACCAACGAGACAGCCAACGCGTACACCCATAAAAAAATATATAATACAATAATACAGACTTGCGAGATTTGCGAAGGCACTCCTTTTCTAACTAACAATAAACTATCTTAACTATTAAATATAGTAGCATAATACGATATACCTCTTAAATAAACAAAATAAGAAAGTTGAATTGAGAAGTTAAAGTCTAAGGTATTTTCTCTTAAAGGTCTCTAAGCAAAATAAACAGATAGAATTAGAAGGGTTCAGGTTTTGTTTATTTTCTCTCCATTTAAAAGGGTCTAAGTTTTTAAGTATAGTTAGCGAAGATTCCCTTAAAATGTTCTTTAAAAAAGAAAAAAAGTTATGTCTTCGCAATTTGATTTAGCTAGTAATCTATCTATGTATAAATGTAAACTTAACTTATTTTAGGGTTAAAATGTTCAAGGTAGTATTTTAGATCAATGTAATAACGCAAAAGGTCTTTGACATAAAGCTTAACATCAATCGCTGCTGAATGTACTTATATCCTTTTGGATTTAGAGCTTATCCCAACCACGTTACTTCACTACTGTCAAACACCAATATTTAGTATTGTTGTGTTCCAGTTGGGTGAGTGAGCCAGTGTAACAGGCACAAGGGACATAACATCTTAGTTCCCATGGAGGAGGATGTGAATGGATGACGGAGTGGTATATTCGGGAATGGTCAATATATCTTACAGCGCCAATGTTTATGGGCGGTGATGTCCACTTACCATCAAGTGAGTCACTTGCCAGTCCACCTATATACACTGGACCATGTTGATTACTCTGGGGGGTCAGAGACCGCTAACACGGCCTCTCCTGACGAGGCAGCGTCCAGGAGCCTTCCCCCTGGTCACTGTCTGAAATTTGTGGAAATAGTACAACGTGGTTTTACAGTAGAAATACGTAAAAGCTCATCCAGACTTTTAGTGAAGTGTCTTTATGAAGCCTTTATTTTGATGTCGCTACAGCGGTCACCCTGACGCTCGAGTGAGACTAATACAGGTCTTTTTGACTTTACTGATGGGATTTTAAACAAGTCTTTTCCGAGTCACTCCTACGCTCTTTCAGAGTCTTACAAGAGTCTTTTCTCAGTCACCTCCAACCAACAATTTAAAACAGAATAAGGATGTATTATACCACTACTGGGCTATTGGATCCTCCCCTTTTTGTGTGGCTTGGGAGTGGCTTTGCCGTGAAAGCGTAACATACAGACAGAATTACTTTGCTGTCCACTGCTGGACGAAAGTCTCCCACATTGAACGCCAACCATCCCGATCTCGGGGAGCGGGGGTCTCGAAATGAACATTGAAAATACCAAAATTAAGGTCAACCAACATGTATCCCCGAGACCAGTGGTCGTAAATGGCTATCCACTCGAAATTGTGCAGGAATACATCTACCTGGCTACAAGAAGAATACGTTTGGGACGGGCGGTATACGGGAGGTCACGTTATATTTTTGAATCGTCGATCCCACTCAAGTCGCTCAAGACCAGGGACTTTAATCAGTGCGTCTCACCTGTAACGACTTATTAAATATTTGTTTATAAATATTAAGCATCCATGAAACTGATTTTATGAAAATCTCTAATTAGTCTTTATTTAAATTGAACAGCAAATCATAAAAAAATAGGTGAATTACTCATTCAAACACTACTCTTAAAAAAATATATCCATTGACACGCAACAAATCACATCGCGCAAATAATAATTAATTAGTTGCGTTACCTTTCTGTCTATCAACAAAAGTGGTTTCTGAATAACGCGCGCCTTTTTTTTACAAAACTGTTGGAATCTTTTAACCAGATGGTAATTTATAAGCTTATATAATATCGAAAGCTTGTTCAAAAGCTGGGATTTATAAAGAGTGTGGGCAAAGAATTATAAATTCCTACATCATTTATTCTTTTTTATAATTATGACTTTGCACTTTAAAATCTTTATTAAAGGGTTTATACAACCCTCGCTATTTATAATATTAAAAAGACACAAAATATTTTTTTTTAACATTCATGTTTGTGAGGAGGTTAAAAAATATATTTCTAGTAACAGCCTATGAATGTCCCATTGCTGGGATAAGGCCTCTTCTCCTCTTTTTTGAGTAGAAGGTTTGTAGCTTCGACCACCCTGCTCAAATGCGGGTGGAATACACATGTGACAGAATTTCAGTGAAATTTGACACATGCAGGTTTCCTCACGATGTTTTACTTCACCGTCAAGCACAAGACGAATTATAATCACAAATTAAGCACATGAAATTCAGTGGTGTCTGCCCGGGACCCACGATCATCGGTTAAGATTCACGCATTCTAACCGCTGGGCCATCATCCAGACAATGCCTTCGTCAAGAAAACTCGAAATAAAATCCCTTTACATAATTGATCTTTAATATCTACAGCTTCGGATGTTTCACCAATGTCCGCGCATGGGTAAATTGTTTCCACGATGCTAATATATTGAAAATGAGATTACTGTTGTAAAAAATGGCTTATTACATACTCGACCAATTATTTAGCTGACTTATATATATATATCCTTACCATTTTAAATATATTGAAATGATTAGTGGTAACCTCTTTGGGTTAGATTCTTGTCCAGAGTCAAGGTGTATTATGTATATGAGTATGTATTATCAGTTGCGTAACTATACCAACTGAGACCCGTGGCAAATCCATTGCCTGCCCATCAAGAGCGTAGCTACCAAGATAGGGGGCCCTCAATCTGAGTAAGCAAAAATTCGTAAAATGTTATTGAAAATGACAATACAAAAATTCATAAAAATGTTAAGACACTTCTGAGCTCAGGGCCTCTCGGACCGGGGCCCCGTTGGGTCGGGAGCCCGTGGCGTTTTGCCAGCCCTGCCACCCTATAGATATGCCACTGTGTATTATGTATGTACACATTTATTAAGCAGTCGGCTATTACACATTACACAGGAATTAAGCCTATCTAACGAACAAATGAATGTGTGTAATTTAAATCAAAAATAGTGAGTGATTTGATGAACCAGTTAGCGTGTTTGGTAGATACTTGCCTTTCGTGCCGCAGGTCGTGGGTTCGATTCCTACATCATAGTATATCAGTTGTCTGGTTTCCATAGTACGAGCTTGACTTTCGTATCAGGTGGCCTTGAGTGAATAATGTCCCAGGATATTATTATATTATTATTATTATTATAAAGTGCGTATATATGCCAAGTACAGGTATATATAGCCATATATAAATGAATGGATGTTGATATATCTGTTTTAGATAAACTTTATTGCCATTTTACCAATGGTGATTGCGAAGCAAGATATATATTAAATTTTACAAGTAAGAAGTTTTTTTAGAATCCATTTTATTATAACTCGCTAGATGGCGTTGCAGCACATCTAAACGATCGCCAAGACAAATAATTTATATATGTACATCATTATATACAGAGACAAGACATCAACCAGATTTTGCTACCCTCATATATAACAGGTATATTAAATTATAAATATATTTAATTAATAACATAGAATAAAAAAAGAGGTGAGTAGGGAACATACCGAAACGTTTAAATGACGGGAGCCCTTGAAAAGGGTTCTGGGTATTGGAAATGTTGAATTATTCAGCTGGAAATTACGGAAGAAAATATTTTGTTTGATAATTTATAGTAGGTATTGTTTACATTATAAAATCTACAATAATATCCTGTGTATATTTAAATTGTTTTTAATAAGTGGCCATTATTTTAATTACAGCTAGAACCTCATTATTATAGGTAGGTAATATCAGAACCTTATTTAAGACAGACGAATAATATTCGTTGTTTCTGCATAAAAAAAATAACTTATCTAAAATATAAATTATACTTAGTCAACTGACTGCCTCGCTGGTCTAGTGGCTAGATGTAAGGCCAGGCCACGCCACTAAAAAGTTATTGCATTTTTCTGACGAAAATTCTCAGTAACAGCCCGGAATCTGGAAGTTGGAAGTGTGTGCACTCCCGTGCCCCAAACGTACAGACGTTGATCTTGCGCCTGAACACTTTCCGATTGTGTCGAACAGCCATCCCATCGGATTATGAGAGTTAGTGTGTGTGAGTTGTGTTTACGCACACACTTGTGCACTATAATACTTCTTTTCACCATGATTATCAAAATTTTTAGTTTTTATAATAATGAACAACTATCAAAAATTTTAAAGTTCCATCTTCCAGACTCCGGGCTGTTACTGCGAATTTTCGACAAAAAACACAATTAATTTTTATTGGGATTTGAACCTAGAACATCGGGATCTACAGCCTTATTTCTAGTAACTAGACTAACAAAGCAGTCAAAATAATATATGAAGTTAAACAGCAAAATAAATCCAATAAAATATTCACGTGAGTCAGATTCTAATGAAACACGTGTCGAGACGGAAATAGTATTCAATCTCGAATGTCGAGAATATATTTCATCATGATAAAAATACAAAAGGTTTTCTATTAGTAATTTTTAAAGAGTTTCGGCATTTTTTTTAGTTTGCAAACAAATAAAAGGTCTAAAAAATTCACTGTCCATAGTTTGACAATACCTGTCAATATCACTACATATCGCACTATAAAATCGCGTCATATAAAAATGGCGTCTGTCTGAATTAAAAAAGTACTAAAAGGATTTTCATACGGTTCTAACCAATGCAGTGCAAGCTACATATTTAATTTAATAATGGAATATAAATCAAAGTAATCTTGAATGATTTTTTTTATTATGATGTTAACTTATGTGTCATCCCCTATCGCATATATTACGGGGAATGTTCTGAGGAGTTGTTTGGTTTAGACATTTCCTGCCTCGCACAACCACGCTGTAGAACCAGCTTTCACTGGCGACTTCTCCGAACCGATTTGACATAAAAACCTTCAAGAATAGAGCGTACTCATTCCTCAAATGCCGGCAACGCATAGTTCTCAGGTGTTGCAGGTGTCCATGGGCGGTGCTAGTGATTTTCCATCAGGTAAGCCTCCTTCTCGTTTGCCCCCATACGTACACTATGATAATATGTCCCAGGCGTTAACTAGTCTCCCGCAAGACTTACCGCCTTGGCCAAAATCAGTCAGGCGGATCATCACCATCATATTAGACACAAAGTTAAAACAAAGTGAGTTTTTCATGAACTCCCGAATTTGTTTGGCCAATAAACAAATTTTCTATTAAGTTCTGGCGTTACACTAACCCAGGTATAGATTAAGTTAGTTCAAACAATGGGTCAAACGGACCACGCCACTGCGACCCTGTGCCTCGGTTAATTCACCCTTACACAGAGACACGATGTACCGTTAGCCCGAAAAAATAATACGAAATTTTTAATTAATTATAATATATTCTTAAATGAGGAGCCAAGATAGGCAGCGCTGTCCAGACCAGAATCGATCACAGACCAATAGAAATCACTGTATAGATTAAGCCGCAGAAACATTAGAAAGGCTACTGAATAATCGCAGCTTGGGAATTCCCCGAATTAAACCGCACTGAATAGGAGTCTGTTGAACCAGTGGCACAAATAAATATATATTTAAGTTTATCAATTAAGTAAAGTGAAGTGTAAAAAAACTTATTAATACATTGTAATTTATTTATTTGAGATATAATTAAAGTATGGAAAATTTACGTAATTGTGGTAGATTAGAAACATATCGCGGGCCGCACAAATATTAGCTATGGGCTGTGCTTTGAGAAGCCCTGGTCTAGCGCATAGAATTCGACGATACATAACTGAAGATCGCTAGCTTAAATTCTTTCAATTATACACTTATGATTGTAATCCATCTTGGTAATGTAGGAAATCATCGTTAGGAAACCTGCATGTATCTAAAAATAAACGCTAAATGATCTTTGGACGCAATACAAATATTTTGGCTCCGTATGGTTAGTAACTCTTAAGCTAAAGCCTAAAAAAGTGGGAGCTATACTTTTAAAATAGGAATGTAACTCTGTAAGAAAAGTTGCAAAATGAAAAAAAAAAGTGTGCGTCTCGGGACGCTCGACAGAAGTGATAATATTTATTATTAATTATAATATTTAAAATGTAATTTAAATTAGTACTTGAGAGTTGCTAAATTATTATAAGTACTATCTGTATACGCTAGACCAATTAGATTGGTAACTCTCAGGTAAAGCAGTCCGCGTCGGTAATAGTGGCGCCGTAACGCGTTACGTTACGAAGCGTTTACCCTCCCATAAGAAGTTATCACTTCAAAAATATTAGATATAACAAAGGAATGACTTTTTACGTGTCAAAACAAATTAAATTTAAAAAAAGTTTATATTTTATTTTAAATGAAATTTGTCTTTATATATTTTGTTTTGCTTAATGTTTCCAAACCAGTGGTAAATTTTTGATAGCCGATAAGCATCACATCTATACTTCTACTACTATACTATCTATACTAATATTTATGATTTTCACTAAAACTTTGAATAAATCTCGATTTCAAAATCAAAACATAACAGTTAAATGTATTTATAAAAGTATTTAGTAAAAAAAAATTTTGATATTTTTTATTTTGCTGACGTTACATCAGAGGACCGCTTTCGATACGTCTGGTAAACATTAGTTCGTTAGTCACCACACTCGTTGCGCCTTTGTGACTACGAATTAGTTTGCTCTGTTTTGTTACAACTCCTCCAGCCCACGTAGGCCTTTTCATGCCTTAATTTCTTTAGGCTAGATAGTGCATTGTGTGTGGAAACACGACAAATTTATCTCTCTGTCGTAACTTTGTTCTCCGCCTCTATACTACGATCAAGATATTAAATTTGAGCGCAGCTTCCAACTACACGTCATTTTTTTTCTGTATAAACATTTCCGACTTGAAAATTTTATATTAATCCAGAATAAAATAAAAAATATTCTTTATTAAAAATATTTATATTTAAAAAAACTTGTAAGCCTATTCGACTAAAGTATATTTTGATTTTGTCTAAGATTTATTAAGTTTATTATCAAAAATCAAAAAAAATCGTAATGTTTTAGCGTTAATTATAAAAATAAGACGATGATATTGTTGGGCTCCAAGGGCACGTCACTGAGCTATGGTAGTTTTTTTACATACCCATGAATTCTAAACTATATAAACTCTGTACAGAAAATCTTGCCAGCGCGATTCACGACTGCTTGATATCAATTATGTATTGATACTAGATTTATATATAAATATACATATATATAAAAGAGAGAAATCACGTATCAAACCTTTTAAAAAAATGACAAACCATAATATTATAAACCAAGAAATTAACTCACTTGGTGTATCATACAAATGTCTACCAGAAAAATGTCAGCAATAGATTATACATCCGGCTAATGAACTAAAAATTATACACTTTAATATCCGAAGTGTTAATACAAATTTTGATGAGATAGTATTCTCTTATTGTCTGAACGCTGGCTAAGCAAAGTACCGCACTTACCAATCTTAGACGGATACGATTCTTTCTTTACAAAAAATAACCATAGTCAGAATGATAGCTGTGCTATATAAATGTAAAAGCAACTGAGCCTCGCTTTGTTGGCGCAAACTGCTTGATTTATCAAATTGATAATATTTCACTGATTGTTTTATATCGCTCTCCATCTAAAGGCACCTATACAAACTGTGGTCGTCATGGGTGACATAAATATTGACATTAAATGTGGTAGTAACGGTAAGAATTCTGACGAATATTTATCTTGCGCAGCCTCAAATGGGCAGATTCATATTGTTTTTTTTTTTTCGCTGTAAAAACTCATTTACGCTTTTCCCCCACGTGAGGCGGGGGGTATGTGGGGCTCACCGGCACTGAAGACGCCGGACTTCCTACTAAAAAACCAGCGGTATCCTCTCTGTCTGGTTAGGAGGCGCCACGGGATCGCTCGTGCATGCTACCATGACGCCCCGACGGTCGGCCCGCCTATGCGGGTCTCTATTTCTAAGGGGGTTCCGGTTCCCGGATACAGGGAACCCACTTAGCCCAGGTGGCTATTAAGGCGGGGGGAGGAAGGTGTGCATAGCGCCTACGTCTCCTCCCCGGTCGTCTTTGACGGATCGAATCAGCGGAGGCACTTTCCTCACGCTGTCGCTCCGCGGCCTCCTTCTGCGACATGACACTCTCGCAGAAGGAGACCATTTCCAACCAGCACCTCTCGCTGTCGAGCATGGCGTCAATCACGCTAGGGAATGCCTCTGAGGCCCCAACGCAGCACACTCGTGGCAGGAGGGTGATATCTCCTGCCTCGCTATCTTGTGCAGGTACTTACCGAAACAGCCATGTCCGGTAAGCACCTGCGTCAGCCTATACGTAAGTGTGCCACTTTTCCTTAACCAGCGACTCAAGTGGGGCCGAATCGCCTCCACTGTCGCTAGATCTGCTGATGGGGACCTCAGGTCCTCCTCCCATCTACGAATCAGGGCTTGCTGGGCTAGAGCCCTGATTCGTCCCACCTCCGCGGATCCTGGACGGCCGCCACTCGCTCTGGCTTCCACCCGAAACCGGTACACTTCTGCGAGCACCTCATCTGCATACATACGCCACGCACGCACACACATACACACACACACACACACACACATACACAGCCAGACACATACACACACACACACACACACAGCCAGACACACACACACACACAAACACATACACATATTTTTCACTTCATTACTTATTATTTTGGTTTTTCTTTTCTTAATTTCATTAAACAATCTATATTGCTTATTGTATAAATATTAAAGTGTTCGTCACTGCTATGTAATGTTTACCCATGTTGCGAGGGCACTGGCTCCTGAAGTACAAGTACTCTCCTAGTTCAGAAGTCAGAGTTTTATAAGTTTTGTGTTTCTCCTAAAACCAATGGTATATGTAAAAATGTTAAAACTGTGTTTTTTTATTAGAGGCAATAAAGATGTTTATTTTTTTTTTAGAGAAAGTAAATATAAATAAGTAATAAACATAATAATAATAATAATAATAATAATGGTCCTCCAGACCGAACCTCAATGCCACACTCATATAGGCAACGGCCCCTAGTTCCCGGTGTTCCTGGCCAAGGCGGCGGTCATGGTAACGGCTTTTTGGATTTTGAGAGCTGAAGATCGAGCTCAGTGGCGTGCCATTGGAGAGGCCTATGTCCCACAGTGGACGATAAATGAATGTTTTAATTACTTTATTTCACTGAACATTAGTTTACTTAATTGGCAAAGACTTCAATATATATTTATTTGTACGACTCGTTCAAAGGACTCGTATCCAGTGCCGTAATTAAAATAAAATAATTAGTCGTATTAGTCACCTTAAGTCAACAAACATACGAGCGATTAGCGATTTTTGAAAAAAAGCATAATTTCTAATAGCATTACGCAATCTCGTTCATTACGGTGTGAGGTGGGGATGTAATAAAAAGGGAAGGTGGGGCCAACTGGGGTCGCCACTTTATGATAATTTTCGGGACATATACAATTATACGTTTACCTTAAAACTTTAAGAACAGTCTCTACTATGACATAAGAATATTAGGCCCCTAGCACATGGCGTATTTTAAGTGCGCAGACGACGCACGTTTCAGGAACGCGCGTTTTCTGCGCCGCAGATGCCGATTTTTGCGTTTTTATAGAACACGCTTAAAACGCGATACGTTTTCACTTCTCACTATTTTTTTGAGTGTCACATTTTTGTTTTTTTTTTTTAATTTCAGAAGACAAGTATTAATGATTCACCTAATGGTATGTAATCACATTCACCATTTATTATAGAAACCAAAATGTCATTTTTGACTATTATATCGCTGACTCACTCACTATTAAAATTATAACTCAACCAAGTGCTTGGTTAATTATTTTCAATTAATTCTTAACTACTGAAAAAATATTTAAAGTTTAACTTGTATTATATTCGTTGTACGCAAAAATCAAAATATTTTTTATTCAGGTATACTCAAGAAACAAACACCCATCCAGAGGGTCCGAGACACTTGTCACAAATACAAAATAAAAAAAAAAAAAAAGAAGTTCAAAACAGTTATCGAATTCATATTTTCTAAACCAATTTCCAAATTGACAGGAAACGATTGTAAAAATATATTTCAAAGGCTTAACGTTGTGAAACTAGATTCGACCAAAATCACTGACCGCGGGACAAAGCGTTTCCGGGACGATCCCATCTGTCCCGGACACTTGGCGACCTTAGGCCCAATTTCAGTGGGAATATCAAAGGACACAAATTATGTACCATCCGAGCACAGCCTCGTTTATTACTAAGGAGTAATGAGAACGAACAGCAGACGCGTAGAGTCATTAAAGATACTGTAAAATTGTTTTGGGGCACTGTTTAGTGTTTTTGAAATTAGATGTTTTATCTGGGAATTGCCATAATTTTAATGCTAAAGCTCTTTGAGAGATTATGACAAGCGGTGTGTCACTCACATTGTCACTATGATATCTAAGGTCTTGTATACTGGCTCACTCATTCAACCGTTGATTTATCGATTTGCTGTTTAATGTATTAGGCAGACTGACAAGTGATCCGCCTGATGATCACCCCATAGAAATAAGCGCTGTAATAATAACGATTCTTTACAGCTACCGTTGGAAATGTTTTGTTCTCTTACACTAGTTCCAACCGAAACACAACAATATTTAGTATTGCTGCGTGGTGGTAGAATAAATAATAAGTAGGTGATAACTACCCAGGTAGAAAGCACAGAGTCCTATCAACAAGTTTTAAAAAACTTAAAAAAATAAAATTGTGATTATTTAAACGCGACTCGATACATTTCTCTATCTTACGCAATGCGTACGTCAGTCGTGGCCGTAAAATGAATATAGTTATTCATTATAAGCACCTACCTTTAACGTTACGCGAGGAATTAGTAGAATTACAGTCAATCTGAAACACTAATATAACGTATGTTTGTTTGCTTGTACCGTATATACACTAAAATAGTAATTTCAATAGAAATTATGTTGACTTTTCTTTCAAATTCAAACTACTTTATTAAATATAGAAGCGTCCAATCTTAAGAGAGATTAGCTGCCAATCCGACACGACCAGAAAGAGTGCAGGCGTAAGACCAATATCATAACGTGCTTTCCGAGGCACAGGACTGTAAATACTTCCAATTTACGGATTCCGGGATGAAAATAGAGGAAAATGTATTTTTGTGAAGACAATAAACTACAATTCAAAAAAGCAGTACATAAATAGTTAGACAACAACCTTTGGAAAGCGCCCTTAAAATTCAACACCCGTTTCTTGAGAAATTTGACCTTAAGTGATCAATTAAATTTAAAATATATAAACTTTGATTCGCGGACGTTTCGTTAAGCACTACACTCTCTTTCTATCATAATTAATTGGAAATTCGAAAGACTGTGACGATAATTTTTTTGGTTAAATGTATTGGAATGCTTAAACATTTATTTAATCTTATGCTCGTACACTTCACAAAAATCTGAGATAATGTGATGGTAACAACACCACTTAAACTGGTAAGTACCAAGGCCGACAATATATCCAACTCAAAAATTGAAATCAAAATATTACACCACGTCTTATTGCCTCTACTGGTGACAGGAGGGCTGGTTCATTTTTCGCCCAGAGAATCGGAATTGCAATTCAAAGGGGAAATGCTGCTAGCATTCTTGCCAACATTCCACGCGGTCACGATTTGTATAGTAATTATTTTTAATTTTTATTTATATTTATTTAAGGTTTAAATCACAATATAATTTATTCATAGATAATTACTTTTAAAAGTTAACACCAATTTGGAATTATAATTAAATAAAATAGAATCATTATTTACTCAGAATGAAAATCAACGACTGTTAAAATAAGCATTCATTATTAACTTTATATTATGAGATTATCTTTTATTAATTGGTTACTCTACGCCACCATTCCAAATGTATTTTGGTTCAATTAAAGTCTTTTAATTTAAACAAATAAATTTCAAAGCGCACTGTCTGTACCTAACTCAGATATAACCAAAATGCTTTACCAGTTTAAGTTAGAATAATGTTGATAATATTATTGTTCGTGGTGAATATTTAGTATGGGAATGATGGAACTGACATTTAGCTTCATCGCTAAAAAGTCCCTAAATAAAACCCGAAAAAAAACCAATAATAACTCAAAAATATAACTATATACAGTTTTCTCCATAAAATATTCAACATAAGACAATTGTAATAAAAGTCAAGTCCTAACAAACGTCTAAATAAAAGAGTGACAAAACTATATTTACACAATGAAAGGCGTAGCAAACAGCCAGGCGTGTGAAGTCGGGTGTGATCTGTTGTAAATAAACAGACCATTGATTATATTCAACCTTATCACAATGGTATAAGGCTCGAAATAAAATGTGATTATTAAGTTATGACAGGTTGCTTTGTGTTAGTACTACAGTACAGTGACGAAGAAAAGTTTATAGTTTTTATATTTTTAGCCAACTGCGCAAAAAAGAGTTATTGATATATTTTATTAATATGAATATAAATATTTGGCATTTAAGTACTTGTGATGTATTTATTTGTACCATTGTTGTCATTGCCTGAGATCCTGGGTTCAATGACCGGGTAGGACAACTAAAAAAATTTTACATCGAGAAATTTTCAACAGCTGCCCGGAGCCACGAAATTGGCCGTTTTTACACTCCCTTACCTCGGAAAGAACGTTAAGTCGCTCTTCCTTCCTCTGAACTCATTCCGACCTTGTTGGATTCGGATCAATAAAGTTTGTAAAATAAATGATATTAATTTATTATTTCATGGGCGAAGCCGCGATAGTCTTATTAAGCAAACATTTTCATAAAGATAGGCCTTTGTTCTCGCCCGTCTGGGTAAGTACCACCCACTCATTACACACACACAAGGACCATAACATCTTAGTCCCCAAGGTTGGTGGCATATTGGCGAAGTAAGGGATCCTTATTATTTGTTATTGCCAATGGTGGTCACACACCATCAGGTAATATGCCAGTCGATTTTAAATAAAACAAATGTTTTCTCTTTATAAAGGAATTATTAATAGAAAATAAATTTAAATAACAATAGTTTAGTCGTGAAGTTAAATATGTTAGTTTAGTTTAATTGTGTATTAAGCCGGGTAAGCTGTTTATATAAAACGGCTCTGTGACCGCTGTGGTGAACCGACATTAAGGGAATATACGAGATTTCATTATACTTCACTTCGTATATAGTTTTAGTTTTTGCAATTATTATTAATAAATGTATTTATATTAAAAGTAAGGCTTTTCAAATTGTCGTTAGTTTACATTTTAATGAACTAAAAATTTACTGGTGGTAGAGCTTTGTGTAAGCTCGTCTGGGTAGGTACCACCCACTCATCAGATATTCTACCGCAAAACAACAGTACTTGGTATTGTTTATTTTAGGTTTGAAAGGTGAGTGAGTCAGTGTAAACGCAGACACAAGGGACATAAAATATTAGTTCACAAGGTTGGTGGCGCATTGGCGATGTAAGCAAAACCACTGTCTATGGGCGTTGGTGACCACTTACCATCAGGTGGCCCATATGCTCGATCACCTAGAAATCGCTATATAAATTACCAACAGAAAAAGTTTTTTTAGTTGGTGGGTTATGGCAAAAGCGTTATAAACTATTTACAAGAGTTCCTATACTGGGTTTATACGTGTCGTGTCAGGACATCCCGCTCTTCGACCAAGACAAAAGAAAGTTACCAATAATTAATTGATCTTAAAAAATGTACATTCTAAAAGTATCAGTGTGTGTATGAGTTTGTTAATACACATATGTGATTGAATTTTAACCGACACAAACATCTTTCTTCGCGATGATTATCTTCATCATTAGATGAACGAGATGAATCAAACAAAAATTTAACATATGAATAATGCTTGCCTGGGCTTAAACCCTCACTTATCGATTAAGAAACTATCCTCTTCTCTCCCTTCAGAGGGAATAGAAATGCAAACAGAACGGCATTTAATCCTTATATATATTCAAGCAACCGCAAAATGTGTAAGCGGCTCGGACCACAGCTGAAAACAACGGCGGAAATGCAGAAACATCTATGAAGGCCATATTTGTTCCGTTTTATGTGGACACATCAGGCCATGGGAACTAAGGGCGTAGTAGCAGAAACGTGTTTTAACATTTGGTGCATAGGACACAAAAAGATCCAGCCATTAAATTTAAATTTAAAATTTAAGGATAAAGACATTTGATGATTTATTAAGAGTAGGAAGAGTATGTTTTATTACAATTTTTATTATTAAAATATCTCCTTATCAAATTTGCACTTAACTTTTCTCTTCTCAAAGCTCCTTTCAACAAAGGTTGTCTGTGAGAGATCGCTATAAGCGATAAGACCGCCTTTGCGCACCATTTTTTTTTGTGACAGACTGTTTCCTTTTACTCTTGTGTTATTTGTATGTTGTTGTGCAATAAAGTA
Organism: Nymphalis polychloros; assembly: GCA_905220585.2. Lineage (NCBI taxonomy): Eukaryota > Metazoa > Arthropoda > Insecta > Lepidoptera > Nymphalidae > Nymphalis > Nymphalis polychloros. Next base: position 7,914,995 of record HG992267.1, read on the forward strand.
TTAAATAAATAAATAGGTAGGTAACTAATAAGGAGTTTTGGAGCACTCGTTTGTTGTTGATTAGATTCTGTAAATTCTCTTAGAAACAGTAGCAGCCTGTGAATATCCCTATGCTGGGCTAAAGCCTTCTCCTCCTTGAGAAGAAGGTTTTGGAACTTTTTCCACCACGCTGCTCCAATGCGGGTTGGTGGAATACACATGTGACAGAATTTCAGTGAAATTTTCACATGCAGGTTTCCTCACGATGTTTTCCTTCACCATTAAGCACGAGATGAATTATAATCACAAATTAAGCACATGAAATTCAGTGGAGCTTGCCCGGGTTTGAACCCACGATCATCGGTTAAGATTCACGTGTTCTTACCACTGGGCCATCTTGGCTATATCCCATCCCTTAGAAAATATAAATCAAAAAGAAAAAATGGGTGCCATTTATGAAAAACCTCTAAGTTGCGCCCCTACAAGACCTGCCGCCTCGGGTAAATACTAACTGCCTCGGTCTAATTGCTAGATATAAAACTCAGGTCAACAAAAATATTCATAAAGTGTGCCATAATTTGAAAAGTTATAAGATTTTTAATATAATTTATCTCACGAACGTTTCTTAACTCTTCTATAAAAAATTATAATATAACAATTTCTGAGATCCTGTTGTAAAAACTTATATATCTCGGAAAGAAATACCTCAGACCTGAGAAAAACGGATACCGAACATGGTAGCGTTTTTTTTTCTGTTTTTATGGCATAGGAAGGCGGACGAGCATATGGGCCACCTGATGGTAAGTGGTTAACAACGCCCATAAACATAAGCATTGTAAGAGATGTTAACCATCGCTTTCATCGCCAATGCGCCACCAACCTTGGGAACTAAGATGTTATGTCCCTTGTGCCTGTAATTACACTGGCTCACTCACCTTTCAAACTGAAATACAACAATAGCAAGTATTGCTGTTTTACGGTAGAATATCTAATGAGTGGGTTGTACCTACCCATACGAGCTTACACGAGGCCGTAGCTTTGTAGTGTGTCATTTATAGGCTGGATTTCAAGCATTTCCAACTTAATTACTTAACTGGTTTCGGACCTACTATCTTTGTCTCGATTTATTTAATCATCTGATTTTCAAAGTAGGTTTCCATTAAATTCGATACACAATATTATATAATTTTCATTTTAACATAAATATGTAAATATCTGCTGAGGGCTGTTCTCAGCTTGAGTAAGTGTGAACTTGTCATATTATTATTCTCAGCTTGAGTAAGAGTGGAGCTTCATATCACTAACTGAAATTTCACGACCGTGTTCTGGGAGGGACCTAACCTCTATCTAAGATATTGGTTGGTGGCGCATGTGTGATGTGGGGAACAGTTAATATATCTTACAGTACAAATTTTTTATACCGTTGTACTGTAAGATGTATTCGTGCTGGCCACTTACCATCACGTGGCCAATATGTACATCCTACATATTTTATAAGAAAAAAACACGCGTCGAACACATAACTTTTTAGAAGTGAAAACTTCTTTAGCGGCGTTGTGCACTTTTTTATGATGGGTAAAAAATGTTAAACTCGCGTCAGGTCACGCGACAATTCGTAAGACGAATGACCGATGACCGACCGATGACCTTCATAAGGTCATCGGTCCAGCCAGGTGGACCGATGAGCTTATAAAGGTGGCGGGCACCGACTGGATGCGGAAGGCGGGGGACCGGGAGCTTTGGCGCACTTTGGGAGAGGTCTATGTTCAGCAGTGGACTACGATTGGCTGTTGATTGATTGATTGATTGAAGACGAATTTTGAAGTGTTAAATTTTTAATGTAATATAAATTGTCATGTTTTTGTACGATAGCGCAATAAATGAATATTGTATTTTATCACATAAATGATAGTACTTTTATATTGATAATTAAAGCAATTCGAGCAAAAATTTTCCCTAATCGTTCCAAAATATTAAAAATGCACTGTTAATATTCAAGTTTTCACTTCTGCCGGCACTCCCGGAGTGCAACCCGTTGTTTTTTTTCAACATCGATTAAGTACAAATATAATTATTATCAATGATCTGTGATCATAACCAGGTCAGCTGGTAAGACTTCAAGGAACAGCTGTCGGAGCCCTTTTAATAAGGCTTACAGCTCACAACACCAAATCTAATTTCGGTAACACCGAGCGACTTACACAAAATGCGGTTTCCACTGAGCAAACGGTTTAGTGATGGATATTATTCTTATCGATTATATCGATAATTTTCGTAATTCAAATTACTTGAAGCGACAAAAATTTAAATGCTTTCTCGACTCATTTATTAGAACATTATAATTAAGTTATTGATGCTCAACAGCTATTGTCGCGCTTTGGGAATAAGACCTACTCGTAAGCCGCGAAGAGTGTTATATATTCATATAACATTGGATTAACTCTTTGCGTATTTTTATGATACATAAATAAAAAAAAAACGTGTTCGCCTCGGGACGCTCGACAGAAGTGATAATATTTATTATTAATTATAATATATTTAATATAATTTAAATTAGTACTTGAGAGTTGCTAAATTATTATAAGTACTATATGTATACGCTAGATGGCGTTAGGTTGGTAGTTCTCAGGCAAAGCAGTCCGCGTCGGTAATAGTGGCACCGTAACGCGTTACGTTAGGAAGTGGTTTACCCCCCCATAAGAAGTTATCACTTCAAAAAACATATTTATATGGGTTTTTTAATTCAATTGTATACTTCTCATATTAAAAAGTGTAATGGGTATGAGTAGTTCACTATTGGTCTTCTTGTTTAGTTTTAATATCATATATATATATTCATACAATTCATGATGCAGGTAATATTCCTACCGGTACCAAAAGAATATTTAAAAGAATATTTTAAAGTCGCCCAGTTATATCATACCTAATGAAAGTGCAGTGTAAACTTAAGTTTACAATTTAATTACTTATTACTTACGATTTGACTTTATTTGTAATTTATATATACAAGTCGTATGTAAACTATATTACATTTTCAAACAAATAAAAGATTATAAAATCAACTAAAAATTTCAATACGATAACGACATAATAGTTATTATGTCATGGTGTGTAACACTAACTTTTCACATCAAGACATAACTATATTTATTACATCATTCTAACACATACACATATTAACGTGTGAAAATCATATAATCACATACAAAAACACATATATGTAACATATATGTAATGCTTGAAATGCATTGCATGATTCAAACATGAGTCCGACCTAAATTTTCTGAACAAATAAAACCAAAAATGTTATATTTATTTTATCACTATACAATTATTCTTTTTTTTTTATAGCATAGGTAGGCGGACGAGCATATGGGCCACCTGATGGTAAGTGGTCACCAACGCTCATAAATATTGGCATTGTAAGAGATGTTAACCAACGCTGACATCGCCAATGCGCCACCAACCTTAGGAACTAAGATGTTATGTCCCTTGTGCCTGTAATTACTCTGGCTCACTCATCCTTCAAACCGGAACACAACAATACCAAGTACTGTTGGTTTGCGATAGAATATCTGATGAGTGGATGGTACCTACCCAGACGAGCTTGCACAAAGCTCTACCACCAAGTAACAAACATGATTCTGAGACTCTTTTACACAACGCTTTGAGTTTTTGAATCATCACTAACTCAGCTCCACTACCGTTTCAACGTTTTACTTATATAATATTTTAAAACGAAACTATATGAATATTACAATACAAAAAGTTTCTTTGTTAGAATGCGCTTATGTCAAAAACCTCCCTTTTTACGTTAGATTGATGAATTATAAAAAAAAAGGTATGATAGTAGCAATAACATTTAACGCGTATGAAACCGTGCGAAACAGCGAATGACCAGAAATCCGAGTGTTATTTTTTAAATAATTTCAATATCGATAAAAATATTCATGTCCCCTCACTACTATCAATGTAAGTGCCCGTCGCAGCTTCCGAAGCGTTGAGTTGGAATTTGACGAAATAAACCAATGTTACGTGAATCCGACCTCAATATTGCTTATAAGAAAGTACTTCATACATTTCGCTACACAATTGCCCACCTATCTCTTACCAGTTACATGGTCGTGGAACAGTGCTTACGAGTTTCAAACTGCCTTGTAGGTCTAGTGGTTGAATTATAAGGCAGAATATTGCGAGGTTCCAAGTTCTAATCGGGCCAGTAACAGTTTTTAGATTTATCTGTCAATAATTTCTCAGTATCAATTATGTTAAGACTGTTGGGTCAGCTGACGGTAAGTGGTCACAACCGCCCATTGGCGTCGTATGAAATATTATACCGTCGTATATCATTCCATATATCACCAATACGCCACCAACCTATATAACTAAGAAATTATGTCCCTTGTCCTTGTCCCACTGGCTCACTCCAACCGGAACACGACTAATTATTACTGTTTGGAACGAAACGGAAGTTCCATTAGGATAGAATACCTATTAGAGGATTTTTATATGTAACAATTGCTGATCTGTTTTAGCTGTCATAAATAATTAGTGTCTAATTTAACAGGAAAGAATCGCGAACGAGTGGATCTTAACTGATCGCGTGAATCGTAACCGATGATTGTGGGTCCAAACCCGGGCCGGCACCACTGAATTTCATGTGCTTAATTTGTGATTTTAATTCATCTCGTGCTTAACGGTGAAGGAAAACATCGAGGAAACCTGCATGTGTCTAATTTCACAAAAATTCTGCCACATGTGTATTCCACCAACGAGAATTGGAGCAGCCTGGTGGAATAAGCTCCAAACCTTCTACTGAAAAAATGAGAAGAGGCCTTAGCCCAGTAGTGGGACATTCACAGGCTGCTACTGTTACTATGTAACAGGAAAAGATAAAATAATGAAAGAAATAACTACAATTAAAAGAAAAGGATTACACGATCGTAATCCATACGTACGTGTAATTTCAAACAAAAAGAATCCCTGTAGTATTACGTCACACTCGCAGCAGTCATAATATAAGCTCTCTAGAGTCATTCTGTGAGAACGAACTCGAAACTCATCGCAGAAAACGGTCGTGAAATGTGTATACGACATTGACCGGTTGTCAACATTTCACGAATGAATTAATAATTATTATGTTTTTTTTTTAATATTATTGGTAGGCGGACGAGCTTATGGGCCACCTGATGGTAAGTGGTAACCAACGCCCATAGACATTGGCATTGTAAGAGATGTTAACCATCGCTTACATCTCCAATGCGCCACCAACCTTGGGAACTAAGATGTTATGTCCCTTGTGCCTGTAATTACACTGGCTCACTCACCCTTCAAACCGGAACACAACAATACCAAGTACTGCTGTTTTGTGGTAAAATATCTGATGAGTGGGTGGTACCTACCCAGACGAACTTGCACAAAGCTCTACCACCGAGTAATGATCTTATATTGGTATATATAATCTTCTTTGTCTACGTGGGTGTCTGTTTGTGACTAGTGTTCACTGCGCTTTCATTGCATAGTATTTGATTGTAAAGCGGTTCAAAGCTAAATCAATTTCAGTAACTATTACGAAATTTGTAGTATTAAATAATTTAATATTACAAGTTAAGACACCGAGATTGTCCAGTGGCTAAAAGACGTGAATCTTGACTGTAGATTGCAGGTTCAAACCCGGAGAAGCACCTCTGAATTTTAATGTTCTTAATTTGTGTTTAAAATTCATCTCGTTATCTGCGGTGAAGGAAAACTTGGTATAAAAACCTTCACGTGTCGCATGGAATTCGGTCACATGTGTATCCATCAAGTCTCATAGGAGCAGCGTGGTGGAATAATCTCTATCTCTAAGCCTAGCAGTGGGATATTAACAGTCTGTTAATTTTTACTTCAATATTATTATATACATACAATAAAATATTCATTTTATATAAAGATAATATTTCAAAAGCACAGAAATTTATCTTTTATTTACTTCATCTGGTATATAACCGGGGCGAATGTGCCATAAATTTAAAGAAGCATGCAGTTAAGACACGGTAAGTATTAAAATCTATTGTCTAGATTCTAGAGAGAAAATACGACATACGAGTACATACTTTTATTTAAATGAAATTTATTATAAGATATTTTATTAACACGATATGACAGCGTTATTGTTTGTGTAAGAGTTTTCTTTGTGAAATTAAAGTTTAAATTCAACTTATTGCCACCGGCGTTTGAGACGTCGGGATGTTGGGGGTCGGATACCCTTACTTTTATTAGGGAAATCGGCCGTAGCCTTAGCCGTAGAGAGGGGTTTTGACAATCGCTCCAGATCTTACTTGGCGCAAAGGTTGTCTATTGCTGTAAAGCGCGGAAACGCGGTCTGTGATTTTTTTTCATATAGCATAGGTAGGGGACTACCATATGGGCCACCTGATGGTAAGTGGTCACCAACGCCCATAGACATTGGCATTGTAAGAGATGTTAACCAACGCTGACATCGCCAATGCGCCACCAACCTTGGGAACTAAGTTGTTATGTCCCTTGTGCCTGTAATTACTCTGGCTCACTCATCCTTCAAACCGGAACACAACAATACCAAGTACTGTTGGTTTGCGGTAGAATATCTGATGAGTGGATGGTACCTACCCAGACGAGCTTGCACAAAGCTCTACCACCTAGTAAAAGTGTCATGGAGAATCGAAGGAACTTTTTTTAAATTGTTGATTAAAAAAAAAGGAAGAGCTTGAAATGTGACTGACTATGCAACTCTAATATTATAACTGTTGCTTTCTATTCTTTCTTTATAATCTATTCTTTCTAATCTATATTATTTCTGGACGTATTAATACAACTGGAAACAAAGGATCACAATTTGAGAAGGTTATATGTCAGTGGTCATTAGACGTTCGTTATTCGTATTAACGCGTAATATTAAGCAATCAGATTCCATATAATAATACACGAAGCTGTCAGTACGAAGAAACTCGAAAATTACCGCAGAAACGGTCGTAAAATTTCAGAACGTGATACGCGATATTGACCATAATAATCATAACATTTTCAGTATACAAGCATCAAAATAGTATAGCAACATAAGTAAGTTCACAACATTACAGTAATTCATGATATTATTCACTTATTACAACAAATTAAGTAGAAGGGACGTAGCTTCTTAGTTGCCAAGGTTTGTGGCGCATTGGCGATGTGAGTAATGGTTAATATCTCTTACAGCGCCAATATCTATGGGTGGTAGTGGCACTACACGTACCAAATATAATTAGAAATGAATTTAAAAAAAACAATCATAAGATAGACAATCCTTATTTATGTTGTATTATATAAGATATCTCTGCCTTAACAATTTATAATTTAAGAAAGCAAATAAATAATTTTAGAGTAAAATAAATAAAAATATAGAGTTTCGTAAGCAAAATAGATATATTTATCTGATTATTACAATAGCATATAGCAAGGAAGAATATAAGATACGCGCCATACACACATAGGGATTATTATTATTAAATATTCAAAGTTTATAAACAGATAGACAACAAATCGACCTACTACTTACGCGTCATTTGACTGAGGTAACAGAATTACGAGCTGACAAATAGACAGACATTATACGTAAGTCCCCTTAATGGGGACAGTTTACTCCCTAATGGTATTTTTTTCTACAGAGATTGATGTCACCCTTTATTCTTTTTCTGATACTGTTTGATATGGCAAGCTGAGATATAGATATAAAACAGCATAACAAGGGACATAACAGCTTCGTCCATAGCGTAACATCAGGGGGCCCATTTGCTCACCCACCTACCTATAAATTTAAAAAAATGTTAAGTTTCTACCTCCGATAGTGGAACTTTGGCAATCACTGAGTCAAGTTTTTTTTTTTTTGATTTTATTTATTTATTGGAACATGAAAAGTTAACATTAACAAATGTGATTGATTAACAACTACATAAGTCATAGACTGTGTTGCAGCCATTAGCGCCCACCTCCAGAAGGGAGACAGCGTTCCAACATTCAATATATGTTTACACAGTTCTTACGTACTATTATTTATATAAACTTAATAATATTATGTTACGTGTGTGTGTGAGATGAATGTGTAGTGGGTTGTATGTGTATGTGAATGGGGAATGTAAATGCATGTGTGGGAGTGCGAGTGAAATGTGGGACACTTTTTTTTTTTACAACTGGCTTATTTCGGAAGTTACCAAATTTCGTAAAGATTAGTAATGATATAAACAAAAGTATACAGGGCTATATTTTCGCACATTTTTCTAACTCATCATAGGTTAAGCTATGGAGCCAATCATCTGTGACCCTTTTGCATTCTGTTGAAGTAAGTGGACAGATATTTAGAGCTTTATTAATTTTATTATATAATGTAGGGCTCACAAAATGATACTGATGTCTTACTACCGAATTATTAAAGAATTTCACTTTGGTATGTAAGTTGACGCCTAATCTGGCTTGCCTTGATGGTAGTCTGTATAGGTACGACCCACTCATCATATATTGTACAAGCAAACAACAATACATAGTACTTATTTATTTATTTATTTAATAGGAAGCCAACGTTGCATACAATATTAAACATGGTCTTATAAGTAACTTAGATATAAAGAACAAAAAATAAAAACATATTGTATGCCCCACTTAAAGGCTAACTCAGCATGCATAATCTTACAGACGTTCCTTGTTACATTTACTTATTCAAATGAGCTTACACTACCAATAAAAAAGAAAAAATACTAACTATTAAATAACAAAAAAAAAGGAAAAATTTACACTAATTGTTTAAATAATAAGGAATGAGTATATAATGAGAAGGGGTGATGAGAGCCTTGAAAAACTGATCGTTGTTGGAAATACGGAAGGAAAACGAGCCCGGGGACGGGCCCCAACTAGATGGAGCGATCAAGTGAGAGGCCCATCTTCAATTAAGTTTTGCTCGGTCGCCAGAGACGCGATGAACAGGCATCGGTGGAAGCAGATAATCCACACTAGGTGTACACCATCCATATCCGTCGATGACCACGATCCTCAGCCATGAGGGAGCGACCAGAGAGAGATATAACCGCGATATGAACACTAAGACAAAACATGTTTTTAATTTTAGTTTTAAATGGCACTGCGGAGTTTTTAAAAATATCTAGGTTAGCTTTTTTAAATATATTATTATAGGCTAAAACAATTCTGTTTAATGGGGCTGATCTGCCCAACTTACTTTTAGTTTTTAGACTTGTGGTCTAAAAGTTAGCTTGTTCTTAATATGAGATCTATCATTATGCTTTGGTACTGCTAATTTTATTCTACTCAACAAGTCAGGGCTGACAGTATCACTATTAATAATTTTATGTAAGAAACAAAGATCTATTAATTCTCTACGATTGGATAGTGAGATGGTTTTGTAATATTTCAAGTGCTCGTGGTAATGAGTATTCTTTCTTAATACATTATCCCTGTAAGCTAAATGTCTTAAATTTTTTTTCTTTACTCTTTCTTTTCTATCCTTATGCACTTGATAGTAAGGATTCCATGCTACGGAGCAGTACTCAAGTCTACTTCTTATCAAACTGTTAAATAGGACTGTCTTGGTTTCTGACTTTTTAAATTCCCTCATGTTTCTAATAATAAATCCCAGTAATTTCAATGATGTTCTAATCACGTTGTCTATATGAGTTGTGAAACTTAATTTGCTATCTATTATAAGCCCAAGATCACTTATATTATCAACGTTGTCTAATATATTGCCATTTATATTGTAATTGAACTGATGATTTTAAACTCATTTTATATTATTATAATCACACCAAATAGAGAGCCGGTCTAAATCTTTTTGCATATTCAAGGAGTCATTGCTGTTTTTTATTTTAATGTAAGCTTTAAGGTCATCAGCATAAAGCCGGAATCAACAAAATCTAAAACAATCGATTATATCATTAATAAATATTCCAAATAATAAAGGGCCAAGATTTGAGCCCTGTGGAACTCCTGATGTAGCAATAAATGATTTTGACATATAACCTCCCATAACTACATTCATTTCACGATTAATCAGATAAGGCTCCATCCAATCAATAAGGCTACCACAGATACCGTAACAACTGAGTTTTTTCAACAACATGTTGTGATCAACCACATCAAACGCTTTAGTAAAGTCTGTGTAAACACAATCAACTTCACCAGTATTATCTAGTGCCTCTGATATGTCATCAACAAATAACGCTAAATTTGACATAGTTGACCTTTTCTTAATAAAGCCATACTGACCATCTACCATAACCGAGTTCAGATGCGAACTTAGTACTGAACAAATTAAGGATTCGAAAATCTTTGAAAATACTGACAGAATTCAAATTGGTCTGTATTTTGTTATGTGTTTTCCATCTCCTTTTTTAAATACTGGCACCACCCTAGCCTTTTTCCATATACTAGGAAATACCCCCCTCATACAATGATTTTTTATATATCAGTAACAACGGCCTCGCCAATAAAATTGCACAGCGCTTAGCAAATGATAGTATATTATCTGGGTCCGGATCTTTATTTACATCAAGACATCTTAATCTATTTATTATATCATCCTCAGTTATAGTTACATTAGCCAATTGTTAACTATGACGGGAGCTTATATTATTGATACTTTGCATTAGTTGGTTTTTATGCGAAACATACACATTTGAAAAATGATTTGCAAATTGGTTACATATATCTGATCCATCAGTAAATGAACTACCATTGAGTGTCATTAATGCTGGATAGTCACATTTGTTATTGCGTAGGTTTTTTATATAGAAATGGAAAAAATTTGGACTTACTTTTATATTATTGTGATCCGGTTATTAAACCATTGTACTACATCAAGTGTGCCACTTGCCATTCTACGGAATACAATAAAAATACACAGAGGGCTACACACGTGGCAGATTCTCTAAAAAATGTATCTTCACGATGTCGCCCAAAATAAAATACACTAATAAAATCCACTAAACTATCTCAACGATATACTTTATTACAAACACATTAATAACATTTTAATCACAAAACAATTTTTAAGTAGTTTTTGACTACCACCTGTGTTTTCAAGCTATAATATAACGTTGCAGTCGCACCGCTACCTTATCAGTCACGGTGACGTTGAAATACGTTACGAGACGGTGTAATACGAGATGAAAACAATTTAATACACGCCTTATCGTATTCAAGCTTACTTTTTATATTCAGTTGCTCTTAGTATTAGATTAAAATTTGACTTTGGGTTACACTTTCCAATGTTTATGTCTCTTAAAAACTTATACGTCAAAGTTAAAATGTAAAACTTACTCTCACTTAAACTCACCAACTTTAACTTGGTGGTAGAGCTTTGTGCAAGCTGGCCACCCACTTATCACATATTCTACCGCAAAACAGCAGTACTTTGTATTGTTATGTTCCGGTTTGAAGGGTGAGTGAGTCAGTGTAATTACACATTTGGCACAAGGGACATAACATCTTTGTTCTTAAGGTTGGTGGCGCATTGCTGAATAAGTGATTTCTTACACTGCCAATGTCTAAGGGCGATGGTGACCACTTACCATCAGGTTGCCCAAAGGCTCGTCCGCCTATCCTATAAAAAAAAACTTAATCTATATATATAAAATAATGACTGACTGCTTGACATATGAACGCATAGCCCATGAAATGTATACGGGTTCCTTTCACACAGAAGAACCCCATCATTCATCACCCACATTGATTGCATTTTTATAAGGCCGTCCGATCAAGATTTACCCGCAAACGTATTCGTGGGCAACAGTAGTAAGTATATTATAAAATAATGTATACCAGACGGATATACTGAATGAAATATAATAACAATAACATCCTGGGACATTATTCACACACGGCCATCTGATCCCAAACTGAGCAGAGCTCGTACTATGGAAACCAGACAACAGATATACTTACTACATATACTACTTTTCTTTTATAAATACATACTTATATAGATAATTACACCCAGACTTAGGTCAAACAGATTACATGTTCATGTACACAAATGTCTGTCCTGGGTGGGAATCGAACCTACGACATGCAGCGTGAAAGGCAAGTATCTTACCAACCACGCCAACCGGCTCGTCAAATTAAATAAAAATATACGTACATATTTACTTATTAATATAGTTGAGAAGACGATTAGTTAAACAATGCTGCGTCTTACTCTTTTTAATGTCAAATCAATAATGAGCGAAAGAGATAAATCTACGTTAAAATAAACTGCAGCGAGTGCTTATAAGTAATGTTCGCTGTTTACTTATTCGATAACAATTAATCAATGTCAAATATTAAATCGAAATTGTAATTAAGCTCGAAAACAAATTCATCAGTTAACTGAAGTTTTATTTATGTACAACTTTTTCTTAACTCTGAAAATCGATACGATTTGAATTATAATAATAACGTACTTGGTTTAGAGTGATGAACTGAGTAATCGATTGTATATAAAAAAACAGCCAAAATTTCAATTATCTAAAAATCAAAATTAATTTCACACGAACAAATTCAAACTAATCCAAGTGAGATACCACTCATCACAAGATCTCCTAAGCTATTCGCCCAATTGACTTGAATTTGTCACAGTTTGTCCCCGACGTATACGCTCACTAAGAACGGATTTTATGCAAATCCCATCCAAAATCCAAAATACATTTTTCTTCTTATCAACCCATACGAAGTCGGGACAAAATATAAGATATTTATTCAAGTAATCAACCAATCATTAATTAACATTTTACATAATAACACACACAAATATCTACCAGTACAGTACAGTACTGGTACCTAAATAGGTACCACCGGATCAGTATTTAAATTCAACCAAACTTCACCAACTTCAGTAACTTCTACCAAACTATTATAATTTATTTCGCATATATCTCATTCCATACTTGCGAAACATGGCTCTAATTCGCTTATTATATAGACCTCTATATACGACCTTTGTCCTTATTTACGGAGCACAAAATCATAATATTTACTGCATTGTGCATGCATGACATTACATACGTGTGATATATGCCGGAAATGCATATATTAAGTGCTTTGTATGCCGCGCTTGCCTCGTGAAATGGACTTATTCTGGTAATGGTTCGATAACATAAATATTTCAATATTTTTTTTACGAAACATGCTGACGTGTAAATGCCAATGATTCTGTAAGATACATAAACCATCGCCAATCACCTTGGGAATTAAGATGTTATATCACTTGTGCCTGTCGTTACACTCCCTTTGAATATGAACGCAACAATACAAAGTATTGCTGTTTAGCGGTAGATTATCTGATGAGTAGGTGGTGCCTACCCAGACGGGCTTGCACAAAGCCTTACCACCAAATTAATGTATGTCTGTATATCGCTTCAGTAACTAAAATCGAAATAAAAAAATTGATCGTATTATATGTTTTTAATTACGTAACAAAAAATATTTGTTGTATGTTAACACGTAAAATACTGAAAGCATAAATTTATTTATATATATATGTAATTATATTTTAATATAACTGTTTTGTCAATTAAATAATAACTATATATAAGTTTTTGTTTATTAAACTTAATAAACAAAAACTGGATCTCGTTTTAAATAATTTTAAAACAACCTTATACCAGAATAAGTATCTTTCAAAGGATTTGCTCAGGTTTAAAGTTATTACCGGGTTAAATAGGCGTGCACAGCGAACGAGGTCTTATTACTTTGACGTTAAGAGCGAAATTCTCACTTAAAATTTAACTCGCTCGAATTCACAAGTTCTGAGCCGTGTTAAAAATTTTTGTGTAAACTTTTGTGGATTTGCGCATTTAAATATACATCGTCTTATATTCAATCGTTTTTTTTGCACTTTTCAAGATTTCCATATAAAAATGAAGTGGTAAGTTAAACTTACCAATCCTAAATATAATGAATGTGGAAGTTTGTTTGTTTGTTAAGCTATAACCTCTTAACCACTGAGCTGATGATCATGGTTTTTATGGGTAGAAAAAGACATAGGGTATCGTATACCTGCTTCCCTCCCCATAACATGTGGATGGAACCGCGTGTGGACACCAGTTGGGTGTACAAGAACTACGTTTTAACGCTGGTTATCTTGGATAACTCTTATGTATGACTGTTTCTGTATAGATACGTAATTTGTTTTATATCTTCTCTAAAGTTATTTTTTTTTAAACCACATGGTGTTTGGTGTTCTTGCTATCAAACACCAATTGAGTACGTAGATTACAATATCTACTTCGGAAGACACATTATTCTAAAAACAAAATAAAACAGTTGGTGGAGGCCTATATCCACGCAACCTCTTCGATCTTCGCCGAAGACGGCCGAATGGATGGTTTTAGTGGATGACCTTAGTGTTTCTTAAGAATACTGTAATAATTGTTCATTTCATCTCAGAATTAGTCTACTAATACTATCAATAATCAATAACTTTAGGTAATACTAACTTAAGGTGTATTTCCTCTTGAGTGAAAATAAAAATTGGAATAAATTTTGTTTACACAAAAGTAGTGCAATAATCAACACACGTTACGGGAAAAAATCATAGAACACCCATAATGCTGTAAGTTTCTGACTGGTTGTAAACTGTGACCCATTTTAGCCATAGGTCCTTGATACACAAAAACAATTTAGGGGTTGATAAAAATCTCATTTCGAAACATCAGGTGAACGTTAGGGGTTGAACACAAACACATGGGGACGTGTCAGATGGTACCCCTTGTCTCCGTTCATATTTAAATTATTGTTTATTTGATACTGTTTACTTTGAAATATATATACTGGATCTGTCTATGTATTTAGTATTTGAATATCCTGGCTGTGGTAGGCAAGTATGCTCGTTCCCTGGGAGGTAATATATGGGCCAAACTTGGTGAGATGTCACGTCAATGTCAAGAAAATTATCTATGTACCCATATCGTTATGTTTACTCACCGTCGAAGTATTTAATCAATGACCAAAGATACACATGTAATGGTGCGCTTTTAGGGGGTAAAACCGGCTCTTATCGTTCTATTATCCCATGTCATGCCCTTCTCTTCCGCCGCTCTCTGCCCGCTCGTGTGCGGGTGCTGCTTTTACTATACATAATACTTCGTCGCTATAATTATATTTTTTATTTACCTTTATTTAATAACCATCAATTTCTGTTCTTGACAACTGCCGGACGTCACGTGACCACAATTTAACAAATCAATTTTGATGTCTAACGATTGCTGGTTTCCTTATCACATTTTTTTTTTAAATAAATTGCCTCCGTCTTACATAAAACGTTGCTATCCAATTCTACCTTGAAATTTCATCCAATGAAATATAATATATTTTTGTTTTAAATTGTTAATAGTATCACATCTAGTTGCTCTATATCCTGTTATACGAAGTTATGCGGGGGCACGTTTAACCTCTAAACTGCTTAGTTACTTTTACGAGGCACCTTAGCTGCTATTTTTATGCGATTTTGTATAGCGTGCCTCACACGTCTCTTGTTGTGGTACGATATACACTTATACGCAAAAATTATTTATTATTTCCGAGTACGGACGGTTTTTAGATACATTAAATGTTAAATAAGCATTTTGTTATAACGATTCTGTCATCAGATAACCAATAGGTTTGAATTGTGGTACACTTTAAAATAGAGACCAGACAGTTGACAATTGAATCCAGTTTGTTCGAGAATACTACTAAGTTTAGAAGTAAGCTGTTCACACTTCTTTCATAGCATAGGTAGGTGGACAAGCGTATGGCCCACCTGATGGTAAGTGGTCACCAACGCCCTTAGACATTGACATTGTAAGAGATGTTAACCATCGCTTACATCGCCAATACGCCACCAACCTTTGAAATTGACTTGTCCCTTGTGCCTGTACACCGGCTCACTCACCCTTCAAACTGGAATACAACAATACCAAGTACTGCTGTTTTGCGGTAGAATATCTGATGAGTGGGTGGTACCCAGACGAACTTGCACAAAGCTCTACCACCAAGTGAATTTAAATTTCACATAGTTTCGACTACTGTTTTATTACATGCATACACGAAGAATTTAAAATTACCTTTAAATTACAATAACTCTTTCACTGTTATCTGATTTCAATGAAACAAAGCCTAAATGGTGCTTCAAGCCGAGCTTAATCTGTTTAAGTAAGAAGAAAATCCTTTCGTAAAGATCGTACATACAGATAAAGAAAAATAAAAAGAAAGCATTTTTGTTAAAAAAAAATTATCACTCACTTGGTTTTTGATAAAATTCAATATCTATATTTTACTCGGTGGTAGAGCTTTGTGCAAGCTCGTCTGGGTAGGTACCACCCACTCCCAAGTAGTTCCCAAGGTTGGTGGCGCATTGGCAATGTAAGCGATGGTTAACATCTCTTACAATGCCATTGTCTATGGGTGTTGGTGACCACTTACCATCAGGCCCATATGCTCGTCCGCCAACCTATAGAATAAAAAAAAAAAAAAAAAAAAAAAAAAAAAAAATATATATATATATATATATATATATATATATATATATATATATATATATATACAGTCACACAGGCTCAACTGCATTTTTATATGTTGTTATGGTAATTTTACATCTCCTCTATATTTATCACAAGATAACGGTACTTTACTATTTACAAATATCCAACGAGTTATATATACGAAGTGTCATGGATACGCGATGACAATTGACGATGAAACGCGAACGTGACACTGACATTAGCAGAATCTATCTGCCGTGCCAATCAGATCATTCTTAACTTAGATATCATATAACAAGTTGGTACCCTCGACTACGTCCGCATGTAAGTCGATTATTTTTTGATTGACTTTGTAATTATTATTTAAAATTTATAGAATTTCTTTGGACGCGATGAATGTCAAAGTTATGTTTTCGAATACAACGTCATTATTATATGTTTAGCATCAAGAGGTAGAACTGATTTTATAAAAATCTCGAATTGGTCTTTATCAAAATAGAACACCAATCGTACTAATAGATTTTATAATTGACCATACAACAATCACAAGGCGTGCCAATAATGAATTAATTACCTTTCTGTCTTTTTTTAACAACTGTTTTAGGGATCAAGGAGTCCCCTAACCAAATATAATAATAATAATATCTTGGGACATTATTCACACAAGGCCACCTGATCCCAAACTAAGCAGAGCTCGTACAATGGAAACCAGACAACTGATATACTACATATACCACTTTTCTTTTGTAAATACATACTTATATAGATAATTACGCCCAGCCTCAGAACAAACAGACATGTTCATGCACTCAAATATCTGTCCTGGGTGGGAATCGAACCCACGATCTGCGGCGCGAAAGGCAAGTAACTACAAAGACAAACCACGCCAACCGGCACGTATATATTTTTTCACATTAATTTCCTACAGTAACAGCCTGTGAATGTCCCACTGCTGGGCTAAGGCCTCTTCTCCTATTTTTGAGAAGAAGGTTTGCAGCTTATTCCACCACGCTGCTCCAATGCGGGTTGGTGGAATACACATGTAACAGAATTTCAATGAAATTTGACACATGCAGGTTTCCTCACTATGTTTTCCTTCACCGTCAAGCACGAGATGAATTATAATACACACATAAATTAAGCACGTAAAATTCAGTGGTGCTTGCCCGGGTTTTAACCCACGTTCATCGGTTAAGATTCACGCATTCTTACCACTGGGCCATCTTTGCTTTTAATTTCCTAACGATAACGCAATTTTCTAACGTTCGATTAAAAATAAGCTTATGATATTATCCTCGTCATGGATACAACACGTTTTTCATTACACGTAATCTTAAAATAAACGTCTTGATCATCTGAAGGTTGTCTCGCGTTAAGCCCAAGAAGCGTGTAGATAATCTATCTATTATAATTCTCATCAATATATTTTATTTATTTATTTATTATTATCCAAAGACATAGACTAACAATTAAACAAAATAAGAGCATTATAAAAACCACAGAGGTTTGACATTAATGTCCATCTGTGCTTATTTAGAGCTATGACTATATATATATATAACAAAAGAAACAGGTACATATTAATTGAGTTTAAAACAAGAAAAATAAAATAAAAAACAACGAATTAAACATATTATTAACTAACCGTTGAACAAGTCCTACTAAACGGTTGCAATAGTAATAGTAGTATTGTTAAATAAATAAGATTGACATTAAGACGAAATAGATGAAATAAATAAAATAAAATAAAATGTGCAATCGAAATGATCAATGCTAAATAGACGGTATAATTATTTTATATAAGGAGATTGTTTTAAGCTCTTTTGTCCTTCCACAGTATTCAAGCTTACGTCATAACAAAAGTCAAAGTCAAAAATCTTTATTCAATATTCAAGCATTACACTTACTTATTGATTGTCATAAATCTACCACCGGTTCGGAAACAAACACCTCAGACCTGAGAAGAACCGGCGAAAGAAACTCAGCAAACAAACTTCGTCAAAATCGATTTAGTGTTCTAGTTGAAGCATAACAGACAGACAGAATTATTTTCGCATTTATAATATTAATATAAATAGATCGTGTCAAGAAATTTATAATCGGCATTGATAAAATAAATAATTGAAATAAATTATGGCAGTCAGAATCAAAATCGTAGTTCTGGAGCTTGGTGGCATTGGTGATGTAT
Organism: Nymphalis polychloros; assembly: GCA_905220585.2. NCBI lineage: Eukaryota > Metazoa > Arthropoda > Insecta > Lepidoptera > Nymphalidae > Nymphalis > Nymphalis polychloros. The sequence continues at coordinate 7,933,664 of HG992267.1, forward strand.
TAAATTCTATTAAAAAAAAATGAATAACGTGTCTGCTCCACGTTACACGCTAAGGGATTATTATATGAAAATGGTCCTAAAAATGTCCTCCAGACCGAATTCGGCCACGACGGCCAATCTCAAGAGCCAACTGCGCAGGAGATATTATAGTGCACAAGTGTGTGCGCGAACACAGGTTCACCCTCTATTCCCTAGCTCTCATAATCCGATGAGGCCGGAAAGAGTTCAAGTCCAGAACCAACGTCTATATGTGCTTTTTGACTTTCAGACTCTGGCTGTTACTGAGAATTTTCTGACAGAAAATCCCAATAACTTTTTACCGGCCCGACCTGGGAATTGAACCTAGGACCGCCCGGTCAGCGGCCTTATATCTAGCCACTAGACCAACGAGGCAGCCAAACTGAGTGCGATAATGTATAACGATACTCCCGCACGGAACCCACATCTGCTAATAAAAAGGAACACTAAACCATTAACGGCCTCACTTGTAAACGTTGCTTAGCAAGTGACTATTTAAACAATGTTGTCTTCTTCTTTCGAATGTCAAATCAATAACGACAGAAAGAGCGAAATGGAAGTTAAGCTAAACCGTCGCTAAGCAACGTTGAGCAATATATTAGAAATAAATTAAGTACTCAAATAATGTCACAGAAACAAAATCAGTGGAGATTTTATTTAATAGAATAGGTAGGCGGACGAGCATATGGGCCACCTGATGGTAAGTGGTTACCAACGCTCATAGACATTGGCATTGTAAGAGATGTTAACCACCGTTTACATCGTCAATGCGCCACCAACCTTGGGAACTAAGATGTTATGACCCTTGTCCCTGTAATTACTCTCGAGTACTGCTGTTTTGCGGTAGAATGTCTGATGAGTGGTTCCTACCCAGACAAGCTTGCACAAAGCCCTACCACCAGTTTGTATTGCCTTACTTATATAATAAAAAAGAAGGTAAAAAAAGCAAAAATTCGAAACAAAGACTACGCGGGGAAAAACCGGATTTTCTAAAATGAAATATACTTATTATACTTTTGTACTAAGAGATGCATATACATACATCACTTATTTGTACATCAATAGATATGAAGTCAAGGCGTTTTGTGATCTCTCTTAGTATGTTGAAACCATGGTTAAAGCAAAAAGTTTTAATATGATAAAAAAAATTTTTTAGTGATCAATTCTTCAATACTGTGCTATTACATCTTACTTCATAATATCCTTTTTTCCTCATTCTTATTCCTTCATTTAAATATCTCGTATTATAATATTACTGCTCGAATTGCGAGATTTATCTACATATGTCATTAATAGAATTCTGAAATAACGGCATTCATTTTGGAATGCAATTTTATGAACTTTAGAGCTTAGTTTAAGTTTTGGGTTTGCGCCAAAATAATAATAAAGACTTACTTATAGAGTTTCGCAAAGATCTGACGTACATCATTCCATTGATTTAATAGATATATATATATATGACGAGGGGTCGGACGTCAAGTCGTTATCATACATGTCGAACTTCGAAATAAAAGCCTAGTCGTTCACGTTAATAATCTATTTTCAATATTAAATCACAATAACTTTAAAATATTACAATACGATAGCAAGATGGAGGACAATTCAGTTGGTAACGCAGCGAGTTCGTCCAGTCGACTGTGTCAACATACGCGGTCCCCGCGCCCACTTCAAAATGACATTTTCCGGACGTCACGTGTTCTTTACGTCATACCGACACAGTGGCGACCTCACTCAAGCTTCCAGCTTGACGTTGCCGGCTGAGTACAATAATTAATCAAAATAATTCTCAATCAAACTTCTTGATGCTTCGACACGGCCATCGTGACATCTCACACGTCCTCATGTGAGGTACCTAAAAAAATAAAAGGTTCTGCAGTAAATAAAATTCCACTCGGCCACCCTGGCCCAAATAAGAACTCACAGTTCCTTAGCAAACAAAACACGGCGATAAAGTACCAATCAAATCCATTAACTATCATTCTGAATTAACAAACAGCCTCTGGACAACCTTTAGGTGGCGTCCGATGGCACACACAGATAACTGTTCCGGCGTCCGAACACGACATGGACAACCTTACAGCATCAGATAACACCAGGATAACTGAGCCAGCGTCCGAACAAGCCATGGACAACCTCTCAGCATCCGACAATACCAGGATAACCAGGCTGGAATCCGAACAAGCCATGTACAATCACCCGAAATCCAACTATCGAACCGCATCTTACCATACTGAGAATTCTTTGTTATGTTTTGTATCGCTTGTGTACCGGTATGCTGAGCACTCTCAGCGAGTCGGACGCTCCCAACGAGCCGAACACTTTCAGCATGATCAACCACACGTGCTGATTACTGCAGCACCATGCGACGAACACGCTGCACGTGCCGTACGCGCCGTACGCGCCTCACGCGCCTCACGCGCCGTACGCGCCGTACGCGCCTCACGCGCCTCAAGCGCCGTACGCGCCGTACGCGCCTCACGCGCCTCACGCGCCGTACGCGCCGTACGCGCCTCAAGCGCCGTACGCGCCGTACGCGCCTCACGCGCCGTACGCGCCGTACGCGCCTCACGCGCCGTACGCGCCGTACGCGCCGGACGCGCCTCACGCGCCGTACGCGCCTCACGAGCCGTACGCGCCCAAACTGACAGGTGACACTCGGCCACTAGCACTACGCTACGCTAGCAACACCACATCCGGCAGGCTGGAGCGCCTGCTGACTGGATATGGATCACCCATCAGCACCAGTGCGCAGAATGATGTATCGCACCCGAAGCACTGAAGCACTATCCTCGTGTGTTACTCTGAAACAATGTTTGTCACACAGTATCACTTAGCTCGGTCACTCCTGACCACACATCGATTTCGACCTCACTACATATCATCGAAAAAGGTCTCGCGACTTTAACTATTAATTTTTTTTAAGAACTAGCTTTTGTCGTAAGACTAACAGGGCAGTTAACTACAAACTGTACTTCGCCTAAAGCGTCCTGCCAAGAATGATCGTTTCACTCTACAGCGGTCAACATAGACTTTAATACCGACATGAACAATGACGTAAGTATTAGCTAAATTTAATGAAAACCTGAACCACAGTAACTTTGTGTAAGACTGCGCACCATTAAATCGTGATATTTGGTCTGATATAAGTGGTAATAGATATCGATCGAGTAGTGTATTACTATTAAGTTCACGATAATCAATAGTCAATACACAAACTATCCGAACCGCCCCTTTTCTTAACCAACAGAGCTGGGCTTGCAAACGGCATACTACTCTACATGTGAGTAATAATTGTTTACGTCATGAACTTTAGAAATTTTAAATTATTTCGCGGTCATATTAACACTAAATCTCTGCGACAATATTTCGTGCTCTGCCTTGATAATATCACTACGCAAATAGACATACGACAACACATACAATAATATTTCGATTAAATTATTACAATCTCGAAAATACAAAATATTTGAACAGTGCTGAGAAAACTTGACAGACTAATGCCTCTTACTGTGACTACGTTCTGCTCAAGTTTCCCACAAAACTTACAAGAAAACCTTTCTTTAATAAGAGAACACTCAGCACCTGAATCATAATGGAATGTGAAAGACTGACTTTTGCGTTTTAAACTTCCTTCAGGAGCCTAGTTACTCCACATACGTCACGCTTCGGACTCCATTACCATTGAATTTTAACACGATGTACCTCTTCGTACCCAATAATTATGTCATTGATGTTTCGTGGCAGCACTCATACCACGGCGAAGACACGGCCGCAGAGTCCCGATGCTCCTCCATAGTCACGATCACTTTCCGCAGTTGCAGCGGTGCGGGGTCCCGAGTGGAGGTTTCGTTCCTCCGACGACGTTAATCGAGCTAGAATGTGACACATTTGATCTGTTAAGACTTTATCAGAGTTATGGCTGTTATTAGGCGGCATGTTTCTTAGCTATTATTACGCAAGATCACTGTTAATTAATAATAATCCAACGTAGGGTTGTTAAATAACGAAATTTTCGCAAGCTTACTTGTGAAGTAAGGTTGCGAAAAAGTAATTGGAACATACTCACCAGATCATTTTCATCGTATAATACGTTAACACGCGTTTTGGGTCAAAACTTATAGCAAAGCCAGGTTATCTGTTCTCCCGACTTATTCTTGAATCGAGCCATCAAGGTTGTAAAAAGTTGCGCTGCATATATTAAGCCGCTATGTTCGGTTGTAGTTCAGCTGCTCTAATAAAAACCACCATTTTCATCTTTCAACTGCATTCGGTCGTACGTGCATTGCTTTTAACGTTGTCTTGTTCGCGTCATCCATCACACTACGTGGGTCATTTGAGTTCAATCCCGCTTCTGATGACGAGGGGTCGGACGTCAAGTCGTTATCATACATGGCGAACTTCGAAATAAAAGCCTAGTCGTTCACGTTAATAATCTATTTTCAATATTAAATCACAATAACTTTAAAATATTACAATACGATAGCAAGATGGAGGACAATTCAGTTGGTAACGCAGCGAGTTCGTCCAGTCGACTGTGTCAAAATACGCGGTCCCCGCGCCCACTTCAAAATGACATTTTTCGGACGTCACGTGTTCTTTACGTCATACCGACACAGTGGCGACCTCGCTCAAGCTTCCAGCTTGACGTTGCCGGCTGAGTACAATAATTAATCAAAATAATTCTCAATCAAACTTCTTGATGCTTCGGCATATATATACTACTCACAAGTTATATATATATATATATATGTATATATAACTTGGGAGTAGTTTTGAAGAACTTCAATGGTTGCAGGACCTGATCTCTCTCTGTGTTATAGTATGTGTGTGTGTGAAAGATTTTACTAGCTACCCTAGGATTCGGACAGAATAATTGTCTACATAAAACTATTACATCGTAATACTTACCTATAAATAAGAACGCGTGAATCTTAACCAATGATCGTGCAAATACCACTGAGTTTCATGTGCTTAATTTGTGATTATAATTCATCTCATGTGACGGTGAAGGAAAACATCTTGAGGCAACCTACATGTGTCAAATTTCACTAAAATTCTGTCAATGCATGTTCCACCAACCCGAATTGGAGCAGCGTGGAATAAGCTCCAAACCTTCTCCTCAAAAGCGGAGAAGAGTCACATCACATCACTCTTTCCATTAGTTAAAACCGTATAAGAATTCGATCGGAGTTATGGATTTTATCGCGTTCAAACAGACAGAGGCAGGGTGGGTAAATTTATTTTATAATATTTTATATATATTGGACACAGATTTTTTTAAGAGGGTTCTATGGTAAGGCGCCACGATAAGCTCTACGCGGCGGGTCGCTACAGGGAGACTTCACAAGATTTATTTTACATAATAACTGGTGACGTCCTTACCATCACGACTGATCAATATCACCTACTTCATAACTGATATATTGTGTCGAGACACGCTTAAAGTGAGCAATCAACTTAATTTCATACATATATAGATCTTAGATGCCATTGGTGGTAGCGTATTATAATTAAAAGGAGTAGCTTGTACTTGTTGGAGTATTAGGGTGAAAGCAAGTTATTCGACACCATATTAATCGTCTGTCTTTCTAAATTAAACAAAAAACGTGTGCGTCTCGGGACGCTCGACAGAAGTGATAATATTTATTATTAATTACAATATATTAAATATAATTTAAATTAGTACTTGAGAGTTGCTAAATTATTATAAGTACTATCTGTATACGCTAGATGGCGTTAGGTTGGTAACTCTCGGGTAAAGCAGTCCGCGTCGGTAATAGTGTTGCCGTTACGAAGCGGTTTACCATCCCATAATCACTTCAAAAAAATAACATTGATATATTCGTCATAACGTTCGATTATATGCATATGCAACTTTTAAACTTTTCCGAATGAAATTTACAATAATTATAAAAAATATTGACACGTCGTCGTCAGCGTCATTCATTAAAAAACGCCAAATAGCATCCGTGATACGGACAAACGTACATTTAAGAAAAACAAAACAAATTTAAGACTACATAATTTTAAAAAAATCGTCACATATAAGTAGTATGCGAATACATTCTTCCAAAAATACTTTTTAAAATAAACCAGATACGGAACCAATAAATAGTGAACCTAATAAACTGATCTATAAGACTATAAGGGTTGAAACATGGAACTATGCCAGCGCTGAAACAATGGAAGCTGCGAGTCAGATGCTCTCCCAATATACCTTGCATTATAGATAATATCGTTGTGAAATATGCTACATGACAACACTGCTTACAATTCGCATTAATTTTTATCAACTAAATATACTAATTATAATTACGCTTAGTGACATGTTCTCCATACGCCCGAAAAAAATCGTAGCCCAAAAAAAAATATTTTATTTTTTTGTTTTTCTTTGCCCTTCAATATAACGTTATATGTAGACCATTATTCTGCCCGTACGAAGCATAGTGGGTAACTAGTAGTTATTAGAAAATAATGTCCGTTGTTCTCTAAGCGTTCCTGAACGATTCAAACGGTTTTTTATGATTTTTTTCGAAAATATCGTTATGAATGAGGAATCATCCAGAAACCCCTACAATCACACACAAAAATTATCATCAAAATCGATCCAGTCGTTTAAGAGTTCAGTAACACACACTTACGAAGAATATATACATGAAGATATGACGAACCGGTTGGCGTGGTTGGTACATGCTTGCCTTTCGCGCCGCAGGTCGTGGGTTCGATTCCCACCCAGGACAGACATTTGTGTGCATGAACATGTCTGTTTGTCCTGAGTCTGGGTGTAATTATCAATATAAGTATGTATTTACAAAAGAAAAGTAGTATATGTAAGTATATCAGTTGTCTGGTTTCCATAGTACAAGCTCTGCTTAGTTTGGGATCAGATGGCCGTGTGTGAATAATTAATTAATCTAAAATAGAGCTCGTATAGCAAGAAGTTAGATTATAAAATCTTTAAATACTTTAAATATTTCGTAAAAACCATAACTACATATATTGTTCAGACTCCTAGTAAATTTTCTGATAAATTACCATTTACAAACTTTCATCCGCCATCCATATATCATACTCCTCATGTGTAAAGTGCTAGCTCATAGTAGAATTGAGTTTTGAGGATGCTCGGAGAGCTCAGCGGATTCAAGATAATTCATCATAATAAAGTTATTATTCGCGATTATGCCATCATTTTAATGATGTCCCCTTTTTATAGAATAGGAAAGACGAGCATATTGGCCATGGGTAAGTGGTCATCAACGCCCATAGACAATGGCATTGTAAGAAATGTTAACCATCGCTTACATTGCCAATGCGCCACCCACCTTGGGAACTTAGATGTTATGTCCGCTGTGCATGTAATTACACTGACTCAAACTGGAACACAATACTACCAAGTACTGCTGTTTTGCAGTAGAATATCTGTTGAGTGGATGTTACCCTACCCCCAAGTACCCTATGACCGATTGTGATGGTATATATAGTGGACTACGTAAGGAATATAGAGCAGAATTGTGCAAATATCATCTACTAAATAGTTTCGGTGACATTGCCTGCGTATGGGGGGGGGGTATTAAATACCCTATGTTCTTTTCTATACATGACAACGTGTATGCAAAATGTCATGATGACCGGTTGAGCAGTTAAGATGTGAAAATGTTACAAGCAGACAAAATAATTGAACTCACTTTATGTACATTTATAATATTAAAAGTAGCTGAGCGACCGGGCTCGGCTCTAATAATTTATAATATTTCATTAAATTAATTTATTAAAAAAAACATCTGTTTTATATAGATTAACTTGAAAAGCATGAATAAACGAATGAATTATTCGCGTAAGACATTGAGCAACATTGGGTGCAAATTATTAATTATTGTTTTACCCATTTTTGGGCGTGCAAATATTATAAAAGAAATAATAAAGAACAATAATAACATGACAAGGCGTAATAATAAGGTATAAGTATTAATCAGAACAATTAATTGATAATTATGAAAGATGATTTTATTATACATAAGATAGATATTAAATGTCTAAAAGAAAAACCTCATCTAAATACAAAGGTTAAACCAAATCACTATTTTTTTTTTTAAATAGCTTTTGTGTGATCATTAAAAAAAATTAGAAAGAGACAGAAAAAATATCGCAATATGCAATATCTAGTGAGTAATTACGATTTTTAATGGTCTTTACAATCGACCAAAGAACATCTAATATTTTTTTAATGTGCAACACGTATTAAAATTATGGTCAAATTTTTAAATATTTTTTAAATTCGAACCAGTAGTTCCTGAGATTAGCCGGATCAAACAAACACACTCTTCAGCTTAATATATTAGTAAAGATATACATATATACAGCAATGAAATTAAGGTAAGGTCAAGATATTGTTTAAGAGTCATGACAGCAATAGCGTGTGGTTTTCGCCTAAAGTTCACAAACTGCTAACAAATGTTACACAAAACCAAACAAGTGATGTTAACAGCTATACAACACGCAAAATAAACTGAATCAAAATAATTGAAAGATCCAATGTAATCGGAAACACATATGTGGTTTTGTTTATTAAAATAAATATAAAAAGTTTCAGTGAGTGATATGAGTGCGATAACAAATGCGATACAACATGTATTAAGATTATGGTCAAATCTTGATCAATTAGCGTCCACTAATTACCAATAATTATTTCGTATTCTAAAACTTTTATTCCCAAGTAGGTATGATAAAGTCATAATCCCACGGAACACCGTAACGGAAGTTTGAGAAGTGTAATCCGTTATATAAGCCTCGTGACCGTCGTTTCGTGATCTGTTTGCACTAAATATATATTTCCGTTATAATTTACTGAATATTTTAGGGATCTTTACTAATAAATGTGAATGTGAGTTTATTTGTTACGCTTTTACGCCTTAACTATTCAACCGATCATCATGAAATTTTGGAAAAACGCAGGTGGATTCTTGTTTTTTTTTTATATGGAACAATTCTAATCTTCTTATTGGATGTTTCGAAATGGAAGTCTTTTCAAGGAGTACAACCCTTTAAACCGGAACCGGACCACAACAGTAGTAATAATATAGGGTTTTCCAATAGGGACGCTTGAACTTTGACAGCTGATTGCGGCCATGTTGTTTGAGTGACAGCTGTCAAATGCAGTGTGTTATATTCATTCCGTCCTCCCAAACCACCATGGCAGGTTACAGTGTCGAGCAGCACGTGCAAATCATAAAATTGTTTTATGAAAATGGGTCTTCAGTTCGAGCAACGTTCCGCGCACTTCGCCCGTTTTACGGTCGCGATGATCGTCCTGCCGAGTCGACTATCCGTCGATTGGTGGACAAATTCGAGTCAACCGGGTCAGTTAACAATCAGCCGGTTCCCGTGCGTCAACGTAACGCGAGATTTGCCGAGAATATCGCCGCTGTGCGCGACAGTGTCCTCGAAAACCCGCGGCAGTCAATTCCGCGTCGCGCACAGGAACTCGGCCTTTCGCAGACGACAACTTGGCGAATTTTGCGTTGTGGCTTGAGCCTGCACCCGTACAAGATCCAGCTGACCCAAGAGCTCAAGGTTAATGACCATAGACAGCGCCGTGTGTTCGCTGACTGGGCATTAGAGCAGTTGGAAGTTGACGCCGATTTTGGCAAAAAAATCATCTTCAGCGACGAGGCGCATTTTTGGATGAATGGCTATGTCAACAAGCAAAATTGCCGTATTTGGGACGAGACCAATCCACACGAGGTTCACCAAGTGGCAATGCACCCGCAGAAAGTGACTGTTTGGTGCGGATTTTGGGCCGGAGGCGTGATTGGTCCGTATTTTTTCGAAAACGATAATGGTGTGGCCGTCACCGTCAATGGTGAGCGATACCGGTCGATGATAACCAACTTCTTTTGGCCTGAAATCTAGAATATGGATCTGGACAACATGTGGTTTCAACAGGACGGCGCTACGTGCCACACAGCACACGCTACGATGGAAGTTCTGCACGATCAAGCGCCCTTAATGGAAAACCCTATAAAAAAATTCCAATTGAACTAAGTATTGCTGTTTGGCGGTAGAATATCTGATGAATTGGTGGTACCAACCCAGACGGAGTTCCACAAAGACCTACCGCCAAGTTAAACATGATAATTCAGTAGTGCTTGCCCTGGTTTGAACCCACTATTATCGATTTTAAATTAATATATATTATTGGGATTTTAAAACGTTTTTTATCTTAATAGTATAAAATCACATATAATATGATAGATATATAACATAAATAAAAGCTAATTTTTAATATATGATTGCTGGTCTATTGGCATAATAATTTAACCAACTTGCCCAGCCGCTTATTTTATAAAAAAAAACCATTTATCTTGTTGTCCTTAAACAACTGCGGTACCCTCATATAATATAAAAGCTCTCACTTAACGATTTTTAATAAAAAGTCAGTCAGACTGCCTTTCAGCGATGTCTATTGATCGACCATTGTTAAAATCAACTCAATAGGTTTAATCTAGATAATATTAGGTCAAAGATTACTTAACAATTTTCAATCTCACTTTCTATAATATGCTAATCCTGATAATAGTTTTGTATAATAATCTTTAAATCGATTATATCGATAATAGAAAAGCGAGCTATTAACATTCTTTGATATCACTGACGTGAACGTGACGTAGATGTTTAAGCCCAGGCAAGAACCAATGAGCATTTGAATTCATCTCGTGCTCGTGAAGAAAAACATCATAAGAGAGCATTAGCTGGATAATAATAATAATATCCTTATTTACACAATGTCATCTGATCCCAAACTAAGCAGAGCTTGTACTATGGAAACCAGACAACTGATATACTACATACAATACTTTTCTTTTGTAAATACATACTTATATAGATAATGACACCTAGACTCAGAACAAACACACATGTTCATGCACACAAATATCTGCCTGCGGCGCGAAAGGCAAGTACCTACCAGCCACGCCAAGCGGCTCGTCGATGTTGGATGAAAATGAAAACATGTGTATCTATCTACTCTTCGCACTGGACAAGCGAAGCGTTGTGGATTATACTCCTATCGTACACAAATGGAGAGGCCTTAGCCCACAGTCGAACATTTACAGGCTGTTACTTATTTACTTTATATATACACTAGCTGGGCCCGTGGTTTCACCCGCGTATAATTAATATAAATATAATGAATTAAAATCAGCCTAGAACCTTCCTCGATAAAAGGACTATACAACACTAAAATATATTTTTTAATTCGAACTCGTAGTTCCTGAGATTATCCGGATCAAACAAACTAACTCTTCAGCTTTATATATTAGTATATATATACAACAATGAAATTAAGGTAAGGTCAAGATATTGTTTAAGAGTCATGACAGCAATAGCGTGTGGCTTTCGCCTAAATTTCACAAACTGCTAACAAATGTTACACAAAACCAAACAAGTGATGTTAACAGCTATACAATACGCAAAATAAACTGAATCAAAATAATTGAAAGATCCAATGTAATCGGAAACACATATGTGGTTTTGTTTATTAAAATAAATCTAAAAAAAAACAGTGAGTGATATGTGACATATATGTAATGAAACGATCGCCGTAGGCTGTTTCAAATAAAAAATATATTATTCTTTTATTGTGTAACTTTCCTATGACTGTAAAAGATGAGATATAAATCCCGCTGGGCTTCTTCCGCCGATTCTTCTCATGTCTGATGTGTTTATTTCCGAACCAGTGGTAGTATTACGACAATCAATAAGCATAACGCTTCTATATTGTGTTAAGATTTTTGACATTAACTTTGAATTTTCTAAACATGACTTGACTTTTAAAAGTAAATTCCAACTGCGTCCAGTTGTTTTGCAAGTCCGCCATGCTACTACTATTCGGATTGATGGATACACGTGTGACGGGCTTTCATCCAAAACAACCACGAGGTGAATTCTTACTAATATTATAAATGCGAAAGTTTGTTTGTAATGCTTTCAAGTATTGACATTACATTTTGCATAGACGTTATAAGATATATATATATAGGACGACTATATGGGCCACCGGATGGTAAGTGGTCACCAAAGCCCTTAGACATTGGCAGTGTAAGAAATGTTAACCATCGCTTACATCGCCAATGCGCCACCAACCTCGGAAACTAAGATGTTATGTCCCTTGTGCCTGTAATTACACAGTCTCACACACCCTTCAAACCGGAACACAACAATACAAAGTACTGCTGTTTTTGCGGTAGAATATCTGATGAGTGGCTGGTACCTAATATAATGTTATACAGAAAACAACATAGTATACTTAACATATACCCCTCCCGTACCAAGTGGAGACTGATACTTACTTATTATAAACTAACTTTTCTTAGAGGCATCACCCGCGCAGTTCCCGTTCCCGTGGGAATACGAGAATTAAATGTAGCCTATGTCACTCGCTGATAATGTAGCTTTCCATTGGTGAAAGAATTTTTAAAATCGGTTTAGTGGCTTAGGCGTTAAAGCGTAACAAACAAACTCACACTCGCATTTATAATATTAGTTATGATACAAAAATATGCACGATCAAACACATTGTTGTTTCCCTGGGTTTGAACCAACTGTCTTTCATTTAATATTCACGCGATGTTGCCATTGGGCCATTACGGATCTTATTCTATTAAGTTAGAATGCGTAGGTTAATAATTCCTTAAGTAGGTAAAGCAATTATACCCTCAGAGAACGGCAGTAAAAAAATAAGATATGTTGCCAATTAGAATTTTAATTAATGTAAAAAATAATTTTCCCATACCTCACAGCTATTTACATGGTTATAACTTGCTTGTGGAATTGTTTTTATGAACAAGCTACTTCCCTTGGCTTCATTTGTTTTAAATGTTATTACACAAGCACTGTTTTTCTTTAGCTGTTACATACAAACAGATATTTAATGGTTAATATTTTAAATGGACCGTTTATTACTTGGTGGTAGGGCTTTGTGCGAGTCCCTCTGGGTAAATACCACTCATCATATATTCCACCACTAAGCAGCAATGCTCAGTATTGTTGTGTGCCGGTTTGAAGGGTGAGCTAATGTAATTACAGGCTCAAGGGACATAACATCTTAGTTCCCAAGGTTAGTGGCGTATTGGTGATGTAAGGAATAATTAATATTTCATATAAAGCTAATGTCTAGAGGTGGTGAAATTATCATGAACCTTCCTAATACAATACTAAAAAAAGTTCAATTACTTCAGGCATACATTTTTTATAATAGTTTTTAATAAGGTAAATATTGCAATTTATATCGCAAGTATATTAATAACTAATAAAAAATAAATAACAATAATAAACTAATACTATAAATGCAATAATGAGTTTATTTGTTTGTTTGTTCATTACTTTCGCGTCTTAACTATTCGACCGATAATCATAAAATTTTGCCCACGTTGTCAAAGGTGCAGAAAATAAATTAGGGTAGTGAGCCAGTGTATCGACAGGCAGAAAAGTCGTAACATCTTAGTTCCGAAGCTTGGCAGCATATTGAGGATGTAAGAAATTATTTCTTACGGCGTCATTGTATATGCTTTGGTGATCACTTACCATCATGGTCCATTTTCCTACCTATTAAAATAAATAATAAAATATTAATAAAAGCGTATTATAAAATGTTTTGTCTTGTCTAGCTATCTAAAGATGCAACTCGATTACAAAACTCCATAGCTTATTGTAGACTCAACAATAAAAGTCGTTGACACCAACACAATTAACATTTGAAGTCGTACTCGCGCGCAAATAACAGCTGATTGAAATAGACGCCATCTTATTTATTTATTTTTAATTTAAACTCCGCTACGATCGAAAGTAGTTTATTTCATTTTCAGTTTATCTTTTGTGGTCTTATTATTTATTTTATTATCTGTGACATTTGTAAAAAATAAGTGTTTTTTTTTATTAAATACTGTGTAATTTTGTGATTTGAAGGATACTTTAGGAGTAAGTAAAAGTTGATTAATATTTTAAGCTTCCCCCAAATAAGCTAATAAATTTATAATTTAGTTTATTATAGCAATTAATTCTTGATCGGGTTTAAGTTTGCGTGTGTTAATGATTTCAATATTTTTCGTCCAATACGTTCGGAGAACAATAAGTATTTGACGGGTAGGCAAAATGGAGAGTACGACCAGGGATTCTGTTTCATAGTCAAATGAACGAATCATAAAAAAGACCTACTTATTTTATACATATTTATTATAATTACGACATTTAATTTGTTGATTACAGTTCTAATACCGCCGCTCGGATATATTTTTAACACAGATGTTAAAAAAATCGGTGACTAAATACTATTCATCGATTTTCATTTAGAATAAATGATAATTTATTCATACTTAACAAACGTACTTATGTTATTTGATTTGTGAAAATAGATCATGTAATGTATCTGGATTCTGAACCGATAATAACTTAAATTCAAATGAAATTCATAAAATTACGACTTAAGGATATTTAGACTTTCTTAGTAAAGTATATTTCGATTCTTTACTTAGTAAAGTATATTTCGATTTTAATTATATTTTTATACATAGTTTCAAGCAGTGGACGGCAATGGGCTGAAAAAAATCCATGTGGTGTCTTGTGACACCAGATAGGAACGAAGTTCCTTATTATAAAAATATTAATTTCAAGCTCTGTTCGAGGTATATAGAAAATAATTATTCGGGTATACATTTTTTATTATGATTTTTTTATCGATATAAATAAAAAAAAACTACTTGACAAAATTATCGTAAAACCTTTATTATGTTTACAATTTTTTTATAAAAAAACATATAACAATAATATACAAAGAAACAGCTATTTACATGAATAATAATAATTAAGACTAATCATGTTCTATCATAGAAACTATAGCCTTATGTTAACTAAAATAAAAACTGAAAAATTGAATTTTGGATAAAAATTCAAAGAAAATATTACGTTTTTTTAACGTTACGGACGTTTTTTGCCGGCTAGGGTACCCCTCCGCACCGCCCCATAAGGAACTTCGTTCCTAAATAAATAATATAGCTTAGTTATATATTTTACACTAATCTAATTAAAAACTCACGTTTAAAATTAATAATAAATAAAGCTTATTAAACTTTATATGATTTTATAGGTATGTACATAATAGAAGAGCTTGGAGTTAGTATTCGTTGATATTACATTATGACAGGATATATAAATATAATCGTATATGATTATTACATATAATTTTTTTAATGTAATGTAACTACTGAATTTCTTGTCAGTTATTCTCAGTTGAATTCACATTCAGAACCGGTAGTAGTTTTATATTAATATTGTGATTGTTAAACGACTTGATTCAAAAGTGCTTGTAATAGCATAAGCAATCAATTAATTGGCGTTTGATATCACTTATGTCTATAGCTTACATGGTATGCATAACTTGATCAATTCAAAAAATTATTTAAATTTTTCTCGTGAAATACAAATCTGGCATAAGGAAATTGAAAAACGCAATACCGTTGCTCCTGGGTCACAAGGGACTGATGAAAGTCCTAAGTTAGCGTACACACTAGAGCTCTATCTCCTGTCGAACTTATGTCAGTAAGATATCATTATAGAAAAAATCCACCAAATACCACAAATTCCACCTTCAAACTTACCCTCATCGCTGAGGACTATCAAAATAAAAAAATAAAAACATAAACCATTGTAAACACAGTGATCGTCACACTTATCTACGTTGTATTTCATTAAAGTTAACAATATCCGCCATTTTCTCACGCGAACAAAAGTTACCGTGACAGATCCAACATGGCCGCTATCTGTGACAGGGAGTTCTCACAAAACAATGATGCAATCACGACAGTAAATACAATGTTTTCAAAGTTTTTATTCAATTTGCACACATTTATAACCGTTGTACGATACGTGTAACTTTTGTTCGTTAAATTGATGTTTTATTTATAGACGGTATACGGCAACTGATAAATCAATAACATCGGACGTCGAAATAATACAAATTATTTTACTTAAAACATCAGATTGGTCACCTGAGTTCACCGCTGTTCTTTGACATTAACCAACTCGGATTTAAGATGATAACTAGAACTAAGATGCCCTGCGTCTGTACTTACACTGACTCACTCACTCTTCATACTAGAACGTAAGAATAATAAGTATTGTTGTTTGGTGGTTTGTGTGGTAAAGGTACCTACCCAGAGGTGCTCGCACAAAGCTACCACCAAATCTATCATCATATTCTATTCCATATACCGTCAATCTACCACTAAACATTGGATATTAGTATGATACGTAAGTAGTTGACTAACATCTCTTGAGCTTGGTCGCCTTGGGTAAAATCAGTCAAGGGAACATCAGTGTCAATTTTTTCGCCCCGTATCTCTTTTTATGGGGTGCTATGATAGGTTAACTATGTATATGCATTTTGAGGGTGAACTTCCTTGTGGCACCCCGACACCATAAAGGTTTTTGAGACACTAATATGATCATTACAATGGAGATGAAGTTGATCAGAAATATATTGCATCAATAACCCAAAAAACATTTTTTTGTAAATTTATAAAATTAATAATTTCATACGTAGAACGAATATTAACATCACCCAAGAACTGAACTCATTATACATTACCCTAATATATCAAAGTTGTATGTACGTTATTTTCATCCGAAAACAGAACATCTCTTATGAAATACAACTTAATCCGTCTTTTCTGACAGACGGACAGACAAATTGCTGCATTCGGTGTTGTGAAGGTTTATATATTAGGTTTAAATTGAACTGAAAGTGTTTTAACTTACCGTTGGGGATCTTAGGTTATGAAAGGTTAAATATAAATTTCAACAATTAGACATACGTCATAAGTAAGGTGTCCATTATTTTACGTTTTGAATGGGACAGTCCTGTTTTAAGCAACGTGTCCAATTATCTTCGGAAATCTTCATAATGTCTCTTGAGTCATGTCATGTCATGATGACAATTAAAGACTATGCATATATAATATAATAAAGACTTTTCATTCTGAGAGTACCATGTTTTTCCGTTTACAAAGGAAAATAATAGCTGTATTGCTATATTCTAAAGAACAAACTTGAATCTAGCCACAGAACCCAATTGTGTAATGTCAGAAGGTTATATATGACATTGGCTATAACAATGACTTTTTTTTATAGCATAGGTAGCATATGGGTCACTTGATGGTAAGTGGTCACCAACGCCAATAGACATTGGCATTGTAAGAGATGGCAACCATCGCCTACATCGCCAATGCGCCACCAACCTTGGGAACTAAGATGTTATGTCCCTTGTGCCTGTAATTACACTGGCTCACTCACCCTTCAAACCGGAACACAACAATACAAAGTACTGCTGTTTTGCGATAGAATATCTGATGAGTGGGTGGTACCTATCCAGACGAGCTTGCACAAAGCTCTACCACCAAATGACTGACTACCCTCGGCTATTCACCCTTCGAATATAGTTTGTGACTATAAGAGTACATACATACACGTATTAAGCAACTCGGTAACGCTTTTATTTTGGTTTCCTTTATCAACTTGGAGTTCGAACCCAGGACCTTGCTATCTGCGGACTAATATCTTACCGCTAAACCAAGAAGGCAGTCAAAAAATATTGCGTATATAAGCTAATAATTAGCGTGATTCGTTTTTCACATTTTCACAAGTAAGATACGAAGTAAGTTTTTACAAAATAACTCCACAAGATATTGTAGCACATTTCAAGACTATTTTAATCCAATTATATTAATTTACTAGCGAGATTTACTCAATATTACTTGATTATTAGAACCACAATTACTGTTTAGTAGACAATTATTGCCGTTAGTCACGGCTTAAGTTGCATTGCTCATTAACACCACATCCTCAATGGGATCATGTATACCTAAGTGTCAGGTAGCGTTCAAATAATATGTCAGGTGATGTGGGGGAGGAATTAAATATTTTTTAATATATAACAAGAGATATATTATATACGTTGAGTTATTAAAAATTTTAGCACCTTGCTTTGTTCGCTTTCTTTCAAATTGTTTTGTTTTGTAGAAATTGTTCCACTTTTTTGCCCTTACGTAAGGTACAGCAAAACGGCTAAATTCGACGAAGATTTGTTTACTCTATACTTTTACATCTGTCTACGATTTCAGCTAAACCATGATCACCTTATTCCTCTTGATAACTGGAGCCATCACACAAGAATTACCGACGCCAGCGAGTCTTCTCGGACCGAGGACCTTCAACTACCATCCGTATCAAGTGCAGTTCTTAAAGGAAACAAAAGTGGAACCGACCAAGTGAGTGAAGGAACTGTTAATACTATATAAATGTAATTGTGAATGATTAGTTAATAACTATAACATTCCATGAAACTGAAACGTTCCTCGAACATAGTAATGATTTTTTTTTTTATTGCATTGATAAGTGGACGAGCATATGGGCCACCTGATGGTATGTGGTCACCAACGCCCATAGACATTGGCACTGTAAGAAATGTCAACCATCGCTTACATCGCCAATGCGCCACCAACCTTGGGAACTAAGATGTTATGTCCCTTGTGCCTGTAATTACACTGGCTCACTCACCCTTCAAACCGGAACACAACAATACAAAGTACTGCTTTTTTGCGATAGAATATCCGATGAGTGGATGGTACCCAGACGAGCTTGCACAAAGCTCTACCACCAAGTAAAAGTATTAAAAAGGAAAATAGTAATGTAACTGTTACACTAAACGTAATGTACTCGTATATTGCTAGGAAAAGGCCTCTCCACTTAAAGATAACTTTATGCTAATTCTATTAGTGAATATACACGTGGAAGATTTTCAATCTAATCTAACGATGTCTTTCTTCACCGCCGAGCACGAGATGAATTTTAAATACAAATCAAGCACATGTAACTGAATGGTGTATATTTCAGTTCAGTGTAGAATTATAAACTATAATTTGTATTTAAAAAACGAGTGCGTCTCGGGACGCTCGACAGAAGTGATAATATTTATTATTAATTATAATATATTAAATATAATGTAAATTAGTACTTGAGAGTTGCTAAATTATTATAAGTACTATCTGTATACGCTAGATGGCGTTAGGTTGGTAACTCTCAGGTAAAGCAGTCCGCGTCGGTATTAGTGGCACCGTAACGCGTTACGTTACGAAGCGGTTTACCCTCCCATAAGAAGTTATCACTTCAAAGATATTTATAATAAACAAAATATCGTCTTATACATATTTTGTAATTAATCTAAAGTAACGGCCTGTTTTCCTCCTCTGTTTGAGGAGAAAGTATGGAGCTTATTCACCACTATCCAATGTGCCACATATGGTACACATATGATAGAATTTCAGTGAAATTAGACACGTGTATATTTAACACAAGGATTTCTTTCTCTACCGAATGTACGATGAATTATAAACACAAATGAAACACTTTACTAACTCGGCGCTCGTAATGTCTCTAATAGCAATATATATTCTACAAGTAATGGCTTATAAGTGAGTCAACAAATGATCAATTCCACCACGATTGCTACAGAAGATCTATTCCAAGCCATTTGTACGAGTTTAATACTATTTTCATTAAACAACAGTCGTTAGCTTGGATAGTTAAAAGTTCCGTCCGTCTGTTGTATTGATTGCTCTTACTATGGATTTCCCATTAGCAACTGGTAATTATTAATGATAACGTTCTTTGTTTTGATTAAATGTATCGACGGACAAGTTGGCGTATTCATGTCTAGTAGTTTGTTGCCAGGCCTAAGGTACTGGATTCGAATCCCCCAATGAAATTATCAAAGGTATCTTGGGCTTAAAAAGTAAGCATCGTACTATGAAAAGCATGTCAAGCCTGAGATCTCTCCACTTATGTCGTATAAAATTCTGCCATATATAACTTACACTGATGATACAATAGACCTCATATGTTCCCCTTAAAAGGAAAGCAGACCTTTGCTTAGCAGTAAGATATTTACGAGTTGTTTTTATATGATTAATTATTATTATTACGAAAATCTCTTAAAATCTGCCATTTTAACGTACATAATGCGTATTTGAATTATATATTTAAAATAAATATTTTTTTACATACATACAATCAATTTAAGACTATTTTATAATGTATTATATTTCAGGAAAGGACCAGTTCTGTTCCCAAACGACGCGCCGCCGTCACCCCGACTACCTCTTATTGTGACATCACGACCTCTCATCGAATCAATCCTCAGAAGTGACCTTAACCCAAATCCACCGAACAACTCCATCGCTCAACCATCCCAGATTAATAATATTTTTAAGCCATATTTGAATAATCAAAATTTCGGACAAGATCTATATGACAAGGATATCCCAGATACCTTTAATAATGTGGAATATCAAGCTAGCACCTACAATACCGTCCCTTATGCGGATACACTGAAAAATGGCGGATATAACGGATACATCAGAGACAATGGATACATTAATTATGAGGTAAGTGCTTGATGAAGCTTAACGATTATGTCTATAGTTTGTTTTTAATAAGACAGGATGGCACTCATCTGAGGTTAAGGCTTTACGCAAACCCATCTGGGTAGATATCACCAACTCATTCTACCATTAAACACGTAAATTCAGTAATGTTGTTCTTAATTCAAGGGTGAGTGAGCTAATCTAATTAAAGACAAAATGTCTTAGTTTTATTCAAATTTTATTAGTTCCCAATGTTGGTAGCGCATTGGCGATGTAAGCGATGGTTAATATTTCTTACAATAGCTTCATATAGGCCCGCTTGGCAATCAGCTAACACGGGTTAACTGAATTCATATCAAAATTGTATACCTAAATCCATGGATATTATAAGTAAATACATTATATAAATATCATAATATTTAGCAAAGACCGTATCTCCTTATAAGGAGAACATCTACTCCAGAGCATATGCTGGTTACATTAGACGAAATTTCAATCGACATAAGAAGTTTCCTTCACCACCGAGCATAAGATAATAATAAAAACAAATTATACACATTAAAACTTAGTGGTGCTTAATCCGAACTTCAGTGAAGATCCACGTGTTCGACTTGGCCATCTCGATTCTAATAATCGAACCAACAAATCTTGGAACAATAAACTAAAATTCAATGTTAATTATATAAAGTCCATTTCATAACAGTAACAGCCTATGAATGTCCCACTGCTGGGCTAAGGCCTCCTCTTCTCTTTTGAGGAGAAGGTTTGGAGCTTATTCCACCACGCTGCTCCAATGCGGGTTAGTGGAATAGATGTGACAGATTTTCAGTGAAATTTGTCACATGCAAGTTTCCTCACGATGTTTTCCTTCACCGTCAAGCACGAGATGAATTATAATCACAAATTAAGCACATGAAATTCAGTGGTGCTTACCCGGGTTTGAACCCACGATCATCTGTTAAGATTCACGCGTTCTTACTACTGGGTCATCTCGGCTATTCTGTTTCGTAACGAGAAGGGTAATTAGGGGCTTTCTGTGTTTTACAGGAATTAATGCCGATTGATGGCCCTTGAATAGCTGGCTTCGAATCATAATTGCGCGATATTGTTGGATTACAATTAAGTCATATGATTCCAAGTTTGTTTTAACAAGTTTTCGTGGAAAAAAAATAATTGTTATTATAGAATCCGATAATTAAAAACATATGTAGTTACATAATTTAATTAAGTATATTATTGATTTGAAACACCTATGCGTACGGTGTGGCGAAATAATTCATATTAAACATTCAAGAATGAATGCAACTTCGAGTGTAACGATTACTGAAATCACTGAGTAAAAGAATTAAGTTGTCGCAAAATATATTTTTGAAATTGAAATAAATTTTTGTATTTAATGAAAATAAACGTTAAATGAATAAACAAACCGTCGTCATTATATTTCATTCGATGTTTCACATCTGCCAGGCGCCCCGTGACGGCTCACATTTTTCTTATTATTTTATTAATTAGGAAGCCAACGAAGAAAAACATTGTCTTATTGCTTATATAAATATATTGCTACAAAATATATATAAATACATACATATATATTTATAGTATAGGTAGACGGACGAGCATATGGACCACTTGATGGTAAGTGGACACCAACGCCCATAGACATTGGCATTGTAATAGATGCTGACCATCGCATACATCGCCAATGCGCCACCAACTTTGGGAACTCAGATCTTATGTCCCTTGTGCATGTAATTACACTGGCTCACTCACCCTTTAAACCGGAACACAACAATAGCAAGTACTGCTGTTTTGCGGTAGAATATCTGATGAGTGGTACTTACCAAGACGAGCTTGCACAATTTTTTATTTTTTTATTTTTTATTTTATAGGTTGGCGGGCGAGCCTATGGGCCACCTGATGGTAAGTGGTCACCAACGTCCATAGACATTGGCAGTGTAAGAAATGTTAACCATCGCTCACATTGCCAATGCGCCACCAACCTTAGGAACTAAGATGTTATGTCCCTTGTGCCTGTAATTACACTGGCTCACTCACCCTTCAAACCGGAACACAACAGTACCAAGTACTACTGTTTTGCGGTAGAATATCTGATGAGCGGGTGGTACCTACCCAGACGAGCTTGCACAAAGCTCTACCACCAAGTAAAGATGCTTTTTGGTGTGATTTGTCACACCAAAAAGCACCTCAGAACAAAATTTGTTGCTCATGGTGTTAGCTATCTAGTCCTGCGAGGTTGCTGGGTCGTTACAAATAACCCTGAATAGACATATCAAACGCATCTATTAAATCTTGATGATGTCACGGCTCAATCAATTTCACGCCTTCAATCAATTGACAACAATTATAATGCCAATGTCTATGTGCTGTGGTGATCACTTACAGTCACGTGACCCACATGCCAGTCTATCTACCTAATACATAAAAAGTAATATACCAAATATATAACCGAAATATTGAGTACTCTAATTTAAAAAATATTAATTTTGGATTAGTTACATTTAAAAAAAACACATACATTTAAAATAAAGTATTGTCTGTCTCTAAATTTGTTCTCTCGCTCACCGCCACTCAATTTTTTTTTATTGTCATCACCGTATATTTTTTTTGTTAATTTTTTATATATAATTGTTGATACTAGTTTATTTATTTACATTAAAACCTTAAATAAATACAAATAAAAATTAAAAATAGTTACTGTACAAATCTTGACCGCGTGGAATGGTGGCAAGAATGCTAGCAGCGTTTCCCATTGGAATCGCAATCCCGATTCTCTAAGCGAAAAATGAACCAGCCCTCCTGTTGATACTTATATGTGCTCAGATATAAGAGTATAAATTTTGTACTATCAATAATAGAACGAATTATCGCGTACTCTAATTTCATTACATTGATTAGGTATATTTAAAAAGAGTATAGTACTGTCTGTCTCAAAATTTGTTTTCATCTACCCACAGTTTTTTTTTTATTATTATAAATAAAGATTCTGAAAAAAAAACCCAATTAAAATTTACAAGATAATATTTCTGAAGACTTTTGAAGATCTCATTATTCGATTACTAACAAGCGAGATAACTTGAACTATAAGGCATAATATGTCCTACTTCTGCAAACTTTCCACTAACTTTGAGTGACAATCTACAGGGCTAAGTAGGGCATCTTCCTTATTGTGGCTATCCAGCATGACTTGCCTTAAGGCGACTTGGATACACCAGTCGAGCCACTAGAGTGGCGTAAATATTTTTCAATCAGTCATGTATTAAGCCAAAATTGCTCTTTTATCAGGAACCTTTTTCTCCAGACCTCCAGAGTCCGTGCCTTTAGTGTATTTTATCTTTATTTTTTATTTATTGTTTACTAGCAAGCCGCGACTACGTCCGCGAAAATTTAAATACTATTATTTAACGTAAATACGTAAATTAGTATTTATTAAACAGACTAAACATAGTACAGTTACAGATTGTTCAAACCGTGACATTTTTCTTACTGAGAGAATTTTTATACCCGTCATAGCTTCTAAACGAAAAGTCCGATCCGAATAATTTAAAGTGGAATTTACACGTATATAATCAACCTTAATTATCAATTTAAATGGATAAGGATTAATAACATGATATCAATATCACCACTATTAGATTCCACCCGTATTTTAACGTAATAATTTAAACAAAAACTGTTTTTGTAGCTTTCTAATATTGAAAGTCGATCCAGTAGTTTTCGAATTAAATCATAACAAACAAACAAACAATCAAATCTTTCCTCTTTAAAATATTAGTATAGATTGAGCCTGCACGCTTATTACCAGACAGCATCACCATCTGAAGCACGAGATGAATTATAATTTGTGTATATACATCTCGTGCTTGACGGTGAAAATAAAACATCGTGACGAAACCTGCATGTGTCGTATTTCACTGAAATTCTGGCTCATGTGTATTCCACCAGCCCTGGAGTAGCATGTTGGAACGTGAGATCATCAGAATAAAAAAAGAAGATTGATATATGAACGTGGATATATAATGCTATTTCGTCTTATAAATAAATCGCCATATTAGAAGCGTCTGAAGTCGAAATGATGCGATATTATTATTTTTTCTTTGCATGCGCCCTTATGGCGAATGATTGATTACACTCCATGCAGGTGTTGCCACACGATAAATCCACAACTGTTGTTTGTCATTCTGTAATTGTTCTATATAAATGCACATTTCTATTCAATTGAAGCTCGGTACGCATTAAGTTAAATACTCAACGGATTCATGTTATGCAAACTGGTGTGTTGTTTAATAAATTGAATGAATATATTTTTCAATAGATTTTTGATGTACTTACGAGTTTTCCTCTGGTCGGATTGAGTGACGACTTACAGTACCAGTTAATGACTTACTAGATACTCTTTTAATAAAATACAAATTAGTACAAATTACTCTCTTTTATCTTATTTTATTTGTGAAATACATTAATATGTATAATAAGAAAATATATTTCATACTATTATATATCAACTGCTGAGTTTTAGCTGGTATACGATATT
Source organism: Nymphalis polychloros (assembly GCA_905220585.2). Taxonomy (NCBI): domain Eukaryota; kingdom Metazoa; phylum Arthropoda; class Insecta; order Lepidoptera; family Nymphalidae; genus Nymphalis; species Nymphalis polychloros. The sequence goes on from HG992267.1 coordinate 7,958,705, forward strand.
ATGAAATAAATTTTCTTATGGGCTATATATAAATTATATAAGAATATAATTATATATTATATTACATACAACTAATTAGGGAAAACAAAGAAACGAATGAGTTATAGATAATTAATCATATTTCTTTACAGGGACGTACAGCATTGCCCCCAATATACAAGGCATTATCGGATAACGCCCAACAAAACCTATTGAATTTACATAAAAAGAAACTTTACAACAGTTACAAGGTAATATATTTCACACTCATTAAAACATATGATGACGGGCCGGTTGGCGCGGTCGGTAGATACTCGCCTTTCGCGCCGCAGGTCGTGGGTTCGATTCCCACCCAGGACAGACATTTTGTGTGCATGCACATGTCTGTTTGTCCTGAGTCTGGGTGTAATTATTTATAAAAGTAGTATATGTAAGTAAATATCAGTTGTCTGGTTTCCATAGTGCAAGCTCTGCTTAGCTTGGGATCAGATGGCCCTGTGTGTGTATAATGTCCCAGGATATAATTATTATACTATTTCATGTGACTATAAATTCTATATTATAAAGCTGAATAATTTTATGATTGAACTACTTTCAGTAATTGGAGAGAATAATTATGTGTGTAAGATAGTTCATGTATTGAAGAGTGTTCTAATTTTACTTTCTTGGTATATTATCTAGATTTAAGGTTGATTCAAAGTTATTAGGTTCAATACCCGGGTCAGACTAATAACGAGCTATTAGAGCGTTCAAAGAAACTTCTCATCTTCATAATATTAGTACGGGTATATAATATATCCATGTCTGCCTCGTTAATCTATTCACTAAGCTAACGAGGCATACACTAGACTCTAGTGGCTATTAAAAATAAGGCCAAAAGTACCGAGGTCCTGGATTCAATCCCCATGTCGGACCAAAAAAGTTATTGGGTTTTCCTGTCGAAAATTCTCAGAAGTGAATACAATCTCATGCCTCGGAAAGCACGTTAAGCCGTTGGTCTTGAGCCTTCATGGCTTTAATAATAGTAATAAGAAGTTTACTAAGTTTAAAAAGTGAATAACTAACTTAAAAAGTTCTAAATTTTAAGAGTAATTTGTTGTGACTTCGTTTTTTGAAAAACACAAAAGTACGTAGAGATTTGAATCCAGGACTTCGGTAGGCACTATAGCCACTAGACCGACGAGGCAGTTAATGTAATGATAACAATTATAATACACATATATTAATTACAATATTATTCCATAGATTAAATCGCAGCCGAAAAACCTGGATTACGATAACCGTTATGAAAACAACGACGTATCCGATGGTAACCACAATCCCGAATACGATCATAACGAGGTATGATATTTATAATTAATTTTATGGTTTAAAATATGTATTTAAATATATTTGTTAATTCCGATTTTACTATTGTATATTATTACATATATGTAATGGTAATTATTATTTATTCTTAATTTATCAGTCGTCTGCGCGCATAGCCGAGATGGCTCAGTGGTAAGAACGCGTGAATCTTAACCGATGAAGGTTGGTACAAGCCCGGGCAAGCACCACTGAATTTGTGCCTGTTTTTACACTGGCTCACTCACTCTTCAAATTAAATACAACAATAATAAATATTGTTATTTGATGAGGGTACCTAACCAGACGGGCTTGCACAAAACCCTAAACCCAAGTAAAAATTTGTATTGTAATCACTACAAACAATTTTATAATACTTATGTTTTACAGAATCAAAATTACGCCTTCTCTTATGCCGTAAGAGACCACAAAACGGGTGATGATTTCTCGCATTCACAACAGAGCAGTGGTTCAGCTACGAATGGAGAATACAGAGTTCGACTCCCGGACGGTAGAACACAAATCGTTTCGTACACAGCCGATGAAAACGGCTATAACGCGAACGTTAGATACGACGATGATAAACCAAACAAAGACTATTATAACATAAATAACTATAATATTCAACCTAATAACTACAATAAACCGAAATCAAATGTAAATCATAATCAAAACAGACAGATTATACCTGTCAAAGAAGATCTAGAACAATTCAATTCAAAAGAATATTACGACTATACAGCTGACTACAACAATAACTACCAACCTTACAAATCTAAATTTAATTTCAATCCAATTTCGACAACCGTATCAGTTCCAGTTAGACCTGCTTATGATGACATAAAAGATCTATTCACAAGAGCACCAAGTCCCACTCCATTATATATAGATGACGTATCAGCTGGTAGTAACAAAGAGGTCAAATACGATTCGACAACTGAAAGCGTCGTGCTAATTGGTGGTAAAAATATTTATGATAATTTGAAACCTAATTTTATTGTAACAACACCACGCTCGGTAAACTTCGTTGCATCTACTCCAGCTTCGTATTTGGCATCAACTATAGCGAGTTTACGGGATCGTATAGCTGCAAAGCCTATTCTTTCGGAAAATTTCATTAACAGGATCAATAAATATTTGACTTTCAAATGATGTTTTAGATAGATAGATAAAAATTCATATCATCTCTCATACAACTTCAATTTAGATAAACAGAACTGTTCAGATAGTATTATAACATTTCGAACAACCAAATAATTTGAATTTTATGAAATTTTAACGTCTGTCCGAATATAATACTGACAAATGTAATATAGTTGATATAATTTATATCATAATTAAATAAATAAGAAATTATATTGACTTCTATATAGCGACTTAATAAATATTAATTGCAAGAAAATCCATAACAGCGAAATTAATGTAATGTCGATATTTTGATACTAATCGGTAACTCGATCTTCTATCAGCGTTCTATTAACGAAATCGAACTATCTCCCCATTACTAAGCTATAGATATCTGTCAATCCTTTATCAATCGAGCTTTGCTTGAATAATGCGAATCACTTCAAGCTTATCCGTCCATCACCGGACATCCTGAATGTATATTTAATCTGTGTGATTTTACGTAATTAATAAGTTCTTACAGAAATACTTAAATACGTCAGGCACAAATTCATAGATCATCCAGTTTCAATAGTAATCAGATATGATGTTAAATAGTACAATTAGAACTATATAGTACTCTGAGAATAAAAAATAATAATATAGATTTTTACGTCAAACTAATGTCACCGCTTAAAATAAAAACGTTTCAAGAGTCAAAGTTTTGACAGTTAGAAGGCTCAGATCACTTTTTTTAATCATTATTTAAAATAGGCAATGGCTTAAATGTGACTGCTTTTAAACATAATTATTTGTAAATAAAAATGTAAGAAATTATTTTAAGAAAATTAGCATTAAGAAAAAATGTAAATAATTTATTGTTTTTATTAAATGAAATAATGTACCGTATTCCTTTATTTATTCTTACAATATAAAAAAAAAAATCTTTAGCCCCTAATTAGAGACGTCCATTATTTATCACAATAAATAAAATCTAGAATCTTAAAAAATAAAATCTAAAAAAATATTACACTTTACTGATCTCACGCCCTTACTCAGTCGGAAAGCGAATCCTGGAGCGGCTGGACGTCATGCCACTTACTTTATCAAAACAAAAAGAAGTCGCTATCGCTGTCCATTCGACAACAATTAATATTAAAGAAGAGGACATTTTTGGACATGGACATGGACGCGTTATTTAGACGCGCGAAAACAGTAACACGAAAACAAAACACACAACCGCTCTCCGCTAACGTGGCAAATCGAATAAGTGCCCTAACTGCCCGAAGTATTAACACACTGCACGGTGGTAAGCGCAATAGGGGAGTAAGGCTGACCGGGCCTACTCTAATGCCCTAATCAGTCAAGTCATATACATCAAGTCTATAATTTCAGAGATTTCGTGATGACTCAGTCAGTATTTCGCTTATAAATACATATTCGGAACGTACGGGATCCACCCTAACCCACTGTCATTTATTATAATGACTGAGTTTTGACTGGTTCTTCTCGGTATGATCTACATTCCGAACTTGCATCTGGCTAGAAAACACCTACTTACATATTCTACCACTAAACAACAATACTTATTGTTGTGTTCCGGTTTGAAGGGTGAGTGAGTCAGAGAAGCTACAGACAAGGGATATAGCATCTTTAGTTCCCAATGTTGGTGGCATATCGGTGATGTATGACCCAGTCAATATTTCTTACAGCACCAATGTGGACGGTGATGTCCACTTACCATCCCATAGTATAAAAAAACCGGCGGTTTTACATGAAATTTAATCTTGTAACATGACCTCCTCGAATATATCTATAATCTATATATTTAAAATAAGCCTATGGCCCAGTGGTAAGAACGCGAATCTTAACCGATGATCGTGGGTTCAAGCCCGGGCAAGCACCACTGAATTTCATGTGCTTAATTTGTGATTATAATTCATCTCGTGCTTGACGGTGAAGGAAAACATCGTGAGGAAACCTGCATGTGTCAAATTTCACTGAAATTCTGTCACATGTGAATTCCACTAATCCGCATTGGAGCAGCGTGGTGGAATAAGCTCCAAAACCTTCTTCTCAAAAGAGGAGAAGAGGCCTTTGCCCAGCAGTGGGACATTCACAGGCTGTTACTATATATTTTATCTATCTATCTATACTAATAAATGAGGAGTGAAGAAGGTTTTAGTATATAATATTATTATATAAATAGATGCACTTCGTAATTTCACAGGCTTAAATTTAGACTATTGACGTAATAATAACAAGCGTAAGATTCATATTCTCGTGTATATAACTTATAATATTAAATGAACACTTCTTGTACATAAGAGTATACATTTCGCGTTTCACGGAAATGGTTCAAATTTTGTATTTAGATAATGTTGTTTATAAAGTTTATCTAATAAAATCTATTAAGAAATATCTTTCCTGAAAAAGCGTAATTTTTGACGTATTGACTAAGTTCGGTCGACCAGCAGGGTCGTTAGCAAAAACTCAAAACTCTTCGCGGAAAAACGGCCTGAAAATGTCAGACTGATATGCTACATAACATTTCCACACATCAATAATTACAGTATCTAACTACAGGTAAATTAATGATGACAATCGTCGTGTAATAGCCGAGATGGCCCAGTGGTAAGAACACATGAATCTTAACCGATGATCGTAGGTTAAAACCTTGAATTTCATGTGCTTAATTTGTGATTATAATTCATCTCGTGGTTAACGGTGAAGGAAAACATCGTGAGGAAGCCTGCATGTGTCAAATTTCACTGAAATTCTATCACATGTGTATTCCACCAATCCGCATTGGAGCAGCGTGGCGGAATAAGCTCCAAACTTTCTCCTCAAAAAGAGAAGTAGAGGCCTTAGCCCAGCAATGGGAGATTCACATGCTGTTACTGTAATCGTCGTGCCAACAACAACAACATTATTTTATCATCGTTACCAAATTATTTTCATGCGTCAATTGCTCAACGGGTCGAACGGTGATGTAAAGATAGCAGATTCGATCCTAATTTCTTGCTTAAGTCGCTTATTATCGTCCCCATAAACACAAGATTTATTTAATTATAGGGATATAAGTAATGTATTTTATATATAAGCAAATATGTTTATATATAGCTTAACATGAAAATAAACCGAAACATGGCAATACTAAACTCGGGCGAGCTGGATATCCATCAAGAACTTGGCATACATCTTGTCGTAACGCGCTGGATCTAAACGCTAAATATCTGCGGTGAGATGTGATACACACGGACAAACACTCGGGGCAACTATATGTATATTTTTATTACTATTTACTAAATTAAATTATAAAAACCTCTAATTGATATTTTTTAAAGATAGAACAGCAAATCATATATAGTCATCAATAAATATTGCACATCGACCTTTGAAAAGAGACAATCGACTAATTTTGGCATGGTAGAGCGTTATCTCTGTCGCACAAAACACTTACAGTCTGGTATCTATTAGGAGTATAAATTGATGTAAATGAGTAATTTACATCACTCATAAAAATCCAATAAAGTTATTGGATTTATCTCTTGAAGATTCTCAGCAGCTGTCCGGAGTGAGTTACTAAACAATTCAGAATAAATAAATTACTGGCTCAGTAGTCTAGTGGCTATATATATATATAAGGCTCTCGAGATCATGGGCTCAAACAACAAGTCGGGCCAATAAAGCTATTGGTATTTTTCTGTGAAAAATTCGGGAAGCAGCGTGGTGTCTGGAAATTGGAAGTGTGTACACTTCCCGTCCCTGGGAAAGCAAGTAAAGCCGCTGGTCCTGCGTCTAAACCCTTTGCGGTCGAGACGGACTTGCATTCCCATCGGATTATGAGAATAGAGACTGCACCTGTGCTTGGACATACTCGTGCACTATAATATTTTCTGCGCAGTTGACTAGTCTCTCTTGAGATTGGCCGCCGTGACCAACATCAGTCAAGAGGTCATCATCATTAAATAATATTTAAAGATTTACGTTGGCCATTCTTTTGAACTGTATGTCACATTAGCAAGACTTACTCTTAGGCTTGTTAGTCAAGTTACGGAGCGTGAGAGCTTACCAATTGTTGCAGTAACTGAATATATATACCACATATATATGTATATAATACTACAACATAAGAATATGTATTAGAATGAAGGTACTTGTATAAGAAAATATTACCTCGTAAATATGTTGGATATTCAAGTCTCTGATTTGAAATAACAATTAGTGATATCAATGTGTTTTGCTGAGCCGTATTAAGTGATATTTACAAGTGTGAAAGATTACAGGTAAACATTTTGAATTTAAAATGTATTAACTAATAAGGTACAATTATTATAGTGTTTACTCGGTGGTAGGGCTTTGTGCAAGCTCGTCTGTGTAGGTACCACCCACTCATCATATATTCTACCGCAAAACAGCTGTACTTGTTATTGTTGTGTTCCGGTTTGAAGGGTGAGTGAGCCAGTGTAATTACAGGCACAAGGGACATAACATCTTAGTTCCCAAGATTGGTGGCGCATTGGCGATGTAAGCGATGTTGAACATTTCTTACAATGCCATTGTCTATGGGCATTTAGTGACCACTTACTATCAGGTGGCCCATATGCTTGTACGCCTACCAATCCAATAAAAATAAATAAAAAAAGTTTACTCGATTATATTTATACAGGTAATTAATAAATAGTTTGTCAGGACAAATCTATCAAGACTATCAAGACGCAGTAAAACGACTGAAGCGTAGAAATAAAGGATTATTTTAAAACTTAACTATCGGATGGTTGGTATAAGAAAGTAATTTGAAAATTTCAGCTTCAAGGAGGAGTTAGTTGGCGGTGACAGATAACGTCTTGAGGAAATCTGCATATAAGATCTCTTACGATCAATCCGAAATAAAGTATATATTTATAGATTAGCAAACGAATGCATACTAAGAAAATATTAACGTGGGAGAAATACTCAACCCTGTATTTATACCTACATATATCTACAAAGGGCCAAAAGGCCCACCAGCGGAAGGGTCACCCAGCCACAAATAATATAATTATACTCTAACCGAATCAGGTAGCCACAAATGTCAAAGTGCCTAGGCCCCTAGGGGCCTTAAATCTCTAAGTCCAGGCCTCCAAATACTAGCTAGCAGTGTTATATAAATACAATATTTCAAAATAGCACAATTTCGTAATATTAACACGAAAACTAGTTCAAATTACAATAAAGACGTTCTTATAAATATACAATTTTATAAAATATAACAATATCAAAAGTGACAAAACACTTTATTACATCAACGGAAGTCTTATTACCGTTTTCAGCGCTGAATGCGGAACCCAACAAAATTGCAAGTCTATATAGTTCCGTCGAAGATAAGGCACTCGCTGCGGTCTATGGGCTGTCGATTATTGCAAACGATTCTTGTAGAGATGTGATTTCGCTTATCGATATGCAATATATTAGAATTTTATTTTGTTTAGTTTTGGTATATTTTTGGTATTAGGTAGGCAGACTGGCGAGTAGGCCATCTGATATAAGTGGTCACCAACGCCCATAGATATTGATACTGTAAGAAATATTAATCACCCCATTCTTTCGCCGGTTCTTCTCAGGCCTGAGGTGTTTATTTCCGATATTTGATATTTTCGACCGGTGGTAGATTTATGACAATCAATTAACAAGTGTAACACTTCTACATTGAATAAAGATTTTTGAATTTGAATTTGAATTTTATATCGCCAGTGTATATTTTGTATCTTGTGCCTATAGTTACACTGGTTTACTCACCATTCTAACCGAAACACAATAAATATGAAGTATTACTGCTTGGTGGTAGATTATATAATGAGTGGTACCCAGTTGGGCTTGTACAAAGTCCCACCACAAAGCTATTAACAAAATATGAACAACTTATTTGTTATTCTACATGAAAAATCAATTTGAAATGTAGTTTTTGCAAATATATCAAGAGATATCAATATGAATACATAAAAATTTGCGAAGTAAAATATCGGGATTATGTATCGATATCGTCCCATCACTAGAAACAGTGCATCACGTGTTCCGCTGACTCGCTTGGCGTGGAGCCAGCGCGCTACAATATGTACTCGGACAAAACCTTGAGGAATTTATTAGCCTCATTGGCTTTCTTTTTAGGTTTAACTTTAGAACTACTTCTTATAAAATGCAATACAAAAAAATCTGGCGACACGGGACACCCAGATCGGCTGATGCAAAATAATTTGTAATTAAAGTGAAACCAATAAATTATTATGTATTAAAAATATTTTTTTTTTTTTTTTTATTATTATAATAATATATTATAGCAACACACGCCACGGGGTAGAGCGTCATGCCGTTCGCCGATACGACATATTCAAATTCAAAATTCTTTATTCAATGTAGAAGTGTTACACTTGCTTATTGACTGTCATAAATCTACCACCGGTTCGGATATAAACACCTCAGACCTGAGAAGCAACGGCGAAAAAACCTCAGCGGGATTTTTTGATGAGTCGGTCTCACCCCAAAGACACGTCAATACATGTTTAACATAAAAAATATGAAGAAAATAACTTATCAATACACAAAATCCTGTTGATTCAAATACATTTATTGGCGTTAATGTACATGCCAAGTTGCAATGGGCCAATATAAATCAACGCGATCCCGCAGCCTCTCCGATCCGTGAAAAAAACTGTAAATATAAAACAAATGGCGACTAGCCTAAGCTTCGCGACGTAAGTCTGAAAAAACTATTTATCATACCTAAGTTTATACGACTCGCTTAGTAAGTTTTAGTTACTTTTACAATATAATATCATAGGGCATTATGCTTTGGGGTAACGTAGCTGTAGTAACAGCCTGTGAATGTCCCACTGCTGGGCTAAAGCCTCTTCTCCTCTTTTGAGGAGAACGTTTGGAGCTTATTCCACCACGCTGCACCAATGCCGGTTGGTGGAATACACATGTGACAGAATTTCAATGAAAATTTTGACACATGCAGGTTTCCTCGCGATGTTTTCATTCACCGTCAAGCACGAAATGAATTATAATCACAAATTAAGCACATGAAATATAGTGTTGCTTGCCCGGGTTTGAACCCACGTTCATCGGTTAAGATTCACGCGTTCTTACCACTGGGCTATGTAATCGGTAGCTGTAATCAATACGATATTTTCCCGCAATCTATGACCTTAAGCTAAAGAATCATTGAGGTATCAACGTAATTAAATTAAAATAATAACTGTTGTATCTCAATACATATTATGTAATGTAATGTATGTACGAAAAATTACTAATAATTTTCTGATTAAATGTGATACAAACAATGGTAGAAGGAAGAAACAAACTTATTACGACTGTTACTCGACTGCATAGTCAGTGACTCTTTTGTTGAACAATGTATACGGTAACAACAGGATCAAAGAAAGCGTTCAAAACTGAGATACATTTAGTAAGTTCCTGATAACACACTTTGAGAATGAAACTTTTCTGGGTATTTTCTTTATTGTATTTAAAATGTATCACAAATTCTGAAAAAAATCCCGCTGAGTTTATTTTGACTGGTCTTCGTAGGTCAGTTTCACATCAACAAAGATTTTCTTCTCCGACCAATCGTAGTTTTTAATTTGACAATCAATTGTGTAAGTGTAGGGGCTTTGACATTGTAAGAGATGTTAACCATCGCTTACATCGCCAATGCGCCACCAACGTTGGGAACTAAGATGTCATTTCCCTTGTGCCTGTAATTACACTGGCTCACTCACCCTTGAAACCGGAACACAACAATACCAAGTACTACTGTTTTGCGGTAGAATATCTGATGAGTGGGTGGTACCTACCCAGACGAGCTTGCACAAAGCTCTACCAATAAGTAAAAATATGTCAATAGCTCATCGCTGATTGAAAATATATCACCATCACCCATAAACATTGGCACTGTAAGAAATATTCATTATTTACATTACCAATGCTCCACCAACATCGAAGATGCTATATCCATTGTTGTAGAGACACTGGTTCATTGACCCTTCAAAGTAGACCAAATTATTACTAAGTATTGTTGTTTGGCATTACAATATGTGATGCGTGGCTTGCACAAAACATACCCACAAATGGAAACTGACTTCAAGTCAAAGGTTTTGTTGGTAGAAGTAGAATAGCCGATGAGTCATGGTACCAGCCGGGCTATTACAAAAAGTCGTTGCCTGTTAATTTATAACAATTAACTTTTGCTATTAATTAAAATGCAACGTCTCCCAACTAATGCGAAACACATTTAAAACGTTTACACAGTTATACCGCGGCGAAATTTATTCGATGCGAAGTTTAGAACGGGTACGCTTAAGCTGTTTTACTTAGAAACTTATTCTCATTATAGAGTAGACATCAACCCCTTGGATGTACGAAGATTAAAAGCATGAGTATCATCAGCGGTAGTTAGTTTATTTAGTACTAGTAAATAATAAATAATAATACCTAATAAAATAAATTCATTAATACATAAATATACCTCCCGACCGAATCTTGACTGTGTCAGCTGACGGTCTTTCCACCGCTACACAGGCAACTGACGATTGTTTTCGTATTTTCAAATATTTAACAAATTACATAGTTAAATTTCATCCGGCGTACTATGACTTTATTTTTCATATTTTTTTACAATTTCATGCTGCCGATTGACGCATACCATACCATGCAGCTGACGGTTATTTTCCAGCTCGGTACGATGCTAACTATTCATGAAAAATGCGGAAAAATTCCCAACTCTCACACCCTCCGACAGCCAAACCCACCGCTCCATCCGTGATGGAGTTCGGACGTGTGCCTTACTTAAGTTCGTTAAAATATTAAACTTATTTAATAAGATGTGGATTAAGCGACCATGGTAACGTTACACTGACAACGATGTCTTATGTCTGACCAGCCTAAGACAGTCTTAAATAAAAGGCCACCTCCATTTCTCTTCATATCTCACAGCACACTTGTTAATATATTCCACAAGTGTCGGCGCTCGAAACTGAAATTGCTAATGAATTTGGACAAAACAGTTGCATCCGTGTTTTAGGCCTTTTGTTTCCATTGTTTACATTCAACTCGAATTTTACAATAATACGTAATACATAATTTAAGTATACATTAAAACTAATTAATAAAAAAATGCACACGTTACAGAAGTACCTTAAACGTTTGTCGTCAGAAACAAACGTCATTAGAATAAACTTTATTCAAGTGATAGCGTTCTTGCCACAAGTCCACACGGTTATGATTGGTATTTTACACAGTAGCTTATTATATTAGATGTTCATTATTTATATATATTTAAGACTAAATATAAATAAAATGAATATGTAATAAATGTATTAATGATACGAATATTATCATAGTAGTAGTAAGTTTTATTTAGTGGTAGGACATTGTACACTCATCTGATATTCTACTAAATATAGCTAAAGATCAAAACAGTATCGTTGCGTAACAGTTTGCTGGGTGAGTGAGCCAGCGTAACAGGCAAAAGGTTGGTGGAACTTTATATAAAAAAATGCTCTTACAAATACTTTTGAATAATTTTATAGAATCTGTCGAAATCGGCAAAATCCTAAAAGTCTTTTAAACGAGTACTTTATATGCACATCACTTGTGCACAATATCGCTCGTACTATTAATTATTGATCGAGAATTTCCTCATCAAATTTGTTTTTATTAAATCAATTTTAAGATAAAGTAATGAAATATATTTTTGACCATCTATAAAATTATAAGATTCCAAGGAACGTTCATTAGCATAGCAATCACATCACTAAATCATTAGAGCTGAAGTAGCTTAGTGATTAATGTTTGAAATATCGATAAATTCAGTTTTGCATTCAAAGTGCGATGCCCTTATCGTCCCTTTAAGGGAAAATTTAAATTAGAATTATACTACAATACGCTTTTAGAATACACAATAGTAATATATAAATTACATTAATTCTGTATATTATATTTACTAGCTTATCGGCGTTTCCCGTGTGGAGACTGTGTGTTTCTGAGATTGTAAAACTTTTCAAATAAAATCTACATTCACATTATTTATTAGACTTTACATGACCATTTGAAACTGAACTCACCGCGTTTTTTGTTTGACATTTATGAATAATTACAACTAATATTATTTTTTATAAAAGGGAATAAAATCTATCAATTCTGAATGATTATTGAATTAATTTAGAAAAAACGCATTATTAATAAACGCATAAGTATACATTGTCTTACTAAATAATTATTAGGAACGCTTCGCGCCTGTAGTCGGGTAACAGATTTATCTAGAATACTTGTTTGTGCTCGAACGTAATTCTGTTCTCCAAAATTGCCGAGATAAAATTAATGCAACGCCTGTTACTTATTGATATAAAAATCCCCGACTTTTAATTTCTAGGGCAAATACATTTTCCCGCCTTAACGGTCGGCCATTTGCCGCGTTTTCAAAATGGCGTGCGCCGTAACAGTATCTTACATTTAGTCGTTAGAGGAAGGTTAGAGGTATTACTTGCTGTTTTTTTTAATTGTTATCTCTTATACTAGCAATACAACCTTGATGAATTTAAAATTTTTTTTTAATATTTGGTGGTACTCCTATATTTAACGTTGCGTTCCAATTTAAAGTAGGAGTAAACCAGTGTTACCGCAGCCGCAAGGGACACTTTAGTTTCCAAGGTTAGTAACGCATTTGAGGAATGGTCACAATTTCTTACGGTTCCAATATCTATAGGGAGTGGTGACCACTTACCATCAGGTGGCCCATTTGTTATGCCGTAAAATAAACAGGTTACCCCAAAACTACCAAGTTATCATTAACATCATTTATAAGTATAGGGTTTTCCAATAGGGACGCTTGAACTTTGACAGCTGATTGCGGCCATGTTGTTTGAGTGACAGCTGTCAAATGCAGTGTGTTATATTCATCCCGTCCTCCCAAACCACCATGGCAGGTTACAGTCGAGCAGCACGTGCAAATCATAAAATTGTTTTATGAAAATGGGTCTTCAGTTCGAGCAACGTTCCGCGCACTTCGCCCGTTTTACGGTCGCGATGATCGTCCTGCCGAGTCGACTATCCGTCGATTGGTGGACAAATTCGAGTCAACCGGGTCAGTTAACAATCAGCCGGTTCCCGTGCGTCAACGTAACGCGAGATCTGCCGAGAATATCGCCGCTGTGCGCGACAGTGTCCTCGAAAACCCGCGGCAGTCAATTCCGCGTCGCGCACAGGAACTCGGCCTTTCGCAGATGACAACTTGGCGAATTTTGCGTTGTGACTTGAGCCTGCACCCGTACAAGATCCAGCTGACCCAAGAGCTCAAGGTTAATGACCATAGACAGCGCCGTGTGTTCGCTGACTGGGCATTAGAGCAGTTGGAAGTTGACGCCGATTTTGGCAAAAAAATCATCTTCAGCGACGAGGCGCATTTTTGGATGAATGGCTATGTCAACAAGCAAAATTGCCGTATTTGGGACGAGACCAATCCACACGAGGTTCACCAAGTGGCAATGCACCCGCAGAAAGTGACTGTTTGGTGCGGATTTTGGGCCGGAGGCGTGATTGGTCCGTATTTTTTCGAAAACGATAATGGTGTGGCCGTCACCGTCAATGGTGAGCGATACCGGTCGATGATAACCAACTTCTTTTGGCCTGAAATCGAGAATATGGATCTGGACAACATGTGGTTTCAACAGGACGGCGCTACGTGCCACACAGCACACGCTACGATGGAAGTTCTGCACGATCAAGCGCCCTTAATGGAAAACCCTATACTAAATTTAAATTAAATTACATTTTTAATGGATGTAGAAATATATAATGAATGAAGTACATTACTGGAGGTCGGCACTTACACACACAGCTATGTAGTACCTACAAAATCGTTCCAATTGAGATATTTTTCATATTGAAAGTTTAATTTCTTGATAGTTTCCAAATCAAATCAAGATAGTTATTCACTCATAGATGATTCATTGATGATGATGATATGATGATGAAATCATGTTACTAAATAAATGTAAATTCTACCGAGTTACTCTTTCTCGTCCTTTTAATTACAGAGTCAATCAAATACAATTGCCATCGAAAACAAAAATGTGAAATGAGAGCCAAGTTCAATATTATGATATATGCCTTGGTTGTTGACTTCAACGACAAAAGAAGTGGGATCTAAATGGGTGCCAAGTTCAATGGTCAGTCCTGAAATTTATTTATCTATACTAATATATAAAGCTGACGAGTTTGTTTGTTTGATCCGGCTAATCTCAGGAACTACTGGTTCGAATTTAAAAAATATTTTTGTGTTAGATAGTCCTTTTATCGAGAAAGGCTCTAGGCTTATTTTTATATTTATTAATTATACGCGGGTGAAACCGCGGTGCACAGCTAGTAGCAACAACAAATATTTTATAACAACTTAAAATATCATTTCTTCTTATAACTTAGAATAATATATTGGAAGGTCTGACACCTTAGGCTCTTACTAAAACACGTCACGTCATAAGTACCTAATAAAACACGTCATGGAAGAGCCCTATGTTCGATGGCTATTTTCTACCAGCAAGTCAAATTTTCGAAAGAATAAAATAAGAACTTACAACTTTAGAACTAGCGAAGGCTATATAATATAATTCGTATATGAAAAGTAGCCAAGTGAGATTATATTCTGATATTCCACTTGCCAGTTCTGTTAGCTTGAACTTGGCCCAAAGTTAGTAGCACTTTGGCGATTTTTTTTTAAAATAAATATACAATGCTACTGTCTATGGGTTTTGGTGACCAATTACCATGATATTAAAAAAATATAAAGGAATGTATGTATGTCCACGTCACATGCTTATACAATGATTGTGACTGTTGTAGGTATATATTGTAGGTATATTGTGACGTCACGTTGTAAATAAATCGGACAACTCTTTTATGTAAAATTAGATGTGATTTACACTGTAGGTAACATTAGGTACCTACATAATTTAGTTTGAGTATGATATCTACATGTCTACCAGTTATTTATCCGTCTTAATTATTTATTCCATGTTTGTTATGCTAGAAATAATCTCAAGAGATTAGCAAGTATTTAGGCTTTAGAGTTCTAGTATAAGTTCTCTTTTGACATCAAAGTGTTAAATAAATAAATGTGCAATGTAAAAGCTATATTATTTCTGTTTATTTTCAGTCATGCAATAAAGGACCTGGGTCTCGAATAATATATAAAAAAATTACCTTAAAAACTGCCTACCAACTAATACCTGTGAAATTACGATGGGAACACGTAGTAAGTCTCTACTGAATCCAATGCGTAAAGCTTCATCAAAATCGATTTGTACCCTAGGGCTGTTCTGTAAGAAAAAACTCGAAACTCAGTAAAGAAAACGGTGGTGAAATTTCAGTATATGCGACATTTATGGTAGTAATTTCAAGATAGTATCGAAATAGTATATCACAATAAGTTGGTTGTCGACATTTCTGAGTAATTGAGTTCTTACAAAATGCATCTTTCTGCAGATGTCACATATCACTTTCTGAAATTTCACGATCCTGTCTTGCAGCGAGTTTCGAGAATGTTCTTACAAATTAACACACACTCAGTATACGTCGTTATTAAATTAGATATCTTTATCAAACGAAGTCTCGCGTTTAATATTGACGGGATGGTTGGCGTGGTTGGTAGATACTTGGATTTCGCGCCGCAGGTCGTGGGTTTGATTCCCACCCAGGACAGACATTTGTGTGCATAATCATGTCTGTTTGTCCTGAGTCTGGGTGTAATTATCTATATAAGTATGTATTTACAAAAGAAAAGTAGTATATGTAGTATATCAGTTGTCTGGTTTCCATAGCACAAGCTCTGTTTAGTTTGGGACCAGATGGCCGTGTGTGAATAATGTCCCAGTATAAAAAAACTTAAAAAAAAAACTTTACAAAAGAACATTAAAAATCTATTACAGCCGGTATTATTTTTGTGAACAGACGGAGATTAAGGCTTGTATTGTAAAATTGATATGAATACTATAAAAATACCCAATATATTTTCAATTTAGATGATAACAAACCTTGAGTTAAAAAATATATTTTTTTTGTAAGCAACACTGAAATACTTCTTTATGATAGCAAAATTTTGATAATAAATGTGACAGATGACAGTGTTGAATAATAGAATACTTTGACCCTTTGATTTACATATAGCAATCTACTTACAAACGAAATAAATAATAAATAAGTAGGCGCGTAAAAATACCGGACATTTCGAATCAAATTATACAACAATCATTTTGGGCTTACAAGCACCTTTGAATCGTAATTTCACAAAATTATTTTATTAAATGCAACGCTAACAACAACGGCTTGTAGACTTAACTAAAAAGGACCGACACGAAACCCAATACGGTGGCACGGACGGTAGGTACTATTTACACCATTTAAATTACTTTTATTTTTAATACTTATATGCCAGCGCTTGACTGTTATCACACCTGATGGAAAGTGATGATACAGCCCAAAGTGGAGCGCGCTTGCCTAGAAGATGCCTATTCACTCTTGACTTGAAGGACCATATTGTAGGTGGTGGGGAAAACGGAGGTCGAGAGGGTATTCCAGACCTTAGCGGTGCGTATCAGAAACCTACAAATAGTACATTAAAATTTTCATATGATTTATTTACTAATGAGTAATTAACGAAATATTTGAATTAATTCGTTAAAAATATCTGTGGTATTTTATTATAGAAACGAATTGGAGCGAACAATATCGGTACTTACATACTGCACTTAGTATTCAATCGATCCGTCGTAACAGATGACTGTTTACAATACAATCCTTCTGTATTCGCTTTGTACAAAGCTCTTTGTCAGTGTTCCTGATTGGTTCTTGTGTAAACATTAAATTAATAATAGTAACGTTCCTTGTTGATATTGTAAAGTTCGTTCGTAACTAGATAGAGTAGGTACAGTTATTATTAATTCTAATTATTTTTTAATAATATTTTATTTTTATGCGTATTTATTTAAGGCTTTGATATAATAAAATACAAGTATTTTTACGACGTTTTTCTACGTCACAATAATCACAATGAAAACTGCTTCTATATACTTCAGTTTGAACCCGAAATCTTCGATTATGTTTCCCTTGCTATTACCACTAATTGTTGAGATGATAACATATTATACACAGTTTTAGAAGAAAAGAAGAACATTAATAAGCTATATTTGGTAACCGCTGTTTCCAAAAACTAATAAGTTTGTAACAAGATAATTATCCACAAATTCAATCATAAGACTATCAGGGGATGTAACTCAGTGGTAGAGTGTCTGCTTCGCATGCTGAAAGTCCTGGGTTCAAATCCCAGCATCTCCAAACTATATTTTTTCTTTTATATTTTTTCTTCTGCATATTGAAACAATTTTTTTTATTGATTTACAAAACTCAATTCATTTATTTGGCTAATTATTTTTTTTTTAGTCATTATGAGTACTAAGTTAAGATCTCAGTTTCAGAAATAAAAAGTAAGGTAAAAATGTTAAAAATACTAATTATGACGTCAAGATCAAGATCTGTGATCAAGATGTCTGATAGTTAGACCAAATTACAACTTCCAAGTTAAGATAGTAGATTGCGAATAAAGAATATTCAAATTTCAATCAATACGCTAAACGCATTGATAGGTTATGTCAAAACTGCATAATGTTTATACACTTTGCTCAAGCAGAATATATATTTTTAATTTTATAGATAACCATATAAAATATATTTTTATCAACTATTTATTATATGAATTAATAATTAAATGTTCATTAAATAATATGCTAATAACTATTTATATTGCAATATTTTATCATTATAACTTACGAAGTTGGTAGTCTTGCCGGAGTGTCAAAAAATAAAAAAGGACACACAATTTTGTCGGTTGATTTATGATTTTCTGTTTTACTTACCGGTAGATCATAAAATTTAAAAAAATAAAGACTAATAAAAGTTCTTAAACACTTAAAATTAATTATAATGGATAATTATCAAAAACAACCTTTAAAATTGTACATACAAGACATTTTTCGAGCTAAAAGGACAGAAGAAAATAAATATATCTACGAAATATTCGGTATTAAGTTTAAGAATATTATGATACACGGTGTTGTCACGTCAATGTACAATACTACAACGAAAACCACTAATTTTGAGATAAGCGACCCTACTGGCTGTGTGCAAGTTTATTATGACTCAACGAAAAACAACACAGCTGTATCCGATGGCACTATAAGAGACTTGGTGAAAAATCTTTCAATAATTACAAGAAGAGGTGACGATAACGCACCTACAATGTCTGCATTATTTAATTCAATAGAAAATAAAAATAAAAATTTGTTCGGTTTTGTTGAGGGCTCAAATGTTTCCGTAATCGGTGATATATTTATTGATGATTTAAGAAATACTAGAATGGTATCTGCTTATCAATGTAAGACTACAACCGTGGAAAGAGATGTTGTTTGGTTAGAAGAATTGAGATATCTTTATGATAAATATTATGTACGGACTATGGATCTTAAACAGTAATAGAAATAATTGTACCTTCTGTTATTTAGTTAAGGAATTTGTTTACAGTTACAGTTGACCAGTGTTAATCCAACCTCGGTTTTATAAACATGCTAACAAAGCTAATTTATTGCAACAAATAATGTCAATGTATGCTTAAACATGTTGAGTGTAGGCATAGTTGCTATGTAATTTGTCAGATTACAAGTTGCTCTTTCTCAAAAATGATAAAGACTACAAAGGCTTTGTAGTATTGTGTAGTCAGACCTGCCTTGCATAATGTTTGTTGGATTAGCGTGAATTAACTGTGCCTCAATAAAATATGTTTAAGTAAAATTAATATTAATTTGATTAAGTTCTCAAGATATTTTTATCAAACTTATACTTCATTTCAATTTGTTAATAAAGAATTATTTTATGTTGTTTTAGTTTATTTGAACTTTTTGCTTAATATGAAATAAATGTTTTTTATTTTGTTCATATTTTAATATATTAATAACTTTTTAATAGCTTCCTTATAACCACTTTCTATGGTAACTTAATACATATAACTAATTTGTTTTTCTAATACATAGACTATCTAAATAATAATTGAAATTTCTTATTAATTATATTTATAATAATTAATAAAATCAAAAACCATAACAACATTTAGCTTAATAATTTATAGTATAGATATAATATAAATGGTGGAGAAGAACACTGAAAACTTCAAAAAAATGGATTATAGTCAAATGAATGATAATGAAAATGAGTTAAATTATTTATGTAGGCATAAAATGTTATTAACAATACTTGATCTATACGTTGACTTAATTTATTTGAATTAATACTAATTTATTTGAATTACTTTTATTTTAGGAGAAATCTTTAAGAATTAAATGGATGAAAACAAGTTTAAGTTTTGTATATCTAAATTGGTAAGTATATAAATACAATTATTTTACTATGATATTATAAGTTAATATAATTAATATGGTAGAGCCATACCAACTGTTACAAATTAAAAGACTAATTTTATTAAATTCGATACTGGGAGAGATGTCTCTAGCAGACTGAATCGCTGAGTAGTTGTATGATTAATTAGTTTTTTATAGTCTTAAATTAACGACGAAAGGAAACTTGTTATTGAATTATTCACAATAATTAGATGAATGTCTATAACACTACTATATTTTTCATAGATTTAGGCAGAATAAATAACGCCAAAGCTAAAAACGTATTTTTAATTATATTAATTGCATACTCTATGTCATTTGACATTTTAGTTGTGATTGATATGTCAGTTTCGTCTTCATTTCGCTTATCAATTATTTCGCCTCTTATTAATTTTTTGCGAAATAGTAGTCTTACGCTTCTAAATCAAAGTACTAGGTAAAATAAAATTACTTCACTAAAAAATATTTAGGCATAAATTTAGTTACTTATATTAATATAAGTAACTAAATTTATTTATTTTTTTTTTATTTACTTTAATATCTTCAATATTTATTTATTACATCGGCTACATTTCTATTGTTTTTATTTTGTAGAACCATGGCCAGCGAAGGTTTTTCGCCACAGGAAATCGAATCATTATGCCAAACACCATGCCCCGCAACAAAGGTAAATAAAAAAATATGTTTTTTATACATTTTTAATGGATATGACCTTTTGATCTTTAGTATGTATTTTACACATTTCACCCGGCCTTTTATATCCATTTCGTAACCTTTTCTGACTAATTTTTTAAACTTGAAAATAAGCTTGTTAGTTTGTTACGCTTCACGTCATAACTATTCAAGCGACCATCATATACCGTCAGGAGTATTATTATCATTTCAAAGAAAAACACTTAAGGAAAATCTATTAATAACACAATATGTACCATAAACATATAAAGTATGTACTACACATTCATCACATATTCTACAGCTAAGCATCTATACTTTATATTGTTCTGTTTCGAAGGTTCAGTGAGCCAGTGTATTAACTTCTTGGCACATAACATCTTAGTTACTAACAACGATGGAGCATTGATGATCTGATTATATTTTCTGACTGTTGATGACTGACCATCAAATGGCTCTCAGACCAATCTTGTACACTATAAAATAAAATAAAAAAACTGTGCATCTCAGGTTGTTCGACAGAAGTGATAACTTAAAGTAATCTAAGTTGAACTATGAAATTGTTAAAATTGAGAAAAGCTTAAGTTATTACTTAAACTTTATATATATTAATATGCTAATGTGAGGAAAGGTTATTTATGGAGCCCGCCTACTGCTGCCGTATGCGTGAGAGAAAGGGAAGCCAGACAGAGTGGCGCCGTAATGTGTTACGTTACGAAGTGGTTTACCCTCCCATAAGAAGTTATCACTTCAAAAATAAATATTATGAAAATACTGTTATACTTTCTATATTACAAAAAAGTAATAAAATTATAATGCATTATTGCATTATAATTTTTTGTATTATTACATCATGGTATAAGTTTTAGAACTATTATTATTGTGTCTTATCTTATTACATTTATAAATAAATCACGTTGTAACTTTTTTAAATTGTTGAACTCTGTTGAGATAACCTTATCTTTATCTTTACATTTTGTTTCCCTTAACATGATTAATAATTAAAAAAAGAAAAAATTACAGTAGCAATTCGACAAGCCAACTTTTTTTTAAAACATATTTGAATTAAACTACACTACTGGAAACAATTAAAGGAACAAGAAATTTCCTCCAAAAAACCAAAGTTCTGTAGGCTGTATCTTGCTGACAAATAGACATATCGAGATAAAAAAAATTGCATTTTGAAGGTTCATTCTTCTACTTTTAAGATCTTACTATACGCAACACTTGCATTAAAACGAGTTGAAAAAAAATTTAAAAGACCGTATACGATCGTGAATAAAAAAAACAAAAAGGGAATTTGTTCCTTCGAGATGTCCATCAATTTTCTCAATAACCAAAATGTATAAGATAAAGAAATGGACCAAGACCTTAGAGATAAAAACTTTGTTAATAAAATAAAGATATATTTCTTATTACTATAATAATAAAAAATTAACTATTACAGGATTTCATGTTCCAACAAACAATGTACCGAGTAAAGGACCCCAGGAAATCGATACCGTTCTACACGGGAGTCCTTGGTATGACGCTATTGAAACAGCTACATTTCCCCGAGATGAAGTTCTCCTTATTCTTCATGGGCTACGAGAATCCCGCTGAGGTGCCTAAGGATGAAACCCAGAGGACAACATGGGCGATGACTAGGAAGGCTACATTAGAATTGACATAGTAAGTAATATCTATAATCAAATCAAAATATACTTAATTCAAGTAGGTTCTTTACTTGGTGGTAGAGCTTTGTGCACGCTCGTCTGGGTAGGTACCACCCACTCATCAGATATTCGACCACAAAACAGCAGTACTTGGTATTGTTGTGTTCCGGTTTGAAGGGTGAGTGAGGCAGTGTAATTACAGGCACAAGGGACATAACATCTTAGTTCCCAAGGTTGGTTGCGCATTGGCGATGTAAGTGATGGTTAACATCTCTTACAATGCCAATGTCTTTCGGCGTTGGTGACCACATACCATCAGGTGGCCCACATGCTCGGTCGCCAACCTAGGCAATAAAAAAAAGAGCACTTTTGAATCATCAGATTACAAAGTTACTCTCTTCCGGTAATCGAGTTACATAGATAAATAATTATTATAGAAACCTGAAATGTTTTGCTGCCCTTTATTTTTGACCTGTGTCTACTTTATGATATAAAAAACGATATTTTTTATCATTAAAATGATATTCTTTTACTATTGTGTTCTTATTAAAATGCTTTATATACAATCGTACGATTAAAACTGTAATTTGTTATATTAATCTAAATTTTATCCATTGCAGCAATTGGGGTACGGAAAGTGACGATTCAGCTTACCACAACGGTAATTCGGAGCCACGAGGCTTCGGTCACATTGGAATACTAGTACCCGATGTTGATGAGGCTTGTAAACGGTGAGACTGACTGACACTTCACAGTACATTGAATTGAGGCTATATTGGTAGAATATGTGATCTTCTTCACAATGCCTATGAATGGGATTGGCCTACCACCAAATTTTTTTTTTTTGCTGACGAGCAAATTGACCTACTGATGGTAAGTGGTCACCAACACTCATAGACATTGGCATTGCAAGAGATTTTAACTATCGCTTACACCGCCAATGCGGCACCAATCACTGGTTCACTGACCCATCAAACCAGAACACAACAACACCAAGTACTGCTGTTTTGCGGTAGAATATCTGATGAGTGGGTGGTTACCTACCCAGACGAGCTTGCACAAAGCTCTACCACCGAGTGATGTTATAAAAAAGTAAACGCCCCAACGCTAAGCTTAGACCTCTCTTGAAAAGAATGGTTGGTTCCAATGCAGGCCAATGGTAACAGCAAGTCGCAGAATTTCATCCGACTCATGCAGGTTTCCTTACAATGTTTTTTGAGCATGAGATGAATTCCGAGACTAAGGATTGAATTAAAAGACATAATATCAATTACCCTTTTGGTAATAAGAATAGAAACAGTTAGTTCTTGCTTGTTTTATATAACACTAGCTGTGCCCCGCGGTTTCACCCGCGTATAATTAATAAGAATATAATGAATAAAAATTTCAACCTTCCTCGATAAAAGGACTATACAACACAAAAATATTTTTTCAATTCGAACCAGTAGTTCCTGAGATTACCCGGATCAAACAAACAAACTCTTCAGCTTTATATATTAGTATAGATATGCCTTTATTAGTAATGTCGTTGGTATTAATACAGTAATATTAAGCATATTTATAAAAAAAAAACAATGAATATAAATTTGTCAAATAATAACCTTTGCAGATTCGAGGAGCAGGGCGTGAAGTTCGTAAAGAAACCTCAAGACGGTAAAATGAAGGGGCTCGCCTTCATCCAGGACCCGGACGGTTACTGGATTGAAATATTCACATCGAAAGTCGTTTCTTAATGCCTTCATATGATCTTGCCTGCGGTTTCGTTTAAGCATTTGCATGTATGTAAATTATGGTGGTAACCTTTGATAACCGCACCCCTCTACTCTCAGTGTCTTTATGCTTATCACAATGAACAACTGTCTCGTTGGTCTTGCCTCGGTGGTTAGATATAAGGCCGCAGACCCGGCGGTCCTGGGCTTAATTCCCAGGTCGGGCCAATAAATAGTTACTGGGCGTTTCTGTCAGAAAATTCTCAGTAGCAGCCTGGAGTCGGGAAATTGGAAGTGTGTACACTCCCGTGCCTCGGAAAGCTCGTTAAGCCATTGGTCCTGCGCCTGAACTTTTTTCGGTCGTGTCGGATTGCCGTCCCATCGGATTATAAGACCTAGGGAATAGTGAGTGCACCTGTGTTTGCGCACACACTTGTGCACTATAATATCTCCTGCGCAGTAGGCTAATCTCTCTGGAGATTGGTCGCCGTGGCCGAAATCAGTCTGGAGGACCTTATAGTAACATTAACGCTTCAACTCGGTGCTATTTCGTTCCTTGGTTATCAAGTTGTTGCAAGTTTAGATTCTATATTGATTGTAATACAGCTTATATTGCTTGAACGAAATTGCAGGCAAATTTTGTATAACAATAGTCTTAAGAAATGTTGTGTGTCAGTCGTTATATACGTACAGTGTGTAACAAAAACCCTGTCCGATCCGTGAAGTGGTTATTAGGTATCGTGAGTCGGTTCTATTTATGTAATCAGTTTTAAAATTATAAGCAAAAAAAAATACCAATAAAAAATATTAATTGTGCTTAACGACACTGTTGGCGGTAAACACATGTACAACTGAGGTCATGTCCTCGTGTCTCAGCTACCCGATAGGTAAGAGTTATCGAGCGCTGTTACCGCGCCTGTGTTGCCATGTAATTTTCGTCATTTAAGATATTTTTTTTCGGGGTATATTTTTTTCTTATTATTTTAAAACTGATTACATAAATAGAACCGACTAACGATACCTAATAACCACTTCACGGATCGGACAGGGTTTTCGTTACACCTGTATAGTAAAAAGTACCCTCCATATGAAAAACATTTGTAGTATAGTTTTTTAAGTCACTTTATTATATATCTTTGATTTTATATAAGCGTTATGTATATAATCGAAATAAATTGGTTGATTATTAATCGTTCATACTGAGTTTTATTTATATCGTATCGTCAAGAGAAACGTGTTTATTCGTATGAATGAATCTATTTCTCCATAGATTGAAAGAGCAAGTCTTATCATCGTACAGTAATATGTCTGTGGAGACTGGTAGGCAGATCCTGTACATCAGATGCTGTATCATCCGTCAATTGATACAGCTTTATTTGTATGTTCATAAAGTAAAGTAACAGCCTGTGAATATCCCACTGCTGGGCTAAGGCCTCCGCTCTTCTTTTGAGGAAAAGGTTTTGGAGCTTATTCCACCACGTGCGGGTTGGTGGAATACACATGTGGCAGAATTTCAGTGAAATTAGTCAATGGTTTTTTCTGTGAAGAAATTTATGGTAAAAGTTCGTAATTTGAAAGTTGGTAGTGTGTACACTACCAACTTTCAAATTATTCCGTCTCGGAAAGCATGTAAAGCCGTTCGTCCTGCGCCTGAAACCTTAACGGACATTTTTTACTATTACCCGTATGTCGTGCGAGATGAATGAAAGACAGCGCTTTAATCTAATTCAAGTTGACTTGTATTAAGATATGCAATCAAATCAGTAAAACCTTTACCTCGGCAACTTCTGCTATTGCCTGTCATCTGCCCTGCAGGCATCGATTGTAGCGACGATGACTAGGACCACGAATGGACGGACAACAAACCACCGGATATGACAAACCACTGGACACGACAAACCACCAGATACGATAACCACTCGGACGAGATACAGTCTCTGGGTCAGTATGACCCTGGCCTTTAGGGCCTAAATATCAGGACATGGTAAAGTTCTTGCCGGAGAGGACAGGCCCTGGTAACCCCGAGGCCCGTACCCAGACTGACCTTGCGACAATCAGGAGAAACCCTCACTCACTCATACGTAAAAAAACTCGCACTTGATACACTGATGGTAAGTGGGTAACGCTCATGAACATTGACACCGTAAGGAATACAAATTATCACCAATATATGCCTCTAACCTTGGGTACTAAGATGTCTCTTGTGCTTGTAGTAAGAACGGTTCACTCACCCTTCCGATCAGAACACAGCAATACTAAGTATTGTTGTCTGGCAATAGAACATGTTAAGAGCTTAAAAACAATACAGTACAGTAACAGCCTGTGACTATCCCACTGCTGGGCTCAGGCCTCTTCTCCTCTTTTGAGGAGAAGGTTTGGAGCTGATTCGGCTCGTCAATATAGTGTAGTGTTCACAACGACATCGCATCTAAGTTTCCAATATTACAGATTTTTTCTGATAAATCATGAGACGCAGTTTCAGATTAAGCAAGTGCGGGGCCCTTGATCTGTTATGATCTGATGAAAGTAAACCTCTCTTAAATTAATTTAAAAAAAAAACCCTTAACTGGCCCTTGTGGTGCCCCCTTTCGCGCGGGGATTGCTACTCTTACTACGTTATTAATCCGGCACTGATGAGACGTATTTGTGTTGTAATACGTAACTGAAAAAAGCCCGTTTCGAAAAAGATTTGGTACATAATATTGTCATATAAGTAACTGCGCTTCGCAGTTACACCAGAATTAAGACTATATACGTGAGAAGTGTGAATTTGAATCTTGTTAACTATAAACTATATTATAATAGTAATATAATCATAAACGATTACATGAAAATCTTTAATTGAATTTGATCGCTTCAAATAATATAAATTGAATTTAAATTTAAATAAATATTAAATATAATAAATATGTTTTACCGTGAAGCTGTAATTACACGGATGTAATGTTCCCATTTATAGATTATTTACACTATAGTTTGACATATATATATTAAACAGATTCATAATATGTTACTCCCTTAAAATGAAGTCTTTGTTATTATATGTCGCCATTAATATCGTTTCAGTGACTTCAAATTACGTAAGTGATTTATTCTACCAAACTTTTTGTCGTTTTTTTAAATATTTATTAGCTAGCACCTTCATTTTTAATGTACAATTACCTATATGAGAAACATCTTAGTGTATAAAAAGTGTTCCTCTATATGTATGAAATTTAGAAAGCGCTGCAGATTGGGTGGAATTTGAAGAAATGCACGTCTACTTAGTAGAGTAAAACAGAATTGGAGAAAGAGAAGGTTAGACCTTCAAAAGGCGTTCTATTCAAATTATTCTGTTCATCAAAATTTTCTATCATAGTTTTGGCACTACGCTGTCAGCTTACGGAACCATTATTTCATATAAATATATATATTTATTGTATAGGTAGGCGGACGAGCATATGGGCCACCAGATGGTCAGTGGTCACCAACAAATAGACAATGGCATTGTAAGAAATGTTAACCATTGCATACATCGCCAATGCGCCACCAACCTTGAGAACTAAAATGTTATGTAATTACACTGGATCACTCACCCTACAAACTTCACCCTACAAAGTACTGCCGTTTCGCGCTAGAATATCTGCTGCGTGGGTGGTACCTACCCAGACGAGCTTGCACAAAGCTCTACCACTATTGTATGGTATATGGTATTCTCTTTACCATTATACTGTATAACAAGCACCATTGAGTTTTCACGTACATTATTTGTGTTTAACTTCTTTCTCTGCAGTAATGGATGGAAATTTAAAAGCAATGATGTAGTAGGTTGGGGATCAGCTCCAAACTTTAACCAGGAGATAATGCAGTGCCACATTAATGGTTTAGTTATTTCTTATTTGTAAATTCAAAATACAATTAAAACTGATTTTTTTGTTTCAGAACCACGTCGATCCTTCAAGTCACCAGACCGATGAAGCGAGCAATTTTAAAGAATTACACAATAGCATAGATTTAAAAAGTCATAATTATTTCGATGAAACAAATTTACCCATAGAGAAATATATTTTAAATAATAATAATCCAAATAATTTTGATCCAAAAAATGAAGGTACAAGAGTAATTAGATATACTATCAATAAAATACCTTTAGATGAGGATAAAATCGTTACAAATGATAATAATGATGATGCAGGATTGAAAAAATATACATTAAATAATCTTAATGAAGTACACACTGATGGTTATAATGGAGGACAAAGTAAAATTAAAACTACTTATTTTTGGCCAGATAGTCAATCTGTAAGTGACAATCACCAATATATTCCACTAGCACAAGACCGAGAACGAAATATTGATATTTCAAAAATGCAAACTAAACAAAAAAAGAAGGATAATAAGGACACAATAAGTAGACCATCTCTAGCAAAACATTGGGGGACGAATGAAGAAATGAAGAATCTTTTTAAGCTTGCGGAAATGCATGAAGTGCACGAACACAAACCAGCTATCAATACTGAAAATGAATTAATCAGTGACTTGAAAACGGACCCGGGTCGATCTCAGGATAACAAAAATATATCCTCAGTAATATCATATTTAGTAAATGTAAATGGTCGAAACAAATCAAAAATATATGAAGACTACATAATAGATAATCAACGTAAACGGGAATCCTACCCCTGGTATAAGGTATTGTTTGAATCAAAACCAAATCAACAGCATTTAAAAGGGAACCATGAAGATATTAATATATTACGCGACGTATCACATGGACAAAAAACACGTTATTTAACACCATATGAAATGGAAGAATTATTTCAATCTAGGTCAAAAATGAAAAATGATTTAGGATATAAAATAGATTTGCAACGAGAAAATAAGAATAACTCCAAAACAGATATGCAAAACTTGTCTGAAAAGAAGGAAAATAAGAATCATAACACAAGTGTGCCAACACCAGTAAAACATAGGAAGGCGAATGAAGATATACAGAATATTCTCAAGCTTGCAGAAATTCGTACGACGCAAGACCACGATCCAGCTTTCTATACCAAAACTGAATTACTCAGCAAGTTGAAAACGGCACCAAATCGATCTCAAGAAATTATGAACACCCATATGACAGGCAATCGACGTTCGTGGGAGTCTTATCCCTGGAATAACATCAATAACATCATGTTTACATCAAAAGCAAATCAACAAGATTTAAAAGAGAATCATGAAGATATTAATGTATTGCAAAGAGAAGTATCACATGAACAACCAAAAGGTTATTTAACCCCATATGAAATGGCAAAATTGTATGAATCTATGTCAAAAATAAAAAATGGTTCAGAATATAAAATAGAATTACAACGATATGAAAATAACGACAATAAAGAGAATACAATACGCGATAAAGTTGACACCCAAAGTTCGCAAAGGATTCAATCTTATTCACAACTTAGCAATCAGCCACCAGCAAAAGAGTTAATACCACCAGAAAAAGAAAACTTACATAAATTCCAACTACAATTAAAAATTGATCCGCAATCTGACTCACAACTCGGAAAACAAAATGAAATTCTATTACACGACAATCGAGATATTAAAAAAATATATGAAACTGATTCTTTACTCCAGTCAAATGATATAATCAAATTAAAATCTAGTAACAAATCAGTTCAATACTATCCTAAAACTCCATTAGAGCATCACGATGAGGATGAGCATGAGCACATTCTGAACAAAAATTTTTATAAGCAATATTTAAAAATTTATTTGAACCAAGTGTTTTCAAAAGTGTCATTTACACTAGAATATATACAAAAGTTGCTTAACCTAGACATACCTAATATAATATATAAGATTTTGCAAGAATATGCACAGTTGTCTATATCAATGTTTGACGTATTAGCAGAAATCGACAAATACTACAGTTTAATAAATCACCGTTCACATCGAGATTTTCTCACAACGTTAAGAAAAAAAATAATCGAAGACTACAATCATGACAACGGCAACAAAGCAACGGAAAACTTAGTTAATTTG
The DNA here is from genome assembly GCA_905220585.2 of Nymphalis polychloros. Lineage (NCBI taxonomy): Eukaryota > Metazoa > Arthropoda > Insecta > Lepidoptera > Nymphalidae > Nymphalis > Nymphalis polychloros. Next base: position 7,988,660 of record HG992267.1, read on the forward strand.
ATAAAAAAATACGAGTCTGTGAACGTAGAAGTGCAAAGAGACCCAAAATATGTATTCGATGTCAACACTGATGATATAAGACGTGATGAACCTGACATTCACAGTCCGCCAAATATAAATTCCATTTTACAACTTTTTAATACACCATCATCAAGTGAGTTGATACCGAAAATGAAAAAGGGAGCAGAATCTAACGTGCAACTAAAGGAACAGAATATACCAATAACACATGACAATAGCAAACCAAATGAGTTCGATTATAAAACTACATCAGAGCATCGTGATGACGATGAGCATAAATTAAATAGAATAGCTTATAAAAACTACCTGAAAATCTACTTGAAGAAATTGTTCTCAAAAGTATCTCTGACAATAGATTTCATACAAAAACTGTTAAGCCATGACGTGCTTAATTTGTACGAGATATTAAAAGAATATGCACAAATGTCTATAACAATGTTTAACGCATTACAAAAAATGGACACACACTACAGTTTAATAAATCACCGATCCACACAAGATTTTCTCGCAATATTGAGAAACAATATAATCGAAGATGACCAACTCAACAACGGCATCAAGACTGCAGAAAATATTGTCAATTTGACGAAAAAATACAACTCTCAGATACCAAAAGAAGAAAAAGACCTAGAATATGTATTACACTTACAACCAGAAAACAAAAAAGTTCCTCTATTAAACGTCAATACATACCATTCCAAACGCGATGAAGTTGATAACAAAAGGCCGTCAAATCTTGAATCTGATTTTGCTCTCGGCAACAAACCACAAGCAAGTGAGATCATGCCATACGTAGTAAAATTAGATACATTCAAACCAGAAGTGAAAAAGGACCTCAAATCTAACGTGCAACTTAAAGATCAGGCTGAACTTCTATCACTAGATGCTATTGATATTCAAAAAATTGTTGGCATTGATAATAGAACCCAATCAAATGATAAATTAATATTAAAACCTAATGATGAAAAATGGAAAGACTCACCAATCTATAAAAAATCTACTGAATTGAATGATAAAATTCCATTAGATCAGTCTGTTAAAGATGAGATGCACAAATTGAATAGAACAAAAATTATAGACAACATACAAAAACCTATAGACAGTAACTCTAACTCAATTGATAATATTGAAAATATATTCAATGATAAAATGAGTAATTTAAATAAGATATACCACAAAATGTATTTGAATGGGGAGCTCTTAAATGTAAACAGAAGAATAGAATTAATGCAAAAACTGTTGAGTCTTGACGAGCTTAATTTATATGATCTATTAAAAGAATATGCACAAATTCCAACAACATTGGTAGACTTATTAGCTGAAATCGCTAGATACCATCGTTTAAAAAATCACATTGCACATCGAGATTTAATCTCAATATTAAAGTCGAATTTAATCGAAGACTACATACTTGATAACGATGATATATACACGGATAATATGTTTAAGTACATAAAAAGAGACATCTCCAAGCCAAACATGAACGTATTTCCATTTAACTTAATAAAAGATAACTCTGAACGAAATGTCTTAAATTCAAATTGTAATAGGAAAGAAGCTGCGGATCTTATTATGAGATTTGCTTTGGACTTGGCAAATAATCTGAGTAATATAGGTTGTGCAAGAGGTAGCACGAGATCATTATGACCATCATGACGAATACAAACAATAGAAAATCACAAGAGGAAATTGTTTGAATTTAAAATTATAAATGAAATATTATACCCAATAAAACAGCAATTAGAAGGCGAAGAAATTTATACTTATATGATTCTTTTTATTTTGAAACAATAAAATATTTAAAAGTAAAAATGTATTTATTCAATCTTAATGCTTTTAAGATAACAGATTAATTTAGCATCCGAAAAAACTATAGAAAATGCGTCGCTATCATTATATAGGTACTTCTCTATAAGCTATATATAGGATTAGCTATATAAACACATGCACATGTGGGTGTTTATAGAGCTAATCTGGTACATGACGTTAAACCACTTCACTTACGAAACTGATTGTAGTAGTCAGATATTGTACAGATAAGTCGTTAGACACTAAATAATTTAAAAGCAATTTACATATAGCAATAACTCACTAAGTACCTAACCTTTAACTTTTAAATATAATGCAGTTGATAATTATGTGGAAACATTAAGTATGAGCTTATGACTTTCTGGAGTTAAAGACACACTATCCTGGTAAATCACATAAGTTTTTACTAAAACTAGGCGAGGGCACGAGACTATTCTTCGAAAATCATAGATGATGTAATACCACTAGGGGTTTGGGTCTTGGATTTTTCACCTGTCATGTGATTCATATAAATTTTAACTTATGTATTATGACAAAATGGTAATCAAATTCGTTTTGTTATAGCAGTACAGCATAGTAACAGCCTGTGAATGTCCCACTGCTGGGCTAAGGCCTCTTCTCATTTTTTGAGCAGAAGGTTTGGAGCTTATTCCACCACGCTGCCCCAATGCGGGTTGGTGGAATACACATGTGGCGGAATTTCAGTGAAATAAGACACAGGCAGGTTTCCTCATGTTTTTCTTCACCGTTATGCACGAGATGAATTACAATCACAAATTAAGCACATGAAATTCAGTGGTGCTTGCCCGGGTTTGAACCCATGATCATCGGTTAAGATTCACGCGTTCTTAGCACTTGGCCATTTCGGCTTTTGGTATAGCGCACAACTTAAACATAACTTTCTATGATATAATTAAACTTTCCATCGATTTCACACTTCGTAATTTAACAACGTTGACAACGTTGGGAAATTGCTTAAAATTCGCACATTTTCTACAGCGGTAGGTGGAAGAATGTTGCTTGCTTTGATACTGTGTTGTTCCCTTACCTCCCTTAAGGCATTGGAAAATGAGGTAAATATATATAAATATACATAATTATTATCGATTTATACAATCTTAATTAATGGATAGATACCACACGAAAGATATTCTTATATCTTGGTATATATTATGATGATTTGATAAGTTAGCATGAGACATTAAGAGTAATTATAGAGTTAAAGCATCGATAATGTCATGACAATACCACCAATGCCACTATTATCATGGATTTGATAATATTTAAAGTGTTATTTCTACCATTACATATTAAACATTAGATATAGTGGGAATCTTGAGAATATAAATGCTCGCGTTGTTAAACAAATGTACCCAAACATGATCAATTTTATTTTATTTCAATGGCTTACATAAGACATTTCAGTTATCTAGCTTACTCCGAATGTGTATAGCTTATTTCACTTTGTAATAACCACTTAGCACGAAACGAATTTAGCTAAAACGTTAAATTGGTGTATAAAAAAAATGTAGGTTACATTTTTTACGAGACTACTTTGTACCAATTGAATAAACTACACTTTTGCATCATGTATACTATGATAGTTTGTTAGTTACATTTAATGTCCATCACTTACAGCCTAACCAAAAGCCAAATTTGGAAGAACAACGGTTACCAGATTGTCCAAATGCTGCAATCCTACTTAAAGCTATTTATATGTTGACGAACTTAATACCACAAGACACCACTAAGTTGGAGCCTGAAAAACTTAAGTATGCATTATCAACTGTTATGACGTTTCTACAAAAGGAACCTTCACAAGATAAAAATAAATCAAATAATAACTTAAACAATCTCGAATATCAATTAGATAAAATGATAACAAGAAACAATGAACGTGTATTGCGAGACAAAAATGAAGGTTCGAATGCAAAATTTTCATCGCAATATGAAACACCAATGACATATAAATGCGAATATATTTTAGACACTTTAATGTATTTTATAAATAACGCTTACATGCATATTGCCAATTATTGCAGATTAACTGGAAAGTGTAAAGACTATGGCTCGGCTCCTTTGAACTTAAACTTTCCTGATAATATTTTATCGCAAAATACCGTGTCACAAAGCCAAAATCCATTAAATAATTTTAAATATTTAACAAATTCTGAAATTCCTTTAACGAAAATTGACAATGAAAACAATGCCATGCCTCAATTAAGCCAAGAATTGAAACAGAATTATGATATAATGAGCATTCTTCAAAATTACAAACCAAATTCAGAAATTAAGCAAGCGAAAGATGTTCTCAACTATTATCCTATAGAAAATCTAGAAAATAAGCAAGAAAAAACATATAATGAAATTTTAAATCCTTTTGTAAATGGTGACAAAGTGGATTATGCTCTAAATGGTATTTCTCCACAACAATCAACAAGCGGAGCAACAGATTTTAATAATTTCTCGTTCAAAGATATTTCAAAAAACAATCTTAACACAAATACAAACCAAAAAGATACAAATATGTTACCAGACGCAGTGTTCTCTGCTAACAATATGCCTATACAAAGCTACCCTACTCTTATAGGCAATAAAAATCCACTACAAGACTACATATCAAACTATTTTCAAAAAGGCAGCCAACAAAACTCACAATATTTAACAAATCTCAACAAGAAACCTGAACTTATAAAACAAATACCACAACAATATGTTGGTATTCATAATAATCAAAATTTGTCTCCTTATACATACCAAAGCTATAAGGAATTGCCAAATCAAAATACACAACTTTTGGGTTTTAACCAAGAACCTCAATATAAGCTGACAGTGCCTAACTCGTTGACGTCACAATATAATAAATATGTCATCCCTAATGCCATTAACACGATTATTGCCGATAATAACAAACATGAAAATTATGGCACTCAATTAGCTGATTCGTCTCAGCTTAGTGTATCTAATTTAGTGAAATTGAATTCTGTACCGAAGAATAATGGAAATGTTGAATTAACATTCATGCTTAAACGATCGCAGCCAGTTTACGAACCGTTATTTTACGTAAAATATAAAATGCCTTACAATGAATTCCTTTATAATATTAACAATCTGCTGATACAAAAACCATACTTGAGAAGTAAACCGAATCAACTATACCAGGAACTATTAAATGGTTCAAATGTAATAAAAATATCAGAAAATTTAAAAGATCTGAACTATGAAGAACTCGTAAAACTTACTTCTACTAATGGTACACTCATCACAGCTAAATTATTGGAAGATCGCGATAGCGTTGATAACGAACAATTAAAAGCAATTCAAGATTTAAACGCTAATTTGTCCGTTGCGAATCTTCTAAATTTAAACATGAGTAACGACCAAACCTTAGGACCAATACAAAAACTTATTGAAGCAACAATCACTGCTACAGATTATAATAATTCTTTCAAAAGTTACTCTGATGTAGAACGTTCTAGAATGGTGAACGGTTACATTAATTCTGATTACAATTACATTACTCCAGTTGTAAATCAACCAAGTCCAAATGATTATAATCCATACAGTAAAATATTAGGTCCTGCATATTCAGCATTATATGGAATACCTTTTACGGGATATAATACACCATCTAATAATATTGTAGAAAAATTGTCAGCAGCCAATTCACAGAGCCAATTTAATTCATATCCTCAATTAGCAGGATGATGGTATTATTTCATTGTTTTTGTTTATTAAATGATATTAAAATTGTTAGTTTTATTTTTTTCTCTTTAATTACTCAGTAGTTAGGACAAAAAAAAATCATAATTGGTACCTACTAATATTTCTTTAGTACTAGTTTATTTTATGTTAAATTTGAGAAAAGGAGACGAAAATTGTTTTTTTATTAAAACTGTCAGGAAAGAAGTTCTTTGCGAAGTTTTCGACTTTCGACTCAAAACCTGTTTTAAATGAATATAGATTTCAACTTATTATCTATTAACTGTATTTTTGTCACACCAAAAAGCGCCTCAACCTCCTTTATGCAACTCTCTCTCTAGTGAAAGATTAAGAAACGACGAAATTTTTAAATTCCATTCAAATTTTTTTTATAATAATAGCAATCCCCATTTTAAGGAATTTACTTCCTTATGTGGTTTTGTATTTTTGGTATTTTTGTTTTTGTATTATTAAGAACGTTAGGTAAGTATAATAAATAAAATTAATTCTTTTGATTGATTTTGCTTATATTTAATTATTTGACTTAATTTAACAAAAAAGATCTACATAGGTGCACTATTGTTGGGCGTGGTTAGACGCTCAAAAATCCAGCATAGGCCATCTATATACTATCCAGAAGCGCTCGCGCAGTACTAATATTCGAACGCCCCACGCATCGCATTTTGTAGCATTTTAGAGGTAGGCATAACGCTATTTCGTTATGTGACATGACCTTGGGCCACTGCCATTTCACTTTACTGTAAGCCGCATAAAATAACTTCGTTCCGAATATGATGTTTTTTAGTACATAATATAATTATTTAGAGCCTTTTAATAAAAAATCAAGTATTTTTTTGTATTGATTAGTGCATTTGCTAATTTGGACGAGGTTAACTATTTTTTCTGATTCCATACACTCAAACAATAAAACTGGCTAAATTTCGTGCGAAAAGAAAAATAAACAGGCGAAAGTCGCTACATTTTCTACGATTTAAATTATTTTACGTGAAAATTATTGAATTTGCCGATTCTAAAGTGTTATTTTATTACGTAGCAGGTAATACTGTTTATTTATTTAAGAAGGTAACTTTGACTGAGATGTCATAGATTACACATAAAAGCAAAACACTGCTTCGGTGTTTACAAACTCGTGCTAGTTAAGGTTTTTAAAAGTGATATTGATATGTAACAATTTAATCAAATGAAGACATTAAATACGATATTATTGCGTTAGTAAAAACGGAGTTTCTAAAGTTTTGTTATACATAATGCTTTCACAAAAACCAGTGTTTTTAAAACCGGGTAAGTAATCTATTTTTTTACACAATTATGAAATAAAATTGCCTTGTCTGCAACTTTTTACTATAAGACAAAATAAATTTGAAATATTTAAAATACCTTAAGGTTTACTTTTTGTTAAAATTATTAACCTCAACTATAAATAATTAAATAATATTTAATTATACTTTATAAGTGAAGATTTAGTAGAAAACTACAGAAGTAAAAACCCTAAATAAAATAGGTTTTATGTAATTGAAATTAATGTTTGCATAACTTTCATAACCTTTACTGAAGTTGTAGGACTTTGTGCAAGTTGAGTGAGCCAGTGTAACTACAGGCACAATAGACATAACACCTTAGATCTCAAGGTTGGTGGCACACTGGCAATGTAAAGAATGGTTGCATATACTTCTTAAACGTACCACCAGGTGGCCCATTTGCCCATCCACCTTCATATTTATAACAAATAATTAAAAAAACTTATTTAGGTAGATATTTTTGTAAAAGCTGTAATTTAAACTTAGCAATAGCTTATTGTAATTGAAAATACTAATTCGCTGACAGCTATGATTTCTAATTCACTAAAAACACAATTCTACTTTACTACATATTCAAATACAATCAAAACAGAAATGTTTCATGAATATAATGTCTTAAGTTTTTTATATATCTTTCCTCTTCCTGATTGGAATAATCCAACTCTTATGAGTTGGAATTGACACATATTCTGAAAGATATCTCTTATAAGCTTTCTTTTATAAAAAGAAAATATTAAAATTAAATATTCCAAATCAAATAATAAAATAAATATAACTTTGTTGGTGTATTTTAAAATTTGTTTTAGTGGATTTAGACATTATAATGAATTAATAGAAATATTAATACAATTAAATTTTTCAGGTAATGACACACTGTACCCGATAAAGAATAAAGACGGTGTTATAGAAACATTGGTCAACCCCAATGTAGACTCGGCATTATCAATTGACGGTGATGCAAAGAGTAACTTTGTTTACAATAGATACCATCATCTCCCACTAGAAGCTCAAAGGAAGAAGTTACCGGTTTTCCAGTATAGGAATCACATTTTGTATCTGTTAGAGAAGTATCAAACATTGGTTCTTATTGGAGAAACAGGCTGCGGAAAATCGACTCAAGTACCCCAGGTAAGTTTCTTCTTTGTTTTATTTTGTATATGTTATTGCGTATGAAAAAAGAAATCAGAAACAAAGAAAATTGCAATTTCTTTGAGACGAACGTTGGTTAAAGAATCGTAACAAACAATAGTTATACTTATTAAAATTGTATTATAAATACATACAAATAACTAATATACTTAAATATATTGATATAATAAAAGAAAAGCCATGTGATATATATATATATATTTTTTTTTTTATTATTAAACTAGGCCATACTGTTGCTGTTTATTGTGCAACATCCTTAATCTCTTTTGGTTATATTCTTTTAATCTGTTTATCTGTTTCTTTTTTCTGTTTCTGTTTTTTTTTTCCAAGCAGGCACTAGGCTTACAATTTTACTACTTAACTAATGAGCAATTTTACAAACTATTTTACAACAATAAGCGATTACAATTATTGCAGCAAAGCAACATGTGGCTGTGATTTTGTGACTATTTAGAGCGATAAAGCAATTACAATTGTGATCTAGCAAAAGCAGTTACATAATTTTTCCTTAAGCTTCTACACACACTACATTAAGCAATACATGTAATATAACAGTAGGCTTACAATTTTACTTCTTAGCCAATTAGCAATTGCACCAACTATTTTACAGCAATAAGCGATTACAATTATAATAGCAAAGCGACATGAAGCTGTGATTTTGTAACTATTTAGAGCGATAAAGCAAATACAATTATGATCTAGCAAAAGCAATTACATAATTTTTTCTTAAACTTCTACACACACTACATTAAGCAATACATGTGATATATAGCAGATTTGTTGTTTGCTGTTGGAGTTTCCTCCGCCATTGTGTTTCCGCCTTGTCCTGTTTCACTTATAGCTACCTTACCGCTAATACTACCTATCAAGTTTAATTTAACATTGACTTACTACTTATTTTCTAAACCTATTATCTAATTGTGTTCTATTATCTAATAGCAGATGATCATACTTACAACTACTATTCTAACTCCTAACTATTTACATTACTTATATCTAAACATTTGTACTTTCATGTTTTATTTTTGGCGTTAGCTGCGTCTACCACCTTAAGGGCGAATCTCAAGAATGCCTCCCTGGTGTCGTCGCTTAGCATGATTTTTTTTAAGTTTTCCGGGACTAAATCAAGTCTCATTTCACATTCTATATTGTACCTATTTACAGTATATTTGGGACAGTGGCAAACCAGGTGGATCACCGTCTCGGGGCTGGTGTCATCGCAGTCGCAATATGGATTAGCTCTTAACTTGAATTTATTTAAGTAGTAGGCGAAGCCGCCATGCCCCGACAACAGTTGAGCCACCCGATTCTCCATTTTAATCTTTTTAAGAACGCTGTGAGCCTTCCGGACATCGTCGAAGAAAATCTTCGTGACTTCTTCTGTCGTGCTCTCTAGATATTGTATTTGCCACTTGTCAAGTGTGGTCTGCCTAGTGTGCCACTTCACCGTCGACAAGGGGATGCAATCATAAGCTGGCTTTGCTTTCTTGGAAACTGCTGCCTTCTTGGCCAATTCTTCCGCGCGTTCATTCCCCTCTATCCCTATGTGGGCCCTGACCCAGTAAAACTCCACCTCGCCTCCTAAAATCGCTATGTCTTCCAGATTAGCTCGTATTTTCTGGACGATTGGGTGGAGGTTCCCTGGGTCTGCTAGGGCTAGTAGGGCCGATTTAGAGTCCGATAATATATTAACTTGCTTATTCTTGATTGTTGGCCTTAGAATCAGTTTAAGGGCTATTGTTATAGCTGTTAGTTCTGCCTGGAACACTGAACAGCAGTTATCTAATCTGACGGTGGCGTTTCGCATCTCTAAGCCGTCCTCATGCCAGGTCACTGCGGCCCCAACTTTGCCTTCAATTTTACTGCCATCTGTGTATAGCTGGGGCCAGTCGTTTCTGATCTTGTGGAGATCATGGTGAGTATCGAGTGTGTTGAATGAAATTCTGTTTCGGGTCATAGGGGGAGGGAGATCAAAAGGGCTGATGTTTTTCTCGATGGGTCTGCCTGGGTACTGGTTTAGTGGTTTCCCCCTTTTGTGTCTATACCTCTCAGCCATTTCCGTTGCTTTCAGGCTCAGTGGGAGTATATTGGCCAACAGCACACTGGCCGTGAAAGACACCGTCCTGTGGGTCTTCCCGATCTTGATTGCGAAAAGCCGGGTCAGCTTGTCTAACCTTGTACTTATAAATCGCCTGTGGACTACTGGTTCCCACACACTACACGCATATAGTATAGTTGGTTCCACAACTGTTGTATAGATAAGGCGTAATATTTCCGGGTTGAGCCCCCAGGTGGCCCTGGCCGCTCGGGCTACCCTTTTGTAGAGGCCTATAGCCCTAGTGGATACATTATCGATGTGTATGTTGAAGTTCAGTGTTGGGTCCAGCGTAATACCCAATATTTTCAGGTTTTGGTTAATCTCGAGGCTGTCGTTATATAGCTTGAAATTGGGTTGATCGTACTTAAGCTTTTTAGTAATGATAAGTACCTGGGTCTTTTGTGGTGCGAATCTTAACCGGTTTTCGTTCCCCCACTCAGCCACTTTTTCCAAGGTGTTATTGATCTTTTGGTTGAGGTGAGCCATGTTATTCGCTATTCCTATTACAAGAATGTCATCGGCGAAAGCCTGTACATGTGCATCGAAGGCTTCTGCTCTTTGCAACAGGGGATCCATTAGGAGGTTCCATAATATTGGCCCCCCGGTGGAACCCTGTATACAGCCCCTGTTTGTTGACATTTCTATCGTCTCGCCCGCGTATTTGAGTATTACGCTTCTCTGTTCAAGATAGCTCTTGAACATGTGGAGTAGGTGCACTTCGCATTTTTTGACCATGAGTTGCTGTAAAATTTTCGGCCACCACGCATTATCAAACGCTCCCTGGATATCTAGTGACACTAAGGCTACAATCTGCTTGTCGCGGACGCCTTTTCTGGCCATTTCAATCGCGTCGTACAAGGCATCCTCAGTACTGCGTTGCGGTGTAAACCCATATTGTCGCGGGCTCAACTTGTTTTTGCTACCCAGGTCCCAGGTCAGGCGATTGCACATGACTTTCTCCAGGACTTTCCCGTTGATCGGTAGAAGACCAATGGGTCGGTAGGACTTCGGAACTCCATAGTCCTCCTTGGCAGGTTTCCTAAGGACCCTAATGTAGGCCTTCTTCCACTTCACTGGGAAGTACCCCAGCGCTAGGCACCTATTCAGGATGGCCAGGAATACCTCTGGCAGGGTGCAGTAAGCCTTCTCGCATATGTCCGACGTTAGGCCATCTGCACCTGGGGCCTTTGACGGGCTCATCCTGGCAAACACGCTACGAACTTCTTCATGAGTTATTTTCTGGATCAGCGACTGGTGTTTATGCGCTATTAGGTTCCTCAGATTGTCCTTCACGTCCAGCCTGAACTTGCTCTGAGTTGGGTCGTCCTCCTCCGGTTTATCCCGCGGGAAGAACTTTACGTTTTTCGGTTGGGTGTAAACATCTAAAGTGATAATTATGACCACACTTTGTACACAACAAGCAGTCACTAGCGACACCTGTCGTCAAATTGCAGCAGGCAAACTTCATTTTAATTTGTCTTACAAATAATGCGACTTAGAAATTATTATAATTTTAAAAACGCAAATCGGTTCTAGTGGGGTTTGAACTCGGAGTCGTCGCGGTAAGTGAGGAACTCAAAAAGCAAGCACGCTCTACGCTGGACCAAACGTTCTTTAAGCTATCGCTTCGAAACTTGGCTACTTATAATAATTAAGGCGAAGTTTAAAGCCGGGCAGCTCATTAAGTTCTTTTGTTCTTAAATGGTCACTCTTAAGGTCACTGCAAGGGCACTGCGTATTACTCGTAACTAAATACGATCACCACTAAAACTGTAAAATAGTCCTCTCACATATAGGAATGCTTGTTAAATTGCAGTTCAAACAAAACTGTACATGTGATATTATTGTATTAACAACATTACAAGAAAAACAACACAATAAAAACACTATTTATGCGATTAAACCATATTCTCTTCTTATACGTCCAACAGCGCACGCGCAACTGCTGTTTTATGGCTTCGATGTTGTTTATTATGAGCGGGTCGAGTTTTTGTTTGTCTGCTAAGCTTCCGCCTTTGTTGATCTATAGATTCTTGTAGAATTTCGTCGGTATAGCTCCTGCCCCTTCCTTAGATTGACGCTAAACGTTATCGCCCTGTGGTCGGACGTGGTGACCATGTCCGCGTCAACCTTCCACCGGCCCACCCTGTGCAACATGTTCTGCGTACACAGCGTCACGTCCACTATACTCTGGCATAGAGTGTTCCTCCGGTATACCGAGAAGGTCGGCGTGTTACCCTCGTTCAAGATTTCCAGGTTCCTTTCCGCTAGAAAAGCAGCAAATGATGCACCCCGCTCATCGTCAGCGTTGTGGCCCCACCAGTGGCTTTTCGCGTGATATCGCCGCCAATTATGAAGTTTTCCACCTTGAGGTTTTCTATTTCGTTTCGATTTCCTGAATTTGCGTTCCTATGTCCACATCCTCCTCCAGATATACCGAGATTACGCCTAACTTAAAATCTATTACGTCTATAACTAAAGCGACTATATTTTCAGATATTGAGTTAACACTCGGAGTTATTATCAGATTTGGGTCGAGAACCACAATGGCAGATTTGACAGGTTTTACGCGGTTTGTAGTTTTTTGGTATGTTGAGAACGGAGTTGATACCGTCCCCAACGCACCAACGTAAGGTTCTTGCAATAGCAACACTGTGACCTTTTTTTCATTTGCCGCTTGGAGGAACTCATTTGTTGCTGTGAATCCTCTCCCAAGGTTACATTGTGCCAACTTCAAGGAGGGCCGTACTCCATGGGCAACGATGTTATCGACTGGTTTCCCTGTGGTGGTCGATTTTATAAATATAGGGTCCCCTGCCTCGCTATCTTGTCCCACTTCCTCCACTCGGGACAGTCCGTGGAGTACGTCGGGTGGGCTCGGTCGCCCTCCCTGCAGTTGGCACAACACGGCGGCTCATGTTTGGCGTCGCACTGCCTGGAATCATGAGTTCCAGCGCAGTACCCGCACTTATTTTGATTCTGGCAGTCCACTGCCCTGTGTCCGTAACCCATACATTTGAAGCACTGCAAGACCGGGGACTGGTCGACCACCAGAATCATCTGGTAGCCCAACCGAATCTTCCGGTCCCTCAAGCATTTCCAGATGCATGGGCTAACTTCTATAATTATGTTGTTTAGTTCTTGAATACGCCCTTTCTGTCTTCGTATTACTCGTACGATTTTATCCTCGGGCTTCAGGCCTTCCGGAAGGGCGTGCATGTTTTGCCTGATAACCGCTTCTGAGACTTTCTCGTTATCCAGGTCATGAGCGACTCCGAGGAGTTTCAGAAGCGGCCTTCTCCCTTTGGGGGTCGCCACCGTGAACTTTTCACCTGCGTTGGCAATGGCTGTAGAGAGCCTATTGCGCTCGCTATCTGTGGAGCACGTCATGACGACCCTTTGATTTTTTATTTTGCGCACGCTGTTCACGCCAATGCCAAGCTCTACCACGTCTACTTTTTCCTTAATTCTCCTCACTATGTCGTCGCTGCAGTGTCGGGGATCCACCGATTCTACAACCACGGCATAGCGAGGCTTGGCGAGCACTTCGGCATAGCTAAGGTCATTGGCGTGTCGCTGTGTCATGGCATTATTCGATTTGCGCTCGGGGCCCTTTCCAGTATTCGAGCCATCCATTGCTCCCGTGATGGGGTTTATGTCCATCGCTTTTGCGTTCTGTGATTTTATTTGTTGCAATTCTTCAAATATCGCCCTCATGTCGTCGCGGACCTCCAACGGCTCCGCTGGCATTGTGGGCACTTTAGTCGCAATTTTTTCTATCGCGCTGTTTAGTTCCTCGAGAGCCTTTTGCTGGTCAATTGCCATGTGATATATTGTATTGTATTGTATATATTGTATAATTACTTAACAGAGATCAGTTTGAGTGATTCTTATATATATAATTCATCATCGCCGAGCGTAAACTATTAAAGTTAGGGCCATGAAATTTTGTGGGTAGGGTCATTTTATTGAGTAGACACCCACTAAGGAAGGAATTTTGGAATTTCTACTTCTAAGGGGGTGATATAGGGGTTGAAAGTTTGTATCGAAGTCCATCATTTTTCATGTAAGAAGCATGAAATTGAATTTTAAAGCTTCTGAGCAAAAATAAATGCATTCGTATTTTTCAACCCCAAACGGGAGTAATGGGTTGGAAACATTAGAGTACAAAAATGGTCTGATCTTCTTGAAATTTTCTGTTTTCACAGCTAAAATAGATCATAATTAACATATTTTATTATTTTTGATTATGTCGTAGGCAACGCCGCGGGTTAACCGTTAGTATATCAACTTATTTTTTTTTTATTGCATAGGTAGGCGGACGAGCTTATGGGCCACCTGATGGTAAGTGGTCACCAATGCCCATAGACATTGGCATTGTAAGAGATGTTAACCATCGCTTACATCTCCAATGCGCCGCCAACCTTGGGAACTAAGATGTTAAGTCCCTTGTGCCTGTAATTACACTGGCTCACTCACCCTTCAAACCGGAACACAACAATACAAAGTACAGCTGTTTTGCGGTAGAATATCTGATGAGTGGGTGGTACCTACCCAGACGAGCTTGCACAAAGCTCTACCACCGAGTAACAACGCTCAATACTAATCTTCGTCGTTTCGACTAAGTCGGTATAAGAAAGGCATAGACTAGGGCCTCGTTAGTCTAGTGGCTAGATATAAGGCCGCTGACCCGGTGGTCCTGGGTTCAATTCCCAGGTCGGGCCAATAAAAAGTTATTGGGATTTTATGTCAGAAAATTCTCAGTAGCAGCCCGGAGTTTAAAGGTTGAAGTGTGTATACTACCGTGCCTCGGAAAGCACGTTAAGCCGTTGGTCCTGCGCCTGAACTCTTTCCGGTCGTGTCGGATTATGAGAGCTAGGGAAGAGAGAGTGCACCTGTGTTTGCGCACACACTTGTGCACTATAATATCTCCTGCGCAGTTGGCTAATCTCTCTTGAGATTGGCCGCCATGGCCGAAATCGGTCTTATTCGGCAAATTATTGTCTTTCGTATAGTATTTTGCCATGTTTAATTTTTTTATAATAAATCCTAAAAAAAAATTGTTACGTTTCCAGTTGAAATGTTCTAGTATATATTTTTTCTCTTATCTCGGCTTGTCTACTCTTTTTAAGTGTAAATTATTCAGCTATTCACGGATGCGGACTGATAGCAGACACGTAGGAGATTAATCGGATGAAAAAATTCAAGTTTTTATTGATTACATGTGATGAAGATTATTATTTTTTGTTTTATATTATATATCTATGTTCCTGTAACCAGAACTAAATTTGCTAAGAATTCTTTTATAAATAGTAGTTGTACTAAATATAACCAGGTGTTTTTAGATTGTGATATATGTCTCTTTTAATAGCTTTAATCGTTACATCAAAAATATTTTATCTAATGGTAGCAGTAGTACTGATTGAATTATCATTGAATGTATTTGTCATTTCTCCCACTCTCTCTTTAGTTCCTAATCCCTAATTGATCGATAATTCTATCCGTTATCCAATGCATCTACGCCTGTTATGTGTTAGTTATTAATCATTGGAAACTAACTTGGTAATGATTTGTCAATATTTGATATTTATAAAATTTATTATGTACTGTTTGTTTCCATTAAATATATAAATATGTTACATAAAGACTATGATCTCTATTTCTCTTTTCCTATTATATATTATGACTCTATTTCTATTAACAAAAACTAATTCGATTGATACGATTTGTATTTTAAGTCTCACTCACCACGCCACTTTTTATGACATGGGATATGTCATGCATGTTGATTATATAACTTTAATAAGAATTTAAGATTTTAACTTGTCACAAATGCATATTGTTTGTTTTGGAACCGCTTAATATATTCCTGGAACATTATTCACACACGGCCATCTGATTCCAAACTAAGCAGAGCTCGTACTATGGAAACCAGACAACTGATATACTACATATACTATTTTTCTTTTGTAAATACATACTTATATAGATAATTACACCCAGACTCAGGACAAACAGACGTGATCATGCACAAGCAATGTCTGTCCTGGGTGGGAATCGAAACCACGACCTGCGGCGCGAAAATCACGCCAACCGGCTCGTCAAATATATTCTTAAAATACTATATCAAGTAATCGTATAATTGGGAGTCGGGTACCTATACCGTACCACGAACAGTGTCTGCAGAATTTCGCGATGACCGATTGAGTAGTTAAGACGTAAAAGCGAAACAAACAAACATACAAACCAAATCACTTTCACATATATAAATATTAGTTACAATCGATTAAAAGAGATCTTAGTTAACGCGTTGAATATTAGTTTAATTTCTCAGAGTAACCTTGCTATTTCTATGGAATCTCTTATCGAAAATTTCTCTAATCAAGTCAATTCGACTGTTTAGGGTATACCTATTATGTAGTGCAAAAATGCGTAAACACAGCGTAGGACTAACAGCGTTATATGATTACTGAGGCAATGGAGTGTAAACACTGAGCTGTTACACCGAGTTTCGAGTTTTTTTTTCAAATGAGTAGGCAGACAAATTTAGTACCTTTGCCCATAGACATTGGTCACTGTAAGAAATATTAAACATTACATATCAAGGTGCCACTACTTTTGGGAACTAAGATGTTTTTTTCCCTTGTGTCTGTTGTGACACTGGCTCACTCACCTTTCAAAACGAAGCACAACAATGTTTACGATAAGTTTCGCTGTTTGGCGGAAGAATATGTGATAAGTGTGTGGCATAAACATGTAGCTTGTATAAAGCTAAAACACCAAATCTGGAACTCGCGTTTTGCAGCCGTATGGTCAACCGGCTATCCGTTACACGTATTAAAGTAAACAGGTTCGTGCAAGAACACATGACAAACCATTAGAATAAATTAATTAGCAACATATGGAAGATAAAAGCTTAAATTATTATGAAAAAAAAAAGTTTACATGTATGTAAACAGCGAAGTTATTGTCTTTCGTAAATTAATTCTCAGAACTTGAAATTATAATATTTCTGGCCTGTATTATTTTACTAAGCTTACCGTTAGCATTTGATGCTGGCCGCATAAAAAAAAATCGTCACCCAAGGTCAGAGTTTGACAGTTGTTTCGGCGGGAACGGTGCCGTCGCTTTTCGGTACCGGCTGGCCGCTGGAGGCGACGGCCGCCATTCAGTCTGTAGACGCAGCACAATGCGCACGCAAGTTGCGGTCGCACCGCATTCTTTGAAACGAATAACGTTATGTAAACATTGTGTATTAAACGTCCGTTATTGTGTTATAAAATTTTAAGTCTCGGTATAATGTAGGACTTTTGTTCTCCGACCATTGTTCGATTCCGTTCAAGTGTTTTGATACGATATCCGCCGTGATCGCTTAACGTGGATTTTAAGAACAGTTTTACGTTCCGGAGCCGTCGTAAAACTTGTTTTTTTTATAGCGAAGTTTAAAATGTGTAGTGATAATAAATAACAAGTGAGAAATGCATTTATTGATGTTCTGGTTGAACAGTAAGTTTCGATGAAGCGAACACGATACGAGACAATTTTTGTACATAAGTTCGATAAGCAATAAAACTGTTGATTACGTTTGAATGAATTATGTTATTCAAATTTTTCAAACGTCGGTGAGCAAAACGCGAAGATTTCATGGTGTTATAAATAGAATATCGAGTGGGGTTTCGTAGCCCACGCGTTATTAAAACATCTGCGGTTTATCGAGATGTATATAAGCTGACTTGGAAGCCTTATTATATCAACAAGATCTAGTCAACACGCCCTTGGCTAAAGATAGCCAAGGATTCACCGCATGCGTAAATCACCTATATAATCAAAATGATGTGGCCTTCGTCTCAAGCGAGTAAAATTCTATTGTTTTTACTTATAATAGTAGTTGTGTATTGCATTTACATGGACACTTTCCTATTTCTACGTATAAGGAATTATAAAATAGATATGTTCGAACAATCAGAGAATATTACACAAGACACTTCAACCCAAAAAACGTTAAAAGCCCAACAGAGTTATGAAGATGTTACTTGGATACCTTGTAATATAAATCCATTATGTCACCCGACGGTAAAAGCTTTAATGGTGGATCACATCAATCATTACATATACGGGCCACTATGTGCGATTGTTGATATAGCATTGGATATATCAGAGAAGATGCTATTTCTGACGCCGAATATGATATCCTTTTTTCATGTATTCATTGCCTGCGTTGGAGCGAAACTGTTGACATTTCAAAGTTTGGCCGCACGTCGGGTTGCGATTGTTCTGTTCCAAATTCGAATGTTTTTAGACGATTTGGACGGTCACGTAGCGAGAGAGAGAAAGCATATAAAAGGCGAGAGGTCAGAAGTCGGGACGATCGGTTACTGGGTTGACGGTATATGCGATTCGTTAGGTGTGACAGCCATGATGATAGGTATACTTGTGTATTTGAAGAATAATCCACCTCGTCGAGGCTACAAAGACACTCCAGTTAGCACTCTACCTTATCAACAGTTGAAGGAAATAAATTCAAGTGAAGATATCGAAAGGGATCATACCACTGAAATTGGTATATCATATAAGACAAAAGTAACATTACAAAGGATAGTTCAGGTTATTGGCTTATTTTCTGGTCAAATGGTGCTATCTTCGTTAGCTTGGAACAGATATATAGATTTGTATCAGAATTTATTAGAAAATTCTACCGAATACGATGTATCGAGACGGAAGAGTACGTTTATGTCTGGGACGTTTTTCTTCGCAACTGGCTTGTGGAGGATAGTCAATCCTCACAGTTATTTACATATGTTATCATTAGCGGTGTTCTGTGATAAGACATGGGCTTT
Source organism: Nymphalis polychloros (assembly GCA_905220585.2). NCBI lineage: Eukaryota > Metazoa > Arthropoda > Insecta > Lepidoptera > Nymphalidae > Nymphalis > Nymphalis polychloros. Next base: position 8,007,595 of record HG992267.1, read on the forward strand.
TCTGAAGGCTGTACACTACAGCGGGTATGTGTGTCTCGTGGTGACGGTGGCGACGTCCGAATATTTGATCGAGAATATCAAATCTTTCGTAGTTAATGGTGCTGACGGTTAATATTTGCTTTATTTGATGATTTCGTTATATGTTTTATTAACCGTTATAATGTATTTTGTTATATATTATGTTGAAATTATATGTAGAGCTATTCCGTAGAAACAAACTCGAACCTCATCGCGGAAAACGGTGAAATGTCAGAAAGTCATATGTGATATTGGCCATAATGATTATAACATTTCAATAATACACGCATCAAAATAGTATATTACTAGAAGTCGGTTGTCAATCGAGTCAGGTGAGATAGAATGTGATTTCTTATTGAATGATTAGGACCACTGATCGTCAAAGGAAAACTTGCTTGTCAATATTGTGTTATATTTTTGAAATTTTTATTCTAAAACCAAATAGCCTATGTTTTAAGTTAAACCTCTAGCAATACATCGGTGAAAACCGCATTCAATTCTGTGCAGTAGTTTTTGCGTGATGCGGGTACAAAGGTACAGAGAGACAGACAAAAATTCTAAAAATTGTTGTTTTGGCTTCTTTTGCTTTAATAAAGACCATATAAGTTTTTTTTCCAATATCTTTAGTGTACAGACATTGACCTGTTAAAATTTTATTATATGTATAGATATAAGATTTATGCATTGAAAAATGAAATAAACGTACATTATCTGGTTTAACTCAAACGCCTAAAGGTCTCACAAGTTATTTAACAAATAAATTTAAACTTTATTTATATTATATTAATGTACATTTTACAATATAATTTGTTTATATCGAGAGTAATGTTCATTATAATTAGTCGGTTATTGTTTTAAATGTTATTTACTGTTATATGTGTATCTTACGGCTCAAGATCCAATGTTCTCCAGATGTAAGTTATGTTAGTTAAGCTTTAGTTTTTGTAATTCATGTAATGTAATGTGTAGATGAGAAGGTCACTTGGTGGAAGCGCTTAGCGCGAGTCCGTCATATCACAAATAGCAATACGTCGTATTGTTGTGTTGCGGTGTAAAGGGTGAGTGAGCCAGTGTAACTACACACAAGAGTTATGACATCTTAGTTCCCAAGGTCGGTAGCGCATTGACGATGTCATCATCATCATTATCAACCATTTTTCGGTTCTTTCCACTGTTGGACATAGGTCTCTCCAATAGCACGCCATTGATCTCGATGTTCAGCTCTCGATTTCCATCCGCTGCGACTACTTTGCGTATGTCGTCATTCCACCTAGATAAGATTACTTGAAGATGTCAGGAATGGTTATTTTAAATAAAAAAAAGATCGTTAAAACTGGCGAGTTTGACAGCGGAGGGTCCGCACGCTTAGAACGCTTTGTATCGGTGATTTTTTTTTGTCATGCATCAATGCACCACAAACCTTGGGAACTAAGATGTTATGTCCCTTGTGTCTGTGGTTTAATTGACACTGATAGTGGACAACATTGTTATAGTGCAGTTAAAATGTTATATTTTTTTATTTAAAATTTTAGTAATCAAAGTTAACACATTGATGTTTAATATTATTGATATTTAAACAATAATCAGATTGTTATCGTGAATTGTTTGCCACTTCAAAGTTACATTGTCCATTCGATTAAGTATCTGTACCACTAAGAATAAACTCGAAACATCGCAGATGTCTGAATTTGATATGCAACATTGACCTTAATAGTTATAACATTTGAAGGGTACACGCAGCAAAATAGTACAACAACATTTGGTTGTAGTATTGATTGCGGTTAGTACTAAGTTAGAGTTGATGTTTAACCTACATTTTTTTTTATTGTATAGATAGGCTGACTAGCATATGGGCCACCTGATGGTAAGTGGTCACGAACGCCCATAGACAATGGCATTGCATGAAATGTTAATCATCGCTTACACGATGTATTATGTTAAGTCCCTTGTGCCTGTAATTACACTGGCTTACTCGCCCTTCAAACCGGAACACAACAATACAAAGTACTGCTGTTTTGCGGTAGCATATCCGATAAGTGGGTGGTACCTACCCAGACGAGCTAGCACAAAGCTCTACCTACATATAACATATTCAAAAATTTTGTTTTACATAAACGAAGTCTGCCACTTATTCTTATCTTATTGATAAAGATATTATTCTTATGTATATATATATACATTGTTATAGCGCATATATATATATATATATATATAAGTTTATTATTTGATGTTAAATATATTATATGTATATAGTACCTATAAAGATTAACATATAGTATGACTAATGTTAATATCAGTATAAGAAGAGCTGCAAGTGTTTTCTATCTATAAACTTATCAATACGTAATTTACCTTATCGATTGAAATGTACAAGAAAATATGTCCGTTTAATATGAAAACATAATATACTTGTTATGTATACACAGCGCAGGGTAGAGCTAGAGGAGCGATCGCTCTAGGCGTCAAGTAGGAAAGAGCGTGGAAATGTAAAAATCGATTTCCAGGGATACATAAGCGCTTATAATTTTTTATAAATGTTTTAATTATTATTTATATAACATTAACTGTAATTTGAAGTGAAAGCGTGATCGAGGACCAGGGCCACTCTTCACGTCAAATAGTCTAAATATATATATAGCCCGTCAAAATTGCGAAGTGTACTTACTTATATAATAATATCAAATAAAAAATCCTTCTCCGAAAAGCGCTGGATTTTCTGGTATAAGTTTTTATATGTAATGGTTTAGTAGTTCAGTTAGGTGTTACAAGAACGTTTTTTCGTTTCATGTTATACATATTAATGATTACTTTTATTGTATATCTCTGTGCCGTTTGCATTTGAAACGCTTGCATTTTGTAGAGGCCAGGCCCGTACCTAGAGATCCAAGGCTGAAGGCAATTTGATATTCGAAGCCTTATTGTCAAAGCGGTAAGAGTAAAATTATAATAACATTTTGTTTGATTAGGGACCCTCAGTAGGCCTAGGCATAAATCCGAAACTGATAGTGGTGTTTAGTTGTATGAAGGCATATAATAATTTCTAAAACATTACTCTTGCCTCCACTGGATAGAGGAAGTCGGTTTCATAACATCGTGATCATTCTAAAATTCTTACCTCCATTCCACTTGGTCATTTTTACAGCCCTTATAAATGTTTTGTATCCTATTCAAGTATTTCAATGAATTAATATATTAATAAAATTTAAATTAAGTCATATTGCGTTAGTGTCGATCAAGTATTGTTTGACTTCTATTTACCATAAAACATGAAAGAATATGTGATATTAGATAATCTGTGCCAATACAATAATATATGATTATAAATTTATTATATTATATCCTGGGACATTATTCACATAAGGCCATCTCATCCCAAACTAAGCAGAGCTTGTACTATGGATACCAGACAACGGATACACTTACATATACTATTTTTCTTTTGTAAATACATACTTATATAGATAATTACACCCAGACTCGGGACAAACGGACATGATCAAGCACACAAATCTGGCGTGGGTGGGAATCGAACCCGTGACTTGCGGCGTGAAAGGCAAGTATCTTAGCAACCACGCCACCCGGCTCGGCATTTATGTACGTAAACAAGATGATAAAAATAAATCTGACGAGATAATGTTAAAAATTAAATACTTTTTGATTTATTTATACTTTATTATATACTATAAAAATACTATTAAAACATTCTTAGAATTACTTAATTTGTAGTACGAGTACAAGGGTCGTCTTATGGCTAATTAGCCATTTTCAGGCAATTAAGAAAAGGCTCAATCGAATAGAGAGAATTCAAAATAGGAACCGGGTAGGTTGCTCAGTAATACTTTTTGTAAGTCAAACATATATGCACTTGTAGTTTTCGCCCTATTAGGAGAGAAGACTGATGTTCCGGTGCTAGGTATAAAAAAATTATGTTCATTGGAATTCAAGCTTGCTTCATACCAAACTTTATCAAATTCGGTTCAGTAGTTTAGTCGTGAAAGCGTAACACACAGATATAAAGACTAAACACATAAAACGAAAAAAAAATCGTCGATTTCGACGACTCAGGACTATGTGATATTGAAATTGAATTCAACGTTTTCATGTAACGTGCTAACGTTAGACTTAAACTAATCTGACGCGAACTCTATCTCCCGTGGTATTATTTTTATCATCTATACTCTATTAATAATACAAATGCGAAATTAATTGTCTGTCTGTCTGTTACGCTATCACGTCTAGAACACTGAACCAAATTTTGATGAAATTTGATATGAAGTAAGCTTGAATCCCTAATGTCCTTTACATAACAATTCCTTCCCCTTATGCCAGCATCTTCACTTACCTAACATGTGGGCGAACACTTTAGTAAAGTTACAGCCTGTGAATGTCCCACTGTTGGGCTAAGGCCTCTTCTCCTTTTTTGAGGAGAAGCTTTGGGGCTTATTACACCACGCTGCTCCAATGCGGGTTGGTGGAATGTAGCAGATTATCAGTGAAATAAGACACATGCAAGTTTCCTCACGATGTTTTCCTTTTCACCGCCAAGCACGAGATGATAAATACAAATTAAGCACATGAAAATTCAGTAGTGCTTGCTCGTTTGAACCCACTATCATCGCTTAAGATTCACGCGTTCTAACCACTGGGCCATCTCGGCTTAGTATTAATGTATATTTATTTATATCTGTAACGTTATCTCTATAAAGATCGATCTTACTCTGTAATACTGACCGACCTTTATTACCCGTAAAAGTTGCGAAGGTCGTACAGCAATCGGTTCAGCTAAAGGGTGAGCTGTTAAGGTTTCACTAAGTCAACCGTAATAAAGTAATCACTGATTAGTTGCTATTTAATTACAGTTCAATCGATAGTCGAATAATTTTTTTTTTTTTATGTGTTATAGGATACGGATTTAGGGGAGGGAAACTCCCCTAAATCCTATAAGCCTCCGGGGCTACAGCCTTGTGCCCCCACAAAAGAGGGGGCCCTACAATAGAGACTTTACTTTACTTTGAATAGGGCCTTACAATAGAAAAAATCTTTAAAATTCCAACCACCAAGTAAATAACTTTTCTCAGCGACTGCACGTCAGCAAAAGTTATGATATTTATGAAGGAAATATAATATATTTATATTTCCTTCCAGGGACAATTTTTTTAATAATATTTTTTTTAAATAATTTGGGGCCAGGATGCCTCCACTCCTTTGTTGCCCCGAGGCCTCCAGACCTCTAAATCCAGCCCTGGTTATAGGTAGGCGGACTGGCAAATTGGCCACTAGATAGCAAGTCCTCACCACCTCGCACCGCACCATAGACATTGGTGTTGTAAGAAATATTACCCAACTGGGGAACTAAGATGTTATGTCCCCTGTGCCTTAATATATATATATAAATAGCTTTTTTACTTGCTGTGTTCCTCGGTTTGGTCCGCGTTAAATTTGTATTATACATGAAACTAATTTGTAGGTAAACATTAACCGCCTTATTCATAAAATTTATTTAACTGGTGATTAGTTAAACAATATTTTGTCTTCTTCTTTCGTATGTCAAATCAATAATGACAGAAAGAGACAAATCAGTGTTTAGCTAAACAGTAACTAAGCAACGTTTATAAATAAGGCCGTAAGTTGTTACAGCATTTGATCGAGTCAGTTGACTTCGACAGACGGATATATAAAAATAATAGTCGATTCGTGTTTGGTAACTTGGTTTTATTAACTTAAAAATGAGCAATGATTTTGTAAAGATTGCACGACCTACGTATCTATTTCATTGCCAAATTCTAATCCTGTAAGAGTGTCTGGAAGAAATCGCTAGTAAGCGATAATGTCGCCTTATTGACCACAACTGCTAATATATTTACAAGAACTTTTTAATGGTTATTATACAAAGTTTATTTTAATGTTTATGATATATGATAACAATGAAGTTATCGTTGATTCTTTTACCGTCAAACCTACCTATGTACAATAGGTGTGCGAGCGGATAAACGCCATTTTATTTATTTTCAACTAAATTTAAAACAGCAATACATGTCGCTGAATACCTAGTTATGTACAAAACTTCCTATTCGTCAACCCATATTTATAATTACAATGCGTCATGTTCAAGGTGGTATATTTTTATCTAAATAAAAAAAAGTAATAATGTTATTAAAAGCTCACGATCGATTACGATGATGGGTTTGGAGTTTGTTTTATAAATAACATCTCGCGAGATCTAGGTTAAAATAATCGATTCCGGTATGTAAAATTCTAGACCGACATTATCCAATCATCTTGGTGCTTCATATATCACGTTACAACTAGTAATCCGACTGATTTTCGTGTAGGGTGTGTATTATAAGGACCTATAAATAATTATGACGTCATAATTTAAAAAAACACCACTGCCATTCCTAAACCTAAATAGTTCCAAATCCAAATCTATTCAGGTATTTAAAAGTTATGATGGAATAAAAGGACACATACATACATGAATCTTGAAAGCATAACACACTTTTATTGGGCAGCCGTTTCGAAATTGAGTTAAAAGATTACGCGTACTTATTGTATTTAATAAATTGATTGAATTTATTTCTATTATAAAGTCGTATTCTTTGTCCGTAGATATAATTGTAAAATGTTCGTTAAATATTTATAATATACTAAACGAATTAATGCCATATTATTTAAATTTATCTAACCAGACAAACATAATTAAGAGCTTATTTAAAATACGATATATTGCTTAGATTTTTGTTAAAATAATACCAAATTTAAAAATTATATTTTATATTGTAAGTTATTTAAATTATATATAGAAACGAGTTACAGTGTCCATAAAAATTGATTTTATATACAGATCGTCTATCTCTTTCTATTATAATAGTTAGACAAGGATAGCTATATTTTTTGTATTTATTAGTATATAAGTATAAATGAAGTTTGTATTTAATGGAAAAAACTGTGATTGTTACCTTATTGTGTACATATTAAAATATTTAATGTTGTCTATGGGTAAATAAAATATTTGTAGTTGATTCCAATGGTAAGATTTAAATAAACAACTTTGACCTTGAATTGGCGTAACATGATTGGTCGAGATTTAAAATATTCAAGGGTGTTATGGATTTGTGAAAAAATTGCGTTTTTGAATGTCTGTTAACGCGTTACCATTGTTGTTCTACTTTTGAAGTTAAGTTAAAATGGATTTTAGTACTTAAGTGGAATTGTGTTGTATTATAAATAAATATATATTAATCAAGAACTGTTTGTACATAATGTGGATTATACGTAAACCTAAGGTTTGCTTATTACGTCCTTTTGTCATTACCATTGAACTATGTTGGTATTTACTATATATTTTCTTTTTGAAAAGATTAAAGATAGTTCTGTCGCTAGTATGAATATCATGCGACAGTCTTAATCCTTGAAGTTATCAGGGGGACAATTCTACTGACAAATTGCAATTTTATCGCAATCGAATCGGAGCGTCATCGTTGCCGTTTATCCGTTTTCCATTAAAAGTTAACAATCAAGTTAAGTTTTGACATAAACAACATATCGGTTCGGTTCCGATCCGAATAAATGTAGAATAGTCAAAAATGGATCGGAATCTAATCGGGAACGTATCGTAATCGTTATAGTTTAGTAGAATTCGCCCCCAGTGTGTATACGGTGTGTATATATCTAGATTAATTATAATATAATCACGGGTATATATGACTATTTAAAAAGAAAATATTGTATCTGTTATTTTTAAATTATGGTATTTTTTTAATATAACGTCAGTGTTGGAGACCGACCTTGTTTTTTTTATATAAAAAAAGTTACGCACGGCTGCTTGTTTTTTAATACCTTTTTTTTAAATCCTCAATGCTACTAGTTGTGGTCAGGGTGAAAATTGTTTACGTTTTTGTTATAAATGATCTTGCAAGTCTAAATATGGGTGGTGGTGGTTCTCCAAAATTCGGTAAACTTGGTGTAAGCAGCAATTGTCACATATTTATATATATTTTAACCAATATCTGCAACTTCTAGGCAATAGTATAAAGTTCATGTTATTTGGTCACTCACTTTGATTTATATCGCAATATTTTTTATTTCCGAAAATCGCTTCTTCCTTCTCCAAATAAGATCCTACTCCATGTAAGATCTCCCAAATTTAGTAAGCATTTCACTGTTATTCTAATTCTACATAATACTTTGATTTAACTCGACTTAAACGCGACTTACTATTACATTACTATTGTCATAGCAATTCAATTTTCAATAACAATATTTTTTATCAGATTATTTTAATTCAATAAGTGTAAGCGTAAAAATAAATCAGGCCCTAGATATTTGCGAAAATCAAAAATACGCGACATCTGAGCATAAGGCAATTTTTATAACTTACTCAAGCGAAAGCATCGATGTCAATTAGATAAAAACACGACCAATGCCGCGTCTCCCTCTGAACTTCTTCGTGAGGTTTATAACACGAACAATGTTTAATAGTTACACATATATATTCACCATATATAATAATTAAATAAGATAATAGAAGGAAAACAAAATATTTGAAATTTACTTTATTTTTAGACTGATAGTCTCTCAGGGAAATACATAACAGTGGCCCAAAATTTGTTGCAAGGATTAGGGAAAACCCAGGAATACCTAAACAGAACATTTGTGACTTGAATATTAATAACAAGTCATTAATCTACAATAATTAATTTCAAATTAATTCAATTCAATCAAAATTTGCATTTAAATTATTATGTAGAAAATTATTTTAAGCCGAATTTGTTTGCATTTCTTGAAAGGTAATCGCTGGTGTTCGATTCGTAAGCCTATCTGCCAATTGTAGACCTGTAAGAATTTAATTTAATTTTATTACATTTTTGTCAACCTGCTTTACACAACAACATTTAATATGTTATTAGATTTTAATTTAAAAAAAATATTTTTACTTAAATGACACATGAAACGTTCATGCCATAATTTGTAACTGTTTTTATCACATTGGAAACAGAGTGACTCACATTCAATGATATCACAAAATTAATAATAACCAAATTTTTTTTGCACATACCTCGCATAATACATTGCCACTTTTATCCTTAATATTTTAGCTGTGCCCCGAAGCTTCACCCGCGTATAATTAATAAAAAAAAAAATATAATAAATTATTTTATTACTATAATAATACACACGCGCGCGCACACACACACACACACACACACATATGGCTACTGGTAAAGAAATACGTAATTAACGATTTGAAATTAATTTTCATAAGATACCGTAGGGTTTATCGATCTTAAAATTCTGGAAAAATTCTATTAATTACTTCTTGCTATTCTCTACATTTTCTTTTAATAACTTTTTTCCGTATCTTGTGTTTTTCTCCGTTTTTCCTAATTTTTATTTTGTTTTTCCGTGTTTTCCACCCCCATTTTACATCCCCCATCCTTCAACTGTTCGGCAACTTTGTAGGGCCCTCTGCCCTGCATCCGTCGAGCCGTCAAGCTCCCGGATCGGCTTCTCCGTTCCGGAGTTATCCCCGAAAAACGAAAATTTTTAGTAGTTATATAGACAAAGGGGCAAAAAATTCGCCCAAAAATTTTTATTGCGATTTCTGAAAGCCCCGGCTCTGAGGATCAGAAATGATGCCTTAGAGCCATCCTAGCCCCAGTACCTCGGCGGATAGCACCATTTCTAGCTCGCCATGCTTGATACGGACATGGAGACGGCATCCGACGCGTCTGTGAGGCCACCTCTGGTCTCCGATAGCACGGACACAGAGGACGAAACAACGGCGAGACCCACTACCGACCGCCGCGGTAAAAAAGCGACGAGCGGACTCGCAAAGGCGAAGGCCCAGCTGCGAGACAAAGAGGAAGAGGAAAGGGAGGTCGCCTTTGAGAAGGCGCTCCGCAGCAGGGCCTTCAGGAAGGTGCCTGCTGAATCGGCTCCTGAGGCGCAGTCCACCTCGACGAATGCCGCAAATAAGGACCCAGCCAGCATGGGCCCAGAGGAGCTGCTCGCGTTGGCTGGCAGCAGCGTAGCCACTGTGCTCGAGGTGGCGAAGAAGTCCTCCAATCTGAAGGGAGGCTTCATCAAGAAGCTGAAGGAGTCAGCGGCCTCTCTTCAGAACATTGTCGAGGTGTTGACGTCTCGCTCGGAGGCCGAAGAGACGCGCCGGCTCCGCGCCGACAACGCCCGTCTGCGAAAGGAGGCAGACGGGCTGAAAGAAGAGGTAAAGGCCCACCGCCGTGAGTTCGCGGAGCGAACCACGATGGCGGTGGCTAGCGAGGTGCCACTGGCTAGCGCGGCGGCAGAACCGCGGGCCCTGGAGGGGCTCCAGGCCTCCCTCGAAGCGGCGGTCGCGATGTTCAACACGCGACTGTCGAACATCGAGGGGCGCCTTCCGCCTGCGAGGGAACACCGGTCGTCTACTGTGGCTGGTAATAGACGTGAGGCAGTGCAGCGAAACGCACCGCCCCCACAAACGCAAGCCGCGCCCGCACCCAAGCGGGCGAAAGTAAAGGTGGCAGTGCCTGCTCCGGCCGCCGGCTCGTCGAGCGTCGTCGCGCCGTCGCCCGGGACTGGTGAGACACCACCAGCCCAGGAGCCGACATGGTCGACCGTGGTGCGGAGGGGAAGAAAGAAGAAGGCCTCCCCCGCGGCCACCGTTGCACCGGCTCCGGCGAAGCCAAAGCCCCAACAAGCGGCCAAGCCTAAGTTGGTCGCCCCCCGCTCGGCTGCAGTGGTGATATCGCTGCAGCCTGAGGCGGAGAGCAAGGGCGTGACGTACGCCCAGGTCTTGGAGCGGGCGGAGCAAGGTGTGAAGCTCCAAGACCTGGGCATAAGTGGCGGCCTAAAGATCCGCCGCTCGGCGACTGGAGCCAGAGTCCTCGAGCTGTCGCGGTCCGACAAGGACCAGGCGGCGAAGCTGGCCGACAAGCTGCGCAGCGTCCTAGATGGGGTCGCCAATGTCGCGCAGCCGGTCAGCAAGGCGGATCTGAGGGTGATGGGGCTCGACGATTCCGTCACCCCGGAGAGGCTGGTCGAAGCGGTCGCGCGCGAGGGTGCCTGCTCCCCTGAGGCGGTCAGATGCGGAGCGGTGCAGCGCGGGCCGGGCTCTATGGGCATGGCCCGCGTCACGTGTCCCCTCGCGGCGGCCAAGAAGCTGGCCAATGCCGGCCGCCTTCTCGTCGGGTGGAGTGCGGCCAAGGTCGTGCTGCAGGAGCGGCGCCCCATGCGCTGCTTCAGGTGCATGGGCCTCGGCCACACGAGGGTGCTCTGCCCGTCGGAGAAGGAGCGGGGCAGCCTCTGCTACCGATGCGGCTCTGACGATCACAAATCGTCGAGCTGCACGGGCAAGCTGCGCTGCGCGGTCTGCGCAGAGGCCGGCAAGCCCTCTGGGCATATGATGGGGGCGCGGGATTGCCACCCCCCCACCACGAAGGGAAAAGTGGTCCTCGGCACCCGGACCACTCCCGCAATGGAAGGAGGAAGCTGCCAGGCAGCTGAGGAAGCTAATACAAAATCAAAATGAGCACGTCAAGTATTAGCTTCCTACAGACGAATCTAAACCACTCCGCCGGAGCGCAGGACCTACTGCTGCAGTCCATGGCGGAGTGGCAGATAGACCTGGCGGTGGCCTGCGAGCCCTACTTCGTCCCTCCCCTAGCTCATTGGGTGGGGGATGTGGACGGAACGGTGGCGGTCCTCTCGAGGAGCGGAACGGGCCCCCCCCTCTCTTTCATCGAGAGGGGCTCGGGCTACGTTGTGGCGGGGTGGGGGGAGTACGCGGTCGTCGGAACGTACTTCTCCCCCAACCGCAGTCTCGCCGAGTTCGAGACGTATCTCGGCTCGGTCAGAGCTGTGGTGGCCAGGCAGTCGCCGAAACCTACCTTGGTTCTCGGCGACTTAAACGCGAAGTCGCGTGCCTGGGGCAACCCCGCTACGGATCCGCGAGGGAGGGCCGTCCAAGTCTGGGCGCTACTCTCCAGCCTGTCCCTACTTAATAAGGGGCAGGTTCACACCTGCGTGCGCCACAACGGGGGGTCCGTGGTGGACGTTTCGTTCGCCACCCCGGTGGTAGCACGTAGAGTGTCGAACTGGAGAGTAGAGGAAGAGGTGGAGACTCTGTCGGATCACCGCTATATCCGATTCGAGATCTCCACCTCTCGCAGGCCGGCGGAACCCCAGAGGGTGCCGTCCTGCGTTCAAATTCAAGGTCGGAATTTCTTCAGACACGGGATGAATTATAAACACAAACTGACATAATAACACAGTGGTACTCGCGTGGGGAACTCTTAAATTTCAGTTTTGATTAACGATCTAGAGTCTAGAGCAGCCATATTTAACTTTTTTTTGTATGTATGGGACAAACACATGTTAGTCACGGTGTCGCGGGCCGCAAACAAAAAATATTTAGGTAATAATTCCTTAGGTTTCGGGATTGTTTTGTACAAATTGAATTGAACAACTATGAACGGATCAATCGCGTATATTTTTAACATATTTTATCATTTTCTGACGTTTTAAACATTTTGCTGTGTCACGTGGTCACAAGAAGTTGTGAAGTTTAATTCAAATTATTTAGGTGTTAATAAACCTTTGAAATTTAAAGTAATTCATTGGAAACTAACGGCCTTATTCATAAACGTTGCTTAGTTACTGTTTACCTAAACACTGATTTGTCTCTTTCTGTCCTTATTGATTTGACATACGAAAGAAGAAGACAAAATATTGTTTAACTAATCACCAGTTAAATAAAGTTTATGAATAAGGCGGTAAGTGTTTAAGTCCCTTGTGCCTGTAGGTCTCACACTTCAAACCGGAGTGCAACTATACTAAGTATTGCTGTTCAGCGGTCGAATATCTGATAGATGGAACGGGCTGAAGCAATGTTAAGATGCTATCTTCGCGCCCCCCGTACTCATCCATCATCCATCCATCATCCGATGGTGGTGATCCAGACGAGTTCCACATGGTCATATTAGTTCTGGGATGTTCTCGTTTTAATTATTACTTCGTTTTTTTTTTTTAAAGTTGACTTGGAGTCACAAATTCTCATTTTAAAAATGTTAGGTATTTGTCATACATCGTCTCGATACGTGTATTTTATTCTAGCTATTAAATCTAGGTATTATATTCAAGGACGAAATGCGATGACTAACACCAGATGTGACCGTTTAGATAAAAAAACCTATTTTAATCACACTGTATACTGAATATTTTATATACCAGTTGTGGCATGCGGTTTCTGACGTTTACTGACTTTCTTTTCTTTACTAAATATACAACTTCTGGTTTTTTCTTTACTCGACTTAGCACGGTTACGTTTTTTATTTTGTCTCCAGGATATCCTTCACATTCTCCTATATACCCATATTTCGAAGGCTTCAATCTTCTTACAGCTCGATTCTGTGTCCATGGGTCCATGCTTCAACGCCATACAGCAGAATGGAGACAACGTAACAGCGTGCTAATCGTACTCGAAGCTTACTGTTTAGCTTGTTATTGCACAGAAGTGACTTAAGCTTAAAGAAAGAAAATATCACATGTATATTCCACCAATCCACATTAGATTAACGTGGTGGGATACGCTGTGAACCTTCTCTCCAAAAGTAGGCATAAGCCTATACGCCATAACTTTACTTTTCATATTCCTTTGCCTCTGACATCAAATCTAACCCTATGTATCAGTTAAATTTGTATTTTTTTTAAATTACGTACACTAGTTGCCTCTTCCTAAGGTACGCAACTTAATGCATGTTATAGGTAAAATACGTCTGATATACACGTTTACATACAAAGCCGAGATGGCCCAGTGGTAAGAACGCGTGAATCTTAACCGATGATCGTGGGTTCAAACCCGGGCAAGCACCACTGAATTTCATGTGCTTAATTTGTGATTATAATTCATCTCGTGCTTGACGGTGAAGGAAAACATAGTGAGGAAACCTGCATGTGTCAAATTTAACTGAAATTCTGTCACATGTGTATTCCACCAATCCGCATTGGAGCAGCGTGGTGGAATAAGCTCCTAAACCTTCTTCTCAAAAGAGGAGAAGAGGCCTTAGCCCAGCAGTGGGACATTCACAGGCTGTTACTTTTATACGTTTTATACGCGCCGGAGCGGAAGGGAGGGTCGCTTTCAACTGCACTAACTGGCCTGTCAATGGTGTTACCGAACAAATTATGACGCAAGACTTTTTTTTAATAAACATTATAAGGCTCGTCACTATCTAGCTAACATCGATTGATTTACAGATATAATAAGTGTATTTACAAACACTATAACTGAACGTCACGCGTTTATTGTTCTGTAAGTCAAGTGTTTATAACGATAGCACTATCTCTATTGCGTTATGAGTCAACCGACCCGTTTATAGCTAATTTGATTGGTGTAAAAAAATCACACGACTGTCTAACGTTGATTTGATTAATTAATTTGGGTGAGTTCAAATCTCAGGTCGGACCGATAAGAAGTTATTGGGTGTTTCTTACGAAACTTTTTAGTAGATTACACTCTAGTGTCTCGGAAAGCACGTAAAGCCGTTAGTTCTGCACCTGAACTCTTTCCGGTCGCTTAAATTGCCGTCCCATCGGATTACGAGAGGGATAGTTCACCTTTGTCTGTGTACACACGTGTGAACTATATGTCCTGCGAAGTTGGCTAATCTTTTTGTAAATTGGCTGCCGTGGCCGAAATGGATCAGAAGTACATTAGTAGAAATAATATAATCAAATCATCAATGATAGCATTGCTGTATTCTGATTTATAAGTCGAATATGCCAGTGTAATTAACCCAAAAAAATATTGCTGTTTGTCGGTGGAATATATAATGAGCGGGTGATACCTATCCTAGCCCGTACCACTGAGTAAGTAAGACTTGCTCTACCTACTAAGCAGTCTTGATCAATGACATCACTATTATTAATTAATCGGACTTTAGATAGGTCGAATGACGCCACCTCACTCCAGCAACGTGACTGGTCTTATTATCTAGACATTCTTTTAATTTAATCACTGCTACCTGTTCTGTTCTGTTGTTTTCCGTATTTTATTTAATCACTTACAACACACACACACGCACGCACACACACACACACACACGCGCGCACGCACGCACGCACGCGCGCGCACTCAAAGTGAGTTTGTTTGTCTGGTAATTATTCGGAAGTGAGGCTCCTGCTTAAATGGGGGTAAAATGTTTTTTAACGTGTTTAATGTATAAATAACATGAGAGAAAGATTTTTATGAGGTGGGGCAAGGTCTGAATTTCCCAAAAAAATCCCCGTGGAGCTCGAACGGTCGTTCGAAATTGAGCAAAGATAACCGCACACATACACACACACACACACACACACAAACACACACCCACACACACACACACACACACACACACACACACAGGTAGTGTAGCGATATAAACGATACCTACTCTGTCTTAGACTAGTGAACCAATCGATTGTGATATTGTTAAAACAATAGAAATGGATGTAGCCAATGTGAATGGAATGAGAGTAAACTGAAGATGTAATAAGAAAACCACTAATTTACTTTATTTATATTTTGTCCCTGTCCCCTGTGCCTGTGATTACACTGGCTCACTCACCTTTCAAACCGGAACACAACAATACAAAGTACTGCTGTTTTGCGGTAGAATATCTAATGAGTCGGTGGTACCTACCCAGACGAGCTTGCACAAAGCCCCGCCACTGAGTAAAGTAGTTTATACTTTTATTGTACACCAAAAAGGAAAATAATACAAAACATGGATACAGACTAAACAATAGTACCATTCTCAACTTTGGCGAAACTATTACCTTTTCAATATAATGTTTTTCAACTCTAATTCACTTCGGAGGATGGCCAGCCTAAATAAAGGTTATTGTGATCCATCAAAGATGATCAGACTGTACTCTAAAATGTCTTGTGTAACTTTAAATATTGTCTAGACTGAAACCTAGAACCTAGAACCTATACAGATACTATTTTGTTGGCACAGTAACAGTAACAGCCTGTGAATGTCCCACTGCTGGGCTAAGGACTCTTCTCCTCTTTTTGACGTGAAGGTTTGGAGCTTAATCCACCATGCTGCTCCAATGCGGGTTGGTGGAATACACATGTGACAGAATTTCAGTGAAATTTGACACATGCAGGCTTCCTCACGATGTTTTCCTTCACCGTCAAGCACAAGATGAATTGTAATCACAAATTAAGCACATGAAATTCAGTGGTGCTTGTCCGGGTTTGAACCCACGATCATTGGAAAAAGTCCAGACCTTATCCTCAAAAAAGAGGGGAGGCCTTAGCCCAGCAGTTGGACATTAACTTTAATATTTGTAAAAAAGGTTTTAATTGTCAAAATGCTTATGGTTTTTGTGTTAAAATACATTTCAAAATGAGGTTAAACTTGCACGTAAAGAAAATCATAAAACGCCTTTGTTATTGCTACAAACCATTAAAGTTTGTTTTTTTGTGAATTTTGTATGTTATAGCCGTAATTTTCCCATTGTTGTAGTACTTTATGTATTTTCCATAAACTCACTAGTAATTGCTTTGTGATAACGCACTTGTTCTGCAAACATATTTCAAAGTGCAACATAGATGCTTTACTTATATACGTTATTTAGTTAACGTTCTCTCTTTCTAACATCAAAGATTTGACATTCGAAAGAAGAAGACACAGTTTTTAACTAATCACTAATAGGTATAGACATGAAATCTTAATAACACTGTATTGATTAATAAAAATATTCTTTCTTAATGCCGTTGATGCTTAATTGCATTGAGGCCCTCATTTGCATTTGTATACTCGGTGGTAAAGCTTTGTGCAGACTCGTCTGGGTAGATACCACACACTCATCAGATATTCTACCGCAAAACAGCAGTACCTGGTATTGTTGTGTTCCGGTTTGAAGGGTGAGTGAGCCAGAGTAATTACAGGCACAAGGGTCATAAGATCTTAGGTTCTAAGGTTGGTGGCGCATTGGCGATGTAAGCGTTGATTAACATCTCTTACAATGGTAATGGTCTATGGGCGTTGGTGACCACTTACCATCAGGTGGCCCATATGCTACCTATGATATAAAAAAAAAGTTTATAAAATAAGACTGTACAATATATTGTCATTTATACGGCACGCAAACTTTATATCATTTACTTCACAGTTGGTGGTTTGTGTCTCGATATAATAGTTTGGATAGCGAAGCCACAATCTATTATATGGTTAGAAAATGATCAACGATTGCGATTTAAAACCCGGGAAAGCACAACTGAATTTTCAATGTGCTTAATTTGTGTATATAATTAAGTTCGTGCTTGGTGGTGAAGAAAAATATTGTGAGGAATGCATGTAGTAAAAATAACGTGTATCCAGCCGCATTAGAGTAGCGTGGTCTATTAAGCTCCAAACCTTCTCAAAAATCAAAGGAGGCTGTTACGTTAACTTTTTATTTCTATATAAACATATATAGAGCAGTGTTTTTATTGATATTACAATATGTTTATATAAAATTTAAAAAAAATCCGTGTGGTGTCGTTGGACACCAATAGGAACGAAGTTCCTTATTATAAAAATATAAATTTCAAGTTCTATTCGAGGTATAAAGAAAATAATTATTCGGGTTTACATTTTTTTATTACGATTTCTTTATCGATAAAAAAAAAAACTACTTTTCAAAATTATCTTAACACCTTTATTTTGTTTACAATGATTTATAACTATAGACACACTGTATAGCCATTACACATAGACTATACATAAAAATCTTACGCTTTTTAATTTAACGTTACGGACGTTTTTTGCCGGCTAGGGCTCCGCAACGCCCCATAAGGAACTTCGTTCCAAAAGATAACACTAACTCGGCTTGTATAGATAATTACTTCGTTCTAAATTATAAATAGCAAAACCGTTAAATGTTTTCGCTCTACCGAGAGCAGCTCGCCAAAAAAATATATAACTTGATATGATAATGCTGCACTTTGATTGCGTTCCGGGTAAAACAGGTTTAGCCCACTACTAACCGCTTCTATACATACAAATGGAAACGATTTCAGACACTTTTATAGTACATATAATCTCTTTATTTATTTACTTGCCGTGTACCTAATGGGATATCCTATCGGGAACATTAAACAGAAACTTCTATATTAATCTTTTATTTTATGTTAATGTCAAAATTAAGTATGTATTTTATTAACACACACCGTTATTTACGTTAAGGGTCTTCTTTGACGTTTGTTGAAATTCGAAGGTCGGGATTTCGATAGAATTATATAGAAAGCGATGCTCCACAACCTTGAAATAAATCACACAGTTAGCCAATGAATTTAACTTACGTGTAGAGCATTCTAATTTAAGATAATGTTTATGGATAAGTGTAAAAAAAATCAGAAAAATCACTAAAACGTGTAAAATCGCACTTCCTTATTGAGACGAAATTATCGTAATCGTCGAGAATTTAGAAATGAATTTTATCAAATAATAAAGTTAAAACTATAAAGAAACGTCTGGAGTCTTCATTTTTTAATAAACATTTTCTTATTTTTTGTTATAATAAATTACAATGAAATTGTACGCGTTTTCTTATGCGAGTCGCCGATAATCCTCGCAAACCAGTCGGCCACGCGCCTCCGAAGTGAGAGCACGTCGGTTTGCGCCGCATTGATAGATCGCGATCGAACCGTGTACTTACACAAAATCAATGTGTGCGTAAATAGCGTATTTAGTATTTATTTGAACGTTTTAGTTGTCACCGACTGTTCATCATAAATTTTAGGGCGCGCACCGGCTTATGTATTCTGTTTTTTTTTTTGGTATTTTTAGTGTTTTATCATTTGATACGATATTTTTACTGATAATATTTTGTATATTTTGTAGTTTGATAAAAAAACAAAAAATAACTGGAGTTGAAATTCTAACTAGTTACATAATTATAACACTCTCATATATAATGATACATTGCAATTTTTTTATAAATAAATATAATTTTTTGAAATATTTATATATATAATTACTTATTTCGTCCATTTCCTAGTTATATTGGCCAGTAAAACAACAACTGAGGCAATAAATTTATTGTCGTAAAAATTCAAATTATTCTTATTTTCATTGATAACGTAAAACTAAACAAAGTATTTATAAATAGTGTTTTGAACACTAAATAATAAAAATGACCAAATCCCATTTATGCATAAAACGAAACACGCGTGATGGCCCACCTAACAAACCCTCATTAGTCAGTAAATTACTGACTCTCAACTCAGCGGGCAATATAGTACTCAAGTGGAAATGAGTAGAACGAAGTACATAATCCTTGTAACTGTGATCTAAGAACAGTAGTGGCATCACACTAAAGAACACACTTCCAATTGGAAGACCGCCACGCTTGTATATATAATAAGCTGCGTTAAAAACTTTAATACCGCGATTCAGGGATTATACATTTTTATAACATTTTTCTTTAGAAGTTTAATTATTTTATGTATTTATTCACATATTTTTTTTTATATTGAGTAATTAAAGAAATAAAACATTTATTATTACAGTAATAATAATATTGTTCTTATTATTTTAGCATAAAATGTTTCTTTTAGTTTTTTGTTACGTCAAAGCGCTATCTAGTGAGGATATACGAAACGTTTTCATGCCTCATCGTCATCATTGGTTTTGCAAATTGATATTTATCCGATTTCAGACTTACAAATCGATTTCAAAATCCGATTTTAGATATCTGAATTCGGTAATGCCTAGCCTCATCAAATCGCCTGAGAACTTAGCTATCCTTTTATTTTATTAGCTAACGTGCTCAGGCAAATATAGTCTTAAGGTACTTTATCAGTAAGGTCGATTATTGTGTAATAGATTTCCGTAGCAGAACCAAGAAACCGAAAGTCAAACTGCAAAATTCCCGCTATCCTTTTTATTCCGCTTTATTCCAATTGGTTAGAAAGAGAGAAAGTGAATTTCATAGTAGAATAAATGTTGTAAAATATATATTTCGATTCAGGAATTATATATTTTTCTTTAGAAGTTTAATTATTTTATGTATTTATTCACATATTTTTTTATATTGAGTAATTAAAAAAATAAAACATTTATTTTTACAGTAATAATAATATTGTTTTTATTATTTTAGCATAAAATGTTTGTTTCAATAATGTTTATATAATGTTTTTCTTGTATTCCTATTGATCTATTTTTATTTCACTTTTTGTATATATACTTGTTCCGTTTTTTAATAAAACATTCCACATTCGTCTTTCGTCAATTTTTTTTTTATTCCACATTACGACATCAAGAAGTTTATTTATACCAAACTACTCACCTCAACGCTATAGATATGTATTTGACAACATTTCAAAATCAGTGACAATAAAGTTAAAATTTAGTTTAGGAAAAAAAAGTGCGACGACCCCACTCTGCATATATGTATATGTGTGCGTGCCGTGCCCGAGCCTCGAGAGTTGCGACAGTAGCGCTAAAAACGTAAAACTTCGTGCGGCGGAACGTCAAAGAAGACCCTTAAAGATTTGATTTTGTTTTGTTTTTTTTTTTCGTCAATTCGAGCAACCAATTTTATTCGAATGTTAAATTAGCCTGTAATTGGAATATATTTTTTTTAACACTAATTTTATATATTCATTACAAAAATGTATTTCGAAGTATATGACATTGGCTTCTTAATTAATAAATAAAATTTTGTCACCAATTTATCCCATTTGAGTGAGGAATTTTCAAAAACGCTGTAATTACTGTATTTTACTCATAAACGGAACCCTGAACACCGATTATCGTATTTGTAACTTAAAATGGTAAACTACCATACAAACTTTTATTTTAGACAATGAATTCAGTGCTTGAACAACTGTCTCAAAATCATTAACTTATGCATACATACATAGACATATGTGTCTAACATCAGAAATGAAGAATTTCCATACAAACTTTTATCAACCATTTAACGGAGTTAGGAGATTAATTTCAAAAAAACCTTTTTATTGCTCACCAATGTTTGTGTGTTTCTGTGAAAGATTTAATCTTGTTAAACCTCGCGGCTTAGGCTGTAGGTCAGTGAGTCCTTGTGCGTTCTTAATTATTTCTCTAGGCTTAATTTTTTTTTAAATTGTTGACAGTATCTTTACGAAATCGGACACAAAGTATGCGTGACTCAGCCCCGCGTCGCCGCTGCTTTGTCGCTAGCGTGCCGAGTGGCTGACGAGCGTGGTGTTCAGCTCGGCGATCAAGTCGGGTACAGCGCCGCCATGACGAGTATGAGGACGCCGGAGACGGGAATCGTGGTAAGTTGAGCTAGCAGTAACTGGTACTGATCATATATCGGCGCTTAGTCTTAGTACTTTAACCAGTTACGTATGGATGTATAATATTCTTATGTATGTGTGGTATAATAGATCGGTTAACCGCTGGAAATGCTTCATGCGCTCTTTCCGAGGCACAGATATATAACGCTGCAAATTTACTAACCCCAGACTGCTATTTATTGACAGAATCTAATAAGTTATTGGTTAACGAACTGAAGGATCTCCTGAGTGAGATCTTAGTGAGACTTCGTAGTCTGCCGCCTTATTCGGTCGTATCGGATTGACTATTTTTCTTGTAGGTTAATATTATATCTATACTAATATATCAAGCTGAAGAGTTTATTCGTTTGATCCGGCTAATCTCAGGAACTACTGGTTCGAATTTAAAAAATATTTTTGTGTTGTATAGTCCTTTTATCGAGGAAGGTTCTAGGCTGATTTTTATTCATTATATTCTTATTATTTATACGCGGGTGAAACCGCGGGCACAGCTAGTAATATTATAATTCTTTCTTAGATTAATGCAAATATTTGACATTTTAAAGAGAAGTATCTTATTAAAACACACAAATATAATTTTTAAAAGACGTTTTGAGTTGAAAAATTCGGTATAGGAAAAAACTTCGTTTCTAAGTCATTGTCTATTTATATAAATATGCGAAGCATGTATCTATCCGTTGTGTATTATTTGCATATATAGTTATATGTAATCACATTGACCTGAACTACAGTTTCATTGACAACATGTTTTTGTACGTCGATTATATCAGGTTACCCTTGACTCAGATGTGATTGATTTGAACCATATTAGTCTTTGATTGAAAGCCTTAACGGTATTTGTTTTGTATGTACATACGTGTTAATAAAACTTTATTAATAAATGAATTCTGCGGTCGGGAGAGCCCCGTCAGGAACGAAGTTCTGTGCGATATTTTTTTCGACTCAAACCCTGTTTTAAAATGTAGATTTTAATTGATAATATTACTGTATTTCATTACCTCCTAAATTCGAACGCCCAACGCATCGCATTTTTTAGCACTTGATAGGCACAGTGTGAACGCTATTTCGTTATATGACGTGACCTTGAGCCGCTGCCATTTCACTCTACTGTAAGCCGCGTAAAAGAGCTTCGTTCCAATAAGAGAAAATATTTAAATTAATAAAACCTTAATCGAATGTAAGTCATTTCGACATAAAACATAATTTACTTCAAGCGGAAAATGATAGTAACGGGATGCACAGATGATTAGGCGTTGACGGTTAGGCGAGACAAATAACCGAAATACAGATTTTTTTTCAATATTACGGTCTTATAAACGTTGCCGAGCGGCTGTTTATTCAAACACTGGTTTTTGATGTAATTAATGAATGTTTAATAATAATATCCCGGGACATTATTCACCCAAGGTCATTTGATACCAAACTAAGCAGAACTCGTTTTATGGAAACCAGACAACTGATATACTACATATACTACTTGTCTTTTGTAAATACTTATATAGATAATAACACCTAGACTCAGGACAAACAGACATGTACATGCACACAAATGTCTGTCCTGGGTGGGAATCGAATGCACGACCTGCGGCGCGAAAGGCAGGTATCTACCAACCACGCCAACCGTCTCGTCAAATACATACAGTCGTCGTTTGACATTTAATATCTATCGCATGTATCATAATTCTCTTTCATAATTATCTAATTAATGGCAATATTGTTATTATTCTTTATTTACATTTCATTTTGTTAGTTATAAATATTTGTACACCCTAAAATGGGTAAAACGTTGTACTAAATATTTTTGTGTACCATCTGGAACCGAATGGTTTATGCAAATTCACCATTCATTCATCAAACACTAGGAGCCAATTCTACTGAATTCATAACGATTACGATACAATCTCGATTCAATTCCGATCGAACTTTGATTATATTACATTTATTCGTATGTTATGTTGATACCGTTACGTCCAAACCCAAAATTATTTGGTAACTTTTATGTAAATAATCGATAATTCGATTTAAGAATAAAACGGATAAAATGCAACGATTACGCTTCGATTCGATTGCGATAAAGTGACAATTCGTTAGTAGAACTGGCCCCCTGATTTATCTCTTTCTCTCATTATTGATTTGACATTCGAAAGAAGGAGACAGCATTCTTTAACTAATCGTTCGCTAAACAACGTGTATAAGTAAGGCCGTTATTATTTATTGTTAGGAATTTGACGTTGCATTTTTAATATCTATGTTCTTTTTTTGTTTTATTAAATTTCTCTTTGACGTTCCGATCGCGGTTGAGAGGAAGCTGCTAGGTAGCGTATGGGTTAAGTCACTGTATAAGCTATTCAAAATTACATTCAGATCCATAATTATTTTTTTTGCCTGAAATAACAAAGATCTATCTATCATCACTATCAGTGAGATTTTCGTTAATTGCTTTATATCATTAATAATAATAATAGTAAAAAACACTGGTCAATAAACACAGTTAAAATTTTACCAATCATTCTCTCCAGGACAGGCTTTATCCCAACAATCTATTGGTGGTAGAGCTTTGTGCAAGCTCGTCTGGGTAGGTACCACTCGCTCATCAGATATTCTACCGCAAAACACCAGTACTTTGTATTGTTGTGTTCCGGTTTGAAGGGTGAGTGAGCCAGTGTAATTACAGGCACAAGCGACATAGCATCTTAGTTCCCAAGGTCGGTGGCCCATTGGCGATGTTAACGATGATTAACATTTCTTACAATGCCATTGTCTATGGGCGTTGGTGACCACTTGCTATCAAGTTGCCGATATGATCGTCCGCCTACCTATACAATAAAAAAAAATTAATGTGGGCGAAAATATATCAATAACTGTTTGTAGTATATAATATAGCTATAAACGAATCGCATGTAATATAATAAAATATAAATTACTTGCTTATCTTTAATCCTTCTTCAATATATAAGCATGATAAATTATATAATAAACCATAATTATTATAATCAAAATGATTATACAAGAAACGAAAGCCAGATTATACAAAATTGATTAGTAATCTAGATTAAAAGATTTGAAACTCTATTTAATTCAATATAAGAACTAAAATAACATATATCACGCAAGGCTTTACTTGGTATTGCGTGTGATATAGTCGAGTTTGGATTATTAACAATATTAGGACATATACACACAATTTAAGAGAAAAAATCATTTTAGTACTGGCAGTGACTCTGTTACATGATATTATTTTAAATACATTTAATATTGGAACATGTCAATTCGAAACGATCCGTTTCCGGTGGTAGAGGTGACAGGGTAAGACCTTTAATTGTAATTACAATGGGAAAGGAGAACGGATGCCCATTCAATTGTGTAAATGCCTTAACCAATAGTTAATCAACATTTTGTTTTTCAAGGACACGTTTAATTACTCAACAATTAATAATAATAGTCCTCCTGACCGATCTCAAGGGAGATTAGCCAACTGCGCAGTAGAAATTATATTGCACAAGTGTGTGCGCAAACACAGGTGTACTCTCTGTTCCTTAACTCTTATAACCCGATGGGACGGCAGTCCGTCACGACCGGAAAGAGTTCAGGCGCAGGACCAACGGCTTTACGTGCTTTCCGAGGCAAGGGAGCTTTCTTGCTACTCAAAATTATCTACAGAAAATCTCAATAACATTTTACTGGCCCGACCTGGGATTTAAACCCAGGATCGTGTCTGCGGCCTTACATGTAGCCACTAGACCAACGAAGCAGTCGAGTATAAGTAACAATAAACAATTGTTACTTATATCCCGTTTAAAAGTTTTAGCGGCGCTGTTGTATATTTTATTTAATGATTGTGTTCTCCGTCATAGAATACTTAAAGACTTGCAATTTATGTGACTATATCATCAAAATATTTTTTTATTCAAATCGACTTTTACAAGTACTTATGAATCGTCAAGCGTTAACACCGGTTCGGAGTTTCTTGCTGGATGTTCTCGAAACATTTTTTTTTTTTTTTTTTTTTTTTTTTTTTTTTTTTTTTTTTTTTTTTTTATTGTATAGGTTGGCGGACGAGCATATGGGCCACCTGATGGTAAGTGGTCACCAACGCCCATAGACAATGGCATTGTAAGAAATGTTAACCATCACTTACATTGCCAATGCGCCACCAACCTTGGGAACTAAGATGTTATGTCCTTTGTGCCTGTAATTACACTGGCTCACTCACCCTTCAAACCGGAACACAACAATACAAAGTACTGCTGTTTTGCGGTAGAATATCTGATGAGCGGGTGGTACCTACCCAGACGAGCTTGCACAAAGCTCTACCACCGAGTACATAAAACAATTTATAAAACAAATTAATTCCGAACCGTCACCAAACGGGGATCACAGAAAATGCAAACTCGAAGCCGCGCGGCTAACGCGCTGCGAATGTAGAGTGCTTATAAATCTCGTCCATACAATAAAAAATAAAATCGCTTGTGTACCAAGTTACTCACGACAATTGATTAAACAATATATCGTACGCTGACGCCATCTGACGCTCGAAATCTTACGCTTACTCGTATAACGCTTGAAATCTCATTTAGCCTCCCCCCTATCGTTTTCCGAGTCCTAAGATGTTTACACATCAAAAAGAAAACCAGCTGACAACTAGAGGAGATAACACTGAACTGTTTTGTCTTTGTCTGTTTATATAAAGATGTATAGAGATAGCACGTTGTCCGGGTTATGCTAAAGATGTTTGGTTTTTTTTTTCAGTTTATGACAGAGGGCGTGTTGCTTAGAGAGATGTTCGCGTCTCCGCTTCTGATGCAGTATTCTTGTATTGTACTTGACGAGGTATGTACAAGATTTTTTTATTATATTAAATAATGCGGATTGGCAGATTGGCCACCTGATGGTAAACGGTCACAGCCTATAGACATTGGCCCTGTAAGAAATAGTGACCATTCTTCGCCAATGCACCACCAACCTTTAGAACCAAGATGTTATGTCCAATGAATCAAATTACTAAATACATATTAATCCTAGCGCCAGACTCGTCGTCAAATTTCGAAGGTATTTTTTTTTATCACATAAGAGGGTAGCGTTTGACCGTTGACTTGCCAGATATGTCAATCGACACAGTCTAGGATGTAGCACGCTTGTCTAGAAGAAACACGTTTAGTCTGCATTTGAAGACACCAAGGTTGTACTTATCAGGAATTACAGACTCAGGCAAAGTGTTCCACAGTTTTGCAGCGCGAATAATTTATGTGGATTCGAAGCGCTTCGTACACTTTTTTTTTTATTTCGCCGGAAAAACACCTTTCCCACACATGAGGTGGGGCTCGCCGGTGCTGAAGGCGCCGGAATACCCACTAAAAAACCAGCGTACCTTCATAGTCTTTGGGGGAGCGGTACAGCTTGTGCATACTACCGCGACGTGCTGACAAACTTCGTACGCTATAACTCGATAAAATATACAATTCACTTTCAACGTAAACGCACCCATTGATTGCGGTCACTGCTATTAATAGTAAGATATTTTTCTATACTAGCTTATGTCATAATCTCTTCGGAACGGTTTACAAGCTTTTGTTTGATTTGCGATGTTTTTCAGTTAGACGTTAAATTTTGCGAGCTGAATTAGAACAATTTCCTCTTATCCTACGGAGTTGAGGTTTTACATGTCGGTTCAGTTCATGGCAATGTTTTTTATGGTATGAATGACTTGATTCTACATTCAGTATTGGATATCAAGGAGCTCCTCAACGGTCAACAGCATACACGAAATGTTTTTTTAATTGTGGTAAGGTTTTGTCTGGATAGGTACCACACGCCGATCACATATCCAATCGCCAAACAGCAATACTTAGGTTGTGTTCCGGTTTGAAGGGTGAGTGAGCCGGTGTCGCAGACGAAAGGGACATTACATCGTAATCAGATTGGTGGCGCATTGACGATACGAGAGATGGTTAATATTTCTGACAGCGCCAATGTCTATGGGCGCTGGTGACCAATTCCCATCAGTTGGCCCATTTGCCAGTCCTCCTACCAATTTTTAAGTAAATATACATATACTATATTATATACCTGGTAACAACTTATTTATATATTTCTGTACAGGTACACGAGAGATCTCAAATGACAGACGTGTTGATGGGATTGTTGAAGAAGATAGCGAAGGTATTTACGATAGTAACATAACTATAATATAACAATGATTTGTCCCTTTCTATCGTCGTTGATTTGACATTCGAAAGAAGAAGACAGCATGTTTAACTAATCACTTTATAAATAAGGCCGTATATCTTTACTAATCTATACTAATATTATTAAAGTGAAAGTAAGCAAGTCTGTTTGTATGTTTCACGGCTGAATCACTGAACTGATTTTGATGAAATTTTGTATTGAGCTAGCTTAAACAAATAAAACCTAGCAAATATCAAAACGCACGGGCGCAAAATAATTTGCTAAAAGGATGATGATGATGAAGTAAACACTCGTGTGGCTATAATTAATAAAGTAATTGTTTTGATTAAGGATAGCAGACTTATTTATAGGCAGCCAGACACGGGGAGGACAGACAAGTAAACATCACAGATAGTGATATGAACGAGTCATTCGGCTGTCACGTCAAAACAAATTGAAAGAACGTATATTCGATGTCATAGTATATTTATAATTTACATGTTTTTGCTTCTGTCGCGTCAAGGGTGGAGACGGACATACAGTAACGATCTGTGAATGTCCCACTGCTGGGCTAAGGCATATCCTCCTCTTTTGAGGTTTTTGAGGCTTATTCCACCAAGCTGCTCCAATCCGGGTTGGAATACACATGTGAAAGAAGTTCAGTGTAATTTGACACATGCAGGTGACCTCACGATGTTTTGCTTCACCGTCAAGCACGAGTTGAATTATAATCACAAATTAAGCACTTGAAATTCAGTGGTGATTGCCCGGGTTTGAATCGACGATCATCGGTTAAGATTCACGCGTTCTTACCACTGGGCCATCTCGGCTTATTCGGCCGAGATGGCCCAGTGGTAAGCCTAATTCAAATTCAAAATACTTTATTCAATATGGACGTATTACACTTTATTGATTTTTAAACTGGAAACTACTACCGGTTCGGAAAAGAAACACCCAGCCCTGAGAAGAACCGGCTAAAGAAATTCGGTGAGCGTTATCATGGGAGTCAGGCAGATGTTCGATAGAATTGAAATGAATTCACACAGTTACAATTTTAATGTTTTTAACAATCCGAAAATATTATTCTTATAGCAGTCAAACAAATAATCACTATTATTAAAAATTAAAAAAAACGAATGATGTTCTTTACGTTGATGATGATTTTCTTTTCGAACTTCACGATTGTTGTTCTACCCGTGCTTCGGCTTCATTTTTTTTTTTTTTTTTGTATAGGTTGACGGACGAGCGTATGGGCCACCTGATGGTAAGTGGTCACCAACGCCCATAGACAATGGCATTGTAAGAAATGTTAACCATCACTTACATTGCCAATGCGCCACCAACCTTGGGAACTAAGATGTTATGTCCCTTGTGCCTGTAATTACACTGGCTCACTCACCCTTCAAACCGGAACACAACAATACCAAGTACTGCTGTTTTGCGGTAGAATATTTGATGAGTGGGTGGTACCTACCCAGACGAGCTTGCACAAAGCTCTACCACCGAGTAAATTCATTTTACGACTATATCAATGTCCGTCTATCACATATATAATGTATTTTAATTTGCGAAGCGAGACGGCACTGAAAATAAAACTTATATAATAAATACGAACGTCTGCGTAGATAAATATTTTATATATTCCACCACGCTGCTGTTGTGTGGATGGGTGGTACGTGTGACAGAATTTCACCCGTTCTCATACCTTACGATGTTTTCCTTTAGTGACATGTATTATAAATACAAATTAAGTAATTGAAACTTACTGGTGCTTGCCCGGATTTGAAGCCGCGCATACCGTTTGACACCCATATTTCCTTAGGACAGGCAATTTCTTATAAAAATATAAATATAAAAATTACACTCACCAGTATAATTTTATACTATTCTAAGAAAGTCGCTGGGATTTTTTAAATAAACAAAGCTATTCCCGGAAAGAATTTAAAAATAGTTTAATCAACAATCAACTTTATGTTCGTGCAAATAAAACTTATAATACCTTGGTCTTATTTAAATGTATTGTTTCTCGTGCTGTAAAACTAGATGGCGTCAGCAGTCTTTTAAATCGCGCTATCGTTTGGTTCTGTTTGAAATATAAACTGAATCACGTGTCCACTGATCTTTGACATACAGACAAACAATCTAAAAAAGTTTTTGCAGGGTAATACCTCAGATAACATCTGTGGTATTGCTTAAATTCTTTGTAGATTAATTCTGAGTTTTATACTAAATTAATTAATTCATTCATTCTTTATACAAGTCATGAGTAAAACAATTTAACAAAAATAAAATATATAATGAGGATAATTCAGCACTCGTATAAGTTAAATCGTCTCGCGTCAGAAACGTTGCCCTAAAAACGCTACACCCAAAAACGTTGCAACGAAGACGATTTAATGATGATTTGACATTTTATTCATTAAATACGGCCTCACTTACAAACCTTGCTTAGCAGCTGTTTTGTTAGTCAAGAATTTTTTTTGAATTTGAATTAGATTTTTTGTTAAATTGTAACATTGCAGAAAAGAAAAAATTTAAAGATCGTAGTGTCTTCAGCTACGATGGACGCGGATTTTCTGAAAGAGTATTTCAATATAAACGATATGAAAACTACTAAGAAGAGTTCGTCCGTCATTATGTCTATGATGGGAAGGACGTACCCCATTGACGTATTTTATGTTGAAGGTATTATTATAAACATTTTATGTTCATCCCCATTAAGTAGAAATCCCCATTCTTTCTTCGGAGATCCAGAATAAAACAAACTATTTATGTTTTTTTTTCTGCAGGAACACTTTGAAAGGTGAGTGAGCCTGTGTAAGACACAAAGGACATAACATCTTAGTTTACTAAAATTATAAATTCGAACGTGAGTTTGTTTGTTTGTTACGCTATCAGGACTTAACTACTAAACCGATTATCATATTCTGCACACATATTGTCAGGGAAACAGATAAATGTCATAGAATACCTAATGCCTCCCAAAAACGCAAATATTTCTAACAGTCCCAATGTCCGAGCAGTTGTGACTACATGACATCAGGTGCCCCATTTTTCCAGTCTGCCTTTTATAAATGACCAAAAATATACACATGCAGTATCTACATTAACCAGTAACTTACTCGACGAGCCGGCTGGTGTGGTTGGTAGATATACTATCACGCCGCAGGTCGTGGGTTCGATTCCCACCCAGGACAGACATTTGTGTGCATGAACATGTCTGTTTGTCCTGAGTCTAGGTGTAATTATCTATATAAATATACATTTACAAAATAAGAGTAAGTATATGCAGTATATCAGTGGTCTGGTTTCCATAGTACGAGCTCTGCTTAGTTTGGGATCAGATGGTCTTGTGTGAATAATGTCTCAGGATATTATATAATATATTAATTTATTTATATATACATACATATGTATATATGAAATGTTTTCATACTTTCAGAGCCCGTACCGGATTACGTGAAGGCGACAGTCGAGACGATTATAAAGATACATGAAAACGAACCGTTCGGTGACATACTGGCGTTTCTGACGTCACAAGTAAGTGTTGCCAGTTCAAATATTATACAATGTTATTGATTTTTTATTTAATTAAATTATGCTCAGTGGTAGGGTTTTGAGCAAGCCCGAATAAGTCAGGAATAGGAATAATACAATGGTCTAGGTAGGTAATGGTACTTATTCATACATCAGATATTATTCAGCTACATACTGAATACTATATTACATACATAAATTGATAACTGCAGACATAAGGGGCATATCAACTTAGTTCCCAAGGTTGGTGGCGCATTGGCGACGTAAGGAATGTTCAATGCCTGACATCGCCAATGTTCATGGTGGTGATTACCTATAATATAAAAAATAATATATATGCATTTTAACATCTATATTTAATTTCAGGAGGAAATTCTAACAGCCCTGGATAGCTTAGAAGAATATGCCAAAGATAATAACGATAAAAATATATACAGGAAGTCGTTCCCAAGTGGAATTGCCGCCGCGAATCTGTCCGTGTTGCCCATGTACGGCAGTCTGCCGCACTACAAGCAGATAAAGGTGTTTCAGACGTGCGAGAGAAATGTTAGGAAAGTCGTCCTAGCGACAAATATCGCCGAGACGAGCGTCACCATACATGGTGTCGTTTATGGTGAGTTTAGTTTTCATAATGGTTGTCTGTGGTAAGATACGTGCCGTCGTATGGTGAGATGACTTATGTCTGACGTCGTAATGCTCTTTTATATCCCACATTTAATTGAAGCGGTTTTTTACGACCCCTAAGCATTCGAAAGTCGTTGGGTTTGCCTGTGTTTGAACCCATGACCTTCGGTTAAAATACGTACAACTATAAAAGGCTTTGTCAGATTTACAAAATGTCTATGACCGGCCGTGATCGCTTATCACCGGGTGGCCCGTTCGCCTCTCAGATTTTGATGTTGCCAGGATACGTAGAACAGATTTAAAAAAAAAAATCTATTCGCATAAAATAGTTACAATGCGATATAACCGAAGACGATCGTTGCCTCCAGTGATCGATAGCGGTTTCCATAAGCTGCCGCACTTCGAGCCGGCGGTGGGGGTGGAGAGCGTGTCGCTGTGCCCCGTGTCGCGGCGCAACGCCACGCAGCGCGCCGGGCGGGCGGGCCGGACGAGCCGCGGGAAGTGCTACAGGTGAGTAATCGCCATTAGTTCATTCATTCAGTTCAGACATACCTTAGAATCGAATGAAGCGTTCAATATACCTTGTATATAATGCCTTCCAAGCTAGTTGCAAGGGTACTATAGGCTAATCTCAGATGAAATTGGCCGCCGTGGCCGAAATCGGGCCGGAGGATTATTGTTATTATAGGCATATATCCGTGTTACTGGGTACCGTTTACTTAAACGGTACGGATCTCTAATGACGACATAGATAATGAAACTCAGCATGGCTTTCAATTGATTAAAATTGTTTTAATAATGACATACGTAGATGTCTGCACTTAATACAAAATACGAGTTAAGTTAATTTTAGTAAATATTTACCAATAAAAAGAGATGGCGTTATATATTTTTTTATTGTATAGGTACGCGGACAAGCATATGGGCTACCTGATGGTAAGTGGTCACCAACGTCCATAGACAATGGCATTGTGAGAAATGTTAACCATCGCTTACATCGCCAATGTGCCACCAACCTAGGGAACTAAGATGTTATGTCCCTTGTGCCTGTAATTACACTGGCTCACTCACCCTTCAAACCGGAACACAACAATACAAAGTATTATTTTGTGGTAGAATATCTGATGAGTGGGTGGTACCTACCCAGACAAGCTTGCACAAAGCCCTACCACCAAGTAATATGTTAGGTAAAACTTGATTGTCCGCAGCTTAGTTTATTGTTCTGTGCCAGTCAAGAAATGGGTGATCCATTTCTGATTATCTTGCGTCTCTTTCTGTGACTTGGTGTTCAATATAATAATGCATTCAGGAGGCCAATGGAATTGTTCCAATTCTATATTATAATGTTTATGCAGTGGTCTAATCTTTACCATAATCATTTCTATCAATTGTTTTAAATGCTAACTGGAACGATAAAGATAACGTTCTTGTTAAATTTTGTTATTGGTAACACTAAATTTCGTTGATAAATTCAAATATCTTTATTCAATGTGTTACACTTGCTTATAGATTGTCATAAATCTACCACCGGTTCGGAAATAAACATCTCAGACCTGAGAAGAACAGGCGGAAGAAATTCTTTACAATTATAGGCGATTTACACAATAAAATAATAATATTCTTATTTATTTGAAATAGCCTGGAGGCGATCGTTTCATTCCCAATGTGCAATCATCTAAGAAGTCAGATTATTCAGATAGAAGTAAGATTGATTGCGTAATATCCTTTAGCACGCAAGCGTTTCTTAACAATTATTTAAAATTTCGCAGTTGAATATTTTTGATGATTGCTTTCTGTGATCCTGTTGTAAAAGCGTATACATTCTCCCATAAAAGACTACCTACCAAACTAACAAGTATGTCCATGGGCGGTGGTAAACGCTTTCCATTAAATGATCCCTTTGCCACTTACAACGTAAAAACAAACAAACAAAATCACTTTTGTATTTACAATATTAGAAAGATTGTGGGATAATACAATTTTGAATAATTTTACAAGATTAATTTAATACCGGTTCGAAATGTAGATTCTACCGAGAAGAATCTGTAAGAAATTCAGTATCACGCCCTTTTTCGTTTATCCTGGTCGCAGGAAGTTGTAGTGCTTAGTAGTACTTGCTTGTTATGACCAGCAAGCATCTTAATACAGTGTCGTCTGGAAGAGCTCACCAATCCAAGCATAGGACTGCCCCTCGCATGCTATCATTGTATAGTCTATTGTATGATAATATAGTAAGACTACGCTTAAACTTTTGTTTTTTTTGTAACGAAGTTCGCGGCTTACAGTAGAGTGAAATGGCAGCGGCCCAAGGTCACGTCATATAACGAAATACCATTCATACTGTGCCTACCAAGTGCTACAAAATGCGATGCGTTGGGCGTTCGAATTTAGGAGGTCGATAAAAAGGGGGTTGAGGTGCTTTTTTTGGTATCGCACAGAATTTCGTCCCTGATGTCCCCCGACCGCACAATTTCTTTTCTTTTTACTTTTTTTCCTTCTGAGTGTGCAATAAAGCTATTTATTATTATTGTGTGCAGGTTGTACACGGAGGAGGCCTATGAGGCTCTGCCGGCGAGTGTCCCTCCGGAGATGTGTCGCAGCGACCTGAGCGCCGTGCTGCTGCAGCTGCGGGCGCTCGGGATACACAACCTGCTCAGGTGGGTGTAGTGGTGGGAGGAGGGAGGGGTGATGTGACAGTGAACTGACCTACCTCACCGAACGCAAATGGGGCGTTCACCCATAGACAGTTCCACCGAAAGAAGTATTAGTAATTTTTCATACCTACAAAACCGGCCATCGGACAGATGTTATTCTATAAACTTAATTGCACTCGAACACAATAGCGGGCTTATCTTTACTTTTTTATAAATAATAAATAACATGTTGTAGGTACATCATCGAACAGCCCCCCCCCCTCTCTTTTGCATGTATATAAGGTCCTCCAGACCGATTTCGGCCACGGCGGCCAATCTCAAGAGAGATTAGCCAACTGCGCAGGAGATATTATAGTGCACAAGTGTGTGCGCAAACACGGGTGCACTCTTTATTCCCTAACCCTTTTAACCCGATGGGACGGCAATCCGACACGACCGTAAAGAGTTCAGGCGCAGGACCAACGGCTTAACGTGCTTTCCGAGGCACGGGAGTGTACACACTTTCAACTTCCAGACTCCGGGCTGCTACTACGGGAGAATTTTCTGACAGAAAAACCCAATAACTATTTATGGGAATAACTGGGAACTGAACCCAGGACCACCGGGTCTGCGGCCTTATATCTAGCCACTAGACCAACGAGGGAGTCATGCATGTAATAAATTAATAAATAAATGAAATTCTACCACATGTACTCTCGTGACATTTGTAGGTGACCATACAACTCAACATCAACCCACTGCCCAGCTGTGGGTCACGTGCTAGATATTAAGGAATAATATAATTTGTTCAAGATTCACATTCCCGACTCCGCCTCCAGCTAAGAGTCTGCTCGCGAGCCTGGAGACGCTGTACGCGCTGAAGGCGATCGACAGACACGGGGAGTTAACAGACTTCGGGAAGATGATGGCGGAGCTACCACTCAAGCCGATGCTCGCCTGCATGCTGTGTAACAGCGGTAAGTCGCGCTTACAATAACACTAACAATTTCCCTGGAGAAAAGCGGCGAGGTACCGTCAAGCTCACACAGATGTCCATGGTGGTGTGTGACTTTCCATTCGGTTCCCATGCATCTCCCCCCCCCCCCTCCCTATACGGCTCTCTACTACCTTGTCTGGCATCATATTCGAAACATTTAGGAGATTCCTTGATCCCTCTAACGGCGTTGTTAAAATAGCCTAATTTAAAAATCGCCATTTTGTTGGTGGACAGGAAGTTAAAGTTATTATTATTGGCGCGAACTGTTTTTTGTTTTTGTTGAATTTGTTGAATTGTTTTGTTAAGAGTTATCGAGTGAGTTATTTAAATCAACTTGTATGGAAATCATACAAGTTGATTCTGTTCTATATTTAAAAAAAAGCTTTTATAAAATCTGTTTCTTTTTTTTAAATTAATATATTATATAGATTGTTGTTATATATTGTTATAATAGTAAGAAAAAATCATTGTTTATTTTTATTATAAATTCTCATCATTTACATCTGTCGGACACATGTTTTCGTCAAGAACTTCAAAAAGTTTTCGTTGTGTACACTAGATGGCGTTGTAATACAAATAATTTATAACAATAATATCCTGGGACATTATTCACACAAGGCCATCTGATCCCGAACTAAGCAGAGCTCGTAATATGGAAACCAGACAACGGATGTACTACATATACTACTTTTCTTTTGAAAATACATACTTATATAGATAATTTCACCCAGACTCAGGACAAACAGACATGTTCAAGCACACAAATGTCTGTCCTGGGTGGGAATCGAAACCACGACCTGCGGCGTGAAAGGCAAGTATTCTTACCAACCACGCCAACAGGCTCGTCAATTTATTTATTATATTGTTTTACTTTACAGGTGAATTCGGTTGTATCGACGAAATGTTGTCGATAGTGTCTATGCTGCAAATCGATGGTGTTTTCGCTAAACAGGGGACGGGAAAGAACAGCATAGCCGCCAGGATATCGAGGCGGAATAATTTTGAGGTTATTATTTTGAATATTGTAATAAAACACATATGTTTACATACATTTTATTTTTTACTTATTCAAAATACGTAATGTTTTCATGTTTAATATACATACATACAGGTAGAAGTTAGCGCTTTGAGCAAGCTCGTCTGGGTAGGTACCACAGACGAGCTTGCACAAAGCTCTACCACCGAGCAAATGAATTATAATATATGTTAGTTCATTAAACGCATATGTTTTTTTCCAGGTGGCCGAGGGCGATATTATAATGTATTTAAATATATTCGATTCGTATTTGAAGTTGCGCTCGTCTGGTGACGATAAGAAATCGAAAAAAGCGTGCAAAGACTGGTGCCAGAGGATGTTCATCAACTACAGGGTTATGGAGAAGGTGAATAATGTACAGGGTTATTTGTAACACGCCAGCAACCTCGCAGGACTAGATAGCTAACACCATGAGCAACAACTTTTGTTCTACGACTTTTGATAATTTGTCAGATTTTATTTTCATACAAAAATCAGTATTCATTTAATTTCCCGCTTGAACATTTATAAATCTACGCGCATCGCAAAGATCGACGCGTCGCGTCGTCCTGTCGTTTATGTATGAAATATAGACCTACAAATGTCACGGGAGGACGACAAAAACTTGTAAAATCATTTTTTTTTCCATGTATTGAGTTATGTCCGAAGTCGTTGAACAAAAGTTGTTGCTCATGGTGTTAGCTATCTAGTCCTGCGAGGTTGCTGGGTTGTTACCAATAACCCTGTATATTGCTTATGTAATACAAGATTAATGTATGTTTAAATCTACCGCCGGCTTAGCTAGATTCTATCGAGAACTGACAAGAAACTCAGTAGTTACGTTTATAACAATCAAGTTACACAGATAATTAAATAAAATTGAATTATTCATTTATTCTAAATAAATCGACAACTCCAAACTCTTTTATCTTTTATTCTGTAATACGCCTTATTAATTAAAGTTTTCTTAATGTTTTATTTAAATTTATTAATTGGCGGGGAATAATTAAAGGAAATAAGGAAAAGTATTTGAGGAATTTTATTTTCAAAATTGATTTTGCAAGTCTGGAGTTGCAAGTTGTTATAATTGTAATTTACTAATATGATGTTTTTTTAACAATAAATTGTATTTTCAGGCTGTGGATATACGAAACAGCTTAGAAAAAATAGTCAAAAATAATTTCCAGCTTAGAAATAAAGAATACGAGGGACCGGACTTGGGATCAGGTGAATATTGAATGGTTTAACATCAATAGTTTTTTATTTTATAGGTACGCTGACAAGCATAAGGGCCACCTGATGGTAAGTGGTCACCAACGCCCATAGACATTGGGATTGTAAGAAATGTTAACCATCGCTTACATCGCTAATGCGCCACCAATCTTGCGAACTAAGATGTAATGTCTCTCGTGCCTGTAATTACACCGGCTCACTCACCCTTCAAACCGGAACACAACAATACAGAGTACTGCCGTTTGCGGTAGAATATCTGATGAGTGGGTGGTACCTACCTAGACGAGCTCGCACAAAGCTCTTCGTCTGTCGATAGTCCTTTTATCGAGGAAGGCTCGAGGCTTATTTTTATAAACTGTACGCGGGTGAAACCGCGCGGCACAGCCAGTTCGATCATAAAATTAAAAGTCACCCGATCTCTGCCCGCTAGGTAAATGCTCGCGCGTAATGCGGGCGGTGGTGTCGGGGCTGTTCCCGCAGGCGGCCCGCCTGGCGCCGCCCGGCTCGTACCGCGGCCTGCGCGGCGCGCGACTGCACGTCAGCCCCGACAGCTGCCTGTACCGCGCGCAGCAGCCGCAGTGGTAGGTGGACTGCTCCGTAGGCGTATCTGGCGCTGGACTGTTATGGAAGGACACGTCGAAGTGGTAACTTCCTATGGGAGGGTAAACCGCTTCGTAACGTAACGCGTTACGGCGCCACTATTACCGACGCGGACTGCTTTACCCGAGAGTTACCGATCTAACGCCATCTAGCGTACACAGATGGTACTTATAATAATTTAGCAACTCTCGAGTACTAATTTAAATTATATTTAATATATTATAATTAATAATAAACATTGTCACTTCCGTCGAGCGTCCCGAGACGCTCACGTTTTTTTTATTTTGTCTTCAGGACTAACCGTGTATATTTACTAAGCATGAGCAGTTCATAAAATTAAGTACTCGAATAGAGTTCGGTGAGAAAATACGATGGGGGGTATATATAAATTCAAATTTTAGACTGAAAATCCGCCGACGCCGGTCCGGTCCGGTTGCGATTAGTCACGCGACACAGGCCTGGTACTGACACAAACACACACAGTGCACAGGGAAATCACGGCTAAAGTTTGTGGACGAATATAGAGCCGACCTATATATATTTTTTTTTTTCAACAGTCTCATCTGACATTGAATGAAATACTCATAATTAATAGTAATTTAGTTTGAAATCGAAAAAAAAATTAAGACATTTTTTCTAAAAAAAACTTTTTAATGCCATTTTTGCATCCTGTGATTTTTCGTTTTGATTATCGCTTTTTTATGATAAAATTAAGGATATATTGAGTTTATAGACACACATACACGCACAAACAAATTAATGAGAACTAAACACTTAAAAATAAAATAATGTAGGTAAAAAAATTTGTATGAAATGTAAAACAGACAGTACACTAGCACTTACTGTGATATGTCGTTACTGTATATTTTATCAATAATTTAATAGTCACGTCTTTTAACCACCCAGGGTTGTTTTCGCGAGCGTCCAAAGTTTCGGAGACAAGACCTGCATGAGAGAATTGATGGTCATCAACAAACAGTGGCTCCTGGAAATCGCGCCGCATTATTACAAGGAAACATGATTTATAATAAAATATAATACAATATGACGTGTTTTATTTTACGTTAATAAACATTACGAGAAACTTAACCGATGATCGTGGGTTCAAATCCGGGCAAGCACTGAATTTTCATGTGCTTAATTTGTGTTTATAATTCATCGCGTGCTATCGGTGAAGGAAAAGACGTGTGTGTTTAATTTTACTGAAATTCTGCGACAAGTGTATTCCACCAATCAGCATTGAAGCAGCGTGGTGGAATAAGCTTCAAATCTTCTTAATAAAAGGGGACATACGGCCTTAGCCCAGCAGTGGGACTTACTGTACACTGAAAGGCTGTTTGTTACCAAGGCTATATGAGAGCCGATTATAAATTTGATTCTTCAAGTTAGTTAAAGATTACCACTAGGACAAAACAAAATAATATCGTCATTAAAAAAAAAAAACATTTTATAATTGAATATAATCTATTCAAATTGTACAAATACATCATTTATCATCCACGTGTAAAGTCCACTAAATTTAATTATCTAGTCACAAGCCTCCAACATGTCACCTCAGTGCAAGCGACGATCGTAGGAATACATCACGATATCGATAATGGACACACTCGCTACACGTGAGCATTTGACTTTGTTTGTAAATCGA
Organism: Nymphalis polychloros; assembly: GCA_905220585.2. NCBI lineage: Eukaryota > Metazoa > Arthropoda > Insecta > Lepidoptera > Nymphalidae > Nymphalis > Nymphalis polychloros. Next base: position 8,047,375 of record HG992267.1, read on the forward strand.
TTCCAATAATATTTTTAAAATGACTCATTAATGTTAGATAAGATGGAATTAAAATTGTAATGAGCTTAATAGTTTACATAATATATTGAGATGGGTATTTTGGCAGTGGCGGGGCAACACCAAAATTTTATGTGGGCGAGATACATTTTGCGAGGCCCTCTTTTTTAATCTCACACGAAAATCTCTTTTACGCGTTTGTTACGCGCTTTTTCACGATTCTACCGTATGGGAAATGCGGCTGAATTTTTTTTTTCTCTACTTTGCTAAATTACACCTAATTTAGCAAAGTACTGTTTCCGAGGCTCGAGGCCCCCGGACCGCGAGGCCGTGGGCGGTCGCCTACACCGCCCACGGCTTACCCCGCCTCTGCTAAGAAGATCGGCAAGGTCCAGATAGGTATATATTTTATTATATTAAATAGGAAATTATGTAAAACTTTGTACTCTAGAGGTCAATTTTAAATCTATTAAATATAAAAGTTGCATACTTATTGGCTAACTTAAAGTGCATAGATAAAAAAATAGTACATTCTTTGTAAGTAATCTGTTTTTAAAAGACGGAAACCATGAAAAGATTCCTTATATTACGAATATATTGCATAGTGATAAAAGTCTATTAACGATTTGTTATCTAGATTATTAAATTAAGGCGTGGATTGTAACGTAGTAAGGCATTGTTCATGGCTTGGTAAGTACCAAGTATGGTGAGTTGACCAGTGTCATTTCAGGCACAAGAGTGAGTGCATATAAGTTGTAATCGTGGGACAGTAAAATTACTCTCCTTTAAGTGCTGACGTTTATGGATCAAGGTAACCATCAAATCGCAAGTCTTTGAGGTTACCGTCACATATATGTCTTTTCTCCTCGTTACCTCATACTTGTCTGTTATTACAATGTATAGTATAATTACATATTAAAAATAAATAAGTGATATTAAGGTTTATATATTTTTTTTAATCTTATAGAAATACAAATAAAAATTAAAAATAATTTCCGTATAAATCGTGACCGCGTGGAATGTTGGCCAGAATGCTAGCAGCATTTCCCCTTTGAATCGCAATTCCGATTCTCTGGGCGAAAAATGAACCAGCCCTCCTGTCACCAGTAGAGGTAATAAGACGGGAAGGTTTATATAATATATTTGTAGACATTTCATCATCATTAGCTGTGTTGTTATGTGTATGTAGGACTCAACTCAGCCTTAGCGTGGTCTCTATTGACTGTCTCCAATTATCTACACCGGTATTTTAAAGTTATTTTTCGACATCAACTTAGTTGGTAAAAGGAATCGAAAATTTTGGGGATACTAATGAGCGATGTCGTCAGTGTCTTTTGAAATTTTGTGAACAAAATTTTATTTATGAGTAAATTGTTGGCGTTCTTCTAAAAATTTGCAATATTTTAAAAATATCAGAAACCAGAACTTTGCTGGAGCTGTTAAAGTTCTATTGACTGTCTCCAATTATCTACACCGGTATTTTAAAGTTATTTTTCGACATCAACTTAGTTGGTAAAAGGAATCGAAAATTTTGGGGATACTAATGAGCGATGTCGTCAGTGTCTTTTGAAATTGTTTTGTGAACAAAATTTTATTTTTGAGTAAATTGTTGGCGTTCTTCTAAAAATTTGCAATATTTTAAAAATATCAGAAACCAGAACTTTGCTGGAGCTGTTAAAGTTCTGAAAACGTAAGTTATTCGTCTTACAATGTAATTATCTAAAAGTTAATTTGTAATTAATGTGTTCAAGATTAATTACAAATTAACGTACAAGCAAATAAAATAATTATACTATAAGATTAACACTATTATCAGAAATCACATGATACTTATCACAAAACCTTCATTATAATTCATCACTTCACCGTTGACCTCTTAATCAGCCGATGGTGTAGAGGCGGAGGGAGTGGTCATCACTCCTTCGATACGATCCAATAAAAATATTAATTAACGATAAATCAATATTGCCTCATTATGAACTTTTATGACGACATTTTAAGATTAACAATACGAAATAATTAAGTGTTACCTGTTATATTATCTAAAAGTGGTATTACCAGAAAATACTGGGATGCTTACTATGATGCTGAGATGCCCAGAATAAGCTCCAAACCTTCTCTTCAAAAAAGGAGAGGAGGCCTTAGCCCAGCAGTGGGACATTCACGAGCTGTTAGTTACTATGATGAAGGTACAAGTTGATGGGTTTTGTGCAAGCCCATCTGAGTGGTTCCAACCAATTATTGATTAACTGAAAAACAGCAGTACTCTTTATTATTGGTTTTCTATAATTTATAATGCAAGTAATAACCCGTCTGGGTAGGTACAACCCACTCACATATTCCACCGTTAAACACCACTTATTATTTACCCGGCTTGAAGGGCGGTGAGCCGGTATAATTACAGGTAAAAGGGACATAACATCCTTGGTCTCAAGGTAATGGAGCGCATTTGCGAAGTAAAGAATGATTAATACCTTATCTATTAGCGTTAAAAATAAAAATGCCGGTAGACACGTCGTGTGGTATATCGGTCTCGTCCTTGTTATGGGAGTGCTGTCTACTGCCTATTATCTTTATCATTTAGGACATGAATATTTCGCCACAACCTTTGTGGTATATGTGGATATACATAAATACCACCAAATTCCAATCGAAGAAGGCATAAAGATAACCAAACCTTAGATTTATCTACTAGAAGCAGTTTTTATTAATATTTATTTATTTCTTTATAACACAACACTAATCCACTTAAAAACTTTTATGCACTTTAATTACTTCAAAAGTTTCGATAGTAAATTCACCGATTCGCGGACGCCATTTTTTAGCGAATCCATATTGAGAGTCATAGATTATTCACTAGCCAATGATATAACTGCAGTTAAATGTCAAAGCTGTTGGAATACGGTACAGCGATAAATATATTTTAGCCCACGCCCATATTACGTCAGGTAGTAATATTCTAAGCAAAGGTCATCTTGACTACGCCGTACAAAGTTCAACTATTTAGTTAGAGAGAGTCATATTTAATTAGCTCCATACAGGTATAGAAGATCTGACATTGCTCTTAGGTTAGGTAAACAAATATTATAAACAATATAATTAATGTCACTTATTAATTACTTCTCTGATAAGAGGTGTTACTTGATTGGTTTGTTTTCGTATTAATTGAATGATATGTCGTTTAAAATAGAATCATATTATAATTTAAAAAGTCTGAAGTATGTTCGCATTTCGGACTGGCTTTACGCTCCGAATTTGCGCTTTGTGACAGTATTTTACAAATAAATTCAGCGTCGAGAGTGCAGTTACAATGCGTAGTTAATAATAATTTTTCAATTCGAACCATCAGTTCCTGAGATTAGCCGGATCAAAAAAACAAACGCTTCGGCTTTATATATTAGTATATATTAGTATAGATATATCATCCAAAATCAATTCAGTTGTTTAGCCGTGAAAGAGACAGACAGTTACTTTCGCATTGTATTGATATTTCGAATTGAGTCTCGAGCTCCAAGATTTTTTTTTATATAATAGGTAGGCGGACGATCATTTGGCCACCTGATGGTAAGTGGTCATCAACGCCCATAGACATTGTTTTTGTAAGAATTGTTAACCATCGCCAATGCGCCACCAACTTTGAGAACTAAGATGTTATGTCCCGTGTGCCTGTAATTACACTGGCTTACTCATCCTTCAAACCGGAACACAAAAATATCAAGTACTGCTGTTTTGCGGTAGAATATCTAGTGGGTGGTACCCATCCAGGCGAGCTACCTCCAGTAAATCACCAATACCGGCAACTATTTTTCGCAGGATAAAAGCTATTAAAAATATGAAGTGACCTGCGATAATATTTATCGTATGTATTGGTGGAGACGCGACATAAAAGACCCAAGTATATAAAAATTTAAAGTCCAAGTCGACATAAGTTTCCAACATGTGACGAGCGATATACGAAGTGTTTTTACAAAATAGCATCGCTAGAGTTCTCCTTTATTATTATTTTGGCCTGTTTTCTCACTGTCTTCGAGGGCGCGACTTTTAACATGATCTCTAGTTTCTGCTAGTGATTAAATATTTTGTTTATGTACGATAAAACGATGTATTGTTGATATGTCATTGGAGAAAGAAAGTAAACGATTAATTAACACGAAAAAATATGACATATTTGGCCTTTGGTGGTCACGAGAGGACAATGAGGTACATACGTAAAAAAATAGTTGGACCTGATTATATTAATTAGAATATATTGTAGCCACAACGTCAGATTACCGGGAACTTTATATAATTTTCAATAAAACCAGTTTACAATGATTAATTTTCTCGTTTTCTTCAAAATAGTAATTACAATCTGTTCTTAATTTATTTTTAAAAACTTCTGACCAACAAGTATCTATTACATTAATAAAAAACTTTAGTTAAATATAATTCAATAACCGGGAGAGTTTTATACAATCCATAATGATTCTTTATAATTAATTATTTACAAATATGTTATGAATAAGTTAAATAATATTATAGGCTTACAATAATATACATTCGCCCTTTGTACAATTTTGTCACTATCTAAAGTAGCCTTAACACTACGATTTAAATTTAATTTAGGTAGGCATAATGATAGTCCTCCAGACCGATTTCGGTCACAGCGGCCAATCTCATGAGACCAAGCCAACTGCGCAGGAGATATTATAGTGCACAAGTGTGTGCGCAAAGACAGGTGCACTCTCTATTCCCTAACCCTTTTAATCCGATGGGACGGCAATCCGACACGACCGGAAAGAGTTCAGGCGCAGGACTAACGGCTTAACGTGCTTTCCGAGGCACGGGAATGTACACACTTCCAACTTCCAGACTCCGGGCTGCTACTGAGAATTTTCGCCAGAAAATCTCAGTAACATTTTATTGGCCCGACCTGGGATTTGAACCCAGGACCACCGTGTCCAACGAGGCAGTCAAGGCATACTGACAAATGGACAGTTGGTAAGTGGTAGTGTATTGTTATTCATTCCTTACATCGCTAACGCCCCACCGACTTTATGAAGCAAGAATCTCGCTACCTGTAGAATACTGTCTCACTCATCCTTTTAATTGGAACACAATAATACTAAGTTACTGTTTGGTAGAAGAGCATTTGAAGAGTGTGTGGCACCTTCCAAGGTGGGGTTGCTGTAAATTAAGTTTTCAAAATGAACTGTTGTCTTAGACAAGGCTTATCGAGTTAATATATATCATTAACATTAATTATTGACGAGCCTGTTCGCATGGTTGGTAAGATACTTGCCTTACCATGAGAAAAATATCATAGAATACCTAATGCCTCCCACAAACGCAAATATTTCTAACAGTCCCAATGTCCGAGCAGTTGTGACTACATGACATCAGGTGCCCCATTTTTCCAGTCTGCCTTTTATAAATGACCAACAATATACACAGGCAGTATTATCTACATTAACCAGTAACTTACTCGACGAGCCGGTTGGCGTGGTTGGTAGATCTACTATCACGCCGCAGGTCGTGGGTTCGATTCCCACCCAGGATAGATATTTGTGTGCATGAACATGTCTGTTTGTCCTGAGTCTGGGTGTAATTATCTATATAAGTATGTTTTTACAAAAGAAAAATAGTATATGTAAGTATATCAGTTGTCTGGTTTCCATAGTACGAGCTCTGCTCAGTTTGGGATCAGATGGCCTTGTGTGAATAATGTCCCAGGATATTATTATTATTATTAAGTCTCTCTAGTTATGTTTTAATATTCCCTACTATATTTTTTACCAAATATTGTCCAAAATATACAATAAAATATATATGGTGCAATTGTTATAACTTTACCTCTGTATTGGTTTGAATGTAATTCGTTAGCCAATTCGAATGTTTCGTATTAAAATGGCATGTAGATAAAACAGGTAGAAAAGGCTAAATACAAAGTCCAAGTGAATCCGGGTGAAATTCTTAACCTTGAGATAAAACATTGAAAATACACGGTCGATTATTCCACCGCAAAATAATTAAAGTTCCGGTTTATACAGTGTGTTAATTTTTTAAATATGTACAGATGAGTATATTGTTTGTTTAAATGATATTAGTTAACTAATTAGAACGTAATTGAGCCGATTGATTGTAATTTATGAATTCATAATTATATATATATAATGGGACGTCGGGAAAGCCGGGCTCGAATCTAATAGCTGATTCTTGAACTCGTTAGAATGGGAATCCATGGTGGGCGTTATACTCCAGGAAACGTTAAAAGAACCACTTCTTGCAACAGCAATGTTGACTTTTGTTACAATTTTAATTGTACAGACACTTGTTACTTGTACAATTAGGGATTACAATAATAATTAGCGATTTAGAGCCAATGGGTTTGCGAATGATCACCGCGTACAACTGCTGTCAAGAAGTTCATCAGTGACATGACATTCGCCGTGACAGACACAACTCCATTCGGTGTTAACCGCTCTAATAAACTGAACAGAATAATTTACCAACGATAAAATTAACAAAATTAATTATAACTCTCAAAATTAACCGATTTTCATTAATTAATATTGACTCGCTCCGTTATATATAAAAGAATAACTGACTAGATGATTGGCATATGTCACAGCGCAAATTACTACGGAAAATCAATACACCATGAAAGCATTTTTAAAATGTAACCCTTTATTGTTGTGAGCCAGTAAAATAATAGGCACAAGCGATATAACATCTTAATCCAGGTTGGTGGCAATATAAGGGATGATGAAAGAGCGTACTCATTCCTCAAAGGCCGGCAACGCACCTGCAAGACCTCGGATGTTGCATTGTCCATTCGCGGTGGTAGTCACTTTCCATCAGGTGAGCCTCCTGCTCGTTTGTCCCCTCTTACATCAATAAAGATTAGTATTTTTACGGCGTCAAAGGCGAAGGTCGGTGACATCAGGTGACCTATTTACTCCTATAATTTATATAAAACACTATTATCGCATAATATTTATTTAAGAATAAAATGTACCAATTTGAAGTTTTCATTTTTAAACACGACCTGATACGCAGTACAGGTTGTGACATTTTTGTGTGTCACACATTTGGGGCTTAACAACAGTGTGACTCATACATTTGGACGATTTAGAAATGACACAAAATCACCACTTGCTTCGATAACGGATATTTGCTGGTGTGGCTTCTGATATTTTTATCATTTCAGTCAAATTTATTGAATATCATGAAGTGATACGGCCATCTGATCCCAAACTAAGCAGAGCTTGTAGGTACTACGGAAACCAGACAACCGATATACTTACATATACTATTTTTCTTTTGTAAATACATACTTATATAGATAATTACACCCAGACATGACAAACAGACATGTTCATGCACACAAATGTCTGTCCTGGCTGGGAATCGAACCCACGAAGTATCTACCAACCACGCCAACCGGCTTGTCTAAAGTGAATCTCTATCATCATCTGACAACCTCCATATAGTCCATAGTCGTTGAGATGTTATAGTAGAATAGTCCTGTCCTCCTCTGATGGCAGCTGGTGTTGTGTGAGAAATCTTGCCGATCGAAGTCGTACCCGGAACAGTACCCTTATATGCCTCGTAATAAAGTATGAAGAAATTATTCTACAACTAAATAAACACGAACAAATAAAAGTCAATAAAATATTGCCCAACTCATTTGCGAAGCAATGAGATGTGTTCTACTATCGCTCACTCGATCCGAGCTGAATCACTCACGTAGAAAACATTTTACACTCGTTCAAATATATTCCACAAGATTTAAATTCATACCATTTGAAAGATAATTTATTAATGAATAAAACAAATACAATTTCAAGTCTCTTTTTTTAAAAATAATAATGGAAAAAATAAATATAAACAATCCTGAGATGTCCGTCAGTACGTGCGGATGTTGGTAAACACATTAAGTAAAGAAATACACAACCGAGTGATCCATTTATTTTTTATTACACTTGAATTCTTAAACAGAAGAACCCTATTCAAAACCACTGTTCAAAACTTTTTGGTTTAATTATAATTAATATAAATCAAAAACTGACAATTCACGAAAAAATATAGCGGCCATATTTGATTTTATATTATTGTTTTTATTATGATTATTATTATTATCTAACATATAGGGGCGCCATCTATCGACCGCCTTTTTAAATTATATTTTACACTCTAATTTCAAATTATTTTTCAGCGTGTAATTGAGTAATACGATAATATACACATTTTTAAATTTTGACCGATTTCGTTCATTCAAACTTCGGCTTTCTAGCATCCCGTTTTGAACAATTATTTTACTATTGAATGAGTAAATGAGTTGTGCACGATTGGATTTTCCAAATTGATTTTTAATAATATCAATAAAGTATTTACTTCGATCAACTCAGATTATAATTTACAAATTACTTTTTGTTAAGGATTTTTGCAAACCCTGGGTTGAGATAGAGGTACCACCGGGCAAGCGATCCCGTGGCGCTCCCGTTAAGACGGGAAGGGTACCGCTGGGTTTTTAGTGGGTATTCCGATGACCGGGGCACACTCGGTGCCTTGGACATACGGCGAGCCCCACATACCCCCCCACTGTTCCCGTGGGGGGAAACGCGGCATGCGTTTTCACAGCGTCAAAAAAAAAAAAAAAGAGGTACCACCGACGCAAGTAAGACAAGCAGTAATGCTTAGTACTGTTGTGGCCCGGTTTAGAATTTTAATAAACCTGTGTAACTATAAAAAGAACTTAAGTGTTATATACATTTTAGTTACCAATGTTGGTGGCACATTGGCGACATAAAAAGCAAAAAAAAAAGTATAAAAATGTACAAACAAAGAACAACAATTTAATCAATCACCTAATTATATATTATTTACGCTGATATGAACTCAATTATATTTTTTGTTTTTATGAATCGTTGACCTTTTTATCGGAGTTTTAATAATCGCAACCAGATAATTGTCTCTAGGAAACCGGGAGAATGTATTTAAAAATAACTTGAAGATTAAATCATGCATCTATAATTATTTAACATGACCGCAACAGGCCTCTTGTTAACGGGGGCCCGGGGACACGTGTTAAATAAAATATACAAATTATGTCATCATTACTGGTTGTGATTATTAAGTTTTGTTTTTAATACAATGGTTTTTTTGGAACGAATTCCTTATGGGGCGGTGCGGAGGGGTACCCTAGCCGGCATAAAACGTCCGTAACGTTAAAAAAAGCTTAAGATTTACTTTTAATTTTTATTCAATTTTTTTTCAGATTTTATTTTAGTTACCATAAGGCTATAGTTTCTATGATAGAACATGATTAGTCTTAATTATTATTATTCATGTAAATAGCTGTTTCTTTGTATATTATTATTATTATATATTTTTTTTATAAATCATTGTAAACTAAAAAAAGGTGTTAAGATATCGATAAAAAAATCATAATAAAAAAGTGTATACCCGAATAATTATTTTTTTTAGACCTCGAATAAAACTTGAAATTAATATTTTTATAATAAGGATTTTGATAATATGTATCTGGTGTCCCACGACATCACACGGATATTTTTTTATACAGTTATTGGACTTCTATCGGACTTTGATCGTGTTGATGAATAACTATGTATTAATAATTAACTGTCTATCCCGAAAACGTACCAGTGGGGGGAAACGCGTAATGCGTTTTCCCAGCGTTAAAAAAAAGGGTTTACCGATCTATCATTTGCGCCATCACATGTTCTTTGTGTGTACCAATTTTCATCAAGATTGGTCAAGCCGTTCTTGAGTTATAAGAAGACATACAGACAGACAGACAGACAAAAATGAAAAAAATAGTATAATGTGAATCACTGCATCATAAAACGATTATTTGTCACAAAATTAGATGAAAAAAAAATGTACAGACAGAGCCAATAGATTTATATAGTAGTATAGATTACACCCAGACTCAAGACAGACATGTTCATGCACACAAATGTCTGTCCTGGCTGGGAATCGAACCCACGACCTGCGGCGTGAAAGGCAAGTTTCTTACCAACCACGCCAACTGGCTCGTCACGTTCTAAAGAGAGCGATGCTTAGGACTGCCATAATTATATGAAATTTACAACAAAGACCATAAAACTGAACTGCGGGTCCCCACATTACATCTCTACCAAGGACCGTTATGTCAGTTAATTAAGGGATCAAAAGTACCTGTGTGATTAAGCTACATAAAATACATGTGTCATGAAGTCATAAAGCTACAGCCACATCTGTGCGATGATTTAGTCGTGAAATCACTTTGTAGTAGAAAGGTCGTAGTCGCGTCGGGTGAACGCGTATGTATGTTCGATACATTATCTCATCGAATGACGTGACGGTGCAGAACCGTGACTGTTGTGTAACCGATTTATGTTGTCAGAACAGCCAATACATACTGAAATGAACGTTTTTTTACATCATCGTGTATTTTTAAGATAAGATTCTTTATTTTTTTTATTTTATACAGGCTGGCAGACCGGCAACCGGGCTACGTGATGATAAAAGGTCAAGACCGTCCGTAGTCATTAGCACTGTAAGAAATATTAACCATCTTTTTCATACGTTATGCGTCACCAACCTTGGGAACGAAGATGTTATGCATGTTTATACATATTGACGGTAAGTGGTAAGTGGATGGTACCTAATCAGACATGCTAGTAGTAAGTTCTGTAAGGAAGACAAAAAAATATATTTTGTTTTATCAAATAGGAAGCCAACTTCTTATTTAGAGAAAACATTTGTTTAATTGCTTGTATAAAAATAATATAAAAAAATATTTGTTTATATATTTTTTATAATATTTTTATAAGCTAACTTAACATTCGAAAAAAAAAACTGCAAATGACGAAAAAAAAACTAGATATAATATCTATTGTAAGTTTGTCATTGGTCTATAAAAATAAAACTTGTATGCTTTGCGACTGGCTGAAACTGAAAAATTGCAGAGACAGAATTTCCTTGGATTATCTTACGTCTATAATAGCCATATATATAGATAGATACCATGGAGAGGTTGGCCTATTTTCGCCAAGGAATCCAAAACCAATACCAATAACACCCAAAGGATTAACACACAGCAATAAACAAGACGCAAACAAATAAAAATAATCAAACAAGGCTATTAAAATTATCATCCTACAATGTCGATTGTGCTGCTATTTGAAAATAAAAAAGCAGGAAAATTCAAAATAAAAGTCTACAAAATAATAGAAAGATACACTAAGTTAGGTTAAAGTTGATCCATGAAACGAATATTAAAAAAAAAACAATGGAAAGATACGTGAATACCTAGAAATCAAATTGTCCTTAACACAAACAAGTTCCAGACAAACTTAATAGATTTACATTATAAATGGAAAACACAATTATTTTTGAACTCTCGAAGAAAACAAGATACGCGAGTGAATGACCAGTTCAATGTTTTGTCTGTGACGGGTGAATCATTTGTAAACACACGGTTATTTTTAACACGATTGTCAACATTTAATTCATTTTGGGGGTGAAATTATATTTAATAATGGATATTATTTGAATATTTGTAATCGTAAAAGTCTTCTAAACAGTAACAGTATATCCCACTGCTGGGCTATATAATGTTGGGCAAGCTGTGTAATTTGATTAAACTCTAAGGTAATATGTATGTTTATATTTTTCAAATAACAATCTCAAATTTTGAAAGGTTTTTTTTTAAATTCATGTGATGTGTGATGTCTCTGGATATGTGTCACTAATTATTGTAATTAACAAACTGATAGCTAAGAGGAGGTTCAAGAGGAGACAGTTACTAGACCTGATAAAAACCGGCGATAGAGCAGTAATATAATCCGCGCGCGATTAGAATGAGATCCGACCTTTTGGTAGTGAGACACGCGCGGCCGGCCCGGTAGCGGTAACGTCAGCAAATCGTCGATGACTCGCGAGACGTTGGGCTTTACATTTATTTTTAGTGACAATATTATTATTAGATTAGATTAATAAATAGAAAGATAGGTAAATTTTGAAAATTCAATCACACGTAATATTTTCTTCAGTTGAACATACACATTAACATAATTTGCTAAAATCTCAACACACTTTTGGCTTTGCCGGAGTTGAATAGTTATCGTTCAGATTTTTATTTACTGACGCTTCTTCGATCGAGAACTGTCATATCGATATACTTTGACAAAGTTCCGTCCCATTCTCACAGCACGCGGAATTACCACGTTTGCCAATTTACAGCAAGGTGTTGTCTGTTCCATACCGTAAAGCCTTGTAGATACGTAATATGTACATATATACATTTTGGTGATGCAAATACAAGCGCGATTTAAACGATAATTAATGACATATTTTATTATCCATTGGAATCAAATAATTTCCAACATATGATATAAAAAAAATGTTGCTACGAAGCTATAAATATGTATAGATCTAAGATATACTATCATTATAGCTATATTGGTAGAGATATCACGAAGTTGTAATCAGAGTTCAAAGTTCTGCCGACAACTAGTGCAGATTCTGTGTTGATAAGATTATTGGGTTACCAGTCTTAACTATTTACATTTCCGTGGTACAACGGTACATTTTAATATTATCGTTATCATATTCAAATGGACCGCTTGTCGGTTTGTTTATTACATGTTAAAAATATTAATCTTATAGTACTTTTATAATACGTTATTTTGTGTTTCCTATATGCTACTAATTTTCGTCCGCTGCTCTTTTTATCGACATATTTTCACGAAACCTTATTGAATTGTACCCTTAGACCTTTTTTTTAATTTACTCCATCCATTGGTGGTAACTGTATAAAAATCCGGTTGTTTATGAGTTTATTGCATTTACACTGACAGACAGGTAGATTAAGTCACGTAGAAGTCGAAATAGTATTCTGAATATCTTATTAAGGAAGCTGGAAATAAATTAACAAAACATAAGTTTACATTTTATGATAAATATACACGGACTGGCTAATGGTCCACCTGATGGTAAGCGGTCAGCACTGCCCATAGACATTGATGATGTATGAATACCATACCGTACATTGCGAAAGCGCCACCAAACTTGGGGACTATGCTTGACACTATAATTAGTCAACTGTCCCAGTTTCGTGGGTACACAAGTGATAGAATTTCATCAAACATTCGTTTGATCATGAAGTCACGATTTTCAACACTAATATTAGGTTGAGTAGGTTGGTAGGCTGGTTAAGTGGTCACCAACGCCCATAAACATTGGCATTGTAAGAAATGTTAACCATCGCTTACATCGCCAATGCGCCACCAACCTTGGAAAATTCTAACTCTTTCTAACATTATAATATATGTTTTTAGGGAGATTTATATATCCGTGCGAAGACAGGGCGTTAAATAAACAACGGGCTATAATTAATTTTTAGTCAATGATAAAATAAGGATCGCACATTGGTCATTGATAAAATAAATAATTATATTATGTAGATATTATTTAATAATGGAAGGTAGACGGTATTTGTGTTTCAATAAGTCTGTCTGAGAGCCGAGATGGCCCAGTGTAACTACAGGTAAAAGTGACGTAACAACTTAGTTCCCTGGGTTGTTGGCGCATTGGCGCTGTAAAAAATGTTTAATATTTCATTATCTTCAATGTCTACGGGCGGTGGTGACCACTTACCATCAGGTGGCCCATATGCTCATCCGCCCGCGTATAGTATACGATTTTGTATGAGTACAAACTTTACATTGAAATACCAACTTTTCGAAACGTAACAATATTAACGACTATCTCACACAGGCGAAACAGCCATCTGACACTGTTTTAAGAAGTCGTAATATCACCAGCTCACCATGGCAATGGCAATTCGCTATATCGGCTTACGTTGTTTAGCTGTTTAATTAAACACTTGATTTATCTCTTTTTTAATTGTTGATTTGACATACGAAAGAAGAAGACAACAATTTGGTAACTAAATAAATAAATAAATAAAATAAAAATAGCCTTTATTGACTCTGGCCTTTGCACAATTTGTAATATAATAAAAACACAAAGCTATATAACTATACTTAACTATACTTATTTTGTATGTATATAACTTAACATTTAGTATCAGTTACCAGGTCAGGCCGTTTTGCGACATAGGCCTCCTCAAGTTCCCTCCGCCTGTGCCTATTCATTGCTGTCCTTCTCCCAATGTTTAACTACTCTATGGCAAACCTAGATTAACCAAAAAACCTCATAAAAATATATTAAATACTTCCATTGGTGGTACCACATTGAACTTACCATTTGTGTGAAAGTATGACTTTTAATTTTATAGTCGATTACAATGAATTGTATATGATATAGAAATTTAATTGTGACACTTGACTTGAAAAAAATCGTCTATCATAATCAAGTGGCACACAGTTGCTTGTCAAAAACTTTAAAAATAAACCAGTGTCTGTCACCTGACGGTGACGTCACAGTTCAAAACGCAAGACGCTATGAAAAATACTTGCAGATTATCTGGATCACTACTGAAGCACGCGGAGGCAATGTGTTTCCGAGATAAGGGAACAAACACACATATTATGGCCGACGCTTGTCTAACGCGAGCATACCCAGTCAACACGCGTTACTAGACAGACAGACCGTCAATTTTATTATAGTTCAGTGCTATTTGTGTGCGGAAGTGTTCCATTCAAAATGGCCGCGTTTTGTTTATCTATGGTAAGTTTTTTTTTTAATATTGCTGTTTTTTTATTTTTACCAAAAATATAAAACAATATAACATTAATCAATTATATTAATATTGTTCAAACCTGTTTATTTCATATGAATATATTAATTATTATTTAATAAAAATATTCCTTACTAAGTTAAAATAAAATTTTATTAAAAAACAACTTATTTCAATTAATTATTAAGACCAAGACTTATTTATGTGTTGGTTTTTTAGTAGATATATAGTTTATTGAACAATTTTTTGAAAGCTAAAGTAAAATTATAAAGTAATTTTTTTCAATAATAAATTATTAAATTTTAATTAAAATGTTGACTTTCATAAATCAAATACAAAACCAAATATCATGTGCAAAATCAAGAGTACAATATGCTTAACACAATGATATAATTGCTAAAAACAAATTGACATTTGTCCGTAAAACGGTTGGGGTTATCGTGCTGTTTTTTTTAAAGTTGCTCTCAATGTTTACAGGTGTATATTTATTTATAATAACATATACATATATAAAAGATCCAGTGGCTGGAATATGTGAATCTTAATCGAAGATTACGGGTACAAACCCGTGTGTGTTTAATTCATTTATTTCATGTGTCGGGTGAAATTATAACACATGTGTAACCAATGCGCATTTTATGTGGAATGTGTAATAGTTCTATGTATCAATCTCTATCTCAGTTGAGAGGATTTTTAGTTAGGAGGTTTGTCGTACAGAATTGAAACTAATTCGAGAAGATCGACAAGAATCAAGAACCATTTAGTATTTACTTTTCCATCAACTAAGTTACATAGATCTCTTCATTAAATACAATTAAATTTAATGCAAATCAACTCTATAATTATAATATATTTTTAATTAATTAATGATA
Organism: Nymphalis polychloros; assembly: GCA_905220585.2. Taxonomy (NCBI): domain Eukaryota; kingdom Metazoa; phylum Arthropoda; class Insecta; order Lepidoptera; family Nymphalidae; genus Nymphalis; species Nymphalis polychloros. The sequence goes on from HG992267.1 coordinate 8,062,936, forward strand.
AAGCAAGTTTACGCTTTTTTATCATCTATTAGATATCCAGATTTCGTACGGGTTGAATGAGGGTCTACTTAAAACACGGTAGCATGCGCAAGCGATCCTGTGGCGCTCCTCGTTAAGACGGAAAGGGCACCGCTGGTTTTTTAGTGGGTATTCCGATGTTCAGGCCTAGGACACCGGTGAGCCCAACATACACCCCCACCGATGCCGTGGGGGAAACGCGTTATGTGTTTTTCCAGCGTTAAGCAAAGGGTCTACGTAAAACGTTTATACATATTATAATTCTAATGGTTAACGCGGCGAATGCCAGTAAAGTTCCCAGTCGGAATGATTTTTTCCGACATCTTCCACATTGATCGTCATATTTCAGTCAATTTATTCAAAACATTTAATGAATTATACATATAAACCTGCAAAATTCAAATTCAAATTCAAAATACTTTATTCAATACTGAAGTATTACACTTTCTTATTGATAGTCAATTTAAAAACTACCACCGGTTCGGAAAAGAAATACCCATCCCTGAGAAGAACCGGCGAAAGAAACTCAGCGGGTTGTTTTTTTTGTCTTTTTTTAATGGATTATGTTCTGTTTACAAGAAAAAAAAATTGAAATAGCCATGCGGCGATCGTGTCATTCCCAAGGTGTGCTATCATCCATAAAATCATTAATTGTATAACCTTTCGCACACGAGCGTTCCTTTACAATATTTTTAAATTTAGCCACTGACACATTTTGAACGCTTTCTGCATTATGAATCACTCCGTCCAGTAGTGAAAACTTTATGAAAATCTGTTCGGTAGTTTTTGAGTTTATCGCATTCAGACAGACAGACGCGGCGGGAGGACCCTGTTTTATATTATGTAGTGACAAATTTGATGGAGTTGAAAGCTTTGCGATGTATGAAAGGGACTGGGAAGATATATGATTTCACTAATATTTAATATAGATAAATCAATTCAATCAACCGGATGACTTTAATAGTACCTTTTATCTTGGTTACTTGGAGTTTTATATGTAAGATAATTTTTTTTTAATTGTATAGTTAGGCGGATGGCATATGGGCCACCTGATGGTAAGTGGTAACCAACGCCCATAGATAATGGCACTGTTAAGAAATGTTAACAATCGCTTACATCAACAGTGAATATTTTGTATTACTGTTTCAGTTAAACAGTGATTGAGACAATGTATGTGAGTGTAACAGCATAAGCGATATCTTGAAACCTGTACTTGAAGCGATGCTTTAAATTGTTTACATTTTTTCTCTTCTCTTCTTACAATATATCTAATTAATTAAAAAAAATGAAAGTCGTGATGGCCCAATGACCCACATTTGTGTTTACGTGCACGTGTACAGCTTGCACGTGTCAAATATAAATATGCGTACACGTCAAACCGAATCGGAGTAGCGTGGTGCGATAAGCTCCAAACCATCGAAAAAGAGAGCTACACTCTCTTAGTAGGATATATGTAGGATGTGCAGTGATTAATGTATCGAAACCACATCAAATTCTCAAAACTGTGCTTAAATATACTCTGAGTATAATGGAGATAGCTATAAGTCACAGTTATATAATGAAGGTGAAATATTTGGTAATGAAATATCTTTACTTGGTGGAAGAGCTTTGTGCAAGCTCGTCTGGGTACGTACCACCCACTCATCAGATATTCTACCGCAAAACAGCAGTACTTGGTACTGTTGTGTTCTGGTTTGAAGGGTGAGTGAGCTAGTGTATTTACATACACAAGGGACATAACATCTTAGTTCCCAAGGTTGGTGGCGCATTGGCAATGTAAGCGACGGTTAACATCTCTTACACTGCCAATGTCTATGGGCGTTGTTGACCACTTACCATCAGGTGGCCCATATGCACGTCCGCCAAGCTATGCTATAAAAAATATATATAAATAAACATGTAATCTAAGAATATAGTTTATATTAATGCATAATAACTATTGAAATCATAATATTTACATATAAATATACTTGTAGTTAAAGTAACGTTAAGGCCAGCAACACCTCATGGGCGGTTGTAGTTACTTTCCATCAGGTGAGTCTCATGCTCGTTTGCCTTACCATTGCCATTACATAAAGAAAGTCTATTGTCGATATTGACCTCTTAACATCAACGTTTTAATGAAACTTATTTAACTGTATTTAATCTGTACTGAATCGTATCCGTAATTAACATTCAAAGACCAATTTAAAAATCCAGCAGACATTTTTCGTTTTATTAAATAATTAAACATGTAAACGTGTAATTAATCAAATTCGTATGTCGTTAAAATTAAAGATATTAAAATCGATTTGTTATCTGTTACAAAATCTTATTAAGTATTAAGGATAATTAGGTAATCTTTAATAATAGTCATGATGAACTTGCAAGAAAGATATAAGATAGACCCGTCTGGGTATTCACACACATCACATACGGCATTCCAGGTTAAAACATCTAAGATCGCGTAGCGGTGCATTGATATGGTAAGACTTGTTGGCACCACTATCTTTAGCCTGTTTATTTAATCTGTAAGAATATATGTGTTAGGAAGATGTTAAATCTTTAAAAGTACTAAATTGTCTATGGTTTCGTTTTAGGTTTTATTTATAATTCATCTCGTACTTGACTTGATCTAGCTTGATAAAAGACCGCATTTACTAAGATCTGGGGTCTAATTCAAACCCCAGGTTGCAAGGCCAATGTAAAGTTATTGGAGTTTTCTATTTTTATATTTCACTTGGTGGTAGACCTTTGTGCAAGCTCGCACTCATCTAATAATAATCTACCGCAAAACAGCAGTACTTGGTATTGTTGTGTTTCGGTTTGAAGGGTGAGTGAGACAGTGTAATTACAGGCACGAGGGACATAACATCTTAGTTCCCTGCGTTGGTGGTGCATTGGCGATGTAAGCGACGGTTAACATATCTTACAATGCCAATGTCTATGGGCGTTGGTTACCACTTACCATTTATAATTTATCTCGTGCTCAAAGTGTGAAAGAAATTATTTTGAGAAGACTTGCACGTGACTAATAACTAATTTCGTGATTTGGAGCAGTGAGGTGGAATCAGCTCAAAACCTTCTCATCAAAGTTGAAGGAGGCCTTAAGCCAACAATTAGATTAACAAGCTTTTACTCAACTACATAGTTACCGTTGTTAGCAACTATTTATAGCGTTGTTTTTTTCTGATACAACAAGTCATTAGGTAATAATCCTTCTATCTATGTATTAACGTATGAATACATAGATATGTATATATTTATCAGTAATTAAAACATAAACACAGACGTTGCAACGACCAGACTGAACTATTTGTTGATATGTAACTATGATATTATCATTTTGTTTATCACTAGATATTTCTAGTGTATATGATATAATAGTCGTTTAATGATTACTGTATATCTGCACGAGTTCTATGTTTACATAAGGAACAGAGATATTTTTGATCGCGCGACTCGTTTTCCCTTGAATATATGGCGCTCTGGTGAGGTACTGAGTATGTGTACATTTTTGTTTACCTCATTGGTTACAGACCAAGGCTAGCTCCCGAGGCCTTAGGTTCTAACCCAGGGACGGGAGATTGTCAAAAGTTTCATAGTTGTGTCAGTCTGGAAGTACACTACCATACTTCGGAAATCACGTCCGAACTATTTCAGATCGTGTCCGATTTGTCGTTCCATGGGATAGTGATTGGGAATAGAGAGTGCACTTGTATTTGCGCACAAACTTGTGCACTATATATCCCGCACAGATGGCTACTTAAGAATGTGAGCTGAGGTCTAAATCACTCACGAAGACATAATTTTAGGGTATTTATATGAAATAAATATGTATGAAGAATATTTTGCTACTTCGCACATTTCAGAGCGCATTTTTTTCCGTATGAAATGTTGTAGAAGTATTTTTTTTCTGACGCTACACATAATCAATGGCATATAACACAGTTTAAAAAGTTTCTTCTCATAGCATTTGAAGCATACAATGTTCTTACTGAAGTGTCAATAGCGCAATCGTTTATATAAAAGGTTAGATCTTGTCCCCATGGGCTGTTGTCATCCCCACTCCTAACAAGCTTTACCCTTTATTGGAGGGTTAAATAGGAATATCAGCAATTCCTGATAAAAATTGCTATTGTACCCATTACACATCATTTGTTATATAGATAATATAATAGTGATTTCAAAGATAAGATTTGATTTTTAAATCTTATCTTAACACAATACCTAAGTTTTACATGTAATATTATTTTAAGGGGAAATCGTTCTAGAAGCTTCTACTTATATATGCATATGTAGTATATAATTGTTCTCGTCTGCGTAAGTACCACTCATCAAGTGATTACCAACAAATCGCGACACTTAGTGTTATGTTCCGGTGTGAAATGTGAGAGAGAACTATAGGTCCAAGAGACGTAGCATCGTAGATTCTTAGGTTGGTGGTGTAATGAAGATGCATGGGTCTATATATCTTACAGGATTTATTTACATTAAAACTGTAAAAAATATTAACAATAGACCACGCCCAGTTAGGTCATAAAAGGATGATTTTTAACGCCTGAAGCATAACATAATATATATATAATCAAAAATTATCTTAGTAGTTGTTTTGATTTCTCTTTTTGTTTTTTCGCGTACCATCAACAATACAGAGACTTTTATTAACTAGCCCTATATATAAAATATACGCACTCGATGTTCACAATACACACGGTTAGACTTCCACACATGTACACACGGATCTGCATTCATACGCCACACACACACACACACAGACACACACACACAGACACAAATACATACACATATTTTTCACTTGATTACTTATTATTTTGGTTTTTCTTTTCTTAATTTCATTAAACAATCTATATTGCTTATTGTATAAATATTAAAGTGTTCGTCACTGCTATGTAATGTTTACCCATGTTGCGAGGGCACTGGCTCCTGAAGTACAAGTACTCTCCTAGTTCAGAAGTCAGAGTTTTATAAGTTTTGTGTTTCTCCTAAAACCAATGGTATTTGTAAAAATGTTAAAACTGTTTTTTTATAAGAGGCAATAAAGATTTATTATTATTATTATTATACTTTAATTATTCTTATAGATATTGCTTTAAGGCTTTATTTAGAATAAAAAAGAGCTTAAGTGAAATGTAAACAATAATTTCAATCAATCAAGTTTATCATGTAGTCTTCAATGTTGTAGAACGCCCAGCGGCCTATTTTCGTTTATCAAATCATAGTACTCGCATAGTACTATTCGACAATAAATCTATTATCGTCAAATAATTGTCGAAGATAATAAATTCATATTATAAATTATAAATTATTATGAATAATATGCGATTTACATTCAACTATTTTGAGTGATTGATATTTTGTGTGGTCCAGATCGAAAACTGCGTTTGGTCAACGTAAGCATTGTTTTATTGAGATATTAACTATAATATATATTCTTAATATGATCTAATTAGTTGGTGGTAGAGATTTAGTGTGATACCATAGATATTCGACATGACATGTTCCCAACGTTTGTGGCGTATTGGCGATGTACGATATGTTCTTACATCGCCAATGACTATAGATTGGTGACCTACTTATAATATTTAGCCCAGATTTTAATCATATTAAAATCGGATTTGCTGTCAAATAAGCATTTTTGAATTATAAACTAATTTTACAATATTGAACTTAATGTAAAGCTATCGAAAATAACCGCCCAGAAAGTCATAAGTTAGTTTATCCACCAATTTTCATAGACATCTTAATTGACGAGCAGGTTGGCGTGGTTGATAGATACTTGCCTTTCGCGCCGCAGGTCGTGGGTTCGATTCACACCCAGGACAGACATTTATGTGCATGAACATTACTGTTTGTCCTGAGTCTGGGTGTAATTATCTATATAAGTATGTATTGACAAAAGAAAAGTAGTACATGTAAGTATATCAGTTGTCTGGTTTCCTGATACGAGCTCTGCTTAGTTTAGGATCAGATGGCCTTGTGTGAATAATATCTCAGAATTTTTATCATATTATATATAATATTATATCTAGTAATGAGTCTTATTAATTAATTATTTTTTTATCAAAAATCCAATTCGGATAAGATAAAGATTACAGAGTATCTAATGGTGAATTAATTCCTTGGATTTTTTATAATCTTTTCAAGAAGTGATGTATCATTTAGATAAAGTATTTGGTTTTTAACATGATACAGTTTCCAGTGTACGCCCGTGGGGAGAAATTCCGCATGTTAGGTAAGGTAGGTTTTATAAAATGGAAGCCTCTGCTCTTCCTCGGGGCTCAAGCTTGGTTCATATCAAATTTCATCATAATTGGTTCAGTGTTCAAGCGAAATAGACAGTCAGTCTCCAGCGTTTATATATTAGCACATTATTCAATTTGATGTGGATGAAGCGATTTTAATATTGCAAGTCCTTACCAACAGAGAGTAAATTGTGAAACATTTAACTAATACCAAAATATTTCCCACAAAATTTGCAGGTTGCTCAAGGTTGCAAGCTTGTCATATTATATCTTGGAATAATCAGGACACTTAAGTATTAATTTCGTTAGCTGCAAAATTTAAGTATTCCATCCCTTTTAACCTTTTGTAGTGATAGATCCCCTTTATGCTTTTAATTACTGGAGCAAAAAGCAGTGCAATGCTGTTGAGCAAATTAAGTTTTGATGGGAACCGCATTAATCTGACTTGATTAGAATTAGACTTCGAATGAGTGTCCGAGTGCATTCCACGCCAGATACGCTATACCATTTGTAATTCGTTAGTCAAACCGCATCTACTTTAAAACCAAACAAGACGATCTCTGAATACTACAAAATAAAATTGGCAAAATATTATTCCGTTACAATTTTTTTAACACCAACCTCACAAATATATATATAGAAGGCGAATTAATGACCATTAACCAATTATAAATTTACAATACATGCATTCTTGTAAGAAAAATGTAAAGCAGCTCACTCTATACCAGCCTATTATTTATGACGTTGAAGTCACTTAGTTTTACCGAAAACCAGAGCCCAGCTCGGGAAAAACATGTTTACCTATGACTGGTGCACAGTTTTAAAATAAATTGCCGTTTTACAATAAATTCAAAACTACCCACTTTAGAAGTAAATACATTAAATGATTAAATAAAAAAATAATAAATTACGCTCACCTGGTTTTACTTTAATTTTATTGTTTCCATGTAAGTGACATTGTGTATTTTTATGGAAAATAAAGATCTTTAAACCTAATTAACTAATTTGCCATATTTGATCAAATAATTTCTTCACGCCTTGACCTTCTATTGTCTGTTAGCAAAGCAAATCTCTGACCTGACCGACCTTTAAGAAATTATGTAAAATATCAGAGCTTTTGAAGCCACATGTAAAATCTTTCGATATCGCTAATAAATGAACAAACAGTTTTAAAATTGACCTTTGAATTAGATAAATATGTAGGACAATTGGTCAACAGAGATATGGGATAGAAAGAGATAAAATTGTTATCACCTCAGGACACCTTTTGCTAGGTGGTAGGGCTTTGTGCAAAACTATCTGGGTAGGTACCGCCCACTCTTTATATATTCTACCCCTTAATAGCAATACTTAGTTGTTGCATTCTGTCTGAGGGTTAAGTGAGGCAGTGTAACTACAGACAGGTACATAACATTTTAATTTCCAAAGTTAGTGGCGTATTGGCGATATAAGGGATGGTTAATATTTCTTACATCACCAACGTTTTTGGCGGTAATGACCATTTACCATCAGATGTCTCAATTACCCGTCAGCCTACCTATAACATAAAAATAAACACGAAGGCTTCCTCCTTTTATAAGAAGAAAGCTTAGAGCTCAGATCACCACGCCTATAATCAACGTACAAGCTTTCAACACCATTCTTCACGCCATTTCGGCTTAGTGCCTTCAAGATAAGACAAGCACAATTGACGATAGTTTCACAATCATTCTATCACAAGCTAGCGTCACAGCTGACCCAATATTATTTACAATGGTTCATATTGAAAACAAAACTGACCTAAATATCTAACTTATCAATCCCATTGTTTTATCAATTGTAATAAATTTGATTGATTAAGTAATTGTTTGGACAAACATCATCTACTTGTGACAATATTGTTATATTCGTAAATCATTCGAGGGTATTTATGTTATATGTGTTTATTATAAATGCTTTAACTGTGTGGTTTGATTAGGACAATTAAGACATGGTGAGCAGTTCTTCTGGTGAGAAAATCTATTATTTGCTGTTGTATATCTTCATTGTACGCAAATGATCATATAAGTAAACTAATGTATTTTTTATACATGTGGTTATCACAGTTTGTAGTTTATTGACATCGGCATTCTTGCAAACACTAAAAACAAGGAAAGTCTCGTATCTGGGACACGTCATAAGACATACCAGATATGAGTTATTACAACTTATAATGATGGGCAAGATTTCAGGAAAAAGAAGTGTTGGGCGTAGGAAGAAATCGTGTATACGTAACATCAGAGAGTGGACAGGGATCGCAAATGCGTCAAAATTGTTCCGGCTAGCAAGAGACAGAGCGGAGTGTGCGAAGCTGACAGCCAACCTTCACTAGTTGGAGAGGCACTGGAAGAGAGAGAGAGACATCGGCATTGTAAGAAATATTAACTATCCCTTACAAGGTCACAAACTTTGAGAACTAAGATATTATGTACCTATCTGTGGTTACACGGGCTTACTCAAAGTTGAAAACGGAAGATAGCATTACTAACTACTGCAGTGTTGCGGTAGAATATCTGATGTGTGGGTGATACCTAAAGGGTAAACCTGAAGGGTGGTTGCACAAAGTCATACCTTGTAAAGTATACAAAAGTGAACCCAAGATGCAAGTCATTTCTTGCAGACAGCCTTTCAGATGCTGAGAGAAGGATTAAAAATTAAAATGCACCTACAAATTTAATAAACTCTCACAATACGAATCCAATCTCTAGTACTCCGGATCATGACCGTTTTAAAGCTCTAGAAGGCTCCTTTATTAATAATAATATAATATAATAATATCAAGGGGACATTATTCACACAAGGCCATCTGATCCCAAACTAAGCAGAGCTTGTACTATGGAAACCAGACAACTGACATACTACATATACTACTTTTCTATTGTAAAAACATACTTAAATAGATAATTACACCCAGACTCATGACAAACAGATATGTTCATGCACACAAATGTCTGTCCTGGGTGGAAATCGAACCCACGCCAACCGGCTCGTCAAAAAAAGGTTCATAACATAACAACGGGTATCAACGTTTAATGAGCGTACCTGAATTCAGTGGTATGTACCATTTTGTAGGATATTATAGACACGGTCGTAAAGTCAGTAGATCTAAAGTTGTCAGAGATTTACAATTTTGCGTATTAAATCCTGACGATCAGTCTTATGCCAAAAAATCATTGGCTAAATAAGGCTAATTAGTAACAGCATAGAATAATAAAAGCATAGAATTGGTGGAATATAAAATGTTTGATATTGCAGTCATTTATAACGATTATACAAAATCATATGTTAGTTTAAGCAGCTGGTCATTAAGTTTAACGTTATTGTTAATGGATCGCATCATATCTTCTAGATAACATTACATATAATAAGTGACGTAATAGTGACCACTGGGGTAAGAACGTGTGAATCTAAGCCGATGATCGTGGATTCAAACCCGGGCAAGCACCACTGAATTTCATGTGCTTAATTTGTGATTATAATTCATATCGTGCTTGACGGTGAAGGAAAACATCGTGTCGAAACCGGCATGAGTCAAATTTCACTGAAATTCTGTCACATGTGTATTCCACCAACCCGCATTGGAGCAGCATGGTGGTATAAGCCCCATCTTCTTCTCAAAAGGAGAAGAGGCCCAGCCCAGCTAACTGTTAAAATTCTTATATTTTTACATTCTTTTTACTTTTTAGTTCGTTTGTCAGAGTATCATCATAATTAGTTATTTATTTAATTGTGTATTTCATGATATAAGATAATAATTTGTTGAAATATTTTTCCTTATATTTAATTGGTTATGTGCGTTTTGTTTATAGTTATGTGCTAATATATTTTTATCTAAATAAGTATTATACTTAAACGGGTTTCGGCCGTGATGATAAACTGGATCGTGTTTTCCAAAATTGTTCGATCCCACAGAGACAATAATAAACGTGATAAAGATTTAAACGAGAAAATCGATGCATATTAAAATAATGTTATTGAATATATTTAAAATAATATAAATAACGTTATAGTTATAGAGATATATCGTTTAACAAGTTTATATAACTAATAATGTTATTTTCTTTCAAATATTAATAACTTATATTAGAGTTACTGTGTGCTGGAATATTTCTGCACGAAATGGTTCAAATAATAATAATATATTGAATTGAAAAAAAACCTGTGCACATTATATCATTGTGCACGAGTGTGTAATTACCAGTGTTTGCCGTATGGTCATCATCATGGTTTTGACTTTATTTTCAACTCTCACTTCCATTTTTTTTATTGATAAAATTTCTGTTGCTTGATAGAAGTATACCAAATTGATCAAAAAATTAATTCTCATTTTAAAAATAATTATTCAAAAATAAAACTATTTTCTTAATAGATATATTAACAAAAAAACCATTTGGAGGTGCTGGGATTTGAACCCAGGACTTTCAGCATGCGAAGCAGACACTCTACCACTGAGTTACACCCCCTGTACGCCTTTTATTGAAATTGGGGCCCATGTTTTTAGTACATATTTCATAATATCGAAATGCCTTAAAATCCTGCAGACATACCCATCAATGCACACTAGTCTGGAGGAGCATATATGTTACTCTTTCAAGGAATTTAACTGACACACATTCCGAGTCAATGAAGAAGTCATCATTCAATTTTTTGATCCTGAAACGTATATTGTGCCTTACCAGTAAACATGCGGGCACATTAATATAAATTAAATATGAGAAACAAAGGCACGGACAACATGTATGTATAGACACAAATACAAGAAAATACAAAACTATTACTGAAGAAAATTACACTAAATGTAGGAGTAAGGCTGTATAATAAATTACCTTACGATATAAAATAGACCCAGTTCATTATTAAAAAAAAAAACTAAAACACAACATCTTAAAATATATTTCTAGATTTGAATGAAAATGCAATTTGACGTCACCGACTAATTAACAAACATGTATTTCTAAATTGTTATTAATATAAATATTCAGGTGTAAAAGACACAGCAAGAGTATATAGATACTCAGTACTTATAATATATATTGATTTTTTTTATAGCATCGGTAGGCGGACGAGCCTATGGACCACCTGATGGAAAGTGGTCACCAACGCCCATAGACATTGGCATTGTAAGAGATGTTAACCATCGCTTACATCGCCAATGCGCAACCAGCCTTGGTAACTAAGATGTTATCTCCCTTGTGCTTGTAATTACACTGGCTCATTCACCCTTCAAACCGGAACACAACAATACCAAGTACTGCTGTTTTTCGGTAGAATATCTGATGAATGAGTACCTACCCAGACGAGCTTGCACAAAGCACTACCACCGAGTAAATATATAATACCAAGTTGATAAAATTGTAAACCTTACTTACTTGACTTACCTTACTTACTTGACTTACCTTACTTACTTGACTTATCTTCTAAACCTAAACGATATGTTATAGTATACTCACTTTTTTTCCTCTACCCTCAACATTGTTAAATTGTGATTCTAACAAATAAGTTGAATTCATCACGAGTAGGTACTAATACTATAGTACGACATATGTGTATAATGTTTTATTATCAACCTGTATATCTCATATTAAGTGAATTGTATTCTTATTGGGGAATTAATGCCTTTGACCGTAAATATTCTGATTAATTTATGTAATTTGTTCACAGAAAAACGGTGTCGTTACGCTTCTTATATTGACGTGTATAGCGTCTGTCATTAGAGAATCGAATGCGCGACCACCCTGGCTGGCGCCTGGTAGCGGCGTGTTCACTGAATCAGCGGAATGTCATACAGATGTAAGTTAAGATATATTCAGCTTGATAACATGATTCAATATAGAATTGGTATAGTCAAAAATAAACGAATTAATCTGAAAGAAGTAAGAACCGAGGAACGAAATACAACGGAAATATTATTTTCTTGACAATATATTCATAACATTACATTTTAATTTAAACAACTTGGAGTGTGTCTTTAAAAATGTAATATATCTCAAGAGAGATTAGCCAACTGCGCAGGACATATTATAGTGCACAAGTGTGTGCGCAAACATAGGTGCACTCTCTATTCCCTAACTCTCATAACCCGATGGAATGGCAATCCGACACGACCGGAAAGAGTTCAGGCGCAGGACCAATGGCTTTACGTGCTTTCCGTGACACGGGAGTGTACACACTTCCAAATTTTGGACAGAAAATCTCAATAACATTTTATTGGCCGTACCTGGGATTTGAGTCCAGTTCTACGGCCTACGGTCTGCGGCCTTACACTAGTACCTAGACCAACGAGGCGGTCAAAATTATAGTATGTATTCAGTGTATAAATAATTGATGATACCTTATACATATAAATGTTGTTAATATCTCTCAGTCGTCGATATTTACTTTGAATCGATTAAATATTTAGTCAACTTATCAAACTTCATCGAAGCTTAGGAAATGTTTTTATTTATATGCCGAGCCGAGATGGCCCAGTGGTAAGAACGCATGAATCTTAACCGATGATCGTGGGTTCAAACCCGGGCAAGCACCACTGAATTTCGTGTGCTTAATTTGTAATTATAATTCATCTCGTGCTTGACGGTGAAGAAAAACATCGTGAGGAAACCTGCATGTGTCAAATTTCACAGAATTTCTATCACATGTGTATTCCACCAACCCGCAGCATGGTGGAATACGCTTCTAACCTTCTCCTCAAAAAATGAGAAGAGGCTTTAGCTCAGCAGAGGGACATTCACAGGCCGTTACTGTATATGAAGAGAGCCCAGTATGGCCCAGTATTATTCTGTAAGATCAAACTCAAGTCCCCCTGCAGAAGACGGTCGTAAAACGTCAGAATGTGACACGCGATTTTGACCATAATAATTATGATATTTCTAGAATACACGAATCAAAATAGTATATCACTATAAGCTGATTGTCAATATTTCACGGGTGTAACGAAGTGGGTTCTTACAGAATAGCACAGCTGGATCGAATTTATCTTTTAAAGATTTATCATAACCGCATTTTATTTCCAGGACGAGCTCCTAGATCTATGCCAGAGATGTGCCAAGCTGACAAAGTCTAAACTAGCGTACCCAGCCTGTTGCTCCACAGATTTACAAGCTAGAAAGTGGTGTTCAGACTATGTATACTTCGGAAGAGGTCAATACGACTTTTACTTAATTTGAAACATACCTAAGCTATCTAAGGAACTAGACATTTAAGGGATCGAACACACTAGCGCGATCAAGATAGGTGATAGAAGCTTTTGATATTGTAGAGACGAAGATGTAGCTGATGCTTTATAAATACCGAATTACGATTCCTCGCGCAAGTATGTTCCATCCTTAAGGCTGCTAGAGTCACCCAAAGATATTTTTTGGAACTATTTTGTCGAATTATTTTTTAATGATTGTATATACTATGTATAGATTAATTATTATAATAATAAACAAACAAACACACACGCAGAAGTGCACACACAATCACGTGACTCTAAAATTGTACATTACTTTTCCCTTGACGCAATTATATTATAGTATTCTGTTTATTTGTTTGTTACGCTTAACTACTTACCCGATCATGACATTTAGCATACACTTCTCAGGGGTAGGATACATATCCCTCACTCACAGGAATCTACGGGCAGAAACTAGTTTTAAATAAAGCACGTAAAGCCGTTGGTGCGCTTGAACTCTTTCTGGTCGGGTCGGATTGCCATCCCATGACTAAGTTTATTAGTCTTAAAATGAATTAATCTTTTGGGTTTAATGATGTCGAGATAAATTAGAGCCTCTTTTCAACCTTGGCTTATAGTTGCATTGATAGTCACCCAAGAGAAATTTCAGGACACATTCTGATATTTCACGATAATTCAAGGTTGCGTTTCGTAATTTTTCTCACAGAATAGCTGCACATATTTAAAATTTAAAGTTATGTAATTGAATATTATTATATTACAAAATTTCGCTTTATGTAATAATAATAACGTATGTTAATTTTATGTAAAAATAACTTTAAATAAGTTTTAGTAAATTAAAAGCATGACTGTGATATTGTTAACTTAAGTTTTCTCTTAAATAAATGTTTTAATAGTAATGCTTATTTTTTGTATCCTTGTTATAGATTGTAAAGTTGTGTCTATGTTGTAACAGCCTGTGAATGTCCCACTGCTGAGCTAAGGCCTCCTCTCCTCGTTTTGAGGAGATGGTTTGGAGCTTATTCCTCCACACTGCTCCAATGCGGGTTGGTGGAATACACATGTGACAGAATTTCAGTTTAATTTGACACATGCAGGCTTCCTCACGATGTTTTCCTTCACCGTCATGCCCGGGCTTGAACCCACGATCATCGGTTACGATTCACGCGTTCTTACCACTGGGCCATCTCGGCATATTTTTCTATATCTATACTTATTGGTATATTAATAATATTTTATGAAGAAAAAAGATTAGAATTTTTTTGTATCTGAAGGAACAAACACAAGTTAATTACTCCCGTTATTCGACTGCATAGAGTCAATAACTCTTTTGTGGGGCAAATATATAGGTTCTACAACAGGGTCCCAGAAAACGATCAAAATGCCTCAGTTGTTAAACTAAAAAAAAGAAGAGGAACGCTAGTGATAGCACACCTTAGGAATGACATAAAAAAAATCAACCCGCTGAGTTTCTTTCGCCGGTTCTTCTCAGGGCTGGGTATTTCTTTTCCGAACCGGTGGTAGTTTATAGTTTGACAATCAATAAGAAAGTGTAATACTTCACTAAACTCAAAAGCTACTAAACCGATTTTAAAAAATATTTCACCTACAGAAAGCTAAATTGTCAGTGAGTAACATAAGCGGCATTTTATTTTCACGAAAATTTCGAAAATGGATCCCAAGATATCGGAACGTCTGTCTGGGGGTTTGCTTATTGGCCACCGGAGTGGCCGTAAATATGTTGATCTGTATATAAGGATATCATTATTAATATTATTATGCAAAAGAAAGAGTGTGGGGGTCAGCACAGACCCCTGGGGGATCCCAGCATTCACTACATGGAATTGTGAAGTGCAACCATCAACTAAAACGCGAACGCTACGCTTGTGTAGGAAGCTGGAAATCCAGGTGCAGAGCTGAGCTGGCAGACCGTATTCTTTATTATACATAATATATTTAGATTACATTGAATATATTTTTTAAATATAATACAATATAACTTTATTATTTAAATACTTATACTTCTTGAAGTTTTTGTTTCTGTTCATTGTGGATTGACTTTATAAAAAATATTTTAAATGGAACTAATAAAGCAAATAGTCATTTTTAAATAAAATTTCGAACAAAAAATAAAAGACGATCTACTTAAAAAACGGATCGGGTCCTAAAAATAAAACAATATAACAAAATCCATAAATTATTTATTAATACTATCTGACAATATTTTAACAAGTTTCATTATGTACAAAATCTGTTACGTTTTTATTTTCACCTAGATTCGCAGTGCGGATTGAATTTGACATTTATTTATTAAAATTTAAATCTAGAATAATCTTTAATTTAAAATTATATTCAACTGGAATTAATCTTTTTTATTTGAATTTACATTTCGAACAGTTTTTTTTTTAAATTGTCGAATTCAATCCGTTTCTCTTAATACTTATCAACTAGTGTGCTGTGTTTTAATAAACCACTGTTAAAATTGAAAATGGAACCAAACATACAAATGTTGTTAAAAAAACAATAACGATACCAAAAAAGTATAAACATGTACAAAAATTCCACTTACATTTTTATTTACATTAGTATAATAAATAAAATAAAAAATGTTAAGTCTCACAAAATGTTCAAACCGAACAAAATTAGGTTAAAACTAAAATGAAGAATCTCTATCAGAAAACATGCCAGAACTCTGTATGATAGAGTTTCAGAATTAATTTCAAATTTCGAACTGTACAAACATGTATACACACATTCTTTGTGTACTTAAAAAAAACTACTATGTACGAATATTTAAAAAAAAAATTAAAAAAGTATTGTAATTGTTTTTCTGATAGAGATTTAAGTAACTTATTTCAACAGTAAATTAACAAAAATTCAAAGCGATCATAAAAATAAATGCCGATTACACTACGGGCCATTATTTCGTATAAACGCGTCCGTGAACACATCTACGTTCCGTTGCGCGACTATCGCGCCGACTCTACTTATGAGATAGAAACTTTTAACTATACGTTTAAGTATATTTTACACTAAAGTTTTTACAGAAATGGGTTTAGCTAAACTCAACTAGGTTTTCAGAATTCCCGTTTGGACGGACGGTGATCAAACTAGCGGTGTTTCCTACATAAGCTTTCCTACGCTGGTGGGGTATTTGTAAGTTAGAGATGTGATTAAGAAAAAACAAAAAAACAAAATTGAGTTACTAAAAATGAGTCATCCTAGTTTAAAGCTAATTCAACCTAAAAATCTTAAATAAAAAATTTGAAAATTGATTATATATTTTTTAATCCACATCTTTAAGTTACAAAGTTAAAAATGAAAATTCACTACACATTTGTGTTATAAACAAAACAATAATTCAAATTATGTGTCGTTTCTTGGAATTATGTGACATTAAAGTATATGAGAAAACTACATTATTTACAACACCGAGTGATCTGTACATAGTGGGGTCATATCTTTCTTTGTTGATTCAATATTCGTTTATGAACAGTTTTGAGACATTCAAATCATCATTTCCAGGGGACAATTCTACTAATATATAACGATTACGATACGTTCCCGATTCGATTCCAATCCAACTTTGACAATTATATATTTATTCAGATCGGACCGAACCATAAGACGTTAACATATACCGTTGTGTCAAACCCAAACATAATTGTTAACTTCTATGTCAATGGTCGATAATTAAATTAAGAAATAGGAAAACGGATAAACTGCAGCGATTACGATTTCGATTCGATTGCGATAAAATGACAATTTGTTAGTAGAATTGGCCTCAGAATTTCGTTTAGGAAAAATGTGTTTGAAATAATTTTGCATTATTATTTAAACAATCGAAGAATAAGTATTATAAATAATTAGTTTTGATTTGTTGGTCAAGAAGTTAATTAAAAATAAAATAACATTAGTTCGTAGTTAAATACCAAAATTGTAGCTACCTAATATTTGACTAATTATCAATTTAACACATAAATTTTCCAGACGTTTAATATGATTAATTTGTTATAAAGATCATAGCATGTCATCTTCGGGATGTTCTCTCTCGTAAGCTTCCTGTAATTTCTGCTGGTCTTTTACTTTTTTCATTTGGGCGTAAATTGAAGCTGCCTTGTAGTTGATTGGCCCGTAATCTTTCATGTCAGCATCTGCGTATATGAACTGATCTTCTATTCGGAAAGGCTGTAAAAATATATACATTATGGATTATTGATTATAATAAAATAGCTGGACCATTTCTGTGTCACGGAGTGTAGTCTGAGCATGTATGAAACGTTGCTGAACTGCTTAGTTAACACTGATTTCACTCTTTCAAAGAGGAAGACATAACAGTAATTAATTAATCTTTCGCTTAATAACTTTTATAAGTAGAGCCGCTAAAACTTAAGTTTGAAGTACCACCTGATGGTAAGTGGTTCTCCACTTGTCACTAGTAAAAATGAGTATTAAAGACGTTATGCCCCTTGTACGTGTATACTGATTCACTATTATTGATGACTAAAGTACATCGTAAGTTAAAGAACAAATCCACTTTTATTTATTTTTTATTATTATATGTATAGATGACGTCATACTCGGCTACAAGGCGTTACTTCTAGGTCACATTGAAATGGCTGGAATAAATTTAAACAAACCTAAGATTCACACATTTCATGCGACTTGCGATATTATATACGAATACTTCTCGCTAAATATTTTCCTATTTCTAATAAAACACTATTCATAAATCCACAATACATACGCATACCGCAGATTATTTTAAATCTCGACCAATGATGGCAAGTCATTGGAAGATCAAATTTGTTTATTTATCTTTACTCGTCTTGCCGTTGGAATGGACCATACAATTACACTGGGAAAATTTCATTAATAGAAGTAACATACAACTTTTTTCGAAATTTCAACTTTAAGCAGTGGTTTTAAAGTTGAAATTTGGAAACAAAGTTTTCTCTAGCGGATGCTCACGTTATAAAATATTCCCAAGAAAATTTCTCCAAGCTTTCTAGACTCAGAAGTTTTGGCTGTGTTTATAGTCAGGACATGTGATTTTATAAGTATAGATTTTTTAAATCTTCAAAGTAATTCTGATATGCGTCTCTTATTCAGCAGAATTTTCTTTGTAATTAGTTATACAGTTGATTATGATATTTAAACAATTCAATTATTAAAATTTGAGAAGGAATAAATTATTTGTTAGGGCTTATATATTGATATTTTATACAGAAAGACAGGAGTAATTTGTAATATTATTAATTATAATATTAATATTGAATACGGATGAACTTTCATTTCCGCTAATATTAAAAATGTAAAAAGTTTTATATAAAGTTTAAAAAAAAAATTAAATAATTAGCACATAAAAAATTAATACATATTCAATATTATATAATGTCAGTCAGAATATCAGAATTAAAATAACATATTATATTTATAATATTTTTGAAAACGATATATTAGTACCACTCCGCGAAGCTATATGATTAAGAATACATATATAATATATAAAGTTAAAGATACAGCTGCTATAGCGTTAGTTACTATTAGAGAATGATTAAAAAATTACCTTTTTTTTAAAAAATGTACGTGTCGCTCTTGGCAAAGCGTTCCTATAAACAGAAAGACAAATGTCACGTCACAATTTACATGCTTAGCTATTAATAATTTTAAAAGAATATTCCTATTTCCCCCCTAATGTTAAGTTAAGTTGAGTGGGGACGACAAACCGAATTGATAAGAACCTAAAATTTTAACATCGCCACATGACTTATAAACGTAACGCCATAAAGAATGTCCTAAAGTTTAGCAAAGCAAGTGATCATTTTCCATAAGAGTGACAAATATTTTAATATCATCAAATATCACAATAAAGTACTATTCGCAAATTATGACTTTATGAAAAACAAGTACTTTGCAAATGTACTGACAGTTGATTTTTAATGTTCTAAGGTTTTATTTAAGACGAAAAAACATCTTCACAAAAACTTACAAATGAGAAATCACAAATTTTAAAGTTAAATTTCCAAATAAAACTTACAGTAAACGATAAAACTTTCACAAGAAATACGAGATTAGTGTGAACATTATTGCGCCAGAAGCGATAAGGACTGGATTTAAAATCATGCATTCGTTTGTACTTAAGAATAACTAAATTAAAAAAAAATCTGCTGAACGACAGACGAGATTCATTAATTTTTAATTTGAGATTCTTTATAATTTTCAACTAAATTTAAACTAAGTTAAACGGATTTAATACAATTCTCATTAGTTAAATTGTTAGTTAGTATAACTGATCAAATCATTGACTCACCTCTAAACGTCGATTTCATTGAACTTCAGAGTCGCATAGTCGCTTCTCTGTTGACTACTTTTTCTTTGGCTACTCGATACGTTACTCTTATGACTACTGTTAGTATCTTTATTAGGATTATCGACGTTACCTATAGTATACGTATCGTATAAATGTCTATTTGAATTGACTGTATTCTTAAATTTTAAATTATGATTACCTAAAGCTAAATCTGCGTAAACTAATTTTTTATGTTTAGGCCGTTCGTCTTTTGTGCCCACTGTGTTAAAGTTTGTGTTGTAACTGTGTTCGGGACCTAAGTTTCTCGTTGAATTTGATATGTAGTTCCCTTTGAGTAGTTGCAAATATGATTTCCTTTCTGAATCGTTGTAGTCCGGTTCCGGGTAGTTAGGTTTCTCGTAGTTATCATATACTCCTACGCATGACAGTTTTTCTCTTAGGCTTTCGGACTTTTTTAATCTATTTAATTTCTGACTATGCTTTTCTCGGGTTCTGTTTAGTGTTTTCGTGTAATATTGAGTTTCAGGGGGCTGGTATATCATTGGACCTATCGTGTTGTTGTAGGAGCGCTCTTGGTCTACGGGAATTCTTTTATCTACTCTTATAGGTTGAAAATAGCAAAAGCTGTGATGTTTTTGTAATGGTATTTGGAAATTTTTCTTATTTTTTCCTTTCGAACTAAGATTTGTGAAATGATTTCTTTTCTGAAGATATTGCTGCTGTAGTATATTAGTATTCTGGAAATGAGAGGTTAGTTATGTTAGTATGTTAAACAACAAGTATGTTATATGAAGTGATAAATGAAAGAAAAATGAAAACATACAAAGCGCTTATACCTGAACGATCTCACTATCATTTGGTAAGCTAATTTGTACAGAATTACTACGTTTCACTATAGTTCTTTTTGGTATCGGTTTTTCAGATAATTTTGGTATTTGTAAAGTTTTATTTGGTACTATCACTTGTTTTTTTGGTACTTTAGCTCGGTTCATCCCTTGCTCATTTAACTGACTTACGACAGACTTGACCAACGACGTAGACGGTAGCATAATTGGCGTTGTCCTTTTAGGGGTAGCTCCAATAATGTTGGGCTTTGTTAGATTTTTATCTTTATCTGTTCCTTCTTGATCTTCTGGATTCAATCTGCTTGGATTCTCATCAGTTATATTTTTCAGGCTAAGCGTTCTCTTTGGAATGGTTAAAGCATTTTTATTTTCATTTCTTTGAATTCTTGGCTTTGACACGTTTTCTTCTGATTTTGATGGTCTCATAGGTGCGTCCACTGTATCGAGTGATTTAGTATAACCAGTTTTTATTAGTGGCATCGATAAATTGACATATACATGATCAGATTTCGATGGAAATTTTAATGGTGACAGTTTAGTTCTCGGAGCTGGGATGGGTCTATTTAAAGATGAAGTTGAATCGCTTATTTGATTCATACTCTCCTCGCAAATTTGAATAGAGTCTGTGAGGTTTTCAAAATGTTCTACGCCACTAATATTAGAATTGATTTTAAGTAGGGAAGGAAAATTTTCATAAATATTATCTTCGGTGTCTATTTTATCATTGTCTGAATCTGAAGTGTTTTTGTTATTGTTGATTTCAGTGAAATTTTCTCCATATTCTGTATTAGGATAAAATCTTTCTATATTCCTCTTTCTTACGATTCTCATTGACTGAAACTTAGGTGGTTTCGATTTTAAATTTCTAGTGTTCAATGAGCTAAATTTTTTTGTATCGTGTTCAATTGTTTCCTCTTCTATCGTTGGAAACTGCTTCAAATACGATGATGGCATCGGTGGTAAGTATGGATTTAGTAATACTGTCTGGTGCAAGGGATACATTTGCTGTATCGGTGATAGTACTGGTATTCCATACTGATATTGCGAATTGGAAGGGCTTATAGGATAACTTATTGAATTCTGTACGAATGGTGGACATACGATTCGTGGTGCAAATGACGGATTCGTAGTCAATTGTTTTTGTAAAGCTTCGATCCCTTTCGTTCGTCTTTGGTTAGTTTCTACAACTCTAGGTTGGATCGCTTGTACAGGCTGTTATTCATGCCAAAACAAAACATGTAAAAGAAAACAAATGCAAATTAATAGAAAAAGCAGAAAACAAAATAATTTTACATCACACAACGTTTAACATTAAAACGATGAGTTAATAAATTAAAAAAATGTATAATTACGAAACAAAAAAAGAGTTCTTAGTATAAGAAAGAAAGAAAAAATATTTACGTATATTCTTGACTTTTAGCTCTTACTTTTATTATTAGACATAACAGTCTAATCATCACAAATTTAAAAAGTGATTAACAAGCGAAACTTTTTCTTTCTTATATTTTGTTGTTCTCAATTCAAAAAATCTGTTGATTTGACAATTTTTCTTAACTCACTTTATTAGGAGGTTGCTGGAGACCGTGGAACGGCAGGTTCTCGTAGAGACCGGGGTTGTCCGTTCCTAGGTTACCGTTTGCTGCATTATCTACGCCATTCGTAGGTGGGCCTGAAATTTTAAGAAAAATCTATAAATAAAGAACTATGCTTCATTTATAGCTTTAGATAGGGGTTTTTAATCAAGTATTCAAAAGCTGGGATCTTCTTTGTTAATACTAAAAAATACTTGTATAATACTTTTTTGACATTTATTAATTCTGTGCATACACACAAAATAGTATCATATCATAATTGTTTAAATATTCAACATTTGACTCAAGCACAAAATAAAATAACTATTACGTTAAGTAAAGCGTGATAAAACGTGCATTTACTCACTGTCGCCGGGTTTCTTTCGTTTTCTTGTGATTCTCGGTGGTTCTTTAATCGGTTCAGTTTTATTATTCGTTGTGCAAATTCTATCAGGTCTTTTAAACGATACAACTAAAAACATGCCATCAATCAAAACGATCAACAAATAATAACAAAGGCAAAACACATAAGCAATATAAAGAACAGGTTAAGTCATGCATATTAAAATATTCTGTTTAAGTATATCTGTGCGTTTATTTAGAACCAAAATAAACTTTAGTTGTGATTGAAATTGAAAGTGAAGAAAGCGGTGCGTTAAATATATTCTGAAAGTGATGTGTAATCATGTATGAGATGATATTTGTAAGTATGAAACAAGAAAATAAATGTTAAAATCATAAACGAAATATGCCTAATAAAGAAATAAAAATTAAATAATTGTTCTCATTGTTCAATTTAAATATAATCTCACACGTCCGTGATGAATAAACCGTTAAATCATTGATATCTACCTCCTTCAGTGACAATCACGTTTGGTGTTTCACTAAGAAAAAAAGATCGAATACTTCTTTTAGGTCCACAGCTTTTGTTTAAAGTTACTAGTGATACGGCTCTTTTATTTGATTTATTAATTTTCTTATATTTTCCACTTTCATCGTCAGAAGAATCACTTTTGCGTCTTAAGGTTTTTAAAATTCCTGTAACGACATTCTGTGTATTTTTTCTAGGTTTCCCAGCCTTTTTAGAATACTCTGGCTTAGGTGTTACCCTGTTTTCTTCATTTCTATTTCTTTCTAATAATCCCAAGTTAGTTTCTTCAGTGTTATTATCTGTTTGCGTTCTATTATGTAATCTCGCTTGATTTTTTGGACTAAGCGTATGATTAGAATTGACATGTACTAAAACACCTGGTTTCAAAGGCCATTTATTTGGCGTCACTACAGTTTGAACCTTATTTGTATCAATTTTAGGTTCAGACTTCTGATTTTCAGAATTTTCTATTTCGGTGTCTTTGTTAGCCTGAATAGTTTCGTCATTTGATTCTGATTGTATGACGCTAGCTTGTAAATTATTTGATCTTTCGTTGATTGACATTTCTAAGTTATGAGGGTAACTCTGTGGTTCGACTAATCTAGTTCTATCTGGTGATTTGGTATTGAATGATAAATTTAAACGCGGTGATAAAGCGGGTAAAGCTTGCGATATAATAGATTGAGCTATAGATACTTCGTTTAGACAGCTACCATCCGGACTGTTTAAAAAAAAACATAAAAACAAAATCTTGTTAGGGTGTTGGAGATGATATACTATGATATGGTAAATTAAGGCATAAAAATATTTACTACTGTATTCTGGCTTTACAAAAATCTATAATAAAAAGATTTATTTGTAAAAGTCGTTCTAATTTAAAACGTTTCAGTAAAGATCTGAATCAGAATACAGAAATAATAAACGAAAATAATCGTATTATTTATATAAAACATTTATGTATTGATGATAATATATTTATAATGAAAATACATACCATACAATAAATAGATAAATAGTTAGAAAATAAATAGTACGAAGAAAATACATAAATAAAAACAAGAAGAATGCTTTCCGAAATCTCCATGCAGTGATAAAACTTTTCAATTAAACTACATTCATTTTTATATCTACAAAAACACACAATTCCCATGAAACACGAAAAGGCTGTAATGCAATAGTTCGAAATAAACATAGCTGTAAACAATAAGAAAGCATTCTCCATCTATGAAGAATAGAAATATTTGTTAGTTATGTATACCTGAAGTATTTATTGTCGTCAGTCTCAAAACATCTGGTGTTAGAGCAGTTAGGAACCTACGCAGGAATAAGATATTATATAATGATATAAATCCTAACAAAAACTGTGTTAATTTGTATAGTATCATCGATAAAAAACATGCATCGTTATAAAATTATGGATGTTAGGAAGCCCTAAAAGGGTTCTAAAAAAGGCCGTTGGTCCAAGCATTTAGCTAAATACAGCCGAAAACTCAAACGGTATCGTGCGATTCAAAATTTCTTGACTTATTAAGAAGTTACTCAAAACGTGGTCAAGAAAAATTGAAGCGTACGCTCAGCGACCTTGTTCGTCCTTGACCACGACTAGACTACGAGCGAAGTGCGGGCACTATTAGAGGTGACCTTGACGGTGGCATTGACAATGTGTGCCAAGAATCTGCTCGGACCAATGGCGTGGCTGAAAATTTTAATTACAAAGAAAGAACTTCAGTATCTAAAATATAATACGACACAACGTCAATACTACACTACAAAAATATAAATAAATACATAAACATATATAATATGTATTTTAAATCTGAGGAAAGAACAGAATATATGATTATATGAGATATTAAATATGAAACTTAAGTGATATAAATGATAATATGGATATATAAGAAACATAACATCACAATGAACGTACAACCAAAAGAAATAACGAAACAGTTTTGGTTGCGCGTACATTATTATAATTATCTATTAGCGGGGATAAAATAAATCATTCACAAATAAATATTACATTTGATGTACACTTACTTTTCTCTCTCTTCGAGTTCGACGGGGTTATTGTCTATGATTATGTTAGTATTCCGTGTTTAGTGTTTAAGAAGGCGGCAACCACGAAAACAAATAAAAAAAAATACAAATATCAGTAACATCAACAACAATCACACAGATATATAAAATTGTATTTAATTGTTATTTAATGAAACTATGAGTTATAGAGAAAAATAAACAACAATGACATAACAAAAACAACAATTATTTGTAGTTAAATTGACTCGACCACAATACGATTCTATCTATTCGAAGTATTATTGAAGAGAATCTTAATTAGAATTTGGGAGTCTCTTCTTTCAATTATAATAATGAAATTAAAGAATATAATCCTTACTAGAAAGAACAAATGAAAAAATATATAAAAAAAAAAAATACTATAAAAGCAGTCAATCGTTTTGCTTTCAAAGTCAAGATAACTAAAGAAGCAATGACCATAAAGAAAGTAAACTCACATTTGGACTTGGCGCGCATCCTGCGACAGATGCATATGATGAGTACACAGAGCACGACCGTCACCACTAGGACGGCAAGCGCGATACCACCGATCAACATCAACTTCTGTTGGTCACGCCACCATACTTTGGTACCTGATTGGAGACAAATACAAAATGTGATGTTTAAAAAAGTTGTGTTACAGGTGAATAGCCTAATGTCATAATAACCTCTGATTTGCAACTGATTTCTCGAGCTATTGTTATCTCACTCATGCGCAAAAGACACAAAATTAATGCTTAAAATAAGGATAAATTGAGAACACAGATAATTCTTTGAAAATAAATTTATTCCTGGTACTTTTTAAAATGGTGATAATTTAAGGTTTCTGCACCTGAAAAGGACAATGAGACTCTAGAAGGTCAATAGCTCAACGGCATAAGCGCTCTCGATATGAAGTTTGATCTTAATTCTTTGTTCATAGATTTTAGCAACTAAGATTTATTATAAGATAACTAAAGGGAATACTTTGTAACGATATTTTTGTTGATTTTGAAAAATGATGATATATTTTTATCCCACGATGTGTTTTTGAGGTTTTGAAATGAAATGAAATTAATTCTTATACAATGTTTTCTCTCATTTCATATGTAATCATACTCACTGTAGCTTTCCAAGTTGGCTGCAGGACAAAAGTACTTATTAAAAAATCAGCTAACCAATTAATAACAGGACTAGAACTGTCTGTACAATTCATAGCAAAAACAAAAACAAAATCTTATTATTACGTTTACTTATTGATTGTCAAAAATATTCTACCAATTCGGAAAGTATCACTTCAGGCCTGTAAAGACAAGAGGTAAAGACGAAAGACGCTCAATAAGATTATTTAGTTTTCAATAATAATTGATGCTTGCAATGAATACATTTGAATTTGAAACCACCAGGAGAAGAAACGAATGTTAATATTACAAATTATTTCATAAAAAAATTTAGAATTTTGTGTAGTAGATTGCAAGTAAACATCAACCATGATTTGAAGTCAAAATCTCTGTGTTCAGACTGATTTCCTTACCCATGACGTCCCGCTCACAAGGTCGGGACACACCGACGCTGTTGTTAGCCACGCAAAGGTACGTGCGGTACACGGACACGCGCGTACTCAGACGCAGAAAGCTCTGAGCGCCGCTCTGCCAGATTTTCTCGTCAGACAGACTGTCGTTGTCGTTCTTCAACTTCCACGAGAACGACACCTACGAACCACATGACGTCACGCACTTTATCACCTTGCTTATAAATTTACTCATTGCTTCTTTTAGCAGTTATACGATGAGATACAAATAAATCTTTTTATTTTTTTCCAAGTTAAGAACTACTCATGCACTCTAAATAGAACTACGCATTGCATCACTATGATTCTAATGTGAGTCGTGAGCGAGTGACGGTAAATATAGATGATGTAAATTTAGACAAGAGACATAACGACAAAGATCGCTTATGGAAGATTGATAATATAAAATTAGTTTATAATAATTCTTCAGTTCTTGTAATAAGACTGACAAATAAATGGGTCATGTATGTAAGTGATCATGGTGGGTCATGGTGGGTCTTAATGCATAACCAACCACGGACTCTAATACCCCTTGTGCCTATAATGACAGTGAGTAATGTAATTGTTTTTCAAATCAAATCAAATCCAAATATACTTTATTTAAACAGGTTTTTGCGAGCACGTTTGGTTGGAAGACGGTTTACTAAATTAATTTACTACCGGTTTGGTATGTAAATACTACCGAGAAGAACTAACAAGAATCTCAGTAATTACTCTTTTTCAACAGCTACATTATATTTATCCGGCATGCATATATCTGCATCATTATATTTATAATCTATATAATATTTTATGTTATTATAATAAATGTCCTCCAGACCGATCTCGGCCACGGCGGCCAATCTCAATAGAGATTAGCCAACTGCGCAGGACATATTATAGTGCACAGGTGTGTGCGCAGACACAGGTGCACTCACTATTCCCTAGCTCTCATAATCCGATGGGACGGCAATCCGACACGACCGGAAAGAGTTCAGGCGCAGGGCCAACGGCTTTATGTGCTTTCCGAGGCACGGAAGTGTACACACTTCCAACTTCCAGACTCCGGGCTGTTACTGAGAATTTTCTGACAGAAAAACCCAATAAGTTTATATTGGCCCGACCTGGGAATTGAACCCAGGACCACCGGGTCTGCGACCTTATATCTAGCCACTAGACCAACGAGGCAGTCGATATGTTATTATATTTCAGATATTAATAAAAACTTACCTCAGAAGGATTAGCGTGCGCCGTGCACACTAACACTTGATCGCCCTCCATTTCTATTTGCTTTATTCCACATTCCGGTATAACTGCAACAAATTTGTTACTTAAGCGATTGAAGACGGTTGAACACAATGGTTGTATGTTATGTGTCTATGAAACATGAGATTTCCAGCTGTCGTTTATTTCTAAAGTGGCGTTCTAAAGTAATCGATGTATATGGATAGTTTACGTTCAGAAGTGATACAGTGGTACTCACACATGACGTCCAGCAGCACGGTGGTGTTGACGGCGCCGTGGCGGTTGTAGGCCTCGCACACGTAGCGGCCGGCGTGCGCGCGGTCGGCGGCGGGCAGCAGCAGCGTGTTGGCGGCCGACAGCGCCGCGCTCGCGTTGTGCGCGCGCGCCGCGCTCTTCGACGCGCGCTCGCGCCGCCACGTGTAGCTCGGCATCGGGAAGCCGCTGAAATACACGTTTATCGTTTAAATCATACGTTTTTCCCTGCTTTGCTTACGTGTATTTTTGCTGAAGTACAATCATTATATCGTAAACTATATTATGACAACATTCCTCGTCCTCCGTCAAGGATGTACAAATCGATCAACGAACACATTTTGGTATTTATAATTCTACTTAATGGTTGTCAAGCGTAAGAATCATGGCTTTACGTATAAGTCGATTGATGAAGGCGTAAGACTGCTAGTGAAATCCAAGCTGTTACGGAGTATTTCTCGACAAAAACTGTCAATAACTTTAACCAACCCCGGGACTAAAGATAGGGACCTCATCTTCTTTGTAGTTGTATAAATTAAACATAAAAAGCAAAAATATCATTAATGTTTCCTTACTTGGCTGAGCAGACGACTTTCGCCGGTATTTCGTTTTCGATAACCGACACAACGCTCGGGGTGACCGTTATGTTCTCTGGC
The DNA here is from genome assembly GCA_905220585.2 of Nymphalis polychloros. Lineage (NCBI taxonomy): Eukaryota > Metazoa > Arthropoda > Insecta > Lepidoptera > Nymphalidae > Nymphalis > Nymphalis polychloros. Next base: position 8,091,730 of record HG992267.1, read on the forward strand.
TCATCTGTAGTAAGATTGGGTTATTTTATTAACATAAGTTCACTGAGTTGAAAATTGATATTCATTAAAATTCATACTGTTATTTATTAATTTAAATGATAAAGAAATATATTAGAGGGTAAAATTAAAAGAGGGAGTCGTTATACGTTACAGTAACGATTGATTTCATATCAAATTCAATAAGACAAAATTACAAAGAAAAATATTAGTTTTTTCTTTCTTAATTATGACAAAAAGTTAACAACAATGGCGTTTTTAACATAGTCAATACTCGAGTCGAAAGTACAATGTTAAAACTGATACATTATGCCAATATCGCGTATCACTTTATGTTTGATGGGGAGCGTGTCTCTCCAGTATGGCACTGTACTCACACTCGACGGCGAAGTTGGTGGTGCTGGTGACGGGCGGGCCGGCGTCGTTGCGCGACGAGCGGCACGCGTAGCGCGCGGAGTCGCCGCGCGACAGCACGCCGCCCGACCACGCCGACATGTTCCAGTGCTGGGCGATACAGACGATAGCCAAGTGTAAAGGAAAATTGAAGATTTTCGCTTAAGAAATTGCTTTATACTATATTCGATATAACAGTTTGTACAAAGTTACTCCTTTCTAAGAAATAAATGTATTTTTTTCGTTAAAAACTATATGTTACTGTGAAACGAACATTTATATCAATAAATAATCTTTCTTTTACTTGAAAGTCATGATTGATCTAACAATTTAATTTAATTTCTCATAAATTCATTTGTAGGTATAGCAACAATAGCTTCTGAAATGAAAATCATTTGCACAATTAACTCGTTTCAAATAACTGTAACTTACCAAAGTAGATTCTGTTGCTTCAAAATCATTCCTGTTTACTTGTGGTTCTATTTTCTTTTCAACGACGTAATATTTGTCCGTTTTATCCGGGTCTATACGTTGGCCATCTTTAAGCCATTCCACAGTACACAGTGGGGCACATTCCACTGTACATGATAGTGAAATATTCTGTAAGAGATTTTTGAATAGGTAAATGACAGATGACAGGTAAGAAATGATTGAGTAAAACAAAATAAACCACAATCAAGGTTACATAAATATCACAAATATACATATTTAGGTAAGTGTTGTGTACACTCTAAGTTTTATTTTATATATTGATATGAGTACTTCGAATGATATAATTTATTGTGTGAAATGTTAGTTTTTAGTGACAACATCAAATAACAACTATTAAATAACACTTACCTGAGATTTATACAAGGCTCCGCTGTAATGATTCATCGCGTATTTGAAACTTGGCGGTGCTGAAATATAATTAATGTGACACGTTTTTATTTTTGTAAATGCTGAAGTATAATAAATAAAGCATTCATAACTATATTTATGGTAAATTTCATTAGTTCTTTTCCTGAAATTATATTTTTTACCTAAGACATCGATATTGACTATTGCCTGCGGTCCGTCACCGCCCGAGTTGATTCCTCTGCAGGAGAAGTTTGTACGGTGGTCAAGTGTGACAGGATCGATGGTCCAGTTCTGAGACACGATGTCGCTGATCGCGCGACTGCCGCGGAGCCAGCGGAACCTACACGGACGAAAGATACATACGTATTTATATTATTTATTATTTTCCGTGGCTTACTCGCGTGTGAGAGAAGAGGTAAGTATAAGGTAAAATTTCATGATGGTCGCTTGAGTAGTTAAGACGGGAAATAATACCAAACAAATAAACAAAGTCATTTTGCAATTTATAATATTTGCATTGAATATGTTTGAATTTATGTCGCCTGATGTTCAATCAGTTTCAAAGACTTCGCCGTCTGAATACTGTCACATTGTGTGGTAACCGGTACTGTCATAATGTATAAAAAATTGACTTAATTTCATTCAATTGTATATGTTGTAAATATCGAGTAGTTTGCTGGCACAGCATCATCGACATACTTTATAGAAAACAAGAGCTATTTCAGCAAAAGTCCGCATGCTAAAATATGGTAATATTAAAGATCTCTCTTGGAGATTGGATTTAAGGTTTTTGTTAAGTGATACCTATGTGTTTCCGGCCGTCCCTTTTCTTGTATGCTGCAGCTGAGCACAAGGGACTTTCCCTTGATAACTCGCCATGGAGAGTAAGTTAGTTTTGCTGGTCCGGGGGGATCTGAAAAAAGTTTAATGTCGCTTTTGTAAATCTTTATACAGTTTACAAAAGGTTCAACTGGTATATAAAATTTTCATAAGATGTGTTAACTATTCTTATATTAATTAATTAATCAAATCACTTACAATTAACAACGAGCTCCGTCTTTTCGCTCTCGTTTCCCCAACCAGCGTAGTTCTTCCCCTTGCAGGAGTAGTTGCCATGAAAACTCTTGGTGGTGTCCTGGAGGAGTAGCATTGATGGATCTACTTCATTGCAAAGAGCATCTGTAATTATAAAACAAATTTATCAGTTTTCAGAAATTAAGTTTAAGCAATTCTATTTATCTGTGCATCTGCCATTTAAATGTAATTTCAATAGATTTCGGCATAATGATATTGTATCTTAACCGATGATCGTGGGTTCAAACCCGGGCAAGCACCATTGAATTTCATATGCTTAATTCGTGATTATAATTCATCTCTTGTTTGACGGTGAAGGAAAACATCGTGAGGAAACCTGCATGTGTCTAATTTCATTGAAATTCTGCCATATGAGTTCCACCAACCCGCATTGGCGCAGCGTGGTGGTATAAGCTCCAAAACCTTCTCCTCAAAAGGAAAGAGGAGGCCTTAGCCCAGCAGTGGGACATTCACAGGCTGTTACTGATACTTTTTGTTGTATGTATTTAATGTTTAAATAAATAATTAAAAAAACTAAATAATCTCTTATGATAGTGCCTCGAATGTTTGCATAGTCCACTAGTATTGGTTTAGTATGTTCGCGGTATCATAGTAGACATAAATATATTAATGAATTTGGAGGATATAGTGTTTTGAAGGTAAACGATTAAATTTTTTGACGTCAACTATGAAGTGAGTGTAGAACTCTCAAGGACCTCGTTATCAGACCAGGTATAACATATATGAAAAAGGTAAGTATGAAACAATTTGGCTCACCATCAGTTCCATTACACTCCGGTAGATGTTTCAGTACTTCGCCGTCCAGATACCAGATGACTTCATCCAGGATCGAAGGGTTTCCAGTCACAACTTCACAAGCGAGAGTCACGTTCTTGTGGTCCGTCTCCAAGATGGGGCTTGGCGAGCTCATAGTAAGGCGGACTTGAGGTTTAACTGTTAAGGAATAGATTTTTAATAATAACAGAATTGTCAATATTTTTTAAAATAAACTATTTCCAAAAACCACAACTAATATGTACATACACAAAAATTGCTCATTCTTAATCAATTCATAGCAACTGATGTTACTTCTTACAACCCAAAATACTTTTGTTGTGGTGAAGGCAGTAAGTGTGGCCATATACATTCAATTACAGACACAGGGGTATAGCATCTTCGTGCCCAAGGTTGGCACATTGGCTATACAAATGATTGTTCATATCATTTTACATCAACAATCCACCAATTCTATGAGCGTTGGTGATAACTTATAATGTATGTATGTGATAAGGGTTATATAATACTTACAAAGCACATTGACACTGATCGTTTCATTCGTCGTTCCGTTCCCGACCGTATTTGCAAGCAATGCGGTGTAGTTTCCCATGTCATCACCAGTGGCGTCGAGAATGATCAACGAATGCTGGTCGATAGTACCGCCTTGGTAGTGCGAATTATTGACGTTCACCTTCTTCCCATCGCGGAACCTGTAAATAATGTTTAAATTAACAATTTAAATTAAGAATATATTAGTTTTAAAATAATTTTAATATTGTTATTTACCAGTTACAAAATGTTATCCTAAAAAACATCTTTCTATTAAATTTTTATGGTATAAAAATATTTTGACGGTGTTATGAAAATGATATAATTTAAGGAACGTAATTAAGTACAAAATTGTTGATATTACGATGCTTCAGCTGTTATAGATGCAAATATAGATAATAATAATAAGGTCCTCCAGACCGATTTCGGCCACGGCGGCCAATCTCAAGAGAGATTAGCCAACTGCGCAGGACATATTATAGTGCACAAGTGTGTGCGCAAACACAGGTGCACTCTCTTTTCCTTAGCTCTCATAATCCGATGGGATGGCAATCCGACACGACCGGAAAGAGTTCAGACGCAGGACCAACGGCTTAACGTGCTTTCCGAGGCACGGGAGTGTACACACTTCCAACTTCCAGACTCCGGGCTGCTACTGAGAATTTTCTGACAGAAAAACCCAATAACTATTTATTCGCCCGACCTGGGAATTGAACCCAGGACCACCGGGTCTGCAGCCTTAGATCTAGCCACTAGACTAACGAGGCAGGCAAATATAGATATATAAATATTATTGTACATGTCGATATAAGTTTACTTTATCGTTGTATAGTGGTTTTGATTTATCTTTTTAAGAAACCGATTTCCATCCTGATTCCTAAAAATATATTATACTTAAAACCGTTACAATATCGGTTTTAAATTTGAAATAAGTTTTACTTAAATTTTGTCAAAACACGTGAAGAACCAATTAAAGTGTAGCTCAATGAAATCAAAAAAAAAATTCTCAAGTACTTTTGGTTTTCAAGCTCAATCAATGTATGAGGTTTGAAAATAACAATTGGGATAAAAAATATATTTATTTTTCGTTGTGTAGAAAAATCTATTTGTTTTATACAAAGTGATTTCTTTGTCCGCCATTTTTGAGATCGAACGAAAAGCAATTTCATTAGGATTATTTGATTTCCACTTAAGATGTTTGTGGCGAAAAGTAATATAAGAAAAATTGAGACCGATCCATTGAATTGGGAATTTAAAATCAAACAAAACTCTTTTATTCCTTTGTCAAATGTCGAGGTATATAATTCGTTATTTTAAGTTTTATTTTGTCTACATTTAGCGTAGTACGGAATATGCTTTTGCAGGTCATCTATGTGGCGCGTATTTAGTGACGCAATAAGCGTATGCTTGTGCGCGCTCGGATTCGAGCAAACTTGCGAATGTGCGACACTGCACTTATTAATGAGCGATTTGCGCATACTCTTTCCTATGCGCATATTTTTTGCGCCTATCTCCCTTTTTAACGACCAGTCTACGCTGAAAGGGTCAAGGTTTTCTAGCCCTGAGAGTTTGATATTCTCTGTTTTCAGCTTGCTTATTATAATTTCGTCTGTCGTGTAATCGCATAATAAGTACTTGATATAAATTGTATACCATCCGATTGAACTCTTCATTATATATTGTACAACATAAATATATACATAGTATTTATAATTACCCAAAATCAATAGCTAATTGTGTTCTACAACGGTTTAATAGCTAATTAGCTTTTTCCTTGAGACAGTTAAATTAAAAATGGCATTTTTTGCTTTCATTATTTGAAAACTTTTGCCTTTGTAACAACTTCAAGTAATTTTAAACATAAATGGTACTCATTCTACGCCAAATTTTATGTTATTTAGTTTATCAATCAATCCTTATTATTAATACATTGCTTAGGAGTTTATTAGTGAGCTGAAAGTTTATTGAGACAAAATTAAAGTCAAATATTAAAATAATGATTACGCAACATACAAAACATAAAGTCTTGCAGACCGATTTCGGCCAACCAATCTCAAGAGAGAACTGCGCGGGAGATATTATGGTGCACAAGTGTGTGCGCAAAAACAGGTGAATTGAAGGACTCTCTCTTCCCTAGCTCTCATAATCCGATGGGACGGCAGTGCGAGACGACTGGAAAGAGTTCAGGCGCAGGACCAACGACTTTACGTGCTTTCCGAGGCACGTGAGTGTACACATTTCCAACTACCAGACTCCGGGCTACTACTGAGAATTTTCTAAAAGAAAACTCAATAAATTTTTATTGGCCCTACCTGGGAATTGAACACAGAACCACCGGGTTTGTGATATCTTATATCTAGCCACTAGACCAACGAGGCAACACATAAAATACAAATCAAATTATAAAAAAAGATAGAGCCAGAGAAATTATAACATAATCACTACTATATATAAAATTAACTAAATAATAAAATCAATAACATAAATATATAATTAGTTTCAATTAATTCTCTTCAGATGCAAACGAGATAAAAGCCATTTCAAACTTTCCAAGAATCAATTAACTTACACACAACTTGAGATGGATCAGTGGATATAACACAATCATAATTGCAGATTTAATCGTTGTGATTAATTAATTTAGCATTTTATTATATGTAACGTAAATAGGAAAATAAACATAAAAACAGGACGCATGGCAGATGTGACACGTTGATATTAATGGTTGTTGAAACAAATAAATATTATGTAGATAAAGAGTCGACTTGGTGGTAGGCCTTTTGCAGGTGCGCCTGGGTACGGTCTGCCCACTCACCACACATTTAACCGCTAACTTGAAGTACTAAGTATTGTTCTGTTCCTAGGCACAAGGGACATAACATCTTAGTTCCCAAGTTATTGGTGATGGAATGGTATCCTACGGTGCCGATGTCTATGAGTGGTGGCTACCCCTTACCATCAATTGGCCCGTCTGACCTTCCGTTTATACATATGATATACTTTTTCAATGAATATAGAACGAAAATTAAAAAAAAATTTGAGACATGATTTTACAAGTTGAAGAAAACGCTTTTGTGTTGTATTTGTAGTGACATTTGTATTTTGTATATTCTTTAAATTATTGTTATTATTTATTTTCATTAAAAAACAGTAGGAAAAGTAATTAAAAAAATATCTCTTAAACTTTTAGATTTTTAGATCCTTTAAGTAAATACAAATTAATATTAAGTACTTATCGGTTTCAAAGGATGATTGCTAAGATTTTCTTAGAAAAATTTAATTAAGATAAGATTCCTTAGTATCTTATCAAATAACAGGCTGGTGTACAATTATCTTACTAAGGGAATATATTATAAACTTGAGACGGTGTAGTTAGTTCAGAAAATTAGAACGAGGATTCTGTATATATATATTTTATGACATAATTTGAGGAGAAGATTGGAACTGACATTGTTTTTTTAGTTCATAATACTAGTTTATTTCAGGTATGCCTGTTTGTCCTTAGTCTGGGTTTAATTATCTTTATAAGTATGTATTTACAAAAGAAAAATAGTATATGTAGTATATCAGTTGTCTGGTTTCCGTAGTGCTCGCTCTTCTTAGTTTGGGATCAACTAAGTGACTCGTTGGTCTAGTGGCTAGATATTAGGCTGCAGAACCGGTGGTCCTGGGTGCAATTCCCAGATCGGGCCAATAAATAGTTATTGGATTTTTGGCACTATAATATTTCCTGCGCAGTTGGCTAATTTCTCTTGAGATTGGCCGCCGTGGCCGATATCGGTCTGGATGACCTTATTAGTTTGGGATCAGATGGACATGTGTGAATAATGTCCCAGGATATTATAGTTATACATTAAAAAATATCGTCTATTCATTTATTAACAAGTATTTCTTATACTGCAGTGTTCTATCTTCTATACTATCTTTAAGTGGAAATTTTGTTCGTTAAGTCCTAGAATTAATTGATTAATTTAATGTGACCAAGGTACTCACGAGAATCGTTGTGTAAACATGTGAGCTCACAGTCTCAGTTAGTATCGTGTACCGATCTCACTCAAACATTAACGCAATTACAGTAACAAATTGACGCTGACGTCATCTGACACTTGAAATCTTATTCTTACTCGTCTGGCAGTTGAAGTATCAGTCAGTACCCTGTAGCGAGCGCTAAGATGTTTACATACATTATAATCGTTTTTCAGGTTTTCAATTCATATCAATTTTATTGCCTCTACTGATGACAGGAGGGCTGTTTCATTTTTCGCCCAGAGAATCGGAATTGCATATCATATTCGAATTGTCATTTTACAAGGTTAAATTTAATTTAAAGTTAATAACGGTAAGTTAAGATTATACCAATAAGAACCGGCAAGAAACTAAGCAGTGGACAAGGATCGCTAAAACGTAACTACGTATTACGTTCCAACCGAGCGAGTAATAGGATTCTTTATTCTTTATTTTAAGACGATTACTTGAAATTTATCTCCGACCGCTGAATTTAGCGCATGTATTTAATTTAATACGTTGAGAATCGCTTTGATGGTTTTATTACTTGCTTTTAGATTAGAATCGACTCTTTATACAGCTTTGCAAAACCAAGTACGGTCTTTGTATCAGAACACTATACATATATTAGACGTGTGTACATACAGACTTAGGTTGTGTTAGGTTACTTTTATTTATTTTAATTTTTTATTAATTTGAAATCATGTGATTATTTTGCAGTATTAAATGGTCAAACGGTTATGTTATACCTATTTAATTCAATTATGTAACTACCTTAGGTACGTCATAAGTCAAAATATATTTTGGGAATGTAGTCAGGCAAAAGTAATTGAATGTCAGTATGGTTTTGCATCAAATATTTAAAAAAGATCCAACGATGCAATACCCCCTAAAAAAACAAATGGGACATAACATCGTAGTTCCCAAAGTTTGAAAATATAAAGAATGGTTAATATTTACGACACAAATGGACAGCGATGACCAATTACTACGAAACTATCTTAATTAAATGCTAATTGTTTGTTAGCTAGGATTTCGCGAGCCTCAAACTCGACTGCATACTTCTGGGGCAATGTATATGGTTCTACAACAGGATCCATAAAAACTTTCAAAATGTTTCAGTTGCTAAATTTAAAAAAAATGTAAAGGAAGGCTTGTGTGCTAAATGTTATTATACAATTAATGAATTTATGGATTCACCTTAGAAATGAGACGATCGTCGCATGGCTATTTCTATATTTTTGTAAACGATACATACATAAAAAAAAATGTCAAAAAAAATCAAACCGCTGAGTTTCTTTCGCCGGTTCTTCTCACGCCTGAGTGTTTCTTTTCCGAACTGGTGGTAGTTTCTATTTTGACAATCAATAAGAAAGTGTAATACTTCAATATTGAATAAAGTATTTTGAATTCGAATTTGTCATGATGTGTCTGTGTACCCATATTGTGTTCCATTAATATACCGAAACTTACCATATAACTTCTGTAAGCGATGAGGGGTTGCTCTCGTATTCGCTTTTAAGAAGAATCTTCTGTCCTTCAACTACTGTGATATTGGATGGACCAACGTGGACGATTGGAGGATCTGGAATTGAAAAAAAAAAATAGATTTAAAAGATTAAGAGTGTTAGATGGGCTTCAGATACCACGGACAATTGACCTTAATAGAGATCACTAATAAGTGAGTAACAGCCTGTAAATATACCATTGCAACGCAAATCCCTCCACAAGTGGAGGCCGATTTGACCGAATTCTATCACATCCATATCACCTCGCCTTATTGCCTTTATTGGCGGAGGGCTGGTCGGAAATTACCAAATTGTATTCAATGGGGAAATGCTGCTATGTGGTATATATTTAAAGCATTAATTTAAACCATTTTTATGTTTAAAAAATGTACAACTTACACCAAATTTCCAATTCAAGAGTTGCATGTATCGGATGATCTTTCGTCTCTACCATAACGTCATTCACCGCCTTGCAGATGAATTTTCTTCCGTTTTCATAACGCGTCGCCTCGAATGTGAGGTTCGATTGTGTTTCAAATGTTTTGTCGCTCTGAAAATGAGAAGCATATATAATTGTAATAAGGTATATTAAAACTAATAAAGTTATGAACAATACAAAATTTGGGCGCTTAATATAAGAGATATTATAGGAATACTAAATAATAACTTCAAACTATTAGAAGGAACAAATACATATATATCTCATGGTCTAATCAATCAATTAGATATTCGAAATAAAACCTTAAGAATTTCGCCTATACTTAGTAATATCGTCATAATATTTCTCGCTAGCTAAATGATATGAAAGATCCACAGCGCGAGTTACTGCAGCAGACTAACACACTAAGTCGCACTGTGTAAACCAGGCATAATGTAACATTTCAACTTTTCTATGGCCACGATGCGACACCAAACAAAACAAATGAACAACTGAATTTCTAATAGAGTAGCTACAACCTGACACATCCTCTCCCAAACGTGGTCGAAGCCATGGACACAATCTATTTACGAATAATTCAACACAAACAATAGCTGTATTAAGTGGAAAGTGTTTCCTTTAAATGTTTTTGACGTACATCAAGAAATGTAACAATTTAAAAGTAAGTATTTAATGCGGCCTACAGTTTATACCGAGTTGTTGGTATAAAATTTTAATTGCGCACCCTTGAGGCTCTTAACAATTTCGAACTGTCAGTCTGTCTTTACGAAGTTTTGTTATGGACGTAGAATTTATGGACGTGACAGGTTCAAGGACTCATTTATATTGAAACATAAATGCAAAGGAACGCTTGTTATTATACAATGAATTCATTTATGGATTATAGCACACCTAGGAAATGAGACGACCGCCGCATGGCTAATTCTTTTTTTTTTTAAATGATAGGTACATAAAAAAAAAAAAAAAACAACCTGCTGAGTTTCTTTCGCCGATTCTCCCAGGGCTGGGTATTTCTTTTCCGAACCGGTAATAGTTTCCAGTTTGACAATCAATAAGAAAGTGTAATAGTGTTTGAATAAAGTATTTTGAATTTGAAATTTGAATTTGAATTAGTTATTGTAACATATAGGTATACTAACAATTAATATTGCATTATATACTTATAAGGTGTTAAAGTAATGTTACTCTTTCTGTCATCATGGATTTGAGAAGATTAAAATTTGAAATAAAAAGACGCAGATTTCATTAATTAATACCCTTTAAACAATTTTTATACCCGGCTCTGAAACCCCCATGAACTTAAGCCGCGTATGTAAGAATAAGTTAATATTTCTTCCAGCGCTAATGTCTACGGGTGGTATTTATCACTTACCATCAAGTGAATCACCATCTTTTTTATAAAAAAAATTAAACTCTCTAGAAGCGTTTTGTAATAAGATCAATCTCCACCTTCTCCCAAAGAGAATCCATTGCAATTCACCATAAGTGATTGAAGAGAGCATGTTAGTATATGCTCTGATAAATAAGAAAGATAGTAACATAATTATGCAATGAGTTGGTGGTACCTACACATACGGCCTTACACAAACCCCTAACGTTAGTAAGCATTGTACCACTAATCGTACTTGTGGTTCCAAATTGAAAATTCTGATACTCTGTTGAACGTACCTTAGTGCCCATTAGTATAATGGAAACATTTCCAATTTAATAATCATTTAATTAAGATTAATCTCTTCCAGCGATAACACAACAAACTTCAGCGAAAGTATTTGCATTTTAGATAGCAATTAATGTGTTATGCATAAACAATAAGATGTGGGCGTATAATGTGTCTTTGTTAGTACTTTATTATTTTAATGTTAGCTCGTTTGAAATTTCAAATTGTTAATTTGGGGGTAAATCTTTGAGTTTATTTGATCATACAATTATAATAAGCTATCCGTCCAGATTTCGTATACGTAAATCATACAAAGTAACCTCTTTATTTTTATTGTATCTAAAAATAAAAGTACCTAAGTCTTAATTTAAAAAATATTCATAGTGAGCGTCTACGTCGCTAATGAAATATTATGCAAATTGTGAAGTCAGTCAGACCTATAGCTTAGTTACATATGTAAGTAATTACTGGGATAGTCCTGATAATTAATGTACATTAATCTGTAGTATTTATTTAATGAATTGAAACGCACACGGATGAAATTTAACCTTTAAACAACAAAAATAAAATGTGAGCTTCATTCATTTGATTTTAATTTCAATGCTAGCAGTTATGTGAAGCCACATTATGTCCGCTTATTATTAAGTTAGGTTAGTAAATTTGAAGAAATCAAGCAAATTCTAAAGGATTTGTATTGTTAATTTGTGTCGTTTTTAAATTTTTGTTAGATTAATTTTAAATAATAATAACTTACCGATTCGAATTCCTTAAACTGGTCGAACATGGAACAAAGAAAACATAATATTATTTACACATAATTTGACAAATATTTTGAAAATAATATATCTGTTTACACTAAGTAATAATTGTGTATATATTATGAAGTATATGATAGATATATGTTAACTTATGGGCTTATTACCGATTACCGCCTCCATAGATTTATGTTTAGCCTAAAGTCCACCTCTTGTTCCAACTGCATGTTGTGGTGGTCAATAACGTTTTTAAATAAAATGAAATATAAATAAAGAGCGCAATCACTTCAATTACATAACAAATCACTGCTATTCAATGAGCTTATAACAAATCTTGAATTTACATACAAACCATAAATCCACACATAAAAAACAGCAAAAGTAACAGCTACTCTACGAATCTCGGCCGAATGAATAGTGACAAGAATGCTTCATATCATACTTGGTTTTTCTTCACAATAGCTTAAATATCTGTACAGGAGTATACAAAAACATGCATTTATCAATGCAGTAGCTCCAAACCTTTTCTAAAAAGGGCAGACGTGTTAGTCCCGCAGTAATTTATATACTTGTCTCCATGTACAGCAGTCGTGGGTCATGAGTTGTCAAATTTTATATGAAGTAAGAATAACTTAAGTAACACATTTTGAGTCAGTTTCTTGAAGACCACGTTATCATTTTTTGTTAAGGCCATGTTTCAATCCCATATCGATTTTGGATCAGTCTCGACCCTCCAGATGAAGACAGTTGCATCAATGCATACTGTACATTAGGTTTAATAAAGTTAGGAAACCACAATTATTTGATAACAGAACCCTAAATTTACTACCTGTTTGAGTTTCAAACAATTGTAATAAACACAGTATTCTTATAATAATCTAGATAAATGTTCACAGCATGAAAATATCGCTTACAGTGTTTTCCATTGAGAATTTTTCAACGCTTTTAAGGAACTAATTGGTTGGAATTTCACTTTGGCCGAGTTTTTGTTGACTTTTTCTTGTTGTGTCTTATAGGGATGGACGATTGTCGATACATTTTATCGATACATTTTATTGAAATTTACATATGTGAACATTTTATTTTTCTGGAGAACCGTGGATAATTGTTTTTTCAAATGCATTGATTTGTTTTGTATTTATAATTATTACTCGTGATTTGCCTTCCTTCAAGACATTTGATTATGACACCCTGCTGTGTCTTAGAAGGAAATCTACATAGTATGTACGTGATAACTAATGATAACTAAATTACTGTGTAGGACAATGAAACAGCTACCAACATATTGATGTCTATTAAAATGTAGTATCTAATTAATACTTTTACTTCATAATCAGTAATAGAAATAATTGACACTTAAGTGTATTGCAAATAAACTCTCACATAGCAATTTCTGAGTTTTTCAAACTAAAAAAAAGCGCTTATTTACAAGGTTTTTGTTTACTAAATAATAAACTAAAGCTGGAAAAACGTCTAGCTTAAAATTTTACATTTCTTAATATCCTCATCAATTCTTCTCAATGCTTCGTAAAATTGTGTTTCAATATATATATTTTATGACCTTGACTCTAAAACACCGTAAAAGTTCGACATATAAATATTTTATCGATATATAGTATCGATATCAAAACATCACTATACCTTAATCCGATTACGACAGTAGGCTGCATTTCAAGGTATTTTCAAGTCACAAATGTTTTGTATTTATATTGTATTACTGTTTTTAGTGTTTCGACATTTTCTTTGAAACTTTCGTTTCATCGTTAAGGTGGGTTCCCGTTTTTAACTTTATATTTTCCTCAGCACTAGTTTATTATTAAATACTTTTATATATATATATATGATGATGTCCTCCAGACCGATTTCGGTAACGGCGGCCAATCTCAAGAGAGGTTAGCCAACTGCGCAGGAGATATTAAGTGCACAACTGTGTGCGCAGACACAGGTGCACTCACTATTCCCTAGCTCTCATAATCCGATGGGACGGCAATCCGACACGACCGGAAAGAGTTCAGGTGCAGGACCAACGGCTTTACGTGCTTTCCGAGGCACGGGAGTGTACACACTTCCAACTTCCAGACTCCGGGCTTCTACTGAGAATTTTCTGACAGAAAAACCCAATAACTATTTATCAAAATATCGTACCATATTTTGCAATCGGTTTAAGCTTAAGCACAGAATGGTGGATTATACTATGTCATGGGTTCGATTCCCAGGACAGACAATTGTGTGTATGACATGTCTGTTTGTCATGTCTGGGTGTAGTTATCTATATAAGTATGTATTTACAAAAGAAAAGTAGTATATGTAGTATATCAGTTGTCTGGTTTCCATAGTACGAGCTTTGCTTAGCTTGGAATCAGATGGCCTCGTGTGAATAATGTCCCAGGATATTATTAATTATGCCATAAATAGCATTATTAAATAAACTTACATTAAATCACATTACCATACATTTTAGTTTTTAATTAAGTTTCATTCTATATACATATAAAATATAATATAATAGCTCTACAAATAACGCTCTCTCAAATGACGTAGTAGTGTTGCGTTGTTAATTAAAACTGTTAAATTTTATGTATAATTAATTTGTAAAGCACATTTACATATTCAACTATGCATTCAAAATATGTCATATTTAAAAGTGTTTAACATATAAAATGTGTCGTATATAATAGTATTTATATTTTATACGTAGGGCGCCCTCCAGCCAGACCGATAACCTTAAAAAGGTGGCGGGTACCTACTAGATGCAGAACGCGGAGGACCGGGAGCTTGGGCGCACCTTGGGAGAGGCTTATGTTCAGCAATGGACTACGATTGGCTGTCGATGATTGATGATGATGTCATATTCGTGGTGGTAGGGTTTAGTGCAAGCCCGTCTGGGCTCAAGCTTGCTTCACACCAAATTTTATAAAAATCGGCTTAGTTTAGCCTTGATAGCGTAACAAGACAGTTAATTTCGTGTTTATAATATTAGTATAAATCACAAAATTGTATTTTAAAGTAAGGACTCACCGATGATACAGAAACACTTTGATTGTTTTACGTGTACGTGTGGGTGAAGCCGCGGTCAAAAACTAGTGTACCAAACTCTGCCAGGTCTTAAATTCAAATGCGATTTAAAGTAGCGTGGTGGCTTCAAAGGTTTTTAAGAGTACGTTTGGTCTTTCCCAGCAGTGGGACATTACAGCAGTGGGATTGTTACTCTTATTTATAGTTTGCGTTGAAAATAAAATAAACAAACAATCTTTATCGTCTATAGTAATTAATAAAATATATCTATTATAATTGATAGCTTCGATGAAAGTTTCATGAAAGAAAATTAATTTTTAACCCGAGTGATTAATGATGAGCGACGTGTTTTGCTAGATTTTCTACACTAAAGGCTATTTCAGACTGACCTAAATATTTAGTATGGTATAATTTTATTTTGATGTACCAAGTAGCTTCAAAGAGATCGCTTTTAGTGATAAATCTCTTTTGTATTGTCTCTGATTTTTTATTTATGCTGTAAACGTTTTGTATTGTTGTGTTAAGCAGTGGACTATTTGATATTAATTTAGCATTTTTTTACTAGTCAGTATATTAAGTGTGATTTTACAAATAAATTAAAAATATATAATATTCATACTATGTCCTACTACCAAATTTATTAAGGCTAAGCCTGTTAGTGTGACACTGCTGGAACTAAGACAACTTTTTCTGAATAAAAAGACTTGGAGCTCATCTCGTGATTGAATAGGCTTGGAGAGCATTCCACCACATATCTCCTATACTGGATATACGTGACAAAATCATATAGAATCATGCAGAACATATTATGACGGGTTTGTATGAAGTTTTTCATAATAAATTTCGATAACCGTCGCATATTAGTTTTATTGGTACCAATTATATTGTCTTATAACAATTTTTAATTTTAATGATCATTCTTATTATTTTTATTTTCGTTCTCTGACTCCTAATATATTTTTATTGTTATTAATAATTATC
The DNA here is from genome assembly GCA_905220585.2 of Nymphalis polychloros. Lineage (NCBI taxonomy): Eukaryota > Metazoa > Arthropoda > Insecta > Lepidoptera > Nymphalidae > Nymphalis > Nymphalis polychloros. Next base: position 8,107,720 of record HG992267.1, read on the forward strand.
ATTGTTAGTTTTTATTAATTTATATATATCTAAGTGAATTAATTATAATTTAATTTAGTGTATAAAGCAAATATTAGAAGGATTTGTTATTTAGTGAACAATATGGAATCTTGTTCTGGAATAAAGAATATTTTTTTATTTATGACACTTTTATTAAACCATGTAACAGTTACACACACATAAGTTATATGTTAACTTTTATATCAAACATTCCGCTAGGGTCTCCCCGTGGGGTAAATTAGCGCACGTCGATCAGTTCATCTCCAAGAACACGTCGGTGACAGAATGAAAAATTGCACAAACTTAATTTACCACCACATTCGATGTAGAGAAAATTGATGTGGCATTCATTTTTGTTGATAAAATGTTACTTATAAAATCGAAATAAACTCGAACTATTTATAATAAATACTTTGATTTTTTTTTATTGTATAGGTAGGCAGACGAGCATATGGTCGACCTGATGGTAAGTGGCACCAACGCCCATAGATAATGGCATTGTAAGAAATGGTAACCATCGCTTACATCTCCAATGCGCCACCAACCTTGGGACTAAGATGTTACGTCCCTTGTGCCTGTAATTACACTAGCTCATTCACCCTTGAAACCGGAACACAACAATAACAAGTACTGCTGTTTTGCGATAGAATATTTGATTAGTAGGTGGTATCTACACAGAAACGCTTGCACAAAGCTCTACCACCGAGTAAAAATTGATGTTAAAATTCCATAATATATAAACCAAAAAAACATTTTCGTCCCAATAACAGACTCTTTTTTTTTAAATTGACAAAGAATGAAATTTATTATGTTTTATATTTTTATTATTCTCAATTAAAATCGAGAATGCGATGCTTATTGCGAGAGCACCGAAACAATGAAATTCCATTGTAATTTAAGGCGAAATAAAAATTCTGACATTTTTATTTTTGCTTGTCAAAACTGTCCGTACGCATTCGATAAAATTGATGGTTTATTGATAATGTAATATAATTAATATTAACAAATAAGAAGACGATTTCCTTTACTAACTGTTAAAACTATTAATAGGATTTTTAGAGTAATTAAACTCATGTAGGTTTCCTCGCGATGTTTTCCTTCGCCGCTGAGCATTAGATGAATTAAGCACAAATTAAGTACATAGCGAGCACTTTCCTGGATTTGAACCTGCTATAATTCTAACAATTAAGCTTTCTCGGATTTTTATAAAAATAAACCAATATATTACATATTTAATTGCGATATAGATGAGCCAACTGCGCAGGAGATATTGTAGTGCAGAAGTGTGTGCGCAAACACAGGTGCACTCTCTTTTCCTTAGCGCTCATAATCCGATGGGACGGCAATCCGACACGAACGGAAAGAGTTCAGGCGCAGGACCAACGGCTTAACGTGCTTTCCGAGGCACGGGAGTGTACACACTTCCTACTTCCAGACACCGGGCTGCTACTGAGAATTTTCTGACAGAAAAACCCAATAACTATTTATTGGCCCGACCTGGGAATTGAACCCAGGACCACCGGGTCTGCGGCCTTATATCCACTAGACCAACGAGGCAGTCATAATAAGAAACGATCGTTTCCTATTTCAAATAAAGAAAATATTATTTTGTTATTCTGTAATTCGACTATGATTGTAAAAGATGAGATATAAACAAAATCGGCGGTTCTTCTCGAGGCTCGAGGTTGGTTTATTACCGAACCGGTCGTAGATGTATGACAATCAATAAGTAAGTGTATATTGAATGAAGATTTTTGATTTGATTTGAAATTATTTTAATAAGAATAAAAATAATAATATTATATTATAAACATGAATATTATTCGTAACAGACTCACAAACATTCAGATCGAGCGTTTCCAGTAATATATATAATGTGTTGGAAAATTTAATTTCCTGTGCGAAGGGACGGTTAATTAAAGACACCGAGACATGTGAGATTAATGTGCTCATATTGAAAAGGCTATACCGATAGAATATATGTGAATATTCACAAAGCGAGATATTGGCATTGATTTACGTCACTATCGATGTACTTACGAGTGTTTAGTCATCGATTGTCTAAAATAATATATTATATGGTCGTTCGATCAAAAGATTGACATTTGGAGATTTTTTTAAATTTGTTTTTGGAATGCATTCCATTCACAAAGTATGGCAGTACCACAGATTCCACCAGATTTGCAAATGAAATTCTTTTTCTTTTCTATTCGAGTGGGCTCTAAAGTATATATATTCAAAACAAATTTAGAATCGTTTAGTTATGTGTTAAGTTTCATGATATTATTTAATTGATAGAAATTAATTACATACTAATATTTAGTAAAACAATTTAAAAAAATTATGTCTTGATTGCCGTAACCGTTTAGTAACATTTTTATATTCAAAACTTGTGTTTGGTTTGTAATCGTTTTTAATTATAAGTACATAGTTTAATAATCTAATATTTTTCTTTATATTTTTCTTTCGTCTATGTTGTTATTTGCTATTGTCCACTGTAACTATTATGCGTACACATGTTGGGATGTCACACAGCTCTTATCTAATAATATTCTGTATCTTATCTGTTAACTGTGCAAACCTGTTTGTGTGTCATATTTAATAAATAAATATAGAATCTTGATTCTTCTTGTCAGAATCTACATGCTGAACCGGTGGTAACTTTTAACTTACAAATTGAAAATTCAAAAGTACTCTTGAGAGCCTATTCGATTAATGTGTATTTTTTTGTAATAAAACTTCGTCTACGTGATTGTTCAAATGAAGCCGTTATTTTTGAGTATCTGTAATAAAGTACGGTTAGTGGAACGTCTACAACAAAAACTGGAATCGGGCAATTTTCCCGGATCTCACGCAAAAAAAACCGTTAAATTTCTGGCGCAAGAGATATGAGGTAGCGAAAAAATATAATTAATTAGTTTTCCCTCGCGGCTTCGCTCGGGTATTCAGAAACTTTAGCTTAGCTTATATTTTATTGTGCACCACAAAGATTAAAAAGAAAATACAAAACATGAGTACAATTTATTTTGAGCATACATTCATAAAACTATGGCGACCTTATTGCTACACAGCGATCTCCTCTAGGCAACCAACGGCGTATTCGGAATATCGGAATTACTCATAGGATATGAGGTAAATGGTGCATGTAAGAATAATAAATAATATAACATAAATCTATAACAAAAACGAACTAATAAATAAATGTCAATATATAAAATAATAATAATATATCTTTATTCATTAAAGAGATTGAACAGAGCAGTTTAATATTACAATTGGTTTGTACAAATTAATTATAATTCTAATCTATAGAGGGTATTGTACTCCTCGCTAGGTTATAAAATAATCTTTATTATGTACAACATGAATGTCCCACTGCTGGGCTAAGGCGCTCAATACTTTATTAAGTAAAAAGCTTGAAGCTTAGTCCACGCTGCTCCAATGCGGCCGAATTGAAATTATCCATAATATTTATTAACTTATTTTTAATATATTGACAAAAAACTGTATTCAAGACTTTAATCCTATTGTCTCAATATTTTTATTCATCATAATGTTTTATTTTATCAATTCACTTTTTTTGTAAATAGATAATATGTGACGTGAATAAAATGTTGACTTATAGTCCAGTAATAATAATAGTAATCGGTAATAGCTTGATCGTTGACAATTCGAACTACTCTACGTTGAATGCGGTCAAAAGGAAGAAGCTGGTACTGGGGAGCTCCCGCCCAGAGGTGAGAGCAGTACTCCATGTGGGGCCGAATTTGTGCCTTGTAAAGTTTTAGACGACGGGCCGACGTGAAGTACTGTCTCGCCTTATTGAGCACTCCTAGCTTTTTAGAAGTCAATTTGGCTTTAACTTCGAATTGACCGCGGAACTGAACAACATTCGAAATCTCGACGCCAAGTATCCCGATACTGGCTGTGGCAGCGAGGGGAGTATTCTTGAAATGATATGACAAAATGAGACTTTTTAGCGCAAACTTGAGTCTTATTGGGATTGAATTGGACCAAGTTTTGTCGGCCCCAGTCCGAGACTTTGGTTAACAAGGTTTCGACTTGCATGCCATCGGGCCCACTCGATTTATGAATGTCCAAAGAAAGAAGTGCTTTACGAACTGCACTTTGTCGGAATTTAATTTCCGGCATCGTGGTATCACACCGCAAGATTGTCGGTGGTATCTTTCCTTGGTCATCCAAAATCGAGTTGGAGGCGAAGAGAGTGCTCAAAAGATCAGCTTTCTCTTTCGCGGTATGAGCCAACGTGTCATCGCTCCTAAGGTCCTCTAGACCGATTTCGGCCACGGCGGCCAATCTCAAGAGAGATTAACCAACTGCGCAGGAGATATTATAGTGCACAAGTGTGTGCGCAAACACAGGTGCACTCTCTTTTCCTTAGCTCTCATAATCCAATGGGACGGCAATCCGACACGACCGGAAAGAGTTCAGGTGCAGGACCAACGGCTTTGCGTGCTTTCCGAGGCACGGGAGTGTACACACTTCCACCTTCTAGACTCCGGGCTGCTACTGAGAATTTTCTGACAGAAAAACCCAATAACTATTTATTGGCCCGACCTGGGAATTGAACCCAGGACCACCGGGTCTGCAGCCTAATATCTAGCCACTAGACCAACGAGGCGGTCATCGCTCCTATGCAGATATGGAAGGGAGGGCTGACAGAAATTCCCTAAGACAGCCTTGAGACCCACGCCTCTCTCTCATCGCCAGTGATGGATCCCTGCGTGAGTTCCCCAAAACCCATTTCCTCGTCAAATCTTGATAAATAGTGTTTTTTTTAATAAGAGAACCTTGATTTTATAGAAAATTTCACGCCAAATCGACTGGTGTGAAAATAAAATCCAAAAAAAAAAAATTAGGTTGAAATAATTTTTTTTTTAAGTTTTTAATTTTTTTAAACAATATAAATCTATTAAAAAAGAAAAATAAATTATTAAAGAGAAAAATCTTAGAGAATGTTCGGGGGATGCAAAAAAAGATCACTCCTATTTATAAAATTTAAAAAACTTAATTTTCAATTTTTCGCACTTAAAACGCGATTCGCGAGCCAACGGTGCGCGATACGCGAAAATTGATCCTTATTTTTATATCAAACCTTTTCTCATATATCTTATAGTTTTTGAGATATTCGGGAAAAAGTCATTTTTTCGCCCTTTTGCATTTTTTTTGCAAATGTGATTCACTATCCTGAATTTTTTATATGTTATTACGAGATCATTAACAAAACTTTTCCCGTTGGTTTCAGCCACTCAGCTCAAAATTGCAAAGTTACGGCTCTATTGACTGGACTATTACATTATAATTCATTTTTATTGGTGTTGACAAATAAATATATAGAGAAATATTGTGACGTATGTGTACATAATATACCGTCGTCGTTTATCGCTAGATCCTATGACATACGTCCGAACATTAAGTTGCGCAGCTTGAAGTAAATGAGAGAATGAGTAACGAGGCGCATTTGCAGAGATGTCCTCGATTAAAATAATCACAAAGAAGTTTATAAAGAAAACTATACGTTTTCTTTGTTACGCGCCCTCTGTAACTTGGTCGGGTAATGTGTGTCATATTACTGGATAAGCTCTCACATAAGACTCAAACGTTTTATATTGAACTAGTTTTCGACCGTAATTTCGCTCGCGTATTAGGGGAGAGGGGTGAGTATTGGGTAAAAAAAGTACCCTGTTTCATTCAGACATAATTGCTTTCACATTTATAATATTATTATATTATAGATGAAGTAATGTGTGTTTTTAAAAGCGATCAATGTCAACATCATATTGTTCTGCATTCAAGTCTCTCATATTAAGCACTTTTTAATCGTCATTAATTTAAAATTAGAATATAATGATACCAATGGTTCAGAATACTTGTTATAGTAGGCGGGTGGGTACCGCAAAACAGCAGTACTTGGTACTGTTATGTTCCGGTTTGAATGGTGAGTGAGCCAGTGTAATAAATGGCTCAAGGGACATCTTAGTTCCAAAGGTTGGTGGCGCATTGGCGATGTAAGCGATGGTTAACATTTCTTACATTTTACTGCTGATGTCAATGGGCGGTGGTGACCACTTGCCATCCGGTGGCCCATTCGCTCATCCGCCTAACAATGCTATAAAAATAATTTCTGTTCATCTCATCAAGGATTAATTTAACACAAGTATTTTGAATAAGTTGATTCTTTAGCTAAATTCTATTTGATAAAAGGACCAAAGCATTTTGTGTAATGAAATCCGTGTTCAATGTCGACAGTGAAGGATGGCGGGTTCGGCTTTAAGGATATATTTTTAATTAAATTGTTTGCACCTTAATTATGTTCTAAGTCAATTTACGAAGATTGAACTTTTAGAAAAATCTTAATTGATACAAGCCAACGTTAGATATTTCTTCATTGTTATTTATACTAACAACAGATTTTTTTGTTTGTTCATTTTAGACTAGTTTCTGATCGCGGAAATTAAGATGAAAAAGCATAAAAAACAAAGAAACGATCTCTCTTTCACATTTCAATGGATTTTAATTAAAAGTGTTAGATTCTTACAAGGATTTTTGTATCATGATACAATATCACATTATATGTAAAGCTACAACTTAGGAATGTAGATTCTAATGAAAAGAACCGAGAAAAATCTCAGTAGTTACTTTTTAGTATCAACTTACATAGACAATTTTTTTTTAATAGTATAGGTAGGCGGATGTGCGTATGGGCCACCTGATGGTAAGTGGTCACCAACGCTCATAGACATTAGCATTGTAAGAGATGTTAACCATTGCTTACATCGCCAATACGCCACCAACTTTGAGAACTAAGATGTTATGTTCTTTGTGCCAGTAATTACACTGGCTCACTCACCCTTCAAACTGAAACACAACAATACCAAGTATTGCTGTTTTGCGGTAGAATATCTGATGAGTGGGTCTGAGGGGTGGCTCTACCACCGAGTAAAAGTTACATAGACTAATTAAAAACAATTCAATTATTATTTACCCTTTATGAAAATAACGAATACTAACTCCATGGTTTTTTATCCTATTATAATATAAACACGAAAGTATAGTATGGATTATGGACATTTGTTACTCTTTCACGCGAAAAGTACTAAACAGATTTCGATGAAATTTGGAATATAGATAGCTTATGCCCTTTTTTTTACGCTGGAAAAACGCATGCGCGTTTCCCCCACGGGAACAGTGGGGGGGTATGTGGGGCTTGCCGTATGTCCAGGGCGCCGAGTGCACCCCGGTCATCGGAATACTCACTAAAAAACCAGCGGTACCCTTCCCGTCTTAACGGGAGCGCCACGGGATCGCTTGCGCATGCTACCTTGAAAGACAGCTTATACCCTGACTTAACATATACTACCTGACATCTTCCTCCTTCCATTTGGAAATCCTAACTAATAAATGCGAAAGTGTGTTATTTTGTTTGTTACGCTTTCAAGCCTAAACCACTGAGCCGATTTTAAAAATTCTTTCACCAATGGAAAGCTACATTATCAGCGAGTAACATAGGCTACATTCTGTCCACGCATTCCCACGGGAACGGAAACTACGCGAGTGAAACCGTGGGAAAACGCTAGTGTATGTATATTTTTATCCTAAATTCTTGACAACATTGAACTTACCTCGATTATATTATGTATCTGCATTAGAATTGACTTATATAATAGAAAGTTAAAAAGCTTAAGGTGGTTTTGATAATGATCTTATTACGGCGACAATATTGATTAAAATCTGTTGAATCAATATGGAGTGGACCCAGATAAACAAGTTCCAAGTAAAAATCCCGTTCAGTGAGAAACGAAGTGTGACGTTTCATTTGTGGAAGTTATTGAATTTGACTTATTGGCGACGGTCGGTGGGGTTGGAGTAGAGGAAGGAATGGAGATGATTTTTAATTGTTATACTAGTTTTATTTTTCGAAAAATAAACATGTGATTAAGATCATCTGTTATTACAATAGTTAATTATTTCTTCATTTATTAACGATATATGGCATATTTTTCGATGATGAAAATCAATTTTACTTTCCGCTATATAAACAGATATGTTATATTTTTGCCTCGGCAGTTATAATCATTTGATCTGAAAATGATTATGGAAATCCTAATCGGTTCAAGATTGAATAAAAGTTAAAAAAAAAGAAATATAAATATTTTTATAAAAACGAAAACGATGTTTCCTGAGGTCGCGACTTTTTTAAATTTTGGAAAATAGTTTTTGAATATGGAAATATTGTTTTCAACTTAATGTTCATCTTTTACAAAGGAAGCGAGAAAGCCTATTGGCTATTATATAAATTATTATTAGAACGTGTATATTAACCGATTGGGGTTAATGGTGAATGAAAACTTCGTAAGGAAACCTACTTATCTTGGTTGAAATTATGCAACATTTGAACCCACGAAGTGAAATTCCTAACCTCCTCATCGTGAGGGTACGAGCAAAGCACAGCGGGACATTTACTAGCTGTTACTTTAAGAGTAAAAAAATGTAAATAAAAAAATAATAAGGAATACATCTCCATATATTTCTTGTTCTGTGTCGCCAGTTGCAGGTGGGCGTGCTTGGACCGCGTAATATTCGTTCCGGCCAAGCCATTTGGCTTTATATTAAGATATATAGCATTTTATATACAACTGGCTGTTAAAATTTTGCTATTTTGCTGTCCAATATTAAGTTAAACAAACGAAAGTTATAACTATTTTTGACCAGTTAATTACGATATTCATTTTTTTATGGTAGAGCTTTGTGCAAGCTCGTCTGGGTAGGTGCCACCCACTCATCAGATATTCTACCGCAAAACAGCTGTAATTGGTACTGTTGTGTTCAGCTTTTAAGGGTGAGTGAGCCAGTGTAATTACAGGCAGAAGGGACTTAACATCTTAGTTCCCAAGGTTGATGGCGCACTGGCGATGTAAGCGATGGTTAACATTTCTTACAATGCCAATGTCTATGGGCGTTGGTGACCACTTACCATCAGGTGACCCAAATGCTCGTCCGCCTATGATATATATAAAAAAATAAATACAAAGTCACTGTCGAGTTCTGCATTTTTGATAATTCTAAAAACTATTTTAATAATATTTAAAATTTTTGCTTGCACAAAGCTTTACATTAAAAACGGACACCAAGTCACACGCACATTAATTGAAGTATACGTACGTAACATATAAATACAGCGTATGTCAAAATTACTAGCATAGATACATTTTTATATTTCAAAATGAAATAATTTCATTACAAAATAAAGTATTAAAGTGCTTCATTAAATAATCAATCCAAATTAGATGACACGGTTCCGCGAGCTCGGGTATTCCACGAAGGGGGAACGGGACCCTAATTTAATCATTTCAAATGCGTTTGTCTTAATTTTAGAAAAGATCCGTCGTTTAAGATGTGATATTTATTCACTGGCGATTTAAAATTGCGTTTATGATCTGATTTATCGTTTTTTTTTTTTGTAGAATAGGTAGGTGGACGAGCATATGGACCACCTGATGGTAAGTGGTCACCAACGCCATTAGATATTAGCGTTGTAAGAAATGTTAACCATCGCTTACATCGCCAATGCTCCACCAACCTTTAGAACTAAGATGTCTTGTTCCTTGTGCCTGTAATTACACTGGCTCACTCACCCTTCAAAGCGGAACACAATAATACCAAGTTCTGCAGTTTTTCGGTAGAATATCTGATGAGTGGGTGGTACCTACCCAGACGAGCTTGCACAAAGCTCTACCCCCAGATAAATCTATTAACGCGCTTGAGAGTAAGATCGTCTCGAATGCCGTGAAGGAAAGAGGCATGATGCTCTCTTAAGCTGTCATGCCTCCTCACCATAACCTCTATCTTGTGTGTATGTATCTCATATACTATATTAATACTTAGTTGCTTCTCTGTATGCGTACTACATGTACTAAATGACTGCCTCGTTGGTCTAGTGGCTAGATATAAGGCCGCAGACCCGGTGGTCCTGGGTTCAATTCCCAGGTTGGGCCAATAAATAGTTATTGGGTTTTTCATTCAGAAAATTCTCAGTAGCAGCCCGGAGTATGGAAGTTGGAAGTGTGTACACTCCCGTGAAGCACGTTAAGCCGTTGGTCCTGCGCCTGAACTCTTTCCGGTCGTGTCGGATTGCCGTCCCATCGGATTATGAGAGCTAAGGAAAAGAGAGTGCACCTGTGTTTGCGCACACACTTGTGCACTATAATACGTCCTGCGCAGTTGGCTCATCTCTCTTGAGATTGGCCGCCGTGGCCGAAATCGGTCTGGAGGACCTTACTACAGGTAGCAAAAATATTTTTAATAACGAGGTAATTATTTGTTAGACTACATATTTCTTTATTAATAATCTTTTATGATTAATTGTTTCATTTGATCCGACGGCAATATCTTTCGTTTCATACACACACGTATCAATTTCATTACATTTAATAGTGATATAGTTTTGTGGGTAGGGTTCGTAGTATGTCAATCTTAATAGAATGTTACCAGTTCAAACCGGTAAGCAACAGAATGTTAATGTGCTTAATTCGAGTTTTTAGTTCATCATCGTGCTCATCGGGGAAAGAATAATCGTGAGATAGAAATAAAGATTTTATGTGTAAGATTTTGCTACACTCGTACCCATCTTCACTTATGGAGAAGCGTGTTGAAACGAGCTTCAAGCCGTCTCTCCGGGAAGTGAAAAGCATCATGTTAACAATAGGTGATTTAAATTGAACGATGCTTTCTTTACCATTAGTGGAAGGTTTTGTCCAGCAGTAGGACATTTATAAGTTATAACTACAGTAGCATAAAATTCTATTAGCTTAAACGCATATCTATAATGAAAACGCGCGTTTAAAAACGTTAGTGCGTTTAGTCCAACGTACCTTGAAATGGACGTCGATTTGTTCGAAACTTTACCCCGTTATTAATTAGTCAGTAATTAAACTTTAAAATGTTATTTTAAGTCAACTTAAACATCGTCCTTTATGTAGAGTTTGTTTAATCAAGGAAATAATAAGGGCCCAGATATTTGAGAGGTCAAATGCAAATAACATTAAAGTCGTAAAAGCATCTGAGCCCTTAAATGTAGGGCCTTTATATTGCTGTTTCGAAAGAAATAATAATAATATATTTCAATTAAGGAAACAAGCTCAGTATAATTAATATATATATATATATATATATATATTTGACGGGACTAGAGAGCGACGGAAAGAAAACAAGGTATAAAGCGTCATGTCGTTTGACGTCACGTCATACATATCGGTCTTACCCTCAATGCGGGCCGATACTTATTTCACAACAAAACGATAAAATTAATAAAATTGCGAGCTCAAAACTTCTAATAATAATATATAAGCGATATAGTATATAGCTGAAGATATTTTTTTGAACGCCCTTAATTTACGCGAAGAAATTATGCGTTTATTAATATAACTAATAATAATTAAACAAAGTCTGTCTGAACGCGATGATTTCAAAAACTACAAAATGAAATTTCATACGGTTTAAGTGTATAATTTATTAATGTTTTGTGTAAATTGGCTAAAATATGATGATGATTGTTGAAGGTGTCGGAAAAAAAACATGCTGACTGGGAGCTTAACTGACTCGTAAATCACGAGAGTTATATGTTTTACGATATAAACGTTTGGTGTAGAAAATTATTCTACCCATGTGCAGCCGGGTCGGGTAGGTGGTAGGCTAACGTCGAAGTAGGGGCGTAGTAAAATAATGGAAAAAAAGGTTCTATAGTACTTTATGGGTTCGCCAGATTAGTAAGACTTTGATGGTTCTCCATTCCTTTAGGCTTCAAGTACCTATAACTTTTCTCAATAAATTACAACCCAAAAAATAAGTTAACATGGCTATTCCTAAGATAAGCGCGTCTAAATGAACAAACACTCTAGTTTGTTAATATTAGTGTTGCTTTTTTATTGATGATTGATTCGGTACATGGTAGTGGTTAATTAAGAGTTCGGGAGTCGGATGACTACAGCGTAAGATTTTGAACATCCCATGACGTCAGCGTAAGATTTTGAACATTCCATGACGTCAGCGTAAGATTTTGAACATTCCATGACGTCAGCGTAAGTGCGTATTTGTCATTGTAAGTGCGTTAATGTGTGCGCGTGATAGGTACATGAGCATTATCTAATGATGTTGGTCCTATTATTATTGGTTTTAGAAACGAGTATATCAGAGGAAGTCTGGAAGTAGCATCAATAGATGAAAAGTTGAAGAGTAGTAGCGTGGTATGGGCATGTGATGAGAAGGGATGAAAAACATGTTACTAGAAGGATGATGAGTATGAATGTGAAAATTATGGATATAGGGCACGGGGGAGGCCGAAGAAAGTGTGGATGGATTGCGTAAGGAAGTATATGTGTATGAAAGGTGTAAATACTGAGATGACGAGTGACAGAAAGAAGTGGAAGAAAAATACATGTTGTGCCGACTTATTGACCCTGAAGCGTCACTAGTTGGGGGAACGAGTATAGACTAAGACGTGAATATAGACGCCCATGGGCTCAGTGATATTTGTCTTAAAGGTTGTCTCCTGCGAGAGATCGTTCCATTAGCTCTTCATATGATATCGCGAAGGGTTATGAAACCCGACATTCTCAATGTCTAAGACCTTCTTATCTTAACATAATATTATATATGCCAAGATAAATACATTAGCGTGATTCAGAACTTACCTGTATGTTACGGTTATCTGGAGTGAGTTTCTGGGTTCCGTTGAACCATTCGATGCTCGCAGCCGGACGTGCTCCCGACACCTTGCACATCAGAGTAAGTAAAGTGCCCTGTGTCGCGTGGTCCTTTATTCCTGTTATGGCGATCTTGTTTGGTGGAACTGTTGAATAAACAAAAAAACGAATATTAGAAAGTTATAATATCGATAACGATATGACTGGCCCGATAGTAGTAATCTCCGCTTCCAGCTACCTTCCGCACCACGTTTTCGATTCCCGCCCTGAATCTGGGTGTATATATACACGATGCAACATTCGCAACTGTCATTTTCCTCTCGGTGTTGCCATTTCTTAGCATCGATTCCACTCAAATATCGACATGACATTTCGATCCATTTCGTAAATTAGCAACACAAAAGAAACTAACTTCTCTTATCGCTAATAGTTGGTGTTACTAACTCTGCGATAAATATGTATATATATATATAACACAGGTTTTAAGTTATCAACCATAATAACATCCATGTATCGTGTTAAAATTTCTCGTTGAATTTTAATTAATCGCTGCTAATAAGTTTTATCCTGATTTAATTTTGCGTGTGACTAATGGGGAGAAATAGTTGAAACCCGTATATTATACAATTAAATACATATCATGAATGGAAATCAAACAGTAACTTCACGCTAATTTATTACTTCCATAATCATTTACTGAGTAATAGACCTTATTTATTATTTAGTAATTAATGCTTTTCTTTATAAAAAAGCTAGGCGCTCATATATTTGCATTGTAATAAGTAATCAACGAGCCCTTTAATTGTCAATGTGCCACCAACCACCATGGGAACCAAGATGAACCAAGTCCCTCATCTGTAGATACACTGATTCACTCACCCTTCAAACCTGAACACAATATTACTAAGTACTGGTAATTAGCGGTAGAATATCTAATGAGTGGGTGGTACTTCCCCAGACAAGCTTGCACAATGGGCTCAAGGTAATCTCAGATAAAAATAAAACTTAGTTTGATGTTTATGTCACCATGCTGTTCTAATGACGGTTGGTGAGTGATATATATGTGAAGTATTAATTAATTTGAATGTGATTGTTAAAAGCAGCCTCCCGTTGAAACGTTTAATTACGTACTAAAGCTCGTACAAGATTCATTACATACTATGGTTACAAGTACAACAATACAATGATAGAATTATGTCCAAAACATAAAAACCTTTTCACTCTACTGGTGATAAGGCTTTGTGCAAGCTCCTCTGGGTAGGTACCACCCACTCATCAGATATTCTACCGCAAAACAGCAGCACTGAATATTGTTGTGTTCCAGTTTGAAGGGTAAGTGAGCCAGTATAATTACTTTTACATTACGGTTGGTGGCGAATTATACAAAAAAAAAAATTATAATAATCATAACAACTAAATACAATCACAACTGAAACATTTTTCAATAACGTTATCGAATTCAGGCTTAAGTAGCGTCCCCATTCCCAGGACCCTCTTATATTAGACAAATTACAAAACAGCTTAAACAAACAATAAATAGCAAAGTTTGCCAAGAGGACATTAGTTGAGTTAAAGCGATTACTTGCGAACAAACATCGATATATCGACTGTTCTCGATTTATAACATGACCGCACTATTTATTTCGACAGAGTCGGATTGTGGTGTACATTTAATGCGACCTCAAATAATCCTATTACGAAAAATAATATGAGTATCGCTTCCTATCTCCCTATATAAACCTAAAGATTGCCCTTATTTAACTCTACGTCTTATTATTAATATTTAATTGTATTAGGTTTAGGCTTAGACGGAAAAATGGGCCACCTGTTGGTCAGTTACCAGCGCATATATTTAAATGTAATCTATCTATCTATGACCTTAGTGGTCTTTTCACGGTTCAAATACGACTTGTATTAACTTACTGACTTAATATCTATCCAATATCTATCCAATGATTAGACTAAATCACAACGAATAAATCGAAGGTGTTGACTTGTATATGTATAAGAATCTCTTGAAGGAACATAACAGGATTATACATGGTATATATGTATATGTTTCCGATCCGTCAATCCTTCGGAAATTAAATATAAGTATTAAAAATGAAAGTAATTAAATACTTTATTTCATTGAAATTTCTCATTACTTGAGTAAGTCACAAAATTTATTAACGGAATGAAGGAAATGAAAATCTACTTAATTTTTTTTATAAATTACTAGCTGTGTCCGCGGTTTCACCCGCGTATAATTAATAAAAATATAATGAATAAAAATCAGCCTAGAACCTTCCTCGGTAAAATGACTATAGAACACAAAAATATTTTTTAAATTCAAACCCGTAGTTCCTGAGATTAGCCGGATCAAACAAACAAACTCTTCACCTTTATATATTAGTATAGACTTGTAAGTGTAACTTAAAAGTATTCGTTACGTATAGAAATTTAAATGTTCTTGTTTAAATTGCCTTCAACATACAGTATAATTGTAACATGTTAAAATAATGTTTAATTACATACTTGTATGAAGTGACTACGACCCTGGTTTTGAGATATATGGGTGGGTCAAAACCCCTTACAGTGTAAGTAATGGGCCAATCATCACATTCAATGGTTTCGAGATTGGTGTAATTTATGAGTCAATAGCGATTTTCATTAAGTTACATTTTTGTTACACCAAGAAACTTTCGTCAAAATTATGCAAATTGGCTTTGTTAAAGTATATATCTATATTAACATTATAAATGTGAAAGTCGATATTTCGGTCTGTCTGTAACTATTAATGCTGAAATAATCCAGTGGGTGTAACGTGAATCTTAACTAAAGATTTTAAGGCCAAACCAACAATCAAGATCATTGAATTTTCATGTGCTTCTCTATACATCGGAGCGTAAGTCCCTACGACAAAGAGCAGAGAGCAGATTTCATGTGTTAAATTCATATTCATTAAAATTTCTTCGTACTTCTAAGAAAATCGCAAGAAAACCTACATTTACTAAATGAAATTCCAATACAACTCTTCAAAATTTTAGATGCTAACAAAATAAGCTAGCTTTCACCATCCGAGGTGAGGAAATGCAATGTCTGGACCCCTTAAACTTGGACCAGTGCCTATTTCATAAGTATTAGACCCCAGGCGTTTCAAGACCTAACGTAAATAATAGTCTAGGCGTGTCAATTACTTTTTGATTGCCTTTGATTTTGGATGCTGACGTAATATCCCTCATATCTCGATAAATTTCTATATCTCCTAGACTTGACGTCGTGTTGCTTAGGACAAATGAAATCAACTTAATAAGTAACTCATATTATATACTTAATCAACTTCCCTATGTCTTTTATTTTTTTAATTTTAATTTTTTTATTGTAGAGGTTGGCGGACGTGCAAATGGGACACCTGATGGTAAGTGGTCACCAACGCCCATAGACATTGCCAGTGTAAGAAATGTTAACCACCGCTTACATTGCCAATGCGCCACCAACCTTGGGAACTAAGATGTTATGTCCCTTGTGCCTGTAATTACACTGGCTCACTCACCCTTCAGACCGGAACACAACAATACAAAGTACTGCTGTTTTGCGGTAGAATATCTGATGAGTGGGTGGTACCTACCCAGTCGAACTTGCATATAGCTCTACCACCGAGTAATTTACGAATGTCATCTTTCATACATAAACTAAATGTTCTTTACTTCCGGTATTTATAAAATTAATATCATTAACTTTCATGTCAGTTCTTCTAGAAATAATCTACATTTTGAACCGTTGATTGCTTGGACATGGCTATCAAAAGTTCTTATAAGATCCTTCTTAAAAAAACCTTCTTATTACTTGATTTTAAACAGGTAGGCATATTGGAAAATGCGTCACTTGATGATAAATGGTCACCATTATCCACAGACATCGGCACTGTTATAAATATAAAAAATCGCATACATCGTCAATGTGCCACCAAATTTGGGAACTAAGATGTTATGTCCATTATGTCTGTACTTGACTCTTTCACTCTTCAAACCAGAATGCATGGAAATACTAAATATCGCTGCTTGGTGGTATAATATGTGATGCACTTGGTGGTAGAGCTTTGTGCAAGCTCGTCTGGGTAGGTACCACCCACTCATCAGATATTCTACCGCAAAACAGCAGTACTTTGTATTGTTGTGTTCCGGTTTGAAGGGTGAGTGAGCCAGTGTAATTACAGGCACAAGGGACATAACATCTTAGTTCCCAAGGTTGGTGGCGCATTGGCAATGTAAGTGATGGTTAACATTTCTTACAATGCCATTGTCTATGGGCGTTGGTGACCACTTACCATCAGGTGGCCCATATGCTCGTCCGCCAACCAATAATATAAAAAAAAAAAAAAAAAAAAAAAAAAAGTACAGGTGTGAACTACACAGATGGGTCTGGAAGTCCTACCACTAAGTGAATATTTTGAATAAATGACATTTTGTTTATATTTAAACCAAAACTAAATCACTCGCACAAAGTTGTTCAATAATAAATGAATTAACTAATACAAATATTCTTGTTAATAACACTTATTTGCTCAATAAAACGTTATCCCCAGCGAGTTATGATGATAGAGATCGGGATAATGAAATTATTTTTCGATTACCCAAGAATATTGCAATTAATAACAACTCCAAAGCAGATGGCGATATAACGCTTTACGAGACAAATATTAAGAATAAAAACGACGAAATATGATTTCTATCATCGTTATAATATTTTTGATTAGTTGTACCATGGAGTTCATTTTTCCGTATGTTTTTACGATTGTAATAAATTGCTTGCTTATTGGTCTATGAGCTTTGGCCTTAATTAACTAGAATCGTTATCTTATATGACATAAAAATATATTATAGCTGTAAGATAGAGTATTTATGTAGCCAATAGACCTGACTTCTTTATGGTTGTGTAACCTAATGCTTGTATCAATTTATTGGTAAGCGAATCAAATTTATTAATTTATATGATAGTAATGTTTGCTCGCGGTTTCATCCGCATGTTAGGAGGGATGAGCTGGTGCCTTATGTTCTTCCCCGGAATTCAAGGTTACTTCATATCGAACTTTATCAAAATCGGTTCAGTTCAGACAAGAGTTAGTCGCATTCATAATATTAGTATAGATTTCATTAAAACGTCTGGTGGTAGGTATTGGAATTTCCTGGTGGTAGAGCTTTGTGTAAGTTCGTCTGGGTAGGTACCACCCACTCATTAGATATTCTACCGCAAAAAAGCAGTACTTGGTATTGTTGTATTCCGTTTTGAAGGATGAGTGAACCAGTGTAATTACAGGCACATAACATCTTAGTTCCCAAGGTTGGTGGTGCATTGGAACCACCTATGGCTTACAATGCTAATGTCTTTGGGCGTTGGTGACCACTTACCATCAGGTGGCTCATATGCTCCGCCTATTTATAAAAAAAAAGACTTAAATTGTGTTAACAGAACAGATGTCAACAGAAATTACCTTGTTATAGTGATGCAAACATTTTTTTTTTCACTTATATGCAAAGGAATACCATTATAATGCCATAAGGCGTTCCCCTCCAATCATCTCTAAGCTGAATAGGGAGTATAGGTTGCAATCTTGATCAAAGATTGCGGTTCCAGCCCGCAGACCAATTGTCATATAATTAATGTGTTTATTATTCGTGAACGGCTACAAAGGAAAATTAAAGTCACATGATTGACCAACCCGCATTAGAGGATGGTGGAATTAGCTCTTAACCTTCTTTACTCGGTGGTAGAGCTTTGTGCAAGCTCGTCTGGGTAGGTACCACCCACTCATCAGATATTCTACCGCAAAACAGCAGTACTTTGTATTGTTGCGGTCCGGTGAGCTAGCCAGTGTAATTACACTTACACAGGCACAAGGGACATAACATCTTAGTTCCCAAGGCTGGTGGCGCATTGGCGATGTAAGCGATGGTTAACATTTATTACAATGCCAATGTCTATGGGTGTTGGTGACCACATACCATCAGGTGGCCCATTTGCTTATCCGCCTACCTACTACATACCTATAGAACAAAACAAAAATTGAGAGCCATAGACTAGACTTAGCACTAGATATTTTTTTAAATTTTAAGGAATTACTCATAGTCTTATCTTCCCCTCCAGCTAAAAGCAAAGCTTATTTTAGGAGTGGGAACGATAATAACCTGATAGGTTAGGACCGAACCTACGACTTTTATATCGCTAGGCGGCAAAAAACATTTATAATCTGTTACAAAATAAAGTATAAAATTATTTGAAGAACTCCTAAATTAATTCCTTGATATTCATGTAAATAGACTCAGAAGTTATAGTACAATAAGATCACATGCCACGTGTGACGTCATATGCCAAGAGAAATATTACCAATACGCCCCTGCAGTGTACATTTAGTGGCATTCGAAAGTATAGACCGTTCCCTATATTTTACATATAAGAGTACATTAAGCCATCACTTAGCTCACTCCGAGTACACCGCCGAGCAATTTTCTGAGCCCACCCGATAAATTGCGAGACTGTATTGCTAATAAGTGGCAAGATAGTGTTAGCTAGTGATGTACCTACTACTATATTTTATATCGATAGATATATAATTTTTATTACAAAATTCGAGAGATTTATAGCTTTGAAAATTTGTTTATTTTACAAAAACAAACATACAAAGTTCATGTTTCAAGTTCACTTGCATTATAAATAAATTTATCATAAATTAGAAATATATTTTTGCATATAAATTAGTTTAATAATAATATCAAATAGATTTAAATATGACGTAAAAATATTTAAATTCAATTTATACAGTAAGCTCATTGAACTCAAAATGGTGGATATCGCCTGAGGGACAGAAATGGTGTATAACGAAAGGTTTAAATTCGTGCAATAACCTTAACGCTATTTAAGTGATTCGACTCTACATTTTCATTAATTACTTTTTTTATATACATTTTAAATTATCCCTGTCTAAAGTTTTAATATGTACTTTAAAGTATATAAGCATATAAGTATGTATTAAATATTGTCAGGCGGTCACTGAAAATCAAGTGTTCGAAGTTAAGCTTTTAAGTTGTCGACATAATTTAAGTGTCACATCTATGTGTGACGTCACACTTTGTAGTTATAATTTAGCTTTCTTTTTGGTCTTCATGGTTTACTTGCTTTGCTTTTGCTACTGTTAGCAGTGTATGTCCAAAGGTTATTATCATTATTATTACCGCAGTGATAGCTCAGTAGTTTGAAGACGGGAATGATTCAGAGTTCAAACCCAGGCAAGCACCACTGATTTTTGCTGGCTTAATTAGCGTTTTTAATTCATCTCGCGAACAGTGGTGAAGGAAAATATCGTGAGGAAACCTTCACATGCACCAATATTGGAGCAGTGTAATGGAGTAATCTCCAAGCTCTTTCCTCAGAAAGGGTAGAAGACCCTGTGGGATATTTACAGGTAAAGTAAATTAACATACTTTAATTTACTTTATTATTATTAATTTACTAACCATCTCAAGCTATGCAGTGAAATATCATGGGCTTTTTATTGCTTGACCCATAAAATCAAATTACTATAATATATGCCATATCGTTTTATATTGCGGGTTGTGTTTGTTAAGTTTTTAATATTGTTCCCGCACCCCCTCTTCTCGATCTCTGTACATTCACTTAACGACCATTACAATTTTGATTGAGAGCACAATGCATCTTTTATTTTTCACCATCTTTAAAACACGTCATCAGCTATCATCATCATCAGGGTTATTCAACCCCTCACCGCTGCCCCTACAGTATTATATCATTATATTTTAAAATTAAGCCGGTTTAGATTCTCGTTTTGGAACCACTGAGCTATCGCGGCTCTTGATTAATCCTTTTCAATCAATATCTAACACAAATCGGACTAATACATCATGAGATGAGCGCCGTCAAACAAACACTTCAGAGTTATAACATTAGTATAGATTTATTAAATTTCGAATATCATCAATTAAATTATTTTCAAAGTTAAAATACAAAATTACATGTTATGAAAGATTAGTTGATGTACAATTAATTTCGTTAAGCTGACAATATTATTAACATAATTTAACGTGGAGTATTAATGATGATATTCAAATTAAAAGCCTCGTACAAATTAATTACAAACAAATAATATTTAAATTACATTAAAATGTTCAAAATGTTTTAAGCAGTAAAACTGTCACTACAATACAATTATAAGTGAATTATATTTGAAGCAAACAATTTCATCAAGACCTTTCCAAAAGATATATTTATCAAATATGATAATGTATTATATACTATCGCTTGAATGCTACGAACGTTTTTGTAGCATATATTATCATTTAAATTTCGAACGAAAATGACCAACGTGTTATTAAACGATAAATTAAACATAATTAATATCGATATGTTTCACGTCACTAGCGCATCAGGGGTCGGAAATTTTACCACCTTCCAATATCGACAGGGTCGATAGGCGGGTCGGTTGGACGGTATATAAAGTGAAGTGATAAATGAATTTGAGGAAGTGACTGCTCAAGTGTCACTTTTCGGTACATCTTTATCGATGACGTAATAAATCACTATGAAAAATTCAATGTTATCCATCTTTTACTTAAAGAGACAAGAAGAGTAATTAACTAAGTATCTTTTGATATGAATACTTCTATAATGGTGCTACTTCCTGTATCTAAATTAAAATTGTAGATGTCAAAAAACATTTGTGTACTTTTCTTACTGTCTCTCAGGCGAACGACAAACGGACACGTGCTATCCGAGGCACAATACTCTAAGCTGCTACTGAAAAATTCCTTGATGAAAATATCTAAGCTAATCAATTTCGATTTGGTCAATCCGAAATTTGTATCCAAAACCTTACGATTTGCCTCATCTAGTCACCAAATAGATGGGGTATTTAATGGCTCATATTAAATAGCTATTCCTTAATCGGTATAACATACTAAATGGAAGGAAATATGTTATATATGTAATATATAGCCAAGATGCAGTGAGCTTGTATGATATTGTAGTCCTTTGAAGCGAGATAGGGTTTTGTATATAACATAACCCTCGTTGATTTAATGCAAAGTCCGAGGTTCTGGGTTCTAGGCAACGTGTCTGGTGGAAATCTGCCTAATGTGTACCTACCCTACTAATGAGGGTTTCATTGGGGTAGCGTGGCAAAAAAAAATCCTCAAATGGCAAAGCTGACCTAGCCCAGTGGGACCTTTACAGACTTAATACTTTTTTTCCAATATATTAGATATATAAAATATACCTAACCAAAAATGTACGTTCAAAGAGTATTAGCTAAAATCGCTACGAAACCGGTCTTATCTCTCGTGTCCGGGATAATTACGTCCATTAATTACTTGGTATCAAGCAATGTTCTTAATGAAAATTTATTTCTTCGCGAAATTAAAACGCGCAAAAACGTAAAATATTACTAGGCTCGGACGGATGAATTCGAGGCAGTTAAGTGAAAAGTTTTAAGACGATTTAAAAAGGGTGCAGAAGTTAGGATAATTTTTATTTATGCTTGAACTGTTTTTGTCATTTATAGGCGTTTTTTCGGGTATTTCAAGAAATTTAATTTACCATGAATTTCTTGTAATTAAATGAAAAATCAAGACTTTACTGGCAATTGTATTGAAAGTCCAGCATAAACAGCTGAAAATTTCGTAAAAATCCATTTCTGAAATGAAGAAAGAAATTGTGTTTGGACGAAATATAATAGAATCAATGCGAGGGAAAAGAGAATGATTAGGTATTTATAAAATAATAATTCAGCGTAAAATAAAATGATAAAGATAAAATATTTACGATATTTAAATTGAGAATGACATGTTATTGTCACAGGCAGTAAAAATTTGTACCAAAAAAATAATTCTCAATTGTTTGCAACACACAGTAACAGATGAAGTTAAACTAAAGCTTGTAAAACTTTCAGATTAATTTCTCAACAGGAAAGGGGTCAAATTTCAATTACTAAATTTGATCCAAACAAACAGGGCAAGCTTAATGAAACCGTTTAATAAAATATCTCTAATCTATGTTTCATCAAAATCAGTTAAAATAGACAGAGATAAAAAATATTTAATACAAAGTATCTAATTGATTATTTAATGTATGTAATTTAAAAATATTTTATACAAACAGTAAATCGCTTGCACATTGTTTTAACATAATTCGAGTTACATAAACTTTGTTAAACTGTTTACTTGATCATTTATTTCCAAGTTTAATTCCATTACAAATTATTTTGTCCTTTTGAGTAAATTAGAAAACTTTTTGTACAATAATTAAGGTTGAACGTGAATTTAAGTTATTACAAAACCAGCCTAGTTTAGGCTTAATAATATTATGATACATGTACGCGCCTTGAAATTTCTTGGCTCGTGTTCAGTTCTAATAATTGAACTCTGAACAAATGGTTGTTATGTCTAATGTAAATTTTACTAATCAGTGCAGCATCAGTTCTGTAAGAACTCACTTCATTACTGACCCGTGAAATATTGAAAACCTCATAGAACGCCTCATAGTGTTATACAATTTTGTTGCGTGTATTCTTAAAATGTTATACTTATCATGTTGAACATATCGCATATCAGGTTCTGATATTTTACGACCGTTTTCTGCGATAAGTTTCGAGTTTGTTCTTACAAAATAACCTGATATACTTGAAGTCTATTTTTAATATAGAAAGGCAGATAATTAATAAAACTAAAAAGTATAGCTACAATTTACCTTTGACATCAAGTTTCACTCTTCGCAATATTGGTGAGTCTAGCGCTGCAGAGGACACATTGCAAGTTAGCTGGCCGCCCAGTTCTGTGCGCGTTACAGTGAGAGGAAGGACGTGTTGCACTGATGATTGGTCGGTGATTGTTCGAGCTGTAAGAAGAATATTATATTAATAACATTGTAATTATGATATATATACAAAAAGCCATAAAATTTCCTTCGTGGTGAAAGAAAATTTCATCCGGAAAATTTGATCCCTCATTTTCTCACTCTAATATTTAATGTTTATATGGGTAAGAAGGAAATGAAGAACCCATGATCGGTTAGGATGAAGACGTGCTCTACACCATAGTTCAAAAGAAAATATACATTTTTTTAAGTTATAAACAACATATATGTTAAGATCTCGTTTAAAAAGAATTGTGCATTAGCATAACTTTTTGGGGCATTTAAATAATTCGTGAATCATTTTAGAATGAGATAGGAGTGCTCTGCTGACTGTAAGAGTTTTGGTTCGCTCATCGTCTTAGTTGCTTTGTTTAACTGATTCAACAAACGATTGGTGTGTTTACAAATCGTTATCAAACCTCGAGTAAATTCATAAGCCTGCATCAGCAGTAGACTTAGAAATATTCAAGAAAACACAACTATCAAAAATTTCTCAAATCATAATGTTACGAGATTAATTCGGCAAGAAACTCAGTAATTACTTCTGTATACATATAATAAACAATTGCATATGGATGCAAATAGATGCAAATAGATGCAAGTCCATCTGGGTAACACTGACAATATGTCATAAATACCCAACTGTGTGAAATGTACTTAAAATGTATTGCGTTAAGATTTGTTTTCATAGTGTGATCCATATTTTTGAATACTTTGTATGCTTAGCAACTATTGGCGCTTTGATTATTACTGTATCAATGACGGTTTGAATGAACTCATATATTTGGCGTTCTTCGCGCTCCGATATATTTGGACAACATAATTTAAATAATTTGACGCCTTTGGTTATATGAATGTTATTGATTACTTTAGTTGTTGTGTCTATGTCTTTGACAATCTTGTTCATTATATTATAAATAAAGCTGAGTGTATCATCCAAATATCACATATTGTACAGCCAAACGTTCAATTCTCGTATAAGCGATGTAAGGAAGTTAATTTTGAGGTGATAACGTCTTATAAATCGACAAACGCCGGCTGCAAGCACGAAAAAGCATGACATTGTCATGTTCCGCCTGAGCCGAGCGTGCAAGCGAGAGCGCCGAACAAGCGATAGAGAGGCACGATCGGCCTAAGCGTTGTGACGCATCTATCTCTCCTCCACTCCATCGTCCGATGCGTCCGAGTATTCATCAATGTTTTCTTATGACGTTATCACGTAAAATTACAGACAACTATTTGTTTTATAGTGCCAGTGTCTATGGGCGCTGATGATCACTCAGCAACAGGTGGCCCATTTACCAATCTACCTATATAATACTAAATGAAAATTAAAAAAAAAAGTTTACATGAAATAGAAAGATAAATAAGGACGTTGTACACGAATAGTGACTATATTTTAACTTCGTTAATACAAACACAATAAATATAAAGTCCCTTGCATTAAACATCGTTTTGTGATTTTCATATAATAAGGTGGTTCTAACTTTTTGAATTTATTAGTTGGACAATTATTTTTGCGTTATTCGCGTGATATATCTGAGACAGTTTTGTTGTGTGTTAATTGTAATTAGGTTAGGCGTAATATTTTGTCTTTTTTTACTTTGTTGCTACGAAATATTATGCTGTCAGTTTGGGTGGATATCTATTGACTTGATTTTATATATGGTATGGATATTTGATTCTTTGGTCTAGTATCTGTACAACTAGATAACAGGGGTTGATCCAATTGACGTCATTAAGATACTGTATGGAAATAAAAACATGCAGGGATATCACAAATAATAATATAAAAGAAAGTATTGATATTTATATAATCTATATTAATATTATAAATGCGAAAGTAAATCTGTCTGTCTGTTACGCTTTAACGATTAAACTACTAAACCGATTTTGATGAATTTTAGTATGAAGCAAGGTTGAACCCTAAAAAAGGACATAAGGTATTTTTTTTACAAAACACCTACTACCACCAAGCGAACGTAGTCTCGGGTAAAAACGAGTATTTTATATATTAGTATGAAAACTGAATTTTTCTCTAAGCTTAATAATAGGATAGAAAACATTCCACGGAACTCTTCGCTTTCATTTCTATTTTGTTTTAGTATTTTTCAGATTTCTATTCGGATTTTTGAACGACGCGTCAAGTATTATTGGATCGAGAGAAACACAAAATGTGGTCTCGCATTGGACGGTTTTATACAGTGTTGTGTTGAAACAAATTATTTTATTGTAATATTACTATATAGATAACGAAACACTAAATGTGTTAAATATAATAAGACTAGCCTGTTGGTGTGGTTGGTAAGATACTTGCCTTTCACGCCGCAGGTCGTGGGTTCGATTCCCACCCAGGACAGACATTTGTGTGCATGAACATGTCTGTTTGTCCTGAGTCTGGGTATAATTATCTATATAAGTATTTATTTACAAAAGAAAAGTAGTATATGTAAGTATATCAGTTGTCTGGTTTCCATAGTACAAGCTCTGCTTAGTTTGGGATCAGATGGATTTGTGTGAATACAGTCTCAGGATATAATAATAAATATCTTTATAGCACACAAAGGAAAAACAATGTATAAAAGAGAAAAAAAGTTTTAAATAATGAATATAAAATAAAAGCATGCAAAGGGCGGTCTTATATTAAGTAGTGGTCTCTTACAGACAACCCTGCATTAAGATGCTTGCGGGACACATCGGGCAGGTGCTGTATATAAACATATTTAATTAATCAAAAACTTTCGATGATATAATAAGTTGCTTTAGCGAGGAAAACACCGTTTTACAGAACAGATACAGATACACAACTTGGAACGTAGTCCACCACGCTGTTCCACTTATATTATAATATGTTCTCAAGAATTAAAAATTTATAAAATGAAATTTGTATATCATTTTTTTAAGTAGGCTCTTACGAGCATTTTAGAAATTACAAATGAAGTTGGCTCATGTATCCTTTTTAATAAAGTTATAACGATTTTAGAAGGCTTTAAGAGGCACACATTTTCATAAATTCTGATGTCTTTCATCTTATTTATCATTCCAGTAAGAAAAAATAGCCAAAATACCACAATAAAATGATTCTATCACGAATAACACCGTCCATTTGAAAGAAAAGTCGAGGTCTAGTCCTCACCCGGACCGAATTTTCTTCATTCTTCAAGTGGCAAGTTTTGTGTGCATTATTGCGAGAAATCTGAGTTTTCACACTCGGAACGGGTTTAAATTCAATCATTTATTCAGATATCTATAAAGTGCTCTTTAAAAGTTAGCAAACTCTTTCGGAGATTTCGAAATATTCACAAAGAATTTTCATTTCGATTTGAATTTTTACTGCCTTATTTTCAACTTTAATTCACGGAAACTCATTAATCGAATCGATTTGTTTGTACGCAAATGTATTTCATATTCTTGTAATGTGTGGAACTCATATATACATAAATATTCTAAAAACAAATTTATCCTTCTAATATTATAAATGTGCCGGTTGGAGTGGTGGGTGTTTGTTACTTAATCACACAAAGGGCTGGACGGATTTGGATGAAATTTGACATAGAGATAACTTATACCTTGAATAAACACATATGATTACCTCGACTGCCTCGTTGGTCTAGTGGCTAGATATTAGGCTGCAGGCCCGGTGGTCCTGGGTTCGATTCCCAGGTCGGGCCAATAAATAGTTATTGGGTTTTTCTGTCAGAAAATTCTCAGTAGCAGCCCGGAGTCTGGAAGGTGGAAGTGTGTACACTCCCGTGCCTCGGAAAGCACGTTAAGCCGTTGGTCCTGCGCCTGAACTCTTTCCGGTCGTGTCGGATTGCCGTCCCATCGGATTATGAGAGCTAAGGAAAAGGGAGTGCACCTGTGTTTGCGCACACGCTTGTGCACTATAATATCTCCTGCGCAGTTGGCTAATCTCTCTTGAGATTGGCCGCCGTGGCCAAAATCGGTCCGGAGGACCTTGATTACCTAACATACTTGGTGGTAAGCCTGTCTGGTTGACCACCATCCGCTCATCATATTTTATACAGTTAAGTATTATTACTAATTAATGTTTTGAAGGGTGAGTAAGTGTATCTAGAGGCACAAGCGATATGATATCATAGTTCCCAAGGATGGATGTAAGGCACGGTTAATATTCCTTACAGCGTAAACGGGTGGTATTACCAAACCAATAGCGGGTTCAAATCCGAATAAAAACATTGTAAGAAAAACTGCATGTATTTGATAATATTCTGTCACATGTGTATCCGTATTGCAAAAAGAAAAAAAATCTCCTTAAAAAGAAAATCCATCTAATTGTGTGCTTTATAAAAATAAATAAAATAATATCAATTTTACTAGCACAGTTAAATTTAATTCACACAACGTTCTCAGTTCCTTCGTATTAATCTAAATTGGTGAATTATATGTTCATTAAATTCTAAAGTTTCTCACAGTATACTTTACGTCTGTAGTGAGTTAGTTGTCGGTTAGATGAAAACAGCGTACTGAAGGAAGTGTAATAATAACTGTGAGCCCTCTACGACAACTTTGGGCCAAGTTTCCGTCAACACGGCTAAAATCTCCACAAGTTGGTGAGCTTTGAGTAACACACAAGTCATGAGATACATATATTATAAAGGTACTTTTTTGTAATATTTATTAATTATTACATAGCAGAGGAGACTGAATTGCAAAAAAAAGATAATGCGTATGCGCGAGCCTGCGTACTTTCGCGCGGTGAAGGTGAGGATATTTTTTATAGTATAGGTAAGTGGACAAACATATGGGCCACCTGATGGTAAGTGATCACCGACGCCCATACAGTGATTTGTACATTTCTTAAAAAAACAACATCGCCACTGCGCCACCAACCTTGGGAACTTAGATGTTATTTTCCTTGTGCCTGTAATTACACTGACTCACTCACCCTTCAAACCAGAACATAACAATAACAACTATGGCTTTTTTGCGGTAGAATATCTAATGAGTGGGTGGTAACTACCCAGACGAGCTTGCGCAAAGCTCTACCACCAAGGTGAGTGCACATTTGCACTTTTTATCCAGCAATTGTACATGCGATTGAGGACACGAGTTAATTATTTGCGCAACGTTCTAGCATGTTGTGCGCTGCACTCAACCAGGCGCTTACTGGCTTGGCAATTGTAGCATTTATTAAAATTAAAATATATAAAAAAATGTGATGTTTAAAATGATGATTGTCTTCATTTGACTCATAGCCAAATCGAACTTACAAGAAATATCACTAAATACTCAATATTTAATCTAGCTTGGAATTTAAAAAACCCGCTATTTCGTTTAACTTGTGCCACACATCAACTCTTCTATTAGAAGCGGAATCTGACGACAAAGCATGCGGTCCAGAACTCAATTACGAGATGCATCTTCTCTTGTGAATCGCTAATATGGATACGTATCTGCGTCCTTCGGATACATGTAATTAAATGTTTCATTAATTACCCATATATAACTATAAATATATTATTTAGTAGTAAAATATAATAGAAGTAAAGTTAACTAACAAAATAAGGCAGAAAATTAACAGAAGCAGACTTATCCCAATAAAAGATCTCTTACAGCCAACCATAGAAGTACTGAGAGGAGAAAGCAATACTAAATACATAAAACAAGATGTATAAAAAATGTAAAAAGCCGAGATGGCCCAGTGGTAACCAGTGATCGTGGGTTCAAATCTGGCAAAAGTGGCAAGCACCACTGAATTTCATATGTTTAACTTGTGATTATAATTCATCTCGTGCTTGACGGTGAAGGGAAACATCGTGAGGAAACCTGCATGTGTCAAATTTCACTGAAATTCTGTCACAAGTGTCTTCCACCAACCCGCATTGGAGCAGCGTGGTGTAACAAGCTCCAAAACTTTCTCCTCAAAAGAGGAAAAGAAGCCTTAGCCCAACAGTAGGTCATTCACAGGCTGATACTGTAACTGTATTAAAAAAGACATATTAAAATTTTTTTGTGGTAATGCTGTCTGGAAATGAAATCATGCAGTCACAAAAAACTATCAAACTATGAACCGATAAGAACGACACGTCGTTATGATGTCATATACCGTTATGTCAAAACCAAAATTAATTGTTAATTTTATGCCAATAATCCATAATTAAATTAAATATTAGAAAAACTGATAAACGGCAACGATAAAGTGACAATTTGTTAGTAGAACTGGTTCCCAGATGATGATGATGATTGGACCTGCACCCATATGATCTAAAATGATATCATTTAAGGATGTAATTACACTAGCTCACCCTGCACACTACAATACAAAATATTGACATAACAGGTAAGCATACGTTTCGTTTACTATATTTATTTATTTATTGCTTATTAAATATTTTTCTAACAGATGTGACAACTTAAGAATATCAGCTGTTTAATTGCGTTGTAAATTCTTTATGTCCGTTTTAAAACGTTTGTTGTTTTGTTTTTTTAATTTAGAAATCTAGTTCTGAATGCAGAATAGTTCTGTTCTCGTTAAGCTTTAGTACGCTATTGAAGGTATAATTAGGTGGAGCACAATGCATATTAAGAGATTGCAATAATGCCGAGAGCTATTTCATTACGAATTTTAATTAATTTTAATTAAACTGAGAGCATTTGATTTCCCTTGTCGCCAGCTCAGATTTAGCTTCTATGTTTTTTGATAACAAGAAAATATTATATCATATAAGCATGCCTGGATTTGCTTATAGTCCTTATCGGATCCAGAAATGGTTAAATTACTTTTTGTAGTTTATCTAGTCAGGCTTTGTGCAGGCTTGCTTTTGTTTAACATCATCATTATCTTAAATTTAATTTAAATTAACTCTGTGGTAGTTTCACAAGTAATTCTATACTGTAGCTTGATGATTCAAAAGTATGGGACTACTTGAGAATTATTTGATTCGATTTGAACCGGAAGCGACACAACAAATGCCAGCGACTATGGTGACAACGAAACAAACAGAAATTTAAAAAATTCATTATTTGTTTACATGGCTCACAGTATAGTGAAATGCCAGTGGCCCAAGGTCACGTCATATAACGAAATAGCGTTCATTCTGTGCCTACCAAATGCTACAAAATGCGATTCATTGGGCGTTCGTATATACGAGCTCGATATTAAGGAGATTGTGGTGCTTTTTGGTGTGACAAAAATACAGTAATATATCAATTAAAATCTACATTTTAAAACTCGGTTTGAGTCGAAAAAGAACTTCGTTCCTGACGGGGATCCACCGACCGCATTATTTATTTTAATAATAAACTTGTATTTAATCTATTTATTATTAACTAACGACCATAGGAGATAATATCGTCAGACCCAAGTGTGTTTAAATTTTCAGCTTAATCGTCTAGGAACTTATTTAAAATGTATGTGCAAGGGTTGACCGGCATACTAACGGGTGAAGTTATATGAAAGGTTGTAAAACAGTGCTTAATTTTTTTTTTTTTTCGGCTTCCTATATGTTTTTGTTATATTTAAATATAGACGTGTGTGTATATATAATTGTAAATATATTGTTATATTTGTATAATATTCTTACTTTTTTTTCTATATTTATTTAGCTTAGTCATTGGATTAATACTAATATCGTGTCTGTACGTAATCACAACTCCTTCACTAATAATCCTATCTGAGAGCTATCTGAAATGACCAGAAGCAGTTCAGGTGCAGGACCAGCGGTTTTACATACTTTCCGATGCATAGAAGTGAACGCACTTCAAACTTCCAGAGCCCGGGCTGTTACTGAGAATTAGATAATAAAATCCAAGCAACTATTTATCGGGCTTATTAATAGCTACAATAACAACGAGAGAGTCAAATATATAATAATATAATGTGAAATTTACTAGTCTATCCAAAATAATAATAACAGTTATGTGTAATATTTAAATCTAAACACGTCTATATTAAATATTCAATAATTATCGTTGTAAACATTAAACTATCTTTATACATTATACATGAGCTGAATGTGAGAGAATTTTAATTAAAATACGAAATCGCCAATGGCTTAGCGTCTCCGCTTTTGTGATTTTATTCGAAGACGTAAAATTCTAGAATAGATAGAGACTTTTAAATTTAGACTTGACAAGCGTCATGTTATTGTAATTTAATAATTAATTTAAATTGGTGGTTGGGTTTGTGTAAGCACTCCTGGTCAGGTACCACCCACTCAGATATTCTACCGCAAAACAGCAATACTAAATGTTGTGATTCGGTTTGAGGTGCACGAGGTTTACAAGATCTTAGTTCCCAAGGTCGGCGGGGCATTGGCGACGTATGTAATGTTTAATACATCTTACAATGCCAATGTCTATTGGCATGGTGACTATTTAAAAAAAAAACATTTTTACCAAAAAGTAAAGCCGCATCTAACAAAACATTCAATCAAATATAAATCTTTAAGGAGTTTTTTTACCAATAACTGTTAGGTACTCGTACATTTATATGCAGTATGGCTTATCTAGTGCCGACTACGTTTTCGATCTCAACCAATGTTTAAGATTAGTCGTGTGCGTTGTATTTTATTTGGAGCGCTGACAATACTCGGCACTGATTAAAACGTTACCGCTTTAAACCTCGGTCGCAGCATTTTGTTGAATACTAATAATTAAAATGTTAGCGTGTGTGTAAAATACTTTGTAATCTTGAATATGCGTGTATAAGAACACCTCTTTAAAAAGTAATTGGAAATAATTGTTGCCATATTTCATCCACAAAGGCGCCATCTTTTGATAATTGCCAATGAAATAGCCTCACTTACATAATCAGCCCGTAATATCCAACTGCTGGGCAAATACTCTTAAAGTACGCTAATTCTAATAATGCTGGATGGATAGACGTGGCACATTTTCATTCAATATCTTCCTAACGAGTCACGATGTTTTCCCTCACCAACAATATTAATTCTAAGCATAACTTAAGCAATTAAATATTTAGTGAATAAAATCTAGCCTTGTCGAGATTTCTTCATCATGATGACCCAGTGGTTAGAACAAGTAAATATTAGAAGAAGACTGTATGTTTATGTCCAAACAACCACTGGTAAGATGTACAGGAGTTTACTAATTACGTAAATATTTATATTGAAGTTGACCTCACGGACCCTTAACAGCTGTATCTGTCTGTCTGTTTAAAGAGACAATGAATACGTCAACGTTCACGTCTTTTTCCATGCTGTCCGATACCAATGGATACTTCAACATTTATCGGATTGACATGAAAAATTTGAATTTTAACTCGTTCAGAACGGTGTGTGAATGACACGACCGGCGAGGCTCTAAAAGTTTTATCGTTTATTTTTGAATGAATTTTATATGACAATTGATTGAAGTTTGTTGAAAACGAAATAAAAGTACTTTAATTGCTGTTAGACATGTTACAAGCAAATTGAATTAAATATTAATTAGTTTTTAAGCAAAAATTACAAACAAATAGGTTACTCGGTGGTACCACCACCCACTCATCAGATATTCTACCGCAAAACATCAGTACTTTGTATTGTTGTGTTCCGGTTAGAAGGGTGAGTGAGCCAGTGTAATTACAGGCACAAGGGACATAACATCTTAGTTCCCAAGGTTGGTGGCGCATTGGCGATATAAGCGATGGTTAGCATTTCTTACAATGCCATTGTCTATGGGCGTTGGTGACCACTTACCATCAGGTGGCCCTTACGCTCGTCTACCTACCTATACAATTTAAAAAATATATTTATATAAAAAAAATAAAAATAAACAAAACGAAAAATAAATGCCGGTAGTGAGTTCTCTTCAAACATATATAAAATCATAAATACTTTACTTATCGAGGAAGCATTACACCTATTTGATGGAAGCTGAGATGGCCCAGTAAGAACGTGTGAATCTTAACCGATGATCGTGGGTTCAAATCCGGGCAAGTACCTCTGAATTTTCATGTCCTTAATTTGTGATTATAATTCATCTCGTGCTTGACGGTGCAGGAACATCGCGAGGAAACCTGCACGTGTCTAATTTCACTGAAATTCTGTCACATGTGTATTCCACCAACCCGCATTGGAGCAGTGTGGTAGAATAAGCTCCAAGCCTTCTCGTCAAAAAGGGAGAGGAAGCCTTAACCCAGCAGTGAGATATTCACAGGCTGTTACTGTATATTACGCTTACTTATTGATAGTTAAACAAAAAACTATCATCGATACGGAAACACCCAGCTCTGAAAAGAACCGGCGAAAGAAACTCAGCGGGATCTTTTTAAAAAATTATGTATGTCTCATTTCAAACCATCTTTATTATGTAAGTCTATAATTGTAAAGATAGAGGCAGCTATGCATTATAGTGCTGTCTCTTTTACACGTTTCCCTCCATATTTACATAACAGTTGGATAGGGGTAGTTCGACCTTTATGCGAATGGTTTCGAGCTTAAAAGAATTCTGTACAAGCTATCATTCCATCGCATTTAGCAAAGAAACAGCTTTCGGATGAGGCAAATTTATTAAATATAAAATGATAAGTTTTATCTAATTTAAATGTACCAATATTTTCAGTGTTTATATAGTTAACTAGTTTTCATCTACGGTATCCACCCTGTATTCGGGGATGGGCAGGTTTTACAGGTTTTAGGTGTAAGTAGTAGCAAACTTGAACCATATGGAAAGACATATGTGTTTCCATGTGGCTCAAGTTTGCTTCACTTCAAATTGTATCTTAATTTTTTTACTAGGTGGTAGAGCTTTGTGCAAGCTCGTCTGGGTAGGTACCACCCAGTCATCGGATATTCTACCGCAAAACTGCAGTATTGTTGCGTTCCGGTTCGAAGGGTGATTGAGCCAGTGTAATTACAGGCACAAGAGACATAGCATCTTAGTTCCCAAGGTTGGTGGCGCATACACAGCTAATGTCTAAGGGCGTTGGTGATCATCGCCCTTAGACATTAGCATAAGAAATGTTAACGTGAAATGTAAAATTATTAGTTTATTTTATTTAAATTCATATTAACGCTAACCTATGTACTACCCTACATACATTTGGTATGTATAGCTTGGGGTAAAAATCAGCCATTTTATATACATGTTGGCTTTGATCCGATTAAAACCTGATTTTACAACCAATATTGGCTCCAAACGAAGTAACTTCTCAACAGTCAACAGCATAAATACGAAATTTTGAATTTAAAGTGCTTGTTTTGTGACTGTTATTTAATATACATTTATTATAGTAAATCTTCATGTATACAAGGACGTATTTCAGAGAATCGGTTTATACTGCCACATTCAATTTTTCATGCTGTAGTTTTCAATAGACTCCCCATGTTTGAATTTCGTTACTTTTCATGGTTTGCCCTCAATTTTTTTTTTGCCGTTTTTTCATTGAGTAAACTGCGCAGAAAATATTCGATCCAACAGCGACGAGTTTCCCTGATATTCGATATTGCAGTTCGGAGTGATTTTTTTTTCTGGATTGTTCCATTCGGACGTTTTATTTAGATACGGGAGATGAGTTTAAAGATTTTCCTGTTTCTGTTCGATTTTTGAAATATTAGAATTCTGTTCTGGATTTTAATGCATAATGATACGTTTCCAAGCATTAAGTCGCATTCATACAATCCGAATTTTATCGAACAACTGTTAACAATTTACATTTATATGAATATATATTACTCGACAGGAATTGAACCCACTGTACCTGTATATTACAGTTATAATTTTAATTAAATTAATAGTATTTCATAAATGTAACGCTTATAAACCGTTTTCGATTGTCAAGATTTTCATGCTAACGAGAAGAAATAGTAAGAAACTCGCATAGACGATCTTTTAAATTAAATCAGATTTACAATTATGTCTTATATTTACTCACAGGGATTTCTATAAACTTCACTGTTTTTAAATGGCTTTTTCATGTTTTATTATTTACTTGGCAAAAAAAAGGGTTATAATGTTATGTATATAAGTAAAACAAATCTTCAAATTCTACAGATCTTGTGACTGAGTTTCATCAATGACGATTGCTCTTTGTTGCTAGAACGAGTGCTGGTTCAAGTTTAAACATGGCTGGACAAGATACTATCAGAATTTAGCAGCAGAATAAATAATGAAGTAGCATTAATTATAAAAGTCTTCTTAAGTCAACATACATTAATTTCACACTTTTTTATCCCTATACACCTACATCAAAGCGATATAAATGTAATGATTATTCACAACTCTCTCAATAACGAAACTTTCATCAAACGGCTTTGACGTTCAAAGTTTGCGTAATCTGCATGCCAGATAACACCTCGTATAAATTTGGAAAGTTTTTAAACTGTTATACTCGTTAAAGATTATTCGAGAACAATTTGATTAGGACCGAGACGGCGCAGTTGACACGTGGTGGAAATGGTGATCGCAAATTCCATTCCAGTTCGTTGAGTTTTGATAATCAATAAGGAAATGTTATGTTTCTGTATTGAATAAATCTTTTATTGACTTTTCACTTGCTTACGTTACCTTTTAATTAATGTCACATTTGGTGGGGTAAAATGCTGCCGCATTGTAATTGTACTGTTTTTAATGATGGTAGAGCTTTGTGCGGGTTTGTCTGGATAGGTACCATCCCCTTATCAGATATTCTACCGCAAAACAGTAGTACTTGGTATTGCTGTGTTCCGATTTGAAGGGTGAGTGGGCCAGTGTAATTACAGGCACAAGAGATATAACATCTTAGTTCCCAAGGTTGGTGGTGCATTGGCGATGTAAGCGATGGTTAACATTTCTTACAATGCCAATTGATGGCGCATTGGCGATGTTTTTTTTAAAGAAATGTCCAATGCATCTGTCTATGGGCGTCGGTGAACACTTACCATCAGGTGGCCCAATTGCTCGTCCGCCTACCTAGGAGGAACCCCGGGTGAAGAAAATAAAAAGTGAGATTTCCTGTGAGAAATTCAGAATCCGTGCGGTGTTTTAATTATATTTTTAGGATACAATCAATTTCACGTTAGGACATATTTTCGTCGTCCTCAGTGCCAACAGGTTAACTCGCAAGACAAATTATAACATTTGTATACTAATATCCACTCATGTATAAAATGATTGCCGGTTGGCGTGGTTGGTAGATACTTGCCTTTCGCGCCGCAGGTCGTGGGTTCAATTCCCACCCAGGACAGACACTTGTGTGCGCGAACATGTCTGTTTGTCCTGAGTCTAGGTGTAATTATAATCTACATAAGTATGTATTTATAAAAGCAAGAAGTCAATCAAAGACCGTATTTTAAAAGCAAAATTTATTCCACGCGGTCACGATTTGTACAGTAACTTTAGTATTTTTTAGTATTTTTTATTATTATGACTTATAGTCTATTGATAAAAGAATTGTTATATCGACTTTTTAGTTCCTTAGGTTAATATACAAATTCTACATAGTTACATACATATATTACTTGATTATTTAAGTAAACGTAAAGTACGGGAAAAATGTTTTAGAATCTGCACAAATATATGAGATTTGGTTGAGATCAGGTAAGGCTTAACCTCAAAATACGTTCCCATTGCATTTACAATTGTACTAACATGCGCTAGGCGTAGGTTGCACGTACACCGCAAAAATAGTTATATAGCCACTGAAAAGCACAATAGAGAAATTGATGATGATGTTTTCAAAAAATATATT
This sequence comes from Nymphalis polychloros, assembly GCA_905220585.2. NCBI lineage: Eukaryota > Metazoa > Arthropoda > Insecta > Lepidoptera > Nymphalidae > Nymphalis > Nymphalis polychloros. Next base: position 8,144,980 of record HG992267.1, read on the forward strand.
ATTTATTCTATGAAGTTGTAGTCGAAAACGTATGTAAGCTATGATCAGCATTATCATAATATATATAGAGGTGATTTTACCTCGTTTATATCGTAAACAAAACATATATCATTATGACAGTATAGGAATTCTCGCTTGGTAAACGCAGAGCGACCTGTCAATATCTTTGTTTAAAGCATAAATAAAATAACTCGTCGAAACAGCAGCGTAAAGTGAAAAATGTTTAAGGATTCAAGCACTTTATATCGCGTCGAGAATTCTGGCAATGCATGTCAAATACACGGATATTCTCGGAAGAATTTCAAGATTCCGCCGGTAAAAGCGTGGTGGAGCTAAAAAGGGCAGTAATGGCTCAACAAGCTCTTGTTTGGTGTATGACGGGTGGGAATGTTTTTATTATGGATGCGTTAGTACCAAGAATTTGACGTTGACGATTTCGAAGATATTCCTTTGCCAAGCAACTGGCATAATATCAAAGGGATGTAAGTTCGAAATGTTTTATCGTATTTAGTCTGAAAGTATTAATTGCATTTGATATTTCTATAATGATCGCATAGTTAAAAGATACTCATACGCTATTTATTATGTTTGTTTTTGGATTAACTCGATGATCTAATTATTAATTATGCGTCATAGATACTGAGAATAAGCAATACAAAGTAAAGCTATGTGATGACAGAATAACTGGTCTGTCACCAGTAATTTTGCGTTTGAAATATAGCCTCTGATTGACCACTTAACCTTATCTATATTAAATTATTGACTGCCTCGTTGGTCTAGTGGCTAGATATAAGGCCGCAGACCCGGTGGTCCTGGGTTCAATTCGCAGGTCGTGCCAATAAATAGTTATTGGGTTTTTCTGTCAGAGAATTCACAGTAGCAGCCCGCAGTCTAGAAGTTGGAAGTGTGTACACTCCCGTGCCTCGGAAAGCACGTTAAGCTGTTGGTCCTGCACCTGAACTCTTTCCGGTCGTGTCGGATTGCTGTCCCATCGGATTATGAGAGCTAAGGAAAAGAGAGTGCACTTGTGTTTACGCACACACTTGTGCACTATAATATCTCCTGCGTAGTTGGGTAATTTCTCTTGATGGTCGCCGTGACCGAAATCGGTCAGGGGGACATTATTATTAAATTAATTTAAAAATATTTAATATTTATTAAAGATGAAGATATTAAAGATGACGATTACAATTTTTATTACAGCTATAATTTCCAGCTGATTTTCAAACATACTCGAAAATTCTATACAGTTTTAACAGGTGTGTTTGGATTTTATTTTGCTAATCGGTACCAGAAATTATGTCTCTATTTCAGTCGACCCAATCATTTACAATGATTTCTATCACCATCGATCTCAAAATACATACGAAACAAGTGAAATCGTTACCGTTGCTGCCCTGGTTCGAACCCATGATCCTCAATTAAGATCAACAATATTTGTTCGTTGGACTATATTCACAAAACTCTATAGATACAATATTGTCAAACAATATTATTTCGAACTGAACAAAATGTAAGAAGATAAAAACCATATTAAATAAACGACATCTCGTTCAACCAACGGACAGACCTTTATATATTCATAGAAGTAATTCGAGATATCGTAAGAATAAGTGGATCGTTTGTATTACAAGCGGTTAGATATCAAAATTGCTTGGCTGATCTCTTGGGACGTAAACGCGTTGCGAGTGAACTACTTTTTTAATTATGCTTAGATTTTCAGGTCAAATAATATAATTTGATAAAATAAAATATGCGTTTCTTAAAAGAACTGAACTCATGCCTCCTCGGGCCCGGAGTTCTATTCCACTTAGAAGAACCTGTAAGAAACTTCGTATTTACTCTTAACAACAATTTAACAAAAAACAATATTAAATTTAATGCTTGTTTTTGTACGTAGTCTTTCAACAAAATGAGTTGAAACATTAACTAGATATGGTATCTTCAAGGAACATACTCGTATAGTCTCATGATTTTCGTATCCAATAATTGTTAACAAACCTTTTTATTATTATTAACAATTGAATAATTCTAAAGTTGTACTCGTATTATTTACTAGTTTCTGCTGGCCTGTGATTCGGTGTGCTTTCAATGAAGGGGGGGGGCGGGGGAAGGTTTATTAGTTACCCCTGATAACGTGTATGCAAAATAACACAATGATCGATTGAGTAGTTACGACGTGAGAACGAACCAAATAATATTCATCTCGTCTTTCTGACCTGATTTCGGCTACAACAGTCAATCAAGACTCAGTCAGCGCTCGACTTAATAGTTCGATATCTTTGACGTGCAGATTCATAGAAAGTACAATCCTAAATTTGGTAGGGGCACCTTCATTATTAATGTAACAAAATAAATGTTACATTCGTATCAACATATATTAAATAATTGCTAAAATATTGCAGTTGTTCTTCGTTCTTAATTATGTACAATTAAATCCAAAAATCTAAATTTACGTAAATTTAACCTAAAATTTAACGCTCAATAAAATGGATTAGACATTTCAAAATTCTGTGCTACGTGCTTTAAGATCTCTCTTGTATATTCTAACTTCAATTTCGTCTGACACGTTTTTAACAACATGTAATAAAGAACGAATTCCTCTTAACATACAAAGTAACCCACATCCGAAAGCAAACCGAAGATCAGAAATGCATCGTGACGTGCTGCTGTACATCAAGCACGTTTGAGGAATACTAAACATGATCCAGGAATATTTTTCTAATATAAATGTGAAGTTTTAAAAGATTTCTCTACTTTGCGCTATTAAAGTTAGACTATAACGATTTTTGTTAAAAATGCATGAAAATCTGTAACTAATTAACATATTTGGACAAAAATATCCAAAATTAGATTGTTTAGTATATCATTTATATATGTTATCGGAGTTATTATTTTTTTTAATCTCAGTTACTTTTTTAATTGTATTTAGTAAAAGCCTACACTTATAAATATATATATATATATATATTTTGATTTTGAAATATTGCAAGATTGGTGCGAAGTTGCCAAGTCATAATCAGATCGTAATATGAATTCTCTTATACTATTTTGAGAAAACAATATTTTTAAAAGAGATCTAATAATTACTAATTGTAATGAAATTTGTTTTATACATTATGTAATTACATAATTTCACTTGTGAATGTCTTGATCGTTACCGTAATGTTGAAGTCACGTTTTTAATATATTCGTTCGCTTCGAGCTTGACAAATGAGCTCTCGTTAATTTTTTTGAATCGATGTTCCGATATCGAATGTCATTAGGTATGGCTAATGGTATTTTTTGCATCTGAAACACTTAATGGCTAGTAAATGTTCAACGGGTGTGAGAGGTTATTATCATTTAAGAAGAAGGCTTAGTTTGGTTCGGATCTTTTGGTTGTGTTAAATTTTTTGGGAGAACTTGGTCTATATTATAATATACGCTGTATATGAAAATTTAGTTGTGATTTGATCTTAGGATTAGCCTTAAATCTTTGTCAATAACTGAAGAGAAATATTTTTCAATTTCTCATCTGATCGATAATCACTTCTATATATAATTTTCTATTCAAACTATTCAATTTACAGTTTCATTTTTAAATCTTATTATTTTTATAAATGAAATTCCTTCGTGAAGCAATTCAGAAGTGAATGAAACATCAAACGCAGGAATCGGAATTAGCGGTTTTGGTAGCGTTGACCTAATTTGTACTACGTGAGTTTTCAGTTTTAAAATTGCTATAGTAAGAAAAATTGCTAGCCTCAATAGTAAAGTAATCTTGAAGGTGTAAATTATCTTGAAGGTCGTAAAGAAACTTTTGTATGTATTCTTCTTCAAGCCTGCCTCTTTAGTCTAATGACTTGATATACATCTTGTGCAGTTGTTTAATTTCTCTTGAGATAGGCCACCGCAGCTGAAATTAGTCAGAAGGACATCATCGTCATCGCCAAGCGAATAATTAAACAACATTACGCATATAATCGTCATACTATCTCTCACAATATCCATTCTTGTTTATTATAAATAAATTAAATATTTAAAAAATAAAGGCTATAAGGAAGTATCTTAAGTTTGATCAATTTCATAAATGCCAATCAAAATAAGGAAAACACACATTCGTCATTTTTGAGAATCATTTGAGATAGCTTCGTTTATATGTCTTTGAAATATTTGCAAGGTCTCAATAGAATCAAAATAAATTTAACGACAATTGATAAAATACTATACTATAAAAAATATAACTAAAAATCAATTCAAATTCAAACTTCAGTAAATAAATAAAGTTTTAAACCCGTTCGAAATAAACAAACACTTTGTATTCAAAGGCGGTGCGGATACAATAAATAGGAATCGAATCCGCGTCCCCGCGGTAAACACTTCGAGTTTCGTTTCACGCTCCAGTTCTGCTCAGCGCTGTTGTTTTAAATGTTAACATTCATAATAAACATTTACGAAGAATTTAAAAAATTGCTTCTTTGTCAATTACTTTTTAAACTAAATGTTTAATTTGCCGAATCACTCTTTCTATGTAAGTGAATTTATTACAATAGTTATGATTTATAACTATTAAGATAATAACACCTACGGCCTTACTTGCAGACGTTGTATTAAACATATATTTCACTTTGTCTGTCATTATTAAATTGACATCCGTAAGAAGAGGATAGAATTGTTTAACAAATCATTTTCTATAATAAAAAAAAACTCTAATTTATAAATTAATTCGTAATTCTGTACAAGTACGTAGATAATATTCTCATTGTGTTCCGAACTCTCACTAAATAGGCTAAACCAAATCAAATTCTCCATTGAATAGAGAATTAGCAGCGATTTGTAATTTATTGGCAGATAACCAGTCCGATTTAGGTCCTCAGTGGCCGAGTTAGATAATGGAATAGGAAAACACACACATGGAACCAATTATATATTATCTGCTAATTTGCTTTGCGGTATTTGATTACTGCTCGGTCGCCAAAAATTTATCGAAGGAATTATGAAACTCTAGGTTAATAATAATAGGTAATTCATAGCTACCGCAAAACTGCAGTATTGTTGTGTTCCGGTTAGAAGGGTGAGTGAGCCAGTGTAATTACAGGCACAAGGGACATAACATCTTCCCAAGGTTGGTGGCGCGATGTAAGCGATGGTTAATATTTCTTACAATGCCAATGTCTATTAGCGTTGGTGACCTCTTACCATCAGGTGGCCCATAAGCTCGTCCGCCTACCTATACAGTATAGTAAGTATAACGAATACTTGAAAGGTCAGAATCGAATTAACTTGAATTAATTTTGTTCAGATGGAGGTTAAGTATGTCATCATGAACCATTTCCTTTGCTAATGTATGTGTTGGGATTTAGTTTATTTTATTAATTTGTAATTCGCTTAAAATGTAATTTCGTGTTGTTACCTAAAATGTATGGGCAAGGTCGGACCTCTTGAAACCATGAACTCATTACCATCTGTAATTAAGATCAAAACAAAATGGTTTACGAGCCGTCTGGCGATGAAAAAACCACAAGTTCGATATTGACTTACGGCCTTATTTATAAACGTTGCTTAGTTGCATTATTGATTTGACATACGAAAGAAGAAGACAAAATATTGTTTAACTAATCACCAGTTAAATAAAGTTTATGAATAAGGCGGTTATAATACAAGAAGTAAACTTAAAGGAAGGTGTGATATGTGTATACATGAATTGTTTAATCTTAATATTATAACACTTTTTTTAACAGTAACAGTAACAGCCTGTGAATGTCCCGCTGCTGGGCTAAAGCCTCTATTCCTCTTTTGAGGAGAAGGTTTGGAGCTTATTCCACCACGCTGCTCCAATGCGGGTTGGTGGAATACACATGTGACTGAATTTCAGTGAAATATGAGATATGCAGGTTTCCTCACGATGTTTTCCTTCACCGTCAAGCACGAGATGAATTATAATCACAAATTAAGCACATGAAATTTAGTGGTGCCTGCCCTGGTTTGAACCCACGATCATCGGTTAAGTTTCACGCGTTCTTACCACTGGGCCACTTCAAACGTATGTTTATATATTCATCCTTAAGGAAAGTGTTATAAAAATTGTATTCGTGACTTAGTAACAGAACGCCATACATAGTATACTTCGCATCTAAACCCATAAAATATAGCAGGGTCCAGTATCCCGGGGTTGTGTTCTTTAAAAAAAATTACTATTTTAAAGTCATCTCTATATGTATATAGAATACGTTGTATTTTACTTACCATCTAATTTCTCCTTCCCATTAAAGTACCAAGTGATCTTCGGCTGGGGCTTGCCACCCACCACCAAGCAAGTGATGTTGACTTTCGTTCTCTCCAAAAGAGGCCCGAAGACAGCTCCTTCAGATAACACCAGTCCGTCCCCGGTTCTCACTTCCACTGATTTCGGTTTGACTGTGAACAAATAATATATTTATTAAAAGTAATGAAAAAACATGAAAGTAATCATAACATAATGAGGAAGATCCTCATTTCCATAAATTTGTCCTCCCATCCAGTACCAGTAAATCGATTATGGAAACAGGCCTGAGAGCGAGTGGTATTAAAATTGGCCGTTTATAATTATCAAGGAATACCGAAAGCTTTGTTATTATTATTACAGCTTCGAGTTTTAGAGCGCGAGTAACAAATGGTTACATACTTTTCTGTAAAAAAAAATTCAGAATATTAATTCGATTGTAACTTTACGAAAATAGTGCATCTACATAGGATCCCACTGAATGCTCACATTCATACAATAATAATATGGTATTTGAAAGAAGAAGACAAATTCTTTACGATGCTTATTACTATATAGTAATAACTTTACATTAAATTCAATACTGTAACATTACGATTCAAAAGTGTTTTTATTAGCTTACTTAACAAAAGATTATATTGATTATAGCTCACTTACATTGTATAATTCATTTATATACTGATTATCTCAATATGTTTTATAAGAAATCATCGATTTGGCTTATATAGTCTGCCATAAATTTTAAAAGATTAAAATATAACGTATTAATTGCTAATTATATGATTAAATGAAAACGAAGTGACTTAATTTTTTCTCATTAGCAATTTATTAATTTATTTTTGAAACACCAAAAGCTCGCTAACGAGCTTAAAAGCTTTAAGTGTGCCTTGTCATTATTCTCCTCGTTTTGAAAAGTACACTCGCGTAGACAAAGTGCTTGATTTTGTTTTTTTATTCGCTTCGATGAAGACTATTTAGTTGGTTGACAAAGTAAAGTTTTTATTTTTTAATGTCTTAATAACAATTGTAAAAACTGAAAGTGTATTTAAATATAATTACGTCATTATAATATAAATATATTATACCCGAGTTATTAAGAGCCGAATGATATACATAGTCACATAGATAATTTTGAATAAATTCATAATACATAATTTTGTGAATCGTACACCGCGGGAAACAAACTCGCAACCCCGGGGCGGAAGACAGAGTCTCAGGTGTACGAATGACAAGTCAAATAAATTAATGATGAATAATGAAATGATGAATGAAAACAAGTGGCCAGTCAAATAGATGATTTTAAGTATAAAGATGATCGTGTCATTTTAAAGAATTATATTAAAAGTAAAGCTACCAGGAGTTACTCTTTCATAACATTTGAAATACATCATTATAAAATATGTCGCTTGAAAATTCGTTCCACGAAAATTGCAAAGATAAACGAAATATTGACGTAATTGCTTTCAAAATCTATAATTTTAGTGCAGTGTAATATTTAATAGTATAATAAGTCCCCTCATTGTCACCCCATTTACAGTTAAAATACATTACAACAGAATTTAAAACATATAAACAAAAAAAAAATCATTCGCTTTGGATTTACGCCTTCCTTCGTAACGGTAATTTTTTTTTTTAATATTGAACACTTTTCCATACGTCATCCGTTACCTTCCAATCACGAGGAGTATACTTAATGTCATTACTTGATTGCTCTGATTTTGTTTTACGTAATTTTCTTACTGGAATGACATTTTTTAATAAATAATTATGATTTATTGATTCGGCACTCGATTATTTACACAATCGAGTTATAAAGACGTGATTTCGGATTCGATTTTATCGTGTAAGACTCTTTGATAGTAATAAAATTTATTATTAAATGATGGAGTTTTTGACCAAAAATTTCTTTAATATATATTTATATATTTTATTAGTATATACCATTTAGCTCAAAATACATAACAAAATAAGGAACGACGATACACAACGAAGGTGCCGAATTTTATAAATTTAATATATATCATAAAATTATAACTTTATATCGCTTCGATATTATTATTATTATTTTATTTTATTATATCTAAACTGTATAATATTAATGAAGTACTTATTTAACAATCTAAAAAATATATAAACATTACTTAGGACGAAGTTGGCACAATACGATAGATTCGAAAGTCACAATCGACAACAAAAAAATACTATTCATTGACGCATCTGTCAAATCTCGCGCCAAATGGGAAACTGTCACGCGGTAGCTGTCAACTTCTTTTATATATTTTTTTATGACACTGTGACAAGGGACGTAAATAAGCGGATTTGTTTTTGTTTTAATTTGATTGATAGCATAAAAGTTTATTTCATTTGATTTTTCATAGTTATTTTTCAGTTCATTCAGTATAAACTATAGAGTGGTGATGACAGTTTGATCATAAACAAAAGGTATGTTTATATAAACATCTTTATAAATAAAACGCAACAAAACGGATAAAGGTTTAGTAAATAGTGTTTAAATAGACAATATTACTCATATTGACTGCCTCGTTGGTCTAGTGGCTACATGAAAAACCGCAGATCCGGTGGTCTTCAAGGTTCGGGTTCAAATCCCAGGTCGGGCTAATAAAATGTTATTGAGATTTTCTGTCGAAAATTGTTAATAGCAGCCGAAGTCTGAAAGTTGACAGTGTGTTCACTCCCGTGTCTCAGAAAGCAAGTAAACACGGATTGCCGTCCCATGGGGTTATGAGAATTAAGGAATAGAGAGTGCACCTGTGTTTGCGCACACACTTGTGCACTATAATATGTCCTGCGCAATTGGCTAATCTCTTTACTTCCCCGTTTATATTATATACTGTCGGTTTTCTATATTTATTTTTTGTGATTTTAATATGTTTACATTTTGTTACATTTGAAGCCATTTTGTTTTCTGTGTACCATTTTGCTAGTCTATCTAAATGATTTTAAAATAAAGTATAGTCAGAAATATCCTTAATCCTAGCCGTAGCTTTTAAATCATCTGCGAACAGATATATATGTGAATTTTTAAAGCATTTGCCAATATCGTTAATAAAAATTGTGAACAATTGTGGTCCTAGATGCGATTCCTGTGGAATACCAGACGAAACCAGAAAGGAATTGTAAGTATAGCCATTTACCACTACTTTTTATTACTCATATATACTATAATTATGTATCGGGTTTTTTTAGAAGCTTATTACTAACCTAATAGATGTCTCCGCATTCTTATTATAAAATTCTACGTTATATAAAATACATAATTGTTCATTTAAATAAATCATTTTATAATAATGAAAAATTGAATAACAATTTTCAACTAACAGACGATTCATTTTTATTTATTTATTTATTTATTTATTTATTTAATATTTGGGAAACAAACAGATATAAAATATAATCTAATTACATAATACAATTTAAATATCACATTATCCAGCGAAGTTTCCACCGATTGATGAAACATAAAAAGCACTCAAATATTTTAACACAATAAGAGAAAAATTATTGGACAATATTAAAAGTATATAATTAAGTTAATTTAAGATTGTTACAAATATTATCTTTAAATTTAATCAAAGATAAATGAAATATATCAATGTTCCCAAAATGCTTATTATATTCGCGACAAGCTCTGATTAGAAAACAGTTAGCATTATGTGATGAATGACAAGTGGGAGTATAAAAACATAACGGTTGACGAGCGTTGGATCGTGGGCAGTTCAGAGACAACTTGCTAAGTAGAAAAGGGGAGTCAACAATATTATTAATAATTTTATATAAGAGAACTTGGTCTCTCATAGATCGGCGTTTTGAAAGAGCTAATAAAGGTTCATGGGTAGAATCGCTAGATTTAAAAGACAAATATTTTAAAAATTTGTTTTGGATCTTCTCAATTTCATTTATATGAATATTGTACTGAGGATTCCATACCGTAGATGCATACTCGAGTATGGAACGGACGTACGCGTTATAAAGCAGGTTAATAGTAGAAGTATTTTTAAATTCAGATCCTGTTCTCATGATGAATCCTAGCATGCGATAGGCTTTTGTTGAAATACTTCTAATATGAGAACCAAAAGAGAGCTTGCTATCCAGTGTCACGCCTAAGTCTCTCACCTCGTTCTTCCTTGATATGTCGTTATTATTGACAGTATATTTATAAAGCAAAGTTTTACGCTTACGGGAAAAAGAAATTATAGCACATTTGTTTATGTTAAGATGAAGAGAATTTAATTTGCAGTATGTCTCTAACCTATTTAAGTCAGATTGTAGAGCATGACAATCATCTAAAGATTTAATAGATTTGAAAATTTTTGTGTCATCAGCATATAAAAGAAAATCTGAAGACACAAAAACATAATTTATGTCATTTATGAATATATTGAAAAGTAAAGGACCGAGGTGAGAGCCCTGAGGAACACCTGAACTTATCGGTATAAAAGATGACAGATAACCTTTAATAGAGACAGCCTGAGAACGGTTGCGAAGGTATGAATCCAACCATCTGAGCAGGTCGCCATGTATACCGAAACTTTCAAGTTTGTAAATAAGTATATTATGAGACACTTTATCAAAGGCTTTGCAGTAATCGGTATACACGACATCCACCTGATGTCCTTGATCCATGGAATTAGAAACCTGATGCAAAAATTCACATAAGTTTGTTTCCGTCGACCTTTTATTGATGAAACCATGTTGCTCATTTATTAAGTGAGGACGTATAATAGGGAATATTGTGTCGTAAATTATTTTTTCAAACAACTTCGCAATGCAGCAAAGTTTGGATATGGGCCTATAATTTTTTATATCATGTTTGCTACCGGATTTTAAAATAGGTACAATGTAAGATTTTTTCCATAAAGTTGGTAAACATCCGGTGTGGAGAGACATGTTAAATAATAAAAATATTGGTAACGCTAATGCATTGCGAAATTGTTTAAGAAAACAGGGAGGTAAAGCATCGGGGCCGGTACCTTTGCGTGTATCGAGGTTTCTAAGATAATTCTTGACAATTGGAATTGAGAGTTCAATAGAGTGTAGATCCACGAAAGATCGACTCTTCGGTGGCAATGAAACTGAACCTCCTTCCGGTTCAAACACAGATTGAAAATAACTATTGAACATGTTGCTAATCTCCTCGCCATCAGATGACGCTGTGTCCCCAAGAGCCATAACATTTGGTAAATCGTTAGGACCTTCCTTCTTTGATTTTAAGAAAGACCAGAAATATTTGCTGTTACGCTTAATTTCGCATTCTGCGCGATCAATGTAAGCATTATAACAGTCGATTTCAATTATTCTCTGTCTATCCCTCAGAAGCAAAAATGTGTCATAATCCTTAAGTCTAGAGTAAGTTTTCCATTTTCTATGATATTTTAATTTTTCATTAATTATTTTTATTAAAGGTTTAGTGTACCAAACATGATATTTATGTGAGACATTGACTATTCTGGATGGTATATGTTGATCGATAATACTATAAACGATATTATAAAAAGTAGCCGTAGCAGATTCAATATCAAGATTTGAAAAACGAAATTCCCAATCAATTTCATTAAGAGACTTGTTAATTGCCTCATCATTGGCTTTATGAAAAAGACGGATTGAATGGGGAGAGTGACGCATTAATTTGGCATGTACTTGCAATGAAGATATTTCTAGAGCCGGGTGGTATTTGTCTTCATCGAGTAGGGGAAACGGACATTTAGAGACATTACAGTTTCGATTACAAAAAACTATGTCTAATAAACGATCAGTACAGTTCCAAATAACATTATACTGCTTTAGATTGGAGAAAGACAGAAAATTGTGTAATATAGTTACTAATGAGTCTCCGAGAGAGTCGGACAACTCCATATAATCTTCGACCTGTATCCATTGCCCATTGCTTACATTAAAATCGCCCATTTATCCTATACTAAATGTATCATAAATATTAAAGAAATCAATAAAGTAAATATTATTATTTTATGTACGATCCGCCATGACAGTTATCTAAATTGGCGGCAAAACTGACGCCGGTTGACATCTGTCATGGCGCTTATTTGTCAGCATTTCATAGTTTTGTTTCACTTTGTATTATTGCGGCGTTTGGAATTAATTTCGTATGAGATTTGTGTGTGTTTGATGTGTGAATTAGGTTAGGGGAGCGCGACGTTGTAAGCAATGGTTTACAAATACAACTTGTAACATATGTATGTATCGTTACCGATTTGAATATAAGCGAGCTCAAATAATGTTATGTAGGAATAGCTGAATTGAATGAATAAAATGTTTTTTTTTTAGACTGGTAAGCCAGATTTTAAATGGTCCATCATCCAATATAAATTGGTATTGTAAGAAATATTAACCATCACTTAAATGGTCAATGCGTAACCAAATATGGCAACTAAGATGTTATATCTCTTGTGCCTATAATTACACTGGCTCACGCACATATCAAACAGGAACAGAACATTAAAGTTTTTCAAAGTTCTACCATTAAGTAGATGTTTTTTGTCTGCTATTAGAGCCTGTGAATGTGAAGTGTCGCTGAGTTGTCATACGTTTAATTGCATTGATCCGCAATTGAAACAAAAAGTAAAAACTCCATACCTCCTAAAAGGAAAGGAACCTTTGCCAAAAGCAACATAACTCCATAAATTGACTATTCAGCTCGATGTTGGGAATGAAACACCAATTTTGGTTTTCATTAGCAGCCAGTTCGAAGCAAAAATGTGATTTTTTTTAAAGTTTTTATTTCATAATAAGTAAGGTAGCTTATCGTCCCGGCTTCGCACAGTATATTGTAGATAAGAAAAATGTATTTTGGTGAGGATTTGCATTAAATTCGTTCTTAGTGAGCGTCTACGTCGGGAATGGAGTAACTGAGAAAAAATTCAAAACAATTGGGCGGATAGTTTAGATCTTGTGACAAGTGGTATTATGCTATATAAGTATATAGTATGTTTCTGCAGTCGAATCGACAAAAGTCAAAATGTCTCGTAATTTATTCGTATATTATATAATGTGGCATTTTTTTAATATCGGGCGAACGTCAAAGCGTTGCCAAAACAAGACAATATTTTTAAGGAAATGAGCAGTCACAAATAATAATCATAAATTGTTATGAATAAACACTAGAGGGGTCATAACGGTATGAAGTTTGTAACGAATCGTACCCATTGTATATACGAAAGTTTATCACTAAATCATCCGGACTCTCGATATTCAGGAAATATTTCGAATTTCGATAAAATTTCAACTTTTGTCAAGTTTCTGCAAGGAATGAGTTATGTTGATTCTACATTGAAATGTACATGGTTGGACATTTGATTGTAAGCCTTAAACCACTTTGTCTAAGGTAAAATTTCATTTGGCAGCTCTCTAACTTGAATATTGCCTCAAGAGAAAACAAATTTGCAATCGTTTGAAAGGCATATTCGGAGATGCGTACTTTTTTCATTTTAAAGTTGTGTAGCCCAAATAAGGACTTTTGTTTGATGAATTTCACATGAAATACATTTTTATGAATTTCGTACAAATATTTGCTAGAATATTTCAGACGAACATTTCATGAGAGATCTTTGACTTGGTAGAAATTAAAAAAAAAAAATGTGTAACATGTTTTTAATTTTCGAAATTGAATAATATTTTTAAATTTGTATTAGGGTTCGGTTGCCATTTAATGTTGCTATATGTCAAAAAGACGATTATTCAAACGACAAATAAATACGAAAATATTAAAAAATGTGTGTTTCAAATATTAATTTCTTCTTTAAAATATACTCATTAAAACTTAAGTTGTTTAAACAAGTTGTTTCATTTCTCAATTTAATTGTCATTAAAATATGTAACATTATTGAAAATATAAAAACTTTTCAGACTAAACTACTTGTACGTAAATAATTATTCAAATTTAAATTCTAATTCACAGTCGGCGAATATTTACATAAATTTTCGCCATATGTTCGAAACGTCCCTAATTACATTCGGAATTTCGTGCTTCATGTGTGAAGTTTGAGTTATCTTTAAGTTAAGGCTAGATATTAATTTATAACTTAAGCTTTTGATAACGAGTTTAACTATGTGTTTTGCATCTCACTTTGTTATCCATGTAATATATGTAATGAACGTGTACAAATACTTGGTGATTGTGCAAGACCCACCACCCACTCATCAGATACTTGGTGGTAGAACTTTGTGCAAGCTCGTCTGGGTAGGTACCACCCACTAATCAGATATTCTACCGCAAAACTGCAGTACTTGGTATTATTGTGTTTCACTTTGAAGGGTGAGTGAGCCAGTGTTATTACAGACACAAGGGACATAGCATCTTAGTTCCCAAGGTTGGTGGCGCATTGGCAATGTAAGCGATGGTTAACATCCCTTACAATGCCAATGTCTATGGGCGTTGGTGACCACTTACCATCAGGTGGCCCATATGCTCGTCCGCTTACCTATACAATAAAAAAAAAGTAATGTACTACCATTTATTTACACCTTTTTTATCTATTTTTTTTTGTTTTCTCTTGGCGAGAAGTATTTCAGCTTCCAAAGCGCTATTTCATGACTACGGCTGTCATATACATACATAGCAGAATTTAATCCAGCATATACAATGCTGTATCCTTTAGCGCAGAGAACGAGATGAATCTGCGGTTACGGGTTGGGACCCGCAAGCACGATGCATAACTCCTAACCACTGTGCTATCAAGATATTCAAATGCTAAGCTTATAACAGAAATCAGAACACAAAACACCGTGATAGGGATGTAAGTTACCGGTCAAGCTACACTGAATATTCATGTAAGCACATAATACCCAGGACAGAAGTAAACACTAGGTTTTCAGGCGGTCCGCCAAAACACATGCCATATATATTAGAACTAGCCTTTGCTGATAAGCCTATGGCCTAATTTCGAAGCTCGCATTTGGTTGGTCAGAGAGTAAATTGATTTTAAAAATTCATACCTTATTAAGTGCATTCAATTTTAGTTGATATTGCAATGAGAAACATACTTAGTTTGTTTCATACGCTTTCACGTTATAAGAGTATAAAGCAATTGCTTATCTTTCATTTGGTTTTGTAAAGGTAAATCCAGATTAATCCAGTTTAATCGAGTTAAACTGTTAAAAATATTGTATGTAAACTACATTATATACTTTTTTCATTACACGTTTCTAACACTAGACGTTTTTACTTTTTTTTTTATGTTGGTAAGTTCATCATTAAAATGGTATGTATGTAAATAGATCTACTTAATACTTTATAGTACTTCAAATGATGATATTCGATATAATAATCCGATTCGTGTTTTTGGGTTAAATGCTAAAAATATTGGTCTATAGTTAGTCATTCTATGAATGTTATGTACACTTATAATTGATACCCTAACTAATATTATAAATGCGAATGTGAGTTTGTTTGTTTGTTATGCTATCACGCCTAAAAATCGATCTTAAAAATTCTTTCACTAATGGAAAGCTTCATTATCAGCGAGTAACATAAGCTATATGCTGTCCCCGTAATCCTATGGGAACGGGAACTACGAGGGTGAAATCGCGGACAAAACGCTAGTACATTATATGTGCACATTCATTGATGACATGATTTGAATGTATATGTTGCCTGTATGTTTATGAAATAATAAATATTATGTACAGAGTTAACGTTGTATCTAATTATGTACAACAGATTCGTCAAATTCCATATTCTATTATATCACGTAAATTAACAAAGGAAAAACAATAAGAAACCGTAAGCAACCATAAAAAAATGAGATAAGAAACGACACCATATTAAAATGGCCATCGGTCGTAAATTAAAGTAATTTTCTTGGTAAATTTTACGAGCTTCTTTCTTTGTAGCGAACATAAATAAGCATTTTAAATTATTAGACTCGCTGTGCAAAGATAATATCATAAAGCTAATATTGAAGCATTAAGGATTATAAAATATGTTATTTATAATTTGGAACGTATAAAAGAATCACCTCTTTTGTATAGTGGTAAGGTAATGATATCCTCCTGATTCGGACACATCGAACGGCAACTGGTGAATTGCGAGCGAAATTTTACACACATATACACACACAAACACACATACACACACACACAATAGCATACAAGAGTGTCATCGACACAGGTGCACTCATACACACTGCAAATCCAAAACGACCGGAGAGCAAACACTGCCAAGACAGACTTAAAATTTCTCGACAGGAAACTTCAATAAATTTTCAAGCGCCCGATCTGCGTCTTGGATCCAGGTTCTGCCTTATAAGCTAGCTACCTGTATTACAAGGTAATTTAAGAACTGGCAAATGGGCCACCTGCTGGTAAGTCCGTCATAGATTTTCATTTCTTACATTGTCCCTGCACCACCAACCGTAAACTAAGATTCCCTTCTGTCTGTAATGATACGTACTCACTATTCAAACCAGAACTCAACAATACCAAGTGCAGTAGTACTCGGTATTGTTGAGTTCTGCCATTCGCGGTATATAAGTGAAGAGTGGTAACCCTACACGGGCTCGCACAGAGCCAAGCCAAGTAAACTTAAGAATAGTTATATATTATTTTATATACAGTTAGAATATAGACGTATTGATTATGATAAGGTTCAAATATTCGAAGCAAGTCGATCATTGCTTAAACACGAGAAGTAAAGATAAACTCGTAATACTAAGTTTTGAACTTCGTTAAGTCAATACATCCTTATTCGGGGAAGGTTTACCATCCTATAATAAATACCGCAGGTAATTTGATATGAACCAATGCGTACATTTAATGTAAATGTTAAAATCTATATTAATATTATAAATGTAAAAAAGAATGTTACACTTTCAAGTATGAAACACTGAACCGATTTTGATAAAAAATATATGAAGCAAGCTTGAAGGACAGACGCAGGAGTTTTTTTACCTAAAACGCGCCACCTTTTCCTAACAAGCGGGTGAAGTCGCGGGTGAAAACTAGTATGTTAATAAATTAGGTATATTAATTTATCTGTACAAGATTACTCTATGTTATTATGTAGATTATAATAAATGATAAAAATCTTAGAATATTGTAAACAATACATGTATGTTTATTACGTATGATTTATGAAAAAGAGCAACTGCTGATTTTCTTATCTTTTTATCTATTCTTATTTTTGGAACAAACTTCTTTTACGCGGCATAAAGTAGAGTGAAATGGCAGTGGCCCAAGGTCATGTCATGTAACGAAGTAGCGTTCATACTGTACCTACCAAATGCTACAAAATGCGATGCGTTGTGCGTTCGAATTTAGGAGGTCGATATAAAGGAGGCTGAGGTTAATTAAAGTGTGACAAAAATACAGTAATATAATCAATCAAAATCTACATTTTAAAACACGGTTTGAGTTGAAGAACTTCGTACCTGACGAGGATCCCCCGACCGCATGATTTTTATTTTAATAAAGTAAATTTTTAATTTTACTTGCAAAACCAGAATGATAAAATAAGATATCTAGTTATATTTACCATTTCAAATACTTAAACTAGAAAAAGCAGCCATTCTTGTGGAACATTGCTTTGCGGCTGTTTAGATAAGCGTTTATATCTTTCTTTCATTACTAATTTGACATACGAAAGAAGAAGATAGCATTGTTTAACAAATCACTCACTAAATAACGTATATACGGCTGTGAAACAATTGATGTTCAATTGTTCTCAACTTAACAACCTTAAATAAACACAGCATACAATTTTCATTTATGTACAAATAGACAGCATTATTCCACCAGTTATTTCCGCTATCTTCACACCTACAATTTACAAAACAATAAACAAATAAATTTAGTGCACAAATTTAGTGTTCAAATGTGACCTGTATTTGCGAATTGCTATTATTTATTAAGTGCAGCTGCGATACTGAGATAGTATTGAAATTAACAATGAAATTCATGATGTAGTGATCACTGGATTTGGTGTGCGGTGGTTATGAAATTTTGAAGCGTACGGATATATATATGGGGGTACAAAGGAAAATTGCTAATCTTTTATTTTATGAAATTCATTTAATTCATTTTCACTTGCGCACTATAATTTGCCCTGTGCAATTTGCTGCTCTCCCTTGAGATTGACCGCCGTGGTTCTAATCATACATTTGTAAAGGAAATTGCTACAATATCTCAAATAAATAAAAATACATTTAAATGTTTAAGTTCCAAAATTTACACCCGAAAATACCTTTTTTTGGCGTAATCAAAGGACGCCCTTTGATTTGAAGTCTTTATAAAGAAATATGAGTAATTTTTTGGCAACAAAAGTGTAAAGTTAAACGAATAGTAAGTTAAATAAAAAGTGACGAATACTTCTTTATACTATTTCGATCAAATTAACCGTCGTAGTAACCATTTGAATTAATCAGTTAAAGAGCCTTCTATCAGCTGTAGAAATATAATATAATGACAATAAAAATATAACTAATAAAATAATAAATCAATATTTATAGTTTTCTCAAATATTATATTTGATAAAACAAAAACATCTAGTTTTGCAACATCGATGTAAAACTAGATGCGACAATAGCCAAAGCGTTGATTACGGCGTGATTATTTCTCGCTAATTAGGTCACAGTTCCGAAATTTTCATGCACCGCCAGCTGTATGAAAATTTGGTTAAAATTCATTTCGTAACTATGATACAATTATAAAGTTGATATGACATGGTTCTAACGTTTTAATAATTAATAGAAAACGAGCAACTATGTATTCTATTGTAAATCCTTTGAACGGGTTATTGAAAATGTTTTCAAAATTATTTATATTGAGTTAGGACTTTGAGAGCGTTTTTATTATTACAATTGTGGGGACACACATAGCATGACGCAACAATATATTATACATATTGCAGTTTAAGCTATCGACACTAAGCGCGACTCGCCAGTCACTGCTCTCCCCGGTTCGAATTAACAGGTGTATTTGACCATTTTACCGCGCAAATAAATTCGGTTCACATTTTGATATCTTATTGTTTATGACTTCCAACCCTACATACATTGAACACGCATATAGTAAGGCCTAACCTTACAACAATAAGAGCGTGTTTATAATACATGATTTGCTTGTTATTTCACGTCAGTCAGCACGACCTTAAAGAATTATATTCCCAAGCCCACGAATTACTTCGACCATTAGTGGAAACCGTATGAAAATTCGTTTAGTAGTTTTTGAATTTATCGCGTTAGGACAGAGAGATGCGGCATAGAGATATGTTAGATTTACATTTACAAGCGTCACGTCACTCATATTTCACAGATATATCATTCAATTTTATATATCTGTGTTATTTTTGGAATGCCTAACTGAAAAACCTTTCGAACCGATATGTATACCAGAAGATACAAGATAAGAAAATGCTCAGTAGCCCGGAGTTCGGAAGTTGGAAGTGTGTACACTCCCGTGCCTCGGAAAGCACGTAAAGCCGTTGGTACTGCGCCTGAAATCTTTCCGGTCGTGTCGGATTGCCGTCCCATCGGATTATGAGAGCTAGGGAATAAAGACTGCACCTGTGTTTGTGCACACACTCGTATACTGTAATATCTCCTGCGCAGTTGGCTAATCTCTCTTGAGATTGGCCGCCATGACCGAAATCGGTCTGGAGGACGTTATTATAAGCCACGGTTATTCGCAATTTCACTTCCTTTATTTTTGGCTATTGACAAGCATGATTCCATGTTCTTATATTATGATATACAATGTTAGTTTTTTGGCCATTTACCCAGACTTAACAGAGCAAGAACCATTCGTTATTTAAATATAAAATTATATATTTCTAAAACAAATCTCGTTCACAAAATATCTCTGCATAACATTCCAATTTATTTCAAAAAGCCGCAAAAACTACTTTCCCATTTTAAAATTGGAAAATGAAGTGAATCCGTAACGTGAAACTAGTTTGAAATTCAATAACAGGAAGCCGATGTAAAGTTTGACGTTTCCGGCCGCGGTCGGATGAAGGTGACGCCATCTCACTTCCGGTTTGGAAAGTCAATAGTATGAAGATTTTGTGAAAAATTCCATTCGATCTGAATTTGAATTAATCAGAATTTTTAAAGAAAACTTTTACTTCAAATTTATGTAAAAATTCTATTATCGTGTCTAGGGTAGACCGACTCATATGCCGTGACGGGGAACGGCACGACGCTCTCTCCGCAATAACTATACCGCAATAGCCGTTTTTCGCCGTTTGGTACCTTTGTGTGTGTGTAGCGCATATATACTTCCCGTTACCGCTACACACGGGTAGAAACGGTCTACACAAAACAATTATATCGTAGTAGATATACATAACTAATTTAACACTATATGTGTAATAACTATGTTAACTTACGGATGGCAGTGAAGCTTCCAGTCGGCATAATTTATTCCGACATCTTCAACAATATTATCGTCATATTTCAACTAATTTACACAAAACCGTTATTAATTATACCCTTAAACCTTCGTCATGAACCACTCCGACCATTGGTGAAAACTGTAGGATATCCCGTCCAGTATTTTTTGAGTTTATCGCGTACAGGCAGACAAAAAGACGTCTTATAATATTATTGTGGTATTATTTTATTCTTATATATTATTAAAATTCATTATAAGAAAAATATATTTTTATCCTAAAATAACGCTATGTTTTATTAATTTTATACTTTTTAATTTGATGTATACTTTCATTGTGTAACAATTCCGATGTTTCAAATCCATGACAACCATATTTTTTTATTTAACATTATAAAAGAGCCTGTGAATGTCCCACTGCTGGGCTAAGGCCTCTTCTCCTCTTTTGAGGAGAAGGTGGAATACACATCTGACAGAATTTTAGTGAAATTTAACACACGATGAATTTTTTGAATCACGATGTTTTCCTTTACCGTCAAGCACGAGATAAATTATAATCACAAATTAAACACATAAATAATAATAATAATAAT
The DNA here is from genome assembly GCA_905220585.2 of Nymphalis polychloros. Classification (NCBI taxonomy): domain Eukaryota; kingdom Metazoa; phylum Arthropoda; class Insecta; order Lepidoptera; family Nymphalidae; genus Nymphalis; species Nymphalis polychloros. The sequence goes on from HG992267.1 coordinate 8,166,178, forward strand.
AATAATAATAAAAATTCTTTATTTTCTTTAACAAGTTTGTACTTAAATATAAGGTTGTTGGAGTCTCCTTTTAAGCATATGAAAAGCCTGTGCCAGGAAACTCCGCTCTTCCATATCACGAATTAGGTACAAATAAAGAAGATATTTAAGGTACAACAATAATAAGGAAACAATATAAAAAAAAAGTAATAATAAGAGAAGTAATTACCAAATGTGGGATTAAAATGTATGTGTATGCATGCGTGCGCGTGCGCATTTATGTGTGTGTGTGTGTGTGTGTGTGTGCGCGCGTGCGTGTGTGTGTATGTGTTGTATATGTATGTTGGTGTGAATATGATATGAATGCTAGTTCCTACATTCTAAAAAATTTTCCGTTTCTTGAAAACTTAAAGATTTTATCCATTTTATTATTTTAATTTTACACTCTTTACAAGTTTTTGAATATATATCAACATATTTGTTTATTTTATTATATAAATAAGCAGATCTATTATCATACTGAATACTAGCGAAGACTGTTTTAGTAGCAGGGATAGATATAACATTATATGCTATACGTTTATTGAGTAACGATATGTCGTAGGTTAAAGACTTGTGTTTTTTTAGAACAGTATGTACAATATATAATTTACGTACAGTTAACAAACCACTTTCTTCATAAAGTCTTTCAGTACTAAACCGTTGTTTTTTAAAGAACATTACTTTAATCAATGATAATTTACACATGAAATTAAGTGGTGCTTGCCCGGGTTTGAACCAACGATCATCGGTTAAGATTCACGCGTTCTTATCACTGGGCCATCTGGGCTTTTTTTTAACTTTTATAAATAACTCATTTATTTATACAAAATTAGTTATACAAAAACTATTCAACCCGGTATTTGAATCGATGATTGATCGGGAGCTTAAAACATTTAGCCATCAGACTAGCGTGGCAGTGACGTACTATATATGTTATATGTGTATCTATGTACTTTATATAACAAAAACATATAATGGAACAGATCCATCACGTCCAGCTACAACAGTACATTAACTCTCGCTATTGTTAAAGAAAAAAAAATGTTTAGTAGCACACTTATAAGCACGCTACTAAGTCCTAACTTTGAAGTAAGTGGCCATCAACGCCCATAGACAATGGCATTGCAAGAAATGTTAATCATCGCTTACATCGCCGATGTGCCACCGACTTTGGGAACTAAGATGTTAAGTCCCTTGTGCCTGTAATTACACTGGCTCACTCACCCTTCAAACCTGAACACAACAATACAAAGTACGGCTTTTTTGCGGTAGAATATCTGATGACGAGCTAGCACAAAGCTCTACCGCCGAGTGAGTGGCATATTTAGTTTTAAGTAAATATAAATCATGTGTTGAATGTATTTTATGTACAACAGTTGGAAATCCAAATAAATAAATAAATAATAAAAGATTTGTGGTTTACGAATGTTAAGTATTTAACAAGTATTATAGTAATACTTTTTTTTTTTTTTTTTAACTGGTATTTAGTAGTATGCCTCTCGAACATGAAGTCACTCAGCCTTCACACGATAGACGTGATCCGATCTATAAAATGAACTGTTTATATTAAATAGGTATGTGAATGCATTAAATTTAAACGGAACGGCGTATAAATTCTTATACCACATTCAAATATATTAAGATAAATCGTTAACATTTTAAGTCCACCGAGAGCCAATAAAGAAATCGTACTGTATCTCAAACGTGGCTAAATGCAGTTCCGTTACGATAAATCTCATGATCGGAACTAGCACATTAGTGTTGCGATATATCGATGTGAAGTTGGCCTACCGCCATAAGTAATGCCACGCCTGCGTATTATCGATAAGGTACCGTACCTTATCGAATGAAAAAAGGCCATACTATTGTTTCAACAAACAGAAAATATTTCGAACAATACGATATTGATAATGTTATATCTATACTAATATATAAATCTGAAAAGTTTGTTTGTTTGATCCGGCTAATCTCAGGAACTACTCCTTCGAATTTAATTTTTTTTTGTGTAATACGATAACCCAGTGGTTAGTCGTCATTCGAACGTCATAATATTATTAAGCCGTAACAAATATTTTAATTAAGAGTTAAAAAAAAAAATGCAAATAGCATGCATCCTTCGAAATTACATAATATTATCGATATTATAAATTGGCATCACTAGCAGTCGGGTGCTGGATGCCACCAGATCGTTGCGTTAGACAGATTTCTTACGAGCCAGAGGGAAATACCTACGAAAATACTGAATTTAAAGTTGAAAAATATAAGCTATTTTTATATAATAATAAAAATTCTATGTATTTATAGATCTGTAATATTTTTTTGTTATTTTAAACCTACGTAATATTATTTAATGTCAAATGAAGGATTTCTTATTTAAGTGATTTATTAAATTATTTTTTTATGAAATAGGAAGCGAATTTCAATTGGAAGACCTAATGGTAAGCCACCACAGCATATAAGGCTATTCCCTATGAGATTTCACCCATCTCATTTATTTAGTAAATTTCTCGTTAGTCCAGGGTCTAGCGCAGATCATAAGATCTCTGAATCTGAGCACATAAAGCTCTCAGTCATGGACCTGAACTCTCTATGGTTATACCAACAATTTAAAGGGACTTATTTGGTAGACTGAGACTACCAAATAAGTCACCTTAAGTAATGTCAATGAATGTCAAAGTAGTCATGGTTAAGTGCCTATATTCATTTCAATGACTCACATTTACCTTTTTATTATAATACTGTATTTGTATTGTTATATAAAGATATAATAATAAATGGTTAATGTGTAACTTTGACATTTTGGTTCTGTATATAAGAACACTCGTGTTTGTCGAGTTTTGAAATTTGAAATTAAATTTAACTATCTAACAAGTGTAACTTTGACGTTAAAGTTTTTTTATTAAATTGTCAAAAGTTTCTTCAAGTGCGATACGAGTTAGACGTACAAAAATAAACGTAAATATAGATAGAATAAAATGAAATACAACTTTAAGTCTGAGAAACATTAAATAATGTTTTTAATTTAAAAAAAAAAAAACTGAATCAAAATTCACTTGAATCAAGTATGCTATTTTGAACTGTAATTATATAGTAACAGTTCCTGAATATAAATTTTCTCGGTAGTTACTATTTACCTTAAATTACATAAGCAACAATTAAATCTATATAACTTTTATGGGCGTGTTAAATATAATATCCCACTTCTGATATCGGCGTATCAATAACAATGTTAGGCATATTCATCTTTATTACAATTCAATTACAATTTGATGACGTCCCACCAAAAGATGGCCGTCCATTCGACGTTCCGCCAGAGTGACATACCAGCCAAAAAATATGAAGTCATTCTCGTCTAAATATAGTCATTCAAAATTGTTGGCACCACAGTCTTGCCGTTACCTTTATAAAAAAATGCTATTTACTACTAACGCAATTTCTATATAAACTTCCTGTAACGCAACTAAAGTTACTTTAAGTTAAAATTAAATAAAAAAATATTAAATAACAAGTAAGAAAACACTTTTCAATTACAAGTTGAATTTATACTTGAACTACTATCCAAGTTAAGATGCTCTACTTTATAAGGTTTTATAGTGGACTAGCTCTTACTTCGAGCTTTGTCTTATTAAAATAGTTAATTATGGTTGAGCTTTTAGTTTTCAAATTACATATAATCCAGGCTCGAGGCTAAATCGTTGCATTTATGAGTTTCATTACGTCATTGACAGTTCTTTATCGATTCTGACTGAACGTCTTCCTTTTTACCTTATTTGTAAAAAAGGAAGAAATTTGCAAATATGCTCTATATTTTTTTACAAATTAAGCACATAAAATGTCAGTGGTTCTTCCCCAGACTCTAATCCGCTACTTTTGGTCAAGGTTTTACTGTACCCTCGTTATTAAATGATAAATCACAGAAAGAGTTAGGTAAGTATTTATCTAATGTAAATTATCGTTTCTTAGTAAGTTCCTAAGGATAATTTGCAATACCTTTGTAAATAAAATTGCAATAACGTCTAGACCACTGTAAAGAAAAAAAACATTGAAATATCGTCCACATCTCGTTAGTAATAAAAATCGTAATGAGATGCCTCCATCCTTGAATGCAGTGTCATGTCTAAGGACCCCCTTTGATTGGAGACAGAAATGTTTTGAATACCGCGAGCCAAGAATATCATTCAAGACAATTATATTTGTCCCTGAAAATTTTCAAGAGTATTTACTTATCGTCTGGTGACTTCTAAATTGATGTCTAATTTGAGCATCGTTTGTTCGTTAAAAGTTTGATCTTTTTAAAGGTGATAAAATTTTGCGTTAGACTTAATATCACTTATATATCAAAAAAACGCTTTACAATATTCTAAATTTAAATTTGACATTGAAAAAGTCTTCTGATTAAACTAAGTTTCTTATACGATCAGTTTTCATTAACATTCTCTATATGAAAATCTCCATGCAATTCCAAAGAGGTCGTGAAGATTTATCATTCGACGCCAAATCGATATAATGCAGGTCCATCAATATCCCATACAAAATCTATTTACAATGTGTGACATAAAAAGGATACAGCAATATAATATACAACAAGAGCTCTTGGCATCAACCCAGAAGATAACAGTTCAAGACATTTTTCCAGCCGAATCGTTGTTGAGATAATCACCGAAATGGCCCGAAATAAATCTTTGTGTATACTTTTCTTGGCTGGTGATGCATTTGATTTTAGTTTGTTGTTTAATATTAGTGGATTGGATATCGACTTTGGTAAATATTGCGGTTTACAGAATTACGACTTTTTGTGTTCTTTTTTTAAATTTTCTTTTATAAGTAAAAAACAATGTTTATATTAATCTTCAAATAGAGTTGAGTTTTGACTCAAACTAATTTATTGTCACTCTTGTAATATTTACGCAAAGACTTAGACGAAAGATTTAGACGTTACCAGTATTTTTTTGCTAAAAGCTATGAGCTTAACGAATCTTTATTTTTTTTATTACCTTCAGCCTTCCTAAGCTCTACGTGTTGTTAATGCCTTTTGTGTATCTTTCTATTAATTGATGGAATATGGTATTAAGATGTGACTTCTTCAGCATCATTATAAATGTTTTAATTTTTGGTTGTCTTTAGTATTGTGTCCCGGAATTTTGAGTTTATGACTTCTTCAGCGAAAAGATATAATATTCTTTACTAAAGTACCCAGTGATGCCTTTAAATTTCCTTGAACCGTATATTACATCAAGGGTGTGGTTTTCCATACATATTTATTTACCAAGTCTGGCTAGAATCCAGGATAGGCGTGATATTCAGTATGTTTGAATTCACGAGATACGTATGCAATTTCAACTCAAATAATGCCTCTTTCTTTGTGGTCGATTTCACAGTAATTTGGGTTGGTTTCAACATTTCTTGGATTTTAATTAGAACTATCTTTTTAATGTTCGCTTCATGTAACCTCTTTTCGAATTTTCTTGCTTTTTTTGTGAATGACGATGACTATGCATTTTTAATGTCTTCAAATGGACTCATTGCCTAGATTGAATTTTTTTCGTCTTTTCCGTTTAATTTTGGTTGAATGGGAAATGGGGCTAATCATTATGACCTACTTTAAACTTCTGTTGTCAGAATAGCTACTTATGGATTTAGAGATCGACAATTAGTATCTTTAGTTGCAATACCATGCTTCAGATCATCGGCTTGAAACATGGCGGTGAGGTAACTCTTTTCCATATTGAGATATATTTTTTGAGATTTGTAAATTAAGAATAAAATAATTGAGCTCCTTTCATATTCTAGCATGTTCAAATTTATTTATTAATCTGAATATTATGATTCTTTGTTGACATAATATATTTCGTGCGTTACTTACAAAATCTAACACGTACAAGCTATAATTTGAAAACTAAAATGGAATAGAAATATTTCCAATACATCGAAATATTTTAGTAAAATAAAGCCAAAACAAATACAAACATAAACTATCTTCCATATTTTAAACCAAAGATCCAGCGCAGATTTAAGTTTTCTTTCACGCCAAAATTCTGTTCCGTTTTAAACGAAATATCGCTCGAATAAGCAGACAAGTTGGCTGTTGAAAGGGTATTCTGTTTTGTAAGACAAATTGTGGATTCACGTTAAAAATTGACAAGTTAAAAATTCTAAAAAAATAATTTGTTATAATTAAATTAATATTGAATGAAAAGTTTGAAAAGAATGAAAATTTTTTGTTAGGACATTCTTTTAAATATTTATTTTTAATCACATTGGATTAATAGTTTGTATACATAGTTTTGCACTAGAAGTATTAGTGTAATAAATAAATACAGCCAAGTCAAACGCAAATATCTGTATTCAATATAAAAGCATTCGACTTACTTATTGATTGCCAAAAACAACTCAGACCTGTTAGAAACTTTGATAGAAATCAAGTTTAATTTTAAACAAATTTTATTTACAATGCAATATTTCTATTTCAAACGGCCTAGAAGTGTTCATTTCATTGCCAAGGTGTGTTATCATCTAAGCATTCATTAGTTTTATAACATCCTTTAACACAAAAGTTCCTTAACATTTTTTTTAAATTTTAGTAGAAGTTCTCAGCAATATAATATTATAATACTAAGTGCAACTCATGCGAAGCTGACAATATGCTACGAGTAGTATAATTCATTTACAGGCGAAGACACGGATGATGGCATACATTAAACAAAGTGTTCTGAAGTAATTCATCCATGTTTGAACTATTTTTCTACTACATTATTTTCTTAAAAGTATTCTTTAGTAAGGTATCATGGATATATATTTTATTTTATTAAAGGGCAAGTGTTTGATGTTTTCGTTTTAACACCTTTCAGTTCGCAATCCTTCAAACGGCAATTCTATATACGTTCTACAGGAAGTATTGTCCTGTATTAAAAGATTTTTTTTGTAATGGGTCGTATTCGGTTTGAATTAAAAATGATTATATCGGAACAATTTAAATATATGTACTAAATATCATACAGCTGGGCTATTCTCCTTTTTTTGAGGAGAAGGTTAGGTGCTTATTCCATCACGACTCTCCATTGCAGATTGGTGGTCGGTGCATTGAATATACGTAGTGGTAAAATCATTTGAATTCGTTTCATCATGATCACTATTATCGCCAAGCACGAGACCAATCACAAATATAAGCAATTCAGAATCATCGGTTAAGATCAAATCTGCTAACCACTGCGCCATTAAGGCTACTAAATATTGATCACTGTTTTATTTTCAATAACTCGATAATTGCGTATAATTTATAAATTATCCGTCGTTGCTTTAAACGTGATAAATAATCGGTTTTCCAATGTATGTTTAATCAAATCGTCTTCTATTCCGAAATACTTTATACGGTTTGCAACCCGATGCATTCTCTCGTATTTGTTCCATATATCTCCGCTGAAGATGAGAACCATATTTATATAAGCGGGGAGACAAATCGATATTTTGTTTTCGAATATCTTTAAAATTGTAAGACGCTAACGTATTTCGGATTATTCATTGTATTGATTTATTTATGTACTTTATTGCACAACAAAATGTAATTGCAAACGCTACTGCGTTATACGTTGTTAGTTATGGTGTAAAAAAATAGTTACAAAATAAAATAGCAATTAAAAAATGATAACGCGTATAATTTAAAATATATATACATAAATACATAGGGTTATTATATAAAAAGTGAGTAATTAAATGATAGCTCACCTTGTGAATTAAAAAATTGCCCACTGGCCGTTTATTTGATACTAATTTCTGCCCACGCCTTTCATCCTTTCGAGTTTCATTCGTGTTTTGTTCTCATTTCAGGTTATTTACTTAACTGAACCGGTGGAAATTATATAGTATATGATAACACATAAACTGGCCATGCGTTTATGTGTACATATGTTTATTGTAAAACGGATTCGAAGTAATTAACCTAAATGTTATATGATATTATGATTGCTAGAAACAAGAGCCACAGCTAATTTGGCATATTAGTCTTATGATTTTACCAAAATAGATTATAATTAAAAAACAGTAAAGTATAAAAAAAAATCTTAAATAAGTACAAATAAAAATTATAAATATTTACTATACAAATCGTAACCGCGTGGAATGGTGGCAAGAATGCTAGCAGCATTTCCCCTTTGAATCGCAATTCCGATTCTCTGGGAACCAGCCCTCCTGTCACCGGTAGAGGCAATAAGACGGGGTGTAAAAATATTACCATTGTTATTATTGAGATAATGACGACGTTATTTTTTATAGTATAGGTAGGCGGACGAGCATACCCCAGGTGGCCCACCTGATGGTAAGGGGTCACTAACGTCCATAGACAATGGCATTTTAAGAAATGTTAACCGCTGACATCTCCAATGCGTCACCTTGGGACCTAAGATGTTATGTCACAAAACGAAACACAACAATAACAAGTACTGTTGTTTTGCGATAGAATATCTGATGAGTGGGTGGGTAGCTACCTAAAATTGCGAATCAATTATTTCTTATCTGGATTTGAACCAAACCACAAATCTGTGACTAGGTCGTCAAGGCAGCTGTCAATTTATACGAATTAATCAAACGTCATGGTTTGAGTGAGATATCGGCGTCTCCCAGCTCCGGACTATTCCTGACATTTTTCTCCCCATTTTAGATAACGCTAAGTACATACCAATTGCTTCGCAAATCTTAACATTTGTTCCGTTTGAAATGAAATTACATTTTAATATGGGAACGTATTTTTCTCAATGATTTCTCGCTTTAACGGCGTAAGTCCTGAGAGCTTAATTGCGGAGCGTTATAGGAATTTACCTGGTTAACATTAATTGGAGATAATTATAATATATATTTTTATTTTTTTAAATGTGGCTTATGTTTTTTTAATAATGGGTTACAATAAACTTTTGTTGAACTTGTTAAGTATATATTAAAAATAAGTCGAGACGGCTGAGTAGCTAGATTTTTCGTTTGCGTTATCAAGCCAATCGTGTAACTACTCGCGCAAGGGACATTACATCTTTGTTCCCAAGGTTGGTGGCGCAATGGCAATGTAAGGAATTGTTAATATTTCATACAATTCCAATGTGTATGGTGGTGACCATTTACGAACGCTCCATTTGCCAGTTCGCTTAGTTTTTCTTCTTTTTTTTTTTATAAAGTGGGGGGGGGGGGGTATGTGGGGCTCACCGGCACTGAAGGCGCCGGACTACCCACTAAAAAACCAGCGGTATCCTCTCCGTCTGGTCAGGGGGCGACACGGGATCGCTTGCGCATGCTACTATGACGCCCCGACGGTCGTCCCGCCTATGCGGGCCTCCATTTCTAAGGGAGTTCCCGGATACCGAGAACCCAATTAGCCCAGGCGGCTGTTAAGGGGGGGAGGGGTGTAGCCAGTTCGCCTACGTTTTCTATATAAAAAAAAAAATTTTCACGGTCGAATTTGATTACAAAGTAAACATGAAATGCTTAATTAAACCATATCAAAGGCGAAAACATTTTCATCTCGGTCACAGTACTGGGGAGTCGGACGTGTTTTAATTTATTTTATTTCATAAAGAGTATTTATATTGTAAACGGTATGAGCGAAACGTTTTTTCACATAAATGTTAAGTGTCAAAGGGCACCACACATTTCACGTGTAATCAGACCAATGTCTGAATTTAAACACGGTATAACTCACAGGAGGTAGCGATAACATCTAATAATGATTTTGATGATCCAAAGTGATGGTAGAGTGCCACACATTATAAATTACCACCAAGCATTAATAATTAGTATTGTTGTGGTCTGGCTTGAAGGGTGAGTGAGTCAGTGTTAAAATGTTGTGTAACATAAGAAAGATACAAACTATTTAAAGCAATAATAAGTAGAAGACCTTTATAATTGCCATTTTACAACGTTTGGTAAATCTAAAACACGTATTAAATACGTAAGTTGTAGGAGCATCTGGTCCCTATACTACAGATTCAGTCCTGTTGTGTAAACATACACGTTATATAAAATAATTTTCAAATAAATGACATACATATTTATTACCAATGAGTATATAAATTCCCCAAAACTTGAAATTATTAAACTTCCACGTCTCACAAAGAAATTTGATATATCAGAAATAATATATTATATGTAATAGTTAAATAAAAATGAAAAAAAGCGTTTTAGGTAATAAATATAAATGGATTTTATTATTGTTCAATTCTTGTACCAATCCGTGGTCATTGCTCGGGTCAACTCGAGTAATGTCACGTGAAATGAGACGTCCCTTCCATTTTTTAGTGATGGGCAATAAGTTATCGATAAGTAGAAATAAAAAAGATATACCTATTTTATTAATCCAAGAAATAGTATTGTTAATTACTTGTAGAAAAAAATATTCTTCACGCTTATGGAGTTCATGAGTCACGTTCGAGATGTTATAAATGAAACAATTTTTGTCCTCCTTATTATGAAAATACTGATAATAATTTTTAATCCTAAAAATGTAAAGGAGAATTTATATTTACACGGAAAATCATTTCGGAAAAACATAAATGTCTCAATTAATAAATACAGCGCTGCAATTCCGTGTAAAATACGAAGTGCATCAACAATTCCTTCTGACATTGATACCGTGTTGTATTAATAATCTTCGCTCCAGTTTTGAAGCAACATTTTTAAATTCTAAGAGTATTTCGACTGAGTTTCTATTTCCGACTCTCTTTTATTATATAGTCTGTTCGAATCATTACGATTTTGTAGTTTATAAGTGAAATATTGAGAAAACAATACTCAACTTACAATGCAGTGAGTCATACATACCAATAATATCATTGTTAACATACTCGTCAGTGGTAAGTTTCTTTTGGTGGTTTCTGGGGGTTCGAGAAATGGTGTTGCGAATGGTTTACAAAATGTTTATATTTCATCCAACACTAGTCTAAAGGCAAATTTATCACTAGTAGATACATTTTTTGAAGGCAGTCTGCCTTTATATAGTAAAAAAATAATAAAATAATAATGTTTTTTATTCGGGTCAGTTTCATTGTGACTTTTGTTGGGAAGACTCGGTTTGAATCTACGAGGTTAGGAGGAAAAGCAGCTAGCAAAGATAAGAGCTTAAACAAATCTCTCCCTTGTTAAGAATAGCTAGTCCTCTGATAACGATTATTTACATCCCTTAAATAATTCTCGATATTTCGAAATATTTCATCGATAATAGACATCACTAAAGCATGGCCTGAAATTTTAAGTGATTACGACTTCTCATTGGATGTGGCGATCATTTTGAAAATGTTCATTACACACATTTATTAACAAAACTATGTGGTTCTTATTACCTCAACATAAAGTCGATTTTACAGTGACTCCTAGATGTAGAAAATTGGTAAATAGGTAAGTTTTATTAACCGACTAAAACAAATACAATGATGATAATGTGTTTATTATTTAATCTTTTTAAATCACACAAATGTTTTAAGCCATTTAATACCTAATAGGTACATTCTTTGCGAGTTAAATATTATGCTTATCGGATAACATATTGACATCATTAAAGGAAACGGGAAATTTGGATTTTTTAATGGTCCAGTCGTAATTACATGTGACTTTTAACCGAATATTGTTTCGGGTTTATATCATCTACATGTGTGTGGAATGGAGCGTGGTATAATAAAGCCCAAACCTCATCAATAGGAGGGCCTCAGCCCAGCAGTGGGACATTTAAAGGCTATAGTTTACATAACTGCTATTTTTGTATATAAATTATATCCATTAATTTTCTTTGATTCTTTAATTTCAAATCATAACTATAAACAATCTCTAATCCAAAATGAAGATCTTGTAGCGATGAAAATCAAATATGACTTAAAAGAAAAATTTAATTGCAATTGTAAAGGTTTTCATTGAGAACAATAGGCCATTGTGCATGACCTACTTCGGGCACAATACCTAGGAAACCTAGCTAAGCTAGATCACTGTCTGAAATTGTCTTGGGGACATTTGTCTTATGAAACATTCAGATTACGGAATACGAGTATTACAAAACACCTGCAATGTGAACTTGTTAGTAATTTTTGTATAAACTTGTGTATTTAAATGTTGAATTTATATGTAACTTTGCAGAAGTAGTAAACTTTAGTAGTCTACGTAGATGTTACTGTAGTATAGCGTGGTACCAAATTTTGTGTGATTAGTTCGAATATAATATAAAAATATTTTAAATTTGCATGAAGTGTCATGAAAATGTTTTTTCAATAGAAAAAACTATTGTAAATTTATCTGAATGTATAATACATAGCTATGTTTTAAATTAATATTAACAATATCCAATATTGAATTGGACATTATACTCAACCCAAAAGAATCAACATTATGGGTTCATAAACAAGAATGTCTAACGCGGACGTATATAAATGTAGAATAATGTATAATAAAAATTATTTATGATTAAATGAAGAATATGTTATGAATTATGGAAGTACAAGTTAAGCTACAACCCGCAAATATCTCCAATTCTGGGCTACAGTCTTTTTTCATTTTGAGAAGCAGGTTCGGTTGAATGTAACCACGATGCTCCAATAAGGCCTCCTCACGATATTTTCCTTTATGGGCATGGCATGAATTATAATCACTTTAAAACTTAGTAATGCTGACTGGATTTAAACGTGTAATATTCGATTGAGATTCATGTGAATACTTGGGGCTATTGGCTCGTGGCATTGTTATTAAAACTAAAAAAATATGGCGACAATTTTATAATGAAATGTATGTAATATTTTGGGATTAAAGGACTGGTTTAAAATAAATATTTAAAACAATCTATCGTAATATAAAACCTCAAAAACGAAACCGAACAGTAAATCTGTTAAAACTTTAATAAATAATTCCTTTTCATGAACGTCAAATGGAAATAAATCAAGTGGAAAAATTGAATCATATTTAAATCGGAAAACTGTTAGTGAATAAAATATTGATACAGATTTATATGGAACATGTTTGTAAAGCTAATATTATAAGTGACGTTGGTCGGGTCAGTCCTGGTTTGGACAAGGAACGAAATTTTTCATTTAGATAATCACACTTCTGTGAACTCCTTGAAATGAACATAGCAGTGGATACATAGAAATAACATGATTAAATAGATTAAGTATTAGGAGCCACATGAGAAAAGAGCTATCTGGCAATTGGGCCACCTGATGTTTACTGGTTACCACTAGACATTGTCACTATTTTACCATCTCTTACATCATAATTATAGTTACACTGGCTAACCCTTTGTAACAGAACATAATAATACTAAGTATTGCTGTTTGGCGATAGTATATTTGATAAATGGGTGGTATCTAAGACGGGTTTGTACACCCTAAGTAAATTCACCAGGAGTATCAGTCGTTCTCTAGAAGTATTTCTGATAAACACTTAAATATAATAAACAAAAACAAAAACGTGTGTGTCTCGGGACGCACGACACAAGTGATAATATTTAATATTAATTGTAATATATTAAATATAATTTAAATTAGTACTTGAGAGTTGTTAAATTATTATAAGTACTATCTGTATACGCTAGATGGTGTTAGGTTGGTAACTCTCAGGTAAAGCAGTCCGCGTCGGTAATAGTGGCGCCGTAACGCGTTACGTTACGAAGCGGTTTACCTTCCCATAATATGTTATCAATTCAAAAAGTGTTGTTAAGTAAATGAAGCAATTATGTAGATAGCAAAATAAATAGAGCTATTTTGAAGGAACAGAATTTAAACGCATCGCAGAACAATAATGTGATATATCAGAAAGTGGTACGCGACATTGATTATAATAATTACATCATTTGAATGATACACGCATCAAAATGGCGTGTCAAAGTAACATCAACATTTTACGATTGATATACGAAGTGGCGTATACGAGAATAGCACTGCAGTTTTAATTAATAAGTCTTCATGCGGCAAAGTGTTTGAAAGGCTGTAATATTGTTTGATGTGTAATAATAGGGGAGGTATTTTCATTACAAGTGACAAGAACTGATAGTGTTTACTTAGACACGATAGTAATGTCTACATCGTGGTATATCGTCAATGTTTTCAATGTGTATATCAATTGTTGGTGTATTTTCAATGGACAGAAAAGGAAGAGGTTTACAATTCGATTGTAGTTTTTTTTTTGTAAACAAAAAGTTTTGTCTTTTATGAACTGATTTGGAATATTATTTTTTTGTTTGGAAGGGTACTAAAGGTGATAAAATAGAAGGTGATATTTTTTCTGGGCTCGATTTTTATTTGATGTCGGTTTTTTTATAAGCAGAAGAATATTTTTTATTTTTGTTTGAACGAAGTTCCTTATTCCTCTGGACTGCTTATAAACAATAAAATTGAAATAATGTATACATAAATTGTAAATGCAGTTTTAGTATATTTATATTCATGATTTTTTTTAATTAGAGCAAAGTATATTTCACGTTACACTCTGTGAACTTGGCAGATGAGAGCCAGATATATGAACCATGATTAACGTTTTTATATATAAAACCTTTTTTCTAAGTTTTATTTTATTAATTACCGATAATATAAAATAATTCAACACCAACTATTACGCGACATGATGTTTGTATCTCAAAATCACGCATACGTCGTATGTGCTACGTGTGTTAGTGTGCTAACAAGCATTTGTCTATGTGTAAACATATATCAATGTAGTATAGACGTAGCGCGTGCGCGTCATTTGTTTTCGGACTTTCATAACATTTAAAATATTAATTTAAATTTTATAAACATTAATTCGTTTTATTTTATTTTTTTTTTTACTCACAAACATTGTTAATTAATTTCATTATGTGCCTGTTATTTAATACATGATTTATAGCGAAAGGAACTTCAGAGCGGGTGTCCCATGAGAGATCTCGTTTTTCTTTCGTCTGCCTTGAGGTTGCCTGGAAGAGATCATTGCCTTAGCGCTAAGGCTTCATTATGTAGGACCTTGTATGTGTTCTAGGTACACACTTTGTGAGTGGTCGATAAAGAAGATTTAAAAAGTACCTAAATATTAAGCAGCTAAAAGCCAATATGGATTATGTTTATATTATTGACAAGTCATTTAAAAAATATATAGAATAAATTGTATTTATTATGTACATATATATAAGTTAAGTTTCAACCCTTCTTCTCAAAACGATAAGAGCCTTTAACCCAGTAAGGTGTCAATTACAAAATATTACTTTATATTTTACTTGAATGGAGTAGCGTGTTATTAATTGCGACTTGCGATTTTTGCTATTTGCGAAATTTTAGGAAATCTAGTCAAATACGTTACAGCAATAAAATAATCGAAATAGCTGCATTGAGTTGTTCATTACAAGTCAGTAACAGCCTATGAATGTCCCACTGTTGGGCTAAGGCCTCGTCTCTTTTTGAGAAGAAGATTTTGGAGCTTATTCCACCACGCTGCTCCAATGCGGGTTGGTGGAATACACGTGAGACAGAATTTCAGTGAAATTTGACACATGCAGGTTTCTACACGATGTTTACCTTCACCGTTAACCACGAGATGAATTATAATCACAAATTAAGCACATGAAAATTAATCATAAGTAAAGATATATATTTTTAAAAATATTTACATTCAACAAAATAAAACTTCAAAGAATACTCAACAAATATGACCTACTTTCCGATATGAAATATGTTTACAAATAGGCCAAAAAGAAATGTTAACTACAATCCATCGTGTGAAAAGACAACACATTCACATTATACATTGCGCTCTGGTTGTAGCGAGGAAGCGGATGTCCAGAACAACGCGCGCAATGGGTATGATGTATGATGTTTCGCACGATAACGTTAAAGTGAGTAAGTGTGTCCAGGAAACGTGGTACGACTGTGTCCAGTGGAGCGAGTTACTTATTATTTTACAAATATATTTCCAACTAACAGTCCAGTTTGTTCTTATTCTTGACTGTAATTGAGTTTAGTGTAAATTGAATTTACTATTTAAGGTGAAAGCGCTTAGTGTTATTTGTTGCTCAAGTTAAAAAAGGAACGTTTGTGTGCAAAGATTATTATACAACTAAATAAATCTGCATAAAGTTCTGAATAGATAGCTTTCTAACGGTGTAGTGTAGTAGTTTTAGATTGCATAGATTACAAACAAACGAATATTTCCTCTTTATATGAGTATTCATAAAACATTTTAGAAATCTTAGTAGGTATATATATGTTATGCGTCTGGTAAACATTTCCATTCGACTCTGTTATGTAAATATTTCCTAAAAAAAACATTTTTAATTTAACTCTTTAGCGATTGAAAACTTTCGGTCGACTTAAAGAGTGATTTATTTCAGAGGTTTCCATGGAGTTAACAGTTAGTTTTAGTTAAATTGAATTTCTTTCAAAATGGAAAATCTTTTTGGTATTCTTTAAATGTTACATTTTTAAGATGAAAAGGTTTCATCTGGCTACAATGCCTCTTGTTAATGCTACTTGTAATCGGCTTTGTGTAACCACGTCTCATCATACATTCTACCGCTGAACAGCTATTTAAATACTGCAATACCATTTTGTTGTGTTACGGCTTGAAAAGTGAGTGTCCCAGTATACAGGGGACATAAAATCTCCACCTTATAAGTTAGGTGGCGCATTATGTAAGGGAAAGTTTATATTTCTTAGCACTAATGTCCATACCGAAGCCCACTTGCAAGTCTGCCTAGCTGTTTTAGATCAAAAAGGACCAACATTCAACCTGATAACTTCTAGTAATTTCTTCCCCCCCCAGACTTTTATGTAAGCTTCTTGAGTTTACTTTTGTGTTATATATAGTCTATCTTTGATGAAATGAATGAATCAGCCTGTTAATGTCCCTTTGTTGGTCTAAGACCTCATCTCATTTGAGCAGACGATTTGACTCATTCCACCACGCTGTTCCAATATGAGTTGGTGGATAAAAATGTAGTAGATTTGCATCTGACATGTGCAGGTTTCTTCGCGATGTCCGTTTTCACCGCCGAGCACGAGATGAATTATAAGCAAATTAATCATATGAAAATTCAGTGATGCTTGCCCGGACTTGGACCTGCTTTCTTCAATTAAGATTGATGTTTTCGGGCCACTGGACAATGTCGTCTTACATGATGTTATTTAGGGCCCCGTTAAATAGATTGTATTTCTTTACACTCAATGCTTTTGTGACAGAATAATTGATGAGCAGGTTGTCCGAGACGACTTTGAATAAATCCCAACCCGTATATATTAAAGGCCGAAAGATTTTCAACTCGTTAATAAATTAAGAACCTCAAACGACCACTTAACCCGTAAACGCCGTGAAATCAGCCCAAGATCACCTCAGGGTACATTCTACCCCATCTTTATTTTAACAATTACTTAGAGTAAAATTTAAATTTGTATGTAAATTAGGAATATTCTCAATCAGTCGGCAACGTCGCCTTATTTGGTTAAGATGAGAATTTAATGTATTTCGGACGGTGTTATTCAATAACGATAGAATTAATTTACATTTATTTATTATTTTATGAAGTTTTAAGATTGGAAAGGAGATTAATGTTCTCTGAGAAACCATTTCATTTTAAATAAGCGCTTTACAAACGAGTACTTGGAAAACATGTTGTGAGTATTCACACAAACACCGACATTAACGCAGAAAACGCGTACGTACTATACAAATATTATTTACTCGGTGGTAGAGCTTTATGCAAGTCCGTTCGGGTAGGTACCACCCACTCATCAAATATTCTACCGCAAAACAGTAGTACTTTGTATTTTTGTGTTCCGGTTTGAAGAGTGAGTGAGTCATAAAATCTTATTTCCCAAGGTTGGTGGCGCATTGGCGATGTAAGCGATGGTTAACAATTCTTACAATGCAATGTCTATGGGCCGCGGTGACCACTTACCATCAGGCGACAGTAAAAAACCTCTTTTATCCGTCACTTGCGGATTTGTTGATAACCTTCATATATATTTGCGTTTGTACACACGCGCACACTTAATACTTTTAGAAAATCAATAAAATTTAATCTATTTAAATAAGACGTGTTACTCGATAAAGAATTACATAGATGATATAAAAGTGTGGAGTTATTATTCGTTGATTTTCATGCAGAAGAAATAATAATTGAGTTGTATTTAATTATCTTTGTAACATGATTGTCGAAAGTGTATCTATTGAGTTTCTCACCGGTTTCTCACAGTTCTGAACGTGATCTAATTTAACCTTGTAAAGTGATACAAAAGTGCTCCCAAGAGCCTACTTAAATAAAGTATATTTTGATTTGAGTCCTGCGCAAATGTCCTTTTTTGACAATGGTAGCCATGCCTGAAACCTGTCATCATGATATATACGTAGCAGGCGGTGAACACACCACCTCAGCAAAGGTGTTTTATTCAGAAGAGGAATTTGCCGCATGCTTAATGGTATTTATTTTTTATTTTTTATTGCATGGTTGGCGGACGAGCATATGGGCCACCTGATGCTAAGTGGTCACCAACGCCCATAGACAATGGCATTGTAAGAAATGTTAACCATCACTTACATTGCCAATGCGCCACCAACCTTGGGAACTAAGATGTTATGTCCCTTGTGCCTGTAATTACACTGGCTCACTCACCCTTCAAACCGGAACACAACAATACAAAGTACTGCTGTTTTGCGGTAGAATATCTGATGAGTGGGTGGTACCTACCCAGACGAGCTTGCACAAAGCTCTACCACCGAGTATACATTGCGGAAGGTTATTCCCCGAAAATTAAAAATTATTCAAGCAACCATATTTAAATATGAGTTAATATATTACTGAACGTGAATATCAGTCGACATTGATTCGAGAACTTCGTTATTTAATCGTGAGTGGATTTCTGTCCTTGAATTAAATAGTTTCAATATATTTAAGCTATTACCCAAAACTCGATCCAGTTTAAGGCTGTATAACGATTTGAACATAAAGATATATATCTCTATGTTTTTACATTGGGCGTATACGTAATAATCAGCCGAACTAACTCAATGGATGTATTATGAAACGGGAGTGATAGCGAGTTCAAATTCAGTCAACATAATTTTATTAATTATGCTATCGGAAGGCTTACAATTCTACCAGCACGCATTGTAGGAGTTTGGTGGATTAAGCTCCAAGCCTTCTCCTCAAGAAGAAATACTTCGACTAGCACTATTAACATTTAAAATTAAATATATAGGCTCTTTATATTAAATTTTAAATTTTAATCGTGTTATATTATCAGTAATAAAGAACTGATATGGCCCAATGGATGGAACGCGTTAATCTCAACAGAAGATGTGCTCAAAACCAGCACGTTTGCGTTTTTATGAGCTAAATTTTTTCCTCTTGTCATCAAGGAGGAATGATATTTATCTATAAACTAGTTCTCAAAAAAAGATTTTTGTGGCGCATTGACAATGAAAGGAATGATTAATATTCAGAGGCAAGGGCAGAGGTAGGCAATCTATAGTCGGTGGTGACCACTTAACATCAGATGGCCACTTTGCCCGTTAACCTACCTATATCATAAATAAAACAGCATTAAACTTTTAATTTGCCTTTTACTTTACAATGCAACAATCCAATCAAGGGTAATTCTATAGCTTTAGATAGCACTGACTAGCGCTATACGTTCTGTGAGTATTCAACTTAACCCCACCGATTAATTACATTAATTGCCTCGTTTCGTCTGACAAAGGGCTACATGGACCGCGAAATCTATTTAAGGGTTAAACTATATTGCTTTCCTATAATTTACTCGTAATTATTTTCTTTTACGTCTCATTTGCTATTTGGAGTAACGCTTATTTTATACGCGATATTTTAACTGGTCTTTTTGATATTAAATACTGAAAACTTGAAAACGTAATTTGAATGTGGCGTAGCTATATATATATATATATAATTTGAACTTTTAAATAGTCAGTTAATATATATATATATATATATATATTTAATTTCATTTGATAGATGTATATAGATATTCTGTTATATATAAATTAAACTACGTTCCTATATGTAATTTAGAATTGTATTTTGAAAGATTACCATAACGCGGGTGCCGCGCCGTTTCGAAATTTAAGTTTTTATAAGAAGAAACGCCAAGCATTAATAAATTGACAATAGGAAGAAAAACGAGCCGTTATGGCCTAGTGGTTACAAGACGTAAATTTCAACCGATGATTCAGAGTTCCGGTCCGGTCACCACTGAATTTTCATGTGCGTAATTTGTGTTTATAATTCATCTCGTGCTCGGCATTGAAGGAAAACATTGCGACGAAATCTGCATGTCAGGGGGGCCTTAGCCCAGCAGTGGGACATTTAAAGGCTACTTACTTTATTTATAAACTATTGACTATAATATGCATTTGTATCAAAATTAATATTTATATTGATATATAGAATAATATACCTAAAACATTGATATTTTTATATATTATATAAGAAAATAAGACATCGCAAATTGTTACATGAAAATTACCGTGCGATATCTATCTAATTTAACGAGGAGTGAAATAATCAACAATTGATTGTTATTGCTCGGTTACACGCGACGACGTCATTATTTGCGCAGTTCAGTTTGCGCAGTCATCAATTTCAATTGTAACGAAGTACTTCTTGAATTTTATATTTCAGTTTTCGCCGGCGTGTAAGGAGAGGCGTGCATATATTAGGTATCCAAAAGTAACCTATGTACTTGTTAAAGGTTAAAGTTTGCTTCATAAAAAATTTCACCAAAATCAGCAGCCGTGAAAGACGGAAAGAGTTATACTCGCATTTATAAAATTAGTATAGATTCACTTTAAGTCGTTACTTGTAAACAAATATTCTTGTAATATTTTTATTAATTATGTATTTTAATTTGCTCAATATAAATGGTTATCCTGACGTCTTACTCTTCATACAAAGTATATTTATTTGATGCGGATAGTACAAGACCGGTCATCGGGGTAATCCTAGGGGAGATCTCTGTCCAGCAGTAAACGTTATCCGTCTGATATGATGATTTATTTATTGTTTATTATTGTGGAAGATATACAGTTATCAAAAGTAAATTATTAAATTATATAAATGATACAAATACCGTTTAAGTCTCCATATATTATCGCAAACACACAAGCAGAAGTTTAAGTTATAAACTAATGTAAGGTTCGTAATATACCTGTCTAAGTCGTAAGTCAATTACAAATACTTCTGTATTAAAAATCTTTGATAATACAAAAACAAGGTTAACATTTCGTTAAGATGATTAACGGAACGTGTTTTGCCGTTTACACGCACGGGCTTATCTGTGCAAAACTTTTTTGCACGATTTAGCGTTATCATATATTTTTACTGATATTTTATGCATAAAGTAAAACTATTTAAAATTTACCGTTAAAAAAATACTACAGTATATAAAAAACCTAAATGTAACTGTATGACAAAAACATAAATACGAAACACCTAAAGCAACGGAGTAAATAATCTTGAACCATAAGAAAACTCTGAACAACCAAGTATCAAACAAAATATACCATTGCTCTTCATAGATGAGTAAAGGAGACGAACATATAAAAATATGATGTATGAAAGAGATAAAATATAACGATGAAATCTCATCGCCTCGGGTGGTACGATCGCAATATCCTAGTCGGAATGAGCTGTTGAAAATAGAGTTGATTATTGTCGATATTTATCATGTCGATATTTTTATTTATATCACTGTTATACGACGTAACGTTTTTGATGTATTGCAGCTTATCGACAAGTTATATGAACTTTATATTCATACGTTTTTCTTTCTTTGACTCAAAATATCTTAACTAATTTATGCTTCCTATATTTCGCATATTATATAAATAAAATTAAATCAATACCATTTACTAAATTTACATCGGAATTTTGAAATGGCGTAAATACAATTCAGAATATGTTCAAAGCATTTTATTTTGTAACAAAGCAATATTAAAAAATCTTATCGATATCGAGTCGATATTTATTACAACCTGTTACTAATAAGATACAACACTAATACGGTTTTGGTTCATTTCGATTGACTCAGCTACTTACGGTACGTGTTAAGAATTAACCCTGTATATGAAATATTGGCCTTCTTTGTTACACTAATAATAAATATATATCGTCTCGACGTAATCATTGTATGAACAATATTTCATTTCGTTAAAATTATTACTTATATTATATATAGATATATAAAAGAATAACTGACTGACATATAAACCAGTAACACCCTGTGAATGTCCCACTGCTGGGCTAAGGCCTCCGCTTTTAGAGGAGAAGGTTTGGAGCTTATTCCACCACGCTGCTCCAAAGCGGGTTGGTGGAATACACATGTGATAGAATTTCAGTGAAACCACCGTCAAGCACGAGATGTATTATAATCACAAATTTAGCACATGAAATTCAGTGTTGCTTGTCCGGGTTTGAACCCACTGTCATCGGTTAAGATTCACGCTTTCTTACCACTGGGCCATCTCCGCTTTATAACGACCGTAGTATTTATATAAGGGGGTTGGTTATTGTTATTGGTTGAACGACCAATGTTTTCCTACTAAATTCACACAGTGCGAACTATTCAAATAGAGTAGGCTCCTAGAGTCGAGAAACATGACCTTGAGCTTTAATTCTGCACGAAATAGCTTGCGTGCTCACGTATACGCACGTGAACGACTGATTTATATGTGATGACCAATGATTACTAGTCCAATGATACCAATTATTGTGACCAATTCCAATGAGAGGCATAAGATACAATTAAAATTCCATGGTTTTCGGTAGAGTGACGATTATGCAATCCACTTCTTACATTATCTATATATAAAGGCGACTAAAGGTGTAAAATATTTAAACAAGCAACTCGCCGCTTCATTTACGATAAACACAACACACTCGAACAGAACTGTGCCAGAAACCTTCAAATGCCAACTAGAACAAAGTTTCGAGTGAATGATACGTTACGTATGATACATAATAGAATAATGCTCAAAACACGAACTTCTGCAACAGTTTACTATACTATTGTGTTTTTGCTTTCATTTAAACTTAAAGTTGTTATAAATATAAGCCTTTTTGAATTGTCTAAGATTACATTGAATTTAAAGTCATTTGGTAATGGTAAATAGACAAGACACATACATCAAAACATCAATGCGCCGCCAACATTGGAATCTAAGATGTTATGTTATGTCACTTGTGCCTATAGTGGCTCGCTCTCCTTTTCAAACTGGATCACAACAATATTATACTACTAATACGTGATGTGTGGATAATACCTACACAGATTGGCTTGTATAATGCTCTATCACCAAGTAATAGTTTATAAAAAAAAAGTCATAAAAAAGAATCAACCCGCTGAGTTTCTTTCGCCGGTTCTTCTCAGGGCTGGGTGGACTTTTTTTCCGAACCGGTGATAGTTTCTAGTCTGACAAGCAATAAGAAAGTGTAATACTTCAATATTTAATGAAGTATTTTGAATTTTAATTTATAAATTGAATAAGCGCATTACCTGCCTTGTAATAATCAAATAATATGTTCACGTAATAAAACTCACAGCTAACCTCGTTATGATACTTGGTGGTACTAACTAATAAATAGATATTTATAAGTAAATATTTTATTATTATTATCATTACTCGTCCTACTGTCTTCGGAGACGAGGAACTGACAGGCACCTTTAGGGCATTAGGGTCATGCAGTAGTTAAGCTCTCACAAGATCCGGAACGTAAGAAGGGCTTAAAGAGAAGGCCATTTAACTGAACGGCGAGATTAAATTTAATACAAGACCGTTGCCGTTTTTGCGACTGTAAAAAAATTAGCTTAAACGTAACAACAGAGAAAGTACCTGTAATCACTTCAAGCTCTATTGTAAGAGTTCATGAGCCAAGTTAATTGCAGTCACTACTCGTACTTCAAACTATACTTATGCAGTAACTAATGATCCATAAAAATCCTACTTATTGTTAGTAAGCATAGTATTTGTACAGTACTTACTGTATGTGTGAAAATCGGTGACTTGTACTGTGTTGCAGTCTTCCCCCACTTGTAGGTAGGTTATCTCACAGCGATAGACCCCTTCATCATCAGGTTGTACGTTTGTGATCACCAGCTCGGCGTACGTGGCGTTCGGTTCGTGTGCGATTGACATCCTGTAACAAAATTGATTAATTAGAATATTTTCTAGTAATAGCCTTCATTGACAAGTATGACATGAATCAAAGCAAAAATTAAGCACATGAAAAATGTGGTGCTTGCCCAGGTTTGAATCCGCAATCTTGTGTTAATTAATTTATTTTTATTTATTTATCAGGATGCCTACCTAATATATAATACATTACCTTAATGCGTATATAAGAGTAGTGTTACATAAATTATGTCAATTGTAGGCTAACTTAACATGCCACCAAAAATTATTGCTCACTTAGGTATACTCTTATTTGCCCAAAACAAAATCAATTTTTTAACTTATACAACAGTGTTTTAACACAATATATAACTGAATCACGACATAAACTGCAATATAACATAAACACGTTAAAATTATTATAATATTATGATAAAAAAAGGAAGAATTCTGTAAGTCCAAAAAAAATGTTTTAAAAAAACTTTGCAGTAAGTAACAGCCTGTGAATGTCCCAGTGCTGGGCTAAGGCCTCTTCTCTTTTGAGAAGGTTTGGAGCTTATTCCACCAGTGCCCCAAAGCGGGTTGGTGGAATACACGTGTGACAGAATATCAGTGAAATTTGACACATGCAGGTTTCCTCACGATGTTTTCCTTCACCGTCAAGCTCGAGACGAATTATACACATGAAATTCAGTGGTGCTTGCCCGGGTTTGAACCCACGATCATCGGTTAAGAGTCACGCATTCTTACCACTGGGCCATATCGGCATCTAAAAAAACTTACTTTACTAAAATATTGAATTAAATATGTAAGAAAAGTAATCATTTCACAAATATGGATAGAAAACTGTGTTTCTCTAAACGGTATTGTCTTATTTGAACCGAATCCAAATTTAGTATAAAAAACTATACAATCATTTACTTACTAAATTACAATTGATTTTATATAAAAAACGACCATGTATAATTATAAAATTAATAGATTAATTTGAAGTAACTCAATCTAGTAAATTTTTAAAACTAAGAGCGAAAACAACTGTAGCAAAGTTGAGAGTTTGTAACATTTTATTATTAAACTCCGAATCTTCGTATTACGCGCAAACCTAATAAGGTTTTTAATGAATCAAGTTTTCCGTTTTTTGTTCAGAGAAATATAATTTTTGCTACCTTCTCGTGTAGTTTGACTTTTTCTTTGTTTTTATAGGTTATTCTTGAAGGTATGCCTGGATTGCTAACTTGTTAGAACAAGTTTATCTTAGCCGAATATTTCGAGATTTGTACAAGCATCATTGAGTTATTTTAGGCATAAATTTGACAACTTGATTTTTGGGCATAAATTTGACACAAATCCTTTCACATTCAGTGTTTGAAGATCTTCTTTCAAAGAGAAGAAAACTGCATGTGGTCGGTGATATATTAAAATAGTGAATACCGTTCCTTACTAGCTTTTGGTTAGTGCGGGCGTTTTCAAAGATGATATTGACAGATACATCGGACAATACCCAAGTGTGTGTCTATGTACAAACGTGTGTGTTTTCTATTTGTGTGTTTTTTATAAGCATAATTAAAGATGGAAGGGCAGATCTAAAAAGAGAGTAAGAGCTTTTTTTCGAAGTATGGAAGAATATTGCTTTTTTACAGGGAACTTCTAAGTTCCCAAGGTTAGTGGTGCATTAGCGAGCTAGGGAATATGCTATGAATATTCCTTAAAACACCGATAGCAATGCCGGAGTGTCAGAGTTTTGCGTAAATTAAAACATAACGGTGATTATTGAAGATTTCAGAAACAAAATGCCGAATGGGAGCTTTACAAGAGTGCCCTAGGTAAACCAATAGTGTTGGTAGTTGTATGTGTAATATTACGAAATCAACTCGAAGCGAAGCAAAGCTAGGACGTGTAGTTCGTAACTAATAAAACATCAAACAGCATCTAGTTAAATAAAGATAGAAGTAAAAATTATAATATTACTATCCTGATATACGTTTAAACAAATTTCAGGAAACTCGAACAAGTTGTAGCGTAGCTGCCAAGCCTTTATACCCGAGGCTTATGCTGTTTACTTGTTACTAACTTTCATATCAAACTTTTAATATATTTCATACAAACGTTATGCAGTTAGAGTTTATTAAAGAAGGGTTGCTGGTTCATTCGTTCGAGTAAAGAGTATTATCTGTCTAGATGATCTAGTAGCTTACAAAGTAACAATTCTTGAGATATTTGATACAAAACCGAGTCATGAGAGTAAATAGTTGTTGAGTTTTTCAGTACGGATATGGGGAATTCATAACACATGTTTTGTTTAAATGCCTGAGAAAGCACGTAAAACTATTGCTTCTCCACTTGATTAATACATCTTATTATAATCCAATCGTAAGATTTTGCCGCACTTACAACGATTTACTTTTAATACACAGTAACATATTAAATATTTTCAATTCCAATTTCCCAAAATTCAAAAACACTGTGAGGAATATTATTTCTACGATCCAAAGATTGACTGATTATACATAATTTCTTAATTTGGACATAACATTTTTTATACAAATTTTATTAATGAATTTAATTTAATTGTCAATTTTATTGTTTTGTTTTATATTATTGTATTAGTAAGGTCCTCCAGACCGATTTCGGCCACGGCCGACTGCCTCGTTGGTCTAGTGGCTAGATATAAGGCTATAGACCCGGTGGTCCTGGGTTCAATTCCCAGGTCGGGCCAAGAAATTGTTACTGGGTTTTTCTGTCAGAAAATTCTTAGTAGCAGCCCGGAGTCTGGAAGTTGTAAGTGTGTACACTCCCGTGCCTGGGAAAGCACGTTAAGCCGTTGGTCCTGCGCCTGAACTCTTTCCGGTCGTGTCGGATTGCCGTCCCATCGGATTATGAGAGCTAGGGAAAAGAGAGTCCACCTGTGTTTGCGCACACACTTGTGCACTATAATATCTCCTGCGCAGCTGGCTAATCTCTCTTGAGATTGGCCGCCGTGGCCGAAATCGGCCTGGAGGACCTTATTATTATTATTATTGTATTAATTCGAATTTAATTTTAATTTATTTTGTTAATTGATTAATTTAATTTAATTTATTGAATTATTAACTGCCTTTATTATTCTAATTCATTAATTACCTAACTGTATTATTTTTAAAAGCATGCCGTGTACACACGTTTTGGGATGTAATTTTGTTTGAAATTATATAGGTTCCTAATTCTTTAAGTCTAAGTCCTGATTACATTCTGTTTTGTGTACCTAAATAAATAAATAAATTTCTCTCCCTTCACCGTAGCTAACCCATTGGGTTGTTACAATGATGGGCTTCATATGCAATTGTGCACGTTACATGCAGGCTTCCATGCGATGTTTTCCTTCACCAACAAACACGAGATGAATAATTATAGACACAAATTAAGCCCAGGAAAAGTAAAAAAAAGTGACTCGTTATTTTCTCTTAAGATCTAGTCCACTGAGCCATATCAGAGCCGAGATAAGACATTTATGTAATAATATATAGTGTCGTATATGTCGTTTGACGTACGTATTTTTTTTAGAACGTTTTTATAATCGAATCGTTCAATGTTGCTCTCTTGAACTTTTTGGTTCTAACAAAACATTGTATATTTAGACCGAGCTTGGAAAGCTTTGAAGTTTTAACGTAACTATGTCTAATAGTTTAGGAACTGTACAACGTGGTAATATAATTTTGGTGGCAAAAAAACTACTTTTGCTTTATTTGTAGGTTTACGACGAAGTAACGACAACAACGACTTTTTCTCTGAAAATAGTCGTAATCAATATGTAGTTACATAGTGGTCTTAAAAGTATTGGATAAGAAGTCGATAGAAGTCGATTCTTGTAAAATATATGTCGTGGAAAGCGATATCGCTTAATATTAAGTTGCTCATTTGAGTATCATAGTACTAGAGAAGGAGTAAACACCGTGACGTCACTTGTTATTGTAAATGCGGCACGAGGACAGAGTCGTGTTGGAAAATGAGGAATTGAAACGCCACATTACGATTCGGGACGCCGACCAGATCATTTCTCCAAAATGAAACTGTCGGTTTACCCAGTTTACTTTTAAGTGTGTTTATTGTGTTCAAAAGAAAAGAAAGTAAGGTTATACGAAGTGTACACTATCATTTTCATCACCTACGCAATGGACCCTGTACCACCTACTCAAGATGGAGACATTACTATCGCTCAACCATCACTCACGCCGACATATATAATATATGAAATCGTTTTTTTGTTTGTTTTTACAATCTTAATGATGTTTCATTCCAATTGTTATGTAAATAAAAATAAGTTCTGTCGTATTTTTTTTTAATATCATAAGTTGGCGTCCTAACATAATATGGGCCACCTGATGGTGAGTGGTCGCCAACGCCCATAGACACTGGAATTGTGAGAAATGTTAACCATTGCTTACATCGCCAATGCGTCACCAACCTTGGAAACCAAGATGTTATGTCTATACCCTTGTGCCTGTAATTACACTGGCTCACTCACCCTTCAAACCAGAACACAACAATACCAAGTACTGCTGTTTTGCGGTAGAATATCTGACGAGTGGGTGGTACCTACTCAGACGAACTTGCACAAAGCTCTACCACCAAGTAAATTTGTAAATTGGTCATCAATTTAACGTAATTTTTTTCTATTGTTTCTCTATGCTCATTGTTTTTGCTTCAAATATGTTGCAGAGTTATATCATAAGACAGAGAGATACATAAAAAGACGGAGCGTGTTTCTAAAACGTGTCTTCAGTCTCATACTCTAAGTAAGCATGAACAGCAAAGGATTAAGAGAAAGTAAATTACTAAATTTACTTTATACTTTAACCATACTGGTCTTCTTAGGCGTTCTCAAAATACCTATTAAATTTTCATCGAAATAGGCTTAGGAACACATACAGTGTAACCGCAATGAATATATTTAAAAGAAAAGAAAATTAAAACAAGGTAAGGTAACGCATCCCGTTCTTTATAATAATAGTAACATTATTATGTAATACCAACTATAAATACTGAGAAATATCCAATGGAAGTTTCAAGAATATACATAATCCTGGGGAACATGTGAACATACTGTAGATTTTTGGTAAAATCTATAATCAATGCTTTATATTTCGTTTTATTTTATTTTATAGGTATGCGGACGAGCATATGGGCCACCTGATGGTAAGTGGTCACCAACGCCCATAACCAATGGCATTGTAAGAAATCCATCGCTTAGATCGCCAATGCGCTATCAACCTTGGGTACTAAGATGTTATGTCCCTTGTGCCTGTAATTACACTGGCTCACTCACCCTTCAAACAAGAACACAGCGATACAAAGTACTGCTGTTTTGCGGTAGAATATCTGATGAGTGGGTGGTACCTACCCAGACGAGCTTGCACAAATTCCTACCACTGAGTTGAATAAACATATAGTGAATTTTGATTTCAGAAATTTAACGTAGTCGTTGCATTGATTTTTTCTTTAGGTTAAATCTACAATCTCATTTACTAAGTTAGTTTGAATCAATACGCTCCACCGACCTTCATACAAATGATAAACATTATTTCTTAATACGGAAAAGTTTGGTTAGTATCAGTTCCAGCTAATTGATTCTGAATGAGAGTGCAATATTGGTAGTAGTTAATTGGTATTTCGATGAATCTGACGATATTAAATTGTATTTTCAAACAACAATACGTTGCCCCGGCAAGGTCTACCAACTTATACAAAAAAAAAATGCCTTATTGTACGAGTGGCTAGTTTATAAGGCAATAGATCTCAGATCCTGGGTTCAAATCCATGGTTGAGCTAAAAAAGTTAACGGTTTCTTAGCAAAGGTCCATAGTCTAAAAAATTGGTAATGTGTACACACGTGCCCGTGAAAACCCGTAAAGCCCTGAGTCCTGCGCTTGTACAAAGGGTACACCGACTCATATCAAATCTCATGATCAGCGATGGTGACACAAACTGGTCAGAAGAAAATTACCATCGCTTAACGTACATTATATCCATTTTTGAAATCAAAGAATTATATAATTGACCACGAAATAAGCAACTTCTGATCAACCATCAGAAGAATCAACTCGGATCTTAAAGCCTGATTGAGCAATAAATGTACAAACAGACATAAGATATAATATTAAACAAGTAATATTTATATTTTATCCATACCGAAAGTTCTTTATTTAAACACAATGGAGAAAGCTATGGTGCCTAACGGCTATTATCTTAAATAAACAAGTTTATATTCCTAAGCGAGAGAAAATTTAAAACTTTTACGACACTCAACATAAAGACAGACACTTTATGATAGCTTTTAAATGGCTTATGGACTGGAAAATAGTCATTGCTTTCAGCCTTCATTTATAAAAAATAAAACTTTGGACTTAAAACATAACTTACGCCAAAGGAGATTATGTGCAATTTAATACATGAGAGTTGTATAGAGTTGAGTTTTACTTTTATAGTTCTTTGTTGTATAGAATCTAGTGCTTTTTTTATTGAGGCAACCGTCTAAGTGGGTACCACACTCTCGCCATTTATTCGAGCGTCGAACAGCAATACTTCGTTTTGTTGTTTTCCGGTTTGAGGGTGAGCAAGCGTTATAACAAGAACAAGGTTATATAACATTTTATTTAAAAAAGCTTTTTTATATATTTCACTTCCCACAACGTTTGAATTCAAGACGACGTCATTTGTTTTTTTCTTTTCTTCCTTTCAAACTTGGTTTTCGAAACGACTAATTAAAACATTACTTATTACTGCTCACATTATACATGTTTACCTTGCAGACCCTTGCAGACGTGTTTTATTTTAAATTTAGAATAGTTAGGTGGAATGAAAAATATACCAAATCATTTCTTACATCACCAATGTTCAACTTTGGTAACTAAGAAGATATATCCCTTGACCGAAACACAACAATATTACGTAATGCGTGTTTTGAGTGAAGCACTAGTATGACTGCTTGGTGTTAAAATATCTGATGAGATGGGCTTGTACAAAGTCCTACCAAGTTGAGTCCTTTAAGTCTTTGCCGATGTGCAGATCATTTATCAGCTTTTATATATATTATTATATATTGCGTAATGAGCTTGTCTCGTGTATTATAGTATCACCATAATTTCATATATAAGATTATATCTTGTTACTTATAGTGATCATTAGCTTAATGAAGGTATCAAATTATATTCGTGACTAATTGACTCGTTTTAATGCAAATTATGGGATATGTTTAACAAGCTATTAGTATATAATGTAATACATATTATATACTATTTTAATACATATAGATGGTATTTGCAAATTGCGGTCAGTTATATAATATTTTCAGATATCGCAACCGTCAAATAGGAGCAAAAAATCTTAACTTTTTTGCTTGGTGGTAGAGCTTTGTGAAAGCTCGTGTGGGTAGGTACCACCCACTGATCAGATATTCTACCGCAAAACAGCAGTACTTTGTATTGTCGTGTTCCGGTTTGAAGGGTGAGTGAGCCAGTGTAATTACAGGCACAAGGGACATAACATCTTAGTACCCAAGGTTGGTGGCGCATTGGCGATGTAAACAATGGTTAACATTTCTTACAATGCCATTGTTTATGGGGCTTGGTGACCACCTACCATCAGGTGGCATATACGCTCGTCCGCCAACCTATACAAAAAAAAAACTAAACATACTTTGTTACTTCAAAATTATTTTCATAATACTGAAAATGTTCAATATATTTCAATAGCGACGATGCTATTATTTATTATATATCCTTTATTAGATTTTAATATACAAAACGTATGATGTGCAACTTCATTGTGAACTCTTTCCGTTCGTGTCGGATTCGTTATCCTATCGGATTATAGCGATGGAATAGAGAGCACGTATTAGCTCATACTGTTGTGCACTATTGTCCTGTAAAAATGGTGCGGGATCAATGGCTTTACATGCTTATGATGGTGTACACACTGTCAATTTCCACACTCCAGACTCTCTTACTAAGATTTTTTGACAGAAAATTTCTATAACGCTTTGACGGCCTGACCTGAAGTTTAAACCCATGTCTAAAGTCTGCTTTTAGCCAGACACAAAAGGCGCAGAATATCAGGACCCGTGTTAGAACACCATCATTGATTAATATTTATGATTACATAATTATACATACATTGATTAATTTATGTTATTCACACTATGCCCGCGAGTTCCTCCACGCGTTAGGTTAGAGGGGCAGATGTTTGGTATAAAAAAGCTTTTGTCCTTCTATGTTATTCAAGCTTGCTTCATACCAAATTGTATCTAAATTGGTTCAGCAGTTTAGCTGTGAAAGTGTAACAGACAGACAAACAGAGTTACTTTCGCATTTATAATAATAGTATATATTAAGAAAGATTTAAAAGAGTAACCTAGTCAAGTCTTATTAAAATTCACATTTTGTATCCGATGTAATTTGTAAGTGCTTATTACAGTCTACTTAGTTCGTGTATTATCATTTCCATTTAACATTATTCTTGTTTTATCATTCATTGTTTACGTCACAGAAATTTCTATTTATGACTGACCTACGTTATTTGGAAATATATCAGTCGTGTTGTACAACAATGGCATATAAATTTAGACGAAAATTTGGGTCAAATTGGGCAGTGATTGACGTCTTTCATGATACATTTGGGAAATTAGAAATAGATTCATCTTTATCCTTTTGTCTAGCACATCTGTTGGAATAAGCTCCAAATATTCTCAAAGGGAGAAGAGGCCATAGCCCGGCGGTGGGACATTCGAGGGCTGTTTTTACTTTTAAAGGAACTTTAATAAGAGATGTTTTAGACTGAATTATTTACGTCATTCATTAATATTTTATACTATGGGGTTTTCCAATAGGGACGCTTGAACTTTGACAGCTGATTGCGGCCATGTTGTTTGAGTGACAGCTGTCAAATGCAGTGTGTTATATTCATTCCGTCCTCCCAAATCACCATGGCAGGTTACAGTGTCGAGCAGCACGTGCAAATCATAAAATTGTTTTATGAAAATGGGTCTTCAGTTCGAGCAACGTTCCGCGCACTTCGCCCGTTTTACGGTCGCGATGATCGTCCTGCCGAGTCGACTATCCGTCGATTGGTGGACAAATTCGAGTCAACCGGGTCAGTTAACAATCAGCCGGTTCCCGTGCGTCAACGTAACGCGAGATCTGCCGAGAATATCGCC
The DNA here is from genome assembly GCA_905220585.2 of Nymphalis polychloros. Classification (NCBI taxonomy): domain Eukaryota; kingdom Metazoa; phylum Arthropoda; class Insecta; order Lepidoptera; family Nymphalidae; genus Nymphalis; species Nymphalis polychloros. The sequence goes on from HG992267.1 coordinate 8,199,485, forward strand.
ACTGTGCGCGACAGTGTCGTCGAAAACCCGCGGCAGTCAATTCCGCGTCGCGCACAGGAACTCGGCCTTTCGCAGACGACAACTTGGCGAATTTTGCGTTGTGACTTGAGCCTGCACCCGTACAAGATCCAGCTGACCCAAGAGCTCAAGGTTAATGACCATAGACAGCGCCGTGTGTTCGCTGACTGGGCATTAGAGCAGTTGGAAGTTGACGCCGATTTTGGCAAAAAAATCATCTTCAGCGACGAGGCGCATTTTTGGATGAATGGCTATGTCAACAAGCAAAATTGCCGTATTTGGGACGAGACCAATCCACACGAGGTTCACCAAGTGGCAATGCACCCGCAGAAAGTGACTGTTTGGTGCGGATTTTGGGCCGGAGGCGTGATTGGTCCGTATTTTTTCGAAAACGATAATGGTGTGGCCGTCACCGTCAATGGTGAGCGATACCGGTCGATGATAACCAACTTCTTTTGGCCTGAAATCGAGAATATGGATCTGGACAACATGTGGTTTCAACAGGACAGCGCTACGTGCCACACAGCATACGCTACGATGGAAGTTCTGCACGATCAAGCGCCCTTAATGGAAAACCCTATAGCATAGGAAGGCGGACGAGCATATGGGCCACCTGATGGTAAGTGGTCACCAACGTCCATAGACATTGGCATTGTAAGAGCTGTGAACCATCGCCAATACTCCACCGACCTTGGGAATTAAGATGTTATGTCCCTTATGCCTGTAATTACACTGGCTCACTCATCCTTCAAACCAGAACACAACAATACCAAGTACTAGTATTTTGCGGTAGAATAATTTTAGATTGCTGTTTGGCCGTAAAATACGGATGGTACCCAGCCAGACCAGCTGGCATAAGGCTTTCACCATTGATTTTGATAATGTTTATTATATAGAATTCGTCCTCATTGATACTGATCTACTTTGTTAACATATTTTCGTTAACTTAGCTAGTTTACGTAATGCATTTATGCTCGCAGTGAGCTTGATATATGCATTCACTGCTAAAACCTGACACGAGTAAGACTGTTATACAATGAGAGATGATGCTCTTCTGAGATAAATAGCTCTGTTATAAGGAATGTTCTATTATTAGTTGCTGTTTTGAAACATTGTTATTTATAACTAGCTTCTTCATTTCATTCGATTACATTCTTAGTGTAAACGGCTTCATGACGTCATTGTTTTTACAAAATGACTCTGCACATCAAAAAACACCATTATTATAAGTGTGAGTAGTATTTATATTTAGAGTATTAAATCATATAAAAGGCCGGCTTACTGCATCCACAGGCGACAAGGCTGATTCATTTCTCGGCCAGACAATTGGAATTGAGTTTTATAGGAGAAATGCCGTTGATTTCTTGTCATTATTCAAGGCGGTCATGATTTGTGAAGTAACTATTTTTATTAATTTTGATTTGAATATACTTAGTCTGCAATATAATTAAATATATTATCGTTTGTATTTAACATAACAATATATAGTACCCTAATAAAACCCTTCCATAAAAACAGGTCCTGTTCATCGTGTTTCTAAAAGAATGCGCGTATCAACCATTGAATTGGACCTTCCTGTTTTGATGGTTAAATAACAGCAATAAATTTTTTTTCCATGGAACATTATTCACACAAGGCCACCTGATCCCAAACTAAGCAGAGCTCGTACTATTTAAACCAGACAACTGATATACTACATACACTACTTTTTAAATACATACTTATTTAGATAATTACACCCAGACTCGTGACAAACAGACATGTTCATGCACACAAATGTCCTGGGCGGGAATCGAGCCCACGACCTGAGGCGCTTAAGACAAGCGAACCAACCACGCCAACCGGCCCGTCGATATTGGTAATACTTTTAATATTATGTCCTCGTAGGTTAATATAAAAATATTCAATCGTCTACTTCCTTAAGATTCTTATTTTGGTCATTTATATTATAAAATTAATCCGTATTTACATAGTTGTAATTAGAAACCAATATAATATTTTATTCAAGTAAGTTCTTATATTATGTACTTTTAAATTGTTATTTTATAATATTAAATTGAATTTAAAGTGTTTAAGTTAAGATAACAATGAGATAATCCGATAAGAAGATTATTGGTGAGTGATTACTTTTTAATGCAATATCTATGTTGGTTAAATACAGTTTATTATGTCTGAAAATCAACATCTTCGCTTTTTACTTCATATATAAACTTTTATCGAGAAACGTCTTATTTATTCATGTGTTTTTAACATGAGGTTTAAATTTATTAATTGGCAACACTAAATGGATTTGCGGGATTTTAATATAGGGCATCTTGCCCAAGTAAGGAGGAATTGATTGTTCAGAGAAACAAATTTGGTCTTACAAATTTTGCTTTTACTTCTCGTGTTTATATATGATTTGTCATTATTTAGTTTTGTTACAAATCGCTCAATAACGCATTACGTGTTTCCCCCACGGGAATAGTGGAGGGGTTTGTGGGACTTACCGGTGTCCAAGGCGCCGAGTGCATCGGAACACACTAAAAGAGGGTTGAAATATAGTTAGTTCTACAACTTTGATTATGACATTTTTTCATATTTCCAAAAAGTATTTAGACATTTAACGAAAACCAAAATTAGGTTTTTTTTTATGTAAGTGGGGGCAAACGAGCAATAGGCTCACCTGATGGAAAGTGACCACCTTCGCCCATGCACATCTGCAACACCCGAAGGCTTGCAGGTGCGTTGCCGACCTTTAAGGAATGAGTACACTCTTTTCTTGAAGGTTGCTATGTCATATCGGTTCGGAAAAGTCGCCGGCGAACGCTGGTGCCACGGAGTGATTGTGCGAGACAGAAAATGCTTTAAAAATCCCGCTGTTGTGGATTTTCAGACTCAGGTGTTTTTAACTAACTATATTATCTCCGAAAATATTAGCAATAGAGCAAAAAAAACAAATAAAAAAGATAGGAAATTTTATGCTCAACAAAAAAAAAATTGTTTTGAACGTAAAACTCACCGTTTTCGAGATATTTGCAAAAATACGTTTTTCAAGATGGCGGCAAACGCACGCGGCCTGGGATGACAAAAAATTGGTTTTATACTTAGGTGGCGCCCTCTAGCATAATCATCATCATCAATATTTTTGGTGCTAAAATTCCTGGACTACTACGAGACTATGTAGAAGATTCTAGAACATTTAGCTCCGAGATAAAATGTAATGTACTCGTCATCATTGTATTCTACTTTATACGAAACTACTATTACTACTTTGAAGTTTCGCCTGCTTAACCTTGCTTTGAATTTTGAGGCCTGGTTGTAAATTTGTGCTATGAAGGCTATGAATCGCGAAGCAAAATTAAGTTAAAGTTAAGTTTTAACAAAACTTCATTAATCATCAACTGACTTGTGCTTCGTCAACTTTTAGAACAAATATTTGGCGAACAGTGAAAATTTTACAGTCTTCACAAAGGAATTTGTATTTGGTTTCATTAGCATTATATATCTACCTTCATAACTTGGTGGTAGAGCTTTGTGCAAGCTCGTCTGGGTAGGTACCACCCACTCATCAGATATTCTACCGCAAAACAGCAGTACTTGGTATTGTTGTGTTCCTGTTTGAAGGGTTAGTGAGCCATTGTAATTACAGGCACAAGGGACATAACATCTTAGTTTCCAAGGTTGGTGGCGATGTAAGCGATGTTTATTTCTTTCAAAGCCAATGTCTATAAGCGTTGGTGACCACTTACTATCAGGCCATCTATCATCATTAAATATCACCGATAGAAGGAGGTTTTATTCTTCCCTTAATTTTAATTTAATTCAAATTTCGAAGTTAACAGAAGTGTAAGTACAAGTCAAACTCCTACACAACGGTAAACACTCATTAGTTATTCTACTGCGACATTGTATTGCTGTGTTCGTTTTATAGTTTTAGTCAGCCGATGCTCTTACCCGTACAATGGACATGACATTAAAATACGGAATGGGTTATTCATAGTGGTGGTGGGTATTTATAGTGGTGACAATGTCTATGTATTTGTACATGATAAGAGGAGTAAGGGTAAAGGGATCTTATACTTTGCGATACAAATATTTCTTGATGATTATACCTTTGTTTATTCCACTTAATTACATATGTCAACTTTAATTTTGCCATCAAAGTTCAGATAATTACAACGCCGACATTCAAAGCATTATTTTTTTTATGTAACAAAAATGATTGCCACATATTATAATAGACAATGACGTCATGTCAATCCAAGGTCAATTTTTTTATTTGTTTTACTCATACTGCACATTGAAATGGACTATACAGGTGATCACATAACACATACAAAAATTTGTAGATAATTTTATTACAACTTCCGTAATAAGTTCTGAAGAAATATTGGAATTCCTTTCAAGAATTCTTATTTCGTGTACGTCTTAAAAACCGGGCCTGTACTAAAGTAGGTCGCTGCTTCGTAGTCTCGGTCTATTGACGCATAAAATCGCCGCCAGCCCGATGACTTTTCCAATTGTTTTCGTTACCCTTATTCCAGAAGTTTGATTATTAGGGACGGAATTTTTTTCTTTCTATTACCATTATATTGATACTTCTTTACATTTCTTAGAAAATTATAATCTCCTGTCTTTTTTTAGTTTGTTCTTCTTGTTCCATGTTGTCTATTTAATTTTTGACAATTGCGTTTAAACAAATAATATCAAATATCAAATTAAATCAAATCAAATCTAAATCATCATTCAACATAAAAGCATTACGCTTACCTATTTGATAGTCAAATTAGAAACTACAAATGTTCAGAAAAGGATCACCCAGCCCTGAGAAGAACCGGCGAAAGAAATTCTGCGGTTTTTTCAAAATCAGGATTCGTATACAAATGAGCTAATCAAACTACAGGCACGAGGGATACAAAATCTTTATTGTAAGAGATGGTTAATATTTCTTTCAAAGCCAATTTTTTTTTATATAGATTGTCAGGCTTGTATTTGGGCCACTTGATGGTAAGTGGTTACCAACGCCCATAGACAATGGCATTGTAAGAAATGTTCATCGCTTACATCGCCAATGCGCCACCAACCTTGGGAACTAAGATGTTATGTCCCCTGTGGCTGTAATTACACTGGCTCACACACCCTTCAAACTGACTGACTGACCTTTGAAATCTTGGGACTCACTTTAGGATGTCTTAATTTTCTAGCACTGAATTAAAATATATTTACTATTTTACAAAACTTCTCCTTTATGTAAAGTAGCCGAAAGACATAAGCGATGTTTTTTTTTATAATTATTACTGATTCGGTCACGTTACTTTTTTCCTAATTGAGCCCTTTTATAAAACCACTAAAGGTTTGGTAAAATTAATTAAGTAATCCAACTGCGACATAGGCAGGATAACTACCTGCCTTCGCTAGTAAATTATATTTAAAAGGGTTTGTTTCACTAACTGAATTAAATAAACTTATCTGAGTCATTAGCACCTTTACGTTTGGAAACGAGTGCGATGTTCTAAAAAGGCTGCTAAGGGACCTCCAATTGAATATAATTATCTTTTCGAATTCGCCTTTTCCTCTTTCTAACACATTTTCCGTTCATCTTTAATATTATTATTGAATTTAAAATGACGGTAATTTTATACCTTAATGATAGCCAAGGACTAATGGTTAACTTGGTGGTAGTTCGTTGTTTAAGTCCGTCTGTGACAGTACCACCCACAGTCCGGATTTCTGTCAGTATTTTTAATTCAGTTTCTTCCAAATGTAAAATCATAGTCAATTCTTTAAAATATTTTGAATTAAATAACAGAGCACGTAAAAATCGTTTTATATTATTACTCGATATTATAGCAGTGTGAAATCTAAATATATCCAGTGTTATTTTTATTTTATTTTATAGTATAGGTAGGCGGACGACCATATGGGCCAGCTGATGGTAAGTGGTCATCAATGCCCATAGACATCGCCAATGCGTCACCAACCTTGGGAACTAAGATGTTATGTCCCTTGTGCCCAATTACACTGACTCACTCACCCTTCAAACCGGAACACAACAATACCAAGTACTGTTTTGCGGTAGAATATCTGATGAGTGGGTGGTACCTACCCAGACGTCAGAGTATTTGTTATTTAAAGCAGTAATGTCAGTAATAAAATAGCGCAATATGGCTACTGACGTTGAAATACTCGTAAAAAGACCGTATTATATGTCGTTAAATGTAGACAAGGATTTTATATATTTTTTTTTATTTTCAAGTAATTTGCAAAGTATTTCGTTGTTCCGTTGGAAGTTTTTTTTAAATTATATTTGGTTCTTATTTATGCAGCGTTGTTATTGGTGATTATCACTTCGGTTTAGTTAGCTTATAAATCTCGAGGTTCCAGATTCAATAACAAGAATATATTAGTATTTAGTAAGTTGTTAGTGATTGTGAACTCACTCACACAAAAAATCTGCTTTTGAACTTTCTCCGTTCGGATTTCCATCCCATCGGATTATGAAAGAGAATATAAAGTGAACCTGTGTTTGCGCACATATTTGTGCACTATAGCTGGCTGAAATATGAGATTGGCCGTTTATTAATATCATATTCAGATACTTAAGTTTTAAGTTCCTATGTAGTCAACTTCTGCTATTTTTATATAATAAAATTTTGACTAGCCTGTTGGTGTGGTTGGTAAGATACTTGCCTTTCACGCCGCAGGTCGTGGGTTCGATTCCCACCCAGGACAGACATTTGTGTGCATGAACATGTCTGTTTGTCCTGAGTCTGGGTGTAATTATCTATATAAGTATTTATTTACAAAAGAAAAGTAGTCTATGTAAGTATATCAGTTGTCTGGTTTCCATAGTACAAGCTCTGCTTAATTTGGGATCAGGCTTTGTGTGAATAAAGTCCCAGGTCCCAGGATATATATATATTATATTCATATTATATAATAAAATCCTTTGTAAACGGTATTTTATACATATGAATCAGTGGCTGGAATAAGAAGATTCAAACCCGGGTAAACACTGAATATTTATATGTTTATTTGAAATTGATTTCCCACTTAGTGGTGAAATAATTATATACTATGTAATTAAAGCTAGTTTTTATGCTTCAAAGCGCTAATTTTAGATACTACGAATACAATTAAAAAAGTTGATTGTGTTTTATAGCTTTTTTATTGGCTAAGGTTATGGGCCATAAACGTCACGCAGTCTAAAGAGTGGAGTGAAGCATACGGTAAAATGAAATGGACATTGAATTTAAAGTAATTCTGTTAAATAAAATGTGCGGTCGGGGAAACCCCATAAGGAACGAATAGCTGTGCGATACTTTTTCGACTCAAGCCGTGTTTTAAAATGTAGACGTTAATATTAATTGATTATATATTATCACACCAAAAATCACCTAAAACTCCTTTATATCCACCTCCTTAATTCGAAAACCCAATGCATCGCATTTTGTTGACACAGTTTGAACGCTATTTCGTTATATGACGTGGCCTTGGTCCACTGCCATTTCACTCTTATGTAAGCCGCGTAAAAGAACTTCGTACCAATAATTTAAAACTATTTGTATATTTAATATAAAGTAATCGACTGTGTTTTGTACTGTCTTCTTTTTAATGTACTCACATTAAAGAGAAGACAATACAAAACACAGTCGATTACTTTTTCACGTTTTAGTCCATGTGTCATTTTTTCAACGTTTTATATCACTTTCAGTTTTACAATATATCTTTTGTGATATATCCTTAAAGAACAATAATAATAGTTACAGACACGTTATAGCTTTATGAAAGTAGAGTGATTCGACGTCAGTCAACTTTCTGATGCACTCTTGTTGTTCAACGGTACATTTTACGGTTTATAAAATTTATATGTATAAAAATGGATGTGAACTCTATAGCCAAGACTTTATTATATATATATAAATTATTTAGAATTAGGCCTGAGGTATATACAAATATTAATTAATAATAGCTACTGTAAAACTAGGAAATGCTGCTAGTATACTAAAAGTATTTCCCCGTTGAAGCAATTCCGATCCTCTGGCCGAAAAATGAATCCCTGTCACCAGTAGAGGCAAAACGTCGAAGTTATAGTTTTAATAAAGCATTTTGGCACTATTAGTCATGACGATCAAAATATATCTTATAATACTAAAAAAACCTGACAAAAGTTGTTTTGTCTCATATTTTGGGTTTATATGAGAAAAGACTTAGTGCAAGCCAGGTGCTACCTATTTATCATATATTCTAAAGCCAAACAGCAATACTCGTACTTAGTTTTATTGCGTTGTGATTGGTAGATTGAGTGAGCCAGTGTAAAGGCACAAGGGGCATTTACTCGGTGTAGGTACCACCCACTCATCAGATATTCTACCGCAAAACAGCAGTACTTGTTATTGTTGTGTTCCGGTTTGAAGGGTGAGTGAGCCAGTGTAATTACAGGCACAAGGGACATAACATCTTAGTTCCCTAGGTTGGTAGCGCATTGGCGACGTAAGCGATGGTTAACATTTCTTACACTGCCATTGTCTATGGGCGTTGGTGACCACTTACCATCAGGTGGCCCATATGCTCGTCCGCCTACCTACACAATAAAAAAATAAAAAAACATCTTAGTTCCTAAGTGGTAGCGCATTATCGATTCGAGCAATAGTTAATATTTGTTACGGTGCCAAAGTCTATAGAGGGTGGTGATAAGTTACCATCAGTTGCCCAGTCATATCTATATTAAAAAAATAGCATAATTCCCATTGTCAGCGTTGTCGGATAACAAAACGTAGCACATATGATTGTACGTATAATGGCTTTGGGTACAAATTTTATGACACCATAAAGCCAACCCCCCTCAGCAATAACCTGTTAATACAACCTGTCTTTTAGTGGTATGTAAATTATGCATAGACTAGCACAATACCTCGGCCTTACCTGTAGGATCCAATCATGTTAATTTATTGATTTTTTGTCAATAGCTCGAACAATTTCGATGTTTTTTTTTTCGATTTCGATGGTAAGCGATCATCAATGCACATAGACAATGGCATTGTAAGAAATGTTAACCATCGCTTACATCACCAATGCGCCACTAGCCTTGGGAACTAAGATGTTATATCCCTTATGCCTGTAATAACACTGGGTCACTTACTCAAACACCAATCAATCAATCAAATCGGAACATAACAATACAAAGTGCTGCTGTTTTGCGGTAGAGTATCTTATGAGTGGGTGGTACAAATAATGACGTAACTTTTAGTTTGAAAACTTGTCACTATTGGCAGTGTTACCTCACTACTGAAGTTCATTCTTTAGTTTAAATTATCTCAGTTATGGCTAAATACATAACACACCTTTATTAAGCAGTCGTGTAATAAGTAGGATCGTATTTTAAAATTGTATAAAATTATATTAGCATTTTCCAAGATATATAAAAAAACGAAAATTCGGTTTGTTAAAAATAAAATGCTTGAATATAAAAGCTGCGACGAACGATGTGCTTAATTTAATTATAATTTTATATAGCTTTCACGTCATGAACTAGGTGGGGCCAGATGCTTTTAAGAATAAAATTATATGATCTTATATTACTCGGATTATTTATATAAAACGATGACCGAGTAGAACGTCGTGAAGAATAGAATTAGCTCAGGTTTGATATAATGACCCAAGATGGCCACTGGCCACAATGACAAGATTGCGACTTCCAAGCCGAGTAAGCACAAATTTATTTTAATAAGTCATCTCGTGCTCGGAGGTGAAGGAAACCTGCATCTGTCGTATAAATGTTTTCCACGAGTGAAGTAAGTTCCTAAATTTGATAGGAACAGGAGCACATGGAAACGTGAGCATGCCGTCAGCCGGGATGGTGATCTACAGAATGTATTAGCAAGGTTTCTTCAGACTGTGTATGCTGCTAGCTCTACTCGCCTAGATATCCTCACTAAACAAAACATCTAGCGGTCAAGGATGCTTAATAGCGATGAGTGTGAGGAGCAAGATCTCTTTCTTTCTCTTTCTCTCTGAAAGCTTCGAGGAGACCACGGATCGTCAACGTATATTAAAACAATACTAAGAACTACGATCAGCGTTGATGTCGGCAATTGCAGGGGTATCTTTCGCAGGTATCGAAGGTAGATAAAAGTCAAAAAGGAAGACATAAGCTCATGGTAGTTCCTGAATGGAAATCTGTGCCCGGTGTAAATTGAGTATCATCGGTAACTGCTCTACAGAGTCTTGTTTGCTATGGTTAATGATTTTCAGGAAGCAAATTTCAAAAGCATAAAGTTATGCGTGAAATGCGGATTCGGGGGGAAAAGAAATAAATACGAGGTAGGTTGAAGCGTTCTCAAAAAGAACCATCAAATTAAGAGTACAATAATAATAAAACGTTTGATTAAATCCACTTTGAATCGTTAAACATTTGAAATTGCTTAAGGGGTATTTCTTATGCTGCTACTCCATCTGCGCTCCAGCACATTTAGTATGGTATTAGTAAATTACTAAGCAGATGTAGCCAACATTAAAAGCGTTTGTTTATTCGATTGTTTTATATTACCCTAAGTTTATGCCCGCGTCTTTTGCTGCGTGTGTGTGAAGGAAGGCTTGTAAGATACCCCGTGTACGTGTCAGTGTGTGCAAAATTTCACTTGAGTAGTTAGGTCTTGTAACAAAGAAACTCAATTTCGATTTTTTTACATTAGTAACGATGAAACGATAACTTCGTCAGTAGTTTTTTGAAGACATCAAAGTGTTTTACTTTACATAATATACCATTTCCAAAATAACTCGATCTCATTCTAAACGCCTTTGGCCTTAATTTTCTTTGTGTAGGGTTTTGTACATGATTACACATAATATTAAAATCAGTCATGCAGTTAATCAGATTGTACCTTTATTGTTCACAAAGAACCAATTACTTAATATAAAAATAAATATAGATGTTGCCGCAGGTTTAACATAACATTTTTAGTGCGATATCACGCAACACACCAGCATTACCAATAACATTATCTCAGATGTAGCCGACGCATTATAAATAAACAATATTAATTATGTTTGAATAGCAAACATAAAAATTAAGTAACATACATACAAAACAGAGTTCCGTATGTCTACAAAAGAGAAATAAATATAATTAGTAGTAACACTGTCTTTTGATGATCACCTCACCTACTAAGGTACCTTCGTTGTTCTAAGCCTTAAAAATTATATAACAGTGTTTTAGGTTCAATATACTTCAGTCTTTTGCCGTCCACTGCTGGACTAAGGCCTCCCCCATAGAACGCCAACCATCCCGATCCTGTGCCGCACGTATTCATTCCGTACCTGCCACCTTCTTTAAATCGTCGGTTCGCCACAGGTACAATGGCCATAAAATATACCATCGAAATGATAGTATAAATAATAATGTATAGTAAATGTAATGCTAAAATTATAATTTTAATACTTAACTGAAAAACCGACTAACACAATATAAATAAAACAAAACTTATACCAGAAGATGCGGCGCGCTTCGGAGAAAGTTTTAGTATATAACATAATCATATAAGAAGCTGCGATTCGCAGTTTCACTCGTTGTAAAGCTCGTGTTGACATGACAAGCGTTGATTTATTATTTTTACTAGCGTTTTGTCGGCGGTTTCACCCGCGTAGTTCCCGTCCCAATAGGAACACGGGGACAAAATGTAGCTTTCGTTACTCGCTGATAACGTAGCTTTTCATTGGTGAATGAATTTTTAAAATAGGTTTAGTGGTTTGAATGTGAAAGCGTAACAAACACACAAACTCACGTTCGTATTTATAATATCAGTTGTAATGTTAAAAACATTTTAGTTTTAGAATATAATAATTTTTCTTTGTAAAATTCTTAATACAAAATTAAGAATATAAAAATCTTTTGTTGAGTTTCGTATTTAAAGTTGTGAATAGGTTCCATGTTTACAAGAATATAATATTAATTAGGATTTCAATTAAAAAGGAAATAAATAGCATATGACGTATTCCACCTGCTTACATTTATTTTTTATGTACAAGTATTTTATGTGTAAGTGATTAGGAAATAATCAATTAATATTAATCATGTTACGACTCGTCGGTCGCTGGTATAAGGTAATTTATTTGTAGAGTAATGAAATTAGTTCGTAGTAACATCTGTGCCCGGATCGATCAACTGTTATTCTGTCCCATCATATTTTTATCTGAAATATAATATTTATTGAGGTAACATAAAAATTTAATACATCTTTATTATACAAAGTGCTTCGTGCTTTTTCACTCGCTTTGTGGATACGCCCTCGTAAGTTTTTTATAGTATATGTAGGTGGACGAGCATATTGGCCACCTGATGGTAAGTGGTCACCAACGCCCATTGACAATGGCATTGTAAGAAATGTTAACCATCGCTTACATTGCCAATGCGCCACCAACCTTGGGAACTAAGATGTTATGTCCCTAGTGCCTGTAATTACACTGGCTCACTCATCCTTCAAACCGGAATACAACAATACAAAGTACTGCTATTTTGCGGTAGAATATCTGATGAGTGGGTGATACCTACCCAGACGAGCTTATACAAAGCCCTACCACCGAGTGAACGTACCCATATAATAATTGTCTATAAATTTCCTTAACAAAGATTTTCTTTCGCAAAATATATTTTTTCAAATCAAGTTAAAATATAGTTGATTCAAGTAGCCTTTTTAAATAGCATCGTATAATCATCGTTTTACAGAATTATACTAACTAAAGGCTACCACTGGTTCGTAATGAAAATTATTTCGGAGAAGAACCGGCATAAAACAATAAGGTATTTATTGGTGAAGATTGGTTTCTTACCTCTGGGCCGAGACGGCCGGACGGTCTAGTGGTAAGAACGCGTGAATCTTAACCGATGATCTTGGGTTCAAACCCGGGCAAACACCACTGTATTTCAAGTGCTTAATTTGTGATTATAATTCATCTCGTGCTTGACGGCGAAGGAAAACATCGTGAGGAAACCTGTATGTGTCAAATTTCACTGAATTTCTGTCACATGTGTTTTCCACCAACCCGTATTGGAGCAGCGTGGTGGAATAAGCTCCAAACCCTTCTCGTCAAAAAGGAGAGGAGGCCTTAGCCCAGCAGTGGGACATTCACAGGCTGTTACTGTACCGTACTGTTAATTAAAAATAAAATTATCTAAATCATTCAATACATAAACTCATAGTACATATTCGTTTTCTTATAATAGAGACCAAAATCTGCATAAAATAATGTCAAAAATAATAATGCATCGTTCTGACACTTGCTTTGTAACAACGTCATAGAAATACAAAAAAATCACAATAATGCTTTAATAACGCTTCCTTCAAGGCGCGCAGCATTGAAACAGTAAGTTTTATGAAAAATTTAAATGAATATTTTTAGTATGATACTTTTTATTATTTTTAAATGGTTGGAATGTTGGAGTATTATATATTTTAGAATGTAAAATTATATACTGTATAAAACTGTCTAAGACATATATATGGCCCAGTGGTTAGGTCCGAGCTCAGGTAAGCACCACTGTTTGGGCGAGTGCTTAATTTGTGTTTATAATTCATCTCGTGATCGGTGGTAGAGAAAAACCTCGTGCGGAAACATGCATGTGTCTAATTTCTTCTCCGAAGAGGACGATTTAGGCCAATAGTGGGACATTCAGAAGCGGTTATATAGGATTTAGATAGTTTACCAGTGACCTAAACACCTTTGTGAGTGGTGTACACCCGGTGAGCCAGATTAGGTCACTCTAATAACATAAACAAAGAGTCATAGGCTCCATGGTTGGTGACATAAGCGGCGTGACTTTTTTTTTTTTTCGTAAGGAACCAAATTTTACTCCCACATAACAAATTTTGCTACCAAACAGATGAACTTAGTATTGTTGTGTTCCAATTTTATGGGTGAGTGGGTCCGGGGTCGAAACATCTTAGGTCTCAAGGTTGATTACGCATTGGCGATGTAAAGGCTAGTTAATATAATTGGTGACCATTAAGCATCAGATGGCCTCAGTCTACCTACCTATTTCATAAAAAAATCAATTAATTATTAAAACAGAAAACCCTTAACTTTTTATTAAATAAGATTACAGTAAAAATCTATGTACAATAAAAAATTTACAAAATTTATTTTCAAGCATAAAGCGCGTTATTGAAAAAACAGAATACAAGGAAACAATCTTGCAAAAAATGACAAAGTCGGTTGTTATTGACGAGACAAATATGAAACCATTTGTGAGGTTGGGCAATTTTTAAAGACTAAGCTTCAAAGCTCACAGAAATCCCGATTAACAAACCAAGTTGTGGCCACGAGGCTGGTGTCTCCTGTAAACGCCATGGACTTACAGCGTCCCTCTACATGTCGCATCAAGATGTTTATAGTACTAATGTACTGTTGTGGTCTCTTTCAAATGCCGATGTCGGTATTTCGACGTCGTGGACAGCGTTCAAACTTCTCTAGCCAAGCTATTTTAGCTTGGGAAGTTGAAAGTCAGGGCACACGGGACATAACATCTTAGTTCCCAAGGTTAGTGGCGCATTGATGATCTGAGAAATGGTTAATATCTCTTACGACAACAATGTCTTGAGGTGTTGTTGACCGGTACGACCAGTACCCGTTTGAAAGCTACCACCTCAGCTACAAATTCAGTAGTAACAATTTACATTAATAAAAAAATGACATGTAATAATAAAATACAATATTTATGCATCCTGACTCCAATCTTCTATCATTTATATAATCCTAGTATAACAAACTTTAGTAATTAAATAAAAATAACATAAGTATTTAGTTATAAGTAAATATAAAATGGTCTAAAGCTCATCCAAGTTCATGGCTCAACAAAATAAACAAGCGGCTTTCAAAGGATTATCGTCTTAAGAATTACGTGTGTTTGGCGGCAGGTTTTTTAAGTAAATAAAGCACTTGTCGCATCGCCAAATCCTTTAAATATATGAGAATAATTTATTTTTACCTTCTATTTTACAGGTGAAATTTATTTCAGGCTTGTGCACCTACGTATGTAGTAATCGTATATTAGTATGTATAACAATAACTTATGTGTAAGTTCTGCTTCTTATAGTGATCATTAAAAATATAAACGAAATACCACTCATAACGAAATCTCCGAAACTATAGGTTTGACTTGAAATTTATCACAGCATCTTAGATACTCACTAAGAACAGGCTTTACGTATTTTTCATTCTATCTAGTATATTGTTTTTTTCTTCTCCTTTAGTGTATTGGTATCAGTTATTGTTAAATAAGTAAAAAATATAGTCAATTGAACGGTTTGTAATCTGATTGGACTAGTTTAATTACAGACGCGATTGAAAAAAAACTTGTGCGCCATGTTTGACAACACTTTGACCTTTTTAAGTATTTGACTAAGGGTATAGTAATAAAATAGAATAAATTTACTTAAAGATTTCACAGATATATTTACTGCTCTCGTTGAAAACAAAAATAAATATCATAATTATATTACGAACTAGCTGTGCCACGCGGCTTCACCCGCGTATAATGAATAAAAATATAATAAATTATTTTATTACTATAATAACACACACGCCCACATATTGCTACTGGTAAAGAAATACGTAATTAACGATTTGAAATTAATTTTCATAAAATACCGTAGGGTTTACCGATCTTATAAATAAAATTTGCGCCATCACATGTTCTTTGTGTGTACCAATTTTCATCAAGATTGGTCAAGCCGTTCTTGAGTTATAAGAAGACATACAGTCAGACAAACAGACAGACAAAAATAAAAAAAATAGTATAATATGAATTACTGCATCATAAAACGATTATTTATCACAAAATTAGGTGGAAAAAAATGTACAGACAGAGCCAATAGATTTATGTAGTACTATAGATAGAAAAAAGATAAAACGTACAAAAGGCTTAAACAACCAAACAAAATCAACCTTACTTAACCGTAAGGTTGGTTTTCTGTTCGTAAATAATAACTATTTTGTTCTATATTGAATGTTATTAACATAAGAGTTTTCTATTAAATACTCCTTTATAAAATTAATTATTTATCTACCAGACGGTGCAAGAGTATTGGTGTGCTTCAAATAGGGACATTTACAGTCAGGACATTACTATTTTATTTTATATTTAATCAAACTAATTTGCTACTATAAGCCAATCTTGTATGTGTTGTGGAATACATTAACATGCAACCTACTAGTTTGTATAAAAAATAATAAAAATAAAATAAAAATTCTTTATTTTCTTTAACAAGTTTGTACTTAAATATAAGGTTGTTGGAGTCTCCTTTTAAGCATATGAAAAGCCTGTGCCAGGAAACTCCGCTCTTCCATATCACGAATTAGGTACAAATAAAGAAGATATTTAAGGTACAACAATAATAAGGAAACAATATAAAAAAAAAAAAAAAAAAAGTAATAATAAGAGAAGTAATTACAAATGTGGGATTAAAATGTATGTGTATGCATGCGTGCGCGTGCGCATTTATGTGTGTGTGTGTGTGTGCGCGTGTGTGTATGTGTTGTATATGTATGTTGGTGTGAATATGATATGAATGCTAGTTCCTACATTCTAAAAAATTTTCCGTTTCTTGAAAACTTAAAGATTTTATCCATTTTATTATTTTAATTTTACACTCTTTACAAGTTTTTGAATATATATCAACATATTTGTTTATTTTATTATATAAATAAGCAGATCTATTATCATACTGAATACTAGCGAAGACTGTTTTAGTAGCAGGGATAGATATAACATTATATGCTATACGTTTATTGAGTAACGATATGTCGTAGGTTAAAGACTTGTGTTTTTTTAGAACAGTATGTACAATATATAATTTACGTACAGTTAACAAACCACTTTCTTCATAGAGTCTTTCAGTACTAAACCGTTGTTTTTTAAAGAACATTACTTTAATCAATGCTCTTTGAGCTCGTTCAATTTCCATGAAACGTGTTTTACGTGCACCTCCCCAAATAGGTAAGCAGTATGTTATTATGGATTGCACCAAAGCTATATAAATTTGATTTAAAAGATTGTTTGAGGAGTCATTTACAGTATTATTGGTTGCAATATGTCTCAGTGATTTGAATATCCACGTGAACTTCCTAATGCGTGCCGCAACATGTTCAATTTGCGGGTACCATGACAAGTTCTGGTCGACCATTATTCCCAAGTATTTTATTTGACTCACTTTATTTATTAATGGACAACTGCAGTCTTTACCTCTTACTTCATTACAATTATGAATTTTTATACGAAAATTTGTTTTGGGTTGTGAACTATTTTTTATACAGAAAGTGATAAAGTTAGTTTTATGAGTATTTAATGTTAGAAAATTGAGTTTTAGCCAATTTGCAACTCGAGCCATACCTTCTTCAGTGCTCTTTCTAACAGCGTCCCACGAATGACCAGAAAAAACAATAGCAGTGTCATCTGCGTAAGAAATTATTTTTGCATTATTAATAGTCATATTACATAGATCGTTCAGATAAATTAAGAAAAGAGTGGGGCCCAAGACACTTCCTTGCGGAACGCCGTAAGATACATGAGCCTCACCACTACAGTTAAGTTGATCAAGTTTAGTCTTTTGAACTCTATTAGAAAGGTAGTCTTTAAATATTGCGTGGGGTGGTCCTCTTATTCCTATTTTCTCTAATTTATGTAGAAGGATAGGGATGGAGACTGTATCAAAAGCCTTTTTTATGTCGATAAAGACAGAAAGACATTTTTTTCCTTTATCCAGATTTTCTGAAACTAACGAGACCAAAGATGAAACAGCATCTTGTGTTGAGACATTCTGCTGAAAACCAAATTGATAAGGAGAAATTATTTTAAAAGCCCTTAAGTAACTCAATAGCCTAACATTCAACAGTTTCTCTATTACTTTTGACAATACTGGTAGCACTGAAATTGGCCTGTAATTGTTTATATCGTCTCTATCCCCGCCCTTGTACACGGGAGTAATTATAGACTTTTTTAATGAATTTGGAAATATTCCCGTTTTGAAGCATAAATTGACCAGGTGAGTAATAACTGAGATAATTTCGTTTTTTACATATTTAAAATAACTTGAAGAAATGTTATCCCAACCAGGAGCACTATTTAATTTCAGGTTTTTAATTATGGTATCTACTTCTTTATAGTCAGTATTCAATAAAACAATAGATTGCGATTGACTAGGTAGACTCTGTAGGTAGTGATTCAAGTCATTTTGAGTTACAGTTGGTTCAATTTCCCGGGCAAGATGTTTACCAATATTTGAGAAATGATTATTTATATAGTTAGCAGATTCAAGTGGGGAAGGCTTTAGGTATTTAAGTTCGAAGTTGGGTCGTTTTGATTTAGTGGAATAAGTTATTGTTTTTATATTGTGCCAGAGTAATTTATTGTTCTTTAGAGATCCCATGAGTAATTGTCGTTCATATTTTCTTTTTAATTTCTTTATAAGATTGTTACAGTGGTTTCTGTATCGTGTGTATGAGATTTTTTTAATTTCATTACAAGGGTCGTTACGTAATTGTTTTTGAAGTTTATTTCGAGCCCTGATGCATCTAAGTATTCCTTCTGTAATCCAGGGTTTCATAATGCGATTGTTTTTAGTGCGTTTTATTATTTTTGTGTTACAGTTAAGTGAATCCATTAGTTGTTGTAAGAGATAATCAGTAATCTTGTTTGGATCATAACTTAATAGTAATTGTTCTAGATGTTTTTCTTGTAGATATTTTAGAGCTCCTTCAAAGTCAATAATAGTTTTTATTTTTTGTGCGTCATGCCTGGTTTTATTTTTGTAGATACATAGTAAGATAGTGTAATGATCCGTAACAGACGTCTGTAATACAGCTACGAAAGAAGAGCTTTTAGCCCTTCTTATTTTTAACATAAAATGGTCAAGGCAACTTTCATTTCTTGTAGGCATGACGTGACCTGGAGAAATACCATGGGCTGACAGCGCATCTAGATAATTTATCCTATTGTGACGTTCGTACGACTGTTCAGTAGGTTTCGGTATCAGATTAATATTAATATCTCCAGTTATGATTATGTGTTTTTGTGAATTTAAAGTGTAAAGGTGTTCGTTTAGAGAATCAATAAAGCTTTCTGCATTACTATTGGACGGAGAGCGATATATACAATATATAATATAATTCAAAATGTCTAATTGTAAACATGAGGCTTGGTTTAATTTTATTTCTTTGACATTATATTCAAGAGTATTTTTTACGAAGACAACAACACCGTCATTCTGATTTACGTTGTATGTAGTAGCGTGCGATGTGTAGTTATTGAGTGTAGGTATAGCTTTGTCTTGATTTATTCGACATTCTGTCAAAACTATAACATCCGGTGTAAAAGTAAGACTGGACAACGTAAGTACAAAGCTATCGAAATTACAATATATGCTTCTAATATTTTGTGAAATTATAGTAAAGTCGTTATTATTTATTATATAATGATTATTAAGTTCTGTCTGATTACAGAAAGCAGTACGGGAGATACTTAATTTGTCAATTTCATTTATATTTTGTATTAAATCATTCATTTTGTTATAGTAGAAGAACTGATTGCTAATTTAGACGAAGTTGTATATCTTAGTAAACTAAAATTATAATCATATATGTAAAGTGTTACTTTATTTATAATATAATTCCTCTGCTTATCTTTTTTATAGGCATCGCGAATCATATTTGTAATTATAATTACGAGTAAGAGAACAAAATTCATAGTAGGTAATAATTTTTTTTAAAGTACAGTAGGTAGTAAGTGTGGGAAGTGGTCTATGATATGTAGGTGAGTGACGTGTTGAAGTGTGTAGTGTTATGGTGTGTAAATATATAATATTAATTAAATTTTGAATATAATTTATTTTTGTGTAAGATGGTATTTTTGTCGTAAACAATCTTTTAGAACAATATATTTGACATATGTACAAACAAGGAACATCTAAAAATCCTAACATATAAAATTTAAAAAACAAATCAAACTTAAAATATAAATTCAAATAAGAATATGAGAAGACAAGTAACTCTAAATAAAAATATAAGACAATAAAAACTAGTCATTTGTTTGTTGCTATTAATTGTTGTACCTGGGCTTCATTAGTGATATTGACTATGGGCGAGTTATCTAGTTTTCTCACATATACCTTACCATGTGCAGTCCAGCAGAACTTATAACCCTTGGATTTCGATAGGTCTCGTGCAAGATAATAAAGCCGAGCTGCACGGGGGGTTAAGTGCTCCGTTAGGAAGATGGGCGTATCTTCCGCAGTACGAAAGCCGAGATGCTTTGCACAGAGCTTGCTTTTATGCTTGATATTGTATTGTTTTCCCATTCTTAACATTTCGGTTTTTAAAATTGTCGAGTTTGTTTCAACTATGATGGATGTAGTAGAGGTTTCTTTCTTATTGTGGACTCGATATATGTCTTTAACATCGTGCGTGTTTAAATTGCAACCGACATTAGTCGCAAGACTTGTGACCATGGCTAGTAGGTCTTCTTTGGTCTCGTTACTTTTTTTTGGTATATTTTTCAATTCAAAATTATTCTTTCTATGATTTCTTTGTAGTTCTTCCAATTTATCTTCCAAGAGGTTAATACGCTTCCTATCTTCTTTGGTTTGATTTTCTAGAATATTTATCTGCTTTTTCAATTCTTCGTTTTGTGCCGTTATAAAAGATAGCGAACCTTCAATATTTATATTAACTTGTTGCATCTCCTTAAGTGTCATAACGATGTCTCTAATTTTCTCATTCTGTTGGTTAAAATAGCTGCTTATCATAGATTTAATTTCGGTTTTAAAACCTTCAAAATCGGAGGCATTAACATCTTTCGTAGATCTTTTACTTCGGGTAGTTATGAAGTTCGGCGGCGTGTGTTCTTTAACCATTACATTCAGTTCAGAATCCGACATAGAAATGTCCATTTTAAATCAATGAAATAATGGCTAAAATCACTTATTGAATGTAAGTAGCAGGAGTCTAAGGCGGGCAATGCAGGTGCGTGAGCGCTGTTAGCCGTGTATAAGTAGGCGGGCTAGGGCGGGCACTCCAGGTGCGCGTGCGCTGTTGGACGTATAAGAACCATAGAGGCGTACCTGTAGGGCGGAGCTAGTGTTATTTGCAGCCAATAATCAGATCGGCAAAGTACCAGGGTACCAGGCGCTCGCGAATTGTTCTCGTAATATAATATCTCCTTCCGGCTTCTTCACTCCTATTTTTTATTTTTTGATTTAAAGTTTCAAATTGAATTAATTAATTTTAAAAAACAAAATGCACAGACTCAAAACACGTCTACACCTTGTGGCGGTCCGGGTGTATGCCTCAATGCATGTGCACGGCTGTATTCCTACGTGTGTTAGCGCTACGTTTCCCGAACCACGCTACATAACCTTGGACGTACGTATTGTATGCCTAGTACGTACATCACAAGTTAATTTCACCCCACATTCCCCTAATGTCAATACTAAAACGTGACAAATCAAGATGTATCGTACAAAATGTAACGATGTAACTTGGTGTAACATTTGGGCTGAGTGAGTTATTACTCCCCCCGCCTTATACAATGGCATGGAAAATTTGGACTTGGCATTTTATTGATTTTGAAAAACAGTACTGTTATTATTTTACCTTTATAATTTTTTTGACGTGATAACGTCTTATAAATCGATGAACTCCGGCTGCACGCACGAAAAAAGCATGACTCATTGTCACGTTCCTGAGCCGAGCGCGCAAGCGAGAGCGCGGAACAAGCGATAGAGAGGCACGATCGGCCTAAGCGTTTGGCTTGTGACACATCTATCTCTCTTCCACTCCATCGGCCGATGCGTCCGAGTATTCATCAATGTTTTCTTATGACGTTATCACGTAAAATTATCGTCCGTAAACCGACTTTACTGACATCCTTTTTTTTTCATACCATAGGTGACGCCTGATAGTAAATGGTCACTACCACCCATAGACCGTTGAAATATTAACCATTACTTACATCACCAATGCGCCAAACTTTGTGAACTAAGATGTTATGTCTCTTGTGCCTGAAGTTTCACTGGCTCACTCACCCAAATGGAAAACTCTAATTGCCATTGGATGGTAGAGTACCTGATAGGTGGGTGGTACCTACCCTGACCAAGTACCATTATCTCACATTTCACGATCGGTTTCTTTGATAATTTCTAGTCCATAATTTCATTTGTCTGGAGATAATTAGTTTATTGACTTAAAAGTTCAAAGTTTCATAGTTTTGTAATTAGTGCAAGATGTTCCTCATTAAAAGTTTGATTGTAGTTCATGAGTGTAATACCTCTTTGTACGTGAAATGAATTCACTTTACGAAGTTCATAATTTATTATTAATTCGTAAATTAATATTATTTTCTTATTTTATTATATAATAATATTTTCGTTCTTGGTTTGAATCTCAGATCAGCCACGGAAAATGATTTATTTCTGTAGTTCAGAAATACTTAGTAGCCGCTCAAAATTTGGTTGGTTTGGAAAGCTTTTGGTCCTTCGCCTAAGCTCTTTTCATTACCATCAGATTGCCGTTCGATTATGAGAGTACATCTGTGTATCTGCACTCGTCTATTCTATTATTATAAATGGGAAAGTCTGTCTGTCTGTCAGTCTGTCTGTTATACTTTCACGGCCAAACCACCAAATTGAATTTAATTATGCTTTAATCTCAGGAAGGACAAAGATTTTTAGTACCTAAAACCTGCACCCCCAACATGCGTGCAAAAACTAGTACAATATCTCCTACGAAGTTGGTTTTCTCGGTTAAGAAGGCCGCCGTGACCAGAATTGGTCAGGATGAAATTATCATGTGGAAGATTGATATTTAATGTATCTTTAGTTATACTAGCTCACTCATCAAAACGAACACAGCAATGACAGGTTGCTGTTTGGAGGTAGTTTATGTGAGGAGTACATGGTACATACCCATAAACATATATTTGAACATATATAAATTCCATGGATAAATCCAATTTTGTGGTAATCAATTACATTCATTTTATCAAACCACCACATCCAATATCCGTACATACATCCAAGTACAGCAAATATAGATAGATTGCTCAGGTACTCTGCCCCCCCCCCATTTAACAGGGGGACCTTTTTACGCATGTGTAAAATACCTTTTGCCTTGAAAGTTTAACTTGTGTTCAAATTAAACTTCGTATTATGTACATATATTATATAAACAATGTAAGCTAATCTTGGTATTAGTTTTATGTCAATTTGTGGAAGTTTATGATTAAATTTGTTAATATTTTATCAATTTATATTTTTTCGTGCTTACTGTTTTATATTCGAGAGAACCCTATAAGTCCAGTGGATATAAGATGTGTATGCAGAAGCTAGTAGTAGATTTTCTTGAAAGAAAAACAAAATAACTTTTTATAGGCCTGATCAGGGGCTTAACCTACACTGCAGCCTTACAAACTAGCCATTGAACCACCAAACTAGTCGCATAAAACAATCAAACTGTTGTAATAATACCAAATTTATCTATAAAATAATATCCTGGGACATTATTCACAGACGACAAGCTCTGCTTAGCTTGGGATCAGTCCCAAGCTAAGCATAGTTTGTACTATGGAAACCAGACAACTGATATACTACATAAAATACTTTTCTTTTTAAATGCATACTTATAAAGATAATAACACCAAGACTCAGAACAAACAGACATGTTCATGCACACAAATGTCTGTCGTGGGTAGGAAGCGAACCCACGACCTGCGGCGCGAAAGGCAATTAACTATCAACCACGCCAACCGGCTCGTCAATTACTATTCTAGGTCAATATACACGTAAAGCATTCTGAGATGGTAAACATTTCTTATAGTGTTGGTGACGACTTACCATCAGGTTGCCTATTTACCATTCTGAATACCTATTGAAAAATAAATATAATAAAACAGCGTTTGCAATATTTCCATGAGAACACGACACAAAATTAATATCATACGTACATTCGGAACTTCGGTGACTATACGTTCGTATCAATTAGGAAAAACTCGAGAGAGGAAATAAATCAATTCGTTTCGGAGACATTGAAAAACTGTCACACGAGAGAAAAAAATATATAAAATTTCGCAATTTTTCCACCAATAACGGTCGCTGTTGTGTGGTACAAGGTACAAGATATACAAAACAAAAATAAAAATAACTGCCGCGTGGGATGGTGCCAAGAATGTATTGCCGCATTGAATCATAATTTGAAGGGTGAGTGAGCCAGTGTAACTGCAGGTACAAGGAACATAACTTCTTCGTTCCCAAAGTTGGTGGTGCATTGGCGATTTAATCCATTGCACATATCCATGCGGTGGACCATTTGCCCATAAGCCTAAATATTACGTAAATATATACCCAGTGGTAAGAAGGCGTGAATCTTAACCGTGTCGTGAGTTCAAACCCGGGCAAGCACCACTGAATTTCATGTGCTTAATTTGTGATTTATAATTCATCTTGTGCTCGACGGTGAAGGAAAACATCGCGAGGAAACCTGCATGTGTCAAATTTCACTGAAATTCTGTTACATGTGTTTTCCACATTTTTTCATAATTTTTACATTATTGGTTATTGGACAGACCAATTATGCACTTTATTATATTTCATTCAAATTGTTCTTTATTTGGTTTATAACAATAAAACTATATAAACAATATGTATTGTATAATTAAAAAGTATATTAACTTGTTCCAGATTTATGTTTTTAATTAAATCAAGCTTAGCACCAAAGACGCTTCCTCTTATAATCAAAGGCATATCTTAAGACAGGGGAGACGCGGCATAAATCAACCATACTTTAAGTAGGCCGGGGTGAAATGTGGTATATAAATCCAAGGACTAAGGTTAAGGGCTTGTGTGAATAGATCGCGTTTAAATGTAATTTGCATGTGAAAAGACCATATACATTATGTATATTTTTAACTTGATATAGTGATCATGATAATCCTTGATATTCACCAAGTTAAATGAATTTGATAAATTTAAAATGATCTTATGTATATATGTGGCTATTTATCTTTTTATGTCTAACGGATATTTTTATTATAACTTTTGCGACAAGTATAGGAAGAGTCAAAACCAAGAGATAAATTAATAAAGGTAAATAAACTACTTCGATCTTGAATTGACGCAATATCATTGGTCGAGATCTTATTTATTTATATATTAAGGACCGCCAGCAGTCGCTATACTTACACGTGATATAAAAAAACACATTCAGAGTTAACCTTTTTTTATAGCATAGGTAGGCGGAGCATATGGAGCACCTGACACCAACGCCCATAGACAATGGTATTGTAAGACATTACATCGCCAATGTGCCACTAACTTTAGGAACTAGGATGTCATGTCCCTTGTGACTCACCCTTCAAACCGGAACACAACGATACCAAGTTGTGCGACTCTTCACGATGGCCACAGCATGCATGTTAAGATACAATATACATTTTTTTTTATCTTAAACATCTATGTTAAACTAAAGTTTGTTCTACTCCAATAGCATAGTTTTTCATAATAGAAAAATATTTGTCTTAAAATATTAACAAAAACATCGTACATCGTATTTATAATATTATATTATGACTTAAATCGCTTACATTCGTACAGTACCCTCGACACTAGTGTTATAAGAATTATGACACCCTTATCATAAGGGATGCTGGGAACTCGATTTAACCTAATAGCGGAAGATTTATTTTATAAGACTCTTTAAAATGTCTATTATGTTTAAGATTATATATTGCTACAACGTTTTAGTAATTTTGTTCTTATACATAACTAGTTTAGGGCCACAGTTCCGCCCACGTGTGGAAGGTTATATAAGGGTCCTCCAGACCGATTTCGGCCCCGGCGGCCAATCTCAAGAGAGATTAGCCAACTGCGCAGGAGATATTATAGTGCACAAGTGTGTGCGTAAACACAGGTGCACTCTCTATTCCCTAACTCTCATAACCCGATGGGATGGCAATCCGACACGACCGGAAAGAGTTCAGGCGCAGGACCAACGGCTTATTGTGCTTTCCGAGGCACGGGAGTGTACACACTTCCAACTTCCAGACTCCGGGCTGCTACTGAGAATTTTCTAACAGAAAAACCCAATAACTATTTATTGGGAATTGAACCCAGGACCACCGTCTCGGCGGCCTCATATCTAGCCACTAGGCCAACGAGGCAGTTCAACAAGTTGTTATTATTATTGGGAGATTATAGGTACCTATGTCTTGTGCCCCTAACAATGTATATGATGATTTTCTGAGTAGTTAAGACGTGACAGCGTAACAAACAAACTCACTTTCGCTTTATAATATTAGTAAGAATAATATAAATAAATAAAATGATATCTCAAAACTGCTTATAAAAACTTAAATAAAATAAAATAAAGTACAGTTTGATATCGAGTGCCGAGATAATCCAGTGATTAGAATGCGTGAATCACGATCGTGGTTTTAAACCCAAACACAACTGTATTTTCATGTGCTTAATTTGTGTTTGTAATTCATCTCGTGCTTGCGGTGAATGAAATATCACTGAAATTCTGCCGCAGATGTATCCAACCCGCACTGGAGCAGTGTCATTAGACATTTATAGGCTGCCACTTTATTACATTATGATATTTGATTGATTTTATCACAGCACGATGACGGGTTCAAAACCAAGCAAGTGTAAGTGAGTTTCATGTGAGTGAAAACTTGTTTTGAGACTTGCCTGTGCCGAAAGATATTCCAATACGTGTATCCAACCCTTATTGCAGCAGGGTGGTGGGTTTAACTCCATAACTCCATTGTCGACTTACTTAATATTTTTTAAATATTGATAAGGGTGACTCCCTTCAACTGTATTTTATTTAAATGCAGCAAATTTTCTTATATAAATGGCTTTTTCAGTTTATTTTATTTATATTACATTCCTTCATAAATCAAACAAACTTAAAACATTTTTATCTTTAAATATCTTCAAGCGTAAAGCGCTAACTCGATTCTTACGAACAACAATGCTTTGGTGAAACTTAAAATACCAACGCTGAGTGAAAAAAAAATCAAGAAGTTATAACGCGATGCCAAGTTTTGCCTTCTTTATGCATTGTGTCTTTATCGGATTCATTTACACCGATGTGTAACATTACATTTTTACCATGCTTGCTCGAAGAACTGATATTGTCTCAAGACTAGTCTTCAAATAAATATTTACTACACTATTTTAGTTTTCATTGGATCGTCAATAATTAATTTTTATACAAAAACATTAAATCTTTTACGTATCTTTTATGAGATAACGATAAATACCTGAAAAAAAATTATGTTGAAATGTTAAAGTAAAAATCAAATAGTGCACCTAATAAGCTTTACTATGACAGCATAAGCGGTTGGCTGCCTAACGATGTAAACGTTACTGGTACGATCCTAAACCCGCGAGCTATTGTCAAAAGCAGTCCTTACAAAAGCCACACGCTTAATTGGAAGAGTAAACAGGCAATTAGAAATAGCTAAAAAATTTATAAATAAAATGATGCTATTGAAAAAAAAAATAGTGTACAAAAAATTTAACATACATTAGCGTTTTATCTTCGAAAAATTAATGAAAGTTAAGTCATAAGAAAAATCAAATAATTTATGAATTAATATAATTATTATATATATATAATCAATCAATATATTATAATTACACAACGATGTAATGGGGGTTACACTTACACAACGGCTAAATAATATTCAGACGACGCGTATTTTAAGTGGGGAAAACTTTTGGATTCCAACTTTTCTTTTACTTTATTTGGAATCACTTAAACGCTCTCATTCTCTCTCCACAATAATTACTGTTGATTGGAGATTGAAATTGCATTGATTTCATTTATTCTTGTACTTTATTGAAGAATTTTAGCAATTATGAAGTCTAAGTGTTTCCGAAGTGTCCACGAGTGTATGATTTTGTCTTCAACAAATTATTTAACTCATTTAAACGCGGCGTGAAAAGGCACCTTGCGGGCCGACAAGGTGGGGCGGCTAGTGCAGAACACTTCTCCGACTGTACTGACCGTCGTCGCATTTGAACTCTGCTACCACTTACCATCAGGTGGAAAGGAAGGAATGGAACCTTTTTAATGAAAACCTTCATGAAAATGAATAGGGAAATCCCCTATTTAAATAAAAGTATTCATTTTCACAGTCAAGAATCATATTTAATTTGTTATCATGTAAAACGAATTCAAACTTCGAGGATTCCTCATTCTTATCAGACAAAGCCGGGTTTAACTGTTAATTAGTTTGTACCAAGTTTTTTCGTTTAATCCTCCGAGATTTACTTAGTTATGAGGCTTTGTATAATTGAATAGTTGGTAAGATCAGCACGTTGGTTAAGAGACACTAACAGTTTGAATATATTTGGGAAAAGGTTTTCTAATTAAATATTTTTGAAATTTTTTCATCATGTCACTCCACTGTGATAGACGTATAAGGCAGAATTGTACCATGAGTAGGTTTTCTCGCGATGTTTGCCTAAATGGCATATAAGCAAACAAATTAGTGGTAATGGCGAGGATTTAAAACATCTTCGATTGTGATTTTAATCCACTAACGTAATTAAGATCACGTGCTCTATCTACTGAACCATCTCTGTTGTGACTGTAATGACGGTGAAACCGAACATCATTCTATGTACGTAATCTCACTTGTTAAGAAAGCTAGATAGAGCTGATGAATCCGAATATAATCAAGGTCTATTACGCAATTTACTCTGTGTTAGAGCCTTGTGCAAGCTCGTCTAGGTAGGTACCACCCACTCATCAGATATTCTACCGGAAAAAAGCAGTACTTTGTATTGTTGAGTCCCGGTTTGAAGGGTGAGTGAGCCAGTATACTGTCAGGCACAAGGGACATAACATCTTAGTTCCTAAGGTTGGTGGCGCATTGGCGATGTTAGCGATGGTTAACATTTCTTACAATGCCATTGTTTATGGGCGTTGGTGACCACTTACCATCAGGTGGTGCATATGCCCGTCCGCCTACCTATACAATAAAAAAAAAAAAATTATGAAACGATTCCGAAGAATTATCTCTGAATGCTTATTTTTTAAGTCAAAAGCATTTCCTGTATTATAATTTATGGCATACATAATGTATAATTCTCGATACATATTAGGTAATGTTATGTATGTACGGAAAAATGTTAATGATTTTGTGAAAAATGTGAGGAAATACGCATGTGTAAAATTTCATTCTTTACTTTACTAAAAAATTCTTAAAATAAAAAATAAAAAACTACTAATTGTCCTTACGCAGGTTTTGAAGCCGGAACATCAAGATCTGTGGCCGAATTAGCTCGCCACTAGACCAAAAACGTAGAAACAAATATATTACAAACCTTTGCTTATGATTTGGCATGAAAGTGATCCATTTTAATTACCTGAAACAAAATAAAAATAAATTTAAAATTGACATTTAAACGGTCATATGTTTAACTATTGTAAAGACTCAATAAGAAACATATAACAAACAAATATATACCTTAAGTTAATAATATTTTGGTTGTTAGCAGTTTTCATGTCTAAGGCGATGTAGTCAATTCTATTTAAGTAGTTGTCGAGAAAATTGCGAGTTCGAGTGTTTTTGTGGCGAACACTGAGTAAACTATTACAGACATTCTAAACTTTGTACCGGAATATTATTAATATTGAAGGGATGTAGAAACTGAAACAGTAAGAGCTAGTGTTCTTGTAGTCCATTCATGTTATATTGAAGATTAATATTAGAGATTTAATCGTAAATAATTTATCTAATCCTTGATGTAAAATATGTTGAAATCATATTACAATGACAAAAAATGTAAAAAAATAATAATTTATCTCTTTCAACAGATCTCCGTTAACAAAAATTAACATAACAACATTAAGTAATACGTAACTTTAAGTAATACGTTTACTTGGTGGTAAAGCTTTGTGCAAGCTCGTCTGGGTAGGTACCACCCACTCATCGGATATTCTACCGAAAAACAGAAGTACTTGGTACTGTTGTGTTCCAGTTTGAAGGGTGAGTGAGCCAGTGTAATTGCAGGCACAAGGGACATAACATCATAGTTCCCAAGGTTGGTGGAACATTGGCGATGTAAGCGATAGTTAGCGTCTCTTACAATGCCAATGTTTACGGGCGTTGGTTACCACTTACCATCAGGTGGCCCATATGATAGTCCGCCTACCTACGCTACAAAAATAAAAAAAAGTCGTCAGTACTCCATACCATAAAATATTATTTTCGTAAGAAGAAGTACAGTATTTATGCAAAGCAGTTGGACGCTCACCGCCAGCTGGTACTTTTACATAATGATTATTTACATTCAATTAATATATATTGTCAACGAATTACTAAGATTATTTATATAAATTGCTATCCTTGACACAGGTTATTTTAATAACCCATGAAGGATAGTGAGTTACAGTCACCGAATAAATTAAACGCAAAACCAAAAATTTAATAAATGCAACTAATTATAGCTTAAGTTTATAAAAAAAAATGTAAACATAAATTTCTGTGAGAGAAAATTAATTTGTTATTGATTTACTGTAATAATGGTTAATAAAATGGTTATACCCTCCAATAAATAAGCAAAATACTTCGATAAGAATTAAGAATAGACCCCTAAAGGTCAAAGTCGAATCTACGACTGTCACATTGCGAGTCGACTCGTGTATACATACCGTTAAATTATTCAAGCTTCGAGCCATTAGCAACAAATGCCACTTCGTCTTAACTAAATATGTCTTTATATATTAAAGTATGATATTCATAGCTTCATAATTAAATTTCAGTTCCTTGAGGCTAGTTGAAGAGCGCGTAATTCCAAAGTGCATCATTAGTGTTATCCAACTTTCGAAACAAGTCTGGGCTTGTTAATACCGGTCTAAACTAAATAGTTTGCAACACTTCAACAATGTATACAGCACTACCTACTTGTAGATTATTTGTGTCTACTTAAACTAAATAACCTCGACTGTGTGTTTCGTAGTGCAAGTAATTCTGTATTCATTTACAAATTATTTAAGTGGTTGCTGTCTGTACCTATTACGCCAGAATTTGCTAGAGCATTGGAGATCTTGTATACACAAATGTATTTTAACGTTATAATTTTTTTTTTTTTATAAAATATACCAAATGGCAGCATTGGCGCTTTAAGAAATATTAACTATTACTTATATCGTGCCACCAAGCTTGGAAACTGTTGATATTAATATGATATTTCTCCTGTGCCTTTAGTTACACTAGCTCACTCACCCTTCAAAACAGCAAACAACAATATTATGTGTTGCTGTTGGTCGGTAGAATATATGAAAATTGGGTGTAACTAACCCAAATGGGTTTGCACCTTATTGACTACTAGTAACTGACTTATCTATTATGATGATATTTTCTTTCATTATCGCTGCAACAGTATGTTTATTGGCTTAAATACAATATATTACTGAATTAGTGTGCGATTTATTTTGCGATGATAGCTTTTATATAATATACACTTAAGGTAGCTGAGAAAGTGCAAATATGTGACTTCGTCTGACAATTTTTTTTTTTTTATAGCATCAAACTTCACGTTTGTTGATTACGTAGCTGCTTTATAAGGACATCATTTGGTTATTGGTTTAATTCTTAATAAACAATTATTGAGTTTTATGGACAAAATATTTTCTGTAACAGTCCGATTTTGGAGTAAGCCAGTTATTCCGTTTCCTTGGAAAGCTTTAAAAAGCCATTGATTCCGAACTAAATCTCCCTCAGACGGTATAAGATTGTCG
The DNA here is from genome assembly GCA_905220585.2 of Nymphalis polychloros. Classification (NCBI taxonomy): domain Eukaryota; kingdom Metazoa; phylum Arthropoda; class Insecta; order Lepidoptera; family Nymphalidae; genus Nymphalis; species Nymphalis polychloros. The sequence continues at coordinate 8,231,288 of HG992267.1, forward strand.
TGTCATTGCATCATGAGAATGAACGCATACAAAGTGTACTTGTCTTTGTCTACATACTTGAGAACTTCGATATTACCCGTGACGTTAAATTTGATACCCTGAAATTTTTCGGCTTGCCGAAATATAGAAATTACTCTTAAGAAAAATATATCTTTATTATTATAAAACATAAGTACCAATTTTGTTTTGTCTTCCAACCAAGCAACTAATTTGATTCGAAATCAGTCTTCAAAGCAAATATCGTATTATTAATGAACGCATAATTCAGGGCAATAGGGAAGGAAATATGACGGTAACAATAATATTATTTGATGACAACCAATCAGAAGGAGTAATATTATAACCAAATTTTCCATCGATGATTTGAATAATTCATTCGGAACTTCCAGTAAAAATGACAAAAGATTTATCAGGCTGATTGGAGACTCTCCAAACAGAGCATTCAAAATGCCCGATAAATCTCTTCGATTTTCCACGTTAGAGCATCGTACTCGAATCGTGAATACAAAACGATTAAAAAAAAACCGTAAAAGCCTGAATTAGTATCCTCTCTAACAATAGTAATAGATTCTGCTATATCGCCAATTACTTGATGTATCGATTTTATGCTAATCGACGTTGGAAATTCGATTGCACTTTTTATTCGGATCCTATTTCTATGTAGCATTTCATTGTACCAATTAGAACCGCTTTTTGTTCTTCAATTGTAAATTCGAGAAGTACTCGATTCGGTTTCGTTTCGGCATTATCATCAATTCTTATAATATTTGATTTACGGGATTTATTCTTAATTTCCAGTTCGAATTTAGCAGGATTTGCTTTTTGCTGGATGAAACCAGTTTTTTTTATTTTAGATTCGGTTATTCTTGGAAAACGTGGAAGAACTGAACTGAAATTTACATAATTTGCTTATATATAAGAAGTGTTCGCATGCGCCTTCGGCCGCATGTTAGATAAATACATGAAATGTTGGTGTTGGCAGGAGGAGTTATTATGAACGCCTAAGTCCTTCATCTCTCTGCAAGTCTGCTTCATACCAATTAAAAATGGTTCAGTGTTCTAGCCGTTTTCTTATTGTATAGATAGGCGGACGATGCATAGATGATAGCATGTGGGCCACCTAATGCCCATAGACAAGGACATTGTAAGAAATGTTAACCATTGCTTACATCGCCAATGCGCACCAACCTTGGGAACTAAGATGTTATGTCCCTTGTGCCTATTATTACACTGGCTCACTTACCCTTCAAACAGGAACAGAACAATACCAAGTTGTTTTTTTATATAGCATAGGTTGGCGGACGAACATATGGGCCACCTGACGGTAAGTGGTTACCAACGCCCATAGATATTGGCAGTGTAAGAAATGTTAACCATCGCTTACATTGCCAATGCGCGACCAACCTTGGGAACTAAGATGTTATGTCCCTTGTGCCTGTAATTACTGCTGTTTTACAGTAGAATATCTGATGAGTGGGTGGTACCTACCCAGGCGAGCTTGCACAAAGCTCTACTACCGAGTACCACCGAAATACTTTGGCATTTACGATATAAGTATAGATTTAATTTTCATCATCAAAATGATAAGGTGTGATTTGACAAATTGCAAAAACATTACATACACATGTACTGTATGAGATAAAAGGCAAAGCATAAATCCTTATCAAAGTGAGTTATATCTTCAAATATGTCCCTTAGGTATGCAGAGTAGTTTTGAACTAGACTATAACTCGCTATAGAGTGAAATTATTTTTTTTTTTTTTTAGAACAGTTGATAAAATGTTAAGGTTTAAACAAATTTATAAATCAAGATAATAATATATAAAATTTATAATCTTAAGTTTGTTAATCTTTATGTTGTTTAAACTTGTTATGATGACAGCCTCTTCTATCAATTATGCAGGGTTATTGGTAATTCGACGTATTCCCATTAGGAGGTGATAGGGGTGACTATTTGCGATAATTTTAACCCCTATATATATATTATGCAAAAGTGAACCATTTTTGAGGTATCATGTTTTTTAAGCTTTTTTCAAAATAAGTCAAAAATGCATCATCAAACATTTATTTAAAAAAAAGTATAAATTTAAATCTCATTTTTTCTTCAGGTATTTTAGTGGAAAAAAATCTCAATAAAATATTGAAATAACTTCGTTTCTCGTCTCGCATTTTTAAACTTGGACCGATAATTGTGGTTTAAAGATTTATAAATAACAAGTGTTTAATCATTTTTACAAATCAGAATAAAAAAATAAGATTTAAATTGATACTTTTTTTTAAATAAATGTTTAATGATGCATTTTTGACTTATTTTGAAAAAAGCTAAAAAATATGATAACTTAAAAATGGTTCACTTTTGCAGTATGCATATAGGGGTTAAAATTGTCGCAAATAGTCACCCTTATAACCTCATAACGGGAATACGTCGAATTACCAATAACCCTGTATACTACACTGTATATACCAATTGTAATGGGGAGTAATTGAATGGTATATAAAAAAGACTTTTTTTTTCTCAACAAAATTTTTATATATTTATATAAAAGATTATTTATTTTATTTAATATATAAAACACACTATTTATCATCTGCAGAAAAAGTGTTCTAAAATGTTAACCAGTCAGAATAAAACTTGAGAAACTGTTAGTATACAATATAATTATAATAAAAGTACTAACTACCGAACACGTTAGAAAAATATAAAAATGTTCGACACGAACAAAACACCTTTTTAAACATGTTGGAAATTAAATTACTTTCAAATATAAGAAAAACGAATGAGATTACATTTAATTTGAAGCTACGTTATAAATTAAAAATGACCCTTACTTAACCAACTGTTCAAACAAACGTGAAGAAAAATTCGGGAGCACCTCCAACAAACCGCAAATAAAGAATTCGACGCAATTAAAATACTTACAAAAATATATTTAAAAAAATACCTGTTCATACATTACTCTGTGGCGCGGTAGTCACGTTTTTTTATGTCCTTCCGGTCCTAACCCTGTTAGGGTATTAATATGTTTATATGTTTATCCTGTTCAACCACAGCTCACGTTCCGCTCCTTCATTTTTATTAAAATAACCTTATTTAATAATTACAGCACGTTAATTATATATTATCTGTTAATATATAAAGTTTGTATGATTTTTTTTATATCTGTCGGGCAGGCAAATAACTCTACTCCACCTGATGGTAAGTGGTAGTAGAGTCCAAACTCGACGGCCAGTGCAGTCGGGAAGAATGTTCTGCACTAGACCCCCCCCCCGCCGCCTCGCCGGCAAGATGCCTATTCACACCTCGTTGAACGCGCTAATCTCATTAACCAATTTATTGTCATTTTTTTATAGATAATGTAACATCATAAGCGTCATTAAACCGAGACAGTCATATAGTAGTAAGCATATATAATACCTAAGTTTGAATACAATGTAGTGGTAATAAAGCCGTTCTTTACATAGGTTGTGTCTGGCCAAAATCCTTAGTATATGAATTTATTGGGTCAAATGGCACACTTCACTGATTGAGGCTTCAATAAATTTACTACATTTGATATTTTGGCCGCGTTTAAGTCTCGTTAGCAATCGACCGAATATTTATACACATTTTTGTTTTGACAGGAAAATATTACATACCGTATCTTATGAGGGTATAATATCAATGTTTTTATGGATTGTTCCTTACATAAACATTTACTTGTTTTGTGCAAGCTTGTCTAGGACACAAGATTTGTACTTAATTTTCTTTGGCCCTCGATTGTAATAGGATATGTAGTCAACTGCGATTTATATAAAATTTCACATATGTATAGGTAACTATGCCTTATGTTATTCTTAAAGTATATCCGTAATATATCAAAGTTCTTTTTCAAATACAACTTATCCTTATTTTTTATCACATTTCGATCACGTCCATACTTCAATAGCCCTTTAAGAAATATTTACTTAAAAAATTTACCACATCAGCAGCTAAATCATACTTGTCACGTAGTTACCTAAAAGTTATTTTCAAAGGTCAAGCCTTTGTTACATTTTATGATAGAAAAAAAATACCGTTTAAATCACATTACGTTACGTGATAAAACGTACGTTTTCAATCATATTAACTTAAACATAATGTATGGTAATAAGTTATACGAATTCGCACGTAATGAATATGCTAAGCTTGTTTTGACTGTATACACATTTTTGACCAAATCAACCCATTGTTGGGTAAATTTTAATTATCGCGTTATGTTGTTTTCGTTCGTGGATGTTTCGAGCGTGCTTCGGTAAGTACGTGTAAAGGTTCGTTGATCTCAATGCTACTGTTTGTTTTGTCGAAATTAATATTAACAAAGTAACAAAGTTACGTTATTTAACTATTTATATATTGACATTGAACAATTTAACTAATGGCGCCTTAACATCAGTTGATGGCCTTGAGGTCTTTAAAAGGCATATTTTAATTTTTGTTTATTTTTGACGTGATAATGTCTTATTAATCGATGACGCCGGCTGCACGCCCGAAAAAGCATGATTCATTGTCACGTTCCACCTGAGCCGAGCGGGCAAGTGAGAGCGCGGAACAAGCGATAGAGAAGCACGATCGGCCTAAGCGTTCGCCTTGTGACGCATCTATCTCTCTTCCACACCATCGGCCGATGCGTCCGAGTCTTCATCAATGTTTTCTTATGACGTTATCACGTAAAATTATCGCCCATAAACCGACTTTATTTTTTTTTATTTATATTGGTTTAAATTTTTTATTTGAGCAACTCGCTATTAATTTAATCAATTGTGTCGGTAAATTAACAACAATTTAATTTTATAACGTTTAAATTTGATTTTTTGATGAACTTATATTCTATTGTATGCGTGTTAGTGTGTGTATCCCCAACACATACATATAATGTCTCATTTTCATATAAATAACAAAGCTAAATACATATTTACTAATACATATCTATAGTTAATATGTTCTAAAATTGAATTTACTATCGCTGAAGTGATCTTAAAACTATCGGTAACAATATTTATATTATTTTGTTAGTTTTTTTTTTACCTCTGTATTATAACATCGTTATATTCAACACATAACCAATATATGCAAAGAAACGCCCAAACGTGCTAGTGAATGGTTCTTCAGTAAATCTCGGAACTCTATATTCGTATCGCGGATAGATATTTATTTAGGGTCCGTTTCATGAGTCCGACTCAAGTGTACAGCGATTAACCTATTATTGGATGATCGGAACTATTTATGATTCTCTATTTGATATCATATTGTTTACAGCCAGGGACTATTAATAGTATTTTTAAACAGTTTCAATAATAATGTTTATTGAAAGACATTCTTACTAGTGGCAGACTTTGTACAAGGTCTTCCGGGTAGATACCATCCACATCATATATTCTACCGCGATTTAGTATAAGCTGATGTTTTCCGGTTTGAATGGCGAGTAAGTCAGTGTAACTACAGCCACAAAGGACATACTTAGTTTCTAGGGTAGCATATTAGCAATGTAAGGAATGGTTAATAATTCTTATCGCGTCATGATTTTAGCTCGTATTAATCCACAGCTGGGCCTAGGCCTATAAGTTACATCAATGACCCGATCGTCAGTTTTATATTTCAACTTCCAGCTATTTTTCTTCGCTCCACCTGACCTGAAGGCATCCTCTACCAGTACGTAGTATAAATTTGTAGATTTATTTAAATCTGTCAGGCTATAACTTGTACCACTGTTCTATGTATTCCAGCTTGCCCTTAGGGTGACAATAAACAGTGTCCGCGCCTAACAAAACTGTTTGGTCAACGCGTCCTGAATACAGCCACGTGTTTATTCTGAAAGCGGTTAAAAAGGATTTTTATATCGGACGGAAGTCGACTACGTTACAGCTAATCGGTTTTATGTGTAAACTGAAGTGGTTTTTTAAAAGAAGAAAGAAAGTATTATGTAAACCTTATTCTTTGTAAATCTTTAGAGTTTTTTTTTTCGTTTGTATTGAAATTGGGTTTTTGTGACATTTTTGACATGCTTTGCAAAAATAGAATAAGTGATTTGTTTTAATGATGATTAATTATGATGAGTAGTTCGAAAGTCTAATCTATATCTATCTATACTACTATATAAATCTATTGGCTCTGTCTGTACACTTTTTTTTTACCTAATTTTGTGATAAATAGTCGTTTTATGATGCAGTGATTCACATTATACTATTTTTTTTTCATTTTTGTCTGTCTGTCTGTCTATCTTCTTATAACTCAAGAACGGCTTGACCAATCTTGATGAAAATTGGTACACACAAAGAACATGTGATGGGGCAAATGATAGGCCATATATAAGATCGGTAAACCCTACGGTATTTTAGAATCATTAATTTCAAATCGTTAATTACGTATTTTTATTAATTATACGCGGGTGAAGCCTCGGAGCACAGCTAGTATATAATAAATCCAACATACAACGAACTAGAGAATTGATTCCAAATATTGGTAATAGCAGGCTCAGCTGTGATATATTATTAAAAGTATTATGTATCTCATTCATTAAATGCTGTAAAACTATTTAAGTTGACACGACGTTTGAAAACTTCATTTCTCTTGTAGTTACATGTTTGAATCAATAACATAATATAATGTAACAAAAATATTTGTGTGTTTGTTCTGCCATACAATTTGTAAGAAAACCGACTTAAGTGATATGCTATTTGGATTCGTGTTTCCTTTAAATGCTATAATTTTTAGTGTCAATATTGCATTTCACTGAAACGTCACGATAGTTTTCATTAAGGAGTCTTGAGATTTTCCTCGTAGAATAACTTCAAGTAAACGCAACGATACCTTTAAACTTATGTGAAAATTAACGAAGTAAAGAATCCTTAAAAACAATTCTCACCGTCTACATTTTATATTATTTCCTTGAAATAGAATCCAAGCGCGATATTAACTTCATATTGTACTCGGTGAAAATCGTTCTGAAGATATCACATTTCGTATTGACGCAAGAGCGATACTATGTTTCATAAAGTCCGCTGGCAAAAATATATTGCACTTTTAATTTTGAAACTTTTAATCGCTACTGACGTTAAAATATAAGACATATTTTACTGTCGTGTTTTTGTTATAACTTTACATATAAGTCTATATAGTCGTAATTGCCGAACGAGACCAGCTGGTCAATGCTGTGTTTCGACTCAGCTATGCTGAGCTGCTTCTATTATACATTATACGTCAAATTTAAACGTAATAATTTTGAATGCTGTTGTGTGTGATAATAAAACGTTATTTCTATAATTGCACGCTCACATATGCCCAACGCACTCGCACACCTTCAGATAAGGTTTGCTCAGTAACTTAGATATTAGCCAACTGCGCAGGAGATAGTGCACAAGTGTGTGCGCAAACAGAGGTGAACTCTCTATTCTCTAACTCTCATAACCCGATGGGACGGCAATCCGACACGAACGGAAAGAGTTCAGGCGCTGGCCCAACGATTTTGAGTGCTTTCTGAGGCACGGGAGTGTACACACTTCCAACTTCCAGAATCCGACAGAAAATCTCAATAACATTTTATTGGCCTTACCTAGGATTTGAACCCAGGACCACCGTGTCTACAGCCTTACATGAAGCCACTAGACCAACGAAGCAGACGCTCAAAAATATGCATGTGGTGGACATTATGTGATAGTTTGGTTCCTGTATTTCCTGGAGACAACGTTGGTGTCTTCAAATCCAGAGTAAACAGGTTTAGTTGTGCTACATTCTAGACCGTGTCGAAGCTTTACAGGAAAATCAACGGTCAAACGCTGACTTATATGAGATAAAAAAAATATAGCTGCCACCTGTAGCCACCAACCGGTGCCCGTATCCGCACATGGCAGCGTCGTGGAATATACTCTAGATATTAATATGTATTGAGATTTGTTTAAAACAGTGTTGTTTTTGTCGATCTTCTTAGAAAAGCGTGAAAGATTTGTAAGATGTTTTGAAAAGTAATTATAAAAGTCAATTAGAGTAACTTTGAATTCTAGTGTCAATAACTTTGTCCCCGTTTAATTCTCTTTCAAGTCAAATAACTTCGAATTACGACACGAAAATTTGATTACTTTTGATTTTTTTTAGCTTTAATAATAAAGTTGATGATGATAAATGTAACGGATTGTTTAGCTTTTGAATCGTTGTTTTTTAATATACTCACCTACTCATGGTAAAGCTGTGTGCAAGCTCGCCTGGGTAGGTACCACTCACTCATCAGCTATTTTACCGTAGCAACAGCAGTACTTTGTTTCCCAATCTTGGTGGCGCATTGACGATGTAAGCGATGATTAAAATTTCTTACAAGTCATTGTCTATGGGCGTTGGTGACCATCTACCATCAGGTGGCCCACATGCTCGTCCGCCTAACCTATAGAATAAAAAAAACTCGATTGCGAATTAATGAAGATGTAAATTAACAGTTAGATAAGTACATAAGACCATCGTGAGGAAACCTGCACGTATAAACATGCTGTTGAAAGTCTGTCAGATCTGTATCCATCGACTTGCGTTCGAGCTGAATAGTGGAATAAGCTCTAAGATATCTTATCTTCTAAAAAAAAGTAGAGACCTTACATCAACGAACGAATAGTCTTATGTAACACTTTTTACTTGAACTTAACGTAGGTACATAATATATACACTATATAAAATTGAAATAACATCCAAGATTTAATGTGAAGCTATTTTATATATATAAAAATATAAAATATATAAAATTCCGGTGCCCGTTGTTATGCAATTCTTCCCTTCCTAAATGGCATGTCCATCTTGATGATTTATTTTATTTGAACATATTGGTTCACTTGGATGGTTCTCAGCTATACCAGTCGGACCCAAATAGATAGCGCTGTACTATAATTTTTCCCGTAAATACATATCATCCTCCATCCTCAAATAATTAACGTCGTAGCACCTATCTTTTTTTAATTCAATTTTTTTTCTTATATTCCGGAGCCTGTAGTTCAAAAACAACTGCCTACCTGGTCCGCTAGTTATTTTATATATTACAACTTGTAAAATAAAACTATTCCAAAAGTACGTCACCCTTTTTCACGTCTAGTCAACGCGCGCCAATTTAAAAGGTGTCACCGGTGATAAAACGTCAATTTCAACCAGCCGCACTGAGGCGACCCTTACCGGTTTTTTTTTACCTAAATTGGATCTGTTAAGAGTTAAAGGGTAGATGCTTAAATGAGCACAATACAGATGCGTTAGTAAATAATACATGAAAACCAACCGTTTGACCTCAATTGGTGTAAGCCGGAAAATTCCGGTTCGATCCAGATAGAACTGGTACGAACTATGTAAGGCATGCTAACGACTTATATTTTTTCAACTTCAGTGTTCCAGTTTCAATTTTGGATGTTATCTCAATGTGGAATAGCTTCAAGTGGGTTTTGGAAGCGCTCGCTATACGTTCGATAGTTTTCGAAGTATAATTGCTTGCAAGAATTGAAGTTTTTTTTTTTCTATTTATATGTGAACAAACTACTTTTGTCCTCTGGGTTAGATAGGATCTTAGACGAAGGTCGTGTGTTCGAGCCTAGGCAAGCATAGTTGTGTGTACATGAGCATATGTATAATGTTTTGTGAATGAAATCATCGTAAGGAACATGTGAAATTTTGCTACGTGGAGCCACGTGTACTCATACTAGAGCAGCGGTATGAAATAAGCTTTTAACTTTTAACGTGTTTATATACCTAAACCACAAGTACTTGCATAGTTTCTATTTAGCATTGATCATTTCGATTGCACATTTTATTTTATTTTATTTATTACATCTATTTCGTCTTAATGTCAATCTTATTTATTTAACAATACTACTATTACTATTGCAACCGTTTAGTAGGACTTGTTCAACGGTTAGTTAATAATATGTTTAATTAGTTGTATTTTTTTTTTCTCTTGTTTTAAACTCAATTAATATGTACCTGTTTCTTTTGTTATATATATATATAGTTATAGCTCTAAATAAGCACAGATGGGCATTAATGTCAAACCTCTGTGGTTTTTATAATGCTCTTATTTTGTTTAATTGTTAGTCTATGTATTTGGATAATAATAAATAAATAAAAAATAAAATAAATAAACTATCTCCTTGAGTGAAACGTTGTAATATAGTGTGTTTTTTTGTTAATACGTAAATATTAAATAAATTTTAAATGATTTTTGTTCCTTAACAGCAGTATTTTTTTGTTACACAATACACACTCATAAAATTATGTTAAGCCGTTTCTACGATTAGCGTGCACAAACGCACAGACAAACAGATAAACAGACAAAAATTCTAAAAAAACATTGTTTTGGGTTCTATGATGTTTATAAAGACCCCCGATAATAGTTTTATTCAGATATCTTTCATGTACAGACAGCGACCAGTTACCGATTTATTATATGTATAGATATTTACTTTATTTTAATGAAAATAATAATAAAACTAAGTAAATTACGAACTCTAGAGACACATAATTTACAATATCGCCGTGAACCTATTTCGAGGTAAAGACAAATTGTTCAAACGAAGATATACTTTAGTACTCAGAAATATAAACTAAATTTGTTTGAACAGATTTTCGCGTGAATCTTTCTGTGAAGGTATGCTTAAGATCTTAATTCTATACTATCGTCTCGGTATTTGTATAGAAATGTATGTCTTATTTAATAGGATAGAGTACTATCTCCATGTAGGGAATAACGAAAACGAAATACGAAACTTAGGAGAATTTACGGTACTTTTTACAAATTCTAATGAAATTAGAATATTTTTATTTATTATTTAAAATAGGTAGAAAGTTGCAAAGATTTAATGTTCCTTGTGCCTGTAGTGACAATGGCTCACTCACCCTTTAACTGCACTCTGCGCTGAACGCAACAATATTAAGTATTGCTGTTTGGTGATAGAATTTGCGATAAATCCTGTCGTGTCGGATTGCCATCCCGTCGGGTTATAAGAGTTAGGGAATAGAGAGTGCATCTGTGTTTGCGCACACACTTATTGCACTATAATATGTCCCGCGTAGTTGGCTAATCTCCATTGAGATTGGGCGCCATGGCCAAGTATGCAAAGGCGGCCTTATCACTAACAGTGATCTCTTCCAGGCCGACCTCTATAATAAAAACATATTTTGTTGTTAGCCAGGAGAATTTATAGGGAGTAGTGTGCGAATAATTTATACAAAAAAAAAAATTGAATATTTATAGACTAAATAAAATATGTAACATAACGACGTACATACCTATACACTCATACATACATACATAATATTCAATGGGACTGACAACGAACAATAAAATCCAAGATCAGATATACATATTTCTTATAGTAGTAACTTCTATGGTCCCAAAATTCCTCGAATAAGATTAAACGCCGTTTTCCAAAGATTTATGTCTGGATTTACGACGCGTACACTATTAGGTGGCTTCGAATTCTCACCAATCCTTTCATTGAAAACAGCCCCGGGCTATGAAATTTAGTGCTAATTATCCGCTTGGATAACTTATAAATATGTACTTGGAATGGTGATATTTTAATTAGTATTTGGATAAATTAGTGTGTGTAAGATAATTACATGCTTTTGTTTAACCTGCAATGTTTTTAGTTCAAGGTAAATTCTTGCGAGCTGAATTAGAACAACTTCCTCTTATCCTACGGAGTTAAAGTTTCACATGTCGAATCAGTTCATGACAATGTATTTTTATGTCAAATGTGACCTAATTTGGTGTGTGTGTGTGTGAAGGATATGCACACAGATGCACTCTCTATTCCCTAACTCTTATAACCAAATCCGACACGGCTGGAAATAGTTCAGGCGAATGACAAGGCTTAACGTGCTTTCCGAGGCATGGGAGTGTACACACTTCCAACTTCCAGACTCCAGGCTGCTACTGAGAATTTTCGACAGAAAATCTCAATAACATTTTATTGGCCCGACCTGGGATTTGAACCCAGGACCACCGTGTTCACGGCCTTACATGTAGACACTGGACCAACGAGGCAGTCAAATATATTATAATATGTAATCCTTGATCTTTGTGTTTGCTATGTATTTGTAAATTATGTGCAATAAAGAATAAATAAATTATTAATTAGACGTTAAGTGTTATATAATATAGTAAACTTAGGTTTATATGTCTGTATATTCCTAAGATCCTATCATTTACCGGATATTACTTATTAACTAGTAAAAGTCTGGTAATATTCGCTCGTCACATATTCTACCTCTAAAGAGCAATATTTAGTATTTTTGTGGTCTAGTAACTACACTAACACTGTTGTGGTCTAATAACACTAAAAAAACTCATCTCACTCATTACTTAAGCCGGAATTGACGTAATCGTATCCCATTGATGGCCGTCTCAGTTTAATTTATTCGATTATACTTAAACTATTTCAGCAAATGTTCAAAATAGTCGGAGTAATTATCGCTTCGCAGGCAATTTAGCTAGTATCGGCAAATTTCACCAACATTAGTAGAGTGGGATTTCGCTTTGCTAGGAAAATTTGATTCGTACGGTTCTGTGGGTAATCGAAATTATTGACGCTAATTATATTATCAATGAACAAGAGATACCACTCACCACAATATTATTTTTATTGTTTCTGTATACATTGTACGTATTAAGTGAACACAACAAATGGAACAAAACCCTTTAAAGAATGTATTCTGATATGTATCGAATTAGAATTGAACAATAAACGACTTCAAAATACATTTTTATTCCAAGCCCCGCTGTACCAAAGCATTGAATTATCCAATTACTGGTTGCATTCGCAATACAAATTGAAGTGTCCAGCGGTTTCGTAATGACATCGAGATTTAGGATAAAGTACCTAACGGACTTCACGTCTGAATTTCAGAATGTTCTAGAGAAGCGTTTAGTATAGTTCATATGTGTTTAGTGGATGAAAAATACAACTACAAATAAGTATTTGTAAAAGTAGCAGTTAAATGGCCCATTGTTGGGAACGGTCCACTATCTTCTCAAGAAGAATTTGGAGATTATTCCACTAACAAACAGTTAGTGTTCACATATGGCAGAATTTCATCCCAACATGCAGATATTTTTATATAATAGGTAGGCGGATGAGCATATGGGCTGTCTGATGGTAAGTGGTCACCAACGCCCTTAGACATTGTATGAAATGTTAATCATAGCTTATATTGCCAATGCGCCTCCAATCTTGGGAACTAAGATGTTATGTCCCTTGCCTATAATTACACTAGCTCACTCGCCCTTCAAACAGGAACACAACAATACCAACTACTGCTGTTTTGCGGTAGAATATCCGACGAGTGGGTGGTACCTATCCAGACGGGATTAGACAAAGTCCTACCACCAGTAAACTCAGCAGGTTTTCTTTAATGTTTATTATCAAGCACGAGATGAATAAAACACAATTTTAATTACAAATAAAAATACGCTTAGGAACAGTATCACTGCTTCAGATTTGAAGCTGTGACCTTTAATATAAGATCAAATTATTATAGTCACTGAACAATTCCACCACAGCGTAAATAATTTAAAAAAAATACATGTCACGAATAAAGATGAAACTATTATCTGAATGAATTCTATAGACCATTCAAACCCATTTCCATTGAAAAACGTTGACAAAACAATTTTTCAAATACACCAATGCAGTAGAAATCTGTCCGGCCATTACAGATATCTCGAAGCACAAACGGACGGCACAATTAGGCTTGTTAATGGACTCATGGTCCGCTATTGGAGGCAGAATCGGGTAATGTCGCATTGCAACACAAGCATACATACGGAACCAACTCTCGTGATATATTTGATATAGATTTTGTACTGAAGAAACATTTTTATAAGAAATATTTAGTATACAATTTTCGTTAATCTATAAAAGTTTAGGGGGCGACTGTTAAGCAATGTGTTTTTTTCTTTCGAACGTCAAATTAATGATGATGAAAAGAGATAAATGAGTTTTTAACTAAATACTCGATAAATAATGTTTATATATTTTAAAATCAATATGAAGCTGCGAAGCACCACTGAATTTTCATGTGCTTAATTTGTGTTTATAATTCATCTTGTGCTTGGTGGTAAAGGAAAACATTGTGAGGGAACCTGCATGTGTCTTGTTTCACTGAAATTCTGCCACATGTGTATTCCACCAGTTCGCATTGGAGCAGCGTGGGGGAATAAGCACCAAACTTCTCTTCAAAAAAATAAAGAGAGGGGGCAGCAGCAGGGATTCCCAGCAGTGGGAATTTAACAGGCTGTTACTGCACTTTACTGTAAATCCTATATTTAGTAAATTATCCCTGAAGTATAAGAATATACATATTAGATACGATATGTGTGAAATATTAGTCTGTAAAAAGTTTTTAAAGACCAAACGGCCTGTGAACGGCAAAGACAAAGCCTGTCTTGTCAATAAACACAGTCTAACAATTTTACTTTTGCGAAATTGGTCACGAAAAATCCTGCTGTTATTGATAACAAAATCAATTATAAAGTAAAAAGCACATATAAATTCATGTTGTAAATCGTAATAACGGAAATTGAACTCAAATTATATTTGTTTTAGGCTTAAGATACTTTGTAATATTGTAATAACTTGAGATATTCTTTAAACATATATATGAATAATTAATAGAAATAGATGACTTGACTTTACTTTTGGAGAGGATATCAAAGTACATCGCTTTAATATCTTACTGAAAGTGCTTCACGTCTTCTTTCGAGGTCAAGATTGGGAGATTATTCCACCACGCTGTTCTAAAGCCGGTATGTATGCTTCAAATACAAATGCTTCCTTTTCTTTACTGTTGTGCGCGAGATGAATTTTAAACATAAATGAAGTACGTCAATACTAATAATTAGCACAATCCAAATCAAATCATTTTTATTCAAGTAGGTTAATAAGGGCACTTTCGAATCGTAATTCTACAGATTTTCTATTAACTCAATAAGTTAATAGAAAATCTACCACAATAAAATCAAAGGTGGTAATATTGTTGATAAATACTTGTTCTAACTACTGAGCCATCTAGACTCCAGGAGGTATATAGTGAATTTTAGAACCAGAATAACAAAAACTTTATTCTGGACAAAACTTTTTTTTTTAAAGTCATAGAAAGTTGGACTGGCATATGGGCCACCTGATGGTAAGTGGTCACCATAGCCCATAGACAGTGGCATTGTACATGTCTTTAAAAAAACATTGGGAACTAAGATGTTATGTCCCTTGTGCCTGTAATTACACTGGCTCATTCACCCTTCAAAACGGAGCACAACAATACCAAGTACTGCTGTTTTGTGGTAGAATATTTGATGAGTGGGGTACCTACCCAGACGAGCTTGCACAAAGCTCTACCACTGAGTGAACTAAAAAATAATCAATCTACTTAAGATACAAACGGGTTAAACACGTAACCTCACTTCGTTACGTAGTCGGATAAATGGCTACATGACTGAACATAGCAAAACGAAATAGGTATCATAGCCACTAATTGTTATTACTCAAACATTTTACTAAAGTTAACTGTTGTTACGCCTGTTTCCTTAACAGTTACAGCCCAAGTTAGTTTTAACTGCATTTCACACTAATTAGCTTAGTTGTAATGATTATTTTACTCGGGTATAGTAATCGTCGTTGTTAGTTCGTTTTGAGTTTTGATATTATATACGTTTAATGGTAAAAAGCAAACAGAATAAAATGTCTCACTGCTGGGCTAAAGAATCAGCTTAATGGAACTCGCTCAATACGGGTTGAGAATACAAGAATACGAGAATAGTAGATTTTAATCCGACACATTTGAGTTTCATCACGATGTTTTCCTTCACCACCAAGCATGAGATGAAATAAGATACGAGAAGAAATAAACACAAATGAAGCACATGTAAAGTCGTTGGTGATTTCGAGGATAAAAACCCTTAATCTTCGATTAATATTCACCATGTTTAATCACCGTGTTTAACTAGCTATCGGGCATTCTCAGCTGTTATGAGAATTTGCTTATTTGACATTTGTATGTTTTTAAGCTCTAAATTTTGACAGATCAAAATATCTTGACACTTTAGTTATGTGACGTAAAGATTTTTTTTTTCCGGCCTTTGAGGAAAGCTCCTCAGATCACTCCCCGTGATATATGCGATAGAGGATGCAGAGTGACCCAACATCTCTACGGAAATCCAAAGGATCAAGCCAGTCGGTAATAGCTTGATCGTCGACAATTCGAACTGCTCTACGCTGAATGCGGTCAAAAGGAAGAAGCTGGTACTGGGAAGCTCCTGCCCAGAGGTGAGAGCAGTTCTCCATGTGGGGCCGAATTTGCGCCTTGTAAAGATTTAGGCGATGGGCCGACGTGAAATACTGTCTCGCCTTGTTGAGCACTCCAAGCTTTTTGGAAGCCTATTTGGCTTTAACTTCCAGTTGACCGCGGAACTGAACAACGTTCGAAATCTCGACGCCAAGTATCCCGATACTGGCTGTGGCAGTGAGGGGAGTATTCTCGAAATGACAAAAGGAGACTTTTTTGCGGTTAACGCGCAAACTTGAGTCTTATTGGGGTTTAATTGGTCCAAGTTTAGTCGACCCCAGTCCGAGACTTTGGTTAGCAAGGTCTCGACTTCAGACACAACTTTGTTCCGACACTCGTCGACGTGTTCCCGAGAAATATTAGCACGGCCGGTGTAAAGGGCGTAAGTATTATTTAATTATTGTCACTCTTAATTTATGAACTATTTCAATTTATTCTATAACTTTGAAAAAAATATTAATACTGATATGAGTCCGCTGACAGGGGACCACCTCTGTACTATTTGTTATTGACAAAATTGTCACTCGATAACAATCGAATCAAAGCGTAATAAATGCGGCTTATCCGTTTTCCTAATCTTAAAAATTATGGACTATAGGTATAAAAGTTTACTATTAATTTTGGCTTTGAGGTAAAGAGTCAAGAATATGTTAAGATAATATCGGTTCGATTCCGATTCGCATAAATATAGAATAGTCAAAATTGGATTGGAATTGAATCGGGAACATATCGTGATCCTTATACATTAGTAGAATTAGCCCCTGTTTGGATAAAGTTGGCAATATTTCACACAACCGTGCCTTGGAAAGCACGTAAACCCCTTGATTTTGTGCCTGAATTATTTCTGTTCGTGCCGGAATCGCATCGAATTATGAGTAAGGGAATAGAGAGTTCACTTGTGTTTTTGTACACACTTGTCCACTAAAATAACTCCAATTGACAAGTCTCTCTTGAGAGTTATTGTCGAGCAAGACTTTTCAATTGACCATTGAAGATCCTCTCATAAAATACACACATAACAATACTCCCACTAAATGTTTTTTTCTTTAATATCTGTAAATATGTTAATACATCCGTTGATTGAATTTAGTCACCACCGTTAGACAGACTTGACACTGATAGAGATATTATCCATCCCCTACATCGTCAATGCGCCTTCAACCTTGGGAACTAGGATTTATCTTTTCGTTAGATTGGCTCACCCACCCTTCAAACTGGAACACAAAAATACTAAATATTGTTGTTTTGCGGTAGAAAATGTTATGACTGATATCTACACGGGCGGGAACTCTATCACCAAGAAGTCAAGTAAATTATTATATTAAATATGTTTTATAGTGACAATTGTGTAGTCGGAGTAACAAGAATTGGTACAAAGTGCGGACACTAATCCTCATAACTCGAAGGACTTAAATTATATAAATTTAAATTCCACGTAGCTTTATAGCGTGGCACAAGTTAAAAGGAAATCCAGACCACTATAATATATAATTGAATATATTTAAAACAGTTTGTTACTATAAGTATTTTTGCGCGAAATCTTATCGGACGCCAATTAATAATTAATTGATCGTGTGAAAGTAAAACATATATCTTAAAGAGTAAAATCATACGTATTAAAAAGAGACGAATATATATT
Organism: Nymphalis polychloros; assembly: GCA_905220585.2. NCBI lineage: Eukaryota > Metazoa > Arthropoda > Insecta > Lepidoptera > Nymphalidae > Nymphalis > Nymphalis polychloros. The sequence continues at coordinate 8,249,242 of HG992267.1, forward strand.
TCGTAATGCTGCCTTTCAAATAATCCACTTTATCTTGTAAGATACACTTTATGAGTGATCGTTAGGCTTCTAACTTGTGGCACACAACTTACGTGACCAGTTCGCCGTCACGTAGCGACATTATTAGCAAGTTAGTTAATCAAGTTACTAGTGTCGTAGCTACTGGCCGGACAAATACTAGATTCTGGTTAATGTCGTCGTAATACATGAACTGTGCCCGTGACTTTATTTGTTAAATTTAGAAATTGTGGTGCACTTTTTGGGCTTAGAAGGGATAACTATAAAGTGATCATGATGGTTTTTATACGAAGAATATATCTCGCGGAGGAAGTTCGTTATTCGTTGATTTCCATATAGAATATATAATAATTTAATTATTGGAACGAAGTTCGAGCCACGTAGGCTTACAGTAGAATGAAATGGCAGTGGCTCAAGGTCACGACATATAACAAAATGGCGTTCATACTGTGCCTATCAAATGCTACAAAATGCGATGACTGAATGATTGATGAATTTAGAAGGTCGGTATAAAAGAGGTTGAGGTGCTTTTTGGTGTGACAATACAGTAATATAGTCAATTAAAATCTACATTTTAACCACGGTTTATATTTAATTATCTATCTGACATGATTGTCGAAAAAGAGTTAGAGAGTTTCTTGTCGGTTCTTCCGGTAGAGTCCTTTAATCTTGTAAAATGACGACGCTAAAGTACTCGCAAGAACCTTCTCGAACAATATTTTAATTTGATTCGATTAGGTACCTCGTGGGCTTTCGTGTAAAATCATCTATTATTTACACTTTTACCGCTTAATACCAGAGCTTGTCTGTTAGAGATCGCGTTAAGACTGCCTGTACGATAAAACATTTTAATGTGAAACATTTATTGGTGAACCTTGGAGGTAAGACTGATTGACATAACAGAAACCAGCATGGCGCTCTATCATGACGTCATGTTGTCTTTACGCCACAGATTTTTAATTCTGCATCTGTGTGAGTGTGCGTGATGCATATATATACCTTATTATAAAAATAATAGGAGCGATATTTCTGTAACCAAACTCATTATAAATATATTTTTTTAAATCATAAATTCTTTCAATAAGGACAAAATTTCAATATTTCACACGTACTCGTAACCACAACATTTTCTTTTGTATCAAGTTTTTATAATATGGTCTTTAAGTCTACTAATCTAGCTTTTATACTTTGAAAAACAAAAGAAAGCAAAACTAAATAGCCCCCAGAAGCTATTAGCTTCTTATTATATATTCTTTGTGATTAAATACACATACGTGTAGCAAAGAAATAAACTACATTCTAATTGGAGGTACATCAGCGACATAATATGCTTAAAAATACTGGGCCAATTCTACTAACAAATTGCCACTTTATCGCAATCGAATCGAAGCGTGATCGTTGCCGTTTATCCGTTCTTTAATTTAATTATCGACTTTTGTCATAAAAGTTAATAATCAAATTTGTTTTTGACATAACGATATATGTTAACATCATGTCGGTTCGATTTCGATCCGAATAAATAAAGAATAGTCAAAGTTGGATCGGAATCGAATCGGGAACGTATCGTAATCGTTATAGTTTAGTAGAATTCGACTCCTGGCTGTCTTGTTGGTCTAGTGGCTAGATATAATGTCGTAGATCTTAGGTTCAAATAACGCTCCCGTTTACACTGTGTACATTCTCGTGCTTTGGTAAGCACATAAAGCCATTGTTCCTGCACCAGTATGTCGAGTCGGATTGCCATTCCATATTAATTATATCTTTAATTAAAATAAAAATTAACGCACATAAAAACAAAATATAACAACTTTAAAAGTATCGATGTTAAGCCGTGGCACAACGTCAATTATATTACAAACCCCTTTACAGAGCCCTAGTCTATAATTACTCGTACAGACGGTGGAGTGGACGAAACCCGTGTAAATATTTTAAAAGCATTAGGCAAGTCGATAAAACCGTAATACGGTATAAGAATAACTCTACTACTTTTTTTTAAAACATGTTTTATTGGATTTGTTTAATGGTTGAAAAAGTTTTTATTTTTATGGATGTGTTACTAGTTTCTGTCCGTGGATTTTGCCGCATATTTCCTTTGCTGTACCCTTGGAACGCATAAAATTTCATGATTTTCAATTCCGTAGTTATGACTGAAAGTGTATCAATGGTACATGTACATTTATAGTCATGGTTTCATGGTTTGCGTTAAACGTTATTACTTCCACCTCATGGGACATTTTTTAATAAATATACTATTTAACTTCAAACTTTTTTTATTAGATTATTATTATTATTGAATTTATTGTGTAAGTGAATACATACTTTTCTAAATATTAAGTCACTTAAGAAAACGCACCAGCTAATGATTATGTATATAAATAATTACATGATTTAACTTCACTACCTACACTTGCTCTGGTTCTTTAAGATACAAACTCTATACATACTGCAAGTTCCAACTTTCAAAAGTCATTATTATAAGCCATATGTAAAGCTACGAGTGCTACGAATCCGTAGACGTGCTACAAAATAGCTACGAGCTCAACGACAAAGTTCGTATGTGCAAATATGAAAACTGCCAACAATAAAGTTTGTTTTCAAAACAACGAAATTATTGTATTATTTTGTTTATAAAAGCGATAATGAGAAACATATATTCATACTGACACTCGGAACTTATTTTATCCGTACGAACAATGTTTCGACATCCGTAGGGTGATTTTATGTAGAGGTACAAAATCTCGTGCAATGCTTTTATATTATTGTTTTAGAAAACAAAATTAAATTAACTATTACAATCATTATTTTTTCAAGTACTCTTATCATCACTTTTAAATTTTACATGATTATAAAAAAAAAATAAAAAACGTCACCGAGCTTGAGAGGAATTATAAACCCAATTTTCGGTATTATTATTAATTCATATTAAAAGAACAATATCATTTATTTAAAGTACACAACGATTTATAAAATAAGCAATTTATATAAAGTTTCCAGTAAATTGCAAACATGAGAGAACAAGTTAATTCCACCAGTTGGCAGTACATTGACAATATATGACTTTATGCTCTTAACTTTGTGAATATTTATGGAAAAGATCACTCGACAATTATTTAGTTACCATCAGGAACAGATTTGCTAATTATGATTCAGATATTATATTCAACGAGATTATTATAACTTGGTTTAATTAAGGCTCGCTTTAATAAAGGTTAGTGGTTAGAACTTATAAATTTTAATCGAAGATAGCTGGCTTAAACCAGTTCAAACCAATAACGAGAAACCGCAATCAAAGTGGCAAAACGTAATAATTAAAAATGTTTTGTATAATTAAAAATTAAAGTTGAACTCAGAAGCTTCTGAAGGTTATAAAACTCGGATGTATGAAACCAGGAGAAGGCTAATGGTCCACATTTAAAGATATGATTTTATAAATTATGACGTGATAATTAATGATAATTGGTTACTAAATAATAACACGAAACGATATAAACCGTAACTTAATAAAGAAAGTGATAAAAATAAAATAACAACCAACCGTAAAATACATAAATATTTTTCCGGTAAATACCGTCTATTTAATCCTGGCATTTGATAACAAGTATAAATAACTAATGGCAATCACACGTAATAGACACGCCATTTGGATCTCATTCCACATTCTATTAGTTTTACAACGAACGCCTGTTTATGTTTGCGTGTGAAATAGCTCTTAACACTTTAATATAATGTTCATTTTCGCGTAACACGAAGCTATTTACACATACTGCATGACATTTAGAATTAGGGTTGTCGAATACCGTGTTATAATTTCCGGGAATTTATAGACTGCTTATTAAATTTGTTTTGATTTCAAATATATTTTTGTTGCGTGACATATTCAGGCGCGATTAGATAAAATTTAAATGCTTTTTAATATACAAAAGTTTCTTCTGACACACGCTTGAATTTTTTTTTTAGAGAGCTTGTCTTATGTTTATATTTTAATTTTAATCAATATATTGATAGTGGTTACAGTATTTTTGTATCAATTGTGTGTGACCTTTTTTTTAGCATTTTGCCATCCCCTGCTGGATGAAAGCCTCCCCCATAGAACGCCAACCATCCTGATCTTGTCATTCATCCCGTACCTGCCGCCTTTTTTAAATCGTCAGTCCACCTCGCTACAGGGCGTCCTACACTACGTTTGCCTAAGCGTGGTCTTCATTCTACCACATTTCGGCTCCATCGACCATCAAGGCGCCTGGAGACATGACCAGCCCACTTCCATTTCAGCGAGCTAATTCTACACGCGATGTCGGTGACTTTAGTTCACTGGCGAATATCCTCATTTCGGATTCTATCTGCCAGAGAAACCCCAAGCATCATGCGTTCCATTGCTCGCTGAGTTAATTTGTGGAACACAAATTTAAAGTCACGATTAATTATGTATATACTAAATATAAAATGTCTTACATTTTCCTTTTTTTTATTGGTGGACTCTTTGTCGTCCATATTATTTCATGACTGTGCAGTAGAAGCACCAAATGTTTGAGTCAATGCCCTCTACGGGAAATTATCTATAATTCCGGATATTTTCTCGAATGTACAACCCTATAACAATGATCGATGTTCAACGTAAATTATTCAAGGCATTAACCGCTTTATTGTTCAAGTAATACCGCTAGTATTTGTGTACCCATATTTGATTGACATAACCGGTGTTCTTGGTATACGGTTATTAACTGGCCGGTAAACATGACGTATGAACTATTTCGTGTGTTCAAATGTGAGAATTACTAAGAACTGTTGCACAAATAAGTGTGGCATTTTTGGGTGGTATCGAGTTCATAGCTTAGATCTTTTCATCAAGATTGGCATAAGATTGGCACACAAAGTAATGACAGTGGGTTTTTCAGTAACAGAGGACAAACGAGCTGGAGGCTCACCAGATGGAAAGTGACTACCACCGCCCATGGACTGCACCACCCGAGGGCTTGCGCGTTATTTGACAGCTAAGTTGTGTAAGTTATATACGAATATAACTTACACGGTTATCAAATCGATACTGATAATGCGTTGAACGTTATATTATAAATTTGCTTAAGAATTCCATTTCTTTTATATGCTTTGATTTTGGCTGTCTCTCTAAAATCCTAAAACAACATTCTGCCCAGCAGTCGGAAATTTTCGCACTACTATCTTTCTTATTAAGAATAATAATCATTTTAATTATTGCAATTTATCCCAACACACGAATTCATTTAACACCGTATTTAAATAAATGAAATGTATGGCCATGGCTATAAGGAAACGTCACCAAATTTTGACCACTTATTATTAAAGCATTCCAGTAAGTCTTTCTGATATTTTTTGAGCTAATTTCGCTAATTTCTGAGTTGAATTAAATTACTTCCATTTTGGCGAGCTGCCAAATAACATGATAAATCTACCTTAAGTACTGAAGCCGGACATTGTCTGTAAGAATTTTGCGAAAAAGTTCTATAAAGTCAATTAAATTGCAATAACGATCAGAATTATGTCACATTAATTATTTATAAACGCAGGACGCATAGGACACAGACAGATAGGCGACATAATATATAAACAAAAAATAAAATACTTTACATATTTTGGAAAGTAAAATTAAAATAAAACATTTTATAATAATATGCTCTCTGTTTTATACATATATCTGGCAGACTCAGCTGGCTACCGCTATATGGTCATCTCTCAAGGATCGCACTATATATAATATATTCCTTTACAACGAACGAATGTTTTCTCTCTGAGGTGAGCGCACAGCTGTCAACTTCGCTGCACTGTTAATAAAGCCGCGAAATAAACTATGGATCTACTAGCTTGATGAACTCATCGATCCAGGTGAACTTGTGGTCTAGTTTAACGTCGCGATGGATTGATTGATAGATTTATAGTCACTATATTATACGATAAACTTAACTTAAATAAAATTAAGGTATCAGTTACTAAGGAAAATATCTACAGGCAGGATAACATACACCATAATCATACATCAAATTATCTATTTACACCTTTGTTTTATAGAGTTAAAAATAAAAGTTGATAGAAAAAAATATTAAGCGTCTTTTTAAAAAGAGAAGTATTTAGTATTCTATTTGAATTTGTCATCAGCACCAAAATTATTTTCACGTTCAGCTCAACCGTTTGGATGGATTTGGCTCAAAATTCGTTTCAATATTTAATCGATAGATACAAACATAGCTAAATAAAAGCTTTTAGAAGTATGATGAATCATCCCCATCCCACCTTTGAAATATATTCGTTCGTGATTAATATAGTCTAGTGTTTTTACGTAATCGCCAATCGATAAGAAAATCAATTTTGTAACAAATAAAGTTTTGTAATAAACAACACCACAAAACAATTACTAAGTACTTTACACACAGGTCAGAAAATACAAGTTCATTTTATTAATATTTATGAATTTGAAAATGTTTTATATTTTATTCTAGAAATTTGCTTTACTACATAATTAGCTGTTTTTGGAACGAGATAATTAAGGTCGATTTTAAAATATAAGCATTTAATTTTCAGCTTAAAAGTAAATATTAACATAATTTATCAAATAATTTCCAGAAAGATAAATTTATTAAAAGCTGAATATTACGATTCAAGCCACATGATAATTTAGTACACTTACTTTGTATTATAAAAGCGCCGCCCACGGCTAAAACATTAATGACAAAACGTGAGGTAAGATGTGATAGGTAAAAATGTACGCTCATAACATGTTGGACTACGGGCTTAATATAAAGATAACATTGTTTAAACTGTTTAATGTTTCAAGTACATATTTACTCATACATATCACTCAGCCTTTGTGTATAATTTAGGTATTTAAGGTAAGTACACAGAATGACAAAAGCCTCCTCGCGGTTGAGAAGATTTGTAGCGTATTCCACGATTGTTCTAGAACGGGTTTTTGAAAATATATGGTGAATTTGAGCTCTAAAATGAATTAGCTGATTTGGCTATGTGGATATAACATGTGGATCTTAGACATAAATTGAGGGTACAATTCTTATTTTTATTTATAATTGATCTAATGCTAGTCGGTAGGAGAAAATATTTATTCAGTGATATAGGAGTATACAAATAAATGGTTTTTTTTTAAACTTCGACATTCACAATGTAATTTATGGCTTGAATATGACGTGTAGTAGAGGCAAATGGGGGAATTGGGAACACTTAACTTCAAACTAATATATTAAAAACGCGATATTATATATTTTTTTTTTTTTTACAGAGGCATCTTTAGTTTAATAAATTACGATATGTCTTATATAATGAACATATTTATATTATGGCTTCAAAGATTAAAGTTGTCATTAAAATAGTATTTATTCTGACAATTAAATTTAATGTCAGTAGGTATTAATATTAAGCAATTGATGTTATAATATGTGATGATGTGACCGATGCTAGCCACACTGGTCACTTTCAACCGAGATTAGCCAAGTATCAAACGATTTACGTAGCAGCCTGTAGATAGAGTATTTACTGTACAATGAGTCAACTTAATTCAAGCTTTCTGTATTTAGCGCCTGATTAAAATATACAGCAACGTGTTTGTAAAATATTTTTGCTAATGATTTCAGTACAGGTGCGTTGTATTAATTTCAAGTTTGGTCACTTTGAAATATTTCATAGTGTTAATATTTGAATATACACAATCAAATTAAATCATTTATTTAATAAATTATGACTTACCTGTCCATCATATCTCCTTCAGGTCGATTGATCGCTGCGTCTTTAGAGGCCGAATACACGTAGACCCTTGTGTCAGCTTTATACCATTTTATACTGTGCATCTCCCCACACGACTTGCCATCTATACGGCATCTTAAGCGAGCGGTATTCCCTGCCAGTGCTGATGCATGATCTGTGAACAAAGATTACAAGTTAATACTAGTTACGAGAAACCTTATCCTCTAAAAATGAGAAGAGACCTTAGCGCAGCAGTGGAACATTCACAGGCTGTTACTGTACTAGTTATGATATTTAAATTAGAATCAGCTGTTCCACATGCTTTTCGTGAGACAGTAGTGTCAAAACTTTGAGATGAGCTGCTTAGAATTTCTTGACAGACAAGCCAATTAATTTTTATTGGTCTCAGGACCTCAGAGTCCTATAAGCGGCTTTATAAGCTAATGACTATCAGCGAGGCAATTATTATATTTATATAAGTTATGATTAACAAATGAGGACAAAACATGTCAGCTTGGTCATAACACACGGTATTATTTTATTATTATTTAAACGATTGATTCTGCTTATTTTTATTGTAAACAAAATTAAAGCTCATATTAAAAAAGTCATATTATTTCGTAAAATATTAAAGAACTTGAAGTTGGTATTGATTTTGTTACAGTACCAAGTATGAATTTCTTAATTTATGATTATTACATAAATATATGATTGAAGAAAATGGTGGTTCAAAACTGAATAAATTAAATCAAGATAATAAAGATTTAAAAAAAAAATTAATTACTTATACTATATATTTATTTTTGTACCCATTATGTTAATAAGAATATTTAATATGAAAAATATTTGTTACAGAAAAAAGATTAACTCCGATTTTTCAGCCACCTTCGAGTGCAATATGTTTTTGTAATTACATTTGTGAAAGAACAGTCAACATAATACATTATTATTATTATTTTGACACTGGACATATACATATAAGTATATAATACATATTATAATATAAAAATCCTATTGCCAAAACAAACAACGAAAAAGATACAATCTCAAACGAGTTAGTCGTTAAAAATGACTCAAAATAAAGTCGTAAAACTAATAAATGATACTAAATTACTTATCAGTCCTGCGAAATAACTGGAAATAACCGGAAATAACTGGAAATCTATTGAAAAACAACGTTATTTAAAACAAACGCGTCCAACGGCGACCCAAAACGAATAATCCCGGGATTCCCGCCGATCCCGGAATGTCACATTCAATTAAATAGTGGATCGGAGTTATTTAAAACATCGGATCCAGCATTTGTACTGGTAACTGCAGAAATGGACGGTATTTGTTTCCTATGGACGCAGTATTGCTTTATCAGAACGAGGTAGGTATTACGTGAATCCGCTATATAACTCGAATGAAACGGAGTGGAGTCATTATGATATTTATGTGTGCGTGTTCGAGTAAGTTTTTATGGATGTATTTAATAGTGGATATTGGCGTTCATTTTGAATTGTTGTATGCATTCGTTTCAATGTATGTTATATTGTTGATGTGTGCAACTGAATTAGCTTTTAAATCAACGGTATTAATAAACTAGGTAATTGTCCCGGCTCGGGTATATAAGAAGGAAAATATGTTTTTGATAGGATTTGCATTAGATTCTTCTTGGGCGTCTACGTCGGGTAAGGAGTAACTATGACAAATTTCAAGTCAATCGGGCGCATAGCTTGGGAGATCTCGTGATGAGTGGTATTTGAGTTTGAATTACATAGTGCGCGTGATTTATTTTGTTAATGTTGACATACAGTAACAGTCTGTGAGTGTCCCACTAATGGGATAAGGCCTCTTCTCCTCTTGTGAGAAGAATATTTTAATACCGTCCACAATTTTTTTTCATAAAGATGAAATCCAATCGAATATTCAAAAATTTAAGACTATTTTTCTGTAACTAAAAAGGTTAACGTAGCCTTACTTACTTGGGGTGCAGGTCAGTCACCTCCACGTGGTGCACCCTGGGCAACGGGGTCGACAAGCATTCCGAGGTCTTCTCGGAGTGCTTGTCGACCACGGCTAACGACTGACACGACGGTGATGCCACGGGGTCGCTACTGGTACTTCTCTGATTAGCAGAGTGGACTGTGCGAGCGGCTTCGTGGCACTTAGGGGAGGTCAATGTCATAGGGTCGCTCCTGGTACTCCTCTGATTAGCAGAGTGGACTGTGCGAGCGGTTCTATGGCATTTAGGGAGGAGTTCTCTCTTCCTCTGAAGAGAGAAATAGAGGAGGATGTGACGGGTTCGGTATGCACTCACACTGCTGCTGGGCAGGCGATGGTAAATTTCTTTACCGTCCCACCGTCCGCAGATCGTAATCTCACTGAGGCGTCGTGGACATGTCTCGCGGCTATATGTGAGATCGAGGGTCTTGCCTTGACCGGCTGGGCTGCGAGGAAGAAAACCTCTATAAAAAATCACCCCAAATCCTAAGTGGCGACGCAGCGCGAGAGGATGCATGGCTGATGGGTAGGTCAGTCGTTACTGCGTTCCTCGTTAGGGAACCGGCCGACACCCGTAACGAGTTACGCTAGGCTTATCCAGGTGCAGGGGGCACCACTTGGACGGACCGATTATTTCCCCCTTACTCGTGGGAACAAATATGAAGAAAGTAAACCAAAAAACAAAACAAACAAAAACGACTAAAGAAGCAGTTGATATGTCCGAAGCGCAGACTGGTATGGAATCAGATGCTAGTTTTCGTACTATGGACACAGTAGGTTCAATAACAACCGATGATCGACTTTTAAAGGCAAAAAAGCGACCGCGGCCGACATCTCACCAACTGTCATCCACTGAGGACGACTGTGGAGAGGACTCTATAGCGAGGATCGGCCAGAAGAGAGTGCTTCGTACTAAGAGGCAGAATATAGGTAAAGATGATGCGGAGAAAGCAATTGAGGAGAAAGCTCGCCTAGCAAATGAGAGCCGTCAAGCTTTAGGTTTGCAGGTGGTGGAGGATGTTAATGATCGAACAGCCGCTTCCCTTAACAAGCAAGTACTCGAGGACGTAGGCATAATTATAAATGTAGCAGCTAAGTCCAAAAACTTAAAAGGGACATTCCAGCGTGCCTTAAAAGAAGCAGCAGCTTCAATTAAAGCTGCAGTAGAAGTCTTACACACCAGATCGTCAACATTAGAGGTGAAAAAACTACAGGAGAAAAATGACCGACTTGAAAGCCAAATAAGTAATCTCCGAGGAGAAGTCGCAGAATTGCGAGAAGAAATTTTACGATCCAGACAGAGTTCCTCTGCTGTCGTTTCTCATCCTCAAGCAATCGGCCAACAAATGGTTGAACGACCAATAAGCGTGCAACTAGAAGAATTTTCACGCTCCCTACTGATGCAAGTTGGGACCATGATTGATGCAAAGATGGAACATTATGAGGACAGACTCTTACCAAGAAAGCGATTACGTCCACCACTAGCTGCAGATCGTACGCAGAATGCGGACGAGATGGGCACACATTCAACTTCGTTGTCAAATAATGTAACTGAGTGCCCTGCGACTAGTGCTGTAGCACACGTCCAACATAGGAAGAGAAAAGCGAAAAAGAAAACCTCTCTTGCCGCTCAAGCTGCTGCAGCATCGAGAATCACCGTGACCCAAGAGCCTTTAGCACCACCTACGGTTTCAGAATCTCGAGACCAAACTTGGGCTACTGTAGCAAAGAGAGGAGCTAAAAAGCAAACACCACCTGTATCGCCGAACACTGAGAGCAGGAAAAAGGTGAAACTTCGTACCCCAAAATCCTCGGCAGTGGTATTAACACTACAACCAGGAGCAGCGGATAGAGGCGTTACATATGCAGCGACTCTTGCAGAGGCAAAAAGCAAGATAGCTTTGACGGAGCTCGGCATAAAATCTCTGCGCTTCCGACAAGCAGCGACAGGTGCCCGTATTCTTGAGGTGCCCGGCGCAGCTAGTGCTGAGCAGGCAGATGCTCTAGCTAAAAAGTTGCGGGAGTCCCTGAAGGAGGAAAATGTCCGTATTACTACACCGACAAAATGTGTAGATATTAGAGTTTCGGGTCTGGATGACTCCGTCTCAATTTCAGAAGTGATCGCAGCAGTTGCCCATTGTGGGCAGTGTCCGGTTGAGTCGATCAGGACTGGCGAAATACGAGTAATGCTAAATGGACTTGGTTCTCTCTGGGTACGTTGCCCTATAAAGGCAGCCAAATCTATAATTAACAGCGGTCGGCTGCTGGTGGGGTGGTCGTCAGCAAAAGTAAGGCTTTTGGAGCCTAGGCAATTCCGATGCTATCGCTGCTTAGAGACGGGACACGTTGGAGCTCAGTGCACGTCTCAGAACGACCGCAGTCATCAGTGCTATCGTTGCGGTGAGTCAGGACATAAAGCGGCCCTTTGTACAGCTGAACCTCACTGTACACTATGTCAAGCTGCAGGCAAGCCTACGGAGCACATACTGGGGAGCAAAGCCTGCAATGTGTCTGGTTTCAACAACAAAAGGTCAACCGTTGTTGCGAAGGCCACGACGCCTGCACAGACAACCCTTAAAGCCAGTGCTGTCGTTGCTATGGAGGAAGACAATCAGCCGATCCATAATGAATCTTAAGGTTTTACAAGGAAATCTCAATCACTGCGCCCGAGCGCAAGATCTGCTCGTACAGAGTATGGCGGAGTGGTTCATTCAGGTGGCTATCGTTGCGGAACCATATAATGTACCAGAGAGGCTCAATTGGATTGGAGATACGAACAATACTGTAGCCCTGGTCTTGCAAATCTCTAGTGGCCTCAACTTTGATAGGGTATCCAAAGGCTGTGGCTGGATTGCGGCATTTGTAGCTGATGTGATGATAATTGGAACCTACTTCTCGCCTAACAAAGCGTTGGCAGAGTTTGAACAATTTATAAATGAGATCGGTGCCTTACTTGTTCAAACTAATCCCATTTTCGTTATTCTCGCTGGCGATCTTAATGCTAAATCCGTAATGTGGGGATGTCCAAACACTGACGCTCGCGGCGTGCTTCTTGAAGAATGGTTGGCCGAAGTCGGTCTTGTTGTACTTAATAGAGGTAACACCAATACTTGTGTGAGGCAACAAGGCGGTTCAATTGTTGACGTCACGTTCGCCAATACTACCTTAGCGAATCGAATTCAGAACTGGAGGGTTCTTGAAAATGTCGAGACATTGTCGGACCATCGCTACATTCTTTTCGAGGTTACCAGATTCTTGGTTCCAAGCAATTGTGTCAGGAACGGGAACAAACTACGGTGGAGTTTGAAGCGTCTGGACAAGGACCTATTATTCGAAGCCGCGATGATCCAGGCTTGGGTATCTAGCCCACTCGAACAACCAACAAATCTGGAAGAAGAAATAGCTTGGTTGCGCAATGCGATGAAACATATTTGTGACGCCTCGATGCCACGGGTTGGCGTGTCTCCTTATAGACCGCAGGTTTATTGGTGGTCGACAGAAATCGCGGAATTACGAAAGTCATGCGTAACGGCACGACGTGCATATGCTAGACATCGCAGAAGGCGGCGGCGACACCTGACTCGGGACGAAGCTCATGAGGCTCAACTGTATGCAGCCTATAAAGCTGCGAAGATTGCTCTCAAAATTGCCATTCAAGAAGGAAAGAAGACTGCCTATAACGATATGCTAAGTTTACTCAATCGGGATCCATGGGGGCGGCCATACCGAATGGTTAGAAGCAAGCTCCGTACTTGGGCACCACCATTGACTCTCAGTCTTCAGCCGCAAGTCTTGAGAAGTGTTATGGATTCCTTATTTCCAGGCAGAACGGCATACTTGCCTCCATTGATGACGTCGTCCTCAATAGAAGAAAATGGAGTGGAAAATGTGCCGATTGTGACTCAAGAGGAGCTAGAAACTTCTCTATCAAGGCTACGCTGCAAAAACGCTGCCCCTGGACCGGATGGCATTCCCGGCCGAGTATGGCTTAACGTCCTAACGCTCGATATCTTTGCGGAAAAACTTCGTAATATATTTTCATCCTGCTTAGAGCAAGGGCTCTTTCCGATAATGTGGAAGGAGGGCCACCTGGTTCTGCTACGCAAGGAAGGGCGGCCAGTAGATAGCCCATCTGCTTACCGACCAATAGTGCTTCTTGATGAAGTGGGCAAGATATTCGAAAGAATAATAGCGGCTCGTGTCAACAAGCACTTGACCGAAGAGGGACCTCAACTTTCAGAAAAACAGTTCGGTTTTCGAAGAGGACGCTCGACACTGGATGCAATAATGCGGGTCAAGTCCCAAGCTGAGGAGGCAGTCTCTCAGGGTAAAGTAGTTTTGGCGGTATCTCTGGACATCGCCAATGCTTTTAACAGTCTGCCATGGGCTTGTATAAGTGAAGCTCTTAGGTATCACAGAGTACCTTATTATCTCCGCCGTTTGATTGATTCCTACTTGGCAAATCGCGCAGTAACATTCCAAGGACAGGAGGGATGGGCTCGACGGATAATATCATGCGGTGTTCCCCAGGGCTCAGTCCTCGGACCACTTCTGTGGAATATCGGATATGACTGGGTCTTGAGAAGTGACACGCTGCCTGGAGTCGATTTGGTGTGTTATGCAGATGACACATTGGTTACAGCGCAAAGCTGTGACTTTAGAACGGCTGCCATCCTTGCAACCACTGCATTAGCTCAAATAGTGGAGAGAATTAGAAAGCTGGGACTGGAAGTGGCACTTTATAAATCCAAAGCCATCTGTTTTCATGGACCCCGGCGAAAGCCTCCAGTAGGAGCCAGCATTATAGTTGAAGGAGTAAATATCACTATCGAGTCGACTATGCGGTACCTTGGCCTTGTCCTCGATAGCCGATGGAAATTTTCGGATCATTTCCGACAGTTAATTCCTAGGCTGGTGGCCACAGCTGGAGCGCTTGGACGACTTCTCCCGAATTTCTTTGGGCCAAATGCAGGGTGTCGTCGCCTATACACTGGGATAGTGCGTTCAATGGCACTTTATGGGGCTCCCATTTGGGCTAATAACCTTTCAAAGCAGAACAGAACGCTTCTTAAAAGACCACAACGCATTATGGCAATAAGAACCATCAGAGGATACCGTACAATATCCTGTGAAGCTGCATGTGTCCTCGCCGGTTCGCCACCTTGGGATCTGGAGGCAGAAGTACTCGCTGCGGCACATTTTCGACGTTCCGAATGTCGGGAACGTAGTGCAGTCGAGGAAAGAGAATGGAGAGCTACCGAGCAGTCGCTGCTTCTTCGCAAATGGCAAGATAGACTGATGGAGCCAACGGCGGGTCACAATACAATAGAAGCAATACGGCCAATACTGAAGAAATGGATGGAACGACAACGCCCACCGTTGACATTTCGCCTTGTGCAAATGCTCTCCGGGCACGGATGCTTTGGACGATACCTGTGGAAAATTGCTGGGAGGGAACCGACACCAATTTGTCACGCCTGCAAAGCAAATGAGGACACAGCGTTACACACGCTTCAGGAATGTCCAGCATGGGAACAACCGCGGCAAAGGTTGATCGCAGCAGTCGGTAGAGACCTATCGCTGCCAGCCGTAGTGAAGTCCATGGTTGACAGTGAAAAGTCTTGGAAAGCCATGCTCACCTTTTGCGAGGCCGTAATCGCGCAAAAAGAAATAGCAGAAAGGGAGAGGGAGGCCGATGCTCTGGCAGCACCGATAAGGCGTAGGAGAGTAGGGCGCAGTCGGCGTAATAACACCATCTTCCTACCTCCGTGAAAAATACCTTTGGGCATTTAAAAAGGGGGATATGACTGCCCGGAAAGTATAGGGTCCCCCCTAGGAAGAAAGCATGCCAATTTTCAGAAGCATGTAGCAAAATAATAGGAGTTTTTGCCAATGAAGGGTTCGCTAATTGAACAACCGCTGGCGGAGTCGCGGATGAATACGCAAGTGTGCCCGTAACTTCGCCCCTTTGCGGAGCGAAGGCTAATCGTGGTGGTTTTAGTCGGTAAAAGTCCGACATAACCCTCTAACATAACATGGTAGAGAGTATCCATGAGGATTTCCCCACGTTAAAAAAAAAAAAAAAAAAAAAAAAAAAAAAAAAAAAAAAAAAAAAAAAAAAAAAAAGCCTTACTTACTTGTGCAAGCTCGTCTTGGTAGGTACCACCCACTCATCAGATATTTTACCGCAAAACAGCAGTACTTTGTATTGTTGTGTTCCGGTTTGAAGGGTGAGTGAGCCAGTGTAATTACAGGCACAAGGGACATAACATCTTAGTTCCCAAGGTTGGTGGCGCATTGGCAATATAGGTGATGGTTAACATTTCTTACAATGCCATTGTCTATGGGCGTTGGTGACCACTTACCATCAGGTGGCCCATACGCTCGTCCGCCAACCTATACAATAAAAAAAAAAAAAAAAAAAATTCTCTAGCTTTCGGCCGCTGTTGCTTCAATTGTTCTTGCAATGCTGCGTTTTATTCTTTCAAATATCAAATCAATGATACCAGAAAGAGAGAAGTCAATATTTAACTTATCGTACAAACAACCTCTATATGTAAAGCTGTATGAGTAAATATAAGTAAATGTGTTTGAATTGACAGAATAAACAAAATGAAAGTAAACATTTACTAATTTGCCGAGATAAAGTTGTATCAGTAATAGAATTACGTTCAAATAGCTTTTACAAAATCCTATTTAACAGAATAAACAAGAATATTCTCAAGCGACGGAATTAAGTTTTTTTTTTTTAGAAATAACATCCGTGTGTTTATCGTTTGCGAATGGTGTGTGGTCTAATTATAAATGAGTTAGTTATAAATACGAATTTTAATTTGTTTTTGAAGTGATAACTTCTTATGAGCGGGTAAACCGCTTCGTAACGTAACGCGTTACGGTGCCACTATTATCGACGCGGACTGCTTTACCTGAGAGTTACCAACCTAACGCCATCTAGCGTATACAGATAGTATTTATAATAATTTAGCAACTCTCAAGTACTAATTTAAATTATATTTTATATATTATAATTTTTTGTTACGCTTTACGCCTTTACGTATCCGATCACCATTTTGCATACATATTGTCACGTACAGAAAAGTACTCTTACTCTACACGCGTGTGAAACCGCGAACGGAAATTAGTTAAACACAAATTTACACTAGTAATTATATCTATTGTGTACATAGATTTAAGGGTTTTTTTTGGAACGAAATTCTTTTACGCTGCTTACAATAGAGTGAAATGGCAGTGGCCCAAGGTCACGTGAGTAAAGAAATTGCGTTTATACTGTGCCTACCAAATGCTACAAAATGCGATGCGTTCGAATTTAAGAAGCCGATATAAAGGAGGTGGAGGTGCTTTTCGGTGTGACAAAATACAGTAACATAATCAATTAAACACGGTTTGATTCAAAAAAAGTATCGCGCAGAACCTCGTTCCTGACAGGAGTTATAGCATAGGTAGGCGGACGAGCATGTGGGCCATCTGATGGTAAGTGGTCATCAACGCCCATAGACATTGGTATTTTAAGAAATGTTACCCACCGCTTATAATATCAGCCTTGGGAACTAAGACGCTATGTCCCTTGTGCTTGTAATAATACTTGTTTTAATATATATTTATAAGTCATTTATTTTCCTGTAATAATAATAATAATTTCCACTCAAAGAAAGGTTTCAAAGCTTGTTCTAGGAGCTCTTAAGCTGCTGCTCCTAAGTCTGATGATGCACAGATAGCACGTTCCGTCACATGTAGGTTACCTCGTGATGTTTCCCTAAAAATACAGCTGCTTCGTTTGTGTCATCATTGTGTAATTAAGTAAGAATTGAGGAACGTGACATTTCTTGCGATAAATAGAATGATATTCTTAGAATAGAATACGATTTATTGTACAACAAAAGATTTACAGAAACATACAGTTATAAATACAAACAATTTAATTTTATTAATGTATTAAAAGGTGGTCTTGTTGCTGAAACAGCGATCTCTTCCAGACCTTTGGGTGAAGGACATGAGATAAATAAAGCGGTAAGGAGATGTACGGATCAAACTTTACTTTTTACTTAGTTAACTAACAGTAAATAAGTACCCCAATGCTCCAATTGATAAGCTGGTTAAGTACAAATTCCACCATTCTTCAATCCGGGTTGATGCAAACACATAGGAAATTGTCAAACATGACTATTTCACGATGTTTGCCTTCATCGCCAACCATGAGATGGATTACAAGCACAGATGAAAAGTGAAATCTCGGTGCGTATCGGCTCGAAGCCGCTATACCGAAAAATACATATAATAATTTCGAAATTCGAAATAAACATTATGCAAAATGCCTCTTACTAGCGCTTCCATCCATCAATTTGATCACATTAGTCCTAACTTAAGCTTCTTACTTTGAAATATGGATCTAACAAAAATAATCCACAAGAAATTTTATACATATTCTTTATATCATTTCAACGTTTATTTTATCATAATATTATTGAATTTAGAAGTTTGTTTTATTAAAACATAAAACATAATACTCACGGAATTTTTCTATTTGGGTGATTTTATTTCTTTCTATACGAATTTCTTTATTTTCATAAAAAAAAAATTGTAATAGCATATGTAGGCGTACGAGCATATGGGCCACCTTATGGTAAGTGGTCATCTAGGCCCAAAGACATTGGCATTGTAAGAGATGTTAACTAACGCTTACATCGCCAATGCGCCACTAATCTTGGGAACTAAGATGTTATGTCCCTTGTGCCTGTAATTACTCTGGCTCACTCACCATTCAAACCGGAATATCTAATGAGTGGGTGGTACCTACCCAGACGAGCTTGCACAAAGCTCTACCACCAAGTAAAATATGTATGAAAATATTATTTATTCAAGTAAGCAGTTACGTTAAGTTTGAATGGAAATTAACGAACATGTACGCCACGTTATCGTCGATATATTCTTGTATTGTGTAATAAGCCTTAATGTTTTTTTACTGTTTA
Organism: Nymphalis polychloros; assembly: GCA_905220585.2. NCBI lineage: Eukaryota > Metazoa > Arthropoda > Insecta > Lepidoptera > Nymphalidae > Nymphalis > Nymphalis polychloros. Next base: position 8,267,958 of record HG992267.1, read on the forward strand.
CGCCTTTTTATGGGCAAAGTTAAAAATATCCACGTAATCTTATTATAGGAATATACAGGATGTATTTATAGTGTACCAGTTACTTTATCCGTGTAAAATTCATAAAAAGTTACCGTCCCGTTTTCAAATTTTAAATTTTCTAGACTCAGTATTTTTAGCTGTGCGTTGATTGAACTATCAATAGATATTATATTTGACGAGCCGGGTTGGCGTGGTCGGTAGATACTCGCCTTTCGCGCCGCGGGTCGTGGGTTCAATTCCCACCCAGGACAGACATTTGTGTGCATAAGCATGTTGTGTCTGTTTGTCCTGAGTTTGGGTGTAATTATCTATATAAGTATGTATTTACAAAAGAAAAGTATTATATTATGTAATATATCAGTTGTCTGGTTTCCATAGTACGAACTCTGCTTATTTTGGGATTAGATGGCCTTGTGTGAATAATGTCCCAAGATATTATTATAATAATTATTATATTATATTCTGCAAATCATAAATAATAATATATCCTTATTTCTTGCTTCTAAGACTTTGTTAATATAATATACGAGCTAAACATAAATATATTTAAAATAATTCAATCCGCTAATTTCTCATAACTCAATACATTTCAATACAATGTTCTGCGCTTGACACGTGACATGTGATATTAGAACTATGTAACTAATAGCTGGTAAGCCGCAACTTAATACAAGGCCAGCCAGACTGCCTGATGCGACTGTCTTGTCTGATTAATCGCTCTTGCGTATTTGCTCAGAATTATTGTAAAGGTGATATAATTTATATTTATTTCTTATATTAATATATTATACCAGTAATAAATAATGTAATAGATATAAAAATAAAAAATAGCAAAAATTTGTCATTTATCGTCTAAATAAAAAAAATCCAAAAAATTTAAGGCAACGTAGATTCTTCTTCTTTCTTAATAATCTTAATGAAGATGAAGAAGAATGATGGAAGATCTTAGTGAGAGAGATGTGAGCCGAAATGATCCAGTGTACGTGTCCGAAGATTGCAGGTTCAATCGCAAGTAAACCCGTGTGGATTTTTATATTCCTAATTTATGTTTTTAATTCATCTAGTGCACAATCGTGAAGGATAATATTGTAAGGAAACCTCCACGTGTCAGATGGAATTCTGCTACATGTATAACCATCAATTCAAAAATAAAATAACTTCGTCTTCACGATGAGCCCTTTGCCCAGCTGTGGGTCATTGACATGATGTTACAGATAAGCAAGATTACCAAGATACTAATTAGAGTGTAATGATAATTTTGGATACGTTCAGGTATTGAAAAAAACAACTCTTATTCCATTTTCTAGCATTTATTTCAAGCCACAATTGCCGTCCCTATTCGCGTTTATTTTACAATTCGCTACATTTTTGTCTAAACGTCATTTTATGAATTCATTTGAAAACGGAATGGTACCTCTTATGATAATGAAAACTCTTAAGTAACTTTACAAACCGTTATTATTGAATTATTGAAGAATTCCAATTAACTCATAAATATTCATGAAAGTTATTATTCAAATATACATATTCTTACAATAAAATAAATATTAAGAAGTCAACCGTCGCTTGATATTGATATTTGTACCTTATTGGATAACAATTAATAAATTAACCTAACAATAAATACATCAGTAATCAATATCTGTAATAGGTACCTATCAAACCAGAAATTTAGCCCTTAATAAAATTGAGTTGCTTAATCTACTTTCACAAGTAATTACTCTTATAACCTACATTAATTAAACATAAAACTAATGTTGAAAACATAAATTATACAACATTTGATCAACACCGAACGTACTACGTATTACACAAACAAAGCCTCCGGACCAACAACATGGATTTCATTTATTTAATATCGCGAAACAATTTGTTTTACTACAAATGTTTATGTCTCTGTCACACAAGCGTGTTATCGAGTTACTGGGACGTGTCTCAACAAACAAGTGTAGGATTAAAGTCCACTTAATCCCAGACTTGGTTGAATTGAGGGTGAGCACTAAACTAGTGATTTGATGGGTTATTTTTAATACCTGTAGATAAGTAATATTAGGTTTTATCTTTAGATTGTATACGTTGAACTCCTATCTTGCCGAAACCATTCTGTTTATATCGCCGAATAATTAATTAGCTGGACGATTTCGAAATTGGAAATTTTGTGGAATTATTAGTGTGAAATTTGTTAAACCGATTTGTTGTCTGTTTCTTCAGTGCATTTGTTTTTTTTTGTCTCTAATCGAGTTTCGGTGATTCTTACGGTAAATCGTACGTCAATTTTCTTGGTCACTGTTCAAACCTAATTGTTAGGTTATGTTTGAGAAGATTTATTGAAATAATTAATATTATTAATGTTCTTGCTTAGCCAAATGAAGCAAGCACAATTAAATTTTCGTATGAAATATAATTAGTAAATGATATTTTGAACAACGTATAATTCTAGCTAGTGTTGATAGATGGTACTTACCCATACGGAGTTGCACAAGGCACTTTTACATGAAACAAAACAACTCAAACTACAAGGGTGAAGCCGTGGTAAAGAGCTTGTGTAGAATTAAGTATACCAGCACATTCAAGAATGACAAAATCTTGGACTCCAAGCGTTTAATCGCTAAAGAATTTCCGGTTTATTTCAGCATGGTATGCACTAGTGTGATAACAACACCTTACGGAACACGAAGTAGGTCAAACCACGCGAGTAAAGCCGTAAAAACAGCTAGTACAATATTAAATTACGAGAACGTGTCTCGGTAGACGAGTTCCGGATCACAGCTCATTTCCTAGACTTCTAAGATTTCGGACTTGTTAGAGTCTAGCGGGAATTCATAATTAAATATAAATATTTGTGTTTGATATATATTATACTATAGGATGATGAAAATAAAGTTTTATTCGAAAGATAGATAGATCTTTAATCTTACACCACAAATCTATGGGTGAAAAAATATAAAATGATCTCTAATAAATGGAGTACGGGTAAGCGAGTGAATTAAAATTAGTTATTTTTCAAATTAACATCTACATCTAAACTCATAGTATAAAGATAAAATATTTGATTTTTTGTATGTTTGTTTGTAAGGGATAAACTAAAAATCTACTTAACCTATTCTAAAATTTCTTTGACCTATAAAAAGCTACATTATCTATCAGCAAGTAGCCTAGGCTATATTTTATTTTATTTCATATATACAATAAAAAACCTACAAATATCGCAATAATGTAACCCAATGTATGATTTTTTTTCCTATAAAAGTCATTGTTAGCCTAAAAAAGGTATTAGTAAAACTTCGACGAAGCGGGCGGCCCGCTTGTAAATAATACATACAGTAACTTTACATTCATATTGTTCAACACATTGTTAATTTTGGTATCGAAAATTGTTTATCTGTAAAATACAATATTTGAAGTATTTGACAAATTAAGAAAATAAAACCAAACTCTATATAATATAAGTTAAGTAATATAATATCGTGTACATAAACAGACTTATAACTGAAGCTATGATTTTGTTATACAATAAAAGCTTACAAATTCTAAGCGATATTTTAGACTTAAGCTATGTGCTCAAATTTAATGCAATTCTTACAAACACTTTGTATATTAAATAAGTTTATAAAGTATACGTTACAATTTCAAGAAACTAAAAACAAGTCCTAATTATCATTACATCTAGTCATTTAACGCGGATGCTAACTTATGATTATGTACAGTCCGCACAACATAGAACTATAAAAAACACGTCCGATACGGTAAATACACGTATGAGAGTTATGCAAGTAATATTATAAATGTGAAAGTGAGTTTGTTTATTTGTTTGTTTGTTACGCTTGCAAGACTTAACTACATAACCGATCATCATGAAATTTCTCTATCCACATTGTCAATGTATAAAAAAGAAGAGTTTACTTGGTGGTAGAGCTTTGTGCAAGCTCGTCTGGGTAGGTACCACTCACTCATCAGATATTCTACCACAAAACAGCAGTACTTGTATTGTTGTGTTCCGGTTTGAAAGGTGAGTGAGCCAGTGTAATTACAGGCACAAGGGACATAACATCTTAGTTCCCAAGGTTGGTGGTGCATTGGCAATGTAAGCGATGGTTAACATTTCTTACACTGCCATTGTCTGTGGGCGTTGGTGACCACTTACCATCACGTGGCCCATATGCTCGTCCGCCAACCAATACAATAAACAAAAAAGAGTACCTTGTAACATAGTCGCTCAGAACGAGTACACTTAAAACATTTAAAAAAAAAACAATGTTGTACTGGACAAATTATTACTATTTATTAATTGACTTCATAAGAGCTTGACGTAACGTTGAATGACAAGATCGAACGATGAATAGATTTCGTTTAGCTATATGGATCAGTGATATGCGCTGTCAAGTGTTTTTATTAGTCGATGACACTAATTACTAGTTCACAGAGAAAGAAGCTGTGCGAGAAAGAAGCTGTTTAATAATAATGATATCTCCCTTAAATATGTTAATTAACAGTAACTAAACTTATCATTATTAGTATATTTTAAATGAAAAAAAAAAAACTTTTAAAAGTGTCATCAAAATAAAATATCGCGTCAATAAATTTTATGCTGACGCTACCCAAGTTTCTTCATACATCTTTTTGAACGTGTAAAATTTCGTTGCTGGCACTACATTAATGGTAGATTAAAAGTTTTATCGCGCTGAAACTTCAGCCGTTTTAAATGCTCAAGTTGTAAAATATACCACAACACGACACGATAATTAATATATAATAACGTGACTCGGCATCATATATCATAACATGGTACTTGGTAACGATATTAAAATTCTGCGAGGAAATTAATATTTCTTTTTAAGAACTGTTTACGAAATATTTTTATATAATACATCTTATTTAACCTATCAATGTTACAACCAGTAAATAGTACTGACCAAGCCTATTCTTCTTTGAAATGAAAAATTTTGGAGATTTGTACCACAACTTGGTGGTAAAAAATTCCATTAAGGGTGAGTGAATTTTCGGGACAAGTGAAATAATTTCGTCCGACACTTGCAAGTATCACAAATGAAGCGTGATAACTTGAGATATCGTTTGTTTCCTGGCGATTTTCTGTTAAGATTCACGTCTTTCACAAATATATCTATAATATATCACAATAAGCTTTTATTTACTTTATCATGCAAAGTATTTTCATTGCAATTAACTGTCTCGTAACGTGTACTGATTATGAGTATCTTTTACTATAAAATAAGTTATTAAATACTGTTCTACTGTACATATATTAAAGGCTTCCTTCCTATTTTATGTGTTTCGTTAACGATGCCTTGTGAATGTCAATAAATAATAGAAAACTCAGCGCTTTCTAAGAACTCATCTCTGCACGAACGATTTATTTTTAAAACAACCTTAATTAGAAAACGACATTAAATTATTTCAATTTGATTCCGGTAAGTTCGAGTAAGCTGTAAAATACAATTACTTAGTAAACACAAACAAACGACTAAACGATGCTTAATTTATGTGTAATCTGGCTTGGATTAATCAGATTATAGTGATAACTCGACAATGCTTGCTAATAGCAAATGATTTATAGATAGATGAACAAACAGTACCATCATATTCAAGAACCTACTCACTTATTTATAGTTTAATTCAATATTCGGCTATATTAGTACCAATCTAAGCCGCGGTGCTCCCAGTTATAGATTATTCTATATTTAGACGTAATTTTATATATTGAACTTTCACTGTAAGTTAAGCAAGTAGCATAATTAATGACACTAAAGTCATCGACTAAGCATCAATGTGTAGAAGTGAATAAGTCACTCAAAACATTTTCATTTCGCTGCTAATAAAATTCAAGATATCGTTGGATGAAATTCAACAGTTTCAAACAACGGATATCCATCCGAAATTAAATAAACTTAGGTCAGTTGACCTCTTGTCCGTTCCAGACCCGGAGGATTACAGATTACAGCGGTAATATTGTTAAACCTTTCACAATTACATTTGTAATACATTTCCAGTTTGTCGTTTATTGGACAATATTCAATTTGCATTTTATTTAATACTTAACACTAACAAGATTTCACCCTTTTGAATTTGGTTTATTCTATTTTTGAATTTACAATTTGCCTTATTTAAATTCATCAAATTTCCTGACTTTATTCGAAATTTAAAGATTATTATGTAGAAATAAAGATATTAGATTAGTATATTATAAAATAATATACATTTTCTATTTATATACTCAATAAACGATCTGCTGGACAGATTTGAATGAGAATGAAAAAGAATAAGAAGAGAGAGCACGCGTGAACTTATACAAATCTTGCAAGTTCAATCTTAGGCAAATACAATTGAATTTTTATGTGCTTAGTTTTTGTTTACAATTCATCTCGTAGTTGGCGGGATAGGAAAACATCGTAAGGAAACATGCATATGTCTAATGGATATCTGCCAGATGTGTATTCCACCAACCTGCATTGGAGTAGTGTGCTAGTATAACTACAAAAACATTTTCTTCAAAAAGGTTATGAGGCCTTAGCCCAGCAGTGGGAAATTTACAGACTGTTACTAAACTTTAAGAAAAATTATCGAATGGGGAGATTTGTTTTTTCAGATATGTTGCCAAGAGTTCGTGATCGTTTTTATTATTTATTTAATAAAATGGAAAAAGAAAAATCTTCTAAAATAAAAATGACAATGTTATAATTTCCAACGAATTTATATTAGTTATTCATATCCATGCTGGACCTATCATAAAACACTTCAAGGTGGTTCCGAGCCATAAATTTCGAGACTCGACTGTAGAACTTCTCAAATCAAGATTGCCGAAGACGTCCGACTTTTGCCGAAAAACGCCGAGCGTCACATAAATTTTCGGCGAAACGTCGGCCAATTACAGACTTGCACTTTTATGGGTGAACTTCTCAGGAATATTTCTTTTTTATTGCTATAGTTTTTAAAAGGTCGAATGTGACAGATATTTATGGAGGCATTTTAGTTGAAAAGTAACTATATTTTGGGGAGGCAAGTGGCTTGTAAAAGGTCATTTAAGTTTCGAATTGTTCGCGCAATTATTTGTCACCGATTATACTTGGGTGCTTTTGTCATAATTTGAGTCTAGCGGAATTTCTAGACTATTTATAAAGATAAAGTGGAAAAAATAAAGAGTACATTTTGCAAAGCTAATGGCAGGACATTCATTTTTATTTCCAAGAATGAATTTCTAATTTATAATAGTATTTAAGAGTCATTTTAAAATGAAGTGACTATTAAAACTATTAGTCATAATTGTTATAACTTTTTTTTTTTTGTTTTAAATACATTAAATCAAAAAGTAACATCTCACTGATCCAATCGCTAGAAGGATATATTTTGTTAAATAGTTAATGAAGTAGACGATACCAACAATATAGGAATCAAGAATAGGTATTGTAATTCTTTTCTTGGCTTAAATAATTTAAAGATATATGTTTATAATATAATACATATGTATATAGTATGTTTTTACAAATAGTGGGACGTTTACAGATCATTGGTTAGTTATTAACAATTATGCTGTGATTTTAGGATCGACAGTAAATATAGAAATTGTTTTGTTTTGTCTGTTAATAAAAACCCATTTAATATAAAGAAAGAGGCAATCTAAAGTTAGATAAATAAACGATATGAACATATGAACATATTTTTATAATATTCAATGGTAGACAGAATATTTTATTGAAACTAATTCATTTTGCGTCGTCAGTCTATCGAATGTTTTATCTTTTTGTACAGATTTCGAATACAAATTCATATTGGAGAATTTCAATAAGCGGTTATTGATAAATTGCTTTATAAAATTTTGAATTTATTGAAATTATTACTTTTTAATCGATAATATTATTATCATTATAATTGTCAGGTTTTATAAAAAACCGGCCAAGTGCGAGTCGGACTCGCGCACGAAGGGTTCTGTAGCATTATCTATAAAAACGGCAAAAAAATAAATTAAACCCTTAAACATTTGTTTTATTTTAATTTAATTATTTATTTTTAAAGTGAATATATAACTAAATATTTTGTAAACATTTCAAGTGTCCACCTGTTGCCGTTATCAAAAACAAACAAAAAATCACGTTTGTTGTATAGAAGCTCCCTTAAATATTTATTTTATTTTGTTTTTTAGTATTTGTTGTTATAGCGGCAACAGAAATACATCATATGTGAAAATTTCAATTGTTTAACTATCACGCTTCATGAGATACAGTCTGGTGACAGATGGACGGACAGACGGACAGCGTCTTAGTAATAGGGTTCCCGTTTTACCCTTTGGGTACGGAACCCTAAAAAGTAGCTTTCCAAATGTTATAAATGTTTATATACGTTATAAATAATAATATTAGGTGGGACTCGCTTTTACCCCGATATACACTTAACTCCAGCGGTGAGGGTGAAGTTGATTTTTTATTGGACCCGTCTCTTCGGAGGGCTTCACGGAATCACTTGAAGTTATAACCTACAATTATGTAACGATAAGGATCTTGTACGTATTATATATTATAATATACTTAATGAATATAATATACGTATTATATATTTAATGACATTTACTAAGAAAATTTAACAAACAAAAGCGAAACAAACTTTTTCAAATCACAAGCAGAATCTTTTGTTGAACGAGTTTTTTTATTAAATAACTTTGTTCATTTTCACACACGCTTGTAACTTGCAAACTCAATTTTGACCTCTAAACCTGGAGACTTGTTATCAACGGTAGTTAATTACGCGTTTAAGCGAACTTTTTCCTTTCTGCCTGAATAGGTGGATTACTACATTTAGTCGCAAAGAAAAATGTAACAGCTGTATATGAGATGTTTAAACACGTGTTTTGTAACTGAAATTTTCGTGTTAAATTAAATTTACACATGTCTAATTTTTGTTTATAATTATTGACTTCGGTACAAACATACGTCCACCAGTTATCTAACTAAAAGTAGTGAAGTGGGCACAAATGGTGACTACCAAGGAGATTCTGGATCACAACGTAAAAATGGCAATTCATTCATAATAGTTATAACCGGAATCTGATAACAATGGCCGAAAACCATCCAGACCAGAAGAATCCAGAATCTCACTAAGACAACTAACACCCCTTCAAGGAAATCGAGTGCCACATATTCTGAGGCATGAAGTAGTCGTTTGGACTCTACGACGTTTTAAAGTTTTTAATCTTGAATCGTAGATTGTGATGCTGCCTTGTAATAAAAATGCAGTCATATAAATTCAAAATAAGATACGCTAAAAACACGGATAATAGGTTTTTTTTTACACTGGCTCACTCACCCTTCAAACCGGAACACAACAATTACAAGTACTGCTGTTTTGCGGTAGAATACTTGACGAGTGGGTGGTACCTACCCAGATGAGCTTGCAGAAAAATCTACCACCAAATAAACGACGTATACTGAGATACAAATACAATAAAAAATAAGAATACAATTCTAAAACAAGTTCAATACCTCAGTTAATAAAAATGCCATAATAACGTTGAACTACAACATCAGTTGTAGCGTGAAACGTCCGGGATATTATCCAAGACATTACCGTCAACGCTACATAAATCGGCGGCTGATACAGAAACTCGGCTACTTTTTGGCAATCATCTGTAGCCGCTTGACATAATAGTCTAAGTTTCGTTATTATTAACAGTCTTTGACGTTCAAAAACATCGAAGTTTTCATGGTGCGGTAAAACTTGTTTTTATAGCTGAGCCTCGTATATTTATTGAAATTGCCAATTTTAACTTGCCTTATTTAAATTTATGAGTATTTATTAGTACTTTTTTGTTTTAATTTAAATGATATTAATTTGAAAAACATCACACCTTGAGTGTGCACAAAGGTTTCATCTATACATATAATAAATCTGTAACTGGTCGATGTCTGTACATGGAAGATAAATGAGTAAAACTTTTATCGGGGATCATTATAAACACAATAGAACCCAAAACAATGATTAATAGAATTTTTGTCTGTTTGTCTGTGCGTTTGTGCACGCTAATCTTAAAAACGGCTTAACGGATTTGAGTGCGGTTTTCACTAATGTATTGTGGCTAACTTCACTTAACATTTAGTGTTTGTTTTATTTCAATCGGTTCATAAATAATAAAGTTATGTCAATTTAAAGATACACGTAGAACATTTATTAAAAAAAGGGTTATGGTCAAACTGAAAAGACATTAAATATTACATGTAATATACACTTTTGCTTATGATTTATCCTATATTTTGTCCTATAATTTTTAATCTCTTTATTTATTTATTAAAAGTTTAGTATCCCTACTAAAAATCAATAAATTATTATCTGTAGTACGCGCACCTGTTAGTTGTCAAAATCAAAGTTTTGTTAACAATTTCGTGTTTTCAGTAGCTTCGTGTGTTGTTTTTGCATAAAAACTAATATTGCATATATATTGTGTGTATCTTTATGATCTCATCTTATATCTTTCATAACAGTACGCTTTAAGTCTGCGTGTGAGCAAGTCAGTTAACTCAACAATAATTAATACGTAAATAGTATATAGGTGTATAAACAAAGCCTAAAAAACAACTATAACAATAATACATGGTTTTAGAAGTGCTTGCTTTAAACATCAACGTGGTATATCACTTCTTAAAACTATAAATAGGTATAATTTTTTCGTAAATTCGTGTGTCCTGTCAAAAGATTTAAAATGGCAGATAAAAATTCAAACGTTTTACCTACCGAAGGTTCTAAACAACGAAATAAATAACAATTTAACGTGGAAAAAATGGCAACCATATTTTGAACTATATTTATTAGCCACTGGATATATATAAGGAGTATTAGCCACTGGCTATATATAAGAAGTGTAAATAGAGAAAAATAGCAATTTTGTTACACTCGATTGGTGGAAAAGGTGTCGAAATGTTCAATTCATTCAACATTAAAATAACAGAAATTACTTTAGAAGACCTCATTAATAAATGTAACAAGTATTTCGAACCGAGGAAAAATTTAACTATGGCCTGACATGTATTTTTTATGAGAAAACAAAGCAAACACGAAAATATAACCAACTTTATTACGAGTCTAGAAAATTTCAGTTTAAAATGCGATTTCGTTGAATTAATAGTCATTGGTCAGTGATAAATTTACAGCGAATATGTGTTACAGTAGCTCACCAAATATCAAAGATTATTACAACGGTCTGATCTGTCACTAAAGAAAGCTATATAGATAGCTAAAATAGTAGTGATCGAACAACAAAATACGGAGCACATAAATAAAAGCACTGGGACGTCGTCATCACTGTCATCATCTAATTAATATCAAGTGATGAAGGGGGAGTAAAAGGGTTAAACAACACACAGTATAGAGGAGCTACTTGACAAGCTTGAAAGGTTGCAAAACATGTGCATACGGTTCATTTTTGGATTGAAAAAGTTCGACCACATCTCCGAATATCGTACCCGACTTGGATGGCTTACAGTCAGACAAAGACGTAATTTGCACGCCCTTTCTCTCCTTTACACTATTCTTTTCTTTCCCCAAACTCCAACTTACCTCAAAGAACACTTTTCCTTTCTTGGCTCTAATTCTTCTCTTCATCTCAATCTTCGTTCTCTATCGGACAACAAACTACAGCTGCCTCTCAGCCACTCACACTGTTATAATGATTCTTTTACTGTCAAATCGATTAAATTATGGAATGCGCTCCCACATGACATTAGGATGTCACAGTCCTTAAATATATTTAAAAGTCGAGTCAAACATCATTATATGTCCTCGTAACTACTCCTTTTTATATTTATATGTATGTATGTAGGTAGGTATGTATGTATACATGTATTTATGTAGATATATATATATGTATGTGTGTATATATGTATATGTATATATATATATATATGTATGTACAGGTATTTGCATGTATGTTTATTTTACGTTTTCTTTATATGTAATTTTATATTAAATCAAATATCTATTGTATATGTATGCATCATAATATAATATGCACTACCCTCTTTACAGAATATGTTGTCCTCACCTGTTGGGTTGCCTGTAAGAGATCGCTTTTAGTGATAAGGCCGCCCTTGCCTTCAATTTTGTGTAATGAGCTATTTTATAAGTACTGTTATTTTATATGATATTGAGTGCAATAAAGTTTTTATCTATCTATCTATCTATCTATAGAATAGAGAAGATGTGCGTATTCCTACGAAGTCAGACGGGCAACTAATTAAGAAGAGAACAAAATTGTGAAACGTGGTTCTATTTGCCTTATCCCAATATAAACCGAATAAAAGTATTTTGAAATCTCTCAGTTTAATTCAATTGGTCTTTGGGTATGTCAAGCTTGCAACAGCATAATCATGAATAGGAAGAAGTAGATCTGTGCGAGCATATAATATATAATTAAGTGTACTCAGATATTAATATTATATATTTAAAAAAAAATCACTGCAAAAATAACATAAATAAGATAAAAATAATAACGTATTAAATGTATTAATTTATATAAAATGAATGTACCAACCCATCTTAATATTCAATATTTTAGTTTGTTATAAATTTTGTACTGTAGTCATATTCTTGCTTGCCTTTTAATTGTATTTGGTTAAAAAATATATAAATAATATATATATCATTTATTTACTGCATTTTATTGGCCTTACTCAATGTAATAATGCTTAAGCTATGTGATTTCATTTATATTTTGTTTTTGTTAAATTTGTGTTTTCATTAAGTAATTAATTATATTTGATTATAAAAAAATATATATCTTACTACACCTTTACTGATTATGATGGTTTAGCTGTTTGATTTTATATATGTTTTGTTTATTTTAATGATTGTGTAATTATTGTTGGTGGAAACTTAGTAATGTATGTATATATTTATATATATATATGCTATAAGTGTCATCTCATTTTTAACACTTAACCTACCAGAGCGGTCAAATAACTGCTTTTGAAACTTTAATTAAAATTGTTATATAGCTGCTTTTTTTTTGTATATTATATACTTTTTCTACATAAAATGGCCGCTTAAGCGGCTTATTCAGATGTGTGTCAAGTTCAATGGACAACATTTGTTTTAATTCCCATTTTTTTGTTTAATTAAATTTGTAGCCTTGGGTAAGTCTGATTTTATTTAGTCTCTGACAGAAGAAACTTTTCCTTTATACTTTATATTGTACAAATAAAATAACATAAATCTATAACAAAAACGAATTAGTTAATAAATTATCCATACATATAAATAAAATTTGAAGTTTCTGTCTGTTATTTCAAAATAACTGCCTGTTTTAAAGGTTATATGGCTATTTACGATTTACCAAAACCAAAGCAATCATTTTTTTAATTTTTTTACTGTCTGCATGTCTGTATGTCCAGTCTAATCTTTCAATCGTCTAAAAATTGAAATAACCGAATTATTATAAGAACTATTTCAAGATTCCGTTTAGGCTTTATTTCATCAAAATTAGTTGAGTCTATCAAAAGTTATAAAAAATACGTATTTTTGTTGATATCTATACACATAATATTATTACTCTTCCTAACTGATTCATTAACGCAGAGCCTAAACTGCGGGGGTTAGAAACTTGAAATTTTGGCAGTTGATACATTTTATAACACCCACTAAGGTAGGATTTTTGGAAATTCTACCCATAAAGAGTTGAACGATTGTTTAGAAACCCGTCATTTTTAAAGTTAGAAGCATGAAATTTAATGAACAAGCTTAAAAATAAATAAAAAAGTATTTCAGCGTTTTTGAAAATCTAAATCTGTGAGGGTAAAAAAGGGGTTGAAAGTTTGTATGGGGATTCCGTCACTTTTGGTGTAAGAAGAATGATATTTAGTATTAAAGCTACGCATACGTATTTCGTCGTTTTTAGAAATTTAACTCCAAACGGGAGAAACGGGGTAAAAGCATTAGTATAAAAATTTAAAAAAATAGAAATATACTATTTGAGTTTTTTGATTGAATTAATAAAAATGAATTTCAAAGTTTTTAGAAACTTTTATTTTTGTTTGGAAGAGTTGGGTGCAAATAATGAAATTCAAAATACGCAATATCTTATATCAATATCTCTTAGGGAGAAATATACGAACTTCACTATGTTAGTGATGTTTGGATAAAGAAAACATATTCCATTATTGCCATATGTACCACTTAATTGGTATTCCCTAAGCTTATATTATTGTGAAGTTTCATTAAAATCCATTCAATAGTTTATGCGTGAAAGAGTAACAAACGTCCATACATCCATACAAACTTTCGCGTTTATTATATTAGTAGGAAGTAGGATTATTATATGCCCTGTACTGAACACACTGTAGCGACATCTATCTCGCCACATACGAAAACTAAAAACTGACGTACCCTACATCGCGATATTAAAGTTATCCGAGCGATTGAATATATATACAAGAACCCGACAACAACCGTCGGGCGGTAGCCCACCAGACTAACACCCGTCTGGTCGGAGGATCCTCCCTTTTCAATGGTCAACACCAAACTGGTGACTCCGAGCATGAACGTCAGCGCAGCCTTCGCAAAAAACTACGTCATCATGACGTCATCATCACTTCCTCAAGCTTACGAGCAGCGAGTCATACAGCCAGCCATCATCCACGACTACTACGGGTATCCTGACCACCAGCATGCAGCGGACGCGCATTCCTGGTCATCACCCACAGTCTTCTCAGTGACCTTGGCACAGCACACTGCACTTCGGCCGGTCAGCAAGCAGAGACGCACTTCTCTCCTGGTCGACGCAGCAGCCAGCCACTACGCAGCACTGCACCACTCCGACTCACTGGAGCATTTGCAGCATCACCCCGACTTACTGGGGCATCACCGCAGACAGTTCCGACTCACCGTGAACTATGCGGCATCTGGTTCCGACTCACTGGAACATTCCACTGGCCCGGCAAACATCACAAGATATATGGACGACTCAACCTGCTATCGACCTCCGGTCTCGGAGGGGAGTGATGTAGCGACATCTATCTCGCCACATACGAAAACTAAAAACTGACGTACCCTACATCGCGATATTAAAGTTATCCGAGCGATTGAATATATATACAAGAACCCGACAACAACCGTCGGGCGGTAGCCCACCAGACTAACACCCGTCTGGTCGGATGATTCTCCCTTTTCAATGGTCTACTCCAAAACACATACACTATACAGGATGGGCGAATAAATCGATAGGTAAATGTTTATATCTTATTGATTAAAAAATGTACGAGATAAAATCCTTATTTTACCCGTACGAAGTCGGGACTCGCTGATAACGTATCTTTCTGTAGGTAAAAAAGGTTTTTAAAAACAGTACAGCAGTTTTTTAGTTTATTCGCTACAAACAAACATACAAAAAAATCTATTTTTACTTATTTATAATATTAGTATAGATAAAGACCACGCGCGAGCGAAGCTGCGGGCAACAGCTAGTATCGAATAAAACCTAATTCGCTACGCCGTATTATAAATTATGTAACTTGAATAATGACGACGTGGCGTTTAAAGAAGTTTAACTTCGAAGCTTGAAATATAAAGCGTACTTAAAACGTGAGGTTTCTGTGACGTATTGAAATATCAATCGGGTCGAGGTGCTGCGACATACGAGCCCATTAAGTCGAGCCCGATACTTATTTATGTTGCCAACGCTACGATTAAATTAATAGATGTGTTTCTGTTATAGATCAGCTAGGTAATCTAGTTTGTGGCTTTACCTGACATATTGGTTTTAAGGCATCAGCCTGTAAATGTCTTACTTCTGTTCAAAGGACTCAGTACTGGTTCCGGTTTAACGGTTGATTCCAGTGTGATTCACAGTTAATGGCGCCTTGGCGAAGTAAAGTGATTTTCTTACAGCACCGATTGTTGGTGATGATAACTTACTCGTCCACCTACATATTAAAAAACGGTAATTATTTTACTTTATTATTATTGTTATTTCTTTGTAAAATATCATTCAATGAATAAAGCTGTCGTGAACAGCTCTCGACGGTGCAATAGGCTGCATAAATAAGGATGCGGCAATTTTGTGAATTGAACGGAATCGAAATGTGTCCGATGTGTCGATATCTCAATGCTGTCAGATGCAAAGATTTCGTTTTTAAATTCATACTTCGTGTTGCGGTCTGTGTTTATTTTGGTTATTAGTTATGAAATACTAATTCTCTTCCCGAAATAATAAATATGTATATTATACGTGATACTTTGTATTATTTTGAATAATATGTATTGTTATTACCGAATTAAATTGGAGTGTTTGGAATCTAGAACGCATTTCAGAAGTAAAAGAAAGTAAGATACGTACAAAAAGTTTTATTTTGTAACATTACATAAATAAACTTAATTTCATCCCCATCACGTTTAAAGAAGGTTGAGACAAAAATATCTGCGCTTATATTCACTTCACTCGGTGGTAGAGCTTTGTGCAAGCTCGTCTGGGTAGGTACCACCCACTCATCAGATATTCTAACGCAAAACAGCAATACTCGGTACTGTTGTGCTCCGGTTTGAAGGGTGAGTGAGCCAATGTAATTACAGGCACAAGGGACATAACATCTTAGTTCCCAAGGTTGGTGGCGCATTGGCGATGTAAGCGATGGTTTACATTTCTTACAATGCTATTGTCTATGGACATTGGTGACCACTTACCATCAGGTGGCCCATATGCTCGTCCACCTATCTATACAACAAAAAAAAATTACATGAAAAGATAAACAAATTCACAAAAATAACAACTCAGTGGGATTATTTGTTATGTAGAACAAAGATATAGCCAAGAGGCGATCGTTTCATACACAAGGTGTGATATCATCCATGAACTAACTAATTATATTACTTTTGCACACAG
Organism: Nymphalis polychloros; assembly: GCA_905220585.2. Taxonomy (NCBI): domain Eukaryota; kingdom Metazoa; phylum Arthropoda; class Insecta; order Lepidoptera; family Nymphalidae; genus Nymphalis; species Nymphalis polychloros. Next base: position 8,284,849 of record HG992267.1, read on the forward strand.
CTTACTTTTATAAATTTTAAAATTAGTAACAACGGGATTCTGAAGCTTGCTTTCTGGGATCTTGTTTTTATTAAATAGTTATGCGGATGAGAAAATGAGCAAACTAGTGGTACATGGTCACCAATGCTCATAGACATTGGCACCAACATTGGAAACTAAGATGTTGTTTGTGCCTGTAGTTACACTCACTCGCCCTTCAAAACAAGAACACAACAATACTAATCTATTTAATATCAGATAAGATGGAACCTGAGATAGGTTACACAAAGTCTTACAACTAAGTAAAACCGTTCTGTTTTTCCTTTCTCGAAAATCAATTCAAGTTTCATGAACTGTTAGATTCAATACATTTCAATATTTCATTCGAAAGCTCCTGGTCAATACTGGACAGATACTGCAGTATAAATAAGAATACTTAGCCTAAGTAATCCCACGAAATGGACGGCTGGCTTTGTTTATCGCATCGTTCCATCAAGCTTGATGCATTTATATCTGCGTGTGTTATTTTGACGCGTTAACAGTTCTACATTTTGTTATTGTCTGATTTCAATCAAAAGGTGACTAGTTCGCCTGCGACTTCGCTCGCATGATTTGCCCATTTGTCACTTATATAAATAAAAAAGTCATTCCTGATTTCCATCTCTTACGTAAATGTTAATGTCATATATATGTAATAGACGCGTTATTTTTTATCAGATTTGTTTCTGACTACATATATTTAAATGGTTATAAACATTAAAAGCTCGTCTGGGTAGGTACCACCCAATCATCAGATATTCTACCGCAAAACAGCAGTACTTTGTGTTGTTGTGTTCCGGTTTGAAGGGTGAGTGAGCCAGTGTAATTACAGGCACAAGGGACATAACATCTTAGTTCCCAAGGTTGGTGGCGCAGTGGTGATGTTGTTTTTTTTTAAAAAATATACAAACCACTGTCTAAGGGCGTTGGTGACCACTTACCATCAGGTGGCCCACATGCTCGTCCACAAAACTATACTATAAAAAAAATAAAAAATAAATAAAGCGTATGAACGCCAGATCATAGATACGGCTTGGGGTTATACAAAATCTCAGTGTATCGAATAAAATTTGAGTCTAAGAACTTGTGCTATGTGTATGTCGCTATATATAGTATATAGTGTATAAAAATGGCATTAGAAAGTATTTAATAAAGCATGTACGCTTACATTAAAAGATTATACAGACCTCTAACTTTTATTATTGCGTTTGAAATTGAAATTTAAGCGAAAAATGTAAAATTTAATTCCGCTTCATATATTCTCAACTTTTAATATGTCGAAATTTCAAATTTCACAAACGAAATCTCTGACAAAAATATCTCATTACATCACACGTAGCCCCGTGACAAAGTGATTGTTTACGTTTTTGTATGTTTGTTTGTTTAACCCTAATTAGTATGGGCGTAGGATTGCCCACGTCAATTTGGAAACATGTGTCCACAACACCTGGTGTTTGACGTGTTTTCCTTCAAATTTCATAACAGGAAGTATATACCTTTCTACGCAAGTGCTTTTGTTTTAAAATAAAATATATAATTTTAAATATAAGCGTTCATAAGCAAAATTCCAGTTGGATTAAATTACAGGTGTGCAAGCTCGTGTGGGTAGGTATCATCCGCTCATCAGATATTCTACTTGGTACTGTTGTGTTCCGGTTTGAAGGGTGAGTGAGTAAGTGTAATTACAGGCACAAGGGACATAACATCTTAGTTTCCAAGATTGGTGGCGCATTAGCGATGTAAGGTATAGTTAATATTTCTTACAGCGCCAATGTCTATAGGCGATGGTGACCATTTACCATCTACCTTCCTTACATATATCCATTTATATTTTTTCCATCTCCTTAATATTTCAACGATTCCTCCCATTTTATAAATACCACTATTAGATTCAATAAAAATAAATCTAACAAATTGCTTCTCACAATACATTATTATATTGGAACATGATTTCAATCTTTGGCTGAAATGTATAACGTTACTGAAAAGGTATCGAGTCAAAGAGCAAGTGAAACTTAAAACTTTACATAGAATTTACATTACAAATATATTATTACAAAATTATCTTATATGAACTTAACTTATATAAAATTTGATATTTTGAGCCTCCAATCACCAGTGATGACGAGGAATTACACTTTATTCAAGTAAACTATATATATAGGTGGAGATGGCCCAGTGGTAAGAATGAGTGAATCTTAACCGATGATCGTGGGTTCAAACCCGGGCAAGCACCACTGAATTTCATGTGCTTAATTTGTGATTATAATTCATCTCGTGCTAGACGGTGAAGGAAAACATCGTGAGGAAACCTGCATGTGTCAAATTTCACTGAAATTCTGTCACATGTGTATTTCACCAACCCGCATTGGAGCAGCGTGATGGAATAAGATCCAAACCTTCTCCTCAAAAGAGGAGAAGAGGCCTTAGCCCAGCAGTGGGACATTCACAGGCTGTTACTGTACTGTTAGAAGTAAACTTAATTACCATTTTTCATAAATTATATACAACTAGCGTGTTTCCCATCCGTGGGAATACCGGGACAAAACGGAACCTATGATACTGTCTGATAATGTAGCTTTCCATTGGTGAAAGAAATTTTAAAATCGGCTTAATGGTTTAGGCGTTATAACGTAACAAACGAACAACCCCACATTCACATTTATAATATTATTTAGAATTAAATTAAATAATGTATAAAAATCTGTTGTCTTTGAAACGTCTTTAAAATGAAGCTTACCTAGAAACCAAGAGTTGCATAGTTATTCTCACAACGTGCTAGAATAATTGATGTCTCCATTGACAGATAGGAAATGACGGTCATATGGAACGTGAGCACTGGCGAGGAATGAAGATGGGCTTATTCGGTAGATTTTACACTGAAAGATTTCAACTTAGAACATATGTTTTTATTATTTTATATTTACGGGAAAAAAAATTGATTGACATTAGTGTTCAAATTTTGGATGTCTTATCAAGCAGTTTACTAATTTGAGGGGTCGACTTGTCATTTCATAAGATTCGATTAAATTTAAACCTGTGTGTAGATTCTACCGAGAAGAATCGGCGCGAAATTAACTAACTTAGTAATTATCATTATAATAAAACTGAATTATTATTTATCCTGCATGGCAATCAACAAATATTAACTCCAAGCTTTTTATCATCTGTGTAATCCTTGCGATCCCAGTATAAAACAAGATATGTAAATATAAAAAACCGAGATGGCCCAGTTGTAAGAACGCGTGAATCTTAACCGATGATCGTGGGTTCAAACCCGGGCAAGCACCACTGAATTTCATGTGCTTAATTTGTGATTATAATTCAGCTCGTGCTTGACGGTGAAGGAAAACATCGTGAGGAAACCTGCAGGTGTCAAATTTCACTGAAATTCTGTCACATGTGTATTCCACCAACCCGCATTGGAGCAGCATGGTGGAATAAGCTGGAAACGTTCTCCTCAAAAAGAAGGGAAGAGGCCTTAGCCCAGCAGTAGGACATTCACAGGCTATCACTTTCACTTTCAAATAATATAACATAAATTTAATGTAATCCTTTATACTAATCAAAGTTTTCTTAAAATTTTATTTAAATATATTAATTAGCAAAGTTAAAAGTATTTGCGGAATTTTATTATAGAAGCGAATACCTCGCCCAAGGAAGGGTGAATTGACTTTGCGGAGACGGAAACTTGATGTTACAAGTTTCTCTTTGCTTCTCGTGTTTATACAATGTTTGTCACTGTTTCTATCGAAATAATTAATATTGTTATAACACTGTAAACATATCGCCTTAAAACATTTTGTTTTTTTTTTTTTATTGTATTGGTCGGTGGACGAGCATATGGGCCACCTGATGGTAAGTGGTCACCAACGCCCATAGACAATAGCATTGTAAGAAATGTTAACCATTTCTTACATCGCCAATGCGCCACCAACCTTGGAAACTAAGATGTTATGTCCCTTGTGCCTGTAATTACACTGTTTTACTCACCCTTCACACCGGAAGACAACAATACAAAGTACTGCTGTTTTGCGGTAGAATATCTGATGAGTGGGTTGTACCTACCCAGACGAGCTTGCACAAAGCTCTACCACCGAGTATTTCATTCCGTATCGAGCTCTGAGATTGTCTTGCTCTGAGTTCTTTGAAAAATCAGCTGCGCTGTCAGAGATGATATAATATCATTTATCTTGGAATAGTGACACTATTTCTTTTAGATTAATATTCACTTAAGTTTTATGATGCTACTATAATTGGTTCAGATGTTAGAAAACTGATCTTCGCCTGGTAAGTTTGGGCGAATAAAAATTTTTTTTTTTTTTTTTTATAATATAGGAAGGTGGACGATCGTATGGGTCACCTGATGGTAATTGGTCACCAACGCCCATTGATAATGGCATTGTAAGAAATTTTAACCATCGCTTAAAACGCCAATGCGCCACCAACCTAGGGAACTAAGATGTTATGTCCCTTGTGCCTGTAATTACACTGGCTCACTCACCCTTCAAACCGGAACACAACAGTACAAAGTACTGCTGTTTTGCGGTAGAATATCTGATGAGTGGGTGGTACCTACCCAGACGAGCTTGCACAAAGCTCTACCACTGAGTATAAAATGAATTTTACATTTGAAATTCATTTTCTTAACATTTTTTTTCAGAAATCCATTACGGAATAATAAATAAACGTGTCTTAGAATCTCTTCCTCTCAATAGGAGATTTGGGCAAAAAAATTCTTTCCTTGAATTGATGAAAATCTCAGAGGTGTATCCCAGAGGATGTCAGTCTGCAGACTTTGGTAAATAGACTTGTAATAATATTCATAGTCAGTTTCAAAGACTAAGAAATCTGCAATAAACTTAGATTTAAAAAGACGATGGTGGATTCGATATCAATGCCCATGAATTATCATATATTACATGGCATTTCATAACACCTTCTTTTTAAGAGGAAACGAAGGCTCTGTCCAGTGCAACATTAACGGGTTCTATCACTTACAATATTTGTAATTGATTATCATGTTACAGTAACCGAATGTACCAGTCACGTTTAGTATTAGTCTATATAATTATTAATTGTCGAAAATATCGGAAACTCCTACAATATAACGCTGAAAAATCATTACTCTTATAAGGCCCTATTTCCTCCACTATCCAAGTATCCCCATTAAAATACAAAAGAAAGTAACAAAACAAGATCCATCCTTCACGTCATTTCCGGAAACGAGCAGCAGAAATATGATACAGATGCCATTTTGAAAATATAAATAATATTTTTATGTCCATTTACGTCGTCGGAGTTCGTGTGATTCATATTTTTGTGCTATTTAATGGTTTATAAAATCTCTTTTTTTATAGAAGTGCAATATATTTAATAATATGCAAAAATGTATAATTAAAAAAGACAATAAAAATATTTGAGAAAGAATAAAATGTCGAATATCGAATAGCGACAGTCACATAAGTATTAATTTTAAGTGTATCTTAACTATTAACTAATAGCAAAATAAAGTTAATCAAATGTAACAAGCAACAATGTCATGTCTTGCAAGACCAATGGGATTTATGTCATATTTTAAATCATGAACTGTAACTGCCAACGAAGTCTAGAACCGTCACTCAAAGTGAAAATCTTAAACTAAATTCAACACACATTTCATTCAAACCCTGACAAAATAAATAATACCGAGAAGAGAAAATTGCTTTAATATTAAAATTAAATAGTCTCTCTAACATATAGCGAGGCTTGGGGAATTTAAAATGCAAAGATGACTTCATATATTAAGGTGCAAACTTTGCGAAGTTAACATTTTTCACTGAACTGCAAACAACTCGTATTAATCACGTCTCGCCGTATATTGAAGGGGATTCCTGATATTTCATTTGTAGAGTCAGCAAAAAAATTGAATAAATTTATATTGATGATTTTGTTACTTTCATTTGCGCGTGAGTGGAATTTTAGAACGAGCTTTAAAACGCGTTCTGCTTTAAGCATTATTTGTACTTATTTATGTCGACTCACGTCCATTTGTAAATACTAATTCATGCTTAATAAAGTGATTATTGAAACTACATTGTCTTATATTTTTAATATGATACGAAAATTAACGATTCAACATTTTAATTAAACGAATTAATAAAATTAATTATGCGGACAAAGTTACTCAAAAATGAAAACAAAATTAACGTCGCCATCGTTAAATCATTTTTGTTTCCAACTGTACTCAAACAAAATCCTTAATATGCATAATACGCTGACTGTACATAACCAGCAAATTAAAACTTTCACTCGCAACACGGAAACTTCCGCGGGGGTCAAATTTACACTCTCGTTTCAAACGAGAAACGCCTACGGTCTGTAGCTGTGGAATTTGAAAGGGTTAAACTTGTACGTTCAGATATCTTGTGTTGCTGTTCAGAATTTTATAGACAACAGGACAGATTGTCTAGAATATACAATAGGATCTAATTTGTGGATAAAACACGTGTTCATTTAAATAATAACTGAAAGTGTCTTGAGTATATAATGTATATTGATAATTGTTATAGATTTATTTTATGTGTGTCTAAACTTGTATTTACTCAAAAAAATTTATTTATAAAAATAGTGTACTTAGTACTAAAGGTGGATTTAATACCTAAAGGCGTCCTCTACCAGGCTTTACGCTAGTCAGCGCTACGAATACGTCTTTAAAAATGGAATGCCACTAATAACAAAATCCAATAGCACGTCAACGGTTCACTTAAACAGTTCCTGATCTAACATTACCTGACCAAGAAGCAAGATCATTAAACCAAGTTAAAACTACATTCAGCTAACTCAACTGAAAACTTTTGATATAACCAGCCAAGGAAAGATCAGCTAATTTGTTTGAAATTCAGCCAACATCTGAAGTAATGTTATACTGCTGTTGTGGCTAACTTCGTTATGGATGCGATGAGTATTTATTTACCTTGCGATCGCCCAATGTAAAGATTGATTTGTGAATTGGCTTCAATTTTAGAAATAATGGTACCAAATTTAGCTTTGTTATTCTAGGTGTTTACGTTCATAATACATTTTTACTATATAAATCATATTAAGATTATAAAACTGAAGTATTTTTTTACATTTGTTTTTCTCGCTCTTATTATAGGACTTGAAACTGAACTTCAAAATACGACTCACGGGAGAGCAATAACGAGGACGTTCTTATTAGATATTTGAAATATCTTGAAATGATATGATTTTATGAAGAAAACTTCGACAATTATAACAAAATATACAAACAGTTTTTTACGATGTATTGTTAATATTCCCTTTCATTTCCATTATAATGATCATATCTCACTCTCTGTTTCGTAATCTAAATCTGAACCAATTCGATATATTCAGGAGTTCATTGTAACGACGGCTTTACTTGGCTTTTTTAAGCAAGAGAGTGTAAATACTACCTACTTACCGGGTTTCGTTTAAGTATTTGCCGGCAGAAAAACACAATATTTTTATTCGCTTATTCGCCCCTGACCTCGGGGTCGGTGACTTTATGATCCAGTAGACCAACTAATCACCAAAATATCCCATGTACTTTTACCGGTATTAAATCATGAGAACAATAATGTTATCCAATTACAAAAACTTCATATAACAACTAAAAACTTATAACTAGCTCCCATAAAGAATATGTACTCAAAAATGCTAACAAGATGCTATCTTCTTCAGCTAGATTAAAAATGGGATGCAAAGTTGAAATTAGCGTATTATATTACCTCGGAATTAAAAGTTTGCAGCGCTCGTTAAACCAAACTTGGATCGCCATTTTTACCCCTTATTATAATGAGCGGTAGAACGCGTTGACATTTTTTGGATGAAATTTTATAAAATAGAACGTGTTTTTAACCGACATGGAAAAAATTAGGTTCTTAATTTGTTTTGTTTTTTTTTGTATGTTCAGCGAATTCGTTGAAAAATGTTTCTTTTCATTCGAAAGATCAGATCGTAAAAAAATAGTCAAGCTATCATCAAGATATCATATACCAAAAAAAATTAACGATCTCCAAAATCTGTGAGAAACACCAAGACAAATAAATATGGTCATAACTATATGTTGTCCGAATTTGACAAATGTGTTGCACTAATCGCACAATAGTCATTGGAGCGAAGTTCTTTTACACAGCTTACACTAGAGTGAAATGGCAGTGGCTCAAGGTCGCGTCATATAATGAAAAAATAGCATTCATACAGTGCCTACCAAATGCTACAAATAGCGATGCGTTGGGCGTTCGAATTTAGGAGGTCGATATAATGGAGGATGAGGTGCTTTTTGAAATACAATAATATAATCAATTAAAGTCTACATTTTGAAACACAGTTTGAGTTGCAAAAATATCGCACAGAACTTCGTTCCTGACAGGGGTCCCCAGACCGCACAATTTTTTTTATCACCCACTGCCAAACCGATTTCTATTGCTAAAAATATGATTTCAATATTAAGTTAAAAAGACGTTAACGTTTCCAATGTTCTGTATTTAAAAAAACAATATTTTCTAAATTTTCAACAAATATTTCTGTAACTTGTATAATGTAACAATCAAGTTCAGCTTTACGTAAATAAAATCATAAAGAATAACTAAGATCAAAATTCCCCTACCGAAAACATCAAAACTTTATTCATTCAACCTACTAAACACAAATCCACCGCCTTGTTAACGCCTAAACTGCCATAACATGGAAATGATGACGTAAATAATGACGTCAGCGTCGACATAACAGCTCCGACGATGGTAATTCGGGTCGCTTCAATTTCACATGTGAAAAAAATGCGCAGAAATTACGAGTGTAGTTTGATGTGTTTTCTCTTACAATAGTGTGTGTTTTCTTTTATACAGTACGTATTGATTATACGTACTGTGTTTGTATATGTTTGATAATTCTTGAGTTAGCTCGAATTAGCAATTATCTAGACTATTTATATAAAATACTAATAACTATTGTTTTAGTATACCATTTAGAAAATATTATGCAAATATTCAAAACGAACTTATAATAAACAAAACATTTTCATTAATAAAAATAAAAAAATTATTCTTTATAATGATGTACATAACATAATAAAAACAGATATAGACACATAATATATGGCTATTTTAGCTATTATTGATCAATTCTTGTAATTTATTCTTTAAATAGTAGTTGAAATATTATGATATCAATTCTTATATATTTTTTTTATAATGTCCGGGAGGGCAAATGGCTGTACTCCACCTGATGGTAAGTGGTAGTAGAGTCCAAACGCGCCGTTGGCTAGTGCAGTCAGGAAGAATGATTTGCACGAGCCGCCCCCGCCTTGCCGACCCGCAAAATGCCTCTTCATGCCTCGTTTGAAGGAACCCAGGTCATAAGAGGAGGGTAAAGTAAAGTATTCCATGTTTTGGAGGCGCGACAAAGAAAAGAGTTGCCAAATTTCTTCGTGCGCGATGGAATTGATGTCACAGTTAGGCGGTGACATCGAGTGCCAGCACGCGTAGACTTGTGAAGGAATGGGGAAGCAGAAATGAGGGAGAATAATTCCTCTGACCACTCGCCGTGATAGTCGATAGAAAGCGCTCAGTGCCGCTATCCCTCGAGCCCACACGCCGCACCTTGTTCAGGACTCCGAGATAATAATAACAAACCCCGGAGTTTTTGTTTATTAATTTCGACACAATACATGAAATGTAATTGTATAGTTGATGACATATATATTTCATGCAGGAATATACCTCTGTTAGCAAATCTTGTCGATATTATATACATTTCAAACCAGCACGTTGTTAAATCTTGTCGATATTATATACATTTCAAACCAGTGACTTCTAATTAAATAACATGACGATATGTTTATAAATAACAATAATTAATATTATGAGATTGTGTGTATGTACCTATAGGGTTTTCCATTAAGGGCGCTTGATCTTTGAAATGCAAAAAAAAATACATGTAGGAGAGATATTTGCGAATTTTTTTTTTATTTGGAAAGTCTATCGACCCCATTATGTATGGAATATGACATCATTCAAATGACCGCCACGGCTTCGGTTGGTGGCGCGCACACGAAAGGTCCAATTTTCGATGACTCTGGCGCACAAATCGGGCTGTATTTGATCGATGGCGTGGCGTATGTTGACTTTGAGGGCATCGGTGGTTTGCGGCTTGTTGGCATAGACCTGCGACTTAAGAAAACCCCACAAGAAAAAGTCCAGCGGGGTCAAATCGCACGATCTCGGTGGCCAGTTCACGTCGCCTCCGCGCGAGATGACCATGTCCAGAAATTGCTCGTGCAGAACTTCCATCGTAGCGTGTGCTGTGTGGCACGTAGCGCCGTCCTGTTGAAACCACATGTTGTCCAGATCCATATTCTCGACTTCAGGCCACAAGAAGTTGGTTATCATCGACCGGTATCGCTCACCATTGACGGTGACGGCCACACCATTATCGTTTTCGAAAAAATACGGACCAATCACGCCTCCGGCCCAAAATCCGCACCAAACAGTCACTTTCTGCGGGTGCATTGCCACTTGGTGAACCTCGTGTGGATTGGTCTCGTCCCAAATACGGCAATTTTGCTTGTTGACATAGCCATTCATCCAAAAATGCGCCTCGTCGCTGAAGATGATTTTTTTGCCAAAATCGGCGTCAACTTCCAACTGCTCTAATGCCCAGTCAGCGAACACACGGCGCTGTCTATGGTCATTAACCTTGAGGTCTTGGGTCAGCTGGATCTTGTACGGGTGCAGGCTCAAGTCACAACGCAAAATTCGCCAAGTGGACGCGGAATTGACTGCCGCGGGTTTTCGAGGACACTGTCGCGCACAGCGGCGATATTCTCGGCAGATCTCGCGTTACGTTGACGCACGGGAACCGGCTGATTGTTAACTGACCCGGTTGACTCGAATTTGTCCACCAATCGACGGATAGTCGACTCGGCAGGACGATCATCGCGACCGTAAAACGGGCGAAGTGCGCGGAACGTTGCTCGAACTGAAGACCCATTTTCATAAAACAATTTTATGATTTGCACGTGCTGCTCGACACTGTAACCTGCCATGGTGGTTTGGAAGGACGGAATGAATATAACACACTGCATTTGACAGCTGTCACTCAAACAACATGGCCGCAATCAGCTGTCAAAGTTCAAGCGTCCCTTTTGGAAAACCCCTTACATACATTACAGTAACAGGCAGTGAATGTCCCACTGCTGGGCTTAGGCCTCTTCTTTTTACTTTTGAGGAGAAGGTTTGGAGCTTATTCCACCACGATGCTCCAATGTGGGTTTGTGGAATAAGCATGTGACAGAATTTCAGTGAAATTATACATGCAGGTTTCCTTCACCGTCAAGCGTGAGATAGATTATAAACACAAATTAAGCACATGAAATTCAGTGATCCATGATCATCGGTTAAGATTCACGCGTTCTTACCACTGAGCCATCTCGGCTTTTTAACCCACAGGCATTGAAATTACTTCATACACTTGAAGTATAGACTGAGATAGTCCGTTCCCTGAAAGAAAAGATTGCACAGATATGTTACGTAAATATGTCTGTCGCAGAAACGTTTGTCAACTTACGAAGAACCCACTATTAATAATGATGCCAGCTTTGAAAATATGTCTGTCTCCTGCATGTAATGTGACACTAACGTTATTAATCAGCCTTGTAATTCTAAAAGCCCGTCTAAAAGCTCTACTATAACTTTTGCTTATGTAAAATTCATTTGCTTTACTACTTATTAGAACGAACAGATTTTGTTTTTAATCGATGTTACGATTTCATTCAGATGTCAGTTTGTATTTTTTGAGCGAACCTGTTAATTGTTTCGAATAGCTGATATTTATAATTTTATTTTAATTTAAATAGTAAAATATTATATGCCTATCTTTTAAGGTATCAGTAAGGACCTAATATTTTGTTGTAAGACGGCGTTACAAGACGTCCGTTTCACTTTATCTAGCAAAATGACAACATCGTCGGTCTTGTAGATAGCTTATACGGGTACAGATCTCAAGGCTCTCCCGATTCGGACAGGTAAGATGTTATTAAGTGTCTTATACCTCAGAAAACACTTTTGAAGATAGGTTTATTTTATAATGTAAACATCTGCTTTTTGGAAATTTGAATTTAAATGGGGTAACTTTGAATAAATTTTATCCATACGAAGCCTTAGCTAGTTTTAAATATTATTGTAACAAAATCTCTGTACCTATATACGCTACAGCGATAAATAAAGTAGAAGCCATAACGTTCTTGATAAAAATATTCATATTTGAAACATACAAAAAACTATACGTGCGTGTGCTTGCGACGACGTCTCGATATGAACTGACTATGTAGTGACTTATAACGCAACACTCAAAGGTATTTGATTATAACATTTTTCATTATGTTTAAATATGAGTCACTCGCATCTCATCTCATCTCAAGATGTAGGTACAACGATGCAAATATGAAATAGCTTCTCTGGTGTGACTTTTATGGCTTTTAGTAACTGAATTTTATTGTAAAATAAATCTCATAATTTCTTAGTGTCGTAGGATATTTTGCAAGATTTTAGCATAAAAAATGGTAGTATTTCATATCGGTTTATTCACAACGAAGCTATCGGTTAGTCGTAAACTATCACATACTATCATGAGGCAATCCTTATGAGAAATCGTCCTCTCAGCAACGAAGGTGATTTGTCGACGTTTTTTGTCTCTCACCCCACACAATTCCGACATAAATTATTGGAAATTGCCTGCGATATGTCGGTTGAAATGTGATTCAGTTCGATATTTTAGCTTTTTCTCGGTTTGTAAGCTTTGATAATATTCAAGTTATTGTCGTCGAAATCACGAATTTTATTTTGAGTATGAATATCTATCTATAACATATAGTAGAAGAATAAACCCTGTTAGTGGCCCACTGCTGGGATAACGTTTTTTTCGTAAAAATATATACCTGATTACTGTTATATATAATAGGTGGTAGAACTTTGTGCAAGCTCGTCTGGGTAGGTACCACCCACTCATCAGATATTCTAACGCAAAACAGCAGTACTTGGTACTGTTGTGTTTCGGTTTGAAGGGTGAGTGAGCCAGTGTAATTACACGCGCAAGGGACATAACATCTTAGTTACCAAGGTTGGTGGCGCATTGGCGATGTAAGCGATGGTTAACATTTCTTACAATGACATGACTATGGGTGTTGGTGACCACTTACCATCAGGTGGCCCATATGCTCGACCGCCTATCTATACTAAAAAAAAAATCGGATAAATGCTTATTCGCTTTCAAATCATTGCTTATAATAAACGTATTTCGTATCCAGTGCAATTAATTTCAATTGTCCTATACCTCAGTTTAATGACTCAAGGAACTCTATATATTATTTATACCCTTATATATGCCTTCTTGGTCTTGTGGTCACAGATCCCTGAGTTTAAGTCCCATGTCAGGCAATAAAAAGTTACTGGGGTTTTCCGTCGAAAATTCTCGGTAGCCGCCCGGAGTTTGGAAGTTACAAGTATGTAAACTCTCGTGCCTCGGAGAGCACATAAGGCCGTCGGTCCTCCGCCTGAACTCTTTCCGTTTGTGCCAGTTTTCCGTTCCATCGGATTATGTGAAGGAGGGAATAAAAAGTGCATCCGTGTTTGCACACAATTCACAGTAAATACAATACGGATTGGTGGATCCACATTTGACAGATTTTCATGTTTTGGTTGAGAGTTTTCTCTTCTTCTTGTCGCACGAGATGAATTATAGAAACAAATTAAGCACATGAAAATTCAGTGGTGCTTGCTTGCTGGGATTGAACCTGCAATCTTTTCTTAAATTGATATGTTCTAACCAGTAGGCTCAAATATAATTCAGACAAAGCGAATTTCAAAACCAATAAAATTTGGCCGTAGACGTTTTTAAGATCAACTTTTGTCTTATAAAGCAAATAGAATAATCCACGGAACAAAATAATAGCATTCCACGTACATATGTTAAAGACATCTCTGACGTTTCCAAAGCTCTATTACTTAATGGCGAAAGTTATATCAAAACAGATATTATCCAAATAGCAGATAATCAATAGCATCTAATAGATTCTACCGAGGAGTTCCCTAATGTTTCCACAACATTAATTCAATATGCAAATAACTCGGTGTGCGAGGTATGTTCGGAGTTGCTCAAGTCGGCTCGCTTATGTTAGGCATTTGACAAAACTTCGACTCGTTGTTTGTGTGTGTGTAACAACGTCAATGATTAGATAAACTTCTAAATTGAATTAATATCGTGATGGAAGTCTGTAATGATCTATGTTAACATGTACTGACGAGGAAGTTTTAACAAAGGGCTTATACACTCGTAAGTACAAATGTAGGTAATTTGTATATAAGTAAGACGATTGTCTGTACTCACACTATGATACATAAAAGGTTTAAAATAAAATAAAAGGGATTGATCACCCAGCTGAAGTGAGTATAACGACCCGAAAAATGATTTTTAAGCGAACTTGGATCGATATAAGTGTGTCGCGTAGTTGTTCTGATGATTCTTGATAGATGGTTGAATAAAAGATCTTGAACTTTGTACGAATTTATTTTACTACAGTAGGAGTTATAATAGTATAAGTATTGCTCAAGCGAGAGTTGAAAGGTGAATGCGGCTGTCCAAAGAACAGCGGGGTCATCGGCCGCTGTCGCTGTCGCAGCACCAACATCACCAAATATGGTCACGACGAGCGTGATTGGCCGCCGGCGTTGGGGCCATCTAAACATTACCATACATGGTAATGTTTAGAGCTCGAACAAAGTGTTTTCAGTAACAGCCTGTGAATATTCCACTGCTGGGATAAGGCCTTTTCTTTTTTTTGAGGAGAAGGTCCAGAGCTTTTTTCACCACGCTGCTCCAATGCGGGTTGGTGGAATACACATGTGACAGAATTTCAGTGAAATTTGATACATGCAGGTTCTTCACGATGTTTTCCTTCGTCGTAAAGCACGAAATGAATTATAATCACAAATTAAGCACATGAAATTCCACCCATAGGTTTCATCGATCATCGGTTAAGATTCACGCGTTCTTACCACTGGGCCATCTCGGCCCCTAAGTGCCCATTCTTGTGCCTGATGCGATTTCTGAACTTATTCGATATCATTGACGTTAATTCCGATTATTGTCACCGTCCGACGCTGACGAAATTTTATCTCATTATAATTATCGATTACATGTCTAGTGGAATGAAACCGTTTTTATTCCACTAGGCACAGGCCGTATAAGCGCGTAATTCGATAATGATAATATAATGATAATAATGAAAAGAATTAAAAAAAAAAAAGAATAATATAATTATAGAAATGAACACATAAAAAATAACCAAATTAAACACGTTTACGACTATAATGACATTGCTTATATATAAGTGTGTATTGTTGAGCACAAGAGAAACATGGAATAGGTGGGGCATTAAACGCTTTTAAAGAAGTAATTATAATGTTACAATATTCAAATCTCCCACAGGTGGCCTAACAGCTACATAACGACGCCAGTTAACTGCAAGTTACATAACATAATACCAGAGATTATTCACCGGTATTATGTCATAAGTACTTAAATTGCTTGATGTAACAATTCAGGTAAACACTATCCTAGTAATGATGTGCTTAATAAATCATTACAATTATTTTCAGCTTTGTGTTGTAAGTTGTGATAACTTGCTATACGACTAAAAAAAGTTTTCGTTGTTTTTATTTTAAACTCATGTTTAATATTAGCATCACCGATTTCAATCATAATTTCAAATTATAGAAGATTTTGTAGAGTTATTTTAGATCAGCAAACACTAAAACTAATGTAGATTTTAATTGAATAGGTACAGGTTCCGTACATAATCCTTTGCGCTCTGTTAGGTATATTAATTTCGAAACTAAAACGGTGTTCCGTTATAAGTGACACTTTAGTTGGCTTTAATAAATGGAAGGTAAGGTCTGTGGACATTTATTTATGAATTTGATATGAATAACTTCAGCAAACTCCAAAAATGGTTAAGTATGTACGTTTATTTTTGATTTGATTTTGATATCAAGCGGCATAATGTTTTCCAAAATATTCTCTTTCCGTGCAGAAAATTTATTGGTTGAATTTTGAGTATTGATAAGCGCAGACTCACATACAATATAATACATGTGTAGCCGCTTAATGGAATAAGCTTTAAATCTTTCTCCATAACAGTGAAAGAGTTCTACTTCATTGTCAGCTTAGCCGCTGTCAGTGGCTTTTATAGAGCCATCGGGTTCTAAATAGTATTATTTTTTGTTAATTGCTTCGAACGATTAGTGAAACAGTGTAATAACATGCACAACTTACGTAATATATTAATTTCTATGACAGACGCTTTTTGTTCATCTGATTAACTAAAGAATAAGCAAAAAAAAAAAACATCTTTTTACTTTAATGTTTTCTTAATTTACTGCAATAGTAACTAAGTACTGTCTGATGTCATTATAACAAACTCATATAGTTAAATAACCTGTGAACACATTAAGTCCAGATGTGGTCATATATGAACTAAACATCCCTAAATACCAGGATAGTACTTGTCAAATTGTCCGTAAATACTTTTTGCTCCGGAAATAGATAAAACTTGTGATTGCAAAAAGGTTTTGCAAATACGTCTGAAAATGTCACCTGGAAGTTGGATGTGCTTCAACGCGAAACGAGTAACAATGATAACTTCTGTCTCGTCTATAATTGGCTTGAATATAAATGTTTCCTCTAAATGGAAAAGTCTAGATTGTTCTGGCAGGTGACTGTAGCTTCAAAATAAAATATTTTTCGTATCTATTTTCATACTTCAAGTTTTTGATATAGGAACGTTGTTAGAATTCTGAATATTTCTCATGAATGCATAAATTTAATGCGCTTTACGAATTTCACACAATAAATTAAACTGCGAGTGCAATAATATGATCGGGATACGAGCCATTGATAGCTACCGATAAAACCCTCTAGTTTGATGAATCCATAATTTTATTAATAAATTACTTGAAGCCTATAAGCTACCTAAATTGTAAGTGTTATATTATACAATCTGTAATTTTCAGCATTCAAAATGTCCGATATTTTTATCGCACTGCTTGCATCATGAGTAACTATCGCGACCCATTATCTGTGTAATGAACTGACGTTATCATCATTTTTGGACGGCCTCGGTAATTTAAATTTCACAGCATATTATTATATAAATTATATTTTCATTGGTAAATGTTATACAATATTTTCCAATGTAAATTTTACATTTAAATATTATTTGTGATTGGTATGACTTCCGATTTGTAAGATAAACAAATTTATTTACACTATTAATGGCGGTTGTCTTGAAGATATTATTGTATTATTCGTTAACTTATTTTATTTATTTTAAGGGAACCATAAATAGAATTAAATATATTTCGATTTACAGAAAAAATAAACCATGTGAAGATTTTGTATCATTGAACGTGTCATTCATCAATCATTGATTGATGTTTTCTAGTGTTAAATATAGCTTAATCCAGTGCTTCTTTGTTTTAAATGTGAGTGTGTATTAAACGCAAGAGGTGAAGTGGCAAGGCAAAGTGGATTGATTGATTGATATAAGCAACTCTTTACGAGTTACATAGTTACTCTTTTAAACTGTTTTATTTTGATTTATTTCAGTAAACTGACCGGGGTTACAACCAGACCACAATATAGTTACGATATACATACTTATATCCACTGGGTTCTATCCGTTTGTATACATATATATTTTGTTTCATGAAACCCAAGCTTTAACGTTCATTTTTAAATATTCTCTGTGTGTTTGTAAAATCAAGGTGGCAGTGTAAGCCCAGCTCTACACGCCACTAAACAAAGGTCCAGTGAAACTGTTCCACTGGGAAGTCGGAACACTTAGATCATGTTGCAGTAAACCTTTTGTATGTTTCTAAATTTTTGATGAATCACAGTGAACGGGGTCACGCTTTTATGAACATTAAATACAGAGAAGTAGTTTATTGACTAGCTATCTACTCTAACTTTATAAGAGTAACATATGAATTTATTTAATATCATATATAAAATGCGCGAAGTCGATTCAGTCGCTAGAATACGTATATTTTAACAAAATTATATTGTATTTACTTAAGCTTTGTGCGTCTGGATATGTACCACCTACCCATCATTTATTCTACCGCCAAATAGCAATACTTGGTAAGTACTGACACTGGACATAACATCTTAGTTCCCAAGGTAGGTGACGCGTGGGCAATGTAAGGGATGCTTAGAAAATTACACAGTGACAAAGTCTATGTGAGGTTCAGGACCCCCAAGAAACTTCGTGGTGGTCCTTTCCACGAATCGTTTTATAGAGATCAAGAGATCAAAATGGACACCAAGAAATATGACCCTTATTATATACTGATGTTTTTTAACGTAATATCGATAGACCCAAAATATCTTTGGCCTCTTATTAAAGAAATAAATTATATGCCCCATGAAGGAAAGACATCCTTTGCGGAGCGGAAAACTTGGAGTTCATATGTTATTACGTTATGTTCACTTATACTTCTCGTGTTAACGTGAAATTCGCTGATTATATCTATAATATCTTTATCATTATTTTTCATGGTTAGGTCTTTCGTCGATGCTCAGCTTGTCAAAAGCATATATAGTGCTGGAGTTATTTATTTTTGTATATATTTAACTTTAAAAACCACTAGCGATCGAGAACAATCTGTAATAAAGGCCTATTCATTCGTGTCAGATTAAAACGGCGTAATCCGACGCGGTTACAGGATTACGTCTGAGCACACAACCAGCGTTGTTCCAGCTTATATCCACAAATATATATGAATATTATATATGTATATAAAACAAGAGGATGGAAGATTTATTTCGCGGCGTCATTTATTTTATTCGTTTAAATTAAATTTTAAAGTGACATCAATTGAAGAATACTGTTGATCTTAAAAATTTTATTGTAGAATATTTTTTTGCTGAGTGAGTGAGTGAGCTGAGTATTTTTTGATATCATAGGTAGGCGGACGAGCGTATTTGGCACCTGATGGTAAATGGTCACCAACGCCTATAGACATTGGTATTGTAAGATATGTTAACCATCGTTTACATCGCCAATGCGCCACCAACCTTGGGAACTATGATGTTATGTCCCTTGTGGCTGTAATAACACTGGCTTACTCACCCTTCAAACCGGAACACAACAATACCAAGTACTGCTGTTTTGCAGTAGAATATCTGATGAGTGAGTGGTGCCTATCCAGACGAGCTTGCACAAAGCTCTACCACCAAGTAAATCTATAAAAGTATTTCTGTCTCTCAAGAAACAGTTTTCTTACGTAAGGAATTAGAAAATAAATAAATAAAAAAAAGCCTTAAAACTACCAATCATTAGTAGTTATGTCAATGAAACACAAGCTGTCTTGAATTGGAGGGGGGATTGATACCTGCTTTCACTTACTGAGGGAACAATATATTGACTTTGTGTAATTCATTTTGTAGTAAGTATATTCATATCCTAATTTTCAGTAATTTCGGCAGTTCCATTTGAATCAGCATACATTTCTGGATCGTCGTTCTCAAAATTTATCACATCAATTTGACGAAATTACTTCAAGCTTAAAATGAAGATTCCTATGAGAAGACTTGAGAGGCTAACACACCGCTTCTGCGCACTTTATCTGTTCTAAATACGAACTTCACTATACCCTTACTTTATTAAATTAAATTAAAAATATATTTTTTTTTGTGAATCTTTGTCGCTATCAGCAACCATTTATTTTTTATCAGACTGTATACCATCAAAGGTCTTCTCTAATTCGCTCCAACATTTCCTGACCTGAAATAACCTCCGGCAAATCATCTTCCCATCACTAAATCGGCTATGTCTTTTTGTATTTCTTGGGTACGATTTTGTTATTCGTATAGACCATGTGTCTGTTGTTGTTTTTATCAATACCATCATAATATTTAAATACTCATACGAAGTATAATAATACAAAGAAGACCATTATGATGGATTATTCTTTTAAATGCTGCAGTGCTTTTAAAACTGTGAAAACTCAGTTCAAAACTCAGTCGTCAAATATTGAAAACTAACTTACAGCGATGTGCTGTTTTGATGCGCCAATGTCGGAAATAACTTTGTGGTATTTTTGATTGTTTTCAATAGTTAGTTTTGAGTTTGTTTATATAGAATAGCTCTACGGTTATAAAAATCCTGTAGACATATTATTTGTTACTGAAAATCTAATATGGACTAGGAACAAATAATGTTAGGTCTTTGAAGTCGTCAATATAAAATAATTTATAAAGCAATGTTACTAATTCACGATAGAATTAAGCTAGACGATTGTCTTCTCTGTTACTTAGTTCTGCTTTACTTAATTATTATTTTCACTTACTCCAAAGCAAAATAACGCACTTAAATACTCTTAAAAGGTTACCTTCAAAGAAACAAAATTATATCCAAAAGATTTTAGTTGAAGTTAAAATTTGATTTTCCTTTGTAGTTACTGTTGCGTGAACTAAAATTGAATTTTCATGTTCCTTAGGTGGAACTAATGCTAATTTTATAATTTGAACCTTATCTCTAGGTGATAGCGTTTAATTTAGAATGTAATCTGTATCATCTTCATTGCAGTGTTGCATAAATCGATTAAGTGGTTCAACCTCGATTATACAATATAGATTAGTTTAGACTATGAAAACAGCCATTACTGTGATGAATATTGAATTAACATGACCATTAAAAAAAGCGAAAATACATAAATTCCGAACAAAATTTAATAACAAATCAGATGCAATAATGGTTAAACTATTGTTGTACGTGAGTTAGTCAATGTTAACACCAAGTAATTGCTTGGCATAGCCCTTATCTCCCTATATCGAGAATATTTTTTGGAGCTTATTCCATCTGATTCCTTCACGGTGAGTAAGTAGACCCATGTTGCAGAATTTCATTAACGAGCATGAGATGAATTATAAACATAAATTAAGCACATAAAAACTTAGTGGCTTGCACTTGCGACCTTTAGTTAAGATCCACGTTTTCTATCCACTCGGCTGTATCGTGGATATATATACGTAATTAAGTTTTCGCAAATTCTTAAAACAGTAACTTTGGTTGTCCTGAATAATGTATGTCCAAACGGCAACACCAAAAAGTCATAGTAATAAGTTTAAATAACATATCAAGACTACCTGCAAAGCTATCGCATTACATATCGTACGGCTTATAAAATTCATTCTTAAAATTCCTAAGTTGCCAATTATTTAAAAACGGGAGAAATTGTTTTGTTGAGTATATTGTATGATAAATAACATTAAGGAGTTACTTTATCTATACTAATATATAAAGCTGAAGAGTTTGTTTGTTTGATCCGGCTAATCTCAGGAATTACTGTTTCGAATTTAAAAAATATTTTTGTGTTGTATAGTCTTTTTATCGAGGAAGGTTCTAGGCTGATTTTTTCATTACATTTTTATTAATTATACGCAGGTGAAACCGCGGTCTCAACTAGTTTTATTATAATACCAACAATTCTAAAGACAACCGTCTTTTACAATAGTAAAAATATAACGCAAAGTATATAAAAAGCTACATGAGTGTGTCCATTACAATGCCGTGAGTCCAATTCGAACATAATTTCAAACTGTCAATTAGTTTGTCACGCCGTGTGGCGATCACGTTTTATCACGTGACATGCGCGTGGCGTAAGTCAACATGTCCGTCTGGTGGCGACAGGTATCGACATGTTTCTCATCAGGTGAGTGAAATAAGTTTAAATTAAGCTTAAAATTATGTTGTATTTTAATATTAAGACTAAGAACAATAACGGATTCATTCAAAAAAAAGCAATGTATTAATTTGTCGATGCAGAATAATTTAGTAAATTTTAAATGAAACAATATGGTTTATAACAAGTGAATCCGAAACGAAGATATTGAAAATTAGGTAACCACTGAATTTTCATGTGAATTATTTGTGTTTTTCATTCATCTCGTGGCCGGCACTGAAAGGAACTATTGTGAGGTAACCTCCATGTGTCAGTCAAAGTCAGTTTTGTATCCACTAACCCGATATGGTAAAACTAATAAGGCCATATCTCCGTAGTAAAACGCCTTATGCTTTATAGCTAGCAATATTGTATGACATACTTTATGATAAATGCAGTCCATGACTATTCGTAATTTTTAATCATTATTATTAATTTAAATTTACTTTCAAATGTTTACTTCATATTGATGAAACATTTATAATAGCAAACAATTCAGTAAAACAAATAATTGATTCCATACGAATCGATCTTTCTTTCCAATAAGGGTTTCATTTCAAGCTGTCAAGCCGTTGATCACGTCGTTTAGCGATCACGATGTCACGCTCGGTGGTATAGTTAACATGTCACGGTGCCGTGCGAGCTCCGGCTGTCTATATGAGGTCGTTGTTAATCACGCCAGCATATTTTAATTACAATGTGACTACATAAACGTTTAACTGCTGCGTTTCGTTCTTATTACAGTGGTAAAGCCAGCGTTAAATTCCTTTGTAATATTAGCTATGTTTTATCAAAATTAACGTGAAATACATAGAATTACGTCATGGTAGAACTTTTTTTATTGTATAGATAGGCGGATGAGTATATGGACCACCTGATAGTGAGCGGTCACCAACGCCCATTGACATTGGTAGTGTAAGAAATGTTAACCTTCGCTTACATCGCCAATGCGCCACAAACCTTGGGAACTTAGATGTTATGTCCATTGTGGCTGTAATTACACTGCTCACTCACCCTTCAAACCGGAACACAACAATACATTATACATTTTAGTTGCTACAATAAACAAAACAATATTAACAGTCTCAACTTGACATTAGTCGTACACATCACACAATATAAAACAAAGCTTAAATCATTTATTTCGATATCAGAATACTTTTTACGATTCTCCTGTATTTGACAGTACAGACCCACTGATTCCAATTCATTTGCAGTACTCGTAGTCCGAGAGCACAGGAGAGGATTTACTTTAATGAGTTTTGATCTCCGTAGTTTGGTCTTGTTTTGAACTTGTTTACGGTAAAATTGAGTAATATAAATGCTATTATAGTTTATATAGTTCTTACGTAAAGTTAATTTTAAAAATGCACTCTAAATCTAAATTTAAGATTTAAAGAATTAAGAAGTATTCAAATTACCAATATTTTTATGTGCTTAATTTTCTTTATAATTCAACTAGTACATATGAAAGAACACGTCGTGAGGAAACCTGTATGTGTCGGATAATTTTATCCTCGTCTGGGTAGGTACCACCCACTCATCAGATATTCTACCGCAAAACAGCAGTACTTTGTATTGTTGTGTTCCGGTGTGAAAGATGAGTGAGCCAGTGTAATTACAGGCACAGGGGACATAACATCTTAGTTCCCAAGGTTGGTGGCTCATTGGCGATGTAAGCGATGGTTAGCATTTCTTACAATGCCATTGTCTATGGGCGTTGATAACCACTTACCATCAGGTGTCCTAAATGCTCGTCCGCCTATCTATACAATAAAAAAAAAAAACCAGCTCTAGAAAAAAACTCAAAACCTTGTCCTTAAGGGGGTGGTCTTTGCCTAACAGTTGGTAAAACGCTTTCACCTGGCTTTTATACCTAGCTGTAGGTCATATTTACGGAGGCCACTTTACATACTACATTTTTATTCATACCATTATTTATATATTGTATATATGTAATCAACGAACAAATGTTTTGAACATACATAAGGCTACTTCGTGGGTGAATATTGCAGATTAATTAATTCTGAAAGGGTTTTCTCCAGAGCTACATAAATTAAGTTCAGTAATACCAATGTATGAACTAAATAGTAGCTTAATTATAATAATACTTAAGCTACTATTTAGATCATTCTATAAATTACTTGATACATATTGATCTTGATATGAGCGAAAGTGGCTCCGTGGTTAGAATACGTGTATGTTGACTGGTGTTCGCGGGTTCAAAATCAAAAAAATGTTGTCACTCTCTCCCATATTTATATACCATTAGGAGAAAATGAGGCATTTGTCCAGTGGGATATTTACAGGCTATTAAGTTACATAATTGTTTTTAAATACTTTTAATTAATATAACAACGTAGGAGCATTAATTAGGACTTATTTCATACATTAAATAAATAATTAATTTATGTGTAATTAACTAACATTCAAATAATTTATATTATTCAAATATATTGATAATTACTTTCAAATAATATTTGTTATGTATCAAATACTTCTTTGGATGATAATGACGATGACGTAACGCTTTATTCGTAATGACTATCGAGTCATTATGATTTACGATATATATGTATGTATTTTAAGTGGGTTTATGTACAATATGATATTTAAATCACTCACCGTTTTCGTTGTAAATAATATTGAAATATATGTTAACTGAAATAAAAACAAAGGTTTTATAATGGCATTTAAATAAAATTATAAAATATAAAATATAAAAAGTCATTTGTCACAGAACGATATAAAACTGCAATATTTTTATAAAATTTCTCATAAAACTTTATAAAACAACAATGAGTAAAATAATAATGTAATTCGTGGAATAGTTATTTAATTAGCGTTGTTTCTTCTGCTTTTGAACTCTTAGAATGTAAAGTAAAATAAATTATGCGCCGCGAAATAAACAAAAGATGTTAGATCTCTGCGCACCCTGAAAGTGCCTTTATCTAGCAATACACACAGACGGATAGAATGGTTAAGAAAAAGATTTATTAACGATCGTATAAGAAAAAATTTAAAATATAAATGAATTCATTTCATTTTATTCGTAAATAAATGTGTATGTGCTTCGGTGACATAATGAGAAATATGAATTGCTGCAACTTATAACACAAGGAAAAACAAGTAAGAGACAATGTGGGCTGGAAATGAATATCTTTGCTAAGAAATCTCCTTATTCAGAGCAGTGGTAATAAATTTTTTTTTTTTTTTTTTATTGTATAGGTTAGCGGACGTGCATATGGGCCACCTGATGGTAAGTGGTCACCAACGCCCGTAGACAATGGCATTGTAAGAAATTTTAACCATCACTTACATTGCCAATGCGCCACCAACCTTGGGAACTAAGATGTTATGTCCCTTGTGCCTGTAATTACACTGGCTCACTCACCCTTCAAACCGGAACACAACAATACAAAGTACTGCTGTTTTGCGGTAGAATATCTGATGAGCGGGTGGTACCTACCCAGACGAGCTTGCACAAAGCTCTACCACCGAGTAATATAAATAAATATAAATGGTTGTCTGAAAAATCGGTTTGCGGACGATAATTTTACGTGATAATGTCATAAGAAAACATTGATGAATACTCGGACGCATCGGCCGATGGAGTGGAAGAGAGATAGATGCGTCACAAGCCGAACACTTAAGCCGATCGTGCCTCTCTATCGCTTGTTTCGCACTCTTGCTTGCGCGCTCGGCTCACGCGGAACATTACGTCGTTATTATGAACGTTAGTCATGCTTTTTCGTGCGTGCAGCCGGCGTTTATCGATTTATAAGACGTTATCACGTCAAAAATTCAAGTTTAATATATTTTTTTATGTTAAATGGTTACCACCGCTCATAGACATTGCCAATGTAAGAAATATTAACCATTCTTTACATCGGCTATGCGGATGACACTTAGTCTTATGGGAATGCTAAATGCATAAAAATAATAAAATAGAATATACTTAAAAAACAAAATATTTAAGTTTGTAATAGGATCTCTCGATCAGTCTATGTGTCTGTATGTCTCGTTATCTTCAGTCGACGCCCGGAGCGTCACTTTCAACGGAATAACATTTTTGATAGTGTCATTCCTTTCGCAGTATCCTTTGGGACCGCTTCCAGATATATTTTATTGCATTCGTCTGTATTAGCATTTTCTGGTTTTTTCTACAATTTTTTATTCATTCTAATATTAAGGATGATAAATTAATTTATTTGAACTATCGTTATTGTTGATTTTCATTTCTTAAATTTTTTAACAACTTTAGTTCATCATATCATATAATATTAGGTCCTTACATATGAAATTGGCGTTTTGTACGGAAGGAATATAGTCTTTTTTTTTTTTTGTAAAGTATATTTAATTAATCAAAGTATGCACCGTTGTTATCTATGCGCTTTTGCCATCTCATAGGTAGTTCATTGATCCCTTTACTAAAAAATCCATGGGGGCGAGAATCAATAAACTCTTTGAAGGCGGTTTGGACTGCCACATCGGAGTTGAATTTTTCCTTGTAAGAAGTTGTCCAAATTCCAGAAAAAATGATAATCTATTGGAGCAAGGTCCGGGGAGTACGGTGGATGTCGCAGATATTCCAATTGTAGCTCATCTAACTTAGTGGTTGTTTGTTGTGCAGTGTGTGGTCTTGCGTTGTCGTGAAGCAGCAGTGGTCTAGAGCGATTGACCAATCTCGGTTGTTTAGCAGCTAGTTCTTCCTTCATGGTTTGCAGTTGCTGACAATAGATATCTGCCGTAATCGTTTGGCCAGATTTTCGAAAGCTGTAGTGAACGACACCGGCGCTAGTCCACCAAACACTCACAAGTAAATTTTTCTGAGTCAATTTTCGTTTAGGGCAGGATTTGTCTGGGTCTCCAGGGTTCACCCGTTGTGACGAGCGCTTCCGATTATCGTACAGTATCCACTTTTCATTACAAGTAATGATTCGATTTAAAATCCTTTCATTATTGTGTCGGTTGAGCAAAGTAATACAGCGACAGTCGACGCGTGTTTGCAAGTTCGATTCACTCAATTCATGAGATTCAAGAAAACGTTGAAACCAAAAACGTACCGTGCTTTCATTTGCGACACCAACGCCGTACACATCATTAATCCTTCGAGCTGTTTCTGCAGCACTGCCGGTGCCACGGTAGACACCAGTGCTGCAGAAACACAGACTCGTACTCGTAAATATACCGATATTTTATGTTTTCCATTGTACGACGCCAAAGAAAAAAATAACGAGGAAAAAAATAATGAATGACTGTTTTCAAAACTCAAATGTACCAGCTAAATGAATTTATAAATTTCAATTTGGAATTCTTAAACAAAGAGGAGATATTTCAAATTAAAGTGGTCAGTACGACAAAACACTAATTTCATATGTAAGGACCTAATATTATAAAAATACACGTGTTTTTTCAACATCATAATTTAATATGTTTAAAAGGGATAATTAACTTTAACATACAATTTTAGACCGTTATGATAGTCTCTTTGGCATACTAATTAAACTTACCTATAGCTTTTAGTTGTTTGAAAAAAATCAGATTGAAATAATTCTCTTTACGGATTTCACAATTTGGATCGAATCAAAAATCGATATAATCGAATAAAATTATAAACGTCATAGTTTTCTGTGTTTTATCTCTATAATTATATATTTATAAATATTTCGTCTTAAAGAATATTGCACTCTATGTACAAAGTATCTCTATCGATATAGATATTATATATATATTAACAGTTCTTACACTCGGATGCCTTCCGTGCATCAGAAAGCACTTAAGCCGTTGGTCCTGCGCATGAACTCTCTCCGTTCGTGTCGGAATACTGTATCATCGGATAGACTTCGGAATGGTGTGCCTGTTTGTGTTTTTCATTCACACATTATAGCAACTATTGTGAAGTTGTCTAGCCCCCAAAATTGATCAAGATATCATTATCACAATAAATACGATACGATACAATGAAATAGTTACCGTTACCGTGTAACGTCTGTGTAGATTTTTTGATTATCAGTGAGTGACGATTCTATTTTAACGTTTGATTTTGTTTTGTCTCGTTCTAAATTCAATAAATTTGAAGTATAATAGTAGGAGCTTGTTTTAAATATTTTTAATTAATTGAAACACCTCAACGTGCCACTGTTTTTATGCATAATTCAATTTGCGTCTAAAATCTTAAGTTCCTCGTAAACTCTTTTGTTACTGAAGGCAACGGTTTCATTTTAAACTTTGAAATACGACTCATGAAACTTGTTTCATTCATTTTGTTCCCGGTCTTTTGGTACTTTGAAACTTAATAGAAAACATTTAATTTTACTTCTCGACCATGTTCGTCCACGCTTTGTCGCTTACATCTGAATCAATTGAAACTATTATCGGGCATCTGGTTTTAATAATTATATACTGCCATATACATATGTATCTTATTGCTTCAAATTTAAATACTAATATAGAAAATATTTTAGATAAATGATGTCTCATAAGTTCTAAAAATGCATTTGGTAAAAACCCATAAGTAGTTTGTATGTTCTAAATATACAGTCATTAATGGATCGCATTTATGACTGTATATGTATATGTTCTGTAGCACTAAGCCAGTTCGTAATTTCCGATGGCATAATACTACCCACAAGTTCGTAACAACGCAATTGAATTTTACAGGTAATTTTTTATCTCGTTTTACTTATCTGTCCCGGCCATCTATTAAGGTAAGCCTTAATAGATGAGTAGTAAGCTTATATTACAATTACATCATCATCACAATCACATCAGCCTTTATTAAATCAGTGTAAAGTATCTTATATTAAATCTCACAGATAAAGCTTTATTTAATTTTCTATAAAAGTATAATTATAATATTATGATAAGAGTTTATTATCATTAAAATCAACTTACAAAATATTCAATTTCTTAATACAATTCTATTACAATAATTACAAGTACAGAACTAAAACTCAGACTGCCTAATATCCAAGTGTTCCAAAAGCAATCCACTAAGTACGTAGTGAGCTGAATTCCAACAGGTCACTCATAAATTTCAGTTCCAGAAGGACACTACAATACTAAATGGTCGAAGTAGAAAACTCTCAACGGACTTTGTTTTCGTTTAGTGCTAACCAATATTATAAATGTGAAAGTAAGTTTGTTTGTTTCAAGGCTTAAGTGCCCAGCCGGATCGTTATGAAAATTTTATTATGTTGTCAAGGGATATAGGGTACCCATCACCACCCCTGCTACATGTGAAGTCGTGGACGTACACTCGTTAAAAATAAAAATAAATAAAACATATTCTTACTGAAATATATTTTGACGAAAATAGAAATTTGGAGATACATTTTGTTACTAAGCCGAAGGATGATATAGAGGCATCATAGAACTCACCTAGTATATATAATTTATACAAAAAAATAAAACAAAATGATGTGATACTTTTTTTTGTATTAAGCAGTAAGAAATAATTTAGCCACTTCAAGTTCGAATCAATAAAATATTGTAAACCAACTTAGGGTGATAAGCTCATTTCATCGTTTCTATATCATAATGTACTAGCGACGCGTCCCAACTTCGTTACATATTTATATATAATTTTATAATATCTATATTATTTCTATTGTTAAAAATAAATCCTTGAATCTAGTGACACATACCTACAAAATAAATAAATAAATATAAAGATTATTGTAGTAAGTTTCATAAGTGGTATTCCATAACCTTTGTATATAAGTAATGTTATATTCGAATAAGAAAAATAAATAATAAATCTATTACCTGTATATTTTTCATTATTATTCTCATTAAGTTTCTGCATATTAGATTAGACAACATCCACCTTAAATTATTCAACTTCACATATTGAAAAGATTAGTAATGTTAAAAAAATATTATTCATATTTACATAACAATTAATAAGATTAAATCGAAATATTATATAATAGCTACTATAGTAATCAGGATCGCATGGAATGGTAACAAGAATGTTAGCAGCATTTCCCGTTGCATCGCAATTCCCATCCTCTGAGCGAAATATTAATTAGCCTTCTAGTCTCCAGTGGAAGCACTAAGTCGAGATATTATATATACAACTTTTATGCTATAATTACTTCAATTATTGATTTAGGTGGTATCGTACAGATACGAGATATTAATGTAAGAAAAAAAAATTACAAACCGATAAGATCTAGTGAATCTTAACGGATATTTGTGGATTCAAACCACACTTATATCAATTCATCTCTTACTCGGAAGGAAGACATGAGAATTCTTCATGTCTCAGATGATAATATGCAAGTGAATCCACCAAGGGAAGGAGGCCTTAGCCCATCACTGTTACAATTACAATCCGTTGCTTTTACTTTATACACATACAAACATATATGCTTATAATAAAACATTCTAATACCATCAAAAATGTATTTCGGCTTTTGCATTCTCACGTTTTTAATCTCGCTTGATTTCGTTGTATGATGTTGTGGTTCTGCGTTGATTGATGTGACTTGTCGAAATCTCTTGATTTCCCCTTTTATCTGATACTTTTGCTATTTATTATATTAATCACAGAATGGGCTCTTAGACCAACTAATACTATCTTTGTTCATGGTTATTGTCGAAGTCGTAATTACTAGCAGTAATGTTAGGCGTTACATCATTTGAAATAGTAATTATTATGGCTCATTGTTCCCTAATATCGATATACAGATAATTATTGTTTTGTGATTATGACAGAAATAGTTGTAACCGCCTGTGAATGTCCCACTGCTGGGCTAAGACCTCTTCTCCGCTTTAGAGGAGAAGGTTTGGAGCTTATTCCACCACGCTGCTCCAATGCGAGTTGGTGGAATACACATGTGACAGAATTGCAGTGAAATTTGACACATGCAGGTTTCCTCACGATGTTTTCCTTCACCGTTAAGCGCGAGATGAATTATAATCACAAAATAAGCAAATGAAATTCAGTTGTGCTTGCCCGGATTTGAACCCACGATCATCGGTTAAGATTCACGCGCTTTTACCACTCTTATCTCGGCTTTTTTTCGGAAATAATTGATGGTATCCATTTACATAATACTATGTCTCGTTGCAAGACTCATTCAATATAATACATTGATAATTGTGTAAAATTTTTAGGACAAAACGTGCAATTTGAGCTGAGATGGACCGGAAACGATCTTGTTTAAAGACTATTGTGGTCAATCAAAACATGTTCGATTAAAGTTCGATAAAATTCTGTGTTGGTAATTTTAACTATCAACATATTAATTATCATATTTTATTATATATTGTATTTTCAAAATTTTTTTAAATTCGGAAGTTGTCCTTTTTAACTCCTAAAACATTTAAGAAACTTCATTTCAAAACAGACCTTAAAACTTCACTCTAATCGCAACAGTTTCTATAAAGTTTTTAGTCCTGTTCAAATACATAAGTCATAACCATCACGGAAATTCTGTAATTCCCAGCACATATGTTTATCTAAAAACAGTATGTTATGTGACGTATCTTCAAACTATTCGCGTTTCTGACATTTTATGATCGACATTAAATGGAGATCGCAACCAGTTATGTCACCATTTATAGTACATGGCGTATATATATATTTGTGTACGTGGCATTCTCACTGAAATCGATGGCAATCTGTGCTTGCAACTGATTGCAAATCTTTTAGGAGTTACTAAAATTACAAAATTATCTCGTTTGATAACTTAAATTAATTACAGTAACTACAAACGACAAAATGAAAGCTGTTAATTCTTCCTTTAAGGTGAAGCTGCTTAACATGTTGTATCTTAATGAGCTTAATGAAGGTCGGTAATCATTAGGGTGACCTGAATTGTCTAGATCATGTTGACAAGCTAATAATATAACTTACTAATATTATTATGAAATATACTAAAAATTTCAAAATTATAATCGCTTAAAACTATCTAAGAAGATCGCGGCTCAGAAAGCACTTAATACTGAGAATTGAATCTAATACGGATTCAATTTCCATTGACAACGTTTCTGACTACATATAAAAGGCACTATCCTGCTTGACTGATTACTAGCGCACGGTTAAAACTTTAAGACATGAATACATAACGTTTAAAGGAAATGTTCGTTATGTAATGATGAGAGGAAATTTGAGGATGCACTTCTATATCTTCCGCTTTATCTTATCATTTAAATACACCAATACATTAATAGGTAAGGCAATATTTGTTTAAAATAATTTTAAATGTTTGTATTTATATGTGAGTGTATATGTAGTATATATACATGTGTAAATTAATATTTGGTATGTATTTTTTTTAACATTTTAAAAGACGATGATCTGGACCCAACTAGATGCAGAAAGTACAGAACCGGTTGTCTTAGCATCACTCCGCATATTGGAAGAAGCCTTTGTCCCCAGCAATGGTTTGCGATTGGCTTACGATGTATTTATTAACTTTTAATTTCAAATTTATTTTGCACACAAAACAAAATTGCCTTTCTTGTATAACAGTTTAGCTGAATGCAGTAATTTTATGATCACCTATTGTGCAAAAAGTGGTTATAAAAATTAACATGACTAATGTGCTTTTGGGATTAAACATTTTTTTTGTTTGTTATTGTCAACTGAGCTGTCAAAGCAGTGACAGTTGAGCTGTAAAAACAAACTCAAATATCATCGTAGAACACGATCGTTAAATGCCAAAACGTTACATGCGACATTGGCAATAAAGAATATAACATTTGCAGGATACACGTATCAAAATGGCGTGTGTAGCCGCAACTCAGTTTTCGATATTTCACAAGTGAAATACGAATTGAGTTCTTAACAATTTATAAGTTTATGTTCCGTTCTTAACTTTTGATACGATTGTGTATCCATTGCCTTTGTTCAATACAATACTAACAATTTATGTACTTTTCAGGTAATCGTTAAGCCTGAGGATAGTACAATAGCCGGAAGCACCTAACCTATCTTTGACATCGACTGTATTTAGGACAAAAGTACAGTACCCGTGAATGTCTTGAGAAGGTTTGAAACTTATTCCAACACAATGCTCCAAAGGTTTGGTGGATGCACATGTGACAGGTTTCCTCACGATGTTGCCTTCGTAGAGCACGAGATTAATTTATAGACAGTTAAGCCAATATGGAATGGTTAAAGTGAATCTTAACCAACGCTTGCGGGTTAAATCTAGGCAAGCACCACAGAATTTTCTTGTACTTAATTTGTATTTAATACCATAATCTACAGAGTTATTGAATTGTATAAATTAATAGCAAGACGCGGCGGACGTTGTCCTGTCTCCACCAAGTGTCATGGGCAATCGGTTCAATGGTTACAGAAGTTGATAACCTAGCAGTCATCTAGCGGTTTCAACAATCGATAGAAATGACAAAATATATATTATATTATGCTAACTTTTTATGGTGAAATGGCGACGAAACTATTCTCGAGCAGATACATCAACATTTTATTATATAAAACAAAATGTATTTCTATTCGAGAACCTACAGCTTCGAATGGACGAGTCCGTCGAGTTAAAGTCGCTACATTTAAGATTCAAGAGAGCACGTGGTCGCATTCATGCGATCGTGTATCCATTGTTCGCTTTTATATATGTGTATGTATGTATACATAATGAAACTGCAACTGTCGTGCCTATTCTCGTGAAAATATTAATCGTGGAAAATTTGTCATAATAATGTACACCCGTGCACAATTGAATACAATTGTGCTGCCTCACTTGGCACGTGAATTTTAAACGAAGATTGCGGGTTGACAAACAATAATATGTTTTATTTGTTATTTCTGTGAAATAGATTAATCATTTCTTGTATTCTATTATATATATATATTATAATTTATTTTATTTGTAATATGAAGTTATTTTTTATGTTAATAATTCATTGTCAGTGTTTTTTTCTTTAATTACTTTTGCGTATACAGTCAAAAGGGACTTAATATCTTACTTCTCAGGTTGGTGGCGCATTGGCAATGTAACCAATGGACAATATTTAAGGTGCTTAACACCTTAGGAAATATTGTCCATTCGTGACAGCTAAGATAATTTTATCACAATAAAAAAATGCATTAGAAGCAATCAAATATAAAGTAGCTATTGTTCATTGGTATAAATATATAACCAATAAAGCTGTTGTGAACAGCTCTCGACGGTGCAATAGGCTGCATAAATAAGGATGCGGCAATTTTGTGAATTGAACGGAATCGAAATGTGTCCGATGTGTCGATATCTCAATGCTGTCAGATGCAAAGATTTCGTTTTTAAATTCATATTTGCTTCCGTGCCCTCTCTTTATCCGGGGGTTTGATAGACATTTAAATTAGTATCTTAAAGAGTTGTTCCATTTCTCGAAATACATCATTTAGTACATAAAATGTATGATCATACATTATGATCTAATTAGGATATGGTTCGTGAGTTCGTTTTCAAACGTATATGTACATAAAAATTAAAAATGAAATATTCAGAGAGAGTAAGCAATAATAAAAATTAAAACTTGTAAACTGTTGCTTCTCAATACATATTATGTAATGTTATGTATGTACGGAAAGACATTAATGATTTTGTGAGAAAATGAGATACTCATAACATTGGTACAAGGAACAATCACAAATTAATTACTCCCGTTACTCGACTGCATAGAGTCAGTAACTCTTTTGTGGGGCAATGTATATGGTTCTACAACAGGATCCCAGAAAGCGTTCAAAATGCCTTAGTGGCTAAATCTATACATATAATAAATCTGTAACTGGTCGATGTCTGTACATGGAAGATAAATGAGTAAAACTTTTATCGGGGGTCATTATAAACACAATAGAACCCAAAACAATGATTAATAGATTTTTTGTCTGTTTGTCTGTTTGTCTGTTTGTCTGTTTGTCTGTGCGTTTGTGCACGCTAATCTTAAAAACGGCTTAACGGATTTGAGTGCGGTTTTCACTAATGTATTGTGGCTAACTTCACTTAACATTTAGTGTTTGTTTTATTTCAATCGGTTCATA
The DNA here is from genome assembly GCA_905220585.2 of Nymphalis polychloros. Taxonomy (NCBI): domain Eukaryota; kingdom Metazoa; phylum Arthropoda; class Insecta; order Lepidoptera; family Nymphalidae; genus Nymphalis; species Nymphalis polychloros. The sequence goes on from HG992267.1 coordinate 8,319,670, forward strand.
AATAATAAAGTTATGTCAATTTAAAGATACATGTAGAACATTTATTAAAAAATGGTTATGGTCAAACTGAAAAGAGATTAAATATTACATGTAATATACACTTTTGCTTATGTTTTATCCTATATTTTGTTAAATTTTTAATCTCTTTATTTATTTTTTAAAAGTTTAGTATCACTACTAAACATCAATAAATTATTATCTGTAGGAAAAGTACGCGCGCTGTTATTTGTCAAAATCAAAAAGTTTTGTTAACAATTTCGTGTTTTCAGTAGCTTCGTGTGTTGTTTTTGCATAAAAACTAATATTGCATATATATTGTGTGTATCTTTATGATCTCATCTTATATCTTCCATAACAGTACGCTTTAAGTCTGCGTGTGAGCAAGTCAGTTAACTCAGTGACAATAATTAATACGTGAATAGTATATAGGTGTACAAACAAAGCCTAAAAACAACTATAACAATAATACATGGTTTTAGAAGTGCTTGCTTTAAACATCAACGTGGTATATCACTTCTTAAAACTTTAAATAAGTATAATTTTGTCCTAAATTCGTGTTTCCTGTCAAAAGTTTTAAAATGGCAGATAAAAATTCAAACTTACCTACCGAAGTTTTTTCTATACAACGAAATAAATAGCAATTTTACGTGGAAAAAATGGCAACCATATTTTGAACTATATTTATTAGCCACTGGATATATATAAGGAGTATTAGCCACTGGTTAAATATAAGAAGTGTAAATAGAGAAAAATAGCAATTTTGTTCAACATTAAAATAACAGAAATTACTTTAGAAGACCTCATTAATAAATGTAACAAGTATTTCGAACCGAGGCAAAATTTAACTATGGCCTGACATGTATTTTTTATGAGAAAACAAAGCAAACACGAAAATATAACCAACTTTATTACGAGTCTAGAAAATTACAGTTTAAAATGCGATTTCGTTGAATTAATAGTCATTGGTCAGTGATAAATTTACAGCGAATATGTGTTAGAGTAGCTCGCCAAACATCAAAGATTATTACAACAGTCTGATCTGTCACTAAAGAAAGCTATAGAGATAACTAAAATAGTGATCGAACAACAAAATAAGGAGCACATAAATAAAAGCACTGGAAAGTTGTCATCACCGTCATCATCTAATGAATATCAAGTGATGAAGGGGAAGTAAAAGGGTTAAACAACACACAGTACAGAATAGAGAAGATGTGCATATTCCTACGAAGTCAGACGGGCAACTAATTAAGAAGAGAACAAAATTGTGAAACGTGGTTAATTTGCCTCATCCCAATATAAACCAAATAAAAGTATTTTGTAATCTCTCAGCTTAATTCAATTGGTCTTTGGCTACATCAAGCTTGCGACAGCATAATCATGAATAGGAAGAAGTAGATCTGTGCGAGCATATAATATATAATTAAGTGTACTCAGATATTGATATTATATATTTAAAAAAAAATCACTGCAAAAATAACATAAATAAGATAAAAATAGTAATGTATTAAATGTATTAATTTATATAAAATGAATGTACCAACCCATCTTAATATTCAATATTTTAGTTTGTTATAAATTTTGTACTGTAGTCATATTCTTGCTTGCCTTTTAATTGTATTTGGTTAAAAAATATATAAATAATATATATATCATTCATTTACTGCATTTTATTGGCCTCACTCAATGTAATAATGCTTAAGCTATGTGATTTCATTTATATTTTGTTTTTGTTAAATTTGTGTTTTCATTAAGTAATTAATTATATTTGATTATAAAAAAATATATATCTTACTACACCTTTACTGATTATGATGGTTTAGCTGTTTGATTTTATATATGTTTTGATTATTTTAATGATTGTGTAACTATTGTTGTATTTATATATGTATATATATGCCATAAGTGTCATCACATTTTTAACACTTAACCTACTAGAGCGGTCAAATAACTGCTTTTGAAACTTTAATTAAAATTGTTATATAGCTTTTGTTTGTATATTATATACTTTTTCTACATAAAATGGCCTCTTAAGCAGCTTATTCAGATGTGTGTCAAGTTCAATGGACAACATTTGTTTTAATTCCCTTTTTTTGTTTAATTAAATTAGTAGCCTTGGTTAAGTCTGATTTTATTTAGTCTCTGACAGAAGAAACTTTTCCTTTACTTTATACTTTATATTGTACACATAAAATAACATAAATCTATATCTATAACAAAAACGAATTAATTAATAAATTATCCATACATATAAATAAAATAGAAGTTTCTGTCTGTTATTTCAAAATAACTGCCTGTTTTAAAGGTTATATGACTATTTACGATTTACCAATGCCAAAGCAATCATTTTTTTAATTTTTTTACTGCCTGCATGTCTGTATCTTTCAATCGTCTAAAAATTGAAATAACCGAATTGTTATAAGAACTATTTCAAGATTCCGTTTAGCCTTTATTTCATCAAAATTAGTTGAGTCTATCAAAAGTTATAAAAAATACGTATTTTTGTTGATATCTATTCACATAATATTATTACTCTCCCTAACTGATTCATTAACGCAGAGCCTAAACTGCGGGGGTTAGAAACTTGAAATTTTGGCAGTTGATACATTTTATAACACCCACTAAGGTAGGATTTTTGGAAATTCTACCTAAAGAGTTGAACGATTGTTTAGAAACCCGTCATTTTTAAAGTTAGAAGCATGAAATTTAATGAACAAGCTTAAAAATAAATAAAAATGTATTAAAGCGTTTTTGAAAATCTAAATCTGAGAGGGTAAAAAAGGGGTTGAAAGTTTGTATGGGGATTCCGTCACTTTTGGTGTAAGAAGAATGATATTTAGTATTAAAGCTATGCATACGTATTTCGTCGTTTTTAGAAATTTAACTCCAAACGGGAGAAACGGGGTAAAAGCATTAGTATAAAAATTAAAAAAAATAGAAATATACTATTTGAGTTTTTTGATTGAATTAATAAACATGAATTTCAAAGTTTTTAGAAACTTTTATTTTTGTTTGGAAGAGTTGGGTGCAAATAATGAAATTCAAAATACGCAATATCTTATATCAATATCTCTTAGGGAGAAATATACGAACTTCACTATGTTGGTGATGTTTGGATAAAAAAAACATATACCATTATTGCCATATGTACCACTTAATTGGTATTCCCTAAGCTTATTTTATTGTAAAGTTTCATTAAAATCCATTCAGTAGTTTATGCGTGAAAGAGTAACAAACGTCCATACATCCATACAAACTTTCGAGTTTATTATATTAGTAGGAAGTAGGATTATTATATGCCCTGTACTGAACACACATACAATATACTGGATGGGCGAATAAATCGATTGGTAAATGTTTATATCTTATTGATTAAAAAATGATAAAATCCTTATTTTACCCGTACGAAGTCGGGACGGGCAGCTAATTACTAGCTGATAACGCATCTTTCTGTAGGTAAAAAAGGTTTTTAAAAACAGTACAGCAGTTTTTTAGTTTATTCGCTACAAACAAACATACAAAAAATCTATTTTTACTTATTTATAATATTAGTATAGATAAAGACCACGCGCGAGCGAAGCTGCGGGCAACAGCTAGTTTAAAATAAATGTAAAGCAACGCTTGTTGCTAAAGGTTACTATACAATTAATGAGTTTATAGATGATAGACACCTTGGGAACACACACACCTTGGGAATGACACGATCGCCACATGGCTATTTCATTTTCTTTTTGTAAACATTACATGATACAGTAAAAAAAAAGACAAAAAAAATCAACCCGCTGACTTTCTTTCACCGATTCATTTCAGGGCTGGGTGTTTCTTTTCCGAACCGGTGGTAGTTTCTAGTTTGACTATCAATAAAAAACTTTAATATTGAATAAAGTATTTTAAATTTAAATTAAAACTTTCTTTAAACTTACATAAGTTAAAAATGATTTTTAGAGTGCATATTGTAAAACCTGCAGGCCCTCGACTGTGCAGCGAGGTGTTCCAGATCCGATTTAGATCGTGGAATGTGAAAAAGCTGTAAGCATTTTTACGAGGTACGAGTAGGTAAATTCAATTGCATATTTTCTAACAAATTCACCTTTGTAGAATTTTAAATAAATTTAGTAGGAATATTATCTTCCTATGACAAACAAGCAAGTTGAACTGACAGTGTTTTAAGTATTGAAATAGTTGCTGTAAGAACGTTTGTGGACGCCTTTCAGCTTTGATGACGACGTGTGTTTCGTATTGTCCTTTCGTGGTTCCTGATTATGCTATTAAATTATTCAATAAGTATATTTAGTTAAATTTTTTAGTCACTTCTTTTTCTCCTTAGATTATTTCATTATTGTTCAAACTAACATTTAATTAATTTTAATTTCAATTAATTTCAATTTTAATTAATCACAATTAAAACTAAGTACTTAAATTTCAAATTTAATTATAATACATTATTATTTTTTGTAATCATATTATGTTATTTATTAATGATTAGAAAATGTAATTAATGTTATATATTGGTCACTTAGTTGATACAAAATTAACAATAAGCATGCTGTAACTACCTATAATTAAAAGTGTAATTAATCTTGTTTGTCATACATTTTATATTGTATGATGTACTATTGTAACTTTCGTTGGTAGTTCGATGTAAAATAAATAAATCATTTTGTTTGAGTATTCACATCTTCATTTTAATAATAGAAACATTAAAAATAATTTGACCAAGATAGATGCCTTGTGGTATGCAAGATGATGCTGAATAAGTGCTTTACAATACCACTGATAACTATTCTGAATGCTTGTTTCTGTAGATAAGACTGAAATCAAATCAACAGTTCACCACCAATAGGAATTGTGAGAACTTGCTTAATGAAATTGAATGGTTTATATTGTCAAAAGCTTCACTGGAGCTCGTATTCATTGCACCAGTTACTACTCATTTATCAATCTATTCAGTTAACTCAGATAAAAAAGGATTGCAGATTTATTGCATTTGATCTAGATTTAACAAAATCATATTGGTGACAAGAGATTGGTTGCTTTAAATGCCAAGGTCATACCGCAAATCATTTTGAAATCTCGATATTTGTGTTCCAGTAACCCGTAATCAGAAATTAGATGATTTTACCTATTTTTTTAATTGGAAATATACTTTACCGCATAATAAAAAACATATCATATCTTTATATGATTCCTATAATGCCAACAGAGGCTGTTTTTGATCGAGTTTTTTTATATCAAATATTACTTATTTTACCCGTGGTATGACCTACTATGGGCCAAACCGTATCACCGATTTATACATTTTTGATACATCATACAGGCAAACAATTTTTCTGTGTCGTAACATACTTGAAATATGTTTGCATCAGAAAAGTTGAAATCAAACGTTACATACAAACCTTGCACTCATTCAAGTTTGAAATTTTACATGACGCCGAAAGAAGTTTCACTGTTTATTTTTCATTTCAAAAGGAGGCAAACTGGAAAATGGAAATCGATCTCCAGTGGTCACCATCGCACCTAAACATTGGCATTGTAAGAAATAAGCATCCCTTACATCGTATGCTCCATCAACCTTGGAAACTAAGATGTTATGTAACTTGTGCCTGTAGTTACCCTGGCTCACTCACTCTTTAAACCGGAATACAATAATAAAGTATCTCTGTGTAGCGGTAGAATATGTGATGAGTGAGTGGTACCTACCCAGACGGGTTAACCCAAAGTCCTACCACCAAGTCACAACGACATAAGTATATGTTTCAAAGCTAACTTGATTCATCCAATGTATTTTGATTTCATCGTAAAACCTCTTTGTTATTTCATAGGTTGTAAATTTTGGACATAATACGCAATAAAGATGAACATTCTTTGTCCCAAAATTCATACCATATTGTGTTTGTAAGATGTCATAAATGTCACATGTTTGTCGTCTAAATTTTGCACCATCAAAATGTTACAATGTTCTATAAAAGTGCCTTTTACTTTTTTAATATAAACTACAATGTTATTAATAAACAAACAGTAACAATCGTTAATAATTTATATGTAAATTTATTATATTTATTTGAATACTAATGATTCTTATTAATCTGTGGTACAGCTTTGCAAGCTCGTCTGGGTAGGTACCACCCATTCATCAGATATTCTACCGCAAAACAGCAGTACTTTTTAATGTTGTATTCCGGTTTGAAAGGTAGTGTAATTACGGGCACAAGGGACATAACAACTAAGTTCCCAAGTTTGGTGGCGCTTTGGCGATGTAAGCGATGGTTAACATTTCTTACAATGCCATTGTCCGCCTATACAATAAAAAAAAATAAAAACAACAAAAAAGGAATGTAAAGAAAGCGTTTAAATTACCTACTAGTGGATTAAGACCACCTTGTGAATGTATTAAAGCTAGCTGTAGCAGAATATCTTCGTACACAAACAGGTTTCCGTCAAGCATGAGATGTCACACAAATTAATCAAATGAGAATAAGGCAATTGGTATACGATGTGCAGTTACCGCCAAATGGAAATAATATTTCTTTATTGTAACTTGTAGCAACCCGTGAATGTCCCACTGCTGGGCTAAGGCCTCCTCTCCATTTTTGAGGAGAAGGTTTTGAGCTTATTCCACCACGCTGCTCCAATGCGAGTTGGTGGAATACACATGTGGCAGAATTTTAGTGAAATTCAACACATGCAGATTTCCTCGCGATGTTTTCACCGTCACGCACGAGATGAATTATAATCATAAATTAAGCACATGAAATTCAGTGATGCATTGCGGGGTTTGAGCCCACGATCATCAGTTAAGATTCATGCGTTCTTACCACTGGGCCATCTTGTTTATAATATAGACATTCAATTTACAATGACATGTAAAAATACTTCAGTTAGTGGTAGTTATTATAATAATAATAATATTAACAACAATAAACGCCTTTAGATTTATAAAAAGCTAACGGCCCTTACAATTATCCGTTAACACATACAGACAGGGCAACGTCTGTCGGGTTTTGATAATAAAATATAAATGGAATAAGTTTGAACAATATAAGCCATTACGAGAAGAAAATATTTCCAAGTGAAGAAACAGAGGTCGAATAAAAAGTTAATTCTTCAAGGAAACAGCATAACTCCGAGCGGTAAGTTTTGTTATTTATGATGAGCCACGGAAATCGTAAACCACGCCGAAATATGCCAGGATAGTACTCGGTACTAGTTTAACTGGATAGAGCACTCTGCGAACCAAATAACTAGAATAGTTAATATTTAAATAAACCTCAAAACAAAAATTGAAACTACAAAATTTAGTGTGTTTATTTTCCCTTTAACTTTATTATAAGTACGTCGGAGATAAAACTTTTATATTTAGATAGCTTATAATATGTTGAAGGTAAATAGGATGTACCTATGCAGCATAATTATGTATATTTAAATATACGTTTATAAAGTAAAATTTAGATATGGGATTTCGAAACTAGTTAATAAAAAAATGCTTAAAATAATATATTTTTTTATTTTGAATGTTTTAAAATTCTACTTTAATTAAATATATTTGGGGACAAAATCATAGTTTTTTTTTTCATATCACGCAATTGAATTTTTTCTCAATATTTTCATTTGCTATGTTCAGTTATTTCTGTATCCGTCAGTGTTCATATTTACGGAGAGTTACGAACATAAACTTTCAGTTGTATGACAGTAACCTTCGTGTCGTGACAACTATGATTTGACGTGTCTGACAATTACACAAAAATAAACTTCACTTTCTAAATGAATGATTTATTCGTATATACATATAGCCATAGTATAATAAAGCTTAGAAGAATAGTGTCATATTATAAAGTTTCGCTCAAAATTGAAGCAACTTTAGAATTAATGTGTGCGTAAATGTCACGTAATTACATTCACCGACACGCACACATACGGCCGAATTATGTTACAAGTGAATAGACATTTCTCACATAAAGCGAGGAAATTGTTACTGTTTGAATTTGAATTATGAAATATATTTATGGATTTAATTTATTTAATTGCAATATTATTTATTTAATTTTAGCTGTTATTATTATAATTATCTCATATTTTGTGTTCTTTTTTATTTATATATAATTAATTATAAATTAAATAAAAATATATATTATTAGATGAACAGCAAAATATTTATTTTAAATAATAATTAGATTTTTATTATTTAAAGTTTTATAACTAAAAGTATTCCACCTATTAAGGAGGAATTGAAATGGCTTCAATCCGCTTGGGCCTACTCACCTTCTAAGCGTTATTATTCTATGCATATAGGTATAATATATAATAAATAGCAAATTCGAAAGTTACTCTGTCTAACTGTCTGTCCCTTCACACATCAATTTTAAATATTGATAATAGAATAACTAATATTCACAGACATAAACTATATGTTGACCTTTTTAGATGGTACCACCTAATGGTTTACATGGAACACAATAAAATTATATAAAATATGTAAAATATGAGATAAAAAGCCGCTGAGATTCTTTTGCTGGTTTTTTTTCAGTTCTGAGGTGTAACAAACAATAAGTAATTGTAACTCTTCTATATTGAATAAAGGTTTTTGACTTTGACTGCATGGAATATCAAAACACTACAACCATTGGACATTTTAGACTAGTAAAAAAGCATTACAATAAATGATACGAAGCCAAATGAAGTCGTTAGTATTTTGATGCCAGTCAGAATCGTCACACCGGAACATTCGGACAAAAGACCAATCGTTCTTGGACATACGCCCACAGAATTTTCAGGCTTTCGCTCTAAAACTTAAATGGTTTGACGTGCGTTCAATCTGCCGGTGCCAAAATTTAAAAACGCGTAGATGATAGTAAAATTATTTAAAAAGTAAATTGCATTTTCGTTCGAAATATTGATAAAATTAAAATTGTTCGTGATGTGTTTAAAAATTCCTTTGGTCACGATTCGACAATTTTTAACAGGCAATGATGGAATTTTAAACTGTGAACGTTTTATTATTTTTTTTAAACGATGTTTTTATTTTTAACGTTTCAGAACGAGTATGTTTTTTATTTATTTTGCGGTTATAAAAGTCCATCCGAGACGAATCATTGGATGGTATATGTGATAATGCAATATAGTTTCAAATTGGCATCTGCTCCTTTTGAAATCTGAACTATCGGATTTATGTAGTTGAGCAATAAGATCGGTTATGACAGAATACAGCTGTCAAGGGACGCCTGACAGAGCAAATAAACAGTAATTTATGGTAATTGAATTAATTAATAATTAAAGAAAATCAATAAATATGGATTACAAACAAAAAATCATACTTGGATTACATAGCTTCACTTGCCACAAAATTAATAGTATCCACGCCACGCCACACAAGGGAGTAGTCAGCAGCAGTGAAGAGGGAGCAAGAAGGCATAAAAGTATACAATACCTATAGTATACAGTACCATCACGATATACGAGTCAATATTACCCACAATATTACGCGGCAATAGATGTGGTCACATCGTGGGGACAATTACGGATTGAATTGAATTCAGCAAAATCTAACACCAACTTTCACCAGAACAAACGCGGAGGAATCTCATTTTCTACCAGTGAATCCAAACAGATCAGTTGAACGATACAAAAGTTGATGTATTTCATCGCCATCTAGCGGCGAGTTAGAACAACTTAGATAGAATAAAACCCTGCGTTAAAAATACATTTATGTACATTTACATGATGGCTTCGTGCAATTCAGTCTGGGTAGGAACTCACTCATCAGATATTATACCTTTAAACAGTAATACTTAGTATTGTTGTCTTCCGCTTAGAAGAGTCAGGGAGCCAGTGTAACCACAGGTAGAAGGAACATAAAATCCTAGTTAAGGTAGGTGGTAGGTAAGGCCGTCACGGTAGCATGCGCAAGCGATCCCGTTGCGCTCCCGTTAAGACGGGAAGGGTACCGCTGGGTTTTTAGTGGGTATTCCGATGACCGGGGCACACTCGGTGCCTTGGACATACGGCGAGTCCCACATACCCCCCCCCCCACTGTTCCCGTGGGGGGAAACGCGTCATGCGTTTTCCCAGAGTCAAAAAAAAAAAAAAAAGTGGTAGGTAAGGTAGGCGTAAGGTATTGTTAAAATTTCTCAAAGTGCCAATGTCTATTGGAGCTATTGACTACCAGTGGCGTAACTATACCCGCTGAGGCCCGTGACAAATCCATTGCATGGGGCCCCGATCAAGGGCGTAGCTACCAAAGATACGGGATCCTCAATCTGAGTAAGCAAAAATTCGTAAAATGTTATTGAAATGACAATACAAAAAAATTATAAAAATGTTAAGACACTTCTGAGCTCAGGTCCTCTTGGACCGGGGCGCCTGCCACCCTATAGTTACGCCACTGGTGACTACTTACCATTATGTAGTTCGTTAGCCAGTTTGCCAATCTCGAAATCAATTAAATCTCAAACAAATATAGTCCCTTGATAGTCCCTTCAACAGCTGTTTTCAAATAAACATTGGTTATTGCAATATATATAAACATAGATCTGGTATGTAATGATTACACGCTATGTATAATAACAATGTATGAAACTCGTTGCCTTGTTGATATAATCTTATGCGTCTGTAACTTATTAGATTTTGTCAAGAAAACATTTTTACGACTATTGAATATTGTAGCAATTACCTTCGCCCCCTGTGGAGAGCTCCGCCGAGCCACGAGTGGAGCACAGCACTGGAGGGGCCGCGGGTGCGTTATATCAACACGATCCCGCAGCCTCTCCGATCCATGCTGAGGACGGCCATCGCAGTGGTTTTATTGGGTAAGAATCCCACATAACCCGGTTCCTCCCCCAAGAGAGTCGGGTAACTTTCTGAAGGTTTCTTATAGCAAAAATGCATTTCATCAAAATCAATTTGGAGTTTGTTCTATCAAAAGAATAATAAAAAATAAATATTTATATTCTCATAATAATAATTTAAGTACAGAATGGATAGTAATAAAACAATTAAATATGTTATTTTATCAACAAAAAGTGCACTCGAATAAGAATAATCAAAGCTTAATCGCGACATTAAAAGAACCCAAAGTACCAATTTGTTGAAACAGAGTTTTGGACGCATTTGGCAACTTACAGTATGACGTTCGCAGAGTTATAAATTGTTGCTTTTAGCCGAATTAAATCCAGAACGCTTTCAGTGATGAGCGAGATACCCTCAATATACATGTATGCGATAGAATGGGATGGATATACTATTCGTGTTGCGGTTATAAATCTTATAGAGGGCGCCTAAAATGGGTTGTTTATTGTAGGCAGTTTGGAATGATGTCTTTTAATAACGCGTTGCTAGTAATAAAAGACCTCTGTTCTTTATAGCATTGCAAAGAAAATGTGTAGGTGTCGTGTATAAAAAGGTGACAATAAGAATCATTTTTGCTTGAAATCGTCACAGTAATGGCGTCGTTGTAGTTTAAGTGTTTTAATATTGAGAGATGTATGTTCGTATAATGCGATATACATTCTTTTGGCGGAAAACAATGCAAGTGTATACTTAAATATATTTTTAAAGCTTGATCATATATTTTTTGTTATTACGCCAATTCGACTTTAATAATATTTATTTGCCTGTGAATACATTTATAATTCTAACAAATGCGAATAATTTTAAAATTTGGAAATTGGTGAACGTTGCACCAATAGCGACTATCAAGGAGGTTCTGGACTATAAGCTTAGATCAATCAATTAGAATGACGATCTATCATAGAAAAAACTCATCAGGGAAAGGCTGATCAAACGCTATACAGACCAGCTGAGGAATCAGAAATTCTACGAAAATCAAGTGACAATAACAAGGACGGCAACTGACATAAAACAAAGTGTAGACAAAATAATAATAATCCAAAAAATGCAATCCAAAAATTTTGATTCGATGAGGTCTGGGATTTCAAAAAAAAATGCAGGCAAATGAACTTCTAAGCTATACACAGACAGGAAGACACCAAACGCACGGACAACATGTCTCTGCGTATACAAATATTAAATTTATATATTCCACTCGATTTCGATCGATTTGCTAATAGATTTGCTGTTATGACAATTCAATATTATAACTAGAAAAAGTATACGATTAATATAATTATATTAATTATATTTATTCCAAATAATATTTATGTTCCGTCCATGTGAAGTTGGATCGGAATCGAATCGGGGACGTATCGTAATCGTTATATATTATCAGAATTCAACTCCGGTATTCAACCATCTTTGACCATGTGCTTTTTATACATCATCAAAAGATAAGCAAAGTATTAAAGTACTTGAATTCAAAGCTCTCGTATTTCTGTAACGATGTCAGGTGGCAATATTCAAATATAAATTGATTCTAAATAGAATCCTTAGTATGTTGCGATTCGAAATTCCTATATAATGTACTGGAATCGAGAATATGGAATCTCTTTTGAATTCTCGGCATTTCATAATTCAATGCTCACATCTGAATCTTGGATGTGGATATTTTTAATGGAATTTTGGTAATATTGTGAGGCGTTTTGATTGAATTGTCATATATACAACGCAATATCAACAGTAGACATGGGATTCGACACTTTCATTTGTCTTGACGGTATGAATCTGATTTAGGTTAGGTTATGTCCTTTTCTTGATAATCGGTTAAGTATTTAAGATGTAACAGCTTAACAAATTTATAAACTTATTCGAATCTACATTAAGATTAAGATATAAATAACAATCGAGATTATCGACAAATATTAATTCTCTATACTATATTATTAGCTGAATATCACCACTGGACATCGCGCCAGAATTCGAAATTCCATCCTCACCATCTCGATGTCTGGAACAGCGGGATTTGTAAGGCATTTCCTGCCTCGCACAACCAGTTTGTGGAACCGGCTTTCGCCGGCGACTTTTCCGAACCGATATGACATAGCAACCTTCAAGAAAAAAGCGTACTCATTCCTTAAAGGCCGGCAACGCACCTGTAAGTTCTCGGGTGTTGCAGATGTCTATGGGTGGTGCTAGTCACTTGGCATCAGGTGAGCCACCTAATACAAAAAAAAAAGAAAAAAAAAACTATTCTTAAGTGATTTTAAGAGCCTACTTAAATAAAGTATATTTTGATTTTCATTGTGAGCACAAAATATCCACAATTCAATCTTGCATGCGGGATTAGAACTAGCTAGCCTATCAACAATTATGATACCACGAGTCCCATCCATATAGCGGTTAATATTGGTACATAATATACCATTACATCATCCCATTTCAGCTTTATTATGTAAATAAAAGTATGTTATATGAATAACAGCGAAAGTTTTATCAACTTTTGTGAAGTTGTAGCGCGTGTTACAATGGGGCGGATTTGTGTAACATTGATGGATATTTTGTATCAGGGATGGGATATAACTTTAACATACTTATTTGATGATAAGCGAAGAAACTCTTTACTGTTTAAGAACTTTATTTCCTGTATTGTATATTATCGGCATATATTTGTTTGATAAAATATTGTTATTATTTCACACCAACGCGACGAAATTGTTTTTTATAGTAGGTATCAGAAGACGGAAGGCAAACTGGCACTACTGCCCATAGACATTGGTGATGTCAGAAATATTAACCATACATCGCCAATCCAGCATCTATCTTGGGAACTAATATGTTAAGTCATGTGTGCCTATTCAGTCACCCTTTAAACCAGAATACACCTTATTGCTGTTTGGCGATAGAATATCTATCTATCTATATGATTTTAATATCTTTGAATTCCTCAATGCGTACTACACAAGTTTCATATTAAAGTTTAAATTGTCATTTTATGAATACGTATAATATATTTTTATACATGATGTACACATGACTTTATGCGGGCGCCATGTTGAATCTTTTATGACGTCACGTTCATATAAACGCACGCAATAAATACTATTCTAACGATACCTTATTTGTCAAATTATGATAGACAGTTCACAAGATATGAACGAACAAATGAATAAATACAGCCTGGTAAAATAATCACACTCCTTTTAAGTCATATTTAAACATACAAAATATGAATGTGGATCTCTATACATATAATAAAATTGTAACGGGCCGATGTCTGCACTTTAAAGATATCGGGAAAAAACTTATATGGTGGTCTTTATTAAAGCAAGAGAATGTCTTGTTTGTCTGTATGTCTGTACCTTTGTACCCGCATCACGCAAAAACTACTGCGTAGAATTGAATGCGGTTTGCACCGATGTATCGCTAGAGGTCTAACTTAAAACATAGGCTATTAAAGGCTATTATAGATTTGGGTATGGTTTTTATTAATGTGAGGTGGCAAATTTAACTTGAAATTTAGTGTTTGTTTTATATAAAAGTAAATATTTTATCTTGAGAGTAATGAAACGCTACAAAGGGCACATACTGAACGTACTTAAGCATATTTATATATATTTTCTAACATGTTTTATAATACTTACTCAAAGTCTAAGCTATTTAAATTCAGCTCTATTAAATCATCGATTGCTCTCAAAAACTCTGGCTAGACGGTCATTAAAATCGAATAAGCTTTTATTCAGACGACTTGCAAACTTTAATAGAAATATTTGCTAAAATTTTTTATCAAGGTATTGAATGTATATTTGAATACCGCAGTTATTTGACTTTGCAAATTAAATCATAAGAAAGCTTAATTAAATCAGGCCTATGAACTCAATACATAATTTTTAAATAAGGCAAATTTCCTTTGATTTATTATTTTAATTTTATTATTAAGTTAGAACAAATTTTAACAAATTTAGATGTTTTGGATGAATATAAAGTCCGTTTACACTTTCAAATATTTATCTTTAATTTCAAGGTTTCTATTTTTTAGTTCGCATTATAATAAATGTTGTCTGTCTAGTGACTAGAGGTCCTAGGTGAGGCATAAGGCAGAAGATCCCGAGGTCCTGGGTTCAAGCCCCAGGTCGGGCCGATAACAAGTTACTGAGTTTGTCTGTCAAAGATTCTCAGTAGCAACCCAGGGTCTGGAAGTTGGAAGTTGAAAACACTTCCAACTTCCATCTTTCCATTCCAGTGCTTCAGAAAGCATGTAAAGCCGTTGGTCCTGCGCCTGAACTTTTTTCGGACGTGTCGGAGTGCTGTCCCGTCGTATTATAAGAATGTGGGAATAATGAGTGCATCTGTTTTTGGTAAAAAACCTACATTGGAATTTCCCCCCCCCCCCCCGCGTCCTCTCACATGCACACGAAGCCGTAGTCGAAAACTAATTAATTCAGATACAGCACAAATTTAACGCGAGTAAGCCCGCGGGCCATAATATTAGTTAATAAAGAAAGGTTCACACAGAAAGTAGATTCCTGTCGTAAATAGAATCGTAATAACGGTTTATGTTACATTTGTTTATCGTAACAAAATTCAACCTTACGTCTTATGCATTAGGGGAGTTAAATTGTTTTGATACGCTGAAATGCGTTGAAGTTTTTATTTGTTTCGACATCATTACAGTAACTTTATTTGTTTGTTTATTTATACAATATTTAGGTATATATAATAAAATATGTATAAGCCGAGATGGCCCAGGTATTACGCGTGAATCTTAACCGATGATCGTGCATTCAAACCCATCTAATTCATCTCGTACTTGACGGTGAAGGAAAACATCGTAAGGAAACCTGCATGTGTCAAATTTCACTGAAATTCAGTCACATGTGTATTCCACCAACCTGCATTGTAGCAGCGTGGTGGAATAAGCTGCAAACCTTCTCCTCAAAAGTGGAGAAGAGGCCTTAGCCCAGCAGTGGGACATTCACAGGCTGTTACTGTTATAAAATATAATGTTATAAATCAGTTACTAGATAATTAACCTTTAAGAGGTTGTATATATATAGTAACAATGCTAATATTTTATTGCGTAAATCCAGTTCAAAAGCTACACTATAATTTCAAGATTTGTATCTGATCAAAAACATAAATAGATTGGTCTGAAATCGATCAGGTCAGATTCTGAGGTCTTAGGTTCAAATCCCTACTGTTGCTAGGGGTTTTTCTTAATGCACTTTCATTATCTTGAATCAGGTTATCAGTGTTAAGTTCCATGCTATGTAATGATTGTTTAATAATATTAACAGCGATCCGTCGATGACGCCCAACCATGAAATGGCTGCTCGTTTGACGTTTCGCCAGAGTGAAATAACAACAAAAAGTATGGTATCACTGTCGTCTCAAATTCAATAGTCTAATTCAATGACGGCGCCGCAGTCTCACCGTCTATATAGCTATTATTCTCATATATTGTTGTATACCAATGGATGTAAATAATAATAAAAAATAAGTTACCAAAGCCCATTAATATTCTCCATCCATCGCCGTTTTTTTAACCGTATTAAAGTTTACGAGGAAATTTTCGAAAAGAAAAATAATACATTAATATTCGTATGCCGTTATCTGGCTTTAACTTAAAAACGATTTAAAGTTTCTCTGAAAAATTCAAGTGAGTCTACGTAAATCTTTTAAGCCAGCGAAGTCTGATCACGAATTCGTCGAAGCCTTACTAAGCCGCCAAGTATTTACAGTGTGGGCTACTTTGTGGCCATGTTGCTGAAAGTGCACAATACAACTGCATTATATGTAGTTGCATACTTTATTGCACAACAGAATATAATTGGACGAAATGAGGGCTCAAAAACTCTGACGTCAATTGACTAAGTTTTTGAGACATTTTGTGTAATAATTGTTTACAGATTTTAAGTCGTTCTGTTTCTGTGTTCTGAGAGTTAAGTGTTTTGTAAAAAATATCTTCTAATGCTCGAAAGGAAAACCCGATAACTGTTTTTGTTACCAGGCTCGGCTTTGCACCTAGGACCTAGTCAATATATCCCAGGTCATTAGACAAACGTTCTTTTAATTGGAATATTTAAAATGACTTACCAACTTCGTTGATTATAATCAATATGTCAATGTTACCTGAAATTAAAAAAAAATTGTTTTATTAAAATCTGATTTGAAAACAGAAGGAATTAATGCTTTATGTGAAGTATATTGGCGCGCCTTAAGCACGACTCGTAGACCGCTACGACAAACGTCATGACGCTCACTTATGACGTCATACTCCTTTCCGCCGCCGCTCCTCCCTCGTATATGCGTGGCACATTAACTATTTATATACATCGTTGTTACTCCATGTGACTCCATGTACATATATATGTTTTTTAAATGATCTCATGATTTATATTTATAAACACCATAACTATTACAATGTAAACTATTTTATGCTGGAAAGATTTAGTTCTACAAACATTGTATTTTTATTAAGCCATGAACCGAACAATGAGTGTTATTGCCACTTCATAAAATTCTAGTAATATCATTTATTTTGTTACAGATTGCAATTTTATAATCACTAAAGTAACATCCTGTTACTGTCCCACTGCTGAGCTAAAGTCTCTTCTCTCGAGAAGAAATCTGTTGCAGTTTTTCATCGGACACAGATTTCTTTAAGATGTTTTTATTGGAGGTAGACTCATCAGATATTCTCCCGCAAAACAGAAGTACTTAGTATTCTTGTGTTCTGGTTTCAAGGGTGAGTGAGTCAGTATAATTACAGGCACAAGAGACAACATCTTAGTTCCGAAGGTTGGTGGCGCATTGGCGATGTAACCGATGGTTAACATTTCTTTCAATGCCAATGTCTATGGGCGTTGGTGACCACTCACCATCAGGTGGCCCATTTGCTCGTCTGCCTATATATTCTATAAAAACATTTTTTTCTTTATCCCCTAAGATGAATAATATCAGACAAGTTAACTTCATGAATATTTATTAGTGCCTAGACTCGAACCCACTATCTACCGTTAAGATTCACGGCATTAACTTAAATATATTCGTGAACTTCTATTTTAACTTTTCCTAAGGGAAAATCGTTCGATTTAATTTTCAACCACATTCAAAGATTTAAACATTCCCAAGTTACGTATGTAAATTATCTATCTATTCATTAGTCTACGGCAGATCAACGTATCGGTTCACTTCCGAATGGTGCATCATCTAGCCATGGGACATTTGCTTACAATGTCATCTTGTGTTTGACAGAAAAAAAACATATCGACAAAAGCTGCCTGACTTGTGCAGAACTGTGACATGACAGCAATTTCTTTTGTAGAAAAACATATTCAACTATCAAAAACCTTTGCACTATATCCCAACATTGAAGCTATTTAGTAATTTAACTAATCCTATAGTAAAGTTAGGTCACACGTGCGAGCACTACACACAATGCTAGATTGAGTTTCCCTAACTATAACTGACAATGAGTTTAAAACTAATCTAGAATCAGACAGGTCGGAGTGTTTAAATGTTGTCAAATTAAACCTACATTGTTTCACGTTGACCTGTCTAAATGTAAAACATGTGGTATCTAAAAACAAACGTATATTTAGCAAACAAGTATATCAATGGAAATTCGTTTATAAATGTTAAGCAAAGTATATCGGTCTCTTTGTTACCACTTCACGACTAAACTTTTTTTGATCGCGCTGGAAAAACGCATTTACGCGTTGAACCCAACATAAAGGTGCAGTATATGTGGGACTCGCCTGCGTCTAGTGCACCGGAATACTTAATAAAAAACTAGCAGTACCAACCTAACGCTAGAGTATAATGATAGCAAACATAAGCGCTTTGTTTGTTATCACTATACTCGGTTCTTTTGACCGATTTCGGCGTCAATCTCAAGAAAGATAAGCCAATTGCGCCAGACATAGAGTATTATAGTGCACAAGTAATATAATAATGAGATTTATAACAACGTAAAATTTATTATATACTAGCTGTTGCCCGCGGCTTCGCTCGCGCGTGGTATGTATCTATACTAATATTATAAAGAAGTAAAATTAGATTTTTTGTATGTTTGTTTGTGGTGAATAAACTAAAAAATTGCTGTACTGCTGGTAAAATAAGGATTTTATCCCGTACATTTTCTAAACAATAAGATATAAACATTCACCAATCGAGCATACAGTGCAGTGTATGTGTGTTCAGTACAGGGCATATAATAATCCTACTAATATAATAAACGCGAAAGTATGTATAGATGTTTGGACGTTTCTTTCACGCAAAAACTACTGAATGGATTTTAATGAAACTTTACAATAATATAACCTTAGGGACTACCAATTAAGTGGTACACATGGCAATAATGGAATATGTTTTCTTTATTCAAACATCACTAACATAGTGAAGTTCGTATATTTCTCCCTAAGAGATATTGATATGAGATATTGTGTATTTTAAATTTCATTATTTGCACCCAACTCTTCAAAACAAAAATAAATGTTTCTAAAAACTTTGAAATACATGTTTATTAATTCAATCAAAAAACATAAATAGTAAATTCTATTTTTTAAATTTTTATACAAATGCTTTCACCCCATTTCTCCCGTTTGGAGTTGAATTTCTAAAAACGTCGGAATACGAAGAATGATAGTTAGTATTAAAACTATGCATAGTTTTAATACTAAATATCATTCTTCTTACACCAAAAATGACGGAATCCCCATACAAACTTTCAACCCCTTTTTAGAGTTACCCTCTTAGATTTAGACTTTCAAAAACGCTGAAATACATTTTTAATAACTTCTAACCAGAAGCTTGCTTATTAAATTTCATGCTTCTAACTTTAAGAATGACGGGTTTCTAAACAATTGTTCAACTCTTAAGGGGTGGTATTCCAAAAATCCTACCTTAGTGGGTGTTTACATTACAATATGTATCAACTGCCAAAATTTCAAGTTTCTAACCCCCGTGGTTTATTAGGCTCTGCGATAATGAATCGTTCAGGAAAAGTCATTATATTATGTGTATAGATAACAACAAAAATACATATTTTTTATAACTTTTGATAGACTCATCTGATTTTGATGAAATAAAGACTAAACCGAGCCTTGAAATAGTTGTTATAATAATTCGGTTGCCTCGTTAGTCTAGTGGCTAGATTTAAGGCCGCAGACCCGGTGGTCCTGGGTTCAATTCCCAGGTCGGGCCAATAAATAGTTATTGGGTTTTTCTGTCAGAAAATTCTCAGTGGCAGCCCGGAGTCTGGAAATTGGAAGTGTGTACACTCCCGTGCCTCGCAAAGCACGTAAAGCCGTTGGTACTGCGCCTGAACTCTTTCCGGTCGTGTCGGATTGCCATCCCATCGGATTATGAGAGCTAGGGAATAGTGAGTGCACCTGTGTTCGCGCACACACTTCTGCTCTATAATATCTCCTGTGCAGTTGTCTAATCTCTCTTGAGTTTGGCCGCCGTGGCCGAAATCGGTCTGGAGGACGTTATAATAATTCGGTTATTTGTAATTTTAAGACGTTTGAAAGATTAGCCTGAACAAACAGACATACAGTGTAAAAAAATAAAAAAAATATTGCTTTGGTTTTGGTAAATCGTAAATAGCCCTATAACCTTTAAAACAGGCATTTATTTTGAATTCACAGACAGAAACTTCAATATTATTTATATGTATGGATAATTTATTTATTAATTCGTTTTTTGCTATAGATTTATGCTCGTTGGTCTAGTGGCTAGATATAAGGCCGCAGACCCGGTGGTCCTGGGTTCAATTCCCAGGTCGGGCCAATAAACAGTTATTGGGATTTTCTGCCAGAAAATTCTCAGTAGCAGCCCGGAGTCTGGAAGTTGGAAGTGTGTACACTCCCGTGCCTCGGAAAGCACGTTAAGCCGTTGGTCCTGCGCCTGAACTCTTTCCGGTCGTGTCGGATTGCCGTTCCATCGGATTATGAGAGCTAAGGAAAAGAGAGTGCAACTGTGTTTGCGCACACACTTGTGTACTATAATATCTCCAGCGCAGTTGGCTAATTTCTCTTGAGATTGGCCGCCGTGGCCGAAATCGGTCTGGAGGACCTTACTTACTATAGATTTATGTTCTTTTATGTGTACAATATAAAGAAAAAGAAAAGGTTCTTCTGTCAGAGACTAAATAAAATCAGACTTAATCAAGGCATAATCATTTAACTAAACAAAAAAATAAGGGGATTTAAAACAAATGTTGTGTATTGAACTTGACACACATATCTCAATGAGCTACTTAAGCGGCCATCTCATATAGAAAAAGTATATAATATACAAAAAAGCACCTATATAACAATTTTGATTAAAGGTTCAAAAGCAGTTATTTGACCACTCTGGTAGGTTGTGTTCATTAATTATTTTTAACAAACAAAAATGGGATGACACTTATATGAGATAGCATTATGTATATAAAATAACACATAAAATTGAGTAAGACCAATAAAGCGTAGTAAATAAATGATTTATATATTATTTAAATTATATATATTTTTAACCAAATACAATTAAAAGGCAAGCAAGTAAGAATATGACTACAGTAGCAAATTTATAACAAACTAAAATATTGAATATTGAGAAGGCTGGTACATTCATATTATATAAATTAATACATTATTATTTTTATCATTTCTAATATTTCTATCATTATTAATTTTGCATTGATTTTTTTTTAAATATAAAAATTCAATATCTTAGTAGAGTTAATTATAATTTTGTCACCTATGGCTATCGCAAGGATGAATAATGACTTCAATATCATTCTTGAGTGGAGTGAGAAATCTTTAGCTCTTAATGTCAACCCTAGTAGATTTCAAGCCATAATTATTGGCAGGCGGAACCAAATATCATGTTTGATAATATTGTCATCCCTTATTGTGATTATATTAAAAACCCGGGAGTTTTCTTCGAATATACTTTGCTTGCCGTGTGAGTGTTTGCCGTATTGAGGTCATTAGGTCATCATCAACATTGTCTTTTAAATTATGATCACACAGATCTACTTCTTCCTATTCATGATTATGCTGTTGCAAGCTTGACGTACCCAAAGACCAATTGAATTAAACTGAGAGATTTCAAAATACTTTTATTCGGTTTATATTGAGATAAGGCAAATTGAACCACATTTCACAATTTTGTTCTCTTCTTAATTAGTTGCCCGTCTGACTTCGTAGGAATATGCACATCTTCTCTATTCTGTACTGTGTGTTGTTTAACCCTTTTACTCCCCCTTCATCACTTGATATTCATTAGATGATGACGCTGATGGCGAAGTCCCAGTGCTTTTATTTATGTGCTCCGTATTTTGTTGTTCGATCACTACTATTTTAGCTATCTCTATAGCTTTCTTTAGTGACAGATCAGACCGTTGTAATAATCTTTGATGTTTGGCGAGCTACTCTAACACATATTCGCTGTAAATTTATCACTGACCAATGACTATTAATTCAACGAAATCACATTTTAAACTGAAATTTTCTAGACTCGTAATAAAGTTGGTTATATTTTCGTGTTTGCTTTGTTTTCTCATAAAAAATACATGTCAGGCCATAGTTAAATTTTTCCTCGGTTCGTAATACTTGTTAAATTTATTAATGAGGTCTTCTAAAGTAATTTCTGTTATTTTAATGTTGAAAGAATTGAACATTTCGACACCTTTTTCACCAATCGAGTGTAACAAAATTGCTATTTTTCTCTATTTACACTTCTTATATATAACCAGTGGCTAATACTCCTTATATATATCCAGTGGCTAATAAAAATAGTTCAAAATATGGTTGCCATTTTTTCCACGTTAAATTGTTATTTATTTCGTTGTTTAGAAAAAACTTCGGTAGGTAAAACGTTTGAATTTTTATCTGCCGTTTTAAAACTTTTGACAGGAAACACGAATTTACGAAAAAATTATACCTATTTAAAGTTTTAAGAAGTGATATACCACGTTTATGTTTAAAGCAAGCACTTCTAAAACCATGTATTATTGTTATAGTTGTTTTTTAGGCTTTGTTTATACACCTATATACTATGTACGTATTCATTATTGTCACTGTGTTAACTGACTTGCTCACACGCAGACTTAAAGCGTACTGTTATGAAAGATATAAGATGAGATTGTAGCGACATCTATCTCGCCACATATGAAAACTAAAAACTGACGTACCCTACATCGCGATATTAAAGTTATCCGAGCGATCGAATATATATACAAGAACCCGACAACAACCGTCGGGGCGGTAGCCCACCAGACCAACACCCGTCTGGTCGGAGGATCCTCCCTTTTCAATGGTCAACACCAAACTGGTGACCCCGAGCATGAACGTCAGCGCAGCCTTCGCAAAAACTACGTCATCGTGACGTCATCATCACTTCCTCAAGCTTTCGAGCAGCGAGTCATACAGCCAGCCAGCATCCATGACTACTACGGGTATCCTGACCACCAGCATGCAGCGGACGCGCATTCCTGGTCATCACCCACAGTCTTCTCAGCGACCTTGGCACAGCACACTGCACTTCGGCCGGTCAGCAAGCAGAGACGCACTTCTCTCCTGGTCGACGCAGCAGCCAGCCACTACGCAGCACTGCACCACTCCGACTCACTGGAGCATTTGCAGCATCACCCCGACTCACTGGGGCATCACCGCAGACAGTTCCGACTCACTGTGAACTATGCGGCATCTGGTTCCGACTCACTGGAACATTCCACTGGCCCGGCAAACATCACAAGACATATGGACGACTCAACCTGCTATCGACCGCCGGTCTCGGAGGGGAGTGATGTAGCGACATCTATCTCGCCACATACGAAAACTAAAAACTGACGTACCCTACATCGCGATATTAAAGTTATCCGAGCGATCGAATATATATACAAGAACCCGACAACAACCGTCGGGCAGTAGCCCACCAGACTAACACCCGTCTGGTCGGAGGATCCTTCCTTTTCAATGGTCAACGCCAAAAGATCATAAAGATACACACAATATATATGCAATATTAGTTTTTATGCAAAAACAACACGAAGCTACTGAAAAGACGAAATTGTTAACAAAACTTTTTGATTTTGACAACTAACAGGTGCGCGTAATTTCCTACAGATAATAATTTATTGATTTTTAGTAGTGATACTAAACTTTTAATAAATAAATAAAGAGATTAAAAATTATAGAAAAAAATATAGAATAAATCATAAGCAAAAGTGTATATTACATGTAATATTTAATCTCTTTTCAGTTTGACGGGGTCATAAAGATTTTTCATGATTCTAAGAACGCTAGCATAAAATTAATCAAAATATTATTTTTGGAGAAATAATCCCTCCCGAGACTTAATACTTGGACTGTGGACATGAAAATTTTGCTGATTTACATTTTAAATTGTTATAGATTCAAATAAATTTATAAGCTTTTGATTAATATGATTTAAAAAAAAAAATAGTACAATTTCCCGTTCCTGCACAGTCAGTTCAACCTTCATTGGGCTTCGCTTCTACAAGAACCCACAATTATAATTTCTCATTTATAAATTAATAGCTTATGTTTAAAGTAATAGTATAATAATATAAGTAATATAAGCCATTTCAATCTATAAAGAATTATAAATGAAAAAATATAGAATCTTTAACGCACATCATCTGTACAGTTTTATGTGCTTAACTGTACTTTCATATGATGGTAGGGCTTTGTGCAAGCCTGACTAGGCTACCTACCATGCACCCAGTCGGGCGTTAATTAAGTTTTCACGTTTCTATTTTTTGATACAAATCACGTGAACGAAATCACTACAGACAGACAGATTACGTTGCAGTATTAAGAAAAATAATTCATATAATATTTTAAAATGTTGAGCGCCTAGTATGAATTTTTTATTGCATTGGTAGGCGGACGACATTGGCATTGTGAGAGATATTAACCACAGATTACATCGCCAATGCGCCACCAACCTTGGGAACTAAGATGTTATGTCCCTTGTACTTGTAATTACACTATTCACTCACCCTTCAAACCAGAACACAACAATACCAAGTACTGCTGTTTTGCGGTAGAATATCTGATGAATGGGTGGTACCTACCCAGACGAGCTTGCACTAAGCTCTACCACCAAGTGAAAGTATCCTTTCTGTTCTGGAGGTTATTTATAAAAAAAAATAGGCGGGTCATGTGGGCCACCTGATGGTAAGTAGTCTTCATCGCCTATAAACAATAAATCAATGAATAACAATCTCACAAACAACTTCTCCCTAATAGAATGAACTTGAAATAAATATTTATAAAGTCCATGTTCGATCAATTTACTATCGCTTCTGTTAATTCTGTATATATTTTGTCGGTACGAACCAGCACGCTTGCGAAATTATTTTGAAATATTTGAAACATAAACCATTTCGATGAGTTAACATTTTTTCGTTAACTAAAATATATTATATATCAAGTTACTCGTTAGAGTTAATAATAATAATAATAATAATATCCTGGGACATTATGCACACACGATGATCCCAAACTAAAAAGAGCTTGTACTATGGAAACCAGACAACTGATATACTACATATACTACTTTTCTTTTGTAAATACATATTTAAATAGATAATTACACCCAGACTCAGGACAAACAGACACATGCACACAAATATCTGTCCTGGGTGGGAATCGAACCCACGACCTGCGGCGCGAAAGGCAGGTATCTACCAATCACGCCAACCGGCTTGTCATTACAATCGTTAAGTTACAAATTTATTTTTCGCCCAACTAATTTATATTTAGTCTGTGCTATTCTATAATTCACTTCGTATTTCTGTCGTGAAATGCGGAAACAGATTTACAGTGATACGCTATTTTGGTCCGTGTATCTTTTGAATGTTATAATTATTATAGCCAATTTCGCATATCAGACTTGACGAAATTCCGCGCTGAGTGTCGGGTCTATTCTTACAGAATGGCTCTACATGATCTGGGTGTGTGATTTAGTGCGAGTTTTATTAGTTCTTGAATCATTGACACGTGTAGTAAAAAGCCCTTAAATGCGAAATTCAAGGAGAACTAAGCTGTACCGCCTCCTTGGTCTAATGGCTAGATGTAAGGCCGTTGACCCTTAAATTCTGGGTTCAAATCCCATATCGGGCCAATAAAAAGTTATCGGGTTTTTCTGTCGAAAATTCTCAGTAGCAGCCCAGAGTCTGGAAGTTGGAAGTATGTACACTACCATGCCTCGGAAAATCGGTCCGGAGGGCATTATTATTTTTGTTACTAAAATTAATTTCAGTAGTCCAAACATTATAAGTGATTTAGGTACCTTACATCCTTGTCTGCACCCCTGTCAACATATATGCAAATTCATGATAGTGGTTTGAGAAGTAAGATCATAAACGCCTTACAAACGAACAAAGTCACTTTCACATTTACATATAATAATCGTTAGGATCATAGTTCTTAATATCAGCCGACATTGCCCAGTGGTTAGAACGCGTGAATCTTAACCGATGATCGTGGGTTCGAACCCGGAATACCAGTGAATTTTCATGTTAAGCACATGAAAATTCACCGGTATTCTGGGTTCGTTATTTGTGTTTATAATTCATTACGTGCTTGGCGGTGAAGGAAAACATCACGAGGAAACCAACACATGTATCATTTCACTGAAATTCTGCCACATGTGTATTCCACCACCCGTATTGGAGCAGCAAACTTCTCCTCAAAAAAAGGAAAGGAGGCCTTAGCCCAGCAGTGGGACGTTTACAGGCTGTTACGTTGTTTTTAATAGCAAATCAACAAGGTCGTTATGAAACTGCATACTAAGCCCAAATCCCAGCTCAAACATCGTGAATCACCAAAAACAACGACATCAAACCGGCCAGTTGAAAATAAATCAGCCGATTTCAGAATTAAGCTGTTTTTTGAAAATGGTCAAGAGGCTTGTCTGGGCTCTTATTACGAGCTTAGTTATATAGATTTCAAGTATGATTATAAGTATACTTAATTACAATGTTACGAAAGGACACGTTACTCTCATTTATACAAATGAATATAAGAAGCGTGTGTCTGTAATTTTGAAATAATTACCTTTTTGGATATTGTAATTTACTTAGAGGTCATCGCCACCTGAAGACATTGGCACTATAAGAAATATTAAACCCACCGTACAACGACAATCCACCACCTACCTCCTGAACTAAGATGTTACATCTCTTGTGTCTGTAGACACAATAATATTATTGTCTTTCGGTTTGATATCAGTCAATACTAATGATTGCATTGGCTGTATAATAATAATAATGCCCTCCAGACCGATTTCGGTCACGGCGGCCAATCTCAATAGAGATAAGCCAACTGCGCAGGAGATATTATAGTGTACAAGTGTGTGCGCAAACACAGGTGCACTCTCTATTCCTTAGCTCTCATGATCCGATTGGACGGCAATCCGACACGACCGGAAAGAGTTCAGGCGCAGGACCAACGGCTTAACGTGCTTTCCGAGGTACGGGAATGTACACATTTCCAACATCCAGACTCCGAGCTGCGAATTTTCTGATAGAGACACCCGATAACTTTTTATTGGCCCTGCCTGCGGATTGAACCCAGGACCACCGGGTCTGCGGCCTTATATTTAGCCACTAGACCAACGAGGCAGTCAATATGACTGTGATAAATGAGTACTTACCTAGACGGTCTTACACATCCTATCACCAATACCATAGAAGCGAAGGAGCAGATGTAAAGAACGATTTTGTCTACAGGCAGATAACCACATAGCAGACAGCCAATTCATTTATTTGCCTTTCAGTTATACATACAAGAAGAAAAATAATAGTAAATTTTATACATTTATTCAGGACAAGTGATATAAATATTCTGAATTGGATGAATAATTCAAGAAATTATAAATAAACGTATTGTTCATATTCCAGAACAGAACATTTAATTAAATTTTATCGATTCAAGTGAAGTACATGACTTCTCTTTGGAGTGTGGATTTGATTTCTGATGAAGATTTAAATATTCGAAGCAATTACGTAGGAATTACATAAAGAACCCATAGATGTCCCACGTCTGGGCAAATGACTTTTCTTAAGATCTTGGAGTATATTTCTTATATTATTTCTATTGTAAGTTTACACTGAATTATGTGACACGACTATAAACTTTAACTTGTCTCAATGCTATGCAAAAGTATTTTTATCTCTTGAGGGGTGAGTATGGGCTTATGCCACAGCGCTCCATTGCAGCTTGATGGATACGTCATGTGGCAAAATTTAATTAAACACTATTTTCGATTGTTCTCTAAATAATTTATCATACAATCTAAATATTCACATTATATACCGACGGTAGCTACATGTTCCAAGTAACTAATAAATAACGATTCAAAAGAGCTTTTAATTTCCTACTGATATAGATTGTAAGCAAATGGTATTTCCAGAACTTTCCAGTTTAATGTAATCATACGTATACGCATGTACTCCTGTTGCTAATTAATGAATGTTACATAAACTAACCGGTTCTCGTAGTTCGTAAACGTAACAGGACTTATTAAGTTTCAAGCGATAAAGTTATTTGAGTTTTTAACGTTCAGTAGTATGACGATGCAGTTTGAAAATGTGATTGAGCAAGTTAGAAATCGTTATATATGTGGTTTATCGTATACAAAAGTTGCTTTTTTTTCTGTAAACGTAATCCAGGGTTATGTCTATAACGAAACAATACCTTTGTAGTTATTTGTATATTTTAATTATATGTTTGCTTAATATCGATGGCAGCAAAGTAGACACGGACATCTACAAAATAGCAACTTTTCAGAAGAGCAGTTTTAGTGAAAAATAGTAACCATTTTGAGATTTATGTACCGATTAACATGAAATTTTTCATGATGATTTAAAATAACATTTTTTATTTATTGTATATCAAGTTTTATTACTAAACCAATATTTTACTGAAATAATGCAGATGTATTTTTTTACTTTGTAAGAGCTTCAAAGAGCTAGAAGAAGACATCTGCCTGATATCCGTTTTTACGTTGTCATCATAACGGTGCTCACTCTAATTAAAATATTTAATAAATTAAGGTAACAACTGTCAGCATTCATTTTTTAGGATATTTAGATAAACATAACCGACAAAAAACCACTATTCAACTTTTTTAGACCTAAACTTTTGTAGATGTCATCATTTACTTTGCATATAACATTTCACGTAGCTTCGTCTACGTTTCTGAATCAAACTCATTTAATTTCCTAAACCACGCCAATATTTTATTTTAATAATAATGCATACGTAATAATACTGGTTTATTTATTAATTATAATTACATATTATTCTTTAAGGACAAAAAGTCAAATCTATTTTTAAGTAAATTATACTAGATCAACTATCAAGGAAAACCAAAATTGTATTAATTAATATAAATATAGTTTAATACTAGTCGAGATATAGATTTATATAAAAAATGTATCACGGTTTCTTGAAATTAACAGAATATCAGACTATCTTAAACGTAAATCAGTCAGTTAAGTGTTTTATTGGTAACTAGCCTTGTGTCCGCGTTGGCGTTCTAGCCATGTATAACTTAAAGAAACCAATAAAAGCAGACTTATAGTATTTCAGTAATATAAAACATTTTTAGATTTTTTTGTTAGATAGACCAACATACAATAATTTTCCATGAGAAACACAGAATTCCTTTAAATCTATTCCGACATTCTTGAATGTCTTTCCCTGTGCTTTATTTATTATGACTGTAAACGATACCTTCACAGGAAATTGTATCCACTTAAAACTGAAAGGTTAATCTGTATTTAAAAAATAAGTACTTTTGATTAAATAACCATTAATAAACGATTAAGTATAAGTTTAACAAAACAATAAGAAGAAAATCTACACAAATAATTCATTATTTTAAAACAAATTTGATTACCATACAAAGGCTATAGTGATAACTCACTCCTTAAATGATACAAATATGACTTCATGGACGTTTTTTTTAACTCTTTAAGTAAAATAATTCTGTCATACGTGATTTTTGCCTAACTTTAACTGTTTACACAGCGCACGCAACGGAAGCTCTCAAAAGGAATTAATTTTCCCCGATTTTGCTACATTTTTCATTGATGCTTTGCTCTTATTGGTCGTAGCGTGATGTTAAATAGCCTTCTTCGATAAATGGGCTATTCAACACTCACAGAGATTTTAATTTGGGGCAATAGAACCTAATCTCAGTGCGCTTAACCAAACAAACTCTTTAGATTTATAATATTAGTACCTATAGATAAATTTGACTGCCTCGTTGGTCTAGTGGCTTGATGTAAGGCCGCAGAAGCGGTAGTCCTAGATTCAAAGGTCCAGGTCGAGAAAATAATAAAATATTGAGTTTTAATGTCGAAAATTCTCAATAGCAGCCCGAAGTCTGGAAGTTGAACGTGTGTACACTTTCGCGCCACGGAAAGTACGTAAAGCCGTTAGTCCTGCACCTGAACTCTTTTCGGTGGTATCGAATTGCCGTCCTATATGAGAGCTGAGGGAATGCACCTCCGTTTGCAATAATCGGCGGCCAAAATCTCAATAGAGTTTGGCCGCCGTGGACGAAATCGGTGAGGACGACATTATTATTAAAGATTAGTTATCAATTATAAAATTTTAAAAAAATGTTACATCTCAACACTTATTATCACTTTCAAAATATTTCTAATAGGAAAAAAAATCTTCTAATAGAATGAGGAGGTACTTTGAAAGAAGCTAATATTTTAAGAAATTGTATTCTTATAGTTAATGTATATTATAATTATAACAATTAAACAATATAATTTCAACAAAAAGTGTGATAACTTAACCGCGTTCCCGCAACGCCCGCGTGACCGCGTACGCACGAGAGTGAGGCAAGTGACCTATGTCTTTGTTTGCGTTTCAATAAGTCCGAAGCATGTCCGAAGTAAAGGCGGTCAAATTCAAAGTTTCTAGTGCGGTGATTTTTAGGTTGAGTGTAGATGTCTTCATTTACGTACAGATTATTTTAATTACTTAGAAAAATTTAAAAATTTTAATACAGACTTGTAGATAATGTTAATATAAGCTTATTTAAAAAAAAAGCATTTTCACAAAAATGCAGATGTCCGTATCTACTTTGCTGCCATCGATATGCTTTCAGGTCTTAATTGCTCGACCGATCATCATAAAATTTTGTATTAACATTGTTAAGGGTGTAGAAAAGTTTCTTTTATAAAACTAAGAGCTTTACCTCCTGTCATACAAAATCTACCTCTTTTATTATTATAGATAATAATGGACCACTTGATGGTATGAGGTCACCAAACTACTACTAAAACCACTTCTACCGCTAATACGCCACCAACCTGAATACACTGGATCACACTCCGTTTAAGCCGGAACAAAACAATACACATTAGTGCTGGTCAGCGGTAGAATAACTGATGATTGGATGGGAACTACCTATGCTTGCACAAAGCCCAGCCATCAAGTGAATACTCCACTGAGCTATCAGAGATATATTTTAGTGGTATACATAAAAGGGCCTTAATAAATCCAAAGAGAATTTCGAACAAGAGCTGACAATAATTCACGCGACATTTTGTCCTCATTTGAATTCAAATGTACCAAATTTCCATTTGAATTAAAACACTGAATATTTTTCATTCGCCTATTCGTCGGGACACCGCTGTGGACAATTGTAATTTCGTGTTGACGTTTGCTTGATAAATCATAATATATATACATATATATGTAAATGGGATGGTTGATGTTTAAGCCACCAAGAGAGTTGGCACATCGTCATCGTTTGTCGTCCAATTCGTCGTCCATTGCTGGACATAGGCCTCTCCAATAGCACGCCCCTGAGCTCGATCTTCAGCTCTCAATCTCCATCCACTGTCAGCCATTTTGCATATATCGTCACTCAACCTAGCAGGAGGGCGCCCACGCTACGTTTGCCAAGGCGTGATCTCAAGAACACGTCTACTCCAACGGTTGTCAGTTCTGCGATATATGTGACCAACGCACTATGAAGAGACACAAGTATATGTATTTAATTAAATTGGAAAATCATTCCAGATAGTGCTGCCGTACATCAACGGATAAGTGGATCAACCGATTACCATAACACGACAGCGCGAAGAATGGTTTAGCGCAATTCACAGTAGTTCATAAGAACGTTGCAATGTATGCCAGGGATTAGCTAACATCATATTTTTTAAATATGATATCGCTTGAAGTGCTTTATTTCTAAACATTTCAAGCAATATGTACATTATAGTAACAGACAATCTCTCACTGCTGGGCTAAGGCCTCTTCTCCTGTTTTGAGGAGCAGGTTTGGAGCTTATTCCACCATGCTGCTCCAATGCGGGTTGGAGCAATACACATGTGACAGAGTTTCAGTGAAATTTGATACATGCAGGTTTCCTCACGATGTTTTCCTTCACAGTACATGCACGAGATGAATTATAATCACAAATTAAGCACATGGAATTCAGTGGTGCTTGCCCGGGTTTGAACCCACAATTATAGTTCGCGTTCTTACCACTCGGCCATCTCGGCTCAAGCAATGTAATTGTAAAATTGATTTCGAGTACAAAAAAATTAAAAAGCATTATACGATTGGCGTTATTTATTGTTTATTATCATTATCACATGTTTGCTATATTCATTTATCGTTGTAACGAGCTCCAAAACAATGCGGTTAGAATGAGAATGTTGCTGTTTAGTTGAGAACACCTGCTGTCAACGAATGTACTTAATAGTGCACTATATGCGTTGATTTTATTTAATAGTCTCAATTTAAAAAAATTAAGGAAAGTACAATAATTAATATTAGCTTATATCGCTATCCTCGTCTGACTACCGATGTAACGCGCTAACTCTCTTTCACTTTAATCAATCTTTAACAGCAGGCAACCTCTATTTGCGGGTAATTTTACACAGGCAGAGGTATTTTGTCATGTACAGAAAAAAATAGCTTCAATTTGATATATATAAGATATTTATACGTCATGAACGTATCAACGTAACAAAATATTACCTGTTTAAACCTGGCTGCGAATAGGTTGCGGCCGACTGGGTAACAGCAACCATACCTTTCCGAGTTATTTACATACACTGCTATGGAGTGGATTGTAGTTTATTTTCATAACATGTGAATGAAATTTTTTGGAAAATGTCAAAAAATATTATTTTAAATAAAAGTACTCGTGGGCAAATTTTAATTGGCAACCTGGCAAAAATGATTCTCCCATATATAAAAAATAGATTTGGATGGCTATGAACGTAGTGATCTTGCAGGCGGATCTCGTACTATTGTGATATATTTTAAAATAATATATAGAAAACTCGAGAAGCGAATTATACTTAAATGTTTTAAAAGAAAGCAAATAAATTTAAAAAATTATACACGCCAACATGGGCATGTAAGAGCATGCATACGCCCTCAAAAGGCTTAAAAGGGCTTAAAAGCTTTAAGAATGTTTTACTTAATACTTGAGAAATATTTGAGTTGTAGATTTAAGTAATTATTTTTGGAATATTTATTAAGCCTGAAAGCTTATAAATGAAATCGTTTTCAAAGTGTTCTTATTTGCTTTTTTTTAATCTGTAATGTTCTCTCTGAAATGATTTAGCAATTCATTTAAATTATAAATAAACTAATGACAGGTAATCCATTTACTTACTACTCTATTGGTTTTATAAGCTTTAAGAACATCACCATAATTACGCATGATGCTGACACGAGTGTTTTGTTCTATGATGTTACTTCTACTTCAAGACATAATTAAAGTATAAAGGCCGTAAGTAAGCACTACAGACGCTCGACGTCACTCACGAACAGGTGCGTTGCAATTCACCGACCAGAGTATTATTCAAACAAACTGCAGACAGTTCTAAATATCGAGCAGTGCGCAATTTTATTAAGTAAACTCGCTGACTCGTAAGCGGTCTGTGAAGCGATGGGTGATAAATTTCGCAGCCAATAACGTACAGTGCATTCTTCATATGACGCGGACATGTAAGGAAAATTGTTTGCTATAAAACGCTTTTGATATTTTTAAGTGAACTTATAGTAATGACAATGTCCTTCTGGTTGATTTCCATGGCCATACTCAAGACGGCCTGTCTTGAGTATGGCCCTATGACCTACGGAGGACGTGTTATTACACAAATGTGGACGTGTTATTGCGCAAATACAAGTACACTCTCTATTCTATTTAATGATCCGATGAGATGGTAATTCGACGCGACTGAAAAGAGTTCAGCTGCAGGACCAAGGCTTTACTTTACTTTTTTGTGTTCCGAGGCACTAGATAACGGGGTATTTCTCGGCGAAAAAACCAATATTTTTTATCGAATCCAGTTTGAACTTAGGACCTCGGATTATGCGGACATATATCTAGGCAACTAGGCACTAGGCAAACGAGACAGTCGTTAGAAGAAGAAATATAGTAAAGTAAAATAAAAGCTTAGTAAAATAAAATATATCTGCCGAGATGGTCCAGTGGTAAGAACACGTGAATCTTAACCGATGATCGTGGGTTCAAGCCCGGACAAGCACCACTGAGTTTCATGTGCTTAATTTGTGATTATAATTCATCTCGTGCTTGACGGTGAAGGAAAACATCGTGAGGAAACCTGCATGTGTCAAATTTCACTGAAATTCTGTCACATGTTAATTCCACCAACCCGCATTGGAGCAGCGTGGTGGAATAAGCTCCAAACCTTCTCCTCACAAGAGGAGAAGAGGCCTTAGCCCAGCAGTGGGACATACACAGGCTGTTACTTTTAAAATAAAATATGCCACAGCTAGGCCTTCCCTCCTTTTTGAAGGGAAGGAGGAAACATCACCATGTTGCTCCTATGCGGGTTGGATACACATGGAATTTCAGTGGTCTTGCCCGGGAACTCTAAATAACTAATTAACATTCACATTTAACCACTCCATCATTGCTCATCATCTGCATATGCTATTCAACTAAGTGCATGAATGATGTCAATTATGCAACATCGATATAGCGAACGTGGAAAATTTCGATCCGTATTCAAAGACCGTCAATACTACTACATCAAACGTGTTTTAGTGTTCGCACACATCAGTCATATATTATACATGCAGTCTTTTAGAAGGTATTTCGGCGAAACTATTCCTATCCCATATCAGGTTAATGTACACGCAGCCTTATCCATTAGCACGTCAACCCTTCAACCACGTCTATAAATAAATATTTCGTCGACGGTCTAAATGACCGTATTTTTTTCTACGTCCGTCGTGTTCGAAATACGAAAAATATTTTTGGTTCGTGTTATTTTTTTTTTATTATTTAAATATCGAGGTTATATTGAATAAGAAATATTATTTAAAATGAAATCGTAACGAGATTTAACAATACCGCCCGCAGCGGAATACGAGACGGGAATATAAGGCAATGTATTTATCAATGCCGTTCCAATTATATATTTTGTAAATTTACATTATAATACTTTTTTTTTGTAGAGTAGATTTTATACTCTTAACGTTATAGTCTACTAGATAGACCACCTCATAAATTTTTTAAGCCGGACATCTGCCGGGTTTTACTATTATGAGTTATAATAATTCCAAAAGTGCTAAGAATTAAGAAATATTTTTCTTAAATCAAATATCATTTATATGTATAATATTTATTTAAAACCTAAAGACGCCTGATAAAATAAATTATCAATTAATATTCTAAGCGTATCTTAACAAATATGTAAGGGTTTGTTAAGATGTAATAAGCGGGCATTGAACAAATGATATATCTTACAATGAACGCAATACACCAAGCTATTACCACCCCTGGGGCTTAAAAGTGGCATTCAGCCGGCTGAATGGCTAAGTTTCAGGTATACCTATTCATTTTTTTCACAGGAGAAAAAAACAGCCCATTTTTCATTCACTATTAAAGTGGAGAACGGTTGTTAACGTTACGGATTAATTACGAAATTCAGGTTTTCAAGCTTTCAAAGGTTCCTGGGGCAGTTTTATATTTTTATTCGTATACCTAGTCTGTAGGTTTAGATTTGAATTGAATTAATTGGGAGACAAATAGCGCACTGAGCCCTCCTTTATATAACGTTTTATATTTTGTTACCTTAATTTAATGAATAATTTTATAGAAAATATTTATATCACAGCGTATGTTATTTTTATAATCAAACTTTATTCAAGTGGTTTTCTAAGTACTCACAGTATTATTATTATTAAATAATTCAAGTCGCATAGCAAGTGCTGCGTGCAGCTCAACGTTATAGCGACTAAGTGGGCCATTTAGTATGTTACCTTCACCCATAGACATTGGTACAGCAATAAATATAAATTAATTCTTTCATCGTCAATGGATCGCCAATTAAGAAATCCTAGATGCTATTTTTTTAAACCTATAATGACACTGACTTTAAGATTGTAAAATAAACACACTATACGACATCACAACCGGCCACGATGCGACATTGTGTTGTGGATGTTATTCAGTATGAACCGAAACACAACATACACTATTGACGATTATTTTTTATTAAATAAACAAATGGTGCCCGTGTCTTTGGTGTAAAGTTTGTATTGCTTGAAATACTCTTTTTTATATGACGCCTGCATGATTTTTGAAGTGAAATCTTTCTTAGGCGTGTTGAGCATTTTTTTGTAAGAGCATATTTTATCATGAATTTTGACTATGATTGTGACGTGTAGCACTCGACCAACAGTACAACTTTGATTTTTGGTACTACAAAAATTAAAAAAAAAGCCACTTCAATATCATAGTTTTAACTTTTTCACATCTATCAGCAGTCTATTAATTCAGGTTATTAAAGTTTGGCAGAAGACTAATTGATAAGTTGATGATACCAACCCAGATAGATCTGCATAAAGTGATACCAGAGCGATATTTTTTTTATAATACTTCCATTCAAAGTAACAAATTTAAAAAACAAAAACGAAAATAACATTCATAATTAATGGATACAGAAACGAAACTAAGAATAGGAGTTAAAATGAGCCTGGAGTTTCTTATTTTTCTCAAGACTTGAATTTGTAAAAGCCCCTTCTAAAATAATAGAGGGGGGCCCTAAGGACCACTTACGATACGAGCCCGGTTGAATGCAGAGAGCACTCCAGAACGGGTAGATATTTACGGGTTGACGAACGCCATTTTTATACAAATTTCAAATCGTCAGCCGTCTTAATTAGCGTTGAAGCTTGAAGCATGTCACATAATATCTTAGAAATGTTATATTGAAATAACTTCATGTCTACGAGGGCAATTAAATAAGACGGTCTGATATGAAATAGTCGTGAAGCTTCCCTCTTCACTTTCAACTTAATAAATTACATATATTTATTTTTTATAAAAATCCTAAATAAAGGCGTTTAAATAAAAATCGTATATAAATTTGCTTCTCAGTAATATCCTGGTAATAAATTAATATTTTCCTTGGCAATTTTTCATTTAACATTTGATGTGATTTTTCATAAAGGTCTTGGAAATCTATTTGAAGCTGAAATAATACTTTTGTATACATTCTAGTAAATTTAATGTAAAACTGATTGATCGTAGTTGGTTCAATGTTTTTAACATGTGATTCTTCCATCCCGGGCAAGCATCCCTGTTTTCATAATTTATACCGTGATTGATTGTAAAAGAAAATACGTTTTGAAAGAGTCACATATGTCTCAATAAAGCAGCGTCAATGAGCTCCAAGTCTTGTCAAAATCAGAGCAGATTCAGCTGAGAGCATTATGATGATGAGACATTTATAGATTGTTACGTTACTACTATACATATAAATACCAAACTTGACGAGCCGGTTGGCGTGATTAGTAGATATGTGCCTTTAGCACCGCAGGTCGTGGGTTCGATTTCCACTCAGGACAGATATTTGTGTACACGAATGTCTGTTTGTCTTGAGTCTGGGTGTAATTATCTATATAAGTATGTATTTACAAAAGAAAAGTATTATATGTAGTATATCAGCTGTCTGGTTTCCATAGTACAAGCTCTGCTTAGTTTGGGATCAGATAGTCGTGTGTGAATAATGTCCCAGGATACAGGATATAAGCTGTCGGGAAATCTAGTATGTCATCAATATGGTATTGATTACGTTGTATTATATACAAAATATAACGATGAAGAATAATTCTTCACCAATGTTTTCAAATTGAAATTAATTTCAAAATAATTTCTTTATTTGTTAACAAAGCTTTTGATGGTGTCTAAATTTTTATAGCGCTCAGTACAAAAACGCGTAGAACAATTGTGTTTCCGACTATACATGATGAGATATTTCATATAGCAGATATTACAAATTGACTTAATAATTTCTCTTTTATGTACGATCTATTAAAGCCTTAAAAATAAGTACAAATTAAAATTAAAAATATTTACCGTACAAATCATGACCACTTCCCCTTTGAAACGCAATTCCGATTCTCTGGGCGTAAAATGAACCAGCCCTCCTGTCACCAGTTGAGGCAATAAGACGAGGTGTAATATTTTTACGATGATATGTTATAAAAATTCATTAAACGATACACCTATGTCAATAATCAACAGTGACAAACACAAAGTGACAAATCAAGATATAACAACGTAACTTGGTGTAACATTCGGGCTGAGTTAAAAATTATTTCCCTGTTATAACAATGGCATGAAAAATTTGGACGTGATTTTTAATTATTTTGAACATGAATAGAGCCATTATGTAAGAACAAATTCAAAATTAAATGCACTGATACGCGATATTGAACTGAATCATTGAAATATAATATTTAAAGGATCGAATTCAGTTTCACATGACGTATCAAAAAATATACTAACAAACAAAATTTCTCCTTATAACATTCGTAAAACTAGTATGATACCCAACTTTAAGTCAATAATACCCTAAATCGTTTCCAGATATAGCTCTTGCAGAAAATTCACATATGTCCTTTGCATCAATAAGTAAATCACTTATATACTCGAGTCATTTCACGCAATAATCGCTCCAACGAGCAGGCAAATTAAATCACATAACGTAAGAAACAGAGGACATTTAGTGTGACTCCCGACGACGGATTCAATTTCACAGTTCCAAAATTCTGAATCCTTTCACGGTACAATGGTTATCTCGTGCGTCGTGATTTGAAAGCTAAGGACGCTAGCGTTATTTGAAGTGATTCTCTGTCTTATTATCTATGTATATTCCTTTCTATTTTTATAATTTACCAGTTTTATAGACGTTTAGAAACAAAATTACTATCGTGAACATGATAATCTTAACTTAACTTACATCTACGTAAACTAGACTAGTACTTGGTGGTAGAGCTTTTTGCAAGCTCATCTGGGTAGGTACCACCCACTCATCAGATATTCTACCTCAAAACAGCAGTACTTTGTGTCGGTTTGAAGGATGAGTGAGCCAGTGTAATTACAGGCACAAGGGACATAACATCTTAGTTCCCAAGGTTTGTGGCGCATTGGCGATTTAAGGGATGTTTAACATTTCTCACAATCTCATTGTCTAAGGGCATTGGTGACCACTTACCATCAGGTGGCCCACATGTTCGTTTGCCTACCTATCCTATAAAAAAAGAACATTAGTAAATTTTCAAGTGGTTTGTTTATGTCCATAACTTATGTCGTGCTCTATGTTGAAGAAAAACATCGTGAGGATACATGAACAAGAACACAAAATAAATTATACAAATAAATGCACTCTAAATATAAAAACTCTTCTAGAGAATAATCCAGGAACTATGTGTCCATATCTTGAACAAGTAACGCCGAGAAAAATGTAATATGATAAAGTTTTGTTTACGTTAATGTACTTTATAAGATGGATAAATAAAGAAGTTCCACAATTTGAATATCTTGTAGTTGGACATTCAGAGAAGTCGCCTTTAATATAACCATTCGTAAGGAGAAACGCGGAGGTGAAATTGAATTTCAAAACTGTAGGTAAATCTTGAAGTTGTTTTCCCTTCACTGAAAGCAAAGTTAGTGGTCCCTCTTGAAATAGGATGTTAAAATTGTACTTACAAATAAATTTCACTGTTATAATTTAAGTGTTTGCGAATCTATTTCGAGGAATTCTTCGTATGCTTCTTGGGTATTTAAATTCAGTCTTTTTAAAATTCGTGTATCTACCATTTATTACTACCCATAAATGTCCCAAGGTTGGACAAAGTAGTTCTTTCCTATTAAACTTGAGTCTTAGGGTAAGTTGGTAGTAAGAATAAGTGATTCCCTTAATGGGCAGATTTTTGGAGCATTTTTAGTGAAGGATTCACATGTGGCAAAATTTAATCAGTTAGGTTTCTTCATGATGTTTTTTCATGATTCAACGCAAGAGTTATTATAAATAAAGACTTTTGTCCCGCTGGTGACCCGAGTGCTCTGATCGCATTGAATAGTTAACCCATCGGAATATGAGAGTCAGCGAATAGAGAGTGTACCCGTGTTTGCGTACAAACTTATGCATTATTATATGTCCTGCACAGTTCCAGCTACTCGTAGTCTCCCTAGTGTTACCGTGGCCAAAATTGGTCAGAATGACGTCATCACACGTATTTGTTTCACTATCTGTTTGTCTTATTGGATCTTTTCATCTCAGATATTATATTAATTCAGCCCCAGTTCTAATCAAACCCATCTGACGACAATAGCCTTTCATAGGGAAATTATACAACTTCAATGAGACTGGTTCGTTCATAAGGATTACGTGCAGATGGCAATCGTTTCATCGAAAAACTAGTGACGAAACCCTTCTTGCAAAATTAAGGTCGAAATTTAGTAGTATTAATAGCGAGAACATGGAATTCCCGCTTGTCACGTCAATAGTTTAAATTTGGAACGTATGAAACTGTGAAACGCAGCTGCTTATGTAATAATATTATATACTTCTGTTATTATATACCATCTGAAACGCACTGCATAGCCATTTTTTCACTTAAGCATTACTAAAAAAATGGTCTTCTTTTTTATGTTACGTCATTTTTTTTAAAATATGTAAGCCAACGCTTGACTGGTGTCACACCTGATGGAAAGTGATGATACATTCAAAGGTGGAGCGCGCTTGCCTAGAAGATGCCTATTCACTCATGACTAGAAGGAACCCATATTGTAGGTGTTGGGGAAAACGAAGGTCAGGAGGGTATTCCAGATCTTAGCGGTGCGAATCGGAAACGAGGAAGCAAATCGTTTCGTACGTGTCTTAAGTACGTCAACTACGTACGGGTGCAGATATTTTCGATGCCTCGCTGTTCTATGGTAAAAAGGTGACGGGAAACCAAATTAAATAATTCCTGGGCAAACTCTCCGAAAATGAAAAAATGTGTTTATACATTCGAAATTACAGTGGACTATCGAATTATTATAACGAATTTATGTAATGTTACTGTAAGTAACGATTCGTTCCGCTTACGGATAGTATACAATACGCGGCGTTATTCAAAGCGCCGTGATAAAAAACTTTTAGTAAACTTGAAACGTGACGTATGTAAATGACTTTAACGCCTCGTCACTTGATCGGTTCCTGATACAATAGAAACTTATTACTTATTGGAACCGGGTATTAGTAAGATACGGAACCTAAGCGAGAAAAAAAAGTATGTTACATTTATATTTCAAAAATTATTTATATTGAAAAACAAGTTAATTGATTGATTTGTGTCAATTAAAAAATCCTCAGTCTACTCTTGTAGATGGAATTGGCTGTATGTAGACGTTGAACTTTGAAAGAGATTGACATCGTTTGACGTCATCACACAAATTAAACATGGCGTCGAAAACGGACGCAGCCGTAGGTGAAGGGAGCGTTTTTTTATTAAAACTTCCTTATCATCTCCATACTGTTAACGTTCGTTAGAGGATTTACGGTTGAGTGGAGCGAGTAAAGGGTTGCAAGACGGATACAACTATAATGCAATCGGTTTGAATACAGACGGAAAGTTTTATTTGTTGCGTTGTATGAAATGTGTATGAAATATAATATATAAGTAAATAATTATAGAAAGTTTGCATATTTCGGCTCATTCATCATCATCATCAATCGTTTAATATTTATTTATATAATTATAATAATGTCCTCCAAACCGATTTCGGTCACGGCAGCCAATCTCAAGAGAGATTAGCCAACTGCGCAGGAGATATTATAGTGCACAAGTGTGTGCGCAAACACAGGTGCACTCACTATGCCCTAGCTCTCATAATCCGATGGGACGGCAATCCGACACGACCGGAAAGAGTTCAGGCGCAGGACCAACGGATTTACGTGCTTTCCGAGGTACGGGAGTATACATTTCCAGACTCCGGGCTGCTACTGAGAATTTTCTGACAGAAAAACCCAATAACTATTTATTGGCCCGACCTGGGAATTGAACCCAGAACCACTGCCTATCTTATATCTAGACACTAGACCAACGAGGCAGTCATTATTTATATATTAGAAAGCCAACGTTATACATTAAGAAATATCTGCATAAAATAGTGTCACAAAATACATAAAAAAAATCCATTATTGACAAAATACAAAAAAAAACTAAGTTAATTAACAAAATATATACCTGAAATTATACATTGACAAACTAGTGAATAGCATTATGATCTAATTATGAATCTATAGATAAAAACCTATATAAATATTCTGATAGGATGATTATGAAAGTGTATAAGCCAAGCATTAAGCACGCTTAGATTTTGATAGTCAAGGAGTTTGTTGACCTTTGAAGATCACAACTTACGAGAAATACGATCGTCATTGATATGGTTGAACAAGAAACAAAGTTGACTATTTAACTTCAGAATAGTTCGATATAATTTCCTTTCTATTTCTTTGTAAGTCTATAAGTTGTAGGATTATTAGATTGCACAACAAAGCCGTCGATATAAGCTCATATAGATTTATCAAAAACATTACTTCCAACTTTCTCAAGACTAATACCATTACCACGGTGACCTTGTATGTGTCGTCACCACAGGATTTACGCTCGAACGCGCACTCCTTGAAACTACTTTTATACGATACGACTAAATATCGTATCGAGTGATATTATTAGAAGCTTCAATTTTATACATAATACTAAGAAATTTATAAATAACCTATATAACGTATTTTTTTTTAATTTTATCTCTATCTTTAATTATAATTCTGCGAAATTCGGCTGAAACTAGTAAAACAGTAGTTAGGACGTGAAAGGGTAACAAACAAACAAACTCACTTTTTATTAGTAAGTATGGGGTTTTCCAATAGGGACGCTTGAACTTTGACAGCTGATTGCGGCCATGTTGTTTGAGTGACAGCTGTCAAATGCAGTGTGTTATATTCATTCCGTCCTCCCAAACCACCATGGCAGGTTACAGTGTCGAGCAGCACGTGCAAATCATAAAATTGTTTTATGAAAATGGGTCTTCAGTTCGAGCAACGTACCGCGCACTTCGCCCGTTTTACGGTCGCGATGATCGTCCTGCCGAGTCGACTATCCGTCGATTGGTGGACAAATTCGAGTCAACCGGGTCAGTTAACAATCAGCCGGTTCCCGTGCGTCAACGTAACGCGAGATCTGCCGAGAATATCGCCGCTGTGCGCGACAGTGTCCTCGAAAACCCGCGGCATTCAATTCCGCGTCGCGCACAGGAACTCGGCCTTTCGCAGACGACAACTTGGCGAATTTTGCGTTGTGACTTGAGCCTGCACCCGTACAAGATCCAGCTGACCCAAGAGCTCAAGGTTAATGACCATAGACAGCGCCGTGTGTCCGCTGACTGGGCATTAGAGCAGTTGGAAGTTGACGCCGATTTTGGCAAAAAAATCATCTTCAGCGACGAGGCGCATTTTTGGATGAATGGCTATGTCAACAAGCAAAATTGCCGTATTTGGGACGAGACCAATCCACACGAGGTTCACCAAGTGGCAATGCACCCGCAGAAAGTGACTGTTTGGTGCGGATTTTGGGCCGGAGGCGTGATTGGTCCGTATTTTTTCGAAAACGATAATGGTGTGGCCGTCACCGTCAATGGTGAGCGATACCGGTCGATGATAACCAACTTCTTTTGGCCTGAAATCGAGAATATGGATCTGGACAACATGTGGTTT
Organism: Nymphalis polychloros; assembly: GCA_905220585.2. Taxonomy (NCBI): domain Eukaryota; kingdom Metazoa; phylum Arthropoda; class Insecta; order Lepidoptera; family Nymphalidae; genus Nymphalis; species Nymphalis polychloros. Next base: position 8,363,588 of record HG992267.1, read on the forward strand.
CAACAGGACGGCGCTACGTGCCACACAGCACACGCTACGATGGAAGTTCTGCACGAGCAATTTCTGGACATGGTCATCTCGCGCGGAGGCGACGTGAACTGGCCACCGAGATCGTGCGATTTGACCCCGCTGGACTTTTTCTTGTGGGGTTTTCTTAAGTCGCAGGTCTATGCCAACAAGCCGCAAACCACCGATGCCCTCAAAGTCAACATACGCCACGCCATCGATCAAATACAGCCCGATTTGTGCGCCAGAGTCATCGAAAATTGGACCTTTCGTGTGCGCGCCACCAACCGAAGCCGTGGCGGTCATTTGAATGATGTCATATTCCATACATAACGGGGTCGATAGACCTTCCAAATAAAAAAAAAAATTCGCAAATATCTCTCCTACATGTATTTTTTTTTGCATTTCAAAGATCAAGCGCCCTTAATGGAAAACCCTATATTTATTATTAATGAGAATACATGTATTGGGTTTCTACGGATGCAAAATCACATACCAATATACAATGTCATGTCGCTTACGTATCGTGGAGTATAAAAAGTTTTAAAACGGACGTGCGACAGCGGTAACCACGCGAAGGATTCACGGACGGACGGTCACCAGCCTTTGTGTGTACTTCTTACGCCTCCAACGGTTTTGTTCCTTAACAATTTCCTTATTCGCTTCTTTTGTTTTATCGATAAATTAAACTCATTTTTATAACTGAATTTGTTTACGTCTAAACTTATTCTATCAAGATTTCTTTTAGTACTTTTGAAGAATGTTGTTTTATCAAAGATTGTTGATTTCTTAACAAACAATCTGTAAAATAATTTGACAGAACATTTGAAGAATACATAATTTATTTCTTGGTAATACGGCTTTGTGGGCCGACTCATCATATATTCTACCAAAACAGCAGTACTTAGTATTGTTATGTTCCAATTTGAAAGGTGAGTGAGCCAGTGTAATACCACGAGAGTCATAACATCTTAGTTGCCAAGGTTGGTGGCGCGCTGGCGATTTAAGAGATGGTTATTATCTCTTACTTCGCCAATGTCTATGGACGGTAGTGGCATTTACCATCAGGTGGCCAATATTCTACGAAAAATAATAATGACACGATACGGTGTAATAATAATTATTATATTAAAATATAAATTGAAATATGTAGAGAACAATTTACGTAACGATTTTAAAACCCCAAGTAAATTTATTCAAATGTAAAACTCGACTAATTTTCCATGCAAATGACGTAACTAACACTATTCGCAAAGCAGCTGCTACCTCATGTCTCCCTGGTAGCTTTCCCACGGGACGCGGTGATATGAACGTATGTTACGCTCCGCTTACAACGTTGCTTATAAGGTATTTTTTTGAAACAATTAATGAATTCAATTCATGGCTGTATGTTAAAAAACATTTGCTACATTAAAAAAAATGATTAATTGCTTCAACCCCAATAGAGTATGTAAACATTTCTTATATCAATTACTTTAATTATAAATTTTATTTTACATATTTATTAACAAAAAACATATAAATTTTAATCGGTGGTAGAGCTTTGTGCAAGCTCGTCTGGGTAGGTACCACCCACTCATCAGATATTCTACCGCAAAACAGCAGTACTTTGTATTGTTGTGTTTCGGTTTGAAGGGTGAGTGAGCCAGTGTAATTACAGGCACAAGGGACATAACATCTTAGTTCCCAAGGTTGGTGGCGCATTGGCAATGTAGGTGATGGTTAACATTTCTTACAATGCCATTGTCTATGGGCGTTGGTGACCACTTACCATCAGGTGGCACATATGCTCGTCCGCCAACCTATACAATAAAAAAATTGAAATATAGTTGGAAGAATATCATAATAGTCCTCCAGACCGATTTCGACGGCCAATCTCAAGAGAGATTAGCCAACTGCGCAGGACATATACACATCATTAAAGTGCACGAGTATGTGCGCAAACACAGGTGCACTCTCTATTCCCTAACTCTCATAACCCGATAGGACGGTAATCCGACACGACCGTAAAGAGTTCAACTGAGAATTTTCGACAGAAAATTTATTTATATATTTAGGCCCGACCTGGGACTTGAACCCAGGACCCCCGTGTCTGCTGCCTTACATGTAGCCAGAAAACCAACGAGGCAATCAAAAGAATATAATACTAATATTATAAAATGAGTTTGTATGTTTGTTGGTTTGATTGAACTCATATTAGGATTTACTTTTGAGAAGGGTATATAACATTACGGTACAAAATACACGCAATAAAAACAGGAACATTATTCCAGGTGAAGCCATGCGGAGCATCCTTACTAATACATATTATAAATATTGTTTGTTACGAACGAAGTTTGTGTGCTTGTTACGCTTTCAAGCCTTAATTACTCAACCGATCATAAATGTTTGCGTAGCCGTTATCAGGGGTACATAAAAGAACATACCGTATCAACCACCCCGCACGCAGACGAAACCCCTGGGGGTTATATTATAAATCTTAATGATTGACTAAGATTAGATCCGATGTTAAAATGTTACAATTGTATATTTAGAGTCACTAAGCTTAATAAGCACACGTCTTATTTGATTTTTATGTATCAAAGATCCATGAACCGAATAAACCTTTATTTTTACATATTATGTATGTATAACGAGGTAAACGTTTTATGATAGCCCCTATTCTGCTCGTGCGAAGCCGAGACGGGTAGGTAACATATTATATATTTTTATTTTTCTTTTATTATTTCACGTATGCAGGTTGGCAAGTGCGCTGCCAGATGATATATAGGAACATCAACTTTCGATGTCAGCATTGTAAGAAATATTAACCATTGCTTACATATCCGATACGCCACAAATCTTGGAAACGTAGTTATGTCCCTCATGCTTATAGCTGCACTCACTCACCCTACATTGTAATATCATATAATAATAATAATAAAACAATATCCTGGGACATTATTCACACAAGGCCATCTGATCCCAAACTAAGCAGAGCTCGTACTATGGAAACCAGACAACTGATATACTTACTGCAAGTATCTTACCAACCACGCCAACCGGCTCGTCAATTATATATGTAATCCGAATTAAATACAATTATAACCACGAAGCATATAATAATTTAATATACAATTAATAACATGGTTTTGATATATCAAATATTTTTTATAATCGTTGACCTTTTAGTTCCCACGGAGCATGCTTGGAATATTATTACGCGATCCGCTTCGTTGGCTCTGCACATTCTCACCTACATCATTGTAAAGTAGGTGTATTCTTAAGCCTGTTCTGTCTATTCCGTTTAAAACAAACGTTGGTCACAACGCAGCTGTGCCAAGGCTCTCTAGGCGATACAAAACAGTCTCTAGGAATATTAAATATTTGATGTTGATCGTTTAAATTTATCCAAATTTTGTCTCATTAAACTGATCTGCTTGTTTTTAAAATTTCAGTATATTTTTTCTATATTCAATCAGATTTTTTGCTGTTTCTCAAATCTATGAATATTTTTTTAGTTTTTGTTGTAATTGTTTTAATATGATTTGCATGTTCTCGCCTCCTTTCATTGAAGGAGGACACATGAAGCACAGTCACGACTTTATTGATTAATTTTATGAATGTGTCGTAATCTATATTTTGTTGGAGACACATAAGAATGTATATTTTTTGTTTTGGTGGTCCTATTTTGATTATTACATACAAATCTTTGTTATATTTGTCTAACTTCTTAATTCCCAAGTTTGGTGGTACATTGGCGATATATGGAATGGTTAATATTTCTTACATCGTAAATTTATGTGGCCCGTGGTGACCACAATCAGGTGGCCCATTTTCTCGTCCACCTACTTGTAAAAAACCTTATTTATATGCTAATAATGTTCAAATTGGCTTTAGTGTTATTGGTCTTCGTGAATTCCTCAGCTGGTCTGAATGATATTCGGCTAGTCTGTCCATAATCAAGTACATCTGTATTATGAATCGCTGTAAGTTAAAATACTTCGTGATAAATTATTATATCTTTATTATTTCCCAAAGGAAGCCACAATAGTTAGCTAGACTTATAATAAGCCCAAATCCATATGTGACTGAATATTTTTTACATCAAACAGTTGTTATTGCAGAAAAAATATAACATCGAGATTTAGTAGTAACAATATCCGTTTTTATAGCAAAATATCAAAGAAAAACAACCTTCAAAGTCCCATCACTTCAAAGGCTTCAAGTATTATATTTCAAAAACCATCATAAGATAACCCCTCCCATCTCGAATTAATAATATAAGGAGACATTGTATCTGGGGTCTATAAAATTGGTCCATGACATGTGGTTTCCGACGTTCATTGACTTGTTTAACTAAGTGGTTACAAAAAAGGCATTCAAAACAATTGTATTAAAACAAGGAAATCGAAGCGAACTGTAGGCAAAGCCACTCGCGAAAACTATCTAATTTCGCCTCCAACGACGTATTAAGTTAATGTAACGCCAAGTAAATTTGCACTTAAACTCAATGTGATAGAATTCAAAATCCAAGCACACTTCCTTTCTTAGCTAAGTGCATTCGAAATTGCATTTAAAATCTAAGTGTTTTCATATACCTTATAGTCATATCAATAAGATTCATATTTGCACTATATTTACAGTTACTAGGTATGAAAATGAACTCTATCGCTATATAAATACGACATACACTGTTTAGAAAATTGTTCCGAGATAGTATAGACCAATTCAAAATTTGGTAGCTCATGGGATTAATGCTTCTATTGCGTTTTCATAAGACCGAAATTCGTTTGGCATATTCAGAAATATACATAGCATTACACGCTTCGTTGCATTTGATAATATTGTTATTGTGTAGTTTCTCACGGATTTTGTGTCGCCATTTGTGAGATCATAGCTGTAGAATAGCGTTATCTTTCGTTGTATGTGTGTATTTTGTCTTGAATTCTTCATAAATATCTAAGATAGGTAGAATATTAGCAGTTTGTGAGGGAACCTATTTGTACATCAGGATATCATTGGATATCATACATGAGGTCTTTATGCAAGGCCATCTGCGCAGGTACCACTCTCAGATCACCCATTCAACGTCTCAATAGCACTATTTAGTTGTTCTGTTCCGGTTTGAAGGGTTAGTGAGCCAGTGTAATTTCAAACACAAGAGACATAATGTCTTAGTTCCAAAGGTTGGTGGCGCATTGGCGATGTAAAAATTGGTTAATATTACTTAAAACGCTAATGTTTATGGGCGATGTTGAGTATATACTATGAGGTGGTTCGCCAGTGTACCAATTACAAACCAAAAAAATCAAAATGGCCGCCAGTTAAAAGCTTATTAAGCCCCAATTTTCGTGCATCCTCGTACAGAAATATTTTATGAAAACTGTTCATATTATTTTAATTAACATTAATAAATAAAGTAATATATCACATTATATAAAATAATTTAATCCGATTCAAATAACGCTTTTTAAGTTAAACATTTTCTATTTCCGTTTGTCTAACGGCAAAACCTGTTTGAAAGAAAGAGATCATGAATTATTTACTAACATATAAAAAAAAAACTATAATAAGAAGTTATATTTAATCTGTAAAAGAACTAGTTCCGATATAAAGGTTCGCTAATGTCTCCAGATATTTATATTCATCAATCAATGTACTTGGACTTCCTTTGATTTTTTTTCTTAATTGACATCTTCCCCTCTTCTTTTTCTTTCTAGCGTGTGCTGTTCACTAATGAGCGACAGAGATAAATGATAGAGATTTTAATATTGGGGCACGTTACATTAATCTTTGGTTTTATTATATAAAGTAAATGAAAGTTAAACTGCAGTTTTTAATTGTACAAGTGCTGGGCTGCCTTCATTTTGGCGGTCTGTTTGTAGCTTATTCCTTACTAGCAAAATAGACGGCCTTGCCTAAAAAAGGCACTTAAATTTCGTTTATTTTTAAGATTAGTGGAGACAACTGTGGTAGAATGTTATCCGATAGACAGGTTTTCTCACGATGTTTGCCTTCACTTATAAATACAAATTAGGCACATGAATACTCAGAGCTGCTTGCCCTAGATTTGAACCTGGAATCTTTAGTCGTGCTTCGGTTCACTTGTTCAAGCCACTGGACTATCTCTGCTGACTTTATTATATATTTAAATTAAATTGTGTATACATGTTATACGAACTATGTATGTATGTATATCGTGATAAAATTTTAATTATAATTATTTGTATATTTTCTGGCACCAGTACTATTATTAGCTTGTATTTATCCATTTTATCAGAAATGTTGGTATTGTGATCGATTCTCTGATCTGACCTAGATTTGTAGGGCTGCCAATTGAAATAAATATAATGCATGAACGTTTTGACATTTAAATTTTTTCCTGAAGCAAATCTGTGCTTGTAATTCGTAATATAATAATTAAACAATATGTGAATTTGTGTATGATAGCGCCTCCTGGGCGTTCCTTTATCATATTAAAAATAACAGTAGTTACAAAAGCAGATAAAACGATTAGCTGAGTTTCTTTTACCGATTCTTCTCACAAATCAGTTTATTTTTTTCCGAGCCGGTGGTCACATTTACTATCAATAAGTAAGTTCTACATATAGTATAGGGTTTTCCATTAAGGGCGCTTGATCGTGCAGAACTTCCATCGTAGCGTGTGCTGTGTGGCACGTAGCGCCGTCCTGTTGAAACCACATGTTGTCCAGATCCATATTCTCGATTTCAGGCCAAAAGAAGTTGGTTATCATCGACCGGTATCGCTCACCATTGACGGTGACGGCCACACCATTATCGTTTTTGAAAAAATACGGACCAATCACGCCTCCGGCCCAAAATCCGCACCAAACAGTCACTTTCTGCGGGTGCATTGCCACTTGGTGAACCTCGTGTGGATTGGTCTCGTCCCAAATACGGCAATTTTGCTTGTTGACATAGCAATTCATCCAAAAATGCGCCTCGTCGCTGAAGAATTTTTTTGCCAAAATCGGCGTCAACTTCCAACTGCTCTAATGCCCAGTCAGCGAACACACGGCGCTGTCTATGGTCATTAACCTTGAGCTCTTGGGTCAGCTGGATCTTGTACGGGTGCAGGCTCAAGTCACAACGCAAAATTCGCCAAGTTGTCGTCTGCGAAAGGCCGAGTTCCTGTGCGCGACGCGGAATTGACTGCCATGGGTTTTCGAGGACACTGTCGCGCACAGCGGCGATATTCTCGGCAGATCTCGCGTTACGTTGACGCACGGGAACCGGCTGATTGTTAACTGACCCGGTTGACTCGAATTTGTCCACCAATCGACGGATAGTCGACTCGGCAGGACGATCATCGCGACCGTAAAACGGGCGAAGTGCGCGGAACGTTGCTCGAACTGAAGGCCCATTTTCATAAAACAATTTTATGATTTGCACGTGCTGCTCGACACTGTAACCTGCCATGGTGGTTTGGGAGGACGGAATGAATATAACACACTGCATTTGACAGCTGTCACTCAAACAACATGGCCGCAATCAGCTGTCAAAGTTCAAGCGTCCCTATTGGAAAACCCCATATATGAAATTGGAAAAAAACTCAAATATTACTTTTTTGCGAGCTTTTATTTAACTTCTGTTTATCGGAATTAAAAGTCTGTTCCACTAAGAGATTAAGCCGAAATGTTGTATGTACCGTTAACAAAACAATTAAAGCTTGGTTATTTAATTTTTTTACGTGGGGCTGAAACTACCCCAAGGGCAGATGGTTAATTTCAAATAATTATTTTACACTCTATTCTTCGCGTTCTAATCTACATTAAACCAGTGTTACTATTATTAATTTTATTTGAATAAAATATATTTCGATTATAATTTTAACAATGACAATATAAAACATACTCGCCTTATCTGATTCCATTCATAAGCATATCAATTTATTTGCCTTATATCAGATATATAGGTGCACAAATACATGTATGAAGCTGTGGAATCTAGCCAGCCCTAAGCATTGTGGTCGTACACATCGCATCCCATCGTTACAGCTGAAAATATTCACAATTCGCATCAACGGAACACGTCAGAGCTATTTGGGGCAGAGAATGATTCGGTATAATTAGATATTACATACGACTCAACTATTCCATTGCAGATCAGTTGGATCGAATAATTTACGATATTCAATGCATTGATTTCAATTGTTTATATTTTAGGTATATTTGTGCGACCAGGTGACCCCGTGGTTAGAAGTCGTGGATCTTAACCGATGATTGTGGTTTCAAAACCGACCAAGCACTGAATGAAACTGAATCAAAGGCTTGGCTTGCCTGGACTTTAAGGAAGCTTATTAAAGTAATAGAAGAAGAAAGATAACTGGTGGCAGATTTTCTACTTGTGACGTGCAAGTCTCTATAGCCAAGCACAAGATGAATTATAAATAGAAATGGAAAGCCTACATGTATTGGGTGTACCCATAAGGGTCAACCTAGTCAACCAATCCACATTGGTGTAGCGTAGTGGAATAAACTCCAAACCTTCTCTAGGGTGGAGGCCGATAGTCCAGTCCAGTAATGGGATATTGACGGGATTTTAATCTATACTAATATATAAAGCTGAAGAGTTTGTTTGTTTGATCCGGCTTATCTCGGGAACTACTGGTTCGAATTTAAAAATTATTTTTGTGTTGGATAGTCCTTTTATCGAGGAAGGCTCTCGGCTTATTTTTATTAATTATACGTGGGTGAAACCGCGGGGCATAGCTAGTTTTACTAAAGGGTTATATCCAAAAAATCCAATAGCTATTTCAAAATTTCTTGGTAGAGCTTTGTGCAAGTCCGTTTGGGTGATGTAGCCACTCTATGAATAATTCTACCGCTAAACAACGATACGCATTGTGTATTCCAGTTTGAATAGTAAGTGAGCCATTGTAATTAGAAGGACAAGATATATGTATGTACTTATGCTTTACTCACGGCTTCGCTCGCGTCATAATACAATTTTTTTGTGCTAACCTACTATGTAAAAAGATCACGTAAGCAAATTTTCATGGTGCTCCCGTAATTTGGGCTATGCGTTGATATTTCGTTCAGTTATTCACTTATTCTTTTATAGATATATACTTGTAAATTGATAGAAAACAAAAAAAAAACTAAACTAAAATAATAGGGAACATAACATTAAAGGTCTCATGGCTGGCGGCGCATTAATAGTGTAAAGCCTGGGAAAGTCTGTAATGTAATGGTCCTTCATTTGCTCTCTCCCTCTCACTCTCCAATCGTGGCATATTTCTGTCTCATCAGCCTATATAAGTCATGGCATAGTGAACTTGTGTTAGCGCATACCCTTGAATACTATATCTCCTACGCAAGTACTCTCTGAGATTCGCCGCCATGGCGAAAATCCGGTTATTATTAAACATATAAATTATGATTCGATTACGGATACATAGGATTCATGTGATAATGACGTCATAGTGTGATGGTTGCTATGATTTGTTAAAATATAAACATCCTGGAAGCGCAGTGCGTGGGTGATGACGATGTGCATGTGTTTAATTGAATTACATGTATTAAATACTAGTCCATTGCTCGAAATTAGACCTTAAATCATTGCTATTAAAATTGAAACTTGACATTCATGAAAATATGAATTAGGTTGTTTCAAATTAAATTTTATTGTTGTTGAGGTACAAAATTCTTCCGCGACTTCTTCTCAGTAGTATCTAGTATATAGTAGTGTGTATATAATGGCGGTGCTTGTAATACTAGTCGCACATTAAAACGGTAAAAATATTTAACTTTTATTAAATCCTTCAAAAATAAAAAATAAGTTTATCATAAAATCGAACGCAGCGCACTCAATTAAAATTCAACATTTTGTTAGTAAATCAAAATCCGATAACAAATTGAAAAAAAAGGTTCCTTTATATGTCACGATATGAATAACAGCGTAATTTCAATCGACATTTGGGTACAAGCGCGCACAACAATGTATACGCGTTGCGGCCGTTACTGAACTGAATTGATGTCCAACGGCGCGGCTCTCGTAAAATCCGCGAGTAAAAATGTATACGGAGATAGCGGACGGATGTGCTCCATTTTGTTCTGCGATAACACTTTTTCGCGCGAGTGTACATGGCTGGTTTAATGTGTTGTGTTTTACGTTTGAACGCTTTTAATGTGACGACGGCGTTATTTTTATTTATCTTTACAATGTAATGACGTTGTATGACGTTAGGTATATCTTTTTTAAAAAGATTATCTTTGTTTTGTCTGTATTACTTCATTTGTTTATTTAAAACTTTAAAATATATTCATAAATTAAAATTTTTAAATATACATTATATATAATTTTTTTTATATGTTATAGGCAGGCGGACGAGCATATGGGCCACCTGATGGTAAGTGGTACAAACGCTCATAAACAATAGCATGGTAAGAAATATTAACCATCACTTACATCGCCAATGCGCCACCAACCTTGGGAACTAAGATGTTATGTCCCTTGTGCCTGTAATTACACTGGCTCACTCACCCTTCAAACCGGAACACAACAATACAAAGTACTGTTGTTTTGCGGTAGAATATCTGATGAGTGGGTAAAGTAACAGCCTGTGAATGTCCCACTGCTGGGCTAAGGCCTCTTCTCCTCTTTTGAGAAGAAGGTTTTGGAGCTTATTCCACCACGCTGCTCCAATGCGGATTGGTGAAATACACATGTGACAGAATTTCAGTGAAATTTGACACATGCAGGTTTTCTCACAATGTTTTCCTTCACCGTCAAGCACGAGATGAATTATAATCACAAATTAAGATGAGTGGGTGGTACCGATATATTATAGGAGTATTATAGGAGTACTATGCGTAATTGATTTTTTTAAACGATTAAGTGTTGTTATTATTGTTGTTACTTTTTTATTTAACTAAAAGCCAATAGACATTATTTAAAAACAGCAATTTAAGTTTTTAAATTTTAAAAAGTCTATTAATTTGAATCAAAAGTTTTTTTTAATATGAGACAAAATTAATGACTAATTATTTCTCCGTATTCATTATGATGCCAGCGTCAAAATGTCAACTGACTGACGTCAGTCAACATCGGTAGGAAAAAACTCTAGCAATAATTCATTCTTATCAATTACCTGAAACAAATACATTATGTAATATGTTCCGTTCGGCAAATCTTTCAAACAAACTTTGAAGTTTCCACAATAAATCACTGAACTAATACAAAAACTGTCTAAAACTGACCTTTAGGCCAATCGAAGTTTACAAATCCAGGTGTGTTCAGAGCCTTTGATTTATAACGTTCCAACCTAACAAATCACTACACCCTTTATAGCGCCGCCGTAAATTATGAAAATCCTGTACCACTGGGAAATTAATTTATTCGAAACTCAACCTTATTTCTATTGGTATAAAGTAGAAACTGCCATTAATTAATTCGATTTATTGATAGCGAGTGTGTCATTGTATCTTGTACTGGTGGGTTTACATGACACTGAGAAATCAATTTCATAGCAATATCTAGTTCGGATGAATTGTGTAGTTGTATCGGGAGATGTAAACGGAACTACTGACTAACTGTTTGATAAAATTGCAACATTTCATTTTATAAGAATTGCACTGTTTCCCAAAGTTTGCTACAATGTGAATGTTTATCTTACACGGTCAAATTATTCATAATTAAATTTATATATCTAAAACATTTTGCTTAAGTAAAACTTGTAAGGAGAGTCAAATTGGCACAGTATAGCAGAGCTAAAAAAAGCTCAGAAAGTTACATGAAATTTTATCAATCTACGAAACCGTAGTGGTGCAGCTAGCAATGGTGAAATAAGGCAAAAACTAAATCGTTACAACGCAATGAGGATCATAGGCAATTCACACGTCACTGCAGCACATGTGAGATATATAAATACGTCATACGTCAGAAACGAATGATGGACGAAAGACGTCATCAATACCAAAATATAAAAAAAATACACTATAGAAAATGTATTCCGTAAGAACGAACTCGAAACAGTGCAAAAAACGATCATGAAATCTCAGAAAGTGATCAGCGATATTGACCATATGAATCATAACATTTCAAGAATCGGTATCGGAAGTCATTTGTCAACATTTCACGGGTAAGTATCATTAGAGCGTTCTTACAGAATAAATACCACTGCAGTTCTTGATATAAATTTAATTAAATTACGTATAATCCACTTAAATTTTACATCCAATGTTCCATCAAATTCGCCGATAGTGAATATCTTATTATATTGTCTATATTTCTAGTCTTAGATTATATCACTTTTGTGGTGACTTGTCTGTCCTCCTGTGGTTTGAATAGTAGAGAATCGAAGACTCTGTCCCTTGTGTCAATCAACTGGCTCATTCAACCAATTAATATTGCTTTATGCAATAAATATTAAGTAAGAGAGAAATTTAAGAAGATTTAAATAAATACAACAAAAAGTCCATCAATTATTGTCGAAATTCAATACGTAACGCAGAAATACGCATGAATTGATAGCAATTAATTTGAAATGCCTTGAAACAATACTTGGACATACCGAATAGTATAAGCTCTTCAATTAACGTCGAATTATCGTTCGATACATATTACGCACAAAAGGCGCCAATTAAACATAATGGAACGGTACACTATTCCGATTTCGTTTCGCATTTTTAATTAACAATTGTATTGTATATCGCATGATTTATTTTAACGTTTCCTTCTGAATAAATATTTTTTGATGATATATCTGAGAATTGCCCAAAATTGCTCAGTAGCAGCCCGGAGTCTATACGTTGGAAGTTCCTTTAAGGACATTGGCCTGTGTCTTTACTCTTTCCAGTCATATCGGATTGCTCTTGATTGAGTAGAGTACACTTGTGTCTGCACACATACCTGTGTATTGCTTGGACCCCGTAGCTGAAATCAGACACTATCGTCAGTTGAGTCTAGTCTATTTTAGTCTGCCCTAAGGACAAATTCAGGAAGACGTAGAGTACCTCGGAACTCTACCGTGAAATGTCAGAAAGTCTTAAGCGACATTGACTTTCTTAATTAGTATTTCTAATGGACTGGTAAATGGGCAACGTGATGGTAAGTGATGATGAAGATGTTATGTCCTTTGTTGCTGTAATTACATTGGCTTATTGACCATTCAAACTGGTATATAACAATACTTAGTTCTGCTTAGCGGTAAAAGATATTAGTGGATGTTACTTTATAATAATAATAATATCTTGGGACATTATTCACACACTGCCATCTGATCCCAAACTAAGCAGAGCTTGTACTATGGAAACCAGACAACTGATATACATATACTACTTTTCTTTTGTAAATAAATACTTATATAGATAATTACACTCAGACTCAGGATAAACAGAAATGTTCATGCACACAAATGTCTGTCCAGGGTGGGAATCGAACCCACGACCTGCGGCGTGAAAGGCAGGTATCTTACCAACCACGCCAACCGGCTCGTCAAAAGAAACTTGCAGGAAGCCCTACCACTAATTGAAATATAATAATCAGTACAACACTAACAGCAACAGTGCTGGGCTAAGGCCGAAAAGGAGAGCTCCTTTTTCAGGAGAAGGTTTTTGGAGCTTATTCCACCACGCTGCTCCAGTGTGGGATAGTGGAATACATATGTGGTAGAATTTCAATAAAATTAGACACATGCAGGTTTCCTCACGATGTTTTCCTTCAGCGTCAAGCACGAGATGAATTATAAACAAAAATTAAGCACATAAAAATTCAGTGGTGCTTACTCGGGTTTGAACCCATGGTCATCGGTTAAGATTCACGCATTCTAACCACTAGGCCATCTCGGCATATATAATACAGCATTCAAAGTATTACTTTAAGTCAGCCATTTTACCAGTCAGACGCGAACATCGCATTTTGTACAAGGTACGTAATATACCATGTAGGGTATTACCAATTTAATTTTACTCGTCAATGTAACGTCACGTGACGAGCAAACTGTGAAACAACACTGACTTAATTGATGAGTGACTGAATAAAAGAGGGAGCGAACTTATGCAATGTCAAATAAGCACCTTTATTCAATAAACCTGAAATGATCGAAACAAAAATGAATGTAGGCTAAAAAAATATTTATATTTAAAAAAAACCTCAATTATTACTAAATAATGGAAATTGAAATTACTTGAAATGTGATCAAAACCAAGACCAAAAAAACCAATAATTGAAAGATTGAATGATTTGATATTCCAATCGTTACCTATAATATTATTTGTTTTGTAAAACATACAAACAGCTACAGATTAACATACCAATTATTAGTAAAAATTAGCTCCGGCTAATCGATTCTTGTACAAGCAATTATGACGTCACAATGAAACTTCAACCACAGCACACGTTCATCACCCAGCAGCAATTAGAAAGGGGAAAAACTGTGCAGCCGTTGTATTGTTCGAAGTTGATCATGCGGTTTCTGTTAATCACGATCGTAAGGGTTATTGAAGGATATCATGACTGACGCCAAATATAAAATTATTTTGAAAAACTTCATTAAGAGCTTTTATTTTTTTTATGTAGACTTTTTAATAATTTTTGAGAACAAAAATTTGAAGCAGCGAAATTTATATTGTATTTATTATATTTATAAACAGATAAATATAAAGTGATATAATTAAAAACTGAGTTTAGTTTGAATATATATGTGTTTATCTTATCATTATAATAATTTATTCCAATGAAGTACACACGCATGCACACACACACACACATGCATACATAAGGTGAAGAGAGGAAATGGTTACGAATGGCAGCGTAAAAGATCGTCACAGCATCCAAGTCGGTCTTACCCCATGGCATGCTATCATTGTCGATGTGACAAAATTTACACATGCATACATGATAAATAAAAAAAATACCAAATCTATCCATGAAAGGACCTTGATGCATGCCTGGATCTCAGCCCACGCTTCAGATGAGATAAATGTTATATCCCTTTTAACGGCTTTTAATTTTTGTAGTCGAGTTATTATGACAAATATTATATTATATACAATAGAGAAACGCCTTGAGCTATATCACTCCGTATGTAAACGTACCTAGTAACAATATTATTATAATATAAATTATAACTCGACTACGTTGTGATAATTCTATTTATTATATTTAAATATAATTTAAATTTTCATAACGATTTGTATTAACTACCAACAAATCGACTAAATCACACTAAGTAAAAAATAAAGTTTAAAAATATTGTCTATGTATTCTTGTAAGCATCAAAAATATGTGCAAAATTTAAGCCCAATCGGTTGGACGAATCTTGGTGTTGATTGAGTGTAGCTTAAGATTTGATAAAATCATATTGTCTGTATGACACATAATCGTTTTGAATATCACAAATTCGCGCTTTAATGTAGCTGAAGTATCTCATCCACCCTACCGTTACGTATCCAACAGGAAGTTCGACGTCATCCATACAGCTATGAGCTTCAACTAAGCCAGTGTCAATATACCGATATTCTCCGGAGTTGTGAAAATATTCCAACATTGTGTGTATTAGAGGCACATACGTTTTTTATTATCTCATAAAATTTTTAATGAGGGTTGTTTTATTAAAATTAATTTAATAGAAGTCAAAGGTCACTTTAACCCACGTCATTGTCCGTGTTATTTTTATGACGTCAATGGCGGCGGGTTAATAAATTTCACTTACTTTAAATTTAAACGATCCCGATTGTCCTAAAATAATCCATTAATTCGTTTCATAATGAAGTATGTCAACTACAGCTTTTCCATACCTGAAAATAAAAATAAAAATATAAATACTTGTTTTTCTAAGTGGTAAATTCCCTCCGTGTACCTCCCACTCATTACATATTCTACCGGCAAAAGGCAATATTCAGTATTATTGTGTTCCGGTTGAAGGGTGAGTGAGTCAGTGGGGCAAGGGACAGAACATCTTAGTTCCTTATTTCATCTAGAAGTCGTAAGATTTCTTTAATATTTCTTACAGAACCAATGTCTATGTGGTGATCACTTACCATCAGATGGCTTGTTTGCATGCCTACTTACATTTTATTATAAAAAAATAATCATTTATATACATATAAACAAATAATTTTATTAAAGCAGTGTTATTTATAACAATATTGGTTTTCAATTAAATTTAAATTTCGTTTTGGTACCAAATAAATTACAAACGGCTTACGAGAAACATCTTCAAACGATTAAATTGAATTCTGACTAAATTACATTGAAATTAACATCAAACGATAAACCCGTTACTAAGAGCTATTATAATGTCTGAAATTTGTAACAACAGAAATGCCAATGGGAAAGAGTGTTGGGCTCGAGCCTCGGGCCAATATTTTTAGGTTTCTTAGAGTTCTCAATTAGCAGCTTACACTAGAAATTAGCAAAGATCATTTATTTATTTATTTATTTATTTATTTATTAGATCACCAACAAAATACACACTAAAAACATTCCAGATACATGAATAAAAAATAAGACTAGTGGTATCTTACTTATAGGTGATAACAGCATGCTCAAAATAAAAGTTAAGCGACAACAAACAGAAGGTAAAAAAAGCTAATTAAAAACCGTTATATAACAACAATAAATTAAAATAAAGATAAGAACATAAGTAAGCTATCTAAACTAAACAATTTTGATTATTTATAATTAATATTTTATTTTTAAATTTTTTCATATTACCGAAAATATCTAAATCTTTGTCTCCGCTTATTGAATTATAGGCTCTCATAATTCTATTGAGAGGGGAGTAATGACCCAAATTGGATTTAGACATATGCTCTGAAAAAATCGTGCGTTTGCTAGTGCGTAATGACTTGGAAGGTGCAGAAATATGTATCCGCGATAATAAGTCTGGACAATCCAAAGTGCCGTTAATTAGTTTATAGATGAACATGTTGTCCAGTAAGCGTCTTCGATTGGCAGGGGTGTTCATTTTGAACATTTGAGTGTGTTCATCATATCGCTTTCCTCGAGTGTTGATCTCGAAATTAATTATTATAAAAACAAATTAACCACATTAAATTAAAAAATATATAATGACGAAACATATCATAATAAACATTTACGCAGCGTACCTTTAAGTAACAATTTAAGAAATAAATATATAATTTATGATCTTCGTCCCCGTACAAGAACATTTGGTAATACACATTTTTGTGAGAGCTCAGTTATTCAATATTTTGCCAAAAAGGGTGAAAGAAGTTAAAACCATTAAAACATTGAATAAACTAAATGTTAAAAGAAATATGTAATACATATACTTGTACTCATTTTTGCATTTAACTTGTGTATTTAAGTAATTTTGTAAAACTATTTTTTTTTCGTGACTTAGCAGTCAATTACTATTTTTTTTTACAGCTGGAGATTCGTTTCCGACATACGAGTACCTTTAGTTGTTTAGTATGTTTTATTATGTATTTTCAATCTCTTAATGAGTAATAAATCCCATAAATATTGGATTTTTTTTTTTGAAGATTTCTTTGATGTATATTTTTTTAATAATAACACCCTGTCGTACAGATTAAGTTCAAACAAATCGTGTAAAAACGCAGCGTCGTCTCAACCCCGAACATTTCGTGCAAACATCGCCCGTCACACACCTGATACCAAACTAAACCGTGACAGTGATGGATCGACTTGGGGACCAAAGTTTTAGAACCAGACAGATTACACGGTGTATCATGTACCTTACACGGATCAGTTGAGTGCACGTTGTCGAAGTAATTTTGGAGAGGTCTTGAGAAATTGTTGTGTCATATCAGTCGACATAAGAGCTATGTCACATATTAGATATGGTAGGATTTAAGATAAATAATCAAGTTTGATCATGAATTGATATGACGTCCAGTATCAGCCTGTGAATGTCACACTGCTGGGCTAAGGCCTCTTCTCCTCTTTTTAGAGGAGAAGATTTACAGCTTATTTCACCACGCTGCTCCAATGCGGATTGGGGGACACATGTGACAGAATTTCAGTGAACTTTGACACATGCATCACCGTCAAGCACGAGATGAATTATAATCACAAATGGACGTGAAATTCAGTGGTGCTTGCCCGAGTTTGAACCCACGATCATCGGTTACGATTCACGCATTCTTACCACTGGGCCATCCCGGCTTTTTTTGAGATGACGTCATTAGTTGTGATCGAATATAATGTTAAGGTTACTATGAATTCGTGAAAAAATCGGTTTTTGAATGTTGAATAAGTTTTTGTTTGATTTTGAGTACTACATTTTGTAATTGTTGTTGTAAAAAGAAATAGCCAAATCATATATTCACTTTCATGTTTCACGTCTGTTTACGTCAATGACAGACATGAATTTTACAACAAAACACTTAAAATGTATATTATGTTATTTATTTGTTAAGGACAATAATTATAAGTGTGTAACTAATTACCATACGTACCTTCTTTAGGCAGATTCTTATAATGTAAGTGAATTATTATATACTAGCTGTGCCCGCGGCTTCACCATATAATAAATTATTTTATTACTATAATAACACACACGCGCCCACATACACACACACACACACACACATACACATATGGCTACTGGTAAAGAAATAAGTAATTAACGATTTGAAATTAATTTTCATAAGATACCGTAGGGTTTACCTATCTTATATATGGCCTAACATTTGCGCCATGTTCTTTGTGTGTACCAATTTTCATCAAGATTGGGCAAGCCATTCTTGAATTATAAGAAGACATACAGACAGACAGACAGACAAAAATGAAAAAAATAGTATGATGTGAATCACTGCATCATAAAACGATTATTTATCACAAAACTAGGTGAATAAAAAAATTGTACAGACAGAGCCAATAACTTTATATATAGGGTTTTCCATTAAGGGCGCTTGATCGTGCAGAACTTCCATCGTAGCGTGTGCTGTGTGGCACGTAGCGCCGTCCTGTTGAAACCACATGTTGTCCAGATCCATATTCTCGATTTCAGGCCAAAAGAAGTTGGTTATCATCGACCGGTATCGCTCACCATTGACGGTGAGGGCCACACCATTATCGTTTTCGAAAAAATACGGACCAATCACGCCTCCGGCCCAAAATCCGCACCAAACAGTCACTTTCTGCGGGTGCATTGCCACTTGGTGAACTTCGTGTGGATTGGTCTCGTCCCAAATACGGCAATTTTGCTTGTTGACATAGCCATTCATCCAAAAATGCGCCTCGTCGCTGAAGATGATTTTTTTGCCAAAATCGGCGTCAACTTCCAACTGCTCTAATGCCTAGTCAGCGAACACACGGCGCTGTCTATGGTCATTAACCTTGAGCTCTTGGGTCAGCTGGATCTTGTACGGGTGCAGGCTCAAGTCACAACGCAAAATTCGCCAAGTTGTCGTCTGCGAAAGGCCGAGTTCCTGTGCGCGACGCGGAATTGACTGCCGCGGGTTTTCGAGGACACTGTCGCGCACAGCGGCGATATTCTCGGCAGATCTCGCGTTACGTTGACGCACGGGAACCGGCTGATTGTTAACTGACCCGGTTGACTCGAATTTGTCCACCAATCGACGGATAGTCGACTCGGCAGGACGATCATCGCGACCGTAAAACGGGCGAAGTGCGCGGAACGTTGCTCGAACTGAAGACCCATTTTCATAAAACAATTTTATGATTTGCACGTGCTGCTCGATACTGTAACCTGCCATGATGGTTTGGGAGGACGGAATGAATATAACACACTGCATTTGACAGCTGTCACTCAAACAACATGGCCGCAATCAGCTGTCAAAGTTCAAGCGTCCCTATTGGAAAACCCTATAGTAGTATAGATTAAATTATTTCACTCCCTAAGAACACCTTTTAAGGACGCATTATTTTTTTCTACTTTTATTAAATTTAATATAATTGTAAATTTATAACCTTTAAATGACTACCACTACTGGACAAACCCTCTTCTCATCCTGTCTATGTTACGTTTGTCAACGGTTGTCTATGGTTTGGAGTTTATTTTCACATTTACGGCCTTACTTTGTGAATGATTAGTTGATCAATGCTTTATCTTCTTTTGAAGGTTAAATTAATAATAATGACAGAAATTATAAAATCTGTGTTTAACTAAGCAACAGCTAAGAAACGTTAAAAATAAGGCCGTTGGGCTTTATAAATATCTTAATCAAACTTATTCAACTTCGCTACTCCAATTATCAAATATATCTTCGAAATTTCACATCTTGATTGATTTTACTTGGTGGTAGAGCATTTTTTAAATTGTCATTAATTTAAATAATTGCAAAAAAACATTACAAATAAAGAAACGACACAATTTCTACGTTTCCGTAACGATTTCTAGAAATTGAGATAATTTGAAACGAAAAGTTAATTATTATAAATTTATAGTATGAACCCTACATATCTATAAATAAGGTTCAAATTACATAAAAAAGAATCAAAAGCTGTGGAAATACCTTTTAATTGAATATTCGCGTGTCCGAAACCATTACGTATCGTTAATTGACTCTCAGGTTAATGATTTACCAATTGTTATTATTTTGGTTTTAAAACGATTACGATTGGGTGAATTTAGACGCTAATAAATTGAGGTCAAGATTCAATTTTGGATAAAACTTTTGAGTGACACAGGTTCTGTCACATACATTGTAATAAGGATCTCGTATCTCTCAGATTGGCTTCTTTAAACATATTAAGGTTTAATGTTATAATAGAGTGGGTTCAAATTCAGGGCAGTATCACTAAGTCTTCGTGTGCTTAATATTTAAGTTCGTAATAATTCAACACTTGCCTGGTGAAGGAAAATATCGTGAAGATTCCCAAGGTCGTTGGCGCATTGGCGATCTAAGCTGTGGTTAACATTTCTTACAATGCCAATGTCTATGAGCGTTGGTGACCACTTACCATCAGGTGGCCCATATGCTCGTACGCCTACCTATACTATATATGTGAGAGATAATATTTCTTAATCAAGTTCCGGTCTTATACCACGGTTTTGCAATTGACTCAAATAACAAATCTTTATATAAGGCTCGATAGATGTCAATAGATCAGAAGTGGTTCAGTGTTGAACACGGCACTATCGGTGCTCTGAACTGTTTATTTGGTAATTAACCAGGTATTTTTGTATTTATTCTGTTAATTATGTAATTTAAATTAATTATTTTATATGTAGAATTCATTGTAATCAGTGCTAAGAAATAAGTATAATTATCTGTTATTATTTTGAATATGCTTTAGTTACTTATACATTGGTTTTATCTCTGAAAAAATCTCTGTTTCTTTGACTAAGAATTACCCATCTGTTTGTATAAGCGTCGTTTAATATACGGTATCTTTAATCCATATCAAATCGAACTACATAAATTCGATACAATAGGCAACTTTGCCAATACTTCACCATAGGGATATAAATCACAAAAAAAAATCCCAATAATAAATCTCCCGGTACAATCCTTTTTGCTTCATATCGGAACCGCTACATGGAACTAACATCACACACTTGATTTATTTGTTATTTTAACGTGAGCTCGTTCAAGGTGAAGTTTCATCTATAGAATAGAATGCATTCAATATGTTCGATGATAAAATTGGTAGCACTTTGTACGAAAATGGGTTTTGGGAATAAACAAATGAGTTTTGACTTGAAATTTCTTTTTAATTATAATATAAAATCCGTCTTCATACAAACATATATTTTTTTATGAAATAAGTAAGGCAGACAGGTTCAATACGGAGCCTTTGTGCGGAAATTATAAATCATCGGTCGGTCATCTTGATGTTAGAATGGCCGGCCATTTTAATTTTTTTTTTTTTTGTTAATGACTTAGGTACCAAATGTTTAAACAAACGTATTAAATAGTACTAAATAGGTACTAAGTACTGGTAGTATTTTAAAGTTGTTCTGTCACTTTGTACAGTCATTCTGATGCACGCCCGGGTCATGTGGTAAGTGGTCCTCACCGCCCATAGACATTGGCTGCGTGAGAAATATTAACCGCTTCCTACGTTTCTACAACAATACGGTATCAACCTTAGAGCTAAGATGTTATGTCCTTCGTGCCTGTAGTTCACACTGACTCACTCACTCTTTAAACCGGAACACAACACTACCAAGTACTGCTATTTTCCGGTAGAATATCTGATGTGTGGATGGGCTTCAGAGTGATCCTGTCATTTTTGATGTAAAATATCTTTTGAAACGCCTTAGGGTACGAGCGATACTTACACTGTGACTGCAAACGTCATGTCCTCTACACCGACGCTATGTTAATATGCTTTATTGGTATATACTGTATAGTTCGTTGCCTTATACTAATGCAATAATAATTAAATATTTATTATGTTAGTTTTTCATAAAGTGAAGTAATGACCACAGAACCTCAGATCTTGTTTAAATGAAGAGTAAATAATCACTGATAACGACTTGTACCGACCTGTTACTTTTAATATTGAACAATCGACGGTTAAGCGTCGGCAGATGCGCGGTCTGATTGCGGTCGATGTGGTTTTAATTTTCCCTCTTAGTAAATTATTTATATGTTCTCTTTTAAAACTGTCCTATTACCTTAATAATTGTCAAAACGAAATTTATTTTTCAAGGAGTTATCATAGGTTCGTAATGTAGATTCTACAGAGAAGAATCAACAAGAAACTCAGAAGTCACTCTAACATCCTGTCAAGGTTATGTCAATCAACTACAAGATAAAATAATATGTAATATATCTTGCCATAGCTGTACTGAACACCATGCATTTCATTTCTATCATTCTATATTAGTACCCAAGTTATTAACATCTCTTACAATGCCAATGTCTATAGGCGTTGGTGACCACTTACCATCAGGTGGCCCAAAGGCAAGCCCACCAAGGCAATAAAAAAAAAATTTGGGCACTTGAAGATAAAGTTTAAAATTATCTCTTCAAAACTTAACAGTAATTGAAAAAATATGAATAGCTTCTTAAATACAAATTAATTAAACAGTAGCAATGTATGTAATCCTTATATGATATTTGGTAAATTATCGTATATGAGGTCGGTATATTTAGCGAAAAATATCACCTTTTTGGGGCTATCGTTACGAATATCAGAAGCTGACGTTCTCTATCCCACTTGATAAATGATCCAATACCATAGTATTGAAATTCCAATCTTATCAGGATAGGCTTAGGGTTGAGATTTATTCGTATTTGAATACAGGGAAGCCTAAATTTGGCATCTATTTCCAAGATAATGTATCTCAGTTAAAATACAATACAGTATATAAACTGTATTTCCGTGTAGATAAGGTTTATTTTGGCATAATTGTGGATACATAAACAACAGGTAATATTCAACTTTAATATTTGAAGATTAAGGTACTTATTACAATGTGCGAAGGCTGATTATTTTTTTACACTTTTATCAACTTTTTCGAAAGGGGATCATCGAAACAAAACCCTTAAAACGTTATAATAAGGTAGAATTTAGAATACCCGAAAATGAAATTAGGCTACAGTGCGTAGATCACACTGGATAATTTATATTAAAGTATTCGCATTTTGAAGAACCGTAACGTCTTGTTTAATTAGAAATTCCATATTTTTTATGAATCTTATTTCATGAAATTACAAAAGGTCGGCAATTTTTTGACTAACTCACAGCTTTAGTCAATAAGTCTATAAATTCTTTTCTATAATAGAATTCCGCAAATATTTTTACCTTTACAAATTATAAATTTAAATATATTGTTGAAAAATAATTAATAAATAAGACATATAACAAAACAAGCTAGTCCTCCAGACCGATTTCGGCTACGACGGCCAATCTCATGAGAAATTAGCCAACTGCGCACGACATATTATAGTGCACAAGTGTGTACGTTAACACAGGTGCACTCGCTATTTCCAAGCTCTCAAAACCTGATGGGACGGCAATCCGACACCACCGGAAAGAGTCAGGCGCAGGACCAACGGCTTTTCGTATTGTCCGAGGCACGGGAGTGTACACACTTCTAACTTCCAGAACCCGGGCTGCTACTGAGAATTTCCAATAGAAAATCTCACCGCAGTTGAGATTACAGGTCGCCACTAGACTAACGAGGCAGTCGAAAAAGCTAGTATAAATGTCATAAAACGAGACATAGCATTTGTACTCGTAGTAGTGTATATAATCATGTAAAATTTCAATTGCTTTTAGAGCTACGGGTACCACCCACTTATTAGATATTTTACCGCCAACGATTATGATTTGAATGGTGAGTGAGTCAGTGAGACAGGACATAACATCTTACTTTCCAAGTGTTGTGGCGAATTGGCGATGTAATTACCATTGATTGATATATATATTTTGATTTGTCAAGTAAATGGCGTTCATCAAATAGTAGTTGAACTTCCATTTAATGTTTATTTTTCAATAATATCACATAGCCACGTATTACTAACTAATCATCTATCAATTGACTCAACTCAATTTGTATCAAGAAATGAAATATTGTTAGTAAGCCATTTAATACTTCTCCCATTTTCTCCTACATAATAATATATTCAAATTCAAAATACTTTATTCAATATTGAAGTATTACATTTTCTTATTGATTGTCAAACTGGAAACTACTACCGGTTCGGAAAAGAAACACCCAGCCCTGCTCAGCGGGTTGATTTTTATTTTATATTAAGCACGGTCATATAACTTGCTTCGTTAAGCGAGAAGGCAAATTTCTTTAATAATACCTTTTCCAGTTTTATTAAAACGTGACTGACGTTTCCTTTATAATTGAATCAGAATGATTGAAATGTTTTAAATGCTTTTAAGCAGCAATTCATTCAGAACTTTCAGAGTCTCGATCACTTTTGATTACATTAATTTTTATTAAATTATCGAATTTGTCGACAAAATTTACGACATCTTCCTTCTAGAATTTAGCTGCATTGAAGATCTAAAATATATTGTGAGTATTGAGGTGTGTGTTCGATTTTTTCGTTTCTACTTATATTTATTTTATTTGTATAATTTATTTGAGTATTATTTTAATAGTTATCGTTTCATAGGTACCGTCTTCATGTACTTTTGATTAGCGTAAAAGTTGACTGAAAGAGAACATTTTTTTTTTTAATTTCCCGTGAGCGCAAATTCCTGATGGTAGGTGGTAGTAGAGTCCAAACGCGGCGACGGCTAGTACAGTCAGGAAGAATGATTTGCACTAGCCCCCCCGCCTTGCCGGCCCGCAAGATGCCTCTTCACGCCTCGTTTGAAGGAACCCAGGTCATGAGAGGATGGGAACGCGTGTTCTGGTAAAGAATTCCATGTTTTGGAGGTGCAACAAAGAAAAGACTTTCAAGAATTAATTTTGCCTTTCCTACCAAATACTCTATCATGGTTAATAAAGATTTTTACATTAATTTCAATTCCATAACTAAAATCTTCATGAAATTTTCCAACCGATGTTTCTACAACATTTAATAGTTTGTGTATTTGAAACGTATCTTCAAACATTTCCTCAAATCGTCAATTAAATCACCTAAATTACATCGACGAATTTAAATCAACGGTATCCGATACTGGCCCACAACCACATCACTACGACCATGATTTGGAATCTGTAGCGAATTCACTTCGCTAATTCATCAGCGAATGATGGTCGAATGTGGTTAAAATTATTGCTTTCCGCGGTATTAATTCATAATCCCACAATTAAATCAGAATCAAAACGTTAGGTTTGAGAATTTATGGGACATATTGACCAATAAATACGAATGTTATTACAATAAAGGTATAATTTATTGTTTAACATAATTTGAGGTAATATCGACACTTAATATGCATTAACAATTTATCTTAACCAATAGTACTCTATCCGAATCATAGGTACTAGTTTTGAGTTTGTTTTGAGTATTTTTTATGGGAAGATTTTTCTCGGGAATCGAGATTTTAACCCAAGATTTGTAGTATAATAAGCCTAACCTTTTTTTTTTTTTTTTTGTTTTACGAGGAGGAAAGGCCTTTACGCCTGCCGCCCGGTCGGGTGACCGGGACGGGTATGTGGGACTCCCGGGGCAGAAGGCCCCGTCCTACCCACTAAAACCTCCTCGAAATTCCGCCTCTCCGCAAGGCGGCAGGGCCACGGGGCGTTAGCTTGCAACCGCGACCCTGCCAGCGGCAGTCGCTGAAAGGGCGACCCACCTCGGAGGCGCGCCAGGATGTTAGGGCGCGCCTTCCTACTCCGCCTCCGTCTGTGTCGTGACGGACTCCCCCGAGTCCGCCACTGGAGGCCGGGCGTCAGGGCTTGACGCCTCGCGGCGGATCAGATAACTGGCTCCGCCACCAACCACACTCAAGGCCAGGTCAATGCGGCAACGTGCGACCTGCGAACGCACGCCGCCGCCGACCAGGCCGCCTTCGGCGCAGCGGGAGGGAGTTGGTGTCGTCCTCCCGCTGCCGTTCTGCCACCTCCTTCCGCAACATTACTGTGTCGCAGAAGAACAAAAAGTCGCCCAGGCCTCTTTGCTTTCGGCCATTTTGGTGATGAGGGCCGGAAGCGAAAGATCGGCTCCGAAAACCGTGGACAGGGCTGCGCGAGGATCCACCCAAGCTGGGCACTCTGCGCGCGTGTGCTCGGCCGTGTCCACGGCTCCATCGCCACAGTGGTGGCACCTCGGCGAGGGTTCCCTACCCACCACCTCACACAGGTACCTGCCAAAGCAGCCGTGGCCTGTCAAAAGCTGTGTGAGGTGGTATGTAGGTGGGCCGTGCTTGCGCTCGACCCACTCCTTCAAAATTGGCCGAATGGCCAATCGAACTCGTAGCCTTTCTGCCCATTTAACCATGAGGTTATCGCGGGCCTCCTCCCGCCACTGCCGGACCTCACGAGGGTGGGGCCGGTTTCCCTCCACTCCTGCTTCCTTGACCCGACAGTAGACACTCGAGTAGATCTCGGCCTCGAGATCCCATGGCGGGCTTCCGGAAAGCAAGGTGGCCGCCGTGAAGGACACCGTGCGGTACGCTCGAGCCGCCCTGAGCACCATGGCCCGCTGCGGACGTCACAGCAAGGCCACGTTTCAAGCACTCAGAGCGTCCGCCCATATCGGCGCTCCATAGAGCGCCATCGAACGCACCACGCCGGTGTATAGGCGCCTGCAGAGGGAAGCCGGCCCTCCGACGTTGGGCAACAGTCGACCGAGCGCTCCGGCTGCAGCCACCAGTCTTGGGGCCAAGCGCCGGAAGTGCTCCTCGAACTTCCACCTGCCATCGAGGACGAGTCCCAGGTACTTCATCGTCGACCCGATGGTGATGGAAGTTCCGCCGACAACGATTGCTAGCCCCCGAGGTGGGGCATTCCGAGGCCCATGAAAGACTAGGGCTTCGGATTTGTGTAAGGCCACCTCGAGGCCTAGCGCGCGGATGCGGTGGACCGCATGGGCCACACCCGCCGTGGCCAGATAGGCCGCCTCCCGGTGGTTGCTGCCGCGGGCCGACACGAGGGTGTCATCAGCGTAGCAAGTCACGCTGACCCCCCGCAAAGTGGCCCCGCGCAGCACCCAATCGTAACCGATGTTCCACAGTAGCGGCCCCAACACCGAGCCCTGTGAAACACCGCACGTCACGATCCTCCTGCTCGAACCATCCCTCGTCGGGTAAATGACTGCTCGACCCACGAAGTAGTCGGCGATGGTTCGACGCAGGTAGGCCGCATAATAAGCCTAACCTAGACCAACAAGAAACATAGTCATAGTTATTGTGGTTTCACAGGTATACGTGTTTTCATTTACTGATGTTACTATGTATTTATCTGTAAAATTAACATAGATATAATATAATAATTTGGGGCGACTTAGCCCACAGTATCATAATATATATTAACACAACGTGACAACAATTGTGGTTCTCACATATAACAATATCTTAAATTAAATATTTTTTTTAACCTTAATAAAACCAACGATAGAGTCACCACCTAGCGATGTCAACTGACCATAGTTACATTCGTGCCACAATGCGAGTAAAAAAAAATAACACTTACATTTTTCATATTTATTATTTGAATATGCATACTCTGAAAAAACTCAACCGAAAGCCACAAAATATACTCTAAATATTTAAAACAGTTACATTAAATTGTTAGAAAACTTTCGAGTTAAAATTCTGTAAATGCAAGAATTCGCCACTACATTTAAAACGAGATATAAATAACGAAATTGTAATATCCTACTATCCTTGTTTGCATTTGCAAAATATGAATGCATTTAATATTATTTTATTCAAAAAGATATAAGGTCGAAAATCGTTTGGCAAAATACTTTTTTTAAGTTCACCAAAAGTAACCCACATTTGTGAGGAATAATTTTTAAAGGTTAATTGTCAAATATGGCTGCCAAATGTGAAAAGTTGCAAGCGTAAAGTTTTATGGATGGTTTAAGAGATGGAAATGAGCGAAGTTTGAAATTTCCATGTTTTGGGTGTCAAGTTAAACGTTGGAACATTCGAGATTAATGACAATTCTATCTTGTTAATTTTTCCTCTTTTGTTTATTTTGAATTTCGAATTGATTTTTTTAACTCACTCGATATAAACATACAGTAACAGTGTTATAAGTTAAAATGACGTAATACTTTACAGTTGATAAAGATTATTTTCTACAAGAAACTATTCAACCATTTTAAAAAGATGCCCTAGAGATAGCTCGTGTTTATTTCTTTGACTTTGGTTCTGGTTTAACAGTGAGAGAGACTTATAACATATATAAGGAAATTCAAAGAATATATACATCTATATAAAATTTAATAAAACTTGTAATCTATCATCTACACCGCAGAATCACTGTGATTAATATCACCGTAAGATCGTAATCCAACACAAAGTATCTAAGAGACAACTCATATTCAAATTTGCTCAAATTAAAGAAACCAATATAGGCTTTGTGATAAAGTTATAAAGACGATAATGCTATGCTAATATTTTGTTAGATTGAATATAATGTCAATCAAAATTAGTACACATCTATTTACGAGGCATTGTTTGATGCGTCAGAACGAATTTGTATTGCAAATAGGATTTTGCGAACTGTTTTTATTTTTCATTTATCTTAATTATATGTTATGTATTTAATAATTTATACATAAAGCATTGACTATGACAGTATTTTCGACTGCATCAGTGGGTTCACTTGGTGGTAGGGCTTTGTGCAAGCTGTCTGACTGAGCAACACTACTTAGTAATACTGTGCTTAATGGACGTATAAGTCAGTGTAATTACTGGTATAAGAGTTTAACTGATGGAGAGATCGGTATTCCGTTTGTCGTCAAGGCATATGAGTCTGTCTTACCCCCGACACATGCTCATAGATGTTTCACACAAATACAGTTTTGAATTGTAACCCACTTGTATACCACTCAAATAAAATAACAAGATAATTATGACACGTTGACAAAAAATCCTCGGAAGATTATCCAAAAATTTATCCAGACACAAATTGACGGATCGTTTTAATTCAATCATTCATTCATTCGTACGTTCACCTCGTTCTGACCGACGCTTGTCTAATTTAATTTGCAATCCGTACTCACGGGGTTAGACAGGCTATTTACCTGATAGACAAAAACTCGCTTAGCTAAGCGATATAATGCTATAAATTTCACTGCTACTTTCTTTTAAAAAATATTTAATTGTATTAACACGTGAAGATTGCATGCAGATAAATTAATTCACAGTGGTGCTCAAAATAAACTAAATAGAACAAGAGTTACAAAAAGAGCATTTAAAACACTTTCTAGTCCAGATCTAGTACTTTAATCATGCTATGGAAGATGTTCTTTGTTAACGAGTTATAGTCTAAACAAGGAACACATGGCGACAATTGTAAAATACCATAATAATTAAGAATCCACTTATAGCTCACCATAGCTTTATATAGCAATATGTTCAATGGGACATCATACTAATTTCATCGCTCGTTTATTTGATTAGGTTGAACGTTATTGTAATAATATATGAGTATTTTACGAAGAATTTACGCTAATCTTTATTGCGGTAGGGAGATGTTGGTTACAATGTATTTTTAATTGACTACCTCGTTGGTCTAGTGGCTAGATATAAGGCCGCAGATCCGGTGGGCCTGGGTTCAATTCCCAGGTCGGGCCAGTAAAAATAATAAAATAATATAAAATAATTAGAGATTAGCCACCTGCGCAGGAGATATTATAGTGCACAAGTGTGTGCGCAAACACTGGTGCACTCTCTATTCCCTAGCTCTCATAATCCGTATAATATATAATATCCGTATAATCCGGTTCCTACTTAGACGAGCTTGCACAAAGACCTGCCATCAAGTAAATTGTATTACTAGAAAATAATATAAAATAATTATACGGATTATGAGAGCTAGGGAATAGAGAGTGCACCAGTGTTTGCGCACACACTTGTGCACTATAATATCTCCTGCGCAGTTGGCTAATCTCTCTTGAGATTGACCGCCGTGGCCGAAATCGGTCTGGAGGACTTTATTTTTAATTGCGTAAATATTATCTTTCAATACGACTACTAATTTCTAATCTGGTTTCAACCGGTACAAACGGGATCTGTTTTAAATATACCACAATGTTTAAGGAATTTAATATTGCGATTAATAAAATACCGATGAATATTTGTCTGGTTATTGGCGAATATATCACCTGATGTGAAACTATTTTTTGTTGAATAAATATTCCGCCCACGTGATGGTAAGTGATTACCACCGCCTATATGTAAGGGCGCCGTAAGAAAAGCCATTTCTCACATCGCAACCTTCCATATCTCGCGCCTGTAATTACACTGGCTGAAACTCTGCAAACCGGAATGAAGTTATTGTTTTGAGGTATAATATTTGACATGAAGGCGGTTCCTACTTAGACGAGCTTGCACAAAGACCTGCCATCAAGTAAATTGTATTACTAGAAAATATTTCTACCAGGACGTTATTAGTATTAAAATCTCAGTCAGAAAAAAGCACCTTTTTTGTTAGTAACGTTATAAGCCCACACGTATTATAACTACCGAAATAAAGAAGAATTACTTAATATACCGAAAGTGTGTCAAATAACTAATTACACACGAGAAATAAAAGCGTCATATTCATTCACTCGTTTGCGCGTCCATTCACTCATTCATACGAGGTTCTTCGCATAAAATGACATAATAGACCCATTACTGAAATATTCTTAGCAGCAAATATTTTGTCGATGGAATATTGTGAAGGGAGAATTACGTGAATAAGTTTCTGATGCGAAGAATTCGTAGCGACAGAATTATAGTCGAGATTAAATACATAATTATTATATAAATATACGTGAATATGACGTGTATACACGCATACATACACAGGTTTGTCTTGACAGCGTGCGAATATATTGTAAGGATTTATCACAAATGTATTTGTTTTTAATAATCGAATAAGCGGCTTAATTTTTTTTATAGTATAGGGAGGTGAATCAGCATATGGGCCACCTGATGGTAAGTGATCACCAACGCCCATAGACAATGGCATTGTAAGAAATGTTAACCATCACTTACATTGCCAATGCGCCACCAACCTTGGGAACTAAGATGCTATGTCCCTTGTACTTGTAATTACACTGTTCACTCACCCTTCAAACCGGAACACAACAATACCAAGTACTGCTGTTTTGCGGTATGGCCCATATGATCGTCCGCCTACCTATACAATAAAAAAAAAATAGTCTAGACTTGAATGATCATGTTACATTAAATTGATTTGGAATTAAAGATAATTGAAAAATGAGCGAGTCAATGTAGTTACAGGAAGATAACTGACACAATGGCGGTGGAAAGAATGGTTAATATTTATTCTAACGCTAATGTCTATGAATGGTGACCACTACCCGTCGGGTTGCCTATTTTTCAGTTCGCCTAGCTAAAAATTTCAAAAAATATATAAACCAATAATAACATAAAATAATTCATTAAATATGATTAATTTATTACATCAAGTTCATGAGTACGGAATAATATATATTTAGAAAAAGGTAAATCGCTCAGCCACGAAAGGAGTAAGGGTCTTTTGCATGAGAAAATTCACGTATTTAGTTTATTTTAGACACGCCCCAACTCACTTTAGCGCCTATATAAATATAACCCATATAAGTTTAAGAGCTATTCAAACTCGTAACTCATCAGCACACGAGCGTGAAATATCAGAATATAATATTTACTTTAAAAATTATAGCATTTAAAGCATACACGATTCAAAATTGCGTATCACAGTCACTACAGATTACTTCCAGGTGACCTTTGGATTAGGAGATTTCATTCACCATTATAAAAGGCTAGAGGCTAATATATTTGCGGAGCAATGTTTTACCTACTGGAAGCCCTTCCAAGATATTCTATAACTATTGCAATCCTTTAGTTTACGCAAACATAAACAAATGTATATTTTATCTGTATGTGTGTAAATAAAGATGTAAAATGCAGAATAAATAATAAAATAATGTAAACAAAAACTTTAGAATCAGTAAAGAAATGCAAAATGAAATTTACCTAACTTAAATTGTTTTAGTTACGGAATAGTGCAGCACTAAAACGCTTTGATGAATTCTCGAGGTACGGCAAGATAAACAGTCGAACAAGCGCGATTAACCGGAGGAAGTCGTGCGCTGTGCTTACTCCACGAGTTGCTTGCGGTGTGGAGTAAGTATTGAATTGGAAGCGATTATACTGTTTTAGTTGTTTCGTTGGTATAGCTGGCTTATGTATCTGGGGATTTGTATCCAAAACCCAAATAAGAACAAAAAAATAAGGTTCCTTATCGAGATCACCTCAGTAGCTATCTCTATTTCTCATAATTTATATCATCGCGCTTTGGAAGGCACGTAAAGACATTGCCCTGCGCTTGAACTTTTTGGGTCGGATTTTGTAATCCTATATAATTATGAGTTTTAGCGAAAGCGGCGTATCATCATGCCATAATATAATGACATAATATGTCTTTATATTCTGCAAACCCAGTAGTATTAAATAGAGTATATCTTTGTATAATTATATCGATGTTTATTCTCCAATAAATAATAAATTAAATACAAAAAACACAATATTCAATAGAGATAAAATAAAAATGATTTAAGTAAGCCTGTATTGATGTAACTATAGGTGTCAAAAAAGTTGATTTTCAATTAAATTCTCTAATGCGTTATCGGTTTACTTTAAACATAGATTAGTATAGAATAAAATCGTTTAACGGTTAACTTTTTAAAGAAAAGTATCTGATGTTCCGTGAATTTTCTCGTAATTACTCAGATTGGTACCAGGAAATTATAAAAGCAAAGAGCTTCAAACAGCCTTGAGCTTGAAAAGCCATGACCTAGTAGTAATAAAGGTAAGATAGGGTATTCATTATTTTCTTGTAGCTTATGCTTGCTTGGTATTTGAATTGTTTGATTTGAAAATGTTACCGTGATTTTTTTCCAACATGACCTGATGATGGTAAAAAAGAAAAGTAATATTTTATTGCTTATGCATGCTTGATATTTGAATTGTTTTATTTTTAAATAAGCCATCTTTATTTAATTTATTTTTATTATTTAAAATATGTAGGTAGGCCGTCAAATGGACCACCGGGTGGGTGGTAACTATCACCGCTAAGACATTAGCACTGTAAAAAATTTTAACCATCGTCAATGTGTCATCAATGCGCTATCACTCATAGGAACTAAGACGGACAGGCGGGCTTGCAAACAGCTTAAGTAAAATTTTTAATAATTAAAAACCATTTAACAAACAATTCCAAATTTTCAAACCTCTGTGTGTTTTTATAATGCTCTTATTTTGTTTAATTGTTAGTCTATGTATTTGGATAAAAAAAATAAAAAAAGTACTGTTTTAATCTTTTGCAATCACACTAGCAAACGTTACATCTCTGCGGTTATGATGTTTGACTAGCAGTTGTATCTTTGTCAAAACGTCGTCTGAGATATACATAATGACCTCAGTTAAGCTTAAAGTATTATATGCATAAATCATTTAACTACATATTCATTTCATTTGAACTACATTACAAGTAATCAAATTATTTCTTCTAACTTGGACTGACTTAAAAAACCATCGTTATTAAAACTATAGTCTGACCTCGCTTGCAATTATTGGTTCTGTTTCTGCTTTTGTCAGGTGTTTGATGCCTGATCGAGGCTTTGATCCCTTCCTAAGGGCTGACTAAGAGCTGACCCTTTTGTGTAGTTACTATTACTGTTGTATCGGCGTTTCGGAGCAGAGCATTTGTTTGATTTATTATTCTTGTTGTAATTGTATCGTTCTAAAAAAAATATTTCTTTATTGAGCGTTTTTGATAAACGTGTTTAGTTGATTTTACTATACTAACACAGTGATTCTTCAGATAGTGCCATATTTTATTATCAACAAAGATAACTTTTTTTTTTCATATAATCTTTTATACTAGGTACAGGTGTATAAATCTTTATAATTGTTTTTGAGCAATTAACTTGGTTCTAAGTTTCAAATGGCAATGTCGTTTAAAGTTTTCACTCCACTAAGAGCAGCACGACTTGTCATAAAGTAACTAAAGTTAATTTGTTTATATAACAGGTTAAACTATCCCAGACAAACAAACTAACTTAATTCGCCTCCATGCCTACAGTAAAAATGTAGAACACGGTTTAAAAAAAAAAAATAATAATAATAAAACTGACTTAAAAATAATAGAATACTACGAACTACGAACTGATAAGATTTTATACGAACTACAAAGCTATATGAAGTCTGTGCCAAGCTTAAATAATGAAAACATAATTACGTAAACGACTCAGTCAACCTTCAAACCAGAACAAAACAATAGTAAGTGTTGCTGTTTAGCGGTAGAAAATGTGATACGTGACTGGTAACTATCCAGACAGGCTTGTACATTACCTTACCACTGACTAATAATAATGATTGAAGTAATTAATTAAACTAAGTCAATTTCCAAAGTCCAAAAATAGTATAAGCCCGTTCATAATAAATATAACTTTTTTATGAGTTTAATTTTAAATAAAGATATAAAAAAAATCATATTAATTTACACAATCGTTATAATTATTACATAACTTGCCCAACTAGTTTCATACCTTCGCAAATCTTTAGCTGAAAAAGACGTATATTCTTATCATGGTCCTATATTTCGTAGCCCGGCTACGTTGCAGTGTTATCTGCTACGTGCTACGAGCTACGGCTACATATGCTACGGTAATATCGGATAAATGATAGGACCAAAAGCAGGAATATTTGTTTCATTTTCGTCCTTATTACATTTGCGATAAGAGCTATAAAATACATGCTATAGAAGCATGCCCTCTTGGGTTTTCTGCGGCAGTACAATAGTAAGGTATTTTTGAGAAGAATTAACAAGAATATTTTTAAAACATTACTATTACTTATGTTTTGTAACAAGGACAACATTAACATTTTTAAATTCTTTTTTTTTTTTATATTTTTACTTGTTTATAGTCAAAGTAAATTAATAATATGGGATCGTAAATGTATTTACGATCCCATATTATTAATATTAGATGAAAGAAACTTAGCAGATATTTTACATTTTTTTTTAAATTATTAATGATTTTCAATATAATAAATAAAATCAGTTGCTCGTTTCGTTCCTAAGATTATATGTATGAACCAACAAATTGTATAATAACTTATTAAGCCCAATCGTTTCTTTATATTGTGTTTTACTTGGTGTTAAGGCTTTGTGCAAGCCCCTCTGGGTAGGAACCACCTTATCATCAGATATTCTACCGCCAAACAGCAGTATGTAGTAAATTGTTGTATTCAGGTTTAATAAGCCAGTATCAGTAAGCCAAAGTAAATATCTTAGTTCCCAAGGTTTGCGGTGCATTGACGCCGTAAGAAAAGGTTAATATTTTTTCCCATCAGGTGGTTCCTACCTACCACACAAGGCAGTTATGGCGATTTCTGGGTTGTAACAATAATAAATTGAATAAGCAATTTCTATATCTAAATTATTAATTATCATTTTCCACAACATAAAATTAACATAAATTATGAAAATTTCAAACGAAAATAGTTTATATTTTTAGAGTAAAGTTTATAATTTAAACATTAATACGCGGAACATGTTCGATTATTTATATAACTAGCGGTGCCTGTGACTTCGCCCGCGAGAAATTCATTATGTGGCTATAAGAGTATATAAACAAACACTAGGCTGCAGATGAAGCATCTAGATAGCGCTTGTTATTCTAGGTTTCTTTACAAAAACAATTACATCAGGCTTAAATCAAAGCTTATGATTATGAAATGATAATTTATCAAAATAGATTTAGTAGTTTCAGAGATTATCAGTTACAAACAAATCTTTTTTTGACGAGTCGGTTAGCGTGGTTGGTAAATACATACCTTTCGCGCCGCAGGTCGTGGCTTGGATTCCCACCCAGGACAGACATTTGTGTGCATGAACATGTCTGTTTGTCCTGTGTCTGGCTGTTATTATCTATATAAGTATGTATTTACAAAAGAAAAGTAGTATATGTAGTATATCGCTTGTCTGGTTTCCATAGCACAATCTCTGCTTAGTTTGGGATCAGATGGCCGTGTGTGAATAATGTTCCAGGATATTATTAAAAAAAACCTTTTCTCTTTATGATATTAATATAGAAAACGTGTACATCGAGGAGTAACTCGCTTTTTTGTGCTCGAAATTATTACGAAAATAGATTTTTTAATTATAATTACTCACGTTATATGCTTAATAGAGCGTTAAACAAACAGATATGTCAATTTCAAGTTGTTAAAACCTATAAGAGACTCAAACGATTCTGATGTAATAGAGACAATATATCTTAGAATACACTCTATAGTGATCAATTATTTATATTGCTTTGTATTTTACCCATTTTCTGCAAGTTGTACATAGCCTTAATATAAAAAGACAGTTACCTAAAATCACAGAGAGACACTTAAATTATATTAATTGGTATCGATGCATCGATAAGAATAAGATTTGTATGATTACAGAAATTATTATTCGTTCGTAAAATTTAAATGCATGTAATTAAATCCTTGTAACTAAGATAAAGAGTTTGTCCACTGATAACAAAAGACAATTAAAAAGTGATTTTATGAGCCCACAATAAAGTTGAATATTATTTGATTCGATTTGTAATGATTAATAACATAAATAAAAAAGCAAATATTTATGATTTCAACAGAATTTGAATTAAAATATATGCCCATAGCTCTTAATTGAAAACGGTTTAGGAATTTTTATATATTCATGTGCACAAACAAATAACAATGACCCTTTTAACCCTTTCTGTCTACAGGGATTCGACTCCCTCACTTTTAATTTATATGAAGGTCGATCACATAAAAATAGGATGAAGTCTGTTACTTTTTTATTTAAAAAAACGTATTTCTAGTTAATTATTGGCCGTTGTTTTCCTCGTGTGATAAACAAGATGTAAGTAGTTATACATTTGTAAGATTGTTATATACTTATATTTATGTATATAAACATAAAAAGCAATGACATGTTTGTCTGTCTATCAATGCTCAGCCTAAACTGTTGCATGCATATTTAAATATTTCTTATTTCTGTTTTTTATTTGTATATTTTGTTGCCTCTTTTTTGGAACGAAGTTTTTCAACGAAGTTACTTATGGGGCGTTGCGGAGGGGTACCCTAGCCGGCAAAAAACGTCCGTAAAGTTAAAAAAAAGCGTAAGATTTACTTTCAATTTTTATTCAAAATTCAATTTTTCAATCTTTATTTTAGTTACCATAACGGTATAGTTTCTATGATAGAACATGATTAGTCTTAATTATTATTATTCATGTAAACAGCTGTTTCTTTGTATATTATTATTATATATTTTTTTATAAATCATTGTAAACAAAATAAAGGTGTTAAGATAATTTTGTCGTTTTAAGTCGATTTTTTTAATTTTTATCGATAAAAAAATCATAATATAAAATTTATACCCGAATAATTATTTTCTTTATACCTCGAATAGAACTTGAAATTATTATTTTTATAATAAGGAACTTCGTTCCTATCTAGTGTCCCACGACACCACACGGATTTTTTATTGTATTTGGGAATGGTGTGTTCTCCTGTAATCGGTGATGCATAGTTAGTTTCAAGTTAGTGTAAAGCGTGTTTCGAATATATGTTATGGACAACTGTTGGAGATCTAAATAAATAAATATTTAACTAGTTATTTAAATCAAAACTCTTATGAAAATTTATAAATAAATCAGGCGCATTATTCTGCGCAACATTGTAGAAATACGAAGAGAGGTTTGATTTGGTAAGTACTGTCTCATATTATAAGTATGTGAGTTTGTTTCAACCAATCAACATGAAATTTTGATGACTAATGCCAGTGTAACTTAAAGCATAAAAGGTTAATTTTGGATCAGAATTGAGATGTAAAAAGAATTTAAATCCAGTGAATAAGTAAGATGTTTACTTTCGTATGGCCCCATTAGCTTGATACATGAACACCTTCATATGAAATAATTTAGTACAAAAACAGACTTTTTAAATAATCTTGATTATACTTTTGAACATTATTAATTTCACTGAGCCAAGAACTTTATTCTCAGCTCACCTTAAATAATTAAACCAAAGTGTTTGGTTGGAATCCATTTTTTTCTTTTCTTAAGATTAATGATGTGTCAAAGTTTGCTAATATTCTCTTAGTCGATTTAATGAATTCCGTCTGGTGTTCCGTCTAATGAATACTTCGATATTTCTAACTCTCTTTTACTGCCTCGTTGGGATTGGTCTGTCCTGGGTTCGATTCCCAGGTCGGGCCAATAAATAGTAATTGGGTTTTCTGTTAGAAAATTCTCAGTAGCAGCCCGGAGTCTGGAAGTTGGAAGTTTGTACACTCGTTTGTGCCTCGGAAAGCACATTAAGCCGTTGGTCCTGTGCCTGAACTCTTGCCGGTCGGATTGCCGTCCCATCGGATTATGAGAGCTAAGGAAAAGAGAATGCACCCGTATTTGCGCACACACTTGTGCACTATAATATCTCCTGCGCAGTTGACTAATCTCTCTTGAGATTGGCCGCCGTGGCCAAAATCGGTCTGGAGGACCTTATTTCTAACTCTTATTTTCATTACATTTCTCATGTCATACTTGGCTGTTCTCTTTTTGCTTGAATATATTAAATAGTGAATATAATAAATAATTTTAGACGTAGTTAGGAATTGAAATCAACCGACACAATAGAGACATTACATTTTTTACAGATATTATTATATTATATTTTTGGTTTGAAGTGTGAGTGAGCTAGTGTAATAACTGGCACAAGGGACATAACATCTTAGTTGCCAAAATTGGTGGCGCGTTGGCGATGTTTTTTTTTTTAAAGAAATGTACAATGCCATTGTCTATGGGCGTTGTTGACCTCTTACCATCAGGTGGATCGTCCGCCTACCTATACTATAAAAAAAATGGAACACAGGACTCTCTATTCGGGATGTTACTCAGATGATACTCAGTACCGGCGTTAGGGGGGGGGACAAGGGTCACCGGCCCGGGGCGCCAAATTTGCGGGTGCGCCAAGGTCAAAAGAAAAACGCCCGAATAGTAAAATGTTACTGAGCAAAAGCATGAAAAAAACGTGAATTACAAACTAAGAAAAAACCGAAGCTTCAAAACTTTCTATGTCCACTTCGTTACGTCTAGAAAGGATGACAAAAAAAAGGAGAAAAACAAACAAAAGGTCAGCTCGATTATGATTTGGTGGAAGCCACAAAATTTTTGCCCGGGGTGTCAGTGGCTCTAAGGGCGGCACTGGGTATACTTACAGGGGCGTCATAATATATTTATAAGCGTATTTTGTCCATCATATTGATTATTTTTATAAAATTAGCAAATAATAAACACGAGAACTTTACTTCATCGACTCCACTAACAATTAATCCTTTCTGG
Organism: Nymphalis polychloros; assembly: GCA_905220585.2. Taxonomy (NCBI): domain Eukaryota; kingdom Metazoa; phylum Arthropoda; class Insecta; order Lepidoptera; family Nymphalidae; genus Nymphalis; species Nymphalis polychloros. Next base: position 8,403,472 of record HG992267.1, read on the forward strand.
AGTATTTGATTATTAGGATTAAATACGACAAATATTTTAAACATATTATTATTTATTTTTAGACTTATGTTCAAATAATATTAATAAATAAAGCTTATTACTCGATACAAAATACACAACGGAGATTTTATCTTCTTTGATATTAATGTAAGCTCCTTATTTGAAGTATATAAAATACGTTATGTGTTCATTTTTATATACTTTGGTTATCAAATATATTTGAAACATAACGTTAAAGTAATGAGATGGAAAATCGCTCACTGGATATAATTATAAACGCGATTATTTTGCTCCAAAAAAGGTACATTGACTTGAAAACTTGGCTTTGGAAAATGTCATTCCTTCAGACGAAGTTCTTTATTATTAATCAAGTAATTATATGTTTTATAAAAAGTTTATATTGTTATTTATTATACGTAATGCAATAATTACTCAATTTCGAATTTCGCCATAGGTAAGAAGAATTTATAATAGTGCAAAATTGCTTGAGTACACACAAAAACACTGTTTATGCCTTTAGAAATACAAAATGATTGATGAGAATTCAGTAACCGTCGAAATAAAGGCAACAAAACATCGCGAGGCAGCTTATATAATACGGAATAACTTTTACCACATCTGTAGCTACCGACTTGCTGCGTGATGGAATTAGCTCCAAACGTTCCCGTCAAAATAGAAGAGTAGGTAGTCAGCAGTCTGTCAGTTACAGCCTGTCAGGCGTTCATTTTTATCGCCCGAGGTCTTGAGGTCATTGACCTTTGTGATCTACAAACATACGCGCCACTAGACTAACAAAACAGTTACCTATTTTAAGAGCAACCCGAATAGAAGTTCGAGGGCCAATATTCTGAAAGGGTCTAAAACTTACTCTACTGATAGCCATCTAAACCATATAACTCTTATGTTCGAACTAATAATGTATTCGATTATAATAACTTTCTTATCTCTAAGGATTATATTCAGACGTTTGTAAATAAAACCGTGAATGCTATTTATTTAAAAAAAGCCGAGATGGCCTTGTGGTTAGAACGCGTGAATCTTAACCGATGATCGTGGGTTCAAACCCTGGCAAGCACTGAATTTTCATGTGTTTATAATTCATCTCGTACTCGACGGTGAAGGAAAACATCGCAAGGAAACCTGCATGTGTCAAATTTCACTGAAATTCTGCCACATGTCTATTCCACCAACCCACATTGGACAGCGTGGTGGAATAAGCTCCAAATATTTTCCTCAAAAATGGAGAGGAGACCTTAGCTCAGCTATGCTATGCTATTTATTTATAATAATAGGGTGAGATGGTGGACTCTATGTATATACTACCTAATTAAAACATACTTATGTCCTCAATAAAGCTATTTATATCTTATAAGCTAACATTTAATAACAAATTTAAATAAAAATTCTATTACATTAAATTAATCATTAAAATAAAATTCCCTTCATATAATTTAGATAGAAAAAATCTTATACCAAGCATTATTACAGTCACCCCATTCTGCTTATAACATAACAATCAACTTTGAACTTTATTGCCTTAGTAAATAGTTTATTTTAGTTTAACGGACGATTTACCTGAATATATTGACACAACGTTCGGTTTAAGGGACAAGATAACGCAATTTTATTGTACGAACTGCTATAAACATGATGTAGTGGAGCTGCCAAGCAGTTTACGACTGTTTTATGTGAGAGTATAAAAGGCATCGTAAACGCGTGTTGGATAACGGAACGCACTGTCACAGTTAGCGGTGCTAAGACGATTCATTTATGAATAGCACTAGGAATTATATCATTAACAATTAGAAATTTCTTTATGGTAGGGCTTTGTGCAAGGGTAGGAACTATCCACTTATCAGATATTCTACCGCAAAACAGCAGTCATTGGTATTGTTGTGTTCCGGTTTGAAGGGTGAGTTTCATCCATCACATGCTTGTTTACTGTGTTTTTCTCATTACTGGCGATGTAGGAAATCGTGTAGGCGAGATTAATTTTGAAAATATCTCGTTCCGAAAAGCCCGATCCGATTGATATTAATGTTTGAAAAGTCATATGTTTCGATGCGCTGATAATGAATATGATCGTTATGATCTATCAAATTCATTTAATTGAAATATAAAATACTTTAATTATAATAATTTAAATTCAATTTAAATTTAATTTAAATATAAAATACTCGGTGGTAGAGCTTTGTGCAAGCTCGTCTGGGTAGGTACCACCCACTCATCAGATATTCTACCTCAAAACAGCAGTACTTTGTATTGTTGTGTTCCGGTTTGAAGGTTGAGTGAGCCAGTGTAATTACAGGCACTAGGGACATAACATCTTACTTCCCAAGGTTGGTGGCGCATTGGCAATGTAAGTGATGGCTAACATTTCTTACAATGCCATTGTCTATGGGCGTTGGTGACCACTTACCATCAGGTGGCCCATATGCTCGTCCGCCAACCAATAAAATATAAAAAAAAAAAAAATTAATAATGTTGATACCTAAAAAGGCCGAAACCCTCCATCGATTAATGAATCGAAAAACTTAGTCTTATGTAATGACATAAGACTAAGTTTTTCGACGGCTTTATTACAAGTACTAGACGTAAAACTGGGTTCAAGGTTCGACTTGCTTTTATGATTGCGTTGGACTCGCCAGGTTAATGGGATTTTATCGAAAATATACCACTAATTCCTTTTAACTCACGATCTCAAATAATATGTATAAACATATCAAATAAACATAAGCACAAAGCTTAAATAAATACAATATTAATACAACAGACAAACAGAATAATTAAATAGCATAATTAACATATTTATTATAATTATCATTTCGTATTAATTAATTTAAATGACACGCAGTTGAACATGTTTACCTTGATCAAAAGTCACGCATTCAAATCAGGGAAAGCACCGTTGATTTTATTTAAAGAGAATCATGATCTATAATAATAAAACTATCATTTTGTAGAATAATATATACTGATCGTGAATGTTCAAGTGTCAGGCACAAAACAAACCAGCATCTAGATAAGTTTAAAAGAAAAATGTCCGGTCGGAGCACCCAAATCAGTAACGAAGTTCTGTGCGATATTTTTTCGACCGTGTTTTAAAATGTAGATTTTAATTGATTATATTACTGTATTTTTGTCACATCAAAAAGCACTTCAACCTCCTAAATTCGAACGCCCAAACGCATCGCATTTTGTAGCATTTGGTAGGCACAGTATGAACGCTATTTCGCTATATGACGTGACCTTGGGCCACTGCCATTTCACTCTACTGTAAGCCGCGTAAAAGAACTTCGTACCAAAAAAAAGTTTAACTATAGACAGCCTAAACAACAATTATATTTAAAGTCGTAAATGTTTCACGCAGAACATATTTAATAAATTAGACCCTCTGGCTAACAATTTAGAAGTTATAATTAATTGAAAGCAATTACAAAACAATACGCTTGTTTAATTTTAATAGTACTTTATAAGTTTATCAAAGGGTTACGCTTGAAACTGACTCATTAAAGATTTTCTTTGTGTAAAGTGTAAGTTCACTTCAGTGTCTAGAACACAATAAATAATTTTAATAAACTTATATTTAATGGGGAGCAACCACTATTTAAAATTATCATATTTATTGGAGCTGTTTAGACAATCCTCTAGGTACTACTTAATTTCTTAGCATAATAGTTAACTTAAGCAATTAGTATGCCAATTTTCTTTAAAATCAATTTACTGGTTACGATGGAATCATTAATAGATATATTTTAAAAAAGATTATGTATGAATATACTTTGAACAATAATTAAACTTATCCTAAATGATAATTAGCCACTAATCATCCAAGTTATTTTCTCCCTCGTGTTTGCAGTTACATTGGCTCACACTCTTCAAGCCAGATTGCAGTAGTATAAAGTAGCACGATTTGAATATCAAATATGGATGATGATTTGACGGTATCTACCTGAAAGTGTTTGTGCAAAAAGCGAAGTAATATAATATAATCTCAAATGATAATATAGTAACGTACTGGTGACCAATAACAAGGTCTTACCTTATACTTTAATATGGAGAAGGCTTAAAGCTTCAATCAACTATATTGCTCTAGTATGTCTACGACTACAAAATAAATTATAAACTCAAACTAATCACATAAAACCTCTTTGTTCCTAACCTGTATTGAGACACGTGCCCTTGACTTTTATCTCAATTTGATATACTGAGATTGAAGCAAAATATAATGATATACAGTTGTGACATTGTTTTATACTGACAACTAGCGCCTAATATTTGACTTAGATAAATTTCTTAGAAACCAATAATGTACTAGAGTTGTTAGTTAAAGCTGATGAGGACGAAAAGTTTAAAAGGTCCGGATCAAACTTGTAACTTAGACGTCTCTAAATGGCCCTTCGCCGGTTGAACTATTTAGACTTTTGAATGGTAATGAAAAATCCTTAATCGTATACAACAGAGAATTCAAGTCTTTGTTGAGTATGATATTTTGTAAATGCATTAGAATGATATTACTTGAACTGTTGACAACATTTATAAAAATAAAATCCATTAAGAAAATTCAAAACATTTTTCTATTGAAACTAAAACATATAGCATGAAAACATCATTATTTCCACGTATTTATACTTGTAAAATTGTTTACAAAAAACCACTATTTTATTCCGCTTGTATTTAAACAAGAAACAGACTTTGAATTGGATTTGAATACAAAGTAATAAGAACAAAACTTAAAACTAAATGAGTATGCCTTTGTGACTCGTATTTCAATTTAAACCCTATTCCTGAGACAATAACAAACAAAACATAATGACGCAAATGTCGTACAATTCTTTTTAACTATCCCAAGTCCGTTGAGAACAATTTTCTCTTCTGATGTTCTGTTAGTGTGCTGACTAGTTTCGGTTGGTCCGCCCTCCCTCGATCTTTCTTCATAACTTGGACAATAAAGAGGTCTGGCGTCTTTGATAGAGGGTTCAATTTTATTTGGACGTTTTGATGTAACCAATTTTTAATGAACTCTAGTATCCTCCATATGAGTTACTATAGTTAGTAAATCAAAGTTCTTATTTAAGTGGTTATGATCCGTCTTATGTGTGGCTTCAAAGTATTCGACTACAGTTGATATTGCACTTATGTCTTTGGTAATGTGAAAAGACTCTTTTTATTCTCATCATACAGAAATCTTTTAAGCATTAGTACTTAAAGTAGGATACTTTTAAAATATATTGGTTTAATATTCCTATCCTTTGCAATAAGAATTAAAATTATTATTTATATTTGTGTCTTTTACATCAAATTTTAATTGGAATTGATAATTCAGCATATTAATATAGCTACTTCATTTTTACGTTACACTCATCACATAGCTTTCAAGTAATAGTTCTAAGTGTACTAGTGAGAGATTTCATGTGATCAATGAACATTAATAGTTAACTGATAGGTGCATAAGTTAGAGCCACAATACTGGTTATAAGAAGTATAAGTTAATTCGTATTGATTGATCAGAATTAAAGTGATGTGAATAGTGAAGATTTCATCAAAATTTAATAATGAGTAATTATTCTACTCGTTACATCATGATTTACCGTATTCATAAGGCTCCACTATTACTAGGAAAAAAACTCCATTAAGTCTATTTAAAGATTAATATGTATCTTATATCGAAATGAAATTATTTTTATTAAGTTTTTTTCAAACAGCATCGAATATTCACTTTAAAAATAAGTAAAATTTAAACCCGGTTCGTAACGTAGATTTTAACGATATAAATGGACAACCCACTCAGTAGTTACTCTTTCATAATGCTTTTTCTCAGAACATAATTGGAACTATCACTAATATTAATGGATGTAAAGTAAATTTTGTTTCAACATATAATGAAATAATTACAAAAGTAACCAAATAAATCTCGTATAGTCGTATTATCTCGTGAAATAATTACAAAAGTAACCAAATAAATTGATCGCAGACCAAATTACTATTTGGCATTTCATTTCTATTGGGTCCACGACTCCAGTTAAACGGATTTTCAGACCCATTCAGAAGTGTTGTTTAAATTTTCTTCGAGTTAACGCCTTTTGAATTAACTTCAGAAACTAGGTGAGACTGAAGTGTCTCGGCAAATTACAACGGAATTGAGTGTACGAGTGGAATGTTTTGAAAGGTGACTAGCGTTTTGTTCCAACTTTTCGTATGAATTTTGCAAGCGATGACACGTGATGTCACTTTGACATTTATAAAAAATTTGGTTGTTTGGTATATTTTTCATGTCGCAGAATAAGTATCGTATTTGATCTGACTACTGCGTTGACGATGACAACGTCGGTTATTGTGTCATTTTGGTAATTGAGAACAAAAATACTTACAGTGCGTTCAAACTAGTTATTAATGCGTTACATTTGTTTATATAAAATACCAAACATAATTAAAAAGATTGCTATTAATTATGTAAAAAAATATTTTAATCTATAAATAATTGTGAGGTAAGCTATTGTACGTTTACATCTATATCTATACTAACATATGAAGCTGAAGAGTTTGTTTGTTTGATCCGGCTAATCTCAGAAACTACTGGTTCGAATTTAAAAAAAATTTTTTGTGTTGTATAGTCCTTTCATCGAGGAAGGTTCTAGGCTGATTTTTATTCATTATATTTTTATTAATAATTCGCGGGTGCACAGCTAGTCACATATAAAGATCAAAAATGTTTGTAATAAAGGAAAATAGTTCGAGCGTCCTGGGTACAAAGGAACAAGATTTTTTTTGAATACAATATCTTTGTATCAATTTATTTATTTATTTCATTGTATAATATTTAAATTACTTAGTTAAAATAAAGTTGAATATAGTCTACATTCTCTGAATAAAATATTATCATTAAAATATCTGATAAAAGTAATGGCTTTTACAAAGCGAGCAATTAGTCATAATAAAATTATAAATAATCAAGAGACGAATAAAAAATATTTGAATCATAATTATTGTCCTTTTATGTGTATGCTTGAAGATTATTGGACCGTGAAAAATAGCTTTAACAAAAAAACCTTTGATTTATTTATATAAAAGACGTCTTAGAAGCTTAAACCTGCTTTGATTACTTAAGTGGAGTTTTTATATGTAATATTATTTCTTTCTATATTATAATTATTTACTTTTATTATAAAAGGTAGGCAGACTATCAAATGGGTCACCTGTTAGCAAGTAAGATGGTATGCCCTATATGGATGTTACACTGGCTCACTCGCCAACAAACCGGAACACAATAATATTAAGTATTGCTGTTTGGTGGATGAATATGTGACAAGTCGACAGGAATCCAGATGGGCTTGCACAGAGCCTTGCAACCAAGTTAAGTTATTATGTACTTATTTCAATTTTAATTAGTATTTTTGCGATGGGCTAGTCTAGCCTATAAGTGTACACACCATCACAAACTAGTATCACGTCAACAGGTATTTTTTAATTTAAATTGAATTTAAAATATATTATAAATAAAAATTAAATTATTAACCTATTCTTTCATTAAACACAATCAAGAAAAGAAAATAAATTGTTTCATTTTATTAATTATATTAACACCAAAAACCAATAATTTCTTCCAGATTGATGGGTAAGTGATCCACATTAATGGATCATTTAGCATAGAATGATTTACGGCAGATAGATCCCATGATTTACGGCAATTCCATAATAGGAGTTTATAATAATTAGCTCACCTAATAGTTATCAATAATTTCCAATATCGTATAATCGTATATTAAGCTCCATTAAATATTAAAGGAATTCACAGCTTAGTGTGGCATGAACCCTCGTAACGTTGATACATCACTAAACCGCCGGCCACACGTTAAAGGTTAAACGTCTCCTCGAGACAAAGAGACTTGACAATCTGTTTATCGCAAACGAGTTGTTCAAGCATTTGTTAAGTGTTGAGTTAATTTAAATTTTATATATTTGACGAGCCAGTTGTTGGTAAGATACTTGCCTTTCACGCCCCAGATCGTGGGTTCGATTCCCACCCAGGACAGACATTTGTGTGCATGAACATGTCTGTTTGTCCTGAGTCTGTGTGTATTTATCTATATAAGTATGTATTTACAAAAGGAAAGTAGTGTATGTAGTATATAAGTTGTCTGGTTTCCATAGGACGAGCTCTGCTTAGTTTGGGATCAGATGGCCTTGAGTGAAGAATGTCCCAGGATATTATTATTTTTATTATTATTAATATGTTAACTAAATAAATAGACATTTCTGTTTAAGTTAAAAAATTTAGACCCGAAAATACCGTCTTTGTAAAGAAATATGAGGTTTTTTTGGCAACAAACGCGTAAAATTAAACAAATAGTAAGTTAAAAATATATTTACATACGTACGCGAAAATAAATATAATGACAATAAAAATATAACTAATAAAATAATAAAAAAATATTTATAGTTTTCTCAAATATTATATTTGATAAAACAAAAACATCTAGTTTTGCAACATCGATGTAAAACTAGATGCGACAATAGCCAAAGCGTTGATTACTGATTGAGTCCGGGTGTAAATAAGGGCAATGTCATCTTTATTCGTTGCGTTAAACTTGCTTATTGATTGTCAAAAATCGAATATCGGTACGGAAAGATGAAATGGATCAGAAAAAATAAGTGTCTTTATGTCATGGTAAGTGGTTACCACAAGAAATATTTACCATTCCTTACATCGCCGATGCGCCACCGATCTTGGGAACTAAGATGTTGAGTCCGTCCTGTATTGATACTGGCTTACTAACATTTCAAACCGGAACAAACAATACTAAGTACTGCTGTTTAGCGGTAACATATCTGATGCGTGTGTGGTACCCAGACGGGATTACACAAAGCATATGACATGATATTTTATTTGCAATAAATCATGAATTTTGCTATGATATCTTTATCATATACGTGTGAATAGAACATCAATGTTTATAAGCGAGCGGGTTCGAATTTGGCCTCGTATCGTTTAGCTATCAACTTAATTTATAAATTAAATTAATTTAGATATCATTTAAAGAAATTAATGTATCTACCAAACAGTATAACTGATAAAAGACTATGCCTAGCTGTGAGTCATTTAAAGGCTTAAGTTAAAGATAAGTTTTTCCTTCAGACATGCCTTGTCTCAAAATAAATGAATATTTCGAAAGTAAAAACAATAGCGACCAGCTTTATCATCTACGCGTTGTCGTACGTTGAACCCAAGACATTAAATCTACAGTCTTATAATCTAAACATAAAGCCATCGACTAGAAATCAATAGATTTTACTCCAAGCTAATATTATAAATGCAAAAGTTTGTTACGGTTTTAAGACTCAGCAGTTTCCTGAAACGATTTTGATAAAAAATAATAAAAAAATTAAACTCTGAAGAAGTGACCTTATAGGCCACTAGAAGAATATAATATAAAGGACCGATTCAACGTGACCAAAAATAAAACTATACATACATATATAATATATGAATATAAAAGCCACAAGTTACAATTTTATATAATAATGATTATATATAAAATCAGTTAGCTTAGAAGTACTTTTCGAGCACTCAGACTCATAACGACTTTTTTTACCATTGTGTTAGAATTATAGTGGCTATGAGACTGTCATTGTTCGTTCCTCGAGGTCAGACGTACGCTAATTAATATTTCTTATATCAAACTACTCGTTATTGTACATTAGAAACCGATCTCTTTTTATTAGCCGCAGCGTCGTATATATATATATGTATATGTATATATATATATATATATATATATTACATAGACGTACGACTAAGAAACATACTAAGCGTTTTTTTATAGAGACACTTTTGATTTACGCATCGTAGATAATAATTCTAATATATGTTATCAAAACGATTTGTTTCTTGAATATAATCGGACATAATGTATTCGGATTATTTTAAGAACTCGCTTTTCCAAACAATATCACCGTTTTAAATCAACCCTCTAATAATATTGTTGTTTTTTTCAGGGGAAACCCCTGTCAGCCTGTGACATGATGTCACAGACTATTATATAAAAAAGTTAGATGGAAACCACATGTACACATATGTATCTTAATAGAAAATCATGATTTAAATGCAAACAAGATCCACTGAGCTATTTAATTTACACTAAAGCAGTGTAGTGGAAAAAGTTATTCGAAAAAGAATACCTATTTTCCCAGGGAGCTATCTCCTAGATTTACTTATTATTATAACTATCTTACTGAAAAATATTACATAAGTGTTCACAAAGATGTCTAGAAAGACGAAGCAACTTCATTTTTTTAAATTTTACTTCGTCTCTCGGTATCATTAATATGGCTCGGAGCGGACGCATAAATTCCAATTTTAACGACACCTGCCATCGTGGATGGTTTTATGCAGTGATCGCGAGTTGCGAGACTGTTTATCTGCTACGGTAAAATTAAAAATGTTTTATAATTTACCGCGATGGTATGAAGTAATCCAATTTTTATGGTATAGGTAAGACGGGCATATCGACTACCTGATGTTAAGTGGTCACCACCGATAATAGACATTGGCGATATAAGAAATATTAACCATTCCTTTTATCGCCAATGCGCCTTGGAAACGAAGATTTTATGTTCCTTGTGCCTGTAGTTACACTGGCTCACTCAACCTTCAAACCGGAATGCAACAATACCAAGTATTGCTGTTTGTCGGTAGAATATCTAAGCTCCGTGATTAAAGATTGTATTTAATAGAGACAACGAAATGTGACAACATTTATGTCCCACTGCTGGAAGTTTCTTTCCTTTTTTCTCGAGCACGTCATGAATTATACACAACAAATGATCCATAATGTCCTTACTTGAAATAAAGTGACAATTTCCTGACTTTGAACCCTCAAAGTTCGGCCAAAATGCACGAGCTCCATACTTCATAGTCTATTTTGTTGGAACAAACAAAAATGACATTGACTAGAACAATCATTGTAACATTTAAAGGATCAAAATTGCGTATCAACATAAGTCGGTATCAACGTTTTACGATGTGAGTTACAGAATACTGCAGTTATTGTATAATTCAATATTTAGATGGAAATGACGTATTCACCCATAAGTAATAACTGAAATGTTTAAAACCATAAAATCGTTATAAAATTTTCCATAGTCGCCAAATCGGAACGAAACAAACCCTGTATTTATATTTCATCAGGAGACAGCTCGTTTCACGGAAAAAAATACACACAAACATATAAATATATATTTTTAACAAATGTTTGTTATTCAATTTTCGACGTTCATATTTCAAAATTAACCGTTGATTAAATTTTAATTGAAACGTATGCTAACGGTTTTCTCTTTTATTTATATTTTTTAAATTCCATTACTTTATGTGTCGAGTGTTTGACTTACGACTATGTTCGCTTGAAGTTTAAAATGTACCTGAAACAGAGATTACATTATTAGTTATATTGATATTGATGTTTTATATGGTGGTACAGCTTGGTACAAGCCCGTTTGGGTAGATACCACCATATTCTTCCTCCAAGTAGCAATAATTAGTACTGTTATGTTACCGTTTGGAGGGTCACATTATATATAAGGGGGTAATATTTCTCACGGTGCAAAAGTCTAAGGGCGGTGGTGACCTTTTACCAACAGGGTTCCTAATTACTACCATCCTCTTGTGTGGAATTACACTCATATTTAAATACCTATATTACAGTCTGTAAGCGGATAAATAGTGTGTAATTATCCTAACACTACCTCATAAATAAAATGCGGATGGACCTTTATCCGGCTTTTCAAAGAAAATAGCTTAAGACGCTATCTTTTAAGCTATTACGCTGTGTAAATTACACAAATTACGCTAAAACACGAATTTAAGCTATTTTAAGCGATGCGAATGCTTTCGCTGGGTTGAATTACTTTCTGTCTAAAAATACTGCAGTTTAGATTAAAACAGATATTTGTATGACTTTAAAAATATTCTGCAAAACACAACTGCGTCGTTGAGGAGGGTAATGCGTTTAACAGTCATTTATTTAGGGTTTTCCAATAGGGACGCTTGAACTTTGACAGCTGATTGCGGCCATGTTGTTTGAGTGACAGCTGTCAAATGAAGTGTGTTATATTCATTCCGTCCTCCCAAACCACCATGGCAGGTTACAGTGTCGAGCAGCACGTGCAAATCATAAAATTGTTTTATGAAAATGGGTCTTCAGTTCGAGCAACGTTCCGCGCACTTCGCCCATTTTACGGTCGCGATGATCGTCCTGCCGAGTCGACTATCCGTCGATTGGTGGACAAATTCGAGTCAACCGGGTCAGTTAACAATCAGCCGGTTCCCGTGCGTCAACGTAACGCGAGATCTGCCGAGAATATCGCCGCTGTGCGCGACAGTGTCCTCGAAAACCCGCGGCAGTCAATTCCGCGTCGCGCACAGGAACTCGGCCTTTCGCAGACGACAACTTGGCGAATTTTGCGTTGTGACTTGAGCCTGCACCCGTACAAGATCCAGCTGACCCAAGAGCTCAAGGTTAATGACCATAGACAGCGCCGTGTGTTCGCTGACTGGGCATTAGAGCAGTTGGAAGTTGACGCCGATTTTGGCAAAAAAATCATCTTCAGCGACGAGGCGCATTTTTGGATGAATGGCTATGTCAACAAGCAAAATTGCCGTATTTGGGACGAGACCAATCCACACGAGGTTCACCAAGTGGCAATGCACCCGCAGAAAGTGACTGTTTGGTGCGGATTTTGGGCCGGAGGCGTGATTGGTCCGTATTTTTTCGAAAACGATAATGTTGTGTCCGTCACCGTCAATGGTGAGCGATACCGGTCGATGATAACCAACTTCTTTTGGCCTGAAATCGAGAATATGGATCTGGACAACATGTGGTTTCAACAGGACGGCGCTACGTGCCACACAGCACACGCTACGATGGAAGTTCTGCACGATCAAGCGCCCTTAATGGAAAACCCTATAGATAGATATGTATCCATAGGAAAGCTAAAAAAAAATAACAATTACATTTTTCACAACAAAATCCGAAGCTTATGTAATTGTTGGTATTTTTTAAATTGAAAAAACAATTCTACGAAATGTTAGGTAAATATCCAGGGCGTTAGCTGGACGTATTGCTATAGTATATCACGAAATCAATATGTTCCTAATATAATAGAGAAAGCTATAGAGGTCATGTATCGTACTGTTACAGTGTCGTTTTGTCAATGTACATACAACTACATACACAAATATATAGATAAACACAGACTTACTCGCTTTATCTTTATCGCCACGGGTACCAATATTGAAATTGAATTGACCCAGCAACCGCAGTTTGGACGTAATAAATGTTCTTGAAAATAGTATTATAATAAACAATAACTCTACAATACATAAAAAAAATATTCAAATGTTTTTATAATTAAAACCTAAGCAGGATATCTAGTCACTCGCGGATATTATAAAAGGCAATAACTATTAATGAAGAAAATGCTGAGAGAATTAGTATAATAATGATCTCTTTTGTATGAAACTCGCTTCCACTCTCCATTGAATATTGGCAATAGAATGAAAAATAATCAAAGCCAGGTAAATGAAGTCTGCCAATTAAAGATAGAATAAATTAATGGCATTCATACCTTTGATGATATCCGGCGACACTGAGAATAGGTGTTTCAGCTATACGATAATAGATGGCGTTGTACGTATTTAAATCGCGCTTACAAATGTATTACGTGTAATACATTTGTAAGCGCGGAACGTATTAATTACGTGGAACGTATTAATGGACTTTTTTCAGTCTCAAATAAGGATATAAGATTCAGTTTTACAAATTTAAATTTAGGCTGTTATATTTTTCGTTATATCGTATGAGAAAAAAAAAACATGTTTTACCAGAATGCCATTAAGCACTATCACTAATACGATATCGATAGCTATTCTGTACGCTTGCTTTCGTGTGCCCTAAATTTGCCTACCTTATCTACCGACCGAGGCTCGAGACGATTCACAGTTGACACTGCTTATGTTCGTGCTTCAGAAATGTTACACCATTGGTTTTCGTTTGAACTTTTTCCGTATAAAATTTGATATCCCATCGGAATATTAGAGTGCGAGAATAGAGTATACTTGTGTCACACATATATACTAAAATGTCAACTGCTCAGTTGGCCAGTCACTATAAAAAATTGCCGCTTTTACCGTAATCAGTCAGGAGGATCTCACTACTGCTATGGTTTATATATTTTTATTAATTATAGAAAATAAAACATTCAGGCATATCAAAGAACCAATTTCTAAAATGATACGCCAAAGGCACCGACATATATATGTGGGAACTAACACGTATAAAATAAGAAAATAGCTAATACTAGTAGTCTAAAGTACTCGAATTTAAATAAATGATAATATGGCTTATGTTCTATTATCTATACTAATACATAAAGCTGAAGAGTTTGTTTGTTTGATCCGGCTAATCTCAGGAACTACTGGCTCGAATTTAAAAAATATTTTTGTGTTGTATAGTCCTTTTATCGAGGAAGGTTCTAGGCTGATTTTTATTCATTATACGCGGGTGGACGCGTGGCACAGCTAGTCGGTTATAAAACGCAATGTGAAACAATTTCAAAAACGCGGAACCATCAAAATTTGGTTTCAATAGTATAAGAATGTCGAAACTTTGTTGAAGTTGATTTAAACATTCACAATGTATGAAAAGTGGTCGCTATTAGTTGTTTTTTAACCAGGAAATACTTATAAATATATTGTTTATCATCATTCACATTTGAAAGAAGAATCATTGTTTGGCTTATCACCTCAAACAACAAGTATAGGTTTATATCACAATTTTAGACTAATTATTAAACTCAGATAGCTGAGGTGGAACTGGCTTTGCAATTAACTGAGATAATGGCAATAGCGATTTCCAATACACATTGTACTCTGGTCCTTGACACGGTAATGCCACAGCTGAAACAGGTACGATTTTGTGAAGATATTTTATTGAGACTAATATTGCTTTCGTAATGATGTCACGATACTGTTTGAATTAAAACAATCAATTCTATACGTAAGGAAGACAAAACATTGTTGCGTCAAAAATGTTATGTTTGCTGTCATATTTGATCTTGTAATTTTAGAAGAAAAGAGGGCTTTGTTATTTTGTTTATGTTTTGACTTATTTATAATAAATAATGCCCTCCAGACCGATTTCTGTCGCGGCGGCCATTCTCAACGTATTAGCCAACTGCGCAGGAGATATTATAGTGCACAAGTGTGTGCGCAAACACAGGTGCACTCACTATTTCCCAGCTCTCATAATCCGAAGGGACGGCAATCCGACACGACCGGAAAGAGTTCAGTGTCGACTTTAAGTGCTTTCCGAGGCACGGGAGTGTCCACACTTCCAACTACCAGACTCCGGGCCGCTATTGAGAATTTTGAAAAAACCCAATGTCTATTTATTGGCCCGACCTGCGGCTACTAGACCAACGAGGCAGACTTATTTATTATTAATGTAAATACAGTTTGTGAGAATATAATGATATGTTCAATTTGGGCTGTTAGTTCAGCTCGTAAATATCCTATCACCCATTTAAGCTACAGTCTTCTGGTAGGATTGACGTGTTTAACCGCTGGATCATTTCGGCTTCATCATTATTATCATAAAATTAAATAAATTATTCTACAAATAATTAACGCTAAGTGGAAGCGCTAAGCGGAATGTTATTCTTTAAGAGGTGGATGTCGTTGACCTTATTCTATTACCGTTTAGTATGAGTCATGCAGATTTCACCCCTCGTGCCCTGTGCTTGCAGAGAAAAGTGTCACCGGTCTGATTAGCACATCGTGTCGACCCTCAGTGATTTATCAGCGAGAGGGTTGTATCGCGAATTTCGTATCGATTACGTCAAAAAATCGTTAAAGAATAATTAAAACGTTTATTCAAAAATAAGCCCAAGGTTCTCTTCGTATTGGCTTCATATTCCGGGTATATAAAAAAATCTTATTATAGATGGCTCGGAAAAATATAGCTAGATATTAATAAAAAATTCAGAAGGCGTTCTGCACATTTATTTCTTGCTGAATGCTTTATGTGATCTGGGTTAACGTATATACTTATTAAAGTTTTTTGTCGGTAATGATTACCCCAAATTAGGACACAGATATTTCACATAATTATGTCCGCGCCTTAAGCAAAACAAATGTAAAATCAATGACTTTTTACAAGCCGTTGGGGCTCTAGGTAGCTTTGTGCAAGCTCGTCTTTGTCACCCACTCATCAGATATTCTACCGCAAAACAGCAGTATTTGCTATTGTTATGTTACAGGCACAAGTGACATAACATCTTAGTTCCCAAGGTTGGTGACACATTGACAAAGTAAGCGATGCCATGCCATAAAAAAAAATCATTTCTTTTTCACAAGAATCTAAATGTATAAAATAAAGGCAAAAACAAAACAAAACACTTGGTCGTTGGGCTTTGTGGAATCCCATCTGGGTTGGTATCACCAGCTTATCACGTATTCTACTAGCAATACTTAGTATTTTTGTGTTCCGCTTTGAAGGGTGAGTGAGTCACTGTAACACAAGAAACATAACGTCATTGTTCGGATCACACCGTCACAATATACCACCTATGATATATTGTGACGTATGGAATGGTCAATATTTCTTACGGCACTATTCTATTTAGGCCGTGGTGTCCCATCAGGTAGCCTCTCTGCCTGCCCAAATACCTATAGTATAAAAGCAACAGTTATCGCGTTCAAACAAACTCTTCAACTTTATACGTTATAAATTCGATCTTGAAACAAGTTTCAATTGGAAAATATTTTTAGCTCATTATTCGAATAACTTCCTTTGCACCTATTCAAAAAATATTTCATGTAGACAGCTTTGTTATAGATCTTACTGTATGTATGTACTCGAATTTTTCCTCGTAGACGGTGCTAAATGTTTTTTTCTTATGAGTCGTCACACATCACCCGGAGTGAAAATGAACGATATTCGAAAGCACTCAAAGTTTTTTTTTATGTCTGAATGAATCACCATTACAGCTGAGATGCGAGCGTTGTTTGATTAGCGAATGAATTTAGGATATCGCTTAAAAGATATGTATTTTTCTAATGTTTTTTAAGTGAATGAAATTTCTTATTAATTTTTAAGTGAATTTTCGAGAGATAATTAAGTATTCCTAGGTGTCTATTAAGCTATAGTAGATTCAAAATCTTCAAAGTCTTAAAAGCTCTCTCTATAGTTTACCTCGTGATCAGCGGTGAAGAAAAACTTCGTAAGGGAACCTGCATGTGGCGGATAAAAATATGAATCTGCCAACCCGCATCAAACCAGCGTGGTGGAGTAAGATCCAAACCTTCTCATCTAAAAGGAGAAGTCCTAACTTTTTTCGCATATTATATTAACAAACGTTCTTTTTTCATATTTTGATGGTTTACAATTTTCAATATAATAAATAAATAGCAGGGAGGCGATCACTTCAATACCAAGCTCTGCTATATCGTCTATGTATGTACATATATTATATAATATATCAAGCCACAAAGGCAATTGGGACCTTTAATAAAACCGTTTTTTTTTTGTTAACCGTACATTGCCTCACAAAACAGCTACGGACTATTCAGTCGAGTAACAGGAATATTTAGTTTGTGTTTGTTCCTTATAATGTTATGAGTATCGCGATTTCTCAAATATGTTCATATTCAATAAATGTATGTACATATCATTAAACTTTTGAAATTATTTTGCAAAAATACAGTTACATAGTACATAATGGCTTAGACGCAACTATTTTTAAATATGAATATCATCATATCTTGTTTAATAAAACGGATAAAATATCTAAATTATAAGATATTTGAGGTTAGCGTGGAGAGAGCGGATATGAAATATTCACCTCTAAAAATAAACTAACAGGTCGCAGACTGGTTCAATGAACCGAATTAGACCGAAGGTTACAAAGAACAGGAAAAACAATGGAGCGAATTTTCCCACGAAACTTGCCTAAGACACTCATTCAAAATCCGACAATCCAATATAGTTTTTACGATCATAACCATACAATTAAAAATCGAATGCACCATAATGTATGAATTACTTCAAGCGATTATAAACTCATACTTTATTTAAATAGGGATTATTATTGATTGCAACACAACAGTTAGTCATTTTCTCATCGTCTGTAAGGTACAACGAATGTGAATCTTTGTCTTAGTTAAAAAAAAAAAAAGAATTGCAATGATTTCCTGAATGTTCGGAAAGACAAATACGTTATATAATGCGTTGTAATGCTTGTAGGTTATATTGTTCCCGTGGAAACTTTACCTTTGATTGAATGAAACCTATTCAATACTTTTGAGAATAAGCCGATATAACCACGTGATTAGAATATATGAATCATGAGCGAAGATTGTGGGTTCGGGTTTTTGTTAGGTTAGTTTTTGTAGGTTTTTATTAATATATATTTTTTATATAATATCCACATACAAATCTAAAACATTTTAGGCTGTATAAATACGAACGTGTTGACGAAGTTTAACACTCTGTATAACCGACAGTTGGTTAGGCGCTTAGAGCTCACACGCAAACACTCGTATTGAACAGCTTAAGGTCACCGCCGTAAGGAGAGATATGAAATTATTTTGTACCCATACAGAAAAATATATTTGTTTATAGTATACTAATACTAAGCGTAGCGAAAATAAGTTCTATTTTAGCGCAACATAATTATATCAAAATTATTATATAAATATATCTATCTCCCTATGTAAATTAAATATTATTATTATAATATTATTATTGTTGGACACATATGTTGCAGAACCGATAACCGCTGGAGTGGACGTGTTCTGGAGACCACGCTTTGGCAAGCGTAGCGTAGGACGCCCTCCTGCTAGGTGGAGTGACGATATAAGCACAGTGGCTGGCAGCGGATGGAGATTGAGAGCTGAAGATCGAGCTCAGAGACGTGCTATTGGAGAGACCTATGTCCAGCAGTGAACGACAAAGGGATGATGATGATGATGTAATTAATTATAAGCGTACGTAAGTTCAAAGCGAAATGCTTTATTAATAAAAATAATAATATAAAATAGAAATTGTCTTGTGTGTAGCACGCCGAGAAGAAAGTGTATTTCAGTAAACTACATAATAGTATGTATACACATATGTACATAATATAATTATATGATAATAGTAATCTAAATTTTGCAGTCAAATACACTAACCAGTCAAAATTATTTTTAACTAGCAAAATCAGTCAAAAATTCTTTTGACTGAACAGGTTGGTCAAGTCATTTTATCTGAAAATCATACTTTATAATTAGTTAAGAGTTTTGCTTAGAAGATATCGCTTTAGCGATAAGGCCATAAATTAAGAACTACTTGTTCTTTTATATACTGTTTGTAAATTGTGTGCAACTCGGTGGTAGAGTTTTGTGCAAGCTCGTCTGGGTAGGTACCACCCACTCATCAGATATTCTACCGCAAAACAGCAGCACTTTGTGTTGTTGTGTTCCGGTTTGAAGGGTGAGTGAGCCAGTGTAATTACAGGCACAAGGGACTTAGCATCTTAGTTCCCTAGGTTGGTGGCACAGTGGTGATGTTGTTTTTTTTTAAGAAATATACACATGCTCGTCCACTAAACTAAACTATAAAAAAAAACTAAGAACTTAATAAATAAATAAATCTTTAAAGTTACAACATTAACAGTAAATAGTCTTGTTATGATATGTTATAGAATGATTATATGTATATTTTAAATTTATAAGGACATTTATTTATTATTTAGATTTATGTTATTTTATTGCGGCGCCATCTGCCTCATATGAGTTATTCCTAGCACCGTTGGTTGCCTTGAAGAGATCACTATGTAGCGATAAGATCGCCATTTGTATGCTGTATATTAAGGTTATATCTAAGTGATAAGGTCCTCCAGACCGATTTCGGCCACGGCGGCCAATCTCAAGAGAGATTAGCCAACTGCGCAGGACAAATTATAGTGCACAAGTGTGTGAGCAAACACAGGTGCACTCTCTTTTCCTTAGCTCTCATAATCCGATGGGACGGCAATCCGACACGACCGGAAAGAGTTCAGGCGCAGGACCAACGGCTTAACGTGCTTTCCGTGGCACGGGAGTGTACACACTTCCAACTTCCAGACTCCGGGCTGCTACTGAGAATTTTCTGACAGAAAAACCCAATAACTATTTATTGGCCCGACCTGGGAATTGAGCCCAGGACCACTGGGTCTGCGGCCTTATATCTAGCCACTAGACCAACGAGGCAGTCAAATATATCTAAGTATTACTTGGTGGTAGGGCTTTGTGCAAGCTCGTCTGGTTAGGTACCACTCACTCATCAGGTATTCTACCGCAAAACAGCAGTACTTGGTATTGTTGTGTTCCGGTTTGAAGGATGAGTGAGCCAGTGTAATTACAGGCACAAGAGACATAACATCTTAATTAAGTTAACATCTCTTACAATTCCAATGTCTATGACCGTTGGAGACCACTTACCACCAGGTGGACCATATGGTCGTCCGCTTCACTATGCTATAAAAAAAAAAAACATGTTTTGTATTTTTCTGTGTGATGAACAATGAACTATACATTAAGTTGACGAAATGAATTAAAGATAATACCAAAAGTAATTGTTGAAATGACCGAAATAACTTAAACGTCACGTGATCAATGAATAATTATTAGGGAGTGACGCCGACCACCGTTTATTTTTAAGCGTTTATTAGTCAAGCGATTAATTAATCAATACGACATAGTTTTAAAGGTTATTTCAATTAATAACAATATAAATAATAAAATTATAACAAATGTTTACTTCAAATCAAAACTTACTTTATTCGAGTTACAAGCACTTTTGAATCGTCATCTTACACCAGTAAGGTATTTAAATTCTAGCGAAAAGAACTGGTGCAAAACTCAGTAGGTAGTTACTGTTTTATCATTAACCAAAAAATAAGTACATGTAATAATCATATACAGTTATATTTATATATCCTGTGTGAATATTACCGAATACTAACTCCAAGCTCTTCTGTCATTTAAATAATCCTGTACTTTATAACAAGTTTTTCTTTTTATTTATTACATTTTTTAATGCGCGTTTTACGTTACATATGTCAATTTTATGATAAGGGACTTTAGTGTTTGTGATTTTGTACAATCGAATTCAACTATTTTCAATAGATTTTTAATGTTTTATGTATTTGAATCACCTGATGGAAAGCGGATACCCTTGACATCGACGCTACAAGAAACATAAACCGATCTTAACATCGTCAAAGCACCGCCTACCAAAGGATCTTAGATATCATGTCCCTTGTGTCTACGCTGCCTTACCTTTAACTGTGACCTAAAATAGAGAGAGAAGCTCCTTAATCAGCCGTACGATTTCGAGCCGGTTATTTTTCTACTATATTGTGACATATTTATCGCATCTCCAACCATCCGACATCAGCTTTCTCCTAAGCAATAACAAACATAAACTTACATTTTAGCGGCTTTACGCTCCTTAAGACGTATTCAGTTTACAGAGGATGGCTAAGAGTGTCATTTATGCGGATAAAGCGAAAGGGTTGGGTTAGAATAAGAAGGATAAGAGAAACGTATAGCAATTCAATTTTGTAGTATTATAAAAAATGGAGGGAAAATCGGTTAAACGTATTGGTGATCATTGTGTTGATTTTGAAAGATATTTTAAATTAAGAAGACTTATTCGATTACCGCTTTTTAAAATTGATAGAGAAATTTTAGTTTAATTTTAGAATAACTGATTTAAATTAAGAAGACTTATTCGATTTTTAAAATTGATAGAGGAATTTTAGTGTAATTCTAGAATAACTGATTGCTACGTTAGTCTAGTAGCTAAATTATAAAACTATAGATCATGTGGTGCTGAGTACAAATCCCAGATAGTTGTAATGAAAGTAATATCCCGAAAGTAGTTTGTAAGTGGACATTTGCATATATGCCTCTGTTAACAGTTATAGCTGTAGGTCCTGCGTCTAATCTCTCCTCGTTTAGAAAAAGAAACAATGAACCAGTGTTTGTGCACTCACTTGTAAAATATACCACTAGTAAGATTAGCCTCCGTATCCGAAATTTGTTTAGGAATATCTTTATCAATATACATGTTTAAAAACGATTGTCTTTATCAAGAAGCGAATGCATTAAAATTACGTCATCAATTACACAAAACCAACTAACCAAGTCTGATATACAGTTTTGTTTAAAAACTTTTTTAGTAATTCTCATTAAAAGTATTAGTATTACCTACATAATGATCATTCAGACCTTTGTTGATCTGTAAACAAGCTTCCTACTTAGTGCCTTATGTATGCAACTTTGTTTCATACAAATCTTTGAGTGTGAAACTTTTATTATTATACTTTTAGTTCCTCAAACAAAAATAGACTCAAAACTTCTTTACTAGTTTAAATAGCAAAGCTAAAGTCAAGCAAGCATATCAAATTCGCGCCGTTTCTCAAAGCTTCTGTTTGCGAGAGATTTTCAAGTGTCTTAGCTGCACTTATACGTGGAAGACAAAATTGTCTTAAGACAATTTCAGTTTAAAAACTATTAAGGCTCGTAATAGGTATTCATTTTGCCTTATTAAAGCAATAAATACAGGTATGTTTGCCGTTTTAAAATTAAATACTATAGAAATGTATTTAATTTTTTTTATTAACGAGAACCAAAGTAGGAATGTTTGATTTTCGAAAGAAATTGTGAAGTATTGTAACAGTCTGGGAGTTATTTTCTATTGTTTTTTTTTTTTTGTTACAGGTTAGCGGACGAGACATGGGCCACCCGATGTTAAATGTTCACCACAGCCCATAGCTTTTGCCAATGCGCAACCAACTTTAGGAATGAAGATGTTACACTGGCCCACTCACCCTCTCAACAGGAACGCAATATAAGTATTGCTATTTAACGTGAGGATATCTTATGAGTACGTGGTCAAAGTACCACCTCTTCAAAGCCTTAAATGTACTTAGTATTCGTTTTATTAAATAGAATTGTATGTTTATTTCTGACATATGCACATAACCTGGCTATGTTTTCCGTCCTCAAAATAGCATTATGATTTTCAAACAAGCAATACGACGAAATTAAATCTGCTTGCTTAAATACGGTCTGGCTTTGCTTTTAAGCGACCTTTGAATTTTTACCAGTTAGACAAAAAAAAAACTATGAGACACTTTTGTCGCAAGTGCTTAAACCGTCAGCCCAGCACTGCAAGTCATACTTATCACACAAAGCAAGAAAATCTTACAGCCATATTACGTTCTCTAAGACACAAAAGTGATAAATGTTTGCGCCTTTTTCATTACTAAGAGAACACTACGGTTACACTCCAAACACTACGTTTTAATTACCAACGTACCTTAAAAGCGAGGACTAGCTATGAAACTTACTCTCTTGAGCACGTTTATTAAGAATCATTTACTTAACCGCAGTTCATGGTAGCTCAAAGTATACTACGAATGTTTGTCAGTCAGGCAAGCCTGTCATAACGTAATAAGCTTGGCTGTGGAAGTTGGCCTTGGTTACCAATATTTGCGCAATCGTAAATTGGATAGACTATCGCCAATAAATAATGTGATTTATATTTAATAAGTAAAAATAGCAGATAATGCCATCTTATATCTGATATAAGGCCGTAGATCACGAGGTCCCGGGTTTAAGCCCAGGTCGGAGTGATAAAAAGTTTTTGAGTTTTTGCGTCGAAGATTCAGAAGGAAAATATAAGTGTATATAATCCAGTGCCTTGGAAAGTTTATATATTTATATAAAGCAGAATATTAGTTAATTAAAAACATTTTATTTGACTATTTCGAATGTATGAAATACTAAATTTACTAACCACTAAGCAACTACTAAATATACTTGAAATAAAACTATAAATGCTTCACAATCAAAAAGCTATTTCTTCTGTAATTGCTATACTAATGGTTTTTCAATGTTGCTTTAAACATTTTATTTGATTTCAAAGGTTAAGCCGTAAAGTTATTATTTTTTTTATTACAATTTCACCTTAATTAGCGCACCAGCACGCTATGGTCACGGCTTTACTTAGGATTTTAACATGAAGATTATCATTTGGACTGTTTATAATAAAGACTTCTTAATTGAACAGCAAACCAAGTAAGTATTCGATTTCTAATAATCACTTTATACGATTAATTTAAATGTCCAGCATATAATCAATACTATCTCCACTATTTATGTTTAGTTCTGTTCCTTCAAACGAGGCGTGAAGGCATCTTGCGGGCTGGTAAGGGGGCGGCTAGTGCAGATCATTCTTCCCGACTGTACTAGCCGTCGTCGCGTTTGGACTCTACTACCACTTACCATCAGGTGGAGTAGAGTCATTTACCATCCCGGGAAAAAATTAAAATTATTGCATTATGTGCATTCATTATTATTGTGTACTTTTTAATCAAACATTTAAATTTCGAACTGCCATAATATTAAGAGTCTGCATGATTCTATTATGGACTTAAAAATTTCTAAACTGAATCGTGATTGGTTACAATATATTTTTAAAATAAAAAATGCATGCAATGTCTTCATTTGATTACAGTAACATTATTAACCGAAAAATCGGAAAATTTTGTTTAATATAGTAATAGAAATCAAAATTTAATGTCGTAATGAAGGCATTCTATCGTATTACGATATCACCAATGTCAAATATTAAGTACACACACATAAACACAAGATTACACACACAAATACATATAACATACACAAATATATGTATGCAAAATATACGTTCATGAAATTTTGTTACGCGAAATCCCTAAACGAGATGCAAATTTAAACGTACACGTCAGATAACATAACTCCGTATCCGTAATAGGATAAACTCACGTATTGAACGCTACAAACGGTGCACTTTATTTATATTACACATTTTTAATAATAAAAATAACTAGCCATTAAACTAAAACAATGCAATCCAGCTCGAAGGACCATATTTATTTAAATAAAGAAGTGATCGTTAATTATGTGTCAATTTTATTTATTTTGCTTTTAAAATAAAAGTACCTATCAGTTTCCAAAAACATTATTTTAATAAAATTATTGTACTGTTTTTATAATATAGTTAGGTACACGGGTGCATGGGCCACTTGATGATAAGTGGTCATCACATCCCATAGACATTGGTTCCGTGAGTAATATTAACCATTTCTTATATCACCACTGCGCCACCAACCTTGGGAACTAAGATTTTATGCCTCTGTGCCTGTAGTTACACTAGCTCACTCGCCCTTCTAAACGGAGCACAACAAGTAAGTATTGCTGTTTGACTGTAGAATATGGCTGCGATGACCGGGTGGTACCTACCTACCTACCGGGGGTACCTACCCAGACAGGTATGTTCAAAGTCCTATCAAAACATATAAAAATACAACAATAAAGTTAGTAAGTAAAACATATACGTACAATCCTAACTCACATAATAAGTATAAACTGACAAACAAAACATATATAAACATGAATAGTCTACTCAATTAGAAGACTTTTTATTAGTAAATTGGAAACTAACAAACAGCAAACTAGAAAATGAAAGCACGATTACATCGAAGCGATTTATTAGCGAAGCAATACTTCTAGCCTCTGAATATTAAAACGATAATAAAATCCGTATATCCACACGCTTCTTCCAAGCACGTCTCCTCGAAATGTCTAAATTTTAGCGGAAAACTGAAATATCGTCGGCACGTGAGCCATCGTGCGATTCTATTGGTTTTTTTATTGAGTAATGATCGGTCTCTGTTATGGCATTTTACAAGATCAGTGTGGTTGAAATGAATTTGGAATTGTATGTTAATTAAGAGGCCTTTCAAATTCCGGATGGAGTTCTTGGAATTATATTTTGGTTTCAATTGATTGCTTTTTGAATCGTTATGATTTTATTACGACAATTTTAATTGTTAGCTTTACATATCATATTGCAATTTTTTACCAGTTTTATTACAACCAACATTTCGCACCAACTAAGTACAATATAACGTATAATCTATAGTCCTAATTTAAAACTCAAATTAAAAATCAACAAAGCTTCTTACTTGTTAAAGACTATTAGGATAGTTAATAAAAAAGTGTAGAGTTTGTATTCTTAAATTTTTATAAAGGAAAATATTAAATTTCATTGTACTTAATTATCACACCTAAATGAATTTGAAAGAGTAACTATAGAGTGACTTGTCTGTTCTTCTCAGTAAAATCTACATACCGAACCGTTGCTTAGTTTTTAGCTTACATTTGCTTTGTTGCATAGTGTAATATGGCGATTCAAATTCTTGTTTCCCGGTGACATAATTTGTAGAAAAATAATATTTCTTTATAATTTATTTTTCCTTTCACTTATTATATTGGCTGTATTATTATATATTAGCTTGTCGTTTACTTAATAATATAACTAACGAAGGATAGAATGGATTTGTCAAGTAATACTCCCTCTGTTATAACCTCGTACGGATTATTTATTTATTTATTTTTATTTATTTATTGAATAAGGCTAACCAACTAGAGTACATACACAAATACAATTAGCAAGATAACATTACATAGTTTCGTTTTTGTATATTACTCTAAATTAAAGGTATGCACAACATTGTTATAACAATAATATATTTTACTAACAATTTACTTTTTTGTGTTTAAATATTAAAAGGTATTTACTACATACGCTCTGCTAAAATAATAATATTAGAATAAATAAATAATAATATTTATTATATTATTATTATGCAATGTAATTGCTTAAAAATAACTTCTGAAATTATGATGATGATCTTCTCATGGCTGACTTCTGCCATGATATCAAAGTGTATGCGAAAACAATAGTGTGAAAATTTAATGACTACTTATCGCCCGACCCGGGCTAAGAACACAGTACCGCAAGATCTTATAAGCAAGCGAATTGAACATTGATGTAGACCAAATTTATAATAAATTTTTGACATCCCCATTTTCCATAACAAATCTTTTACTAAAGATAATAGGCATTAATTAACTCGAAGACGTCAATGATCAAATTATTAGCAAAAATATTTTTGGATAAATCTAAAATAATTAAATCAAAACACACTGATCAGATGGGTCTTTTGATATTAACGTATTACAAAAATCACCTTTACCCCAAACGAATGCTAACCAACGATCAGAAGCAAATATTAAAATGGAATAAAAAAAATTCAATAATACCCGAATCAAACCCATTACCAAGAACAACAACTCCACGTTAAATTCAATCAGTGATTTAGGAAATGAAGGTTCATTTTTGTCTTCTTTTATCGATAAACCAATGTGAACTCTAACTAAACGAGTTTAGGTCGTTTTTGTAATGATGTTTTTAGGTAGTTTATAAATATGAGCGTGTAAACAAAAGGCGTGGGGGCGATCGCGTGAATCAGTTTTTCAATATCGACCTCTGAAAAACAGAGAACGAAAAATGAAATGATCAGACGGAAAAGTATGGAACAGGTTTTAATTAAAGAGAAATAATTGGGGGTGAAGTTATCAGAAAATAATTCGCTATATAAGGTCTCAAGTATGTGGTAAGCGTGTGGTTTAGATTTTGTATTTCTAAGATTGAGATTAGTTGAAAAAGTGTACCTGACTGATTTCACCCGCGGCCCGAGCGGGGATTTTCACCTAGAACATCGGGATTTGTGGCTTTATGATCTAGTCACTAGACCCAGATTAGAATAGATTTTTATTTGCTATGCATGATACCAAAACATACTCAATAAAATATATAATTAAGGCAAAATATTCTATCAAAAGTATTTTTAAATATAACATATACAAGAAATTAAGAAGTGTTAAATATAACTCGAGGTGTAGGAGAAATAATTATTTTCCATATAGCATGTATACAAACTTCAAAATAATATTTTAACCCTCGACCGACGGAGAGGCCAACCATAATGCTAGTACAGAACAAATAAATATATAAAACAAAATTTACAGCCAAATAAAGCGCCTTCTTTGGCATACTTTATTTGGGCGAATAATGAAAAACATCCTATATAAATTAAACCTGGACCGCTTCTGATGCTCTCGATACCGCCTCCATTGTGGAAACGAAATAATGTTATCTGTCATAGACGTTTATATTTGTCGTTTAGAAAATCCGCGGCGCAATATCGTGAATGGGAAATTTTTAGCGGGATTATATAGGGGTTCGCTTTTATCATTTTTATGTAGATTCAATCTTTTACAAATAAACAAACATATGGTACATGATTTTTAAATTAATGATTGTTATTTTAATTTGTATTTTTAAATTTTTTGGTCTCGTGCTGATTAATGATGCTAAATGGTGTGGTTTCAGTGTTCATTGATTTCCAAGCAGGATTATATTCTCATTAACTGTACATATATATACTTAATTAGTTGTAGTTCTTAAATTTCATTTGAAAAAATAATAACTATCTAATGAGTTTCTTGTTGATTTTCCCCGGTGGTATCTACATCCCGAGCCGGTGGTTTATATTCAATTGAATTCTGCAACAAGACTACTCTAAAGTGCTTTTGTAATGTCTTGAATTAATAATACTTGTATAGGGTTTGTTTTAACTTAAGATATCAAATATTCGCTTTACAAAAAGAAGTTCAATCCATTAATTGAGACATAATTCAATCTTAATGAAATAAAAAACTACATTATTACCGAATGAAACTATGTATTACAAAAACAGTATCAAATTAACAATACAAAAATATTCTAAATAATTAGAACTTAGTTTTAAAACAGAAATTAAGAAAAATCAACTGTACGTGGCCTTTTCTAGCGAAGTAATATTTCACTTAGATAAGCAAACCGCTTTGCATTTCAAATCATTACTTATTCTCAACGGTGATTCAGAAAGATTCAGTAATATAGAATGACCTACGTCAATGTCTTAAAATCAAGGAAACGCGATAGATATCGGAAAGATATCCCAAATTTTATCCTGCGAATGATTGAAACCAAATGCCCTCTACCAGTCCCAACAACAAAATGCTATGGCAAGCGTATTTATAATCAGAACCATAAAGTCCACATTCGCTTATTTCACTAGTAAAAAACATCATTGTTCCATGTAAGAAAATGTACGAAATCTTCGTTCAATTGAATCAATCTTTACAACAATAACAATAAAGTTCAAATTGTAATGGCCCAATCGAGTTTAGGTCCGCCGTATCCAATCAAGTCTGCCAAATTTTATTTGCGTGTTAAGCAAGCTTTGTTTGGAGGGTATTTAGAGTGATTTTCGTTTGAAATGTCGTTAGGTAATTTAGTTTCGAGAGAAATAGGTTGTTTCTTGTAAATTAGGTCACGTCTCTAGACAAAGGCCGGTGTTCAGGCTCTGAAGTAATTCGATATATTTACTATTTTTCGCCTTGATTTTATCCAAAATTTACTATTGTCAGCTCTTTCTTATAGCTTAGCTTATTTGCTTAAATATTAAAATGCCTATTTAAAAATATTATAAAAATAATTTTGTTAATCAAATAAAAATATAATTGGTGATTAGCCAAAACTATGATTCTTAATGAACTTAAATATGATTCACAAAACGATGTCAAATGTAATATGATATCAGAAGATAAAATTAACAAACTAATAAACCGGAAGTAATTAGCGAAACAATACAAATTAATAAAACAAGATAATAAATTCTCAAACTAAAGAGACATGACAAAATAATCGTCAGACAAAACATTAAACCTGTACATAAAGCGCCCCTATAAAAACCCGCTGACGTCACAACCCCCTTATCTCCTTGCCAATGATTCATTTCGACACGTTACCCTGTAATCTCTTCTCCCCTAAATTCGGTGTAGTTTCTCTATAGAATACTGAGTGAGTAATCATTTGTAAATGGCTCAACGGAACATTTAGATAAATCATGTTTTTTTTTTGGATCAGGTGGAAAATGTTATTGATATTTATCGATATATTGAGATGAATAGGTTTAAATTAAATATTATAAAGTAAAATTCACGAGCTCTAAATGTCCCACTGCTGGGCTAAGGCCTATATTGAGAAGTGTTGGAGGTTATGGAGGTTTCAGAGTTAAATCCACTATGATGCTCTTACATAGGTTGATGAATATACATTATTTTATTTGTTTACACAGCAACAAATCAATGGTTTAGAAAACTCATCGCATAAGAAATAGATATTAAAGTTCTGAAACTATCGAATACAGACAGACAGATGTTGGTATAAATAATATAACCACCTGACTGAATTTCAGGCACGGCCAACAAAGATTAGCCACATAGCAAATATGCGTAGGAGCAGTAATGCTCTTTGCATTTTCTGACGGGAGAGAGATCGGACCGAGCTTTACTTGCTGCACAGATATGTAAACAATGTTAACGAGCTTCGAGACAGCGAGCAGTAACCAATTTATTGGTCCCATCTGATGTTCAAACTCTCATGATTTCATTCATAAGGAAAACCAATATTTTTATAATAATTGTTACAAATATAGCAACGATATAAATTATAAGCAGTTGGTATCAATAATTGTAGCTAAATAATAAATAAACGAAGATTGTTAATAGCACCTCAACATATTATCTTTACAATCATATTCAATATGCCATTCGTACGGATTTAGAATGTGTAGGAGTTTGTTAATATAACGCGTGTTGAGTACGCAAGACATTTGGGCTACATATTAAAAATTCAGTGACGAAAATTCTATTCATGCCGTGTGATATTCTGAATTGAATAGATTTTAAAATGTGATTTTATTTTTATGAAATATAGGTGTCACTGACCGATCACTACCGCCCAAGACAAGGAAATAAGATGTTATGTGTTTTATTTCTGAAGATGCACTGGCTCACTCACCCTTCAAACCAGATACTTAATTTGAAAAAATTATTACAGTTTCGCAGTAGAATATCTAATGAGTGGGTAGTCTGTACCAAGACGGGCTTGCAAACGTGCTATCATCAAGCAAAACAAAAACACAAAACAAGTGACTGAAATTATCAAATCAAAATATTCTTTATTAAAGTAGGAATTTATATATAAATACTTTTGAGTCATGGAATTTAGATTCTGCCGAAGAAGTAAGGAGAAAACGCTATCTCTCAAATGAAACACAGTTAACTATATACTAAATATAAGTATATAAGTGAGTAGTGAGTTTTGCATGCACTGAATTTATGATTTTCATTTCGCTTATAGTGAACAACATAGAATAATTAGGCTTAGAAGGAGTGTAGGCCTAAGCGAATTGAAGTCATTCAATTTCACCCAAAGGCTCAATACATTTGACGTCACGTCAGCCGTCACGATAACGTGTCATAGTAAATATCTCGCGCAATTTATTAAAAAAATACTTACTGCGTAATTTGTAAACAAAAGACGTCATGACATGACATACAAAATGTTGTCAGCTATGGAAAATATATTTACCACGATTGCTTAATATTTTAAATAATAAAAATGTAATAATTATTTAATATTATTATTATTATTTTTTTAAATTACATATAAAACATTAATGCTGTTAGTCAAATAGTCAAATAATTATAATTTTTCTTTATGTTTATACATAACATAAAAGCAATACTAAATAATAATACTAAATAAATTTAAAAAAGAGAGATCATTATAATAATAAAAGCTAAAATAAAATAAATAATATTGCAATATATAATTATAAAACTTATACATTAATTGAAATCGTTTTTAGCTTTCCTTCGAATCTGATTGCTTCTTCTTACATATCCCGTCCTTATTCCATACAAATCTACTATTTATCACAATTTACTGTCAGAAAACCTTTCAGCGTTGTTTGATTAATTTTAATGAAAAAATGATAATGTCCAATATTATTGTCTGACAAATTTTTACATCTGAATACAACCTACGTAATAATTCAAATTAATTAAATGCAAACAAATATATTTCAGAATTCAAGTTCAAACAATATCAATTTCCTCGCTTTATAATTCGGTCGTATGTGTGCGTGTCAGTGAATGTAATTACGTGACACTTACGCACTCATTAATTCTAAAGATACTTCAATTTTGAGCGAAACTTTATATGACACTATCCTTCTAAGCGTTATTATTCTATGGTGAACAAAAAATTCATAGTAGTGTGATACACTGAGCTCCAAATTTATATTTACAAAAGGAAAGACTTTATGACCTTTTAAACGTTAAACGTCAAGAGTGATTAGATAAACAATGCTATGTCTTCTTCTTTCAAATGTCAAATCAATAATGACAGAAGAGTCAAAGTATATATTATGTTTATTATAAGCGCCATAAGATTTTACCCATCGATGACTAAAAATATCATGAAAATATATATTTAATTTACTCGGTGGTAGAGCTTTGTGCAAGCTCGTCTGGGTAGGTACCACCCACTCATCAGATATTCTACCGCAAAACAGCAGTACTTTGTATTGTTGTGTTCCGGTTTGAAGGGTGAGTGAGCCAGTGTAATTACAGGCAAGGGACATAACATCTTAGTTCCCAAGGTTGGTGGCGCATTGGCAATGTAAGTGATAACCATTTCTTACAATACCATTGTCTATGGGCGTTGGTGACTTACCATCAGGTGGCCCATATGCTCGTCCGCCAACCTATACAATAAAAATATATATATAGTATATAGTTTCGACATCAAATACATCGAACAGTTGAAAATTTCTATGTCCTAGATATACGAATTTAATTGGCGGAATACATCAAAAGACGATTGCAGTTTGTTACCTACAGATACTACGTCGCATGCTATGAAATAGTTTCAAAATTGGAATATTGTATCGTGTTTTGTACAACTATATGAAACAGTAAGAAATATACAAGAATCACTGTAATGTAAGCTTTGACTACACGGAATACAAAACTCTTAAGAAAACTATACATTAGTCAACTATAGGCCCTGGCCTAGGCCCAGGCCCTACAACCGATCTTAAATCATCATTCATTAAAATGAATCTAGGAACTATCGTTACTAGGAACTACTTTTCTTTTGTAAATAAATACTTATATAGATAATTACACCCAGACTCAGGACAAACAGACATGTTCATGCACACAAATGTCTGTCCTGGGTGGGAATCGAACCCACGACCTGCGGCGTGTAAGTCAAGTATCTCACCAACCACACCAACAGGCTAGTCAAATGTATATAATATAGGCACGCAACTAGGCATGGAGACTCGAAGTGAGTATGCTCCCTTCCGTCCTCCGTTGGTCCTTTGCCTGAACTGTTTCCGATCCTGTCGTATTGTCGTGTCATCTGATTATAATGAGAGTGAGGGAATAAAGAGTTAATCTGTATTTGCGTCCTGCGCAGTTGGCTAATCTCTCTTTATTTATTTATAGCTTAAAGATTAGCCGTTGTGACCGAAATGGCTACGAACAGGTACATCAGATCCCGTGGTTGACGGTGCAGTATCGGTGTGACAAAAATAGTTTTTATTTATTTATTAAGGACCATCACCAGTCACTACAGTTACACATTTGATATTAAAAACATATTCAGACTTAACGCAAAATGTGACTCTTCAAGATGGCCACATGCATTTCAAGGTACAATCTTACTAAAAACAGATTATAACAGAGACAATAATTTTTATAATACTAAAAATTTCTAACTACATTCCTATGAATTTATATTTAATAAAATATTTATCTATACATATAATAAATCTGTAACTGGTCGATGTCTGTACATAGAAGATAAATGAGTAAAACTTTTATCGGGGGTCTTTATAAACACAATAGAACCCAAAACAATGATTAATAATTTTTTTGTCTGTTTGTCTGTTTGTCTGTTTGTCTGTTTGTCTGTTTGTCTGTTTGTCTGTTTGTCTGTTTGTCTGTTTGTCTGTTTGTCTGTTTGTCTGTTTGTCTGTTTGTCTGTTTGTCTGTTTGTCTGTTTGTCTGTTTGTCTGTTTGTCTGTTTGTCTGTTTGTCTGTTTGTCTGTGCGTTTGTGCACGCTAATCTTAAAAACGGCTTAACGGATTTGAGTGCGGTTTTCACTAATGTATTGTGGCTAACTTCACTTAACATTTAGTGTTTGTTTTATTTCAATCGGTTCATAAATAATAAAGTTATGTCAATTTAAAGATACACGTAGAACATTTATTAAAAAATGGTTATGGTCAAACTGAAAAGACATTAAATATTACATGTAATTTACACTTTTGCTTATGATTTATCCTATATTTTGTCCTATAATTTTTAATCTCTTTATTAATTTATTATAAGTTCAGTACTAAAAATCAATAAATTATTATCTGTAGGAAAAGTACGCGCACCTGTTAGTTGTCAAAATCAAAAAGTTTTGTTAACAATTTCGTGTTTTCAGTAGCTTCGTGTGTTGTTTTTGCATAAAAACTAATATTGCATATATATTGTGTGTATCTTTATGATCTCATCTTATATCTTTCATAACAGTACGCTTTAAGACTGCGTGTGAGCAAGTCAGTTAACTCAGTGACAATAATTAATACGTAATTAGTATATAGGTGTATAAACAAAGCCTAAAAAACAACTATAACAATAATACATGGTTTTAGAAGTGCTTGCTTTAAACATAAACGGTATATCACTTCTTAAAACTTTAAATAGGTAAAATTTTTTAGTAAATTCGTGTTTCTAAACAACGAAATAAATAAAAATTTAACGCGGAAAAAATGGCAACCATATTTTGAACTATATTTATTAGCCTCTGGATATATATAAGGAGTATTAGCCACTGGTTATGTATAAGAAGTGTAAATAGAGAAAAATAGCAATTTTGTTCAACATTAAAATAACAGAAATTACTTTAGAAGATCTCATTAATAAATGTTACAAGTATTTCGAACCGAGGAAAAATTTAACTATGGCCTGACATGTATTTTTTATGAGAAAACAAAGCAAACACGAAAATATAACCAACTTTATTACGAGTCTAGAAAATTACAGTTTAAAATGCGATTTCGTTGAATTAATAGTCATTGGTCAGTGATAAATTTACAGCGAATATGTGTTAGAGTAGCTCGCCAAACATCAAAGATTATTACAACGGTCTGATCTGTCACTAAAGAAAGCTATAGAGATAGCTAAAATAGTAGTGATCGAACAACAAAATACGGAGCACATAAATAAAAGCACTGAGACGTCGTCATCACCGTCATTATCTAATGAATATCAAGTGATGAAGGGGGAGTAAAAGGGTTAAACAACACACAGTACAGAATAGAGAAGATGTGCATATTCCTATGAAGTCAGACGGGCAACTAATTAAGAAGAGAACAAAATTGTGAAACGTGGTTATATTTGCCTCATCCCAATATAAACCGAATAAAAGTATTTTGTAATCTCTCAGCTTAATTCAATTGGTCTTTGGCTACATCAAGCTTGCGACAGCATAGTCATGAATAGGAAGAAGTAGATCTGTGCGAGCATATAATATATAATTAAGTGTACTCAGATATAGATATTATATATTTAAAAAAAAAAACACTGCAAAAATAACATAAATAAGTTAAAAATAATAATGTATTAATTTATATAAAATGAATGTACCAACCCATCTTAATATTCAATATTTAAGTTTGTTATAAATTTTGTACTGTAGTCATATTCTTGCTTGCCTTTTAATTGTATTTGGTTAAAAAATATATAAATAATATATATATCATTTATTTATTGCATTTTATTGGCCTTACTCAATGTAATAATGCTTAAGCTATGTGATTTCATTTATATTTTGTTTTTGTTAAATTTGTGTTTACATTAAGTAATTAAGTATATTTGATTATAAAAAAATATATATCTTACTACACCTTTACTGATTATGATGGTTTAGCTGTTTGATTTTATATATGTTTTGATTATTTTAATGATTGTGTAATTATTGTTGGTGGAAACTTAGCTAATGTATGTATATATTTATATATATATATGCTTTAAGTGTCATCTAATTTTTAACACTTAACCTACCAGAGCGGTCAAATAACTGCTTTTGAAACTTTAATTAAAATTGTTATATAGCTGCTTTTGTTTGTATATTATATATTTTTTCTACATAAAATGGCCGCTTAAGCAGCTTATTCAGATGTGTGTCAAGTTCAATGGAAAACATTTGTTTTAATTCCCTTTTTTTGTTTAATTAAATTAGTAGCCTTGGTTAAGTCTGATTTTATTTAGTCTCTGACAGAAGAAACTTTTCCTTTATACTTTATATTGTACACATAAAATAACATAAATCTATAACAAAAACGAATTAATTAATAAATTATCCATACATATAAATAAAATTGAAGTTTCTGTCTGTTATTTCAAAATAACTGCCTGTTTTAAAGGTTATATGGCTATTTACGATTTACCAAAACCAAAGCAATCATTTTTTTAATTTTTTTACTGTCTGCATGTCTGTATCTTTTAATCGTCTAAAAATTCAAAAAACCGAATTATTATAAGAACTATTTCAAGATTCCGTTTAGCCTTTATTTCATCAAAATTAGTTGTCTATCAAATGTTATAAAAATACGTATTTTTGTTGATATCTATTCACATAATATTATTACTCTTCCTAACTGATTCATTAACGCAGAGCCTAAACTGCGGGGGTTAGAAACTTGAAATTTTGGCAGTTGATACATTTTATAACACCCACTAAGATAGGATTTTTGGAAATTCTACCCCTAAAGAGTTGAACGATTGTTTAGAAACCAGTCATTTTTAAAGTTAGAAGCATGAAATTTAATGAACAAGCTTAAAAATAAATAAAAATGTATTTCAGCGTTTTTGAAAATCTAAATCTGAGAGGGTAAAAAAGGGGTTGAAAGTTTGTATGGGGATTCCTGCACTTTTGGTGTAAGAAGAATGATATTTAGTATTAAAGCTATGCATACGTATTTCGTCGTTTTTAGAAATTTTACTCCAAACGGGAGAAACGGGGTAAAAGCATTAGTATAGAAATTTAAAAAAATATAAATATACTATTTGAGTTTTTTGATTGAATTAATAAACATGAATTTCAAAGTTTTTAGAAACTTTTATTTTTGTTTGGAAGAGTTGGGTGCAAATAATGAAATTCAAAATACGCAATATCTTATATCAATATCTCTTAGGGAGAAATATACGAACTTCACTATGTTGGTGATGTTTGGATAAAAAAAACATATTCCATTATTGCCATATGTACCACTTAATTGGTATTCCCTAAGCTTATATTTTTGTAAAGTTTCATTAAAATCCATTCAGTAGTTTATGCGTGAAAGAGTAACAAACGTCCATACATCCATACAAACTTTCGAGTTTATTATATTAGTAGGAAGTAGGATTATTATATGCCCTGTACTGAACACACATACACTATACTGGATGGGCGAATAAATCGATTGGTAAATGTTTATATCTTATTGATTAAAAAATGATAAAATCCTTATTTTACCCGTACGAAGTCGGGACGGGCAGCTAATTACTCGCTTATAACGTATCTTTCTGTAGGTAAAAAAGGTTTTTAAAAACAGTACAGCAGTTTTTTAGTTTATTCGCTACAAACAAACATACAAAAAATCAATTTTTACTTATTTATAATATTAGTATAGATAAAGACCACGCGCGAGCGAAGCTGCGGGCAACAGCTAGTATGTAATATATTTCTTACAGAAGCATTGTTAATCCGCGAAGGAGGCAACTGACACATTTGCGAAGTTGCCTGCATAATATAAATTAATATATATATCTTGAAAATTTACTTCACTTAAAAGAATTATTTTATCTTTGGTCGCATAAAAAAGTCTTAAAATCTTCTAAGCTATTTCTGTTTTTACTTCTTTCAATGCGAATTAACAAGCCAATCCTCGGTAGCCAATGTTAAAACCGAACCAAAGTGAACTCGGCAAATACTTATAAACTTCGAAACTTGATTAAAGAAAACGCGAAGAGGAAATAGTAAACAAAATATCAACTAACTCGAAACTGGTATCAGAGATAGTCCGACTTGTAAGAAGAAAAGTTCTGTGTGTAAATAAATGTCGAGACGATTTAACTTGGAGTTGTTTGAGTTCGGATTTATTCGGACTTATAAAGTAATTTGCGGATCGTGGCGAAAGTATTAATACAATTTATTGACCAAAGAATGACATAATCGGTTGGACTTCTGCTGAAAATAGCAGCTTAATCCACGAACATACAGTTTAATGCTTCTGTAAATACAGTAACGGAAATTCAGTAGATAACGCTTTCAAGTCTAAACTATATTCTTATAGAGAACCAAAATTTTGAGATAGATTCATGCTTATTTATTTTAGATACGTATTATTGAATTGATTTGACCCAAGTTAAACATAATGGTTTACCTTGGGTCAAATCAATTCAATTAATTAAATAATTAATTCGGTAGTTGTTTAAAGTTACAGTTTCCAGTATAATTAAATAAAATAATTAACTCAAATATTAATGTTAATATTATGGTCATATTAGGTTTGGCATACTCTAAGCTAAGAGCACAAGCAGCTTACACTAATAATTGAAAGATAATTTAGGCTATTAGATATTCAACTTGAAATATTGCCCATCATTAAGTGTCTATTATAAATCATAAGAAGGCTCAAGGTCACTTTGAGAACAATGGAAGAGGTAGCATGGGCAGGCCCCGTATATGGGCCGACGTTCTTGTACGGGTCGCGGGATGCCGTTGACTACGGGTAGCGTCAGACCGGCCATCGTGGAAATCCTTAGGGGAGCCCTTTGTTCAACACTGGACGTCTTCCGGCTGATATTAATAAATCATAAATTAACGTTGGGTACGTAAAGCTAAATTAGTAATCGTGCTGTTTATCTCAGACCACAAATTTTAAAGACTAATCAAATGCATAAGAGACTGAAGTGCTCAAATGTGAGTTATCTTTCCTTCCTCACTATCATCATAAGATGGGAGACGATAGGAAACGAATCAACAGGGTTGTATGCTTACTCAAGCATGGTAGTGTATTACAGCCGACTATCTAATCCTACATTTCTGCTGAAAATTTCTCGTCAGAAATGCTCAATAACTTTTTATTGACGGTATTTAATTTCATTACCTACATACTATCTACATCCTTATAAAATATACACAATACGATTGAAGCTGCAATAAATTATAATCTTCATATGACAAACTCAAATACAACTTTCCAATATCCACTTAATGATATAATACTGAACTCAAGGTCTCCCTCCCCATTAATCTCGATGCAAGCATTAAGCCTAAAGATCCATTTAACTGTCATTTTGATGAAAGCGTTCACGAGATTGGTTGTGATCTTTTTGATGACGTCGTGAAAGAAAACTTTTTATTTCGTCCCATTATTTATAGACTAAGCTATAAATAATAAAACCTTTGATTATGTTTTGTATATATAGGAGTACATAAAAATGTTACTAAAATAGATTTAAATCAACTCGATCCGGTCATTACAAGTAATAAGAGTAAAGACAACCCCTGGGCCACCAATATCCTTGGTGGTAGGGCTTTGTGCAAGCCCGCCTGGATAGATACCACCCACTCAGATATTATTCCGCCAAACATTCATGCTGAGTATCTATCAGTTTGACGGGTAAGTGAGCCAGAGTAAGGAAAAGCACAAGGAACATAACATATTAGTTACTGTGCTAGTGACGCTTTACCAATATACGGAATGCTTTATATTACCTACGTCATCATTACATCGCCAACGTCTATGGGCGATGGAGACCACTTACCATAAGGCTCAATTGCCATTCCACTTCTGTTCCTAGTTGTTACTTAAATATATAAATGATACACAAACAAAATAAATACGAACAATGCAGTAAGTCGTATATAAAATATTATTCATTTATTTATTGAATAAGGCTAACCAACTAGCGTACATACACAAATACAATTAGCAAGATAACATTACATAGTTTCGTTTTTGTATATTACTCTAAATTAAAGGTATGCACAACATTGTTATAACAATAATATATTTTACTAACAATTTACTTTTTTTGTGTTTTAATATTAAAAGGTATTTACTACATACGCTCTGCTAAAATAATAATATTAGAAAAAATAAATAATATATTTATATAAATAAAAAATAAAATACTACATGACCTCTTTAAGATACTTTTTAAAATTGTACTTTTTATTAGAAAATATATCTATATATATCAGGAATTTTCCTAAAGATTTCATTATATTAAAGACAATATTTAATATCCTCTACATGTCCTGATAACTTTAATAATGTAGTCCATGTGTTTACTTGTGTCTTTACTGTATCATAATTCGATCAAAATGTTATCATGATATCGCCTTACGAAACAGATTAAGAATAATCTTTCCCCCGAGCTGTTCAAAATTCATAGATATTTTCTTATTATTTACAAACATACAATACAATATATCTTAAACATTCTATCCGAGTATTTGAACACTTTCACAGAGTAAAGAAAATAAACAACACTCTGAGACGTGTCACTTTAGAGTTGATTTATACGTCTCCTTGCTTCAACGACAACACGCTGGAAGAATACCGCATACCATACTAATAAAGTAAGCTTTAAATTCCCTCTTAGGTTTTATGAATATTATTTATAACAAGAATATTATACAGCTAGTCCTATACTTTGAAATCGAATACTAAAATAGATACTTAATTGTAACTAACTAATAATGCCTATTCTGATAATTAAATTGAAACAAAAACCTATTTTTACTTTCAAGCATTTGCAATTACATTGACTTCAGTTACACAAGTTCATATCGATTTGTAATTTTGTTCATAAATTTATTTACATTTAAAAAAATATAATAACCACCTACAGACATTGGCAGTGTAAGAAAATCATCATAAGCACTGTCAATGAGACATATTGGTAGTGCATAGAATAGTTGACACGCACAGGAACTGTTTTGTCTTTGGTGCATTTTGTTTACTAGACTTCCAAGCCGAAAAACAGCAACAAAAATTAATACCGGTATTCAAGCTTGCACGAAACCGAATCACCAAGTAAAACAACCCTATATTTCCATTTCATAAGTCGAAATTCGTTTCTGAAATCCGAAAGCATAGTAAAGAATTGCATTTATTCAGTGACAACATTCGCATAAAAAGGACGAATACGAAGAAATTTGTCGGATCAAAAAACTTCTGACTCTTTAGAGGATTTTCGGTAGATTATGTTGTAACGT
The DNA here is from genome assembly GCA_905220585.2 of Nymphalis polychloros. NCBI lineage: Eukaryota > Metazoa > Arthropoda > Insecta > Lepidoptera > Nymphalidae > Nymphalis > Nymphalis polychloros. Next base: position 8,444,683 of record HG992267.1, read on the forward strand.
TTTTATGGAATCCCGCGGGTTTATGACGGTATAAGCGATTCATTTAATATTACGTTACATTTTATCTTCATTCGTTTCTTTTGTTTTTCGTTTTCATTCGACGAGCACACAATGGTGAGATTCATTTTTCTTGTTCGATGGTAAAAGCTGCGTTCGTTTCAGCCCTTAATTTATTGACGTCTTCACTTTCACAATCTTTAAATACTTTTAATTTGCGGGTACTGGGTGCATTATTTGTAGTTTAACTTATCACTACCACTATGCTAATCTAATCAAATTTACTTTATTGATGTTTTAATTGAAGTTCTAGCAAATCTAGAATATTACACGTGTCAAATATTCAGCATATATTATTAATTTTGTATATATTTCATAGTTTAAATACAATATTTAAAATATATTGATGTCACAATTACCAAAAAAAACAGCATTAGCATTTCTTACCCTATTATTAAGTTTAAGCTGTTAAATAGATTTAAAAGCATTGCCTTTTATTCAGTAATGTCTGGAGAATATTTTATATAGCTAAAGGTTATACGATAAATCACTAAATCGTCATAATCAAAGTCCATACAAAAGAAGTCCCGAAATGTGCTCGGTACTGTTATAGGTATGTTATATTCAGCAACGGGAAGGGACAGAAGAAATGGCCTAACGTTTATTTCTTTTATTTCACGTTTCGAAACTTCCTTATCAGAGAAACACAATAAAGTGTCTTCCCCCACGTATCGGCCTTCAGATATTTTATGGCCAACCATTACTTAGACATGGTGACGATCTTTTTATCGCCCTTTCAGTACGTGACCCTCTCCATTTGTTTTTGTGCCTCCATAGTTCACGTTTGTTATGTAATTATATTAAAATTATATCTGGTGGTTTTCAAAGCAAAGCAACTCTTTAAGAACTCACTCGTGAAATGTAGAAAGCGGAATTACTTTGATACGCTATTTTGATGCTTATATCCTTGAAACGTTATAATTACTATGGTCAATATTGCATATCACTTTCTGAGATTTTACGATCGTAATTGGCGATGCTCTTCAAGGAAGATCTCGAAACACAAGTAGGCATATATCACGACAGCAGGCCTCCCGAATGTATCAAGGGACGCAAACCTGCAACCATTACCAATGACGTCAGTTTCAATAAGAAATAACTGTGCATTATTTAGCTTTACGAATGTATGTGATTCAACTATTGGCATTAATTTATTATAATATCAAGTTACTTTGTATCATTTCACAATGAATATAATTTTGTTTCTAAATATAAAACATAATATAAAATCAACTAAGGTCATTGGCCTTTTGTATATATTAGCACACAGAATTGAAAATTATGAATATATTACAAATATTTTTAATCTGTAGTTGGTGAGAACGTAATCATTGGTGTAGGTATCTCATAAAGTTCTTCATTGAGCTATAAGCCTTCCACCAATGTAATGTGTGTAACAGCTTGAAAATCCACTGCTGGACAAATATCTCTCTTGTTTATAGGGAGCTCACCGCGCTGCTGCAATGCAGGGTGGTGGATACACATGTGGCGGAATTTTAGTTAAATTTGACACATGCAGATCACCATGCCTCGTGATGTTTTCCTTCACCACATGCACATCATAAATTATTACAATAACAAATGAAGGACATGAAATCTCAGTGGTGCTTTCTCGGATTTGAACCTTGGCTCTCCTCTCTCAAATAAGGTATACAGTTTAACAAACATACCAACTATCATTAAAGTGATCATATTAAATCCAAATCTAAATTGGATTCAGGATAACAAGACTCGGGGCACATATATCCGGGGCATTAGTGGGACAATATCGTCCCCTGCTCACCCCAGTCCCCAATTCGACTCCCGGGTGAAGCAGACTGAGACAATTTGATTTGATCGGCTAACACGTAATCTTTAGGGGAGAGTTAGGGTGCGTTCACACTTACGTGTCAATTCGATTTGGATCTTTTTATGCTGAGTGATTCATATTGTGGTTTCATATTTTTGTATTTAAGTTCCGTATTAAAATTTATATTATTTTGATTGGCCACGTGGCTTGTTTTGATTGCATTGTTTTCGTCGTTTGCTGAAAAATGTTATCATACATTTTATGATAGACTAGCTGTGCCCCGAGGCTTCACACGCGTATAATTAATAAAAATATAATAAATAATTTTATTACTATAATAACACGCACGCACACACAAACAGACACACACACACATACACACACACACACACACATATGGCTACTGGTAAAAAAATACGTAATTAACTAATTGAAATTAATTTTCATAAGATACCGTAGGATTAACCGATCTTATATATGGCCATCACATGTTCGTTGTATGTACCAATTTTCATCAAGATTGGTCAAGCCGTTCTTCAGTTATAAGAAGACACACAGACAGACAGACAGACAAAAATGAAAAAAAATAGTATAATGTGAATCACTGCGTCTTAAAAAGATTATTTATCACAAAATTAAGTGAAAAAAAAATGTACAGACAGAACCACTAGATTTATATAGTAGTATAGATAAGATTTGATAAAAGCAAGGCTTACTTTTATTTATTAGACGTATATGGACCACCTGATGGTAAGTTGGTCACCACCAAACTTAGAAACTAAGCTATGTCCCTTGTGACTGTTATTACACTGGCTCTCCGGAACACAAAAACTAAATATCCCACGCATAGCGACATAATAAGAAACATTTGTTGGCATAATGAGCAAGTTAAACTAAATCTTATACTGAACGGCATGTTACATTTCTTGTGACGTCATATAACTCATTACATTCTAGAAGCTTCTAGAAATCCATCAATATGGAATATGTGAAGATTTTAAACTGTATACGGTGCTGTACTCTCGAGTAATTTAAAACATCGTAGCTCGGGATTCTACGGGTGTTCTTGATAAACTTGTTAGCTGTAATGTTCTAAAACAAAAAACAATATTTTGTCAGTTGAATTTTCTTAACGATGTATTTTTAATATTTTCTTTTTATTAAGACTTTTATTATATATATCAATAGCCCGTTTTACACGACTGCTCAAAATAACACTTGTGTTTTATGTATGTTTGTGAGTTTCTATAGTTCACCATAATTTGCCTGAACAGATTTAGATTCCTCGCATAGTCAAGAGTGAAATTGGTTATAAATTCATTTATTCATCTTGCTTGGAACTGGTTTAATAATACCCATAATAACCACCACAATAACAAGTAAAGTAAATAAAAAAAATAATGATAAGCGCATTACTCTCTTCCACAATTGGTGTTGGATAAAATGATACAATGTGCATAGACCTTTACACTCATACTTGAGTTGAGTGCGTTCTGTAAAAACTCAGAAACGGTTCAATTGTAGGGGATTCGAGAACACATTGTCTTTAATTGTAGCAGAATACATTTACGCAGCTTGAATGTGATTAAAACCTTCAATGGGAATAATTTTGATTATTCAAAATGAACACGTGTCTGCCTTATTGTATACTTGGGAAATTAAATGAATATATTAGCGTGAGGTTTTTATAAGTTAAGCAAAATAGTTACCGCGTAATATCATGTCATGACCCACTGCTGGGCAAAGGCGAGTCATATGAAGAAACATTGAGAAACGATATCTTTTTTGGCTACATGTTTTGGCATGATATAATTATTGTTTTATCAAGTAAGAATCATTATTAATAAAATAAAATAAATATAAATGGATATTAAGGCGTTTCAACTAAAAAATAACAGCAAGTAAATATCTTACAGCTGGGCGAAGTCGTGTCTTAGGATCTTATTCTTCTATCCTGCACCAGTATAGATAAAGTCAGAATTTTATCCCCACTCATGCATGTCTTCTAGCGATAACTTCCTCTTCCATCAAGCAAAGTGAATTATAAACAGAAACTAAGTACTTAAACAACATTTGCACGCGTGTTAAGCCACGGACAGAAACTAGAACAATGTAATTGAAAAAAAAACAAATGCTATATGTCTAGCATTTGTTTGTTTGTGTGTGTGTATACCAATAGGCCCCAAGATAGGATAGACAGAGCGTTACACCTGGTATTGATGTAACGTCTCTTGTGCCGTAATTACACTGTACTATGTAGCGTCTTAATTACAATTGTCTAACATCGCTCTAATTAGAATCATTTGAACGATTTCCGCAATCATTTAATATCATCTAAAATATATGAAGAACCATATTACTAGCGCATAATTCTTTTCTAAGAAAGAAGTAGAATAATATTCTTAATAAGAATTGTATTATCGGTATTTATTGTTGTTCTCTGGCAGGATATGTAATTTTTTTTTTATGTATATAATATCTGTACATTTTAACATACATTAATGTTAGAATGTGGCCGTAAACACGAACCACGAGAAGAATTTGAGGCTTAATCCGCCAAGCCACTGCAATGCGGGCTGACGAATATATGTGGCATAACATTAACTTTATTCAAGTGATATGTATACAATTTTGTTTCATAATTTACAAAGTTTAATTAAAGGTAAAGTTTCAGTATCGGAACATAGTTTTGATAACAGGAGAAGAAATTAATAGAGATTATTTTGTTCGAATTATTTATAAACTAAGAATATATATTGAAGTTGTAGCGACATCTATCTCGCCACATACGAAAACTAAAAACTGACGTACCCTACATCGCGATATTAAAGTTATCCGAGCGATTGAATATATATACAAGAACCCGACAACAACCGTCGGGCAGTAGCCTACCAGACAAACACCCGTCTGGTCGGAGGATCCTTCCCTTTCAATGATCAACACCAAAAAGTTATAACTTCTTATGGGAGGGTAAACCGCTTCGTAACGTAACGCGTTACGGCGCCACTATTACCGACGCGGACTGCTTTTCCTGAGAGTTACCAACCCAACGCCATCTAGCGTATACAGATAGTACTTATAATAATTTAGCAACTCTCAAGTACTAATTTAAATTATATTTAATAAATTATAATTAATAATAAATATTATCACTTCTATCGAGCGTCCCGCGAGGCACATGTTTTTTTTTTTAATAAAAATTTTTACCTTATAGTATAAGTTGATACCCAGTGCCACTCTGATTGATGTAAGCATTCTTACTACAGCTTAAAAGTTATGGTGAAATAAAAAGACTTACACATTATATGGAATCTGAAAACAACTCTTTTATTGGGCAGTTGTGTAAAAAACCAACTATTATTTATAATAATTAAAAAAAATATATAGCTGGTTGTTTAATATTTTTTATAACCATTATCTTAATTTTTGTAAGCAAATTATTTTATTACTTAAATATATATACATATAAATACTGGAACCTAGCTAGTTTACGTAACACACAAATCAGCGTCGATTCCCTTTCTTAAGCCTTTCACTTAAAACCTGTCAAATTTGAACATCCTCTAAGAGAATTCAAACTAATTCCACAGTGTAATTCTATAAAACGGCTTAAACGTTTCGCTAGTAGGCAACGAATATTTATTATCTGGCGGATTAGTTAAACCTTTTGGAACTTAGACAGGCGGAAAATTCGACGTCACGGCAGTTTTAGCGGCCTATTCATTTAGAGTCAGCCATTCGTAAAAGAGTTTTTAATGCTCATCCCGAAAATCTATTCGGGATATGGAAGTGAAGTCAAGTTGAACATGGCTCGGAGTGGGGGTGAGGATGCCTTCTTGTGGGTTACATTCGGTTGTAAGGGTTTTGATAATTTGACATTTCCCTTCTTTGTTAATCTTTTTATATTTGTTTGTTACACTTTCACGTCTTAACTACTCAACCGTGCATTACACGTCAGACTTACATTAAAAAAAAGACTAACTATTGAGCCGACATGGCCCAATGGTATGAACGCGTGAATCGTAACCGGTGATCGTGGGTTCAAAACCGGGCAAGCACCACTGAATTTTCATCTGCTTAATTTGCGTTTATAATTCTTCCCATGCTTGACGGTGAAGGAAAGCATCGTAGGAAACCTTCATGTGTCTAATTTCAATGAAATTCTGCGACATGTGTATTCCACCAACCCGCATTTTAGTAGCTTGGTGGAATAAGCTCCAAACCTTCTCCTCAAATAAGGAGAGGAGGTCTTAGTCCAGAAGTGGGACATTCACAGGTTGGGTCTGTACTGTGACTACAGAGTGACGTGCCGATTTTTCTTATTAGAATCTTAATTCACAATAACATAAGTGTTATATTAAACGACTTGATTATAAGTATATTTCGATTTTGCTTTAACTTTGTCTTCTTGTAGTTTATTGCAGAGGGTTATCAAGTCTTATAAACTGTCAAAAGTCTAAAAGGACTTTACCAGAAAGTAATTAAGATTCCTCTCGAATCTTTATTAGTATCGCTAAGATTCTCTCAGAAATTTTTATCAGAAATCGTATCTGAATATATATGTATATGTATATGATTGTTTATTTAACATAAATGTACTTACTATACTGTTAATAGAGTCGAGATATATGTGATTTTTTATTTAATGTTTATAATAGAGGCACAGTGGGTCAGCGGCTGTACAGCGGCCGGCGGTGTATACACCTGAATCTTAATCGAAGTTTGCGGGTTCAAACCCAGGCAAGCATCTTTGAATGTTCATATGCCACACGAAGACACAAATTAAATTGAAACTGTGATGAATTCCCGGATTTCAACTCGCAATCTTATCTAAAGATTTATAATTTGTATCGTATCACTGGTGATTATTTTACATAATACTATTTTAATTAATTTATTACAAAAAATCAAAAGAGCCGAGAGATTTTCATGTGCTTAATTTGGTTTTATAATTTATCTTGTGACCGGCGCTGAAGATAATCTTCGTGAGGAAAATCGGCCACACTATCCACCAGTTCGTATCGGAGCAGCGTGGTGGAATCGGCTCCTATTTTTTACCACAAATGGAATCCTGAGCCCAACACTGGCATTTACTTTACAAATAAATTCGACCATGTGAGTATACCTATTTCCTTTGTAACAGTTCTCGTGTAAATGACGAGGGCATTAAAGGTCACCCAGTACATGGTCTAATCTAAATCCTAAGTATTCTCTCCGAAGCCCGACCGAAGACTATTTTCTTATGATAATTTTATCAAACATACAAAGAAGCTTACTAAATTCAAGGCGAGTTTGTACGAATATTTATTTCAGATAAGACTAGCGTTTCTCTCTGGAAAATCCATTAAATATCATATATCTTTAATATATTTTATACAATCTGTTACATATAGTAACAGATTTCTTATTATGTATTCTTCAAATATTAATTTTCGTATGTATATAAAAGTTTTGTCAAATTAGACAGAGATGTGCCGGGAATCGATTCATCACCTAATAGTAAAATTATCGGTAACTTTTAACTTGAAAGGATAATATATATACAATATTGTATGTATGTATATAATATATAAACTATAAACTTTGTATATAACATTTTTGTGTCACCAGGATTAGTTACTATATAAAGGTAGTTGATATATCTGATGGAGATTAATAGACTTCGTCAATATTTGATCGATTACTTATGTTTTTTACATCTATTATTACCACTCTTTTGTAACTCTAGCCGCAAGATGACGCTGCAGCATAGCTTAAAAATTGTTCAAGCGATTGTTATGACTATTGAAATATATAAACACAAGCAAGGAAAGATCTATCAAGTTTCGCTAGTATTCAATAATTGTAATATTTAAATAAATAGCACTTTACAATCTCAAATATAAGAAAGTGCTAAGTTATGTGTGTGTGAATTTACACAAAAACAAACTGATATTCAGACAGACAAGTTGAAGTTCATATTGTCAACAGTGGGACAATAATGTCATTTTAATTTAAAAACAAACTCACTTCTTAGAAGCGTTCATTTGAAAAGAATCTTTAATATTTGTGTGACGTCACGGAAAGTAAGATGGCGAAGATGTGTCTAAAATAAATGTGTTAAATCCGTAATTCGTCCTCGCTTTCGCCATATTGTTGTTCACAGTTCAAAGTTAACGCCTTCAGGAATTGTTTACAATCGAAAATAAATCTTATTCAGTCGCTACAAGACAGATTATTAAACGTTCACTTTTATTTTACATAAACAATATAAAGCAATTTTGAGTTGACACTTTGTCATAACAATATTGCATAAAATTTAATACTTCAAAAGAAACAAGCTTTATTGCGCTTCATCATCATCATCATTCCTTTGTCGTCCACTGTTGAACCTTTCCAATGGCACGCCACTGAGCTCGATCTGCTCTCAATTTCCATCCGCTGCCAGCCATTTTGCTTATATCGTCACTCCACCTAGCCGGAGTATCTTACGTTACGCTTGCCAAGACGTGGTCTCCACTCCAAAAAACATCTACTCCAATTATACTATTTTTTTTTTGTAATCGCCTTCCATATCAATTTGGACATTACATTAAAGCATCATTGCACACAAGTATAAATATAAATAATAGTAATAATGGTCCTCCAGACCGATTTCGGTCACGGCGGCCAATCTCAAGAGAGATTAGCCAACTGCGCAGGAAATATTATAGTGCACAAGTGTGTGCGCAAACACAGGTGCACTCTCTATTCCCTAACTCTTATAACCCGATGGGACGGCAATCGGACACGACCGGAAAGATTTCAGTCGCAGGACCAACGGCTTAACGTCCTTTCCGAGGCACGGGAGTGTACACACTTCCAACTTCCAGACTTCGGGCTGCTACTGAGAATTTTCGACAGAAAATCTCAATAACATTTTATTGGCCCGAACTGTGATTAGAACCCAGGACCACCGTGTCCGCGGCCGTACATGTAACCACTGGATCAACGAGGCAGTCACACAAGTATAAATATATAAGGTAGATGAACACAACGGCTCATATTGAAATATATTAACTTTTTCTACCGCCTAATAAAAAATATTTTTTGATGTTTTGAATATTTCAATATTGATATAATTATGTTTTATCAGAGCGTGTCGGCTTTATATATTTTCGTAATATACATCATTCAAACAACATTATTTACGGAAAATTATATAGCTATTTTTAGTTTTTATTTGTATATATTTAACTTAATGTAAATATAAAAAAATAATATTGCAAAGTTTTAAATTTCCATCGTAAAATGTACGATATATAGGTATATAAGGTATGTAAGGACGTATGTACATGGGGAATTCGTTGCAGAAGCAACGGGTGTACAATAAATTTTACAACTATCCTTTGGGAGGCTTTTTTCCTTATAACAAAGGTAATATTATCTCCATACCATAAAATTCATACAGTAGCTTATAGATCATAAAAGAGCAACACAGACAAATATATTTTTTTAATTATATATTTATATCAGACATGTTATGGTAAATAGGCACATCCATACATAAACACTGGCACTATAGGAAGTACAAACCACTACCCTCCCCTCCGGCTGTAATCCCCTCTGGTAGAGTTTCATGAATCACCTTATGATCAGGTAGTAATATAGTCTAATACCTGGTTTGATTTTGATACAAGGCAGTAGTGTACGTTCATTACTATTTTTAGAGTGGACGTTTATTCTTTTGAAACGTTTATACAGGGTTATTTGTAAAGTACCAGCGACCTCGCAGGACTAGGTAGCTAACACTATAAGCAACAACTTTTGTTCTACGACTTTTGATTATTTGTTAGATTTTATTTTCATACGAAAATAAGTATATAAATCTACTCGCATCGCAAAGATTAAGTGCGCGCGAGCGTCGCGTCGTCCTTTCGTTTATGAAAGAAACATAGACATTCAAATGTTTCGACAGTACAACAAAAACTTATAATAATTAAAATCATTTTTTTTTTTTTCATGTATTGAGTTATGTCCGAACTCGTAGAACAAAAGTTGTTTCTTATAGTGTTAGCTATCTGGTCCTGTGAGGTTGCCGGTACTTTACAAATAACGGTGTATATATGTCACATTTGATTGAAAGTTTTCTGATGTAAATAAATTTTGGTTCCATCGTGATTACTGAATAATAGTTTTTCATTGATTACAAAATAAATATTCGTCGTTGAGTTGTTTCTTCAAATAAATGCTTTCAAGTAAGTCAGTCAGTTTTCAATATTTCATCAATATAAAAAAAATCTAATAAAACAAATCTCATCTATGTTATATTATGAATATTAATGTAAGATATTTAAAATAACAAGATTAGAAATACAATAATTGCTCTACGTAAAACTGTACACGAGAGGAATTAATCACAAAATAAAACATCTCATTTAAAGTCGACACACGGACAGACAGTGAATACGAGATGAATAAGAAGTAATCGCTTCATATGAACTTAAACGCCTACATTATATCCCAGGGTAATATACGACGTATTATGTTTACAGCATAACAAAATTGTAGATTAAAAGGAGTCATCTTACATCGGGGCGTAACGACTTCATTTGTTTTCATAGAGATACATTAATGTTAATAAAATCTAAATTAAAAATAGCTACAAATCATGATCACGTGGAATGGTGGCATGAATTTATCTATGTTATATTATATATTTCAATCAGTAATATGTTTTAGACTTTCATTTCTAAATCGTTATCTCTTTTGTCCTGTATATTATTTTATACTTACTTATTGTTTTAATTGTCATCGAAATTCAAAATACGCTGTAATCTGAATCGCATCTATCACTCTTCGTCTAGTAATTGATAATGGCAGCAGAAAAAGCAATAATCTTCTATTACAATTCATCTATTAAATCGTGATTATGTCAAAAATTGCGACGCAAGTAAAATATACCCCTCGGTTACTACGCCGAAGGTGTTTTCCAATTGAAAATTCTCAGTAAGGGAAGCGACGAATTTTTGAACGTCATGCACTTACTGTGTAAAGCACCCGTGGCGCCATCTATATTAGTAACAGCTTCTAAACGTCCAACTGCAAAACTCTCTTAGTTTCTTGAGAAGGTTTTGAGCGAATTCCACCGCAGTGTTTCAATGAGGGATGGCTCAAACACATGAGGCAGGTTTGCATCAAGCCATACATGTTCCCTCACGATGTTTTCTTCAGCAATGAACAAGAAGAATTATAGTTTTAAGTGGCTTTTTTAATCATTGAGGTTTAAGCGGCTTTTATAATAATTATTTATTGAGCCCAAAAAAATAACTACAATTCTAAGGCAAAGCTGCGATAAAAAACTAGTATTTAAATGAAGTTGGCTTAAATATGAACCTCTTTAGTGTAACACAAAGTAAATTACAATAAATAACTCGAAGGCAATACCGCACGGTGTTACGTAACACCCTTTCAAACCGAGGCCGTCTCCAAGCGGTATTATCGTCTACGAAACGCAGTAATTTCATGACACCCCGTTACTTTAGTCACCAAAAACCTCCTACAGTTCGACGCGAATGTTCCATTCGACATACATTACCGCATCAACGTCAACCCGTAACGATTATCTCGATTTCGTTCATCCTAAATCAGTAATGTATATGTTACAAGGGATTAATTCAATTTGTTTGTAATATTGTCGAATAAATTGGTTAACGGATCCCATTGTCGTGATAAATGTTTTTTTTTCGCAAATGTTTCAGGTTTATTTCCTCCAGAAAGGGTTAGAATAATGGGATGTTATGTTGAGCTGATAAATGGGTCTGGCGTGGTTTATTACAATTATCCTCGTATTTGTAATCGAGATCTATTGGAATTGGGATGTAAAAAAATGAAACTATTCTGGATAAACATATCAAAAGAAGAAAGACAACTAAATATACATGTATACTTAGTTGTCTTTCTTCTACTTGGTGGTAGAACTGTTCGTCTGGGTAGGTACCACCCACTCATCAGATATTCTACCGCAAAACAGCAGTACTTTTTATTGTTGTTTTCCGGTTTGAAGGGTGAGTGAGCCAGTGTAATTGCAGGCACAAGGGACATAACATCTTAGTTCCCAAGGTTGGTGGCGCATTGGCAATGTAAGTGATGGTTAACATTTCTTACAATGCCATTGTCTATGGACGTTGGTGACCACTTACCATCAGGTGGCCCATATGCTCGTCCGCCAACCTATACAATAAAAAAACAGTCATCTTTAATTTAAAAAATTATCGTAGAAACAACAATTACGATATTATTTTTGTATTATATCAACAAGATATACCTTTTGTGGAAAAGAAACATTTGTCTTTTCATCTCTTGAAAATCTTAGATTTTTTTCTTAAACAATCATGATGTTCGTTTCGTTGGAGTATATTTTACATTAATTTCATTTATGTCACTTGTGATGCCCTTTTTTCTCAAGAAGCAACAAAATATAAAATTACTAGTGACTATACGATTCATTATTTAACTCTAATCTTGTAAACGTTTTATTGACTGTAGGCTCGTGTCATCTATTTACCTTATCATGGCTTGAACTATAGAATAATTAGTCATTTTATTTATAATTGTAAAATTAAATAAAAATCTTTAAAAAATTGCGTCATTTTAATGTAGACGTTAAGTCAAACATTTAATTTACGTTTATTTTAATATATTTAATATATTATTACTTTGTCGTAGAATTAGCGATAATGTATCGATAAGATAAGTTTAACATCGCAGTTAAACGTTTACTATATATTCGCCATCCCTTAACGGAACAGTAAGGAATTAATATTATGTTTTCGATCTGTTTTCAGGAAAAATAATTAGAGTGAGCTGTATTATTGTTTTCAGAATCAACGTGACTCATACCAGGTTTTTGTATTTAATGAATCGTTATTGTACAACAGTAAGCGATCGTTTTTGAGTTACCAATAATGAATAGTATTTTTTTTTTGTTACCTAGGTAGGCGGACGAGCATATGGGCCACCTGATGGTAAGCGGTCACTGGCGACCACAGACATTGAAGAAATGTTAACCATCGCTTATATCGCCAGTGTGCCACCAACCAGTTGGGAACTAAGATGCTAAGTCCCTTGTGCCTGTAATGACACTGGCTCACTCACCCTTCAAACCGGAATACATCAATACAAAGTACTGCTGTTTTGCGGTAGAATAAAGGTATTACTCTACGTCATATACATGTGATCTGTCGATACTTATTATATGTCGATACTATTTAAGGCGTACTGCCAGACCTTCTACTCATGCAGTCTTTGGACATCCTATACTCAAAAATCGCTCAACGCTCTTCGCGTTCAATATAATAATGGGCTTAGGGTACTGTTGGGTCTGCCTCGATTCTGTAGTGCCTCAGAAATATTTGCACAAGCACGTACAGATGATTTCTATGCTATCATGAGGAAAAGATCTGCTTCTTTGATACGTAGAATCAGAGACAGTCCCAATACTATCCTAATTATTAGTGCAAATGATGTAAATGGTTATATGATGAGGCGGATGATCCAGAAGTCTTTGTAATACTCTGGTTTATGTGCCTCATACATGATCAATTGTATTTGGTCTCTTGACTTGAATTTGTATTATTGGTTTTTATTCTTATATGTTTTATTTATTATGTGGTTGTGATTCTTATTTTAGTACTGATTATTAATGTATATTATGTAATATTGGTAATGTGTGATTTGAATGTATTGAATGGGCCTTGATGCCTGAAGAATAAAGATATCATTATTATTATATTATTATTAAAGTTTTTAATGGGGACGCTTTATATTACGCCTCGTAAACTTTTCCAATGCTAAGCAAAACTTAAATTAATTATTTCTTGTTAAAGTAAGCAGATTTTAATGGATTGATCAATTTGATCTTAACCCAGGATTTTACAGTGAACAATAACATCGTGGGAAAATTCGGCCATACCAAATCGAAGTCTAGCTGCGTAGTATATTCGAAATTATTGCACGAAGTACATTACATGAACCTTCAAAACTTTTCATTACCAGAGTAGCAGCAAACCAGCAGTGGGATATTAACGACCTGTTTCCTTTTAACGGTTATTGCTATATCTGAATAGGAAAATTGTCCATTCTTTATTTTAAGCAATAGTTCGAGTTCTAAAGAAATATTTATACGTATGTAGTCACATTTTCATGCCAAGTTTTACTGGATTCGATCCAGGCAGGTGATTGAGGAGGAAACCAACTTTTTCATCTATTACAGTAAGACTGATACGATGAATATATTTTCCATAATTCTGACTAACAAGTGATCTCTACGAGTTTCAAAATGATGAAACAGTTTTGTAATCATCAGTATATATTTTATCTAAAACTTAATTATTTTAACCTGTCGATTTAAACTGATTAATTTTAAGTAAACTTTATATAATATTTATTTTCTAATGCTTGTATTGTATTTGAAAAGAATTAACGTGTGTTTTTTTTTGTTCTTTCAATGTATTGTTTATTATTGGGAAGTTTATTGATTTATGTATTTGTTGTATTCGTTTCAATTATATTGATATTCTACTGTTTACGGTAATATAAATAAATAAAAATCATTCTAATATCATAACTAAATTGATTGAAAAAGTATTTGTAAAAAATTAGTTGGAGACAATGTAGATATTCTTTATGCTTGTCAGTCTAATAAAAATGGGAAGATACGTATTGCAAAGGGAAAATAATAGTAAGCACAATAATACTGAGTACTACTTCGCAATTACCGATCAACTAACTGTTCCATCTACTAGGCCGTTTCACCTAGTTATAACATAACTGGTTGATGGACTCGCATAAGTTTCCTCGTGTTACGTTTCTTCACTGATACACGAGATTTTCTGTAAACACGAATTAAGTATATGAAGACTTATTGGACTTATCGGAATTTACGGAGCTCATTTTGGCTTTTTAAGAAAATAAATTGTAATTTCTTGTATTGTATTTCTTGTCTAATATGCTTAATGTAGTGTAATAGAATATTAATTAGAGGCCATGTTCAAACTATTCTTCCATCAATGTATGTATCTTGAAGACACCTTCTCATAGACTTATATTCTTTAAAATTCCTTAATACATTGAGCTTTTAATACACCCTCAAAATAATAACAAATTCCTTCACTCCACACGTTTTTCATCGCTCTTATCGCTATACACATAAAGACGTTAATCCAAAAACAATTTCAGCACCGAGTTTGAATGCCCCATTGTCCTAGTACTTTGAAAGTATTTATTGGGGAACTGTAATCCGTATCTCAAGATTGATGGTGTCATTGAGAAGGGATAGATTGGAAGTGTCCTTTAGAATTAAGTGTTCCCGCAAAGTATCGCTGGATCTACACGGTGCCATGTAATGTGAGTGGACTCAACATCTATGCAATATTGATGAAGAGAAAATCGAATAGCTTTTGTAACTAGAAAATTAGGTAGCGCTTTATGCTTAGAAAGTACCGTACAACCGCTGTTTCACTTGTTTATTAAAATAATTATAAGTTTTTGAGTTAATATGGTTTCTCGCAAGTTCTTCTCGATGGAATCTATACTCTGAACGTGTAGTAGTTCTACGTCTAATTAATATTTGAAAAGTTCACGTGATAAATGAAATTTTAGTTTTTATTTATTTTGATCGTATATAGTCTCACAATTAATAAGTCATGTGTGTATAGGAACTACCAAAACAAAAAATGTGCCTTATTTTAGAAAACGAACTTCATACCTATAACTAATGTTCGCCCTCAGCTTCGCCTATGTGTGAAGAGGGGGGGAGTGGCTAGATAGACCTTTAATGCACTTCCGATAACGTGTACGCAAAAATTCGGTTGAGTAGTTGAGAAGTTAAGACGTAACAAATAAACAAACTCACTTAGTAAGGTAAATCATGACGATAAAATTTTAAAAGATTTGTATAAAAAATAGATGTATCTACTTCTATATCTGTAATAATTAAAGTAACCTTATTATTATTTATATTGAAATCCACAACATCAATAATTCAAATTGCCAGCGTAATTGTCAACGAACGCGTTTATCACGAAGTCAATCATGCGACGACAATTCTAAATTCAATGTAATGTTTAAAATGAATAGCAACATAGTACTTGATTATAAAGTTAAATCATACATTTCAAACCTGTAGCTAGAACTGATAAAATTAAATGCTATTTCCAATAGTTGATTCTGAATATGATTAAATATTGCAGTCATTTGGTGATTTTTATATGTAAATCTATACTACTATATAAATCTATTGGTTCTGTCTGTACATTTTATTTTTTCACCTAATTTTGTGATATATAATCGTTTTATGATGCAGTGATTCACATTATACTATTTTTTTCATTTTTGTCTGTCTGTATGTCTTCTTATAACTCAAGAACGGCTTGACCAATCTTGATGAAAATTGGTACACACAAAGAACATGTGATGGCGCAAATGATAGACTATATATAAGATCGGTAAACCCTACGGTATCTTATGAAAATTAATTTCATAAGATACCGTAGTACAGTAGCCATATGTGCGTGTGTGTATAATTTATTATATTTTTATTAATTATACGCGGGTAAAGCCGCGGGGCACAGTTAGTATAAAATAGAATTTGATTTTGAAAAAACTGAGAACGTTGTATTCATTACAATTAAGGATAAAATTATATATGATAAAATAATTACGACGGTGTTCGACTGGTTGATGTTAGTCTCAGAATACCTATTGTATCTTCACCCAAAATCTGATAGGACGATAAACTGAAAGCAATCCGAGACGAGCGGAGAAAATTACTACTACGTGCTTTATGAGGCACAGTTACCTCCCAATTTGTAACTGGTTCTAAAAAATTTTTGGCGCAAAAAGCCAATAAATTTGTATAGATTTGAATCCAGACCCACGAGATTAGACCATATTAATTATATACTTTGCTTTTGACAACAGTGAGTACACATTGACAATATAACTAAACAAATAAATACCTGCGATTCAACAATCCTCTACTAGAACCCTGTATCAGGGGTTGGGTAACACAAACACCAATACGGTATGTACAAATATTTGTCACTACCGATAATAAAACTCGACACCGGGAGTCGCTTCGACCGCTTACAATGGACACTAAAATCAATCGCCAAACTTTACTATGAACAAACATTGTTTTAGTTTCGAATATAATATATTTTTATACTTTATTTCACAACATCTGAACTCTAACTGTATAATAGAAAAAAAAGGTCCGCAAAGTCGTTCTTATCTCTTCTTATGATGTTTCACAGACCTTTGATTAAAGGAATTATGTAAGAATCATGTGATGTGTAAAATCTAAATTTATGATTATTGAAAGAATACATATATATTGTGAATGCGAAAGTAACTATATGTATCTGATACCCTTTCACGTCTAAACCACTCGTTTTTGATCAAACTTGTTATGAAGCAAGCGTGTACCCCAAGGAAGGACATCTATTTTTAATCTTATACCAGAATTCCTGTCGTCCAGAATCGTGCGACCGAAAATTAGTTAATAATATAATAACACGAATAAATAAATAATAAACCGAGTTACCGTTGGTAATATAAATATATTTTCTTTTTAGTGTAATAATATAAATGACAACGAAGTATAATTATAATATGCCACACTATACACATAACATGCCAAGTCATGTAGGCATGACTATGGAGGACAGAGTGGCGTTACAGTGTGGCCACGACGACATCACGAGAACGTCATGCCGTTTGCAGTCACACATACAAATCGATCATATACTTACGCCTAAGGCATTATAGATGTTTCACATCAACAACAATCTATTGTAAAACTATTTTATGTTATTCGTGCTACTTCGTTTAAAGTGCGTGATCTCGCCCGTGTAGTCTTCCCATTAATAGTGGACGTAGACTAATTTTTTACTAAGACGACGGTGATTCGTCCGAATCGTCTAAATAAATGGAGCAGTTGACACGTTTTCTCACTCACTTTAATTTCCTTGTTTCTAATTTAAAAAAAATCTGCTCGTAATTGTTTTTGTTAATGTATGTAACTTTTAATAGAAAACGAAAATGTAATTTTGTAATTGTTATGTAATTTTTAATAGAAAACACTATGAGATATATTATATATTTGATTAAACATATCACTTTTGTTTATGTTTCTACTTTCGCAATTATAATATAATAATGCGAAAAGCCATACTAATAGTTATTATATTCTGAAAGATAATAAGAGGATAATCAGATTGGTGAATTAATTAAAAGTATAAAATGTATGCTTAAATTAATGTAATAATACACTTATTTAAATTAATAAAAAACAACGGGTTGCGCTCCGGGAGTGCCGACAGAAGTGAAAACTTGAATATTAACAATGTGCATTTTTGATATTTTGGAATGATTAGGGAAAAATTTTGCTCGAATTGCTTTAAGTATCAGTATAAAAGTACTATCATTTATGTGATAAAATACAATATTAATTTATTGTGCTATCGTACACAAACATGGCAATTTATATTACATTAAAAATTTAACACTTCAAAATCAGTCTTACGAATTTCAATCAGGGTCACGTGACCTGAAGCGAGTTTAACATTTTTTATCCCTCATTAAATAGTGCACAACGCCGCTAAAGAAGTTTTCGCCCCAAAAATTATATATTTTTTTTGCTTGCACAGCTCCCAAAAATGTGTAATGTATATTTCGTGTTATCATTTTTGTATGTTATCTATGGTTCTTAAAATAAAAAAAAATAAAAGTCGCTCGGTAAACAAACTGATTATTCATTAAAAACGAAATGAAAATGGAACATAATGGAAGTGTTAATAAATTGTATTTTCGGATCCAGAATTTAGATTAATCGAATCGCTATATACGGTTTTGGTTGTAACAATGTGTGAAAAATTTCAGTCGTGAGCTCTCACACTATAAGAACGAAATGCGACAAACGTGGCTGTATAAATTAGCAAGTTAATTACGAAGGAACTAAAGATATATTGATACAACTTTAATCATAAATTAGCAATCATGTTTGCTAGTGGTTAAGACATGTTTTGGGAATATAATGATTCGTTCGATCAACTATCTGTACGCCCCTAGATATGAAATGCGCTAACATCTTATGCAATTTTAAGAAATAAAATTTCTTCGGGCAAGTAACATTTCAAGATCAACTTTTTAGGCAAACATTGCGTATGCTAGTATTTAACGCTAGGATAATATGTATCCAAACGCTGTACGTACACACGTCAGCAACGAAGTTCTGTGCGATATTTTTTAATTGATTATATCGTTTTTTAATCGATTATATTACTGTATTTTCGTCACACCAAAAAGCACCTCAACCTTCTTTATATCGACCTCCTAAATTCGAACGCCCAACGCAACGCATTTTGTATTCGTATGCACTGTATGAACGCTATCTCGTTATATGACGTGACCTTGGGCCACTGCCATTTCACTCTACTGTAAGACGAGTAAAAGAACTTCATTCCAAAAAAATGCTTAATCCAATGTGATTAATAATAATAATAATAATATATTTATTTATTTTCTTCACAAAAAGTTTACAAAGTAAAAGTAAAATGTAACATTTACATAACAGCTAATTAATGTGAAGACTGGTACTTGCAATAGATAAACTGTTCTACAAGACACCAGGCCTCCACTCCCGTTTATATGAACAAAAAATAAAAATAAATGTATAAGGTGGGATGTAAGAAATAATACAAAATATAAAATAAAGTAAATAAGACGTCCATGCTTATGTTAGCGTTGGTACGTGTGTGTGCACGTGTGTGTGTGTGTATGTGTGTGTGTGTATGTGTGTGTGTGTGTGTGTGTGTTTGCGTGTGTGTATGTGTGTTGCATTTAATTCAATTTTAAAGGTGTAAATAAACTGTTTACATTTGTGTAATTTAAATCCAAAAGGTACTTAAAGATGAATTGCTTTAATTGTCTGTTTGTGTATTTCCTAATGTTAAGCTTGGCATGCAATATGTTATATATTCTAGGAGCTAGGTAATTATAGGATCTTTGGGCAAATCTTGTCCTAAAAAATGGAACAGGACATTTATTTAGTCTTTTATCATTAATCTGTGTTATAAAACCTTCACTGCTATGGAATCTGCGCGTTATTTGGTATATCAATAGCTTACGGACATTCAATACTTGAGTTGTATCATACAATAATGTGGTTGGGTGGCGAATTGGAAGTGCCAAAAGTACCTTTAATACTGCTCTCTAAGCTCTTTCTAGTCTGGTTAAATGCACTTGTGCAACACCTCCCCAAGCACATATGCAATAACTTAATAGTGATTCTCCCAGTGCTTTGTATGTTCTAATAAGTAAGGTAAAATTAGCTACTGTGCGTAGGTTTCTAAAGACAAAAATTAGTTTTCTTATACGACTACAGATAAGAGATATATGAGAATCCCATTTTAAATGTTCATCAATCATGATACCAAGATATTTGATGGTTTTAACGCGGCTTAAAGAGGGGCAGTTGCAATTAGGTGGAGTGTCAGGGTGAAGATTACAAGGAAATGTGTGTGTATTCAATGTGAATGAAGTGTTTGGGCTACCAAGTTCGTTTATAGAAAAACATATATATTTCGTTTTATTTATATTAAGGGATAATAATGAATTTTCTAGCCATGCAGTAACCTTGGATAAACCTTTTTCAGCAGTTCTTTTGACATCTTCCCAAGTTGATCCATGAAAGATTAGGACGGTGTCGTCAGCAAACATTATTAATTCGCCATTATTTAAGTTGATTTTACAAAGTTCATTAATATACGTTAGAAATAGCGTTGGGCCCAAGGTACTGCCCTGAGGAATACCGTAATTACAGGACATAGAATCACTCGTTATTCCATTCACCCTAACAATCTGACTACGATTATTTAGATAATCTTTGAACCAATTTAGTGCCACTCCACGAATACCTAGCTTTTCAAAAAAATACTACGACTCAATAAAATAGGCACTGAAACTGTGTCGAATGCTTTCTGTAGGTCTAAGAATACCCCAATACACCTCTTTCTCATATCAAGATGGTTAATTATTTTTGAAGTTAATTCCATCATGAAGATGCAGTCTTCAGTAGAAGTTTGAGGCCTAAATCCATATTGATTGCTTGCCAGCAGATAGGCTCAGTAAGTATATCTTTTATTTTTTTTAAATAATCATTAGTTGTATTGTCCCAGCCAGTTGCACATCTAGACTTTTGGTTCGAAATTACTGAACTAACTTCATATACATCCGTCAAGAAAAGTGACATTGATTGCGATATATTGTCACTGTTAGTTTGAACATTAGTTGCTAATTCAGTCTCAGTTTTATTTAGCTTATTAAGTGTATTGTTTGCCAAGTTATATCCTATAGAAGTAAAATAGTTATTTACTTCATTAAGCGAGCCTGTATAGTTGTCCTTAATTTTAAGCAGATCAGATGATGTTTTTGTTTGATTATTTAAATTACCAATTTCTTTGATGATTCGCCAAGTTTCTTTTTTATTTTTAGTATTTTTTGCAACTGTAATTGATAGTATTCTTGTTTAAGTGATTTAACGATTTTAGTGCACCAGTTTCGATAAGTTATGTATAGTGTTTTGAAATGATCACTATTGTGTTTTTTAAACTGCTTATGTATTCTGTCTCTTTTACGCAATGACCTAATTACTCCCAGGGTAATCCAGGGCTTGAGGGGTTTTTTCCGTTTAGCAACTTTTTTATAAACCGTATATGTTTTTAACGTGTATTGTATTCGATTTATTAGAAAGTTAGCACACCAGTTTACATCAAGACTTTGGTAATAATCATCCCATGAACAATCTTTTAGATAGGATCGTATAGATATATAATCAACATTGACCTTAATCTGAGGTTTATTATCTAACTCTCTGTAGTCTACCATGCTTGAATAAAATAAAATGGGCGAATGATCTGTTAAATTTGTTTCTTTAAAAACGATAGTTTGCCATGAGAAGTGGCATTTTGCCATGAAATGATCGAGACAAGTATTAGATGATGTACGTGTAGCCACATTAATGCCCTGTATAAGGCCATGTGAAGCTAATAATTCCAAATAATCGTTAGTATCATTAGAATTAAGATTAAGGGTATCAATGTTAACATCTCCTGTAATTATAATGTTTACAGTATTAATTGACTGTAAGAGCCTATCCATGGAGTCTAGAAAATTTGTTAGGTTTTGAAAACTTGGTGATCTATACAAACAAATGATTGATATTTTATCTTCCATATTAACTACAAGGCAGTTACAGTCAATTAAAGTTTCCGGTTCATAAACACTACATTTGATTGATTCCCTAACATATACTACCACTCCATCGTTTTTATTATAGCTTTTTTTTGTGTAGAACATAGTATAGCTGTCAATTGTTGGTGGCATGTAATTGATGTTTGTCCAACGTTCACTTAAAACAAACACATCGACCTGTATATCAAGATACGATGAGAATACTAAGAAACGGTCTAGATTTTTATTTATACTACGGATATTCTGACTCAGTACGCATAGTGTTTTAGTGTTAAATCTAGAATACCTACCTAATACCTGCGAGCATTTGCTAGGGTCCAGTAATTGATCACATTTTATAATATCAGTATCATCTATAACTTCTGTAAATATTTTATTTGTAGTAGCCATAAGTAAGTTTTAATGTTATAGAATATTTTAGGTGAGCTAATCAGTCTTAAATTAGTGAAACGTGCAGTGTTTACTAGAAGTATAGTATTTTTAATGCCATTTTTTAATTTGCTATAAATAATTATTGACTGAGACCAAGTGTAGTATACTGTGTAGTCCATTAATAAATTAAAACATAAACAGTGTAATTATTGGTTATGCAATTAATTATGTAACCGATATTATCATTTATTTTGCCAAAAACACACAGATAGCCATTACAAACACAGTAATACAATTCTGTAAGAAGGTGAGTTTCGAGTCTTTACATAAAAGCTAGCAGCTGTAGGTAGCTCTACAGTATATAAGCCATTTAAAAACTTTAAATTAAGTTTAACAATATTAGACTCATTTAAACAACTACATGTTACAAGTAAATATTATAAAATCTCTTACACGCATTTCATCAGCTAAGATAAAAGCGAATTTTCCACGTCTTAATACAAGGTCAAAATGTAATCATTCATCAGCCATAATGGATTAGCTTCATTACATCTTAAGAGATCATTCCGTATTATTTGATCTCTTAAAAAAATAAGTATCATTTCAACATTCATTTAGAGTAAGAATAATTTCTCGCATTAATTTACCTTTCTTGCTCAGCTTAAGGTTAAGAGGTGACTCAAGGGATTTCAGCAACTGGAAGGGAAGATAACGTTACTCGTCCCTATTTCTGTATGAAATATGCTGACCTACAATTATGTTAAGAAAAAGGTATGAAGTTTTGAAAGCTTAATTTTTGATAAATTTGTCTATATTTTGTTTAAATTTAACAACGATTATACATTTTCTGTTGCTTCGATCGACCAAACAACATACTCGAGATAGGACTGTAGACCGTAACAGTGGGTATATTTACGGAGTAAATTTTTTCTCTTTTGACAGTGTTATCTGAAATACATAATACGTGTACTGAATTTTTAAGGAAAATTTCAAAGTCAAATGAAATGTAAAATAAAATTGAATTGAATAAGTTTCTTGAACTCTCAAACATTTAAGACGGTTGAATTAAGTAAAGCGTCTAAGTTATCTCCAGAAAGGTAATTGTAAGTTCACTGTTTATTATTATATAAAGAGTTCAAGGACCGATGATTGTACCGTACACCATAGTTAGCTTAATTATCAAAGTATTATAGCAGTGTAAGAAAAACAATTATGTATTATTTTATATTTTAGGGTGGGACTACCATAGGGTATAACATTAGGACCCCGTTTATTAATTTTCCATAAAATTGTCATTCATCAATTTCACATGTCATTTGTTATTACAAAAGTATATCATGTTATAAATAACAGTAAATATTTAGTTTAAACATTGACACAGCAGCTTCACAGCAGTATCGTTGATAAACGACGTGATTTTGTTTCGACCGTAATACATTTTAATAGGTGAAAGCTTAAATGAGCATTATACTAAATTACTCGCTGTAATATAACCAACGCAATAAATAACGACTGGACCAATTTTATCATGATCCTATATTTCTTGTCAATCGAAACTTCATTAAGCATTAATATTATAATATAAATGGTTTAGTTATTAGTTTAGTGGTTCTTAACCAATTGGTGCAGAATAGTGTATATAACAATAAATCATCTCTGCTAAACCAATTGGTTAATTCAGAGTTGCAAATCTATTTGTCGCAGTTTCAAACTTCGTTTTGTAATTATTTTAATCGTCAAATCAAGATGCATGTGCAAATCATTTTATATCATTTTGTCCTCATGTTTTTACAATTTTATACTGTATCTTAAAATTATTGTATCGACAAAGGACTTTACTAGATCAGCTTACCACTAACAAGTTCACGTAAAATAATTTACCTACATAATATTAGAGTTAGGTTAGATTTGGACAGTGTCAAAATAAAATTTAATTATTTTAGATTGTATATAAAAGTAGTTCTTATTAATGAAATATTTACAATAAATGAAATTCTTTAATAAAAATATATATCAAAAATTTTAAAAAATCGTATTTTCAAACGGATAGCTTTACATTGCGCAGAGTAAACAATGAGCGACAAAATTAAATTGAATTACGCTACAAATGGAACTTTATATTGTGTTTATGAACTGTTTTATTTAACTTTAATTTAAACAATGCCTTTGTACTGGAATTACCAAAACATGATGCGAGTTTCATTCGTATGCTGTTAAATGTGTGTGTACTTAATACACTACTTCCAATTAAGTGGAGACGTGTAGATTATTCGTCACTCGTTCATTGATCGGATTATATAAGTGTTATATCATTATCTACATCAATGTTATTTACTCGGTGGTAGAGCTCTGCGCAAGCTCGTCTGGGTAGGTTAGGTTAGCACCCATGCATCAGATATTCTACCGCAAAACAGCAGTACTTTGTATTGTTGTGTTTCGGTTTAATGTGTATGGGCGTTGATGACCACTTAACATCGAGTGGCCCATATGATAGTCCGCCTACATATACAATAAAAAAAATATGTTTTGGATTCGATTACTTTTTATTTTTAAAATAATTAAATTTCATTTATTCGAGTAAATGAATTCAAAAAATAATTAATTTTACTGTGGTACTTGTACTTGTACTTACCGAGATATATGTTTTGTTATCAACATGAATTACATTTAAAATTATTTTTTTCTCAACATTTCATAAAACATAAAAAGTATGTATAAAATATGGTGGTTTCATCTTAATAATAAGACCTATAATTTGATATCTCCTTTAATAAATAAAGATCAAGAGGAAATGCCATTGGAAGATTAATCAATGAAGTTTTCCGAAATCTATAACCCTCTAAAACTAATCACAAGATGAATCTATTAAACTATAATACCATTAACACATCTTCAAGTTTCCTTTCCAAAATCTTGAGCATCTTTCAGCATATTGTTTTAATTAATTAAAACCAGAGAGCTATCGCCAAAAGGCTTTGACGATACAACCTGAGGACACTTTGTGGTTTCTGAATCACTTACCGTCAGTCTATGGAACGGTCCAATATCGCTTGAGAGTGACCAAATTAGTTTGATTAAGTCAAGTCCCGAACTTATCAATCCGGACATAGAGCTAGGAGTATTAATCACCCAGAATCTTATCTGATGAAGATAAGATGGTACAGATAAATGAATTTTAAATAATCACTACATTTCCTCTGAATTTTTGCCAATCATTTAGTAAGTGTTTTGCAGCTCTATTAAATATAGATTTTTATTTTGACTTTCACTAAAATTGAAGGCAACTTTGTCGTCACATGTGTGAAAAACACTTATCTTGAGACTACTAGGAAAATGAAATGAGTAAGCTTTAACACCTGATTTAACTTTTGTTTAATTTTTTGTATGTTATAAATAGGGCAAATGAGCCACTTGATGGTGAGTGGTTACCACCTGGCCATTGGCGCTGTAAGAAATATTAACTGTTTCTCTCATTGCCAATGCGCCACCAACTAAAGATATTATGTCCATTGGGACCGTTTGGCGGTAGAATTATAGATGATGAGTGGGTGCTGCCTACAGAAATAGATTTGCATAAATCTACCACCAAGTAAATGAGATGTGAAAAAAAACACAACCTGATTTATAATAAAATTGAATATAAGTCTATCTATAAAATTCATACTATCTAGATTAACATAACCTACATAATAAATATATATAAAAAAGTGAAGTAACCTTTAAAAATGACGAATATATATATATATATTCTTTTGAGAAAAAGGTTTAGAGCATTTACCGTCAAGCTGCTTCAATGAAGGTTGGTGGATAAACATGAGGCAGATTTTCATTTACAAAGGAGATTTCTGTGAGCGCTGAGCAAAAAATGAAAAAGACAATAATTTACTAGATATAATAACAACAAGAAATAAACAAATTAAGCAAATGAAAAGTCAGTTTTGATTTAAACGTGATCTACTTCTACTTAAATACTAGACCATTTTAAATCAAAACAATTTCGTAAACCTAAAAAATATTGTATAAGTTTCGTTGAAAAATGTTTTAAGTAACTACTAACAGTTAATTCGCACTCACACTTGGTTGCTGTAGGTGTAGACCAAATAGACACGACGTACGTACCGAGAGTGTCTCTCCGGCAGCCAATTGGACACATGGCTTAATTGGATAAGCACCTTGAGCGCAAAACTAGAGCGTAAGTGTTACAACATCAGCTATGATTTTTTGAATTTCGAAATAAAATAAAACATACTACAACTTCGAACTTCAAAATTAATCGTTAAAGAAATTTCATGAAATTGTATTCCATTATACGTTTATTACTCTGTACTTTTTCCTTATTCCCTTTCCTCGTTTACAAATTAATATTACGCTGTAAAATATTATTATAGCATATCTATTGTAATTGTTTTTATCGACTTCATTTTAAAACACAAATCACGATGCTATTATTTTCTTAACATGACAAATACTTTCTAGATAAGTATACCTAACTGATCGAATCAAAATCATTAGGAAGCAATCGTCCAAGCTGATAGACGTGAACTGACTTTGATTTATACAATATAAAGACATTCATTTCGACAAATAATTTTGAATCTAATACTTTATATTATATAACCTTAATAGCCAGACCTTAATAGCCAATAGCTTAAATAGCCAGAAAACTTTTCCAGGTTGATAAATATTATAAAATAAAAATAAATGAAGACAATTATACATTCTTGCATGAGTCAGATGCAGCTACCTCAGCAAAGTGACATTAGAGTTGACTAATAAATCAAAGAAAACCCGCTAGTAAATCTTGTGCAGATGTAAAATTCGCTCAGAGCCACCCTCGTAAACTTGTCCTGCTGTCTTATAAATTGAGGTCACACTAGCGCTGGGGTGATTTACGAATGTAACGAGAACGCTGGCGTAGGACATGTTTCTATATATTATTTTGCTCTACTATAAAAGTCGGCTTTACCGAAAATTTCAATCTTATTTGACCAAAGCGAGAGAAAAAAGAAATGAAACTGTTCTAAGTAACGACATAAATAAGTATAAAAATAGTGACAATACAAATAATGACGGTGTTGATTGGTGGCTAGAATGTTGTAGCATTTTACCGTTGTATCGTAATTCTGATTCTTTGGGTGTCAAATGAACCAGCCCTCCTGTAACATTGGAGTGTAACAGTGGAGACAACATGTTTTTATCTTTATGTTTATGTTATGTTTGTTTGTATCTTTATGTTGTAAGTTATATATTAGAGCAGAGCAAAGATGAAAAGTAAAGTAAAGTAAATTAATAGCCTGTGCGTGTCTCACTACTGGACTAAGGGCTCCTCTCACTTCGAGGAGAAGTTTTGGAGGTTACTCACCACGCTATACAAATGCGGATTGTTGGATAAAAATGTTGCAGATATTATTTAAATTAGACACATGCGGGTTTTTTCACGATATTTGAGGGCACGAGATTAATTATTATTAGCACAAACTAAGCACGTTTAAATAAAGTGGTGCTTGCTTGGGTTTGAACCCGCGATCATCGGTTAAGATTACCGCGTTCTAACCACTGGCGACTGAGATAAAAATTATTGGGGTAATCTACATTCCCTTACATAGATAAGAATAAATATAAGGGAACTAAGATATTATGTATGTACCTGTAGTTCTACGGACTTACTCACCCTTCAAACCAGAAAACAAAAATACACTAAGTATTTCTATAAAGCAATAAAATGTACGGGTGGATGGCGTGGTACCTAACTAGTACTAGTCACTTTATTTTGATTATTTTACTACATTTTGCATCAATTTAAATTCCAATGAAGCTCTATTATAAAGTATTCACCACAAAGACAGTGAACATTATAAATTAATTCAACCCATTTTACACTAATTCTCTTAAGCGTATATGGAAAATCTTAATTGACTGCGTACATTATGTAATGAACTCTCACACTATGTATATATTTGCTTTATGAATGTTTCCATTAAGATGGGGTACGAATTGTAGATTAAGATTAAATTTATGAAACACAAACAAGTTCCTTTATATAAATATAAGGAACAAATGAGACATATGATAAGAAGTGGTCACATCAGCCTCCATGATTGAAATTATAAAAAATATTTATCACTTATTTGGAAACACCACGATGGTTTGAAGTTCAAAGCTTCCTTAATAGAATAAAAAAACAACTACAAAATGGTATGTTTTCTTTTCCATTCACAATCAAATACAATTCTTCTAAGTTAAATCAATAACAATGTTGCGTTATTAAATTTAAGGAAAGGGTTGATGCGATTAATTCGCAAGATTAAGCGATAGCCGTCTTTTACCTTATATCTTTCTCATTAGATGATATTCTGAAGATCGTAAATTTTAAGTGACAGTAACGGCGACACTGCTTGGTAATTTAGGACTTAAATACGATCGTCGACACGGGAAAAGCTTTGAAAATTCAGGATTCCCACTGTCTTGTAATTTATGGGCTAGAACTAGTGTAAGAAGAAGTTATTTCACCTATGTTTTAAAAGATAGGTGGCTTTTTCGTTTTTTATCAGCTAATGTAGTTTTCGAATTCAGAAAACTCGAAGATCTTGTATAATCCCATCTGGGAAGATGAATTAATTAATTAATTCCATCCTCACCACCTCGATGTTTGGAAATCCAATACAGCGCGATTTTTAAGGCATTTTCTGTCTCACACAACCACTCTGTGAACCAGCTTTCACTGGTGACTTTTGCGACTCGTTATGACATAGGAACCTTCAAGAAAAAAGCGTACTTTTTCCTTAAAGACCGGCAACGCACCTGCAAGCCCTCGGATGTTGCAGGTGTCCATGGGCGGTGGTAGTGACTTTCCATCAGGTGAGCCTCATGCTCGTTTGTCCCCTCTTACATAAAAAAATACTACCTATTATTCCAATGCCAAACAAAATTCCTATTGCTATGTTCCGACGCCGTTTGACTGATCACCAACTTTGTAAATGTATTTTTAATGCTTTTAGAACTATCCTTTTTGTTATATAACTTACTTATGAAATTACTCTTGTGAATTATTATTTCGTCATGCTCTTTTTTGAGTCTATTTTTTACAGAATTTTAGCAAACGAGATAGGATAATTCCTAATCATTAAAACGACAGGACTTTTGACGTATTAACAAAACGACTTTGCTTTTTTTGCCTCAATCTGTCTTGCGTTTTATAATCTGTTATACCATTCAAGTGAACGCCATGACTATTGGTATATATATAAAAAGGCAGAACACCGTTTGTCTTGCTAGTATAACATAATTTAACTTAACTATGGGTACAACCACATATCAATGACAACATTATGTCACTAGAAGACCTCAACAAAATGCAAATACTAAATAATTAAATTTTCGGTAACATCAAACAGAACATAATGAAATTCATTCAGCCATTACGTATCTAATTTCTTATATCCATACGTTTATTTCCATTATATCAAAGAAAAGAATTCTTTCCTTATCTAAAAATTTGCAAAGAAACATGAGAATAATTATGAAACGGAAAACGGAACGAAGTAAATAAATAGGCCGTTGTTTTCTTTAATACCAAGAGAACGTGTTTCGAATTCACCAGAAGGTTTAAGCTTATTTTTCTCGAATGCAAATGAAGATTGGTCTTTTAAAGACACTAATGAAGTTAGATCGAGTAGAACCAAAATTAGAAATGAATACGCTCAAGACGAAGTGGGTTTTTTAATTTAAATAACGTATATTTAAACAAAATAAACAGATTTTTTCGAGTTGATAAGATTCACTTCATATTTTTAAAAGGCCTTATAAGTCAGTTTTTTGCAAAATACTTTATTGCTTATGAAATAGATCCGATTATTAGAAGTTAAAGTTTTAGGATATTCATTCTGTTAGCGTTCCATTCACACCTTAAATAGACCGCTATTCCAATGACCATCAAGTTTGACTTTCATCACGCTCTAAGAATTTTAATCTGAAACTCAATATCTGAGTTCAATTCTGTATCTGAGTTCATTGTTATTGTTTTAATTATATCTTCTATATTTATAGATATATTATATATAATTAATAAGCTAGCTGCTCTCTACACAACAATCTCGTTGAAATTTTTTTTTTTAATTAAATGACCAGTTAATTGGTCTAAACGGAATAAGGTAACAAACAAAGAGACAAAGCCAGTTTGGTAATTATAACGTTAGTCTGAATTCTATTCTGAAGACTAATTTAACATCAAAAGTAAACCTTTATATCTACAAAGATTTTAATTTTACATTAGTAAATATTTAGCAGCATCTATTAAATAATTTTAATATATTTTTGTAATTTACACACTATTCTTGTTAGTACAGCTTTGTGCAAGCTCGTCTGGGTAGGTACCGCCCACCCATCAGATGTTCTACCGGAAAACAGCAGTACTTGTTATTGTTGTGTTTCGATTTGAAGGAGGTGCCCACTTACCATCAGGTGGCCACATGGGCTCAAATATGATTCAATATGCTTTGTATGCAATTTTTTTTATTTATTTATTTGCTAATCTAATATATTTAGTAGTATAATTTAATATATTTAGTTGAATTGAATTCTAATACGTATTTAAAAGCAAAACTATAACTGCATGCAAACAACACGCCCACACACACACACGCACAATGACATACACACACACACACTTTGTTTATTAATATAAACACAATACTTTTTTTATTAATATAAGCAATATATGAGATTAAATAAAAATAAAATCATATAAATCGTTTATTAAATATCTTCTCACCCTTACCTTAATACACCGGGAAATCGTAAAGTAAAATTGGGCAGTCATTTCACAAATTGCATTTGACCTGAACCCGGCGATATTAAATTTGTGAATATTTCCACATTAGTGTGTAACGCGAATATTTCCATATTATTTAAATTCCCCGCAATCTTGGGCAATCTTCCGGTTGATTTATTTTTATATGAAGTCATTTCCTTCCGCGTTTTATTGATTCATGGGTTGGATAATTTTGAATTCAAATTAAGCATTTCGTTTTGAATTCACAAGCGTGAAGTTATGCAGCCTTCTTCGTTAAATGGTTCTTTATTTATTGATCATCCAACAACAAGTAATAATTTCTAGAGAATGTGATACTGGTGGTATGGCTTTATGCAAGCTCGTCTGGGGAGGTACCAGCTATTCATCAGATTTTCTACCGTAAAACAACAGTACTTGGTATTGTTGTGTTCCAGTTTGAAGGGTGAGTGAGCCAGTGTAAATACATACAAGGGACATAACATCTTAGTTCCCAAGGTGGCGCATTGGCAATGTAAGCGATGGTTAATATTTCTTACAATGCGAATGACTATGGGCGTTGGTCACCACTTACTATTAGGTGGCCCATATGCTCGTCTGCCTGTCTGTTCTATAAAAAAAAACTAGTTACAGCAAAATGGCAATATAATTCAATCATATTAATATTAGGAATACTATAGGATATAAGCCAGCTTTCATTACGACATTGGTTCTCTATTAATTTAGCTCGAAGGTTGTGGCCGAGCTGAGAGCGGGATACGGTGCGGCGAGTGACGCGTCCGAAATAATAAAAACAGCGATATAAGTAGTTCAACCCAAATTTTTCTTACATGCGTTTGTAAATTATAGTTTGATAGCCTTTACCAGCGGCTTCGCTCGCTTTATTCAGAATTACTAAATATTTATATACGTAGCTCTTTCTTAAAAATGAAGGATTTTCATATAAATTTAATTTCCTTTATCCCTTATACCTTAGGGGTTACATTTTCAAAAATCCGTCCGTAGTGATAGGATTTGTGGAAAGCCGTACGCAAATGTCCACGATGCTAGCCACAGTTGTTCTGATTATGCATTGATATATCATTTAGTCCTTCAATCATTATTTCATATACATAGATGATTGGTTAGTAACAACACGACTCAAAAGATGGCGCTATATTCAACCAGTCACATAATTTTATGAAAGTCAATTAATATGCATGTAAATCGAAATAACGAACAGAAAAACGCGGCACCACCTGCTTGCCGCACTTTACTAATTCCTTACGACTTTGTATTGTCTCGAGCATGTGTATGTGGAAGCGAGTATTGAAACACACGAATGTTGAAACGATACTGTCTGTTTAATTATACAGTCGCTAATTATATAGTCTTACAGCTATAGGATATACACTAAGGTACATGTAATACATACTTACATATTACACATGTGTCCTGTACACCGAACGTCCTGTGTCACCCGCTCTCAGCTTGGTCGCAGACTGTCCTTGTAATGACGTAACCTTGAAGTGACGCTTCTATTTGATCTCAAACGATTATAATTAAACTCTTATATAAATTATATTATGTTAAAATCCGATATTCTTTACGAAATGTAGCGTTAATTATGTATTATAAACTTTATTGACGAGCCCGTTGGCGTAGTTGGTAGATCCCTGCCTTTCGCGCCGCAGGTCATGGGTTCGATTCCCACCCAGGACAGACATTTGTGTGCATGAACATATATTTTTGTCTTGAATCTGGGTGTAATCTATATAAGTCTTTATTTACAAAAGAAAAGTAGTATATGTAGTATATCAGTTGTCTGATTTCCATAGTACAAGCTCTGCTTAGTTTGGGATCAGATGGCCATGTGTGAATATTGTCCCAGGATATTATTATTATTATTATTTTGCTTTGTTACAATAATTAAACAGTATAATCTCAATATTTCTGTCTCTGTCTAAATGTAAGAAGCCCACATATTCTATTATGATTTCTTTATTGTCATATTCGTTTGAAATACTGATAACAATTCCGATAAAAGAACTTTTATAGTACGTAAATATCTCACTGCTGAATCGACTCTCATATTAAGGACTAAGTTCACCACTCTGTGCAGATTAATAATATACAGTTTTTTTTAAATTATTTTAGGAACGAGACCAGCATGTATGCTCCTTAATATCACTTTCGCTCATAGACTCTTGAAGTGTTCAAAATATATACTGCTTCTTAAGCTATTTATGGCACGCACCTCAACCAAAATAAATAACTTGTATGTAATTAAGAAATGAGTCTAACACCCCTAACTACCTAAAAACTTAGTGGTATTGAATCGGATTTGAAGTTGAGATCGTCGTTTATCTTCTATTCATTTCTATCAACTGTCCCATCTCGACAAAATTTAATTTTGCAAAAATACAAAGGTTTATTAAATATCCTTAAATTTTCAATTACATTATTATTTGGATACTCCATACTCCGATTTGATAACTAGCAGTGATTACACAGCAGCAGTGAGAGTGAGTGAATGAGTCACTGCTAGAGTGAGTGAGAAGAAAATTATCGAGAGAACTGCTAATCATACACATTATAATTCCAAACAGTAATTACAGCATTAGTCAACATGATACCAAACTGACAATTATTTCAAATATAATGGTCTGTTTTAGGAAGATATACGTTATTTGAATAGAAATAGAGCTTAGTTTCTATCAACTCGATTCTCGAGGTCACAAAGTTTCTAACTTTGAAGCATAATATTGTATTAGAAGGATTAAGGAAAGTTTTGAAGGCTTAGTCACTTATAATTGCGATATCGCTGGTTTATGTCTTTGGTGTTACTTGTGCATTTCTATAGAAATTTCTGGAATTAAATTAGTAATGTCGTCACTTTAGATTACCTTTTTTTAGTATATTTTCTATCTTGTACTAAAATTTCTTATTCCAAAGGTAATCAGTCAGATGCTTCTATTTTGGTGAAGGCATATTCAAGCTACGTTGCAGTAGATTGGTGAAATATATTTTCAGAAGTGCGACCAGCAACTATTTCTTTTAATGATAAATGCAGAGCGAATTATTGTATCACTAAACTCACACTACAAGTTATTTTACCAAGAAAAGTAGTTTATAATACGTCAATCTTAACCGATGAAATGATCAGTGCCATTCAATTATCACGTGTTTTATTGGTGTTTATAATTCATCTACTGCTCAGCGGTGAAGGAAAACATTGAATAAATCCTGAATGACTGTGACGATTAAGGAGCTGCTACATGTGTATCCACCGACCAGTATTGGAGTAGCATAGTGATGTAAGCTCCAAACTTTTTCCTCAAAAAAGATAATAAATAGGCTTTAAACTTATTTTTCATTTCACAACAATACTCAGTTTTATTGTTTGGTGGTGTAAACATGGGTTACAATTTTTTTTTTAATATCGTAAGTTGGCGGACTACCTTATGAACCATTGGGCATTGTAAGAAATGTTAACCATCATTTACATCGCCAATGTGCCACCAACCTTGGGAACTAAGATGTTATGTCCCTTGTGCCTGTAATTACACTGGCTCACTCACCCTTCAAACCGGAGCACAACAATACCAAGTAATACTGTATTGCGGTAGAATATCTAATGAGTGGGTGGAACGTACCCAGACGAGCTTGCACAAAGCCCTACCACCAGTAGACATTCATTGCATTCCTGATTCACCTTATTTTACTATATAAATAAAAAATCAAAAATACAAGTAAATAAGCCCACGGCTTATCCATTTATTTTGTTTGACGTCAGAGAGTTGCACACACTAAAACTCCTGAAAGCTTTTAAGCTCACGACGTGACGGTTTAAAAAAAATGATCGTTACCGACTGTCACTTACGTTATAATAATTCTAAAATAAATAAAAGCGATTCTATATAACCATTATTCAATTCAAAACATTTTAATTTTTATATTTTATTACTTTTGTAAATATATTAAGAAACATTTAGTAATTATATTTGTATTTTTTTTTTGTTTTTGTTGAACCTGATATTTTAATTGGTTTTATGTATACGTAAATAAATGAATATTTACGGCTTAAGTAATGTAATGTAAAGTTATTGTCTTCTATCAAATGCTTAATCAATGATGACAGTAAGAGATAATAAATCAATGTTTAATTTAACGCCAGTTAAACAATAATCAATCTTTACATTAATTGCAAAATTTAAGCTGTTTCAATTTCAATATTAATTTGGGAATATTGTTCGTTTATTTAAAAAAAATTGGCTCTATTTATAAAGCCTCGAGAAAAAGAAATATGTAAGAGAAGGTTCTGTTTTTAATCTCAAACAAACTCAATTACATCAAATTGAAATGAAATGTCGCATTTTATTTTACCAATATAATTTTGGATGAATAAGCTTAATTACAAATGTCTTGGTCGAAAGGTTACCAATAATAATCCGTCACAGTGTCCAACCCTTTTTTCTTTTTTTGTTCGTGGCGATATCCCCGTGGATATCCTTTACCATGTTAATAGACGATTATGTCGGACTTTTACCGACTATAACCACCACATTTAGTCTTCGCTCCGCAGAGGGCGAAGTTACGGGCTCACTTGCGTATTCATCCGCGACTCCGCCCGCGGTTGTTCAATTAGCAAACCCTTCATTGGCAAAAACTCCTATTATTTTGCTACATGCTTCTGAAAATTGGCATGCTTTCTTCCTAGGGGGACCCTATACTTTCCGGGCAGTGATATCCCCCTTTTCAATGCCCAAAGGTATTCTTCACGGAGGTAGGAAGTTGGTGTTATTACGTCGACTGCGCCCTACTCTCCTACGTCTTATCGGTGCTGCCAGAGCATCGGCCTCCCTCCCTTTTTGCTATTTCTTTTTGCGCGAGTATTGAAAAGTGAGCATGGCTTTCCAAGACTTTTTACTGTCAACCATGGACTTCACTTCATAGGTCTCTACCGACTGCTGCGATCAACCTTTGCCGCGGTTGTTCCCATGCTGGACATTCCTTTAGCGTGTGTAACGCTGTGTCCTCATTTGCTTTGCAGGCGTGACAAATTGGTGTCGGTTCCCTCCCAGCAATTTTCCACAGGTATCGTCCAAAGCATCTGTGCCCAGAGAGCATTTGCACAAGGCGAAATGTCAACGATGGGCTTTGTCGTTCCATCCATTTCAGTCCTCAACTGCACTACGTTCCCGACATTCGGAACGTCGAAAATGTGCCGCAGCGAGTACTTCTGCCTCCAAATCCCAAGGTGGCGAGCCGGCTAGGACACATGCAGCTTCAAAGGATATTGTACGGTATTTTCTGATGGTTCTTATTGCCATAATGTGCTGTGGTCTTTTAAGAAGCGTTCTGTTCTGCTTTGAAAGGTTAGTAGCCCAAATGGGAGCCCCATAAAGCGCCATTGAATGCACTATCCCAGCGTATAGGCGACGACACCCTGCATTTGGCCCAAAGAAATTCGGGAGAATTCGTCCAAGCGCTCCAGCTGTGGCCATCAGCCTAAGAGTTAGCTTTCGGAAATGAGAATCTCTATCGGCTATCGAGGACAAGGCCGAGGTACCACATAGTCGACTCGATAGTGATACTTACTCCTTCGACTATAATGCTGGCTCCTACTGGAGGCTTTCGCCGGGGTCCATGAAAACAGATGGCTTTGGATTTATAAAGTGACAAGTGTCCAACCCTGCCCCAAACGATTTCAACCAACTCCAACTTTACTGAAACTATTATTCTTATATTTATTTTTAAAAAAAACGAGTTCAACTATTATTTACTTGGACTTCAAATAAGTTAATTTAATTTTCAAAGTAAATAAAAAATATATAAAGATGGCGGATATAACAACAAACAAAATGATTAATGACATCTATAACTTTTAACATTATCTATTATACCGTGCGCAGCGTTCACAATGAACGTTTTCGGCGCTTGATTGATTACTCCGCCTATCTATCCAACGGGATACGTTTTGATTTCGTTCTTTTATCTCTTTGTTACGTTCAGAAAACTGTAATAAAAAATCCGTCATCTTTATCGCGTTTATGGAATCTTTATTGACTGTTCGTATATAATATATAGATGTATTGAGATTTCCTATCTAAAATTCTCAGTAGCAGCCCGGAGTCTGGAAGTTGGAAGTGTGTACACTCCCGTGCCTCGGAAAGCACGTAAAGCCGTTGGTCCTGCGCCTGAACTCTTGCAGGTCGTGTCGGATTGCTGTCCCATCGGGTTATGAGAGTAAGGGAATAGAGAGTGCACCTGTGTCTGCGCACACACTTGTGCACTATAGTATGTCCTGCGCAGTTGGCTAATCTCTCATGAGATTGGCCGCCGTGACCGAAACCAGTCTGGAGGACTATTATTATTATTATAGATGTATAATGCATAAATTTAATTGTATTTGATTGACTCTGTAATTAAGAGGATGAAAAAGAGTAACTACTAAGGCCTACTTGCCTATTCTTAGCTATTTTGTTTTTTTTTTACTGATGAGGTAGACGAACGGGCTTATGGACCACCTGATGGTAAGTGATCACCAACGCCCATAGGTAACGGCATTGTGAGAAATGTTAACTATCGCTTACATCGCACTGCACAATACAAAGTACTGCTGTTTTACGGTAGAATATCTGCTTGCACAAAGCTCTACCACCAAGTATGCTTTTATAGGTCCCTGTGAAAGTCTGTCTGTATACGATATACCTACTTACTATTCCTGTAGCAGTCCGTAAATAGCCCACTGCTGGGCAAAGGTAATACATACGGTTAAATTTGGTCACATGTCACATTCATGGGAGTATATCAGCTAACTAGGTAATATATATTATCGTATTTCAATGGTGGTTTACTCGGTGGTAGGACTTTTACAAAGCCTCACCACAAATTTAATATCACTTATTATACCAACTCCTATATATTATTCTTAACTGGAGGAATAATATGAATAAAATTCCGAAAAATCAGGCGTATTATTATTAAAATAAACATACTTATTCAGTATTATTTCGCCAAAAATTTAATAAAAATCTTATTATTACAAAATTATACTACCATGTTTCATACGATTGTGTTGCGAAATCATTAAAAGAGTTTCGGATATTAAATTTATTTCATTCTGTTATTTTAAAAATGTGAAACATTTTATAGTAATTACTAGTGTTACGTTTCGAAGGAGTGTACGCCCACGGCGGGTATTTATTTAAATTGTATATTTTTACGTAGATTTTACTATATTATATATTTAATAGCACATAGTCAGTAGAACAACGAAGAAGACCCTTGGATTATAAGCATACACATACGTATAATTTAAACTAATATTATAAATGCGAATGTGTGTTAGTTTGTTTATTACGCTGTCACGCTTAAGCCACTAAACCGATTTTAACCAAATGGAAAGCTACATTATCAGCGTGTAACATAGGCTACATTTTGTTCCCGTATTTCCCCCGTAGTTCCAAAAGGGAACTACGCAAGTGAAACCGTGGGCAAAACGCTAGTTTAAGAATTAACTTAAAATATAACGATACGGGAACATTTGGAATACAAATACGAACAAGTTTTCTGCTAAATCTAAATCCGGTTATAACCAGTTAAAACTGACATCATACCAGTTAGAACCAAAAATTTCCTTAAATAATAAATAAAAACGTACCTCTTTCAGCAGCCGCGAAGTGACAGACGAGGACCGTCAGCAAAACTAGCAAAATTTTCAACGCCATCATGTGTATGTGACACTCACTCACACCATTACAAAAATGCACTACAACACTGACACACAGTGGTTTTCACTTGGAGCTCGAATTTTATTTCATTTCGTCATTCAAACCGCGGGATCTGAAACAGAAAAAAAAACATTGTCAAAGCACTATTCGTTTATATAAAACTATATACTTTATTAAATTTGTTACAAGTTCTTGCGTTAATCTAGATTATATAAACATACAAAAATGTTTCCTTATAATATTTACGCAATGATGAGCTAATGATATTTTTGTAACCCACGATAATTCCTGACGTCATAAAACTATTAAAATCTAGTATTATTACTAGATAGATTTTAGTTGGGCTTTACAAGCCCAACTGGGTAGGTACCACCCTCTCATCAGATATACTACCGCTAAACAGCAATACTTAGTATTGCTGTATTTCGTTTATAAAGATGAGTGAGCCAGTGTAATTACCGGC
Organism: Nymphalis polychloros; assembly: GCA_905220585.2. Classification (NCBI taxonomy): domain Eukaryota; kingdom Metazoa; phylum Arthropoda; class Insecta; order Lepidoptera; family Nymphalidae; genus Nymphalis; species Nymphalis polychloros. The sequence goes on from HG992267.1 coordinate 8,484,141, forward strand.
GCATATAATATCTTAGTTTTTTATGTTGGTGGCCCATTGGCGATGTAAGAAATGGTTAACATATGTCTATTGGCAATGTAACATGTATTACTGATAGACCTATAACATACTAAAATATGTATAATGTGTGTAATCACAATGAAACACGGAATCGAATAACTACTCTTTAATCACTTCTTTTCAGTAGATTTTTTTTTTATAATTAACATAATATTTCAAGTAGAGTAGTTCTAAGAACTAATTCGAATAAAGTGCATTTCGATTTTGATTATACAATAATTAAATAATAATAATCACACTAGAGCTCTGTGCAAGCTCGTCTGGGTAGGTACCACCCACTCATCAGATATTCTACCGCAAAACAACAGTACTTTGTATTGCTGTGTTCCGGTTTGAAGGGTGAGTGAGCCAGTGTAATTACAGGCACAAGGGACATAACATCTTAGTTCCCAAGGTTGGTGGCGCATTGGCGATATAAGCGATAGTTAACATCTCTTACAATGGCATTGTCTATGGGCGATGGTGACCATTTACCATCAGGTGGCCCAAAGGCACGTCCACCTTCCTATACAATATAAAATATTTTTTTTAAATATTTTTCCCTTATTTACATAAATACTTGGTGTATTAGAAAATATTCTTGAAATAAATATATTCTATTATATATATATATATATATATATATATATATATATATATAGTTTCTATTGCATAATGGTAAACATTCGTCAAACAAATAACGAGCGCCGTCAAAAGACGTCATTCGACAATTAGCCGAGAAAAAATGTTACTTCCTCCGGATATTGTTAGTAAATTCCTTTGAAGCGCTTTGAAAACTGAGAATGTGAGGAAAATATCGTTCTTAAAAAGCTGTTATATTTATTTAAATTTAATAACGTTTTCAAACGAATGTGTTCGAAATACAAAGTTATATAATTATTAATTTTTAACTGAAATATTAATTAAATTTTATATATTTGAGGCCTTCATCTATATTTAGATTTTATTGTTTATAAATTATATATATATATAATAATAATAATAGAATTTAAATAATAAAATAATTTGTACTGAATTTATGTAGCTATTTATTTTAACTACATATAATTAATTGTTATATGTTTTTAAAATATAAGTATTAATTAATCATTAATAAAAACAGTGTTTAACCCTCTTTTTAAAATAAATTCAAAAATATAATTCTCCTAAATATTAAAAGTAACAAAATTATTCAAAGTTTAAAATAGTATTCATTAATAAAACACATGCGTCTTTGTTTTACAAAAAAAAAAAATCTTGGTGTTTGATAAAAAGCTTAGAACACGCGGTCTAAAAGCTCAAAGCACTGAAGAATGTTACCCGGACGTAAATAGACGCATCGCCAGTACTAAGGCTATTTCTAGCGTAGCGTCACACCGACTGATACAACGAGTACACCGCGTAAATTAAAACTTCCAAGGACTTTAATCACGGATTTAGTAAAAAATTTCGCATAATTTTGTTTAAATGATGTTTCTAGTAAGAAAGAGTTTGCTTGTTAAAGATTGTTCGTGAGTAAAAAGAATGTTTTATGTTTCATTATACATGAACAACTTCTCGACGCTTTGTTAAAATTGCTCAAAAATTTGATCTTGAATATTTGAGATCTCATTTTGTCTATTTAAAAAAAAAAATCAAATAGTTATTGTATTTCTTAGCCAAACACCCAACTCTAGCTAGTTTCTCTTGAAGCTTTCTTTATGTTATTTTGTTTGTTACAACGTAATACCTTTGGTCTTAATACTGATGCGCGTAGTTATATTATATTATTTTAATTTACCGACATAAAATAAAACACAACTGTTTCCTTTATATACTTATATGTTCGTTATTTATACTTATGTAATTTTTCTTAGAATATAAAATATTCAAAGAATGTATATGACTGTATACATATATTATGTACATAGGTAAACTTCGAACACTAGTTTTTATGATTGTTGTCATAGTTAATGCTTAAATAAACATTAATTGTTACTTTTTTTTAAATACATATATATTTTTGAATATTTTACGACTTTTCATAAATTTTGTTAGAAAAAGCCTTATTTTCTGTTTGCCTCTGCTCACTGACCTTATATAATTTGTTTACTATTCCAACATTTAAAACGTGTAGCATGAATGTAGACCGCGGAATTTTACCTCCATATAGCTGTGTTATTATATTTTTGTACAAAAGATGATGGGTGTTGGAATCTTATGGCAGAGCGCATAAAGCCAAAAAATATCTTAATTCTTATTTAGTACAGAAGCTATGCATTTTTATTTTATTGATCGACTTCAAAAAAAGGAGTAGGTCTGTTACCTCAAAACTCCTTCCAAAGATAATGGCACTGTGAGAAATATTGACTATCCTTTACACCGTCACTGCGCCATCGACCTTGTAAACAAAGGTGTTATGGCACTTGCGCCTGTAGTTAAACTAGTTAACTCACCCTTATAACCGAAACACGACGGTAAAAAATATTGTTATTTGGCAGCAGAACATAATTATGATGATTAGGTAATACCTACAAACACGGGTTTGCACAAAGTCCAACCACAAGGTATCTTATGTATATATACAAATATTTTTTTAATATGTTGTCTCGTTGTCTCCACGAACGTCTTTTCTGTGCATTTGTTGTATCTTTCCATCGGTCTTTAGCTTGTTTTATATGCTTCCATGTTTTCATTTCGAGGCAGCATCACAATTAAAAATTTCGGTTTGCAATTTTTTTTTTTGGCTAAATTTTCTTTTTTTTCAATAATTTTAGCTATTTCGAGGTGGAACAAATTCGACATTTACCGTAAAATATTGTAAATTTTGAAAAATATGTTTCCAGTACCAAACCGCGACCGCAACGTAAAACTCTCAATAGGTCATTAATAAAGTTTATGAATACTCAAATAACCGCACGACATTAAAATATTCAATTAATAATGTTTTCTAAAAAAAAAAACTATAAATAATTATATTATCCCACAGATTGTAGTTCTAAATAAATAGATATAAAGGAAATTCATACCGAAATGTTCTATTCCATTTTAAATCTAGAATCAACTCTATTTAAGACAATTTTCGCTTGACAGAATATATTGTAATTTCATCAATTAAAAAGAGTTCCTACATTATTTAAGAATCTACATACTGACCTCTAAGCTGTAACTTAATAGTTACTCTCTTTCGGCAATTATATAACGTGTTTTAATCATTAATAATTAGATTAAATATCCTGCATGAAAATCAATTATTTATTTCGGATGAAATTCCATAGGACGATCCACCGTCCTACAAAGCGGCGTGATGGAATAAACCTTAGCCCATTAATGGGACATCAAAGTTACTTTACCATGTTTAAGTTTACCATGTAATAATAAACATACTGGTATGAATTGGTTTAAAAATTAATTATTTAGTGTTCGAATTGGACTTCTATTATAAAATTCATGTACAATTCTCGGACGGTGAGCTCATGCAGATATGACAAATAATAGAATGGCGATACGATGCGCGACCTATACAACATCTTCAATATATTCGTGCTCGGAGTGAATGTTGAGACTTTTACATTATACGACTACGTCATAGACTTGCGTTTTATTAAACAATAAGAACATAACACTTCTTCTCACATCTTATATATGTCTTATACATAACTATATGTATAAGACATATATGATGTGAGTGATCAGCCTGTGAATGTCCCACTGCTGGGCTAAGACCTCTTCTCCTCTTTTGAGGAGATGGTTTGGAGCTTATTTCCACCACGCTGCTCTACTGCGAGTTGGTGGAATTCACATTTGACAGAATCAGATCAGTGAAATTTGACATATTATGCAGGTTGCCTCAGGATGTTTTTCTTCACCGTCAAGCACGAGATGAATTATAATCACAACTTAAGCACATGAAATTCAGTGGTCCTTGCACGGGTTTGAACCCACGATCATCGGTTAAAATTCAAACGTTCTTACCACTGGACTATAGATATAAGGAGATTATATTCTAAGCTCTTCTCTTAGACGTGTTACGTCTTCGAATATAAGTGTAATGTACATAAGTAGTTCTTCAGTTAAGCATTACAAATACACGTCATCTATTAGTACATATAAAATATATATATTGTGTGTTTTATAATATGTCTTAGTAAGTTTAGATATTGTGTATTAAATGGATACTCAGTAATATTAGGAAAAGCAATTGTATTAAAGCTGATAAATTAGTTTGAACGTACTATCTCAAAGGCTTAAATTACGATTTAAAATAAAAAAAACTACTTATTGCGAAAGGTAATATATAGCCGCGGGGAGCTTTTATATACAAGGTCAATTTAGTATTTGACTGTGGGTAGTACTGGTCTTATCAAATTAATTAATTATTAAAACAAACTATTTACTCCTATTTAATCTTATAGCAATATTATTGTATGACATTTTAATTAAAACGATTTTTCCATTCTTAATTCATGATTTGGATTAATACTTGCAGCTGACAGTTGCGTAAATTCAAAAATCGAATATGGTACCGAAATAAAAAGTATTTGAAAGATTCTATATCTTCTGCTTTTATATTTGCTAGTTATATACAAAAATATATATAACTAGAATAGATAAATAGATATATGAGGCAAGAGTAAAACATTTCAAAAACGTTACATAAAGAAACGATACAATTCAACCTTGAAAAATTTTGATTTTCAGATAACCTCTAAGATCTAAATTATATGCAATTCAGAAGTCGTGAAAGAAGTTAAACCATTTGCTTCAAAATCGTTTAGCTCCAAATCCTCCATTTATCATAGGTTGGTGGACGAGCATATGGGCCATCTGATGGTAAGTGGTCACCAATGCCCATAGACATTGGCATTGTAAAATATGTTAACCATCGCTCACATCGCCAATGCGTCACCAACCTTGGGAACGAAGATGTTATGTCCACTGTGCCTGTAATTATACTAGCTCACTCACCCTTTAATATTCTTAAAGAAGTTTCACTTTTATATAATAATATTCGATTGTATCGATAAAATGTAAACGGGTCACGCTTTGAAACGTTCACATTATATGAATACATTTGTCAAATTGCCCGTTATGTAGGAATTATTGGTAATAGTGACGGTTGACTGTGATTTCTGATATGAATAATGATTGCTTTTCGGCTATATCTGTTTGGTAACTGGCATCGACATGGTGTCATTGCAATATTCGTGTGAAAAACCTAAATACATACAACTATATCATTAAATACTATGTAAATATCACTGATACACTAATATCAATTGTAGTGGATTATCAGAAATACATTCATTTATGATAGCACACCTTGGGAATAAAGAAATCGAGTCCAGGCCATTTAAAATTTATGGACGGTTGTTACCATTTACCATCAGATGGCCCATTTGCCTAAATTTAATCAGGTAAGTTCCGTTTTTCGTGTTGTTTAATGACATACTTACCTGATAGATTATCATCCAATGCACGCAGGGTTCCTACCTTCCAATTCCGAGATGGACTTTAAAGACCAAGAATACAAGAATACAACTCAATCAACTTTAGTCTGGATTCGAAGCCAAGACCTCTCAAGATCAACGTATCCAATACACTCAACGATCACTTCTACAAAACTATATTTATTTTATAAGCGTGTTTATTGCGAACGTACTGTGTATTGAATTCCGGCGTCAATTCAGTACATAATATAATATAATATTGCATTACCTTGATTTAATTAATTTGATTGAATAACTTAATGGTGCAGCAAATACCGATAGTGAATTAATTAATTGAAATGACATATTAATAAAATTAAAACAAACAATTCATATGTACGTATAAATTTAATTTCAGGTAAGGTACCTACCTATTACGCTACTATGTAAAGAAGTCATAATTTCTTATTAAGGCTTGGAGCTTATCTAACACTCTGCTTTAATGCTGTTGGCAATATGTTTGGTAATGGTGATATAATACATAATCACTCTGAAGAATATTCGCTCGCGAGAATCTTAATTTTTATGCCGAATTACAATATATAGGTAACATTGTTGGATCTTCTTCTTCTTCTTATTGTGCCTCTCCACTACTGGAGGTTGGCCGTCAGCTCAGCGAATTTTTCGCGGTCTCGCGCCAAGCGAAATAGTTCTTCCACGCTGGCGATCTTCATCCATTCGCGGATGTTGCGCAACCAGGACTTTTTTCTTCTTCCAGCACGTCGTTTGCCCTCTACTTTGCCCATCATTATAATTTGAAGCAGTCTGTATCGCTCGTGTCTCAAGACGTGGCCCAAATACTCGACTTTTCTCTTCTTGACGGTTTGCAGTAACACCCGGCTACTGGCGACGCGCTTGAGTACTTCCACGTTTGAAACTTACTGTGTCCAGCTAATACGGAGCATTCTGCGGTAACACCACATCTCAAAGGCTTCTAGACGTTTCTGGGTGTCAGCTTTCAAAGTCCATGCCTCACTACCGTATAATACTACTGGCCAGACATTTTCATTTTTTTTTTTTTTTGCTGCTTATCCCCGTCCACTGCTGGACGAAAGCCTCCCCCAAAGAACGCCAACCATCCCGATCTTGGGCAGCCTGCATCCATCCCGTACCTGCCACCTTTTTCAAATCGTCGGTCCACCTTGTTGCAGGGCGTCCTACACTACGTTTGCCTAAACGTGGTCTCCACTCTAACACGTGTCGGCTCCATCAATGTCGACAATGTCGTCGGCAAATCGCAGATATGTAATGTGTTGGCCATTCATGTTAATACCGCGTCCGTTCCAATCGAGCGTCTTGAAGATGTCCTCCAATGCATTGGTAAAAAGTTTCGGGGAGATTACATCTCCCTGTCTTACCCCACGATGCAATTGGATTGGTCTTGTGCTCTGATTTTATACTTGGACGGTCCTCCTGGATATACCGACAGTCAATTAGGCATCTCTGCATGGATTCCAGAATAGGCTTTTTCGTAGTCCACAAACGCTAGGCATAGAGGCTGATTGTATTCCTCGGTCTTTTGTATTATTTGCCTAAGTGTGTGTATGTGGTCTATGGTACTGAAGCCTTTTCGGTTTGGTCAACGGGTTGGAAGTCATCGAATTTTTTTGGGCAAGATGGTTCGTGATTACCCTCGAAAACAACTTGTAAACTTGGCTTAAAAGAGAAATGGGGCGGTAGATTGTCAGAAGACCTTTATCACCCTTCTTGAAAAACAGCACCACCACAACTCTGCTCCATGTCTTCGGTGTAATACCATTGGTATTACACCGAAGACATGAGGACAGTGGAGGACGGAATTAAGATGTTTGCCAGCTCTCTGAGAACTGGTGTTCCTCCTGCTTTAAGAAGCTCTGAGGTAATTCCGTCATCTCCTGGAGCCTTATTGTTTCCAAGTTGTCCAAAAGTTATCCTAATCTCGCCCAAGTCGATGTCGGGGAGCTCGTCTGATAGGTGGCGTGTCAGTCTAGCTCGTGGGTCATCCGCTCTGTGTGACTCAGGTGGAGGTACTCGTGATGAGTATAAATCGCCGTAGAACTTTTCGACTTCAGCTAGAATCTCTGGCTTTGAGGTGACGGTTGTGCCTTGTGTCGTTCTGAGTTTTGTCAGGTGACAACAGGAGGTCAGTGACTTTGCATGAATCTTTGAGCCCCTATTGAGTGCTATGGTATCTTCAATATGCCGGGTATTCGCTCGTCTTGTGTCACGCCTTATTAGTTTTTTGATCCTCCTGTACTTACAGGTACTTAACCTGACACTTAGATGGTGTCATATTCTGTTGTTCTCGTCTCCTCGTCATCTCGTCCAGAGTCTCGCCTGAGAGCTTCGACTTACGTCCATTGCTCTTTTGTCGGAAGTGATTTTGTCCCAGCTCGCGGATGACACGCACCAAACAGTTGGAGGCGTCGTCGATATCCTGCTTGGTTTCCAACATGGCGAATCAGTTCTGTAGTTCCAACTGGAAGCTTTCGCAACCAGCTTCGACCTGGGGCAGAGTTGGTCTAAGAGTCGACTTCATTAACTGCGATAGTTCGATTTTAGTGTTAATATTCAGGGTGCCTCTTACCAAGCGGTGATCACTTCCGGTGTTTACCCTATTGATCACGGAGACATCCCTGAATATTTGGCGCTTATTAGATAAAATGAAGTCGATCTCATTCATAGTTATGTCATTGGGGCTTCGCCAGGTCCACTTCCTTTGGGGCTTTTTCTGGAAAAATTAATTCATCAGAAACAATCCCTGAGCCTCGAGGAAGTTTACCAGCATTTGTCCACGATGATTCCTGCGCCATAGCCGAATTTTCCTACCCTCGATTCACCATCTTCTTGTACTCCCACTTTGGCATTGAAGTAACCCATAACAATTGTGTAGAAGGTACTGGTACGAGACATAGCTTTCACTATGTCTTCGTACATGGCTTCGACCTCTTCGTCAGTGTATGTAGACGTTGGGGCATACACTTGTATATCCTTCAAGGCATAACTCTCGGTTATCTTTAAGACAAGGTATGCCACCCATGCCGACACACTGCCAACCTCTACAACATTGCTTCTGAGTGACTTGTGGATCAAAAAGCCGACGCAACCTTGGGATGGTTGATGTCCTTCTCGGAAGTAGAATAAGTGACCGGAATCTAGTGTCATCGTATCCTCGCCCTGTCTTCGGATTTCCGATAGACCTACTACATCCCAGTTAATACGACTTAACTCTACTTCCAATTCCATTACATGTTCGTCCAGCCTTAGAGAGCGTCCATTATAAGGGTAAGTCCTTGCCATCTAGACCTACATCCATTAAGCGTTCCATTAGCATATCGTGTCTTACGCGATCGAATGCCTTCTCATAATCAATGAAGCACAATATAACATTGGTCTGCATGTCTTTGCATTTTTCGAGTCCCCATGCCCGATCGGAACCAAAATTGACTCTCCCCAAGTTGTTCATCGCATTTGGGTCGTATCCTGTTTTGGATGATCGCCAGGAATACTTTAAGTACGTGGCTCATTAAGCTTATTGTGCGATATTCTGCACATTTCTTTGCTTTTGCCTTTTTTGGTACAGTTATAAATGTGGATTTTAGCCAATCATCGGGTAAAGAGCCTGAGTTATACACCTGGTTGAAAAAGTTGGTAAGGGCGCTTACGTGTTCTTCTTCCAATAGTTTGATAATTTCTACTGGTATACTGTCGGGACCTAAAGCTTTACCAGTTTTAGCAGATCTAAGTGTTTGTTTCACCTCTCAAGCTTTTAATGTTACTAAAAACATTGTTAGAATAGTGGACGGATAATTACGTTTTTATTACGTAAGAATGTTGTCATACAATGTTTATTTTACATAACAGTACTGCTGGGCTGAGGCCTCCTGTCTTTTTTTGAATAGAAAGTCTAGCACAAGATTAATTATAAATACAAATTAAGCACATTAAAATTCAGTGGTGCTTACAGTGGTTAGTTTGAACCCACGATCATCGGTTAAGATTCACGCGTTCTAACCACTAGGCCATAACGTTATTTTTTTTCAGTTATTTTAATCGAAATGAAATAAATTAGAATCAGAAATTTAAAACACTTATAACTAATTTACTACTACCAGAGCACCAATACCACCAAAAAGGGCCAATATAATATAAAAGTTCAGTCCACTCAAGCTGGTCTGATGATGCAAAAAGGAAATAGCAGGGCTTTTCAATGGCTGCTAGCAAGCCATAAAGCTAGGTCTCATTTGTTACGACGCCGATACATTTAACCGATAAAATCGTGTTTTATACGCGACTGTTACGTATTATCTATGATTACATTTTGTAATGCAATTATTAAATTTATTTGTTAATTAACTGATAAATTGCTTCTACACAAAACTGCACCCTCAGTACCGACATATATTTCAAAATCAAAGTCAAAATAAACTTTATTCAAGTTCTGTCAAACTTTTGTCATTTTAATACAATGTTTTTCATAAATTACAAATAAAATTGTTAATAGTTATACACATTTATTGAAATTATAAATAAATTATTATTATTATTATTTTACAAGATCATTTTTACTATAAAGCCTACAAACTAACGAACCGGCACGTAATTGAGTAGTTACCTATTTTTAAAATCAAAAACTGTACATTAATAATCTTATATGATAATCATTGTAAATAATGTATGAATGACAACTTAACTCCAAGCATTATTATCAAGTATATAATCTTGTACAGTCCAATACAGTTCAAATATAAGTAACAGCCTATGAATGTCCCACTGCTATTCTAAGGCATCCTCTCCTTTTTTTGAGGAAAAGATATTGTGCTTATTCCACCACGCTGCTCCAATACAATTTGGTGGACATGTGACAGAGTATCAGTGTAATTAGACACATGCAGGCTGCCTCCCGATATTTTCCCTGCACTAAAAAGCACGGTGGTGCTTTCCCGGGTTTGAATCCACGACCATCGGTTAAGATTTATGCGTCCTACCTCGGTTTATTAATTTTTATTTATTAACTATATTAAGCCGTTTCTGGTTAATTATAATGAATGTAATATTGATAGCAGACTTATAGATAATAAGGCCAATGTTTCATTCAATTTAGTTAAGTAGATAAAGTATTGATATGACGAGTAGGCAGAACCCACAAATCCTAATATTGACTCCCTTTGTAAGCTGTCCGTAGGCAAGTAAAGCGCTGAAGCGATTATATTCTTATACTTACATTAAACTTTATTACAAAACCAGCGGCTTTTTAGATGATGGCATATCTGGGGAATGAAACGCCTTTTCAAATTAAAGTATCATTTTGCAAGGATTTTATTTACATTAAGGTCTTAATCCTGTTATCAATCATAATTATTGTAAGATCCCGTTGTGTCTTTCGCCGGTTTTTCTCAGATCTGAAGTGTTTCTTTTCGTACTGGTTAATTTTTGACAGTCAATAAGCAACTGCAATGCTTCTATGTCAAATAAAAGATTTGTTTTGACTTTATTATTAATAAAAAGATTGAGCAAATTGTCTTTATGAATAATTTCTCAGAAGATATTAACATTGTTAAAATGACAAGTCATTTTCAACGAACCAATATAAAGAATAATGGGATTAACTTTTCGATATATTTTGACGCCATAAATGTAAATATGGTAAGAAAAGTAAATATATTTGAATATAATTATATTATGTATTAAAATATAATGATCAAAAACTTTTTATTTGACTCTCATCTCTATTTTTAGAGTCGAGGTGGTCAAGTGTTTAGACGTATATCTCAAGTCTCAACCGAAATTTGAAGGTTCAAATTTGGTAAAATTGTATTTCCGTGCGACAGAAACCTCATGAGGATGGATACCTGCAAGTCAGATGAATTTCTCTCAGACGTGAACCAACACGCGTGTAGACAAGCATGGTGGAATAAGGTCCAAGCCCTTCCCTTTCAAAGTTACTTAATTGTTTATGATTATATTTGTAAATCCTGTATAAACGACGACTTAAGTTTTTTATATCATTTTTTTTTTGCTTTTTTTTCCTAGGTAGGCTGATAATCATATGTGCCACCTGATGGTAAGTGGTCATCAACGCCCATACACACTGGCATTGTAAGAGATGTTAACCATCGCTTACATCTCCAATGCGCCACCAACCCTAGGAACTAAGATGTTATGTCTCTTGGGCCTGTAAATACAATGGCTCACTCACCCTTGAGACTGGAACTCAACAATAACAAGCATTGTGGTAAAATATCTGATGAGTTGGTGGTACCTACCCAGATGAGCTTGCACAAAGCTGTACCACCAAGTAAAACTATAATACGGATAAATGGCAGATTTCTATTCTATACTGTGTTCTACTGAGAACAGCCGTCAAGTAAATCTATAGTTTATTAATAAACAATTATTGCATTTATATAACACAATACGCCAACGATACTTGCTTTTACTACTTCATTTGACGAGCAGGTTGGCGTGGTTGGTAAGACACTTGCCTTTCACGCCGCAGGTCGTGGGTTCGATTCCCGCCCAGGGACAGATATTTGTGTGCATGAACATGTCCGTTTGTCCTGAGTCTGGGTGTAATTATCTATATAAGTAGGTTTGGGATCAGATGGTCTTGTGTGAATAACGTCCCAAGATATTTATTTATTTTCAGATTCTCCTAAGGTTTTCAGCAATAGACGGATTAATTCATGAAGAAGATTTAAGTATATAATTCATTATTTTTTGTCATGTCGACTGGAAGTTATACAGTAATAGAGTTACATGTATAATATTACTGTATAAACGTTTTATGCAGGTTTCCTCACGATGCTTTCTTTCACCTTCAAGCACGAGATGAATTATCACAAATTAAGTGCATGAAATTCAATGGTGCTTGCCCGGGTTTGAACCCACGATCATCAGTTAATATTCACGCGTTCTTACCACTGGGTCATATCGGCTTTTTTATTTAATAATTAAGTTACAATTTAATGTCACTATCATATGTTTTATTTAAGCTTTTAACGTATAGACAGATGAACATTTCAATTTGTATAGAGATTTTCATCTACCTAAGATAAATAGAAAATTTCTCAGCGCTGGTCATGCAACAATTCATTTCGACATAGCCTTTTAGTACGACGTTTCATTTTTATAAATATCAAAAAGCGGTCCGTGCGATTCGTAACAAAGCAACGACAATGGTTTTGTATACATTTTAAAAATGGGGACGTACTTTAAAATAGTTAAGTATTTCAACGACGATTTTTAAAGATACTAGACATCACAAGGGGCCCCCTCCACTGTAAAACCTGGCCTGTATACAATGGAACAGTAGATAGAATACATATATATATACATGTACTTTTTATATAATATAGGTAGGCGGGTGGGAACATGGGCCACTCGATGGTAAGTGGTCGGATAGTATCGTAAGAAATATTAAAATGTGTATATTTCTTATAATGCCATTAAGTTATAAACTTGTAAACCGCAGAAAATCGATTATATAGCTTACATTTTTGTATATTTAAGCTCCAAACTAACTCTTATCAAACCAAACTCTTAAAAAAATATTACATGAATTAAAAAAATTAATATACAAAATTGTTTTACAATAATATTAAAAATGAGTTTTGTTCCATATATTAACCCATCCCCTTTTAATATAAGGAAACAAACAAACCATATTAATTTCCCTTAAATATTATATTTTGGACTTTATCGACGAGTAGCTTAACCACCTTATACCAGAAGCCTTACTGATATATTCGTTTAATATAAACAAAGTTAGTTCCTTGAACATTGGCGCTATGAATATATTAATTATTTTAATTACAGAACAGGACGCTACGTATTAAATTGACAACATAAGGGCAAAGGTTCGGCCCGAAGCAATTCCGAGGGTCTTATTTAACTCTATTAATAGTCCGTTCATGAAACAAAATTAAATTCCATATGCATTATCCCTTATAACTTACGCTTCTAATAAAATCTCCTAACTTTATATCCAATCACGGATATAATGAGAGTGATGTGCTTATCATTTCGTTATTATTTTTTAGTTAGACATGAATTGATGGTAGAGTTTTGTGTAAACACCACGATGTTTATAGGCTGCTACTATATAATAATATAATATAGCTGAAACTCTTGTAATTTTTTGTATGGACGCGATAATTTCTGGAGCTACTAGTCCAATGCTTTTGGAAATTTATATTTATTAAGTTAACACCACGCTAAGTCTGCGTTTTATATAACTGCGTTATATGAAACGAATGGAGCAGTAAGTTATTTTTTTTTATAGATAGGCGTACGATCATTTGGGCCACCTGATGGTAAATGGTCACCAACGCCCATAGACAATGGCACTGTATGAAATGTTAACTATCGCTTACATCGCCAATGCGTAACCTACCTTGGGAACTAAGATGTTACATCCCTTGTGCCTGTAATTACACTGGCTCACTCACCCTTCAAAACGGAACACAACAATACAAAGTACTGCTATTTTGCGGTAGAATATCTGATGAGTGGGTGGTACCTACCCAGACGAGCTTGCACAAAGCTCTACCACCGAGTAACTATACAATACATGAATTCTTAAGCATATATATTGTCTGTACTGCGTTATATAAAGTAATTATGCTGGAACAATCAATGAGTGAGAGCTATCTACTAGGAAGAACTTGGAAAGTCTAGGATTAGTTTCACCAAGCCATTATGAACAAGGGCTGTATATAATACAAAGAACTCTATGCTCCAATTATGGAAATCGGGAGCACTTTAAAATTAATCAAGGAGTCAAACAGGTGTGTTTAACTAACATGGAATGATTAATGAAATATATCCTTTGATGTTTCGCCGAACTTCCATATGAAGTTAAATTAAATGAATGTATCGTTAAGTCAACTCATCAAGTAATTATGCTGCTTTTAACAACGTGAAGTTTTTATCATGATTGACACAGACGAACAAACATTAAAGTAACTTGTATGAAGGACTCAAACCTTCTTGAAGGTTTCAAGATTACTCCAAATTGTTCCAACGTGGATTGGTAGATACATATGCGACTCGATATATATTTTCTCCTATATCGTCGTGTTCAACTATAATCTATAATACTTGTATTAATGTACAGAAAAATTTAGTATTGCTCGCTCTTCTGGGTAGGTACCACCCACTCATCAGATATTCTACCGCAAACTACTTTGTATTGTTGTTTTCCGGTTTGAAGGTTGAGTGAGCCAGTGTAATTATAGCCACAAAGAACATAACATCTTAGTTCCCAAGGTTGATGGTGCATTGGTGATGTAAGCAATGGTTAACATATCTTACAATGCTAATGTCTATGGGCGTTGGTGACCACTTATCATCAGGTGGCCCATATGCTCATCCACTTACCTATACAATAAAAAATAAAAATAAAAAAATACTTTTTTATTTGAAAAAAACCTACTTACTCCCTGGTATAATTTATTTAGTTTTAACATTTTATTTTGAATTTAATTATCCTAACAGCTTGGTAATGATAAGTCAGATAATATGTTATTCTATATAACTTTCCTGACCGATTTCCAGCACGAAGGTCAACGGAAATAGGCCAACTATGCAGCGAATATTACAGCGCCGGTACACAAAAAGAAGTGCACTCTCAATTATCTTATTCTCATAGCGATCCACTTGAAAGCTTTATGTGCTCTACGAGTGTTATGACACAATATCTAACATCCGGTCTTCTGCTCACAAATCAAATCAAAATCAAAATAGTCTTTATTCCTTTTGATTTGTTGTGTCATAGTGTTTAATTAAGTGTAAAACTACCGTCAGTTATATTGCGGTAAGGCTTATATACTACACTCATTACATATACTGCCAATAAATTTTACATGACCCAGAGTTTATTTATTTAATTTAAATATCGTAAATATTTATAAAATTATTTATTTTAATAAGCCGGCTTTTCAATTTATTTGCGTTGCATATGAGGAAATAGTTGTTTAGCTATCCTTTGAGGACTGCTGTTTGAATCGAGCTAAAACTATCCGACATGTTGACTCCTGTCCCAAGTTACAGCGGATTTAAAGCGATTCAATATTAGTTAAAGTTGTCAAGATCTGTTACTATCCGGCTCTTATAGCAATTTGTTCCATAATAATAACATTTTATTCCAATTTAACAATTATCGCAATTATTTGGGATGATTGTTTTCGTTCTTATGATATCAAGTGTATTTAACTTTTCCAGGTTCAAAACTTAATCAAAATGTTGGCGTATTAAAAATAACTCTTTGCCGAAAAGAAAGTGACAATACGACGTAACATATATATCTAAGTATGTCCGCCAAATTGCAAATTACCTCTTATCCAACGAGTCTTTAAGTTTTTTTTTTTTTATTGCGTAGGTTGGCGGACGAGCATATGGGCCACCTGATGGTAAGTGGTCACCAACGCCCATAGACAATGGCGTTGTAAGAGATTTTACCTTCGCTTACATCGCCAATGCGCCACCAACCTTGGGAACTTATGTTATGTCCCTTGTGCCTGTAATTACACTAGCTTTTTTAATAATAATAATTGATACTCATATCCTCTCAAACTCTTGTGTTCGCGCCATTTTTAGATTTTCTGTTGTTATTGTTTCGCTTCAATAATTACGAATCTTAATACGAATCTATACTAATTTAATAAATACTAAAGACTTGCTCGCGTCGATAACGTCTGAAAACTATTGAAACAATATTATTAATTATTACATCATTAGAAAGCATCCTTATCAAGAAGGAACATAGGATTTCATTTATTATTTTATTCATTACTAATAATACTTCAGTGTGACATTAGTATTTGTGAATTAGTTAGAAAAAAGCGCCAACGAGCTATTACTCTTACAGTCACCGCGAGCACAGCTAAATAAATTATAGCTTCGAGATTCAGATATAACAACATTATGACAGGCGTAGATCCCGCATCGCGGTTCAAGATTAAATTAACAAATGCAACTCTCGGTTCATTTAGCTTCTTCAATATTTTTTTTCTTCGAGACCATTTTGATTCCACGATGCCTTAATAACATAGAGTAGAGAAAGCCTTTAATTAACGATAGCGACTTGGCCTACTTATAGTAGGCTAATAGCTAATAGTATGGCCTAAGAGCCAGGGTTCGGCAGACTTACGGTATTTTAGCAAACTCCATATTGATGCTGGGTATACTATTTCTATTTTTATTTTTCAATAAAGATACAAGTTTTTCTGATGAAATAAACTCATTTTTTTAATTTCAATAATGATACAGATTTTTTTTTATATATTTTATTTTACCAAAACCTACAAACTGAAATAGAAAGTAAAAATGTTTTATGGTTACACTTGATATAACTTTTGATACTTTATAAAACACACAGGAACCGGAATAAGTGTCTGCCTTTTAATTTACAAATTTAAAAAAATGCATATTAAAACATATTTAAACGGCAGACATGCTACAATCACGTTTAAAAAGTCAATTTTGATAATTTTTGACTGTTAGACACGCCCAAAGGAACCGTCGACTGGAATAGTGAATCCCCATTTCAGCTAAGGCAGGTGAAATAGTATATCTAGCATCAATATGGAGTTTGCTAAAATACCGTAAGTCTGCCAATCACTGGTTCTGACAACAATGGGCAGACAGCAAAACAAAATATTGCTAATTGGCACAAATCATTTCAGAAATGTGCAAATTTTAAATAATATAACGGATTGTTTTTTACTTTGTCCTCTCTTCCGGGCACAGATAAATAATCGATAACATTAAACACAATTTTTATTATACACTAGGATTCAATCCCTATGGTTTGTTAATATTTTGTGTAAGCTGTAATAGCGATAGTATTTTTTAAGATAATCAATTTTTATGAGTAAGTACATATTCAGTTTTATAAGGCAAAGGTATAAATAATTACAAATATTTGTTTTTGAAACGAATTTCGACTCGAAGTTGTCAAAACTGGTGACACTCTTTGCTTTCATATAAGCTTGCGGTGCGTTAGTTAGCGTATTACTTATACGGCTGTATTTTCATGAGTGTTTGCTTTATATATTTCACAGACAGTCTGAAGTTGTCCTCAAAACCTGATGGCTATTAAATTAATAAGGGCTTCTCTCACAGCATTTATATTTCAGCAAGTACGTAAAACTATTCATAGACTTGCCCCTACTGCCCTGACTATGAGAATTAAGATTAGGTCGGATTATGTTAGACACGTGAGCAATATTATATCTCATGGCGTAATTCACTATTACTTCAGACTAGCCAATGAGGTTGAAATTAAAAAAACACATTTTCATAATATTAAAGTTCAAATTAAATATCTAGTGACCATTTCCCATCAGATCTGACATCAGCACGTAATTCTTTCAAAAAAAGTCTAAAATATAATATAAAATATAAATATAATATTTAACTCCTAAAAGGTATTCCATAATTATAATTTTACAAGCGGATATTATAACCTCTGTCAGTATGATCACGCCCGATATAAAGTAAACATCAAGTGTAGGAAGCTTGCGAATCAAAATTTCAAATTTAATACATCCGGTCTGGAGGAACATTGTTCCAGGCGTTCATTCGCTAAAATCACTTTTCATATATAACATAGTATATGTAATTTAATATAATATAATAGATAAAAATAATAATGATTTATGATTGAATGAATGATTAATATTTGTTAGCATGTCTAATGTCTGTGTTAGATGGCAAAATTGCCTTTTCAGACTATGAATAAAAAACCGGTAATTAGTTTTTCTTATTAGAAGAGACAGCTCCAAAATTTTCTACTCAAAAAAAGGAGAAGAGGCCTTAGCCCAGTAGTGGGACATTCACAGGTTGCTACTGTGTTAGAAGAGATAAATCCGTATCATTTAGTTGCCATGTGCTTAATTTGTATTAATAATCTATCTCATAGCGAAGAAGGTAGAGCTTTGTTTACTCGGTGGTAGAGCTTTGTGCAAGCTCGTCTGGGTAGGTACCACCCACTCATCAGATATTCTACCGCAAAACAGCAGCACTTTGTGTTGTTGTGTTCCGGTTTGAAGGGTGAGTGAGCCAGTGTAATTACAGGCACAAGGGACATAACATCTTAGTTCCCTAGGTTGGTGGCGCAGTGGTGATGTTGTTTTTTTTTTTAAGAAATATACAAACCACTGTCTATGGGCGTTGGTGACCACTTACCATCAGGTGGCCCACATGTTCGTCCACTAACCTATACTATAAAAAAAGGTCGTGATCTAAATCGTGATTCCTGAGGAAATTTCATACCACAATATTGTCTACCAATTTGAAAGAGAAGAAAAGACCATTTTTAAAACAATAATAAGCCAAGCCCTTAAGTCTCAATTTCACACAATTTACAAACATTATATAAAAGAACTAGCATAAAGTATGCAAAGGCGGCCTATCACAGTGATATCTTCCAATAGCAACAACCTAAGGCGTCAGAATCGAACCTGTAATTTTTACATCGCTAGACGGCCCGTGAACCTTTTGACACATCCAAAACCTCTGCCCAGTAGTAGAAATAAATTTATATTTTAAAACACCTTATATGTAAATAGTGTTAATATTTTTAAATCCGTTGTTTATATCAAGTGTCTGTGCCAATCCACAATTTATCTAAAATATTGCCTAATAACCATTGAAATTTCATCAAAATATCAACATAAACAAACAACGCATAATGTTTGCGACCGCAGTTCTGTTGCCAAGCCCGGGCTAATGCTATAAAAGCGATCATTCGCTCGTATTTAGAGGAAACGAAATTGTTCCGAAAATATAATCCGTGGCGAATGTAAATTATGGCTCACAATTTTGATACACTCACCTATCTCTGTTTCACACGAGTAATTATTGTTGTAAAATCGAAGTACTTAGTGTGGTGTGAATAATATCTCATTGTCGAGTTTTAGTTTAACTTTTATATATTGATTTTATCTTTAAAATGCTTTATCTACTTGTAAAATACAACTCTTGGATAATATACATATATTATGTATAACGAAATGTAGCTCAAAATTAGGGGATAAAATCAAGGTATTTTTTATTCAAATAGACTCTGTAAGCACTGTCACTGTATTATTATTGTTCTTATTTTAATAGTCAGAGAAAATATTTAATATTTATGCACACGGCTATATCTTTATTTGCTTACTACGTATTTCATACAACGTTGATGTCAACCCACCAGATGGAACTGGTCCTTTGATCATGATATTTGAAAATTGTATGTAACACAGTTCTTATATATAAGCCGAGATTTCCCAGTGGTAGGAACGCGTAAATCTTAACCGATGATCGTGGGTTCAAGCCTAGGCAAGCACCACCGAATTTCATGTGCTTAAATTTTAATAATAATTCGTCTCGTGCTTGACGTTGAAGGACAACATCGTGAGGAAACCTGCATATTCCAACAACTCGCATTGAGCAGCGTGGTGGAATAAGCTCCTTCTCTTTCATTCATCATCATCATCATCATCAGATATTCACAGGCTGTTACTTTTCAATTCTTATTAAATATAAATCGACTTTGCATTTTTCATTTTCAACTCTGTATGTAAATATGTAAGTTGTAGGTAGGTTAACTTCCCCTTCAATTTTAAAGTTTGCGCTAGAAGTCAGATTCAGGAATGTACCTGCGAAATGGTTTTCATGTAATTGACTCAAATCCGCCAAGACGACGCTATCGCATGGGACAGTTGAATGTGTGAGTGTTTACTTAAAAAAACCCGGAAGGAAATGACTTCATGTTAAGTTAAATCAGCCGATATATTGCTTAGGATTGAAGATAAATTAAATAATATGGAAATATTCGCGTTACACACTAATGTGGAAATATTCACAAATTTAATATCGCCGGGTTCAGGTCAAATGCAATTTGTGAAATGACTGCCCAATTTTACTTTACGATTTCCGCGGTGTATTAAAGTAATGGCGGGAAAATATTTTATTTTATATATCGCTCGTCGTTTTATTTCATTTTTTATATTATATTATTCTTTTTTTATATAAGTTATGCTTGAGGCTTCTAGTGGCTAGATATAGGGCCGCAGACCATGGTGGTCATGGGTTCAATTCCCAGATCGGGCCAATAAATAGTTATTGGGTTTTTCTGTCAGAAAATTCTCAGTAGCAGCCCGGAGTCTGGAAGTTGGAATTGTGTACACTCCCGTACCTCGGAAAGTACGTTAAGCCGTTGGTCCTGCGCCTGAAGTCTTTCCGGTCGTGTCGGATTGCCGTCCCATCGGATTATGAGAGCTAGGGAATAGAGAGTGCACCTGTGTTTGCGCACACACTCGTGCACTATAATATCTCCTGCGCAGTTGGCTAATCTCTCTTGAGATTGGCCACCGTCGCCGAAATCAGTCTGGAGGACATTATTATTACATAATATAAAGCAAACATAAGCAGAGCCTTATCGTTTAAATATATTCAGTTAAAATCAAATTTTTGCCTATATACATTTTCATTATTTTATAAAATTGTATTGTAATTTTCATTAATAAAATTTTATATACTGTATCATCCAAATTTGATACGTCGAACTGTAGCTGTCATAAGGTTTACACAATTTATCATCGTTGGTTTAGTGACTAAAATAAAGGGAACCGGTAACCGTGGACCTGGGTTGAAACTGGGTTGGCCCATTAAAAGTTGTCAAATTTTTCTCTTCTTCTTCTCTTGTTATTGGCCCGACTCGCTGTTTGATCCCTGGTCCTCGGGATCTGGGCATGGGCTTATCTTACAGCTGGTCATACTCTTATAACAAAATTCTCATAATCATACGAATAACTTAAGTTTGTTACACAAATTATTGCACGTTGCTACCACGGTCGCTACGTGTAGTAAATCTGAGTATAATATAATTTTACTTTTAAACCGTTTTCCACAAGTTTCATAATTATTATATCGTACTATTTATAGAAAATTTTGGATATTTCTTAAGAAATTCACCAAAACTTACATAATTACCCATGTGTTTTCAAGAGAAAATAATTCTTAATTATTAGTAAATAAGGTAAATTTTAGCTTATACCTATTTTAAGAGAAAATTATACAGAAAGTTCGACCTTATATAATTGTGATAAGGATAGAGATATTTGAAATTGTTATTACATAATGTATGGGATATTCGTGTAATTGTTTAGTGGATTATAAATAAGACGGACGTTTTAATTACAGACCCTTCGCCAGCCGTGGTTAGGATGACCATCAGCTTACACCAGTTTGGGACCTATTTATTGTAGCTTAATATGTACTAAGACTTTACCTAAGAACCGTCTTAATACATACATATGGATGTATTTGTTAAATACTATGCTTGATTTAATTGTTTTTTAAAATACAAGATAATTTCCTTAAATATAATTAATAATACAAGCATTTTTATATTCGTTCGTACCGTTTGCCTCTTGTGTCAAATTATATTTTTTAAATGTATATATTTTATTATTAATTTCTTTTTTGTGTTATTTAAATAACAAAAATTACGATATTTTCTTATAATTCCAGTATAATACTTTGTCATGGCCCGTCAAAGCCACAAAGGATACCCTTAAAAATCAGCGTCGGGTTTTCGCACCCAGCGTAAAAACTGTATTGTATTCCTGTTTGGAAAAATCACGATGCCAGCCATTGTTATATAAATTATTTTATTTTCTTAAAGGCCTTTCTTATAAATACATGTATAAATGTATGTATGCTTGCTTACTCAATATGATGAAACACTATACTTTATTTGAATAACTCTTATTAGCACTTTTGGAAGCCAACACGGGTTTAGAATATCGGTAGATTATATACATTAATACTAATTTTATTTTTATCTTAATATTGATCAATACTCTTATTTATTTATACTTAAATTTAACATAGCTTACATAGACACACACTTTGAAATATACATAAATGAATGTGACATCAGATGTCTGTGCAAAAAGGTTTTGAGAGGTGTGTGAAAGAGATAGATGACAGATAGAAATAAAAATTAAAATATTATTCAAGTTATTACAAGTAGTATTGATTAGCCATTTTATAAAATAAATAAAATTAATAACAACCACCGGTTCTAAATATAAGCATTACCGAAAAGAAACAAGAAACTTAGTAGTTCATTTTTAATATCAAACATTTATATGTAATAATCATATTAAAAATATATCCAGTATGAAAATCAACAAATACTAACTCAGAGATATATTATCGTCAAGATAACCTTGTACAGAATAATATTTCTTATTTATTAATAAAATAATACATACATTCGCATAGCTCATTCTTCAAACCTTGGTGGTTTAATAGTAACTTTTATACCCTTTATCACCTTAGGGATAACATTTTCAAAAATTATTCCTACTGTGTAAATGGAACCCATTTATAAAATTTCATCTTGCTATTCCCAGTAGCTTGGGCTGTGTGTTGATATGTCAGTCGTATATATATACATATATTAATATATATATATATATATATATATATATATATATACGACTGACATCAACGGTATACATATACGACTACGATAAAAATTAACAAAATTAATTATAACTCTCAAAATTAACTGATTTTTATTATTTAATAATTAATTTTGTTAATTTTTATCGTTGGTAAATTATTCTGTTTATTAGAGCGGTTAACACCGAATGGAGTTGTGTCTGTCATGGCGAACGTCATGTCAATGATGGACTTGTTGACAGCGGTTGGCTCTAAATCGCTAATTATTAGTGTTATCCTTAATTGTACAAGTAATAAGTGTTTGCATAATTAAAATTGTAACAAAAGACAACATTGCTGTATTCTTATTTTAACGTTTCCTGAAGTATAACGCCCACCAGGGATTCCCATACTAACGAATTCACGAATCAGCTATTAGATTCGAGCCCGGCTTCCCGACGTCTCGTTATATATATATATATATATATATATAATGATAACCATTGTAATTTCTGATGGATGTTATGAATAAATAAATAAATACTGTACAGAGCCACGATAAATATTGCGAAGTCCAAAACCCGATATTAAGAGTTTATCTTTATTTTTCGCGTTCATATAATGTTTGTTAGTCAAAATAATCGATATTCTTGTTGATGAAGCACGTCTTAAAACAGGTCACATGGTATAGAAAGAATACTAAATCAACTATTATGAACAAATCTCCAATGTTCAAGATTTTATCTGCAAGCGGTTTTCGTAAGTTAAATTATAATAAAGATGTTTTTATTAATAGTATAAAATTGCGATCGGTTATATTACAAAACTTACATATCCATCATTTGGATGAGTTGTTATTGAATTACCGATACCGAATTTAAATGTTTGACTTTGATAGTTTATGTTCACGTTTCATAAATAACATAAAATATACTATTAAAATAAGTTTCCTGCTGCTGAATATACTGCTTATATGTATATATACATAATGAACTTGTTCCAGATGTGTCCTGTAAGCATCTTTATACAGCGTTGTCTGAAACAGATTACTACTTCAGTGAAAAGGCTGCTCCTTGCACGCTTTTTTTTCTTTTTTCGTGTGTGAAATAAAGATATATATTATTACTATTATTAAAGTAAATATTATAATATGTTAAATTTATTATAATATGTTAAAAATATTTGATTATCAATAATACTGTATTATGTAACAAAAAACGATGGTCACCCTACATAGCCGAAGTCACCTGGTTTGACTCACAGGGAAATAATCCTTTTGGTGTATTAAATTTAGTGCTATTATCGCAATTACAATATCTCGTAACAATGAACAGACTCGGATAATGTCGGGACCTCGCTTCTGGATAAAGTCTTACGAATATCTGTTTTGTAATTTAAACTTATATTGGAGTAATTTGAATTTCACTTTACACACTTTGTCCTTGGTCGTAGGGCTTTGTGCAGGCTCATCTTGGTAGGTACCACCCACTCAACGGATACTCTACCGCTAAACAACAATAGTTAGTATTGTTGCGGTCCGGTTTAAGGGTCAGTGAGCCAGTGTAACTATAGGAACAAGGAATATAATACCGATGTAAGGAATGCTTAATATTTCTTATATATCCAATTTGTATTCATAGTGGTGACCTCTTACCATGAAATCTACCACCATGCCGCATTTTAGTCACGTGGAAAAATCTCTAAGCCTTCTTCACAAAAAAAGCTGCTATAGCCCAACATTGAGATATTTACAGGCTTATACATTACTTATAACTTTTAGATTATTAAGGGTAAGACTCCTTCAGATATTTTGTAAGAAGATAAATTTTAAGCTAATATTTAGGCTTAAATTTAATATGACCGGAAAAATATTTCCGGTCATCTTACACCGCTGTCGATAGTAATCAACTGCTAATTTAATCTTTCTTTTATCAAATTATTTAATCTATCTACTTAATTAAGTAAACATTTTAGTTGCCATTTTTTGTTATGCCAATAGTATATATATTGTAATAATTAAAAATATGTTAATAGCACTTTCGTTTTGTTTTAATCAATTTTATATTTTAAACAATAATAATAATTCCCGTTAAATTATTCTTAGAAACTTTCTGTATAATAAGCCTTTTGTTTCTGAAATATTTGTCAAAGACAGATATACTAATCAGGCAAAATACTGAACGTTCATTGGTCGCTTACCAGTTACAATTTAGTTTAAATTTAATTTGACTTTGATAGGCGTTTCAGAAAGTTGACATGTAGCTTTTAGTTTTTTTATTTCAATTTACATTATTTTGAATTTGGAATGCTCAATGTAACTGTTCATGTCTGTCTTTTTATTATGGTTACCTGTAAATTCGACAACTGTTCAATTAGGACCAGCTTCTTAAAATTGTTTTTTTTTTTAGTTACTTTCATATTGGTTTCTTCAAATATTTTTTTAAGCAAATTTATTTTACGGTTTTATAATAATAATAATATAATATAATATAATATAATAATATCCTGGGACATTATTCACACAAAGCCATCTAATCCCAAACTAAGCAGAACTCGTACTATGGAAAACGGCCACTGATATACTTACACAGACTACTTTTCTTTTGTAAATAAATACTTATATAAGGGGTTTTCCAATAGGGACGCTTGAACTTTGACAGCTGATTGCGGTCATGTTGTTTGAGTGACAGCTGTCAAATGCAGTGTGTTATATTCATTCCGTCCTCCCAAACCACCATGGCAGGTTACAGTGTCGAGCAGCACGTGCAAATCATAAAATTGTTTTATGAAAATGGGTCTTCAGTTCGAGCAAGGTTCCGCGCACTTCGCGCGTTTTACGGTCGCGATGATCGTCCTGCCGAGTCGACTATCCGTCGATTGGTGGACAAATTCGAGTCAACCGGGTCAGTTAACAATCAGCCGGTTCCCGTGCGTCAACGTAACGCGAGATCTGCCGAGAATATCGCCGCTGTGCGCGACAGTGTCCTCGAAAACCCGCGGCAGTCAATTCCGCGTCGCGCACAGGAACTCGGCCTTTCGCAGACGACAACTTGGCGAATTTTGCGTTGTGACTTGAGCCTGCACCCGTACAAGATCCAGCTGACCCAAGAGCTCAAGGTTAATGACCATAGACAACGCCGTGTGTTCGCTGACTGGACATTAGAGCAGTTGGAAGTTGACGCCGATTTTGGCAAAAAAATCATCTTCAGCGACGAGGCGCATTTTTGGATGAATGGCTATGTCAACAAGCAAAATTGCCGTATTTGGGACGAGACCAATCCACACGAGGTTCACCAAGTGGCAATGCACCCGCAGAAAGTGACTGTTTGGTGCGGATTTTGGGCCGGAGGCGTGATTGGTCCGTATTTTTTCGAAAACGATAATGGTGTGGCCGTCACCGTCAATGGTGAGCGATACCGGTCGATGATAACCAACTTCTTTTGGCCTGAAATCGAGAATATGGATCTGGACAACATGTGGTTTCAACAGGACGGCGCTACGTGCCACACAGCACACGCTACGATGGAAGTTCTGCACGAGCAAGCGCCCTTAATGGAAAACCCTATATTACAGTGTTGGGAGATTCATAATCAAATTCCTTAAAGTACAAACTTTTATTCCCTATATTCACTACCTAAAGCGTTAAATTTTCAAACTTCTTCCTAAGTCACTACCTACTATGTAAAAGGGACCAGTATTCATGTTGTATCCCCAGGGTTTCATTGGGTTGTCTGTTGATATGTCAGTCAATTATTTTTTTATCAATTAATAAATATATAGAAAATAGATAGAAAAAGTTTTTATTACATAGATCGTTTTTAATGTCAACTAATTTAATTATTTAACATGCTGTGGACATTTATGCTCGTGTATATAATTATTTGTTTGTCTCATCAAAGTTAGTTGTAAGTGCACACTGTGTTCGATTTTATCATCCTCTCAAAATAAAAGAGGTAGGTTGGAAGATTTTTTTATTTTTTATAGCATATCTAAGCGGTCGAGCGTATGGGCCACCTAATGGTAAGTAGTCACCAAAGCCCAGAGACATTGGCATTGTAAGAGATGTTAACCATCGCTTACATCGCCAATGCTCCACCAACGTTGGCAACTAAGATGTTATGTCCCTTGTGCCTTTAATTACACTGGCCCACTCACCTTTCAAACCGGAACACAATATTACCAAGTACTGCTGTTTAGACGACCCAGACGAGTTTGCACGAAGCTCTACCTAGTAAAACACTTTATAGTCACTTTGAGTGACAGTTTAGTTTTTATAATTTACCAATTTTTCTTTTTGTATCACTATACATTATAATGTTTCAATAAATAACTAGTAAAATAAGATCCAGTTGCTTGGAAGCAAATTTTGTATGTATTCAATTTGTTCGTCTGAATGAAATATCAATAATATTAATTTAAACATACGCCTTTTACAACACTGTGGACTTGAACATTTTTCCAACGCAACAGGAATGACATAGTACGCGATGTATGCAAACCGATTCCGCTTAACCGCACAGTTAAAAGCGGCACCCATGCCAATCGATAATACACTTTACACCTTCGTAATAAATGTTCTCGTAACCCGGACCGAAAATAGTCGGGTTATAGTTGAAGTCGCGCCAAAAAATGATAGGCCAGGAGGCGAACGCAGAAATAGACTTTTTATGTTTTTGGTAAAAAATATACATGACGTAAGCTTTCAAATTAGGTCAGTGTAAAGAATAAATGGAATGCGTTTATTTTAATTGATACTGCGTGTATTTTTATTCTGTATTTTTTTATTCTTTAACAACTGTATTGCTTTTAACAGAAATACCGTTTTACATTTGATGGTTTTAAAGAGTAAAAATGCACAGATAAAAATTATATCGCATTAAATTTAATTGTTCGCTTTACTTAAAATTCCGTTTACTTCACAATTGAATTTTAATTTGAGAAAATAAACTATCGGGCTTGAAAAAAATGTTTGCAAACTTGTATTTTATTTAGCTTGTTAATATCCGAGGTCGAGGCTAGAATATGTGAATCAAAATCGGAGAACGCGCATTCAAACCCAGGCAAGCATTGATGAGTTTTCGCGTGATTAATTTTTGTTTATAATTTATATCCTGTTCGGTGGTGTAGATAAACATTGTGATGAAAGCATGGATCGATTAAATTTAACTGAAATTGTCACATGTGTGCCCACGTTAAAGCAGTTTAGTATCATGTATATCATAGCCCAGCACTGGGTCATTCACAGTATTACGAATATATGGTAATTTTTAAATATTAGTTTCCATTTAATATTATAATTATCAAAGCGCACAGATTAAATATCTTAAAGGCAACTCGATTTCAATCAAATAAACTATCATCTGTTTTATTGAAAGAAAAATTGACATCGGATATTAAAACTTTGGAGACAATTTTCAACTCTCTCACAATGATCTTAAAATCTATTATTATTTACTATAAGATTTCAAAACTATAGCATTTTTCATTACATTCCCAGTTTCATTTCAGTGAGGCGTTTGTTTTGTGTCACGGTGCAAGTCATAGACTTTGTTACAATAAAGAATTAAATACAGAAAATATTCTTAATTATAAAATTTAACAAAGAAATGGTAGCGCTGAAAGAGTTTTTTTTTTCTACTTAAAGTAAATCAGGTCTGAACGATCTTAACCGAGAATAGAGCGGAAACTCGGTCTCAACTAATGAGAGCAATTAGTATAACGATGTAGTTTTAAACGTCGGCTTAATCTTAATTTCTTAAATATACCAAGTAACTGTGCGATGTGGAGTTCCATCGGAGAAAGTAAATATCTTGATTGGTTCATTTTTAATTCGATTAGTGTTCGAATATTATTATTTTTTTATCGTTAATTTAGCGATATGGTTCAATGTATATGTAGATTTTATTTAAGGATTTTGGATTCGAGCCTCGGTATGTACTTAACTTTTATACGGCTAAATTGTGCTTATAAATTATTCCGTGCTTTATGGGCAAGGAAAAAAAACTTTAGAAGATTTCTACCTGTCAGAATAACAACCTAAACTGCAGGATAATAACCTGAGATACCCTGCATGTGAATCCACCAACCTGCATTGGAGCAGCACAACGAAATAAGCGCATTCTTATCCAAGAGTAGAGGGTTTTTTTACCTAAAGGAGATATATGTACAGACTTGACTTATGGACATTTACATAACTCGTAGATTAGCCGGAAATTAACACTATTCGATTCATATGTATTGAGAATCGAATATAAACATTTTTATGTAACGAGGAGGAGGCTCACCTGATAGAAAGTGACTAACACCACTCATAGAAACCTGCAACATCCGAGGAATTGCCATTGCATTTCCGGCCTTTAAGTACGCTCTTTTCTTGAAGGTTGCTATGTCATATCGGTTCGGAAAAGTCGCCGGCGAAAGCTATTCCACAGAGTGGGTGTATAAAAATAATTAAATAAACAATATACATAATTTAATAACAAAATATTTTAATTTACATTTAAGTAATCTATATATATTATTATAATTAAAAATTAAATAAACGAAAAAAATCCATTCCGATCTCTATAAAAAAAAAATCGCTACCGCTCATGACTAGTACTGCTTTCTTCACTGAGGTCATATCTGGAAGCTCGCCAATACCCAACTGACCGTCGCAGTGGCCTCTAACGGTATTATTTTCACCATTAACTTACTTCATTCATTACTCATAACTATTTTGGTTACTGAACATATTATCTTAATTAATTTTATCCGTCACGATCTTAAAACGACCTTCCTTATTAGTTTTGATAGAAAACTAACTATGAGGTTTTTGAGAAGTTTGAGAAGTATTTAATAAAGGAGAGGAATCATTGTAGATATTGTTTAATAAAAGGAGCTCGAAGCTTTTTTTATAGTTATTGTTAATCAAGCCTTATGGATTTTTTATCTTTAATCTTATAAATCTCCAAAGGTGTGTTGTCCAAACATTTGATGTTTCCCTTACTACGATTGAGTTAAATAGTTTAAATATATATTTGACAATTTAAACAGTCATATTGATAAAAACATAACTACTAACACGAGACGGCTAAACTACTGAAACTAAAAAAAATATTTAAGTCTATGTTTTAATTTACTGTATGAAGGTATACATAGGGCTATGTGGTGGTAAGTGGTCACGGTCACACACTGGTTTGAAAAGTATACAGCAACTAACATAAAAACAAAAACATTTATTTTACAGATAAAGAAGCACACATTTAACTGGTAAATCTGAAAAAACTTAAAGTCGAATGAAAGTCGTCCTAAAGGTTAACTATTTAGGAGATAAAATTAGGTTTATGAGATATACGAACGTAATAAAGTCAAGGTTGACGTAAAAGAGATTCGTTATTACATGTTTTATGACGCATAACTTTTTATTTAAAGAGAACTATGAAGAAAATAAATTTTACTAACCTAATAACCTACGCTTATAATATGTAAAAGCTTTAATATAATTTAACGTTAGTATAGAGAAAACTTTTTAGGGAAGTGTTAGGTTTATGTAAATAATTATTATTTACATTATAATACTAATAATTACAAGAATCACTAAATAATCTAAAACAAAAATACATGTATTTTTTATATTTCATATCAGAACAACTAAACAACATTTAAATATCTCAATCCGTGATTCAAACTATAATAATATAATGGGTTATATAAGCTACAGTTCATATACCACGAAACTAAATTCACATTTAATAAATGTAGTAGCATATTTTATATCGCAACCTGGCCTATATCAAAATAGTTTCATTTAAACACTGTAACAGAACCAGTTTGTTCTGATTTCCAACGTATATTATGTGGTTAAAACTACCTTATATAACAACACTATATTATTATATTTCTTCGCCATCTTTATTGGTTCTGTTGATATGAAATAACGATACTAATATTTCTCGAAAATAATAATAATAATAATAAATGGTATTACAAATATCATACGATATGACAATAGATAAGCCGAGATGGCCCAGTGGTAATAACGCGTGAATCTTAACCGTTGATCGTGGGCAAGGCGATCAAACCCGGGCAAGCACCACTGAAATCCTGCTACATGCGTATTCCACCAACCCGCATTGGAGCAGCGTGTTGGAATAAACTCCAAACCTTCTCCTCAAAAAATGAGAAGAGGCCTTAGCCCAGCAGTGGGACATTCACAAGCTGTTGCTGTACTTTACTGTGACAATAGATATATAATTAATAAATATGAATAAATAATCATTAATATAATGAATGCCACAACTGGAAAGATACTGCTTAAATTGCTTGGTGATAGGTCTTTGTCCAAGCTCATCTGGGTACGACTTACTCATCACATATTCAACGGACATACAGCAATACATAATATTGTTGTATTCAGGTTGGAATATCAGTGAAACTACAGACACATGGGATGAAACGTCTTAGTTCCTAGGGTTGATGGCGCATTGGCGATGTAAGGAATAGTTAAAATTTCATACAGCGCCAACATTTATGGGCGTGGTGATCTCTTATAACCAGATGGCCCAGTACATATTGAAAAAAAATAATGCATCATAATGATAGGCTGATAATTCTACACGACAAGTAAGCTCTTTAAACTTTCATAATTTAATTTCTTAATTAAAAGTTTATAATAATTAACAGTATAACGTTTTCACCCAAATCCGCATTTGATACCTGGACCGTAATCTGCTGCTAAGCGAACCACTAGACCAACGGTTACAGAACGAAAACACACAACGCGTATAATCTTAATTAAGACAGAGAATACGACAAATAATGGACCGTGGACGAACATTGATAAAACAGATCAGTATTAACTTGTAATAAAGATTCATATTTCAATTAGAACAGAGAAATTAGTCAAATCAAATCAAAATATACTTTATTCAATTAGGCTCTTATAAGTACCGACTGGATGCGGAAGGCGGAGGACCGGGAGCTTTGGCGCACTTTGGGAGAGGCCTATGTTCAGCAGTGGACTACGTTTGGCTGTTGATGATGATGATGATGATGAAGTACGCTTGGAACGTCACGTGAAACTACCGCTAAACGGGTAATTTATTTAAAAAATAGCACATGACATATCCGTTTCGCACACGAGCTCCTAGACTAAATGGATCCGTGGAAGTATTTATAGGCGCGCGGTTGACCCCGTTGTGGACGCTGGACGGATTTCGGAAAACATTGATTTTTGTGTTACACCATCGACCAACCTTCATAAATTATTTACGTAAAGGAAATACACAA
Source organism: Nymphalis polychloros (assembly GCA_905220585.2). Taxonomy (NCBI): domain Eukaryota; kingdom Metazoa; phylum Arthropoda; class Insecta; order Lepidoptera; family Nymphalidae; genus Nymphalis; species Nymphalis polychloros. Next base: position 8,516,342 of record HG992267.1, read on the forward strand.
ATGATTACTGATTCTTTGTGTACTATTAAATTTTTATTTTAACATTCTAAGAACTTTTTTATTATGATAATTCGCAGTTCCTTTCCACCAACTGTAGCTTTTTGTCATGTCACTCCTCACAATCATAGGTTAGCCTATACCGGGTGCGAGCTATTACCAGCCGTTGATCTTTTTCTTATAAGCCAATTAAAAAATAAAAAGTTGAATGTTTAGGTTCCAGGTAAACAAATAATATTCTCCATCACATATTTTTAATTTATTCATCAATTATATTTGAAATGCAAATATAACGTATATGCGTATTCAAATTATTACAAATATAATGTTACTATTTTGAGAGATGGAATACTCTCTTGTTAGAAGTTTGAAATTCAATGTTAAATGAAATTCAAATTTTCATGGCTAGAACATGTAATATTTGTAAGCCTTAACTATAACGTCCTCAAGACCGATTTCGACCATGGCGGCCAATCTCAACAGAGATTAGTCAACTGCGCAGGAGATATTAAAGTGCACAAGTGTGTGCGGAAGCACAGGTGCACTCTTCCCTCACTATCATAATTCGATGGTACGGCGATCCGTCACGACCGGAAAGAGTTCAGGCGCAGGACCAACGGCTTAACGTGCTTTCCGAGGCACGGGGATGTACACACTTCCACCTTCCAAACTCCGGGCCGCTACTAAGAATTTTCTGACAGAAAATCCCAATAACTTTTTATTGGCCCGACCTGGGAATTGAACCCAGGACTACCGTGTGAGCGGCCTTATTTCTATTCACTAGACTAACGAGGCAGTTAAGCCTTAACTATAGCTCCTATACTACAATAGTAATGTAATAGTCGACAGCTCCTAAAGTATAATTTTAGATTACACTAATGATCCGAACCGATTTTGTTCAAATGTGATTAAGAAATACATTATATAGAATTGAGGGCTGTAAACAAATGTATTTGCTTTCGATATCAGCTTTTATGGCTTATATATATGTAGCTCGACATTACCCTACTTCTTTTTATACATTTTCATTCATGTTTACATATAGTACATGTTTCCTAAGTAAATTATTTCTAAGTAAATCATAGTGAAAGCATCGGGGTAGCATCTTAGATGCCTAGATTGGCAGCGCATTGGTGATGTAAGAAATGTTTAAAATGTTCCTTCAAACGTGGCGGTAAGAGGCATCGTGCGGGCCGGCAAGGCGGGGGCGGCTGGTGCACACTCTTCCCGACTATACAGGCCGTCGTGACGTTTAGACTCTACTACCACTTACCGTCAGGTGTAGTAGAGTCATTTGCCTTTCCGGTAGTTAAAAACAACAGTGCCAATCTCTATGACAGACGATGAATTACTATCAGGTAGTCAATTTGCCAGTCTACCAATAAAATAAAATACACACATTGGTCGGGATCTGTTGAGGCGTTCGGATGTGAATTGTGGAATAATTATGAGTCTTACTATATTAATACCACGTTACCAACATCACTGATTCATATGAAATCACAAAGCTTAAATAATTATTTCGTGTAACGTTTTATAAAAGATCATTGCTAATACATTTCGGTGCGGTAAATAGAATTAGTTATACAACACAAAAATATCTTGAGAACCATACGACTTGTAACGTACAATAATATAATCTTCACGCGACGCGATTTTCACGATCTATGACATCATTCTGTCAAAATAAAACTAGTTGAGTGGACGAAATCTGTGATAAAATCGTAGTAACGTTATTAATAACACTGCTTACACGCCTTGGCTTACTCGCTTTCTTGTCGGTTTTTAACCATTAAAAATAGGGGTATTATCTATAGTTCTGTGGTATCATAGCTCAGAAACGAACCGATTTTGATGCGGTTTTTTCTGTTTGAAATCTGATGTAATTGATGGTGGTTAACTATAACTTATACATCCCTTCAGGCGCTTGAAAAAAGGATCGTTCCAACTTTTTCAGATCACAAATTGAGATTGATATTCTCGGACCCAACGACGCTTTTATAAAATACTAGCTGTGCCCCGCGGCTTCACCCGCGTATAATTAATAAAAATATATTAAATTAATTTATTACTATACTAACACAGACGCGCGCACGCACACGCACACACAGACACACACACATACACACACACACACACATGGCTAATCGTAAAGAAATACGTAATTAACGATTTGTTTCTTACAATGCCATTGTCTATGGGCGTTGGTGACCACTTACCATCAAGTGGCCCATATGCTCGTCCGCCAACCTATACAATAAAATCAAAATCAATCAAATTAATTTTCATAAAATACCGTAGAGCTTACCGATCTTATATATGGCCTAACACTTGCGCCATCATATGTTCTTTGTGTGTACCAATTTTCATCATTTTGGTCAAGCCGTTCTTGAGTTATAAGAAGACATACAGACAGACATTAATAAAAAAAAATAGTATAATGCGAATCACTGCATCATAAAAAGATTATTTATCACAAAATTAGGTGAAAAAAATGTATAGACAGAACCAGTAGATTTATATAGTAGTATGACTACCTCGTTGGTCTAGTGGCTAGATATAAGGCTGCAGACCCGGTGGTCCTGGGTTCAATTCCCAGGTCGGGCCAATAAATAGTTATTGGGTTTTTCTGTCAGAAAATTCTCAGTAGCAGCCCGGAGTCTGGAAGTTGGAAGTGTGTACACTCCCGTGCCTCGGAAAGCACGTTAAGCTGTTGGTCCTGCGCCTGAACTCTTTCCGGTCGTGTCGGACTGCCGTCCCATCGGATTATGAGAGCTAAGGAAAAGAGAGTGCACCTGTGTTTGCGCACACACTTGTGCACTATAATATCTCCTGCGCAGTTGGCTAATCTCTCTTGAGATTGGCCGCCGTGGCCGAAATCGGCCTGGAGGACCTTACTTACTTACTATAGTAGTATAGATAACTAAGTATATATATATTACTTTTAATTATATTAAAATAAAAGGGCCAAAAAACACATTTGATTTTTTACTTTTTAGAGGTATATTTTACTTACTAGTTAGGCGGTAAAATAATTGCAGGGTGTGATTCCCACGGAGACAGTCTGCACAAAGTGTTTAAAGTCTAAGATCTACGTGATACTGCGATAAAAATGTGTTCCCGTCTCCACTCGCAGAGCGCTAAGTAATAAAGTAATGAATCGCTACTTAGGTGCTCATGTTAACTGACGCTGCTTGTGCTTAACTTGAAAAATGTTCATGAAGTTTTAAAGAGAAGCTTAAGTTGTATATAAAATGATTTTTACTTTAACGATGTACTAATGTGGGAGCTGGTTGAATTTGTGCAAACTGAACATATCAACTAATGATGTTCTCCTGATCGATTATATACACAAAGCACAAATACGTCCGTACGTACGATGTAATTCCTTATTGCATAACTATCATATTATGTCATTAGATGGGACAGCAATCCGTCGTAATCAGAAATATTCTCAGATACACAACCAATAGTTTTAAGTGTATTTATAATATTTAATAATAGATTATTGTAGATATTATCGACCCACTTATATATTAGTATAGTATTATTGTTTCAAAATCTATGCGCTACAGTAACAGCGTTTGACTGTCCCACTGCTGCGCTAAAGCCTCTTCTCCTCTTTTTAGGAGAAGATTTGGAGCTTATTCCACCACGCTGCTCCAATGCGGGTTGGTGAATTACAAGAATATCAGTGAAATTTGACACATGCAGGTTTCCTCACGATGTTTTCCTTCATCAAGCACGAGATGAATTATAATCACAAATTAAGCCCATGAAATTCAGAGGTGCTTGCCCGTATTTCATCGGTCCCACGATCATCGGTTAAGATTCACGCGTTCTTACTACTGGGTCATATCGCCTTATCTATGTACTAATAGAAAATAAATTTTGAATTTCAAATCAATACTAACAGAAAGAGATCAGTGTTTAACTAAACAGTCGCTACGCAACGTTGATAAGTAAGGTCGATATATGCTTTTTATGCTTTTATTTAGTATGCTTATTTCTTTTTATTATTATTATTTTTACCTTTCGATATAGTTAGTTAAGTTATAGGATAACTCAATCATTGAATGTGTTCCTTTTTATGTTCTCGATGTAATATGTGCGTGTATGTCTGATGATTTTATTGTTTATTTTATTAAAAAATAATTGGTTTTGCAAAACACACGCACATTATTATACGACATAGTTTACAACAATAATAAAAAACAATAAAAGTTTTGCCAGATGTTAGACAAACATAAATATTCCCAATGTACAGTACAGTAACAGCCTGTGAATGTCCCACAGCTGGGCTAAGGCCTCTTCTCCTCTTTTGAGGAGAAGAGTTGTTAGTATAATGGTAGTTAGTAGAAATCCCTTATAACAATTCGTTTAGTATAACACAGGTGTTTGTATATACAACAGTATTCCAGACTTGTATATATTTAGGTCTGTCACCAGTCGATTTAGTTTGACCAAGAGGGCTTGTTAGAACTTCGAGTCTGTAACAAGCGGTGTCAGCGAGTTCAGTGCCAGTTATCGCGGTCTAGGCGATTCTGAAATTGTATTTAATATATTTTTGGACAAAAAATATCTTAATAATAACTTAATTTTTATCAATCTCAGTATAATATAATCTAAGTAAATATAACCTGACACGTCGATCTAATATCTATCTTAAAAGCTATATTAGCATATTTCATTTTAATACAATCGATAAAAATACTATAATCAATTCTTTATTAATATAATTTTTATTTTTAATCTACCGCAAAACAGCAGTATTTGGTATTGTTGTGCTCCGGTTTGAAGGATGAGCCAGTGTAATTATAGCCACAAGTGACATAACATCTTAGTTTTCAAGGTCGGTGGCGCATTGGCGATGTAAGCGATGGTTAACATCTCTTACAATGCCAACGTCTACGGGCGTTGGTGACCACTTACCGTCAGGCGGCGGTCTGTTTGTCCTGAGTCTGGGTGTAATTATCTATATAAATATGTCTTTTCAAAAGAAAAGTAGTATAATATGTAGTATATCAGTTGTCTGGTTTCCATAGTACAAGCTCTGCTTAGTTTGGGATCAGATGGCCGTGAGTGAATAATGTCCCACAAAAAAAAAATAAAAAAAAAATTGTAAAATAATAAATGTAAATTCGTTATAACGTAAAATTGTCAGACAGATATTTTAAATACAATATTGCATATTATCTATAAAATATCTATTATTAAAGATTAATTTTTGTATTGTGACGTAAGATAAAAGATATAAACAATTTCAATCTATCTCTTTAATAGTGAAAATAGCCTAACAATATAGCCAAAGTTATTGTCATTAAAAAAACATTTAAGAACGGCTATTATACTGGCTTATCTTATTAAGAGGTTGAAAAGAAGAGAAATTCCATACACAAAATTCTTTCAAACTATAGCTCCCACACTTAATACCCATTCTTTCACTTTTACGCAATAATAAGACCGATTTAAAAAGCTCATATCTTCGCTGCAAATGCCACTAAAGTTATACCATTTTAAAACGGTCAGGTATTAACTTAAAGTGGAACGGATACGCTTTGCTATACTTGACCTATATGTCGCTAGCAGTGGGGCCACACATCAACACCCGTAGGAATATAGTATTTATTTATAAAGCGTTAAGATATAAAATCGCTTTTAAAAATTCTCTCTGATAATACTTATGTGAGTTCTCTTGGATATGCGATATTATAAGTAGTTTAATTAGGTCTTTATAATAATTTACTATATTAAATAGTATTTATTTAAAATAGGTAAGCAAATTGGCTAATGGGCCGTCTGTGTGTGGTCACCACTACTCATAGACATAAGCAATGTAAGAAATGTTAACCGTCAACTTTTTCTTACATCGCCAATACGCCATCAAACTTGGGAACTAAGATGTCAATACCCGTGAACCTTATTATAATTACATTGGAATTATAACATTTATTGGAATTATACATTTTTTTGAAGTACGTTTTAAGCAAAGATTAGAAAATATAAATAAATTATAGTTATCAAAAAAATTAAAGTTTACCTTTTATAAATAAATATAATTAAAAAATATATAAATTGAAAAATAAAAAATATTATGTAATGTCACATGAGCATTAGAGAGATTTGATGGAAGCTTATTTAAACAGAAACGGAAATTAATTTTTCTACTAAAGTTTAATGCAATACGCATGCAATAATGGGACATGAAAAGCATGTGACATGATTTGAAACCTCTTTCTGTGCGATGAGAATACATGTTCAAGGACGCAACGTTTGAATGAAGTATTTCTTACGCACAAAAGTTTCAATTAAATCATGCTAATTTTAATTTTATTTCGTTTAAAATACCACATTGTCGTGAAATGGGATCGGCTTGTGTAACTATTTGATGCATAAACATAACCACGGACAGACAGACATATAACAAAAGTCCAAAATAACAATTTTAATTTTAAACAATTTACAATACGATTCGGCACCAAAGCGTATAAATCTCGCAGTGACCTAAATTTCTAAATTAAAAATTCTGTTTCCACCATCAAAATATTTGAGTTCGGAAGTTCGGTTTTTCATTTGTATTCCGATGAAAAATATTAATGTATTTGAACGTGTTTCTGCGTTGTGCTCGCCAGTTCTCATTTTTTTTTTTATTGGCTTGTGTGCACCTAATATACATTACATACAAATCTCTAGAGATATTCACACACACATTCTTAGATGTATAATATTCTCTATACATAAGCAAAAAGCCATCATCATTATCTTTCGCACCATAGCATTCTTTATCCCACTGTTGAGTATAGCCATGTTTCCGCACACACCATCTGCCTCGGTGCTGCGTCAATCTCGTCCATATTCGGTCCTCCTCTGTCTGTCGTCTGTCATCCACCACTCACCTATAAATTGTAACTTCACATAATCAAGCGTCCTGTCCAACTCCAGTTTAGATTCATAACCGCAAATCTGAAGAATCCAACTTTGGTTCTTTAACGTATTTCGGCAATACGGATTGTAAACTCGATCTTAGAGTTCGATGCCCAGCAAGGTCCTCTCCGTGGATTAACTATTTTAATTTTGTTCACAGCCTCATAGGTATCCACCCAATTATTATCAAAAAGAATTATACTAAATGATCACAGAAAAAACTACAAGTTATATACTTTGATATTTTATAAAAATCTTATAAACATAGAAATGTTAGTATACCTTTTTTTAATAAAAAGACTTCGCGACCGATTGAGGGATCACAGTGAAAGCATATTTCATATACTATATATATGTATGGTTTTTAATGGAGAATTTTTTTATTCTTTCGCCTTTATTCTAACTCCCCTATAAACGGCTGCCTCTATCTGCTTCTAAGCCGTTCAACCAGTCGCCATGATCATTGGTCACACACAGACGGAACATATACTGCTAGATTACGTTAGTTAAACATAATATAAAAAAAATATATTATCCACATATAACATAGTAGTGGACTTAGCAGCTTGTACCAAAATATATTTTATCCCATGAAAAGAACTAGACGCGAAGCTCCGTAAGTTTCAAAGTTTTTTTTTTTTAATATTTAATACGTCGTCAAAGTAAACATTAAAAAAAAAACTTCCCTTTTAAACCGCTCAATGTTGGTAAAACTTTGGATTTACTTGAGATGAATCTGAGATTAATTTGCAAAATATAATTACCATTTATAAAATAAATGCTCTGCTAGTTACTTGATGATATGTGGTGTAAAGGAATGCTGTCTTTTTCTTTCAAATGTCGTACCAACGATGACAGAAAGAGAGAAATCAGTATATAAAGAGTAGAATATCTAATTTATCAACTGAAAAGCTTGTGTGAACGCGATAATCTCAGTAATAACCATCCGATTCGATATAATTCTGTTCGAGGCTGTATACCACTATCACCCCAAGGAGCGGGGAAACAAACATAAGCATAAATTGACATCATATTGGCGTCTATCAGACAGACTATTATTAATGTAATACTAATAATACCTTAACTAATACCAATAACACCTACCGGGCCCGATCTAAGCCAAGGGACCTGCTCTGACACACTAAAAATCATCAAAATCGATTTAGTCGTTAAGGAAGAGTTCAGTAACATACAAACTTACAGAAGAAATATACAAAAGAAAAAAGATAATGTATTAGGATCGTGTAGTAGAATAAATCTCTTGAATTTGACCTTTAAATATCTTTGCAGTTATGGTTTAGATTATTTTAAAATTAATAAATTATTTAAAAGTAAGACTATTGAACCGTTATTTGTTGCCGAAAGGCATAAGGCAACCACGTGATTATGTTTTTTAAAATGATTATCAAATATTCAATACGAGAAACCACGCTGATACTCTAGTATACTAAAACATTATTACTGGCAACACATATAACTAAGAATCGGTTAAATTTTATTATGATTAATGTTGCCAGATTTAAACGCAATGACGGAGCGGTTTCTTTTTACGAACGAATAATTTTAAGAAGAGAATATAAATTGGGTAGACGATAGATTTATATTTCTTATGAATTTAGTAATCCAATTTCGACTCTGATTAATTATTTTATTAAAAATAATATTTTATTTTTTCAAATGTATTATGTGCTTGTGACAATCGTTCCTAGCCTTTGAGCTTTGTGCCGGCCTGTGTAGGTACTGTATCCATTACTAATTCCACCACCTATACATCTTCAGTTTCTGTGTTTCAGTTTAATGGAATATTATCCGACGTAATTACAGACACAAGGGACATGATATCTTAGATTTCTTGGTTGGTGGAGCGTTAAACGTGTAGAAGTTTATATTTCTTGTCATCTAAAAACAAACTGGTCACAATTACTCATAAACAATGATATATAAGGACAATTAAGGACTCTCTAACTAAAACTCGAATGTAATCAATTCGAGTTGGACACGACTGACAAGACCTTACATTTAAATGACCTGATATATTTAATTAACAATATCTAGGATTCAACCCCAGAACTTAGTTATTTGCAACCTAATAATCTAAACAACTAAAGAAATGGGGCATTTGTAATATAAATACATAAGAAAGTAATATAAACGAATTATATATAAACAGTTGCATAATGCTATTATGTGGAATCCTCGTTACAAAACACACACTTGACCCATTTCCGGACGTAATTTTTATACTGACATTATATTATTTTCAGACAAACCGTTGCAGTGTGATGTAATTTAATATCTCTATTAGAATATACTAAATTTAATTTTATTTATGTTGCATGTATGGTTTGTTCTATTTATAAATGTAAGAAGCAAAGTCCTGAGTTGTGCTAATAAAAAGCTTAGACTTCCTGATTTCAAAAAATCATACATAACTTTCGACGTCTTTTCCAGAAATCTCTTTAGGAGTCGCCAATATAAATGTATGCTGTCGTCATCACATCTGTCTATTAGTCAGAAGTCACTAGTTTCCGCGTAACTGACGCACAAATTAACAGATGTATTTACAATTTTCTACAGTGAATCCATACTACCGCGAATAACTCTGAAAAAATGTAAATACATAAACAATTTTAGTTATGAATGAAGATAACGTAAATGCTTCCACTTGAAGAAAAATAGGAGGCTATATTGTGAGGTCGACGTGTGCAGGAAGATATGAACAGAGTATACGACCACAGGTAGAGGTGATTGAATCTAGTATGCAAATAAATAGCATAACGATAAGCATATGACATTCATTCAGCATCATATTCTATTCATTATTATGTATGTAGATATTAAAGAAGAGAAGAGTCAACTATCTAATACATCATGATTTCTCAATCATTTTTTGTTATAAAATAGCTTTACAGTACAGTACAGTAACAGCCTGTGAATGTCCCACTGCTGGGCTAAGGCCTCTTTTCCTCTTTTTGAGGAGAAGGTTTGCAGCTTATTCCACCACGCTGCTCCAAAGCGGGTTGGTGGAATGCAGGTTTCCTCACGATGTTTTCCTTCACCGTCAAGCACGAGATTAATTATAGTCATAAATTAAGCACATGAAATTCAGTGGTGCTTGCCCGGGTTTGAACCCACGATCATCGGCTAAAATTCACGCGCCACAGGGCCATCTCGGCACAAAATAGCTTTGCGAACGGGCGAATAGCTATCAGATGGTAAGTGATCTGCACCGCCTAAAGACATTTATGCTGTAAGAATACCCCTTACAGCGCCAATCCGCCACCAACCCTGGAAACTAAAATATTATATCCCTTGTGCCCGTAGTTACACTGGCACACTCACCAGCATAATATTGTTGAGTTCTGGTTTGAAAACCACAATAGAACTCAACAATATTATGCTATTGCTGTGTTACTATTTCTTAAAAGTAACATATATAACACATAGTTAATACATAAGAACAACTACTAAGTTTCCCGTCAATTTATTTTCGTTAGAAGATATACTTCAAGCAGGTGAGCAACTTTTAAATTCAATATAATCTTATAAAATGATTCATAAGTGCTTACAAAAGCTCACTCCACTAAAGTACTCATTATATTTATTTTAAAACTCAAATTAAAAATGTTGAAGTTCTTTACTTGAATTCACGATATAAATGCAAATATATAGCACTATGTGGAGTTGGTTATGACGCTGTACCGATATGAACGATATTTCATACCAATAAATAAGTTTGGGAAATTTCGCGACACGAGCTTGTTTTTGCAGTGTGGACTTTTTTAATTTAAGCTCGTCTATTGAGAATTAAAACATTCATGTATATTGTATCAATTTATATAAAACCTTTTTCAATAATATTTATGAATAAAATATAGATACAGATAAAGCTTACGCGATAAGCTTAGGAGGTTATTCCACCACGCTGCTTTATATACGTTTGGTGAATGTACATAATAAAGGCAGAATTGTATCTCATATATACATATTTTCTTACAATGATTTCCTTTACTATCAACCATGAATTGCGTAACCTGGTTTGAGCCTGTTCGGATAAGACCTCGGCACACTGAGCCATTAAGGTGCATAGTTTTATGTAAATAAAAAAAAAGAGATAAATAACATTCATCCGTTTTCCTATTATACAAAAATACCGATTACTTTAATAAATTTTATAAGAATCCGTGCATTAGTTAAAGTGTTTGAGTGTTACAGACACGTAAACTTTCACATAAATATTTAATATTAGTAAAATTATACAGGTATCTCGAATAATACTCACATATTTATAATATCACCCGATATTATAAATATGTGAGTATTATTGAAACTAAAATCAAAGAGACTATATACATTGTATCTTAAGTTTTCACAGGTAACATAATATCACTTAGCTTAATGGGCATCTCGAGCGCGATGTGGAATCGAAACTGGGTTGGAATATTTTGTTTTTATAACACGTACTAACATTCCTTGTATCATATTGATTAATATTATAATATTCACTCGGTGGTAAGGCTTTGTGCAAGCTCGTCTGGGTAGGTACCACCCACTCATCAGATATTCTACCGCAAAACAGCAGTACTTTGAATTTTTGTGTTCTGGTTTTTAAGAATGAGTGAGCCAGTGTAATTACAGGCACAAGGAACATAACATCGTAGTTCCCAAGGTTGGTGGCGCATTGGCGATGTAAGCGATGGTTAACATTTCTCACAATGCCATTGTCTATGGACGTTGGTGACCACTTACCATCAGGTGGCCCATATGCACGTCCGCCTACCTATACAATAAAAAAAAATTAATTTCGAATATGATTTCATATTTCAGTTTTAACCGTTGCAGTAACTGCAAAGTTTCGAATCAATTCTCCTTCGATAGACTAAATCATATACTGGTAGCTTTACATTATATATAAGCTTGGGAAATGACAAAAGTGTTCACAAGAGCCTACTCACAAGAGCCTACTTGAATAAATATATTTTGATTTAATTCGATTGGATTTTCTTATTGCACAACTATATTTTAATTTTGAATGTGTTTGTTTATGAGTGTAATATATAATTTTAACTATCAGCCCATTTATACTAAACGTCAACTAAAGTGAAAAATTCTTTAGCATTATAATCATCTTATCGTGATCCTATGAATTCCGAATGAAAATAACTTCATATACGTTGCTAGTATTTTAAACATGTATCGGCCTTGATAAAGTTGAACGTTAATTAAAACAACAGTTTTAATTCAAATTCCTGAAAAGTAAATAACAAATTTATTAAGTTTATAAAGCTGTTATTTTAATATTAGAAACTTGTTTGTTTCTTTGTCTATTTCAAAATTACATTTTATTAAATTATAAATTTTATTTTTAAATAATTACTACATTATCATGAATATTAATTGAGGCAATTTCTATTTCCATGGTAATATTTCTTTATGATTTCATATTTCGAAACTGTTCTTAATTTAAAAACATTAGAAATGCTATCTTGAATGTATATATTTTATTAGCTTATGTTTGGAAACCGTTCCAAATATAAAAAAAGATTTTGTGTTGAGCTCTATGTAGAACAAATTAAATATTTGCTGTTCGCTCTACAATACTAAATTGTTTATTAATGATATTATAAAATATATATGGTATTATATGAAACATATTATTCATTATAGTTCAACATTTATATAAATATTGAACTATAAACGCGCGTCGAACCTAAGGTCAATTAATTTAAATATAATATGAAGTTATAAAAATAATTTCGTTTAAAATAACGATGGAAATAAGTAATTAATAAGGTAAAGTTTTCATATAAAATTATACGCATTTATTTATAATACATTCCATAAAATGCAGAAAAAGATGCGAATTTATAATTTCACAATAATTCTCATATACGTATTATTTATTTATTTTATTAATAATAACAATAAAAATAGAACCATCTAATAAAAATCAAATTTAGGTAAATACGCTGTCAACACGTGAGAACCAGCACTTTATTTATACCAAACGTGTGAACGCGAAAAGAATAATCAAAAAATAACTTACATTTCTTACGTTCCGAAATCAGAACACACACACATCAATTGTATTCCATCATAACACAGAGAGCACTTCCCGCGTTTATTTTATTTAAATCACAAAATTGTTCACCGCACGAGATCGTACGTAATATCATTCGAACACGCGTCACGTCTGCACCGCACGACGGTCAAACCGATACTGAAGCTTGGTGCGCCCGGCCCAGGGGCTGTGTGGGTGTGTGCTGTACACAGGGGTTGTTTCGCGTGTGTGTGCGTGCTCTTCAGGTCAACAGAATTCGGTAAAGACAAGCTTGAAGTACCATGCCCTACATTTTGGTTCCTTTAACTTTTCCACAGTTGCGTTTTTAGTGTTAATAGGGTTATATTGTGTATCTATATTTAATAATATAATAGATCACTCGAAGGCCTTAAAAAATTCAGTTACGTTTCGCCATTTTTTTTAAATTCTTATGATAAAAAAAATTTAAGATTATAGTTACAGATGATTAGATTCCTGAATCTTACAATATTACACGAGTAATTTTTGTATATTATATATATGTAAATTTGTATATGAGAAACGGGTCTAACCATTTGGCTCAAATTTTATTTTAAGATAGTTTTACTTTTTAAGTTAATCTATATAAGTGATTTTCCTTGTACAAAATAATAAATAAAATTACAGTAAATTTGATACGAGCGAAACCCGGTCCCCGAGATACTTTAGTAATTATTGTAGCGGGATGTAGATATTATTTATATAAAATTAATAGGTCGAAAAGAAAAGCTACGAACCTTCGAATCGATAGTAGCTTTATAGTGAAATGAAGCTTGTTCATTGAGAAAATATCCATAAATGATTCTAAATTGCTTGGAACATCGAAGCCAAGTAGCGAGTCTGACTTCTACAGTTTATGCATACCTTCACCCTTCTATTATTGGTCAAGTAGGTGCCGTGAGGTCCTACACTCCTACGTCATCGACATACCAACTATTTGCGTGAAGCGTATATTTTGAAAATAACTTACTTGGTTCTACCGATGAAAAGTAACCATTTACACATCTTCCGGGTAGTTTTTATTTTAGCCACCTTTATATTTTCTTGAGCTTAAATGCGGGTCCAAACACAGAAAGGCATAACTGAACTTTCATGTGCTTTGTGTTATGTTGTGTTTCTTATCATTCGTAGTGAAACCTGCATGAGTTAGATGAAAATTTAGCACATGTGTATCCACCAACCCACATAGGAGCGACGTGATGTAAACTCCAAGTCTTCTCGTCTTAGGTTATAGCCTACCAGTGGAATTTTCTCAAACTGTTACTTTAGTATATATATGTGAAGTGATTTTGTGCTGAGCTGTTTATTTGCCATCCATCTCAAGCACCGCTCTAAACGAAAACATAGAGAAGGAACTTGCACGTATTTAAATAAATATTGAGTTATTTGTATTCGCTCGCTGTGGAGTTGCTCATTGATCTTTAAATCTCAAAAGCAAGTCTATACCTAGCAGTTTGCCATTCATAGACTAACAGAACTGGATGACCAGTGACCAGATGACCTTGAACTTGAAGCTTTACGGCCTCACTCCACTTTTTTTTTAAATTACAAACGCTATTTACCGAATGTTTATTTAAACACATGTTCAATGTTCAGACAAAGCATTGTTTAACTAATTACCCGTTAAACAACGTAATTTTTTTTTATATATACTATTGATATTGAGCATAAGGGCCACCTGACAGTAAGTGGTCACCAACGCCCATAAAGATGTTAACCATCGCTTACATCGCCAATGCGCCACCAACCTGTGGAACTAAGATGTTATGTCCCTTGTGCCTGTATTGTACACTGGCTCACTCACCCTTCAAACTGGAACACAACAATACCAAGTACTGCTGTTTTGTGGTAGAATACCTGATGAGTGGGTGGTACCTACCCAGATGAGCAAGTACAAGGCCCAGCCAAGTGACAACGTTTAGTAGTCGTTTTAATCAACAAGTAAATATTTGTTTATTATATATGAGACAAACCAAACTACTTCAATTTATCCAAGTAAGTTCTAACAAGTACCTTTGAAGTGCCATTTTATAATATTAAATTTAAATTCTACCAAATCGTACCGTAGAAGAATTTACCGTCTTAAATTTCAAAGGTAGGTAAATTATACGATTGACTTTTATATCCAGCATGAAAATTGTTGATAGGTACGATTTTTTATTGCCCATATAATTTACTTTTATCAAGTAATAAGCCTTATTAATGAATGTATTTTATAACACGATTAAATATTAATTGGCTAAGCTAATATTTGTGTAGTTTTATTTTAGAAGCTAATCTTGGAAAGGTGGGTTGGCTCTGCGAAGACATGACATTTCGATACAAGTTTTATTATTTACTTAATGTGTTTATATGATGTTTGTCACTATTTACGTCGTTGTATAAATATTGTAGTTAATACATTGTAATATCTCTGTAAGTATGTCAACCGTAAAAACGTCATCAAGCCTGAAGAATCTGACATTGTAAGCAGCCCTAATATATATTGATAGTTGAGTGTGCCATAATAATTTTAATTAACTTTTATAAATTTATTTCATATAATAGAATAATTTATTTTTCAAAAGCAAGCTTTATGTTAAAATAATCAAAGCAACTGAAATAACTGTGCGTGTACTCGTATACGTACATATATTTCTGTATATTATACATTATTATTTCAGCCACTAATAAACAACTTTGGCACTGAACTGTCGAGATATCATTGTTCGAGATCATGAATAATACATAATTTAAATTAAGAATTCGTAAAAAAAATGGCGTTTTGAATTTTTTATCGGAACTTCAGAAGTAAAATTAAGGTAGATACAAGCACATACAAGTTTACAAGCCGAGATGGCCCAGTGGTAAGAACGCGTGAATCTTAACCGATGATCGTGGGTTCAAACCCAAGCAAGAACCACTGAATTTCATGTGCTTAATTTGTGATTATAATTAATTTCGTGCTTAAAGGTGAAGGAAAAAATCGTGAGAAAACCTGTGACAAATTTCACTGAAATTCTGTCACATGTGTATTCCACCAACCCGCATTGAAGCACCGTGGTGAAATAAGGTCCAAACCTTCTCTTCAAAAGGGGAGAAGAGGCCTTAGCCCAGCAGTGGGGCATTCACAGGCTGTTACACATTACATTACATTACAAAGAATGTGTTAGTCTAAGGTATATTTATATATTACTTTATCTTCAATTGGAATATATATATATTAAAGCTGTTATTACCTGTAATATATACATTTGAATAAATGGATTTTGGTATCACTGTTTGAGCTTGACTTCCGTCAACCATTTACCATGAAACCGTTAGCTCATAAATATATTTTTCTATGTTATTATAATGTCCACTTATGTGTATAGATACCACCCACTCGTAACATATTCTACAAGTACACAGCAGTACTTAGTACTATTGTCTAGGTTTGAAGTGTGAAGAATAAGCCTGTATAACTACAGGCACAAAGGTAGAAGATACGTAATATCTTAGTTTCCAAGGTTGGTGGTGCATTAGCGATATACGGGTGGTGACTTACCATCAAGAGACCCACGTGTCAGCCTGCCTACCTATTTTAAATAAAATAAATATTCTGTTTATTTTATATCGTACTAGTTAATTAATAAATATAATGTATTCTAACTTTAAACACAAATTAAAGTACATAGTATGTAATCAAAGCTTTGCCCTAAATTGAACCTTTAATTAAAATATATTTTATATGTGTACATAAACCTATTCCGTTCTTTAAAATACGCTCAATTTGCTCATAATATATTTATACATCAAAATTTAAAATATACATTGTTTTATATAAATAAATTAACAAACTTCAATAGCGCGATTTAGACTTTATTACGATTCAAAGGCAGACAATAGATAAAATGAATTAGACGTTTTCGAAATGCCGTAATATTTGAATTTATTACATTATAACAAAAGGCATTGTACACTCGACAAAGCGAAAGTGTCAATATTAAATGTGGAAATGAGCCTTAAAAATTAATACGTACACTTGAACTTCCGCTTGTCTTCGTATTGCTAAGACTTGTCAAACTTGATGATACACAGTCGTACTAGTCATTATTATTTTTTATAAAATAAGAATAGACGTGCTAATGGACCACCTGATGGTAAGCGGGCACCACCACCCATATATATTGGCGCTTTAAGAAATATCAACATCACAAACTTCACTTGGTGGTAGAGCTTTGTGCAAGATCGTCTGGGTAGATACCACCCACTCATCAGATATTCTACCGCAAAACAGCAGTACTTGGTGTTGTTGTGTTCCGGTTTGAAGGGTGAATGAGCGAGTGTAATTACAGGCACAAGGGACATAACATCTTAGTTCCCAAGGTTGGTGGCTTACCATCAGGTGGCACGTATGCTCGTCCACCTACCTATGCTATATATATCAACCTTACATAATTTGCCACCAACATTGGGAATTAAGATGTTATATCCCTTATGCCTATAGTTACACAGTCTTACTCACCCTTCAAACCAGAACACAATAACACTAAGTCTGGCTGTTTGGCGGTAGGATCCATGATGAGTGTATAAAATATACTTCAATCTGTGGTAGTAAAGTCTAGTATCATGCCAAGTTACATTTAAAGAAATATATTACTGTCCACTTGATACATGCTCCGTTTTGTTTTCTGTCCTATCGCTCATAATATTTTGCCGCGGTTTTTTCTCCAATCCTAACTAATGTTATATATGCGAAAATGCCTTTGTTTATTTGTTACGTTTTCTCGTCGTAACTACTCAACCGATTATCATGAAATTTTGGATATCCGTTATTATGGGTACAGAAATATAGGGTCCAACTTAGCAACTGACCTGTTCCGCTCACACGCGCTCGAAGCCACGGTCAGAAACTAGTATTTTATAAACCCACACTTTTCATTAAATCTAGCACCACTAGAGCATCCCTTTCAATACGATAATATTGGATATAATTTATCATTTCGTTATTAATATATTTATTGGAAAATAATATTGAATTAATAAACGGTAAAAGATGAAAAGTATCGTAAAGTTTTTGATATATATACTTTTACTTTGGCCAAAATCATTTTCACCAGGCTCTAATATTTAACTTGTTTACATTATAAGTCGAGCTTGTAGCTCAGTGGAGATCTCTTCATGGGGCAAGAGAAGAGAGGATGGTTTCTGCCCAATGCTACTACCGACGATAATGGTACTTGAGTTTCTAAATACACATTCTGTTATGTATGTACGGAAAAATATTAATGATTTTATAAAAAAATGTGATACATAACATAACAAGGAACGAATACAAACTAATTACTCCTGTTACTCGACTGCATAGAGTCACTAACTCTCTTGTGTAACGTATACGGTTTTACAACAAGATCCCAGAAAGAGTTGCAAATGCTAAATGCTCTGTTGCTAAATTGTAAAGGAACGCTTTTGTACAAAATGTATACAATACATTTTGTACAATTAGTGAATTTATGGATGATAGCACACCTTAGGAATGAACCGATCGCCTCCTGGCTATTTTTATAGTGAAAATTTGTAAACAATTTACTAGAAATGATCAAAAAAATCAGTTCGCCTTTTCTATTCAGGTCAGGGTATTTTTTTAAACCATTTAAACCATTTTTCCTAATCGGTGGTAATTTCTAATACGCAAATCAATATATAAGTGTAATGCTTTTATCATGAATACGGGATTTTGAATTGATAAAACAATTAATGTCTACTATGTGATATTGAAATCTATTTCAAGATGATATATATTTCATAATATACAAGTTTACGGTCAAGTAATACAGAATGCATAACCAAATACGAACAAGTTCTCTCAATGCAATGCAAGTCGATGTGCGGTGAGCTAAGGGTTAGCCACACGTGCGGTGACGTGGTATCGTGTATGTTACCGGTTACTCGCTACCTACATGTCTGTTATATAGCTCACCACCAAGTCTTACCACTACATTACTGGTACCTTCGTTTAGGTAACATTTTTGTTTTAATTAATATTATGTATTTAAATAAACGATGTACTAGAATAATACTAGTAGGTAACTCATGAAGCCTTATAACGTTACAAGGCAAGCTTTTTTTAGCTCATAATACTTACTAAATTATTATTATATATTTCAAAAACATTGACAGACATCTAGTATAAATTAATTTTATGTGTCGAGGAAGATTAATAATTGAGCTGAGATGGCCCAGTGGTAAGAACACCGGAACATTAACTAAATATCGCTGGCTTAAATCCTGGTAAGAATTGCTGATTTTACATGTGATTTTAATTCATATCATACACAGCAGCGACGAAGACATCGTGAGGAAATATTTATTTACTATATAAAATTCGTCCACTTGTATACCAATTCGCGCTGGAGCGTGGTGGAAAACCTTTAAAACCTAGGCCTTTGACTAGCAGTGGGTAATCAACTGTTACTTTGTTATCATATTGAATTTATGTTTGTTATTTATTTTTTTAATTTTTTTTTTATCGCTCTACACATCCAACCTTAACATTTCTTACATTTTAGCACATGCATAGATAAATATATATACCAACGTTTTTATTTTATTTACATAATATTTTTTGTATGCGAAAACAGGGGCTCGTAAGACAAATATCTAAATATCGTATCTTACAATATTTGCTTAACTATTTTAGAACTATTAAAATATTTTTTATCTAATCCTGCACACATCACCGCACGCGCCTGCCATCTGCCCATCAACATACGCTAAAAATATACCGTACATTACTTTGCTATAAACACAGTATGCGATGAACATGGTGTGGTTTTAATTTAGACTGTGGCATTAACGGCTCTACGCCACCTGCTGTGACGTAACGTGTCAGGTGCAGCGCAACAGAAATATATCTCTATCTCTTTCTATTCTATCACCTGTCTTCTGGTAGCTTAATGTGAATAATCGTAATATAGTTCAACTTTTTCTATGTAAATATTTTATATTATAATACGAGAAATAAAATATTTGTTCCCGTATCGTATACAATTTTTATCTTCGTGCGTGGGTAGAGTCCCACCAACCATCAGATATTATAACGTTAAACCACAATACTTATAAGTATAATTGTGGCGTTCTAGTTTATAGGGTGAGTGAGCCAGTATAACTACAGGCAAATAACATCTTAGTTCCCAAGTTTGGTGGCGCATTGGCGATGTAAGGAATGGTTTATATTTTAACTTATCTTCAGATGGCTCATTAGCTATGTTCGCATACTCATAACATAAAATAAAATATTTATATATTGGACACGTGCTTAGGCACGAGAGTCATGTACTTCAGCGACTCAGTTATCTGCATTAATATACATGAATTACTCATTTAATATGTAAGATTATTATATTGACTAGCGCATTAGCTCTTCGCCCATCATTATCAAAAAATCAGTTAAATGGGATAAAAAGGCCAAAATTTGTCAATTATGTAATTTTTGGAACGAAGTTCTTTTACGCGGCTTATAGTAGTGTAATATGGCAGTAGCCCAAGGTCACGTCATATAACGAAATAGCGTTCATACTTTTCCTACCAAATACTACATAATGTGATGCGTCGGTCGTTCGAATTTAGGAGGTCGATATAGGAGGCTGAGGTGCTTTTTCGTGTGGCAAAAATACACTAATATAATCAATTGATATCTACATTTTAAAACTCAAAAACAAAAGATAACCTTATAGTTCTAATGATAAAATAGAACTCTTCTAATCTAATTAAACTGCAAGTAACGATAAAACTTTCAATTTTATTTCAATTCAATTTATTTTTATATTGTTTTAAAAGTTGTTATGATTGTTGTGACGTAATTTTATAACTTAGCTCTTAGAATCAGAGTCAAGAGAAAAGGCTTTTTTCATATCAGGCTTTTGCTTAGTTTTTTGTATGATACTTATTTCTACTAGTTAATCATAATTAATGGAACCTCCACGTTACTCAATCAATTAAAATCCAAGCAAATCTAAGACTTATATTTATTTGTTTAAGATTGAAATCTGTAATAATGAATACAAATAAATTGATTAATTTTTAACGTTCTCAAATATCCTATCACAAAAAGTAAAAAGCTTTTTCTCTCTTCAATTATTTCCGAACCCCGTAAATTCAATTAGAGTAGTCGTAGCATGATCTGGAATCCTTAAAAAATTCAATGATTTCAATTAATTATCGAATCTTTCGATATCCACACTTTGAATGATTCGGACACACACACACTCAAACACTTAACTTTTGCGATAACCGAAAACGATAACAAATGTAAAGTATGTAATCAAAACAAAAGCTATTAAAATCATGTCATCGTGTCGTGTTAGTCACATTTAAGTAAAATAACAACCTAAAATATCCCACTGCTGGACAAAATCAGTTCATCTTTGGAGAAAAAGGCTTAGACCTTATTTAACACGGATGGTAGCCACATGGAGGTTTTACTCACAATGTTCTCCTGCAATGCTGAACACGAGACGAATTACAAACATAAATTAAGCACCTTAATTGAACAGTGGTTTAAACTCGTAATTATTTCAGTTTAGCCAGACTTACATGAAGGATATTAAAAATAAATTTCTACATAGATATCAGAAAATCAAGCGTAACTACAGACCCCCAAAAACGCTATACTACAGACCACAAAAAAGTCTGAGTATTTCTTAAGAATCAATATGTTGAACATTTTGAATTTCGAAGCAATAAATCGATACATCATCTGATATTAAAGTGAAAAGGGGCTCAAAGGCCCACATAGAATATTCATAGTTCCCCAGCGTTGAATTAAACTATCCGTCTTTACTATGTAAACGGAAATTAGCATATTAAATAACTCTCAATATTTCTTTTCTTTATATTTTAAGTTTTAATCGAGAAAGCGAGTTGGAATAGAAACGATAATTTCGAGATTTCATTATAACTTGTTGTACATTTCTTTTTAATTTACATTACTGATCAGAAATGGAAGGTGTCTTTAAAAACCGTTGAGTGGAGGTTCAAGCCGGGTGAGCAGCAATTTAATGTATGTTTATAAATTATCTTATCTCTCTCTTACCAAGAAACATCCACTCAGCTTACTTCCCTGACTATTATATACGATACACGATAATATATGTCGGCTTTAAATAGTACACTAAATATACTAGTAGAAAGTTTGATGCTATTATTTGGTGGTAAGCTCTTGTGCAGTCTGTGTAGGTACCATTGACTTATCACATATTTTACCACCAAAGAGCAATAATAAGAATTATTTTGCTCCGGTTTGAAGGGTGAGTGAGCTAGTATAACAACAGGCGCGATAATATCCTGGGACATCCCGAGACATTATTCACACAGGGCCATCTTATCCCAAACTAAGCAGAGCTTGTACTATGGAAACCAGACAACTGATATATAGGGTTTTCCAATAGGGACGCTTGAACTTTGACAGCTGATTGCGGCCATGTTGTTTGAGTGACAGCTGTCAAATGCAGTGTGTTATATTCATTCCGTCCTCCCAAGCCACCATGGCAGGTTACAGTGTCGAGCAGCACGTGCAAATCATAAAATTGTTTTATGAAAATGGGTCTTCAGTTCGAGCAACGTTCCGCGCACTTCGCCCGTTTTACGGTCGCGATGATCGTCCTGCCGAGTCGACTATCCGTCGATTGGTGGACAAATTCGAGTCAACCGGGTCAGTTAACAATCAGCCGGTTCCCGTGCGTCAACGTAACGCGAGATCTGCCGAGAATATCGCCGCTGTGCGCGACAGTGTCCTCGAAAACCCGCGGCAGTCAATTCCGCGTCGCGCACAGGAACTCGGCCTTTCGCAGACGACAACTTGGCGAATTTTGCGTTGTGACTTGAGCCTGCACCCGTACAAGATCCAGCTGACCCAAGAGCTCAAGGTTAATGACCATAGACAGCGCCGTGTGTTCGCTGACTGGGCATTAGAGCAGTTGGAAGTTGACGCCGATTTTGGCAAAAAAATCATCTTCAGCGACGAGGCGCATTTTTGGATGAATGGCTATGTCAACAAGCAAAATTGCCGTATTTGGGACGAGACCAATCCACACGAGGTTCACCAAGTGGCAATGCACCCGCAGAAAGTGACTGTTTGGTGCGGATTTTGGGCCGGAGGCGTGATTGGTCCGTATTTTTTCGAAAACGATAATGGTGTGGCCGTCACCGTCAATGGTGAGCGATACCGGTCGATGATAACCAACTTCTTTTGGCCTGAAATCGAGAATATGGATCTGGACAACATGTGGTTTCAACAGGACGGCGCTACGTGCCACACAGCACACGCTACGATGGAAGTTCTGCACGAGCAATTTCTGGACATGGTCATCTCGCGCGGAGGCGACGTGAACTGGCCACCGAGATCGTGCGATTTGACCCCGCTGGACTTTTTCTTGTGGGGTTTTCTTAAGTCGCAGGTCTATGCCAACAAGCCGCAAACCACCGATGCCCTCAAAGTCAACATACGCCACGCCATCGATCAAATACAGCCCGATTTGTGCGCCAGAGTAATCGAAAATTGGACCTTTCGTGTGCGCGCCACCAACCGAAGCCGTGGCGGTCATTTGAATGATGTCATATTCCATTCATAATGGGGTCGATAGACCTTCCAAATAAAATAAAAAATTCGCAAATATCTCTCCTACATGTATTTTTTTTTGCATTTCAAAGATCAAGCGCCCTTAATGGAAAACCCTATACTTACATACTTACTTTTCTTTTGTAAATAAATACTTATATAGATAATAACACCCAGACTTAGGACAAACAGACATGTTCATGCACACAAATGTCTGTCCTGAGTGGGAATCGAACCCACAACCTGCGGCGCGAAAGACAAGTATCTTACCAACAACGCCAAACGGCTAGTCAAAAAAGGAACATTAAATCTTAATTCCCAAGGTTAGCGGAGCATTGACAACGTAAGAGATGGGTATTATTTCCTGCAGCGTCAATTTCTATGGATGGTGGCGACCACTTACCATCAGATGGCAAATTTCCTAATTCAGCGCTAAAAGTAAACATGGCGCATTTATCATGTTGATAAAGCTAAGAACTGAGGCTTTTATTTTGATAATTAATCGAAGTCAAGTGACACTCGCCTGTCACGTTTTTTTCAACAATTTAAATTATACTAACAGCCTGTGAATGTCCCACTGCTGAGCTAAGGCATTTTCTCCTCTTTTGAGGAGAAGGTTCGAAGCTTATTCCACCACGCTGCTCCAATGCGGGTTTCAGTGCAATTGATACATGCAGGTTTCTTCACGATGTTTTCCTTCACCGCACAAGATGAATTATAATCATAAATTGACTGCCTCGTTGGTCTAGTGGCTAGATATAAGGCTGCAGACCCGGTGGTCCTGGGTTCAATTCCCAGGTCGGGCCAATAAATAGTTATTGGGTTTTTCTATCAGAAAATTCTTAGTAGCAGCCCGGAGTCTGGAAGTTGGAAGTGTGTACACTCCCGTGCCACGGAAAGCACGTTAAGCCGTTGGTCCTGCGCCTAAACTCTTTCCGGTCGTGTCGGATTGCCGTCCCATCGGATTATGAGAGCTAAGGAAAAGAGAGTGCACCTGTGTTTGCGCACACACTTGTGCACTATAATATGTCCTGCGCAGTTGGCTAATCTCTCTTGAGATTGGCCGCCGTGGCCGAAATCGGTCTGGAGGACCTTAATCATAAATTAAGCACATGAAATTCAGTGGTGAAATTCAAATTCAATCTAATATATTTTATGTACCTATTTAATATAGGCATTAAAATGACTTATTGACAATATTTAAAGAAAGAAGAACGGACAAAATAATTTTACCGGTTTTTTTATCATCTATATTTTACAAATGCAAAAGTAACTCTTTCTGTTCGACTGTCTGTTACGCTTTCAAAGTCAAATCAAAGTTTTGTTATGAAGCAAGCTTAAGCTCCAAGAAAGGACATATCCTACTGTTAATATATTTAACACGCGGATGGAGCCACGGGCGAAAATTAATATTTTATAATTGGTCATATTAGGAACCCAACTGGTACAGAAATTCCAAGAAGTTTTTACTTAACATTGGTAGGTAGTAAGTCTTATTACAGTAGTCGGACACTCAAAGCTATTTCAGATAATACGCTATTCTCAAATGCATCTCAGAATTACACGATCCTTCTCCAAATTAACATCAACGAATAATCTACCTTAGAGAAAAATATATTAGAAGTGGAACGCATGTTTTTGATGACTTAAAGTCAGCACTGCTAAAAACTTCGTTTGTTTTAAAAAAAAAGGAAATTACGTTCTATAGATTGAAAATTATTATCAGACATACAAGCTTCCTAACGAAAGAAGGAAGAACTCTTCAGGATTTAAAAAGAAATAATTAATCCATGTAAATCCTTGCAGAGCTTAAGAATATCTTAGAATATTGACGTGATCGATATGATAAGGTATCATGAAGTGAAATTGCGAAGCGCTAGCAGTTACTATATAATAATATTATATTCTAAAACCTTCTTCTACACGCTACATCTTCTGGTGATAGTTTTATGTACATTAATTTACTATTTTATTTAGTTTCTACTGGTGGTAGGACTGTGTGCAAACTCGTCTGGGTAATTATCACCCGCACATCAGATATTCTACCGCAAAACAGCAGTAAATGGTATTGTTGTGTTCCGGTTTGAAGGGCGAGTGAGCCAGTGTAATTACAGGCACAAAGGGCATAATATTTTATTTTCCAAGGTTGGTGGCGCATGGTCTATATACAATGCGAATGTGTATGGGTGTTGATTTGGTACCATCGGGTGGCCCATATGCTCGTTCGGCAGCCTATATTATAATTAAAAAGTTAGGTATTAAATGAAAAATGTCTTCTCATTTTATAATATAAATGTTATTGTTTAAAAATCTATATGTAAAAATATATATTTTTTAAAGATAAAAACTCCATTATATCTATTTCACTATATCCCAAATCGATTTTGACTAAACTTAAAGGAACTTATATTTTGCTATTCATAGCGAGTGTGATACCATCCCTTCTTATTTAACACCGAAAATGTTGCCACGTTTTAATAAGATTCAAACTATTTACCTTAAAACGCAAAAAAAATTGAATTGAAATTTTTAAATTAAAGATGACTGTTTTTTTATTGTATAGGTTGGCGGACGAGCATATGGGCCACCTGATGGTAAGTGGTCACCAACATCCATAGACAATGGCATTGTAAGAAATGTTAACCATCACTTACATTGCCAATGCGCCACCAACCTTGGGAACTAAGATGTTATGTCCCTTGTACCTGTAATTACACTGGCTCACTCACCCTTCAAACCGGAACACAACAATACAAAGTACTGCTGTTTTGCGGTAGAATATCTGATGAGTGGGTGGTACCTACCCAGACGAGCTTTCTATGCGCGTTGGCATTTCCAAAAGTTTATGTTCTAAGTATTTAATAGTTTTAGCACGTAAGAGCTATCATTGTTAGCCGTAATACAATACTACGTTCATTCCTTATTATAATAGTAATATAATAATATTACCGTCTATATTTGCTGTATGAACTAAGTCCATGCGTTCGGACTTTGGACATCATTTTTATTTAACTTTTTATATTTTGTTGAGAACCGTGTCATCGTTCAACCACAAGTTAATTAAATATCGATAATAGAAATTATGATCTTTTACGGCTTAATGAATAGAACGGACTTACATACTTTAATCTCAAAAAACTAAAATTGGTTATTTTGAGGATATTTTTTGCATCAGAAATATTTCGTTTCCGTAATATGTATCAACTACCTTAACTATTTTCTAACAGCATGTGTAATACAAGTAAACAGATAACGAATTCCCAAGCTATGAAAACCCGTAATCCGATATGCTAATACAGGAACTGTCCGTCCGTTTGTCTTGAGTCAGAATTGCTCGTGATTCATTTGCAACGTTTCGTGCCAAGTGCTGTTTAATTTTCATCGCTGGCTTGTAATATTTGCTGTAGTACAGAAAAAACAAATGGATATCGGACATAAACTATATATATAATAACGTCCTCCAGACCGATTTCGGCCACGGCAGCCAATCTCAAGAGAGATTAGCCAACTGCGCAGGAGATATTATAGTGCACAAGTGTGTGCGCAAACACGGGTGCACTCCCTTTTCCCTAGCTCTCATAATTCGATGGGACGGCAATCCTACTAGCATTGTTAACTTCCAAACACCGAGCTGCTGTAATCGTCTCATAACGTCTCATAATCAGTTTATATAAAATTAAATATTAACCGAAGCTTATTTGCGATAGTTCACTGGACAATTTGTAGGATATGGATAATATAAATCTTCATGCTATCTCACTTAAACACGGTGGTCCCAGATACGGACCTCAATTGGTCTCGTACGCGACGTTGCGACGACGCTTTTATTTAACCATAGCAAATCACAGCTTAGCAACTCTCGCGCACGCCTTCATTTAAATCCACCAATCACGAATGACTAAGATGGAGGCTGTGCGTTTGCTGTATGTGGAGGAGTCGATGACGTCATCGGGGGCTGGGCTTGACTGACTATAATGCTAATATAAGTAATGTAAGTAATTTAAATAACTCTCAATGTTGTTTGTCAAAAATCTATTTTGTAACTTTTATATATATTATGTATTGTATATATTATTATGTCTGTTTGTAATGATCAAATTATACTAATTTTTTTTTTGTTTTTAAATCTGGTATATCACAAATCCTCTAACACATTTCATAATACGTATCATATCGCGCGTTAATAAATTAATTAATAAATTAATTGTGAATAATTACCAACCAATCATAAAACTTTTTTCCTGTGGAGGAAATCTTAAAAAATGTACCTGGGCGAACTAGTTAACATCATTTTACGCTCCTAGCTGATATTATAAATGCAAAAGTGAGTGTGTTTATTTGCTTGTTACATTTTAACCTTTAACTACTAACAGATTTTCATAATTTTGCATCCACATTGTCAGGGATACCGAATAAGGATCGAACATCTACCCCTCCCACACATGCAAGCTAAAACCGCGAGCAGAAACTAGTATATAAATAAATCCAAGCAAATCCAGACCATGATACCAGTGCTAAATACACAAATGATAATCAACACAATGGAAGCACAAAGAAATTCGTTCCCTTTGTAATCTTAAACAACACACTTCTAAAACATTTGCATGATAAGAAAGATGCCGAACAAGATCGCCGTCCTCTTTTCGAGTCGCGGATACTTTTGGACTTCAAAGTCGGCGAGGGAAATGAATTATAATTACGCGGTTGAGCTGAAATGTCTGTGTAGGCTATTTAAATAATTATAATACGTGAACTAATGTTCGGCCCACGTTGCAATGTCACGGCCTTGCTTAGCTAAACACTGATTTATCTCATTTTATCATTTTTGATTTAACATTCGAAGGGAGAACACACACGCTAAACAATTTATGAACAATAAATTTATAAATATTTAATAACGTCAATGTATTAAAAAAATATAGAGAGAGACATTGCATGGCAACATTGCACGATGGCAGTGCTGTACCAGAAATATTCAAGCAAGTTTTAAAGGAAAACAAAATCAAAATTAATTACCAACCTGGGTCTTACAAGCACTTAGTATTGTGTATTGGACTGATTGTTCGGGGTAACATTTAAAATGGTAAAAGTATATATCACATATAATATTATAGTAAGTATTTTCCAGGTATCATTTATGATTTATTTAATCAAAGATATTTATAGGATTTGCCAAATACATCAAGGTAGGACTATTTTGATGTTTCAATTTAGATGAGTAAATAGGCCACGTGATGGTAAATGGTCACCACCATGGATATTGGCACTGTAAGGAATATAAACCACCAACGCACCGCCAACTTTGGGAACTAAGGTATTATGTTCCTTGTGCCAGTAGTAACACTGGCTCATTCACCTGTCAAACCGAAACACAGCTATATTAAGTATTGCGGCTTAGCGATACAATATCATATGATGTATACAATATCTGGTGAGTTAGTGGTTCCTACCAAGACGGGCTTGCACAAAGCCTTACACCC
This sequence comes from Nymphalis polychloros, assembly GCA_905220585.2. NCBI lineage: Eukaryota > Metazoa > Arthropoda > Insecta > Lepidoptera > Nymphalidae > Nymphalis > Nymphalis polychloros. The sequence goes on from HG992267.1 coordinate 8,545,401, forward strand.
AGTAGGTTGCCTCGTTATAATTTCAAAGGCCGGCAAAGCACCTGCAAGTCCTCAGATGTTGCAGATGTCCATGGGCTGACTTTCCATCAAGTGAGCCTCCTGCTCGATTGCGCCCAGTTACACAAAAAAAAAAGCAGGCTAAAAGAAATTACAATAAAATTATTCGATTTAAGGATTACTGTTACTGTAACTGTTTGTATTAAATAAGTTAGCCCACCACCAAAGTTTCATCCAATATTAAAACTCAAACTCCATATATTTACATAGAGATATTAAACGTATTAATTTAAAATATTTTCAAAATTAAAAACTACCGCCGCTTCCGAAAAGAATAAAACCAGTCCTGATATGAACCGAAAGAAACTTATTTACTCGTTACTACTTTCACATTACGTACAAAACAAACATACATAAGCATTCATTTTTATTTATTATATTATATTATATTTTCAATTTCAAATACACTCTCTATCTTCGAGTTTCACTTAATAACGCTATAGACAGTATTCATTTGCTCACTCAAGTGACGCGAAGTCAAAGTCAGAAAGTTGAGCGCGGCTGAGCGGAAACAACCTTTACTGTGATCGACAATTTTATACAAGAATACATCTTCTATATCTCAAAGAACTACTCTGAATAGTAATGTATTTTTAAATCGATTGTATTTGAATTTACATGATCCAAGTATTAATCTCAAGTAACAACTAACATCATAATATAATTGTCCTGCTGCTAATGTGCAAAAATAAAATCTTATAAATAAATATTCATTTATTGGGCCGACCCGGGAGTTTACAGCTCCTTAAAATCTGCTTATAAGCTAGCCTATATAACAATGAGGCATTCAACTGGAAAACAACAACACAAGTATAGCTGATTAACGTTAGATACCTGTACCCCGATAGGAATACCTACGTATTGTCCTACCAGCTGTGGAAACATTACATCTGATATAAATTTAACTTATATCACAACATTTCTGGTGTAAGATTTATTTCTCAAAAAAGAATACAATTCACTTACTATAAGAAATACACGTTAATCATACAACTAAATATAAGAATTATGGAACGAGAGGGTATTAGTAAATTATTAATCTATTTTGTTGTAATTTATTCTAACATTGTCGTAAGTGGGTAGAAGGAAAAAAGTAAAGCTACTATTACATGTCGTTTACATGGCAAGTCTCTATGGCTATCACATATTTATTTATTGATATTGTAAATACTACAAAATTGTTACACCTGATATATTTATAAATACACATACATACAATATAACATAAAATATACATACATATATATATATATATATATACATATACATACACACATACACACAGACACACATATACATATATTTTACTGCTGAATAATTATTTTATTTATTTATTTAAAACTAGCGATTTTTTTTATATGTGGTGTTTTATTGTATAAGTTAAAAGACTGTATTTCTTTAATATCGTTAGGTAATTTATTATATACTTCTGTATTCTATATTTTTTCTTCCGGAATACATTTTAAATAACAAACACAGAAACAAAACCTAGCATACTAATTCTTCACAGAAGAAAAACACACACATAAGCAACATACTCGTACGAATTGACGCGATTAACTCACACACTCGTATTCGAACTGGATCTTAAGTTTAAAATATTTTAAAAGGTTTCAAGCAAAAAAATCTGTGTGTAAAATTTCCCTGTGGATACGGAAACAGGTTTAATGGGCGTTGGTGTTTTATATGCTTTACTGTAGTGTTTGTTCAAATTGCGATAATAATTTGTTATACAAAAATATTAAGGCATATCGAATTAAGTCAAGACAGGTGATTTACTTGGTGGTAAAGCTTTGTGCAAGCTCGTCTGGGTAGGTACCACCCATACATCAGATATTCTACCACAAAACAGCAGTACTTGGTATTATTGTGTTCCGGTTTGAAGGGTGAGTGAGCCAGTGTAATTACAGGCACAAGGGACATAACATCTCAGTTCCCAAGATCGGTGGGGCATGTTTTTTTTTAAAAGAAATATACAATGCCAATGTCTATGAGCGTTGGTGACCACTTACCATCAGGTGGCCCATAAGCTCGGCCGCCTACCTATACAATAAAAAAATAAGGTTCACGCGACATGATTTCTAGAGCACCGTAGTCATGACAAGATACATTACAAAATTGTTTTTATATATCTTTTGGACTTAACAAGAGCAAATTATCAATATTGAATCTTAATATTATGTTACATATATATAGAAACATATAACGTAAAGCAAATGAAATTTTTACAATTTCAAGTTTCATTTCGACCATTCGTATAAATTACCACGATTTTTTAATCTTTTTTTTACAATATCCGAGTCAAAACAATTTCGGAACTACTTTGATGACTGAAATAAGTAGTTTTTTTTTTTTTTTAATTTATTGAAGTAAACCGACAAATTGTTCATTTTATGGTAAAAGGACACCATATCGCTAATGCCTCGTAAAGTTTTAGAACAATAAATGGACATACATAATACATGGGATACTGACAGAAATGGAAAAGGGCTGACGGTTAGAAGTAGTTTAAATGTTTTAAGTGAATAACGAATACCTGATCCTTTAATTATGGATTTTGCCTTTATTGAAGGCAAACAAACAGTACAACGAATACCACGATTACTTATTGTAGCGACATCTATCTCGCCACATAACAAAACTAAAAACTGATGTATCCTATCGCGATATTAAAGTTATCCGAGCGATTGAACATATAAACAAGAACCCGACAACAACCGTCGGGCAGTAGCCCACCAGACCATCACCCGTCTGGTCAGAGGATCCTCCCTTTTCGATGGTGGAGGAACTTTACACCCTGTTCCTCGAAACCCCAAACTTATGATCTTAACCGATGGTATCACGTCAAGTTAATGTCAAAGTCCTTAATCTTTATATCACTTCTGATTTTTGTAACTTTTAACTGATGAATTAAGAAATGCTATGTACACTTGTAATTCTACATGCATATGAGTTATATTTCTAAGTTGTTGTTGAAAAGTGTTGTTTATGTTTATTGTAAATGCTTTAAATATAAATCACTTGGCGGTAGAGATTTGTGCAGGCTCGTCTGGGTTGGTACCACTACCACTCATCAGATGTTCTACAGCTAAACAGCAGTATTCGGTATTGTGGTATTCCGGTTTGAAGGGTGAGTAAGTCAGTGTAATTACAGGCAAAAGGGACATAAGATCTTAGTTTCCAAGGTCGTAAGGCATTGGCGATGTAAGTGATGGTTAACATTTCTTACAATGCCAATGTCTAAGGGCGTTGATGACCACTTACCATCAGATGGCCTAGACGCTCGTCCACCTGCCTATTCTTTAAAAAAAATGTATGTTGTAAGTGTGCTTTTACAAACAAATAAATAAGTCCTGCCTAATCCTTGTAGTTGAAATAGGCTGACAGATGAATTGAAAAAATTATTTTTGAAGTCGGTTGATACGACCATTAGAAAACCGAAACAATTTCCTTATTCTCCTGTCTCAAGTAACGATCAAGTGTCTCGGAAACAAACAATCAATCTTATCTCTAACTACGACCGACTCCGCAGCTGGCGGTACAAATTGAATTCGACCACCGATTAGCTAACACTCCTCTATTAGAACCATATACTCGTACCAACGAGATGTAAGGCCTTAGAATTTAAAGTACCACATTCATATAGCAATTAATTAAAATTTATACGCATTTATATAATATATTTTAAAATAGATTGACAGACTGGCTAATGGTCCACCTGATGGGAAGTCGTTACCACCGCACATACAATTTTCTTTTAATATATTGTCTTGTAAGCCGACATTGAACAGTGGTTTGAACGCGTGAATTAGAAACGATGATCGTGGGTTCATACCCGGACAAACACCACTAAGTTTTTATTTACTTAATTTGTGTTTATAATTCATCTCGTGCTTGACGGTGAAGGAAAACACCCGCATTGGAGCAACGTGGTGAATTAAGCTCCAAACATTCTCCTCAAAAGAGGAGAGGAGGCCTTAGCACAGCAATGGGATATTTACAGGCTATTACTTTTCTTTACTATTGTCTTACAGTCTTCACATAAGTGTTGTCTGTGCCTTTGGTGTACCTTTCTATCAGTTAAAGGTTTGGTAGTTTGATGAACGGGAATGTTTCTACCTCCAAGCCTTATGCTAGTAAGTGATATGTTCTTAGCCCAGCGAAAAAAATATATATTTACAAGTGAATCGTGATTACGGATTCAAACAAGGACAAGCGCCACTGAGTTAGCATGCGCATAATATGAATATAATCTATTTCTTGTTCCGAGAAAACCTGCACGTGTCGAATGAAATGTTGTCACATGTGTATACACAAATCCGTATTGGCTCAGCTCGAATCACGTACTTTACATTACAGGTTTATTTTAATTTCTTACTTTGGTAATTTATTTTAAAAAATCTCCAATTCTTACTTTCAAGCAACAAAGTTACGATTCAAGTAGCGCTATGAATTACGTTTTTATTTATAATCTTAATTATGTCCGAGTCGTAGCAGACTGTGACCAAACTCCAAGACGCAGATGGGCGTGTAGGACGTTTTATTTTAATTGCTAAGAGCCTAAGTATTGTAGTCATGTTCAAACCAGAACACAATTTGGTGAATTGAATAAGTAATGAGAGAGTGATATCTACTCACCAAGTAAGGTAAGGTTGCAACATTACGCGATTTTTATTTTATTGTATAGGTAGGTGGAAGAGCATATGGGCCACCTGATGGTGAGTGGTCACCAATGATAGACAATGGCATTGTAAGAAATGTTAGCCATCGCTTACATCGCCAATCCGCCACCAACCTTGATAACTAAGATGTTATGTCCCTTTTGCCTGTAATTACACTGGCTCACTCACCCTTCAAACTTGAACACAACAATACAAAGTACTGCTGTTTGCGGTAGAATATCTGATGAATGGATGGTACATACCAAGACGAGTTTGCACAAAGCCCTACCAAGGAGTGATTATTACCGATTGAGACACGATATAAGTTTACACAGAACAGCAACAGCAGCCATTATGAAGTCTTATCTTATCTGCTATCATGCGTGGAATGCTCCGTCTTCATTAATTTAATAGAAAGGTAAGGTTGCCAAATAGCATCAAACTCATCTGACAACATAACGTAAATATATATAGGTCGACTAACATAATCTAAAACACACACATGCAAATATACACGAGAGTCGATCTGACATCTTCGCACACAAACACATATATTGTTGCATAAGTAAACCAAAACTCCAACGATATATATCAAGTTCTCCATTTTATTGATTCTAAGCGAATCAAAAGGCAAATATTTGACGAAACTCAAACGGCGAGTTAACAAATTAAATATTCGATATCGAACGCGCGTGAGGTGCATTCGCGTTTCAAGCAAACAGAAACTCAAATCACACGACACAATGTGAAAACTTTAACTTTTTTCTATTGAAATAATATTCCACATTTCTAAAAATAAATACGAAACACATATGTTTTTAAGTATCCAGGTCACGTGTGTTTTTGTTACATTGTAATTTTTATACTACTAGTTTGAAAATTGAATCCGTCCGACGAGGATGGGAGGGAATAACACTTTTTTTTTATTTCAAGCGATCACGTCACATTAAATAATAACTGAATAGAATTTAACAAAAGAACAATAATTGTTATATAGACTCAATACATAAACATATGAACTAGAAAAAGGTTAACAATGGCAATTAAGAGTATTTTGTACAAATATGAGTTTAAGTAAATGTTACAATTTTTTTTTTTTATTTATTTAAATAATAATAAAATTTAAAATTAAAACAACGAAAAAAGTCATAAATCAAAATAAACATTATGTATTGAAAAACAAATTTTTAGGTATCTATTAACTTGATTATTTCTTATACAATCAATTGCCGGACCACATAAAATCATAGACAATATCAAAGTTTAAAAAATCCTGTTTGATAAATGATTGGATGAGCGAGATTTTGAATTTTTGTTGTATAGGGGTCGGGTTTTTTTTATCATAATACTTGCAATTAATTAGTTGACATTTTCTATTTAATGACACAGTATTACGATTTATAAATTATAATAAATTGTTATTGTAATTGAACAATAACATTTGTATGCCATGTGATGGGCAACATACAGGGACCTATTATTGTGATATGACCATAATCTACACGGATATTTGTGTCAAATAAATATTATTATTATTATAAGAAAATTCTTCGTACTATTTAGAAAGCGTATTATATAGTCTCCATATCCTCGATCCTAGACGCTTTAAATTAAAAGGATGAAAAAGAGTAACTACTAAATACCTTGCCGGTTCATCTCGATAGAATCTACTTTCCGAACCGGTTTCCGTAAATATATTTTTTAACAAACTTTATGGAACATTACACATACATCTAAATTATTAGACGAAAATATTAGACGTAGTCATTTTTCTGATATAAAATTAGGCTTACAAAATCATTACATTATTAACCAGTTAGATTCATCGATCCGTAATCCTGAACCTATACACCTGTCGTACGAGAACGTGACTCACATAATACCTATTACCTGAAGCCTCTCTAGAATAATATATTTAGGTTTCATTTTAGAGGATGTTACGAGGTTACATTCAAGTGCCCTTATATGCCTAAGCCTTATTTACTAATATTGATTAGTCGTACCGAACCGAAGTGGCCCAGTGGCTAAGTCACGTGAATTGAGGTCGAAGCGAAGATTATGGATTTTGTCTTTGTGATACCAACTATCATCACGCACTGTTGAATGGTATACAAGTTGTTGTATTGTAGCGCCATCTGGTGGCGAAGGGTAATAAATTACAAGTGGCTTATGTCTCGATTTTCATGGTTCGAATTATTAATATTTTTTAATATAATATGGCGACCATAGGATTAATGAATAAAACTTAGTAACAGCCTGTGAAATTTCCAGATTAGGAGCTTTTTCCACCACGCTGCTCCAATACGGGTAGCTGGATTTACATCTTAGAGACTTTTAGTGAAATTAGAGTCATGCAAGTTTCCTCACATCCTTCACCACTCAGCACAAATTAAGCAAATAAAAAAAATCAGAAGTGCATGCCTAGATTTGAACCCACAATCAATTAAGATAAAAGAGGTCACGGGCCAATCACTCTTAAAAAAAAACAAAAAGAAATCGAGATGATGCAGTGAATGTGTGTGTGTAATGTTCGTTGTCTCCACTAAACTTTGCTTAACTTTTCTAACTGTAGTCTCTGATCCTCAGTAACAATGTGGCCAAACTTCCTTCCAAGATGCAGCCGTCTGATACTGAACGTTGTTTGCCTTGTTAAAAGCTTCATATGCCTTGTTATATTTGAGGCTTTATCGTATCTATCTATTAAACTACATTTGCGACGCTTGCAATGTTTTTGCGAAATCATACGAATGCTTTGAAGTATTTTGTGTATTATAAATTCGTGTTGAATTATATATAGGCTTATAGTGTGTGCTTAACCCGCGTCTTTGATCGGGTCATAATTCTGAATTGCTATATATATGCATTGCTTTTGTGAATGAAAGTTTTTCATTCAAACTGAACCATGGTCATAATAGGGGTTTAATTTAAAAAAAAATGTTTTAATGTTAATCTACAGTGTAAAACGAATCCGTCTGTTTAGATATAATACATGTACTTGCATGTTTGAATACACGCATTTTTTGTGCACAATCATTACTTTATAAGGCTGCAGACTCTGATGTCTCCCGAGTTCAAGAAACCGAGTCTGTCCAATACACAATATTGTGTTTTTTCTCTTGAGAAATTCTCAATAGAAGCCTTAAGTTTAGAAGTTGGCAACGACAACAGTCCCGTGCTTCGATAAGTACGTAAACACGTCGAATCAAAATATTGAGTTCACTAGCTCTATAACACTATCCCTCGTTAAAAACAGCCGTCACGACACAACATCAAATTCAAATAAATATAACGCATTTGCCATCATCGTCTTAATAATCACGTTATTGCGAAATAAAAATGTAAAAAGCGTACATTGATAGGTATATTATAAACATGGTCTAAATCCACTCTGAATATCCTTATATTAAAAATGTGAATGTTTGTTTGTTACGCTTTCACGTCTAAACTTCTTAGCCGATTTTAAAAATTCTTTCACCTATGGTGAGCTACTTTATCATCGAATACCATAGGCTATATTTTATCCCCGTAGTTCCGCAGAAATGGGAACTACGCGAGTGAAACCGCGTGGAAAACGCTAGTATAAAATAATATAAAATTTAAGTGAATTAATAAACACAAACGAGTAACAAGGATTTTCTCTATACAATATTAGTATAGTAGATCAACTCAGTACATAGCGTTGGTCATAAAATAATCTAGCTGGTATTTCAATATTAATAATCATTCGAACCGTGCCGAACGTATATTATTTGTTGGTAAATCGAACAGAATTCAAACATCAATGAATAAGCCCCGATCATATCGAAACGTAATTTCTAAATTGGCCGGTATTGATGTTCATGAATGTTCAAAACCAATTTCATTTGTAATGCAATCAGTATTAATGTTAAGAGGATCATTTTTTATTTTATTAAAAAGGTATATACTTGTCGGAGGAAACGACGGAATTGAGTTGATTTTTGGTCGCAAGTTACAATTTATGTTTATAATTTAAATAGTATATATTTCATTTATATTTTTAATTTAATTTTATTTAATATGATATAATTTATTTATTTTTTTGTTGAAATTCTTACTCAATTAAATTATACGAAACAGTATACACTTTGTTTTGTGCTCGCATATAACACAAACGACTCCCACTAAACCTCGGAGGATGAGGACTAATTATAATAAAGATGAAATAGGCTACCACCAATCGATCGTACAATTGCATTTCCGCACAAATTATATGTAAATGCAAAGTATTTAATCGATACGTCTTCCCGACTACGAAATATAATATAAGGCACCCGAAAAGATTAAGTTTTGAATTGAAGTCATAAGACCACCCAATAACGATGAGAACGGTTACAAACGTTGGTGTTTATGAGCCAACCCAACAAACTACCATTTTGTCAAGTTGGCCTATATTGGAGAGTAATGGACAAACTTGTAGATCGCTTTACATGTAAATATCTATTTTCTGTAGTAATAAGTTTCGTGCACTTAACTTCTATCGAGGTCACTTCCAATAAACTAAATATTATCAAAGTTAAGTTCACCGCCTAATGGCCGAAGTTGCTTCGTCCATAAAGCAACAGAATTTGATCCACTACAGCGATGGAATCTATAAGTCTAACTACTCCTTTTAGAATATAAAGGTTCAAAAGTTGGATTAAAATATGTATAATTTTCTATAGATTATTACATGAACTATCTTTATACAATTGTATCTTCATAAATATGTAACATATCGAATTAAATCTGCATGAAATTATTTATTCTTAAAATCAGTGTACAACTTATTCATTTAGATAAGTGCTAAATTTAAAAGCTACTTTTTTAAATATGGATTTTTTTTATAAATCAGGTAAACGGGCGGGCAAATTCAAGTCGTGAGTCGCACGCGCTAGCGAACGTATCGATAATGGTCAATTCCGTAACGATGTCGGAGCAAAATGTGAATACGCTAAAATGTGCGAACTGCAATATTGTGATAAGTGAATTGTTGTCATTTATACAAAACAAAATTTCAGTAATGGACAATGAAAGCTTGATAAAAATTTGTGCGACTGCTTTTTCTGAAGAGGAGGTAAAATGTGCAAAGAACTTGTTATTTAGTTCGATTAAAACGAACTTGAAGAAAGTATCAAGACGTAAAAATGGAAAAATACAAAAAGATTTAGAGGACATGATATGTGTTTTTCAAAGTCACGGAACCGGATTTGATGCCAATTTTTGTGGCTCGTGACCTGCAAAAGTTGCCGCCGGTTACCTTCGACCATGTCGATGTTACAAAGTTATTGAAGGACCTACTGCTTATGAGGACCGAGTTAGATGAAATAAAGGACAGCTATGTCACTGCGAAGCAGCTACAGGAATTAAAATTGAATTTGGAAACAAATCAACCCCCAGCATCATTTTTGACCTGCAATATTAATACGAAAAAAGAAGAGGGTATTTGCTTGACAGTGAGCCTATCGGTTTATTACCGTTACCGGCCGGGATCGACACTATAACGGCATGTCAAAGCGCGGAGCGTACGGAGTCACCAATGTATCGCTCTCTCGCTCGCGGTCAAGATATAGACATAGAAAATAAAATACATACCGATATGATCGCGACGGCGGCGCAGGCGGACTGCCATACGAATATGGAAACTAAACAACCCACTATGGCGGATATTGCGAAAAAAGGAGAATGGAAAACGCAGAAGGCGAAAACTAATGAGTGGGTTACTGTTCAAAAAAGAAGGTACAGGAATCGGTTTGCCGGAAAAACAGGGAAAGCGGCTATGGATAACTCAGAGAAGTTTAAAGCGGCTGAAATTAAAATACCTTTGTTTATTTCAAACGTAAACAAAGATACCACAGAAGAGGACATCTGTGAATATATTAAAAACAAAACATCGGAAGTCGTTTCACTTGAAAAAATAAAAATGAAAAAGGAAAGACCGTACAACGCATATAAAATGCTTATAAGCAAAAACAAAATGGGAATATTTTTGGATGATCAATTTTGGCCTGATGGTATCACATTTAGGCGTTTTATACATTTCAAGTACAGAAAAGAGGAAGGTAAACCCCTTTCACAGAGTGAACTAATAAACAATTAATGGATAATCCTTCAAAATTAAGCATAATAACATTTAACTGTAAAAATGTGAAGAGGTCATTGAACTGTGTGCGATCACTGTGTAGGACAGCTGACATTGTATTGTTACAAGAAACATGGTTATATCCACATGACTTATGTTATCTTGAGAATATAGATCATGAATTCAGTTACACTGCGAAGTCTTCAGTGGACATATCAGCTGGTATTTGTAAAGGGAGACCCTACGGGGGACTTGCAATACTATGGCGGGAAAGTGCATTGAAGTGTGTGACTGTAGTGCAATGTGATAGTGAGCGGATTTGTGCAATAAAAGTAGAAGTAAATGGCAAAAGTTTTATGGTTATAAATACGTATATGCCGACGGATTGTAGTGAAAACCTCCCAGGTTTTACGGAATGTCTCAGTGAAATTAATTCTATGATACAATGCAACAATATTGAATCTGTTTATGTGTTGGGGGATTTCAACGCGCACCCAGGTGAGTCATTTTTTAATGAACTTCTTAGTTTTTGTGCTGAGCAAGAACTGTTGTGTGCCGATATTAACTACCTTGGTATTTCATCGCAAACATATACATACATAAGTGACTCACATGGGTGTAAGCGTTGGCTAGACCACTGTCTCGTAACTCATTCGGCGGCAAGAACAGTAGTAGACATTAAGATTATGCTTGATACATTCTGGTCGGATCATTTTCCTTTGAAGTTGGAGTGTGATATCAATATTATTAGATTAAAAACTTGTGCGATTAAGCCTGCATGTAACGGTATTAGATGGGGGGATAGAAATACTGAGGACATTGCAAGGTACTCGCAATTATGTAATAATAAGTTAAAAAATGTTGATTTTCCTAAACAATTTGAGCGCTGTGCGGACAAATTCTGTAATAACTTACAACATAAAAGTTTGTTAGACAAATTATATAAAAATATTGTTAGTATATTAGGTGATGCTGCGTGTAATAGTAAAATGGTAAGGGGTATTATGGGAAATTATAAGGATATAAAAGGGTGGAACAAGCATGTTAAAGAATTTCATGCACAAGCCAGAGTTAAGTTTCAATTATGGATGTTGTATGGGCAACCCACTAGTGGCCGTATATTTGAAGAAATGAGATTAAGCCGTAAAATATTTAAATCAAAATTAAAATGGTGCATTAAAAACCAAGACAAAATAGAAATGGATATTTTAGCTTCCTTATATACAAAAAAGAAATTTTCATCATTTTGGAAAGGGACTAGAAAACTAAATAGTAGTCCAAGCCTTCCAGTTAGCGTGGAGGGTAGGAGTGACTATGCTGAGATAGCGAATACGTTCAAGGAATATTTTAAAGTGATTTCACCTCTTGAATCTCAACCAAGGATGAACGATGCTGAGTTTTGTCAATCAGATTCCCCCATTAGGTTCACTTGTAAAGAAATAAAAGATGCAATTAAAGATATGAAGAGAGGTAAATCTCCCGGACACGACGGACTCAGCATCGAGCACCTTCAAAATGCTGGTATACATCTGCCACGAGTGCTGACAATGTTCTTTAATCTCTGTATAGGGCACTCTTACCTACCACAGGAGATGTTGGACACAATAGTTGTGCCTATTATAAAAAACCGGACGGGAGACATAGCGGACAAGGGTAATTACCGGCCTATTTCACTGGCAACTGTGATAGCCAAGGTATTTGACAGCGTGCTTGACTCTCGCCTCGGTGTATTCATACAGTTACACGATTCACAGTATGGTTTTCGTGCTGGGTTGTCAACTGAGAGTGCCATTTTTGCACTGAAGCACACTGTCAAATATTATATTGATAGGAAAACACCAGTGTATGCTTGTTTCCTGGACCTGTCAAAAGCCTTTGACCTAGTTTCCTATAATATCCTGTGGGAAAAGCTTCGGAGAAACGGCGTTCCTGCGTCAATAATATCTATATTGTCCATCTGGTATGACAAACAGAGAAATTTTGTAAAATGGTCAAGTGCGTTGTCTGAACCATATAAACTTGAATGTGGGGTAAGGCAGGGAGGTCTCACTTCCCCGAGGCTTTTTAATATTTATATTAATGAATTACTTGTTGGACTCGGCAACACACATGTCGGATGCCATATAGATGGAGTATGTGTAAATAACTTAAATTATGCAGATGACATGGTGCTGCTGAGTCCCTCAATATGCGGAATTAGAAAGTTACTTGCAATCTGTGAAAGATATGCTGAGCAACATGGCCTAAAATACAATCCTAAGAAAAGTAAGTTATTAGTCTTTACAGGGAAAAATAAAAGTCCAACATGTGTCCCACCTGTTCAACTTAGTGGTATACTTTTACAGAGAGTGACTGAATTTAAATATCTGGGACACATTGTTACTGAAAATTTAAAAGACGACAAAGACATGGAAAGGGAACGCAGGGCGTTGGCTGTAAGGGCCAATATCCTGGCCCGAAGGTTTGCTGGTTGTTCTGTACCTGTTAAAATTACACTATTTAAGGCTTACTGCCAAACATTCTACACCAGCAGCCTTTGGGCTAGCTGTACCCGAAGAGCGGCACACGTCCTGCGAGTTCAATACAATAATGCCTTCAGGGCGCTGTTGAGGCTCCCATATAATTGTAGTGCGTCAGGCATGTTTGCAGATGCTCACACTGACGATTTTTTTGCGATAATGCGTAAGAAGGTGGCGTCAGTAATAAGAAGAGTGAGGGTAAGCACCAACAGCATCCTGAAGTTATTTGCAGAAAGACTGGATGGGCCGACCATGGGGAGGTTTATAAGGTTACATGTACAAAATGTGACTGGATCAATCTCCCTGTGGTAGCTATTTATTTATTTATTTTCTGTTTTTGTGTGTGTTTTGTTTTACTAACATAGCTCTTAAGTAATGATATTGTACTAACCAACTATGTTGCTTGACAATAAAAGATTTTTATTTTTTTTATTTTATTTTTATTTTAAATTGGTCACCTGATAAATGATCACCAACGCTCATTGACACTGGCACTGTAAGTAATATTGAGCATCCCTTAAATCCCCAATAACTAACATGTTACGTAACAAGTAACTAATATGTTACGTCCCTTGTACGTTGTGCTCACTCACCTTTCAAACCAGAATACTAAAATATTAAGTAATGCGGTTTAATCTCGGTGGTAGAGCTATGTGCAAGCTCGTCTGGGTAAGTACCACACCCTAATCAGATATTCTTCCGCAATACAGTAGTACTTTGTATTTTTGTATTCCGGTTTGAAGGGTGAGTGAGCCAGTGTAATTACAGGCATAAGGGACAAAACATCTTAATTCCCAAGGTTGGTGATGCATTGGCGATGTAAGTGGTGGTTAACATTTCTTACAATGCCATTGTTTACGGGTATACGATCGTCCACCTACCATTACAATAAAAAATTTTTAGTAAAATATTAAAGAACAGGTAATATATACACAGACGGACTTATAACTAAATATCAAAAGGTTTTACATAAACTCAACAATTCTCAAATCACATAACACGTGTTTTACAACGGCTTCAAATATGAATCTCTTTTTCAAATATACTCTTTTATTAAATCTATTCAATTTGCTACCATCGTGCAAAAAACTAGGATATATTATGTTTTTATTTGTTAAAGCACACTGTTCAACTTATCTACTTTTATCCACTTACGTTTTACGTCCAAAGTTCCGGTAACAACTTCACTGACATTCAAAACGCAATTTTTTCATAAAAAGAATATATAAAAAGAATAACTGTCTGACTGACCGATAGTTAAGTGATAACACGGTTGAAATTTTGTGTGAAAATCATTCATTTTTGAATTATGACCTAATAATGATATTGCTTTTTAGCAAATCTGAATGACGCGAGCGAAGCCGCGTGTAAAACGCTAGTTTTATTACAGACCACAGCTATGATGTCATGTCAATGTCAAAATTGATTATTTATCATTACACCTATCCTAACATAGACATTAATAGCCAGATTATAGATAATTAAAACGGTGCCAAAATGAAAAGTCGCTAGATTACTCTATATAAAAAAAAGACGTTGTCAAATGAAATTTGACAATGTAATACGAAATGAATTTATATGGCACTCAATCATCACAATACTCGGAAGTTAGGATTCAGACGGGAGTGGAGAGCCATTGTGGCGCAATATCGTTCGAATTAATTGGTAACGTGGAGTGTCCGTCTGTTCGTATAGCAGGCGGTATGTTGTAGAAACGGAAACATTATCAGAATACCGACGATATTGTTATACATGTACAACACCTGACTTCGTACGACTTGCTTTAAGAATTATGAATATTATTAACATAACTTGTTAATCTGATATAGTTTATTGGATTAGCAGTTAAGAAAGATTCAAAACTAATGGCTGTGAAATTTAATAAATATTGAATTCGTAATTTTGAATAAAAGCGTTTATAAAGGGACAAAAACTAAACCTATTATTCTTTCAGTCTACCTTAAACGCTCTCCATAAATAATTTGCTAAAACATTTCTTGTTAAATTCTCAGCTATTGTTTTATAACATACAAGATTTTGGCTTCGACTTTGTTCATTAGATGTTCTTTTTCTTTAATGTACCGGGAATAACCTAATACACCGGGATAAAAGTTAATATTATTTATATGTTTTAACCAGGATTTAAGCTCCTATTATTTTTATCCTTTTATTCCTATAGACTAAACCGAGCTAGTGGGATAAGGATAAATCTTCTCCTCTTTTGAGGAGAAGGTTTTGAAGCTTATTCCACCACGCTGCGCCAATGCGAGTTGGTGGAATACACATGTGGCAGAATTTCAGTGAAATTAGACACATGCAGGTTTTCTCACGATGTTTTCCTTCACCGTCAAGCACGAGATAAATTACATAATATAATAAATATAATCACTAATTAAGCACATGAAAATTCAGTGGTGCTTGCCCGGGTTTGAACCCATGATCGTCGGTTAAGATTCACGCGTTCTTACCACTGGGCCATCTTGTCTTTGATCTGTGTTTATTATTATTCATCTCGGTCTCGGTAAAGGAACACATCGAGAGGAAACCAAATGTGCAGATATAATTTGACTTCCAAAAAACAGGTTATCGCCTAGTTTGGGAGACATTAGAATCGTTTTGTGTATCAACTATAATAACTGGCCTAGAACATATCATTTGCCTAGTTTTTATATTATAAGTGGAAGTTTATTTTATTATTTTATGAATATTATAATTTGCTTACTTAATATAAATAATAAGGTCTAAACATTCACATACATAACAGAGCAGAAGAGACCTTAGCCCAGTAATGGAACATTTAGTGTCACATAGACGAAATCTCTTATTATCTTAACCTATTTATCTATAGGAAAATAATAAACAGACACGCTTCCAGACATTTTATTGTATAATATAATTACGCGGCTTTATTTTTCTCGTGACGAACGTGACGTTGAAGCATTCGCCGGATACAATTAAATAATTTTAATTAATGATTTTACATTCGAATGTTACGTAGCAAACGTACAACTGTACCATCAAATTACTTGAAACAGTAAAAGTACAAACAAAGTACATAAAATGAAAGCGAAAACTTAGATAATACTTAGTTTTAGTTTTAAATGCAAGCTTTTCTTTGAATGTTTCAATGATACCAATGAGATAATTCTATCATGTTGCTCTAATGCTGGTTGGATACTTATGTGTCACGACTTGTAGGTTTCCTTACGATGTTTGCCAACGGTTTGCCACGAGATGAATTATAAAAACAGACGGAGCACTTTAAAACTCAGTTGGTCGTGGTACTCACCTGGGTTTGAACCACCATTCTTCCGTTAAGATTCACGTTTCTGTTACTAGAACATCACAGCTCATAAACATTACAAGTTATTTAAACAATCATGACAAAAAATGCTCACTCACCCTTCCAAACGGAACAACACAATACAAAATAGCACTGTTTCGCGATAGAATATATGATGACTGGGTAGTATCTACCCAGGGAGACCCGTACACCCTACCACCGAGTGAGATAACAGTTACTAGCACAGTATAGAGGTACCACTTAGCTCGATGCTTATTTTATTTTAAGAACATGAAATTCACGCCTGTCATGTCAACAGTTTAACTTTAAGCGGCTTACTGAGAAGCTACTTATATGATAATATTATATACTAATTTAGTTATTTATTTATTTTAAGGAAGACAAACAGTAATAAAATACACAAAACAATTAACACATTACAAAAAAAAAACCAATCAAGTCTTCACAATTAAGAAAATCAAAATCAATTCATAACAGATTGTTAGGATAGTAGCAACTAAAAAAAATAATAATAAAAAATAAAAATTACAATTAATAAAAAAATAACAATTACAATTTATAAAAAATAATAACAATCGAATTTAAAATAAAATGGATTAAATTAAATTTTTTTACAAAAAATGACCAAATTAATAAAATTAAAATTATTCTGTAAGTAATTTTTTAAAATGAAAATTTATATTACATTTAATTTCTTTTTCCAACCAACCTTGGGAACTAAGATGTTAGTCCCTTGTGCCTGTAATTACACTGGATCACTCAACCTTCAAACCGGAACACAACAATACCAAGTACTGCTGATTTGCGGTAGAATATCTGATGAGTGGGTGGTACCTACCCAGACGTGCTTGCACAAAGCTCTACTACCGAGTGAAGTCATCGAGTCCAGTAAAAGTAAGGTATTTTTTATTTTATTTTATGAGGATCTCCAACAAGAAATACACATCATAAGCTTACATCACACATTACAAGAGTTATAAGACTGTATTTTCCCTCAATTATAGAAAACCACAGCATCTATTTTATATAACTAAGTAACAGCTTACATTATAAATAATTATAATTTAAAATCATTACACGTTAAAAATTATACTTAAAGAACTAAAACATACAAATAACTTCTTATATTAAGTGAATACATTAAATTTGTAAAACTAAAACACACTGTCTTATTCAATAACAAGTTAACAGTTAAAATTCTTATGTTATAGGTAACATGGAATATTTAAGTTATTCAATATTCCATTGTGTAATGTTAATTCAACATACGCTCAATAGATGGCGCGGATATACTTCTGAATTGCGATATAATTTCTCTCACATTAAATACATACTAATCGATATTAATTAACTTCTTGCTACCACTTAATGGCATTGTACTCGAATCCTAGATCGCTCAACCGTTTGGTTCGTTCGATTGTAATATAAATTTCCTTACTTTAATAAAAAGTTAACTTCAAAAAGTGTTGTGTTTGATTTATATAGTGCAAGTAAATACACAAAGTAATACAAAAATATACTAAAAATACAAATTGAATGAATAGCGATAAATTTATTTCAAATATTGTTTAAGATTTATTTTATTCTATTTAGGTAATCGGTAATATCTAAGTCGTTGCTTTTTGTGAGCTCGTTGTATTCTCTACATATAAAGTAATTAATTGCAAACATCAAGTATAAGTCGAATGTTATCGTCATGGCCTTATTTGTTATGCAAACATAGGCCGGCAACGAACCTGCAAGCTCTCGGATGTTGCAGATGTCCATGGGCGGTGGTAGTCACTTTCCATCAGGTGAGCCTCTAGCTCATTTGCCCCATCTTACATTTAAAAAAAACAATACCATTGATTGATAGTCAATTAAAAATGTAGCATCGTATTTAGTAATGTCTCGTTTTTATTTTCTTTATTTGACTTTAATTGACAAGCCGGTTGGCGTCGTTGGTAGATACTAGCCTTTCGCACTGCAGGTCGTGGGTTCGATTCCCACCCAGGACATACATTTGTTTGTATGAACATGTCTGTTTTTCCTAAGTCTGTATAAGTATGTCCCAGGATATTATTATTTTATTATTATTAATAGGAAACTTTTGAAATGCAAGTGCTTAATTTGTATTTGTAATAATTCATTTCGCGCTCGTAAAGGTAATGTTCATGTATCAGAAATTCTGCCTATTCACAAATTCGCAATGTAGCAGCGTGCTGAAATAGCCTTCAAACATTATCGTTCACACTAGACAACCGCTGTGGAATATTTAAGGGCTGTTTTTTTTTTCGGTATGCCCGTTACCATTCTATACCGTTATGATATGCGTAAATTGTAGGCTAGCAATACTGAATTTTCATGTGCTGCTACATGTGTATCCAATCCATATTGAAGCAGCGTGGTGGAATTAGCTCTTAACCTATACCTCAAGAGAAGGTTTTAGAGAATTAGTGTAGATGGCCTTGGCTTAGCAATGGAACATTTACAGGTTGATACAAATTTTTAAGCCCTAAATCCAATCGTCAACTATAACGTCCTTTAAAATATTTATAATCAATTATGTATTATTATATGTGTATATTTACATAAATATGTGTATAAATGACAAGATTATTACCTAATTATTATTATTATTATTATTATTATTACCTAATGCTGTTAGAAGTGAGTTTATCCCGCTCCGTCCATTGCCCTAATTGATTTCGAGACTGGTATTTGTGGCCTGCGGACTGTGGACGCAAACTGTGCCAGATGGAATAGCGAATTCAACAGATAGAAATTACACTTCGATTTTGTTTATCGAGGAATAATTATACGTATTGTTCTATGTACTACTGCGTTTGTTGACGGTTCTTCCCGGTTATTTCTGCATTTCAAAATGGTGTTCTAAATTCAATTTAATCCTGTAACATGAATAAAAATCTTATAAGAACCTTTTTGATTAAAGAATATTTTGATTGTGATTTCTATTATTGTTTAAAATGTCCTTGTATATTATTTAGTATAACTAACATATGAGTAGTTTTAATATTATTATATACAACTAGCGTTTTACTCGCGTGAAAAGTTCTATACAAATAATCCTACTAAGCCTTTTAAAAAGAAAAACGTTATGAATAAGTACTATAAGGTAAATTTCACACCAATTCTTGCGTCGAATAAATTATATATTTCTTTATTGTTATATATTGGTCTTATTAAAATAACTATATAAGACGATTAAAGTAATTTCCGTTAGGATTTTGAGAGAGTTATAAACCTTAAAACTGTTTTTAATATATAAATTCATAATCGTTTTTTACTTTGCAAAGTTAATTAGGTTAAAATCAGTCAAATAGAAATTCTTTGTTAAAACATAAAACTTCGTTAGTTTGTCGAGTCACAATATCACTTTCTGACATTTCACGATCGAGTTCTGCGGCGAGTTTTAAGTTTGTTCTTACAGAATACGAGTAGACCTACGTTATAAATCTAACAGATTAAATGCTTTAGTTCACCAAAACGAAGCTACTTGTATTTGGAACAGATCATTTAATGTTTAATCGAGGGTTAAATACATTTTGTTTTTCTGTAAACCATCGTTTTTCAGTTGCTGAATCGTTTATATAGAATGTGTTAGTAATATAATACAACAAAATAGAATAATAAATTATCCTGGAACATTATTCACACACGGCCATCTGATCCCAAACTGAGCAGAGCTCGTACTATGGAAACCAGACAACATATACTACATATACTAATTTTCTTTTGTAAATTCATACTTATATAGATATTTACATCCAGACTCAGGACAAACAGACATATTCAATCACACAAATATCTGTCCTGGGTGGGAATCGAACCCATGACCTGCGGCTCGAAAGGCAGGTATCCACTAACCACGCCAACCGGCTCGTCAAAAAGAATGTAGGACTAATAACATAGAATGTAATCTTATAGTGTTTTAATTTTACGCTCCAAATTGTAAAAGTTGCCGTTCGTTGTTTACTTTGCTTTGGGAGTAATACAATTTAACTTTAAGCGAATTACTTGACGCACACATATGCCATTGAATTTTGCTTCGAATCAATCGTACATGTAATGTGTAAACAACAAATTATTAAGAGTAATTTTGTTGAAGGGAACATTATCATGTTCTTTGTATGAATGACGGCGATTACGAAGCATCGACGGTTGTCTCGTCGTTTCGAGTTCGCTCCAGAACAAATAATAATCTCGCTCTCCTCGCCCTTCAGAAGTGTCCAAGATAGTGCGAGTTCATTTTACCTATCGTCTTCCTCATAACCAGATTAAACCGGATACACGAATTTCTACCTCTCGCATCTAAGGCCCGTCTCACTCACGTCACATCTTTCAGGTCACAGACATAATGGATGAAGGATGTATTAGAGTTGAAGAGTATTTATCGTCACAGATAAAAAATACTAGGTTCAAAATGTAGCAATCTGTCACAAGATTACACCCATACCTGTAATTGTGATTAATGGTCCTCCTGACCGATTTCAGTCACGGCGGCCAATCTAAAGAGAGATTAGCCAACTGCGCAGGATATATTATAGTTCACAAGTGTGTGCGCAAACACAGGTGCACTTTCTATTCCCTAACTCTCATAACCCGATGGGACGGCAATCCGACACGACAGGAAAGAGTTCAGGCGCAGGACCAACGGCTTAACGTGCTTTCCGAGGCACGGGAGTGTATACACTTCCAACTTCCATACTCCGGGCTGCTACTGAGAATTTTCGACAGATAATCTTAATAACATTTTATTGGCCCGACCTGGCATTTGAACCCAGGACCACCGTGTCTGCGGCCTCACATGTAGCCACTAGACCAACGAGGCAGTCAACTTTGACTGTGTTTAATAGTAGTAGCAAAACAAGAACTGTTAAATATTATGAAATAATGGTAATTTTACCCTTGACAGTCACTAACACTAACAAGTTGCCGTGACACGACAATACACTGTGTAAATGTGAATATTATAAATACAGTGGGTTCTTGTTCTTTTTTTCAAAGGTTAATATATTTCATAATATTCTATTTTTATTTTTTTTATAGCATAGATAGGCGGACGAGCATATGGGCCACGTGACGGTAAGTAGTCACCAACGCCTATAGACAGTGGCATTGTAAGAGATGTTAACCATCACTTACATCGCCAATGCGCCACCAACCTTGGGAACTGAGATGTTATGTCTCTTGTGCCTGTAATTACACTGGCTCACTTACCCTTCAAACCGGAACACAACAATACCTAGTACTGCTGTTTTGCGGTAGAATATCTGATGAGTGGATGGCATCTACCCACACGAGCTTGCACAAAGCTCTACCACCAGTAGATCTATATATACATATATTAATTATTTATATATATTATAGGTCATATATTATTTATGTAATAATTTATACATAACACTATAAAAGGCAATTTTTGTAGCGCGAATAGTGACTAGTTCGTGAATTGCAAAGCAGTACCATGGGACCACTTGGGGACACTTTGGAAAATTAAGGCGAGCAAAAATGCAACACTTCACTCACTAACGGCACCTATGAATAATGAATACGGACGGCACTTTTACTACAATTTGCGTTAATTGCCCTAATTATACGTCATCCTAAAATGTTTGTTACATTTTAAAATGACTTATAATTATATTACAATTGCAGTAAGGCTTTATGAAAAGATAAAATATTTTCTTTATAATTTTGGATTATATAGTTTGTATTTATCATGAAGTGTCCCACAGGTGGGCTTATTACTTTCAAAGCTGTATCGAAATTCCACAGAAACATGTAGAATTTCTATGTCAGTTTTAAAGGTACTTTACATAAAGTCGAGATGCTCAAGTATCCTGTTCTGGTTCGAACCCAAACACAAAAGGGTTTTCACCAAAGTTCTTAATTTGTATTTATAATCCATTTTCTTGTTACACTGGCTCACTTTCTTTTCGTACCGGAACACAACACTACTAACTATAGTTGTTTGGCGATAGAATATATTATAATGAGTGGGTACCTACCCAGACAGGATTGCATAAAGCCCTATCAGTAAGTAAAAATAATAACGCGGTATAGGACGATACTTGTATTGTGAACGTCTGCGAAAGCGAAATTTACAATCAGCTGGCTCATTTGCTCGTAATTAAATATTAAAACTAATACGATCGTATCCAATTGAATTTACCTGTACACTCTTACTCTGTGTTACTCTTACAATAATGGCACCGAGTTCGTGGTTTGTTGGAAACAGTATACAATGACAGAAGTTGTGGGACAGATTGCCGTTCGTTTACCTTCGAACGGCGCTCACTTGAACACGATTTGTTTCGTCGCTTTGAATTCTAATGTTACGAATAGTTACCGCTTACAACCTCTTATACGACTTAAAGATATTCGTTTCTGCTTACTAGTTACAAATGTATATAACTATATTATAAAAAATTTAATGTTAAACTTTTTTTTAAATGTGCCAATAATATTTCAAATACGTAGAATTCAAAAATACCAAAAAGTGATTTTTGCATTTTGTTTCAAACGACATTATTCTATAATCCTGACGACTTTTATTAACACGTGCGAACTAAGCAACAGCAAAATATAAACCAATGTGTGGTGCACCGAACATGGCCTCGTGCCACAGCACGATCACGTCATGTCCTGGTAGCGGCGCCGTGCCGTTACACGGTGGAAGGTGCCGAACAGTAGACATGTATCTTTTCGTTCGACAGCAGTTGATTGGTGCACATGCTGCATCGTAATCATAATAAATGTTGTAATTGTTTAAGTGTGTAGTAATTAAAGTGAATAATAAATGATTATAGTGATCAAACGGTAATACTACGAATTAATTGCTTCGGAAGTTTGCTGTTTTTATATATATAAAGAAAATGTCTGCCCTTTTTGCCTACATATATATAACATATCAACTATCACAAAGTGCTTGTAAGAGCTTATTTACCTGTAGGCATGTATGTTATGTGCCTCGTATTAAGCTTCCTCGATTATCCGAACCCTCAATTATCCGAACGATGACTAAATTTATCCGAACGCTCAATTGTCCTAACGTTGGTGCGAAAGATACATTGTTTGTTGAGACTTGGCCGCTCAAAAAGCGTTACAGCCGTTCGTCAATTAAAAGTTAAATTTTATAAAAAAAAATATAACAAAAAGTATTCGACTTTTTTGAAGTGTTGATAATACACATAAAATATATATACAGGGGTTTTTGATAATTCGACGTATTCTCGTTAGGAGGTGATAAGGGTGACTATTTGCGATTATTTTAACCCCTATATGCATAATGCAAAAGTGAACCATTTTTAAACATAATGCATAATGTATATAGGGTTTAAAATTATTGCAAATAGACACCCTTATCACTTTCTAACGGGAATACGTCGAATTACCAATAATTCTGTATTTCAACATTTTCAAGTTAATATGCATGTCAAATTGTAATATAATATATATTTATGTACTGTTTTTATGTAAAAAGGTGTTGATTATGATCTCGTCCCCAAAAACCCACTTTTCGATTATCCGAACTTTTGATTATCCGAACTAGTCTCAGTCCCAATTGGTTCGGATAATCGAGGTTCTACTGTATTTATTGTATTTTATTATGTTTACTGAGTTGATTATTACTGAAATACTTCATAAATATTATTTATTTGGTACATATAAATATTAACAAATTCTTCTCATTATGACATCATAAAATAAGTTGACAGTGACGTCACAGCGTCCTATCAATATCTTCTAACATAATTTTCGTATAATATTTCAGACCCAGTCAACATT
The DNA here is from genome assembly GCA_905220585.2 of Nymphalis polychloros. Classification (NCBI taxonomy): domain Eukaryota; kingdom Metazoa; phylum Arthropoda; class Insecta; order Lepidoptera; family Nymphalidae; genus Nymphalis; species Nymphalis polychloros. The sequence continues at coordinate 8,569,812 of HG992267.1, forward strand.
CAACAGCAGACATAGATTATACATCTGATTATTAGCCATTCCGATCATAACTCCGTTACGCTATGTGTGGATATATTTCACGTATCTGTTCTAGTTATTCGTTAATATATTATATAGATACTAGCTGTGCACGCAGTTTCACCCGCGTATAACTTAAAGAAATTACTCAGAGCAGACTAATACTATTTCAGTATACACAACATTTTTAGTTTTATTTTGGGATATTAGTATTTATTGGTTTTCGCCACACCCGGATCAACAAACCATTAGCCATGAGAAAAACAGCATTTCCCTAAATCTATTCTGATATACTTAAATGTCTTTCCCTATGCTTTATTTTTGTCAGCTGCAAGCGATACCTATGAACGTCATAGGAAATTCGATGCGGGTTCAGGTCAGGCCGTTCAACGGTCGACGCCCTGAACACCCTGAAGACTCGGACTACGGAAGTGGTGGCCCAGGGGCAAGTGGTCCTGGCGGTGTCGTTAGACGTTGCAAACGCCTTTATCAGTTTCCCATTCGAGACGATCAGGGACGTACTCCGATACCATGGGGTGCCGAGCTACTTGTTGGAGGCGAACCTCCAGAACCGGGAGGTCGTGTGGGCGACGGGAAGTTGTTCCGGCGTCGGGTAGGCAGCGGCGTTCCACAGGGGTCTGTTCTCGACCCAATTCTGTGGAACGTCGGCTTCGATTGGCTCCTAAGAGCCCCGTCCTTCCCGGTATGCTGTATTACGCAGACGACACTCTCATCACCGTGACGGGGTGGGACTTTCGGGAGGCGGCCCACCTGACCGAAGTCAGAACAACTCTGACCTGACGGTAATTAAGGTGCAGGTCCAGATTTAGTATCTGAGCATGATCCTGGACGGGCGATGGAGCTTCAGGCAGATCGGTCCAAAGCTCGTCAGCGCCGCAGCCGCCTTGGGCCACCTCCTACCTAACGTGGGAGGATGGGCGTTGTAAATTTATACTGACATTGTAAAATTCCAACGCTTATAAAATATCGATCCCGACCGCACCATTTTTTATTTTCTTCACTGTAAGTTCTCTGATGAAAAGAAGACGCCGTCAATTACTTTTTTTTTGAACCAGAATGACATTTCATGCTTTTAACTTTAAAAAACAAACTTCCATACAAGCATATTTTACACTTTACCTATACATACCTATTAACTACAGTAAAGCCACGGGCAATAGCTAACTAGTTAAATATTGTAGTGCCTTCACCAAAAGAAATTTCCGTAATATGTATAGCTTGTTTTAATAAGCTACTACCCTAACCTAACAAAGTATATTACAATCGAATATCAGTCAAAGACACAGGCATACCAGGTCCCTTTTAAATGTACCAGCATAAGCTGAACCCTATTTATTATGTTTGATCATATTTATCTGAGCTCAACTTACATTGGAAGTATCTTAATCTCTGAAATTGTCCATTTTTAACGTTGTTTTTTTCGTATTAACTTTCAATCATCGTAACTTTACAGAATATCATTTACAAGTAGCTAAAGTTTGAACCAATTCAACTGAACAGTTATTTTATAGCATTTTTATCGAATTAATGTGATTCTTTAAGTTTACAGAACTTTAGTTGTTTATGAACCGATTTAAATAAAACAAACACTAAATTTCAAGTTAAGTTTGCCACAACACATTAATGAAAACGGCACCCAAATCAGTGAAGCCGCTTATAAGATTAGCTCGCACCAACGTACACACAACCAGACAAACTGATAAACAGATAGCCTATGTTTTAAGTTAGACCTCTAGCGATACATCGGTGCAAGCCGCATTCAATTCTGCGCAGTAGTGTTTGCGTGATGCGGGTACAAAGGCACAGACAGACAGACAAAAATTCTATAAATTATTGTTTTGGCTTCTCTTGCTTTAATAAAGACCCCCATGTAAGTATTTTTCCGATATCTTTAATGTACAGACATCGACCCGTTACAATTTTATTATATGTATAGATTACTGGCTTCGTGATTTATGATAATTACATGCCAATTTTATTGTATTAGAATCTTGAATGGAAATTTATTGGTAACGAACAGATGTTCGTGCGATTTTATTCGCGTTGGTTATAGATAAATTGCTGGGATATATATCTCTCTATCAGTTTTATACTTTATCTTTAGTCTATTTAATACGCTACTACAATTATTAAATAAATTTGTCTAATGAGTATAAATAAAAATACGAGGTTAAATGACCATTTCAGAAACAACGTAACATACTAGATATGTTTTCAAAATATTTGGCCACCCAGGTTTTATTTTCAACTGAAGATGCTAGCACTTAGGCATTGAAAAAACATACCTTTAAAGTATTTTAAGCTTTTTTTTAGATCCAGCGAAATCTAGTCATGGCTCATATTGCGCATAGGCAAGACCCAACATAGTTCGTTTTCTGAGCAACAAGTGGTACATGCCAGGTAATAATGGTTGAGTAAAATTAAACATTTTATTTTAAAAAAAAATGCTTTATATGAAATAGCATTTGCTCACTTGAATGCTGACTCTGGTTCGGGATTATGAGTTCGGTTACTTCGCAAAATACCATTGCTCTTTATTACACGAATTGCCAACAAATAATCAGTATATGAATCAGAAACTCGTGGAATGTTAGCAGAAATACCATCCCTCCATCAGATATGAAATTGTTGATCACGTTATTACATACCCGTATTATGTACGAATTAATACAGGTATGATTCAAATCAAATCAAATCAAAGTCAAATCAATTCAATAAGAGAGCAATACACCTATTTATCAATTAATATTAAATTAAAAACTACCACAGGTTCGGAAATAAATAACCTAAAGAGAACTGGCGAAATAAATTGAGCGAGATTTTTTGTCAGATTTTCCAATAGTTAACAAAAAAAAAAAAAAAACAATTGTTAAAAAAATCAAAGAAAGAATTAAAGGATGTTGATTGGTTTGGAAGCAAAGCTCGTATCACAAATAGAAACTATCCTTTACATTACCGAAGTCCAGTCCAGTTCGGAATCAAATATCAAAATGTCAAAGTGCCCTCAACTTACAAACGATCAGTTTGACTAAATGAAATAGAATTCAAGCCTAAAGCGAGGTATACTCGAGTCTATATAAGTTGTAAATGTGTACTTTGACACAAGTTATAGCATGTATATATATGGAGAAGGTTTTCCTTTTGAGGAGAAAGCTTGAAGCGTTTACTAAGCTTTTTTTTATAATACCTGGAAGGGCAAAGTACTCTACTCCACCTAATGGTAAGTGTTAGTAGAGTCCAAACGCGACGACGGCTAGTGTAGTCGGAAACCACACTATATAATTAGAAACACTTCTTATGAATAAAGAAAGTATAACTTCAACGCACAAATGTTCGGAAAAAATATACACATTCAATAATTAATAATCATGCAATAATATAGCCACTCAAATAAAAAACTCATTAAATGCATAAAATATAAAACATCTTACTTTTAATTACAAAATGAGTCTTACACATGTAGGAGTTTATTTTCTGTTATTGGCTGCTTGGACGCCTAATTAAAAACATTTTAAAAAAGCATCCATAGCTCGTTCTTTGTTTGAAATTCAAAATTTAATCTGAATTTTATTTTGTTCAAAATGGGCAAAAATAAAAGTTGTGACGCGTCAACTAGGCAAATAATTGTTAATTTACATATAGATCATAAGTGGGCGACAAAAGAATAGCTGAGCATTTAAATTGTTCTGTTAAGAATTTTTTTAATGCAATTGATCATTATAAAACACATGGAACTGTTGAAAATGTTCTTAGAAAGGCTCAGCCAAGAAAAACCTCTCCCAGAGAAGATACGCTAATCGTTCGTGTTGCTAAAAAAGAACCAAGTAATGACCCGAGAAAAATCTCGCTGCTACCATTTATACTTAATTTCATAAATTAATGTTTAGAGGCATTTAAGAAAACTATTACTTATGTACTAACTTTTTAAGTAGTTATAATGATTTGAGAATTCATCTACAGATGGCACCACGGCCAAATATACGTATTTGAAATTTCGCCATGGCAGATACACATACAAAAACTGACCTAGTACAATGACTGAGAGTTGCATTTAAATTATGCATATAACATTCGTTTTATATTAACATCTAAAATATTAATTTCAAACTTATAGGTCACATAATACAGGATTATAATATAATGCCTCGTTGGTCTAGTGGCTAGATATAAGGCTGCAGACCCGGTGGTCCTGGGTTCAATTCCCAGGTCGGGCCAATAAATAGTTATTGGGTTTTTCTGTCAGAAAATTCTCAGTAGCAGCCCGGAGTCTGGAAGTTGGAAGTGTATACACTCCCGTGCCTCGGAAAGCACGTTAAGCCGTTGGTCCTGCGCCTGAACTCTTTCCGGTCGTGTCGGATTGCCGTCCCATCGGATTATGAGAGCTAAGGAAAAGAGAGTGCACCTGTGTTTGCGCACACACTTGTGCACTATAATATGTCCTGCGCAGTTGGCTAATCTCTCTTGAGATTGGCCGCCGTGGCCGAAATCGGTCTGGAGGACCTTATTATAATATAATGATATAAAAATGTTAGTATTGGCGGATATTAATTCAAAATAATTTAAAACAACATACAGCCGTAATGGTCCATTAGATTAGTATATTATTACAACAACAGGCAAGAATTAATAACCTAGAAATTGTAGGACTGCCACAAATGAACAGTGAAAATACAATTGATCTTATAAGGAACATCGCTAAATACGCTGGAGTTGAATTGAACCACGACGACATCGAATTTGCGCACCGAATCCAGCCGCAAAAAACCATAGCCGGACGACCAAAATCTATTGTAGTCAAACTAAAAGACAGGTTGTGTAAGGATAAAATACTCTCAGGACTGAAAAGGAAGAAAGGCATTTGCACAAAGGACATAGGTATTGAAGGCGCAGAAAAGAGATTTTTCGTCAATGAACATCTAACCCCTGAAAACAAACAATTACTAAAAACAATTAAAATAGCGGCGCGTGAAAAAGCTTACAAGTTTGTTTGGGTTAGGAACTGCAATATTTTTTTAAGGAAAAACGAAGAGTCACCAGCATTAAGTATACGCTCAGAGAAAGACTTAGACAAGATAAAATAATAATTGATCTTATATTGCCATTATTTTTTTATTCTACTACGGATTTCACTGAATATATTATTAAATTGTTGACGTCTTTATACATGTTCTGGAAATATTCACAATACACGCACTACATACACATTTACCATTCACCTGAATACTCATATAGCAAATTCCATGCATTTAAACGACGCTACACAAACTTAAATAAACAAAATAGTAACTCAGCCATACCAATATCATTCCAATTCTCATACAGTACATTGGTACATTGTTACGGAATCAGTCAAAAACTACATTCTATTAAATTTAATAAAATATGTCAGCTTAATATTTTGGTACTTATTACGGATACTATCAGGCGCTAATCCCTTAGAAATATTTTATCAAAACGTACGTGGTTTATGTACTAAAACAAATGAACTTAGACAAAATATTCTTAATCATAACTTCGATTTAATTTTAATTACTGAGTCATGGTTGACAAATGGTATCTTTGACTGCGAAATCTGCGACAGCAGATACGATATCCTAAGATGCGATCGAAATATTGAAACTTCCCTAAAAAGAAAGGGTGGTGGTGTACTTCTATGTGCCCTAAAGAAATTACACATCCAACACCGTAGTGAATGGGCTTGTCATGGAGTCGAATCCCTTTGGGTAACTATACCTAGTGAACATTTGAAAAATCAAGGACATCGAAACATTCATATTGGGTTAATCTACACGCCTCCAGATGACCTATTATCATCTCGCCTTGAATCAATAACATCCCGTCTAGCTGAAATCACTTCCAAGCAACCAAATGACTACATCATTCTAGCTGGTGACTTCAACCTACCGAATGTTAAATGGTCAGATAGTGGACCTATAATACAAAAACAAGGACCAGCCAATTTACAAAACGCTACGGAGAATTTTATTGACATATGCAATCTTTCTGATTTGAAACAACATAATACAGTTGTCAATAATAAAGACAGAACCTTGGATCTGATATTTAGCAACATAAATTTTGAGGTTCATCACTGCCCATGCCCATTCGTCTTAGAGGACCCGTATCATCCATGTCTTCAATTCAATCTCACCAACCTGCAGATTCGTAACTTGCGCAAAAAACCTGTCATAAAACCTAATTTTTTCAAGGGTGATTATGCAAAAATAAATGAACATCTATCTAGGACTAATTGGTTCGACATATTAAAAGCAGATTCAATGGTCGGAGTTATCGACACGTTTTACGCAATTTTAAGAGACGCTATTAAAAATTTCGTTCCAATAGAAACGAAATTCAAGAATAACTTTCCAGTGTGGTACTCCAAACCATTAATCCATGTAGTAAAAGAAAAGTTACAAAAGCACAAACTATGGAAAGCGGGGAAAAACCCTCGAGATTACGATGAGTTTGCTATATTATTAAGGACGAGACAAAAACATCTCCAGAGTCGATGCTATGCTGCATACACTCAACGTATGCAAACCTTCATACTCAAGGACCCTAAACAACTTTTTTCATTTACTAAATCATTGAGAAGCAACGAAAACGAATACCCTACAAAACTTACTCTAGGAGATACTATATACACTGATGAACCTTCGATGTGTAGAGGATTCAGTGAGTATTTCGAGAGTGTTTTTATAAAACCTGCTAAGAATTACGACGTAACAAATCAGCCTAGAATATCTCAGAATGGATCCATTAGCAAAATCATTATCGAAGAAGAAGAAGTTTACAATTTGCTCAAAACGCTTAGGACTGATAAAGGGCCAGGTAGTGACGGCATTCCACCATTCTTTCTATCCAAGTGTGCTAAAAACCTAGCTAAACCACTTTCAATTATTTTTAACCTTTCTGTTAATGTGTTTTGTACTTTTCCCGACGTATGGAAAGAAGCTCTTATAGTACCAATCCACAAAAGTGGTTCTAAAACAAAAATTGAAAATTACCGACCGATTTCTATCCTGAACGCAATAAGCAAGCTGTTCGAAAAAGTGGTTTACAGACAAATATGCCCCATTATTACAAGGTCCATTCCCTACGAACAACACGGTTTTATGAAGAATCGCTCAACGGTCTCCAATTTGGCCATCTTCATAGACTTTATACTGCAAAGTATGGATGAACGATGCCAAGTAGATGTCATCTACACAGATTTTGAAAAAGCGTTCGACCGCGTAGATCACGTGATATTACTTCATAAACTTAATACTCTTGGGATAAACGGAAACTTGCTTCGATGGTTGACATCTTATATAAAAAATCGTATGCAGGCAGTAGTAACAGGCAGTGCAAGAAGTGATTTTGTATTCATATCATCAGGGGTCCCTCAAGGATCCATTTTGGGGCCCCTTCTATACAATGCATATCTTTTTGACATCGGCAATTGTTTCAAACATTCACACTATTTGATGTTCGCTGACGATAAAAAAGTCTACTTTAAAATAAGATCATTCGAGGATTGCCTTAAATTACAAGATAATTTAAATGCCCTGACAGAATACTACGCGAAAAACAGAATTACAGTAAACGTTAAGAAATGTCATCATATAACTCTGACTCGTAAAAAAACAAAAATTAATTTCGACTATAAAATCAATGACGCGACCATTGCTAAAAAATCCACCGTTACAGATCTAGGCATTAAAATTGACACTAAAGTTTCAATGATTGAACACATTGACGCAGTAACAAATAGGGCGTATAAACAACTTGGTTTTATTAAGCGAGCAACGCAATCATTTAATAATATCGAATGCATAAAAATACTCTACTTTGCATACGTTCGAAGTATCTTGGAATATGCAAGTAGTATATGGTCACCTCTGTATAAAAATCATATTCAGAGACTCGAATCTATACAATATAAATTTCTCAAATACTTAGCGTACAAAGATTTTAAAAAATTTGACAGTTATGAAGAAGCCTGTATTTATTATAAACTAGATTCGCTAGAGCAAAGACGAAATCAAAAGGATATGCTGCTACTACAAGCAATTTTAACTGGTATGATGGATTGCCCCAGTTTGGTGCCAGCATTCTCTCTAAATGCCTCCTCATTTAGATCGCGTAACCCCCACCTACTAGTTGTTCCAAAATGTAACACAAATTATGCAAAAAGCTCTATAAGTGTACGTCTAGCACGAACATACAACAAATTATTTTCTCATTTAGACCTGTTTCACTTATCTAAAAAACAATTGAGGAAAAAAATAACACTATCTTACCGCCAAAAATAAACACGCACACACACTCACCCACACGCACACACACACACACAAACACAAACACACAAACACACACAAACACATACACACAGAAACACACACACACGCTTGCACAAACACACATACAAATACCCATACACTTGTGAATATTCTCTTGTCACAAACGTCAACAATTTTCTTTAGACCTACTTTCTTTTTGTTATCCACTTTGTTAAATATATTATATTAAACACTTTATATTGTAATCTTTGTGGCCATAGTCTTCATGAAATTAAAAAACTGTACAAATATAATCTGTATACGCTGTTGATTACAAATAAATAAATAAATAAATAAATTATGTATTTTTTTATTAAAGGTCGCGGATACAAACCCTGACAAGCACCACGAGATCATGTGCTTAATTTGTTTTTATAATTTAATGAAAGAAATCATTACCTGAACATCTGAATCAAAAAACTTTATTTAGCGGTTAACACCCGCAAAAACACGTCTCTCTTTCTATCGTCATCGATTTTACATTCGAAAGAAGAAGATAGCATTGTCTTATAAATCCCTAAACAACGTCTAACTCAGAATATGATACCAAGGTGTTATTAGTATGAAACAATATTTCAACTTTAGTTACAAATATTTCTTGTGACCAAAGCTACTTTCAGCTCGCACTTTGACCGCAATACCATTCAATTTAACAATCGTAATTTGTCAACATTTCATCTATTTTCATTCGACAGTCATTAGCCTTGATAATTGCGTCAACTAAATTAAACCACTGTTTGTATGGTTTGATGGTAAATATAGAATTATTTACAGTAAATGTTCCGCAGTGCAGCCAATCAGGGGTCTGATTGAATGCGGTCATTTATATCATGGTAGATTCATGGAAACGTTCATTCAACTTCCGGTTGAGATATTGCAACTTCAAAATGTTTTTCGCTGTGTTTTTGAGGGTTCAATTCCGTTTGGTCTATGTGTATTATTGAAAGATAAGTTCTTAATTCATATATTTTTATAGTCAAGTGGTAACTGTTTTTGTATTACTATTTAAAATAATAATATTTATTATATACAAAAACATATTAATATTTTCCTTTTCCAGTCAGCGTTCAATTTGTTTAAGGAGTGATTTTGTGTAAGGAGTGGAGACGATATTTACAGCGGTCAGGATCGAACCTGAGACTTACCGTTGGTTGCATTTAATTGGCTATTGATTCATATGATTACTAGCTGATGGTTTGTAATGATAACGTGAGTGTTATCATAATTTGATATCATTTCTTAATAAGATCATAACTTAAATATTATTTATTTCGATATGAGCGCCGTAAATAAAAATATATATTAATTATATTTGCTCCTTGATTTCTTGCACCATCAGTGCACCACCAACTATAACTATCCCCTAATTGTTCCTCTAAAAGCAGTGTAACGAATGCAGTAGCGATAAGCCTCCTTTTGCAAAATTTAATTTCGTCGTGCAATAAAGTATAAAAAAACAATAATAAATAAAAATATGTTTGCCTGCCACCATAAATAACAATAATTTTTTGTATTATTTTACTAATTATTATTTATAGAACGTCTAGAATGAATGGATGAATAATATATATAACCCACAACCATCAACTCACTAGATTAATTAATCAACAAATCATTGTGGAGTGGCAGAACACGAGCGCACGAAGTTTTGCCTCGTCAGACATTCAGACACAGCACCGCAGTAGTTTTGATATGACATAACTGTTGCGATATAATAATAATAATAATAATGGCCGATTTCGGCCACGGCAGCCAATCTCGAGAGAGATTAGCCAACTGCACAGGAGATATTATACTGCACAAGTCTGTGCGCAAACACAGGTGCACTCTCTATTCCCTAGCTATAATAATCCGACGGGACGACAATCTGACACTCCCGGAAAGAGTTCAGGTGCAGAACCAACGGCTTAACGTGCTTTCTGAGGCACGGGAGTGTACAAACTTCCAACTTTCAGACTCCGGGCTGCTATCGATTTTGACAGAAAATCTCAATAACAATTTTTTGGCCCAACCTGGGAATTGAAACCAGAACCACCCGGTTTGTGGCCTTATATCTAGCCACAAAACCAACGAGGTAGTTGCGACATATACATTCAATTAATTGTAATTTCTAAACATTTGCGAAGTTTAAATGTTAAAATCTAGCACCGATTGATAGCGCTGATTTATCGATCGACTATTGTTGTATTTGAAGTGTGAGTGAGCCAGTATATACACGCGTTGGAGATGGACGGATGGTCAGTTTTCGTTACAATGACAATGTCAATGCGCAGTGATGAAGCCAATTATTATCAGATGCCTCATTTGTCAGTTTGCCTACCTAATACGATATATACTATTTGTGCTAGTGAGGATTTACTGATAGAAACAAAAACTATAACTTTATTGCCCAAACTTCTTTTTATTGGCATTTTATATTCCACATCAAACGAATTTGCATTTGAAAACAAAAATATATATTTAATTATAGAATCTCTACGCTGACAATAGATATGTCACATAAAAAATAATACAACACATTTATCATATGACTTCATCTAGTTAAACTAGATGTTCTACGCTTACCAGATAATTCGAATCAAGATTCAATTCCAACGAAGTTGTCATTCGATCAATCAAACTATTCCACAATTAGTCCAATCTCAATGACTCGTAGTGGAATCAATTAACGTTGTACGGAGGTCCCAATTAAAATATGACTACAATTAGTTCAAGGGTCTACTGATACTGGTAGTGGTAATTAAATATCAAAATGATTGCTCCACGTGTCCTATTTCAGACGACTCTAAGGACGATAGGCGACCTCATTCTGCCCTGTGCACTAGCGAGGAGTTTGAGGTAGACGAGATCACCGTCGATTCTGAAGAGAGCTCGATCGCACCAAGCGTATAGTGACATCGGATGAGTTATATCAGTCCCGTAGCAACCTCTTCAGTCCCAGGTTTCGGTTGATATCAAAATTTATTCATTAGACAAATATCGAGTGGAGACATATAATCTTTTAGTATTAGACCTATTTAGTATTTATTCTAAAGTAGGAGAAATTATATTAAAATCAAAATACAATTTATTTAAATAAGATTTTACAAGCACTTTCGAATCGCTACCATCGTTTAAATTCTACTGAAAATAACCGTTAAATCAATTAAATATAATTACATTCAAATTTACCATTCCTGAAAAAAAAAAGTTAACTCAGTAAAGTTAGTAAAAATGAAAATCTTTACTTAATATAGAACTACACTACACTTGATTATTAGTTGTCAAAAATCTAACACCGGTTCAGAAAGAAATAAACCTGATAGTCAACGGCGACAGAGACTCACCTACTTTTATCTCTATAAGGATCACCTTATCTCAGTAAGGATTAAAGGTATTACAAAAGGTCATTCAAACTGCATACGAGACATGATAGTGCACAAGATTGCGTTATATTCACTTTCAACTCTCTCATTTTTATAGTGCAATGAAACGCCAATCCCAAACGACCGGAAAGTAATCAGACGACCGACGTGGCACGGGCTTCGCACTTCCACTTCCTAATTTGCTTGACAATACCATCAGTCCTAGGGCTCATGGAAAAAAAAATGTACAGACAGAGCCAATAGATTTATATAGTAGTATAGATGAGACATTTATCTCATTATTATTATAATTGTAATAACTTAAGATATTTTTTATAATTAAATATTTTACTTATATTAAGCGGTTTATTTTAATCATAAATGAACATTTAATTATTACAAACTTTAAATCCTTTAAATTTCTATTTAAGATTACGCTCAACCGCTGCTATAAAATTCATAATATTAGGACTTTGAATGCTTACCAGATTCAAAAATACTAATTTATAGTGTTTGTAGTTGAGCACTAAACTCATGTTCTCCTATTAATAAATAAATAACTAATACCATAAATACTGAATTGACTGTTCTCGTAACTTCGTGTATGAAGTCATATTTCATTTTCAATATATTTCGACTTTAATACCGCGAATATCCCAACCGTAGTGGAACTGGAAACAAAAGCCAATGAGAATCGTGAGGTAATTGACATGTCGGTTTATATTTCCGTCCCTTTCCAACGTAATAAAAACGAGCGAGATGACAATTGTAAAAAGAGATTATGCAATAAAGAACACGGTTATTAGGTGCGGTGCGGTCGTTAAGGACCAGAATTGATTGCACCATTGTGTACCACTCATTTCAAGCATTTTCAGGTATAAGCTTTTAAAATAGAATTTCTGGATTGGAAATATCGAGGATTAAAATGTGAAAAACGTATACGTTGAACGAGCGGTGTATTATTTGGTTTTAAAGGATTATTGTATGTCAATCTGATAATTTAGTTCGATAGTTAATAAATAGAAATGGCTGTGTGATATATTATATGTTACTTGTGCCTGTATTTATACTAACAAACTCTCAAACCAAACCTTAGATAACTGAAGACTCCACGTAACGTCACACATATCTTCAACTTCTGGCTTGTCTGATATGACGATGTGCCATCACTACAACTTGGACCCGAACACTGTCCAACAAACGTTGGAGGCAAAATCAGACAATACCTCTCCCTGGTATTGGTGATTTTCCATGGGGAATCTGCGTGGACGGCCGTAGTCTCTTTCTGTCAAACTGTCATGGTTCAAAAGGACAAACAATGTTGGGACTCGACAAATGGCTGACCCCGCCCGAAGGAAGTGATGAAGGTATCATCCAATGCCCGTTACTTAAAAGATAGAACGAGTACATAGGCCCTATATGTGACACGCGTAATCTTGTTCAGGTGGCTTTGAGAGGACGCTTTACGCACTAGCGAGGTGTGCAGGAAAACGAGAACTCTCGGCCCGTAACAACAACTCCGCCGAGCCATGAGCGGATAACAGCATTACATGGGCAGTGGAAAGCGTTAGTGAAAACGATCCCGTAAACTATTCATTGCGTGTCGAGTATGAGGTGGCACAGGAGTTTTTTTTTAATTTGGCGGACGAGCATATGGGCCACCTGATTGTAAGTGGTCACCAACGCCCATTACATTGGTATTGTAAGAAATTTTAACCATCGCTTAATCGCCAATGCGTCACCGACCTTGGGAATTAAAATGTTATGTCTCTTGTGCCTGTAATTACACTGGCTCACTCACCCATCAAACCGGAACACAACAATACATAGTACTGCTGTTTTGCGGTAGAATAACTGATGAGTGGGTGGTACCTACCCAGACCAGCTTGCACAAAGCCTTACCACCGGGTAAAAGTTATAGTTATAGTTGGTTGGAAACCTGCATAACCCGACTGGATTCCCAAAGCCTGGTTAAGAAGGTGCGAAAGATTGATTCTTCCTTTCAAATAATGATAATTATATTTATATATTCTGCATGTTAAAAACTACAAATAATCGTAAATCTTAAAATGTATTGATAAATACTTTTAAAATACTATTTGGTGTAAAACTCACGTCGAAATCTGTTACCGCAGACACATTTAGCACATTTATATTACATTGAATGTATTCATGAATTGAATTCGATGGATTTGTCTATTTATTTCACATTTAATCGTCAAATATTTGCTTAGTGCGGAGCGAGTATCGCGACAAAATTGAATGAATCGACATAGTGTTTGCTTTCATTGATCAATATTGAGGGATATTTACTGGCTGTCACGAAATACACTTTTATTTTTATTTTATTTACTGATGCTTACATTATATAATTTATTGACGTAATATATATGGAAGTATCGCTTCCATCCAATATTCTACAGATACATATAAAAGACTCGTATTATTGTGTCCCGGATTAAAAGGTGCAATTAAAGATTTAAAGCATGACGACGATATGATGACGACAGGGTACGATATAGTTGATATTATTAATTAAAAATAGCAGTCAGTAAATATCCTTCTACTTACTGGACAAAGGCCTATTTCCCTGAAGAAAAGGTATTTCTGATCCACTGTGGGTTCAACGCCAAATACTAAATTAATTATAAAAACAAATTCAGCAAATTAAAAATCAGAAATGCGTGCTCGATCTTCGTAAGTGTACGTCTTTTAGCCACTTGGTTATCTTGATTTTTTGTGGTATATTTATGAAGGGTTGTATAACCCCGAATTTTCCCACTGCTAAGCGAGGATACTTTAGGATGTTGAGAGCCCGTTCCAACAAGCTGCATCACTACGCTTTAGCAGTTACACCATACTTCATTTGCAACAGTTCTGACTAATTAATTAATTTGATGGACACGATTGTGTGGTATTGCATATCTCATTGGACGAGCTATTATCATTAACCCTTTAATTTTCCCCTACATTTTTTAATTTTCAATTTATTTTGTTTTTATTTATTTATTTATGTGTATATGTATTGATTTTATATATAAATATATATTCGATTAAATATTTTAATTGCAATTTAAAAATTACTATTTCTTTTTTCACTTATTTTGTAATCAGTCCTCTACCAAATCTTGCAAAGAATAAACGATAAAAATACAGCTACTAATTCAATGTGTTCATAAAAAAATTCATAAAGCACACAATAAGATGGAATCAACATTAAAAGTATATGTAATAATAATAGTAATAATGTCCTCCAGACCGATTTCAGTCACGGCGGCCAATCTCAAGAGAGATTAGCCAACTGCGCAAGACATATTATAGTGCACAAGTGTGTGCGCAGACATAGGTGCACTCTGTGGAAAAATGCAAGTAGGCACCACAGAATATGTTGCAGGTTTGTGTGGTGTAATTTACATGTATTCATCATCATCTCATCGCAATTCATTGTAGACTTCTTCCAAAGTGTGCTGAAGATTCTGTTTCACCGGATTCCACATAAAATTGATCCCGCCACCTTCTGCTCTTCTATAAAGTATTATCATATTTAATAGAATGATTTCCAAGTAATTATTAATTATTAATAGAAAGCTTAAGTTTTAGATAAGTTTGTAAGTAGCAGACAGTTTTCCTTCGCCTTGGAATCCTTGACTGGCTCGCGTCAGATGCATGCCAAGTGAAGTTACAGCTTCAGCTATTTATTTACCCAGCGCCTTAGGGCACGAGTAAGATTTTAAACCGATATAATATATTAAATATGTATTACGCATAAAAAATAATTAAAATAGATACATATATAATTAAAATAATCTTTATTCAAGTGCGCTCACAAAACTTATGCACTTATGAATCGTCTTCTTACAGTAATAAATCCTCTGGTTAAGGTTGCCTGGGAGAGATCGCTATTCGCTCTTTAGCGATAATGCCTCATTTTGCATCATCATATTTTACTGTTTCAACTGCTGTGTTGTAACTGTTTTATCACGTCATATAATTTTTTTATAATATAGGTAGGCGGACGAGCATATGGGCCACCTGAGGGGAAGTGGTCACTAACTCCCATAGACATTGGCATTTTAAGAAATGTTAATCATAGCTTACATCACTAATGCACCACCAACCTAGGGAACTAAGATGTTATGTCCCTTGTGCCTGTAATGACACTGGCTCACGCACCCTTCAAATCGGAACACAACAATACCAAGTTCTGCTATTTTCCAGTAGAATATCTGATAAGATGTATATATGTATGAGATGAGGTACCCACCTACCCAAGTAAATTATTATTATAACATTTTAATAAAAATGTTGCTTTAGCTTGGAGTTCATAGAGGATACAACAAATATAATTGTATATGATTATTACATAACATTTAGAAAAAAGACTAATTACTGAGGTTGCGAATCGATGGTGGAAAAATGATATTCAAAAACGCTTGTTAGAGCCTTCTCGAATAATGTATAATTTTACTTTATAGAAGTGTGACAAGTGAATATAATAACTATGGCAATAAATTACGTAGTGTGTGTGATCCGAGTATACACAAAAGCTTTCGCAGCGCTGGCATCGCATTTTCATCAACATAAAACATTAATCACATTATTTGAGTAACATAACGTCTACCACATAAAACGTACATGCATTTAACTAATGCCAATATTCGCTCAGTGGCCGAAATTTTATCACAAAAATTATGGACAATTTGAATAAAACATATTTTGAATTTTTTTTTAACAATAATAATTTATAACGATAAAGCTTGTAACTTGATAAAGGTTGTTGACCCAGGGGTTATATGATCGTAATTGGCGATTCCGTATTCAAACCCGGGCAAGCACTATTGAATTTTCATCTGCTTACAATTGTGTTTACAATTAATCTCGTGTTCCGCGGTGAAGGAAAATATCGTGAGTGAATGGGACATTTATATGCTGCTACTTCTTTCTAAAGCTCATTAATTATGCAGTTATTATTTACTTGGTGGTAGGTGTTGCTTATAGTGTTAGCCATCTAGTCCTGCGAGGCTGCTGGAACTTTTCAAATAACCTGTATAAGAAACAAATACCCGAAGTACTTTTTACAGCATTAGAAAAGCGTAGTGGAATATACTCCAAATATTCAAAGGAAAAGAGGCCCTAGTCCATCAGGGGCCGTTACTTTACTTTATAAAGTAAATAAAAAATCAAGTAACTGCCAGTCAACGCGTCACAAATAAATCGAAATAACATTAATAAAATTGAAATGGTAAAAAAGTGATTTCCTTATTTACTCGGAGTGGTGAAATATTTGATTGTGCATTGCTTTTATTGTCGTTCAACAATCGGCGTGGAAAATCGGAAATTGAGTAATAGCCGGAGTAAACCCTGTTTGTAGCGGACACCACGAACTGTACGAACTTAGGAACAATCAGAATATTACGAAAACAATATTTTTACTGGAGTTAGGCTTTGTGAAGGCTCGTATGTATTTAATAATGATACCACTTATTCTACAGCCGAAGGTTAAAACTCTTTTATTTATTTCTATTTAAAACTTTGTGAGCAAGTGTAAGTCACATAGATGGACCACCAACACACTACAATAACCGTAGGGTAAGGAATTGTTGGTATATTTTATTTAATAACATCTATGAATAACAGTGATCACTTTAAGTAGCTTGGTGTATATACGGATAAAATATCATATATTTTTTTCTAAAAATAATGTTCTTAAATGTTGGATTGAATTAAAAGATAAAATAAATTACTTAACATAATATGATATGTATCTGACTAATTACTTCAGATTATTGGCTTTCTAGCGTTGGCCTTGTAAATATAAGGTCCTCCAGACCGATTTCGGCCACGGCGGCCAATCTCAAGAGAGATTAGCCAACCGCGCAGGAGATATTATAGTGCACAAGTGTGTGCGCAAACACAGGTGCACTCTCTTTTCCTTAGCTCTCATAATCCGATGGGACGGATCGGACGAAGAGTTCAGACTCCGGGCTGCTACTGAGAATTTTCTAACAGAAAAACCCAATAACTATTTAATGGCCCGACCTGGGAATTGAAACCAGGACCACCGGGTCTGCAGCCTAATATCTAGCTACTAGACCAACGAGGCAGTCAACTTAAGGCCCTTCCCTTGTAATTGACTAATAAAAATGTTAATGAGGAAATATTTTTTTTACGAATGAAATATAAATATTACATATAGGAAATACAACAGTCATTCTGTATATATTTTTATTTTGTTTTCGTCTGCACTGCTAGTACTGAATAAACATTTGCGTACCTATCGCTGAAAATCACTTCTGAAGCTAAGCGCTTTTACTATGTTCAGAACAGATCTCCATTTGGTAAATATGAACACAGCACTATATCTACACTAGGTATGAATATTGATGATTATGCTTCTTATAAAAATCCGTGATGGCCCAGTGGTAAGAACACGTGAATCTTAACCGATGATCGTGGGTTCAAACCCAGGCAAGCACCACTAAATTCCATGTGCTTAATTTGTGTTTATAATTCATCTCGTGCTTGACGGTGAAGGAAAACATCGTGAGGAAACCTGCTTGTGTCAAATTTCACTGAAGTTCTGTCACATGTGTATTCCACCAACCCACATTAGAGCAGCGTAGTGGAATAAGCTCCAAATCGTCTCCTCAAAAAAGAGGAGAAGAAGCCTTAGCCCAGCAGTGGGACATTAATAGGCTGTTACTTATACTTCTTATGTGTATTAGTGTGCACAATAACTCGTTTAGTGGTTAGACAATATGGCTTTTAATCCTGTGGTCAGGATTTAAATCCCGGATTAGGTTTTAAATCTATATTGGGTTTTGTATCACCGAATTCTCCGTATGACGTCGAAGTTTGGAAGTTAGCAGTGCTTACATTCCCGTGTCTCGGAAAACACGTAAAGCCGTTGACCTGCACCTGAACGATTTCCGAGAACGAGTTATAATGGATTTGCCGCCCGCAGCTTCACCTGGTAGAGGCAGGTGTTAATATATCCTTAATCCTTTTCTATACCACAAAAACAAATACATTCACTTTCGCATTTATAACATTAGTAAAGCTTATGATAATAAGAAAAACATTTTTAATCTATAAACGAAATTTTGTTTTTACATATTTAAGTCTATGTGTATTTATCGGTTTTCTTTATATAACTTTGATGTTTCACATCTGCCGCGTGCCGTGTGACTGCTACATTGTATATTGTGTCTAAATATTTTGGTGTTAAACCCAAGGTCATATACCACCCACTTGTCATTTTACCACTAAACACTTCATTACATTGCATATTAACCTGGGCCGGTTGTTGTATGACAAGTGAGTGAGGCTTTTATATAACAGGAACGAGGAAAACATGTTTGATCTCTAAACGAAATGCCTCTATCTCTAAAAGTTCATTTGATTTGGCCCGAAACTGAGGATCGCCCTCAGGAAAGGATGTGCATTAATAAGGGTGTATGGTTATTCTTCATGTCAGGTAATATGACAGATCATATATTATCATATAACATAATATTGTTTGACTCATGAATACTTTTACAAATTTACTTATACAGGCATTGCATATATATACTTAGTTACTGCTAAATTCATCCTCGTGAAGCCCGGTTTACAAATTTATAATCTATATATATAGAAATCAGGATAGAAATAGGTTTTTAAAAAGATAAATCTAAGCAACTATACGACAATAAAGTAAACGTATTACGACATGTACAATTTACACACGATAATAGAAAAAAGGAATCAAAACTGAGCAACTGAAATATTATTTATGAGATATCCGCCTCAACCGAGTGTCCAAGCAGAAGTGAATAACGCCAGCCTGGCCGGCTGATGAGCTCAGCAGTGCTAGTCCGCACGACAATGACCATCACGTGATCAAGTCGAGCCCCTAGGTCCCGCCCTTTTGGAAAACATTGCTATCAATATATAGATAGACAATGACAAAACATTGATCAGTACGTTTTCTGCCGTACCGATTTCGATTTGGTTGTGATCACGGTCAAAATTCAACCTCTGAGCAAACACTAGTCGTCATAAAATCTTATAACTATAGTACTATAAAATAGAAAGACAAATTTTCGTCCAACATATGTTGTGACAAATTAGGCAAGGTCCGTAGTAGCTGTGGTTAATCCAAAGGCTTTGTCCGCATAACGCCTGTGGGGGGAAATGAAAAATTCCAAGACAAAACGCGAGGCAATGTTTCCATTAAGCTTTGTCGATTTAAATGAATTCGCAAGTGATAAAAATTATAACACTTTAACATAAAACTTATATATTATATAACTTGGTTAATTCTATTCACAACGGCCCAGCGATTAGAACTCAGAATATTATACAAACATTACAGGTTTAAATCATGTGATTAATGTGTGTTTGTAATTCATCTCGTGCTTAGCAGTGAAGGAAAACTACATTTGTTGGTTGAAGACATACCAAATGTGTCCACAAAACACATAGGAGCAGCGTGGTGGGATCGCCTCAAAAGGAAAGGACGCCTTTGCCCAGCAATGGATTATTTACAGGTTAATTTACTTAAATTGAATTAATGAGATAAGTTCTGGAAACTTCTAGTCAATTTACATGTCAGACATTTCTTGGAGACCTTTTCGACATCACCAAATACGTTACTCGTGTTCGTCATCGTATGTTTCATTAATTCTTAAAACCTCAAGTACATTCGATGCAATGAAATATTTACAATTCTACTTTTCAAAAAATATTTAATGTAACACTCGCAGACCGTTTTTATAGATTTAATAATTCAGGAACAGCCCGTAAATTTCCCACGGGCGTAGGTCTCCTTAGGAGAGGAGGCTTTGGGGCTTGTTACACCGCGATTATTGCTCCACTGCGAGTTGCTGGATATATGTGGCAGGATTTCACTCGTCACCGAGTATTACATCATTCGTCAATATTTGCTTGATCTTAACCTATTTATTACAGATCTTCAAAGAATTTGACAAACTTTTACGGTTTCGGCTCTATGGGAATGCTTTTCCTTGTCAGTTGCGTCCCGCAATCAGCTGATTGATGGTCGCTCTAACAACACATCCACATATTGAGATGAAGTGCCCTTATTAACAATATACTTTTTTAATAGTCAAATATTTCAGTGTACTTATATGTTACTCTATTCTTCAAATGAAATATGCAGTCAAATATATTAATATACAACTCAATTTACCCTGTAGAGAAATCAATGAATTCGAACTCCAAGATTTTTATCATCTATACGTATGTAATAATATTATAATTATGATGGTCGTGTATATTATATAGGTCAATTCGGCTTGCTTCGTCAGAATATTGATTTATTTACTTTTTGAACTAAATCATAATATTATATATTTATAATTTCAAAAAAACGCCTTAACAATTTATTTTCTAACCCGCTCCATTTTACGTTCCAGAAACAAAACAGATATAATTATGTCATAAGAAAACTTAGTACAAGAAGAACGCTCATCTCTTGAAAAAATAAGCTCCAGGAAACGCGAGACGAAAGAGGAAGACGCGTAAAATCACGCAAAATTTATATTGTAATATGAAATAATAAATTCCGACAATTTCTCTGTTCTATAGTTTTATACAAAAATGTAAATAATGGTCTAATCACGTGTGAATCGTAATTCTGCTGGATTAAATAGAAAATAAAAGCTATTTGCCTTTAATTTACCATCCGTCGGAATGTCAACAGAAACACAATAGTCACTCTTCCTCTCTCTTACTTTCTGTAATACATAATTAAATAGGCTTCACCCGCGTATAATTAATAAAAATATAATAAATTATTTTATTACTATAATATCACACACGCTCTCACACACACACACACACACACATACACACGCATACAAACACCCACACACACACATATGACTACTGGTAAAGAAATACGTAATTAACGATTTGAAAACAATTTTCATAAGATACCGTAGGGTTTACCGATCTTATATACGGCCTAACATTTGCGCCATCACATGTTCTTTGTGTGTACCAATTTTCATCAAGATTGGTCGAGCCGTTCTTGAGTTATACGAAGACATACAGACAGACAGACAGACAGACAAATATGAAATAAATAGTATAATGTGAATCACTGCATCGTAAAACGATTACTTATCACAAAATTAGGTGAAAAAAAAATGTACAGACAGAACCAATAGATTTATATAGCAGTATATAGATATAAACTATTTTTTTATTGTTTTTTGTAATAACAGTGACCTGCATTTTTTAAAATAAAGATCATCATCATATCTATCCGTTTGTCCGTTATCCAATGCATCTACGCCTGTTATGTGTTAGTCATTAATCATTGGAAACTATTTTGGTAATTATTTGTCAATATTTGATATTTATAAAATTTATTATGTACTTTTTGTTTCTATTAATGAATTTTCTTAAGTCGAGACTGAATAAAGATACAAATTTTTCGTAAATAAAGATACAAATCAATTAATACGCAAAGTTAAAAATATCTGCAGAAGATATGTATATAAAGAAACGTATTGGAACCAGGAAAACTAAGAAGCTATTGCTGTTTGGCGGTAGAATATCCGTTAAGTGCGTGGTACCTCCTTAGTAGCGCTTGCACTTAACATCTCGTATTTATTTTATTATTGTCACTCAAGAGAAAAGTAAGATAAATTTATCAATTGATTTTCAGTGCTCACACTTCGTTGCCTCAGAGACGCATAAATCCATTGGGTCTTTGCCTATTCGAATACTATTTTATTATGAGAATGAGCGAATAGAGAGTCTACTCTGCACAAAGTAATATCTCTGTTGTCAAAATCAGCCAGGAAGCCAATATCAGATAAAAGTAAGTATTTGTCAACGACACGACTGCCGTTGTATTGACACGTCCACAAACTGAGAGACAATGTTAAAGAAGTATATTTATATTCCTTATTTAATGATGTTCCATAATTTATGTCGATTCGATCGGGTCGGTTTATCGAACGTCGTAACGATACTTTTTTCGTGTACCTACAACTGACTTTTTCTTTTGATCGTATATTCATTTGATTTATAATAAAAACTCTTCAACTGAACCTACAAATGAAGAGAAAATAACAATAAATCGTAAAATAATATTTATTTAATATTAATGTTTGTACGAACGCAATTTCTTCGTGAACTACACGACTAACTTTTATGATTACTGAGATAATATTTATACTTATGAAAGCACAGAGTAAAGTAAATTATATTTATGGTAAGATCTAACTTTAAAATTGTCAGAAAACAAAAAAACTTACACTTAGGATTTTGAGAAAACGTCTACTTACATTCATTAAAGAGATCGTCTATTGTCGTCATTATGTAACTACTGGCTCCATAAATATAAGGTCGGTCGACACACGGATCAAAATAATATATCACAATAAGTCGATTGTCAACATTTCACGGGCGAGTAATGAAGTAAGTACATACAGAATAGCACTGCTGACAAAAGTAGAAATGCCTCGCCACGATTCAGTACAAACCAGTTATCGGCCGACATAAATCACACTTACAAAACTAATAATATCCGAATATTTAACTCGAATATTTTATGAATAATAGAAATGAAAATTACATTCCCTTTAAATATTTCCCCTATTTCTGTGGAATAATTCACAAAGCAAACCACAAATGCTCGGATCAAAAATACAATCGAGACCTCTGTCCCCAAATCGCTAAGGGATGAATATTTAAAATATTGCCGACACCTCCAAATATATCAAGATTTACCGCGAGGGTATCATGGGCCTCATATTTATTTGATTTTGTTTTTGATTAATGTTTTGTATTATGTGTTCTATAAGTATAACATATAAAATTTTCATATGCTTAATTTGTATAAAAAAATCTCTTGCATGGTAGTAAAAACATCGTGAGGAAAACCATTGTACCAAACAACCTGCATTGGAGCAGCGTTGTAGAATAAACTACAAATACCTCAAGATGCTGATTCGTCCTTAGCCCATCAGTGAGACAATTATTACAGACTGTATATGTATTAATATTATTATTACGCGTTATTTCATCATGACAGGGACCACAGTCTTCCAGTGTCGAGTATTCCTCGATAAAACATTAGTATAACCGAAATAACTGATGTTAAATATCACGTAAGTGTGATTACGTACAGCTCATTTTGTAATAACATTCTAAATTAGCTAGAGTATGGATTGAAAATATATTTTATTTGAATAAATACCAGCAGCTCTAAAACATTCACTCTATATACATTGAAAAATATCAAAAAATGTCGTTAATCTAAATGTTTAGTCGACTATACATTTTCTTTACATTTCTTGTATCCTTAGGCACAGCACGAGGGCTTGATACGACATGGTATCATAATATATGTTTATCGTCCAATAATATATCATTTTGGGTGACGTTTTATTGTTGATATATTTTATTATTTGTAACCTTGTCAAATAATGAATGATAAACAAAGAAATTGGATATTACTGATTCAAATAATGTTATTTAAAGAAACGTGTTTTTCTTTTGTCTAACTTTATTTTATTTATTAATGACATAATTTTGGGCAAAGTTCTGTAAATAGTATTGATTTGAATTTTATTCTAAATCGCTGCTTCGCTTCGGGCTTTATTTTTTAATTATTTCCATGATAAATCTTCTGCATTAATTATTAGTCTTTTTTTAAAAGAATTCTAACGTAAGTCTTATCTATATACATTGAAGTAGATTTCTCAAGAACTTTTATTGTAATGACAAGAAAGACAATTCAAAAGAAATAATAGTAACCGCACGCTTAGTTGTCTTCTATAAATTCTTAGTAACAATATATATATTTTCGGTTTTATTAAAAAAAAAAAACATATTGACAGTTTACAAAAGTATATAGGAATGTTCATTCGTAGGTGTCTTAAGAGCATACTTAGAGATTTTTCTTAATTGCATCCAGCACATATATAACCAGTCGTTTGGTAGTGTTGAACATACCCATGTTCATGGTCATCAAAAATATTTCATAACATAAAGCCTAAGCCCAGCAGTGTCACTCTTATAGATTGATACTCTTTTCAAATTATTATTTATTAAAACAGATTACCTGTATACATCATATAAATAAATTTGATAATAATAATTGTCTAACTTCCCTGAACTCGCATGCTGCGAAACTGTCTTCCCGCAACAGATGACAAACGAGGTTTACTCTGAAGTTTCGAATCTAATATTATTTCTTGAAATACCGTTCTATCAATAACGTTTATACCGACGCTGTTTAGCCTTAAATTAAATTTTGTTCACTAAAATTGAACAGCAATATTTTGACTCATTATGTTTACTTAGTACTTATTTATGTATGTATACTGTGTGTCCTGAACACTATTGTAACTACTATACACTATTGTATCAAGGGTAGTCTTAGATAAATTTAATGAAGTTCTAATAATGAGATTCACTATAAAAATATCAAACTATAACATGTCGTATATACTTTTGGTATATACGACATAACATGGACGAATAATTCTTCAACAAGCTGCAAGGAAGCAATAGCCATGATTATTATTGTATTGAAAAAGAGATACTTCAGGGATAATTAACTAATTATAGGATTTAAGGAAAGGAAAAATTGAATTCACTTCTTTTTTTATAATTAGAAAAAGAATTTTTCCCAACCTTATATTTAATTAAAAGACATTCTTGGAACCATTCGATATAATAACTACTTAAGCGTTAAAGATCCATAAACGCTGTGACTAATGTTATTGGACAAGACCCTAATATATAGTGTTAGATTGAGCAATATAGAAGATTGGATATAGCTTCGGATAGCCATTTGGGTACTTCATTTGGTCCAAATTAATCTGAGTAATGTCTGGACCGTATTGCCTTTACCATCTCTCGTAGATGATAACGAGTGAAACTATCGGTTCTCGAAGTCATGCCATCTACAACGAAGAGTTTTAATTATGGTAACTAATAATGAGTTTTAGAGAACTCGTGTGATGTTGATTAGGTAGAATTAATGCATTGTATATAAACTATTTACAAAATAACGTTAGTTATTTCTGATTGGTTTTACGCAATCTAATTGATTACTGTTAGTATTTAATTTAAATGTATTTAGCTCAAATAAATATATAATTTTCATATCACGTTAATTATAAAAGTGAATACATGATTAAAGTATTACCAATATTTATTTGAAACAACATGACACTTTTTAGTTTCGATTTTAGTTTGAGACCATTGTATATTAACAAAACATTGAAAAGTAATTTTTTAATTAAAAATAAATTGGAAATGGCATCAAGTTGAAGGATGAATATCATGTAAGACTCCAAATCTCTTTCGATTAGCAGTTAATCTTATACTTTGTGTTCAATAACTTTTGAATTAGATTTGACGTTCTATTTACAGACTAGTATCCTGATGAATTCAATACTTGCAACACACAAGTAGTGTGTTTGACAACTAAAAATAGAGAAAAAGAAAATAGTAGGGCACGTCCACCATCCAACCATAATACAAATAGGTAAGGAATGACGCGTTATCTTATCGCTGTGTGAAACGAAGCTTTTCTGATGCGGGATTTTTTTATCTTGAATGGAAACGAGAACTACACATTTTTAGAATTATATGAATTTAAATAAAATGTGTTCGTAGCAGGACGACCGGTAGAAGTGAAACATTGAATATTATTGTTGAATATTAATTAAATAAATACCGAGTAAATTAAATAAAAAAACATTGATTTTCGTTGATAATATAAAAACTCAGGCGCGTCAATAATTGATGCTCCACATAAAAATTAAATTTTTAATTATAATTTTTTTTTAATTAGAAATTTTTATTTGCGAGGTCGCCTTTTGATAAATAACATCGCCATGCTACGATTGGCATGAGATGAAAACAAACTTAACGTTGGCAAAACATCTAATAAGGGGTTTTCCAATAGGGACGCTTGAACTTTGACAGCTGATTGCGGCCATGTTATTTGAGTGACAGCTGTCAAATGCAGTGTGTTATATTCATTCCGTCCTCCCAAGCCACCATGGCAGGTTACAGTGTCGAGCAGCACGTGCAAATCATAAAATTGTTTTATGAAAATGGGTCTTCAGTTCGAGCAACGTTCCGCGCACTTCGCCCGTTTTACGGTCGCGATGATCGTCCTGCCGAGTCGACTATCCGTCGATTGGTGGAAAAATTCGAGTCAACCGGGTCAGTTAACAATCAGCCGGTTCCCGTGCGTCAACGTGACGCGAGATCTGCCGAGAATATCGCCGCTGTGCGCGACAGTGTCCTCGAAAACCCGCGGCAGTCAATTCCGCGTCGCGCACAGGAACTCGGCCTTTCGCAGACGACAACTTGGCGAATTTTGCGTTGTGACTTGAGCCTGCACCCGTACAAGATCCAGCTGACCCAAGAGCTCAAGGTTAATGACCATAGACAGCGCCGTGTGTTCGCTGACTGGGCATTAGAGCAGTTGGAAGTTGACGCCGATTTTGGCAAAAAAATCATCTTCAGCGACGAGGCGCATTTTTGGATGAATGGCTATGTCAACAAGCAAAATTGCCGTATTTTGGACGAGACCAATCCACACGAGGTTCACCAAGTGGCAATGCACCCGCAGAAAGTGACTGTTTGGTGCGGATTTTGGGCCGGAGGCGTGATTGGTCCGTATTTTTTCGAAAACGATAATGGTGTGGCCGTCACCGTCAATGGTGAGCGATACCGGTCGATGATAACCAACTTCTTTTGGCCTGAAATCGAGAATATGGATCTGGACAACATGTGGTTTCAACAGGACGGCGCTACGTGCCACACAGCACACGCTACGATGGAAGTTCTGCACGAGCAATTTCTGGACATGGTCATCTCGCGCGGAGGCGACGTGAACTGGCCACCGAGATCGTGCGATTTGACCCCGCTGGACTTTTTCTTGTGGGGTTTTCTTAAGTCGCAGGTCTATGCCAACAAGCCGCAAACCACCGATGCCCTCAAAGTCAACATACGCCACGCCATCGATCAAATACAGCCCGATTTGTTCGCCAGAGTCATCGAAAATTGGACCTTTCGTTTGCGCGCCACCAACCGAAGCCGTGGCGGTCATTTGAATGATGTCATATTCCATACATAATGGGGTCGATAGACCTTCCAAATAAAAAAAAAATCGCAAATATCTCTCCTACATGTATTTTTTTTTGCATTTCAAAGATCAAGCGCCCTTAATGGAAAACCCTATAATATAAAAAATCAAAATACACTTTATTCATTTAGCCCATTACCCATACAATCATTTTTGACTACTTATTTTACAAGGTTTTTAATGTAATGCTACCACCGGTTCGGAATATAGATTCTACTGAAAATAAGTGGTAAGATAATCAGTCGTATAAACCACATATAATACATAATAATTACATAGACGCTGCTTCGCTTTATTCGATGTTTATAGTACAGTTCAACGAACGCTTTTTCATCAAGACAATATTTTTTATTAACATCTTACCTACTTCCCGTATACAAAAATTGAATAAATCACAAGACAGTAGTTACTCCTTTTCGACGTTATCTATGTATGAAAGAGTAACTGGTTGACTGACTGAAATATCAACGCACAGTCTAAGCTATTGATATCAAACGGGTTCCTTTTGTACAGTAGGTGAGCACTAAGGATGGATTTTTAAAAAATTTAAGGCCTTAGGAATAAATAACTGGCAATTGGCACTTGGCAGCGCTGTTTTAAGACGTGAGCAAAGCCGCAGATAAAGCGCATATTTGCTTAACTAAATTGTTGAAAATCAAAGAATGAGAACTCCAAGCTATTTTATAATCTATATAATTTAATATAAGTTAGAAAATGTGGTAAATGGGTAATGGATGTCTTCACTCGCGTGTGCTTCTCACGCGTTCCATTACTGATTACAATTAGTCTCGTGTGTTGTGGTAATGAAAAACGTCGTGTGAAAACACGCGGGTTTCAGACGAAACTCTGAACAGTATCTGTCGTATCTGAGTAATACATTCAGAGGAAAGTGAAAGATAAATACTCGTTCAAATGTGAAGGAGTCACAGAAACAATTCAAAATGACCAATTATGAGAGGATATTAACGGTCTTGTTAATATAAATAAAAAGTGATTGGGGCACTGGGTGGGAAACTGTTGAGCTCTGCCATAGACATTACTGACAGAAATGTATGGGGTTTTCCAATAGGGACGCTTGAACTTTGACAGCTGATTGCGGCCATGTTGTTTGAGTGACAGCTGTCAAATGCAGTGTGTTATATTCATTCCGTCCTCCCAAACCACCATGGCAGGTTACAGTGTCGAGCAGCACGTGCAAATCATAAAATTGTTTTATGAAAATGGGTCTTCAGTTCGAGCAACGTTCCGCGCACTTCGCCCGTTTTACGGTCGCGATGATCGTCCTGCCGAGTCGACTATCCGTCGATTGGTGGACAAATTCGAGTCAACCGGGTCAGTTAACAATCAGCCGGTTCCCGTGCGTCAACGTAACGCGAGATCTGCCGAGAATATCGCCGCTGTGCGCGACAGTGTCCTCGAAAACCCGCGGCAGTCAGTTCCGCGTCGCGCACAGGAACTCGGCCTTTCGCAGACGACAACTTGGCGAATTTTGCGTTGTGACTTGAGCCTGCACCCGTACAAGATCCAGCTGACCCAAGAGCTCAAGGTTAATGACCATAGACAGCGCCGTGTGTTCGCTGACTGGGCATTAGAGCAGTTGGAAGTTGACGCCGATTTTGGCAAAAAAATCATCTTCAGCGACGAGGCGCATTTTTGGATGAATGGCTATGTCAACAAGCAAAATTTCCGTATTTGGGACGAGACCAATCCACACGAGGTTCACCAAGTGGCAATGCACCCGCAGAAAGTGACTGTTTGGTGCGGATTTTGGGCCGGAGGCGTGATTGGTCCGTATTTTTTCGAAAACGATAATGGTGTGGCCGTCACCGTCAATGGTGAGCGATACCGGTCGATGATAACCAACTTCTTTTGGCCTGAAATCGAGAATATGGATCTGGACAACATGTGGTTTCAACAGGACGGCGCTACGTGCCACACAGCACACGCTACGATGGAAGTTCTGCACGAGCAATTTCTGGACATGGTCATCTCGCGCGGAGGCGACGTGAACTGGCCACCGAGATCGTGCGATTTGACCCCGCTGGACTTTTTCTTGTGGGGTTTTCTTAAGTCGCAGGTCTATGCCAACAAGCCGCAAACCACCGATGCCCTCAAAGTCAACATACGCCACGCCATCGATCAAATACAGCCCGATTTGTGCGCCAGAGTCATCGAAAATTGGACCTTTCGTGTGCGCGCCACCAACCAAACCCGTGGCGGTCATTTGAATGATGTCATATTCCATACATAATGGGGTCGATAGACCTTCCAAATAAAAAAAATAATTCGCAAATATCTCTCCTACATGTATTTTTTTTGCATTTCAAAGATCAAGCCTTAATGGAAAACCCTATATATAAATTGTTGAAACAATCAAGGCGCTGCCTCTGGTCTGAGGTCTAAGTTATGTACCATGCCTGTAATGATACTGGTTCACTCACCCTTCAAAGTTAATTATAAAACATATAACATACCGTCTTATTGCCGCACTGATGACAAAAGGGCTTTTTGGAATTGCAATTCAAATGCTGCCAGCATTCTTGTCATCATTTCAAGTAGTCAGTTATTGTTATATACTTGTTTATGTCAATAACGTTATTATAGTCATTCAATAACATAATAATTATTCAATCTTATAAATGTAAAATATCAGAAAACAAACAGTAATTTTTATATTTTTAAGTGTCTCTTAAAATCGGGATATTTCCAGTTTGTACCAGATTTAATACGCTCAATTTAGGAAGCACATAATATCATTGACAACATAAAAGATCAAAGTCACTAAACAGCACTTGCAAGGATCCTTTGAAGTTATAATAAACATGAATTAAGTACTCCATACACGAAAACCCATTACCTAATACCGGATAAACCAATAAGGCCCAGGTAAGGATCTTAATCCACGTAACACAATCACGGGTGATTAGCGAGGGTTATAATGCGATATTACACACATAAGTCGATATGTAAGATGATACAGCAACCAACCAAGTGTCAGCATTAATAGTTCATTCCATCAGATTACCAGATAGTCAATGAAATTGGAGAATGAACTAAATTAGAATGAATGATTTACAACTATATACAATTGTTACAACGATTAAATTATACGAAGAACAACTGAACGTTTAATCTTATCGCTAAATCAGATCTCAAATCAAAAGCTCTGGATCATTTGTCCCGTTTTAAATCTGTTTTCTTTGAAATTGTTTGAAAAGATATTTTTAGTGAACGTTTTTGTGACGTTACGTAAAAAATACTTTGAAAACCGTAATATTGACTTCTGAAAGATTAGTATTATAATGAACCATTTTGACTCACCTTTGTTCGTAAACTTGTTGACACTTGACATCGTTTTATATACACATAATCGAAACGCCAAACGCGTTTGTGTGATTTTTATTAAAAAAAGTAAGTATCAAGTAACAGCCTGTCAATGTCCCACTGCTGTCCCTTACCACATTAAGGAGACGGCTTGGCACTTAATTCACTACGCTGATATGAGGCTTGGTGGATACTCATGTGGCTGATGAGATGAGTTTTATCCGACACGTGCAATGACCGTTTATTTGATACGATACGTCATCAGATGGTTCAGAGGGAACCAGCAATCTTTGATTAAGATGTTCTAATTTCAATTCACTGATACCTAAGTCTTTGATTAAATATAAAATTATTATAAAATCATTTGAACACAAAAAAGTATAATGATGTATTAGTTGGGCTAAGGTTCGATATCGGTTGGCACGAATTTTGGGCGGGGGGAGGGGGGAATCGGGAGGGGGTTTAGTCCCCTACTCAATGACACTCCCATAGCACGGAAATGCACCATTCATGAGAAAAATTAAAAAATAAATCTCGTAAAAATAACCTCAAAATTACATTTATCGCCAAAATTTCGATTGTAACGACTCCGGTGCAGAAATTTAACATAAAAATAGTTATCTATAAGTTAATTTAATTAAAACGTCTAGATCAGTGCTTAAAATAACAAATAATCACTTAAGCATTACGAGCGTTGTTTGCATTCACATCTTGTTATTAAAAACTATTGTAAATTTTTACTTGTCACTTGACATACATGGGCACAGATTATATATACTTCGAGAATAGACTTTATTACTACTTTTTTTTTACGCTTGGAAAACGCGTTACGCGTTTCCCCCCACGGGAAAAGTGGGGGGGGGTATTTGGGACTCGCCATATGTCCAGGGTACCGAGTGTGCCCCGGTCATCGAAATACCCACTAAAAACCCAGCGGTACCCTTCCCGTCTTAACGGGAGCGCCACGGGATCGCTTGCGCATGCTACCGTGACGCTCCGTGACTTTATTACTACTAACCTAACCTCGAAATTACAACATTTATCGCCAATATTTCGAATTGTATCGGCTCCGGCGCTGCGGGAAGGTGCAGCCCCTTCGCCTTTGCGTAACAAACCACAGGCATCAACGCTCGCCTCTTTGTTACGGCAGGCGGGGGCTGCCCTTCCTCTGCACCTCCGGCTTTAAAAAAACACTCTAGGGGTAAGATAGACAAGACTAAGTGGAGTTGGGGTTGGCCAATTCGGTTTTGTAACTAAATAATAATGTTTTTCTTAATATTCTCAAAAACGGCGCATTTCCGTGTAATAGGAGTATTATTTCTATGGTCAGGGACCAAAGCTCTACTAGATACAACACATTTTCACCTCAAATTCGTGCCAACCGATATCGAACCGCAGCCATTATTTGTCTTGAAAAATAACATGTATTTTGTTCTTCACTTTTATGATATACAATTTAAACATAGCAATACTCTTGTGTTAGTGCAAATATTTAACCGCGGCGCTGACCCACTTCTATGATGAGGCCTTTTGGGAGTTTACGTGTATATTTTATAATTATACTACATACACCTCGCTCAAAATAATGAGAGGTAAATAGAAACTTCGTGTATTATAATATTATGTTTTGGAAAAGTTCAAAGATTTTATTTGAAAAAGAACAGAAATATTATAGTTCAATTTAACGTGATAATGTGGCTGTTATTTGTCTTGCAAAATACCCTCGGGCCATTTTTATTGAGTAGCATTTTCATTTAACCAAGACGAGATGTTTAAACCGAGACAAAGATAGATGGAGTCCGTGAGAGATGACATGTGTAAGTCTCCCGTCTTATTAGGATGACGAGAATAAGATGTTACGAAGGATATGACTAACAGTGAAAAAAAAAACATTTTTGTTCTCATCAGGTTATACGCTATCCTCACCAACGAAATACTTGCAGTGGCCGTCGGTACGTATCAGAAGTCTCACTCAACTTCTGGGACCCAGATATGCCTTGCTTCGTCCCAAGTGTGGCACACCTCATCTCATAAGAAAGAACCATGACTAGTATGGTTACGGTAAATCTTTACTTTCGTCTCAGCCAAGCTATGACAGCGGAGAGGGGATTGCTCGTTGAAAGGGTTAGTGCGCGTAAATTAAATTTTACTAAAATTTGAAAGGAATATTATAATTTGCAGATCTGGCTTTGCTTTAGACAAGGTTAAGGGATCCAAGAAAAAACAGTTATAGTAAAATCACGACACATTTCTGAGCTGGTATCAAACTCGTATACTAGATAAGTATATGTATATCTTTATCGAGAAGTGTAATATTATAGTAAAATATATTATTTTAGTAGAGCCCCGTCCAAATTCGAATTGTTTAAGAAAAATAATATTTTTTAATACGTATGTGTATTTTAGACAAACTTGTTTCGAAATATTAAGTTATTATGTCCTATGGCAATCAATTAATAATCAAATTTTGCATGATATTTAACAAAACCAACATCAACCGTCTCCATCAATATGTGTGTAATCATTTTATTTATAACATTTTATCATATTATAAAGCAACATCAAATAAGTTCCATATCGCGTTGTAAGACACCGGTAAACGAAAAACTATTTTAACGAGTAGACCGTGTGTGTACAAAAGCTGAAAAGACTTTGAAATGACGGCGTTGAGAGTTGAGTTTTATTTGACAAAATAAAAATATATAAAAAAGAATGAATTTAAATTTGTTTCAAAATATGCTGTGACATGCAAAGAGTTACAATCATAATTACCAGGCATTTGTAAATGTATCTTTACTGAGCAAATACCTCTAATTTCTGTTAAAAATTCAGAGCATTACCCACACCACTGTTGCATTGTAGGTCGTTGTTTAATTATATCTTTGCTCGACTGCATAGAGCCAGTAACTTTTGCCGTACAATATATACGTATACAATAGGATCCCAGAATACGTTCAAACTGCCTTTGCTGCTAAATTTAAAAACAATGTAAAAGAACGTTTTTGTGCAAAAAAGACCCGCTGTGTTTCGTTCACCAGTATTTATCAGGTCGGGGTATTTTCATTTCCGAACCGGAACTAGTTATTTACTTTTACAATCATTAAGTCTAATGTTTCTACATTGAATAAATTTATTGAATTTTAATGTCAATCACGTGCAAGTTTTCACACGACGACGCCGGCAACGTCACAACGTCTTTTCTACTGTCCATGAATTAAAAATTGCTCTATTTTTTTTAAATTTTATCTATTAATCTGTATTTACGGCGGTAACTGCAACATTGATATCTTGTAAGAAAAACTATATAACTAAAAATGTTTGTTACTAATTAATCAAAAACTACACCTCTTCGATACTTTTAGGATATAACAAATGTTCCATTTTGTATTGTACTGGTAATTCATCAAAGACATCCCATGTACGATTTCTTACAGCACTTCCTACAACACGGATATTTATTCTTTTTTGCGTTTTTTTTATTATTGGGGTATTTTATATTGTCATATATATTTGTTGTCTTTGCCGTTGTTTTCGTTAGACTTGGTCTTATTTTTGTTTTATCTTTATAAACCTTTTTTTTCTTTCCTTGATAACCAAATCTAGGACACTTTTCAAATTTTCCTGTTGACAACAATCCTTTTTTATAAAGTCTATATTCTTGAAGACGCTCTTTTTCTTTTTGCCTTTTAATAATCCATTCGTTCAATTGCTTCTGCATCTTCGTTCGGTCAAACACAATATCTTTCCATTCCTTTGCTTTCATATTTTTTGGTTTTAAAATTGTTTCAAAATCGAAAGGGTCGTTTTTCTTCATCCTATGTCGTAATTTTCTTCTACTAGTTACGTCTGAAGCATTTACTCCACTTTGATTATCATCAATAACAGTTTCGTTTACTTTCTTTAAATGTTCTTTAAGCTCAGACATATACTTAAGTCCAATTAAAGCGTCCGTTTCATTTGATTTTTGTAGAGATCTTACGCTTTCTTCTATTGCTACATTAATTTGTTTAAACAAAACATTTTTTTCTTTTTCAAGTTCTCGTATTTTTTCATCAGTATCATCAGCATCAATATCAGTTACAGATTGATAAATAATGAAAGCAAATAAAATATTTACTAACATTTCACTAACCAACGAAGATTCAAATAAAAGCAATGCTCTATAATAACATTAAAAATATAATAAAACACAAAGCAATAAAATATGCAATTGAAGAACATACATACTTTATAGTTAACAACTTTTTTTATGAGTATAAAACAGGTATTTCAAGACTCTAAATTCACATAATCCGGCTTCAATAATTCTGGAAAAAATGTGTTTATTTTTATGATATCAAAGAATATAATTTTCCTTTTGTCTTCTTTTAGCTGTCAATGTTCTTTAATGTTTATTTCAAATAGATAAATATTTATTTATCATTTTATACTATCAACTTGGTTCATTTTTTGTCCATATTTTCGAGATTGAGTTTCAAAAAAGGAAATTCAACCTAATTATTATTTGTAAAGTTTTTAATTTTTATTTGTATTTACTTATTACTTATAATATCAAATATAATATCTTTGTATAAATAATTAGTATGTAAATAATAAAAGGTGAAGTCAAATATTCAAACAAATCTGCAAATCTTTATACATATTACCACAAATATATCTGTCTGTGGGCTGTGGTAATCAATTGCTATGAGATAGCAAATATGGCAGTCTCACACATATTATATGTATAACTTTTTGAGGGCTCAAACTTGAAATTTGAACCTTGGGGTTTTTTTTACCATATAAGCCAACATGGCAGTCAACGTAACTAGTCCGTTAATACTATTTACTTAGACTGTCGGTTTAATACATTAACTGATTACGAAAAACTATTTACTTAAGAAAAAAATCCTAACGAACGAAATTTGTTAATTCAAGGAACTCAACGATGACGATTTCGAAATAAAAACGATTTAAATTAAGCATTCAATAACAAGTAAATATTACAGAACAAATTTTCTCAGTTCGTAATCATCTTGTTTTAAAATGAGATTACTACAGCGGTCCCTTTTTAATTTTAACTCCAAGCATCATAAACAAGGGTCGGATGCAGTATTAAACTAATCAGAGGGAGTCACTTCTCTCTAACGGAGTATTTTTTATATTTTTATCTACGTTGACTGTCGACGCTTTGGTCTTTTGTCCACTACCATTTGCTAAGAAGTCGGCAGGAGCTTAAAGTTTTTATTTTTATACTGCCGTAATATAATGACCAGACATCTTTTTTTCATTCAAGTAGTTTTATATAAAACTTTTGAATCGCCATTTTATAAGGGTTATTAATGCATTGAGCTACTACCAAGAATGCAAGAAATCAATAGTTACATAATCGTACATACAATTAACAAAGAATACGCTAAGCTTTTTTGTCCATAAATACGATATGATTTTGTAAATAGCCTATAACATAAGAATTGACTTTGTTAATTGTTAAAACTAAAAATCACTACGGAATTTTATTAAAAAAAGAAAACCTGGTGCTCGGAAGGATGTATCGAGTTAGCGGAATCAGAGACTTGGTAAGAAAGAAGTAAAGTTATAACAACTTTATTTCTCATTTTTATACAATGATATAATATTATTGTGAATGTACATATTATTCTTATCATCCGAGATAAATAATTATAAAAACAAATTAAGCACCTAAAACTCCAAAGTACTTAACCTGGATTTCCCGTGATCTTCAATTAAGATTAATGTAATTTATCCACCAGGACATCTCGGCTGACTTTTATATAAAATACTACTGTGAGACCCAAATGTATGTAATGTAATATGTGTGTGTATGTAATATATCGTACAAATGTATTTGTACGTAATGTATCGTACAAAACATTCTCCACGATAAAAATACATACGAGTATAATATGTGCCAAATTCCATAATGATCGGTTAAAAGCTAATACTCTGAAACAGATATACTTTGTCATTAAGATGGTAACGATATTTGGAGTTTTTAAATACCATTGGTAGTGGTAATGACAGCCATTACAGTGATGACCGCGCTTATCAGCACTCAGAGTGTTATGGCTGTCCTTACTTTGTCCGCGCTGTTCCCATTGTCAATGTTTCAATCAGCTTCCTACGATTGTGCTTTCCTATTAATTAGAGTATCGTGGACTTAGTTCGTCTAAGATTAAACCAACAAGAAAAGTTAGTCTTTGATTCCACTTTCTTGGATAAGAATATTTGCTTTTAAGTCCTAAGATGGAAGTCGGAATTAAAACTTTTAACTATTGAAGAAAATAGAAAACGCATACAAGTAGCTTTTGATTTCTTATTTTATTTACAAGAAAACACTTTCTACTTGATGAATTGAAAATATTTGAAAGATAGAAGAGATTTTTATAAATTTTACTTACGATACTTTTATTAGCTTGCTATTCGCATATGACACATTGTGCATGCGTATGTTCTTAAACACAAGTATCACTCTCATAATTCAATGAGATAGCAAATCCGGTACGACCAGAAAGAGTTTAAGTTTAGGATCAACGCTTTACGTGCTTTTCGTGGCACAGGTTGCTGCTGCAATAACTTTCTATTGGCCCGATTTGTGATTCGAACTTGAGGTTTTGGAGCCTTATAAGCGGGCTGCTGGGTGTAAGACTAACTAATATACCATAACGTCGAACGGCATAACGCTTACCATGATGCCATCTCATTGCCACTCTCTACTTCCATGTGTGCGCGATGCGTATACTATATAATAAGTTGCTACACATTATTTTAATGATATGTAAAATATATTTATATTATTAAAGAAAGAATTAATGGACCATGAATTTTATTTCATTGTAATGTTTTTTTGTAGATAACTTTATCTATCGCAATGTTAAAAAAAAACTCAAGAAATAAATTCCTTATTTTACCTTTATAAATATAAATAATGCTATTTATAAATGTAGAGCCCTGTCCATAGCAATCATTAATACGAATTAGCGCGAGACACGATCTCGTCCAGATGTAATTGCCAAGAATCGCTAAACCCATTCATTTCTCGTCTCGAAACTCAAGATTTTTCCATTAAGTCCAATTAATATTAAGCAATGATCACTTTTAATTAATTTTCTTTTACGATAAAACCCAATAATTCATTCTAAGCCGTCCTCCGTCGTAACCGTTCTGTTACAGACGTCTCGAGTATTATTCGAATTTATATTTGACTATTCCTTTATGTCGGACTTGATTCGAAATTAAAATATACTTTATTAAAGAACTTATAATTACTTTTGAATCGTCTTCTAACAAGATTGAACTAAATGGTAACTACAAGCTAAATTAATAAATATCCAGCCTGCACAATTCAGAAATTTGCAATATTTAATAAGCTTCAACAAGGTTTTGTCTCCTTTTTTGAAGAACATTACGACAACACTCTTGCTCCATGCCCTTGGAGTTCTCCCCGAAAAAATGACAAAATGGAATATCTGTTGGAGCTGCGCTAGTAAAGGTTTACCTTACCTTTAGTAGCTCCGTCGTGATGCCATCTTACCCGGGGGCTTTTCCATATTTAAGCTGCCCCAAAGCCATCACAATTTCGTCTTGGCTGACTTCTGGTAGCTCTTCAGTAAAGTGGGTTAAAGTGGCTCTAGGATCCTCAGGGTCGGGTTGAGGAAAAAAAATGATGACTAAGCGCCTTCTATCGGTAAAAATAAGATAAAGTAACAAAGCCCGTACAGTTGGATACTGCTTGGCTAAAGTCGCTTGACATGAGAGTTCGCAGGATTTACGTTCTTTTCGGGGCACAAAAGTATTAACACTGGATGTTGAGAATTTTTTTCACAGAAAAACTCAAAAAAAAATTATAGGGTGGTGTTTGAGCCCCTTCCTCGAAAACTTCGAAGTATAAACCTTATGTGATAGCCAATAAAGTAACGATTTTAAACACAAAACTGTAGTATGTCTAAAGTTAGCTATTATTTTTATTTGAAACATCTATTGACACTTGGCCTTGAGGGGTGTGACCGACTCGTGTGCCGTGACGGCAAACGGCGTGCTACTCTATACTATTGTGCATGCTTGACGCTTAATCGTTGCTATATATTACCTTAGCAATAAGGTAAATACAGTATTTTATTAACTCAACTCAATGTTTGTTTTTACTATATATTAATTATTAATTGGTTTTCTTTAATTATTATAGTGTTATAAATCAAATAATTATTAAAATAAAAAAAAAAGATTTATTTGGACTTCGGCCTCAAGTACATACACAATTTATGGCTTTAAACAAACATAAAATAATTAGTTTAATTAAATCGGTAATTATTCTGGCAGAGCTTCCGCACACTTCAGAAGTTAACGTAATAATGAGCTCTTATCGCCAACGCCTCGTCTTATATAGGCAGGTGTGGTGTTGCTGAATTAAAATATTAGTCTTCTTCCAACACGGCCTCTCCTGACGGGGCTGCGTCCCTGAAGCCCTCAGATGAACTTGTGGATGGACCGGTAACACCCACAACATCCGATAACTGTTCAGCATTGTCATCATTGGTTTCTGAGGAAATAAACACACGAAAATCCATCATTAGTCACGTCTGTTCTATTATTCAACAAGGCATATATTTGTATATTTGTCAACTGCACAAGTCATTTTGAATAGACTACATAGGTTTTACACAGGTCTGTTCCCACGCAACCGAATACCTCGCACAAAGTCGTGTGTACGAACAGGTTTTACATCAGTCTATAGTAGGTCACCCCAGATACCTATACATCATGGATTTACACAGGTCTGTTGTCAGCTGCGCAACTGACTCACCCCAGAAACCATTGTGGTCAACCCAATACCCCACGCACAGGTTTTACATGGGTCTTTTCCACTAGCACGTCTCACATTTACATGCCACAATAAGTAAATACCTTCAAAAAATGCAGCACAAGTTTCAGGTGTCCATTCACCCTTCCACGGCACCATATATTGAGCAACAGTAAAACAAGAAGCTCTCGAAAGTGGCCCTCTGGCTTCCGCCAGGACAACACATAAGTAACAACAAATCAAGAAGCCACTTCCGAGGCCCTCTGATAAACCTCCGCTTTGAGGAGTATCAGGACAACACACACAAAGTCACCTCCGTGACGTTCTGGCTGCCCCGCAAGGGTACCAGGTAAACACACACATGGTCACCTAGGTGACGCTCTGACTACCCCTCAAGGGTATCAGGTAAACAACACAAAAGACACCTGCGTGACACTGGCTGCCGCTCACGGACACCAGGACAACACCCTTTTCAATTCATCCGCGTCTTGTCATACTGAGCATTCTTTGTCATGTTTTGTATCGCTTGTGTACCGGTATGCTGAGCACTCTCAGCGAGTCGGACGCTCCCAACGAGCCGAACACTTTCAGCATGATCAACCACACGTGCTGATTACTGCAGCACCATGCGACGAACACGCTGCACGCGCCGTACGCGCACTGAAGGTGAGCGCGCCTGCGTGCTCGTGACGCTCAGCCATCAGCACCACGCGCCACGCGAGCCGCACGCTCACTCTTGACAGACGACCACGCCTGCACGCTCGTGACACTGTCACCAGCTCTACGTCCGGCAGGCTGGAGAAAGCTGACCGGCGGTCGTTCAGCCAGCAGCACCAGTTGTGCGCAGACTGATGTATCGCACCCGAAACACTGAAGCACCAGCCTCGTGTGTTACTCTGAAACATTGTTTGTCACACAGTATCACTTAGCTCGGTCACTCCTGACCACACTACATTTTAAGGGAAAGTACAAATACATCAAACTAGACAATAGGGGATATAAAATTTTATTATGCTAACAGCAAGAGCCACATATCACAGTCGTTCGGACTAAATTGCAAAACGACTCAGTACAACATTACACAGCTTTCGTAAATCCAGACTCTAGAAACTCTCGAGTTAGACATCTGCTGCCCCGGCTGTCCAGCCGATCAGTAATCGCATTGCTTACATCCAACGCATGGGTCAGATCCCTTGGATCGCCGTGTGTCACCCCCTGGTAAGCACACATATGGTCTCTACAGACCCCCTTACTCGAGTTTCTACCACAACTTTTAATTTGAACTTCATAATTAACATCAATCTCAACCAAAAGGACTAACTAGGATTAATTAAGCGAATCACACGTTCACCCGCTACGCGAGTTTGTTCCAAACCAGTAATAAAATATTTCGAAAAACGAATCAACACAGTAACAATTTCTGCTTTATGAGTTAGGGACACTTCGGTATCAATAACGGTAAAATCATTCATAAGTGCCGGTATTCATTACTACGGGATGAAACATTACTTTCTAAATTAGCTGAGGGTACGTGTGAGTAATAATTATTTACGTCATGAAATTTAGAAATTTTTAAATTGTTTCGCAATCATATTAACACTAAATCTCTGCGACAATATTTCGCGCTCTACCTTGATAATATCACTACGCAAATAGACATACGGCAACACATACAATAAAATTTCGATTAAATTATTACAATCTCGAAAATACAAAATATTTGAACAGTGCTGAGAACACTTGACTGACTAATAACCTCTTAACGTGACAAACTTACAAGAAACACTTTCTTTAATAAGATAATTCTCAGCACCTGAATCATAATGGAATTTGAAAGACTGACCTTTATGTTTTAAACTTGCACGCCACGTCACGAACTCCATTTACATTACCATTGAACTTCAACGCGATGTACCTCCTCGCACCCAACACTCATATCGTCGACGCAGCACCGCGGCTCATGGCAGCATTCATGCCCCGGCGAAGACACGGCCGCAGTCAAGATGCTCCACCGTAGTCACGATCACTTACACGTTATTCCTCCAACGATAATCGAACTAGAATGTAACACATCTGTTCTTTTATCAGACTTTTTCAGAGTTATGGCTGCTATTAGGCACATTTCTTAGCTATTATTGCGCAAGATCACTGTTAATTAATAATAATCCAATGCAGGGTAGTTAAATAAAGAAATCTTTGCAAGCTCACTTGTGAATTTACTAAGAAACTTATAAATTACGACACACAGTAAGACATAGTGTCTATCGCTTTTAAACAAATTGGAACGCACTCACCAGATTCTTTCCATCGTATAATACGTTACCACAGGTAGCAGAGCGGATCAGAACACATGAGGTTCCGATCCCACTTCTGATGTTATAAATCAAATAATTATTAAAATTAAAAAAAAAAGATTTATTTGGACTTCGGCCTCAAGTACATACACAATTTATGGCTTTAAACAAACATAAAATAATTAGTTTAATTAAATCGGTAATTATTCTGGCAGAGCTTCCGCACACTTCAGAAGTTAACGTAATAATGAGCTCTTATCGCCAACGCCTCGTCTTATATAGGCAGGTGTGGTGTTGCTGAATTAAAATATTAGTCTTCTTCCAACAATAGATTATGTTACCATCAATTTCGATGTTACCGGCTAATTTTGAATTAATTACAAAACCGGACAGACGCATTAATAGCTACCATTAACACAGGTTATTCAAATAACCAATGAGGGATTGCAAGTTCCAGTCACATAATAAAATAAAAGCAGATCCAAAATTTTCAGCAAATTCTACTTATTACCTTATGTCTAGGTACCTTTTTAGTACATAA
This sequence comes from Nymphalis polychloros, assembly GCA_905220585.2. NCBI lineage: Eukaryota > Metazoa > Arthropoda > Insecta > Lepidoptera > Nymphalidae > Nymphalis > Nymphalis polychloros. The sequence goes on from HG992267.1 coordinate 8,612,613, forward strand.
GTTTACAAGTTAGCAATCCATGTATCAACTTACGTTTATGTTTGTGTAAATGAATAAACTTATTATTATTATAAAGATATAACAGAAGATATTGTAAAGCACAAAAAACATTAATGATACATATTTACAGGCGTGTGTTTTAAATGTATTTTCTTTGTAAATTTATGTTATAAATTCTTTTATATCCGAGCACTAAGAATATGGCTTTGAAACTTTATGCAGCGCTTCGTTAGGAATTTTTAAATTTTCATTCATAAAATCTTAAGAAAGCTAAAGAGAGGGGTGTGGCCATTAGACTTTATTATATTAAGCAAATAAAACAATGTTATTTCATTTTACGCTAGCATAATGGCTTACATGTCCCTCGTCATGGCTTCGGTACGGTACGTTTTAGTATTGACATATTTTTAGAGAACCGTATACAAATATGATATCAATGACGATCTCGCCGGTCTAGTAGCCATTTTTATACCTTGATGACGAGGTTTAAAACGGGTCAGTAAATTGATGTACTTGACAATTAAGGAAGTAATTACATTTATATACGTAGTGGAATAACGTGGTATAAGCTCCGCCCTTGACACGAGAGTAGACATATTCAGTAGTCAGTAGAATGACCTTGCTGAAAAATTGCTTAATTATTATTTTTTAATAAAATTATTATTTCTTTATACTTTATTGTACCGCACAATGAAAAAAAAATACAAAATATGGAAACAACCTAAATAGCATACAAATTTGGCGACCTTATCGCTACATAGCGATCTATTCCAACCAAGGGTGTAAGGAATTACTCATAGGATATGAGGTAGATGGTGCTGTAATAATAAATACAAAAACATACTAATAAACAAACCAATAAATAAAAATGAAATACACATTTATCATATATACACTAAATTATAATTAAAAATATATATATAAATAAAAATTAATTAGTCATAAGTATCAGATGATATAAAATAAAATGTACTCAAATCGCTACACTCATCAAACTACACGTTGAAAGCCCGCAAAACTCTCGCGGAGCAACAATCACTCTTAATTACATCAATCCTTATAAAATTATCCGTGTCGGAGCTTCAATAGCCATCGACATTTCGGACGGATACGAACATTAATAGCGATTTGTCAAATTATCGTCTTGAATGACATGAAAGGAGTTTGCTAAAATGCTTAGGGTGTCCATTTTAAGTAGACCTTTATTTTAGGCCTTAAGAAGAGCATTCCATTTACTGGCTGGTAGGTATTTATATAAGCCCGTGTGGATCGATACCATCCATGACTTATATATATATATATTTTTATTGAATAGGTAGGCGGACGAGCATATGGACCACCTGATGGTAAGTGGTCACTTACGCCCATAGACATCGATATTGTAAGAAATGTTAACCATCCCTTACATCGCCAATGCGCCACCTACCTTGGAAACTAAGATGTTATGTCCCTTGTGCCTGTAATTACACTGGTTCACTCTCCCTTCAAACCGGAACACAACAATACCAAGTACTGCTGTTTTGCGGTAGAATATCTGATGAGTGGATGGTACCTATCCAGACGAGACGAAAGCTCTACCACCACAAATCAGGAATACTTAGTATTTTTGTGTTTTTGTGGTAACATAGCTCCGGTTCTCCTTTTTATAGGTCATCCATGGATAACTGGTAACTGAGTGTCGTCCACTCTCAGATGACACAATTCAATAACAATAGTCTAAAGTATGTGCATGGATATGTTAACTTAATGGTATAAACTAAAAATAACATTTACTATCAACCGAGTACAAATATCTTTAAAGATAAAAAAAAATTCAAGAATACGTATATATATACCTTTGTAAAATAGAACTTACATTGTTTCATTTCTTAGTCGTAGTATACTTTCTATCACGTACGTACATAAGGATGACATTGTATCGTCGGAAATTTGCAAAGGTTCAGGACATATTATGGTGACAAGTTTCTATTCAAACCTAAGTACACGACAATCCCGACACCACTGAAAAGAGCTTATTAGCAACACCAACAGCTTAAATGCTTGCCAATATTTGAGGGGCTACTGGGCTGCTATTCAGAGTTTGTTCAATAAAATGTTTAAGCCCAAGACCACGTTATCTAAAGTTTTAAGCCAATTATTTTGACATCGAGAAATATCGAAAGCTACCCCAATTCTGGAGGATACTGAGTTATGTGGGATACTTTACCTAAATACCCTGCTATGCCTCTGTTTCAGTACTTTGGTCGTAGGTTTCATCAGGAGGCCAGAGTAATCTCGCCATACAACACACCTCACTATTGCATACGGCAGCGCAAGGTCATTTAAATCGATATCCTTCTTAGAGATAAAGTTGGGTACTTTATATCAAGTCCTAGACGAACGAAGCAGGATAGTTCGCAGGTATATACATAAGTCATAATTTAAAAATTCTAATGCAGAGATTTACTGCTTTACATTGACATACATAATATGCCTTCCAAACATTAAGTCATAATCAGAAAAGACTTTCGATCAATAATACCACAATGGTATTTTTATTTTTTTAATTCCTAAAGATTATCTTCTTATATCAATTTGAAGTGAATTTATGTTCTATAACCGACGCGTTATAAACGACTTCAGCCGGTCTCGGTTGCAAGGAAATTGGTGCATTAATTAAATAAATGTTACGAAGAAAATGTTTTTAGTAGTTCGATAGTTAGTTCGCGTCTTAAAACCACAGTTTAATTGCATTCTCTGTGTCCTCGACTTCTCGTTAAGGTATAATTGACTTTTTTATTTAATCTATTTATACTTTTATAGTATCAGATGCTTTGGAATAAGTAATTTAAATTTCTATTGCTAGTTCGTAACTTAGCTATTTGTTTCAAAGACCAACTTTCATCAATTTTTTCACCACTTATAAAGTCCTCGTTGATTTTATTATAGCATTATTTTTAAGTACCTCGTAGAAATCTTAGCTCCAGTCATAACGAATGTTACTGATGGGGAGGAAATCTGCGTGGTTCTAATTGAACTTCTGCTACATTTCTATTCACCAATCTACACTGGTACGGTGTGGTGGAAAAATATTTTCCTTAAGAGATGAGGAGGCGTTTGCCTAGCAGTAAATTTCTAGGTTATTAATTTACATTTACAAAGGCAAGTCAAGGATATATATATATGCCTTTATGATATACCAACTCAATTTTGTCTGTGATATAACGCTAACTGTACTTATGTACGCTTATACTCATTCATAGATTATATATATCATAAAGGCATACATACTAGTTATATTTAGTATTAATTACTTTGAACATACACAGCTCAAAGCCACCACCCACCAAGTAATATTCAGTTATGTACGTATGCATGTACGAAAACTGCAAGTGATTTGAAAGTCTTCATTAGCATGTTAAGAGAGCTTATTGAAGTTAAAAGCAATTTTTTCCTAATGGGAAATGAGTGTCCCAAGCCCTTGAAATTTTCGGACGTTCTATAATTATCACTAATCGATTCTGAGCGTTGCATTATTAATAAAAAAACTCTTTTAATAATGAAATCACTTAAAAGATACATCAAATTTTCTTTATATGAGCGTAATCTATTATTATATTTAAAAATAAGTTATAAATAATACTCATAAAAAAGAAAAATACTTTTCAAAACATTTACTTTTATATTTTTTTTATGTAAGGGGGGCAAACGAGCAGTACTCTCACGTGATGGAACGTGACTACCACCGCCAATAGTATAAAACATTAAGTAAAAACTAAAAAAATTGCGCAGTCAGGGGACCCCCGTCAGGAACGAAGTTCTGTGCGATATTTTTTCGACCGTTTTTTTACTTGATTATATTACTGTATCTTTGTCACACCGCAAACAACCTCAATCTCCTTTATATCGACCTCTTAAATTCGAACGCATCTCAATTTGTATAGCATTTGGTAGGCACAGAATAACGCTATTTCGTTACTCACGTGACCTTGGACCACTTCCATTTCACTCTACTATAAGCCGCGTAAAAGAACTTCGTTCCAATAACGATATTGCTTAGATTTATGAATATGTCTACTCAATTGTAAACGATGGTATTTTGCATCATCTGTCTATGTAGGGGGAGGGGAGGCGACATACGCACACACACACATAATATATATATACGCACACACAATGACACGCAAGGGAACCTAGTTTAAAATAAATTTGGTACTACTTTGTATCATTTTAAAGATTTAAAGCCTTCACTCTATTAAATCTAAATCCGAAGTGAATAAAACGTATCAGGTACGGAGCACTATGTTAACGGTATATGATAACAAGATCTCACGCCCGGAGATGAAACAGCTACCGATATAACAGTCTTATACCGAATTTGCATTATTCAATGCCGTAATGTTTTGTGTTCCACGCTTCTGTTCTAGAGTGTTTGATACAGTGTTGTAAATAGTTTTACTTTAAATGTGAATGGAATTATTTATTTAACACTTTATTATATGTAGTAACTACCTCGTTGGTCTAGTGGCTAGATATAAGGCGGAGGTCCTGGGTTCAATTCCCAGGTCGGGCCAATAAAAAGTTATTGGTTTTCATTGTCAGAAAATTCTCAGTAGCAGTCCGGAGTCTGGAAGTTGGAAGTGTGTACACATCGTGTCGGATTGCCGTCCCATCGGATTATGAGACTTGGGAATAGAGAGTGCACCTGAGTTTGCGCACATACTTGAGCACTATAATATCTCCTGCGCAGTTGGCTAATCTTTATTGATTGGCCACCGTGGCTGAAATCGGTCTGGAAGACTATTATTATTACTTTTAAAATTATTTGCTTTTGAGTTCAGTACGAGTATTTTAGCTGAAATAAAAGACGGGTCTTTTTATATTTTTAACACTGCGTTACCTACGTGCCACAAATCGGGGAACTACACAGCTATGATACCTTAAGCCTTACTGGCTCACTTATTCTTCAAACCGGAACAGAACAATAAGAATAACTCCTTTTTTTATTCGTATAGTTTTTAAAACTAAAAGGACTTTTTACAGTAACAGTTCAGTACAGTAACAGCCTGTAAATGTCCCGCTGCTGGGCTAAGGCCTCTTCTCCTCTTTTGAGAAGAAGGTTTTGGAGCTTATTCCACCACGCTGCTCCATTGCGGATTGGTGGAATACACATGTGACAGAATTTCAGTGAAATTTGACACATGCAGGTTTCCTCACGATGTTTTCCTTCACCGTCAAGAGATAAATTACTATCACAAATTAAGCACATGAAATTCAGTGATGCTTGCCCGGGTTTGAACCCACGATCATCGGTTAACATTCACGCGTTCTTAACACTAGGCCATCTCGGCTTTGTTAGCCAAATGAAAATATGCAATGTGCGGACACATTGAACTAAAACTTTTTGAGGTGTGATATCATCATTTATATATTCTTTATTCTGGTTCGAAAGTTAAATGAGCCAGTGTATTTACAAGCACATGGGACTTTACATCTTGGAAAACAGCACATTAACGTCGTCCGGAAGTAAGGGGTGGCTTATATTTCTTATAATGTCAATCAAAATCTACACGCAAAGTTATACAAGGAATTACAACATTAAAAAGACAGTACATCATGTGATGGCTACTTTTTTCTACATAATTGTGAAAAGTAAAAAAACGTGTGCGTCTCAGGACGCTCGACAAAAGTGATAATATTTATTATTAATTATAATATATTAAATATAATTTAAATTAGTACTTGAGAGTTGCTAAATTATTATAAGTACTATCTGTATACGCTAGATGGCGTTAAGTTGGTAACTCTCATGTAAAGCAGTCCGCGTTGGTAATAGCGGCACGGTAACGCGTTACGTTACGAAGCGGTTTACCCTCCCATAAAAAGTTATCAATTAAGTTGAACATAATGACAGATGCTTAGTCTGTGAAGATTAAATTAAAGTATATAAAATTATTTGCCATGAGCGATGTTTACCACTTGCCATCCGGTAGCGCCTTTACTCATCGAGCTTGCTCCAATAAATAAAATGATTATTTGGCAAACAACAGCATATACAATAAACAGACAATTAAACAAAGGTTGAAAAGGTTATTCAATAAATGTTCTACTAATCATTTATTATTATAGCATATACCACACCATTCAAAAAAGCATTACATTATAAATAGTCATTTAATAATAAATCATTAAATATGTCCATAAAAATAAAAATACACTATCGTCATTAAAACTACTAACAATATTGTGAAATTATTATTATTATGAAATATATTCAATAATTATATAAAACTACATCTAATTTTAGAGATCATTCTTATATACATAAGTAATGACTAATAACTCAAACTGAATCGATTGCGAGATAGTTCAACGAGTGCAATATATTTTATAATTCTTATTATCGTTAACTCAAAACCTATTTACAATATTGAATTCAGCTACATTGTGATACAAAACATTAGATTTGGTAACAGTCGATTGTTTCACGCGACTGACTGTTTCATCTCCGCTACATGAGATTGTATTATTGAATGCTATTCCCGATCCATCGCGAGTATTATAAACTTGACTCGGAAGCTTACAGTTGCATTACAAGCTTTTATTTACCTTGCGATATTTTTACTGTATTTGCAAATATTGCAAGCGGAATTAGAAGTAGTCTTATCGTTCGGAGTTGAAATTTTACATGTTCGTTCAGTAGAATTGTTAATGTGTTTTTATTTTACATAGTGCCTCGTGGTCTCGTGGCTACATGTAAGGCCGCAGACACGGTGGTCCTGGGTTCAAATCCCAGGTCGAGCTAATAAAATGTTATTGAGATTTTCTCTCAGAGATGCTCAGTATTAGCCCGGAGTCTGGAAGTTGGAAGTGTTTACACTCCCGTGCCTCGGAAAGCTCGTAAGGCCGTTGGTCCTGCGCCTGAACTCTTTCCGATCGTGTCGGATTGCCGTCCCATCGGGTTATGAGAGTTAGGGAATAGAGAGTGCACCTGTGTTTGCGCACACACTTATGCACCATAATACCTCCTCCTGCGCAGTTGGCTAATCTCTCTTGAGATTGGCCGCCATGGCCGATATCGGTCAGGAGGACCATTATTATTATTTTACATAGACAATGGTCAACGATCATCAGCAGATATACTTTCCAATCTTGTTTTTATTACTACGAATATGTTTTTATATTATAATCAAATTCATTAAATAATAGTATATTAAGTAGTTACGTGTTGGACTGGAAGATTCTGAAATCTTTGCTGTTATGATAGAGGACATGTGTCCGACACCTATATCCGACAAAATGTCCAACTACGGATAACACGCAAGTACTCCTAAGTACTGCTACCTTGAGGGGTAATTAGCATTATCCCAAACTACACGGCTGACTGCAAACTTAGGAGCTTAGTTCTGAAACGGCGAAAATAGTATATTATACCTGTGTAATAAATAACAAACGTAGAAAGGAAACCTTTAAATGGTACCTACGGCTCGCTGGTGAGGGCATTGGATTATGTGAGTTTCTTACCTCTCTCAATCTCTTGCAATGGCAGTCTTCGACACGGATGTAAGAAGCTATGGGGGGGGGGGGGGTACTCAGGGAGCGATAAGTGATATCAGACCATACCCTGATACTTCTCGCTAGTGCGGTCCTCTTCATGGTTATCTAAATCAGGACACGTGATTCGCCAACCTCATGCGTATCTACGGCCTCAAGGCACGCCCTTATTTGACGCCGAGCGTCGGGTCTCAATATACATAAACTTTTAACTTCGCTATCATATTGTTAAATTATTTTAAATAAAAAATTTGTAATGATAATTATCGTTTGCGAATATAAAACCCTTGATTGTCTTCAACTTTGTGTGCTTCATAACTTTGTTAACTATTTGACGAGGACAAAAATGCTCACATACTATCACCAACTCTCATACTCTTCGTACACTAAACTTAACAACAATCCGTTAAAAAGTTTAAACGCGAGCGTGGGACAAATAAATCAAGTCTCTTTCATGTTTATAATATTAAGTAAGGATAACAGTGTTCTTTAAATCTCAAGTAATGTGGCAGGTTTAAGAGATATAGGAGTAAAGACTGGGTTTAATAATCATAAAGATTAAACTATATTTCGCAGGTACGCCACAACATACTGCTTATAAATCAGAGCTCACCCACTATCGCCTCGTCTCGGCTATAAAATGTTCCATAACTTAGTATAACCCGTTTACAATATGTCTTTACGAGTTTAAAGTATGCAACGTCAATATAAAGATGTATTTGAAATAATGTGAACAGGATTTATACACTCAGTAATACACTTATTTTAAATGTTCAATTAACAGCCTCTTAGGATCTAGCTAATACTGCTAACAGGACCAGAATCAATCAAATCAGCAACGCTTTTATTATATTTGTTTCTATACACTTTTTTTTAATTGATGAGGAAAGTCTACTCATGCTAAGTGACAATGACGACCTATAAACATTCAATATTAAAAAAATATTAAATATCCCTTACGCTGTCAATGTGCCACAAGCCTTGGACTAGGATGTCCCTTGTGTCCTTAATGAAACCTCACTCACCAAATCACATCGTTGCGTTGACATTCCTAGTTGACAGAGTATTATTAGTCGATGATGGTGTGCTGCCAACCCAGACGAGTTTACTCAAAGCCTACCATGACTTACCAAATCGATTCAGACATTTTATAAGTTAATATATTCAAGTTCACGTTAAAATTGTGTAGTTTGTAATAAGAGGTGATATTAATATTATTATTAAAATAAGAATTCGAAATGAACAATATATTTCATACAAACTTCGAACTCGCTAAGCTTAGAAATGTTTAAAAACGTTTAAGTAGCTGTGATATAATTTCTTAAAAAACATATATGTATATTGTATATCTAATTACTATGTGTCTTTTCAGCTATTGTCAGTTATTTTTGATAGTAAATTGATGGTAGCTTTAATGTTACAACTACCGGCTGCTCCTTATCCTATATTAGAATATATTTTGGTTGTTTAAAAGTTATTATAAATTATGTTGTGACGTCACTCTTTTTATATTGGAAATAGTACCCTGCAATAATTCTGCAAGCCGTTCATTAATACCATTTTATAATTCATTAACGCCGCATTTATTAAGTTTCATTTAACATTTTCATATTATGATTAATTATTCAACGTATAAGAGCGTATTTAAATTAAGTATATTTTGCAATTTTAATATATCATAATTAATCTTATAAGTGGTCGCGTTGATTAAATGTAAACGCGCTCGCTTCATTTGCTATTCACACTTTGTTTCTTACATTGTATGACAGTAAGAGCTTACGGTTGAGTTTCAACGCTCGTTAACTCAGCTGAGATCCAACCCTCGACGATATATCGACTGAATTAATTTATAATTTATTTCGTATTTACTCATACATTTACATATATACATATACCACGAAATGTTTACGTTTAAAGTATAAGATTAGCGAATTTGCTCGGTTTATTGTTTTAAATTGAGAAATGGTAAGTAATGGCAAGTAACGAGTGATACTTGGTGGTACTTTGTGGAAGCCTATCTGGGTAGCCATCACCTATACATCATTTCGATGGCAGCAAAGCAGATACGGACATCTGCATTTTTGTGAAAATGCTTTTTTTACAAAAATAAGCTTATATTATCCTTGTCTACAAGTCTGTATTAAAATTATTTAATTTTTCGAAGTAATTAAAATAATCTGGTACGTAAATGAAGATACTTGAATTTTAAAAATCGCCGCCGTAGAAACGTGTCTTTGAATTTGACCACCTTTACTTCGGACATGCTTCGGACTTATTGAAACGCAAACAAAGACTTCAGTCACTTGCCTCACTCTCGTGCGTACGCGGTCACGCGGGCGTTGCGGGAACGCGATTAAGTTATCGCACTTTTCGTTGAAATTATATTGTTAAATTGTTATAATTATATTGTATTCTTAAAATATTAGTTTCTATCAAAGTACCTATTATGATTTTTACAAAAATATGAAACAGTAGCTTAAAGTAATTCAAACTCTGCCTCGTGAACAGCTGTTGAAAGAATAACTTAGTTTATTCGTACCTCTATTAGAAGGTTTTTTTTCCTATTAGAAGTATTTTGATAATAAGTGTTGAGATGTAACATTTATTTTAAATTTTATAATTGATAACTAATTTTTAATAATAATGTCGGCCTCGCCGATTTCGTCCACGGCGGCCAAACTCTATTGAGATTGGCCGTAGGAGATATTATAGTGCACGAGTGTGCACAAACGGAGGTGCATTCTCTTACCCTCAGCTCTGATATAGGACGGCAATTCAATACCACCGGAAAGAGTTCAGGTGCAGGACCACCGGCTTTACATACTTTCCGAGGCGCGAAAGTGTACACACTTTCAGCCTCCAGACTTCGGGATGCTAATGAGAACTTTCGACAGAAAAACTCAATATTTTTTTATTGGCCCGACCTGGGATTTGAGCCTAAGACCACCGCTTCTGTAGCCTTAAATCAAGTCACTAGACCAACGAGGCAATCAAACTTATCTATAGGTACTAATATTATAAATCTAAAGAGTTTGTTTGGTTAAGCGCACTGAGATTAGGTTATATTGCCCCAAATTAAAATCTCTGTGAGTGTTGAATAGCCCATTTATCGAAGAAGGCTATTTAACATCATGCTACAACCAATAGAAGCAAAGCATCAATGAAAAATGTAGCAAAATCGGGGAAAATTAATTCCTTTTGAGAGCTTCCGTTGCCTGCGCTGCGTAAACGGTTAAAGTTAGGCAAAATCACGTATGACAGAATTATTTTACTTAAAGAGTTCAAAAAAAACGTCCATGACGTCATATTGGTATCATTTAAGGAGTGAGTTATCACTATAGCCTTTGTATGGTAATCAAATTTGTTTTAAAATAATGAATTATTTGTGTAGATTTTCTTCTTATTGTTTTGTTAAATACTTATACTTAATCGTTTATTAAAGTAAAGTAAAAAGTAACAGCCTGTGAATGTCCCACTGCTGGGCTAAGGCCTCTTCTCCTCTTTTGAGAAGAAGGTTTTGGAGCTTATTCCACCACGCTGCTCCAATGCAGATTGGTGTAATACACATGTGACAGAATTTCAGTGAAATTTGACACATGCAGGTTTCCTCACGATGTTTTCCTTCACCGTCAAGCACGAGATGAATTATAATCACAAATTAAGCACATGAAATTCAGTCGTGCTTGCTCGGGTTTGAACCCACGATCATCGGTTAAGATTCACGCGTTCTTACCACTGGGCCATCTCTGGTTATTAATGGTTAGTCAAAAGTACTTATTTTTTAAATACAGATTAACCTTTCAATTTTAAGTGGATACAATTTACTGTGAAGGTATCGTTTACAGTCATAATAAATAAAGCACAGGGAAATACATTCTAGAATGGCGAAATAGATTTAAAGGAATTCTGTGTTTCTCATGGTCAATTGTATGTTGCTCTATCTAATACCCCACGAAAAAATCTAAAAATTTTGTATATTACTGAAATACTTTAAGTCTTTTACTTTTATTGATTTCTTTAAGTTATACATGGCGAGAACCGCGGACACAAGGCTAGATACCAATAAAACACTTAACTGACTGATTTACATTTAAGATTTCTGTTAATTTCAAGAAACCGTGATACATTTTTTATATATATATCTCAACTAGCATTAAACTATATTTATATTAATTAATAAAATTTTGTTTTTCCTTGATAGTTGATCTAGTATAATTTACTTAAAAATAGATTTGACTTTTTGTCCTTAAAGAATAATATGTAATTGTAATTAATAAATAAACCAGTATTATTACGTATGCATTATTATTAAAATAAAATGGTTTAGGAAATTAAATGAGTTTGACTCAGAAACGTAGACGAAGCTACGTGAAATGTTATATGCAAAGTAAATGAAGACATCTACAAAAGTTTAGGTCTAAAAAAGTTAAATAGTGGTTTTATGTCGGTTATATTTATTTAAATATCCTTAAAAATGAATGCTGACAGTTGTTACCTTAATTTATTAAATATTTTAATTAGAATGAGTACCGTTATGATGACAACGTATAAACGGATATCAGGCAGATGTCTTCTTTTACTTCGAAGCGCTTACAAAGTAAAATAAGACATCTGCATTATTTCAGTAAAATATTGGTTTAGTAATAAAACTTGATATACAATAAATACAAAATGTTATTTTAAATCATCATGGAAAATTTCATGTTAATCGGTACATAAATCTCAAAATGGTTACTATTTTTCACTAGAACTGTTCTCCTGAAAAGTTGCTATTTTGTAGATGTCCGTATCTACTTTGCTGCCATCGATTTATTATATGGCCACACCGCAATACCTTGTATTGTTGTGTTTTGGTATAAAGGGTGAGCATGCTAGAGTAACCAAATAGTTCACAGGTGATAATATCTTGCTTTCCAAGGTTGGTGGCGCGTTGACGATGTAGGGTCATACTTTTTAAAGCACCAATGATTATAGGCGGTGGTTACCCATTACTGTCAGGTGGCCCATTTGCCAGTATGTAATATTTAAATACGCTACATAGCAAAACTTTAAATGAAACAAAATGTTCATAGAATGATGGCATTGTTCTTTCAGAGAACCATGCACACCTGTATAGCGGATCATTTGCGTACTTCACCTGTAGATGAGGTTACACCTGTATTTTTTTAACCTGGCTTAAAGCCGTGAAACAATTTTGATATATTTAATAGATATATTTATGTAAATAATCATTTTATTTATATTATCATTTATTTCAAGATTTTCTATATGGATTATATTCCTTAGTTATTAAAACAGATTCAATACTAGTATTACAGTAGTACTAGTAATACTAGTATTGAATCTGTTTGTTTTGTTTGAGCAATCTAGATTACTGTAGACACAATGCAACCATTTTATATTTGGCTTTTAATGTTTATTATAAATATAATAATTATATAATCGACATTACACGAACTAAAATATTATTTGCTTCTTTATGTATACTTAAGCTATATTGTATCTTTATGTTTATTATTGACAATATTAAATAAATTTCAATCGTTTCCCAGCCAGCAAACGTCCTAAAACGGATCAAAGGTTTACAAGAGAAGACAAATTTCCGACCAGAAAATCTACTGTCCCTTGTTGTGGCTTATTTTAACGATTCGTAACACGAACTTATGCGTCTGTAATTTTAGTTTCACTGAAACTGAAGGTTTAATTATACAAACATCTATTTGAAAATTTGTTCGCATATATTCACTGAAATTTAATTGGTATTACAAACCTACAAATAGCTTCATCTGTGTATCAACATTTCCATGTTCTAAATTTAAAATGATGAACAAAAAAGAACTTTGAAATTCAAAATAGCAATGTTGATTTTGGAACGTATTGTAGCATACGTAGCAGTTCGTAGAGCGTGTAGCTTGTTTGTAGCATATTCCGTAGCGCGTCACATGAAGGCCGAAACATGGTAGTTCATCGTGTAATTTAAGCGATTATAAAACAGGGCTTTTTTATTATTTATTTTTACTATATTCTTTTTTTGCAATCATTAACTTTTTTTCCTTTATTATGTTCAAACTGTGACCTTTTTTGATTTGCTTTGCAGTAACCTTTTTTGTTTATAACTAATTTAGTAATCTAAATGAATGACCTTCGGACAAACGAATATAAATATTGAGAAAATAAAAGTAATAAATTGATTTAAAATCAGTTTTAAGTTGTGGTTTATAAAGCAGTATAACTTTTTTTTTGCTCTATTAAATTTTTAATAACTTGTCTCATCATCGTGTTACGAAATAAAATGTAGTAACATTTCATAATATGATCTAGTAATGTTCTACGCTACAATAAAGATAAATAAGCTCTAATAATTATTATTCTTGGTTATTTGGTTTGCCTTACGATCTAAATAAACAGATTAACGTTTTAATTTGCTACTTATTATGTATGATTATATTATGTGAAAGTAACAGTGCAATAGAATCAGAGTTAAAAACTGTGAACAGATTTCTACAAGTTTAAAGGTAGAGTCAGTTTCACAACGAATAAGAACGAATTTTTTTTATTTTTTTTTTTATTTATAAATTGAGAAGAAACTAATTGTTCGCTGAATAATACACTCGAATCTATAAGCGGGTTCAAATCTAGGCAATATCATTAGTGACATTTCATAAGCTCAATTTTTATGTTTATAATTCATCTCGTACATTATAAAGAAACGAGTTTGTATCGGATTATATTCTGTCACTAGTGTGTACACTAACCGAGTGGATAAGTGGATATAAAATAAATAACAGGCCACCCCAGTGCTGGGCGAATACTTTTCCTCTTAAGGAGAAAGGTTCAAGCTTATTCCACCACGCTACGCTTCTTTAAAAGTGAATTTCATCTAACACGAGCAGATTTAATTTTATAAGCTAACTAGCTTTTCCCCGCAGTTTCACCCGCGTAGCTCCCGTCTGCAAAATGTAGCCTATGTTACTCGCTGATAATGTAGCTTTCCATTAAGAATTTTTAAAATCAGCTCTGTGGTTTACTCTTGAATGCGTACCAAATAAACTCACATTCGCATTTATAATATTAATTAAGATTAAGTACATGAAGAATCAGAGGTACTTGTCCGCATGTGAAGCAGCGATCTTCAATTAAAACTTCCTAAACTGGGCCATCCCTTTTCAAAGAAAAATAATAATCTAAAATGCAAATACACACGCCATAAAGCGCACTTTTGTGTATTTATTCCGACACCTCGCATGTTTACATATGAATATATTGTATCCATATTTTCTATTTCATAAAATAACGAATATAAATGTAAAAATATATTTTCTGTTAGTTTGTAAACTAACTACCAGATACGAGTGCATAGAAACAGTTATGTGTGATGTTTAAAAAATATTTTATATTCAATGATTTGGTGGTGGTTGTAGTTTGACTGGATGCTGAAATTTAATACGCAATAGGTCTGCAATAGAGCAACATTCCTTAATCCTTTTTTAATATTATATTTTAATATAATTGTTAGCCTTCTAGCTGATTTCGACCACGGCGAGAAAACTTAACGAAGACTATCAGGCGAATGTGCCACCCGATGGTAAGTGGTCACAAACGTCCATAAACATGGGCATTGTAAGCGATGTTAACCATTGCTTACCCAAACAAGCTTGCACAAAGCTCTACCACCGAGTGAAACTCGTATTTGAATAAATACTGATCAGGTGAGTATAATATATAATAATAATTGTAATAAATACTCCGTGTACATTATATAAAAAAAAATTATAAAAATATATTTCAATTCCACGCGTGATAATTTTATTAGCATTTTGTAAATAAATATTTCTCCACTAGTATTTCGTCTTTTTTTAACTTTTTAAATTATTCATTAAATAATTAATTCACGCCTTCTTATTTCCATGCTACTGTTCTCACGCCATTGTCAGACACCATTCATTTCTGTGATTGCACTTTATCCGTATGATTGTTCTGCTTCCTATCTGTGCATTAATTTTTGTGTGTGGAACTTTAATGACCTTGTTATATACATATTGGTTATTGGACATGCACATGAATACCATACATGTCTCATCCGCTACTACAATAGGTTCACTCATATATAATAGTATATATTTAAAAAGTTTGAAAACATAATCAGTATGTAATGTTGTTGTGTAACTGGAAAATAAACGAGCAACATGCAAGCTATTGTTTAGAATGAAAAATATGAACAGTTGTTAACGAAGGTTATTCAACGACTTCAACTTTTCACTCGGTGGTACACCTTTGTGCAAGCTCGTCTGGGTAGGTACCACCTACTCGTACAACTATCTATACAAAAATAAACTCGCCTGAGTTGATTAAGTTTGTAACTGATCCAGTTTGATAACTATTATTTTTTGATAAAATACTTTGTGTGTGTAGAAGACACAGATAATAGATTACGGATCTTATCAATATGCCACTTGGTTCCTAATTTTAAGAAGACATCGTTCTGATCGAAATTCTATTAACTATATTTATAAATCTTATTACTAATAAAATGAAACTATATATTTTGATAATATATAATTTGATAAAACAATTTTGACATAAATTTAATAATTTACATATTAATTTAAATTTAATCTGTTTCCACCTTAATAGTTGCATTCTACTGACTCGTGACAACACTAAAAGCATTCCAGAAAAACTACCAACTCACTTTGTAAAAGGGTCAACTGTCCGTGGAAAAGTTCCTTTGTCTCCGCTTGAGACCTTGTCAATGATAAAATGAATTCTGTTTTATTACGAATATTATCCATTTGTTATAGATTTACTAATAAATTAATATTAATAAGTCTGTCTTACCAATATTACGATTTTTATATTATAATTGTTTTCTGAATTACACTCAACAGTTCAACAAATTCTACTAACAATATAAAGAAAAGTTTATGAGGATAGATGAGATGGATGTTTGTTATTCTTTCATGCAAAAATCACTGAATGGATTTTGATGGAAATTATTTGGTTCTCCAGACCGATTGGACCTAGAAATACAATCCAGGACCACCGAGTCTGCGGTCTTATATCTAGCCACTAGACCAATGAGGCAATCGAATGGAAATAGAATGGAAATTACAATACACATAGCTATACCTGAAATATTTCAATACGCTTTTGGATACTTTGAAAAATCTTTACCATCTGTACGAATGCTAGTCTTTTCAAATGTATATGCTTAGTGAACCTTTAGGCTGAAATTAGCATTGTTAAGGGAAATGCCAAAAATTGAAATATAAATCGGGCACGATGCGACGTCGACTTCGGAAATCTGAACAAAAGCGTTTGTAATAGTGTTGGGCGGTGACCGTTATCGACAAAATGTATGACTTGAATAAAAGCAATTTATATTTTATTTATTCATGGTGACCAAAATTTGTAAAAAGGTGTTTCTTATGGGTGGTTATGGCTACGTACCATAAAGTAACCTATTTGCCAGTACCTTTTTTTTTTCGCTGGAAACTCGCCTTTACGCGTTTCCCCCACATGAAGCGGGGGGGTATGTGGGGCTCACCGGCACTGAAGGCGCCAGACTACCCACTAAAAAACCAGCGGCATCCGCTGCGTCTGGTTAGGAGGCGCCAAGGGGTCGCTCGCGCATGCTACCATGACGCCTCGACGGTCGGCCCGCCTATGCGGGCCTCCATTTCTACTTGACTTGTGGCCACACAAGTCGGCGGACTGCGCTAAGAAGATGCGCTGTGCAGTGTGCGCAGACGCTGGCAAGCCCTCTGGGCACATTATGGGATCAGGGGAATGCAATCCTCCCCTTACGAAGGGTACGGTGGTCTTAGGCACCCAGACCACCGATGTCGAACGGCGCCAGGCCGAGGAGGAAGCTACTATGTCAACATGAGCACAGACAAGCTTCCTCCAGACGAACGTCAATCACTGCGCTGTGGCGCAGGGCTTGCTGCTGCAGTCCATGGCGGTGTGGCAGATCGACCTGGCTGTGGCCTGCGAGCCCTATTACGTCCCTCCCCTACCTCACTGGGTAGTAGACATTGACAGCACCGTGGCGGTCCTCATTCGGAACGGAACGGATCGCCCCCTTTTACTCATTGAGAGGGGCTTGGGCTACGTCGTGGCGGGGTGGGGAAAATACATAGTTGTGGGAACATACTTCTCCCCTAACCTCAGCTTGGCAGAGTTCGAGACATATCTCGGCTTGGTCAGAGCTGCGGTAGCCAGGCAGTCGCCGAAACCTACTCTGGTTCTCGGCGACTTAAACGCGAAGTCACGTGCCTGGGGAAACCCCGCCACGAATCCACGAGGGAGGCCCGTTCAAGCGTGGGCGCTACTCTCCGGCCTGTCCCTACTCAATAAGGGGCAGGTTCACACCTGCGTGCACCATAAAGTGCGGGGGTCCGTGGTGGATGTCTCATTCGCCACCCCTGTCGTAGCACGCAGAGTGTTGAACTGGAGGGTTGAGAATGAGGTGGAGATTCTGTCGGATCATCTGATCTGATCATTCTGTACATCCGAGTCGAGATCTCCACCACTCGCAGGCCGGTGGAACCCCATAGGGTGCCGACTACGTTGCCGAGGTGGTCTCTTAGTCAGTTAAACCGCGAGCTGGTCAAGGAGGCTGCCATCGTGCAACGGTGGGGTTCTGCGGGACGGGAGGAGGGTGCCAGCGTGGAAGAGTTGGCGGGCCGCATACGTAGTGTCCTCCAAGAGGTATGCGATGCGGCCATGCCGAGGACTAGGTCGCCCGAAATAGCCGAACTTCGGGCGACGTGCAGCCGTACTCGAAGGGCCTACGTCCGCTGTCGCAGGCACAACGGCCTCGACGCGGACCTAGAGGGACAGCTCTTGGCCGCTTACCGCCAGCTGAAAAAGGATCTGCAGCTGGCGATAAGGCAGGCCAAGGAAAAGGCGAGAGAGGAGTTGCTGGTGGGCCTCAACCGAGACCCATGGGGGCGGCCGTACCGAGGCGTACGTGGAAAGTTACGCACCTCCTCGAGCTCCTCCTGCGCCTGATTGGGGAACTATTTCACCACCCGGGAAAGTTTGTCCCTCCGCCTATGGCCCCTCGCTCCATGATAGAGGACGCAGTGGCTCCACCACTGATCATGGAGCGGGAAATGGAGATGGCCCTCGGTTGCTTGAGGGCCAAGAAGACTGTGCCGGGCCTGGACGGTGTTCCAGAGCGTGTTCTGTGCGATGCCCCGGAATACCTAGGTGCAAGGCTTCGGGGGCTATTTGACGAATGTCTGAACAGCGGGTAGTTTCCGAAGCATTGGAAGAAGGGAAGTCGGTGCTGTTGCCGAAGGAGGGTCGACCGCCTGGTTCCTCCTCGGCGTACAGGCCAATTGTGCTGCTGAACGAAACGGGTAAGTTGTTTGAGAAGATTCTCGCAGCCCGTCTCGTTCAGCACCTCGATGAGATTGGTCCGGGTCTATCAGAGGCTTAGTTCGGTTTCAGGGCGGGTCGTTCGACGGTCAACGCCCTGAGCACCCTGAAGACTCAGAGGCAGGAAGTATCACTCTCCTGCCACGAGTGTGGCACACCCTGACGGAGTGTGCTGCGTGGGAGCCTCAGAGGCATTCCTTGGCGGCGATAGTCGGCGGAGATCTCTCGCTGCCGAGCGTGATTGACGCTATGCTCAACACCGAGAGGTGCTGGTTGGAAATGGTCTCCTTCTGCGAGAGTGTCATGTCGCAGAAGGAGGCCGCGGAGCGACAGCCTGAGGAAATTGCCTCCGCTGATTCGATCCATCAAAGACGACCGGGGGAGACGTAGGCGCTATGCGCACCTTCTTCCCCCGCCTTAATAGCTGCCTGGGATACGCCACACCGGAAGCATAGTCCTCCTCGTTCCGCTTTGGATGGACAGAGCATCTTCATGTGGCCAAGTCCCATACATCTGAAGCAACGCAATGGCCGTTGCCCCAATACGCATACCTTGGCCGAGCGCCTACGAGTAAGCGACCGGCATCAGACAGCTTCTTCGCCACCGTCAGGGGACAGGTAACGCGAACCATTCCCATGTACCCCGGTCCGCACTGCAACACTCCACATCTGACTGAATCTGGGGAGCAATTCCCTGCACGAGCAACTGCGGCGACCAATTTTTCCTTGGTGACGGAATCATCCAAGCCCGTCACCTTAAGGTCCACCCGCGTTACAGGTCGGACGACGCTGGAGACTCCATCCAGCACTGTGCGGAGCTTCTCAGCAAGCTTATCCGCCTGCTCAGCCTGTGATTTCGATAGCTGGAGGAGTCTGACTCCCGTTGCCGAACGTCGGACTCTAAGGCTGCCACATATTCCGAGATCCTGAAGCTTAACACTCTGCTCGGCGCGCTCCAGAAAGTGTGCGTATGTAACGCCCTTTTTTTGCGCATCCAGCTGCAGCGTGACCATAACTGCAGCCCTGCGAGGGGCGAACAGCTTCGGTTGGCCTTCTTTGATGGAGCCTTCGTCATGTTGGTCCTACTGTTTTGGACGCTGTGATCTGGTTGGAAGCCTTCTTCCTCTTTCTCCCCTTCTTAACCACGGTGGACCAAGACAGTTCCTCGGTTTCCCGTGGCCGAGACCCCGACGTGATCTGAGTGACTGGCGGGCCCGTAGTTGGTGCCAGTGGTTCGACTGCAGGCGCACGTTTCTGCGCATTAGCGGATTTCTTTGAGGGGTTCGGATGGACCACGGCTTGCGCGTAGGTAGGTGCAGATTTTTGCACTACAGCCTGTTTCTTGTCCGCGGCCAGAGGGGGACGGTGTACTTTCGCTGAAAGGAGACGGTCTTCAAGTCCTTCCATTTTCGCGTCTATCATAACGCCTATCGACGACAGAATGGAGGCCTTGAACTTCTCCAAAGCCTGTGTGTCTCACGCATTGCTCGTGGACGCCTCATTTTCAGCTGACACCGTGGTCCGCATTTCCGCAAACTCACGGCGGTGAGCCTTTAACTCGGCCTTGAGGCTGTCCACCTCCTTGTGCAGGCGGGCATTATCGGCGCGAAGCCTACGTGTCTCATCTGCTTCGGTCCTCGATGCCAGAGCGTCTACAATGGACTGGAGCGAAGCCGCCGAGTCCTTGGGCTTCTTGGTGAAGCCACCCTTCATGTTGCTGGATTTATGGGCAACTTCCAGAATAAGTGCTGCACTGTGGCCAGCCTCCGCACGCAGCTCCTCTGCGCCCATTTTTAGGGGATCTATCCTACGGACCTCCGTGGAAGAGCTTCCGCCGGCTAGCACTACCACGTTTCGCCGCCACTCTGAGTTCCATCTCCGTATGCGATCGGGAATCAAAGCGCGGGGCCTACTAGTGGGCGTTTACGCCGAACATTTGCGTCGGACGACGACAACTCCGTGTCGACGTCGCCACGGCCGACCACGGAAGGCCACGACGATTCGCTTCAGTTGTTATTCGTAACTTGCTTGACAACATTCGAATAGATAACGAACACGTCCGCACGCTACGACGGTCAACGACGCAATCCAACCTATTTGCCAGTCTGCCATATTATAGTCAATAAAAATAGCATTGTAATACAGCTAAATTAATTGGTGTAATTGTTGTTATATCAAATGAAATTTTGATCTGTATTATTACATACGTAACTTGTAAACGGGTTCTTCAATTGTTGAAATAATTCAGTATTATAATAAAAGAAACAATTAATGTAAACGTTCTGTTGCCTAATAAGACCTTAATTTGAAGAAACGGTATGAAACTTATTGCACCACATGTGGGTCGGTGGATACACGTGTGGTAGGTTTTTATCCACCTTACGATTTACGATTTCCTTTCGATGTATAAATATTATGGAGTTGACTACCTCGTTGTTCAAGTGGCTAGATATAAAGCCACAGACCCGGTGGTCCTCGGTTCAATTCCCAGGTCGGGCCAATAATTAATTTTTGGGTTTTACTGTCAGAAAATTCTCAGTAGCAGCCTGGAGTCTGGAAGTTGGAGGTGAGTACACCCCCGTGCCTCGGAAAGCACGTAAAGCCGTTGGTCCTGCGCCTAAACTCTTTCCGGTCGTGTTGGATTGCCGTCCCATTGAATTATGAGAGCTAGGGAATAGAGAGTGCACCTGTGTTTGCACACACACTTGTGCACTATAATATCTCCTGCGAATTTGGCTTATCTCTCTTGAGATTGGCCGCCGTGTTGAAATCGGTATGGAGGACATCATCATTGTGGAACATAAAAAGTATCGAAAACCAATATAAGGCACATGATATTTTAGTGATGATTGCATTAGACAACTGTTATTAGACAATTACTTTAACTGTATTTATATATTAGATAGTTAGTGTAACAAGTATTTTCCTCAAAACCGAAATATCTTTACAAGACTCAGATAAGATTATTGCTAAGAGGAAAATCCTCGATTGATCCTCGGTGATGTTAATTGTATGCAATATTTAATTTGTGCAAAAGAAACTACTAAGTATATTAGTTCGTTATTAGCTTGACATTATATTGAAACTTGTAATATTACGATACAGAAGTGCTTAAAATAACCGATTTAAATAAAGTTTTGTGATTTTTGGCGTCTTGCATATATATTTAAAATATTTACGTTATTGTCGACGTCGATAACTTCCACATCCCTAGCTCTTAACCAGTTTAGCGACACAGGTAGTGCGTTCACAACGCCTCGCTTGCGGAAATCAAACAATCGGCACGCGGTTTGTTATATTTGTTTGATTTCTATCTCTTTTCCACTCGTTGATAACATGTTCATTCGACAAGAACGGGGATACATAGGGGAAGAATTGATTCGAGGTAAAATGTTGTTAGGAGTAATAATTGTTTCTTGTGAACACTTTGTTATACAAATTTGCGGTTTGCTGTAATTGAAGTACAGTGGAGTATCCTCGATTGTTTATTTGATTGATTGAGGCTTATTTTTTAATTTGGAATAAATTGAAATTGAACTTGTTCAACGGATCAGGAATTGATGGCATTTGAAAATGTCTCTTTTAATATTGGTTTATTGATATCTTTAGGATATTTATACTCTTAATGAAATTAACTTTTGGTTACTTATCTGTGAAGATGTTTCTTTTGTGTACTCGGGACTATTTAGGAATCTAGTGAACGATTAATGATTATAATATTATAGTCTTCATTATGTTAATATTATTAGTATTTCGACTTTTACCTTTAATATAGCTCTAAATGAAAGCACAGAATTTAATTAATATTGTTTTATGATGTTTGAAAATTGATACTTTTAATATTTTTTCTGCTACGCAAGACCTTTAAATGTCATATTTCTAAAAATTGCCTTTATATATTGTATCATTTTATTAAAATATGTTGGCTCTGTTATACTATCGAAAATATAACCCTAGAAATAGTGTTGGTTGTGATAAGAATAGATTTTTTATTTACAAAATACACTTTTATTTTTACGATCATAAAAGCACTATTGAATCGTATTTTTTATGGTTGAATTGTGATGAATTAAATTATGTAGGCTGGTACTAAAATGGTGCTAAAAGTAGGGGTTATTGATAATTGATGCCCAATAACCCCGTCATATTTTTGAATCCTCGATCCCACAGTCGCTTAAGACTATAGTCTTCAATCAGTGCGTCCTACCTGTAATGACTTACGGTGCCGAAACGTGGACACTCACCGTGGGACTGGTCCACAAGTTTAAAGTCGCTCAGCGAACAATGGAACGTGCGATGCTTGGGGTTTCTCTAGCAGATAGAATTCGAAATGAGGACATTCGCCAGAGAACTAAAGTCACCAACATCAGTGAAGTGGAAGTGAGCTGGTCATATCTTGGCGCCTTGATGGCCGATGGAGCCGACATGTGTTAAAGTGGAGATCACGCTTAGGCAAACGTAGTATAGGACGCCCAGTAGCGAAGTGGACCGACGATTTAAAAAAGGTGGCAGGTACGGGTTGGATCCGGGCTGCCCAGGATCGGGCTTTCGTCCAGCAGTCGAAGGCAAAAGGCAGAAAAAAAGAGTAGAAAAAACGAATGGTTTCTGGTTTTTTTGAATAAAATATGACCATTTTGCGTATTTTTAGTTTTAACAAAAATTTAAACTATTCGGGAAATAACAAAATTATAAATTATATATATATATTAATTTTACATTTTACTTAAAATTTACTTCATCACCAGGCCGCCGAACCATCTAATACAAATAAATGATAACCTATTTAGGTATGTCTATTGTATATTACGTATCAAAAACAAAAATAATGACAAAAGTGTCGTGACACTTATTTTGGTCCAAGTCTCCTTCGCTGTGTCTGGAGATGACTTCCTCTTTTTTTGTAAATTGGTTAAGAAAACATAATAGAGAGCCCTTATATAATCTTAACTCAACTTATATAATCTTGGACCTCGAGACTCCCTTCGGGATATTATAGCAGGGTAGGAATACATACAGTTTGTCGCAATATATTACAACAATATTTGTATATATATTATGTATTTTCACACTATCGTTGATAATTTTTATAGAATCAATGATATTCGATGTATAAACACGATCCACGATTATAACGCCAAGTTATAACGAATAATATTAATACGAATCCACGAAGATTATAAATCCTTGTGTCCAGGAATTCGTTTCTATAGTAAAATTCTGCAGATATTGTTAATTTTACCAATTCATAAATTTAAATCGTTTGTTGAAAAAACATACATGAGTAAGGTTTGTTACTCAACACTAGATTATATAGATGATAGAAAAGCGTAAAGTTAGTATTTGTTGAGTTTTAAATAATATATAAATTTAATTTTATATCAAATACAATTAAAATTTAAACAATTTTGTATTATTATTTTGAAGTGCTTGTTAAAGCGTACTGTTGAATTGAATAAAGTATGTTTTGATTTGATTTTAATATAAATCTCCTAAAACAATAGTTGTAAACAATATTGATAAGAGATACATTTGCTCACCTAGCACCTTTAATATCTTTTAAGACGCAAGTCTAGAAGTCTATGCCTGACTGACAATGAGAAGTATCTTTTCATCTCTTCAATTTATAGGAATTATATAAAGCAGGGCGTCACGTTGCAGACGAAGTGCAGATAATAAATGAAGGCGTTATCCTCCCCGCTAATGCATTAAATTTATTCACACATTTTATTTATATAAATTTGAATCTTAATATTATGATCGTAAAGTATATTTTACAATAAAATTCACTAATGTACCACGTGGATCATCCGAATAGGTCACGTTTATAAGAGATGGCGATATTAAGTTCTAAACATTTATTAACGAATAATCTTGATATAACAATGGATTATATAAATGTATATTTATTCGCGCTAAACTCAAGAACCAGTATTATAAAAAAGAAAAAAATATACATTTTTTATATTGGTGATAAGATCATGTGTGATGGTGAATCTTAACCGAAGATCGCTAGTTAAGACCCAGCACCACTGAATTTTCTGTGCTTATATAGGGTTTTCCATTAAGGGCGCTTGATCGTGCAGAACTTCCATCGTAGCGTGTGCTGTGTGGCACGTAGCGCCGTCCTGTTGAAACCACATGTTGTCCAGATCCATATTCTCGATTTCAGGCCAAAAGAAGTTGGTTATCATCGACCGGTATCGCTCACCATTGACGGTGACGGCCACACCATTATCGTTTTCGAAAAAATACGGACCAATCACGCCTCCGGCCCAAAATCCGCACCAAACAGTCACTTTCTGCGGGTGCATTGCCACTTGGTGAACCTCGTGTGGATTGGTCTCGTCCCAAATACGGCAATTTTGCTTGTTGACATAGCCATTCATCCAAAAATGCGCCTCGTCGCTGAAGATGATTTTTTTGCCAAAATCGGCGTCAACTTCCAACTGCTCTAATGCCCAGTCAGCGAACACACGGCGCTGTCTATGGTCATTAACCTTGAGCTCTTGGGTCAGCTGGATCTTGTACGGGTGCAGGCTCAAGTCACAACGCAAAATTCGCCAAGTTGTCGTCTGCGAAAGGCCGAGTTCCTGTGCGCGACGCGGAATTGACTGCCGCGGGTTTTCGAGGACACTGTCGCGCACAGCGGCGATATTCTCGGCAGATCTCGCGTTACGTTGACGCACGGGAACCGGCTGATTGTTAACTGACCCGGTTGACTCGAATTTGTCCACCAATCGACGGATAGTCGACTCGGCAGGACGATCATCGCGACCGTAAAACGGGCGAAGTGCGCGGAACGTTGCTCGAACTGAAGACCCATTTTCATAAAACAATTTTATGATTTGCACGTGCTGCTCGACACTGTAACCTGCCATGGTGGTTTGGGAGGACGGAATGAATATAACACACTGCATTTGACAGCTGTCATTCAAACAACATGGCCGCAATCAGCTGTCAAAGTTCAAGCGTCCCTATTGGAAAACCCTATAGTTCATCGCGTGATCGGCGGTGAAGAAAAACATCGTGAGGAAGCCTGCATGTATCTTATCACACTGAAATTCTACCACACGTGTGTCCAATAACCCGCATTGGAGTAGCGTGGTGGAATAAATTACTAACCTACTCCTCAAAGAGGGCCAAGAGGCCTTAGGTCAGCTATTCACAGACTAATAGTTTATTTTATGTTAGGGAAACAAATTTTTATATTTTTTCATTTTTATGTTAATTTATATAAAAAATATAATTGTATATCTGTCCCTCAGGTATTCTGAGAGTTGAAAATCGAGCTCAGTAACGTGGCATTGGGGATGTTTAGGCAAACAGTGGACTAGAACAGGATGGTTATAATGTTTATTCATATGTTTTAAATTCAAATACACTAACATCAAAAATCGCCTTAAAATAACTTAAAGCAACAAAGAATTGCTATAACAAACGACGTATAAGCCTTGACGCAGGGGATTGCATTCCCGAAGCAGTTTCTCATTCATATTTATATCGTCCCACAGCTAACCCGCGCATTTTATTAATATGGCGACTACTTTATATCTTGTCTTCGGGACGCGTCACCCGATTTCAGAGTTCTTTCATGGGATCTTCCCAAATATTGTTACTGCTATTCCACACCAAAGCAAATTCAACCTTATCGTTAAATAGATATCATTCGAATTCATTTGTAAAATAAGTTACATTGCCAGCGAGAAAATTGGAAAGGTCGCGTGTTTAGGTTTTCTGATAAGAATTTAGTGTTATGGTGTATAATAAAGTATTTGTATGTTGGTAGTTATGTAAATGTTCTTCGGGAACGAGTGTTTGATGTCGAGATAGGATACCGCTGTCTTTTGATAAGAAATCTCTTTTATATTGAAGAGAACCTTTATTTGTATAATGAAGATTGTGAATAGATTATGACGTGCTGGCTCGTCTATGAATACAATACAATTGATGTTACTAGGTTAGTGAGTTGTGTCGCATTTAGTAAGGTATTGGAAGTTTGGAGATTTTCACATACCTCATACAGTTACCAATACATGTCTGTTTGATGCAAATGGAAGAAAAAAAACAACATTGTAAAGATATAGAAGACATTTCGTCTTAAGACAAATAATAACTGTTTTTTAGCTTTCAATAATATATATTGGATTAATATTATTTTAAATATACATTACATTAAATCTGTCTCAGATATTTAAACATTAAGAAAAACATTTTTTTTTTACATATTATATAAATTGAAATTTTGCATACACGTTGTCAGAGCTTCAGTAAAGGGCATTGGTTACCTAAAGTAGCGAAGAAATTCAAAATAAGAATCAAAGATTCAAACTCAACCCTTCGTCCTAGGTTGAGATGGGTTCATGCCGCTGCGGTTTCTCGGTCACGTTCACATACTACAGGTTATTTTATTTAATGACCAATTTGTCGACATAAACACGGTACTTACACACAGAGATATAAGTAGCCTTAATCTCACTCTGTAATCCATCAAATGATCATTCTTGTCATTTCAAACCCGCTCTTATTACCAATATAATAATATTCAAAATCATCTGCACGTAATTTGATTATTATCACCGCGTTCGTCCGTACTTAGCTAATGAGATGATAAAGTTCAATTAACATGATTACCTAATTAAGGATAATTTAGGGACTTATTAATTATATCTCCTTTCATTCTGATGAAATTGAATAGATAAGACGTGGACGTTCAGGTATAATACCCTGGACCACACGTCACACTTTGCACAACTGGTGGTAGAGCTTTGTGTAATCTCGTCTGGGTAGGTACCACCCACTCATCAGATATTCTACCGCAAAACAGCAGTATTGTTGTGTTCCGGTTTGAAGGGTGAGTGAGCCAGTGTAATTACAGCCATAAGGGACATAACATCTTAGTTCCCAAGGTTGGTGGCGCATTGACGATGTGCGCGATGGTTAACATCTCTTACAATACCAATGTCTATAGGCGTTTGTGACCACTTGCCATGACGTGGCTCATATGCTCGTCCGCCTACATAAAAAAACATTTAAAACATTAAAAATATCTTATTATAACATTTAATAGCACCAATTTTTATAGTCTTTTTTTAGGTAATTGAGGACGTGGGGCATTTGGAGGGATGGTAAACTTAAGCTGTTGAAACAAATATGTTATACTCACTGACTATTATTGCTGTAGGTGATATAATGATTCATTTTTGGGAGGGTGGTAAGTTACAGACATGCTTGCACAATGCCCCACCGTCAAGTAAAACTTAAGTAATATGAATTCCAAAAGTATTTTAAAATTACTTTCATAAATATTCATGAATTAAATAAATAAATAAATGAATATTACACAAGTATTTAAATTAACATGTTTAATTTGATTATATATAGTCAAGCGATACAAATACTCAAGTACAATTTAATGAGAACATATGTAGTTTAAAATCGTTAGTTAATAAAATCAATTCACTGCGTAGCCACGACCGTAGCCATCAATGCAGCTACAGTAATAAACAGCAGTCACTCTTCAAATATAAGCTCATTGGCAAATATGACCTTGTTCACTCACTTTTATTGTTAAACCTAAAGCTACTTGAAATTATAATTAATTGCATATAAATGTGTTGTGAAGAAAATTTCAAACTTATTCAACTCACTCCTCCATGCTCTGTGGCGTAGGCTAGCCCGGTTTTGAGTACGGGAATCTTAACACCCAAAATATTTTTATGGCAATTACGCGTACAGCTTGTGTTAGGTTTGGGACAATAGCCTAAGGGGTCAGAATCGAACCCGCGACATTAACGTCGCAAGGCGGCCCGTGAACTTTTGTGCTATATAATTTGTTTCACTATTTACAAATTCAAATATAACAAATGTATTCAAAGTTACAAAATGTTTTCGTAATTTAATATTCAAAATATAGTTGTATATATTTCATTCTCCTCACCTCATTTAGATAAAGTCCCCTCATTATGTACAAAATATAAATGCTTTTGATATATTTTACCTTCCACCGTCCCTTTCTTACTCGTCGAATTTTTAACGGCTAGATAAGAGACGAAGACATTCTTTCAAAGAAAACAAAATATTACCTTATCTGAACGTAACAGGTGATTTTGACTGGGACTCTTGCGTTAATTTTTATGTTATATTGTTGTTGTAAGATACTTTTTAGTGTTAGATGCCACAGTTCATTTTCACTTATTAATTAATTGCAATCTCGTGTCAAGAAAAACAATTAAGGAATATTAATCAGTACAAGATTATATAAGTTATAAAAAGTGTAGTTTTGTTTTATTTATGGAAATAAAAAAAGTATATGCATAAATTTAATTGTATTTGATGTCTCTGTAATTAAAAGAATGAAAAACAGTAGCTAGATTCTTGCCAGTTCTCCTCAGAAGAATCTACATTCCGAACCGGTGGTACCTTAATTTTTATTAAACATACATTTATCACACGTACATAGTGTTAAATAGTATACATAATTATGTGAACATAATTATTTGTAAACAAGTCTCGGACCAGCTTTTTTATGTGAAATATCTTTTAGCGCACCTTGACAGTAAGACCTACCCTCTCCGCTGCCGCTCTCTATTCCATTGTGTATACTATATATTTCGTTGCCATATATTATTATAATTAAACTAAAAATGTATTAATTTTAATATGAAACAGGAATACTTAGTATTGTAAGAAAAATATATTATAAGAAAAAATGCAGCTAAATAAGGTAGATGGTACTCTCTAATATATAGATCTGCATAAACCCTATAACAGTCCTCCACACCGATTTCAGCAACGGCGACCACTCTCGAGAGAGATTAGCCAACTGCGCAGGACATATTATTGCACTCTCATAACCCGATGGGACGGCAATCCGACACGACCGGAAAGAATTCAGGCGCAGGACCAACGGCTTTACGTGCTTTCCGAGGCACGGGAGTGTAAACACTTCCAACTTCCAGACTCCGGGCTGCTACTGAGAATTTTCGACAGAAAATCTCAATAACATTTTATTGGCCCGACCTGGGAATTGAACCCAGGATCACCGTGTCTGTGGCCTTACATGTAGCCACTAGACCACCGAGGCAATCACAACCCTACTACTGGTAAAACAGCTTATTTTACTCGAATGTAACTTAAGAATACTTAACTCTTCAATCTGAATGGGGTTCTGAAGAGATTCTTGTCTTTGCTTCTTGAAAATATTTTTAAGATTTATTATGTTATTTTTACTGAGGGTTCATACCCGACGCCAGAATTGCATCGTCAGCTTTCTACTCGAGACGATGTTTTATATATAGCTTTCAACTCGAGACGATGTTTTTATAATGTGCAATGCTGATTTCCATGACACGACGTCGCAACCCAAGAATATTTTACACGTCACAAAATTAAAATACAAACACAATACTCTCTAAACATTATAGTTATTCAAAAATATTTCCCAATTTCGAAAGCAAGCATCCAATATATCTGATCCTAACCAGTTTCAGGAGGACAAAATTACATCAATATAGCTGTCACCGTTAGTAATAATAGCAGTATCTTTTGAACATCGTCCTACTATGTGCTGTGAAATATTTCGTTCAAGGGTCTCAGGCTGTGTTCCGTATACAGTTCTATTTGACATCTTATCATGATTGGTACCTCTCTGAGCAGTCATTACTATAAAAAGTATTGAGTTTTATTTATATGTTTAGTATTTTTGAATGTATATAAAAATAAATAATTCGAGTGCTGTTAAAATTGAATATTATTACAGTTTGTTGTTTCGAGACTTATTCGAACACTTGAATTTATAAATTTTAAAATTCGAATTCAGCTAACGACTATTGGCCATAATATATAACTATAATATATACTATAAATAACTTTAAAACAATTTATAGAATTTATCCTGTATTACAAAATTCTTATCGCTAAAATTTCAGCTCAGCAAGCAAGAGACTGTAAATATCCCACTGCTGGGATAAAGCCTCGTTTTTTCTAAAGAGAAGACATAGAGTTTATTTTACCACACTACTTCAATTTATACGGATTGGTGGATACAATGTGGCCCGTATTACTCTAATAAATGTAAGATTCCTCACGATGTCCTCCTGCACCGCCGAGCAAGAGATTAATTGTAAACATACACATGAAATTAAGCAGATTATGTGTTATTAATAAAAAATATATATTTATGCATTAGGTATATGAAAATTTAGTTGGCTGGGTTTGAACCTGCCATCGTCGATTAAGATACAATGACAAAATGCTGACAAATTTAGATGTATTTAAATTAAAGGTAAATTGTATTAACGTTTACTACTTTCATTTTAAACCAGCTAGCGTAATCTGTAATAGACGCTTCGTATCTCACTTGTGAAATGTTGAAAACTATTTTCTTAATCATATAATACAGAATCAACGTCGCATATCATATTTACTCGGTGGTAGAGCTTTGTGCAAGCTCGTCTGGGTAGGTACCACCCACTCATCAGATATTCTACCGCAAAACAGCAGTACTTTGTATTGTTGTGTTCCGGTTTGAAGGGTGAGTGAGCCAGTGTAATTACAGGCACAAGGGACATAACATCTTAGTTCCCAAGGTTGGTGGCGCATTGGCAATGTAAGTGATGGTTAACATTTCTTACAATGCCATTGTCTATGGGCATTGGTGACCACTTACCATCAGGTGGCCCACATGCTCGTCCGCCAACCTATACAATAAAAAAAAAAAAAAAAAAATTCTGAAATTCCAAGATCATGTTCTGTTGTGAGGTGCGAATAAGTTCTTACTAAATAGTACACCAGTAAAGAAACACCAGTACAGAAAACATATAAAAAAGCATGGATTAGTACAATTGTTAAATACAATAAAATAAATAATACTAATAAACATTAAATACCCAAAGAAAGCAACAATCGTACTACCACAAACTTAAACACAAAGCAATGCTACAAGTTCGAACAAAAAACTTCGCAACGAAAGGATACAAAACTCATCCCAGTGAAGCATTATCTCGATTTAGCGCTGAAACAAGAGGTAAGCCTGTACGCTCCGTGAATAAAAATGTACGTTTAATTACCCGCGTTACCTCTCGACCGGGCGAGCGTACGCAGCCAGCATCGGTAATTTGTTGTGTAGTTTATGAGAAAGTAAAAGTGTTGATTCGGATAACAGATAAACTCAAATAGACGTGTCTTACTTGGCGTTTCCTTTTTGTAAATATACTAGATCGTTCCTGTGACTATATCTGAGCATAGTCTCGATATGTCTAAACGTCGTTTGTGTGCAGCACCACGTATTTTCTACAAAGCAAGAGTACACGTATTTTCTAAACCACTTGCTTTTATTTTATAAAAGGGGAACTGGCAAATGAGCCACCACGATGTAAGAAATTTTAGCCATTACACTAGCTCACTAACTGTTCAAACGGGAACACAACAATACTAACTATTACTATGTATTTGTAAAATATAGTATGAGTGGGTGTTACCTACCCAGATGGGCTTGCATAAAGCCCACAAAGAAATGACTAAGGACACTGCTAACTTCCAATTGTTCGTGCTACGACTGCGAATATTTGTATAGTTTTAACAGCCCGTCCCGGTATTTAAACCCAATACCCTGAGATCCCACGCTCTTATAAGCTAACCACTAACCCAACGAGACAGCTATTATAATATTATTACAGATAAAACGTGAACCCACCATAAATGTAAAATAAGGCTACGTTTAAACGAATAAAATGATATTATTTTATTACCGCTTAAATTTAATGAAGTTCGTTCGTTCCTGTCGCAGTCAGAAGCAAACTTCAAAATTGAAATCTTTTGGGATTGGCTGAAACAATGCGATGTCCCCATTCAAGTGCATTCAGACAGCGGGAAAGTCGTTCTTTTTGCGTGTAGCCAGCTAGCTGGATCTGTGTTAGTAAAAATTTCCATACTATGAACATAACCGTACACTGCAAATGTTTATTGAAATGTAAAAAAAATAAACTGGTTTATGTAAAGGTAGTTTACTGTATTGTGTACAAATTCACCGATTTGGGTCTTGTGGACAGATAGCTACATAAGGTTCTGGCTACAATGTCTGGGTCAGGCCAAAATTTATAAGCAAATTCTGTCATGAAATAGTATTTACATGTCTGGAAGTTGGCTGTGTTTACAACCCTCCTCCTCGGAAAACAAGTCAAGCAGTTGAAACTGAACCTGGACCTGAACTCTTATCAATCGTGTCAGATTTGCCGTCGGATCGGGTAGAGTGAAGTAACTGCATAGGTAATTAGTTTACCCACCCAGACCAAATTGAGAACAAAAACTCTAAAATGATAATGATGTCCTTTTTTGTCTGAGAGTGAGTGACACTTGTCATGTTGTCAGGTCAAATTCACTATGTACCAGTTCGCAATAAATCAGTATTATGGATTAGTTTCCACGCCTTCTACTTAAGAGAACACTCGGTTTCTCTGTCTCTGATTAATTATTCTTGAAATAATCTGCAATCCAAACAAGCGATAACTTTAAACTTAAATTAATATTGTTAAAAGACGACTTAAAATTACTCTTAAGAGTCAATTAAAGTAAAGTATACTTGCCTTTGCTCGCTTATATTAATAAGAATGTCTTATTTGGAAAAGTATACTTTCCAAATAAGAAATATAAGAAAATTAATTTACGTTAATATATTAATGTAAATCTACACAACACTGTCTGAGAATCAAGCTAACTGAATATCTGCTGCGGTAAAATTCTTGATGCTATGCATCTATTCAGTTTTATTCAGTGGCACCATCTGTAGTGGAATATTTTCATATCTTTAATATTCTTACAGAATTTGCACATTTGAATAATAATAAAACATTAACGGCCTTACTTATAAACATCGTTCAACGGGCGTTTAGGTAAAAACTGATTTTTCTCTTTCTATCATCATTTGAGAAAAGAGGACAGCGTTATTCAACCAATCCCATGTTAACAACCTTTCTAGGTAAAGTAGTATGTGATTCAACGTAACATATTACGTTAACGTAATATACATAATTTAGAAGTTTTTATTTTAGAAGGAACCAAACGAGCAGGAATCTCACTTCATAGAAAGTACCCACACCGCCCATGGACACTTGCGTTGCCGGCCTTTAAGGAATGAGTACGCTCTTTTCTTGAAGATTTCTATCTCATATCGGTGAATATATATGAATTCAACTGTATACAATTAATTATTATTTAATGTATTGTAATTAGTGAAAAAGAGAAATAATTATTTTATTGCCAGACTTTTACGGTATAATTTTCTATTTCATTACGTTCAATTAAATATTATAAAATTTGTATCGAAAATATTTTTAAGAGCCTGATCAAATATTTTTTATTTAAATTTGTTTTATTATTCTTCTTTATTACAAATGTATGTTTCAATTAATCCGCGTTCCAATTCTTAATTGAAAACTTCCTTTGTCAGCGAGACACGCATCGCTCCAAACTGTAACTGCGTCCAATTAAAAGTTATCTTGAAATTATTGTAAGGTAGAGTTATAAGATGATTGATTCCAAGCACTATCGACGACGTTAATGAGTTCATTTGAAAGTCAAACAATACTTATATCAGAAATTATATTCTTATATTCACTATTTTATTTACATTGGGCTTTGGGCAAGCCTGTCTGTGCAATAAAACCGTAGTTGTGTTGTGTTCCGGTTTAAATGTTGAGTGAGCCAGTGTAACTACAGACACAAGAGACATAAAATCTTAGAAACCAAGGTTGGTGGTATGGCTGATTGATGTATCTATGGGCAGTGATGATCTTTAACATCAGGTGGTCCAATTGCCTAGATATATTACGCCAAAAAATAAATTATACGTAACATTTCTTTCACGATTCCTTAACTTTTATAAAATAATAATAATATTAGTCCTCCAGACCAATTTCGGCCACGGCGGCCAATCTCAAGAGAGATTAGCCAACTGCGCAAGAGATATTATAGTGCACAAGTGTGTTCGCAAACACAGGTGCACTCTCTTTTACCTAACTCTCATAACCTGATGGGACGGCAATCCAACACGACCGGAAAGAGTTCAGGCGCAGGACCAATGGCTTTACGTGTTTTCCGAGGCACGGGAGTGTACTCACTTCCAACTTCCTGACTTCGGGCTGCTACTACGAAATTTCGATAGAAAAACTTAATAAGATTTTATTGGCCCGACCTGGGATTTGAACCCAGGACCTCCGTGTCTGCAGCCTTATGTGTAGCCACTAGAGCAACGAGGCGAGTATAAATTATATTATGTAAAAATGAGTAATAAATAAGACTTATTATAAAATACACCTAAATGTATATCATAGTAGACTATGCATTATAATAAAAAAAACAACGGGATGCACTCCGCGAGTGCCGGCAGAAGTGAAAACTTGAATACTAACGTTGTGCATTTTTTGATATTTTGGAATGATTAGGGAAAAATTTTGCTCGAATTGCTTTAATTATCAGTATAAAAGTACTATCATTTATGTGATAAAATACAATATTCATTTATTGCACTATCGTACACAAACATGACAATTTATATTACATTAAAAAATTAACACTTCAAAATCCGTCTTACGAATTTTCAATCACGTGTCCTGACGCGAGCTTAACATTTTTACCCATCATAAAAAAGTACACAACGCCGTTAAATAAGTTTTTACTTCAAAAAACAATGTTAGTGCTGAGTTTCTTGTAGGGCAAAGGAGTATTGAACTGACGGACTGTCCTAACTGAATTTAGCATCACAACTTTCTCCATTTGTACTTTGTGCGAACTGATAAAAACCCCAGCGGTCTTAGAAGGTTAAAGAGGCTGTCGGGGATCGAACGATTTACAAATACAACAATGTGATGTTATTATAAATATTCTAATAAGATCGACGCGCAAGATGATATACGTATGTATCAACATTTCTTTCAGTGCCTACAGAACTTTTCACGATATTTCCTGTTACCGCTCGAGATGAATAGCAAACATATTAAACACTTAAGCGTTTCATACACCCGGGATGCTGGCACGTGTAGGAATCCACGAACTTTCTAATAATATCTCCCATTATATTAACGATATTATTCGTAAATAATTCTTTTCTGTATTATTTTTTTTAAATTATAGAACTGGTAGGCGGTCAAGCATATGAGCCACCTGATAGTAAGTGGTCACCAACGCCCTTAGACATTGCCATTGTAAGAAATGTTAAACACCGCTTTTTTTTTTATATTACCCGGGAGAGTGTATGACTCTACTCCACCTGATGGTAAGTGGTAGTAGAGTCCAAACGCGGCGACGGCTAGTGCAGTCAGGAAGAATGACTTGCTCTAGTCGCCCCCGCCTTGCCGGCCCGCAAGATGCCGCTTCACGCCTCGTTTGAAGGAACCCAGGTCATAAGAGGAGGGGAACACGTGTGCTGGTAAAGAATTCCATATTTTGGAGGTGCGACAAAGAAGTGAGGTCGATGGCACTGTACGGTGCCCCGATTTGGGTGGACGCACTCACCGCCCTTCACAACCGGGCCCTTCTGCGAAAACCGCAGAGGGTCATAGCGGTGAGGGCGATAAAGGGTTATCGTACGGTGTCGTGGACAGCGGCGACCCTCCTCGCGGGCGACCCGCCCTGGAAGCTCCAGGCGGAAGTGCTCGCGGAGGTGTACCGCTTCCGGGCCGAGGCGAGAGACCGCGGTGACCATCCAGGGTCGGCAGAGGTCGAGCGAATCAGGGCTTTAGCCCAGCAAGCCCTGATAGCCCGATGGGAGGAGGACCTGGGATCCCCCACGGCGGGCCTGGGACAGTGGATGCGATACGTCCCCACTTGAGTCGCTGGGTCAACAGAAAACGAGGCACGCTCTCGTTCAGGTTGACGCAGGTACTTACCGGACACGGGTGCTTCGGTAAGTACCTGCACGGGATAGCGAGGCGGGAGGTATCACCCTCCTGCCACGAGTGTGGTGCGGTGTGGAGTTCCAATAAAGGCCATGTGTGAGATATATTTATAGGAACCAGTAATAGACTTTGACTTTTAATAAGCAAATGAGTTATATGCAATGTTTTTATATTCAATAAAAATTATAAATTTCACTTGTGATAACTGGAGAACATATATGAATATATACCATATTCATATATGTTCTCCTTAAACTTTGAATAATGATAACGCTCAAATTTCGACCAGGGGCCGAACACTAGTATTAATTAAAACATGTAAGTCCATGTATTATTAATAATATGTAAATATATCTCAATAGTTATCTCACAGGGATCTCGTTATCAGCCGGAGAGCATATTCTCAAATCTCGTGATGAATACAAACCACGTATAAATAAAACATAAATGTGCGTTCGTTCCACTTTACTTTATTGTCCATTCACATTTGCAAGTCAAGACTGAGTAATGTTCGAGATTCCTTATATAAAATACTTCTGGAAATACATCGTCATGAAAAATTATATATTTATTATAATTTTATATTTCAAATTACATTCGTACGCTATCGCAAATAGCTGCCTTTATCTTTGCTTTGCAGTTTTCTAGTTCTCTGACGTTGTTCGTCCAAAAATATAGAAAGTATAGGTTAGTTACTATGGTGACAAAATCAAAATCAAATAATTAAATATCATAAGTTTTGAATCACATTTTCACAGGAATCATTAAATTGGTTGGTTTGGTTTTCATAACTCCCAAATAGCAACAATTACTTTTAAAGAAAACAGTTAATTTAAAATCACATACAGACACTTACATTTTATTCTTTTATATAGATTGTGCATACATTCATTATCATACATTCGTAAAGCCTTATGTGTTGTATAAATATGTAAGCTTTGTAGGTTGCGAAATATTATAAGTCAGGTGAGTAACATACATTAAAGATAACCCGTCAGAGAATGGAGAGTTCGCTTCAAGCGAAAACAATTATATATAATATATTATATAACCTAAAATAATCTACTTTTATATAAATGAATAAAAATGAATAGTCTGTCTGTGATTTCAAAATAACTGACTCTTGTAAAGCTAATATGGTTATTTGCGAGTTAGTTGGTTATTTGTTTAGTTTATTTTTTTATTTATTAAAAAACTTTATTGACCACCACAGAGTACATGGGACAAAAGGCGGACTTAATGCCTGAAGGCATTCTCTGCCAGTCAACCTTTAGGTCAACCAGAAATCAACGAAGGTGGTAATTAATAAATAACACTACACAACAATACACGTACTTATATATAAAACTATAGAATAAATAAACATATACATACATACGCAGTGTCTAAATAAATATTAATCTATGATCACTAAAGTATAAACATATAAGTAATAGTGCATTATAGATGTCATGAGTACAAGGGGCTTAGGTTAACCTTCCAACATTATGTGCTCACGTAGACGAGGCTTAAAGATAAATTTAGAGGCTGCTTTTCTAATATGCTCGGGTACTTTGTTCCATAATCGGACAGCTTGAACAAGTAAGAGTTAGAAACGAAACCAGAAGTATAAATAGGGACAGAAAGAAGATAAGAATTCTGAGAACGATTGTGATTATCACACAGAAATTTGAATTTCCCTTTCAAATAATCAGGAGAGAGAGGATCAAAGAGAACAGAGAAAAGAGAAGATAGTAATCGGAAGTCTTTACGTTGTCGAATATGTAAACCATTTTAATATATCACGATACTGAGATATCTGATCAAACTTACGAAGACTGAAGATGAAGCGCAAAGAGTTATTTAAGAGTCGATCAAGTTTATTCAGATGAATTTCGTTGAGGTCGTTATAACATACGTCTGCATAATCAATTATAGGAAAGACCAAAGTTAGTTTAGTGCTAAACCAAAATAATTTTTATTTTTGTGTCTATTTCTTTATTTTAAAACGGCTAAAAATTGCTTAATTATTATAAGAAGTATTTTAATTAGATTAGAAGAGTTGTTATTTTTTTCTATAACTTTTTAGTACGTCTTTTATTTTTATAATCAGCAATGATATTTGACATCTAATAAGTACAAAGCTTAACTATTTCAATTTAAAGAAAATTGTATCGAATGATATGTCTAATTTATTAATTCATTTTTAATATAACACTCAAATAGGCGACGTTCAATATTATGTCAAAATAATCAATATTATTATAAATATAACTAAAGTTTAATAAAAATTAAAATGTTTTTTTTTTAGTACAAGTAGTTTCTCGCGTAAAATAACAACGGGTACTCTGTGTAGATTTAATTGTAATACACAAACTCACACATACGCGACGATGCTCTCAACTAGCATACGGTTCAGAAGAGAGAATAAAGGGGTAAATGGGGAAGGCTATACACTTATACGCTATACAAAATGTAAATTAATAATGAATTTACTCAGACAAATAAAACGATACGATCAATTACTGCAAAAATATAATAAATAAATCTACATCAAAAAACATAAATGATCCATTATATATCCTTACAGTGAACACAACGTTAGCGTGATTCGGGAAAGTTGGCCCATATAACATGAAACAGAAGAGCTTACATTAGTAATACTTTTCTACTCCAATATAATATTTGTTAAAAATATTGTGCAATATAACTCTTTTCAATTAAAACAATTGTTCCAGTTCTTAAAAGATTAAATAAAATGAAACTTATTCATTACTTAGCATGACATATCACCGTCATTAACAAACCTCAAGTTAATCATTTCAAAAATATTTATAAATTAATTTTAAGCTGCTATAAATACATACTATTATATACTATAACGAATACCAACTTTCTCGCGTCTAATTGAAGTAAAATTCAAGGACAGATATGCAGACAACGTTCCCACCTGTAACGATATATCAAAAAGGAATTCCAAATATAGTGTGTACGTACAAATGCGCTATGTCACATTTCTCTATAACGTAGCTTTATTTACTTTATCGTTATCTATATGAACTCTTTATTCGTGTATGTAATCTCATAATACGCATTGTATTGTCCGTAAAGTGACTGCTGAATGCGATCGAGTGTGTATCCTCCCAGCCGTTTTCAGTTGGAAGTAATAATTTACTTTCATCCCATCACCGTTGACGCGGAGGTGAGTCGTGTATCAAAAGAATCAGAATTCGTTTTTATTTAAATGTATTTTGTAATGGTATTACGTTAATGCCATTATACAAATGTATTCGCACGTGGAGACTTTGTGAATATTATTATGAGTTTTTAATATATAGACTATTTAAAAAAAACTGTATTACATA
Organism: Nymphalis polychloros; assembly: GCA_905220585.2. Taxonomy (NCBI): domain Eukaryota; kingdom Metazoa; phylum Arthropoda; class Insecta; order Lepidoptera; family Nymphalidae; genus Nymphalis; species Nymphalis polychloros. The sequence goes on from HG992267.1 coordinate 8,652,768, forward strand.
TTTATACTGTTGTAGGTGAGATGGTTAACATACGACAATCCGAAGGTAGTGGGTTTAGGCCCGGGGAAATTTTACAGAATTTTAATTTGTATAATTTGTGTTTATAATGTAGAACCCATTTGCTTACAGACTTAATATTATAAGTACCTGAACAATTGCCGTATGGTTCATATTATGATGAATAATTAATATAATAGAGGATACATAAGTAGGTTTCTGTTAACTAACGTGGTTGTTATTCTGAGTTTTTTCTTTAGAAATTATTATAATATTTTTTTATAGCATAGGTAGGTGGACGAACCTCTGGGCTACCTGATGTTAAGTGGTCACTAACGCCCATAGACATTGGCATTGTATGAGATGTTTTTTTTATTGTGTAGGTAGCCTGACAACCATATGGGCCACCTGATGGTAAGTGGTCACCAACGCCCATAGACAATGGCAGTGTAAGAAATGTTAACCATCGCTTATATCGTCAATGCGCCAACAACCTTGCGAACTAAGATGTTATGTCGCTTGTGGCTGTAATTACACTGACTCACTCACCCTTCAAACCGGAACACAACAATACCAAGTACTGCTGTTTTGTGGTAGAATATCTGATGAGTGGGTGGTACTTACCCAGACGAGCTTGCACAAAGCTCTACCACCAAGTATTATAATCCGAATGACGGTTGCATTTTTTATTTAATAATGTGAATTTCTATCTTGATCCTGATCGATGAGCGATTGTAGTCAGCTATAAGTACTCTTAAAATAATTAGTGAGCTATTATTTAGAAATTTCTATTGCATTTTGTAATATTAAAACCTGCTCATTTAAAATTGGAATACGGTATGATAAAAAATACCACACGAGTACTTACTACTACATATGCAAATCGTCTAAAACTTACAAAGGAAATTAGTTGAGCATGAAATTGAAATCGCAACGACACGTCTCTAGACGATTAACTTGTATCGAACAGTTGGACCTCCTTCCCTTGGCCCGCGTTAACGAACTAACGAGCGAAACTAAACTATGCGAAAAAATATATTCTATACATTTGTAAACGAGACACACTATATAATTATGTAATTTGAATTATATGACATTGTTATATATGTAAAAACATCGATATTGATCGATTATTATTGAATAACAAAAAGATGAACAAAGCCGATCAACTACATGGAGAAGCACCTTAAGTCATCGAGAGGGTTGGTTCATGATAGGTACGTAGCTCCTGTATGCTATGTAAGTATATGGTTCGTAGTACGAGTTTATGTAGCATGTAACCTTTATCCATACACGAGCTATCAAAATAATTATTCAAATTGGGCAGACAGATCCTGATGATGGCGATATCACCCATCTGACCTATTTCGTGTACCGCGGCCATTCTAAAGTAAGACTGCCCATTTGCGGAAGACGTATAACATAAAGTAAATACTCATGGTACAAATATACTCTGTATTCCTCACTTTCATCCGATGGAACGGCAAATCCGACACGATCGCACAGACTTCAGGCGCAGCACCAACGGCGTTACGTGCTTCTCGAAGTGCGAGAGTGTAAACGAGAAATTACTCAACAGAACAATCTATTAACTTTTTAATCAACCGACTCGGGGTTTACGCCCAACTCAGTTCTAAATAGTTCCTTATATAGCGCGTTATAAAAAATAGAAACTCAAATATTTACACTATAAATAAAGATACAGACAGTTATATGCGCAGTCACTAGCAACTATGTAACTTGTAAACTTTTGGAAGAGAATCACAGATCAGATCACAAAATCGACTTCGTCATATAAAGCCATAAAAACTTAGCTCGCAAACAGTCCCCTCGACGATAAACTACAAACAACTTCAGCGACAAGACCTCGACACTGAGAACAACTCTCCATCGAATTAATTTCGAACGGCTGTTTCTGAAATTAATTTCCATTTATACCTTTCAATAATAATTCCTATTCAAATTAGTATTCTGACGAAATTAACTTAGAGCTATGAAATACAGAGATAGTAGTAACTTACTTTCTTAATGCCCCTGACACCGTTTGTTTATACTTTTAACCTCATTGGTCTAGTGGCTAGATATAAGGCCGCAGATTCGGTGGTCCTGGGTTCAATTCCCAGGTCGGGCCAGTAAATAGTTATTGGGTTTTTCTGTCAGGAAATTCTCAGTAGCAGCCCGGAGTCTGGAAGTTGGAAGTGTGTTCACTCCCGTGCCTCTGAAAGCACGTTAAGCCGTTGGTCCTGCACCTGAACTCTTTCCGGTCGTGTCGGATTACCGTCCCATCGGATTATGAGAGCTAGGGAATAGTGAGTGCACCTGTGTTTGCGCACACACTTGTGCACTATAATATCTCCTGCGCAGTTGGCTAATCTCTCTTGAGATAGGCCGCCGTAGCCGAAATCGGTCTGGAGGACGTTATTATATATATATGGTGAACTGAACAACCACCCAAAGACGCTGGCGCTGTAAGAAATATTAATTAACCGAATTATTAATTAGAATTATTAAAATGTTAAATTTTATTCAAAACAACCCGCTGAGTTTCTTTCGCCGGTTCTTCTCAGAGCTGTGTGCTTCTTTTCCGAACCGGTGGTAGTTCCTACTTTGACAATCAATAATAAAATGTAATGCTTCAATATAGAATAAAGTATTTTCATTTTGATACATCACCAATAAGCCACCAACAGTGCGAAATTGGCAGTTATGTCCCTGTTGCTTGTAATTACATGGCTCACTCAGCCTTCAAATTGGAACCCAACATTACAGAGTAGTGCAGGCTAGCGGAGTGATGAGAGGGTGGTATCTACCCAGACGGGATGCATATCTCTCTCTTGATGGTCAAGTGGCTAGCCTATACTGCTGTACGGTTCGTGGCTTCGGAGTCGATTAACTAAAATTTATCAGGTTACTTCTATCAATACGATTATATTAATAACATCACTATGTTAACGAAGTTGTACTTCCATTCCTTAGAAATAATTTAAAGTCATTAATCCTGCACCTTAGATAACTATTTCCGGTCGTATTGCATAACATTTCATTGGACTATGACAATGATAGAGCATATTTTCAACATATATATGATTTCTTAGGCAGTTATCTTACTTTGTGATTGATTCGGTTGTCAAAATTCAATCAGCTGGACATTATCATTATTTATTCATGTTTGAACCTTACACAATTCAACCACTCTGCGCAAATGTGTGTTGATGGATATATATTCGGCAGAATTTCAACCTACGTACGATACAAGTTTCCACATGAACTAACAATAAACACTAATTAAGCTCATAAAAACTCAGTAGTATTGCCAGACTTGAACCAGCAATATTCGGTTAATATTCACATGATCCAACCACTGAGCCATCTCGTTTAAAAAATATTATTAGCTACGAATTTGTTAAATCGGTTACGTTAAGCAAACATGCACTTGAAGAATCATCGTCAATCAGAAATCGATGCAAAGAGAACATCGCCGCTACTATTCTCCATACTGCCAATTAATGCAGCTATTTACTTGGTTTCGAACCGAACTGAGTTACATGCCCTAATCTGTACAAGCAACTTCAATTGTTGCATTCACGGCATTGTAAGCTTTATAGTTAAAGCATCAAGGATTTTAATCCTGTTATTCGAATTGACAACGATTGACATGTATGCTTAAACGAATATTAAATAGTGCGTACGATTTTAGGCTCTATCAGTATTCATGTAAGTTTATAATCGTGTGAAGAAAATGGCTTAAGCGGTTGGTTGTATACGTCGATGTTTGCAGACTTGCTTGGCGGGAGTGTCATGTTATCGGTGAACTACCATGGTGATGCATATCGTATGACGTTTGGTCTAAGCTGATAACGACAATTACTTTGTGTTAAAATATTTTAGAAATGTATATACATATATGTGATATTGTGTTATTGGATACCTGACTGAAGCGCAACTTCTTTGCTGGATTGCAAAAGGGCAAACGCCTATCTGTAAAGACTCATAAAAAATCGGAAAAGACACATAGAAAGGTGCAATATAGTGCCCTCCCGTTATTAATGTCTAGCCAAAAGAGCTTAAAGTGAGAAAGCTAGTGCAACGAAACATTTGAAACTTTGAGAAAGACAAGTGCTATCTTGACGAGAAACACAAAGACCTCTTGAAAAAACTACCTTCTAACATAGTTAACGCTACGAAAATAAAATAGCCTTCCGTACAAATACTGTAAAGGTATGTTCACATACAGAACAGGATACGGTATAATTATACTAGTAAGTTACCTTGGGAAATACCAACAAATTTCTACAAATTGAGGAAGATATAAATTACCATGGCCGGACACCAAGGTAGCCTCCAAAAGGTTAGACTCCAACGCCACTCTTTCTTTTATACATACAATTTAACTACCTATTTTTAAATCTATTTTAAAATTTAAATATTAAGACTTATCTAATAATCTAACAAGCTCAAATTGTTGAAACCACTATAATTATGTATAAAAACTCTTGCTCATTACTGACGTATTGTATTTTTGCAATTGTTATATAAAATGAGGTCGAACACAACGAAATACCAATAATTTATATGAAAACCTCGTTAACGTGAAACATGACTCTGAACTCTTTATTATTGAACATTTTCTGGTAATTGGGACGGTTAAATTAAATTAAACATTTAAAATATTTGAAACGAAACAAGAAAATCTATACATGTAATAAAAAGAGACACACTTATCGCAAATACAACCTATGACCCAGTAGATAGAACATGTTCTTAACTGAAGATCGCTGGTTCAAATTTATTAACCCGAGTTATATAAAGAAACATATATATTTTATAAAAAAAAAACGTTCCCCAAAAAGTGCAATCTTAAAATAAAGTATAATTACGATACGTGAAGACTTCACAAAAATCCGGACAAATTGACAAATTTTTCGAAACAATTGATATTTTAAAAATATATTTTGTAGACAGAAAGACTGTACAATCATTAGACGTCCACTTATTCTGAAACTTCATCAACAGAGTCCGGACTCGTAAATCTAGTTTCAAATCCGAGCTAAAAACAGTTATAAAACTTCTCCCATCAATTGCAAATTGTGGCTTAATCGGAATTGTTAAAAATGTAAATCTTTCCGCTTTGTTAATTGAGAATGCATTGCTTTATTTTAGTTCTTAACGTCTTCATTTTCAGCTTCGAGACTTCGATGTCTTTTGTTGAATATCCTGTTAAGTTTATGTACATTTTTATTAGGATTTTATGTTAATTATTAGAAATGGTTAATGATTTTTGTGTCGTTGTAAAATTGTTTAATAATTTTGATTTAAGAGTTTTCTGTTTTTCTGAAAGCATCTATGAATTACTAAGGTGTAATTAGGTCCAAACCTAGTTAATATGGCTGCTAAATTTCGAGATTCTACCCTAAATATTTTATTTCGTATTATTCTGCTATGAATGGTGATTGGAATATTTAAATGTTACTATACTTACTTCGGAGTAAAAGCAGCACTAACAATAAAAACAATTTTTGACCGGATGTTTTCTGGTTTTAATAGTCGTGAACATTTGTCTTATTTCTACATTTTTGTAAATCACTAAATATGCTTGAAACATTTAAGTAACGTCATTACAAGTTGAAAACGTTAAATTAGCTTGAATGATAAAAAAATGATGTTCATAAAGATCTTATCTATGTTCTAAAAAGGTGCGAAGGTAAAAATTCTCGGAACTTTTTATAGAGCCATTATAACGGTCATTACAGAGTTCATCAGACAGTCAGTGAAGCTGTGTTAGAGATTATATTAATATTAATTATGGAGATTCGTTAAACAACCTTAAACCATTTCGAACATTTAATAGTTTTTGAAATTGCCATTTGACCTTTTTAAATATTAAGACCCGTATTTCTGGAGAAAATATATTTTGATTTGTAATTTTACTTATGGTATTTGGCTTTTGGAGTGAGCCAGTGTACCAGACACAAGGTTATAATAGGTTTGATTCCGTGGTTGGTTGCGAACTGATGGAGTAACTTTTACTTCTCACCGGGCCGGTGTCGAAGGCGAAGGTGACTAAATATAAATATATTAACACCAATTACCAACAGCAATTACCAGTTTGCCTTCCTAAAATTAAATAAGTAAAAATATATATATCAAGCAAATCCAATGGAAGTTAATAAAGAAGTATTTTAATTAAGTCATTTATTTATATATCTTATATATTCCTCTAGGTCTAATTGTTGTTTTTTAGTATAAATTTAAAATTATGAAAAATTGCCCGTGGCTTTTTTTTTACATATTTCATTTTTATTTGCGTAATTAATACTTATTATAACTAAAGCACCATCAGCAGTACTTCTTCCACCTCCGGAGCTCTCCACCTTCGGAGGACGCGATCTAAATGTGAAGTGTAGCGTACTACACTTTATATAATTTACAGCTAATTACTGATTACTAAATCATGTATTGATCATATATTTGCACGCTTCCCCGCACTACATTCTTTTGCGGCGGTGCTCGATGGCGCACTGGCCGATCATCGAGGCATTGTCTTTACCTGCCTTTACGAATCGCTTGAAACGCATAGACGAATACAGAATGCTCCTAAAAAAACTATTAACTACGTTTTATAAGGAACTCAGGAGTGTTGAGTGGATAAGGACAAAAGGTATGAATTCTTCTGACGATGTTTTAAATTTTATTAATAATTCTTTTAGTAATGCAATCAAGTGTGCAAACGATAATAAAACAAGTAAATTGTCTAACAGGAATTTGAAGCGTTTTAGGTTTCCCTGGATCGATGACACTGTTACCCGGCTTTGTGATAAAAGAGATAAACTTGTTTCTGCTTGGAAAAATAGTTTAAAAGTGATTCAAAAATAAAACTAGAATACAATAAAATTCATAAAATTTTGGAGAATAAATGGGATAAATAATACTACTTACAAAAAATAAATAATAATTTTAAAAATGTAAGAAAAATATATCAAATAGTTAATGAAATGTTAGGAAGAGTGACACTGTCGATTGATCAAGTCATACTCAAAGCGTTTAATGCGCAAGGAATTTCTACCAAAAATATTGCTGACAATTTTGCTCTCAGTTTTGATAAAACGGTTAAAGACATAATCCCCAAATGTCATATTAAGCTGATAGACCCTAATGTCACGCGTAAGCCTCTGGACACAAGTATTTTATTTAAGAAAGCCTCAGCTAGTAGTGTTGATAAAATCATTAAACAACTGAACCCGAGGAAAGCACCGGGTCTAGATAATATTAAGGTTTCCGACATTAAAATCATAGGCGATAGAATAGCTGCTATTGCTGATTTAATAAATCGAAGTGTTGAAACTGATATATATCCGGATGGCCTAAAAATAGGATGCGTAAGACCTATCCATAAAAAAGTTAAAAGAAACGATTATTTAAATTATCGCCCAATTACATTGCTTTCGTCGGTTGATAAAATAGTCGAAAAATATGTGTGAGCAAATACACGCATGCTATAAGAAGCATAACGTAATAAATCGGTACCGTTTTGGCTTTCAGTCCGGTAAAAGCACCGTAGCCCTCTTGTCAGATTTCACCGATGAAGTCAATAAGCACCTAAACGAGAAAAAATATGTTCTTGTTCTATTTAATGATTTGCGGGGTCCGTGGCCCATTATTGACCTGGTGCGCTAATTATCTCGAAAACCGAACCTTCACTGTAAAAATCAATAACATCTGCAGTGAGGCCATTTCTGTAAGTAAGGGAACAGCCCAGGGATGCCTGCTTACATGCTAACAGTGCGTTAAACTGTAACTGTCCATCTATAGACATTGTAAAAAACCAAACATACCTCAGATTGGTTATAGACGACAAGTTCAACTGGAGCCATCACATTGAAAGGATTAGCGATAAACTAAGGCAATTTCTTGCGAAATTCACAATACTCAAAAACCGAAACCCTTTCTGTTTTATGACAATGCAAACGGTCTCTTTAAACATTTCAAAGTTTTACCAATACACGCTCAAGTAATTTTTTTATTATTGAAAGAACAATTTTTCAATTAATGTTACCGAACATCCTGGGTATGCACTCGGGCCGTTTCCGCGCAACGGATTTGCACTAAGCGTGCAAACAATAAGTATGGCGAGCGGACTACCGAATTTATTGTCCCCAGACTAATTAACAAATTACCTCAGATCTGTGTTATAATATTTCAAATAAAAACATTAGGCTTAACCTTAAGCAATATTTTTTTAAGTTTACTTTAACTGTATATATACAACAACAATACTACACATCAAAAATACGTTCATTTTTGATGTGTAGTATTGTGATAGTATTTAAATGTTTTATTTTGTAGTGTAGACTAATGATAGCACACGTATAAACCTTAGTGGTTTTTTAGCTGCTATCAATATTTTTAATGTTTTGTATGTTACTCAAATGGATAAATAAATTTTAAAAAAATAGCAATTTTTTTTACACTTGACTAGATGGCGGATCAATTATTATAGTGAATGTTGCATCACTAGTTAATGTATCACGATTGTTCTGTGGTGAAGTTTGGCTTTTTACTTACAGACTAATTATTTAGTAAATTTTCGGCCAGTAATTTGCAAAATTGAATATAATAATAATAATTGTATTTGTATTCTTTTAACGTGTTTGCTCTTGATTGTATCTACCTCTCTCTTTAATTATTTAGTTGTAAATTAAATTAGCTGAACCTACTCTTATATAATAATGCTGTACTTGCCTTTAATAACGTTTCCATAGAAGTGATGTTTTTTATGATTATCTAAATTGTATAACGCTGTTGGATGGTCCAAATAAGTAAATAAAAATAACATTTAAATTATACACGCATCAAAGATACGATTGGCACTGGTGTGTTGAGTTTCGAGTTTGTTTGTAATAAAGTTGTACTCGCCTACTTGTAATCTTACTAACGTTACTACAATAAACTAATAAATTAGAGTGGTTTTTCTTATCGAATGTTTCCACCACAAATATAAAACACTACAGTATTTAAAAATAAAACCCATTACAAATAATTAATAAATGGGAAGCAAAGAATTAAAACAACAGTTTCCAAAAATACTTTTCTATAAGACATTGTCGCTTGCCTGTTTATACACACTGGGATTGTACAAGGAGTCGGAGGTCCGGTGCGCGTAGTCGGACATTCCCCGCTTCAGTAACTGGTAGAAGAGCCGTATCCGAGGGTGGACGGCCACTTTGAATGTCTTCAGTCTGTTAAGGATCTCAGCTACCTGAAGAGGTAAAATTTATGTAAAGTTACTTCTTGATAACCAACATAATAATTCAGGAAGACCAATAAAAGAAAAAGTAAAGTAACAGTCTGTGAATATCCCACTGCTAGGTTACGGCCTTCTCTCCTTTTGAATACAGGGCTTAGAGCTTATTCTACCGTTCTTCTCCAATGCGGGTTAGTGGATACACATATAGCTGTTGTTTTTACTACCGTCACATGTAGGTTTCCTTCACCATCGATCACAAGATGAATTATAAATAAAAATTATGCACATGAAAATTCAGTGATGCTTGCCTGGGTTTGAACCCGCAATCATCGGTTATGATTTAAGCACACACAGATACATATACACAAACATGTGCATATATATACACTGTATATATTCTTACTCTTATTCTAATAGAAGTAAAGACAAACTCATAACACGAACTTCCCGTCTCCACAAAGTCAATTCATACTTCCTCGTGTAAGGTCGCTTCTATTTCTCTTTAATCTCATTTATTACTTATAAAAGTTATTTAGCGACCGTTTTGTTAAACAATATCTTATCTCTTTCTGACATTATTGATTTTGTATTCGAAAAAAGAGGACACAGAGTTGTTTAAATAAAAACTTAAAGTGAAATGAATAAAAATATATCTTAATAATTTAAAAATCATCAGTTGCGCCGTCTTAGTTCGGGCGGTAGTGTGTGTAATCTAGAAATAGATTATAGCGTTTTAGCTTTCGTATATATTTGAAACATTGAAAAAACCCTATGAACTACTCCGAGTATGTTTTATGTACATTCCAAAAGGGTAGCTTTACATTTAATTATGCTTGTAAAATAACGATTCAATTGCTTGTTTTAAATAAAAGACGAAGTGGGTGATTCGTTAAAAATAACTTTATATTCAAATATTTTGTAATTTTTTCAAAAGCCTTTTGATAAGCCCTTAGTTGTACATTTTAAACTTCAAAATTGAAGAATTTGCGCATATACCTATATTTCCTATTTCACCCACAAAGAGATAAATTTTAAAAAAAAGCTCACTCTATACCAAACTTCATCACAATTTACTTGGTGGTCGAGCTTTGTGCAAGCTCATCTGGGTAGGTACAGCCCACTCTTAAGATATTCTACCGCAAAACAGCAGTACTTGGTATTGTTGTGTTCCGGTTTGAAGGGTGAATGAGCCAGTGTAATTACAGGCACAAAGGAATATAAATGGTAAATTCAGGACGTTCTGCAATCTAAGACAATTGGACACATAATTTAATTGCCAAAGTACCCAGAACGCCGCACCCGAGGGACGCTGGAGCAAATCATGACCAATGTATGATTGCATAATATACATGTACATGTATGCGTAATATAATATAGTAAGTTTCTAAGTGAAATATTTGCTATTATTATTGTTTATTTATTTTAGGAAGATATATAAGCAAACAGGCATATCAGGTGATAGTGTCGATCGTTGCTCATACAAATTGGCACTAAAAGAAGTACTAACCACGCATTAACATCAATTTGCCGCCTCGTTGGTCTGAGGGGTGTCTCGCAGTGGGCCAGTGCCTATGGCCTGTGCTACCGTACACATTGAGTGCGGGGGAGCGAGATCCCGTTCTCTCCTGCGGAGTGCTCAGCCAAACTCCGTGCAGTGACGGAGTAAGAATACAATTCACTGCCCCTCTCTCTCCCATGGGTGTCGTAAGCGGCGACTAAGGGATATCTGAGCGACCATTTGCTCATCTGGTGGTAGGATGACTCTCATCCGCCTGGCTTGTTCACCACCGTACGCATGGTGAAAAACTCGTGAAGTGGCTGCTCGCAGTCGCGTTTCGAGATCAGCCAGCGTACAGCCAGTGCACGAGCGCGCATTGCCGTGATATGTGGTGGTCCGGTGGAAGTTGCCGTTGAATCAATGCCGGGAGAAATTACATTGACCTGCCGGACAGGGAGACCCGTAGAAACGGTTGTTCCGCTGGCCGCCCGTGGCAGAGTACAGGGGTCCAAGCGTTCTTAACCAGCTCGCGAGGCTGCCCCACCAGGACACGCATAATCTCGGTGTGGACCGTCGTACCGGTTGGTGACCGGACGGTGGGGTCCCGGCGGCCACTACCCGGCCGGCGGAGGGTTCGGGGGCCCTTTCGTCCAGCGGGTCAGTTTATTTTTCCTTCTGGCAGCTTCTTGGGGATACACAGCTCCACACTTTAACCATCTCTATCGTGGCAATGCGTCACTCACTTCACGTCTCGTCCTTTCCTTTCCCAAATGAGAGCGCATGCAATAAGAAATAACGGTCGATCAGCGGTGCACTTCCCCACCATACCTTCGCTGTTTGAGGTTGAGTTCTCTAACATCCGTGGACTCCATGCTAACCTCAATGCTGTCCACCACCATCTCGAGACAGCACGGCCAGCAATGTTGTTTCTTACGGAGACTCAAATACTCCGTCCTGTCGATACCAGCTACCTTAATTATCCCGGCTACATGCTTGAAGAATCCTTCAAAGCGAAAGCCGGAGTATGCTTGTTCGTCAGGACGGATGTTTGTTGTCACCGTCTGCGCTGCTTGGAGGTCCCTTCCTTCTCCATGTTAGTGATACGTGTGGACCTGATTCGTCAGAGTCGAGTCTACGTGTGCCTCTACAGATCCCATAATGGTGACTTGGAGACAAGCCGACTATTTGACCATCTTAGTCGGGTGGCAGATGCTGCACAAGAGCAGTTTCCTAACACGGAACTGGTGTTTTTGGGGGACTTTAATGAGACTCACCACGAGTCATGGTTGAAGTCCCCCAAAACTGACCATGCTGGAAGGACTGCTCATGCTTTCGCTCTCACGCATGACTTGACCCAACTGGTTGATCAGCCCACCAGGATCCCAGATATTGACGGGCAAGCGTCTTCTCTACTGGACCTTCTGCTGACTACTCACCCGGTGGAATATCAGGTTGAGGTTCGGGCTCCTCTTGGTTCTTCGGATCACTGCCTGATATCTACCAAGGTGCCACAGGCCAAGCTACCATCACCAGCGGTATGCAAACGTCGCGTTTGGCACTATAAGTCGGCAGATTGGGACGGATTGCGCGATTATTATGCGTCAGTACCTTGGAAGGAACGTTGCTTCAGTGAGAATGACCCGACAGCTAGCGCCGCTGCTATTGCTGATGAGATCCTGTTGGAGATGGAATACTACATTCCTAACTCAGACCTCATCAGTAAGGGTACGCGTAACCGTTGGTTCACTCGCGAATGTGCCGATGCTGTGTCATCTAAGCAGGCGGCATATCGCGCATGGATCAACAATGGCTGCGTTAGTGGGGCATCTAACACTGACTCACTGAAAGCAACCTACAACAAGAGCTCCAAGTCCTGTAGGAAGGCATACACAAGAGCGGATGCACAGCGCATTGTACAGATTGGTCATGACCTTGTTTCGCATCCTAGGGGCTCCCGTAGCTTCTGGCGTCTGACCAAGTCTGTGCAAAACAATTTCTGCCAACCTTCGCTGCCACCGCTCAGGAATCCGGACGGATCGCTAGCTCACAGTCCGCAGAAGAAAGCCGATCTTCTGGCAAAACTCTTTACAGACAACTCTGTGATCGATAATTGTAGTTTGTAGCCACCTTCAATACCTTCATGTGGCCACACGATGCCTGACATCAAAATCAGGCAGCGTGATGTGCGTGCAGAGCTGCAATCACTCGATGTACGAAAAGCTAGTGGTCCCGATGGAATACCAGCCATAGTGCTGAAGAAGTGTGCAGCGGAGCTGTCTCCTGTGTTGACGCGCCTGTTCCAGCTTTCTCTCTATACAGGACGTGTGCCGGATTCTTGGAGAGAGGCTAATGTGCAAGCGGTTCCCAACGAAGGGGATCGGTCTGACCCGGCAAATTATCGGTCAATAGTTATCACTTCAGTACTTTGTAAGGTGATGGAACGGATCCTAAATAACCAACTGATCCATTACCTAGAAAATCACTCTCTGATTAATGATCGTCAGTACGGGTTTCGACCGAAACGGTCCACAGGTGATCTTCTAGCGTACGTAACACACTTCTGGGGTGAAGCTATCGAGAAGCGTGGGGAATCGTTGGCTGTCAGCCTCGATATCTCTAAGGCTTTCGACAGGGTCTGGCACAGAAGTCTTCCCTCCAAGCTGCCAGCATACGGTCTGCCAGCTCAGCTCTGCACCTGGATTGCCAGCTTCCTACACAAGCGTAGCCTTCGTGTTTTAGTTGATGGTTGCGCTTCACAATTCCATGTAGTGAATGCTGGGTTCCCCCGGGGGTCTGTGCTATCCCCCACACTCTTTCTTCTGCATATCAATGACATACTCTATCTCGGGAACAAACATTGCTATGCAGATGATAGTACAGTGCACGGGGGATACCACGGACGCGCAGGGGCTGGGCGGGCGTAAACTGAGGAGACACGGAGGGATCTTGTTGTTGAACTCGATAGGACGTTAGGACTCATTGCCAAATGGGGCTCTGATAATCTTATTGAGTTCAACGCCAAGAAAACACAGGTATGCGCTCTCACAGCGAAAAAGTCACCATTTTCCCCTCCTCCTTCCCTCTGTGGCACTACGCTGGAGATACAAGGCAAAGTCGCCATACTGGGAATTGACGTTAGGTACGACCTCAATCCAAAGGATCACATTGAGGCTGTTATAAAAACAGCCTCACGAAAACTCGGAGTCCTGAACAAGGTGCGGCGTTTTTTCACGCCACAACAACTGCTCCTGTTGTATAAAACACAGGTGCGGTCTTGCGTCGAATATTGCTCGCACCTTTGGGATGGCTCCGCTAAGTACTTACTGGAGGCCTTGGATCGGTTGCAGCGACGTGCGGTTCGCATTATTGGCGACGTAAAGGTCACCAACACCCTCGAGCGAATTGCGTCGAGAGATAGCGGCACTGAGCGCTTTCTATCGACTGTATCACGGCGAGTGCTCAGAGGAGTTATTCACCCTCATTCCTGCTTCCCCTTTCCTTCACAAATCTACGCGTGCTGGCTCTCGATGTCACCGCCTAACTGTAACATCAATTCCATCGCGCACGAAGAAATTTGGCAACTCTTTTCTTTGTCGCACCTCTAAAAAATGGAATTCGTTACCAGCACACGTGTTCCCCTCCTCTTATGACCTGGGTTCCTTCAAACGAGGCGTGAAGAGGCATCTTGCGGGCCGGCAAGGCGGGCGCGGCTAGTGCAAGTCATTCTTCCTGACTGCACTAGCCGTCGTCGCGTTTGGACTTTACTACCACTTACCATCATAGTAGAGTCATATCCCCTCGACCTCCCGGGAAATATAAAAAAAAAAAGCCCCAATGGTGAACAACGCGGCAAGGGCCGAAGATGTGTTATATTGTCACGATCCTACAACCTGTTCAATCTGTGCCGAAGACGTCTATCGCAGTGATTTTATTGGGTAAGAATCTCATATAACCTGGTTAAAAGTTTCCACTGAAACAAAAGAAAAAAAGTAACTAGCCTATAAGGGCGCAAATTCTAAACTCCTGTGTTTAAATTTCAGGTCAGTCCATTAACAAGTTTCTTTAATTATTTTAGTAAAAAATATACATATTAAGAAAAATTGGTTTGAAATATTATACAGAAATATATTTATGTACACATACTTATGTAACAAATAAAATAGGCTTCGTGAAAAGAACACGTTAGATCTAGACTTAGACTTATCTAGACGTAAGTTGATAAGATTAATACTAATGGCCGAGCGATTCTAAGTGTGGATGAGATGAAATGTTACTCCGAGAGCTCGGGATATTGATAGCGAGACATCACGCTATATACCGTTTTTAATATTTGTTTCGCTTATAGATTGATGTTGTACAAGATTAATAAAAATTTGTATATTTATTCACGGCTAACGGCATATTACCACCTTGTATGCGTGTGGCACGTACACAAACTCCACTTCCCAATTTAACGTTACGCACGTTATTTCTAACACTACATCATAATAAAACAAATACTTCCAGTGACAAACTATATCGCGATTTTTGTGACATTTCACAAAAGACTACTAACATTTATCAAAACTTTTCACTTATTATAATATAATCACCTTAACAGCACATATACTATGTACTACATTGTTATTAATATAATATTAATAATAAAATCGAAATCAAATATCTTTATTCAATATAGAAGCGTTAAACTAAGAAAAGAGGTTTCAATAAGAAAAGTATATTTATTTTATCAACGAAACTTAATGTGTTTATTTATTTTACTCTGTAGGTTTTCAATAATTAAAAATAATTTCGAAGTTTCACATCCGCCCGCCACCCCTTGACGATCACATTATCAGTAATTCTGATGTGATATGTTATACAAAATACGTAATGATTAAAAACAGTCAACAATGTCTCTGATGCATCTATTTAAGAGTATAAATATATATGAACAACGTCACCCAGCTAGTTATGTTATAAAAAGTCTTATTATTACCGCAAAACAGCAGTTCTTTGTATTTTTGTGTTCCGGTTTGAAGAGTGAGGGAGCCAGTGTAATTACAGACACAAGGGACATAACATCTTAGTTCCCCAGGTTGATGGCGCATTGGCGATATAAGCTATGGTTAACATTTCTTACAATGCCATTATTTATGGGCATTGGTGACCACTTACCATCCGGTGGCCCACAGGCTCGTCCGCCTACCTTTACAATTAAAAATTAATTTAAAAAAACCAGACAGGAACTTACGTAGTTAGCGACATCTTTATGAGAATTCAATTTGCTAAAGTCTCGATCCAGACCAAAGATATGAGTACATTCCTGGAAGTAATTTATTATTATAATAGAAGACATACATTTATTATTTAAACAGAAATGTTGTACAAACAAAATGTAAAGCAATTAAGAGTTCACAGATTACAAATACGATCAAAACAGACAACAGCAGACAGATTAAAAATAAATTTAACGAAAAACAAAGCAACAAACGTTTTAAGGATATGTATCAAATTTACAGTAATAAATTGATATTATGAATAAAATGTTTTGTTATTAAAATTACACAATATATCGCGGAATTTGATCAACTCGTATCATCCCGATTTGTTTTTTAATTGTGCCTTCAAAATAAATAATAAAAATAATAAAAAACTTACAACACATATTATGAAGTTCACAGCCCAAAAGACGACCAAAAACATTTTACAATGATTGAGAATGTTCCACGCGAGTTACTCGTAGCGTAAAATCAATTACTTGGCTTATTAACTTTGTTAATTACTTTGTTCTGATAATCGCTTTACGTCTTAAATCATCTATTGTTCATAAGTCTTTGTTTTATATACATATCATATTATTTATATAAATTCTGTTCCTTTGTATGTACGCGGGAACGAAAATATCTATTATTAAGCCTAACATCATTTACATTGTAAATATAATAATAGTATAATAGATATTTACAATGTAAACTCATACACACACGATAAAAACCTCTCAGAATTAAAAATATGTACATCAGATGAAATACAAACAATCATTAAAAATTTAAAAATAAATACAAGTGCCGATATTTACGGTATAACGCCCAAAAACATAAAATGTATAAGGGATATAATATGTAATAATTTGTGTTTGTGTTTTAACAAATGCATGAAGGAGGGTGTATTTCCGGATAGCTTAAAGATGACTAAAGTAAGTCCTATTTATAAAGCTGGCCCCAACACTGACCCCGGGAACTATCATCCCACATCAGTGCTACCCGTACTATCAAAAATATTTTGAACGAATTTTGTATAACCGTTTAAATAAATATTTAATAGATATCAATTTTCTCTTTCAAGGGCAGTATGGTTTTCGTGCAAAATCAAATACTCTTTCGGCGACAATTGATCTAACTAACAAAATAAAAACTAATATCGACCAAAAAAAGATAGCTGTAGGCATTTTCATTGACTTAAAAAAAGCTTTCGATACTGTCTCACATACTATTTTGCTCGATAAATAGAAAGTATTGGTGTGTCTGGACCAGCTTTCAAAATGTTTGAATCATATCTGACAGGTAGGCAACAGATTGTCAAAATCGAAAATTTTAAAAGTAGTGCTCGTGAAGTCCTCTTTGGAATACCACAGGGATCGATCCTAGGCCCCTTATTATTTTTGAACTACATAAATTATATTGGTAATTTGGGTTTGATCGGTGAAATATCTTTATATGCAGATGACACATGCTTGTTTTATTTGTGATTCATTTGTGATTCATTTCATAAAATAATGTCGGATGCTCAAACTGATCTCGATACACTAAACGAGTGGTTTCAGTATAATTTGCTTGCGATAAATGTTGCTAAAACCTCCTATATGATTTTTACTGCAAAAAATAAAAAGATTCCCGAAGTAGACCCATTAGTTATTAACAATCAAAAAATAAAACAATCAGAAGAAGAAAAGTATCTTGGACTTATTCTAGATTCTAAATTAACATGGCAAGCTCATATATATAGATTATCTACAGTCAAAAATAACATCTTTAACGGGTGCTTTACGCAGGTTGTATACCAAATAAAGTTAGAATTATTATATATAACTCACTAGTAAAGCCACTATTGGAATACTTAATAGAAATATTGGGGGTGCAACTAAAACAAATTTAAAAGATCTTCAAAGATCCCAGAACAAATTACTAAAAGCGCTATTTAAACTACACTACTCCTTCCCGACAAAAGATTTATATAAGAAAACGAACACACTATTCATTAATCAATTACATAAATACAAAACATGCATACTAATTAGGAAAATGCTTACGGGTTCAGTACAAACACAAGTAACCTTTAAAACAAAATCACAATACACGAAACAAATACAAACTATAATTACCGAAAGCCAGAACAAAAAGTTATGGCTCAAAAACCATATTGTTTAACGGGCCCTACTATACAATAGCTTACCTAAAAAAATTATTAATGAAAAATCTTTTGAAAATTTTAAGACCGAACTGAGAAATATATATATATATATAGACACCGATAATCATAACTATAATATATATATATATATATATATAGACACCGATAATCATAACTATAATATAGATATAAGAAAATAATGTAATTAGTTTCTCGTGTAAGTGAACTTTTGTTCTTAATGAGAAATAAACTTCTTAAACCATAATGTCTTGTGTATATCATTTGAGTGAGTTTAGTAAGTAAGTAAGTAACAGTCTGTTAATGTCCCACTGCTGGGCTAAGGAATCTTCTCCTCCTTTAGAAGAGAAAGTTTGGAGCTTATTCCCCCACGCTGCTCCAATGTGGGATGGTGGAATACACATGTGACAGAATTTCAGTGAAATTTGACACATGCAGGTTTCCTGATGATGTTTTTCTTCACCGTCAGGTACGAGATGAATTATAATCACGAATTAAGCACATGAAATTCAGTGGTGCTTGCCCAGGTTTGAATCCACGATCATCGGTTAAGATTCACGCGTTCTTACCACGGGGCCATCTGGGCTTAGTTAGTTTAATTAATTAATGTTTCAAAATAGGTTTCTTAATTCAGAGTTATTTTTATTTAATAAACACATAAATATATTCAAATAATACCGACACATTATTCGAAACACAGATTCGTTTATTTTCTAGACTAAGTTTCGTAATAATACGTTTTAAGTACTGATTCAATAAGTGTATGCTTAACAAGAATACTTGTAACGAAGGTGGAGCTCGAAGGAGCGGTCGTGAACTCGTTACGCAATCTATTATGGCGGTGATTAAGTCTGCCGGCACCTCTGGGATACAATGTCGTGCCGGTGTAATATATAGGCGGGTTTAAGCTGACTTGGTTTTATAAAGATGGTTATATTCAAATGATTCCAAAATATTTCAATGTTTCAAAATACATGAAGCAATTAAAATTTTCATATACATGACGATCTCGTTGCTCTGCTTTTAATCCTGCGACTAACGAGATAGTCAACGATAGTCATGTACCCCCCACCCCCCCGGCTCTGTATTGAGTGTGCCTGTGCCTGAGTGCGCACACACTGAAGTAGTACAATATCGTCTGTGCAGTCGGCTGTTCTCTGTGGAGAATGATCGTGATCTTAATTGGTCAGAAGCAATTATATACTTACTAAGGAATATACGAGTATTACAAAGCTAATGCTTATGTTTATAGAATGTAAATTAGAAATTACCAATATAATGATCAACCACTCTTAGAGTTCTATCATTCAACTTAATTAATTTACTAAGCTAGTGACGATATCCATCAATTATTTTGAACAGCTTTATGATATTAACAGTTAATATTGATCTTAGTTAATAAATTATAAATTAACACGGACTAAGTAATTTTTAATTAAATGTCATAATTAATTCGATGACAGAATTGATTATCGGGGTTTATAAGTGTCGGGGATAGATCAGTACCGGAGTTCAACTAGTACATCACGTCAGACAGAAACACCACTAGACCAGCTTTTTTCTTATTGTATAAATGTTGTTAGTAGAACTGGTCGTTACAGCGTCACCGGGTAAGGAGGCGAGCACTAGACTCAATTTTGAAATTTGAGCATCTCTGGATTTGTATGACGTGCAACCTGAGTGTGTCTCCTATCAGCTGCAAATCGCTCTCAGACGCGGACGGTTGGCTAGACCACTAGGTCAGTTCTTCTCAATATTTGCATTCTGAAGCGATGTTAGGTTTACATTTAGTTGAATCCATATTTATGTACATTATTATTAATATATTCATTTGATTTGAATTTGCGTACTCATGTACCTCGCAAAAGTTTAAAACTTTATTTAAGATTTTTCACACACAAACACAACTAAAATTGATCAATTAAGTATGAAATTCAAACATGATAACCTACCAGGTACGGACGTCAAGTACGATTAGAGATCCGACGACGCGGCGACAATTGGATATTTTAATATTAATATTGATATTTCAATACTATATAAATTAGTTATGTATATGGAATTTTTATTTGACTTTTATTTATTAATTTAAGTTGAATTCATGTTAAATGTGTATTTTTATTCGAAATAAACCAAAGTGCTTGTAAAAGCAAACTTAAATAAAGTTTATTGAATTTGATCTCCCAGATTAGTTCGCCAAAACCAATTTAATATATCATATTTGACAAATTGGGTTTAGATTTATCTGTATCGTTATTCCTGTGACCAAATAGTTTCGCTTGAACCAAACCCGATTCCTCCGTATCTAAGCGGAGATCTAACGCGATCGCCCTGCAATTAAGACGGAGCTACCGACTGTATCTACACTAACCGCTCACGATCCCGCGATAAAAGACCATTACACAACTCGCCACGCCTCCGTGACCTACTCACTGACACATGCTCGCCGCAGTACTGGGAGCTGCTTAATTATTGTCTTATGACTCTCGTTAACAAAACGAATCTAAACTATAAAGTAACTGTAAGTTTTGTAAATGTAAAATCCTGTGAATGACCCACTACTGAGCTAGGGCTTCTCCTCCTAGAGGACAAGGTTTTGGAGCTTCTTCGACTGCTCAAATGTAGGTTGGTGGATCAACATGTCATGTGAACGATTTTTGACAAACACATGCAGGCTTGCACACGATGTTTTCATCAAGCATGTGACAAATTATCACATGAAGGTATTAACCTTGGTGCTTGGTGCTTGCCCGAGTTTGAACCGCAATCTCCACTTAAGATTCACTTGTTTCAGCCACCGCACCATATCAGCATACCTTATGGTAAGTGATCGTCTTCTCTTATAAACTTAGCCCTGCTAACATAAACTATTCTATACGCTGTCAAAGCGCCGCCAACTATAGGATTTAAGATTTTCTTTATCATTTTATGTACTGTTGAGCTATTCCGTAAGAACAAAAATCGAAACTCCCCGCTGGCACCATCATGAAATGTCAGAAAGTTTTATGCGATTTTGACTATAATAATCTTAACATTTAAAAGATATAATTGCGTATCATGGTAACTCGTCTTTTAACATTTCAGCGAGGAATTAAGTAAACATAAAATATATATTTTTTTAATATTAAAGCATCTCTTTAGTAATTTATATATATATAATAGTTTTTTATAAATTTTTTCAATAGACAACTATTTAATTACAAATGTTAAGTTTAATCGGCAGGTGTGTCTATCGGTTAATAGCGTGGTAATTGTTATTCCTTTAACGACTACCAGGCCAGACTTGTAAGGCTGCGGCGACATAGAATAGTGAACAAGTAGAACTTATATTTTAAAATATTATATCCCATACATTGAGCAGGAAATGGTTCAACGGAAAAAATGTATAAATTTTAATAATTACTAAGAGTTATGAAAATTTGTAAGGGTTTATATAAACAAATATAATAATCAAGAAAAGTTTTACTTTTTAGAACTATTTACTCCTTATTTATTCACACATTTCCCGCATGCTTGCTATACCGGAAGTCGATGCCTTTTCTTACACTTTAGTACGAGGGGGCCGAGCAATGATATTTTACGCAGGTGAAGCCGCGCGAAGCCAGTGTTAAAATATAACAATAAACTACACTTACGTGTACAACTCAATAATATACACATTGTAATGTATTTCATAAGCACAGTTTATTTAATCTATGGTGTCTGAGATAACATCTACCAGGTCTGCTTCGATAGTCGCGCCAGAACACTGTAGCACATTTACATAAGAACCATCACACGCCCTATCTTCACGCTATACTCGCTATTGGGCACCCTTTTAAATGTATTTCGTTAACAACTTATGTTTCTTGTTCGCTATCTCAAAGATAATCTAAAAAAGTTAAAATACAATCGGGTATTAATTAAAACTATTCTACGGCTTGTTTATACCGCGTTCCGGTGTAGTCACTGATACCATCTGGACATTCTGGTCGATTTTGGACAATATATAAGCAAGTGTAACGCTTCTATTTAATTTTTTTTAGAGCTTATATTCCGTGACTGGTAACGCTTTACAAGTATTCAATAAATAAATATAAATGTAAACACTTTTATATTGATTATTCAATACTTTATTGCTCTCTTAAGATATCAAGTACATACTATGTTATATAATATAGAATCAGTTGCCACTATGTGTCACAGCACCAGGCCATGGTAGCCGTTTGCATGTGTCGTAATAATTGTTACACGTATATATAGACCGATTTTGTCAACAGTTATTAATAAACTACATAGATTAACCAGCCAGCCAGTTAGAAGATTTGAGAAGAGTATAGAAGGCTTTGGTCAATAAAATTGACCATTTACATAACCAATCCTAATGTGTATACAAAATTTATTGAACCGACTCCAAAAAAGGCAGGTTTTTTAATCGACGTATGAATTCTTATATCGTTTTCTCGGGAAGGGCCAGACCCATTTGTATTTTTAAATCAGGACTCAGTTGAGGTAGATCTAAAATTAGATCTAAGGGTCCTATAATATATCTCACTGACTTCAAACGAAGTGCAAACTCCGGACCGAACCGATAAAAAGTTATTGATCTTTTCCAAGAAATTGTCAGCAGTCAAGTCTAGGATTGCCGTCCAATAAGATTAAAAATAAGAGGATAGAGTGCATCACTATTTGCGCATACACTTGAACACTATAATAGCTCCTGTCCTATGTTGGCTCTCCACTCTGTTGATAAATGAAACGTGATTCGAATCGAATCGTCATTATCCTTCAATAACCCGACTGAGTTATTTTCATCGATTTGTCGCGATTCCAGTTATTTTTAAAGAAATGTTGATATTTTTTTCGTATATGTCATACGATACCTTAGCTGATTGTCAATTTTAATTGTTATTTCGCAGACGATTTCAGCGGAAACAATAGCGCGAGTCTATATTTAGATATGAACGACTCCAAAAGTAACTTGATCAAACGTTGTATATGTATGTGTATTGTCTGTGTATATGAATATAAACGGTACTCATTTTCTAAAATGTATTTCATTCTTTTTCGGTTTCTTATAATTAAAAATATTATTTTAGAGTTATTAGTATCCAAGTATACTTACTTATTTACCTCAAAATAATACAAAAAGGTATTTTTATATAAATTAATATATAAAAAATTTATAAACAATTTTAATTATATTTAACTTTTTAAGCATTATCACTTCCGTTTACATTATAGTGCAATCTAGAAATATAATAAATACCATCTATATCACGGAAGTGGAGCACGTGTTTATTACAGACATTTTACTCATTCCAAATTCCAAGAATCGAAGCGTCAGATTCTGTAGCGAAAATAAAAGATTATTTTTCACAAAAAACTATATAAATAGAAGTTTTCCAACCATTTTTTACGTCTAAATACAACTCTTAAATCTGTCTCAGTCATGCCCATTTGAATCAATGTTCAGAGCGAGACAATTAGGACTTTTCTTTGGCAAAAAATCGCGAGTCATCCAAAGGTGGGTCTCGTTGACATTCAATCGGAGAGAAGATTTCAGCGCGATATACGATACGACAGAAACAAAACTAAAAAACTTCTTTGGGCGCTACGAGTACGCTTCAAGTTCGAACTTAAGTGTAACGTTACTATGTGTAACGTTTCTGACAAAAAGGGTCGCCAGTCACGTGATTTTTAAATTGTTTATACTTCAATTAAAATTATTAAAGTATTTTTATACTTCAATTAAAATAATTAGAAGAAGAGAATTTATATATAAAAATGTGCGGTCGGGGTACCCCCGTCAGGAACGAAGTTCTTTGCGATATTTTTTCGACTTAAGCCGTGTTTTTAAATATAGACTTTAATTGATTATGTTACTGTATTTTTGTCACACCAAAAAGCATCTCAAGCTCTTTTGTGCTCTCTCTAATCAAAGATAAAGAAACGATTTTAATTTTTTAATTTAATTAACATATTTTTACAATAATAACAATCGCCAATTTAAGGAATTTACTAATATTTTAATATTAGTTTTATAATTTATCCCTCCAATTAAACAAAGCTTATGATGGAAATTGTTACAATAGCCCAAGGTTCGAACCTGCGACTTGTGGTTCGTAAGCCGTAGCGCTATTGTTCCTTATATGGTTTTGTATTCTTGTTTTTGTATTACGAAGAACGTTATGTAAGTATTTTAAATAAAAAATATTATTTTGATTAAGATTGTTTATAGTTAAGAATTTAACTTAACTAATAATAAAATGGTAGGCGTTTTGAAGGCTGAGTTCGAACGCCCAACGCATCGCATTTTATAGCATTTGGTAGGCACAATGTACGAACGCTATTTCGTTCCTCACGTGACCTTGGGCCACTGCCATTTCACTCTACTGTAAGCCGCGAAAAAGAACTACGTCCCGATATTAGAAGAGTGGTAGTTTTGATACACGAATAGATTAAAGGGAGCTGCTGTGCTATTTACTGTTATATGCTGTCTTGATGCGTGTATCCTATTTACTGTTATATGCTGTCTTGATGCGTGTATCCTATTTACTGTTATATGCTGTCTTGATGCGTGTATCCTATTTACTGTTATATGCTGTCTTGATGCGTGTATCCTATTTACTGTTATATGCTGTCTTGATGCGTGTATCCTATTTAATATTGTTATCATTATAGTCACTATCACTTTTTGATGTTTCAGAATCGTGTTCTGCTGAGTTTCGAGTTTATTTTACAGAGCAGCACTAGTGATTTATATGAAGAGAACAGTAGTAGTTAAATAGTAATAAAAGATGTATTTTGCTTAGTGTGTTTAGTTTCAGGTCTCACGCCTATTTATCTTCAGAATATATTATCTTATAAAGTGGTTATCGAAAAATGCTTTAAAGAGCTTGCTTAATTCGAAATGATTAAAAATAATGTTAAGTAGGTATATCAAAATTATATCAAAATTATATCAGCAAGTAATGTAAAATGTCATTACTTTTGTATACATATTGATTATATATATAAGATAGCAGCTGTCCTTATCGTGCTGACTACAAAACGAGACTTGCACACTTTAATATGATATCGCTTGAAAATCGCCGTATAATGAGTGATATTTTGATTTTATATAAACTGATTCACGGTGAAATATCATCGTCTGAACTACTCCAGCATATCAACCTAGCAGTTCCCCGTATTACTCCAAGACATCCAACAAAAAAAAGCTTTTGCACCTACAACCTCAAGAACAAACTTAGGTAAATACGCACCGCTCAACAGACTCATGAATTCGTACAATTACCTGTCATCTTATGGCGATATCGACATATTTTTTAATAACAAAAAATGTTTTGTTAAACTTGCGAAAGATCTCATTAATCTATCTCATACAAATATATATATATAATTAGTATAATATAACTAGTTTTGGTTTATAATTTGTTATCTAAATATGTTATAATAATGTTATTGTTTCTTTTTCTAAGGGGTTTTCCAATAGGGACGCTTGAACTTTGACAGCTGATTGCGGCCATGTTGTTTGAGTGACAGCTGTCAAATGCAGTGTGTTATATTCATTCCGTCCTCCCAAACCACCGGCAGCTAACATGGCAGGTTACAGTGTCGAGCAGCACGTGCAAATCATAAAATTGTTTTATGAAAATGGGTCTTCAGTTCGAGCAACGTTCCGCGCACTTCGCCCGTTTTACGGTCGCGATGATCGTCCTGCCGAGTCGACTATCCGTCGATTGGTGGACAAATTCGAGTCAACCGGGTCAGTTAACAATCAGCCGGTTCCCGTGCGTCAACGTAACGCGAGATCTGCCGAGAATATCGCCGCTGTGCGCGACAGTGTCCTCGAAAACCCGCGGCAGTCAATTCCGCGTCGCGCACAGGAACTCGGCCTTTCGCAGACGACAACTTGGCGAATTTTGCGTTGTGACTTGAGCCTGCACCCGTACAAGATCCAGCTGACCCAAGAGCTCAAGGTTAATGACCATAGACAGCGCCGTGTGTTCGCTGACTGGGCATTAGAGCAGTTGGAAGTTGACGCCGATTTTGGCAAAAAAATCATCTTCAGCGACGAGGCGCATTTTTGGATGAATGGCTATGTCAACAAGCAAAATTGCCGTATTTGGGACGAGACCAATCCACACGAGGTTCACCAAGTGGCAATGCACCCGCAGAAAGTGACTGTTTGGTGCGGATTTTGGGCCGGAGGCGTGATTGGTCCGTATTTTTTCGAAAACGATAATGGTGTGGCCGTCACCGTCAATGGTGAGCGATACCGGTCGATGATAACCAACTTCTTTTGGCCTGAAATCGAGAATATGGATCTGGACAACATGTGGTTTCAACAGGACGGCGCTACGTGCCACACAGCACACGCTACGATGGAAGTTCTGCACGAGCAATTTCTGGACATGGTCATCTCGCGCGGAGGCGACGTGAACTGGCCACCGAGATCGTGCGATTTGACCCCGCTGGACTTTTTCTTGTGGGGTTTTCTTAAGTCGCAGGTCTATGCCAACAAGCCGCAAACCACCGATGCCCTCAAAGTCAACATACGCCACGCCATCGATCAAATACAGCCCGATTTGTGCGCCAGAGTCATCGAAAATTGGACCTTTCGTGTGCGCGCCACCAACCGAAGCCGTGGCGGTCATTTGAATGATGTCATATTCCATACATAATGGGGTCGATAGACCTTCCAAATAAAATTTCGCAAATATCTCTCCTACATGTATTTTTTTTTGCATTTCAAAGATCAAGCGCCTTTAATGGAAAACCCTATATTTAATTTGATTAATTCTGTTGTATTAGTAGTTAAGGTTGGATTTAATTCTTTTTTTTTATATTAATTAGTTTGGTTTATATTATTTTTGTTACAATGGTTAATGTTGTTTACGCCTTTAAAGACGTATCACCTCGTATGAGTACCTGTTTAATTTGTTAATTTTAAGTGTTTAGTGATAAGTCGATGGTGTAACTATCTTAAATAAATAAATAAATAAATAAATATGTTGATTCAAGAAAAACATATTTTATAATGGTCATCCTGACTGATTTCGGCAACGGCGGCCAATGTCAAGAAAGATTCGCCAACTGCGCAGGAGATATTATAGTGCATAAGTGTGCGTTCATATAAAATATATATAAAACATATTTTATATATATTTTATATGATGTTCTTGATATCTTCATTACATTCACACTTAATATCCAGCCAATATAAGTAGTAAAAATAAATTAACAAAGTTTAATACTTAAAAGTAAGTATTGTATTTATTTAAAAAAATATTTCAAATATTTTTAAAAAGTAATCTATACTACTATATAAATCTATTGGCTCTGTCCGTACATTTTTTTTTCACCAAATTTTGTGATAAATAATCGTTTTATAATGCAGTGATTCACATTATACTATTTTTTTCATTTTTGTCTGTCTGTCTGTCTGTATGTCTTCTTATAACTCAAGAACGGCTTGACAATCTTGATGAAAATTGGTACACACAAAGAACATGTGATGGCGCAAATGATAGGATAGGAATATATAAGATCGGTAAACCCTACGGTATCTTATGAAAATTAATTTCAAATCGTTAATTACGTATTTCTTTACCAGCGTGTGTGTGTGTGTGTGTGGTGTGTGCGTGTATGTTATTATAGTAATAACAAAATTTATTATATTTTTATTAATTATACGCGGGTGAAGCCGCGGGACTCAGCTAGTCGTCATAATAAATATTGTAATTTTGAATTTTTAAATTGATTTGAATTAGTTACATTTTTTTTCTAATATAAATGAAGTATATCCGATATCGTGTAAACGCGCCCTCGCCGAACTCCCAAAGTCGATATAGGCAGAGAACAGGGAAAGGGCGGTCTCCTCCGAGGGCCTGAGCTATATTTGCGCGTCACGGACGTTTTTATGTAAATAACCGCTTTTGTGCAGAAGTCGTGGAATGGACGTTTCGGATCCTCACTTATATCGGATACTCAGAGATTACTCTACTTTGCATGTAGCATGTATTATGTATGTATAAACATGTGCGACGCTGGATTTCGTAAAGTATATAACGGGATATTTTCTATCGATTCACTTAAATTCACACTTGATGAAGTTTTTCTTTACAGCAAGGGAGGCGGACGCGTCTATGGGCCACCTGGGTGGTACCAACTCCCATAGACATTGGCATTGTAAGAGATGTTACATTGCTTACATTGCCAACCACCACCAACCACCAACCTTGGAAACTAAGATGTTATGTCCCTTGTGTCTGTGATTACACTGGCTCACTCACCCTTCAAACCGAAACACAAAATGTCGCCCTTCTGCAAAAATACCCAGTACTGCTGTTTTGCGGTCGAATATCTGATGAGTGGGTGGTACCTACCCAGACGAGCTTGCACAAAGCCCTACCACCAAGTTGAAGAAAACATTATATCTATCAATCTGACTCCCTCGATATTAATTAGAACAACCTTGTCCTTTAATGATAGATGTTAAGTTTTGACTAATAAATAATAAATAAATATAAGTAAGTGTACGATAATTGATTAAATAAAGGCGACAAACATAAGAATATAGTAACAGCCTGTGAATGTCCCACTGCTGGGCTAAGGTCTGTTCTCCTATTTTTGAGGAGAAGGTTTGGAGCTTATTCCCTCACGCTGCTCCAATGCGGATTGGTGGAATACACTTGTGACAGAATTGCAGTGAAATTTAACACATGCAGGTTTCCTCGCGATGTTTTTCTTCACCGTCAAGCATTAGACGAATGATAATCACAAATTAATCAGTGGTGCTTGCTCGGGGTTGAACCCGCGATCATCGGTTAAGATTCACGCGTTAATAATATAGTCACACGTTATAAACGAACAAGGTTAAATTAAATATTCATTCATAGGTCTGGAATACATTAGTAAATAAAAAAATTACAACATTTTATATATCGAATAGACTCATCTTGAACAACATCAGATGCACGACATGCTATGTCGTACATCTGATGTTGATATGAATGAAGACTCTTTATCACGACCGCTGAATTAGTTCGGGACGAGTACCGCTTGAACGTGAAGGACGACCCTTTGTCGACACGTGTACTTAACTTATACCTTCTAATTTATTAAACGTAAAACAGTGCCACCCAATAGTGTCAGCACTGTCAGTTATTCTATCAGACAACTACATTACGGAGTTCCGCTAAGTGAGTGTGATCCACTTTTCCTAACAAGGAAAGTTCATAAGAGAAGACCATGATAGCTACCGAGACCACGACAGCCACGATATACCACGAATTTATATCTACAACATTTAATGGAGAAGTTAGATGTTAGGTTAGTTGCTCATATGTGATTTTCACTTAATTGTGATCGATTGAATAGTTAAACGTGAAAGGAAGCTTAACAAATAACTTAACTCACTTTCATGCTTATAATATTAGTTAGGATGTCTTTTACAAGGCAATAGCCGTTTTAGTTTAATGACTCATAAGTGCAAATCTCTAGGCCCTGGATTCAAAACCCAAGTCATCAATAGATTCTCAGTAAATGCTCGGACTTCAGAGCCTCATAAAGCACGTAAAGCTATAGGTCTTGCGGCTGATATCTCTGTGGTTGGACTTTCAGATTGAAGTAATGTGGAATGTACCTATGTCTGTGCACTATTATATCTCCTCCGTAGACACCTATTCCATAAGATTAGCTTATGTAGCTATTTTTTTTTGCTTTCGATAGTGAAGAATTAAAATGTTGGCTTGACTTCACCTATAAATGTACGCATATAATATTTTAAGAAGCTCAGCGACTGTTACTTGTAACAAATTCGATGGAATCACTTTTTTGACATCCGCTCACAGCACAATCAATTAATTAACCAATCAATTCCCACTTTTTTTTCGAAAACTTTTAATTCGTGGTTGGAAATCAGCCGCAATGCAAATTCCATAGTTAGATCTAATCTTCATATTTTTTGTCGAGTTTTGGGAATGGTAGAAATGTAACAGCAGGAGGAGAAAAGATGTCTGAGAACCTTTGATCTATATATAACGATTATATTGTAAGACAAACATACATAGAAAAAATGTTGTATGGGCAATGACCTTGCGATAGAACGACTTACAAAATTTTCATCACAATTTGATAAATGGCTCAGGAACGCATAGAGGACAAATATATACACTTTATAAATATATATAATTAATGCCTGCTTTGATCAGGTTTTTTTTATAGCATGGATAGTCATAGCGAGCATATGGGCCACCTGATGGCAAGTGGTCACCAATGCCCATAAACATTGTAAGACATGTTAACCATGGATTACATCATCGCCACCAACCTTGGAAACTATAATATTATGTCCCTTATGCCTGTAATTACACTGGCTCACTCACCCTTCAAACAGAACACTACAATACCAAGTACTGCTGTTTTGCGGTACAATATCTGATGAGTGTGCGGCTTGTACAAAGGCCTACTACAAGTATAAGTAGAACATGGGTCTGCATATACATTTTTATTGCAGGACAAATATACGAAGAAATCTGATTGTTTTTTTAGAAAGAACAACTCACCATATACTCGTATATATTTATATGTTTTATTAAAATAGGATTTAATCTTTTTCATTGGCAAAGTGTGTGGGTCACAGCCAAACAGGACATGAACAGAGTCAGTAGAGTCATCATCAGCAAACATATCTTTTTTGCATATCAGCATATTATTGTTTGCATAAAATAACTTCGTGTAATAAAACAAGGTAAGACGAGATTATCGACTTCTAAAGAACAAGAAAACACTAGTATCAATATAGATTTACTACTTACTTGGTGGTACGGCTGTATGCAAGCCCGCCTGAGGAGGTACCACCCACTCATCAGATATACTGCCACACTGCAATACTTAGTAATATTTGGTTCTGGTTTGATCGATGAGTGAGGCAATGTAATTGTAAGTAAACTACTAGCACAAGGGACATAACATCTTAGTTCCGTCAAGTTAAAGTCAAAATTTCTTACTTCTCCAATGTTTATGGGCGGTGTTGACCACTACCCATACGTGGCCCATTTGTCCATCCGTCACTGTATAAAAAATAAATAAGCGAAGTCCTATTTTATATTACAAGCGCGAGAATATCGGGTAATATAAATATCTCAATAGGAGTTTCCCATATTATTACAAATTCGAACAGACACTCGTAATCCTTTCCTAAGATATTGTTATCTCAACACCCGAGATAAACACCGGAGAGCCACGCACCTCGATAAAAACTATCGAAGCCCGGAGCGGAGATTATCCCTTAGATATTACGTAGAGTTATGTAAGGGTACGTGTGCAGTATACATTGCGCGTTCCTAATATATCGTAACAATATGTAAAGCATAGATGACCAAATGGATAGAACACAATAATCATTATTGATATATCTGTACAAAGTATTGCTGCTTGGCGGTAAAATATTAAATGAAATGATATTTATTTCTCGTCACAAAGGAAAAGTACAGCTAATTTGATTAATCAGTAGTATTAAGCCGTTCAAAGTGTTCACATTCCTTTGTGAGAGACTGGTATCCATACTAGTCATAACTGTTTTACAAAATGACCAGGCTCCCAAATACCCAGTACTCGCATGGACCGGTACAAAGGTAATAATTACTAGTGACTCATATATTTAGTTGATTAATGAACGAATTAAACATCATATCAAAAATATACTTTACTTGGTGGTAGAGCTTTGTGCAAGCTCGTCTGGGTAGGTACCACCCACTCATCAGATATTCTACCGCAAAACAGCAGTACTTGGTACTGTTGTGTTCCTGTTTGAAGGGTGAGTGAGCCAGTGTAATTACAGGCACAAGGGACATAACATCTTAGTTCCCAAAGTTGGTGGCGCATAGGCAATGTAAGCGATGGTTAACATTTCTTACACTGCCAATGTCTATGGGCGTTGGTGACCACTTATCATCAGGTGGCCCATATGCTCGTCCGCCAACTTATGATATAAAAAAAAAAAAAAAAAAAAAAAAAAATATGGGAAAAAATATAATTGAAGTATTAAATAAAATGGTAAACAATATGATCCTATAAACATATGTCTGTGTGTGTGTGTGTGTGTGTGTGGGTTTGTTGTTTCAAACGGCAATGTATCCGACTTTTATAGGTAGAGAGAACAGAGTAGTTCTTCTGTTTCAGACGAGAACGAGAGATTTTGCAACCTCGATGAACTTGCTACCTTACAGCGGAACGTAGAGAGTGAGTGTATATTTAAAATTGAGTTGATTTTGTTATACATATAAGGTCACAAAAAACAACAAAACCTATGTGAGAAATAAGTTTCAAATATAGTCGTAGGGCAAACTTTATTTTTACGCTTTAAACTTTATATATTTGAGTATGGATTTTTAAGGTGGTATGAAGGATAAATAGTTTAATGAGAGTAATTTAATGAGTGGGTGTTACGCACCAAGAGGGGCTAGTACAGAGCCCTACCACCAAGTAAAATACATCAGTATATTCTATCTGTATGTCATTTAATATTAAGTATCCAGTTCACATAACGAAATACTACAAATAATAATTTATTTGTTTAATTAACACACAGCATTCAATAAAGTGATTTCAAAGATAATTTGTTTTCTTAGATTATTTAAAATAACTTCCAGCATTGCGTATAATATTTTTATAAATAAATTTAAATAATAATTACTAATTTATTTTCCACGCGTACGTTGCGTATATTAACTCCACCTATTTCGTTTCATAATCTCTTACTCGTCAATGTACTTCAAACAAAAGCCGAGTATATTTTTAGGATCAGTCGTACAATTACAGTCCAAGTAGTATTTGTGTATCTGAATCGGTTCCGTAGTTTTAAATCCGCTGATAAGGGTCGGCTGCAACGTTGCGGAATTAAAGAATATTGTCTAAATGGACCAGAAAGAACTTCTTTGTTTTGTTTTAGACTTATATTTAGTTTAGTTGTGTTTAAATAGCATGAACTGAAATGTTGGTATACATATACTCGGATCGTATTCAAAAAATTGAGTAAAAAACTTCTCAATCTCGCATTTAAAAAAAAAATAAGTATGGTCCTGAATATATCAAAGTTTTTCCATATAACTTCTACATATAATTATAATAAACAAAACTATAATATTGAAGACCATTACGTAACAAACGTGAACCGAATATTAGATTTAGGCATCGTCTTTGACAGTAAACTTATATTACTCATACTGATCGTATAGCTGCACAGCCATTAACTTTTTTTATGTAAGTACCATAATGTTAATATTAAATAATGTGTAAATGAGTACGTAATGTACTTATTTTTAGTACAATAGTTTTTTTTTCATAATATAATCTTTAACATATAATATATCTTTCGCATTAACGGAGTCTTAGTTGTTCTCGTATTTGCCGTACCGTATGTCTCTTTGTTTCTAACTTTCTATTTTTTAAACTATTAAAAACATATCTGTTCCAACTTCCTGTTACCTCTACATTAAGCAACCAATCAGAAACTTTTAGGAGCGATGGCAAAAATATTCATAATGAGTGAGTGAAAATTAAGGCAAAAATTTCTTCTGTCACGTTAAGGAGTGGCAAGCACATCCATTCCACGTGCAGTTCAAACGATAAGCTGTATGTATACGTCATACGTCGTATTTGACGTGATAACCTCTTATAAATTGATGAACACCGGCTGCAGGCACGAAAAAGCATTACTCATTGTCACGTTCCGCCTGTGCCGAACGTGCAAGCGAGAACGCGGGACAAGCGATAGAGAGGCACGATCGGCCTAAGCGTTCGGCTATCTCTCTTCCACTCCATCGGCCGATGCGTCCGAGTGTTCATCAATGTTTTTATTATGACGTTATCACGTAAAATTATCGTCCGTAAACCGATTTTACAGACAACCATTTTTTTTCTTTACATATAACTCGGGTTAAGAAACGTACTATACTCTTTTAACAATTATATAAGTGTGATGAAAAAATCATAGAGAAAAATCGACACACATTGAAAAAATAAGTATCTTGTGTATTGAGTCGATATCAAACACAAATACGTCCAGAAAAAAGTAACATTAATATAACAAAAGCGTTCGTTTTTTGTACAAAGAACAAAATGTTTTATTTATTATTATAGAGAAAAGAAATATTTAATCAATGTTCTAGAAGGATGGAATAAATGAATGAATGATGAATAGACGAGTTGGAATAAATTGTATGAACGTGACTCGCCACTCGTGAGCGACGGTCAGCGATAAATGACCCAAGATTGATAATAATACATACAAACCAGAATGATTTTTAAATCAATACATGTTCAGTACATGTTAATAACTAATTATATTTGTTTAAAATTAGTTTCCGAGGTGTCAGTACTACCTCTAACCGAGATGTATACAATATTTCATGAGAATCGATTAAGTAGTTAAGACGTGAAGTAACAATCAAACTCACATTGGGTTTTATAATATTAGTTTATATTTATCTCATTAGACTAGTTGCTAGTTATAAGGCTTCAAATCTGGGCCACCTGATGGTAAGTGGTCACCAACGCCCATAGACATTGCCATTGTAAGAAATGTTAAGCATCGCTTACATCGCCAATGCGCCACCAACCTTGGGAACTAAGATGTTATGTCCCTTGTGCCTGTAATTACATTGACTCACTCAGCCAACAAGTACTGCTGTTTTGCGGTAGAATGTCTGGGAAGCCATCTACCATCAGTTCCAAACCTGTTACGGTTTTGAAAAACTCAGTTATTGTTTTATATTCTATAGAATATTAGTTGAAACGTGACTGATCTGATAGCTTAAATCTTTAATAACAAATCGAAACATTACGACAACAAAGAGGCGGTCGGTAACAAATAGTCCGCAATAATTATATGTGAACAAATATTGGCGACGTATCGAGAGCTCGCATCAATCCGCGTTCGTGTTATTTACAATGTTTGTATTACGATTAATATGTTTGCGACTAACACTGTACATATTTAGATAAAATTAATGCTAACTTTATACTGTCCACATGGTTTGGTTGGGATGAGCATTTATCTGGTCTTCTAGATGCAAGTTCAACTCTCATTCTGCTTTTTCTCGAACACTCTGTAAAAACACCTTTAATCGTAATGAAACATTCAATATACGATCTTAGTGCAACGATGATGTAACGTTCGAAACAAATGTTATTGACGCAAACAGTACCAACTTCTGTTTAACACATATATATTTATATTTACTACATCCTCATATTTAAAATAATCATAAATAATCACCACTATCTATGCACTACGAATCAAAGATAAGATTTTATGACCATTGCGCGTGTATTTAAACTGGCTGATCCCACCCTTAAACTAGAAGAGAAATGTAAGCTATGCGTGTCTATTGCCACATTATCCACAGATTAGGTAACTTATAAAGTTTTATGATACGATTTTTCTGATCAATGCAAATTGAAATAAGAGCTAAACAATGAACGTATCGTTAAAGTCAAGCAGAACACAAGCAGACGAGAATATGGCCGTCCTCTTTGTCACTTTGGCATAGACATTAACTTCATAAAAGGCATTAGGCATTCCCTATATTGATAATGCACTGCCAACTAATATACTCAACCTGTTATCTCTTTGGCTCGTGAAATTATACATGTATAATACAGTCACGGCCTGTTGAGAAGATAGCGGGTTGGTGGAATATACATGTGGCAAAATTTCAGTATAATTAGACACATGCAGGTGGAAAAACGATGTTTTCCTTCACCGCCGATCAACATTTATCAGTTAAGATTGACGCTTGGTAAATATTCATATAATTGTATTAGTCAGTTGGCGAGTAGACTAATTCTGCAGCATTCGCGATATATTTTTTTTATTATAACTGATGTTGAAAGATGTTGGAGGAGGGGAAAACGTGAGCTGATAAAGAATTCAATGTTTTTCCACAGTATAATGTCTGCATTTTACTTTTGAATGGAACTGACATTAATTTATAAACGCCACCATGAAGCTTCACTAAGAAGTAAATTTAAAGTAATAAAAATATTGACTATCAGTATATATTGGATAATGTAGTGTTATGTACATGTTATACGTTCGTAAGAATTTTCTAGAAATTGTATTCTCCAGCGTGGATAAAACAAGAAAGAAACATCGTTAATCATATTACCGGACTACTCTGGAAATGTAATTATTTTGTGAGACAATGTATATGATTTGGCGACAGGGTCCCAGAAAATTTTCAAAATGTTTTCAATAGTAAGGTAAAACTATTAAAGAACGTCTGTGTGCTAAAGGTTATTACAAAATTAACATGGTTTGAGTGTTGCCTTAGCAATTAAGCGATCGTCTCAAGGCCGTTTCAAAAATAAATAATTTACTGTTGCAAACATAAGTACATATATGACTAAAAAAGCCGCTGAGTTTTCAAAGGTCTGAGTCAATCTGTCTCTTCACAAAACAGTTTTTATTGGATTAATACACAATAACGTTAATGTTTTAATTTTTAAATAAATTAATATAATTAAACAATATATTTACGCAGTCACCCGGTGACATAAATCAGCGCATCCGCCACTTTACTATTAATATATTTAAAGAGTAACAATTATCCGGACTCTCTCGCAGGACAACATATTTTAATAATATTTTTTTTAAATTTCTTAATTCTAGGCTCATGACATCTTCTATTGCCAAGGTTTTTTTTTAATAGCGATTAGTATACTAATTCTTCCAAGCCAATACACTTTCAGTGGTTAGTACCGCCCATCGATAATGGCAGTGAAATAAGTAAGATGCACAATATTCCATCATCATTGAACGCGCCAAAAACCATGGTATCTAACATTGTATTACCATTTTGCCTGCGATTTCACTGGCTTACTCAACCCAAGAAAATAACTGGAGAATGTGTGGTACACAGAACTACCACCAAAATTTATGCTGTATGTCCCGCTCCTCACGCAATGATAGTGTCACTAGCTGTTACATTCGCTAGGAATATTGCATTAGGCAGTGATTGGTTCGGGCCTGCGGCGTCGTTACGGCGGATTCTGCCGTCTATGTGTTATTTCCACTTAAAATTATATATTTTTTGCTAAAACATAAGTAATTTATGTTTTAAGTGCCATCAGCTACTTTTCATTGGAGACAGCTCTATTTCAAGACTTCGTCAAAAAAATTACAAAAATCAATCGGGTGCTCAACCGTAAACTGCAAACTCAATTGTTAACCGTAACTGTAACCCAACACACACTATATTTAAAAGATATTTTTATTATATTGACAAAATACTGCGAACCATGGATGCTACAGTCAGTTGCAATAATAGCCTACCTTTGATCCAGCTTGATGAATCCGAAGTCATTAATAAGTTAAAGAATTTAGACATGAATAAGGGTGCTGGATCTGACAATATTCCGCCTAATTTTATTATAAACTGTGCCCAAAGTCTTGCTGTACCACTAACAATTATTTTTAACAAAGCATTAGTCACCGGAATATTTCCTTCTAAGTGGAAAACTGCGAAAGTAGTCCCTATTTTCAAAAGTGGAGAAAAAAAATATGTAAAAAACTATAGGCCTATTTCAATCCTTTCTATCTTTGGTAAGGTGTTGGAGTCTCTAATATATCCATACATTTACAGTCATGTTAAATGTTTTCTTAGTACCCACCAGCATGGCTTCATAGCCGGTAGATCTACATGCACAAATCTAGTAAATTACTCCGAAATCTTATTTGAATCTGTTGATAGGAACAAGAGAGTGGATGTTATCTACACAGACTTAAGTAAAGCATTTGACCTGGTTCCATGTTCAGTACTAGTCTTGAAGTTGTCCAATTATGGTATTGTCGGATCTTTACTGAGATTTCTAGCATCATATCTCACAGAAAGACATTTTTATGTTGTTGCCGGCGGTTATGAATCGGTTGAATGCGATGTAAAATCTGGAGTCCCACAAGGGTCACACCTGGGTCCACTGCTCTTCAATATATTCATAAACGATCTGCCTAATTGTTTTAAATATTCTACACCATTTCTGTATGCTGACGATGTCAAACTTCTTAAAATAATTGAAGAACCAAATGACACTATTCTTTTACAAGATGATCTGACAAGATTATACCATTGGTGTAATGATAACGGCATGAGACTTAATTCAGTAAAATGTTCATGGATATCATTCACCAGGAGTTTAAAAGAATTTCAAACGAATTATTACATAGCTGGTGCCCCTATTAAATCTGTGGACAGAATTTCAGACCTGGGAGTAATCTTCGACAAAAAACTAACTTTCATACCTCATATTGATGGTGTAATTAGCCGTGCCTCGAAAATATTGGGTTTTGTAATTAGAAATGGAAGATTATTTCGAAATCCTAGAACAAAAATTATTTTATTTAATAGCTTAGTCAGGAGTATACTGGAATACGGAAGCGTTGTTTGGAGGCCACATTATGCAACACACTGCCTAAGACTTGAGAGGATACAGAAACGTTTTCTTTATCATCTTACTTTCTCGTTAGGTAAAGGGAAAATACTTCCTTCTTACAAAAAAAGATTGGAATTTTTCAAAATTCTTTCTCTAAGTGATCGGAGGGATTTGTTGGATTTAAAATTTCTATATAAAACACTTAACAACAACTATGATAACTCGTTTTTGATATCAAAAATTAAATTGAATGTTCCCATTAGATTTCCACGTAAACCAATAACACCATTAGTAAGACCTTTCCGCAAAACTGTTTTAGGAAGCAATTCACCTGTATCTCGCTTATGTAAAATTTTGAATGAGCACAGTGCTGTTTTAGACCCTCTTGGAGACTCATCAAACAAGTTTCACAAAAAAATATTGTCAAAATTGTCAGCTAACTAATTTATTTTGTTTATATTTGTATGTTATTATTTTACTATTATTGTTAATTCTTGTCATTTTTAACCTTGATTTACTAACAATTAATTATTTGTAAGTTTGTCATCTCCAACTTTATCTTTGCAAGTGGTATTCACCTTAATAGGTAATGCATTTAGTTTTAAGTTGTATTAAAATTGTATACCTTTGTACGTGTTGATGTATTTACCACTGGTGAATCTTAAATAAATAAATAAATAAATATCAAACAGAAATATAATTATTTTTTATCTATCTAATCTACACAGACGTGTTGCCCATGCCTTTGTTGTATCTTTCTATTATTTAGATTTCGTAGTTTGATGTGACAGACAGCGTCGCTATCAAAATATCAAGATTTCATTTTGTAAAGTCTTTGTGTGTCAGTTGTCTTTCTAACGTTGTTGTCTGTTGATTGTAGTGAATGAGATTATTTATATGACATTCGAAAGAAGACACAGAATTGTTTAACTAGGCACTCGCTGTACAGCGTGTTAAAATAAGGCCGCATATTGTTTAAAGTTAGAATATTCAGGAGTTTGACTGTACAAATCCGTTCGTCCAGGCAAGACTGCTTGATGGTAGGGCTTTGTGCAAGCTCGTCTGGGTAGGTACCACCCACTCATCAGATATTCTACCGCAAAATTTATTTATGATCAAATCTATCAAATTATGGTTTCATCAATAAAAAGTCGACCAATCTCATCCAATTTGTTCATCACTTAACAACTGCTATGTAACATGGCTCTCAAGTGGACGTTGTGTATACCGATAACAAAGGCATTCGACAAAATACCGCATGTCCATCTTATTCGTAAACTTGGAGAAGTCGGTATACACGGTGATCTACTACGTTGGTTAGCGTCATATCTGCGTGAACGTAGCCAAGCTGTTACCATTAAGGTGATTAAGGGTTTCTGCTCATCCTTTGTTCCTGTTACATCAGGAGTGCCTCAGGGCTCTCACCTAGGACCCCTCCTATTTAATTTGTTTATCAATAATATTTGTGATATTTTCAAACATTCGGATATTTTATTATACGCTGATGACATGAAAATTTTTAGAGTAATTAAAACTACACAGGATTGTACTCTATTACAAACTGATTTAAATAGGTCACTACTGTCATCAAAATGGACTTACATTAAATTTTAAGAAATGCAGTATTATACCTTTTTCTCGTAAAAACAATAATTTAGTATTCGAATAAAAACTTAATGGAAAACCTAAAAAGGGTAATCGAGGTGAGAGATTTGGGAGTACTCCTCGGTCATAAGCTGCTCTTTAATAGCCATGTTGATAACATTGTTGGAAGGGCATATCGGATGCTGGGATTTATCCTTAGAGTGGGTAAGGATTTTCACTTTAAATCGACACTCTTTTTGCTATATAATGCCTATGTCCGATCCATCCTCGAGTAGTCCGCAACGTTTGGAATCCATTGTTTAAAAAAAATATAGATGAAATCGAGAGAATACAAAATATATTTTAACAAAGAATAATGATACTCATGATAATCCTCAAAATCTTAATACATATTTTGACATGAAAAGAACGTCGTATGATAAAAGATGAACTCTTTCTTTTTAAATTATTAAATAATGAATCTCCATTCTTACTTAGTAATATATTTATTAGATGTCCTCGCGTGCAAACACGTAAAAAATGTTTGTTCGATGTTCCTAAAGCCAAGTCTAAGTATCTACGCAACAGCTTTCTTTATAGATCATGTATAATTCACAACAATAAATTTAATGATTTTGATTTATTTCTTTTGTCATTAAAAGAAATTAAATGTAATATTAATTTTCAGTTTAAAAAATTACTTACAGAATAATTTTAATTTTATTAATTTGGTCGTATTATATAAAATTTTAATTTAATCCATTTATTTTAATTTCGATTGTTATTATTTTTTATAAATTGTGATTGTTATTTTTTTATTAATTGTAATTCTTGTTTTTTATTATTGTTATTTTAGTTGCTACTATCCTGACAGACTGCTATGAATTGATTTTGATTTACTTAATTGTGAAGACTTGATTGGTTTTTTTTTGGTAAAGTTTTAATTGTTTTGTGTATTTTATTACTGTTTGGCTTCCTTAAAATAAATAAATAAATAAAACTCTAATTTTACTTCTTTGATGTCTGGCATTTAAATTATACTTTTTTTTATAGCATACTTATGAAATAATATTTTTTTTAAATGAACGCCTATGAAATCTCTTGATATGCGTAAATAAATTTCATATAATGTGAACCTAAAATTACGCAGATAATATTTATTGCTTCATAACTTAATATCTCTGTGTCAAATGTACGCATGTAATACTAAAACACATTTACGGTGCACCAATTGATAATACTATGTCATGCAAAATCACACCTTAAAATAATAAAGCTATGAACAAAATTTGTGTATATAAAATAAACACCTAAATGTTAGCATGACTCTTGTTATAACAGTAAAACTGTTAAGGTATGAAAGGACAAATCAACGCGAGTTATTTTGGCACTAACAGCGTTTGCTTCAAGAGCGTTTTTAGATTGAATCTATTTCATGATTATAGATTAGGCGTTTAATTAATATAGGTAATTACGTTCATTTGAAATTTACACTCTGTTTGAACTCGCCACGAGACATGAGACTGCTCAAACAATTAATTAATTGGGAATGTTTAGTGTAAAGTGTAATTACAATTGTTTTATTTGGAAATTATTGTGAATTATAATAATAATGTTAATTGGAACATGTGTTCGTTATTATGTTTGATAAAATCCGTACTAATATTTATTAAAATAATTCGAATGTTTTCTAATTAACCTAAATGGAATTGGTTTTTATTCACTCTAGTCACGCTAAGAGGCAAAGTCTCCGCTTGACCTCCTCAAGTCTACTTCACTAAACTGCTCCAATGGGGTTAAGACGATAAACATGTGACAGATCATTCTACACGTTCAGGTTTTCTCGCGATGTCTTCGGTCATCGCTAAACTCGAGATGAATGATAAGCACAAACTAAGCATATGAATATTCGGCGGTGCTTGCTCGGATTTGAACGCACGCTCTTTAGTCACTCGGTCTAGCGACTGAGCCATTTTAACTTATAACGATATAATATACATATTTTAATGATGAATAGGAAAATAATCGCTATTCCAATACCTTTCACGAACCAATAAAAATCAGTGGTAACCTGTTCTAACTGTCCTTATAGAACAGGTAATGACTCCAAGAGAAATACGCCGGAAGTGAACTTTCTCCGAGCAAAGTCTGTTAGTTATGGCAAGATCCGAGATGTCATCTGTCCCACGGCTCGGAATAATTTATAACGGGCTGGGACACCTAGGCACCTTGACTAGAACGACGCTTACCTCATGCAAGCTAAATGATGATGAAATGTTAGGACGCCTGCAGACTGTCGGAATTATACTTTATTGCCGCTACTCACTATCGAAATCGAAATAGACTCCTAATCCTATATGACCATTATTCGTCATTGTATACGATTTGGGTTAAACTAATCGCAAAGCCACCGGCCTGCTATGTTGATCCTGCGAAAGTCAGTAGTAACACTTTGCCCCTAAATACAAGATACCATATGCAAGATAACATAGTGCTCACCCATCAAGAGACAACTATATTTATATACAAAACAGTTATAAAGTCAAAATCCAATTTATTCCTGAAATAAAGGCAGCAAAACTAAACAAATAAATCATCGATTAATTAAATGTTCACAGTTTAGACCATTTAATGTTAACAAACGTTTCTACGAGCTGATTAAAACTGAATGTTAATTAGCGTTGACAGTGTTGACAAAACGTGATCAGATATTTGATTAGTATTTAAACCACCGGAAATATTGTGTGAAATTAAATTTAGAACTAATATATGCTACAATAATAATACCGATTCCACTTCAAGATCGTATTCAAAAATTATTTTTATTTCAAAATATATTTAATATCTGTTAAAAAGTGTTTTGGTGATGATAACAAGGATTTCCGTTGGCTGATTTCAGTCGTGGCAACCATTATCGATGCACTCGAGTAAGAGGTAAATTGCAGTGTTCACAAACACTAGTGGACTCACTCGTATAACTCGAAACGGACGGTAAATACGACACGAACGGAAATAATTCAGGCGCAAGACCAACGGCTTTACGTGCTTTCCGAGGTATGGGAATGTAAACACTGCCAAGCCGGGATGCTACTGAACATTTTTGATGAATATTTCAGAATACCGAAAAAAAATCGAATTAAAAACTGAAATGATACTTTTTGCGACAGGTTCAATACAACTTTAAGGTGCTCTCATCTCGATTTCGTTGAATTTTTATTTGAAGAGCACATACAAGCAAATGTTTACAGTCGTTTTTTTTTTAAATATGCAATGTTAATAGTAATTCTGAAATATAATATAAAATGCACCGTCTGTAGCGTCCTTAGCGCAGTCAAGCACCGTCCTCGCAACATAAACCCTACGCCAATGTTTGGCAAGAGCATTCGACGGGCGATGCCAAGACTGTGGCACGCGGTTAAGACTAACATATCTCAATTCCAGTTAAGAAGGTATTTATCTTTGAAATAGAACTAAATAAACATCATGACGTGTTTGAACTGCCGTGCCTTGCTCAGCTGTACTTCGGAACGACAAAAGGTTGAGCGGCGACATTTTACGAACGAATAATTATCATACTATTATAATAAATTGAAAAGATTTATACGTGTATAGTATTCTATTGATGTATGTATTTATTGTTAGTGTTGCAAGTTTAATAACTAAGATCTTGTTATCCATTTGTATCTATAGTATTTGTTATATATAAACTATTATTTATATAATAAATACGTTATGAACTTATTTCATTAAAGCACAGATCACCGAAGTTAAATCTTAAGTAACGTGAACGGGTCATGTCTCACGATTGAACAAAGTACTCCATAAGAAGAAGGTTTAAAGATTTATTATATTTATTTTATTAAGGTCCAGTGGTTACAACACGCGGTGATTATCAATGATTGCAGATTCAAGCCCAGGGAAGTACTAATAATTTTG
The DNA here is from genome assembly GCA_905220585.2 of Nymphalis polychloros. NCBI lineage: Eukaryota > Metazoa > Arthropoda > Insecta > Lepidoptera > Nymphalidae > Nymphalis > Nymphalis polychloros. The sequence continues at coordinate 8,696,858 of HG992267.1, forward strand.
CACCTTGCATAACTCATCTCGTTCTGCAAGGAAATGAAAATCTACCATCACTCCGCATTAGAGCAGTGTAGTAGAACAATCTCCAAAATCTTCTCCTCAAAAACCAGAGAAATATTTACGGATATTTCTTTACAATTTTATTTTACTCAATTTCTTCTAATAAGTAAAATAAAATTGTTAAATAAAAAGGGTCGGTATAAACGTGTATTTTCTAAGCACGAAATAGATAACATCCCATCTCTTGTATTACGCTGGAATCGCGTCCTCGTATGCTAAGCAGCTGCAATGAGCACTCGCTCGCTGAGATTTTCTTTAAAAAAACTTTCAAAAGGTTTAAAAAGAAGATTATGCAAATTTGATTCTAAAACGTTGTTATGAACTTTGAAATTATCGTTACTTGTTTTATTAAAGTATTATGCGATTGTTAGCGATCGTCTGCAGACCGTTGGCGTTATAAGTATAGGGTTTTCCAATAGGGACGCTTGAACTTTGACAGCTTATTGCGGCCATGTTGTTTGAGTGACAGCTGTCAAATGCAGTGTGTTATATTCATTCCGTCCTACCAAACCACCATGGCAGGTTACAGTGTCGAGCAGCACGTACAAATCATAAAATTGTTTTATGAAAATGGGTCTTCAGTTCGAGCAACGTTCCGCGCACTTCGCCCGTTTTACGGTCGCGATGATCGTCCTGCCGAGTCGACTATCCGTCGATTGGTGGACAAATTCGAGTCAACCGGGTCAGTTAACAATCAGCCGGTTCCCGTGCGTCAACGTAACGCGAGATCTGCCGAGAATATCGCCGCTGTGCGCGACAGTGTCCTCGAAAACCCGCGGCAGTCAATTCCGCGTCGCGCACAGGAACTCGGCCTTTCGCAGACGACAACTTGGCGAATTTTGCGTTGTGACTTGAGCCTGCACCCGTACAAGATCCAGCTGACCCAAGAGCTCAAGGTTAATGACCATAGACAGCGCCGTGTGTTCGCTGACTGGGCATTAGAGCAGTTGGAAGTTGACGCCGATTTTGGCAAAAAAATCATCTTCAGCGACGAGGCGCATTTTTGGATGAATGGCTATGTCAACAAGCAAAATTGCCGTATTTGGGACGAGACCAATCCACACGAGGTTCACCAAGTGGCAATGCACCCGCAGAAAGTGACTGTTTGGTGCGGATTTTGGGCCGGAGGCGTGATTGGTCCGTATTTTTTCGAAAACGATAATGGTGTGGCCGTCACCGTCAATGGTGAGCGATACCGGTCGATGATAACCAACTTCTTTTGGCCTGAAATCGAGAATATGGATCTGGACAACATGTGGTTTCAACAGGACGGCGCTACGTGCCACACAGCACACGCTACGATGGAAGTTCTGCACGAGCAATTTCTGGACATGGTCATCTCGCGCGGAGGCGACGTGAACTGGCCACCGAGATCGTGCGATTTGACCCCGCTGGACTTTTTCTTGTGGGGTTTTCTTAAGTCGCAGGTCTATGCCAACAAGCCGCAAACCACCGATGCCCTCAAAGTCAACATACGCCACGCCATCGATCAAATACAGCCCGATTTGTGCACCAGAGTCATCGAAAATTGGACCTTTCGTGTGCGCGCCACCAACCGAAGCCGTGGCGGTCATTTGAATGATGTCATATTCCATACATAATGGGGTCAATAGACCTTCCAAATAAAAAAAAATTTTGCAAATATCTCTCCTACATGTATTTTTTTTTGCATTTCAAAGATCAAGCGCCCTTAATGGAAAACCCTATATTAAGTACATGACATTGACACAAACTTGATTCCCTTGAAAGCGATATTTTATAAGCGAAAATAAAACAACTAACCTAGTCTGTAAGAAATATTGTTTACTGACCATAACGAGCCACTAGTTACTTGAATAAAGAATATTATTATTAATACAGGTTACTTGTAAAGAGCTTACACTAAACAAGATTGAACCTCTCATAATTATAAACAAACGATTGTTGGTATGACTTGAGATTAATAGACATCGACATTGTTTGACGATATACCATGAACGATGTGACATTATGTATGTATTTTATCATTGAGAAGATTTTTATGAATTCGACTTGGTCGTAACTCTACTAGATAGCTCTGTATTACATCAACTTTTATACCCTTCACCCGATAACCATAGATAAGAGCTTGAAATCGTTGTCCAATGTGATTCCGTAAAGTCCGCTTGACGACAAGAACCGTAGTCTTCCCGAATCTTGTCAAGTGTACTTTGATAAAAAAACGTTACTAAAATTAAAATATATAAAAATAATATACTTCATTTACACGTTTTAATATATTATTGACCAACCGTTCAACAAAATAAAAAAAATAAGGTAAGTACTATTTTAATCTAAGTTAGAAATGTAGCAGAGCATCTATAGAAGCAATAATTTAAGGAGAGAAATAAGTAAATCTATTAAAATCATTCAAATAGCTCATCTGAACATTACGAATCACGTATTGTTGATAGCGCAGTGATCCGGCCGCACGTGATAGTGTATGCTAAGTGAGCGGAGCGGGAACACATTCGCGGTGAGCCCGCTACGCTAACTACTTCCTTCAGATAAATATATAACATAATCACAGTGTGTACAGCTTTGTTTCGCTTAATTCATGTAATGGCTAAGGGTATGGCGCTGTAGACGCTGACGTTCTCAGTTCAGTTAGCATTGTTACAGTCCTGAGAGCACTTTCTAGCCTATTAAACTCAACATAAACCGAATCGTTAACTGCTTGCATCAATTTACTATATTTATTTTTATTTATGTGTAAAATTTTTAGGAGGTATAAATTATTTCAGTCGGCTTAACGCACTCTTAAAGATTTATATATTTGATATAATATATACATGTATGACAATGAGGTGTCCTTGTTTAGGTTAATTGGCTTTTTGCATTGCTCACGAAGGTATAAATAATTGTATTTTAAAAGTGCCTAAGTTCACACTCGGGTAGGTAGACTCGCAGGTCGCATCCCGGACGCGGCGCCGATACGTGATGCAGATTTTATTTCACCCTCGCCGAGTACGAAGAGATTGTGACTCATCTGCAAGCTCTGAAAGGAAATTAATACTACCATCAAGATCTCTTAGAAAGCAACGCAGTGGACTGAGCATGTTGATCTTCCTTTGTTTGAGTTTCCTGATTTATTTTTTGCTCAAAATGAATTTCATGTTCGTACAAAGTCGCATTAATATAGCTTAATCAGCGTCGTGGAATAAGCTCCAAACTTCTCCTTGAGAGGTGGCCTATTCACTTTTGCCTAGCAGTCGGACAGTTACGGGATCTTAGTTTACTTTCATTTCACAATAATTTTATATATAAATTGAGAATATGTATACTTCAAATAATCACATCTAAATCAATACTCGCTTATTGTTTGTTAATAATCTACCACTGGTCCGGAAAAAAATGTTGAAGACCTATGAAGAACCGGCTAATTGCTTTAGCCGTTCCTTCAGTGGTTCTTTTCAGTGTGAATAAAAAACTTTTTTTTTTAATGCATTATAAACTAAAATAACTTAAGATAATTTTTATTTAAGAAAAGAATAAAAATATTTTTATTCTAAATTTAAATATCGATTCATTCAAAAATATGATACATTAAAAATAGTCCGGACGACGTCTCCTCGACTAGCCCCTTTCAGTCACGACCCCATCCTATTTTCTTTATAATGAACGCTGCATGCGAACGCTTTCCCTCGCGACCTAAATGAAGGGTAGATATTGACTTACAACTTATAAGGAAGATTATTTTTTAATAGTTATAAGATTCTAACCGGTACTAGGTAGGTACGTCATATTATATACTTGTAATTTTAGTGTGTATTGTACATTTACATTAACATTTATGTATTCGTTTGTTTTGTCATATATTTATGTTATTTTATTTACTATTATTACATGCACCACCTAAGGTAGGTATCCTATGAGTCGTGGTGCGCTCGATGGCACTATACGGGGCGCCGATATGGGCGGACGCTCTGAGTGCCCGTAACGTCGCCTCGCCGCGACGTCTGCATCGGGCGATGGCGCTCAGAGCGGCTCGGGCGTACCGTTCGGTATCATACACCGTGGCCTGTTTGCTGTCCGGAAACCCGCCATGGGACCTCGAGGCCGAGATTAACTCGAGTGTCTCACGTTCGTTTGGTTCAACAGTGGCGGGAGGAGGCACACCAGCGCCTCTTAGGGAAATGTTCGGAGAGACTGGGTGTCCCGGGAGCTAGCTAGAGAACTCGTGGCAGCACATATCACCTCACACAGCTTTTGACCGGCCACGGCTGCTTTGGCAGGTACCTGTGTGAAGTTGTGGGTAGGGAACCCTCGCCGGTTTGCCACCATTGTGACAGTGGAGCCGTGGACACGGCCGAGCACACGCGCGCAGACTGCCCAGCTTGGGCGGAGCCTCGCACAGCCTTGTCCACGGCAATTGGAGGAGACCTTTCGCTCTCGACCCTAATAAGGCGAATGGCCGAAAGTGAAGAGGCTTGGGCGGCATGCTATGAGTTGAGCGAAATCGTAATGTCGCTCAAGGAAGAAGCAGAACGGCAGCGGCAGGACGACACCAACTCCCTCCCGCTGCGCCGAAGGCGACCTGTTCTGCGGCGAGGTGCGTTCGCAGGTCGAGCGTTGCCGCATTGACGTGGCCTGGAGAGTGGTTGGCGGCGGAGCCAGCTGATCTGCCGCGGGGTGTCGACCCCTGACACCCAGCCTCCAGTGGCGGACTCGGGAGAGTCCGTCACAGTACAGACGGAGATGGAGTAGGAAGGCGCGCCCTTACATCCTGGGGCACCTTTGAGGCGGGTCGCCTTTTAAGTGACTGCCGCTGGCTGAGCCGCGGTTGTAAGCTAACGCGTTCCCGTGGCCCTGCCGCCTTGCGGCGAGGCGGAATTTCAAGGAGATTTTAGTGGGTTGGACGGGTCTTCTGCCCTGGGAGTCCCACATACCCGTCCCGGTCCCCCGATCGGGCGGCATGCGTAAAGGCATTTCCTCCTCGTAAAACAAAAAAAAAAAGGTATCCTATGAGTAACTCCTTACCTATCCTAGGAGTTGATTGCCTGGAAGAGATCGCTATGTAACGATAAGGTCGCCAAAGTTGGATGCTACCATTACTTAGGCTGTATCCATGTTTTATATTTTTTTTAACCTGGTGGTACTATGTAGTAAAGTAAATACATCACACTCTTGTTATTATATATATGGACTGTCTGATTTATTATAAAAAAAAGTAAATATGTTATCTTAACGCTGAACGCCTGTTTTTCTACTCTTGGCGAAATTTCATCCAACACAGGTTGCCTCTCGGTGTTATCATCCAGCAATGAGATGAAAAATTACTAATACAAGTTAAGCTCAGAAAAATTCAATTGTGTCCGCTGAGACACAAAAGCATATGCGAAATTTTAGTTTTAAATGGGGCGCGCCATCTTCTTAATCGTCTACTATACAGACTCGATCTATTCATAGTGTAAATTTATCAGCACTTATTATTTGATCGTATATGTTTTGAAACATTATAAATGGTAGCATTGATTGCAGTCATCTACTGGCTCAACTTTTTGTTTCAGTACCCAACAAAATTCCTCGTCAACGTATAACTAAAATTTTATATCATCCAAAAGTTCGTACTAATCTAGGTGCGAATTCTCCGCTTGCTAGGATGTGCAACTTATATAACTATTTAAACAAAGAAGTAACTGATCTGGACATGTTTCGTGATTCTCTTTCAAAATTTAAACAGACTCTGCACAAATACTACTCCCCAAAATTGTAACTTTTTATTTACTCTTATTACTTTTGATTTATAGGCTGTGTATTAAATAAGTTATATATACATATATATATATATTTTTTTTTTTTTTCTCTAATTTATGTTTAATTAAGTTAGATTAAGGTGTTATCGCTTGTCATAAAAAAATTTTTTTTTTTTTAGACAATGTTGTGAATACCTGTAATAGGTGTACATATGAAGACCTGAAAAAAAAAAAAATCTGTAAGATTGTATAATGTAAGTGTTGCATATGTAAACTGTTGGTGTTCCTTAATAAAAAAAAAAAAAAAAAAAAAAAAAAAGAAACGATTGTGTCATGCTCATAACGCACTAATAAATGATTAATTTCTAATAAGTTTTGCTAGCGCGACCGAAGACGCGACGGTTAGTACGAGCAAAATACGAGTATATAACAGCCAATGTTTTATTTATATATCGATTTATTCAAAAGGCATTCTCTCTCTCAGTTCAGTCAACCCTAAACAAGTGGAATATATATATATATATGTATATGGTACAAATAATACAATATAAAAAATAGCAACAATGAGTAAATACACAAAATAAATATATTATAGTTTGTTTGTAGGCAGCACTTTTGAATCGTCGTTTTTCAAGATTCATTTTAATATTTGTTTGTTTCAACAAGAGTAATGTGGATTTTACTAATAATAATCACAAATAATAACACACACAAAATATATGAACTTAAATACAGTAACAAACGTGATCACTTTTATTATTTGATATAACAAGTAAAATAAATAATATGTATAGGCACAAAGAACACAACTGGTAAAATGCAGTACCTGAACATCGGATCGCTTGATGTTTATTAATAATTTATTTCTAGAAAAATCTTTGATATTTTTATAAAATACGTCATTTTATTTATTTAGGTCACCGGATGTCAAGTCATACGTCATGTACGAAACAATAGGCTTGCAACCTCATTGTCTATGAATAAAACAACCATTTGGTTTTTAAAGGCTTTCTTTTATATAAATTAAATGATGGCAGACCATGTAGTTATTATACATCAGCGCAATTGTTACCTCAAATATTTTTTTACATTAAAGAAGCTATTATATACTTCTTCTACTATAATACAATTGTTTATTTTTAAACTGATCGCTGTCTTGTAACGTAAATCATAACGTGTGCTACGTTCATATGCTATCGTAGCACTGCTACGATTACGTAGGCCCGACTTCATAGAACTGATGAAAAATATCATTCCTGTTTTGAAAATTTTAATTTATTGCATATTACTTTCGACGTACGTTTTCAATATTCGCAGCCTTATAATATAGCCACTAGACTAAAAAGTCAGTCTGATCTGACATAGAACATGACATCGGCGGCCTTGATGGAAATTATTTTTCGTTACAATATAAAAGATTTTTCTAGAAATTATTACATTATTTAATACATAGCACACAGGGCTAGTAGTTGTTTTATGAAAAAATACATACGCTGATAAAATATTCAAAATTATTTTATTTTATTTATGTTATTCAAAACAGAACGCTCGTGTAAAAATATTTAGACGATCGAACGAATTTTTTTTTGGGAACATAGCCCTACGTCTCTGGGAAATATTAAAATGATTTTAATTTTAACTCCGAATTGAGTTAGCTTACTCTCTCCAAACCATCGATAATGTTTATTTAGGATTAGACTTTAATTTCAGTTTATAATCGAAGGTATTTGATAAAATTTAGAATTTTCGTTTTATACCATCAATTTCAGTAAACTAAAGATTTTTTTTTTTAAATAGTATATTATAAGGTAGGTTACGCCAATCCTTTGCTTTATCAATCTGATGAAATTTAACTGTTCAATTTTGAGATTAAACTTATATTTGTCATAATCGTGACGAATTCAAAATATTGCATAATTTTTCTTGAAATTCCATCTTCTGCCTTAAATCAGATATTCTTCTAATCAACGTTTCTCACCTCATCAGTCTCAGTTTGACGCAAATCTAACTCTTTTACCCTCAAATATACGGTCTATATTCCGCTAAGATAACTTAATGTCCGCACGCGTAACATAAGGAAATAACGAGTGAGTATGACACATATAACATGTGCAAATTGGAATGAGTGATTGCGTCAGGTTCTCGTTATTTCCAAGTGACGTGTTTGAAGAAATTACATATCTGTTAAATGTCAGTATGTCAGGTATGGAGGGAAGTCTTTTCGTATTATTTGTCTAGTGTTATAATTTTTATTAGTTTTCTGAGTAATAATTTAAGCTTTCGTATTTACTTAACGTACCTTTTTCAGTCAAATTAAAGAAGGAGAAGTTACTAGTTAGTCGAATTCAAACTCAGGCAAAGTGCATTGTATTGTAATGTGCTTAATATATGTTTATAACTCGTCTCATGTTCTGTGGTGAAAGAAACATCGTAAGGAAACCTGCATGTGGTGCCTGTAAATCTTCCACGTGTATCCACCAACCCGCCTTGGAGCAACGTATTGAAATAAACTCCAAACCATCTTAAAACTTCTAATAGGAGAGGAGGCACTAGCCCAGCAGTGGTATACTCACAGGCTGTTACTTCACTTACAATGCTGTTCATGGATTTTTTCTTATGTCTCAAAAATGAGAGAACCAATTACAATTATTTAAAATGCTTAATTACTTATTTTGAGGGCACTTTCTGTTCTTTTTGAATTCTGTTTAAATATTTATATTATATTCATTGCGCATCAACCGAATAGAATCAGTAAAATGATTTGATCTCGATGTGTCCATTTCATATTATTTTATGTTATTGCACAAAAGCTGATGGCTTAAAAACTCATTTACTAATTTTATTCACCAGTATTATGTTGATATTTTATTTATTATTTACTCTTAATAACAAATCAAAATTAATTGTATGATGTAATAAATACCATGATTATATCTAGAAGTCTATATATTTATAAAATTCAATGGGAAAATGCTAGCATTTTTGCTCCATTCCACGTGACGATTACAGTAGAATTTAATTAGATTATTTTTATTTCAATCCTCACATACTCGTAGCGTTTTGCTTCTCATACGCACGGTGTTATCATTCGGTATCTGTATCCTGAGCATTGTGATCCGGGTACACAAATTGAATAGTCTAACCTTCTTAGTAAACGACCATCTCAGTCTCCATAGGTAGTCGGTACTTACCACCATTGTGGTCAGAAATTTAAAAAAAAACGAGAAACACAATACATTTTTTTTTACGTCGGATAAAATAATGTAGAATAACAATATCGATTGATCGAACTATGATCATTGAACTTGTTATTCTTGTAACAAAAATCCAAATGATATGAAGTAAATACATCTAAACGAAAGCGCTTTACAGATTCCTTCCATCGAAATTTCAGTTGAAGCTCAACTCATCGCTCATTTTGTTGAGTGCCATTCATGTTTAATGTACTTTGCTTCTGATCCTGGCAGTAGTTGCTATACTCGGGCTCGTGTGGTTCTCGCTACATTATACACGAACACTTTTAAAATACATTTAATTTAACTTTATCATTTAAACTAAATACAAGTTAATTATTGATATGATTGAAACGTACGTGCTTATCATTATATTAATAAAAAAGATGATTCTCTTTAAAGTTTATTTATTATAAATAAACGAAACTAATTAATATACATTATTAGATTTATGTCATTATAAAACCATAATGTAATATATCTGTAATGTAATATATATAATTGAGACTTAAGTAATTTATATATTACATTTGTGTAACTAAATAGACAAATATATTATATATGGTTATATAACAAAAAAAAAAGAAGTTTAGATAATATATTTATTTATTTATAATATCTAATGCTACTTTTAAAAAACAGCACAACACACACAGCACAGGTTTAGTAACCATATAGACACAAATGTCGGGTCACTCAAATATTTGTCATGGTTATTTGGTTTCCACTTACTGGGATAGCAAGCGTATTAATACGTTTCTATCTTTCTTATGTTATAAGTACCTACATGGACGGGCTACATTATGTAAAGCGGTCACCGACGCCCACAGGCACTGGCAACATTAGAAATATTAACCATTCCTTACATCGCCAATGCACCTCCAACCTTGGGAACTAAGATGTTAAGTCCCTCGTGGCTATAACGTTAAAATGATGGTTCAGGTATTATGTTTTTTTTTTTTTTTTTTTTTATTGTATAGGTTGGCGGACGAGCATATGGGCCACCTGATGGTAAGTGGTCACCAATGCCCATAGACAATGGCATTGTAAGAAATGTTAACCATCACTTACATTGCCAATGCGCCACCAACCTTGGGAACTAAGATGTTATGTCCCTTGTGCCTGTAATTACACTGGCTCACTCACCCTTCAAACCGGAACACAACAATACAAAGTACTGCTGTTTTGCGGTAGAATATCTGATGAGTGGGTGGTACCTACCCAGACGAGCTTGCACAAAGCTCTACCACCGAGTAGACTAGTGTACTGTAGATGTCTAGTGTACTGTACCTTATAGTACAGTGAATTTTAATCGATGATTGCGGGTTAACCTCTGAAAGAGCAACATTTAATTTATATGCGCGCTCGGCGAGAAGAGTCCCGTACCTGATGTTGTTTGTATATATAGTAGAGTATAGTTCCGTTGGCAAAACATTAATTAAGTAGTAAAACGAAACAATATCCTAAAGAGCATTCAATAAACAATGAAATGTAATCCGTTCGCAAATACCGCAACAATGCAAAAGTTTGCCGCATTCAGTCGACCGCTGCCGCGCCGTTACTCTATTATGAATAGCAAATAATACGAGTATTCGAAACAAAACGATGTAATAAATAAATACAACCGGCATTGGTTCGGATAATTGTAACAGAAATGAATGCCGCGCAGTAACTAGCGGCACAATACGGATAGAGCCGAGTGTAGGCGACTTCACTTCGAGGAGAACGCGTTAGACGCTGTTATTGTTATGCTCTTATACTTGCTCACCAGACTAATGTACAATAAAAAAACCACGCTGGTCCATTGTGTGCAGTAGCAGCCTGTGAATGGCTAAGGCCTCCTCTCCTCTTCTGAAGAGAAGGTTTGGAGCTGCTCCAATGCGGGTTGGTGGAATACACATGTGGTAGAATTTCAGTGAAATTAGACACATGCAGGTTTCTTTACGATGTGTTCCTTCACCTTCAAGCGCGAGAATAACACAAATAATCACAATTTAAACACATTGAATTAAGATACACGCGTTCTTACCACTTGGCCATCTCGATCAAAATACTTCAATTTAAGTCCAAATTTTCAGTTTGCATTCCAGTTTTATAGTTTTTATTGATAAATGTAATAATGAAGTATGCAATCCTCCAGCCGTAGCACGAAGTCAGACATTATTCGAGCGACGTCCCATGTTTACCAAATTCCAGTCGGAGTGAATGAATCGCCTTCGTAAAATTCAGTCGAGACCTCTTCGTTCCGCTCGAACCTTTATTTTTCTACTTCGTTATGGCTTCTTCAATACTATTTGTAGGAGACGGATTACTTGCCGTTGCATTTCAGACGAAAATACTCAAATAAAATATCAAATGATATAACAGCCTCTACTACTTAACTGATTTCGAATTATTTATCACCTCAAATATTCTACAAAAATATAAATATCAAGCCTCTTCTGGCAACATTACATTAAATGCTTACAATATAAGGTGTCGGTCTCTGCAGTCATATGTTATCGCACACGCGTGTGCGAAAACATATTCTATTCCGTTGCTCTTATAATCCCACGGAACGGAAAACCGGAATCCGGCACGATGGGAAAGAGTTTAGGCGCAAGAACAGCGGCTGTACATATTTTTCGAGGCACGGGAGGTGAAACACTAACCTATTCCGGGCTCCGGGTTACTACCAAATATTTCTCAAAAAAAATTAATTTGAGATTTATTAGAGAAAACCGAAGAAAGAAAACATCATGCATCGGAGCAGCCTTGTGGATTAAGCTCCTAAAATTCGCTTTTAAAAAGAAAAGAAGGCCTTTATCCAGCAGTGGGACATTTACAGTCTGTTACATTACTTATACCGAAAACCGAACAACTATTTATTGTTGACACGACATTTGAACTTTTATAAGCTGGTCCCTTGCCCCACGATTCACGAGACAGTCATAGTTTAAGTTCAAGTATTATAAATACACATACAATAAAGTGTCAGGATAATCAAAGCTACAAGAGAGACTTCCGAGATCCACATACTACACGTATAGCTTATACGTGTCATTTTACATAACATCGCATATTTTGATCAAAGTATGTATATATTTAACAATATGTAAACAACCCCATCCCTAGAAACCATATATTTATTGATATAAGTTATTTCATATAACATCTTTTTGTACAGTACAGTAACAGCCTGTGAATGTCCCACTGCTGGGCTAAGGCCTCTTCTCCTCTTTTGAGAAGAAGGTTTTGGAGCTTATTCCACCACGCTGGTCCAATGCGGATTGGTGGAATATACATGTGACAGAATTTCAGTGAAATTTGACACATGCAGGTTTCCTCACGATGTTTTCCTTCACCGTCAAGCACGAGATGAATTATAATCACAAATTAAGCACATGAAATTCAGTGGTGCTTGCCCGGGTTTGGACCCACGATCATCGGTTAAGATTCACCCGTTCTTACCACTGGGCCATCTCGGCCCAGATGAATTATAATCACAAATTAAGCACATGAAATTCAGTGGTGCTTGCCCGGGTTTGAACCCACGATCATCGGTTAAGATTCACCCGTTCTTACCACTGGGCCATCTCGGCTTTTGTATAATTTACAAAATGTATGAATATTTAAATAGTATTTATATACAATCGCGATTATTATTTTTAATGTTAATTTTCAAATAAAATGACCACGACAGCTGCAACTCTGTCAAAGGAAACAAAATAATTAAAACGCTTTGTTAATATGGACGCGGTTAAAACACATATATATAGCTACTTATTGTACTTTGCACAACAAAATTCCGATTTTAACACGCGGCTATTCTATAAAAATAATCATCAACAAAAACGCAAGCCAATAAACGTAATCGCGTACATTTGCTCACTTCTATGAATAAACTCGAAACGGCAGCGAGTATTACAATGAAAAGAATGCGATCACCGATGAATGCTTTAAAATTCAAACCTATTAGTCGCTTCGTTCTGAAGGCAGTTGAACAGGCTTTGTCGTTTTGATCGCGTACGAACAATGCGCCCTCTCGGTCAGTCTCAGACAATAGCGGACAGGTTGGGAATTAGACCAGTGAATAATTCACAAGCCGTGCAACTATTCTAGGCAAAGATGAAACTCGGTGATGAATTCGATCGTCGAATATCAACGATGAAGTGTGTAGGGCATGCGTTTTGGAACTCACTTGAACTGCTACTAAACAAACTTAGATCCTTTATCAAAATGTAAATGCTTATTATTACTCGTTATCAAAATACAAATCACTGGTGGAAGGGCTTTGTACAAGCTCGTCTGTGTAGGTACCACCCACTCATCTACCGCAAAACAGCAGTATGCAGTAAAGTAGCAGTGTGGTATTATTGTGTACCGGTTTCAAGGGTGAGTGAGCCAGTGTAATTACAGGCACAAGGGAAATAACATCCTAGTTCCTAAGGTTGGTGGCGTATTGGTGATGTAAGTAATGGTTAACATTTCTTACATGGTTGTTATGTATGCTTGTTGGTGACCAGTCACCATCACGTGGCCCACTCGTCCGCCTACATATTCTATAAAAAAAGACAAAAAATCATAGATTGAATGATTGCTGGATCTAGTGTACATATTAGTTAGTTTTATGAAACTTGTTTTTTTTTAATGAACATTCGGAACTTTTCGTAACACTTAATGATTCAAAATTATTTTAAAATAATGTTCAAGTAATTATATATTATTTTAATTTGATAGATGTATTCAATCTATTTCTGTGTCGTAGAGAACGCTGACATCGCTAAATTACATTAAAAGTATTATAAATAATATCCGTACCTCTACACATATAACTGGAGTAAAACCGGTGATGCAATTGTATCATCTTTTGCTGAATTATTGCATCGTAATAACTCATCAGTTAGCTCAACACATAAAATACTTTTACTCGGTGGTAGAGCTTCGTGCAAGCTCGTCTGGGTAGGTACCACCCACTCATCAGATATTCTACCGCAAAACATCAGTACTTTGTATTGTTGTGTTCCGGTTTGAAGGGTGAGTAAACCAATGTAATTACAGGCCTTGTACCTGTAATTACAGTAAGGACATAACATCCTAGTTACCAAGGTTGGTAGCGCATTGGCGATGGTAAGCGATGGTTAACTTTTCTTACAATGCCATTGTTTATGGGCGTTGGTGACCACTTACCATCAGGTGACACATACGCTTGTCAGTCCGCCTATACAATAAAAAAAATCATTAGATGTAACAACGCGTCGCTATTCTATGTTAAAACAAACGAGTCTCGGACTCCCAACTCATCAGCAATAAATCTGAATTTGACATTTGATGATAATCGAACACACAGTCGAACGTCGAATATATTTCTCACGGAATAGTCTTCTGAAGTCCATAAAGCGAAATAATAGCAATGAATGCTATACGTGCCATGTGACTTTTGATTATTCTATAGGTAATATCGCTATGATTATTTGATTGGTTTCTTTTGTGGTTATTAATAGCAGCTGCTATTATACTCGTATACTGGCATTCATATGTATGAAAGACCGGCGAACAAATGGCTTATCTACTTTATGGTAAGTGGTCACCGTCGACATTGCGTATATACGAATGTAAATATGTAACTATGTAAGCACTATGGATTAACAGTATAAGCAACAGATAGAGAAGAATACGGAATATATACAGAGCCGACCACAAATTACAAATTCTAATTCAAAAATCTTTATTTAATGTAAAAGTGTTTCACTTGCTTATTGATACATATGTAAGTCAATGGAATGATGAAATGTTGCCACTGAAAACCTAGAGATCCTCACTTTAAATTGATTATGAAGCCTCTTCAACACACCAGAACCAGAACGAAGAAAATGACGTCATCATGATGAAATCATTTCCGGCGCCTGTAATTCGTGAACACTGAAAGGCGTTTATATATAACATTACTATATATCATATTATTTATTACTATTTAAGCTTAGAACCAGCGAACGCAATTTAGATTCATTGAAAATCATTGACAATGGCTGATAGCGCGAATTGGACAATGAGACGATCAACAATACATCAGCGATTGTATTGTTTCGGATAATTAACTGTTAACATCCCTGACGTGTTGGCGTCTTACACTCTCGAACTGAGTTGGTACTTATGTCATATTTGTTAATGTTATGAAATAGAGGCAACATTTTACACTCACAGCCACAGTGGGTAAGACACGTAGATCAGAACATACGGCCAAAGGGTCAAATGCAATTATGCACCATAGGAAGCTTTCAAATAGATACTCAATGCGCCGATTAGAACCGATTTGGCCCGGTGGTTATATGTACAACCCAAGATTGCAACAACACCATTGTATTTTCATGTCCCTCATTGGAGTAATTATTGGTTGTAATTTATTCTTCTTACAATCAATAACGCATTGAACGGTGACACGACCACTATTTCTATATCAGTTACAAATATTAAGAAACGTTGAAATATTATTTCTACTCCAATACATTTTCTCACGGAACCTCATTAGATTTTCACTCACGTTATAAATTTCTGTTGAAATACAGAAATCGCCAATCTTCGAACCAATCTCGGTCTTTGTTTCAAAACGTATCAAACGATTAAAAAAAACTAAAAAAGAAAAAGGCTCCGTCGTCTGTCTCGCTCGTGCGCACTCGTCCGATAGTTTCAATTCCACGGAAACATTCTACTGCACTTTCTCGTACAGTTTTATCACGAGTTAATTAATTTAATCGCTTTCAACATAAAGTGTTAATCTGTACTTAATATTACGAAGAGATCCGAGATCTCTGATGTTGAACAGCAGTAATTGGAATTGTAGTGTTCCAGATTGAAGGGTGAACGAGCCAGTGTAACTACAGCAACAAGTGACATAACATTTTAATTCCTCTAGATTGGTGGCGCATTGGCGAAGTAAGCTATGTTAACATTTCTTACAATGCCAATGGCTATGGGCGTTGGTGACCACTTACCATCCGGTGGCATAGTTGTTCGTCCGCCTACCTACAAAAAAAAAGATAGTCTGATATCTAGAACACGTGAATTTTAATCGAAGAATGCTTTGAATTACGGCGGGGTTAATTTGTCTTTATAATTCATCTCGTGTTTAGCGGTGAAGGAAAACATCGTGAAAAAACTTGCATGTGTCGAAATAAACTCATGTGCATCGAGCATTCAAGAAGTCGAGTGGCGGAATTAGTTATTTACATTTACTTTATTATTAAGTTCAATAGATTATGATCTGTGCGCCAATTGAAATATAAATCAGTGTTGGCTATGATTGTGAATGGTTGTAGGAGTAGGCTATATAATAACTTTAATACAAATGAATGGTAACGGAAGTTAAATGATCTCGTTGAGTCTATTCTTCGATAAAATTAAATATCTGACCTTAATAACTGCAGGTCGAAAGACAATAAGTCTTTGCCGGAGCTGGAAGTTTAGACTCGCGGACAATGAAATAGTTTAAAGGCGAAACAACTATTTCTGCGAGATGTCCAGAGAATGCATGTGTGTATGTGTGTCTCGTACGAGTATACCACAGAGCATATCCTGAGCGTGTGTATATGTGTGTGTTCGCTAAACTTTCCACACATGTACTCAATTCGAATTAATGCTCGTAACTTACCAGTAATAGAGATATTACTGGTACTCGTAAGTTACTAGTTAAAAAGTTCAAATAAGGCGTAAAAATATATTTTTAAATGTTTTTTATTTTTTATTTATGACACTTACACATGTTTAGATACATCTATGTCTTAGCGTCAGCGCTGAGGGGCCATCTTGTTGATCGTAAATTAAATAAATCATACTGGCAATTGATAACATGTAACGGAAACGTCAAGTAGTAAACTGTCGCTGTCACTTGGGTGCGGTAGTTGCCATGGTGATGTTGGATAGTTTGAGTGACAGGTAAAAAACGGAGATAAGGGCCAAAGGAATCGTTGGAGAATAGGAATGGGAGGATCGATGTGGGTCAGGATAGACAGAGCGAGCTGTATAAAAACACCACATTGAATCAAACTCACCGCATTTCCGATCAAATTAATTCCGTAAAGACTGCCATAAGAATAATATTGAGAGATTGTAAAAGACAATAAAATTGTAACTCTGCGAATTAGTTTCAATTCTATCGAACCGCTCCCATGATAACGCTCACACGTCCGTCTCGGACACCCTTGACGCGACATATACATATATGTATATAACTGTATTTAGTTAGACGATTAACAGAACCAAAGTACGGCACCAGAGTACATTTGTATCATGTTATAAGTAAGGACATTTCTTATTCAGGGGATATTGGAATACTTCATGACGTTTAATGTTAAATAATATTATCAAATTTTCTAAAAATGTATTTAAAGTGGAATACTTTGATGGATCAAATCATAAAATATTTCAAGCTGTATCTTCGTGAGCTTCGGAACGTTATTTCCGATTTCAAAAGATCGTTCTCAATTTAGTTTTAATTTTAAGTCAGTTACGATACGAATCAATCGGAAATAGCTTTCGTATCCGAAGCTACTCGTAACAATTCATCAATAATTCTTACAACAATATCGAGTCAAGTAAATGGGACTGTACACACTGACTTTTATATTTTATATTAAATTATTTTTAAATATCGTCGTTTATAATATTATATATACGAATATATCGTCAGTATCACATATATACATATATGTCGCAGCGTCAGTACTGAGGCGCCATCTTGTTGATTGTAAATTAATTAAATTACACTGTCAATTGATCACATGTAACGGAAACGTTAAGTAGTACACTTGGGTGTGGTCCTTGCCATGGTTGAAGATCGTTGAAAAATTCGAACTGAATCAACGGTGGATCAGTATAGTGAAGGCAGAGCGTGTGGTCGTGTAGAAAAACACCACATGGCACCGCGTTTCCTATCCGATTAATTCCGTAGTTAATTAGCAATCTGTGTACGTTGTCGATTAAACAAACTTTAATATCAAGTGTCAAGAGTGTTATTTTGTATCTTCACCATGTCCGACCAATCGGATAACGAGTCTCCAAATCAACTCCCGACATCAGAAGTGTTGTAGAATAGTGATTGTCTGGTTAAGACTGCTATAAGAATAACATCGAGAGATTGTAAAAGATAATAAAACTGTAACTATGTCTATGTCTGACTCCCATGATATCTGACTCACATGTCCGTCTCGGTCGCCTTGGACGCGACATATTTCTTAAAAGTATTTCTAAGCTTTACTTACAGATAAAGCTTATTTAAACGAAATGCAACATACGACTATAAAGCTTTACAACTCGAACTAATGAATGAAATAAATATAAAGTTTGGCATACACGTTTTCAAGGGCACAGAAATATATGGCTACCTAACACCTCAGGGTTTAAAGGAATTTCAATGTGTGTAATTTATAAAAGAGTTATTGCTTATTAATTTATTCGTTTATTTGCCTTTTTCGTTTTCTCCAGTCGTCTGTAGTTGACTGTACATCCGTTTCCGAGAAGCCCCTATAATTGAACTGACAACGATGGACAGCACGATCTCAGCACTAATATTTACAGTTCTATTTAAATTTGGGATCAGATTTTTTGAAATTTGTTTAATGCTTTTCAATAAATCAAACTTAAGCTATTCTTCATCCCAATAGTTATTTTACGAGGATAAATTAAACGCAATCTTACCTAGTAAGCTGTTTAATATGTACATATGGTTTGATTTTGTCCCTGTGGAGACCTCTCTGTGTGGGAAACAATCACCAAATATCCTACGGCCAAATTATATTGATAAAGTCCTACTGCTTGGCGCATTTTTTTTTATTCGGCGTAATAGTACCCATTATAATTTAAAAATATTAATAAAGAATCTATACTTCATTTAAGTCTGAGTTTGATATGAGATTTGAAATAATAAAAGTAGAAAATGTATTGAAACAATGCCCTTCAATCTTTTGTCTTTGTCTAGCACTTTGTCTTTTTTTTCACAGGCAAGAAATATTAATCATTCCGTACAACCGCAATACGCTGACTAAGGGAACTAACACGTTCCCTTGTGCCTGTAATCACTGGCTCTCTCACCCTTCATATCGGAACACGGTATAATTGATGAGTGAGTATGTATTTTTTAAATCTCATTTAACTCTTTGCAAACTTCAAGCGACATCTAAGGTCTTCTTGTCGGAATAAACGACTACAAACTAGTAAAAGTAATTGTTATATTGCAATATATAATAGTATGTAACAAAATGGTAATATTATGTAAATACAATAATCCGCATACGTAGTCATGCGATTATAAAGACTCATTAGACTTAAGAGTATCTCCTATTCCTCGGACTATATTCTTTCAACTTTTATTATCCTTAAAAATCCATACCCAAACATATTATGACCCGTTACTAAACCAAGAAAACCGGCGTAAAAATAAAGTTTGCCCTACGACTATATTTGAAACTTATTTCTCACATAGGTTTTTTTGTTTTTTGGGACCTTATATGTATAACAAAATCAACTCAATTTTAAACATATACCCACTGTCTAAGTTCTGTTGTAAGGTAGCGATTTCATCGTGGTTGAAAAACCTCTCATACGCTAAAACAGAACTGCTCTGTTCAGTCTACTATAAAAGTCGGATCCATTGCTTTTAAAACAGCAACACACACATGTGCACATACACACACACTCACACATATTGATGATATGTTTACATTATTAATATGTTTACCATTTTATTTAATATTGCAATTATATTTCTTTTCTCGCGTGTTTTTATATGACGTATTAAATTCGTACATTAATCGACTAAATTTAGTAGTCAATAGTAATTATTACAAGTAGTTAATAATCTGTAAAACAGTTACTACTAGTATGGATACCAGTCTCTCACAAAGGAATGAGAACATTGTGAACTTTGTTAAATACTACTGATAAATCCAACTGACTGTACTTCTCCTTTGTGATGAGAAATAAATATAATTTCATTTCATTTCATTATAAAAATGTTTTATTTAAATTATTATCAACATATCTAACGGTGTTTCTGGTTAAACTACAAGTATTATTATTATATTAAAAAAGTACTTTCAGCTTCGCAAATATATCAGTTTTAATTTAGTAGAATAAATGGGCGATATCCAGGGTTACAATACTCAAGTGGTTTCATAAACTAGTTTGAACGTTTAGTTACACAACTCATACAAATATATTGCAACGTGAATAAAGTTTTAGCTTCATTTTATTCGAATCATCATTACTTCATAATTTAGCCTCTTTGTTCTTAAATCGGAAAAATTGGGACGTGACAGTTGTTCCAAGGGGAAAAATCCAAATAAAAGAGGTGTTTAATTCAGGGCGATGTGACTTTGAATAACAATGTGATGAGATAGGAGTCTTATATAAATTTCACGTTCAAAATATTCATTATATAAAGTGAGCTGCGATTTTTGTTATGGCATAGGAAGGTGGACGTGCATATGGACCAACTGATGGTAAGTGGTCACCAACGCCCATAGACATTGGCATTGTAAGAGATGTTAACCACTACTAAGATGTTATGTCCCTTGTGCCTGTAATTACACTAGCTCACTCACCCTTCAAACCGAAACACAAAAATAGCAAGTACTGCTGTTTTGCGGTAGAATATCTGCGCGAGTGGTACCTACCCAGATGAGCTTGCACAAAGTGCGATGGACATGAGTGAACCCGATGATCTCAATTGAAGGTTAAGGGTTGAAATCCGAGCAAGCATCACTAATTTCACGTGCATCGTGTCATTGTGAGAAAACCTGCATATTCTCCCATTCTGCTCTTGTTTCCATCAATCATCAGTGGATTAAGCCCTACATGTGTATTTTCTGTTTTTATGAATATATTTTCTTTCAAATTTTTCGGTCAATTTGTAATGACCTTTTAGTAAAAGTCAAACCTTTATTCAAATTTAAGATAAATTCTGCGTTGGTTTGTAGCGCGGGGTCGGGGAATTTTAAAATAACAGGGCATTACCTAAGTCAAACACTAGAGAGGTTAGCCAGCTAACCGCCCGCGCCGCTGTGTAAATACTTTCAGTACCTTCGAACTGGATCTCATTAGCATACTTGTTATAATAGCTCATCTCTGTTTTTTCACTGCGACCACACCACACACACATGTCACAGCCGGGCGCTGGCAGCTGATGAACATGTTCTTATAAAATAAAATAACTTTATTTCCAATCCCAATTTCCAAATTACTGTTGTTTTTCTTTCATCGTCAAACTTTACAATACTAATAATATATATGTACATATTTTTAAGTAGATCAATCAAGTGTCAATATATTTAATGTCTATAAATTCTAAAGATATATCTAAATATGAATTGTTTATGTATAATTTTATTTATTTAATTAAATTTTATTAAGGCAATGGCTATGTTCCTTCTTGTATATATTTATGATAGTAACGTAGTACTTCTCGTTCTTGAAAATATTAAGAATTGATATTTTGACTACATTGGTACATGATCTTATAGCTATTTTATTAAAACGTTAGGTGGAAAATCAAACGGGCCACCTGATGGTAAGTGGCACCCACTGCCCATAGATGTTGGCGCTAAAACAAGTATTGTAAATACCTTATGTCGCCTATGCGCCACAAACTTTGGGAACTAAGATGTTACGTCCTTACTCACCATACCAACTGGAACACAACTAAATATTGCTGTTTGGCTATTAAAAGGGTTAACTAATTTCTTCTACAAAAGCATTAACTAAGTTCCATTTTAGTGTATTTTTTTTTTTGAATTATTTGCGAAGTGGACTTTAAAATAAAATCCGCTCGCTCTGTGTAAATCTCACGGTCGTCTCGTTGAACGGTTCAGGCTCGATGGCGACTCCTTTATATATACGTAACACGTTGTAGCGACAGAAGGACATGATCACTATTGTTATAAAATCCAATGACAAACAGTATTGCTTTATATTGACATTATTTTAATTTCCATTCAATTCGTTGAAAACTATCTCTCTCAATATAATAATCTAATTATTAAGGAAATTGTTTCTTGTACTCGTTGATTAATTTTTGATAATATAAGCTAAGACGGCCTAGTGGTAAAAACGCGTGAATCTTAACCGATGATCTTGGGTTCAAACCTGGGCAAGCACCACTGGATTTCATGTGCTTAATTTGTGATTATAATTCATCTCGTGCTGAACGGTGAAGGAAAACATCGCGAGGAAACCTGCATGTGTCAAATTTCACTGAAAGTCTGTCACATGTGTATTCCACCAACCCGCATTGAAGCAGCGTGGTGGAATAAGCTCCAAAACCTTCTCCTCAAAAAGAGGAGAAGAGGCCTTAGCCCAGCAATGGGACATTCACAGGCTGTTACTGTACATATATATTATCAACTAACAGCTATGTATGTGTTATGATCTTTAGTGTAAATAACTGTCAGAATGTAGCTCGCCTGCTGTCCTAAAATAAATATACCTTAGCTTATGAACTAAAAAAAAACATTGAACATTTCCAAAATTCGTCGTGAAATAACTGAATTGTTCGTAAGTAGTGTGCGGCGAGCGGTGAGCGCCGACCCCGCGCCGACTCCGTATAAATACATATATATTGTTCCTTCGGAGCCGCACGTCTATTACCATATTATTACATTTGCTGTTTTTCCACGGCCTGTGAGCTCTGATTTGATTACCATAGTGTTGCACTCTTATGAATATTAAACTTGCGAAATCTGCAACGTATTATCACAGCGGAGTCAAAGTGAATACGAAATCAACATATACGAGGCAAGGGAGAAATTAATTAAATTCGACTATTTTTTAATCGTATTTGCGATTTTCACCTCCGGAGGGACGGAGATTTTATCTGATTGTGATCTGGATCTGGAATCCATTACATAAGTATGATTTTATGGTATAGTTTGCTGAGCCGCTCAATGCACTAAACTACTTCATTGAATCTCGGTGAAAATTTTGTTTTTGTCTAACAACCTTTTTATTATTTTCAAGCGTTACATTTTATCCCTGGGTAGGCGTCAACCTTGCACCAAACCAGCTGTGAGAAGCAAACGCGTTCAGTAGCGGTGCTGCGTCTACGTTGAGAATCTTTTTTTTATAGGATAGGTAGGCGGACGAGCATATGGGCCACCTGATGGTAAGTGGATACCAACGCCCATAGACATTGGTATTGTAAGAGATGTTAACCATCGCTTATATAGTCTATGCGCCACCAACCTTGGGAACTAAGATAATATGTCAGTGTTATGCTTCTTAGTATTATATTTAAAGCTAACAATGTACATATTTTTCTTAATATAAAATAGTTGTGACCATTAAAGAATATAATAATACGTAGTGTGTATTACACAACTCTGTTCAGAACTAGTGCTTTAGCACAAACGTTTAATCACTCACGTTTAATCTGTGTAGATTAATACAATTTATAATTAAAATATAAATAAAAAAGCTGCACCAAGGCTCCCAGGGGCAACTTCCACGTCCAGTCTAGTGGCTAGAGGAGGCCTTAAGCAATGCTTGCGGTTCTGATCCAGTGTTCGTCTTCTCTAATGGCCATTGTTCCTTCGACTTACAAGACCAGCAACTTTTACAATTTTTTATTGATTGCCATAAATATCGTCCTCCGGATAAAATTTATTTCACGATATTTAAGAGAACTCTATTAATATTCTTATTTTATTTACAATATCAACGAATCTTTATTATGAATACTGTAATGTATGCGGTAGTTTTAGAATAAGATATGTTGTTACTTTTATAATTGTGGGTAATTCTAAATACATGTACACGGACGTCTTTTATTGTGCTCAGAAATTATTCTCTAATATTATCAAGAATATTATGTATTATTCACATACTTCTCAAATACGAACTGAAAATTTTGCGCCACTCGCGTCTGAATAGCGTTACGAAAATTAATATAATTTTAAATTTAGCTTTCATCGATGTAAACTATATCAACCCTTGAAGTTAACAAAAGTAAGTTTAAATTAAAACTCACAAAATCATAATTACATTAGAAGTACGTGTAAGAAAACAAAGCAAGTTTTTTTTAATAATATTTACTTATCAAATATTTTTCGTAGTTGTACAAATTACTTACTTTAAATTACACAATAGTTAATAGATTTATTTTTTTTGCTGACGGTACAAACATCTACGGGTTTCACTACACTTTTTCCTTCAAATTACTTACGTGCGTTCCTGGACCAGCACATGACCGCTGTGCTCAACATCACGTGCGACACGACATCCTTGGTATATTTAGCATTTATTAGTGTTTATTGAAACGTTTCTAAACGTAACGTTAAAAATGAAACATTCCAAGCAAATAAAAACATAAATATATTTGATTTCTGTCACATTGTTAATAATAATAAATGTTAAAGTTATTCAGAATGGATAAACACGTGACTTGCTTTAGAATCTAGATATATCAACAACTAAGTTACCCCTAAAACATCGGAAGTATCAATAGTAAATATTTTTAAACAGCAAACTAAAAATACAACTTCGATTAATATATATTATGAGAAATACATATTTTACGATAACAATCTTTACCAAAACAATAAGTTCAAGTGCGCATTGTATTATGCACATCGCGTCGTATAAAACGCTTCATAAATCAAATAATTTTAATATATATAGTTCTTTTTTATTGTTTTCTTATAGTCATTAGATGTTTAATTTCCTTTGGTTTTTATTTTTTGTATTTTTTTTATGTTTGCAATGTATGCTTGTCCTAAATATATGTTTTCTTATTCTTATAAACATATACATTAACTGTGTTGATGGAACGAAAGAGTGTTTAATAGTCGTATACCAAAGTAACGTTCACAGAACGTATCGTTCGCCGTAACCAGCACGGGATGAATGGAGCCGCGCCGCGTTCACGCTCCGCGAGCCAGCCTAACGACTCTCACCTAAGCGAGGCGTAAATGGTAAAACTATTGCCCGCCTTCTTGGCCCTTTGCGAGCCGCTCGAGCTTGCCAAATTAAAACATTCAAATATTTGATAGAAACCAAAGTAATGTATATTTTTCAAGTCCCCTCGGCGCTGTTCGCGACGCGTACTTTAAACATTTTAATAAGTACACACATGGTTTTGCTAAAACTAAACACTTCAAATTCTTATTTCTATTTATTCTTTTTATTTTATAAATGTATTTTGGTTGTTTTATTACATTAGATTTTAGTTTACATGAAAAATATATGCTGAGCTTTTTATCCGTTGGTTTTTTAATATTATAATATTACATATAAAGCGACCACCGGCTCGGAGCGACACCGCTCGGAATGTACTCTTAGATTTTACCGAGAAGAAATGGCTAGAAACACAATTTTACATTCCCATTAAATTACATGTGTATATCATTTAAATAAATTAATGTGAGTCAACGGTTAGTAACATACTCGTATATTACATTTTATTGAGTAATTCGCCTTGTTCAGTAATATTATTTTTGGATATAAGATTGATACGTACTGTTTAATACATAGTTGACATTTATATAAAAGCTATACCAATTAGGTATAGCTTTTTATTGAGAAGCTTAATTCACTTATGTCTTCTTCGAAATCAAAATGTATTTACAATGTTAATATGTAGTACATATTAATTACTAGCTGTTGCCCGCAGCTTCGCTCGCGCGTGGTCTTTATCTATACTAATATTATAAATAAGTAAAAATAGATTTTTTGTATGTTTGTTTGTAGCGAATAAACTAAAAAACTGCTGTACTGTTTTTAAAAACCTTTTTTACCTACAGAAAGATACGTTATCAGCGAGTAATTAGCTGCCCGTCCCGACTTCGTACGGGTAAAATAAGGATTTTATCTCGTACATTTTTTAATCAATAAGATATAAACATTTACCAATCGATTTATTCGCCCATCAAGTATAGTGTATGTGTGTTCAGTACAGAGCATATAATAATCCTACTTCCTACTAATATAATAAACTCGAAAGTTTGTATGGATGTATGGACGTTTGTTACTCTTTCACGCATAAACTACTGAATGGATTTTAATGAAACTTTACAATAATATAAGCTTAGGGAATACCAATTAAGTGGTACATATGGCAATAATGGAATATGTTTTCTTTATCCAAACATCACTAACATAGTGAAGTTCGTATATTTCTCCCTAAAAGATATTGATATAAGATATTGCGTATTTTGAATTTCATTATTTGCACCCAACTCTTCCAAACAAAAATAAAATTTTCTAAAAACTTTGAAATTCATGTTTATTAATTCAATCAAAAAACTCAAATAGTATATTTCAATTTTTTTTAATTTTTATACTAATGCTTTTACCCCGTTTCTCCCGTTTGGAGTTAAATTTCTAAAAACGACGAAATACGTATGCATAGCTTTAATACTAAATATCATTCTTCTTACACCAAAAGTGACGGAATCCCCATACAAACTTTCAAACCCTTTTTTACCCTCTCAGATTTAGATTTTCAAAAACGCTGAAATACATTTTTATTTATTTTTAAGCTTGTTCATTAAATTTCATGCTTCTAACTTTAAAAATGACGGGTTTCTAAACAATCGTTCAACTCTTTAGGTAGAATTTCCAAAAATCCTACCTTAGTGGGTGTTATAAAATGTATCAACTGCCAAAATTTCAAGTTTCTAACCCCCGCAGTTTAGGCTCTGCGTTAATGAATCAGTTAGGAAGAGTAATAATATTATGTGTATAGATATCAACAAAATACGTATTTTTTATAACTTTTGATAGACTCAACTAATTTTGATGAAATAAAGGCTAAACGGAATCTTGAAATAGTTCTTATAACAATTCGGTTATTTCAATTTTTAGACGATTGAAAGATACAGACATGCAGACAGTAAAAAAATTAAAAAAATGATTGCTTTGGCATTGGTAAATCGTAAATAGCCATATAACCTTTAAAATAGGCAGTTATTTTGAAATAACAGACAGAAACTTCAATTTTATTTATATGTATGGATAATTTATTAATTAATTCGTTTTTGTTATAGATATAGATTTATGTTATTTTATGTGTACAATATAAAGTATAAAGTAAAGGAAAAGTTTCTTCTGTCAGAGACTAAATAAAATCAGACTTAACCAAGGCTACTAATTTAATTAAACAAAAAAAGGGAATTAAAACAAATGTTGTCCATTGAACTTGACACACATCTGAATAAGCTGCTTAAGAGGCCATTTTATGTAGAAAAAGTATATAATATACAAACAAAAGCTATATAACAATTTTAATTAAAGTTTCAAAAGCAGTTATTTGACCGCTCTGGTAGGTTAAGTGTTAAAAATGAGATGACACTCATAGCATATATATATATACATATATAAATACAACAATAATTACACAATCATTAAAATAATCAAAACATATATAAAATCAAACAGCTAAACCATCATAATCAGTAAAGGTGTAGTAAGATATATATTTTTTTATAATCAAATATAATTAATTACTTAATGAACACACAAATTTAACAAAAACAAAATATAAATGAAATCACATAGCTTAAGCATTATTACATTGAGTGAGGCCAATAAAATGCAGTAAATAAATGATATATATATTTTTTAACCAAATACAATTAAAAGGCAAGCAAGAATATGACTACAGTACAAAATTTATAACAAACTAAAATATTGAATATTAAGATGGGTTGGTACATTCATTTTATATAAATTAATACATTTAATACATTACTATTTTTATCTTATTTATGTTATTTTTGCAGTGATTTTCTTTTAAATATATAATATCAATATCTGAGTACACTTAATTATATATTATATGCTCGCACAGATCTACTTCTTCCTATTCATGATTATGCTGTCGCAAGCTTGATGTAGCCAAAGACCAATTGAATTAAGCTGAGAGATTACAAAATACTTTTATTCGGTTTATATTGGGATGAGGCAAATTAACCACGTTTCACAATTTTGTTCTCTTCTTAATTAGTTGCCCGTCTGACTTCGTAGGAATATGCACATCTTCTCTATTCTGTACTGTGTGTTGTTTAACCCTTTTACTCCCCCTTCATCACTTGATATTCATTAGATGATGACGGTTATGACGACGTCTCAGTGCTTTTATTTATGTGCTCCGTATTTTGTTGTTTGATCACTACTATTTTAGCTATCTCTATAACTTTCTTTAGTGACAGATCAGACTGTTGTAATAATCTTTGATGTTTGGCGAGCTACTCTAACACATATTCGCTGTAAATTTATCACTGACCAATGACTATTAATTCAACGAAATCGCATTTTAAACTGTAATTTTCTAGACTCGTAATAAAGTTGGTTATATTTTCGTGTTTGCTTTGTTTTCTCATAAAAAATACATGTCAGGCCATAGTTAAATTTTGCCTCGGTTCGAAATACTTGTTACATTTATTAATGAGGTCTTCTAAAGTAATTTCTGTTATTTTAATGTTGAACAAAATTGCTATTTTTCTCTATTTACACTTCTTATATTTAACCAGTGGCTAATACTCCTTATATATATCCAGTGGCTAATAAATATAGTTCAAAATATGGTTGCCATTTTTTCCACGTAAAATTGCTATTTATTTCGTTGTATAGAAAAAACTTCGGTAGGTAAGTTTGAATTTTTATCTGCCGTTTTAAAACTTTTGACAGGAAACACGAATTTAGGACAAAATTATACTTATTTAAAGTTTTAAGAAGTGATATACCACGTTGATGTTTAAAGCAAGCACTTCTATAACCATGTATTATTGTTATAGTTGTTTTTAGGCTTTGTTTGTACACCTATATACTATTCACGTATTAATTATTGTCACTGAGTTAACTGACTTGCTCACACGCAGACTTAAAGCGTACTGTTATGAAAGATATAAGATGAGATCATAAAGATACACACAATATATATGCAATATTAGTTTTTATGCAAAAACAACACACGAAGCTACTGAAAACACGAAATTGTTAACAAAACTTTTTGATTTTGACAAATAACAGCGCGCGTACTTTTCCTACAGATAATAATTTATTGATGTTTAGTAGTGATACTAAACTTTTAAAAAATAAATAAAGAGATTAAAAATTTAACAAAATATAGGATAAAACATAAGCAAAAGTGTATATTACATGTAATATTTAATCTCTTTTCAGTTTGACCATAACCATTTTTTAATAAATGTTCTACATGTATCTTTAAATTGACATAACTTTATTATTTATGAACCGATTGAAATAAAACAAACACTAAATGTTAAGTGAAGTTAGCCACAATACATTAGTGAAAACCGCACTCAAATCCGTTAAGCCGTTTTTAAGATTAGCGTGCACAAACGCACAGACAAACAGACAAACAGACAAACAGACAAAAAATCTATTAATCATTGTTTTGGGTTCTATTGTGTTTATAATGACCCCCGATAAAAGTTTTACTCATTTATCTTCCATGTACAGACATCGACCAGTTACAGATTTATTATATGTATAGATATGTGCATTCGAGAGCGTTGTGTCCGATTAAACAATTACGATGTAGTGCGGGAGGTTCAAACTCCTATTAACAAGTTTGTTGATTTTTGCTGGCAAACAAACATTGAATATGATTTAGTTACATAGAAAAGATAATTAGATCATTATGAATAAAATAATATGAATGGTAATAATTGCAGTATGAGCGAGTATTTTTTTACCGAAGGTTCAAATGTACACGATTAGATACACTATTTTAATGTACTTTAGGAAGGCAAATGAGCAAATAGGCCACCTGATAGTAAATGATCACGTTTGTTAATAAATAGTTGTAGTGAACGAAATAATAATAATAATAAGGTCCTCCAGACCGATTTCGGCCACGGCGGCCAATCTCAAGAGAGATTAGCCAACTGCGCAGGACATATTATAGTGCACAAGTGTGTGCGCAAACACAGGTGCACTCTCTTTTCCTTAGCTCTTATAATCCGATGGGACGGCAATCCGACACGACCGGAAAGAGTTCAGGCGCAGGACCAACGGCTTAACGTGCTTTCCGAGGCACGGGAGTGTACACACTTCCAACTTCCAGACTCCGGGCTGCTACTGAGAATTTTTCTGATAGAAAAACCCAATAACTATTTATTGGCCCGACCTGGGAACGAAATATTAACCACATGAACACACTGTCAATGTCACCCAAACCACGGAATACGATATTATGATATAGAAATCGATGTTACACTCACAGGTATGTATATACATTGTCACACAATAAATTCAATACCTTACCGCCGGTCGAATTCTTGTTTTTTTTTATTTGGATACAATTTAATAAAAACCAAGGATACTGCGAATTTCATAACTGTGCTGCAGTTTTCGACGCCTAACGGTTAATGCAGGCGTGTCTGAGTTACCCTTAAGAGGGATTCCATCAGCAAACAAAAATGTCTTACACCAGTTTTTTTTAAGTTTGAAAATTGAGTGAGACGAATGAGCGTCAAATTGAGTATCATGTATGAATTACTTCTTCAACCACCATCATGCTAGAATACTATCAGTTACCTTAATATTCGTTTGAAGTTCTCGTATAATTAACCCAAAGTCAAACGACCTTCAAGATAATATCATCCCTCAAGTACAAGATCGATTACATTCAGATATAACAACCTACCCCCAAGCAAAACCAACCCTAAAGTAATAAACATTACGTATTAACTCTAGAAAGATAACCTAAGTCGAATCGACGCGTGTCATTCTGTAAAAACGTTTTTACTCGGTCACACTTTGCTACACAGCAGCCATTCTTTCAACCAACTCGGTAGTATCCAAAACCTCGCCGGATACGTACTAGTCACTCAGATAAGTGTGCTATTTTCGAAGAAGGTTAATAATCTACTGTACGTCGAAATGACGTATGGGTATCTTTTACGTTACTTTTTGGTCGTCGATGTCATTCATTTTTTTCATACATTTTTCCGATTTCTTTAGTTAACTTTTAACTTTAAAAAGGCTTAAAAATTCATACGACCCGTTGTCATAGCCTTCCATTAGGACATTCATCTAATTTTATTTTTAATGGACCTACTGTTATAAACAGTGACACTAATTCACAGTTACAGTTTGAACAGATATTGGCAAAATACAATCAAAGTATTCCTCTCATAAAAAGAATCCCTAGAGGAGCGAGAATATCTCTAGCTAGATATCTATCCAGTGTAATTCAAAAATGTCTTTCAAATAGTAATTCGGCATGGCAAAATCTTTTCACATTTTCATATAAATTTTTTCATGTTGATAAAGCCAAAAATGGCTCCTTATCGACCAAATTAAAACAAAATAGTTTAGATACCCAAATTTCACTTCCCAAATTCGTAACACGGCCTTTAAATTTTGATTTAAAAAAAAATGTTGAAAATACAACAATGAATGGAGATCTTAAGAACGCAGCTCGCATTCTTTTCTCTAGTGATACCCTCGCACCATTTAACAATAAAACGCTAGAATCCTTACACGAAAAACATCCTTTACCAAATCCAGCATCTGTACTTCCAAATCCACCTTCTCAGAATACTTTTTTACAGGTTAAAGATGAAGACACCTATGCTTCCATTATGTCATTCTCAAGCGGCTCTGCTGGTGGCGTTGATGGTATCACACCACAACATCTTAAAGATCTTGTGAGTGCCTCAGCTGGTGACGCTGGCAGGGCCCTATTGGGTGACATAACTAAGCTATGCAATTTTATGCTATCCGGTAAGGTGATTTCATCTTTTTTACCACATCTTTATGATGCAAGACTTTGTGCCTTTAATAAAACAGACGGAAGTATTCGTCCAATTGCAATCGGGTCCACTTTCCGCCGTTTGGCATCTAAATTAGCTTGTAGGCACATAGTTTCCACCTTAAAAACTAAATTTCAACCTACACAACTCGGTTTTGGAAGTAGAGGTGGATGTGAAGCCGCAGTACATTCGACTCGTACCTTTTTAAAAGGAAACGAAGCCGAAGTACTTCTGAAAGTTGATGTAAAGAATGCTTTTAATTCCATAGATAGAGCAACCTTGCTTAACGAAGTCTCATCTTATTTACCTGAAATTTACCCTTATGTTTGGCAGTGTTACAGTTCACCATCAAAGCTTTTTTTTGGCGAAAAAACAATTAATTCTAATGTAGGCGTTCAGCAAGGAAATCCATTAGGTCCTGCTCTTTTCAGCCTAGGTATCCATAACTACATCTCAGATTTAAAATCTAAATTAAACATATGGTACCTAGATGATGGAACCATAGGAGGCAAAGTGGATGATGTCATTGAAGATTTAATTAAAATTACAGAACGTTTTGATAAAGTTGGTCTCAAAATGTGAATTTTTTTTCACAAACACTTTATCTTCAAATGATATTTATTCGGCAACGGAATTATTTTATAAAATTGCACCTAATATTAAAATTCTTCATAAAAATACGCTTTGCCTTCTTGGTGCACCACTTTTTGACGAAGGTATTGAACCTGTTCTAAATGATAAAATAAAAATTTTTTTAGACAACGTCGACAGATTGGGCGTCTTAAATTCTCATATTGCTTATACTATTTTGAAGCACTGTCTTTTTGTTCCAAAATTAATGTACATTCTACGCGCGAGCCCAGTCTCGAAATTTCCTGGCCTTACCAATAAAATCGATGCCATCCTTAAAGATTCTTTAGAGAAAATTCTAAATTTATCTCTTGATGAGTATTCCTGGACCCAAGCTACACTTCCGATTCGCCATGGTGGCATCGGTGTGAGGAAAATTTCAAGTGTTGCCCTTCCAGCCTTTCTCTCTTCTGTACATAGCATTACAGGCCTTTGTTTACATATTTTAAAATCAAATACACTGAAAATCACAAATGTTACAGAGGCAATAGAAAACTGGAAGGTAAAATGTCCTAATGACGATATCCCTAAGGAAGTTACCAAACAAAAACTTTGGGATTCGCCACTAGTTCATGTTACACAACAAAGTTTGAATCAAAATTTAACAAGTGCCAATAACCGTGCACGGCTTCTAGCTTTATCAACTAAAGAGTCAGGTCACTGGTTACATGCGGTACCCTCTAAAAATCTTGGGACGCTTTTAGACAATGAATGTTTTCGCATAGCAATAGGTCTCCGACTGGGAACACAGTTGTGCATTGAGCACAGGTGCCCGTGTGGAAAAGAGGTCGACTCTTTCGGCTTACATGGTCTTTCTTGTCCAAGGAGTTCAGGGAGGCTTTTCCGCCACAGTTCTCTTAATGATACTATTAAAAGGGCTCTTGCCACCATTGACGTTCCTGCTCTAATTGAGCCTCATGGAATTAGTCGTGATGATGGCAAGAGACCTGATGGACTGACATTGGTTCCCTGGGAACGGGGACGGGCCCTTGTGTGGGACGCAACATGTGTTGACACACTAGCCCCGTCTCATATCAGAGAAACAATGTTAAAAGCCGGTGCTGCCGCGGAAAAAGCTGAAACGAACAAACGTAACAAATATTCTTCTCTTATTCAAAATTATATTTTTATTCCGTTTGCAGTTGAAACGCTTGGACCTTGGAGTAATAGTGCAAAAATTTCATCCAAAATATTACACCCCGTCTTATTGCCTCTACTGGTGACAGGAGCGCTGGTTCATTTTTCGCCCAGAAAATCGGAATTGCGATTCAAAGGGGAAATGCTGCTAGCATTCTTGCCACCATTCCACGCGGTCACGATTTGTATAGTAAATATTTTTAATTTTTATTTGTATATATTTATTTAAGGTTTTAATGTAATTATTTAAATTAAATTGTATTATCCATTAAAAAAAATTATAGAGATAAGTATAAATAATAAAATTATATAATATGTTTGGAAAAAGAAATTATATACTTGTTATCTTCATATATTGTGATGAAAAAGGAAAAATAAGTACCTACTTCAAATATGACCCATTATTGTAAGCCATACTAAACCAAAGGCTGTGTCGTCACTTTTGATCATATGTCCTGCAGCCACAAGACAAACAGATGGCTATGGTTATTGGAATTTTGAACATGGCGTGTGTAAATGGATGTATTATCTACTATCACAATGTTATAGTCAAACAAGAAAAGCCTTTAAGTCGGCGTAATTTCATGAAGAATCTCAGCAAAGGCTCATGGCGACTTGAGTGGACACCCAAGTCGCCATGGCAAGGCAGAATATTCCTACTCTATCAAAAAAAAACGTAAATCCAAATCGTAAGTAGATATCTTCAAAACTGTCCAGCTAAATATTCTGGACAAGAAGATGAAAGTCAGCTTTGCCAACGAAGAAGAAATACTGCTCATTTTGACTAAATCTTTATGTGATCAGTGCAAACATCTTATATATGGTAAACATAGGTCCAGGGCTTGTTCTCAGTGCCTTTAAGACTAACAATAAGTCTGATTATGTTTTTACTATTAATTAGGTACAGAAAATATAAAAAAAACTTTGATTATGTCAGATATAACTATAAATTAAACGCCTTAGGAAAATATTTCAATTTAAGATTTTTTTTTTTTTCATGCTCTTTGTATGTTTTTGTAATTCTATTTTACTCTTTAAGTATATAAAATTCCTACCATATTTTTATTTTATTTACATAATAACACCATGAACTAACTAATGTAATACATAAAAAAAATTAATATACACCTGATCCTAAATATATGCCTTCAATCAGTGCACACGTCGAAAAGACGTATGGTCTCTTTCCCGTACTATAAAATAAGGTTATCTTTCAAGGGTTAATCATTACATAGTACGTTTTTATCACTCTTTATCTATATATACTTATAAAAATTTCGTGTCACAGTTTAAGTGTTTATACTCCTCCGAAACGGCTTGACCGATTTTGATGAAATTTTATATGTATATTTTGTAGGTCTGAGAATAGGTTTATAACTAATTTTTATACCCGTAAGTGTTAAGGGTGGCTGACCCCAAAAAAAAATTTTTAATTTTTTGGACAAATTCTTTTATTTTTATTTTTTTATTATGTGGCATTTAAAAATACATACAAAACTAAATTTTCACCCTTCTATCATCAACCCCTATTTTTTAATAGTGATATTAGTAATTCAATCAATTTCAACCTCGATCGATAACTGGATCAATTAACACTGGATCAGATAGCCCCGTCAGGGGACTATTGGTGTCACTTCTCACCATGTAAGCAGCACGGAGTAGGGATGGGAGTGTTCTCCTGTCTCTCTTGCAATAGCTGTATCTCATTTCTTACACAGTTTTCGGAAAAAAATCGGCCATTATTATTGTTTGTACATCGATCGTAGTAGTGACGTTTACAATTGTCATTTTCGTGTAATTCTCAACTAAATTTATTATAAATTTGCAGTGCTGTAATTATTATTATTATTATTAAATATTAATATTAAGAGTATTTCTACTGTATTATTCTTAAGGAAAGATGTTGTGAAAGGTAAGTTAAATAACTAAAATGTGTGTGTACTTATGTACATGCGTTAGACTTATTATAATAAAAAAAGAAACAAATAACGGGCCAACGTTTAAAAAAAATGTCTATATCATAGTGTGGGACCATTGTGCGATGAGCATGAGCACATAGAAACCGTAGACAGAACCTAAAAATATAATAAAAAATGTGCGATCGGGGGACCCCCGGGAGGAACGATTTTTTTTTTTACTTAAAACGTGTTTTAAAATGTAGATTTTTAATGATTATATTTCTGTATATTTGTCACACTCCCGTGCCATGAAAGGCACGTAAAGCCGTTGGTCCTGCCTCTTACCTGAACTTTTACCGTTCGCGTCGGTTTATCGGATTACCGTCCTATCGGATTTTGAGAGTGCACCTGTGTTTACGCACACACTTTTGCACTATAATACGTCCTGCGTAGTTGGCAAATCTTTCTTGAGATTGGCCATCGCGGTCGAAATCGGTCAGGAGGAAATTATTCTTCGGAGTGTGCTGCGTACCCTCAGAGGCATACCCTGGCGGCGATAGTCAGTGGAGATCTCTCACTGCCGAGCGTGATTAACGCCATGCTGCAACCAGCACCATGCCTTCAGCAAACATGGTGCTGGTTGGAAATGGTCTCCTTCTGCGAGAGTGTCATTTCGCAAAAGGAGGCCGCGGAGCAGCTGCGTGAAGAAAATGCCTCCGCTGATTCAATCCGTCGAAGAAGACCGGGGAGAAGGCGTAGGCGCTATGTGCACCTTAACACCGGGGCTAAGGGGGTTCCCTGTACAAGGGAACCCCGGGGCGTCACGGTAGCATGCGCAAGCGATCCCGTGACGGGGGGCGCCAGACGGAGAGGATACCGCTGGTATTTAGTGGGTATTCCGGCACCTTCAGCGCCGGTGAGCCCCACATAAGCCCCACTTCATGTGGGGGAAACGCGTAAATGCATTATTTTAATGTTTTCAATGCAAAAATGTTAAGCAAGAATTGAAATTGATAAATTTCATTTAATACTTTAGGAAAATAGTAACTTATTCAAAATTAAATATAATATAGCGAATTATAAGTTAAAAAAAGAGTTCAAATTATATTTACATTTGTATAGAATTGAGGTTATCTCATTGGCCGCACACAATCCTTATTGCCAAATCTGAAAATTTGCTCACTTACACATACATACACATACAACCGCTAGAATAGAAAGAACCAGTAAAAAAGAAAGAGGGGAAAGGTCGCTTAGAGGACAACGCTTTTTTGTTACATGACAATTTCTGCCAGGTCACTCTACTTTGCAGTAGAAAAGAACTTTGTTCCAATAAATATGTAGAGCATGTTGTACTTTACTTTATGCATTACAACACACGTACACTGTACTGTACGTGCGAATGTTTATATCTTATTGATTAAAAAATGCACGGGATAAAATCCTTATTTTACCCGTACGAAGTCGGGACGGGCAGCTAGTTATTATATAAATATTATTATTATATTCTCTATTTTTATTACATTAGAATCATATTCAGAAGTTGTA
This sequence comes from Nymphalis polychloros, assembly GCA_905220585.2. NCBI lineage: Eukaryota > Metazoa > Arthropoda > Insecta > Lepidoptera > Nymphalidae > Nymphalis > Nymphalis polychloros. The sequence continues at coordinate 8,733,823 of HG992267.1, forward strand.
TAAACTAAGTAACAAATATCGTTTAAAATTTTCAATTGACTCTTGAAAAACATATTTTCCGAGATTTAAAAGCTATTTCTTTAGCATTTCCACATTCTAGTAAAACAAATAAAAGTATGAAAGTATACGTGGAGCGCGTGTGATCGCGAGCGGCGGACGTAATGGCGATTTAATGACTGCATGTCGTGTGGTGCAAGGCAAGGCGGCAAGCGGGTGTTTTTTTTATTTGAATTTTCTGAGATTTAATTCGCTTTTACGACGGACCACGATAAACTCTATATTTACTACCCTGTGATAACACTAATAAAGTTAGTTAACTTAGTAGTTGTATAAAACACGTGTTTGTGTATTTCTACTTTAATATAATTCTAAGAAAGAGCTATAAAAAATAAGCTAAATACATTATTGCTGAGATGGCCCAATGGCCAGAAAACATGAAACGAAACCAAAGATCAACAGGCTCAAGCGCGGACAAGTACCACTGAGTTTTAATGTGCTTAATTTGTATTTATAATTAATTTTAAAATCGATCAGATTCGTATACCCGTATTTCATGTACCCGTACTGGAGTAGAGTTGTGGTAAAGGCTCCAAATATTTTCCTTCAGTAAAGAACACGACAGCCCAGCGACCTCAAATTTACAGCTGTAACTTCATTTTTATTTTTTTAAATAAGAACATTTGAAAATATTTCTGTTCGTCCATGACTCGGCCCACAACCATTGAGGTGTTTCTTAGAACACTTCAATGTAACGATCAAAAGTTTTTGCGCCGACAACTTCTATTACATTTGGCTTTACCTACGATTACTTATTATATTTAATGGTTAAATAAAAAAAGCGACTGACTGAACTAACACACTCAGAAATCATGGTTTTTTAAAACTTTATAAATTAATCAAACGGACAGCCGCAGCGTGGTTGGATGTCATCGACGGATAGCCGTTAATTACGTTTGAATTATAACATAAGATGAATTTACCTAACGTATCTTCTGATACGCCTAATCATATAAAGACTGAATGAAGCGTCGATATTTATTTTTTTGCAGAGGTTTGCAGGCGATGAATTTGTACTCTGTGTAGTCGGTTACATATTAACGATTAAACAAATCAACAGTCAATTCACTGGTAGCCATACAAAATAAGCTGTTAAAAAGATACCTTTTATATTCACTTACACTCGCTTATTCCACCAGGAAGACAACAATACAAAGTATTGAAATTAGGCGGTAGCATAAAAAGTGCATTATTTCTAAAAATATAATCTTAAGCGAAATAAAGTTTGTGAGTTTCCAACGAATACTCTACGCTTCTATTTTCATATACATGATATTTACGTAAAGTGTAGAAAAAATAATGACTTCTGTAATATAACACAACTGTACTTAAATAGTAAATTAAAAAATGTTAAATACATTTAAGAAAAATCTGAAACATAACGTTATGTGTATACATATGTTTTTGATTATAATTATATCAGGGCTTCTAGTATTCTTAGTATTGCACAATTGGACTTGGGGGATACTGACACAAAATTTCAAATCATTTGTACCAGTGCGACTCTTCAGGGGTCTAATTACGTAATGACGAAAAGGAAAACGATGGTCATAGCGCTGGTACCGGCACGGCCCAATCGCCATGGCGTTAATCGAAGGTGTCGGATAAATTACGACTTTCGAACGACTTGTTCCACAAAAATTGTTATATTTTCCGATAGTCGATGAAAAAAGAAGTAGGCGGTAGCGTAATGCCATACTTCTCCGGTGTGATTTATCGGAGCTCGTCATACCGACGAGAACATGTAAATTTAAAAAAAAAACAATTCAACCATTTGTACCAGGACAATTTTTACACAGCTAATCATCGTCGAGTATTCACGAAAATCATCATGCCATACTTTTCCGACGGTTCCAAATGGCCGCCATACCGCCGTAAAGGAGTATTTTTTTTCGCAAAACAAAAAGCTTGTACCAGTATGGCATATAATGTAATGGCTAAATTTTTCCGTGCTTGGCTTTCTTTTCCAATCAGCAGAGTGGGTATTCCATTTATTCAAGTGAGAAAGAGCGCATAGCGTCCACGCCTTCTCTCCGGTCTTCTTTAGCAAAGTGCTTCTCACTACCGAACATGGCGTTATTCACGCTCGGCAGCTCGGCCATAGGTCCTTGCCTACGATGTCTGCCAAGGATTGACGTTGGGGCATCCATGTGAGACAGTCCGCCAGAACGTGACGCGCTGTGTCGCGGCTGCGCCCCTGATACGACTCGAAGTTTTTTTTGTTATAAGAACACAAGACAATCGTTATAGTTATTGAACTGATTGCTAGTAAGTGGCTACTTTTGCTCATAACCATTCTTAGTGAACCTGTAGTCACACTGACTCGAGATTGTGTCTGTATGTGTTTCACTACAGTGCTACTTATTGCCTTTACACTGTTGTAGTAATATAGTTTCTGGTTGACAATGGTGACGTTTTCTACTTGTAAAGCATAATACGATGCTCACAGCTCCGGCTGAATGTATTTAATGTAATGCATAACAAATATCTAAAAAAAGCCATGTCGAAAATTGTATTTCCTATATTTTCATAAATATGATATAATGCAAGCTACGCAATAGTGCTAGCATAATATCACACGTGACACGCAGTGACTCGAGTGACACGGGAATGCTCACTGTGCGAGTACGTCGACGCCTCGACGTCACGTCTGTGACGTTCGCGATACGTCTCGCGAGGTTTGATTCTAAAACTATTCCCTGTATTTCGAATATAATCCAAAACTATCAAGGGCAAATAAGCTGTCCGTACTTTAAAATTAATTTATTTTAAATCCGGTTGTGCCAACTTTTTATATACATACATATATGTACCTAATGTGTATTGTAACAAGAAAACTTGACATAGAATGCTTAAGATAAAGTTTAACTAGGTGGTACGACATTGTGCAAGCCCGCCTGGGTCGGTACCACCCACTTATCAGATATACTACTGCTATGTAGTATTGTTGGATTCCGGTTTGAAGGGTGCGTGAGCCAGTATAATTATAGACGAATACAACATCTTAGCTCCCCAGGTTGGTGGCGCATTGATTATATAAGGAATGGTTCATATTTGTTACATCGCTGATGTCTATGGGCGATGGTGACTGCTTACCAACAAATGGCCCGTTTGCCCGTCCACCAACCTAAAACATAAAATAATGAGTTATTTGAATGTCTAACGTTTTCATCGTAACCAGTAGCTATCTAGTAGCTAGCTGATAATGCTGCAGATCGTAAGGTCTAAATATTATTAAGATATATTGGTATAACCATTTATTTAATTTTATGTAGGATTTATGATTATATATATTTTTTCATTAATATGTAATTAGTATATAATACATTGCTGTGCGCAAGTATACTGATAATATCATCAATTGACATCACCGTAACATAAAACCGAAGTCGCAAGTACTCGACACTCGTGGAATGATTCAAGAAGGAACTCTTATTTACATAAGTTATTAGAACAATTATGTTGTACTTCAGGGAGCTGGAAATCACTTGAATATTGAAATTGGCTCAATAAATATTCAAGTGGAGTGCGTTGAAACGTTTTTAATCATCTTAATCGCTGTCCCAGAGGCTTATTCGGATAAAGTCAGGTATAGACGAGGCGAAACAGTTTGAGCCAACTTCAAAATATAACAAAAAAAATTGTTCGAGTAATGATGTCCTGTTGACGTCATTTGGCCATGCCCAGAGAGTTTAAACAACATTGTAAAAACGACTGTCTTGACTTCTCTTTAATCTCTCACATTCCAATGTGATCCGATTGGACAACAAATCCGACACGATCGGAATCGGAAAGACTTCAGGTGCAAGGCTTTACGTGCGTTGTCCAAATAATTATGTAACGGCGGTCGTGGCAGCCAAGTAAAAGACAGCTGCGATCATCAGCTTAAAAATTAAACTTGTTTCTTACCACGTGACCTTCTCTAACGAATCGAATTCTCATTCGCAAAAAATATATATTATTAAATAAATTAATTGCAGTTCTACACCTTTGAAACTATTTCCAAACGTAATGACGTATCGATTTCCAAGAGCTGAGTAATAAAAGCGAGCGCCCGATTTCGAAGAAACGAACCAATGGTTTATTTGCATTCATTAGCGCTCGCTCGTACGTGCTCGCCTAGTCTCTCCGTCTCCGCTCGGCGCGGCGGAGCTAATGATTTGAGTGGCCCCCCCATCCCCGCCGCGGTAAAATCATTTATTGTTATTGGGGAAGGTTCGGAGCGATGGCAATTTGGTAAATGTCCCCATTCAGTAATCAACCGCAGTTTGTTACGAGCCAGCATTCAAATTAGAACCGTGTTTTGCCGCCGTTACATTAGCTTTGATTACGTTTTTTAAAACTTCTCATTAATTACAGCACCTGATCCGCGGAAATCTTTACTAATATCTTAGTTATAAGCTAACCGCCTTATTCATAAACTTTATTTAACTGGTGATTAGTTAAACAACAGTTTGTCTTCTTCTTTCGTATGTCAAATCAATAATGACAGAAAGAGACAAATCAGTGTTTAGCTAAACAGTAACTAAGCACCGTTTATAAATAAGGCCGTAAATCTAAATGTTCGTTGTTCAAGTACGCTCGTACAACATGTAAACAACTCTGAATCGTCATTTTACAAGATTTTATTAATTGTAGAGATACGTTTCGCTATGTATATTTTACTGAGAGAATAGTTATTTATTTATTTATAAGTATGTAAGGTTCCGTACACAAAATATATCCTATTTCTTCCATAGCAGGTTCACGTTTCATTGAAAAAAATACATCTATATATAATAATTAAGACCATTTCCTTTATTGACTATTCGTTAGATCTACGAGATAAAAAAAACACTTTTATAGTAAAGCATTATATTATAATTATAATTATAATAAGAATTATAAAAAACAAGATATCCATAACACAATTCAAATAGGATTAAAAAAAAAACTAATTTGTTCGAGGCGTCTCGCGGCGCACACTACCGGTACCGAGATGGATATATGTACGCTTTGACATGCAAAGTAATATCTTAAACAGGTGCGGTGGAGTCGTTCCCGCGTCGCCACGTCGCCGTCTCGTCCGCGCCGCGCCGACTTATAACGCGTTCGTAATAAACTGATCGAGAAACGGACTGATCGCTTAAGACCTATTTATTGGTGGTAGAACGCATCTCCGGTGTTGCAGGTGTCCATGGGCGGTGGTAATCACTTTCCGTCAGGTCTCCCTCTCACCTTCAGTTATTGTAATTAATAGGAAAAGTCTTAGGTTGGTGAGGCATTAGCAATGTAGCGGTCTAGTGATCGGGCCGACAACATTTTTTTTTTTTTGTCATTTTATCCCCGTCAATAAACGCCATCCATCCCGATCTTGGGCAGCCCGCATCCATCCCGTACCTACCACCTTTTTCAAATCGTCGGTCCACCTAGCTGCAGGGCGTCCTACACTTGCCTAAACCACGTTTTCCTAAAAGTGGTCTCCACTCTACCACATGTCGGCTCCATCGGTCATCAATGCGTCTGAAGACATGACCAGCCCACTTCCACTTCAACGTGCTACTTCTAACATGCCGATAACATATTGTTTAGTTTTTCTGTCAGATTCTCAATAGCGGCCTGGATTCTGGAAGTTGGATGTGTGTACATTTCCATGCCTCGGAAAGCACGTAATGTCATTGGTCCTGCGCTTTAATTCTTTCCAGTCGCGTTGGATTACCGCCCCATCAGATTGAGAGAGATGAGAATAGGGAACATAGATTGCATCTGTGTTTGTGCACACACTAGACTAACCCCTCTGATTGAGATTGACCGCTGTAGTTGAAATCGTTCCGAAAAACACTATCATCATTTGTTACAGCATCAATATGAATATAATTACCAGACATTTTTTTAATTGGAAAAACTATGTTTGCGTTACATATATCTTGCATTGAAAGCAGCAGCAGGCTAGATTAAAACAAAACGCAATGTCACGCATTATGGATACTTTATAAACCAAAAATCTATGTAAATTAATTCAAATTGACCCAACTAAAGTTTAATAAATTTCGCAAATAAGAGGATTTCAGTTCCATCAATAGTCGTTCTATTAATGTGATTTTGGTTGATTAAAGTGTGTTCATTATTACACTAGTGTTAGTTCCCACTCCCCACTCCCCGCTCCCACTCCTCGCTTGCGCCTCAGTTGCCCTCAATACTCACTGACCTTCATCCACAAACGCCTTTGAAGTTCATAAGCGATCTACTGAGTCTATGACGAACACTATCGAAATTATGATTTCTCGTGTGAGCGCCTGCTCTCATAGGCTCTCTGACGTTTGCTTTGTGTGGTGTAACGTTGTCTATTAATTGGATAACGACCAATACTGAACGTTATTTTGAATTTCGAATCTCTTTGTAATGAGATAATAAAACATCGCTTAACAAAATTAATTTATACGTTTTAATTTGAAGATAAAATATTTTAGCATAATAATAATATATAAACTATTTATTTAATTAAAACTGCTCGACTGCCTCGTTGGTCTAGTGGCTAGATATAAGGCCGCAGACCCGGTGGTCCTGGGTTCAATTCCCAGGTCGGGCCAATAAATAGTTATTGGGTTTTTCTGTCAGAAAATTCTCAGTAGCAGCCCGGAGTCTGGAAGTTGGAAGTGTGTACACTCCCGTGCCTCGGAAAGCACGTTAAGCCGTTGGTCCTGCGCCTGAACTCTTTCCGGTCGTGTCGGATTGCCGTCCCATCGGATTATGAGAGCTAAGGAAAAGAGAGTGCACCTGTGTTTGCGCACACACTTGTGCACTATAATATGTCCTGCGCAGTTGGCTAATCTCCCTTGAGATTGGCCGCCGTGACCGAAATCGGTCTGGAGGACCTTAATTAAAAAAAAATCTTTTAAATATGATAATAATAATTGGCAAGAAATTCTCAGTAGAATTCATGAGTGTAGATGATAGCAATGTTTACACGGGACGTGTATACGTCCTGCACAGTGCACACCAGCATCATCTTTGGTGTTTTAATGTTGGAATTTGTTTGATTATTTAAATGCGCTAATCTCAAGATCTGTTTGAGTGAAATGTTTTAGACACTGCATTTACCGAGAAAGGCTATAGACTATAATAACATCAACCCATCATACCACGCCCACTGAGGCGGACTAGTAACGTTTAACGCAGCTTAAGCCGCGCGAGACAAGAGCCGAGATGTCCCAGTAGTTAGAACGCGCAGAATTTTACAGCCCCTGATCCGCATCAGAAATCTAGTATCTTAGTTATAAACTAAATCTAAATGTTTTGTGAATAGAATAAGAGCACTGCTGAATTTTAATGTGCTTAATTTGTGTATATAATTCACCTCGTGCTTAACAGTGAAGGAAAACATCGTGAAAAACTGGCATATGTCAAATTTCACTAAAATTCTGCCACTTGTGTATTCCACCAACCCGCATAGGGGCAGAGTGGTGGCTCCTCAAAAAAGGAGAGAAGGCCTTAGCACAGCAGTGGGACATTCACAGGCTGTTACTGTAGCTGTGTCGAGCCGCGCGGATAAGAGCCGTAATTTCCAATGGCAATGAATGTGATTTGTTTGGTATTTATATTCAATACCACTAAACTAAACTCAAATCACCGAATAAATTAAAAACAAAACCAAAATGCTTAGTAAATGCCACTTATAATCTTATGCCTTATTATTATTTATCTCCCACTGACACTTATGTTTACATTTCTTTTTATATATTAAATCAATTCAAATAGATTATTAATTATATTGATTTCCATTTAGGATATAAATTAAATTTAATGTTACCGAGAAGAACCAGCAAGAAAGTCCATTGTAACTCTTTTTCATCAATATTAATATTAGGGAATTGATACTAACATAGAACAGTGTTTTAAAAAACATTAAAGTGAACTGTAAACGGAGGATGAATATAAAACGCATCCTGAGCAGTTCAGTAAATACTAACATAATAAATCTTAACTGTGTATTGAGACGGTCACTACTGACGTCACGTGGGCAACAATGCGCGCGTGTTGCACATACACCGGTAATTGTTCACAATGACCTCGCATTCAACCGCTCCGGGCATTGTCGGAGTAATTTGGATCTTGGGACTGAGGGTAATACAAATGAACAGCGCCTTGCTCTTTATAATTACAAAGACGAGTCTATTGTTCATAATTACGGGCGAGAACACCGGGCCCGTAAATTATTTCAATTTGCAGAGGAAGGAGAAAATATATTGCTAATGTATATTGAAATCAGTCTGCCCCATTGCTGGGCAAATCCTTTCCTTATAATGAATAGCTTCTAACTTATTCCACCGTGTTGCTCTAGTACCCAGTTGTGATTACACAATGTAGAGTGCCTGGTATGCAGGTTTCCTCACGACGTTCTTCGTCACGAATCATGAACTATGGACATGAAAACAGCGGTGCCGTTCCGAATTTGAACTAATGACCATTAACTAGGGTACGTGTTCTCATCCTTGGACCATCACCCTCTATCTTGAATACATATATCTAGAGTAACAATGAATACCGTTTGCGATGCTCTCAAAAAACTTGCTTACATAACTTTCCATTTCAACAAAAGCTAAATTATTCGAGTTAGGGACTTAAGAAAGCCTCGCCCTAAACAATTTATAAGGGTTCTCGTATTTTATTTACTGAACCCTAAAAACTAAAATCTCTAAACTGGAGTAGAAAGCGAGAGCGTGCAGACAATTATGGTCTTCGTTACCTTAGGTTTGGAGCGTCTTTTGTTTGCTCAGAAAGAATAGGACTTGAAATTAGCTACTTGGCAGTATAGTTCCTATCTAAGCATGTGAACATAACGAACTTCCCACAAATACTTCGGTACTGCTCTCACTTAAATTCCAAACATTTGAAATAAAATTTTTGCTAAAACCTTTCTGTGACGAAAATGGTCAACTGATCAATGTTTTTATTTATTGTTTCATACGTTTTACAAGTTAAACGTTTACACTATCCAATAATCTATTTCCAAAGACGGCGGTGCCTGACAAAGCGCGCAAATAAATGATCACATGTAATATAAGTTACATAGTTACGTCTTGTTTTTTGCCTTGACTGACACCGACACAAAAAATAATGTAAATCGATTCACAAATGGCTTTTTATATATTAAACTTGAGTAACGCCAGTCTCTACAATATCTAAGTAATTAGAATTATCGAAATTATTGGAATATTGTAAATTGCATATATCATAACAATTACACATTTTGAATATTATCAAGAAAATCAATAACATATTTTTGAAGGCTGGCTTATCGCAGGGAATAGAGTCGTATAAGTGTATTTTAACTAGTATTTATTTAAATTAAGCTGTATTAATATTTTCTACCGAGTTTGCGACATGCTGTGTATTTTGATGAATAAAAATCTATATCATATTCAAATTTAAATTACTTTATTCAATATTGAAGTATTACACTTTCTTAATGTCAAACTAGAAACTACCACCGGTTCGGAAAAGAAGCACCCAGCCCTGAGAAGAACCGGCAAAAGAAACAGCGGGTTGCTTTTTTTGTCAATATATTTTATGTATGTACAAAAAAAATTAGAAATAGCCATGCGGTGATCGTCTCATTCCCAAGGTGTTCTCATCATCCATAAATTCATAAAAAGGAATTATTACTTGGAGTACCAATAGGTGTGCAAATTGTACAAATATATTTAACAGTTTGAAGTTTTCACTTCTATCGGCCGTCCCTATGACCGTCTGTTTTGTGTACTACACTTTGTTCAAGCCTTACTAGTACTTTTGTTTCGTAATTTTACAAATAGATAGAACCCTAAAAACGACCTTGAAAAACTGGGCTGTAGATTATTATCATATCAATATCAATATACATTTCTAATAATCGTTTATAAATAAACCGTTGAATATTATTGATTTACTTTTATTGCTAAAATAAAAAAATATATATTTGATACAATACTAAACTACCAAAGTACATTCGAAACATGTCGCTGGTATATTTCTTCTCTGTTTGAAAGACAAAGCCTTGTCATGTAATTGCTTGTTATCTCAAGACGAAGTCCTTAATCATTCGGCTTAATCCCGTATAAGAGAGCTACTCGCTGCACTCGGCTGGCGCCCTGCCATGCGCTCGATTATTTAAAATCACCTTTTAATCAATTTCCAAATATTCCAACAAGAGACCGTCGAAATATATTACGTACTAAACCTATTTGTCCTCAATTAATTAGTGTGATCGTGCAATTTGTCCTCCAACAAGCTGTTGAGCACTCGACGTCGTTTTCGGGAATATTACACACACACGCGTACATAGCACCACCACCACTATCAACTGTTTAGTTTATTCTCAGCCAGCACAAATACTTTTGTAAATATAGATGACGCTATAATATATTAATGTGAATATGCAGGAGTGAAAACTGTCGCCAAAACAATTCTGTGAATTCCGCGCGCTGTGTGTAAGTTACAAGATGTAGATGCATGTGGGTCAAATAGAAACAAGTTTCAAAAAAGTAACTCACATGGAAACCACTTTTAGAACTTCTCAGCGCGTACGGACAGACGACAATTTGATGATATGTATGAATTTCGAACATGAGACCGTTTATCCATTACAGATACAATATTTCTTTACTAATCCACAAAAACTAACACCCCTCATTTATCTGGTCCCGCGCCCAAATGTTGTCCATTTGTAAAGCAATTTTTATCCTCCAACCGACCTCCGCCCGCCGCCCCGCACGCCCTCATTGTCCCAGAGGAGACAAGCGCTGTGTCACTTGAATGATATACGCGAACAATTCTGGCAATCGCATTCGTTCTATTTTAACTTACAAATAACGGGGCGCAATAGAATATATTGCACAACATAGTGTCCGATCACCAATCATAGTTTATTAAAAGTATATCGAACTACGAGTAGCTTCCTTAGCCCCACCTGACTTTATACGAGTGACGATAGGGTGACACGTTAGTGAGGTCATATAATTAACAAATATTATAGCATCAATATCGAGAAAGAGCGATCGCCCCGCCCATACTGCGCTGTGTGTGCTGTTAATTCGAACAGTCAAAAGTTACATATTATACAAAGTTGTAAACTGTACGTTGCAAAAATACAAAATTTATTATATTTATGGTCTCACACACCTCCAACATACCGACACAACACACGCGCACGTACTTACACACACCTATAAAGTAATGATTTTCAAAAATATTGTCTTGCCACCTATAAACGACACGCAAACGCCGAGTTGAAATCATCGAGTGTCTGATGAGATGCAACCCAGACAAAATAATAAAGAGCACTGACTCATACTGCACATGCTGGGGCCAATTCTACTGACAAATTGTCACTTTATCACAATCGAATCGAAGCGTAATCGCTGCCGTTTATACGTTTTCCTATTCTTTAATTTAATTATTGACTATTAGCATAAAAATTAACACCTTTTGTTTTTGACATAAAGGTATAATATGTTAAGGTCATATCGGTTCTGTTTCTATCCGAATAAATATAGATTAATCAAAGTTAAATTAAATTAAAATTGAATCGGGAACGTATCGTAATCGTTATAAATTAGTAAAATTCGGCCTCTGATCGCACCAGACGAAGTCGCGGGAGCGGCACTGGCGAGGGGCGTTGTATAAAAGTTTTAATATTTATTTATAGCACGAAATAAAATATTTGCGGCTTATCGCTTGTTTATTGTTCTTTATTAAAATGAAATCGGAGTGTTCTTTATTTATTTTCGAGGCTCGCGTTTCGCCTGATAATATTATTAAGTAAACGTGTAGGGAATATGTGAATGTATATTATGAAAACATTGATTTCATTTATAATTAATAACTAAATTAACAAGGTAACAAGGTAATATCGCCTGTAATTTAACATTAAAACTTACATTGCACAATTACAATTTTTATATACTATTGAGAAGAAAAAGAAAAAAAGACTATCAGAGTACTTTATACACTTAAGTATGTATTAAGTGTATTATATATATTTACAAATATAAAAAACTATTAATCCAATAAGTTACTTGCTTAATTAAGTTATATTATGGATATGGCGATGGTGACTCTCGTACTGGTGGTAACCGCTCGTGGAGACAGTGAAGGTAATTATTATAGTAACAATGTAAATGGCCTTCATCTCATAATCATTTTAAATTTTCTTTTTTATATAGTGTTCATTTTACTGTACTGTACTTGTAGTTTGTGACTGCCTCATTTGTCCAGTGTTTCACTAATAACGCTAACAAAGGGCACATAGTCGTTGGGCTTGCGCCTAAGTCAACTCCGGTCGTGTAGAATTCCCATCCAATCGAATTCGATTTGGAGACTTGTGTACTATAATAATTTATCCTGTGTAGAAAAATGGCCACAGTGGCTGAATGGCTGACATCGATAAGGAAGTTTTAATGATATCGATATGTATCGAATTGTTTTCCTTATAATCAAAATTAAAAAACTTAGGAAAAACATTTTATATCAATATTTACAGAGGTCCACGTGCTTGAAAATAAACCAAAATTATTAATAAAATCATTACGTCGTCAGCTGATGTATGACAACTCCGATTATACATTAGAAGACACTAATAGCACTGAAAAAAAAGATTCTTATGAAACAAAACATAAAAAAGAAATTAGGAAAAACTTTTATGTGTCAGATCTTCCTAGTAATGTACAAGAAGATGAGGAGAACAACTTTACTTCTAAAGTCAACGAACTTAAAAAAGATAATAACAAAAACATTGAACTCGTCGTATCAAAGAAAGATATTTTATATTACGTTGACGATGACAAGTTACCTTGGCAGAAGCAAGACGAGAACAATCATCGAACAGAATCGACAGCCAAATACAAGTTTTTAAAGGTTGTTCATGTATAATCTGTTAAAGCATCATATACTATAATAGTACCAATTAAATTTTTTACATCTTTATCGCCTTTTGTTATATTGCTCAAGATCAAATAAAAGAAAACGTGTAATACGGAAATGAAGCCTTAAGTTAGACTTAACTTGTAATAACCACTAACCACACCAAAACCAACCAAGTAACCACTTTTATTTTAAAATGCCTATATTATATAAATATCTGAAAAATATGAGTCCGCGATATTACTTATTCTCATAGTCGACTATACCGTACTAAGAATTTTTTGATACTAATTTATTAACTTTTTTTTTTTGAGGAAAAACATCAATATCGTCGCTCTGGTCAATCAAGACTTATTCAAAAAGAGGATAAGGATGGGGTAGCCATTGTAAATCTCGATAAAGGACCATTTCCCGAACTCCGACTTCCTAACTCAAGAAGACAATACATGCACGACCATGGTGAAGTTATGACCGAGGACGAAGAGGTTCCTCCGCCTGTCGTTGATACTAGCGATCCTGAAGCGGCTGCTGACGAAGTTGCAAATGTAACAGTAACAAAAATTACTGGCAGTCTAACAAATTTTAACTAATAACTCCACTCATTCTAGTTAGCCTTTACTTTTCACGATTGCCATATTGGAAAGTTGTCTTCAATTAGAAGATTAAGGATTTATTTAAATAAATAAAATACTTTAAGTTGAAAAAATACTTTGCTTATGTCCAAATACTAAAATATTATGTATAATAATAATATTAATGCATATAATATGCATTAATCTATTTTATTGTTTGATAGTCGTTTTGACTATTCTTTACTGTTTTCAAAGTACATTTAACAAAAAATTGCCATATTGCTATGTAGTGTACGTGGCATATTTATTAAATCAAACAAAAAAAAAACGAGTTCAACATAAGGGTAAGTTTTCGTTTCACAGTTACCAAACTGGAATAATATTCCTTGACCTGATGTTATAACTAACTTTATGACTCATTTCTTGTGAAAAGCATGGTCAAGCATAATCCACTTCTCTTTACCTCTCATGCACCATGATTCCGAGGTTGAGATTAAGGTAACGGCTGAAAAACAAAAACCTCAGACAGATTGCGTTTGGTGGGACTCTAGTCCTGATAACGAGCAACAATTCAGTTAATTCCGTTGAGCGACGAGATAAGACTCCGACGTGTGGTGGTAGTTAGCGAAGCGTGAGGTGTCACCCTACTGCCACGAGCGTGTTGCGCCACTGTACACGAAGCAATACACCCTAACGGAGCGTGCTACGAAGACCGGTGAGAAGGCGTCGATGCTATGCGTACCTTGTTCCCGTAAGAACTGGAGGGGCTAGTTGGGTTCTCTGTATCCTAGGAAACCAACTAGCATGGAAGGCCAACCGTCGGGGCGACACGGTAGTATGGGCAAGCGATTCCGTGGCACCCCAAGATGGTAACGGTGCCCCTTGTTTTTAAGGGGTATTCCGATGCACTGGACAATCTAGGCTCCGTTGATTCCTACATACTTCCCGTGGCGGAAACGCAAAAAGAAGTTTTTCCAGTGAGACTAAAAAAAACGAGTGCAAGCCTCACGAAAACCTATAGAACCATCTCTCGCCGATTTCCTGAAAGTAAGCTATTCTTAATGGTGGTCGTGAAATATCTCACCAGACAGCGATTACGAGTACCTTTAGAGACGATCTAAACCAGAGAAGTTCTTAACTGAAGTAATATTTCATATAAAAAGTTTCGACGCTGAAAATCTCCAAACAAATCAGTGGCGGGCGTCGACGAAAGCGGTTTATCGTCCAGCGGATATTGTAAAAGCGCTCGTTTGCCTTGCCCTGCGTTTTATTGTACTCTGTTCACTAACAATAAAATTTTATTACTCGGACTTATTTTCTAGTAAGTTATTTTTTATATTTTAATATCGAGCAGCATGCTCGTTTTCAATTTCTTCATCCTAACAATTGCTATATATTGTGAGATTAAATCTGTTACCCTTGATATTCCAAAACCCGGTTTGTATTATAATATGCTCGCTCACTGTGCTATAGATGTTCTATTTTTTTCTGATTCGAATGATGCACTAATTACTAGCAATATTTCAGCTGAAAATAATGCAACAACAAGCAATATTAACTTCGTAAATGCAATTAAGCAAGATCTTAAACGTAACAACGATGACTACAAGGAAATGATTATGATGAATAATAAAAAAACAAAAGTAATTAAAGATAAAGAATCTAAAAATAGATCAACAGCTGTAAATATAGATAACAAAGGCTATAGACGGAAATACGGCGGGTCCTACCAGGAACATGAGTATGAGGATACAATCAAACTTTTTACTGAATCTGCATTCATATTTAAAAGCAACAATGAAAGCATAACACCCTTCACAGTACGCTTTCCGCAGAAAATTAGAATTAGAAGAAATCACTCGAGATTTGACAAACGCCACAATCTAATATTAGCCATACCGAACCGAGCACCGAATACATACCAAACCATAAAAAACTTCTCTCACACTTCTTCCATAAAGAACTTAAATTTTCAACCACATAGTGACATTCCGAAGTTTATTAATAAAAATAAAATAGACAAATTTAAGAGGTTTATGAAAAAAAACCAAGGTTTATTAAAAAAGTTCGTAAGTAGTAAGCAAGCAGCACTGACACAGACTCCGTTCAAGGAACCGATGCCCATGGATAGTCTTGAATTACCAAAACCAAAACTTACACGTAAGGGGATAAAAAATATTGAAAGATTCGGAGACAAGAACGACGGCGAGTTACCCAGCCCCGAGTTGCTGGACATGGCGCCCGCTATAGGTGGCCGCATACATAAGAAACGGGTCAAGGTATGAGGCATTTCTAGCGTACTTGAGTAATTTAGCTGACCTAACAGCTCGTGACGTAGGTATAGCAATACAGATAACACCTATATTTGTAACTTTAATCGATAACTCGGTTCATTATTTAATACGTAACTATGCTTTACATAGATAATTTTCTTTCATCAATCCAATCGAGGGTTCTAAAATGTAAAGGTTTGCTTAATCATCATGATTTAAACCCAGGGTCAGCTGTGTCACCGGCACGTGCTGTTGCCAGAGGGCCCGAAGTACGACAGCAGAGGGCGCTGGTACTTGCCGGCGCACGAGCTGATCGCCAAGCGTCCCTTTCCCGCCACGCGCCAACCCGTCATACTGCTACCGCGCTGCTGCAACTGCTGCAAGAAATCTGTTCTAGGATGCGAATAAAAACTCGCTAGTCCGATATGAAACTATCTTTTAAATTTAGATAAAACTTAGTACTCATTATAAATATGAGTTAAATGTAATAATAGGTAAAATAAAAATAAATAAAATGCAGTAGCGATACTAATTATTATTGATTAAATTAATTTTAGAGCGAGACATTGTGTATTAGATCATATTATATTATTACGATTATAAAGCCACGTTCACCATAAAGAAAACTTGTCAAGATCTAAGGATCTAACGAGGGCGACATGTCGATCTACTGCTAATTTTTTAAGCTTTGGTTGCAATTTTCATAATTTCTCCTAAATCTGAGAATACAACTGCCTTATTATTTTGTACTACAACAGTTAGATAGATCAAACCTGTGATATTGTAGCTTTGCTTACTTAAATAACTTTAATGTGCTTATTAGTGTCATTCATATCACCAGAGATGTAACTTATCTAAGATACAAGTATCTGAAATACAGATACAAGATACAAAATACGTATTTTCATCTTGTATCTATAAAACTTTTTTAAAATTCATTTTGTATCTTGTATTTAAATACCTTTTGTTTGGTATCTTAGTATTTTGCAGATACTATGTTTTTAAAATACTTTTAGTAATAGATAGCTGATTCTATGTTGACATCTCAGGGGACATTAATTTTAAATGTCAATGTCGTCGTAGATAAAACTGGACGCACCATTGAATCTTTAGCTTGGGGCCAAATTGATAGATGACGTGGCAAACAAATCGTCAATGATATTTTTACGCATTTGTGTGTAATTTTGTTGTGGGTAATTAGTGATATCTAATTTATGTATCTTCTATACAATAAAAATGAATCGTTGTTTTTTTGCTGTGTTTGTAGTTGTCTAGAGAAGGTGAAAAAGGCCGGGCGGAATGACAAGTAAATTATAGATATAATGTCATCCAGACTGATCTCGGCCACGGTGGCCAATCTCAATAGAGATTAGCCAACTGCGCAGGAGATATTATAGTGCACAAGTGTGTGCGCAAACACAGGTGCACTCTCTCTTCCCTAGCTCTCATAACCCTATGTATGGGACGGCAATCCGACACGAACGGAAAGAGTTCAGACACAGGATCAACGCCTTTACGTGCTTTCCGAAGCACGGGAATACACTTCCAACTTCCAGACTCCGGGCTGTTACTGAGAATATTATGATCATAGTATATGATTATGAATATTATGATTAGATTGCAATTCACTTCTAAAGTGAATATGTGGACTGTTCAAAGCCAATAGCAGAAGCTATTCAAAGCCTGCAAGCGGAAATATATACTTATTATGGTTCTCTGTTACCCGAGCTAGTGAGAATTCGACATGTGATTATTTGAATAATAATAATATACTTTCATTTTAAAAAACGTTTTTTTACTAAAGTATTTTATCTATAAAAAGTATTCAAAAGATACGTATTTTATATCTAGTATTTGAGATACAATTCCAGAAAGTTATTTGCATCTGGTATCTCAAATACTTAATTTAAAAGTATTTTGTATTTTGTATTCCAGATACTTTATTTAAGGTATCTTGTACATCCCTGCATATCACATATATACATACCTATGTAACAGAATATTACAGGATAGAGCCGGTTGGCGTAGTCGGTAGATACTTGCCCTTCGCGCCGCAGATCGTGGGTTCGATTACCACCCAGGACAGACATTTGTGTGCATGAACACGAAATGTGTCATTATTGGCAATTTACTCGCATATCAATTAATTATAAATATCGTATTCATTAGGAGCTCCATCTTTGTTAATCACCAAATTTTCACATACATGATTTAAACGACTCCTTCTTAGCGCGTTTATGTTCATTAAGATAACGCGAAAAATTTACTTTATTCATTGGTAAGACGACATTTAAATAAGGGAGACATAATTAAGAAAAACTACTTCAAGTCCAAAGTCCCTAACATTAGTAAGTATTAGTAAATGCGGGTAAGACAATAAAACAACACATATTGACAATATTATATTATTACTCGCTACAGTATTACCTCGTAATTGTTACGACTCAATACGAACTGACGTCCGGCAGACACGCACACATCCTCACTCACACAAGCACGCACACGCGCACACACTGTTGTATTATATCGTAATCATTTACAAAACAAGTTGCGCATCCGTTAGTGTGAAACAACAACATTGCAGTATCACATAGTATATACAAAGTCGTAACTATCTCCGTGTATCGTATTAACAAGTTTCAACTTTTATCTCTTGCTTTATTACAGCGTAAACTCTCTGCGACTTTTACTGATGAAAAACCGTGGCTTTTTTCTTTACATTCCAGTTTATACAAGATGTAAACAATCCCGAACACAAAAATGTCATCAGGTAATAAAAAAAAAAAAAAAAAAGTTTCACAATTATTTCTGTAACCGTAGCTTACAATTTACACAAATTTAGCAAAAATTTAGCGAACACTCCAGTTTATGGTGAAAATATCAAAAGATGTTTATTAACCTCCTTGACTTTTAACAAAATAAATTTCATGTTAAATATATTATAACTAGTAATTACAATCCAATTTATACAGTAAACAAATTAAAATGTTCAAATCGTAACTCAATAGCTTTCATTTGTTTACGTCATCATTAATAAAAAATGTAATAATTAATTACAATAAAAAAATAAGAACTTGAATGATCCTTGTTTACATTTTGTAATCTGTTTACAAACTGGACCTCGCGGAACAGAGAGCTCCGAACGACCGTCGTCGTATCAATACGACGTGCTATTTATTGACTTTGTAACAGAACTATTCATTATTTGTTGCATTTATTTTATAATATAACCTTATATTAAGCGCTTAGAAAAGTATTCACTGTCAGTCTCTTCAAAGAAATCGACAAGCGACATAACATCGACTCGTATCGACTCATATTAGGATCTGACACGGGGAGCTCGATAATCACGGCCGACACGAGGTGGACTTTTTGAATCTACTATAACCGTAGTTCAAGTATTTTATGATTACAATTACAATATTTAACGAAACTAAGCATTCGGAATATTTTACAATTTGAAAGGCTCTCACGCACACCTGTACAATTGTTGAGATTGAATTTTCTAACTAAATATATATAAAAATATATGTTGGTATATCTTTTTGCTTATAAACTTAGTCACAGTTTGACCGACACTGGGAATTGGCACTTATAGTAAATAATGAATGTAATGTAATACTGTCCACTCTGTCGTAAGTCGGCGCTAGATGGCGCTGTATTACAACAACTTGGTACACGTCCAGTCCCTATCATCACCATCACCACCACCGGTCAGATTCCAATTGAATTGATTTAACAAAATGACGATAGACAAAGACAATACTTATTTGAACACAGAATCTATTTGAAGTATTGAGGCTGTAGTGGTTTGGAACTCGTTCTCATTCTCTGCGAACATTGTTGACGATTAATTATGAATATAGGAACACTGCGTGTTGGAATTACAAATACAATTGTTTATAAATTTATTAATATTTTGACCGAACATTAATAATGCTGATTTTCATCGATATTGTCAATGTATCAAGCTTAGTATAAAATAGTAAGTACACCATACTTATCGACATCCGACTGAACTATCATTATGAAAACAATCGAAAAGTATTTTAAATTAAAGAACAACCGTACATCGTCGCATTATTTGGAAACAGGAGAAGATCGGTGAGACGTGTTGTTTTTACATTTACAGTTTTATAATGAAAGTAGTCGGTACAAAATTATATTTATTGCTTACAAAAAAATAAAAATATATCTCGAGAACTAATAGTGTCGACGAATGCGATCTCTTCCACCCGCTTCAACAGAAGAGACGTAAGCTCCGAATCACTTCACAGAGTCCGTCAGGCGACCCCGGGCGCCGCCCTACTTGTGCAGACCGGCACGCTTGGCCTCCAGCTCGTATATGAGCAGGCGCCACATCTTCACCACGAACACCTCCGCCTCCTCGTCCAGCACCTGCAACAGAGCGGCGGTGAGTCCCGCGCGTCCCGCGAGCCCCGCCCGCGTCCCGCCGGGCCGCATCCCGCTCACCATCTGCACGTCGTCGAGGATGCCCTGCGGCGCGGAGCCGGCCAGCACTTTGCTGCAGATGAAGTCCACGAGCGTGGGCTCGGGCTCGCCGATGTACTCGATGATCTTCTTGTTGATCCACGGACGGATCTTCTTCTCCATCAGCGTGTTGTCGATCTGGAAAGTGAAGCGTGATCATATTTTAGCTTCAGGCACGTTGTAAGTGTTTTGTTTAACTTTAAATTTTCCATACAATTAAATCGCAAACTCATCAGGGCACTCTGCTCTGATAGCAACACGTTGTTGCCTGAAGTCAGTCGACGAGGCATTATCAATGTGAGTAATGTGAGCGTCGTACCTGGTCAGTGTCGAGCTGATACTGGAACAGCTGCTCCTTCTGGGTGGGAATCTTATCAATGAGGCTTTTGATGTGTTTCCGCTTCTCCTCTGCGCACTTGCTGTCTTTCTCGCCCTTCTCTTTCTCCCCTTTCTCGCTCTTTTCACCTTTCTCGCCTCGATCGCTGCTCTCACTTTTTTTCTTTTCTTTTTTATCTTTACCTGAAATATTTTGGCACAAACATGTCAGTTTATACATATCAACACTATAGGATATTTTAAGTAATCATCAATTAGTAAGTACTCCTACCCTTTTTATAAAATCCATGTACAGATAAACTAAAAAACAATAATCTATAAAGTAATCGGATTATCTACATTATATGGTGTAACTACTGCCCCCGCTCACAAACCTCTCACACCGAGAGTGAGTGAGAGGTGAGTGAGTGTGAGAGGCAGATACCGTTGTATTACTTGTAAGGTGTCAATACTCACGCGTGGGTTCGTCGTCGTCGGCGAAAGCTGCGTGCACGCGTCGCTCGGCTACGGACAAACTCAGATGTATTCATAATTTACATACCAACGAAACCGTCAGTATGCGCGGTTGTCAAACGTGTTATACATTTTTATAAAACGTTTGTTATATTGTTTTTTTTTTTTGTTTATATAGTTTTATACATTTATACAATGGGTAATATATTATGGTGTTGAGTTATCAGATAAGGTTAAAAAGCCCTCATCGAAACTTAACCATTATCAGACAAAGACTAAAACAAATAACATTAAGACATTTTTTTTTACAAGGCGGTACCTTTGTGCCCGTCGGCGGGACTGCTGCGAGACGGACTGTGTCGGGCGCGGAAACTTATGCTGATCGGAGAACTGCCGGCACTCGCACCCTCCGGCATCTGCACAGACACAAACTATACTGTAGCGGCCGGCGCGGCGCACGGGCTTGGCGGGCCGGCACTTACGTGGTAGCGCTCGTCGGACGGCGGGCGCGGCGGGGTGCTGCCGCCGTCGCTCTGAAACACAAGCCAGGAGTCAGTCCAGTGCGGAACGCGCGGAGGGGCAGCCTGCGGGGGGGTGGTCACTCACGAGCGGGGGCGGCCGTGGCGGCGTGTCGGGCACGCGGCGGCGGTGCCGGCGGTGTCGGCGGCGCGCGGGCGCTTCGTGCGCGTCGGGTGCGGGCGGGGTCAGCGACCCGCCGCCCGACTCCGCCTCCGCCTCCGCCTCCGCCTCTGCGGAGCCCGACCCGAGCTCGTCGGCGTCCATGCCGGCCGTGTCCGCGCCGCCGCTGTAACGGAACATTAGCATTGTGTGGTGTGATGAGGTTCGTTCCAAGTTCGGGACATACGATTCGATGCTCGACGAACAGAAAATAATATGCACCCTCGATATCGACTACAATAATTACATCACAAGATAGAGTATCGAATGTGAAATTGCAGTATAGAATAGATTCGATTCGATTAGATAGACACTGACCAAAAGACAAAACTTTTATTTAATGTATAAATATAATGGGGTACACGAAAAAATTGACCGTCAAAAATACGGGTTCGGATAGGGGCTATTTCATCCTCGTTTGAAATTCCTATAATTTTTAATACACGTCGAAGCGAAGGAAGTCACCTGTCGTCCGAATCGATGGGTTCGGCCTCAGTGGGGAGCTCGCGCGACGCCTGAGCGCGCAAGTATCGCTCGCGCTCCTTCGCCAGCCGCTCGCGAGCCTGCGAGCATAGGAAGACGGGTGAGCGAGGGTGGACGGGGGTCGCGGGGCGCGGCGGGGCTGCGGGGCGCACCTCGCGGCGCGCGTCCTCCCGCTGACGCGCGCGCTGCAGCTCGCGCTCGCGCTGCTGGTCGCGCTGCAGCGTGGCGTCCACCAGCAGGCGCGGGCGGTACAGCTCGTCGCGCTCGCGGCGCGCGCGCTCGTAGTCGGCGTGCGCGGCGGGGTCGTCGGCCGCGCGCGCGCCGAAGATGCTCCGGCGCAGCTGTTCCAGCTCCTCCTGCTCGCGCGCGCGTTCGCGGGCGTCGCCCTCCGCCTCGCGCACACGCGCGCCCAGGCGCCGCTGCAGCTCCTTGCCCCTGCGGACGGCGGCCGAGGCGGTTAGTGCGGGCGGCGGGTAGCGGGAGTGGGGGGAGCGGGCGGCGACGCTCACTTGTAGTACTTGTGGTCGTCGCGCTCGTCGTCGTAGTCCTCGAGGAACTGCTTGAGGCGTTTGGCCTCTCGCTCGCGCTCCTCCTCTCGGCAGCGCTCGCGCTCTCGCTCTCGCTCGTACTCCTTCGCCTTCCGTCGCTCACGGCTCTCCCAGTTCCGCAACCTGGAACGCAATATTGACAATGCAATACATTCGATTCTTTATCGGTCGTAACCGATCTCGTCGAACGACATGTCTATTGAATATCGAAACTGACCGCTCCTGGTACGCCGCCTCCTTCTCCCTGGCCTTCTTTTCGAGCCTCTTCTTATCCCTCGCCTCCTCCTCGATCTCCTTCTCTTTTCGCGCATCCGCCTCGGTGCGACCGCGCGACCTTTCGCGTTCTCTATCCCTGTCCCGCTCTCGCTCCCTGTCTCTGTCTCGTTCTCGTTCACGTGAACGCTCACGATCGCGTTCACGCTCTCTCTCCCGCTCCCTATATAAAAAATGAGAATATTTTTATTGATTCATACATGAAAGAGATATTAATAAAAAAATATTTTATCATTATGTTAAAACGCATATAGTTTAATGTATTTTTCGTACATTTAATTTATATATTCACAATATATATTATAAATAATGAGTGCGACGTAGCAATAAAGTGTTTACTTGGAAGTTGGTCGATTAAGGTAAAATTAATTGTCTATTATATTGAAAGGTCAGCCTGTTCCATACCCGGAGCGCACGGCGCGCAAGTCGTCTTGGATCTCATAGCGCGTGCGAATGTACGGGTGTAGCGTCACGTACACTGCGCACATCGCACATCTCACGTCGCACTACACGTCACATCGCGCACATACACTTTGTTGTTGTTGGTTTAGTACGACTGTCCACGACTGTACTTTTTATGCTTTGTTAATTTTGAATCGCAGGATAAAAAATAATCACATTCAAAATAAAACTAAAACTCTTGCATCTAAAACCCACTACGACATCGAATCTATTATATAACTTTTATATCTAATTCAATTCTTCGATTGTATTATTATTCGTTGAAAATAATATTAACTACGCGCAAGTTTATACAACGAACCAAAAGTGATGTAATGACGTAAATAATTTAATAATGGCCAATTTCGACAAATATCACATCGGTCTAACAAGGCACGTGACGCGTCGCAGGCGACAGCGGTAACACTATACCATATCGTCCTATAATAATGGCTACACCGTTTATGGACGACGATAAGAATCGCGGTTAAATTGCAACAAACGCTTGCAGTATTGGCTCTTTGATTAGCCACTTGCATACGCAATCATTGTTATCGACGTTTTATAACCAAAACTGAAAACTATACGTGCTTTTATAAACGATTCAATACAAAATTATTGGAATTGTACAGAAACGTTTGTACGTAACTGTGCAGTAAGATGAGAGAGATTCCTGAGTGTTACTCGTTGAAAAAACGGGGTTACATGGGATTTAATTAATAACATTTGTGGCAAAACTAAAAAGCAAATATGGCAACATTTGCCTAAATTTATATATAAAGTAGCGCTTTATTCTCGGTGTCGCTCGCGTCATAATTCAGAATTGCTAAATAACAATTTCCGTAGCTCTTTCTTTAAAAATGAATGATTTTCATACAAAATTTAATTCCCTTTATCCACTTTTTTTTCTCGCGATAAATATTTAAAATCATTTAAATAAATATTACTTTTAAAATCTTTGGGCAACATGGATTACTCATAGAAATTTGGTTAGCAACAGATTATTTAGTTTTAAATACTAAAGTTGCTGCAATCATTACAGTTCGTATACATTTTCCAATAACCGATATCAATGTTTGTATAGATTTTTTAGATTCTAACTTTTAATGGTAGTCTCTTTTACCATTGTTCCGCCGCAAACTTACTATCAGAATTGAGAAAAGATATACACCGTTCCATTACGAGTAATCATTTAGTAAATCACACAAATATTATACATAAGGTGTGTTGTGTGGTGTCAAGTGAGGTATGCGAGTGAGTACTAGCGGCTAACAACACTCACCTCTCCCTCTCTCGCTCTCTCTCGCGAGCTTCACGTTCCCTCTCCCTCTCGCGGAGTTCTCTGCAGATATAAAAATGTAAATTATAAAGATTAAGAAAGTAACGTAATTTATCTATTTGCAAAAAAACTACGGTCACCTCTCCCTCTCGCGTTCCCGTTCCCGCTCCCGCTCCCTCTCCCGCTCCCGCTCTCGCTCACGGTCGCGTTCTTCACGTTCCCGCTCTCGCTCCTTCTCTCGCTCTTCGCGTCGATCCTTGCTTCTGGGTGAAATATTTTTTTTAACAGAAGTACATACTTTGATTAAAAAAAATTAGTTAATTTATCGAATACTACCTGGAATGACTCCTGCGTCTCGTTCTACCATCTTTGTCTCTCTCGCGGTCTCTCTCCCTCTCCTTTTCTCGTTCTCGCTCCCGCTCTCCCCTTTCTCGCTCTCCTCTCTCCCTCTCGCCTCTCTCCCGCTCTCCCCGCTCTCGCTCCCGCTCCCGCTCCCGCTCTCGCTCTCGCTCCCTGTCCCTGTCTCTATCCCTCTCTCTGTCTCTGTCCCTGTCGCGCTCCCGCTCGCGGTCGCGGTCCTTGTCCCTGTCCTTCTCCTTCTCCTTGTCCTTATCCCGGTCCGACTTCTCGTCCTTGGGGTCCCGCTTGCGTCGCACCACCACATCCGCCTCCTCCTGCGCAAGCCGGGCGCGACATTTACAACCATCCTCACTAAAGTATCTCGACTCAAATTAATAATCATGGCAAACTAACGCTCCACTTCGATATCGAACATTCAATTCGTAGCTCACCCGGAGGAATCTACCACGATTCCGAATACGGTTACGTTTGGCCGTCCTCGCTACCGCGGCTCGAGCGAACCCGAGCGGCGGGGCGAACGTTACTGTACGGGGATCGCACTGAACCCGTTACTGGAAGAGATCAGATCTAATGCTATAAAGTAAGGTCGCGTCCGCACCAGCGTCGGGGCTAGACTTACGCGAGTCCGGCGTCGCGACGTCCGGCGCTGCGCCGCTCCGTCCGGCGCCGGCCGGCGCGCCACTCACCGGGGCGCGGCCGGGCCGTCGGTCGAAACCTCTCCCGCCGAGCGACTACTTAGTGCTCATGACTTCGATACATCGAGAAGAGCGAACGTGTCGAGAGGTTTCGATCGAGCATCGGCCGAATTACAAAATATAATAGAAATGTTCGTTAGATATATGTATATGTCGTGTGCCTAGTGTATCGACGTTGAATGGTAGACTGAAAACGATATGAAAATCCAGACTATGTCGTGTGTGTACGTGTGCGTGTGTGTGTATGATGAGAGGTCGATAAGCGCGCGTGTGTCGGTGCACTGAACGTTTTAATCGAAGGGTACCAACTACACACTTTGCCACAGATCGACGTGAGACTACGACACCGTCGGGCGGTCGCATTAAAACGTTCAGCGACGAAGCGGTTAGAATCAAATCATTTAATAAGATGTGAACGCTGGCTACATGATATGAATATAACGGTAACAAAATAATGTTATACATGAAAAATAGACTCTGTATTTATGCATACATACAATCGATAGAAAATAATAAATAGCCTCCGTCGCCTCCGTCACTCGCGCGGCCTCGTCGCACGCTCGGCTCGGGGTGCGAGAGAGAGCGAGAGAGAGCGAGAGGGAGCGAGAGCTCGTGCGTCGAGGCCGCGCGAGTGTCGAGGCGGGGGCGAGACTCACCCGCCGCGCGCGCGCCCGCCGCCGGCCGCACCTACCGCAAAGCGAGCCTTAGCACCTCGCCCCCCGCGCCGCGCGCGACCTAGCCCCCCCGCCTGCCGAACGACTACCGACTACTTCTGTCATTCAAGAGGATCTCAAACTTTAGGAGCAGTTTTTTTTATTGACATAAGAGTACCTATCTAAGAACTCCCATCGTTAAACACGCGGGCGGGCGGGGACCGTGCGTCGCGCGTGAACCGTGAGCGGGGGAGGGGGTGAAGATCGGTGAGGGGGACGGGGTAGGGGTCGAACGTCGGAGGAGGGACGAGGTCCGGGGAGTGGCGTTACCTTCATACTCTCGCGGAACTTGCCGATTTCCCGGTGGATGACGTCGCGCTTCTCCTCCGATATGTCGGCCTCCTCGAGCACGCGCGCCGTCTTCGAGATCGCCTCCTCTGCAACGAGAGACGGCCGTTCATCGAAGGATCGCGGGCGACCGGCACGAGCGGGCCGGGCCTCACCCTTCTGCAGCAACTCGTAGTTGTTGATGTCGTCCTGGTAATCGCGGTAGAGCTGCACCAGGCGCCGCTCGGCCGCCTCGTCCAGCGCGCGCTGTGTGGCGTCCAGCCAGCCCTCGCCCTCCGTGCCCGGCGCCTGCTCACCCAGCCGCGAGCGCTGCTCCGCTGCAGCACACATACACATGTACACTCGGCGCGCGGGGAGGGGCTCGCGCTCTCGGGGCGACACTCACTCTTGTAGGTGTCGACGAGCGCCTGCATCTTGCCGTCGGTGCGCGCCAGCAGCTTCTTGTCGGCCAGCGGGCGCTCGTGCAGCAGGCGCACGCAGCGCAGCGCGGCCTCCGGCCCGGCGAACTCGCAGAAGCCGAACGTGCTGACGCGCTTCCACGACACCACGGCGCCGCACGCGCCCAGCACGGCGCGGATCATGGCGTCCGGCGCGCGGCTCGAGATGTTGCCTGCGAGCCGGTACGTCTCCGTTCATTTCGACTTAATCGGTTTATAATAAGCTAGCAGAGTTCACATCGTTTATAATCTAACTTAATAATTAATGTAATAACGAACGATGCCACCTCGAGGGCTCGAGTGCCACTAGTTACCTATGAACACCGTGACGGGCGGCCCGTCGTCCTTGGCGCCGTTGGCGGGCCGCGCCTGCGCGCCGCGCGGTGGCTTGGCGCCAGGCGCTGGCGGCGCGGGCGCGGGCAGCAGCGCTGAGCGCCCGCCGCCCGCCACCGCGCCGCCGGCTCCGTACGCTCCGACCATTACCTACAGAGAGAAAGCATAAGCACATACATTTTTTATGACATTAAAAATAAAGGTAAATATTTACAATCGCGGCTTTTGTGAAAAATGGCTCCAAATTTTTATGACATGTTTTTTGGTTGATTCCAGTGCTTGTTGAAGCCTCTTCTTCAATGGGCTGTGGATTTAATATTTCCTCCAACTTTGTAATGCGTTAACTAATCCTTTTTATTAATATGTACCGACTAGATCCACAAATCAAGAAATCTTTAGCCACAAAGGAATAGGGTCACAATTCGAGTCCGCGAATAGTGAAAATTCAAATAAAGGAAACGTGAATAAGAAGCTTTTACTATATTACTAAAGCAAATATGTAAAAACTATTTTATAAATTTCATTAGTCATAAAAAAGTAAGTTTATTATAGTGACAGTTAAATGAAGGCAGATTTACAGAAAATCATAATTATTCTCATTTACTTTTGTCAGTTTACAGTGCCGGTCTATCCGGCCAGGTTCTACAAATTGTCAATTAATATATTAGTATTTAAATTGGTATGCTTTATTTTAAGAAAACAATGAAAAGGTAGATACATATTATTATTTAAATATATAAATAAACATAAAAATATGTACACTAAGTAGCATGAAAAAAATAACACATACATTTGATTAACAAAAATATTAACTAGCCAACTGGTTGTCAGTAGTCACCTCTGGCCACAGACTATTAGCATTGACATACTAGCAAATATTAACTGGTGCTTCTCAATACATATTATGTATATTATATGTGTACGGAAAAACATAAATGATTTAGTGAGAAAATGTGATACTCATAACATTGGTACAAGGAACAAACACAAACTAATTATTCCCGTTACTTGACTGCATAGTCAGTAACTCTTTTGTTGGGGGCAATGTATATGATTCTACAACAGGACCCCAGAAAGTGTACAAAGTGCCTCACTTGCTAAATTTAAAAAATTGTAAAGGAATATTTGTGTGCTAAAGGTTATTATATTATTAATTTATGGATGATAGCACACCTTAGGAATGAGATGATTGCCACATGGCTATTTCCATAGTTTTAGTATGTAAAAATACATGATACATAAAAAAAAGTTAAAAAAATCAACGAACTGAGTTTCTTTCGCCAGTTCTTCTCAGGTCTGGGTGTTTCTTTACTGAACCAGTGCTAGTTTCTAGTTAACTTCAATATTCAATTAAGGAATTTGAATTGTAACACATACATTGTGGCTATATTTCATGGAGTCAAAATATCACATCCCTTGTGCCTGCTATTAAAGAACATGTAATCTTCCAACTTGTAAACAGCAATACAAACAGTTAATGTTCGGCAGACTAGCTAATGGGTGGCTGGTATCTATCCAGGTGGACTCATACATCGCCCCAAATATAATGGAAATAATGGATTAGTTCATTTTTATCACACTCACCAATACCATATAATTATCATGAACTTTTTTAACTGAATGCTTCTTATGATAGCATTATTCTAGTCGTGAAATACGCAATATGTAAATCTCATGGTTGACATAGCAATTAAATGATGATTTCGTTTATTTAAAGGGGCTCGCAGAATGTTCTAAGCTTTGACAATGTCAATGTCAGAGTAGGCCACCTACGGCTGCAGTTCACACCTGCTTGTCTGACTCCTTGTTTTGTTAACACGATAACCTTTATCGTTACAATACAAATGTAAAAAGTAAGAATTTAGGTTAAGCAGTTAATTATTATTAATAAACTTACGTGAGTTGCCATAGGCATAGTGACCACACCGGGTGCAATTCCGTAAGGCACCATAGGCGGGCGAGGTGGAAAAGACATCGCACCTCCAACCCGAGTGGCAAATAATCAGAAACTCATCAACTCTCAACAATTTATAACGTAACACGCGTACTCTTCAAATTTTTGACTCATATAAACCTTAAGATAACTATTACCACTGATAAATCATATAACTTATTTTTATATTATTATAAATATAACAACTAAATAACTAAAATCTTTAGTAAAATAACGCTTCAGTTTCACCGACATCGACATTACAAATCAAATCGGCCATGTTTTTCATACAGTACACAGATAGTTATAGCAAATAGATAAAACTAGAACAGATAAAAACACTATTGAGTTTTGACACATTGCATAGAGCTTTAATAATAAATCTATAAAAACTTCATTACATACTTTTATTTCTTAAAAATTTATATTTTACTAGACGTGTACTACATAAACATATAAAGTTATATATATATATATATAATAAAATCGTTGGGTGCGCTAAATTTCTATCAAGTCAACCGCTATATGAATGCTATTTATGTATATTTACTCAAGTTACGCTTCGCCCAACGATGTTATTTTTTTGTCTGATCAATGCCCTAGATTGATGAGGACAGTGGTGTGACGACTGGTACCTATGATCTATCGAATTATTTTTTAGCTTTTATTACATCATCTACTCTTATCTTTATACAAAATAAAACTATTTAACTTAAAATTACTATTTTAATTATTTTTTAGTTTTTAGTTTTTAATTTTCTTACTGTTCCACTTGCCCTTTCATTTGATGCCCTTTGATTTGATTATTTATTTATTATTTTTTTATAATTTCAATAAATGTGTATAACTATTAACAATTTTATCTGTGATTTAAGAAAAACATTGTATTATTGCTTATATAAAAATATTGTAACAAAATATATATCAATAGGCTAACTTAACATTCAAATAATCCTATATTATTTTTTAATCCTATATTATTTACTAAAGCATTTAGGTAGCATTTACTAAAAATTTTAGTTTTGCTTTAAATTTATTTGGTGACTGGAATTCACTATTCTTCATGGGTTATTTAAATAACTTGTGTTAAGGCTAGCAATTTACCAACCCCCTGAATGGGTAAGAAGTAAGCGTGGAACTACATACATGTATATATTGGTTTGTTGAGGCTTAATATAAAAACAATAGTTCTATTTACAAAAGGAACAATAAGAAGGCGATTTTATGAATGTGTGTGCCGGGAGTGCGTGAGCGTTAGTGTGTGTGCGTGTGTGTGTGTTTGTGTGTGCGTGTGTGTGTGTGAGTGGGTGGGTGTGAATGTGTGAATATGTAGCGACATCTATCTCGCCACATACGAAAACTAAAAACTAACGTACCCTACATCGCGATATTAAAGTTATCCGAGCGATTGAACATATATACAAGAACCCGACAACAACCAGCGGGCAGTAGCCCACCAGACAAACACCCGTCTGGTCGGAGGATCCTCCCTTTTCAATGCTCAACACCAAACTGGTAACCCCGAGCATGAACGTCAGCGCAGCCTTCGCAAAAACTACGTCATCGTGACGTCATCATCACTTCCTCAAGCTTTCGAGCAGCGAGTCATACAGCCAGCCAGCTTCCACGACTACTACGGGTATCCTGACCACCAGCATGCAGCGGACGCGCATTCCTGGTCATCACCCACAGTCTTCTCAGCGACCTTGGCACAGCACACTGCACTTCGGCCGGTCAGCAAGCAGAGACGCACTTCTCTCCTGGTCGACGCAGCAGCCAGCCACTACGCAGCACTGCACCACTCCGACTCACTGGAGCATTTGCAGCATCACCCCGACTCACTGGGGCATCACCGCAGACAGTTCCGACTCACCGTGAACTATGCGGCATCTGGTTCCGACTCATTGGAACATTCCACTGGCCCGGCAAACATCACAAGACATATGGACGACTCAACCTGCTATCGACCTCCGGTCTCGGAGGGGAGTGATGTAGCGACATCTATCTCGCCACATACGAAAACTAAAAACTAACGTACCCTACATCGCGATATTAAAGTTATCCGAGCGATTGAACATATATACAAGAACCCGACAACAACCGTCGGGCGGTAGCCCACCAGACTAACACCCGTCTGGTCGGAGGATCCTCCCTTTTCAATGGTGAACTCCCAAAAATAAAATAAAATATTAAAAATAAAATATATTTAAAGTATTTGTTAAATCAACTAAAAGGTTGGATTAAAGTATCTTTGAGTTTCTTCATATGTCACCATTTATTTTGTTGTATAGATGGGGACCTAAGTAGTAAAAAAAATGTTTAATAAATTTGTATTTTGTTTGGGGTACATCACAGATCAGATCTTTACGGCGTTTAACTCTATTATTTATATAAGGGGTTATACGGTGTTGTCGAAGAATAGTATCAACAATGAAAAGTTGTCTTACGGTAGGTACGCTACATTCTTTATATATTTGTGCAGTTGGATATAGAAGTGGCCTAAAAGAACTAAACTTGAGAATTGCTCGTTGAGCAACTTCTAGTGGTTTCAGAGTTGTTTTAGGATCACCGCCCTAACAAAATATACAATAAGAGATAAGTGACTGACATAAAGCGTAATATATAGTACGTATTATAAAGCGATTTGCAATGCTTCGAAGATTTTTGAAGATGTATATTAATTTGCGTACCCTGCCAGTAAGAACGTCAATATGAGCTTTGAAGTTTAGGAGTTTATCCAATGTTAGGCCAAGATATTTCATAGTATCGGTTGGCGAGATAGTAGAGCATTGGCAACAATGAGTAAAAAAGCAAGAGTGAGCAGTCAAGACTAAGGGAGTTTTCGGTTGAGAAGTTGAGCGGATAGAATAATTAATAAGTTTAGTTTTGGCAGCATTTAGAGTAAGAAAGTGGTTCAAAAGCCAGGAATTAACAGAATCAAATGCTTGTTGTGCTATTACTTGGAGCTACTCCCAGGACGTGCTGTAAAAACTAATGGCAGTATCATCGGCGTAAGTGACGACCTTGCCGTTACAGAGGGAAAGATTACATAAGTCGTTAATAAAAATAATGAACAAGATAAGACCAATTATACTTCCTTGTGGAACGCCGTAAGATATGGGTAGTTCGTCACTGTAATGATCATTTATTTTAACTGATTGCGCCCTGCCAGTAAGGAAGCTGCGAAAGAACTGAAGTTGAGTGTTTCTGACACCAATTGCTTCTAGCTTTAGAAGAAGAGTAAAGAGTAAATTGGAACTTTATCAAACGCTTTTGCGAGATCGATTAAAATTGTAAGTGCTCTATGCCCTTTATTTAGATGATCCACAACAAAACTTGTCAATTCATGAGCAGCGTCAACTATAGACTTATTTTTACGGAAGCCAAGCTGCTGAGAAGAAATTAATTTATGCTTTTCAAGGTAATTAACTAGTCTGTTATTAGCTAAGCGTTCGAGCACCTTGGAGAGAGCAGGGAAAATTGCGATAGGTCGATAATTATTAACAAATGTATTATCTCCACTTTTAAAAATTGGGTGTATTATTGCATTTTTTAATACTGTTGGGAAAAATCCATTAGTAAAGCATAGATTAAAATTATGAGACAGAAGAGGGGCTATAATTTTTGCATACCTCTTAAGAATGATAGAAGAGATACCATCACGCCCTACAGCTGTTGTTGATTTGAGGGACCGGATTATAAAAATGATTTCGTTGGTATCTGTAGGGTCTAAAACAAATGAAGATACATTCTTCGTTGAGGTAGTCGGAAAGGAATATAGATAAGGTGGAAACTAATTTTTAATTTTAGAAGCCAGTTCACTAGCAATATTTACAAATAAATTGTTTACTGCGTTACATGCCAGTTTTGGTGATTCAAAATTTGTAAGTAAATTTTGAGAAGAGTTTTGCTTTGAATCCGTACTGTGTATAACTTTATTGAATACATCCCAAATACGTTTAGAATTATTTCCTGCTTTAATGAACTCTTGAGTGTCGTACGATATTTTAGCTTTCTTTAAAATTTTGGTACAATAGTTTCTGTACCGCGAGTAGGTCAGCTTAAGGATCAAATTGTCTGGTGTTTTTTTAAGCTGTTTGTACATTGTGTCTCTGTTTCTTAGACACCTTAATATACCTGGAGTGATCCACGGCCTGAGAATCTTTTGTTTTGAGGGAACATTGAAGAATGTCGAGGTATCAATGGCTAGTTTTAATAAATTTAGAAAGCAATTAGTAGCAGTTTCAGGGTCCAATAATTGAAGATAGTAGAAAAATCAGATTGTTCAATTGCAAGGCCCAAGGATTTGTAATCGACTTTCGACACTCTATTATGTATATGGTGTTTTAGTTTTTCGTGTTTTATACCTATCAAGGTGGCACTGTGATCAGTAACAGTGGATCAAGCACACAAGTCTTAGTTGAATGCGTTGTACATAGTAAAATGTGGTCAAGGCAATTGGAGGCCCTTGTCGGAAGGACATGGGCTGGTAGGAAGCCGTGGAAAGCGAGATCATTAAGATAGTTTTGTGCGCGTTTGTCTGCAGATGATAACTTTATGTCAATATTTATGTCTCCAGTTACTGAATTAAATTTCGTTAATGAAGGGAGAATATGATTTAAGGAAGAAAGAAATGAGTCAATAGTGTCATTTGATGGCGAACGATAAATGCACAGAATAGCAGTATCGTCATTAAATTTAATTATTAAGCCTGATGCGGTATTTTTAAAGTCCAATTCCTCATAAGTAAAACAGTAATTCGATTTTAAATAAACAATCACACCATCACTCTGGTTTTTGTGTCTGGTAGTTTGACACTTTGTATAGTAAGGGATATTGGGTGTTATTTGATTATTATTGTTACATACTAGCCAACATTCTGTTAGGACTAAAACGTCACAATTAAAGCAAAGGCGTTCAAGTGGCGCAGCAAAGTTTAAGTAATTACAGTTGATTGATCTTATATTCTGAGTTAAAATTAAAAAATATTCGTCCGGGATTTGCAATATTTTTTTAGAATCTTCTAGTGTACAGGTGAAAACATCCGATATATCAAACTTATCAATATCATCAATTACGGTTTGATTAATCATTATTAGGCATGTAAATATTTAGGGTAAAACAATTGTATTGCAATGGTAACATAATATTTGCCAGTAAGTAATTAAACCAAATCTTACTTGGTGGTAGAGCTTTGTGCAAGCTCGTCTGGGTAGGTACCACCCACTCATCAGATATTCTACCGCAAAACAGCAATACTTGGTATTGTTGTGTTCCGGTTTGAAGGGTGAGTGAGCCAGTGTAATTACAGGCACAAGGGACATAACATCTTAGTTCCCAAGGTTGGTGGCGCATTGGCAATGTAAGTGATGGTTAACATTTCTTACAATGCCATTGTCTATGGGCGTTGGTGACCACTTACCATCAGGTGGCCCATATGCTCGTCAGCCAAGGAATACAAAAAACAAAAAAAAAAAAAAAAACATGAAGAGTGAGATTAGTTCGAGATCATTTTATTAGTAAATTACTGAAAGATAATTGATTAACTTTATGATGATTGATTTTTATTATAATATCCAACTTGTTCTTAAACTTATATATTTAATAAATTTAAAATAAGTAATTGTCAATTTAAACGTAATAAAAAGTGTGATACTGATAAAATGTGAGTATGTATAAAATGAGTAATAGGTGTAAGGTGTATTATCACATTGTAAAGGATTGTGTATATAAAAGAATGAGAAGTGTTTTGCGCTTATAGAAATTAAAAATAATAAAATTAATTTGGTAAAAACATGCAAATAATTAACAAAAAAGTAAAAGTATAAAAAATAAAGAAAGCATAGTCACAATATCCTTAATTGTTCTAATTGCGATTCATTTTTCACCATTATATAAGGACGACCGCTGTCTTTTCGATTATTGGAATTTATTTTATGAGCCATAATAATATGAAAATCTAAAAATTCAATTTCGTGACGCATATTCATTATAGTGTATAGTAGCTGTCGCACATCACTTTATATAGTTTTATTTATTTGATTTTATTGAATACTAAAATCAATTATAAGCCTATAGCCTATTCCAACCACAAGCGGACAAAACCCAAATAAACATCGATATCTTGAATAATATATGATATTCTCTACGGATTCGCGAAAATATTGTGTTTTCAATGTCCGCGAAGTTGTAATCTTCGAAAGTTAAATTAATGTGGTTATAACTAGTTAAGTGGAATAGTGTTGTATTACAATTAAAGGTAATTAATCAAAAACTGTTTATAGTACAAAATAGAACATTTAAAAATCATATGCAATTTGTAAACTGTCTACGGTTTGTTTACCTTTAATACAATAACCTTTTTATGCCGGGTGACAAAAAGTGACACTTTTTGGATGTTGCCATGTAAAAAGTTTCAGTCCAGGCTCAATTTTCGTCTGTCAGAATCTATATTATTGTATTTGTATATAAATGAAACAAGCCCAGTATTTTAAGGTTTAAGATTGGATGAATTATATGTTACCCGTTCCCCATTCCTCACTCAAAAATTAATAAAGCGATAAATTTATATTGTTTTGTATTTAATGATAAGAACCACAAGGCATTGAACCGCCAATGAAACAAATATTTTTTTATTCAACAATAAAAATTGATAATCGATACTACAAACCAATTACAATGGTCAATAATCGAATCAATAATCAAAACGTTACGACGCGCACTCATTAGTTCCATTTTTCAAAAAGTTAACTATTATTGAAATAAACAGAGTATAATTATATCGCGATAACAATATAATATGATTATTCGAATGATTTACAAAGTCAGTCGACCCGACTGGAAAGACGAAACTAAAACTGTAAATAAACAACAAATCGACGTTTCTCTAAGCAATCATTGGTGCCCAATATAAAGTGGCACGTCTCTATTCTCTATTGACGCCCCACTACCAACTACAGAGTACAAGCGAAAAAATTTCAGAGCCAACCGAATGCTGAAACGCTCAAAACTCAAAACAAAACAAATCATACAAATAATAAAGCGTGAATTACAACTTATCTAGATAGACGAAAAATAAACAATTTAGCATAAATGTCAAAACTTAATAAACACACAACTACAAGCTCGTAAAAGCAGCGTGGAGCGCGCTCCACCGACCGCCAGACCGATGGCGAGAAGAGAAGCGGGACGGGAGGGGAATCTCCAGAAAAAAAAGGATATTAAAAACTTTTTTTTTTATTTTTCTAACTATAATACATATTTGTACAATTGTTATAAAGACTTTTTGTAAAAAATATAATTTATTTACAATTAGTTATCCTATACAACAACAATAATAATTATTATATACATAAACTTTCTAATACTACAACATATGAGAAATTAGTCGAAGAAGACATTCACACAATTTTAATTTCATAAAATATTAAATTTTTCGTTTTAAATTGAAATAATAGCTAATATTAAAGGCTCGCACGTAAGCAATATTATATCGCTGACAGTTGGACGATACAATATAACTCACTCATTTTAAGGCAATTCAACACACCAACCTATATTTACCTAAACATAATATGTATTGTCTATGAACATAAGCAACGTGACCGGTCTAAGTACAATCTAAATATAGCTGAGCTTTTGTCTGCGCAAAGCGATAAAAAGATTTGCTCACAGAAACAGTCGCTTAAAATGATTTACACAGAAAACAACAAAGAGTACAGACACGATTCAGTATTTGATATGTAATGTGACCAAAGAATTACAAGAGAGGCGATAGAAATCGGCCATGCGAATACGCCCCAAGGAGCACCGGAGTCGTTGCGACTCGCCGTTATCCCGGCCGGCTAGAGCTCCTTCTTGTCGGCGTCGGTGACCCCTCGAATCTGAGAGTCGCGCCGCCGGCCCAGCAGGCGGGCGCCCACGAACCCGAGCGCCGAGCCCACGAGCAGCGCAGCCGCGCCCGCCTTCGCGCCCAGCACCAGCCCCACCGGCCCGCCCGCCAGCGCGCCCGCCAGCGCGCCGCCCGCGCCCCACGCGCCCGCGCGCAGCCTGCGGGGCAGGGGGGGGGACGTCAGCGCGAGCGAGCTGGGGGATGGGGGGGACGGCGCATACCTACCGTTCGCCGAGCGCGAGGTGCTCCCGCGCCGCCTGCACGTTGGCGGCACCGACCTCCGCACTAGTCGCCACCGCGCCCACCTACACGAGTCGATACAGTTGTAACGAATGAAATACTACAGGTAAATATTGGTCGTCTGCCGAGTCCTGTTTTTGCAATGGTCGAACGGAACATTTCGGCATTAGGGTTCACGGCTGCGTACGGTGTTACCTGGTCGCGCTGCGCGAGTGCGGCGGCCTGCACGTGCTGCCACGCGTCGTGCAGCGCGCGTACCTCGGCCTGCAGCTCGCCCCATCCGCGCAGCACGGCCTCGCGCTCGCGCAGCTGCAGCTCCTGCGGATTTCCATTTTAGGAACGACAAACGGTACACCGATTATTCTGTTATTATCGAAGCTAAATATCACTCCGATAACATTTAATAAAAAATAGACGTCATTATAAATGTAATTAAGACCTGGTGGTCCACCTGCAGCTGCACGAGCGGCGCGGGCTCCAGCACGCCCACCGAGTCGCCGGATCGCGCGCTGCCCGCCGCGCTCGGCGCCGGCGCCGCCTCGGGTATCGCCATCGGCGACGACTCTGATTAAAACCAATTTATACCATTGCTTGCGATACGCGAACAGATCATAATTAAAACAAAGTGCTCGCCACTCCACTGACAATAATTACTACATTTTTAGGAAGCTGGCGACTCAAAGGCCTATTATAAATAAATTGTTCGTTAAATCCTCCTTCTACGACTTCTGAAAGAGTCAAGCCATTACCATTTATGTGAAATTAATGTCATCTAAGCCCAAACATGCTTCGACGACTAAAAATTAATTAAAATTATTTGTGCACACTGCACAATTAGCATTGCAAAGAATTGTTTCGTAAGCCGAACCGTATTAGATAGGTACTTCATGATTTTCGAATGGAAATTCGAAGATAAATATAAGCATGCCTTTTAAGTAATATTAGGATGTGATGAATCTTTTTAAAGCTTATTTTTCTTTTAAGGGCAAAGCAGGGAATAGTCGTTGATACAAGTGAGAAATAGTTTCGTAGACAAACTTGTGACTAGTTTTCAGAGTTTATTACTGGAGAAGGTTTTTTTTTTTTTTTTTTTTTTTATTGTATTGGTAGGTGGACGAGCATTTGGGCCACCTGATGGTAAGTGGTCACCAACGCCCATAGACAATGGCATTGTAAGAAATGTTACCCATCGCTTACATTGCCCATGCGCCACCAACCTTGGGAACTAAGATGTTATGTCCCTTGTGCCTGTGATTACGCTGGCTCACTCACCCTTCAAACCGGAACACAACAATATAAAGTACTGCTGTTTTGCGGTAGAATATCTGATGAGTGGGTGGTACCTACCCAGACGAGCTTGCACAAAGCTCTACCACCGAGTAAAAAGTAAAAAGGCATGATATATAGGCATTTCTTACACAGTTTTCGGAAAAATTTCGGCCATTATTATTGTTTGTACATCGATCGCAGTAGTGACGTTTACAATTATCATTTTATCATTTCCGTGTAATTCTCAACTAAATTTATTATAAATTTTCAGTGCTGAAATTATTATTATTATTAATTATTAATATTAAGAGTATTTCTACAGTATTATTCTTAAGGAAAAATATTGTGAAAGGTAAGTTAAATAACAAAAATGTGTGTGTACTTACGTACATGCGTTATAATATAATTAAAAAAAAAAAAACAAATAACGGACCAACTTTTTCAAAAAGGTCTTTATCGTTGTGAGACCATTGTGCGATGAGCATGAGCACATAGAAACCGTAGACAGAACCTAAAAATATAATAAAAAACGTGCGATCGGGGGACCCCGGGAGGAACAAAGTTCTTAGCGATATATTTTTTAACTTAAAACGTGTTTTAAAATGTAGATTTTTAATGATTATATTTCTTTATTAGTTGACAAATGTCACACTCCCGTGCCACGAAAGGCACGTAAAGCCGTTGGTCCTACCTCTTACCTGAACTTTTACCGTTCGCGTCGGTTTACCGTCCTATCGGATGTTTTTTCGCTAAAAAAACGCGTTTACGCGTTTCCCCCCCGTATGAAGTGGGGGGTATGTGGGGCTCACCGGCACTGAAGGCGCCGGACTACCCACTAAAAAACCAGCGGTATCCTCTCCGTCTTTTCTAAGGAGGTTCCCGGATACAGGGAACCCACTTAGCCCAAGCGGCTATTGAGGCGGGGGGAGAAGGTACGCATAGCGCCTACGCCTCCTCCCCTGTCGTCTTCTACGGATCAAATCAGCGGAGGCACTTTCCTCACGCTGTCGCTCCGCAGCCTCCTTCTGCGACGATCGAGAGATAGATCTCCACCGACTATCGCCGCCAGGGTATGCCTCTGAGGCTCCACGCAACACACTGCGAAGAATAATTTCCTCCTGACCGATTTCGACCGCGATGGCCGATCTCAAGAAAGATTTGCACACTACGTAGGACATATTATAGTGCAAAAGTGTGTGCGTAAACACAGGTGCACTCTCATAATCCGATTGGAAATGCTGGGCTTGAGGGTCTCCATGTCCAAAACGGAGGCTCTCCTCTTCCATGGTCCGGATGAG
The DNA here is from genome assembly GCA_905220585.2 of Nymphalis polychloros. Taxonomy (NCBI): domain Eukaryota; kingdom Metazoa; phylum Arthropoda; class Insecta; order Lepidoptera; family Nymphalidae; genus Nymphalis; species Nymphalis polychloros. Next base: position 8,774,043 of record HG992267.1, read on the forward strand.
GTATCTGGGCCTGATCCTGGACGGAAGATGGAACTTCGGGCAGCACTTTGTCCAACTGTGCCCGAAGCTCCCTGTATCCGAACCCCCGAAGCGTCACGGTAGCATGCGCAAGCGATCCCGTGGCGCCCCCCGACCAGACGGAAAGGATATCGCTGGTTTTTTAGTGGGTATTCCGGCACCTTCAGCGCCGTAAGTCCCACACTTCATGTGGAGCAAACCCGTAAATGCATTTGTCCAGGGAAAAACAAGGAGGAAATTGTTTTTACTTCTTTATCACACCAAAAAGCGTTGCCCTTCTTAATCAACTCTCCCTTTCATATGTGTATATTTTATGTTATTTTTATTATGTTTTCAATGCAAAAATGTAAAGTAAGAATTAAAATTGATAACTTTCATTTAATACTTTAGGAAAATAGTATATTATTCAAAATTAAATATAAAATAGCGAATTATAAGTCAAAAAAAAGAGTTCAAATTATATTTACATTTGTATAGAATTGTGGTTATCTCATTGGCCGCACACAATCCTTATTGTCAAATCTGAAAATTTGCACACTTACACATACAACCGCTAGAATAAAAAGAATCAGTAAGAAATAAAGAGGAGAAATGTCGCTTGGAGGACAACGCTTTTTTGTTACAAAAAAGAAAATTTGCTCACTTACACATACATACACATACAACCGCTAGAATAGAAAGAATCAGTAAGAAAGAAAGAGGGCCAGGGGGGGTCGCTTGGAGAACAACGCTTTTTGTTACATGACAATGTCTGCCAGATCACTCTACTTTGCAGTAGTAAAAGAACTTTGTTCCAATAAATAAAAAAAAGTTTGGGGGCATGTTGTACTTCACTTTATGCATCATTATTATATGCTCTGTACCGAACACACATACACTGTACTGTATGGGCGAATGTTTATATCTTATTGATTAAAAAATGATCGGGATAAAACTATTTTACCCATACGAAGTCGGGACGGGCACCTAGTATTAGTATAGATGGTTGTTAGTACGGATGATGTACATAAAACCTTAATCAAGCTCTTTAAAGCTATTCTCACCACTGCAACGCGACCGTGTCTGCGCCGACCTTACGAGTGCTATACAACTGCGTTCTATCACACCTACAATCAATTACATGAACAACTTCTAAGCATATTTTTAAATCACATACAACCTTGGTACGAGCAGGGATGTACTAGATACCTTAAATAAAGTATCTGGAATACAAAATGCAAAATACTTTTAAATTAAGTATTTGAGATACCAGATGCAAATAACTTTCTGGAATTGTATCTCAAATACTAGATATAAAATACGTATCTTTTGAATACTTTTTATAGATAAAATACTTTAGTAAAAAACGTTTTTTAAAATTAAAGTATATTATTATTATTCAAATAATCACATGTTGAATTCTCACTAGCTCGGGTAACAGAGAACCATAATAAGTATATATTTCCGCTTGCAGGCTTTGAATAGCTTCTGCTATTGGCTTTGAACAGTCCACGTTTTCACTTTAGAAGTGAATTTCAATCTAATCATAATATTCATAATCATGTACTATGACCATAATATTCATAACCATAATATTATATATCTATAATTTAATAATATGACTGCCTCGTTGGTCTAGTGGCTAGATATAAGGTCGCAGACCCAGTGGTCCTGGGTTCAATTCCAAGGTCGGGCCAATATAAAGTTATTGGGTTTTTTTGTCAGAAAATTCTCAGTAACAGCCCGGAGTCTACAAGTTGGAAGTGTGTACACTTCTGTGCCTCGGAAAGCACGTAAAGCCGTTGATCCTGCGCCTGAACTCTTTCCGGTCGTGTCGGATTGCCGTCCCATAGGGTTATGAGAGCTAGGGAAGAGAGAGTGCACCTGTGTTTGCGCACACACTTGTGCACTATAATATCTCCTGCACAGTTGGCTAATCTCTATTGAGATTGGCCGCCGTGGCAGAGATCGGTCTGGAGGACATTATATCTATAATTGACTAGTGATTCCGGCCGGCCTTTCTCATCTTCTCTAGACAATTACAAACACAGCAAAAAAACAACGATTCATTTTTATTGTATAGAAGATACATAAATTAGATATCACTAATTACCTACAACTAAATTAGACATAAATGCGTAAAAGTATCATTGATGATTTGTTTGCCACGTCATCTATCAATTTGGCCCCAAGCTAAAGATTCAATGGAGCGTCCAGTTTTATCTACGACGACATTGACATTTAAAATTAATGTCCCCTGAGATGTCAACATAGAATCAGCTATCTATTACTAAAAGTATTTTAGAAACATAGTATCTGCAAAATACTAAGATACCAAACAAAAGGTATTTAAATACAAGATACAAAATGAATTTTAAAAAAGTTTTATAGATACAAGATGAAAATACGTATTTTGTATCTTGTATCTGTATTTCAGATACTTGTATCTTAGATAAGTTACATCTCTGGGTACGAGTATGTCTATATAATGTCTAACAACACTGCTATGTTGCCCCAAGTCTCAAGCTTGTAATATTAATCATATATTAAAATATAACATTAAAAAAAGTTTAATTTGACTGACATTAATTTGAAGGATTTATACTGCTATGCTCTAAAGTATCTTTTGGTATATAAAACTATTCGAAGCTGTCACTCACGCATTTTTCAATTCGCGCCAACATGCGCTCAGCACAAGTCCCTATATTTAATGAAGAACACGTATCATACCCAAGTAATCCATGATAGCCCTCAGTGTGAGATCCCTGGAGCGTTGCGTGAGGCGGTCGAAGTGCGGCACGTCCTGCGCGCGCACCTGGCGGCGCAGCGCGTCCATCTCGCCGAGCAGCGCGCGCAGCTGCGCCGCCACGCGCCGCGCGTGCACCTGCTCCGCGCGCACGCGCCCGTACTCCTCCGCTTCTTCATACTGGGAACGGTATGTACGGTAAATACATATATCTATTTGTGTAAGGTTTAGATCTTATTCAACACTACTGCAATGCGGGTTTAGTGCAATACACATGTGGCACATGCAGGTTTCCTCACAATGTTTTCCTTCACAGTCGAGCATGAGATGAATTACAAATACATGAAAATTCAGTGGTGCTTGTCCGGGTTTGAACCTACGACCATAGGTTAACATTCACATGTTCTAACCACATGGCCATCTCGGTTTGATTATTAAGATTAAAATGATATTTTATGATTTTCAGTTCGTTCTTTTTCCATTGGTTTAATTTTATCTATATATATAAAAATCTCGTGTCACAGTTTAAGTGCTTATACTCCTCCGAAACGGCTTGACCGATTTTGATGAAATTTTATATGTATATTCTGTAGGTATGAGAATAGGTTTATAACTAATTTTTATACCCCTAAGAGCTAAGGGTGGCTCACCCCAAAAATTTTTTTTTCATTTTTTGGACATATTATTTTATTTTTATTATTTTACTAGCTGTTGCCCGCAGCTTCGCTCGCGCGTGGTCTTTATCTATACTAATATTATAAATAAGTAAAAATAGATTTTTTGTATGTTTGTTTGTAGCGAATAAACTAAAAAACTGCTGTACTGTTTTTAAAAACCTTTTTTACCTACAGAAAGATACGTTATCAGCGAGTAATAAGCTGCCCGTCCCGACTTCGTACGGGTAAAATAAGGATTTTATCATTTTTTAATCAATAAGATATAAACATTTACCAATCGATTTATTCGCCCATCCAGTATAGTGTATGTGTGTTCAGTTTAGGGCATATAATAATCCTACTTCTTACTAATATAATAAACTCGAAAGTTTGTATGGATGTATGGACGTTTGTTACTCTTTCACGCATAAACTACTGAATGGATTTTAATGAAACTTTACAATAATATAAGCTTAGGGAATACCAATTAAGTGGTACATATGGCAATAATGGAATATGTTTTTTTTTATCCAAACATCACCAACATAGTGAAGTTCGTATATTTCTCCCTAAGAGATATTGATATAAGATATTGCGTATTTTGAATTTCATTATTTGCACCCAACTCTTCCAAACAAAAATAAAAGTTTCTAAAAACTTTGAAATTCATGTTTATTAATTCAATCAAAAAACTCAAATAGTATATTTCTATTTTTTTAAATTTTTATACTAATGCTTTTACCCCGTTTCTCCCGTTTGGAGTTAAATTTCTAAAAACGACGAAATACGTATGCATAGCTTTAATACTAAATATCATTCTTCTTACACCAAAAGTGACGGAATCCCCATACAAACTTTCAACCCCTTTTTTACCCTCTCAGATTTAGATTTTCAAAAACGCTGAAATACTTTTTTATTTATTTTTAAGCTTGTTCATTAAATTTCATGCTTTTAACTTTAAAAATGACTGGTTTCTAAACAATCGTTCAACTCTTTAGGGGTAGAATTTCCAAAAATCCTATCTTAGTGGGTGTTATAAAATGTATCAACTGCCAAAATTTCAAGTTTCTAACCCCCGCAGTTTAGGCTCTGCGTTAATGAATCAGTTAGGAAGAGTAATAATATTATGTGAATAGATATCAACAAAAATACGTATTTTTATAACTTTTGATAGACTCTACTAATTTTGATGAAATAAAGGCTAAACGGAATCTTGAAATAGTTCTTATAATAATTCGGTTTTTTCAATTTTTAGACGATTAAAAGATACAGACATGCAGACAGTAAAAAAATTAAAAAAATTATTGCTTTGGTTTTGGTAAATCGTAAATAGCCATATAACCTTTAAAACAGGCAGTTATTTTGAAATAACAGACAGAAACTTCAATTTTATTTATATGTATGGATAATTTATTAATTAATTCGTTTTTGTTATAGATTTATGTTATTTTATGTGTACAATATAAAGTATAAAGGAAAAGTTTCTTCTGTCAGACTAAATAAAATCAGACTTAACCAAGGCTACTAATTTAATTAAACAAAAAAAGGGAATTAAAACAAATGTTTTCCATTGAACTTGACACATCTGAATAAGCTGCTTAAACGGCCATTTTATGTAGAAAAAATATATAATATACAAACAAAAGCAGCTATATAACAATTTTAATTAAAGTTTCAAAAGCAGTTATTTGACCGCTCTGGTAGGTTAAGTGTTAAAAATGAGATGACACTTATAGCATATATATATATATATAAATATATATAAATATATATATAAATATATACATACATTAGCTAAGTTTCCACCAACAATAATTACACAATCATTAAAATAATCAAAACATATATAAAATCAAACAGCTAAACCATCATAATCAGTAAAGGTGTAGTAAGATATATATTTTTTTATAATCAAATATAATTAATTACTTAATGAAAACACAAATTTAACAAAAACAAAATATAAATGAAATCACATAGCTTAAGCATTATTACATTGAGTAAGGCCAATAAAATGCAATAAATAAATGATATATATATTATTTATATATTTTTTAACCAAATACAATTAAAAGGCAAGCAAGAATATGACTACAGTACAAAATTTATAACAAACTTAAATATTGAATATTAAGATGGGTTGGTACATTCATTTTATATAAATTAATACATTTAATACATTATTATTTTTAACTTATTAATGTATTTTTGCAGTGATTTTTTTTTTAAATATATAATATCAATATCTGAGTACACTTAATTATATATTATATGCTCGCACAGATCTACTTCTTCCTATTCATGATTATGCTGTCGCAAGCTTGATGTAGCCAAAGACCAATTGAATTAAGCTGAGAGATTACAAAATACTTTTATTCGGTTTATATTGGGATGAGGCAAATATAACCACGTTTCACAATTTTGTTCTCTTCTTAATTAGTTGCCCGTCTGACTTCATAGGAATATGCACATCTTCTCTATTCTGTACTGTGTGTTGTTTAACCCTTTTACTCCCCCTTCATCACTTGATATTCATTAGATGATGACGGTGATGACGACGTCTCAGTGCTTTTATTTATGTGCTCCGTATTTTGTTGTTCGATCACTACTATTTGAGCTATCTCTATAGCTTTCTTTAGTGACAGATCAGACCGTTGTAATAATCTTTGATGTTTGGAGAGCTACTCTAACACATATTCTATTAATTCAACGAAATCGCATTTTAAACTGAAATTTTCTAGACTCGTAATAAAGTTGGTTATATTTTCGTGTTTGCTTTGTTTTCTCATAAAAAGTACATGTCAGGCCATAGTTAAATTTTTCCTCGGTTCGAAATACTTGTTACATTTATTAATGAGGTCTTCTAAAGTAATTTCTGTTATTTTAATGTTGAACAAAATTGCTATTTTTCTCTATTTACACTTCTTATACATAACCAGTGGCTAATACTCCTTATATATATCCAGAGGCTAATAAATATAGTTCAAAATATGGTTGCCATTTTTTCCGCGTTTGTGTTTAAAGCAAGCACTTCTAAAACCATGTATTATTGTTATAGTTGTTTTTTAGGCTTTGTTTATACACCTATATACTAATTACGTATTAATTATTGTCACTGAGTTAACTGACTTGCTCACACGCAGTCTTAAAGCGTACTGTTATGAAAGATATAAGATGAGATCATAAAGATACACACAATAAATATGCAATATTAGTTTTTATGCAAAAACAACACACGAAGCTACTGAAAACACGAAATTGTTAACAAAACTTTTTGATTTTGACAACTAACAGGTGCGCGCACTTTTCCTACAGATAATAATTTATTGATTTTTAGTAGGGATACTAAACTTATAATAAATTAATAAAGAAATTAAAAATTATAGGACAAAATATAGGATAAATCATAAGCAAAATTATAAATTACATGTAATATTTAATCTCTTTTCAGTTTGACCATAACCATTTTTTAATAAATGTTCTACGTGTATCTTTAAATTGACATAACTTTATTATTTATGAACCGATTGAAATAAAACAAACACTAAATGTTAAGTGAAGTTAGCCACAATACATTAGTGAAAACCGCACTCGAATCCGTTAAGCCGTTTTTAAGATTAGCGTGCACAAACGCACAGACAAACAGACAAACAGACAAACAGACAAAAAATTTATTAATCATTGTTTTGGGTTCTATTGTGTTTATAAAGACCCCCGATAAAAGTTTTACTCATTTATCTTCCATGTACAGACATCGACCAGTTACAGATTTATTATATGTATAGATTATGTGGCATTAAAAAATACATACAACCCTAAATTTTCACCCTTCTACCATCAACCCCTATTTTTTAATAGAGATATTAGTAATTCAATCATTTTCAACCTCGGTCGATAACTGGATCAATTAACACTTGATCAGTTATCCCCGTCAGGGGTCTTTTGGTGTCACTTCTCACCATGTAAGCAGCACGGAGTAGGGATGGTTCACGTAGTAGGGTTCTCCTGTCTCTCTTGCAATAAGCTGTATCTCATTTCTTACACAGTTTTCGGAAACAAATCTGCCATTATTATTGTTTGTACATCGATCGCGGTAGTGACATTTACAATTATCATTTCCGTGTAATTCTCAACTAAATTTACTATAAATTTGCAGTGCTGTAATTATTGTTATTGTTAATTATTAATATTAAGAGTATTTCTACTGTATTATTCTCAAGGAAAAATATTGTGAAAGGTAAGTTAAATAACAAAAATGTGTGTGTACTTATGTACATGCGTTAGATCTATTATAATAAAAATAAAAAACAAATAACGGACCAACTTTTTCAAAAAGGTCTATATCATAGTGTGGGACCATTTTACGATGAGCATGAGCACATAGAAAACGTAGACAGAATCTAAAAATATAATAAAAAATGTGCGATCGGGTGACCCCCGGGAGGAACGAAGTTCTTTGCGATAATTTTTTTAACTTAAAACCTGTTTTAAAATGTAGATTTTTAATGATCATATTTCTATATATGTATTTGTCACACTCCCGTGCCACGAAAGGCACGTAAAGCCGTTGGTCCTGCTTCTTACCTGAACTTTTACCGTTCGCGTCGATTTACGGTCCTATCGGATTATGAGAGTGCACCTGTGTTTACGCACACACTTTTGCACTATAATACGTCCTGCGTAGTTGGCCAATCTTTCTTGAGATTGGCCATCGCGGTCGAAATCGGTCAGGAGGAAATTATTCTTCGGTGTGCTCCGTAGGGCCTCAGAGGCATACCCTGGCGACGATAGTCGGTGGAGATCTCTCGCTGCCGAGCGTGATTAACGCCATGTTGGAAATGGTCTCCTACTGCGAGAGTGTCATTTCGCAAAAGGAGGCCCCGAAACGGCAGGAAAATGCCTCCGCTGATTCGATCCGTCGAAGAAGACCGGGGAGAAGGCGAAGGCGCTATGCGCACCTTAACAGCCACCTGCAGCTAAGGGGGTTCCCTGTATCTGGGAACTCCGGGGCGTCACGGTAGCATGCGCAAGCGATCCCGTGGCGCTCCCCGACTAGACGGAGAGGATGAGCCCCACATACCCCTCACTCCATGTGGGGGAAACGCGTACATGCATTTTTCCAGCGAAAAAAAGGAGGAAATTGTTTCTACTTTTTTATCACACCAAAAAGCGTTGCCCATGTTATTTTTATTATGTTTTTAATGCAAAAATGTAAAGTAAGAATTAAAATTGATAAATTTTATTTAATACTTTAGAAAATAGTAATTTATTCAAAATTAAATATAAAATAGCGAATTATAAGTTAAAAAAAAGAGTTTATTATATTTACATTTGTATAGAATTGAGGTTATCTCATTGGCCGCACACAATCCTTATTGTCAAATCTGAAAATTCGCTCACTTACACATACATACACATACAACCGCTAGAATAAAAAGAATCAGTAAGAAAGAAAGAGGGGGAGGGGGGGGGTCACTTGGAGGACAACACTTTTTGTTACATGACAATTTCTACCAGGTCACTCTACTTTGCAGTAGTAAAAGAACTTTGTTCTAATAAATGAAAAAATATGTAGAGCATGTTGTACTTCACTTTATGCATTATTATTATGTACCAAACACACATACACTGTACTGTATGGGTGAATGTTTATATCTTATTGATTAAAAAATGCACGAGATAAAATCCTTATTTTACCCGTACAAAGTCAGGTCGGGCAGCTAGTATTTAATATAAGAATATAAATCAACTATACTTATATGACAAAAGAAAATATTTTCTTTAATTTTAATACTTTTCACATTCTACAAAAAGTGTTTATTTTGGTAAACACTCATTAAAATTAATGGGTGTACCCATTCCTCCAATATCTAGTACATGTAAAGATTAAGCAACATTTTTGAAATGGTTCAAATACATAGTATAGAGATAAACAAAAGAATATTTCTTAATTGATTAATATTTTCTTAGTGTATATTATAGATATTCATTTGCATGCAATTGATTATAATCTCAAATATAAAATTAAGTCCATAGGATATTAAATCTTATAGGTCGAAAAATATTGTATAATATGTCACGTATTATGAAATGACAATGAAATGTAAAATATTCGCCTACAACATTGCTAGAAAAACGTTATTTATAGACCTCTAGTGACGTCAAAGAACGTGGCTATTGCGCGCTATTTTCTATTATTGAGAGAATTTGTCCTAAATCATCACAAATAAGTAAGTATTTATTGTTTGTTTTAAATAGATAGTATTTTTACCTTTATAATATTAGCCTTGTGCTGTCGTAGTAAGTCCAGATGATGAGGAATCGCTACTTCGTTGAACTTCGTTAAAGATAGTTCAACACGTTTTAACGGTAACTTATTCTCTTCATCCATTGTTAATATTCATTAAGTGTTTTTAAATATTTAAAAACAAAAATATACAAATTAGACGTTCAATCAAAAATACATTGTTTTGACTTTGACATACTGAGTAACTGAGTAAGTGACTACTCCACTGACGTGCTACTGACGTTTGACACACAATATGACACAAATTGACGTTGATAATTACAATTTGTTGGTCAATCAATAATAATAAATATTTTGATGCTCACAGTGTATATATAAACTATGTAAGATAATGAATTATAAAGCGAATAATCTGCGCTCAAGTGGCATGCAAAGTAACAGAAAAAAATTAAAAAAGAAAAGGAAAACAATTATTACGACATCTACATTACTTTTATACATTTTAATAGTTTTCTTATTGTTTAATAGTAGGTTATTAATTCCAAGTCAAGGTGCCATTACAAGTGCCCTGATAGAAAGCATAGTTAACAATTTCAATACGTCATAAAATGATTGAAGTCATTTTTTTGAGAAATTAGTACTATTATTATAGCATACTAATACTATTCAGTGTCATATGGAAGTCAATTAATAAAAATTAAGAATAGATGCTTGAATAATAATGAACAGACGGCGTGAACAAAATCTGTGTAGCAGAAGCAGGAGTGCGGGGCATGCGGGTAGGGGCTAATGAGTCAAAGATGCGATGTCACCGTCATAGATTTTATTTTCTGCCTATCGAATTGGGTATTGGTAGGGAACATAGTAGTTAAATTAATTTAAACAGGCAAACTGTCGGTTTTATGTACTAGACCTGCATTTCCAATTAATACATACTTTATTTACCTTTAAACAAATTATTATATTTATTTATAAATGATTTATGCAGCTCTACAAGTTTAGTTTTACTCATTAGGTCATTTTCCGTTTGTGCATCAATTCCAATCTTACTATTCATATCCTTCACCAGTTATACCAAGTCATAAATAGTACACTAAAGTCTAACAATTAGTACCTACGTGTCCTATCTGTACAATTCACTTTGCATAATCCATGATTTTCATATAAAATCGTGTACAGTAAAAAATAATGTACAAAAATTTGTTTTGGTTGGTTTTAGTTGATGTTTTGTTAACTTACCAATGATAAGTCACGCCACTATCTCCTTTCTTAGAAGATTTTTACATGTTATTAACTCGTAAGACGGCATTTCTGAATCATGTTTGTGACAGTTTCGGTACGTCCGATCGGACGCGAGTGACTAAATGATTTGATGTCGATCGGCATCAAATCATTTAGTCATAGTCATCGAAAACTCATGGTGCAAACATCTGGTATGCGGTCTGTTCTAGTACGTACATTATTGTTCAATACAATAGATGGGATAATATGTGGAACAAATTTCAGATCTTTTTACTTTAATATCGACAGAATGAATTTGATTGCTTGGGCTATAAGCCGGAGTGCGTGATGCCAGCCTGGTCGGCCGATGAGCTCAGTAGGGCCAGTCTCCACCACGATGACCATCGCGTGATCAAGTCGAGTCGCTAGGCCACGCCCCTTCGGAAGATATTGCTAACATTATATTAGACATTTGCTTAGGTACAATATCAGAAATTTAAGCGTGAGTACATTTAAATTGATGTAATAAATCAGTTGTAATAAATTATAATATTTATCAATTCATTTGATTAATAATTAATATGCTAAGCTGCGTGCTTTCATATCATGCTCTGATGAAGTACTAAAATGTTTTTGATTTAAATCAATAGTAATTATTATAAATATATTCGAACAAGTCGTTTGTCTTACTCATAATTTTTATTTTTAACAACCGCCCATAGTTAATTTACAGCAAATGTAAACCAAATGTAACCATAGACAAATTTGAGAATCCTTCATCGTGCGACTGAAGTAAATGTACAATTTCTCAAAAAATATTGAGCATAAGCCAAATAAATGAAAATGTGCAACTTATAAATGATTTCGTTAATTTGTATTAATATATATTTTATTCGGATTACAGTGCATTATTCATTCATGAGTGATAACAAACAAAATTAAGTAAATATGGACGTCGATACTGGTAAGCTAGACTTGTATATTATTAACGTCATTATTAAACTACTGCAACAGCATATATTTGCCAATAAAGTCTCATTACAGTATTGTAATACAATTATACTACCTAATATTATAAATTAAGTATCTTATTGAACTATTTACAATATTTTACGGGGTCCGCTTATGATTCTTGCCGATGTTGAATTTTTGTAAAACTCATGTACGACAGTCGTTTTGTTGTTAATTTTGGTACGAATTTTTACTTGTGAGTTATTATACACTAGAAAATGTATGTCGGAGCACTATTCCTCTTTCTGTTTATCGCACCGTGCCGTTATTATGTTAGGTTAGAAGAAATCTCTTACGGTCAATTTTTTTTCATTGATATACAATGTTTGTGTCCTGTGTAATTTTGTATTTATTTTGTTCCCAAGATTATATCGATCGTAAACTTTCGAATTATTTTACATTTGTATTGAATACATCAACTGTGTCCTATATATGAGTGTAGGTCCTCATATAGGATACAGTAAAATAATATAAAAATATAATCTTTTACGGCTATCATTGACTGAAGTTTTTTATCAAGGAAGTAAGGAAGGCTGACTTTTTAGTTATAAAAGCTATGTATTTTGAATAAGTAAAATTATTTATCCCTATAATTATTATTACAATAAATAATTTTACTTTGTTACTTAGTTTCACACCTTCATTAACCTAGATGTTTTGTTTGTAATCTGATCAGATTGCCTGTGATTATATGCCTGTTTATAACATTACTATAAGTGTTCTGAATCACAGTGTCTGTTTAGTTATATAGAAGAATATCAAAGGGCCTTAAATATAAGGTAGAGAGTTGTGAAATAAGAGGAAACATTTTCTTTGTTATAGATGGCAGACAATCTCGGTCACGCAGCAGATCAGTGAGTATTAAACAACTATTATTTAATTATTAATTAATAATATCTCTATTTTATTTATGATATGTAACACAATCTAAAACTCTAATCTCTTACTAATATTTACAGGTGGCATCAGACTCAAAAATGTCTCACGATGGCTCAACACGATCAAAGTCTGGCTCAAGATCTCGCAGCCAGTCACGGTCACGCTCCCGATCCCGTTCCCGTTCTAAATCCTCATCCCGTTCAAGAAGTGGCTCCGCAGCTTCCTCACGTTCTCGTTCCGGTTCCCCCAAGTCTGGAAGATCAAGAAGTGGTTCTCGATCTAGAAGTGGATCTCCTAAGTCAATTAGGTCAAGAAGTGGATCTAAATCAATGAGGTCAAGAAGTGGATCTCCTAAGTCAATGAGGTCAAGAAGTGGTTCCGCTAGATCTAGAAGCGGTTCTCCAAGAAAATCGAGATCTAGAAGTGGTTCACCAGGAAAATCAAGATCTAAAAGTGGTTCACCGAGGAAATCGAGATCTAGAAGTGGTTCACCTAGAAAATCAAGATCTAGAAGCGGTTCACCGAGGAAATCCAGATCACGAAGTGGTTCACCGCAAAAATCAAGATCTAGAAGTGGTTCACCGAGGAAATCCAAATCAAGATCACGGAGTGGTTCAGCTGCATCAAAAGCAAGGTCAAGAAGTGGATCGTTAGCTAAATCGCGTTCTCGTAGTGGATCAAGAGCTAAGTCACGTTCCCGAAGTGTATCACGAGCTAAGTCACGTTCCCGAAGTGGATCACGAGAAAAGTCTAGATCCAGAAGCCGTTCGATGAGCGGGTCACCTTCAAAATCTAGATCTAGAAATGGAAAATCAAGATCACGTTGTGGGTCTACTAAGAATTCTAAATCTAGGAGCAGATCACCTATAAAATCTAGATCTAGAAGTGGCTCGGCGAGATCTCGTTCTAGGAGTGCTTCAGGAGCTAAGTCTGCCTCAGCATCGCCAAGAAAATCCAGATCGAAGAGCCGGTCTCCTAAAGCAAATAAGAAGTCATCACCACGCAAATCAAGGTCCCGTAGCGGTTCGCCAAAATCTTCTAAAAGTAAATCGCCAGAAACACGAGAAAAAAGTAAATCTGTCGAAAGAATGGACGTTGATAACGAAGACGGTAAAAAGCACCGATCGCCTGCTGGTTAGTATACTTCTGGAAATACATTTAAGTTTAAGCAAACAGCACATTACACAACAATTAATAATTCATCAGACGATTAGTATATTTTATATGAACCATAAACTTTTATGTATTCATTGAAGTTAAGGTGTTAAATAGCCATGCGTAATAAATAGCTGTGGCCAGCAAAATCAAAACAAAAACATAGACTTTATTAAAATAGGTTTATTTGCATCATAATTTTAAAAGGTAAATCTATATCTCTGAATATTATCAAATACTAACTTCAAGTTCTTTCATCACTATTACAATGTTTTATAGAATACTATGCTCTATGTAATGAAACTCCACTATTTTCTGTAAAAAAAATATTAGATGAGCAAACTGTTTCTGGCAAAGAAACAGTTTGCTCATCTAAAAATTTTTTCATTTAAAAAGATCATCAAAGTTCAATCGTTGTGAGTTTATCCATGACATAGCCTCTGCCATGAGTGAAGGCTAATTGATAACAAGTGCACTGATTTCACCAAAACTTGATAAAATTTACTACATTAAAGTATCCATTCCGGTACGCATTTCTGCGTCTTCACTTAAAATAGGGTGGCTAAAGACATTGATGTATTTAATAACAACATATTTTAAGGAAAAAACAAATGAGATATTGCTTAATACATATATAATTTTATTTAAAATTATAAAAGTTATATATATAACAACTCTTTTTACTAGTCAATTTGAAATCAACTATGGAACGACAGATGGTCCGAATTAATTTGCACTATAATGACATGAATCATACACACCACTGAATACACCAATAACTTTGACTCACAGAAGGGATAATTTTAGGTTCCACGGCGAGACGTTCACGTTCGAAGTCACGATCGCGCTCCAGATCGAGAGCAAAATCAACCGGTAAGATTTGTTATCGAATATTCAATCATAATTGAATCATATAAGAATGTGAAATTACCAGCTATGTATTCGACAGAACAACCATTCTCTCATTTCATGCACACATTAATATACTAGTTGTCCAATGTTTTAGCGCGTCGGTCCCGCTCCGGATCCAGGTCAAAGTCCCGCTCACGCTCCGGGTCCAGGTCCAAATCCAGATCTAGATCTCGCTCGAGGTCCAAGTCGCGCTCGCGCTCGAAGTCACGCTCGAGATCCGGATCTCGATCTCGGTCGCGATCCGGCTCCGCCAAATCCGGGTCGAGGTACGTCATTCGCGGTTATCCCTAAAATGTTCTCGCGCATCATTTTATTTGAACACCTGCCTGCGCTATAGATATTTATGGGGTCATTTCCCCTCAAAGCCGAGATCTCTTTCCGAGGTCGTCACTCGCCGTGCCATAGACGGAGCTCCTCAAGTTTGGTTCTTTTTTAGGTTTCGTTTAAAAACGAAAATCTAACATTGATGTAGTATGTACCTAGTGATCATCGCATCTAACGGTTTCAGATCCCGCTCGCGCTCCGGCTCCGGCTCCCCGTCCCACAAAGGTACGCCCCCCTTTCGGTCCCGGGCGCGATCC
Organism: Nymphalis polychloros; assembly: GCA_905220585.2. Classification (NCBI taxonomy): domain Eukaryota; kingdom Metazoa; phylum Arthropoda; class Insecta; order Lepidoptera; family Nymphalidae; genus Nymphalis; species Nymphalis polychloros. The sequence goes on from HG992267.1 coordinate 8,789,448, forward strand.
GGCCCGGCCCGGCCCGGCCCTGCCCGGGACCCCGCTCACGCCCGCTCTGTCCGCAGAAGGCGGTCGGCGGCGCGCGGTGCGGCTCGCGTCCGACGACGAGGGCGAGGCGGCGGCGGGCGCGGCCGAGGGCGGCGCGCGGCCCCCCGCGGACTCGTCCGACGACGAGCTGGCGCCCGACTCCAAGAGCGCGGACGCGATGGGTGGCATGTCGGACTTCGAGGTCATGCTGGCGCGCAAGCGGGACGAGCGGCGCGGCCGGCGGAGGCGGCGCGACATCGACATCATCAACGACAACGACGACCTGATCGCGCAGCTGCTGCAGCAGATGCGCCAGGCGGCGGACGACGACCGCGAGCTGAACCGCCGCAACCAGCCCGCCGTGCGCAAGGTGTCACTGCTCAAGCGCGCCATGTCGCAGCTCATCAAGCGCGACCTGCAGCTGGCCTTCCTGGAGCACAACGTGCTCAACGTGCTCTGCGACTGGCTGGCGCCGATGCCCAACCGCGCGCTGCCCTGCCTGCTCATCCGCGAGAGCGTGCTCAAGCTGCTGATGGACGTGAGCTCCTCCTCGCAACAGTCGGATGTGGACGGCGGGCGTCACCACGGTGTTGAAGTGCAATTATATGTTTACGTTTTTCAGTTTCCGTCGATCGACAAGTCGCTACTGAAGCAGTCCGGCATCGGTAAAGCCGTGATGTACCTGTACAAGCACCCCAAGGAGACGAAGGCGAACAAGGAGCGCGCCGGCCGTCTCATCTCGGAGTGGGCTCGACCGATTTTCAACCTCTCCACTGATTTTAAAGGTACGCAGGCAATGGCTCGGCGATGAAGTCACTTCTCCCGCTTCGAATACCTCTGAAGCTAACCCGTACGAATGTCCCGCAGCGATGACTCGCGAGGAGCGGCAGGCGCGGGACGAGGCCATGGCGGGCGACCGGCGCCGCGACGACGCGGGCCCGAGCCACAAGCGCGCGCGGGACGACGAGAGGTAATCCCGGCCCGAGCGGCTAGGCCCCCGAAACCCGCCTGACTGACCCCCCTGACCGACCGCCTCCCACAGGCCGCTGCGGCCGGGCGACCCGGGCTGGGTGTCGCGCGCGCGCGTGCCGGCGCCCTCCAACAAGGACTACGTCGTCCGCCCCAAGTCCACCTGCGAGGTCGACATGTCGCGCGTGAGTGCACTCTACTCCGTCTGCTTCGATTGAACGATCGATATACGACGTTTCGCTTCTACTTTCAGATGAGCAAGAAGAAAATGACTCGCTACGAGAAGCAGATGAAGAAGTTCCTGGACCAGAAGCGCATGAAGGGCGGAACGCGACGCGCCGTCGAAATATCGATCGAGGGCCGGAAGATGGCGCTCTAGAGTCGCCCTTTGTGACGATGGCGTCGATGAATATGACTATTGAAGTTAGAGTTTCTGCACCGACCGCTCCGTGTCGGTGCGGGCGAGTGACGTCGTGCGGACGAGTCAATATACTTGTATGATAAACTTAGTACGTCGCACAAATATCACGCCGAGTGCTGTTACTCGCGAGGTTCCGTTGTGATGTTGTGTAAGTTATTATAATTAAAATAAAGTTGACTGATCGCTAAGTATTATTTCTTAAATATCCTGTGCTTTTAGAATATAATGGCGTAAGTAGATGTTTCAGGGCTTTAAGTGTTAATGCGTAATAGACGCTTACATTAAAATAAATATAAGGTCTTCCAGACCGATTTCGGCCACGGCGGCCAATCTCAAGAGAGATTAGCCAACTGCGTAGGAGATATAGTGCACAAGTGTGTGCGCAAACACAGGTGCTCTCATAACCCGTTGGCACGGCAATCCGACACGACCGGAAAGAGTTCAGGCGCAGGACCAACGGCTTAATGTGCTTTCCGAGGCACGGGAGAGAATTTTCTGACAGAAAAACCCAATAACTATTTATTGGCCCGACCTGGGAATTGAACCGAATAATTATATTCAAAATATGTAGATGTTTATAAGTAAGATTTCTTGCGAGCAACTTAAAATGTTCATTCTACATGACAATAATTACGGGTGGTAAATCAAATACTAAATGCAAAATACCTACATTTCTATTTTGCATTTAAATAACTTAGTAAAAAACATTTAGTATTTCATTTGAAATACTTTTTGGGACGTATTTTCTATTTGTAAAATGCAAAATATTTCACTGTTAAGTTTTTCCAACATACCAGTATTTATACAGTAGGTGTAGCTATTGTAATAGTATGACATACTCATTTATATATTTCATATAAATTAGCTAAAGGTATTGGTCACTAGAGGCGCTTTGCAAACCTTAGGAGCTCCGAATAATAACTCATGAATGAAATGGTTCGGGAGGTACCGTTGCATTTACAAAAGTCATAGTAAGCCGGCTGTATAGTAGATATTATACAGCATGACTGTTTGAATACTATCGATACTTAAGTTGTGATTACTGTTTGAATACGTGATATTTGACGATCATATATGCCAAAAAAATAATACATATAACATAAATATTAATAAACTTCTAAGTAAAGTTAACCAACAGTTATGTCATTAATTACGCGTCGTGTGGACACCCTAGCTGCGCTGTCGACACAAAGCAGGTATGTAGGTATATTTAGTGATCGCGCGGTAGTTTACCTACGTCCAAACGCCGTCACGTGTTAACAGGGTAGCAGCCTACCTTTGCGTAAACATGCATGATCCAATCCCCCTTCATACTTTAATCCTGGCTTAGGACAGGCAAAAATACCAAGATATTTCACTCGATTAAGCAACAAATTTGTTGACTAGGTGAATGATCTGAACTTGGGACAAAAAATAATATGAACTGTTTACCTATCTTTGTATTTCTGGCGTATTTAAAAATGGAATCATACTTATTTACAACGATTGTCAATCATTAAACTACCTATTTACCTACATAACTACACTAACCTTAACAAATGGTCAAAGTGAGTTCCTTCTCGTGTGATACACACGAATGAGTCACTTTTAACAGTTTCGAAAGCACTGGTGATTTTTAATTTCAACTTCTCTCTGTAACATACACGAGACGTTTTACCTCCCTCCATAAATAAAAGTCCAGTGGCGTGAGATCTGGAGGGCGAGCTGGCCATGGCACAGGCCCTCCGCGCCCAATCCAGCGATCTTTGAACGTATTATTTACGTAGTGAAGTACGTGAGTATTTCACGTACTTGCGTCTGATAGTGCGCGGGTGCTCCGTCGTGTTGATAAAATAAGTTTTGGTGATTACTCAGTGGTACATCATCGAGCATGTCGTTCACCACACTATTTAAAATATCTAAGTATGACATACCATTGAGTCTTCCTTCGATGAAATACGGCCCTAACAGACAGTTATTTACTCGTAAAACACCAGCCCACACGTTAACACTAAACCTGTGTTGATAAGCGTCCTGCCGCGTAACGTATGGATTGGAATGACTCCACCATTGTTCATTGATTACGTTAAAAACACCAAGCTTAGTAAACGTAGCCTCGTCCGTAAACAATATGTTTTTGTCAGTGTTTTGCAAAAACCACCGGCAAAAATTTATTCGTCGCTCGTAATCGTTGGCACTGAGCTCTTGAACATGTCGAAAATGATACGGGTAGCCCTTCTTTGTGAAGTAGATTCCACACAGTCCACTGAGATACACCAAAACTTCTAGCAGTTTTATATTCGCCTATTCGACGATTAGAAACAGATGAATTCTGAGAAGATTTACCAACTCCAATAGACTCAAGAAATTTCCAAACTCTGTGAGAGTCGCCGTTCTCGACTGAAGTATGAATATAGCGACGTTGTGCATCCCTACAAAATGTATTGCAGTGATTCCTAGCTTTATGATACTTTCTACGATTTTCGTCTGATTTATGTAGTTTATATTTAGCAACGTTCTTCCTATGCATACTACTTTTTATGTCTTCAGTTAGCCAGGGAGCAGGTAAGTGTTTCAACTTCACTGGGTGAATCGGCGCATGAACGTCATAAAGTTGAGTGAGCAAGGAACAGAAAACATCAACCTTATGTTCAATACCAGAGGCTGACTCCTCTGCTGACCAATCAATATTGCGGGAGTCAGCACATAGTCGATCAACATCCATCCCAGCAAAATTACGCCGCAGAAGTATCTTAGGTTTAACCTTAGGAGGGCGCAGTTTAAACGATAGAAAAATTAAATCATGATAGGAAAATGCATCGGCTGGACACTGACCGTGCTTGAAAACGAGATCAGGAGATGACACAATTATAAGGTCCAGAAGGGAAGGGGTGGAATTAGGAAAGCTGTGGGTAACTGCAAGGGGTAGAATATGCATATTACACGCTTCACATATTGGTACAAGCTTATTAGCCCTACTCTCACCCTTCAGAAGACATTTATTAAAGTCGCCCATTAATATGGTGTGACTATAATTTGGGACAAACGTTTCTAACAGAGCTTCAAAAGAAAAAAAGAAATTCGTTAATAGAGAGGGATAAAAAAGGGGCTATAAAAAACGCCAAGCAGAATTTTTGTCTGGTTCAGAGAAACTTCTACTAGTAAGTGTTCAGCAGAATCAACAGGAGGTGGCTGACAAGACGAACTTACAATTTTAAAAGGAATGTAGGATCTAAGATAGACCGCCACACCTCCACCAGTCCTGTTATTACGATCATTACGAATGAGATGGAAACCTGGCAACGAATAGGATGTAAGCGGTAAACAGGGCTTGAGCCATGATTCCGATACTAAAATGGCGTGAATATTAGGGGACTCAAAAGACGCAAGCAAGTCAGGATAATGAACCGGAATACTTTGACCATTTATGTGAACAACGTTGAAATTTTTCACACAGTCAGATAAGAGAGAATTGAGATTGGCGTTAAGTGGAAGAGTAGAAATTGCACTGTGAAGACTTAAGTCACTTAATGACTCATCACCCGAAGACACCGACAGAAATGCATCACTATGTATACTACACAATTTGAGGACATTATGATAATAATAAAAATAAATAAATTAATAATATAAATAAAAAGTAATAAAAAATAAATAATTATAAAACTAACCTAATAACTAATATTTCTTATTAACTGTAACCGTGTCCGAACATCCACCGGCAGCGTGAAATTGACCAAAGTACAAAAAAAAAGTAATCGTTTAAAAGATAAATGTTGTAAAAGTAAACAGAAACATAAAAGAATCGTAAAAAAAAGAAACATTAAAAGAAAAGAAACAAAAGTGTTCTTAAACACTCATCAATCTACCAGATAGAACGTCTAATTTTTGATTTGAATATTTTCTGCGAAAATATTTTTTTTTGGGATATGATACATTACATATTTTTTCGCATGCATGTCCCGATTTTTATGCCATTTCTTGTTTTTGTTGTACAACAATGTTTCAGCATGTGTTCGATACAAGATTTTGCAAAGTCTATGGTACGTGATAGGTTGGCAGTTCGTTATTTTGTTGTGTATTTTTTTCAACAATTGAACGTCTTTCATCTTCGTAGCGTATTCTCTAGTAGCATTCATCGACGAGTAGTTTGTAGTACTGCTCAGGAAAAAATTTCGACTCATATGTCGCTTATACTGTTTTCTACAAAATATGCATGGCTTGGCATTGGTTTGGTTTGTATCTGACTGAATATCTGTGTCTCCATCACCTCCTGCAGCAGCTCTGATGCCGAGAAAAATATCAAAGTAATTAAAATTAATTCGATCCATTCGAGTATCCTTTTTAATAACTTTATTAAAACAAGAAGAATCAATAAAACGAAAGAATATTCTATGAACTTAACTATTATGAAAACTACCAAATAAAATTATATTATTGAGAGCTGAAGATCGAGCTCAGTGCCGTGCCATTGGAAATGTCCAGCGGTAGACGACAAAGGGATGATGTTGATGATGATGATAACTAAATTCACTACTGAAGAATACGTACTCGTTATCGCTCATTGCTGGCAAAGGTACTTGATTGAAAAAGCAGCCAGGTGATTGTACTTGAGATGTGCTCGCTTCTACCTCTGGTTCTGGAATATTTTCAGGTGCACCTACATTTCCTATGGATGCCTTGGCTTTTTCGTGCAGGTCTTTGTATTTTTTGCCGATGGCATTGAAACTGCGGTAGCACGTGCTATGATACCCTATCGAATCATCAGCAATTTCCCTTGGCAATGTTTTGTCCTTGTCTTTTAAATCATTAGTCACACGAACTGCCAAAGAGTATTTGCACTTGTTCAAAGTCTCTTCTTTGAAGTTAATAATAGGCGCATAACTCGCAAGGCAGACGAAACAAATTTTTCTCACTGGACTGCGTGTTACACTTTCTTAATCCATTTTAGGCGTTCCACTTTGTTTCGTAAAGAACAAGATAGGTGGACAAAATTCATGTTACAATTTACTACAAAATGCTAATTAAATAATGTAAACAACACCTTTAAACTTCGAAGAATTCAGAGACGTACATAAAGACAAGTCAAAAACCGAGGTTTACCGGAGAGCGTTATTTATTTTATTTATTTACAAAAGTGCAGTTTCAATATTACATTACGGACAAACATTTAAATCAGTTTTAAGGTAGGAACAATAATGGTCAACTAATTAGAAACAACAACAAAAAAGTATAAAAAACTATTTTTTTTAAGTATTAGTAATTGTTATTTACGAAATAGCTGCTATTCCCAGCCTACCAATAGTTATAATTAATATTTGGTGGCGTATCCTTTATTTCAGTAACAGCACTGCAACGACGTGGCATTGATTCAATCAATTTCATACATTTTTCTAGGGGGATTGAATTCCATGCACGGTAGCATGCGCAAGCGATCCCGTGGCGCCCCCCGACTAGACGGAGAGGATACCGCTGGTTTTTTAGTGGGTATTCCGGCGCTTAGTGCCTGTGAGCCCCACATACCCCCCCACTTCATGTGGGGGAAACGCGTCAAGGCGTTTTTCCAGCGACAAAAAAAAAAAAAAAAAAAAAAAGGGGGATTGAATTCCATGCTTCAACAAATGCTTCATATAGTTCATTTTGACTGGTGTTACGTTTGTTTGAGACTTTCTTTTTAACAATATACCAAAGATTTTCTATCAGGTCTAAGTCCGGAATATTTGCTGGCCAGTCTAAAACGGATATACGCTGTTCGCTAAGGAAACATTTGACGCTATTGGCCGTGTGTTTAGGGCCATTCTCATGCTGAAAAATCCAGGTTATAGGCAAATGATCGTCCGAGTAGGGAATCATTGTGTGCTCTAAGATATTTTTGTATTGCCATTGATCCATTGTACCGCCATTGTGCTTGACTATACTCCTTGTGTATTTATAATTAAAAGCATTGTTTACAGGGCATCTAACATAGCGCTTTCCATCGGAATTTACCATATTTATTTTTGTTTCATCTGAAAATAGCACTTTTTTCCATTCTCGTACCGTCCAATTAACATATTTTTTAGCGAATAATAATCGCTTCTCTCGGTGTTGCTTGGTAAGAAACGGTACCTTTCAAGAGATTCTTCCAAACAATTTAGCTTCCACTAATCTTCGGCGTATCAGTCTTGACGAGATGTTTCTCGGGTCATCAGGCGAAAAAACTTTATTTTTAATCTGGTTGGAGCCTTTACTTGGGTCTTTTTTAGCAACACGAACGATTAGCGTATCTTCTCTGGGAGAGGATTTTCTTGGCCGAGCCTTTCTAAGAAAATTTTCAACAGTTCCATGTGTTTTATAATGATCAATTGCATTAAAAACTTTCTTAACAGAACAATTTAAATGCTCAGCTTTTCTTCTGTACGCCCACTTATTATCTATATGTATATTAACAATGATTTGCCTAGTTGACGCGGCACTACTTTCATTTTTGCCCGTTTTGAACAAAATAATATTCCGATTAAATTTTTAATTGCCGCCAAAATAATAGAAAAAGAAATGTTATTCTCCAATTTCAAAAAAAAAAACGAGCTATGGATGCTTTTTTAAAATGTTTCTAATTAGGCGTCCAAGCGGCCAGTAACAGAAAATAAACTCCTACATGTGAAAGACTCATTTTGTAATTAAAAGTAAGACATGTTTTATATTTTATGCATTTAATGAGTTTTTTAATTGAGTGGCTATATTATTACATGATTGTTAATTATTATTTGTATGTTGAAGTTATACTTCCTTTATTCATAAGAAGTGTTTCTAATTATATGACCACCACTGTATATATTATATGGTAAGTGTAATAAAATAAATTAATAATTCGGAACATGGCAATCATAATTAATTCAATCTTATATTTAATATAATAATATTCATCCATCTGATACCAAACTTAGCAGAGCTTGTACTATGGAAACCAGACAACTATACTACATTTAGCATCCAAAAAATGAAAACTGATTTTATAAGAACCTCGAATTGGTCTTTTCATAAATAGAGTTATGTAAATTAATGTTAATTACTCACTCAATTACTCTTTAAATCCGCATCTTTATGAATTCATTTAATTAAGATTTGGCTTTGGCGAAATCACTGAAAGAAAGTCAAACAAGAAATAAGAACAAAAAACATCAGGTTATAAAACAAAACCGCCGCCACACATGTGTTTGCAATTTCGTATTTATGTTCTTTGAAGCTCAAACTTACAGGAATAATTAGTGCCATATTGGTACAAATGACAAAAAAAAATTACACCTTTGCAGCGGTATGGCGGCCATTTGGAACCGTCGGAAAATTATGCTGCCGTCGTAAGGAAAAAAGACGCATCTACAAAAAGTAAGTTTGGAGAAAATAAATGATTTACGGCCGAATACTGAAACGTCCCTCAAAGTTAAACGCTACTTAACATTGAGAAGCTCCTAAATTAGTATGGGAAATTGTAAATTAACGGCGTCTCAAATAATTAAGTTGCATTTAATATTTAAGTAACGTTTCAGTATTTGGCAGTATTATATATACATTTAAAATAAAATAGTCGCTGTGGAAAGAAAAAATAAAATGATAGTATTTTGTTTGTGTATGTCTATGCATTATACATTTATCTATCATATTGTATTAAAAAAAAAAAACTTATTAGAAAATAATTAATTCATATTTTATATTTCTTCTTAGTAAAAAAATCATGGAAAATAAGTAATACTATGTAGAAAAGACGCATCTACGTATATGCGTTCTTTCAATTTAGCAATTTATAAAAACGTCTTTTCTTCTTAGCTATTTGTAATAAGTATTTAGACAAAAACAGACGTTTCACCTATTTGGTGCTTTTCAACTTGATAATTTAGTATGACATACTATATTTTCTTCACATAAATTATACACCTGTGACCTACCTACAATGTTAGGATTTACTATGTATTAAAAATGTATATAAAATGATGGAATTCGTTAATATGGGGAGCCATTGCAACTTGGCATCAATAGTAAGGGCAAGAAATGCAGTTCATTCAACTGGATTCATCGACTCTCCATTGATAAGTCCACTAGCTTTTACTTTTTCACATTCGCTAGGCTTCAGTTTCCAATGTCAATGGGTAGTGATGACCTATACCTATTATACCTACCTATTATATATATATATATATATATATACCTATTATAATATTGTGATACCTGTTATGATAACTATTATAATAAAATAAAATAAAAAACAGATAAAGGCCTGTTAGCCAACTATTTCAAGATTTCTGTCTCATAATATGGGAAGAATGTACAATAAGCTCGCACACAGAAGCAGAAGACAGAACTCTAAGAGATCTAAGAAGAAAATTTTAGAGTAGTTACCTACGTAATATCTACCAGGATAGATAAACAATTGTTCAACCCGGAAAACTAATGAATATAGCGACTACGTCTATGTAATATTGCTTCACACATGTCGCTCAGATATTATTACTCTTACCTGCCTAGGCGCAACTGACTGCGAAGTCTTCCTATCGCGCACCCCACTCCACCCCACACATTAAGCAATACTTAGGAGAAAAGACGCTTCTGGGACTTGCGTTATACTGATTTTGGTCAATACTACGATGAAAAGACATATTTCCGTAGATAGGTCTTTCTTTCTTAGCATAATGATGACGACCGCGTAATTGTGTCTTTATTATGTGTCAACATGTAGAAGCGTTTTTTCATTATATGAATCTTGTTATTTTTTTGATTGTAAAATAGACGCATTTACGTATTTGCGCCTTTTCAACTTAGTAACCATCAGAAACGTCTTTTTTCCTTAGTGCTTGATTAAATTATTTGCGAATACGTCTTATTTATGCACTGCTAAATAAGGTTCTATAAGTCTAAGGTTTTACTGATTCTAAATACGGGAAAAAGTCAATTTTGAAAAAATGTTAGATGCGTCTTTTTCCTTAGGACGGCAGTATGGCATGGTGATTTTCGTGAATGATTATCTGTGCAAAAATTAGCCTGGTACAAATGGTTGAATTATTATTTTTAAATTAACATGTTCTCGTCGGTATGGCGGGCGTCACATTGAAGAAGTATGGCATTACGCTACCGCCTAATTTGCCTACTTTACTACTACTACTATACTATACTATACTATACTCGGCGGTAGAGCTTTGTGGAAGCTCGTCAGGGTAGGTACCACCCGCTCATCAGATATTCTACCGCAAAACAGCAGTACTTAGTATTTTGTTGTGTTCCGGTTAGTGAGCCAGTGTAATTACAGGCACAAGGGACATAACATCTTAGTTCTCAAGGTTGGTGGCGCATTGGCGATGTAAGCGATGGTTAACATTTCTTACAATGCCATTGTCTATGGGTTTCCAGTCACCTATAACTTAAATAAATACAACATTTTTAGACATTTTGTGGAGAAAAGTTGAACTGTATTTAAAAAATAAGTACTTTACTGACCACTTACCATCAGGTGGCCCACAGGCTCGTCCGCCTCCCTATATAAAAAAAAACTACCGAATTTTTGTGCAACAAATCGTTCGAATTTCGCAATTTATCCGTTCGATTAAAGCCCACGCGTTTGGGCCGCCAGTACCAGCGCTATGACCATCATTTTCCTTTTCGCCATTACGTAATTAAACCCCTGTAGAGTCGCCATACTGGTACAAATGACCCGAAAATTTGTGTCAGTATCTCCCGGTCTAGACCGTCAGCTGCCCAAGTAGCGGTGGGTTTGGCTGTGGGAGGGTGCGAAAGTTGAGAATTGAAGAAAAAAAAAAGTAATAGTACGCCGGCTGAAACCTTTCTTCATGAATAGTTAACATTATACTAAGCTGGAAAATAACCGTCAGCTGCATAGTGGAGGGGGGGGGGGGTTATGCGTCAGCCAGACCCATGAACTTTTAAAAAAAGGTGAAATATAAAGTCATAGTAAGCCGGATGTAATTTTTCATTGATATATTAAATATGATGTTTGACGTTGATTTGAGGTTGAAGTTGCATCGCGGTGAGTCTTGTTATACCACGGAATTCCGCTAGTATTGCGTGATATGAATTGTGTATATCGATACTGCGGACGTTTAGTATGTTTGTTGACATGATTGAAGCGTTGGTTTTTATGCTTGTTAAAGCGTCAATTAACCTTCGATTTTTCATGTCGACGATGTTGATGATGATTTAAAAAATCTGCTCCCAGTTTAGGTTTTGAAACGTCGGCAACGATGAACTTCCATTTGTATCGACAAAATTTTATCAATTAATGTATATAAAGTTTAATGCTAGTTTAGATTTAGATTTATATAAAAAAAAATGTATCACGGTTTCTTATAAGTATATTCAGCCTTGAAATTAACAGAATATCAGACTATTTTAAATCAGTTAGTTAAGTGTTTTATTGGTAACTAGCCCTGTGCCAGGGTTTCCAGTCACCTATAACTTAAATAAATACAACATTTTTAGACATTTTGTGGAGAAAAGTTGAACTGTATTTAAAAAATAAGTACTTTTGACTAACTAACCATTAAAAAACGACTAAGTATAAGTTTAACAAATCAATGAGAAGAAAATCTACACAAATAATTCATTAGTTTAGAACAAATTTGATTACCATAAAAAAGGCTATAGTGATGACTCACTCCTTAAATAATACAAATATGATGTCGTGGACGGTTCTTTTGGACTTTTTAAGTAAAATAATTCTGTCATAAGTGATTTTTGCGTAACTTTAACCGTTTACGCAGCGCACGCAACGGAAGCTCTCAAAAGGAATAATTTTTGTAACATTTTTCATTGATGCTGTAGCAGTACGTCGCTACCATAACGCACTCCGCAATATAATATTACGTCATCAATTGAAACAATGGGCAATGAATAGTTCTTAAAAACTGTTTATCTGAAACAAAAGACTCGCGCTCGATAATCGATATACAACTCTATAACAAGACGTTTGCTACGATATTGTTAATACAACTTTGTTTATTTATAACAAGACGCTCTAGATATTGTTTATATTATGTTTTTCTTGTATTTCTATTGGTCTATTTTATTTTTTGTAACCGACTTTTAATAAATTCATCCACATTCGTTATTCATCACATTACGACGATATATGTATTTCACATTACGACTTATAGAGGAAGTTTTACTTTTAACTAACTACGCATCCTCCTCCTAACTCTTGGTGTGTACTTTTAAAGAAACTAATATTTTAAGGATACAATAAAATAATAACAATACGACAATATAATTAAATAACAACACGACAATATAATTAAAAAAAAAAAAAAAAAAAAAGGTGTGATAACTTAACCGCGTACCCGCACTACCCGCGTGACCGCGTACGCACAAGAGTGAGAGAAGTGACTGATGTCTTTGTTTGCGTGTATGCGACAGTAAAAATTTTAATGCACCTAGGTAGGTAGGTAGGTAGGTAGGTAGGTAGGTAGGTAGGTAGGTAGGTAGGTAGGTAGGTAGGTAGGTAGGTAGGTAGGTATGGTAGGTAGGTAGGTAGGTAGGTAGGTAGGTAGGTAGGTAGGTAGGTAGGTAGGTAGGTAGGTAGGTAGGTAGGTAGGTAGGTAGGTAGGTAGGTAGGTAGGTGGTAGGTAGGTAGGTAGGTAGGTAGGTAGGTAGGTAGGGTAGGTAGGTAGGTAGGTAGGTAGGTA